>CM028131.1:1519060000-1521610000 GCA_016271365.2 Neoceratodus forsteri
GTTTCCACGCACCCTCGTAAGTTCATGAATTTTTAAGATTTTAACCACTGGCATTTTTCCACACTTCCTTATGAACAGCACAGCTGTAATTTTTCACAACATGGCCGAAATGTGTTTTCACACTTTCAGCACAGAAATGCGTGGTCGCTGTGGGAAATCATTGTTTGGGACAGATAAAGAAAATCACAGTGACACTGTTCATGAGCGGAGGTCCCAAAATGCATGTGTTGAAAATCTGCTGTAAAAAATCCCCAAACTAATTACATTACAGGTGTGCATTGCACAGTTTCTACGCATGCTCGTGACTTCACCAGTTTTTTTAATATTTTCACTGCAGATTTTCAACATTGCCATTTTTTTACATCTCCCCATGAACAGCACAGCTGTCATTTTTCACATCCTGTTCAGAATGTGTTTTTGCACCTGTGGTGACAAATGCCGTAGTCGCTGTGCAAAAGCAGCTTTTGGCTAACAGACTGATATTGCCACTGTACATGAGGTGGGGGTCACAAAAAAAACATGTTGAAAATTTGGAGTGAAAATACTAACGAATGCCTGAGGCGCTAGGGTTTCCGACTATAACCCCCCTCCCTGTAGAGAATGACAGGCATCAGGTCTGTGACTTGGGATTGTCACCTGCAATGCTCATACCATTCCACCCACACCCTGCAGCCACTGAGAGGCATTGAGGTGTGCCTTGGACTCTTCGGCCCCAAAGTTCACCCCATTCTCCTATACCGTACTCATCTGACCATATTTCCTGATGGAATGGAGGAACATAAGGGCCAAAGACCAGCACACCGTGACACTTGTCAGTGTCTGCAGGTTAGGTGTGGTGAAATGGCTGAGTCTGCTATGCCTGACGACTCAAAGGCACACCCCAATACCTGTCACTATCTGCAGGGTGGTGATGGGGTTGGTTTCAGTTCAATACTTCGCTGCCATTCCTATTATGCAGCTCTGTAACTCCTACACTACCAATGCCAATGCCAGCAAGCAAACATTCAGCATTGACAAATGCTTGTTTATATTACTTCCTAACACACAGCACATATCAGCCGCTAACAAGCCCAGACAAAAAACACATCGGCATGTGCATGAGTGCTTTCAATAGAGACCAAAGAGTGGGGGCAGAGAAGTGTCCTTCAAAGGGTGAAGGAGACCATCCTTCAATGGGTAAGCCAGAAAATGTGGCAGAATGCCCCCTGCCGATCCCCATTCAGCTCAGGTCTTTTGGCACACTCTCTTCATTCAGCATATCCATTTCTTTAGGCATCCCTTACAAATAGTGTAAAGTTGAAACCATATGGTTCATCACCCGATCCTCGCTCACTACTAGTTCCTCTGGGGTGCCTTGAATCATGAATTTACAATTACAGTATGTACTGAAAGTAAGTTTTATAAATCAATTACGTTCAGTTACATTAGAATTTAGGAGTGGCAGCAGCAATTTTAATTCCAAGATACAATCTACCACAGGCATTTCATGAGTAAGCGACCAAATTGGAGAGCATCCTCTAAACCCACATGGTTTCATTTCAATCCACACCAAGCTACTCAAATTATGAGTTTTAAGGATTGCCTATTGCCTTGTTCACCTCTGTTTTCTGCTTTAGGGAAAGGGGAATAGGGAAATTTAATTGTATAAATGGTGTAGCCATGCGAAGGCTAACTCACTGGATCAAAGTAAATTTCTATTACTTCTGTCATGTGTGAGCTGAACCTCCCCCTCAAAGAATGTAGGAAACTATGTCTCCAGTAGTTTGAGTCTTTCACCATGCTGGCTGTGCTCTGTGATGAGCTGACTGGTCCTCAGTTACCCCATTTACATGTGTAGTTTTTCCCCGGTTCAAACACTGGAAATATAAGTCTGAAGAAAAAAATCATGGCTTACAGATGCATATAAACCTGATTGGTGCACTAACCAGGTTGCTTTTCAAGCCGGGTTGAGAGTATGCGATTCACAAGAATCAATGGTTGTAGAACCCAAATTGCTCCACATGTAAACAGCATGAGTTGCCCAATCCTTCCTGGAGGCATGCACTTTTAATCAGTCCTCCCATGCCAATACACAACAGCAGGTACTGAGCATGCTCAGGTTACTCATACATCCATAGCTGGTATTCTAGAGAAGCTCATGTTAACTGAATCGGGTCTCTGGAACTGGAATGATCTGTTCATGTATAATACCAGCATTGATCTCCATTCCTCAGTCACATTGCACATATAAACAGGGTAAGTGTGTTTCCAGTACAGTGCTACAAGTCTCAAGAGGACCGGGGGGGAGGGGAGACAGAGAGAGTAGCTAGCCATTCCGCAAGGAGTTAACAAGCTTGCTTTGATTTTTTTTAAATAATCACATTCAACTCATAGTATTTGACAGTACTGTATGCTGAGTGTCTATTCTAACATTATTTCTGATTAAATCACAGCATGATGCAAATGATTTTATTTTCTATCTCCTTTAAATAATATCTTATTTTACATGTCACTCAGCTCTGATTTTTACATATCATTGAATTCTGCTCAGACACTTGGAAGTGCATAATTAGCAACATTTTACACTTAATGTCATTTGTCATGAAAAACACATGAAGTTCTAATAAGTAGAATAAGTAGAATAAGAAGTAGAATAAGGGAAGCCAAAGCTCAGACAGAAGAACACATTGCAAAATCAGTGGGTAGAGGGGACAAAACCTTTTACAGGTACATAAGTGAAAAAAGAAAGACAAAGGGAGGGATAGTGAGACTGAAGGGGGAGGATGGGGGCTGCGTGGAGGATGACAACAGTAAAGCTGACATACTGAACAGGTATTTCTGCTCAGTCTTTACTGAGGAAGAGGAGGGTAATGGATCTGAAGGGAGTACAAGGGGTGAGAATGGTGCAGAAATGGACACAAGTCCCTTTACACGAGAAAGGGTCCTGAAGGAACTGGAAGTAATAAGAGTTGATAAAGCAATGGGGCCAGATGGGGTGCACCCCAGGGTCCTTAAAGAACTAAGAGAGGTGGTGGCTGAACCTCTGGCTATCCTGTTTAGCCGATCACTGGAAACAGGGGGAGGTACCCAAAGACTGGAGGACAGCAGATGTAGTCCCCTTATACAAAAGTGGGAACAAAGAGGAAGCAGGGAACTAAGTCAAAGTCAAAGTCAAAGTCAACTTTATTTAAAAAGACGCCCAATCCCGAAGGCTCTGGGCGCCGCACAAAACCTATACAGTATGTCATACCGTGTACAAAAAGTTAAAATATCATACACATAACTTAAACCCCAAAAGCCTGCACAAATAAAAAGGTCTTAAGACGACTCTTAAAGGCCTCTATAGTGGGGGCCTCTCTCACTTCAAACGGCAACGAGTTCCAGAGAGCTGGAGCAGCAACTCCAAAGGATCGATCCCCTGCTGATTTCAACCTAGCTCTCGGGAACTGTGAGGAGGCCACCACCAGAAGAGCGGAGATCCCGGACAGAGGTGGACGGTACCAGGAGATCAGAAAGGTAACCAGGGCCCTGTCCATGTAGGGTCTTATAGGTGAGAAGCCCCACCTTGAACAAAACTCTCCACCTGACAGGCAGCCAGTGCAATTCGCGCAACACCGGAGTTATATAACTACAGACCAGTTAGCCTCATCTCGGTAGTGGGGAAGATCATGGAAGCACTACTGAAGGAGAGATTGGTGGAACATCTGGTTGTCAATGGACTACAGGACCCAAGGCAGCATGGTTTCACCAGGGGGAGGTCATGTCAGACCAACCTCGTTTAATTTTTTGACTGGGTGACTAGGGAGGTGGATCAGGGGAGGGCAGTGGACATGGCCTATCTGGACTTCAGCAAGGCCTTTGACACTGTGCCCCATAGAAGACTATTACACAAACTGGGGAATATGGGTGTAGGCAGGACAGTAGTGTGGTGGGTAGGTAACTGGCTGGGTGGCAGGACACAGAGGGTGATGGTAAATGGCTGTCACTCCACAGAGGGAAGAGTGACCAGTGGGGTACCACAGGGATCAGTGCTGGGACCGGTCCTATTCAACATCTTCATCAGTGACACGGCGCAGGACCTAGAAGGCAGAATTTCACTGTTCGCTGATGACACAAAGCTCTGTAACAGAGTAGACACACCAGAGGGTGTAGACAGAATGAGAAGCGACCTGCAGAAACTTGAAGAATGGTCAGGGGTTTGGCAGTTGAAATTCAATGCAAGGAAGTGCAAGATAATGCATATAGGCACAAAACCCTGGCACAATATATCAGTTGGGGTGAGGATATAGCATGCACCAAGCAGGAAAGGGATCTTGGGGTTATCATCTCTGATGACCTCAAGGTAGGGAAACAGTGTGACAAGGCAGCAGGTAAAGCAAATAGGATGCTGGGATGTATAGGCAGGGGCATTACCAGCAGGAAAAGGGAGGTCATAATTCCGCTATACAAGACACTAGTGAGGCCCCACCTGGAGTACAGTGTACAGTTCTGGAGACCATACCTATGTAAGGACATAGACAGGGTAGAGAAGGTTCAGAGGAGGGCAACAAAGATGGTGCATGCATTGCATCACAAGTCCTATGAAGACAGGTTGAAGGAACTGAACATGTACTCCCTGGAGGAGAGGAGGGAGAGAGGGGATATGATAGAGACATAAAAGTATCTTACAGGGAGGAACAGGGTGCAGGAAAACACTATTTTTAAGCGAAAAAGATGTTCCAGGACTAGAGGGCATGGGATGAAGTTGGAGGGAGGACGATTCAGAGGAAACATGAGAAAGAATTTCTTCACAGAACGGTGGTGGACAAGTGGAACACCCTGCCAGAGGAAGTGGTGGGGGCTGAAACAATCACGGGATTTAAGAATGCATGGGATAGACATAAAGGAATTCTGGAGGTCAGGGGTAAGGTGCAACAGACTTCTAGGAAAACAAACTGAACTTACAAGCTCAAATGGGCAGACTGGGTGGGCCATAGGCCCTTATCTGCCGACACTGTCTATGTATCTATGTATCTATGTAAGTATTTTTTCAAAACAAGATACATTTATATTTTATACAAAACATTTCAGCAAACCTGATGTAATTGAGAGCACAACTTTCACTATAGTTCCAGTACTTTCTGCAACATAACAGCATTAGACAGTTCTTGGTGCATATCATTATGAGGGTATGGTAGCAGTAACCCAATAGTTAGGGCTGAGTAGGGTGCTCAATCTTAAACCCCTAAATTTGCACCTTAATAGCTTTGGCAGTGTTTGACAAAATAAGCTGAAATGTTGCATGTGTTGTCTAGTAGGCAAGGTCTACATCTGTGAAATGTTTTGTGACAGCAGCTTGTGTGATTTCTGAGATCTGCATATTTCATTTTCCTGTAGACATCTAATTGTTTTCCAATTCTTCACATTGGATTTTTTTTGTTTTTTGCTCTCACCTACAGCCTACACGGAATGGAATTTTTCCTCACCGAAACATTCAGGGTAGAACTATAAAATACTGTATTCAGTTCCTTATGTAAATATTGTAAATTGCCAAATGTTTTGTAAAATATGTATTCAATTCCTTTTGTAATTATTTGTAATATGCTTAGTGTTCATATGTGCTCCCTTCTACCCATCCCTCGGGTCACACCTGGAAATGAGCCTCAACTCAGTGTGCCTCTCCCAGTCGCCAACTTTTAAATAAGTAAAAATAAATGAAATTGTGCTGTGTCAAGGTAATGCCTTTAACAGTTTCATGAAAACGATTCCACAGTTATAAGGATTTAAAGTTTTGTGTTTTTCTGTTCTGAGCATGCTCAGTAGGGTTTTTGGGATAACGTTCTGGTATGACACCAAACATTTGGTGTCCCATGACCGTTTTTGATTTTGTGAGATGTTGTGCTCATGACACCAACATTTGTTACTCATTTTGTGACATCCACCATCTTGTTTCTCACCTCATTAATAAATTACTAATTCAAACTTTCATTACTACAGTCATACTAAACATGAATCTACCTAATTAAAACATGCTGGTTCAGATTCTGAGGCTTGTTTCAGTTTACATATTTCTCCTGGCAAGGTTAACGTCTTTCCCATTTTTGGAATCATGACTTGCTTTTTGTGTCACACTGTTAAGGCGATGCAAAACCAAATTTGAGTTGTGAAACTGCTTTTTAATTGTGATTCAAAAATTGTCTATTGGAAACAGATTTTGACTGCCTAGCATTATTTTAAGTTTCATAGCAGAAAATAGTTTTTTCAGCATGAAACTTGAATTCATAGCATGATTTTTTTCATTTTGCAGCAGAAAATTGGTTTCTCAGCATAAAATTTGATGCACATCAGACCTTTTAGTTTCACAGCAGAAAACTGTTTTCTCAATGTGAAATGTAACAGTACACTGTGAATTGTTGTTTCACATAAGAAAATTGGTTTCTCAACATGAAATTTTACTGCACATCACAATTTTTTTTTTTAATTACTCTTTATTCTCCCACCCTTGCTGGAGCCCCCCTCCGTCAGGAGATGCACACACACAACCCCGCTTCACTGCCTTACCTGTAACCCAGGGGATCCCCATGGAGCCGTGGCTGTACCCCCCAGGTGGGTATGAGGTGGGGCTCATACACCCAGAGAATTCAACTTTCATTGGGTCTCTCCGGTGGTCAGACAGGCAGGAGCCATTAGGGTCTGCTTAGGTGCTCCTTCCTCTCGGTACTCCAGTGTGTCTTCTCCTGTTCTAGAGGAGTGGCATGCATCCTGACATCTTGGCATCACCACCAATGTCACCACCCCCCAACCCTCTCTGTGTATGCATCAATGCTTGCTGTGCCTCTGGCTTCCGCCAGAGGCCAGTCAAGCAGCAAGCCAGGATTCCCCTCTCCCTCCTGGGAGAGGAGAGCTGTCCTCCGGATGCTCAACCCCCTCCCTCCCTCCAACCCTCAACAGCCTGGGCTCATTCCAGAACCAGGGTTGCCAGCGTGGTGCGAGGTGTGGCATCCAGCGGCTCAACCCTCAGCACCACTGGGCAGGTGCACATCACAATTTTTAGTTTTGTAACAGAAAATTGTTTTCTCCTTCTGAGCATGACATTTGATTGCACACAAAGGCCCAGATATTCAAAGGGATGCACCTGGCGCAACTCAGTAGCACCAGGCGCAACTCCGCAATGCACCCCAGCATAATACTCAGAAGGGGCATGTGCGCAACACAAATCCTGATACACTGGGGCACACAGCAATGGTATGTGGCACATCTGAAGGGGGGCGTGCCCATGCAAATTTGGTACATCCCGATATTCAACCCAGGATGAGCGGCACATATGCTGGCACATCCCCCAGATGCTCTGCAAACCAGGGAGCAAAGATGTTCCTGGAAAAAACAGGAACAACTGCCAGCCACCCACAGGCAGGCTGCTGTATTGCAGGGCAAAACACAGCAGCCGCCAGCCGTGAGCAGCCACCCGCCCACCCGGAACACCATTCACGAGCTCCCATAACATATCTGGTAGTCTAGTGGCACCCCCTCCCTCACATAGCCGCGATCATGGGTATTAGTAATAATAACCCAATGACTAGTAGTCTAGTGTACCCCTTCCTCCTGTAGCCGCAATCACCAGTAAAGTGGCAAAGCTACAGTCCCTGTTAGTCCAGTGGTTCCCCCCCACCCCTAGCCATGACTGCCGGTGAAATGCCATAAATACAGTCCCTGGTGATCCAGTGGCACCCCCCACCCCTCCAACCCACACAGGACCCTGCCCACCCCACTCCCCATCATCAGCGGTGGCAGCAACCCCACCTGCATACCGCCCGGCCACCCGCTGAATGACAGGTTACAGTATGGGTTGCAGGGCATACTGTACTAGACAGTCACAAATATGTGAATGAAGTCATTCACATATTTGTGACTGTCTAGGATGGTATGCCCTGCAAGCCATTCATCCACACTGTGGACCAATGGGTTTACAGCCCATACTATAACCTGTTATTTTGCAGATGACCGGGCAGTATGTGGTGGATTGCTGCCACCCACGGGATGATGGGGGGCGGGGTGGGCAGGGGTCCTGTGTGGGTGGAGGGTGGGGTGCCACTGGATCACCAGGGACTATATTTATGGCATTTCACAAGCAATCGGGGCTAGGGGTGGGAGGAACCACTGAACTACCAGGGACTGTAGGTTTGCCACTTTACTGGTTATTGTGACTATGGGAGAGAGGGGGGTGCCACTAGGTTACCAGGGATTGGGTTATTAGTACTAATACCCATGATCATGGCTTTGGGAGGGAGGGGGTGCCACTAGACTACCAGGGACTGGGAATTTATTACTAATACCCACAATCGTGGCTATGGGAGGAAGGGGGGTGCCACTAGAGTACCAGGGATTGGGAATTTATTACTAATGCCCACAATCGCAGCTCTTGGGTGAGGGATGCCCTGGGCCCCCTCAGTGCACACGTCATTCTATGCAGGGTGCCAGGTGCATTCACAGGGCTGCCCTGCACAAGGCATGCAGATGGGGCCATAATGACATGCAAATGGCCCCATTTGTGCCTTGCATATTTTATGGCCTCATTTGCATGCCGTCTTCTGAATATCGCAGGTGCTGTGCCCAGTGCAACTGCATTTGTGCTGGCACATCCCAGTGCTCCCTTTCTGTGGCCTGTGCTGGCGCAGTGCCACTGTGCCATGAGAAGTCTGTTCCATATTCAATGGTGCTGTGCCATGCCGCATCACCATTGAATATCACCTGGTCCTGGCCTCGGTGCTTCTCAGTTGTGCTGTGCCCACACTTGCGCCACTGCCAGGTGCAGTCTGAATATCCATCCCCATGATTTTTTGTTTCACAGCAGAAAATTGGTTTCTCAGCATGAAATTTGATTTCACATCAGAATGTTTCATTTTGCAGCAGAAAATTGGCTTCTCAGCATGAACTTTGATCGCACATCAGAATTTTTCATTTCCGGCTCCGTGGCGCCGAGTGAAGGGGTTCGCTCGGCACACTGGCGACCCGGGTTCACGCCCCGAGCCCAGGTACCAGGAACGGAGACCGACAAGGGAGGGGTTCTATAAGCGTCCATTGGACGCTTCCCTCCCGAGAGGGGTGGGATTTGCCTGGGGACCTGTTGGTGGATTGGTGTCGAGCTTGGGGACGTTCACCTCGACACGTCCATGGCATGCCCCCACCCCAGGAATACCCTGCGTGCTTATGCAAGGCGAGAACTGCAATAGCCAGGGCACAGAAAATGGAAATTACACCCCCGACTGACCGGATGGTGAACGCCTGGGCCCCTGCCACCCAAAGCCCTGGAGCCAGCCCGGATCCAGCCCCACAGCACCTGGGATGCAAAAGGTCGGCCGTAAGACCATTCCCCTCTGGAAGAGAGGGACCCTCCGGGCATAGAGATACACTGGGCTACCCAAGGTAGGCTGCAATTGGGGCTGGGGAGTAGGTGGCAGGAGGTCGGAGGGAGTCATGAAGGCATTGGCGCTCTGAAGGAGTGGCCAGTTGGGGTGTGTGGGAGGTGCATAAATAGATAAAAAAAATAATAATTTTTCATTTCACAGTAGACAATTTGGTTTCTCAGCATAAATTTGATTGTATACTATGGTTTTTCATTTCGTGGAAAAACTGATTGCTCAACTTGAAATGTTTGCACATCATAATTTTTAGTTTTACAACCTAAATTGATTTCTCCCCATGAAATCTGATTTTGCAAAAAGTGAATAAAACTCTTCTCTTGGCATAGGATCCTGCACATTTGCACCGGTGGGGGGGGGGTGTTGACAGATGGGCTCTTTCCTCTGTGCATCTATATCTGCAGCTACATTGAAGCAGAGAGAACATACAACCCTGCGCTTCCGCAGACCACTTGACAGCTCCTTAAATTCTTGGTATCTGTCGCTACATGGAACTTCAGGGCATGCAAGGACCCTGCACTTCCATAGGTGGACAGAGTCTTCCCTTTCTTCCTCTGGGCCCTGCACATCTGCATGTCTTCACACAGGTCCCGAGATTCCACTATCTCAAAAAGAAAGGAATTTGTTTGCAAAAAACCTTTGTTAATGCACCAGTTAGGGTTTAAGTTAATGCTGCAAAAGAAGGGAAATGTGGCATTAGGGTTTCCAACCCTAACTCCTCACCACCACCCCAAGCAGCAAAAGGAAAAAACCATGAGGGTTTTGGATTTCTGGAGTCTTGGCAAATCAGTAGTGGGGTATTTCTTGAGATTGTCAACACCTAATGCCAACACTGTTCTCTGAGCAAACAAGATCAGATGAGAAAAAATCTACAACACATTGTATTGGCAACATGTGGCAAGACATACTTCTCTACCTTTGAAGAGTATCAGTATGAGGCTTGGAGCTGTACCTTGTGCTTCAGACAGGAGGCTATGGGCTGGAGGAAGAGTGAACATTAGGGTTGACAACCCCAAGGAAGATCCTACCACTGATTTGTGAAGGCTCCAGAGACCCAAAACCCTAATGCATTTTCCTTTTGCTACTTGGGAGGTGGGTTGGGGAGTTAGGGTTGGAAACCCTAATGCCACATTTCCCTACTTTTGTGGCATTAACCTGAACCCTAACTGGTACATTAATTAAGGTTTTGCAAATAATATTTCACATAAACATTAAAAGCAAGCTTAATACTTAATTAGCTGCTTCCCAACCCATAACAAGCCCCTTTCCTTTAACACTTCATTTTTATAACATCTTAGCATAAAACCACCCAATATACACTACATCATCTGCTTAACCCTTGGACTGCTGACAGAATTAGAGCACATTGCAATTCTGGACAGATATATCGGTTCAAGCAAAGCTTAAAACTCTAATTGTGGGTATTAATCACAGTTATTTGTTGATGGTTACTTTTAATCATGGATTGATTCCCAGGTAAAGCACAGTTTAGCTGAATGGCTTTCTTGTAATCACTCTCCTCCCAGGGTCTGGATCTTGGGGTGAGACAGGAGCAATGCTTGGTGAGAGTTAGGCCTGATGACCCTAACGCATACCCCAACACCTGTTGGTATGTGGAGGTTGGGGGTGGGGTGAGGTGGTGGGGTTGGGGGGTGTTAGGGTTCAAAACCCTAATGTTTCATTTCCCTACTTTTGTTGCTTCAACCCTAACTGATGCATTAACAAAGTTTTTTGCAATGAATTTCCTTACTTTTTGAAAAAGTGTAATCTTACCCTTATATGTTTGTGCGAGCGCAGGGCCCATCAGTCTATAGTGTTTTGTGATTGCACAGTGACCTCTGGGCACCACACTCGTATGTATTCATAAGTGTATAGACATTGTAATTAAGCCTCATCTCCCTGTGGGATCTGGGCCCTGTGCTCCCACCCCACTCCCATCACTCCATAATGGAATTAATTTTTGGGAGGGCAGGGTCCCATGGGCCCTGTGCTCCCATCTCTCCATAAGGGTAGAGGTGTTGCAATGAACTGTCATCTCCCTATGGGAGCGCAGGGCCGGAGGGCCCTGCAATCCCATTACTGCATAATGGTATCCATATGTGGGAGCATGGGGCCCCTTCTACCTATAATTGCAGTTCCATTACTGCATAATGGTATCCATATGTGGGAGCGTGGGGCCCCTTCTACCTATAATTGTGGAGACATAGCACAGGCCTAGAGACATTCCAAGTAACCCTTGTGCTGCAAATGGTGTAATATATCAGTAACTATAGGAACAATTGAAAAAATCCCACCGCAGTTGTAATCATAGAGTGGCAGCCTACATCTTTGCTTAGTACACCTAAGCTGCATTTAGTGAAAAATCTGTATCTCAAACCATTTTCAAGATATAGGTACTGCGTCCACCACAATGTTATCCTATGAGAAATTTCCAAATTTCAAAATATTATAAGTATAGAAGCAATATAAATTTTATCACCAAACCAGCAAAAGTCACATCTCTGGGGCAAGCCATTTGTACCCTGACAATTTCAGCCCGAAAATCCTAACCATTTCTTTGCAGTGACGTGATAAAGAAACAGTAAACTTTAGAAAATCATTTTTTGTGAGGTGTCAGAATCCATTTTTGTGAGTAGATTCCCTTTTCATAAGGTGTCAAAATCCCTTTTCATGATGCCTAAAACCCTTTTTGTACCATGCAGCTATCCAAAAGACTGAACTGAGCATGCTCAGAACCCGCAATTTCAAAATTGAATAACTTTGGAACGGATCACTATTCTTTCACCAAAACCAACACTGGTTCTTTCTGTCCTGAAAATTTCAGACCAAAATTCCAAATGGTGTGGCTGCAGCGCAATGAAGAAAAAACAGCCAAAAAAGGTGAGGAAAAAAAAAAACTTTTACAGTTTTTTCACTATACGCAGCATGAAATCTGCAAATCCAATTGAAATGAAACTTGGTACATGAAGAGATCTACCCCACAGGACAGTGCATACAAATTTCATGCAAATCTGTTGAATGGTTGCAAAGTTATTAAAGTGGAAAATTTGAGGTTTAACATTATACGGCCCACTTAACACTAACTATAGTGGTGCTACCGCGCCACTGTAATTTAAATAGTATTTTTATGTGAGTAGTCTGTGTTTATTACAGGTATGCAAGTGCATGTGTCATAAAACGTGTGGCTATCCCAAGCCACTTACACTATATAAAGATGTTGGTGTTCAAACAAACTAGTTTAAGTGGACAGTGATGACTAAAGACAAAGTCACAAGCTGTATCTTATTACAAGAGAAACACAAACCTGTGAAAAGAAATTCAAATTAACCCAGACATTAACAGATTATTTGTTTGGCCAGTATGTGGTTGACAATGACCATAAATATTCAAGGATTTCATCACTACCATCAATACTGAACTGCACTGCTGCTCAACACTTCAGTGCAAATACTTCTGAGATGGATAACAACTCTAGGATCTTTCTTGTTCTATCCAAGTAGAAACATATTGATCCAAACTGGGATAACACAGTATGTCTGACATTCACAGTTTGTATCCGCAGTCTTATGCTAGTGATTTTGACTATGTTCCAGACATGGATGTTATAAGTGAGGAGGAAATGGATGAGATGTCAGATGCAGATTGTCTAAGTGATTTATTATGTCAGTATTACATCTGCAATTTCTTCGGATGAATCTGAGGCTCTAGGATTGGATTACTGAGCCACCTCAGGATCCATCAGTGAACCATGGTAGAGATCATCCTCGAATCGAGGGATCACCAACAACAACTACATTGTTTCCTGGAAAAGTTGGAACATTACTTTTGGTCAATACAGAATGCCTTATTGGTCATACTAACACATGGTTGTTAAAAGAATAATGTATGTGCACTAAGATCTCAAATAAACATCCTATTGCCCACACCCACTTTTAGGGCTGCAGTGGGCAGAGCCCTGCAGAGCTATTGCTTTCAAAAAAGGACTCAGCATTCCTTGCATTCTTTGCGAACGAACAACATGTTGAAGTTTCAATACAGTCGCCTCTGTGACCATGGTGAAGCACTCTGCTTGTTGTCAGCAAGAAAGTAGCCCTTTGATATTCCCCGCCCAACTGTCCCTCTCAGTACCCACCACCCCACATCCCCCCCAGAAACATAGCAGTGACACTGGGGGTGTCCACTTCTCCAGTGTCGTGCTGAGGAATCCTCCATGCTTTTTTCTTATGTCAAACCCTGTAAAAGCATTTCCGCACTACCACGCATGTGTGGTGATTTCTTGCTCTTCTTCTTCTTACTCACACACACACACACACACACACACACACACACACACACATATACAGTATATATATATATATATATATGGTTCCCCCCGACCCTCCCTCTCAGCACCTACCACCCCATCCCACCCCCAGAAACATAGCAGTGACACTGGGGGTACCCAATCCCCCAGTGTCACACTGAGGAATCCTCCAAGCTTTTTTTTTAAATGTCCAACCCTGTAAAAAGAAAACAGTGCATTGATGTCTTTTTTATATATAGTGATATCACCCCCTTCCAGAAACATAGCAGTGACACTGGGAAACTCAATCCCCCAGTGTTGCACTGAGGAATCTTTCATGCTTTTTTAAAAAATTTTTATGTCAAACCCTGTAAAAAGAAAATGATCCAGTGATGTCTTTTGTGGCCGTAATAACCCCCACCCAACCCTTCCACTCAGCACCCACTCGCCCTCCCAAGCCCTTACTTACTGATCGGAAGTCCAATGCTGTAATCCTCTCTGGATCACAGATACATCTTCACTCTTCAAAGCTGGACCACGAACTGAAGAAACAAGTATGCTGTTCTATGTATTTCAATGGGGTTTTGAACTTAGGGGTATACATTTTTCTTCTAGCTATACCTATGTTCTATGCTTCCTACTAGAACCCACACAATACTTAAATTACAGAAGCAACCTTATAGTTTTCTGTAACAAAACTAATATTATAAACCAATCAGAAAGATGTAATTATGAAAGCCAGTTCTGTTCTTCACTGACTGTTATAAACTTGTGATTATTGATCAGTCAGAGGAGTAATTGATAAATGCCTGGACCAAACTGGAGCGGGGGGAAGTTCTGCCGGGAGAATTGCAACAGGGGTAAAAGGGGGAAATAATGTGCAGGAGGAAGAAGAGGAGCTGGAAATGAGAGAGGGAGATGAATGGAAGCAAGCAGGGAGTAAGAGGGGTGGAATCTTAGTGCTGGGGGACTCCAATACTAAGAGGAGTTAGGTGGGGTAGCAAGGGAGAGGCATAGTCGATTTGGGTGGAGGCCATGCCAGGAATGACAGCAGAAAGGGTGGGACAGTCTGTTCTGAAATATGCTAGAAGGGGTAGGGACAAGCCTCATTTAATTATACATCTTGGGACAAACGACCTGGCTGACAAGACAGTAGATACAGTTCAGAGGAGGTCTGAGGAACTAGCACAATTATGTGAGGGGGCAGGAACATCAGTAACTTTTTCAGAGATACTTCCCGTGCCAAAGGCAAGCACAACAAGAAAGCTGAGAATAGAGGAATTTAACAGATGGCTAAGAACCTGGTGTTGTGCGAAAGCATATGGGCTGTTGGGGGTGGGAGGGACTGGGAGGACAGTAGTCTCATGCCAAGGACAGACTACACTTGGAGTGAGGAGGGAAAGAAAGTGTTGAAACAGGGGATGGAGGAGTACATGGAGGAAGTTGGGAATTTAAACTAGAAGTGGGGGTGGCAGTTGGGAAGAGATATGCAGAGACCACAGGTTGGGAAACCATATGAGCTACCCCATAACAGTGACAAAGGACAAATGGCAAGTACTGTTGGTGATGCCAGGAAAGGAGGGCAGGATGGGAGGGGGAAGGGTGGAAGGTGGTTACCTTAATGCTAGGAGCCTTGGGAGGAAAACTGCAGAGTTACAGGTTCTCATGGCAGAGGGAGAGGTGGACATTGCAGTCATCACGGAAACATGGGCCATCCAATACAATGACTGGGACCTGTCTGCACCAGGGTACAGGTTATTTCATAGGGACAGGGTGATTGGGAAGCGGGGGGGGTGGCATTATATGTGAAGAAAGGACTGAAGTGTGTAAGGGAGGAAGGGGAGAGGGTAGTACGGAGTCACTTTGGATGCAAATCCAGGATTCCAAAAATAGGATTCTTAGAATGGGAGTGGTGTACAGGCCACCATCTCAGATGGAGGAGTTAGACAGGAACTAGCGGGACAGATCAGGAGGACTCGCGAGAAGGGTAGTGTGGTGATTATGGGGACTTCAACATGCCAGGAGGACTGAGCACCCCAACAACCAGGAACAGAAGGGAGCAGGTACTGCTGGTTGCCTTCCAGGACAGCTTCCTGCTGCAATGGTCAGTGAACCAACCAGGTTAGGAAATACCTGACCTTGTGCTGGCAAATGGGGACTTTGTGAGAGAACTTACAGTGGAGGAACCATGTCAGGAGTGACCACCGCCAGTATGGCTCACATTGGATATGGGCAAGGAAGGAGTGGAATCGGGCACAATAGTGCTGGACTTCAGGAGGGCTGACTTTGGGAGGATGGGGGAAGTGGTAAAAGGGTACCTGGCCAGAATTCAATCTAGTATGGACACTAACCAGAGGGGAGCTCATAAATCTGGGGGATAGTGGAGGCAACCAAAACCTGCTGCAAAGCCCAGAGCAAGAAGGCTAGGCTAAGAAACCGATCTGGTTGAGCAAGGAGGTCATGGAAAA
Source organism: Neoceratodus forsteri (assembly GCA_016271365.2). Lineage (NCBI taxonomy): Eukaryota > Metazoa > Chordata > Ceratodontiformes > Ceratodontidae > Neoceratodus > Neoceratodus forsteri. The sequence continues at coordinate 1,519,076,128 of CM028131.1, forward strand.
GGTAAGGAGGAAAAGAGCTGCCTTTAGGAAGTACAAGAAAACAGGGGAGGGGGAGGACAGGAGGAGTACTTGACAGAATCAAGGAGGTGACAAGGGCAGAGGGAGCCAAAGCACTACGGAACTCAGGCTGGCACAAGGCATTAAGAAGGGGAGAAGGACTTTTAAGTACATCAGGAGAAAAGGAGCTGTAAGGACCACATAGTAAGGATTAGAAGGAGGGGGTTGGTGGAAGCAGGTGCGATAAGGCGGAAGCACTAAATGAGTACTTCTGCTCAGTATTTACTAAAGAGAAGAGCTGGGTGACACCCAAGGTGGGAGAAATGGCAGAAGCGGGGGGGGGGAGTGGTGACAGATGGGGAAATCATGGAAAGCAGAGTTTGAGAGGGTTTGAAGGCACTGAGGGTGGACAAGGCACCAGGCCCAGATGGCATCCACCCCAGGGTACTGAAGGAGCTGGCAGAGGTCCTTTCAGGACCTTTGGCAGACCTATTTAATGCCTCACTACATTCAGGGTGTGTACCTCAGGGCTGGAGAATGGCTCATGTGGTGCCCCTCCACAAGAATGGCCCCAAGGATGAACCGGGAAACTACAGCCCAGTGAGCCTCACATCCATCGTGGGTAAGCTAATGGAGACTATCCTGAAGGAGAGGCTGGTGGCCCTCCTAAAGGCCAAAGGACTACAGGACAGCAGACAGCATGGCTTCATACGTGGCAGATCCTGCCAAACCAACCTGATCGAGTTCTATGACTGGGTAACTAGGCAACTGGACAGGAGCCATGCAGTAGATGTCCTGTATCTGGACTTCAGTAAGGCATTAGGCTCAGTGCCACATGGAAGGCTGGGAAGGAAGTTAGTAGGCACAGGGACGGGTGCAAAGCTGGTGAGATGGGTAGGAAACTGGCTACAGGGAAGGCAACAGAGGGTGGTGGCGGGTGGGGAGCTCTCACACCCAAGAGCAGTGATGAGCGGTGTTCCACAGGGCTCAGTGTTGGGACCAGTGTTGTTTGGGATATTCATTGCAGACATATCAAGGGACATCAAGAGCAAGATCAGTCTGTTTGCTGATGATACCAAGGTAGGCGTGGTGGTGGATGGCCTAGGGGGGTGGCAGGGGTTGCAGGATGATCTGGCAAAGCTTGAAACCTGGTCAGACACCTGGCAACTGGGCTTTAATGCCAAAAAGTGCAAGGTGCTGCATTTTGGGATGAAGAACCCAAGGAAAAGTTACCAGCTAGGGGGAGTGCAGCTAGCCCAGACAGAGGAGGTGAAGGATCTGGGTGTGCTCATTACAGGGTCAATGAACAACTCGGCACAATGTAGGAAGGCAGCTGCAAAGGCCAACAAAATGCTGGGTTGTATTGCAAGGGGTATATCCTCGAGGAGGGAGGAGGTGATTCTGCCACTGTATAGGGTCATTAGTTAGACCACTCTGAGTACTGCGTAGTACTGGTGTCCGGATTCGAAGACGGACATTGTTACTGGAGGGGGTGCAGCGCAGAGCAACAAAGATGATCAAGGGGCTGGGAGACTTATACGAGAGGAGGTTGAAGGAGTTGAACATGTACTCACTGGAGGAGAGGAGACACAGGGGTGACATGATTGAAACCTTTAAATACATGAAAGGAATAAACAAGACGGGTACAGAGGGGCTGTTCAAAGTAAGGGAGGGGAGGGCCACCAGGGGCCATGATATGAGACTGGAGCGAGGAAGGTTCAGGAGGGAGATGAGGAGACACTTTTTTACAGAGAGGGTGGTGGCTGGGTGGAATGCGTTACTTGCTGAAGTGGTATGCAGTAGAACAGTGGACTGCTTCAAATGAGGATGGGACAGGACAAGGGGGAGGGTTAATGAAGGGGAAGGGTGGAAGGGAGGGGCAGCTGCAGAATAACGGGTGCTAGCTGCACATTCGAGCAGACTTGATAGACCTCTAGGCCTTTGTCTGCTGGAAAATTTTGTATGTTCGTATGTCTGTCAGTGGGCAGTGTCCCACAGTACAGTTGCTTATTTAGAAACATAGAAGTTGACGGCAGATAAGGACCGCAAGGCCCATCCAGTCTGCCCATTTCTTTTTCTACCTTATAAATGTGCCATCGGCCTTTGCTCTGTTAGTGGCCTATCTATTCATAGTCATTTGTATTGCTCCCTTATGCCTATCCCATGCCTGTTTGAAGCCCTGCACTGTATTCATAGCCACCACTTCTTGTGGTAAGCCATTCCATGCATCTACCACCCTTTCTGTGAAAAGAATTTCCTCACATTCCCCTTAATCAGCCTCCCCTAATCTCATGCTGTGTCCTCTTGTCCTGCTATTTTTCTTATATTTAAACATGTTAGACTCTTTCACCTTGTTTATGCCCTTAAGGTGTTTGAATGCCCTCGATCATATCACCTCTCCCTCCTTTGCTCAAGGGTATACATATTGAGCTCTGCTAATCTGTCCTCATATGTCTTCTGATGCAGTCCCTGCACCATGTTGGTTGCCCTTCTGACTGCCTCAATTTGGTTAATGTCCTGTAGAAGGTGTGGCCTCCAATACTGCACGTAGTACTCCAGATGGGGCCTAACCAGTGTCTTGTACAGAGGGATTATTATTACCTCTGCGACTTGTGATACCTCTACTAATACACCCTAACACCCCTAGCTTTACCTACTGCTTTAGAGGTCTGCTTGGATGATTTTAGGTCATCAGTGATGATGATGCCCAAGTCTCTTTCTTCCTTTGTGACTGCTAGCAACTCCTCCCAGTCTATAGGTGGCTTCAGGGTTTCTCTTCCCTATGTGCATGATTTTGCACTTTTGCATTAAATCCCAGTTGCCACTCTTCTGACCATTCTGCTAGTTTATCCAGATCTCTTCTCATTCTGCCCACCCCATCTGGATCATCTACTCTGTTGCAGATCTTGGTGTCATCTGCAAACAGACAAGCCTTACCTCTAGTCCATCTGCAATGTCACTAATGAAGATATTGAAGAGGACTGGCCCCAGGACTGATCCCTGAGGTACCCCACTTGTGACTTGCATCTCTTCTGACTGTATACCATTTACCACCACTCTCTGTTTTCTTCCAGTCAACCAGTTTGCCACCCAGTTGACCAACTTCTGACCCACCCCGAGCCTACCCAGCTTATTTATCAATCTTCTATGTGGAACAGTGTCAAAAGCTTTGCTGAAGTCAAGGTAGGCGACATCAACTGCTCCCCCTTGGTCCACCACTCTGGTTACCCAGTCAAAGAAATCTATGAGATTAGTTTGACAGGACCTTCCTTTTGTAAACCCATGCTGTCTTGGATCCTGTGCACATGTGGATTCCAGGTGTTGCACTATCCTTTCCTTAAGGAGTGCCTCCATAATCTTGCCCACTACTGAGGTAAGACTGACCGGTCTGTAGTTCCCCGCCTCCTCCCTGCTACCACTCTTGTGGAGCGGGATCACATGAGCCCTTCTCCAGTCTTCTGGGACCTCTTCTGTGCTCAGAGACTCACTAAACAATTCTGCTAATGGCTCTGCTAGTTCCTCCTTTAGCTCCTTAAGTACCCTGGGATGTATGCCATCAGGTCCCATTGCCTTATCCACCCTGAGCTTAGCAAGCTCTTGTAGGACCCTTTCTTTGTGAAGGGAGTAGTGCTCACCTCCCTCCCTCTGTGTCCATGATGCTGAGCTGTGGGCCCTGCCCTACCTTCTCTTCAGTAAATACTGAGCAAAAGTATCTATTTAGGATAGATGCCTTTACAGGGTCCTCCTCCTCCTCACATGCTCCATTTTCTCCATTAAGCTTAGCATTCCCCTCTGGACTTTCTCCTTTCACTAATGTATCTATAGAAGTCTTGTCACCTTCTTTTACTGTTCGTTGCTAGTGTTTCCTCAGTTTGGGACTTTGCCTACCTTGCCTTACCTGCTTCCCTTAGGGCAGTTTGGTATGCCTCCTATCTTCATCCGCTGTGTTCTCTTATATTTCCTGAAGGCCAGCCTTTGGCTCTGACCTTTTCTGCTGCTGTATTTGAGAACCAAAGTGGTTTCCTTCTTCTTTGCACTTCCTTTTCTGTCTAACACAATGGGATGTTGCTTCAAGTATTGCATCCTTAATGCTTGCCCACTTTGCCTGTACCCCTCACCTGTGTTTCTTTTGCCAGGGCTAGCTTAACTCTGTTGGCCATCTTATCAAAGTCAGCTCCTCTGAAGTCCCATATTTTTTGCCTTGGAATGGGATGATTTAGATGTAGTAGCCAAATTGAACCATACCATGTGATGGACACTGGCCCCAGGTGACCTTCTACCTGGAGATCTGTGATCCTTCTTTGTTAGTCAGTACTAGATCTAGGATAGCCCTGTCTCTTGTGGGTTGCTGTACCAGTTGTTTGAGGCCCTCCCCTGCAGGGAATCCACTATGAGTCTAGTTCTGGCAGATGTTCCTGCTGGTATTGACCAATCTGTATCCGCATGTTGAAGTCTCCATTATCAGAACCTCCCTTTAGCTGTCATGTTTTGTATATCTTCTAACAGTAATGTGTCTATGTCCTCCTCTGGTCTGGGGGCCTGTAGACAACCCCAGTTCTTATGGCTGTCCCATTTCCTGTTTCAGGGTGACCCACAGTTCTTCTGGCTCCTTGTGTATTCTGAATTTCTGTAGCTTTGATATTTTCATTAACATACAGGGCCACTCCTCCCCTTGCACCTTGGTCTCTTCTGAACAATACATAGCCAGGTACTGAAGTCTCCCAAGTGTGGTTACTGGTAAACCACGTCTCACTAATTGCTACTATGTCCAGTTTAGCCTCTGACATTATTGCCTGCAGGTCTGGGATCTTATTTCCCAGGCTGTGAGCATTTGTGTACATGATTTTCCATTGGCCAGATTTTGGTGTGTTAGTTGTTGGGTGAAGTTTGGCATTACCCCTGTGCGTTGTATGGGGAGACAATTGAAAAGTAGGATAGAATCAATTATGTAAATTCAAGGATATGGTGTGGCTCACTGTTTTGATATAGTGACTTGAATAAGGCAGTGAATCAGCTTTGAGTGGGAGTGAATTGTCTGGGGAAGAAACTAGTGGGAGTGAATTGTTGTGGGAGCATGACGTCGTGAGCATTTGTGTACATGATTTTCCATTGGCCAGATTTTGGTGTGTTAGTTGTTGGGTGAAGTTTGGCATTACCTCTGTATTGCCCCCTCTTTTGAAAGGATGAAGCACTGAGGCAAAGGATGGCATGGCCATTTGAGTTTTGCTCTTACCTTTTACACTGTAGAAGTCTTTGGAGGATACTAGCACTTCATAAGATCATGCCTCATAATGAAAATCAGGGAAACTCTGTTTTTCTGACATTTACTTATTTATTTAGTTTTTCTTGACTGGGTAGGCACGTTAGACAGCAAAGATGCCTATTTTAAAGCGCAACCCAGGAGGTTGGGTCGATGACACTTTGCTCCCACTTTTTCGCTCCCCGACTTTTTGCTCCCGACGTCATGCTCCCACAACAATTCACTCCCACTAGTTTCTTCCCCAGACAATTCACTCCCTCTCAAAGCTGATTCACTGCCTTATTCAAGTCACTATATCAAAACAGTGAGCCACACCATATCCTTAAATTTACATAATTGATTCTATCCTACTTTTCAATTGGGCAACCATTGCATAATAGGTGTGGCTTCTGAAGCCTCTGTTTGGTGTTTTCTGAAAATGGCCAAATTAATTCAGTCTGTGAGAGGTGAGAAGAAGCTTGTGGACACCAACAATTACATTTAAACCCACCACAAGTTTGGGTTTAATGGAAAGTTAATCTGGCAGTGTGACCTAGCAGCAAAAAAAGAAAAGACATGCAATGCCAGGGTGCACACTGAGAGTTACGATGTACCAGTCATCATTGTAACATTCAGTGAGCACACACACACACTCCTGACCCTGCAGCAGTGGAGAGGGTAGAGGCACTTACTTGTATAAAGGTTTGTGCAGTTGCTACCCAGAACAGCACTGCCCAAGTTCTATTACACTGCAAGGAAGATGTTTCTTTGGCTGCACAGGGCACAGTGGTTGATACGAACCTGAAACGCATGATACAGTGTGTGCGTGTGCATGGAGCACCACCCAACCCCTGGGACTTAACCAGTCTAGTGGTCCCACATTACTATACTACTTTTAAAACCAGTGCGGGATGTGAAGTAAACCTCCTCCTATATGAATGTAAGCCCGGGCCTGACAAAATCTTGGCATTCGGTACTCAGTCGAACTTAGATTACCTTGAGCAGTGCACTTATTGGTTTGCTTATGGCACCTTCAGTGTGGCACCCCCGCTGTTTCACCAAATGTATGTCATTATTGGTGAGTACTTTGGTAGCATGCACCCTGCCATCTTTGCTCTTTTGTCATGTAGACGCAGAGAAACCTATGAGCGGATGCTGGCTGCAGTCAAACAACTCAACCCCAGGCTAGACCCTAAAGTCATAATGATTGACTATGAAAAATCAACTCTGTAAGCCTTTAAATCACAATTTCCAAATGCACAGCAAGTGGGGTGCTTCTTCCACTTTGCCCAGTGCATATATAGGAAAATTCAGATGGAGGGACTGGGGCAACAATATGCGCAGGACAGCGAGTTTGCCATCAAATGTCGCTGTCTGCCGGCACTTGCATTTTACCCTCCCAACCAGGTTGTGGCTCATTTTGAGGACATTACTGATGAGTCCTTGAATGTTTTTCCAACTGAGCTCGAGCCTGTTATCGATTATTTTGAGGACACCTGGGTTGGGAGGAGAAATCTACAGGGTACAGGATGCAGAGCACCTCATTTTGCTATTATGCTTTGGAACCACTGTGACACTGTGAGGGCCAAAACAAACAATGCAGTTGAAGCATTTCACAGGAGGATGCAGTCAGTTTTATCAATGACACATCCAATCCTGTGGAAGTTTAGAGAGGGCATCAAGGGCATCCAAAAAAAAATGAGATGCTGAAATTGAACAAATCATAGCTGGAAATACACCAAATGCCTCAAAAAGGGTCTATAAGGACAATGCTTCTCGACTAGAGTAGGTGGTTGGTAAATGTGATGAGCGTACAACAGAAGAACTCCTACGTGGTGTGGCTAACTGTTTTGATTAAACCCTCATTGACTGAATCGCATGCATGATTTTAGAATTTTTACCTTAGTAAAGTTGTTTATAGGCGTTCTTCACTTGCTCTGAACTTTGAATGGATTATTTCCTTGCAGTTCCTTGTTTACTGGCACATTAAGTCACATGACTCATCCCCAAGGTGACCAACAGATTCCCGTGGCAGCACATCACATGATTATTAGTGAGCCTGAAGAAAGTTAAGGTAAGAAAGTTTGCAATTACTAAATGTTTTCAATGCTCAGTGTTGCTAAACTATGCTCAGTGTTGCTAAACTAGACCATTGCTAAACTAGACTGTGATGCTTTTGTGGGCTGCTAGACCACTGCTTGTTGCTATTTCATTAACAGTGGGAGACTGTGCTGCTTTTTGTGTCTATGCTTTTTGTGTGTTGCCGTGCAAATGTGGGAGCATTTCAATACTGTGCCTGATGCTTTAGTTTTGTTCACATCATTTCGTGCGGGAGCGAAATGATGCGGAGTGTTGACGTGAAGGAGTGAAACAGACAGGAGTGAACTGTTGGGAGCATTATTTCACAGAGCAAAAGGTCGGGAGCGAAATGTCATGCTCCCAAGGTGGTTACATAAAAAGGGGTAAGGAAACAACAGTGAATGCAGAGAAAAATAACTTGGTAACAACAAGCAGTAAACGATTAGTCAGAAACATCAGTCATGAGACTCAATCAGTATGCCAGGCCGATAATTAAACATAATATCAGTGGCCTAGGCATAAAAATAATACAGAGAAATGCAGTATCCCAGACATAACACTATTACAAGCTTTAAAAAGAGAAGGCATTTTTACCAGTTTTTGTTTCGCATTTGGGCTGGGCTAGGTAGGATTTATCAGCAGATCCCAGGGGGTAGGCAGAGTGCACAGGTTTTAACAGAAGGGACAGCTTTTCAGGTTGCTGAGAGACCAAGATGTTACTGATGAAGCAGGCAGTGGTGTATTGCTGGAAAGCAGTGGGAGAAAGACAGCCCAGCCCAGAGAAGAGTGAGGAGTGGTGAGTAAGTTTGGGTACTTACAGAGCAAAGCAGCAGATGTTATTATAACAGACCTCCCACTTCTGGAGTAGTCCTTTAGAGGATTCCAAAAAGGCAATCATCCCATATGCCAGCTTGGATTTGAGAACCCCTTGGGCAATAGCCAGCCTTGCCACAGAAGTGAGGCTATGCCTAACTTTATACACCAGACCTAGTTGAATGCTGGCACATTTGATAGTTGAGGAGAGGTGCAGGTCAAAGTTCAGTGCCAGATCTAAGGTAACTCCAAGGTATTTAAATAAGGAGACAGTGTTTAGTATGTAGCCATTGGAGGTCCTGATGCTAAGTGGGTGGTGACAGGTTCTGAGCTTGGCTACCGAGCCAAAGAGTATCGACTCAGATTTTTTGTCATTCAGGACCAATTTATTTTGCCTCAGCCAGTGTAGTAAGGTTTTGAAGTTTGGGTTTAGGTTCTGGTTTATGTCTAAAATGTCTGAGGGGCTGGAGTAAAGTGACAGATCTTCAGTGTATAACAGAGCTGAACATGGGTCAGTCAGCTGGGCTAGATCATTCATGAAAATAGAAAACAGTGGAGGGCCCAAGATTGATCCCTGAGGAACTCCTATCCAGGTGTGGCAGAGTGAGGACTTGGCAGTGCCGAGCTGTACAATCTGTTGATGCTCAGAGAGATAGTTGTGGAACCAGGTGGTGGTGGAAGAGGAGAAACCCAGGGTGGACAACTTGGATAAGAGCAACGGGTGGTCCACCAAGTTGAAGGCCTTCGTGAGATCGAAGAAAATCACCCCTGTGAGATAGCCATTGTGCATGGCAAGCCTGACATCATTGGTGAACTGGATGATGGCAGTGGAGGTGCTCTGCCAATGCCAAAAGCCATGCTGATCCAGAGAAAGAAGATTATGGAGGTGAAGGTGGGGCCTCAATTTTCTCCAGAATTTTGGACAGAGTCGAGAGGATGGCAATCGGGTGGTAGTTGTCAATGTTCGCATTATCACCCTTTTTATGGACGGGGGCAACACATGTCCTCTTCCAGATGGAAGGGATGTGGTTTGTCATTAGACATAGGCTGAACAGACGAGTAGTTGGAGAGGCAATGAGGGGGGCAGTGGTTCTCAAGAATTTGGATGACAACCTGTTGGATCCAGCTGATCCATAGGGAGGAACGGAGTTTAAGAGGCATAGTACTTCAGATGCAGGAACTGTGTGGAAGTTGACTGGAGGGTTGCTCGGATCATTGTTGTCAAGAGGTGACCTATCAAGGGTGCAAGGGGTGATGCATAGGCCAAGAAGTCCAAGAAATGAGAATTTTGTGCCTCTGCAATGGTAACAGGATTATTGCAGCTTACCCCATCCAAAACTACTTCTGTTAATGATTCACTTTTGCTCCTCCCCAGCAATGAACTGATGTGACTCCAGAAGTCTCTGGAGTCATTAACTGAGGAATGGAGAAGCTGCCAGTAGTAGGCACTCTGGGCTGCTCATGTGGATGATTTATAAAGGTTTCAGAGCTTTTTACACTCAGCCCAGTCAGCAGGGAACTGAGACTGCTTCACTTTCAACCAACTTTTTTCCTTCTTTTTGATGGAGGCCAGGATCTCAGAATTTAGCCAGTGGAAGTCAGTTCCATGGATTCTGTGCCCTTTTAAAGAGACATACTTGTCCTGTAGGGCAAAAAGCTTGGAAAGCAAATATTTCACTGTACACTCAGTGTCAGAGGTCTGGTGAAGAAGTGCCCAGTCAGTATTTCGGAGGTCAGAGAAAAGAGCCCTCTTATCTAGTAAAGACTATGTCCACACTACGCCTCTGTAATGTTAGAGTGCCCAAACCATTACCGCAATGGTTTGCGTTTACACCTGTAACATTACAGAGGGTGTTTTCGTAACTGTTGTTGAAACCACATATGAGGTGGTTTCAACAACAGTTATGAAACCGTCCCACCTTGGTAACATTACCAGCAGTAGTGTAGAGATAGCGGTACGTGCCCCTCAGGCCAGGCAGCATGAAATGTGGGATTGGGCTCTACTGTAACAGTCGCCCAGCTCCCAAAATGTGGACCGGCGGTGCTGGTCCCGTGGCGGACACCACTGTAGTGTGGATGCACTGCACCGCTCCCCGGCCATAACGGATTGCATCCATTACCAGGTGGAGCAGTGTAGTGTGGACAGGGCCTTAGCGATATCATGGAATTGTATTTCCCTAGGAGGTGATTTGAGGGCCTTTGCTAGCCATATGCAGAATACCGGAGAGTGGTCACTTATTGAGTTAGGTAAGAAACCCATGGCACAGATCCTAACAGGCCTGTTCGAGATGATCCAATCTAGTACAGACTATAGATTACTGCTATTTGACACTCTGGTCGAGGAAAATACCAGTTAGTCAGGTGAAACCTATCCAGTTCAGCAGCATAAATACTGGAGCTCTTGCCCAGACAGTCCAGGTTTAGGTCACCCATGATCATAAGTTCATGTTTTTTTTTTTTTTAAACTTAGATTTTATTAACTCATTGCCTCCACAGGAGCTCTCTGAAGTTGCACCCCTTGTCTCCTGTATACTGTTAATAGTAATCCTGGGCCTTTCTAAGAAAAATCAAGCTATAGTTAGCATGCCACAAACAAATCCTAATAGCTCAAGAACTGTAAGTGCTAGACACAAAGTATGAGTGGCAAAGTTATTCAGCACAAAATTACCTTTCCATTGGTGGTATGCAAAGAATAATATGTAATTTCCTTTTTTTTCTATGCTGGTTGAAACAGCAAAAAAAATTTTTTTTTCACTTAAACAGGCAACATAAGCCATACACACCATACCATAAACAAATGCGAATAACTCCTATCTGGCACTTGGGTTAATATCCCAATGCTGACACTGTAGTGCAGCATGAGAGGGGTGCTGCACTTCTGAGGTGCCGTCTTTCAGATGAGACGTTAAACCGAGGTCCCATCTGCCTGGATTGGTGGTAATTCAGGTGGATGTTAAAGATCCCATGGCACCTATCGAAAAGAGTAGGGGAATTTCCCCAGTGTCCTGTCCAAATTTCCCTCATTCACTAAAGATACCACCAACAGCTTAATCTGGTTCAATTTCAGTTGCTTACCATCTGTATCCCCCCTCTCCCCCGGTCGCCCCTGAAAAAGGGACTTATAGGCCCAGTGGGCATACCGGGTCAACAAAATTCAACAAAACAACAAAGTATACATGATATGCACAGAATATCAGTGGCAAAGTTGTTCAGCACAAAATTACCTTTCCAACAGTGCTATGCAATTAAATATACATTATATTCTGTTACATTATATATTAAAATATATAAGTGATGTCTCCAGATGTTGCCAGAGCACACAGGAAGTCAGTAGCTGACTTCTGTAGGCATTCTCAGGACACGCCAATGTATTTTACTGACAACTACAGGCGTCTGTTAGGAGATAATGAGCTAAGTTTTCCAGAGGTTACATCTTCTAACTCAAATTGTCTTTTGCAAGGTATATCTTCTGCTACTGCTTTATTTTTCTCTGTAGCAAATTGTTTCTTACAGGGTATATCTTCTGTGAAATTATTACAGGTGGTGCTTTACAGGCTTTACAGTTTTATCTATTATTAGGATAAGCTTTCAGGGTTACTGCATGTGTTGCTGACTGACTGCTTCTGCTCTTACCTCCTTGTTTCTTTCATCCGTGGTTCTTCTTTTTCGGCAGGGGAAGGGCCCAGCCACCCACCCCCCAGCCACCCCACACTACACTCCTTTTATAGGGTAGCACAGTAGTGACATTTCCAGTGGCAAAGCAGGAAGGGGCGGATCAGTGGGGTATCCACACGGTGACCTCATTTACAGAGGCACTAGTAATTTAACTTGTTATAACAAGTTATACAAAAACAAAACAAAACAAAACACAAAATCAAACTTTTGCTTTCATTTTCTTCCTTCTAATTACTCTGACTAGGTTATAAGCCCAGGAATGGATATCATTAACTGCAGGTACTGTGAAACACTTTTCAGAAGGACAGTTTTACAGGATTTAGGACACTGTCCTACATGCTGGGCCATTGGAGATCTTAGGGCTCTGCTCCAGGCAGCATGGGCAGAGATTACGCAACTCAAATTTCATATTCAAGAGGAAATATATTATAAGAACCACCCGCCATTTCCCCAACATCCAACAGAAGCACCTCGACCGCAGAGGGTAGTTGGTCTGGGAGGTTGGCAGTTGGTAAGGAGGGGCAAATCAGTTGCCCCATCACTCAGTGCTCTCCAACATATTACCTCCACAAACCATATAAAAACTACAAACCGGCATCTGTCTCTATCTCTGAAATCAAACAAAGTGGCAGAGGACACTGCAGAGCAGTACACTGCAGCACAGGATCTAGCACAACAAAACTTGCCAAAAACAGGAACCAAAACAAAAAAAGCAAAAAGGAAATCCAAAAAACTTCTGATCATAGGAGACTCCATTATTCGGGGAGTCGATACCTATCTCCAGCCAGGGGTAATGGTCAGATGTCTCCAGGTACATCAGTGCTGAGAGACACTGACAGTGTTGCTAAAATTGTTCAGGAAGCAGGAGAAAACATTGACTTCCTGGTACACATAGGGACTAATGATCTTGCCAGCCGGTCAGTTGTGGAGACCAAGGAACACCTGACCAGGCTGGGTGACAAACTATCATCCATTTCGTCCGTCATCTCCTTCTCTGAGATCCTGCCAGTATGGGAAAGGGGGGCAGATGGACGGAAGGTCAGAGAAGGGGAGATAGGGGAGCTAAACATGTGGCTCAAGGGCTGGTGCCAGGAAAAAGGACACAAATTTGTGGGGAACTAGCAACAGTTTTGGGAGCGAAAGTTCTTTAAATCTGATGGACTGCATCTGACTAAGGAGGGAGTCAGTGCATTGGGGCAGAAGTTTGATGTCTTTGCAGAATATTTAAACTAGCAAATGGGGAGAGGGGTGCAGCACCCCATGTGTTGAATGGTAAGAACACCCTTCCCCCCTCAGCTAGTGGTCAAACAGGAGTTCAGCATGTTTGCAGTTCATTTGCATCACCAAGTAAGGAAAAAGGTCCAGCTCCCCATATGACGCACAGGGGAAACACCAGACCTCACCCAACAACTAACACACCAAAATCTGGCAAATGGAAAATCATGTACACAAATGCTCACAGTCTGGGACACAAGATCCCAGAACTGCAGGCACTAATGACAGAGGCTAAACTGGACATAGTAGCAATTAGTGAAATGTGGTTTACCAGTAACCATGCTTGGGAGACTTCAGTACCTGGCTATGTACTGTTCAGAAGAGACAGAGGTGCAAAAGGGGGGGGGTCTAGTGGCCCTCTATGTCATTGAAAATATCAAAGCTACAGAAATTCAGAATACACTTAAGGAGCCAGAAGAACTGTGGATCACTCTGGAAACAGGAAATGGGACAGCCATAAGAACTGGGGTTGTCTACAGGCCCCCAGACCAGGGGGAGGGCATAGACACATTACTGTGAGAAGATAAACAAAACATGGCAGCTAAAGGGGAGGTTCTGATAATGGGAGACTTCAACATGCCATTGGTCAATACCAGCAGGAACATCTGCCAGAACTAGACACATGGTGGATTCCCTGCAGGGGGAAAACCTCAAACAACTGGTACAACAACCCACAAGAGACAGGGCTATCCTAGATCTAGTACTGACTAACAGGGAAAGGATCACAGATCTCCAGGTAGAAGGTCAAAAATATGGGACTTCAAGCTGGCCCGGTGGCGCTGAGGGTTGAGGCGCTGGACGCCACACCTCGCTCCACGCTGGTGACCCGGGTTCGGGAGCGGACTCGGGTCGTCGGTGGGTCGGCCGGGGGGAGACAGGCTTGAGCGTCCAATGACAGCTCGCCTTCTCCGGGGAGGGATTCGGCCGATGCCCGACACTTGCATGACCCCGAGCGGAGGCTCGAGGAACTGCAAGCCCCACTAGGGGATGGCTGGCCTTTGAGCAGCACGGACGTCGGCACGTGCGTCATGACATCAGGGGAGGTCGTTTGGCTGCTCAGGGAGGGAGAAAACACGGAACAAGCCTGCCTCAGCCGGGAAGATGGGAGGACCGTGCCCACGATTTGCCTGTGCCCGCCCAGCAGACCACAGACCGACGAAATGGAAGTAACGGGGTTTGATCCCCCGCCTGGTCCCCGCCAAGGGGGTAATCTGCGGCTCCATGGGGTCTGGTGGTCTGTATGGGTAGGGTTCCAGGCAGTGAGATGTCCAATTGTCCTCCCTGAAGGGTCGGAGGTGGCAGGCTGGGAGGAGGAATAAAGAGTAATTTCAAAAAAAAAAAAATATGGGACTTCAGAGGAGCTGACTTTGATAAGATGGCCAACAGAGTTAAGCTAGCCCTGGCAAAAAGAAATGCAGGTGAGAGGGTTACAGGCAAAGTGGGCAAGCATTAAGGATGCAATACCTGAAGCAACATCCCATTGTGTTAGAGAGAAAAGGAAGTGCAAAAGAAGAAGGAAACCACTTTGGTTCTCAAACATAGTAGCAGAAAAGGTCAGAGCCAAAAGGCTGGCCTTCAGGAAATATAAGGGAACACAGCGAGATGAAGATAGGGAGGCATACCAAGCTTCCCTAAGGGAAGCAGGGAAAGCAGTAAGGCAGGCAAAGGCCCAAACCAAGGAAACACTAGCACAGTAAAAGAAGGTGACAAGACTTTCTATAGATACATTAGAGAAAGTAGAAAGTCCAGAGGGGGTATTGCTAAGATCAAAAGAGATAAGGGGGCGTGTGAGGAGTAGGACCATGTAAAAGCATCTATCCTAAATAGATACTTCTGCTCAGTATTTACTGAAGAGAAGGTAGGGCAGGGCCCACAGCTCAGCACCATGGACACAGGGGGGAGGCAGGTGAGCACTAGTCTCTTCACAAAAGAAAGGATCCTACAAGAGCTTGCTAAGCTCAGGGTGGACAAGGCAATGGGACCTGATGGCATACATCCCAGGGTACTAAAGGAGCTAAGGGTGGAACTAGCAGAGTCGTTATCAGAACTGTTTAGTGAGTCTCTGAGAACAGGAGAGGTCCCAGAAGGCTAGAGAAGGGCTCATGTGATCCTGCTCCACAAGAGTGGAAGCAGGGAGGAGGCAGGGAACTACAGACCAGTCAGTCTTACCTCAGTAGTGGGCAAGATTATGGAGGCACTCCTTAAGGAAAGGATAGTGCAACACCTGGAATCCATATGTGCACAGGATCCAAGACAGCATGGGTTTACAAAAGGAAGGTCCTGTCAAACTAATCTCATAGATTTCTTTGACTGGGTAACCAGAGTGGTGGACCAAGGGGGAGCAGTTGATGTCACCTACCTTGACTTCAGCAAAACTTTCGATACTGTTCCACATGGAAGATTGATTAATAAGCTGGGTAGGCTCAGGGTAGGTCAAAAGTTGGTCGACTAGGTGGCAAACTGGTTGACAGGCAGAAAACAGAGAGAGTGGTGGTAAATGGTATACAGTCAGAAAAGATGCAAGTCACAAGTGGGGTACCTCAGGGATCAGTCCTGGGGCCAGTCCTCTTCAATATCTTCATCAGTGACATTGCAGATGGACTGGAGGGCAAGGTTTGTCTGTTTGCAGATGACACCAAGATCTGCAACAGAGTAGATGATCCAGATGGGGTGGGCAGAATGAGAAGAGATCTGAATAAACTAGCAAAATGGTCAGAAGAGTGGCAACTGGGGTTTAATGCAAAGAAGTGCAAGATCATGCACATAGGGAAGAGAAACCCTGAAGCCCCCTATAGGCTGGGCGGGGAGTTGCTGGCAGTCACAAGGGAAGAAAGACACTTGGGCATCATCATCACCGATGACCTGAAATTATCCAAGCAGACCACTAAAGCAGTAGGTAAGGCTAGGGGGATGTATTAGTAGGGGTATCACAAGTCGTAAGAGGGAGGTAATAATCCCTATTTACAAGACATTGGTCAGGCCCCATCTGGAGTACTGCTTGCAGTACTGGAGGCCACACCTTCACAAGGACATTAACCAAATTGAGGCAGTCCAGAGAAGGGCAACCAAAATGGTGCAGAGACTGCATCAGAAAACATATTAGGACAGATTAACAAAGCTCAATATGTATACCCTAGAGCAAATGAGGGGGAGAGGTGAGATGATCGAAACATTCAAACACCTTAAGGGCATTAACAAGGTGAAAGAGTCTAACATGTTTCAATATAAGAAAAATAGCAGGACAAGAGGACACAGCATGAGATTAAAGGGAAGCCGATTAAGGGGTAATGTGAGGAAGTTCTTTTTCACAGAAAGGGTGGTGGATGCATGGAACAGCCTACCTCAGGAAGTGGTGGATATGAATCCAGTGCAGGGCTTCAAACAGGCATGGGATAGGCATAAGGCAGCAATACAGATGAGTATGAATAGATAGGCCATTGACAGAGCAAAGGCCGATGGCACATTTATAAGGTAGAATAAGAAATGGGCAGACTGGATGGGTCTTGCGGTCCTTATCTGCCATCAACGTCTATGTTTCTATGTGTCCTTTATGAGTACATACAGCACCTTTGACATCATATTTATTTAAATAGTGGTACATTAAAGTGCTCTCTTCCAGTGGGACAATGAAAGATAATTCTGGTTTCATTACTATTTATAAATGAACCTTATGAGGAGATCCAGCCAGTCACCCAGAATGACACCTGTATCCGGGATTAGGTCAGAGGAACCAAACCTCTCCCCCAGCCCAGAAGTGTGTGTCCCCATGTAGGGAGAGTATGTCTGCTTCTGATTAGCTTATGGGAGGAGATCTGATCGACGACTTGACTTGCATAAAAAAAAACATTTTGTCCATCTGTTCCACATCATGTCTTTTTTGTTTTGTATTTTAGCCGTCATTGTTTCCATCATGTAAATCTCCTGTACTATGTCTTGTCAATGTGTCAGGAAGGGTGGCTCAGGCTGCATCCATTTTCTAGTAATGGTTTTTTTAGCCGCTGTTAGCAATATTGACGTTAAGTACAAGGCTTGCTTCTGTTTGAAGTGTGTGGGATAATGTAAAAGGAGGGCAGTGTCTGGGGACAGATCACCTAGTTCAGGATAGATTTCAAGAATTATGTGTGTTACTTCTGTCCAATAGTTTGTTAATTTGGGGCAATACCAGAGGATATGCATGTGTGTGGCCACCTCTGTGTTACACCCCTCCAACATGAGGAGTCTCCTGTAGTTGATAATTTGGCTATAATTTGTGGTGTTCTAAAATATCTGGTGGTGATTTTCCAACCATACTCTCTCCATGCATATGAGTTTGTAATCTGATGCTGACGACGCCATATCCACATCCAATCTTTTGAAGTCAAATCTGACATTAAATTAGCACCCCAGATCTCCTGTACCACCTCCCAACATGGGACACCTCCATCTTGTATAGTCGGGAAATTAAATGTTGTGGTGCTTCTACTGGGTGACTTCAATGCCTGGGTTGACGAACTCTCACAATTTGGGAAATAAACTCCTCCAACTTATGACTATGTTGGGCCTTACACAGGTGGTTACCTCTGCTACCCATGTAGGGGGTCACTCATTGGACCTAGTGTTTCTCCTGAAGATGGAGATCATGCAGTTGGGGGTGGAACCAAATGCCTGGACGGACCATCACACCATAAGATTTAGCTTTGGGGCACCCCCAAATAGGCCTGCCCGTACGGATATGGTCCAGTATCGCCCTTTGGGGAGGTCACCACTGAGAGCCTATCGGCGATACTGAACCTATCGGGTGTAACAAGTGAGTGCTTGAATCCAGGGGACCTCGTACTCGCCTATAATAAGGCGGTGGGTGATGCCCTGGATTCAATTGCTCCTGTTTGTGTTCGCCCACTCACCCAGCACCTGAGAACCCCTTGGTTTGATGGGTCCTTGAAGGAGCTGAGAAGAGTGGGATGAAGGCTAGAGAGGGCTTAGCGGAAATCCGGCCTGGATGCTGCCAGGCATAGACTGATGGACCATTATGGTGTCCATCAATCAGCAATCGCCCATAAGAAGGCAGAGTTCTTGTCCGGGGAGATTGCTGCTGCGCAGAATCAACCAGCTCAACTCTTCCAGACTGTTGACAGACTATGCAATCCACTCTGTCTGCGGTCTAGAAGAGATTTTCACAAATGAAATGTGATGACTTTGCTCGGTTCTTCACAGAGAAGATCGCCAGCATTAGGTCGGGCATCGGCCAAGCTCTCTCTTTAAGGGATTGCAGAGATCGGCGGGAGGAGATGAACACCTGTGCTACCTGGTTTGAATTTAGTAGGCCGGAGTTCATGGATATTGTAAGGATTGTTCAGACTGTACGACCAACCAGCTGTAGTTTGGATCCGGGCCCTACGCCACTATTAGGTTGCGTAGATATTATCTGCCCGATCCTTGCTAAAATTGTCTGGAAGTCCTTGGAGCAGGGGGGATTTTCCTGATCCCCTAAAGGAGGCGGTCGTTCAAGCACTCCTTAAAAAACCCTTCTTGGACCCAGACTGTCTAGCCAGCTTCAGACCTACCTCTAACCTGCCCTTTGTGGGTAAGGTTATTGAAAAGGTGGTTACCTCACAGCTAGATGACCATCTTATAAATCACAATGTCTATGATACTCTCCAGTCTGGGTTTAGGAAGAGACATAGCACCGAAACCACTCTTGTCTGGGTTTTAAATGACTTCCTAATTCCGAGAGATCGAAAGGCTTGTACTATCTTAGTCCTTCCTGATCTCTCTGCAGCATTTGATACTGTGGTCCATGGTGTGCTTTTGGAGTGCCTGCGGCTTCTTTGTGGGCTGTCTGGTACAGTTCTACACTGGTTTTGATCTTTCCTCACAGGCCGGACACAGAGAGTTGTCACTGGAATTTATTCCTCCGACGCCATCTCTCTGTCCTGTGGGGTGCTACAGGGCTCCATTTTGGCACCCATGTTGTTCACAGTTTATATGCTGCCATTATGAGATATCATTAGGCGATACAGTCTGGGTTTTCACTGCTACGCAGATGATACCCAGTTACATCTGTCCTTTATTCTTGGACAGGATGATATAATCTCTGTGCTTAACAGCTGTCTGTCTGAAATCAAAGACTGGATGAGTGGTAGCTGGCTGAGGTTAAACCCAGATAAGACTGAGGTGTTGGTTGTAGACCCGTGTCACCTTGAGGCGGGTCATAGGGCTGGGCTTCCATCAGGCTTACGGCTTGATGGTGTCCAGCTCTCGACCTCAGACCTGGTGCATAATCTGGGCATTATTATTGATGACGGTTTGACCCTAAAATCACAGGTGACTGCTGTTGTCAAGTCTTCCTTTTATCATCTTAGGAAACACCTGGTTCCTCTGGCTGACATTTCTACACTGGTCCATGCCTTCGTGACCACCCACCTTGATTACTGCAATGCCCTGCCCTATACCTAGGGCTACCGGGGGTTGATATCCGCTGCTTGCAGCTAATGCAGAGCACGGCAGCCAGGCTCTTGACTGGGACATCTAGAACTAGTTACATTACGTCTGTGCTGCGTGGACTGCACTGGCTGCCGGTTCAGTGGCAGATCACCTTTAAGGTTGGGTTACTGACCTATAAAACCCTATCAAACAGGGACCCCAATACCTGCAAGATCTTCTTACTCCTTACTGCCCCTCTCACACACTTCGATCTGATGATGAGGGATTGCTAGAGATTCCCAGGGTTCATTTAAAGACATCCGGGGCATGTGCATTTTCCTATGCTGCCCCTGCCCTGTGGAATTCTCTACCTCATCGGATAAGAGAATGCCTGATCGTTGAGAGTTTTAAATTGGAGCTCAAAACTTTTCTGTTTCTTAAAGCCTATGGTGAATGATTTTATAAATGTCTTTTAATTGTTATTTTTAACCTTTGTACAGTGCTTTGGTTTTGAAAAGCGCTTAAAAATAAAGCTTCACTTACTTACTTCCTCTCTAGAAATCTGGATTAGGAAGTCGAATATGGGAGGGATCACTGGTCTGTAACATCTAATCCTAAATTGGTTTCCAGATGTCTAATTTGTAGATAACGGAAGAAGTCCATTTGTGGTAATGTGAATTCCTCCTGTAATTGAGGGAATGTTTAAAAAATTCCTTGTTGATAAAATTGAAAAGTATGAAGTAGGCCAGTTTTGGCCCAATTTCTGAAGCCATCATCCAATTGTGATGGTATAAATGAAGAATCCCAAGCAGGTATTCCAATCCATCTTGCACCTTATTGATTTCTGGGTTGTTTTAAGAATTTCAGCCAGTTTTATAAATATTGTTTGAGTGTATAAAGAGGGTTCTAAGTTTATTAGTCTTTGATTGGGTTGAAAAATAGTAGTGTTATCCAATGATAATTGTGAGACCCACCTTTTTGTAGTTGCCCACTGGGTTTCCATGTCTGGAGGTGCCAGCCAAGCTGTCATGTGTGTGAGCTGTGCCGCCAGTGCTTAGCCTCCCAGGTGAGGTAAGGCTAAGCCTCCTCTCTCTTTAGCAGCTTGTAGTCTGGTTAAAGAGATTCTGGGTCTGCCTCCTTGCCATAAATAGTTGACCAGCAATCTATTCCACCGGCATTCCTCTTTCTTTGTGAATGGAAGTGGGATAGTTTGCATGAGGTAGAGGACACGAGGCAGCATATTCATCTGCACTGACTGCACCCTGCTCAACAATGACATAGGCAGATGTTTCCATATCTGTATTTCTTCTTTAATTTGTGCAAATAGGGCATTATAATTAAGGGGTCCCATTTCAGAAGGTTTCGGGGGGATTTGTATCCCCAGGTATCTTAACGAAGGCCGGTATCATTTGTATTTGAAATTGATTTCTGATCTCTGATGGGAGACTTCCTTCTATATAGAGCGTCTCAGTTTTGATTGAGTTTATTTTATATCCTGTTAGTTTTTCAATCTTTTTTAAGCTGTTCTCTAATGATTTTAGTGCTATTTCTGGATTAGTTATATACAAGTGAAGATTGTCTGCATAAAGCGCAACTCAGTGTTTTATCTTAGAAATTGTGCTATCGGCTCTGCCTATAGGGCAAAATATATGGGGACATCGGACAACCCTGACGTGTGTCTCTATGTAAAGGAAAGCTAGATGAACATGATCTATTAACTTTGACCACTGCTTTAGGCGCAGAGTAGATTCCTTTTATAATTTTACTAAATCTTTCCGGGAATCCAAATTTTATTAGGGAGTGGGTAAGAAATTCCCACGATACCCGGTCAAATGCCTTTTGTGCATCTAGGCCGAAAAACATCAGGGGTGTTCAGGAGCAGTGGGCATGTTCAATAAGGAGTAAGGTTCTTTTGATAGTATCCGATGTTTGTCTAGTTTTTATAAAGCCCGCCTGATCGGAATGTATTATCTGGGGCATAATGTCATCTAATCTGTGTGCAATTATACTAGTGTATATAGCTTATAGTCCTGATTAAGGACAGATATGGGGCAGTATGAGTCTAATTGAGAGGGGTTTGTTTGATTTGGCGATGGCTAAAATTATGGTTTGAGACCATGAAATCTGGTATTCTGCAGTAACGTGAGCTTGCTGGATAGCCTTAGATAGGTGGTCTTTCTTTCCCAAGTAGCTTTGTAGAATTTTGCTCCATAAACATCCAGGCCTGGAGATTTCCCATTTTAGGATGTTTAATTGCTAGTTTTATTTCTGAGGATGTAACAGGCTGTATTAGCCTTTGGGTAGATTCAAGTGTGTGAAGAAGGAGTCAAGTGAAGCCTGGTGGGGAGGGGTATCCATGCTATATAGTTCCATATAATATTGCCTAAATGTGTGTAGTATCAAAGAAGTGTCTACATGTATCCGTCCTGTTTTGGGGTCTTTTATTTTAGATATCCTTACTTTTTGTGTTTGTCTTCGTAATTGATGAACTAGTACTCTAGCTGCCCTTGCTCCTCCTTCATAGTATCTGTCTCAGCCATATTAAAGCTTGTTCAGTTTGGGCAGTTAGTATTTGTTGGATATTTTCTGTGTTATTTTTATTTGGTCTAGAAGGGAGTCATCCCCCTGCATATGCACTTCTAAAAACTGAAATTTATCTTGTAGCTCTTTGAGGTGGTTCTCTGCTTGACATTTTTTATGTGTTGCATATGCTATAATATGCCCTCTAAGAACTGTTTTTAGTGTGTCCCAAAGAAGTTGTGGGGAGGTCGTAGGGGAACAACGGTCAGCCACTATCTCAGGTATTTTTTCTTTCAGTAGATCCATAAACTTCAGATCTTGTACAAGGGCATTGCTTAGTCTCCAAAAGTTATATTTATATTCTGTTTTATATCTCAGGTCTAGTGCAACTGCGACATGGTCTGATAAGTGGATATTATATATGTCAGTGTATAAGATCAATTCTGCATGTTCCACACTTATACACAAGTACTCCAACCTTGTGTAATGCTTATGGGCATGTGGACAGTAAGTAAACTTTCTTGTTGTGGGATGCTGGTGTCTCCATGTGTCCACTAGGCCCATTTCTTTTAATATACATTTTAAATGTCATTGACCACTGGTTAAGGGAGGGGGTCTGTCCACTGATGTGTCCAAGGAAGGATTAAGTAAGCAATTGAGGTCTCCCCCAATAGTAATATGCCTTGTTTATGTGCAATAATGGTATCTTTTTTTTTTTATCACATCTGTGTTTTTCCTCCTGCAGCCACTGACCTGCTGTGAATCAAGCCACCGCTCCCCTTCCCCCAATGACCCTGGAGGTACTTTGCCACACCAGCTAGCATATGCAGCTATACCCACGAAAGGTAGGTAATGGGAGACGCCAGGATGGTAAATGTCTGTGGTATGTAGCTCATTCCTCAAGTTTATGCACTCAATGTTTCTTTATTGTTCATTTGTGTAGGCTCCATATAAATATAGCTATGAATTTTCATGTTTTCCCTCAGCCCAATCTGGGGTCCCCCCCCCCCCACCAGGCAGGCAGTGAGGCCAGTACCCACATTCTGAGGAGACTGCATCCTCGTTTGGGGTCTCCATGGGTCTTCAACCAACATGATCTCCAGTCTCTATGGAGCCCAGAGAGACATGTGTGTCACCCCTTCCCCCAACCCAAGCCAGCATTCCGTCCTCACAGGTCCCGTCCCACTCCCACTATGCAGGCCCTCCAGAGCACGCTCACAGTTGTTAAATACAACCTTGTTGTATTATATTTTATTTGTATTTTGTGAGGATAGGCACAGGATGGAGAAGACAGCCAGCACCCCATCAGGGCTTGGTACAATCTCTTATATTATACAAACTGGAGCTTTATAGAGCCACCGGTCCTTGGGGGCATGGGGTGCCCATCCCCACTGCTGCTGTTTTTCTGAATCTTCAGAGTTGTTACCCTCCACCCCGCTCAGTCTGTGTTATCATGTAGCTGATGTTCTATTTATTGGAGCAAGACTGAGGGAGCACCCATACAGCCTATGGAATGGATTCTCTCCGTATTCATTAATGCTGGGTGTATGGCTGTCCCCCCCCCAAGGGCCCACACCCCCCTCCTCCCTTGATTGGAAGGGATATCACACACCACTAAAGGAGTTATCGCCCCGTATCTTCCATCAATTTTGTTACTGCACACTCCGGTCATCTCCCGCACCCCAAGGTCAGCCACGGCTGCCAAACCCCATGCCTGCTCATGCTGGATGGTCGAGGCAACCGCACATCCCAGCTATATGTTGGTTGACCCTTGCTGCCCACCCAGAACCAGGCTGCCCCCCAGTCGGAAGAGGTACTCACTGTGTCGGAATGGTGTCATTACTGTTGTGCCGGATAGCTCAGTCTTGGATGCAAAAGAGACCGGAGATGTTCCAGTGTCTGCTGGATCTGTGTAGATGGGCCTGTTGAATGCAGCTCTAATGCCATGGTTCCTGTTAGCCTCTGTGGCAATAATAACTTTGCGGGTATGTCCAGTCCTCTTTTTTGAAAATCCATTAGTGCCTCTGCCTCGGATGGATATGATCTCTGCCCATCTGGGTACTGAACTACCATGGTAAAAGGGTAAGGTGTTTTAAAGTTTAGTTTACGTTGCCTCAAAATGGGGAAGAGCAGTACATATTCTCTGCGTTTTTTCATAGTGTACAGGGGCATAGTAATTATCAAAGTAGACTTTTGTGGTGCCGTAAAAAAAATTTTTTATGTTGCCGTGCTTTTTGTAGGATTAATACTTTTGTTACATATTTATGGAAGCGGACTAAGATAGAATGTGGTCTTGCTGATGGGGATGTTGGTTTAGGGCCGAGCGCTTGGTGTGTCCATTAAATTTCCAATAGCAGGTCGAGGTTCAGCATGAGTGATGTGTGCAGTAATGTGTCAACAATTTCAGATATGTTTCTGCCCTCTGCATTCTTAGGTACTGCATATATCCGTATGTTTTTACGGCGATGCCGATTTTCAGAGTCTTCTTGTCCATCAGTTGTTAGTTTACATATTTGCACAATTTGTTGTAACTGTGCTTGAAGTTGTTCTGTGTGAGTACTTGTTGAGGCCTGATTTTCCTGCACCGCCTGGATCCTCCCCTCCATCATGGTCATCTCTGCTCATATCTGCCCTAGAGATTCTTTGAAAGTTTTAACCGCATATTTTATATCGGTAAGCTCGGTTAGGATTTTGTCCAGTTTTGCATCCATATTCGGTATCTGTTGGGAGCTCGATTGCAGGTCTTTATCTTTAATCTGAGCTGTTTGTTTGGTGGCTTTTGATGAGGGAGTGGTTGAGGCCTGCAATCGTGTGGAATCTCCGGAGTCATATCTTTCTTCTTCCTGTTTGTCTATTTCTTTGCTGAAAATGACAAAACGATTGTGCTTTCCTTTGCCTTGCGCCATGGCCACCTCTCACCATATATTCTTCTGTTGGAATAGGTTCACTTCTAATGATTTAGGTGAGTTTAGGCATTTTCGGTGGGGGAACTGTGGAATTAAGCTGCCATGCTTTGGGTGATGCCACTGGAAGTCCTCCATAAGTTCATGTTTACCTTTTAGGGAGGCTAGATAACTAAGCACATTTGTCAGACATGTTTAACCATTTTTGGGGGGGGGTTGTAAATATACATAATGTCCAACTTTTTTGTGAGGCCAAGAGTGACAACTATACGGATAACTTCACATGAACAACTGGTATTGATTGAATTTACGGAGATGTCAAGGTTCTCCCTGGTATAAAACATAACACCCCCTCTCCTCTTGGCATTTGGGCAATCACACCTATAGAGTTTACACCCTTTAATCGCACATAAAGAGTCTGGAGTTTGGGGTTTCAACCAGGTCTCAGACAGACCTAGTATGTCAGGAGAGTAGTGAACCACCCAGGCCTCAAGCTGTGCAAAGCAGCGGTAAGGCTTCTGACATTCATGTGAGTGAGCCTTAGTCCATTTGTTGAGAACCAGCGGGAGGGGTCAGCAGAGGCAGTCCCAGCAAAGGGGCCTGGATGGGGCTCAATGTCACCAGAGAGAGCAAGCAGGCATAGAGGTAGCCAGGTTTCTGAGAGGGAGGGGAGATGGCCCCACAGAGGCCCAAAAGAGGAGACAGAAAAGTAGTGTGCAATTTTAGCAAAAGGAATAAATTTTAGGGGCCAGGTTTCCGAGAGGGGCACATCACCTCTAACCAACAGGTTAGAGAAGAAGAAGCTACTGCCATCAGAGGAACTGTGACCATCAGAGTATTTTGAGAGAGCAGGGAGAAGGTCAGCAGAGAAGAGGAGGGCAGGCAGCAGAGATGACATTTCTAATGAGCAGAGGAGAAGTTTGAGAGCCCCTATGGTTAGCTGAGATTGAAAGATGAGAGGCAAAGTGGAAAGCGTCAGGGGTGGTCATGAGGGAGAAGGAGAAGAGAAGAGGATCTGGACAGGAGAGATGAAGGGGAGGACAAGGTGAGGGTCCAGGTAACACGAGAGACCCCAGGTAAAAATCAGAGATTAGCATAAGTAGTCGGTCAGTTGACCCAGGGGAGAATTGCTCCTTAGACAGAAAGAGTCAAGGATACCAGGGACACCAGGGTCAGAATGAGAGATTGACAGATATTTAAGCAGTTAACCTTGAAATAGCTACCAGTGTACCTATAAGACTAGGTCCCTGAGCTTCCAGTAGGTATCTGTGCTACCACTGAGCATTTAATTGTCTAGGCAGCAGAAATACTAGTGTAACCCCTAGACGGCCCTATTCCTAGAGTTACTACCCCTACCCTGCCTGGCCACAACAAAGTTGAGGGGCCTAGGTCCCATGATTACATTAAAACTGGTTCTTTCCTAGATATTGGAATGACACGGTGCCTCCTCCCATAGTTTAACCTAAGTGGGCTAGCTTTCACATAGTACAACCCCCTGGGATGTCGTACCACCCACTATAAGTATTTGTCATCCCAGCACATGACCCAATAAACATTTCCCCACATTTCAATACCTGGTGCGATTATTGACTGGCTCCTAATAATATGCTCATGGCACCGTTATCTGCAAACAACAACAACAGTTTATTTAAAGGGGTGCAGTGCTTAAGAATGAGGGAAAAGGAGTAAAGGTTATGCAGGCAGTATATACAATATTTACAATAACTGGTTCTTTGGTTGGTGCTGGTGAAAACCCTCCAACTGGGTAGATACACAGTTACGCAAATCAGAAATGTAATCACACATTTTGCCAACCTAGATGACCAGAGCCCTGGCTATCTAAACTGCAATGAATCAGATGACACACAGTATTGCTTCTCCCACAACTGGTACTAGTTCCCCAAAGTTGTACTGAAACCCAGCAATCTCAATATTTAAACCTGGGTACCCAGTACTTTAAAGTTCTTACAAGTTGCAGGCCTGTTGGAGGGTGCAGCTGTAAGTTAGCCAGCATGATTAGAAAGAGCTGAAACGGAGGACTTCTGGTGACGTCATGGACATGCAGGGAGCAAAGATCTATACCTCCTTCACTTCAGTGATAGAAATCAGCACTAATCCTCCCCATTTAGAAGCCTTTTTACAGAAAAAACAACCGGACTTGATTTGGGGATGCCACTGAAGGGAAATAAAGAAAAAACCTTCAGATCGGGTGCTTCTGTAGCAAAAATGAAGCAACTTAAACTTGGATCCAGTATGGAGAATTTTGCGACCTGCACTCCAAAATTACTTTCTGCGTCAGACTCCTCATCGGACTGGATGGAAGATGATAGTCTGCATTCCAGAAAAACTAGTCGCGCCTTAAAACAAATACTTCATTCAGTTCAAAAGATTGAATCTATAGTGGCGAATCATAGACAAGACTTAAAGACTGTAAATCAGAAAGTGACAGAGCACACAACTTAGATATCTGAGATAGGAGAGACTCAAGATACTTCGAGCCAACTCTTACTGTACCTAATGAAACAGGACCGGTGTCACATTCTAGAATGGAGAACACTGGCTGGTCCAGTGGTGCTGAGGGTTGAGGTGCTGGATGCCACACATCGGCGACCCAGGTTCGGGAGCGGATTCGGGCCACCAGGGGTCGGCAGGGGTGGAGAGGGATGGAGCATCCAATTGACTGCTCTCCCTCTCCAGAGTGGGGGGATCCCAGTTGTCTGTGCACTTTCAGCCCCTGGCAGAGGCTGGGGGTGGTACATTGGCAACATACATTGGGGGCTGAGTTGGGGCATGGTGTTGGGAGGGAGTGCGTGCGGACACATGCGTGCTCCCTCCCTAGGCACCACTGAATGCCCGTCTCATGCAGGAAGGGCAGAACAGGGGAAAACATCTGGCAATCGGTCATGGCAGCTGGATGGCCATCCTACGGGGCACCTGGTTCTGGAGGACATCGCTGATACTGGATCCTGACTGGGTGGAGATGTGGGAGTTTCTCTGCCACCCCTCCACGGGGGTAATCCGTGGGGTAACAGGCGAGGGTCCCCAATGGAGCCAGGGATGGCACCGGACAGTGGCTGGAAACTAGGATGCACAGAAGACTGGACAGACTGGGAGCTAGGTAGGGAAAAAAAGAATGTCAAAAAAAAAAATTAGAATGGAGGACATAGAGAATAAAGTGAGGAGAAACAACTTTAGATTGTATGGTCTACCGGAGGGATCAGAGGAAGGATTTCCATTGCTAATAGATTTGGTGCTGCAAATTCTTTGATCCACGCTATCCCTTCTTACTGACTTCCATTATGAAATGGACAGAGCCCATAGATCAGTAGGCCCGAGGCCAACTAACTCTCAGGCCAGACCGTGATCAATTATAGTGCGCATGGTATACTATCAGGCCAAGGACTATATCCTTCAAGAAGCATGGAGACAGAAAGAGATTAGATATGAAGGCACACAGATATTTTTCGATCACAACTTTTCCTCCTCAATACAAGCGGAGAGGCAAAGGGTGAGGAGAATAATTAAAGCAATCGGAGAGAGAATAGGAATTAAGGCACAGTTAAATTTTCCTGTGAAATTGAAGAGCCATACCTCAGAAGGAGTTAAAGTATTTCCCTCACTGGTTGAGGCAGCACCTTTGTTGAGAAGTTGGAAAATACAAATGCCAGACTTGGAGATGGAGGAATTGGAACGAAGGTTACAGGGTGAAGCCTGGAACAGGGTCGGAGACAAAACCGGAAGGGACATGCTGGGAATACTCTCGACGGGACTAGCTAGAGACTTAAATAGTTTGCTGTGCCACACGGAGATGCGAGGGACAGATACCTTACCAGAAACCAGAGAATTGAAACAGAGAAGACCACTGGAGAAACTGAGGAAAGATCGATGGAAGCGACTTAAGGAACGAAGAAAGTAGTAAAACTGAGTAATGACACTATATACAATGGCTGAGTGATAAGCTGTAACTGGGAACTACTAAATATGAAGGCAGAGTATTGAAATCAGGTGGTGGGAAAAGAAACATATGGACACTAAAGAAACTAAAGACATATCGAGTAATTAATGAGAAGAGTTTAAAAATTGTAAAGACTCAAAGAAATGGGGGGAGAATGGAGATACATAGCTTGAAAGATATTAGATTTAACAGTACTAAGGTCCTGTAAAGATGAAGGGGGGAGGAAAAAGACAGAGAAACGGAAAGCCGAAGGAGAAGGGGAGGTATGAAAAGGGTTTTATTGTCTGAACATCAGCTTCTTACATAAGGTGATTAAGATTTGAACCTGCCAGGGGAAATATTCTCTGTGCAGATTACATCCCGAGCGAGGGATAACAGGCCTACTTAGGCCACTACACGGAGGGAGAGGAGTTACTAGGCTGACTCGTTACCCTTCTGAGGTAGAAACATATTCTAGGAAGAACAAAGTACTGTCTAGAGTTTCTCCAGTTGGAGACCTGTTAACTTCCCATGGCATTAAGGGAAGAAAGTTAATATATTGGTTTACTGCTATGTTAAGTTTGGAAGACATAGTCTCTTTTACAAGGGGGTTGAAAATGGTCATAAAAAGAATGAGTAAAAGGATGGAACCAAAGAAAGAATCACAGCTTTGCAGGAACGTAAAATATAGAGGTTTTAAGGGATTAGCGAGGGATGGGTTAAGACAGAGGATGCCAAATAAAAGAGTTCGCCAGAAAAACAAAGGGGGAGTCACATACGGTGGGGAAGGAGAAGAAAAAATGGAGGAACTGGAACAGAATAATGGGGGAAATTAAAATAATTTCGTATAACGTAAAGGGAATACACTCTCCAGTAAAAAGAACAAGATTGCTGTGAGAACTTAAACGCATGGGAGGTGACATAGTCTTTTTACAAGAAACACATTTGACAGGGACAGAACATGAAAAATTAAAGAGGGGTTGGGTAGGAAAGGTGGAATCAGCAGCTTCTCTGAATCCTAGGAAAGCCGGAGTAGCGACACTAATTAAGAAAGACTTACCATCCCAAATAAAATCAGTGGAAACAGGATGGAAGGGCCGGTTTGTAAGGATCACAGGAAATTTAAAGGGCTCGTTGGTACATTTAGTAAACAAATATGCACCTAACCAGAATCCAGAAGAGTTCTTGACTAAAGTTCTACATAGGATGGCAGGGTTTCAAGACAGGCAAATAATAATGGGAGGGGACCTAAATACATTTAAGAATCCCTATCTAGACAGATCTGTAGGAATTACATTAACAAATGCCCAGGCAACAAAGACCTTAAACAGTTTAACTAAAGAACAAGGGCTGACAGATATATGGAGCAGTCAACATGGGAAGGAGAGAGACTTCAGTTTTTATTCCCCAGCCCATAAATTCTACTCTAGGATCGATGCCTTCTATACACAACAGCAATATCTATACAGAATAGTTAAGTCCCAGATAGGCAACTTTACTATATCCGATCATGTGCCAGTTATGATTCAGCTGAAAACAGAACATGAAGAAAGGCAATCTTTACGCAGACTAAACATGTCCTTGTTAAATAATAAAACTCTTAAAAAAAAGCTGGCTGAGATCATAGAAGACGTGGTAAGATTGAACATGCTACAGGGGTGCTCAAACCTGCTTATGTGGGATACCGTCAAAGCGGTGCTCCGGGGACTAATTAGTCATGCAGATAATCTTAAAAAAATTAAAAATACAAAACAGGCAGAGTTCATGGGGAAAATAAAAGATTTGGAGAAAGCACATTAACAAAAATCACAAGATTCTAAAATATATAAAGAACTATTAAAAGTTAGGGAGGAACTACATAATATGGAAAAGGAAGACATAGAGGGTAAATTAAGGTTCTTAAGTCATAAATATCAGGACGTAGGGGGGAAAGCATCAACATTATTAGCATATAGACTTAAAAAAGCCCAGTCGGAGAGGGTAATAACCCAGATTGCGAACAAGCCTTGGAGTACCCCCAAAGAGATAGCCCAGCAATTCCTAAACTTCTATAAGAGGTTATATTCAGAGGGAAAAAAAACGACGAA
Source organism: Neoceratodus forsteri (assembly GCA_016271365.2). Classification (NCBI taxonomy): domain Eukaryota; kingdom Metazoa; phylum Chordata; order Ceratodontiformes; family Ceratodontidae; genus Neoceratodus; species Neoceratodus forsteri. The sequence continues at coordinate 1,519,107,052 of CM028131.1, forward strand.
GAAGTGAGACGAGGAACTACAAGTTTTCTGCAAGGGTTAAAGTTATCCAGGTTAACTACTGAAATGATTGAAACCTTAAATACTGCATTTACAATTTTAGAAGTGAAGAAGGTCATTGAATCCCTACCCACTGGAAAATCCCTAGGCTCAGATGGGTATAGTTCGGAACTTTATAAGCAACTTAAAGGGACCATAGCACCAATCCTGGCTCATGTGTTTAATGATTGCTTACTAGAATAAAATAGACCAGGGACCAGAGCAGAAGCATTAATTACAGTTTTGCCAAAACCAGGAAAACAAAGGGATAAATGTGAAAATTATAGACCCATATCATTATTAAACCAACATTTAAAAAATATTAACCAACATTTTAGCCCTTAGATTACAAAATTATATGGAATATTTAGTACATACTGTATAGACCAAACAGGTTTTATTTCCAATAGACATCTAGCAGATAATGTTAGGAAGTTATTAAATATACTAGCTTATAGCAATCCCACAGATTCGGCCCAATTGGCAATATTCCTTGATGCTGAAAAAGCAATCGACCATTTAAATTGGACGTATCTAATAATGGTGTTAGAAAAAATGGGTATTGGAGGAGACTTTCTGAAATGGATTCAGCTATGTTACAGACAACTGAAAGCTAGGATCAGAGTGAATGGTACAATATCTAAGTTTTTTAACATAGAAAGGGGATCTCGACAGGGATGTCCGCTGTCACCACTTCTGTTTGCACTGAGTTTAGAGCCACTGGCGGAAGCCATAAGGGCAGCCCCAGATATAAAAGGAATAGTGGTAGGAACAAATAGTTGTAAAACATTTTTATATGCAGATGATACCTTGATTTATTTGGATGACCCTGATAATTCTGTGCCCCCCCCTCAAAAAAAACTTATTGGAGCAATATGAAAATATATCTGGATTCAAAGTAAATAAAGATAAGAGTGAGGTATTGCTTGTAAACGGGAAAGCTAACTATCAAACAAGAGATTTAATACCATTCAAGTGGGTAATAAGCAGGGTCAAATACTTAGGTATCTGGTTTCCAAAAAAATATAAAGAGCTGTTTAAGGAGAATTACACCCATCTGTTCAAACAAATAGCTGCAGACCTGAATAGGTGAAAGGATCTTCCCCTCACCTTCTCTAATAGAATAGAAACAATAAAAATGAATATCTTGGCTAGATGTTTGTTCCTTTTTTCCACACTTCCTGTGGGTATACCATCCTGTGAATGGAAAGGTTTAAAGAGAAGGATCACACACTTTGTGTCGGCTGGACGAAAACCCAGGATAAGATGGAATGTACTTCAAGAAATAAAAGAAAAAGGGGGCTGGGGACTACCAGATTTTAAAAAATACTACATAGCAGCACAAATACAGATGATAGCCAAACTGTGTAATCCCAGATAGAGAGGAGGATGGCAGACATTAGAAAAGGATGTTCACCCTCAAATTCCCTTGCATATATTGCCCTGGTCAGTGCTGAAAAGGGATCTAACCCAAATCCGGAACTGCTGGACAGAGCATACCTTAAGCACCTGGCTACAAGTCAGGCAGGTATGGGAGCTACCTACTAAAATTTGGAAGTACATTCCTCTCAGATATATTCCAGAACTCTCAGATGGTATGGCAGACAGATGTCTAAGCAGATGGAAACTGAAGGGGTTGAGATATTTAATTCAACTTCTGGGAGAGACAGGGGTTAAAACATTTGACACAATGCAACAGGAATTTATGATTCCTAAATAGGATTTTTTTTGGCTACCTGCAGCATAGAGACTTTATCATAAGAGGTCCAGGAGTAACTAAGATTATGGAACACTCAGCCCCAATAGTCCAATTGATTTACAGAAGAGGTCCACAATCCGAAATTAAGAACTTAATCTCACAAGTGTATAAATCTTTACAATCAGGGAAGAACACATTAGCAATCCAGAATATCCAAAACAAATGGGAAGTGAAGAGTGAAATGATGATAGAAGAGGAAGATTGGGAATGGATTTGTCGGGGGGGAGGTGCATAAAACCACGGCCATGGCATCATGGAGAGAGTTCAGGTGGAAGGTCTAAACTCCAGATATCTTTCCTATGTCCTGATAGTGGCAGCACTTAAAGTAATAACCCAGAATTGGATGACAAACAACAAAATGACTCTTAAGCAATAGAAAGCAAACATTACAAAAATAAAAACCCTAGAAGCTATTACAGAAAGGATAAGATTAAATGTGGACAAATTTAACTCACGCTGGCTGCCCTAATTCAAATACATAGAAGAGGTAGAGGGGACAGAAGTACTGGAGCAACTGCTAGGGTAGGGGGGTGGAGAGACTGAACAATACTTATCAATGGGAACTGTTATAATGGGAATAGGGGAAAGGGTTTAATGGAAAATAAGTATCCTTCCTTAAAAGAAGATATGGTAAAATATTTTAGAATTTATATACATCCATAATCAACTAATTGAAGCGCAACAATAAAGAAACTTGTACATAGTTATGAAATAATAAAGTTTATTGGGGGGGTTGGGATAATTGAGCAAGATTACATAGACTGTTGGAGTGGAGATAATGGAAAACATCAGGAATGGTTATGATATTGTACACAGGATGAATAGGAGTAAAGAACACAGTATGAACGGAAAAGTCCCAGGGGATGCAGATCACGGTTAAACCTGTGGAAAGAAAAGAAAGAGACATTAATAATTAATAATGAATGAACTCCATAGATAAAACAAGGTATAATTTAGGTTAAAGATAAGTTCAGAATGTAACTTACATGATTGTAAAGGAAAGGAGTTTTCTATAGAACTAACAAAATTATAAGAAGAAATGTTATCATAAGAAACCATGCTGGAGTAATATACCTCTTTGTCTAGATGAATCTCCATTGTACAACTTGAAAACCAAATAAGCCTGTAAAACTGTGTAATCATTGCTAAGTAAATAAATTATAAGTTCCAAAAAAACAGAAAGAGCTGAAACTAGACTTTCAAACATTATATATTTGAATTATTTACAGTCGTTTGGAAAATATGCAGGGGGGGCCCTGCATGTTGCAAACTGAATGAAGATTTGGTGTAACCAAACGGTTACATTGGGTTGAGCCCAATTAAAATTTCTGAACATTCAGCACTTTAAACACATCCAGTACATTTATATTTTAAACATATCCAGTACAGTGAATGAAGGTGTAGCACGTTCAACCAAGGGCCAGGATGGCCGCCCTGGTCCTTTGTATTCAAATCTGAGGGTGCTTGTTCCCAAATCTAGGGGGACCCTATTTCTTTGCATTTACATGAGTAAACTTAGGAATTCAAAGCAGTAATTTCCAGTAAAGGTAATCAATTCAGATTAGACTTGAGGTCTCAGTCCCATTTGTGGCACACGGCTAAAGTCTACAGCTCCACTGGACATGTTGACTGAGCTATTCAAACAAATACTGGACTTTCCAGTCAAAGTCTGGATGAGCCCTGGTTCTGAGTGCTTCCCTTCCAGTCCTGTAGGCTCAGCAGATGCAAGGTGCAGACCAAACAGCAAGAGTCATTAGGACATTGGCAGCCCCAATAAGCAATTTTCTTCCTTTCTTGCAACGGGAGGTATAAGAGGACTCACTCAGGCTCCTCATAGTAGGATTTCCATCATAAAGGCTCCTGAAGTCTTCAGTTCTCACACCACTGAGGCAGGATCAGCTCTCTTACAGCTGGCTTGTTGTCATCAAGTTGCAGGTCCACACTTTTGCCAAGCGTAGAAAGGAGGGTTACACCCCTGGGTGATCAGGGAATTGAAGGAGGAGTTGACCGCACCCTTGACAAACATAGAAACATAGAAAGTGATGGCAGATAAGGACCACTTGGCCCACCTAGTCTGCCCATTTTCCTACCCATAGGCGCCAGAACCGAGGGGACGGGAGGGGTGCGAGCCCCACCACTATTTTTGTGCACTAGGAGATTGCCCCTGCTGCGATTAATTTTTAACTTTTTTTTTTTCTGTGACCGTCATTGTCCGACAGTACTGAGTGCCTGGCTGGAATCTGCTCTGCTGCCGCACCCGCTGCCTGTCACTAAACAAAACAAAGAACACCTCCTGCTGTGTTAAATGCCTCAGCCTCCAGCCAGCAGATTTGTAAAGAATAGAGTCGTTATTATAACAACTCTAGCACACAACTCGTAATTTTACTGTTCAAATTCAAGCAGCTCGGCTAGGCAGCTTAACACATCTTAGATTCTGTCTCATCTCCTTTGTTTTGGGACTTCTGGGAGGAGAAGGGCTACTTAGCACCTAGTTACTTAGCCATAAGCCATTAGCCTAAGCCGTAAGCCAGCTGCCAGACAATAAATAATTGCATTAGGTGGTTCCGTTTCTGTTTAACTTGTCTCCTGCCTTCACTGGAGGGCACCTCTAGGTCTAGTTAAATAAATGTAAATTCATTTGAAAGTCAGCTTTTTACTATCCAACTGCCAGTAGAAGTTCAGAGGAGCTGAGCGACCCTGCCGAGAATGTGAAAAGAAGAGATGCTCACATGAGTATAAAGGTAGTCACCTCACACTCACACTGCACATCCCCAAATCAAACATTTCTCTGGGCTGACTCCCTCTCCTGGCTTTTGATTTGCTTGGGGCTGCTAGGCTGAGTGTTGTTGACTTCACTGTGCGGTGCTCCGTGGTGTTTGTGGAGAACTTTGCTTTGCTTGCTAAAACTTGTGCTCGCTGCTGGATGCTGAGCGCTGATTGATTTCTTAGTTTTTGCAGCTCAGTTCAACTTCAGTAGCTTAAATAAATGGTTATACCAACTCAAAAAGCTATTTCAACATTTTGCATTTATAAAAAGCCATTTCTGAATGAGAACTTAACTGCAACACTAATGTATGGCATCATTTTATGTCTCAAATTCCTATTCGACAGTGACAGAAATGTCAATTTTAAGAAGGTCAGAGAAAAATTTTGAGATATAATCAGGAACACTTAGGAAGTATGTAGTGCAGTAGAATAGGGTACAGGAATGCTAGTTTCCAAAAGGAAGCACAAATTCAAGTTACTTCTACAGGACAAGCTTAAAGAGCAACTCTGCAGTTCAGAATGTTCTTTTATTGGTATTATGTTTCTGCTATTTTACTGTGATGTCACAAACTGCAGTTGTGAAGCAAAAAGGGAAGAGTCAGACTCATTTTGAAAGACTCAGTGAAATAAGTACTGTAGTACCTGCAATATTTAGTAGACCAACAAATCTGTAGTATTTAGTAGACCAACAGCAGGGAAAGAAAAAAAAAATAACAAAGAACAGAAAACGCTAATGTTAAATATAATTGGTGTAAATCTAGTGATTTTAATCTTTTTACTATAATAAGAGGGTTGCGCTTTAAAGCTTTTGAAGTGGCGACACTCTTCTATTGCAGCTAGGAGGCTGGGTGTGCAGCTGCCAACGTAACTGATGCTAATGCTGCTTCGTGATTGACTAGCAGAATGTGTGTCAGTGTTAGCCTGCTTCTTCTCTCCCTGGGATCCTCATGCTGTAACTCTATGCCCACCTGCTGGCAGACAGCTTGCATGCAAACCCAGGTTTCTGAGCTGGCCCATGTTAAGTTTTGGACATTGTCCCCTTATCAATCTTAAATATTTCTTCCAATCTAACATTCCACTTCATGTTTTAAAAACACTGGACTATTACCAATTCATTACCCCTACTGTTGCTGTCTTTGGGATATTTCAATCTCTTACAGTATTGAAAATTGAAAAAAATTGTCTGGGGGAACCCATCGCCTTTGATGAAGGGCTGAGCATACCTGACAGGGGTCTGGGGACATGTTTCCATATATAATGCATTTTTTACAGCTAAGTTTGTCAGTTTCATGCCTTAGAGGGCTACATTTTACACAGGGAGCCCTCCTTTCAAATTTTGCTCCAGGCACTGATTTTTATTTTCACTCCTGGAACTGAGTTCCTCTAGCCCCTTCCCCCATTTCCACCACTGATCTCTTGTCATGAAATTGACTATGATGCCATAATAAGGTCAGAAAATCATCAAGTAATCAATGAGACACCACAGGGTGTGGGTTAAGCTGAGATAACTGAATGCTCAGGGCCATAGTGGGGCCCAATGCCAAAGGCAGAAGGTCTTACAGCCCCTAGAAAGGTGGTTTGTCTTCACCTATCTAGCACTTATTGCATTTACTAAATGGGTGTTATGGTAGAAAATGTACACCAACTAGAGAATATCGGTTAATTATTATGGCATCTCTCTGTTTCACCTGGTCAACCACTGTAACAGGTTAAGCAATGTATGGTTCAAACGTCATGTGGAGCTATTGGAGGGAATGGGTCGACAGCTGCTTTCTTAATATAGCTGCACACTTGAGCAGACTTAGACTGGGTGGTCTATTTCTGCTGGCACATTCGTATGTCTGTAGTTGCATAAATATTCCTACATGGGACTGCATTCTTAACATTATCATCATATGTGTACATGATTTATTGTATTTTTGTATGGCAAAAACTAGTGCAGAAAAAGTGCCCTTTTTACTCTCATAAGTGCCCCTCTGAGCCTCCCCCCCCCCAGGTTTTTACTATCTTCCAGCACCCATGTTCCTACCTAACAGATAAGCTGCAGATTCTAGTTAACCAACAGCTTACTTCCTCCTACCCCCACTAGGACTGCTTTATGTCTGTCCCATGCATTCTTGAATTCCCCCACTGTTCTTGACTCCACAACCTCCTCAGGGAGGCTGTTCCATGCATCCACAACCTTCTCTGTGAAAAAATACTTCTTCACATTACCTCTGAGCCGTCCCCCACATCTTCACATTGTGCCCCCTTGTTCTTGCACATCTCTTTTTCTGAAAGATGCTACCCTCTTGGACTTTGTTGATTCCCTTGAGGTACTTGAAAGTTTCTATCATGTCCTCTCTCTCCCTTCTTTCCTCAAGGGTATACATATTAGGCTCCTTTGGTCTTTCTTCGTATGTCTTCTGGTGCAGACCCTGCACCATTTTGGTTGCCCTCCTCTGGATCGCCTCCACTCTGTCTATGTCTTTGCGGAAATGGGGTCTCCAGAACTGCACATGGTACTCCAGATGGGGTCTCACCAACTGTCTGTACAGAGGGATAACAACTTCCTGTTTTCTACTGGCGATGCCTCTACCTATGCATCCCAGTATCCCCCCAGCCTTCCTTACTGCCTTCTCACATTGCTTTCCCACCTTTAGGTCATCTGATATAATTACCCCCTGGTCCCTTTCCATTTTTACTGTTGTCAGTATCTCACATAGAAACATAGAATGTGACAGCAGATAAGGACCACTTGGCCCACCTAGTCTGCCCATTTTCCTCCCTAATAGATAAGTTGCAGATCCTAGTTAACCAACAGCTTACTTCCTCCTACCCCCCAACTAGGACTGCCATATGTCTGTCCCATACATTCTTGAATTCCCCCACTGTTCTTGAATCCACATCCTCCTCAGGGAGGCTGTTCCATGCATCTACAACCCTCTCTGTGAAAAAATACTTCCTCACATTACCTCTGAGCTCACCCCCCATTTTGTACTCTTCCCCTGGGTTTTTGTTTCCCAGGTGCATTACCTTGCACTTCTTTGCATTGAATCTGAGCTGCCATATATCTGACCATTCCTCCAACCTTGCCAAGTCCCTTCTCATCTTTTCCACTCCATCTTACGTATCAGCCCTGTTGCAGATCTTTGTGTCATCTGCAAAGAGACATACTTTTCCTTCCAGTTCCTCTGCAATGTCACTTATAAAGACATTAAAAAGGACCGGTCCTAGTACTGAACCCTGCGGTACCCCACTAGTAACCCTCCTTTCTTCACTGTAGACTCCATTAACTACTACCCTTTGCATCCTGTTGTCCAGCCAATTTTTTATCCAGGCTACCACCTTGGGACCCACTCCAAGGCTGGCTAACTTATGTATTAATCTTTTGTGTGGGACTGTATCAAATGCCTTGCTAAAATCTAGGTATACCATGTCCACAGCCCTTCCCTGGTCTACTACTTTGGTCACCCAGTCAAAGAAATCTATTAGATTTGTCTGACACGACCTTCCCATTGTGAATCCATGCTGCCTTGGATCCTGTGCCCCACTGGCCTCTAGGTACTGAACAATTCTTTCCTTCAGAAGTGATTCCATCATTTTCCCTACCACTGAGGTCAAACTAACTGGTCTATAGTTTCCTGCCTCTGTCCTGCTCCCACTTTTGTGAAGAGGAATCACATCCACTCTCCTCCAGTCCTCAGGTACCACCCCATCCTCCCATGATTTGTTAAAGAGAGTAGTCAGCAGTGTCACTAGTTCTACCCTTAGTTCCTTTAGAATTCTTGGGTGAATCCCATCAGGCCCCATTGCTTTGTCCACCTTCAATTTTATTAGTTCTTTCAGAACCCTTTCTTCTGTAAATGAACTGGTATCGACCCGTCTTCAAAGTGTTTCTCTTGTTTGGTTTAGGTACCTCCCCTCCTCTTCCTTTGTGAATACTAAGCAGAAATATTCATTCAGTATCCTGCTTTTTCACTGTCACCCTCTACCCACATTCCTCCCTTTATTAAGCCTCAGTATCCCTCCTTTGGTCTTTCTTCGCTCCCTAATGTACCTATAAAGGTTTTATCCCTTCTTAACAGAGTTGGCTATCCTTTCCTCAGTTTGGTCCTTTGCTATTCTGACTGCCTTTCCAGCCTCTTTCTGCTTTAACTGATAAAGTTTTCTGTCCTGCTCCTTCTGTGTTTCCTTATATTTCCTGAATGCTATCCTTTTTTCCTTAACTTTCCCTGCCACCTCTTTTGAGAACCATAGCGGTTTTTTCGTTCGTTGTGTTTTGTTGATTTGCTTTACACAAAGGCTTGTTGCCTCTGTGATGGCTGTTCTGATTACTCCCCATTGTTCCTCCACCCCTCTTTCTTGCCTGTTTGCTAGTGCTTTTCTGAGGCACACTCTCATTTTCCCAAAGTCAGCCCTCCTAAAGTTCAATACTCTTGCTTTTGTATGGCTTGACTATATGACTGTGTTTATCGTGAACCACACTGTTTGGTGGTCGCTTGTTCCCAGATGGCTACCCTACTTAAATCTGAGATTCTTTCTCCATCCCCATTTGAGAGTACCAGGTCTAAGATTGCTCCTCCCAGTGGGTTCCAATACTAGCTGTCTGAGGCATGCCCCTGTAGGGCATCAAGAATGACCATGCTCTTGGATGTGCCTGCAGCAAAGGTGCTCCAGTTAACATCTGGCATATTCGGTCTCCCTTAACAATATCTCCCTTTTTCTGCCATTCTTGGAAGTCTTCTATCATTTCCTTGTCCATTCCCACCCCCTGAGATGGGGGTCTGTATGCAACCCCCATGCGGATTGTGGTGCCATTTCCTGTCTCCAGGGTGACCCACAGTGCCTCATCTGCTCCCTGTTTACTCTTTAGTTCTGTTGCTTTGATCCCTTCCTTTACATAGAGAGCTGCTCCTCCTCCTCTTTTACCCTCCCTGTCCCTCCTGTAGATTGTGTATCCAGGTAGGTTGACATCCCAGTCATGGTTCTCTGTGTACCATGTTTCTGTGACTGCCACAGTATCTAGGCAACCCTCTTCCATCAAGGCCACTAGTTCAGGGAGCTTGTTACACAGACTACAGGCATTGGTGCTCATCACCCTCCACTTTTTGATGGCCTTACCCCTTTTTAGCCCCATTCCTGTCCTTACTCCCTTTGCCTTTTTTTTACATTTACCTCTGTCCTTCTCCCTAATGACTTCTCTACCTTGGTGTTTACCTCACTAATTACCATGTTTTGTGGGGGGGGCTGGGATTTCCCTACTCCTTTTCAGTGTCTCCCCCCCCCTTGGCTAGTTTAAATGCTTGCCAATGAAGCATTTAAACCTCTCACCTAGGATCCTGTCCCCCCCCCGGGACAGATGCAGACCATCGCACCAGTATTGGTCTGCATCCCTCCAGATGGCTCCCCAGTCCCCAATGAAGCCAAAATCCTGAGCTCCACACCAGTTTTTCAACCATTTATTCAATTCTCTGGTGAGGAGTACCTTAGCATCACCCTTGACAAGGCTCTTCAACTTGTCCCTGGATACAGGGAGTGTGCTAAAAAACTGGAAGAGGACAGACTTAATGCCTTTACACAAAGGTGGTAGTAAGGAGGTGAAAGGGGACTACAAACCTGTCAGCCTCACGTCAGTGGTGGGGAAAGTAATGTAGGCATTAATCAAGGAGAGGGTGGTGGATTGGGTGACTCAGGTGATTGACCAAGAGGAAGCAGTGGACATGGCCTATTTGGACTTCAGTAAGGCCTTCAACACTGTCCCCCATAGGAGGCAGGTGAGCAAGATGGAAAGCCTGGGGTTGGGTGGGAAAATAGCAAGCTGGGTGGAGGCCTGGCTGGCAGGAAGAACTCAGAGGGTGGTGCTAAACGGGGTGCACTCTGGGATGGTGAGGGTAAAGAATGGAGTGCCACAGGGGTTAGTTTTGGGTCCGTTTCTCTTCAACATCTACATCAGTGATATTGCAGAGGGTTTGAGGGGGAGGGTGTGCCTATTTGCTAATGATATGAAAATATGCAATAGGGTGGACACCCCGGGGGGGGGGGTGGAGGACATGAATGAGGACTTAGAGATGCTCAAAAAATGGTCTGAGATGTGGCAGCTGAAATTTAATACCAAGAAGTGTGTTGTGATGCACATGGGGAGTAGGAACAGAAGAGCAGGGTAAACCCTAGGTGGGGAGGAAATCAAAGTAACAGAACAGGAGAGGGATTTGGGGATCATAGACTCCTAGAACCTTAAGGTAGGAATCCAATGTAGCAGGGTGGCAGGAAAGGCCAACGAAATGTTGGCATGCATAGGCAGGGGCATTACTAGCAGAAGGAGGAAGGTAATAATGCCCCTTTACAAAGCCATGGTGAGGCCGCACCTGGAGTATGGGGCTCAGATATGGAGGCCACATCTCCCCAAGGATATAGATGCATTGGAGAGGGTTCAGAGAAGGGCAACCGAGATGGTGCAGGGTATGCAGGGAAAGTCATACCAGCAGATGTGTTAGGAGCTGGAGCTGTACATGCTGGAGACAAGGAGGGAAAGGGGAGAGATGATTTAAACTTTTAAATATGTAAAGGGACTCAATAAAGTGGTGGAAGAGGGTTTACTTAAGAGGAAGTAGGGGATCAGAACTAGAGGGCACAGTCTCAGACTGCAAGGAAAAAGATACAGGGGCAATGTGAGAGGGCGTTTCTTCCCAGAGAGGGTGGTGGAGCCCTGGAACAGACTACTAGACAGACTAGCGTGGGCTAAATTGGTGTAAGAATTCAAGAGGGCATGGGACAAGCATATGGAACTGAGTATTGGGCAGGGGGTGGTATGGGGGGAAAAAAAGGCAGACTAGATGGGCTGGTATGGTCCTTTTCTGCTGTCAAGCTTCTGTGATAGGATTCTATGCAAATATTCAAACAAATGGTCTCTCAGGGCTCTGGCCATGGTCACCGGGTCCCACTTAGCTGGTGGGGACACCGGGACCACTGGACACTCCTTGATTTTGATCGTAAGCCAGGCGGTCGTGAGATCAAATGAGTTGCTGGCACCTACGTGATCCCTGCTGCACTAGAGTGCATGTACAGAGTGGGAGATCATGATTCAAGTTTTTGGAGCCCTGAGGTGCTAAAATTACACTGAGCCTGAGCTGGCGCACAGAATGACTCAGGCCAGAGTGGGGACTAGAAAAAAATATGTAGACAATCTGGAGGCACCTCAGGAGAGCAGCAGGAAATGGGGGCTACTTGGGCTACAGGTAAGCCCCCAAAATTGGTAGGGGGGTTACACTAGTAAGACAATAATGTAAGCAATAACCTTTAAGACTAGGTCCCTGAGCTTGCAATAGGCATCTGTGCTACCAGTGAGTGCTTAAATTGTCTAGGCAGCTGAAATACTGTAAGCAATAACCTGTAGAAACTTTACAGCATAGAGTATTTTCCAGAACTCTGGACTTGCTATAATAATCTGTACTACTATTCTGTACTAAGATTTCAAGGCAGCATAAACACTGAAGTGCTCTGACCCGGAATGTGTCACCAGAGATGCCACAAGATTATACACTTAGATTAACTATGCTATGAGAATACCAGGAGTGGAAATTGGCACCGTCTCGCTAACCAAATGCTGGTATGTTTTGTATTGGGCTAGTAAGATTTTCATTTAACTAGCCCTGTGGGCTTGTACTAGAGAAGGCAACACTTCAGTATATACACCAGCTGGGCCAGTGGATTTTTCCAGTCATTAACCCTGCTGGCTAGTGGCTGCAAAACTTAATTTCAACCCCTGGAATACTGTTAAGCACTTAACCCAGATTGGGTCTACAGGGTGCCACAAGATGTTGAACTTATGACCAAGTCACTTTGTGTAGTATTGGTCTCCATGCTGGTGGAGCTGTGCCTTCCACCCAGTCCCCTGAAGTCGGTGCTTCAGTAGGAGCATTTAATTAGTAGCAGCAGTGGGGGAGGGTGAGCAGGCCAAAAATATTCACAGGGAGCAGAGTTGTGAGCGGAGCTCCCAGTGCGGTGCCGGCCACAAGTGTTCAGTTCAACTGTAGGGGGAGGGCAGAGAAGAAGTAGCAGCGCTGCCCTCAGACACCCATCTTCCTCTTGGCCTCCGATGTGGCAGCTGGTTATTGATAGAGCAGACCAGGCTATCTGCTCTTATAGCAGCTGGTCTGATTCAAAAAGTGGCACCTTTTTTCTGTGTGCTCTAGATTGGCCAGAGTGAGATTTCACAGCCAACCCCCGACTCTCCAATGCGGCAGTTGCTCAGGTATGCATGGGCCTAAGTTTTGGTAGCTGACCCCCGACTCTCCAGCAGCAGTTAAAATGTTCCCAGGGAGCAGAGTTGTGAGCGGAGCTCCTGGTGTGGCGCCGGCCACAAGTGTTCAGTTCAACTGTAGGGGGAGGGCAGAGAAGAAGCAGCAGTGCTGCCCTCAGACCCCTGTCATCCTTTTGTCCTCCAGTGTGGCAGCTGGTTATTGATAGAGCAGACCAGGCTGCCTGCTTTTATGGTGAATGGTCTGATCCAAAAAGTGGCACCTTTTTTCTGGGTGCTCTGGATTGGTTGGGGTCAAATTTAGCAGCCAATCCCCAACTGTCCAATGTATCAGCAGCTCAGATATGCAGGGGTCTAAGTTTTGGTAGCTGACCCCAACTCTCCGGCATCAGTCAAAATGTTCCCAGGGAATGGAGTTGTGAGCAGAGCTGCAAGTGTTCAGTTCGGCTGTAGGGGGAGGGCAGAGAAGAAGCAGCAATGCTGCCCTCAGACCCTCGTCGTCCTCTTGTCCTCTGATGTGGCAGCTGGTTATTGATAGAGCAGACCAGGCTGTCTGCTTTAATAGTGGTTGATCTGATAAAAGTGGCACCTTTTTTCTGGGCGCTCATGATTGGCTGGGATCAGATTTAGCAGCCGACCCCTGACTCTCCAATGTGGCAGTGGCTCAGGTATGCAAGGGTCTAAGTTCTGGTAGCCAGCCCCCGACTCTCCAGCAGCGGTCAAAATGTTCCCAGGGAACGGAGTTGTGAGCAGGGCTCCTGGTGCAGCGGCAGCCGCAAGTGTTCAGTTCAGCTGTAGGGGGAAGCCAGTCAGCTGGAGTAGATCATTTATAAAAATTTAAAACAGTAATGGGTCCAAGATTGATCCCTGAGGAACTCCTATCCAGATGTGGCAAAGTGAGGACTTGGCAGTGCCGAGCTGTACAAACTGCTGGTGCTCAGAGAGATGGCTGCGGGACCAGGTGGCAGTGGAACAAGAAAAACCCAGGGTGGACAGCTTGCATAGGAGCAATGGGTGGTCCACCAAGTCAAAGGCCTTCGTGAGATCGACAAAAATTGCCCCGTGAGATAGCCTTTGTCCATGGCAAGCCTGACATTGTTGGTGAACCCTGACAAGACAGAGGTGTTGGGGATTGAGCCTGGTCACTGGCATGATGGGGGTGCCTCTGGAGTGGTGACAGGTTTGGTCCTGGGATCTACTCCATTGATGGCATCCCCAAGGTGAAGAATCTGGGTGTCATCCTTGATGACAGACTGACACTTGAAGCTCAGGAAGTGATTTCTACCACTTGTCACCCGAATTAAACCCCTGATTCTGGCAGAAGACCTTCCCTCACTGGTACATGCCTTTGTAATCTCCAGGCTGGACTATTGTAATGCTCTATACTTCGGGGTCAGTGGAGAGATCCTCTGCCAACTGCAGCTGGTGCAGAATGCTGTGGCCAGGCTGCTGATGGGTCTACCAAGGTCTTGTCATGTAACCTCAGTCCTGCAAGATCTGCACTGGCTGCTTGTCAGGTCGAGGATCATCTTCAAGGTGGGCATGCTCACCTACAAGGCCCTGTATAGCTCAGGCCCTGGTTACCTGGCTGACCTCCTTACGCCAGCCATCCTGGTACATTCCCTGCGTTCCTCCACTGAGGACCTCCTGGTGGTTCCAAGGACTGGGATGAGAACCTCAGGAGATCGCTCTTTTGAGGTGGCTGGCCTGGCCCTCTGGAACTCGTTTTCAAAACCTTTGAGGGAGGCCCCATTGGTGGAGGCATTTAAAAGATGCCTGAAGACTCACCTTTTTATGAAAACATTTGGAGAAAATCTTAGCTGATCTTAATTGTTATTGCAGTATTTACTTTTATGTATTGTATGTTGTATGTTGATTATGAATCCAGCTTTAAAGGAAAACTGTGCAAATCTTCGAGTCCCCACTCCCCAAAGGCTTACCCCCGATTAAGCTTTTCCCCAGAAAAGCCCTCATTTTAACTTGCTGCAGTTTACTGTATTTAAATTTTTTACTATCTCGAAATCTGAAATATGGCTGACACTGCGTGGCTCCATTTAATGCAAAAGTGTGGCGCCACACCGCTCGCTAATGCATTGAAGCGAGCAGTGCGGCGTCGCACTTCTGCACTATATGGAGCCACGCAGCGTCGGCCATATTCCCGATTCTGAGATACTAAAAAAATTAAATAAAGTAAGTTGCAGCAAGTTAAATAAGGGCTTTTCTGGGGGGAAAGCTTAATCAGGGGGTAAGTTTTGGGGAGTGGGGATTCGAAGATTTGCACAGTTTTCCTTTAATATTTGTAATGGCACCCAGAGCCTCCGGGATTGGGCACCATATATAAATAAAATGTTACTTTACTTACTATCAGGCATTTCAGAAAAGCATTACAAACATACTTCACTTCACATTTGT
This sequence comes from Neoceratodus forsteri, assembly GCA_016271365.2. Classification (NCBI taxonomy): domain Eukaryota; kingdom Metazoa; phylum Chordata; order Ceratodontiformes; family Ceratodontidae; genus Neoceratodus; species Neoceratodus forsteri. The sequence continues at coordinate 1,519,122,264 of CM028131.1, forward strand.
GTTTGTTCATATTGATGCACATTTACAGGCAGAATCACATTCAATGTGTTTTTAAAGTATTTATTTTCTTTGGAAAAAAGACTAAACAAGGATCAGTGAATAGAAACAACATGTAAACAGCTGAAAAAAAAAATATTTCTAGGTAGGTAACCTTCATTGGAAACTCTAATTAGGGTTTTATTCTAAAACAGTGAATAAAATATACAAACCAACATTAAACCTGATTCTGCTTAAAAATTTAGATCACTATGAGCATAATAAAGTAAGCAGTAATGCTCCCTTTTATGTTTTTTCTATAAAGTCTTCTTGAACTTTTTTGTGATAACTATCAGCTACATGCAGACTCTAGTGTGTGGCACAGTGTAGCATAGCGTAGTGTGACCTACAAGTCATCACCTTCATTGACTGTTCGTATGAGAGCAGCACGTTGTTTATTGTTGCTTCGTTTCCTTTACCATACAGAGAATGGGAATATATATATAGGCAGCTGTACCATTAAAACATGGCATAAAGTGTGCCCTAACAGGTAATACTCTTGTCAGAAATATCACGCTCAAATGTTTTACCCAATATGCCTGAGTGATAACATTTAGAAACACACCAACTAGCAATTTTTCACTGTAAAATGTACTATATTAATTCAAGTACAGCATGACAAGGCACTGAAATCCTGGCCTATATTTTCAGAGGAGAGTGTCACATTTGTATCACAATTGCACCCACTTGCTATATGACTGTTCGACCACAAAAAAGGTTGTCTAACTTGAATTACCCACTTGATTGTGCAGCGGAATCCCACGCGGTCAAACAGCATGCTGCATGGACACCGCAAGAGCATGAGGGTTGGAAACCATGCTAATATAAATAGAATACCTCTGAGCTGCGGATCGTGTTTTGACTGCGCAGTTTTTGACTGTGTTGCTCTTTCTTAGCTAACTTGAAGGGATGCCATCTAACTTCATGCCACAATTGTCACAACTTGGGCAATGAAAATGATGTATGCATCCAAAAAACTAACAGTTGCACCATTTTCAACTATGAAGTGTAGAAATTGTTACAGATGTGTCCTATCATTTGAAAATAGTCCACAAACAGTTTAGCGCATTTATACTGACGCAGGCTGTGCCCAAAATCGGGAACTGCACTTGTGTCACTTCCTTTTAATATGCAGCCCCCAGGTTCTGTTCTCAATCACAGGGGCTGGCAGTAAGTGAGCCACACAACCACTCAGCATCAGCACTGACACTGTGGCCCCACTGTGCCATGTTCAACGTGGGTCACAACCTCTTCCTGAGCATTCACAAAAAGTATTGTGAGTGGTTGTGAATGGGACTGGGGCTGCCATGCGAAGAACAGAAGTGCAGTGCTGTGCCTAGGTCAGTTACTCAAATCCCTGAGGTTGTGATTGTCAGAGCCAGACTACAAGAACAACAGGTGCTGTACTATTAGATGTTGCACTTAGGTGTATGTATGTGTGGGGGAGGGGGCACTGGCCCACTGGAGCTCACTACAGTGGGAGAGTAGGTCAGGGGTTCACTGGATTCCCAAAGCCCACAAATTATGTGATGGGTTAGGAAGGGGAGATACTTTTGGGTGGATGCTGACTTAGCCAGCACTGGCCACAGCTGGTGCATTACTGTGCTCAGCTGTGGTTGCAATCACATGCAGGTATGTTAGCAGGTACAAACCTCATTTGCCCTGCTGACATAAAGGGGAATTGTACTATGCCACTCTTGCTGGGCAGACACCTCCCCCTGCCCCATGTACCATGCCACAACATTTAAGAATGACTTTTTGGGTGGAAGCACAATGAAGTAAGTGCAAAGTGCCCATTTTGAGCTGCCTACATGAATGGTTGAGAATCAGGCCTCCAATGTTCAGTTCAGCCACAGCACTGTGAGGCTGAGAACCCCATGAGTCAGGCAACCATTAGATCCTGTGCTTGCTTCAGTAGCATATCGTTAGCTGACCTGAGCACATGCACAGCCAGTGTGCTGGATTTTTCAAACGCCAACTTATGATGCAGGCACGAGTCCCTATTTTGGGTGCAAATGGCGTCAAAATGCTTTTGTCATATTCTGAAATATTTTGATGCATTTCCAACATTTTCCTCACTTTGCGGTATTAAGGTGATGCATGGGTCATTATTTTGATGTGCATACTGTTGCACTTGCAGCATGAAGTTGGGCTATGTTTTCTGTGGTCTAATGGTCCTGTTGCAAGCAGCGCAAGCGTGCTATAATCGTGATGCCACTGTTTGAAAATCCATTTCAATATCTCTTCTATGCATGTTCAGTAATGAGGCTGACTGGGGAGCATTGCAAGAAGTCTATTAATATGTATGTGATATAGTCTATGGTCCCAAAGGACCTTTTCAAGGTACATGGGGGAAGAGGGAGAGGGGCTTTCACCATTCTGCCTCAGGTTAGGCATATGCGCCAACGCTCCCCGCTGTCTTGACTGGTTTGCGAGAGTCCTTTACTCCACAGGCTGAAGCAAGACTGAACCATTCATTTAGTTCTTTTTTTTTGGGGGGGGGGTTGTAATTAAGGTGATTTCATGCTCAGCAGTGATGGTCAACAAAAGAGGTAGCCAGAAATACTGGCACATCCCATAATTCCCTAGGATGTGTCCTTGGGATCCACTTGGGCAGACAGGAGAATGTCCACTTGAAGCTTGCCGTTCAATCTGACAACTCCTTGCATACCATCCCTGCAGTCCCTCAACTCTCCATGGGATTTCTGCAATGGAAACAACACTGGAGATGTGTATGATACTTGGCAAGAGAACGGGGTGAGTGTATACAGTATTTGAGATATTCTACACCTGGACCCACAAATGAGCATGGGGATAGAATAATGCAGAGATATTCTACTTGTTAGAATTATGGTGTGGCACTGTGGATTAGAATTTTTCATATCATGCTACTGTAAGTAAATTGGCATGTAACAAGCTTGCCTGTGAACTGTCAGGATTCGACCTTCAGTTTGAGGGGTTTTGGTCTAACTCAGGAGTTACAGAGCCTAAACCAGTATCCTCAGTGATGGCAGCCCTCCATTAATTTCTTACAGCACACTATTTAAACAAACAGTTTGAACAGACCAGATAATTTTTACATGTAATAAATGAAACTGAATTAGAATACACTACCACACATCAGTATAAATGCTGTTATTTGATGAAACCTACTAATAAAAGGCATGTGCAAAATAAGTTAAAAAAGTAGTTTTCATATTTGTATTTTTGAACACTACCAGGTAAACTCTCTGCTGTCTCTCCCTTTAGATACATTCTTAAGTGGTAGTTCTAGTGGCAAGTGGACTGAGTTGTGACACAGGAGACCACAGGTTTGAATCCCACTGTAGCCACTAAATAAGGTGTGTGACACTGAGCATGACATACAACCTTCCTGCTCTTCAGTTCATTTTAAGTTCTGAGTTGATATTAGAAGTGAATTTAGAGCCTTGACTGTGTAAATCCTTGTTTTGCTGTCTGCTCTGCAACCTCTCTCCTCTCTCCTCCTCCCCCACACCGTCTGCTTTGCTCTCTGAACCTGCCCACTTATATTTATTCTCTTTGTTCTGATGTGACCAGCCCACTTCTCCAGCCTTTAAAAATCCTGTTTTTTTTCTACTTTATTTCAGGGATCCAGCGTGCCTTGACCAGGCCACGGACCCTCAATTTCTGGAACCTAAACAGTTTTTCAGAAATCCTCTGTACTGCAAGGTACTAGCCCTGACTTTTGGATTTGGTACCAGTGGAAGCTGATTTCCAAGTGGCCCATACTATCTCCTGCTGAACACACCTCTAACTACTGTATCTCCCTCTGTGTCTCTAGTTGAATTTATGTGCTAGGATTTAATGATTTGTTTAATCCTTACAGTCATTTTAAGTTCTGAGTTGATATTAGAAGTGAATTTAGAGCTTCTTTTTTTTTTTACTTTTCCACTAGCAGATTATATCCTCTCACCACTAGAGGGCTATATCTCTATCTCTTTATCTAGTCCGTAAGCCATGTGGGCTCTCTCTGCCTTTCTCTTGCCTCTCCTCCTCCTCCTTGCCCTGGCCCCCCTCTTCTCTCTCCCTGGTTCTAGCCACCCCCACCTCCACCCCACCCCCGCCACCCTCTACTCTGGTTTCCACTGCAACTCCAAGGGAACTCTCCACTTCCACTCGAGACTTGTGCTTGGTGCACTGTTTGGATATTCCTGGTTACTTAACACGACCACTACTCTCAACAAGTGTGGCCACCTCTCTACACTGAACCACATTGCAGTCCATATGAGACACCACCTGGAACCTTGCAACTTCTACTCCAGGAAACAACAATCAAAACTATCTCTCAAAGAGCTGCGACTCTACTCCTTAAAATTCCTGCTCCTCCTCCTTCTCATCTCAGGCAGTGCATCCCAATCCTGGCCCTAGAAGCTCAGGCCACACACAAACCTCCAGGTGCCCTTTATCCTGCAAACCATTAATATCTGCAGCCTATTACCAAAGCTGATGCACTCCAAGCCTTCATATGCCAACACAGCCCTGACATCCTTGCAGTGGTGGAAACTTGGCTGACACCTAAAGTTCCTGACTCAGCAGCAACAATACAGGGCTACAATGTTCCAAGGCTGGACGGATATCCAAAAGGCGGTGGTTGCGCAATGTATATCAAAGACTCCCTGTCTTGGCACCCTGTAGCAACCCATCACTTTTGCCTCAGCCCAGATTCTGCCAATAAAATCATCCTAGGTCCCAACCATAAAGCTCTGACTATTGTCTCCATATATATCCCACCCAGGGACCCTAAACATGGATTCAATGACTTCCTAAACTTTATCAACTCACATCCTCCCGAACTGAACTTATTCTACTAGGAATTTCAACATAAACTGGTTAGCATCGGTGCCAGTGCCTATAAAGACTCCATCTTAGCTGCTAACCTCCACGAAATGAGTAAACTCCCTACTAGGATTAACTACAAGACTGGCACCAGTACCTCTTGGATTGGGTCCTCACCACTCACCCCACAAGGATTTCTCGTACACCATTCTCCCAGACTCACTCAGTGACCACTCCCCAGTCATGTGTGCATGGTCTAACAAATTCCTAAGTCCTCCCAAAATTATGCTAGCTGAGTCCTTCCTCGTGAAAACTTCCATCTCAAACACCTGCTTCTACAAGACTGGCTACCCATCTATGAAGCAACAGATGTTAACTGGCTCTTGATCACTTCATCTCAATTTTCAACAAAGCCTGCGACCTCTTTGCCCCTGCTAAAAGGCGCAAAACAAACTCTCTCTAACCCATGGGTCACCGCGGCTCTTCTCTCACAGCTGAAACCAAGGATCACCTCCGGCAGTTGCCAGGGCCACTGGCAAACAACTGGACATCAAAATTACAAACAAGCACGAAATGCCTGCACAAAAGCCATACAGCTAATGAAATCCACCTATTACAAAGATGCTCTCACCAATACATGGGAAATGGCGCCGTCTGAGACAATATCAAGGATGTCACAGGGAAGCAGCCAAAACCTCTCCAGCCATGTTAATGGTTGATGGATCCTCAACCCTTGACCCCAAGGTGATCGAAAACATCTTTAACACGGCTTTTTCAGACCTTAGTGCTGTTCTACCCCATGACTTTTTTCAAAACAGGGCTTACTCCCAAATACCTCAGCCCCTCAGTCTACCATCCCTCTTCTGCTTCAGGAAGGTAAGGCTAAATGCTCGCCGCTATATTACTGCAGCTATCTCTAAATCTAGATCTAGTAGCGACACTCTGGACCTTAAGCTTCTTTTGCTCACCCTCGATGAGGTAATTCATCCATTAACAAAAATCCTAAACCTCTCTCTCAGCTGTGGAAATTTCCCGGACCTATGGAAAACAGCCACCGTGACACCCATCCATAAAAGTGGGGACAAGACGATTCACTCAAATTATCACCCTATCTCCATACTTCCTTCACTCTCTAAGGCACTTGAGCGCATCGTGGCTGATCAACTTACCGACCACTTGGATAAATACAATATACCTTGTCCACAACAACACGGCTTCCGGAAAGGTCACAGCACCACCACAGCCCTTCTTGAGTTCACTGGAGCTTTGCACAAATCCCTTGACAATGGCCTTCTCACAGGGGCCGTTTTCATCGACCTCTCCAAGGCCTTCGATACAGTACACCATGGATTATTAATACACCAACTACTGAATGCCGGGCTATCACCTGACTCTTCTGTCTGGTTTAAAAGCTACTTAGAAAACCAGTCACAGAGAGTAAAAACTGTGGACGCTCTTTCTAACACCCTGACTGTTAGCTCGGGTGTCCCACAGGGATCCATACTGGTACCCCTCCTTTTCAGCCTTTTCTTAAACTCCCTCCCTTACCACTGCTCTGAGCAGATCATACTATATGCCAATGATGCTGTTGTATTCTCCACTCACAAAGATCCTGCAACTCTTCAACACAACCTTCAACTTGGTTTCAGTTCTGTAGAGACATGGTTTCTTAATCATAAACTGGTCCTCAATGACAAGAAAACCAAATCTATGCTCTTCTGCAGCTCTCATAACCCACACAAGCTACACCACTTGGCTATCTCCACCACCCAGGGAACACTCTAGATCAGGTGGGGTCCTTCAAATACTTAGGGATACAGCTTGACCCTAATCTCTCTCCTATGGACTTCATGTAGATAATGTAATAGAGCTGCTAATACACAACTTGGTCTTCTTTACAAAACACAGACCACACCTCACGCCAGAAGCTTTGAAGGTTGCAGTCCTGAGCTCTGTGATCTCTGTAATAGACTATGGTCTCATCATTTATGGCTCGGCCACAACCACAACCCTTAGATGCCTCTCAACTACCTTAAATAAAGCATGTCGGCTTATCACTGGTGCTCACCGTCTCACCCACACATGTGACCTGTACACTCAGACCGGCTGGCTCCAACTATCAAACTGCATAAAGTTTCTCACCTGCTCCATGGTGAAAAAAATCTACCTTGGCTTTGCAGCTTCTGGGGTCTCAACTCTGTTACAACACCAAAGTAACAAATGGCGCCTTAGGAGATCCACACTACAGCTACTGAAAGTCCCCCACTGTCACACTTCACAGGGACAATGCTCTTTTGCTTATCAAGCACCACTCTGGTTCAATGGCCTCAGCCCAACCATCTCTTCTGCCCCAACTATTGGTATGTTTAAAACTAGGCTCCGGGACTATCTCACTACCAACAGCTCCTGTGACTGCCCAACTAACCTTGTTTCTCCACTTCCTTTCTGCTCTAGTTGCCCCCGCTGGATTCTACCCTCACATCTTGGTACCCAATGCTGCACTTTTCACCCTCTTGCCACCCTTCCTACATTCCTTCTCCACCCCTACCCTCTTCCCTCTCCCTCTCTCCTATGACTCTGGCACTTCTTATCTGTTGTCTATTTTCTCTGACAAATGCCGCTGGCTGCCTTGTTACAATGCTACCCTTGAACTGTATTAATCTGTACTCTGTTTGCAATGTCCACATTGTTGTAATGCCTGTCTTGATGTTCCCCATAATTTGTATTTCTCTGACGTGGAACCTTTGTAAAAGAGCCATGGCTCAAAGGTATTTGTAATCCTAGACTTGATAAATAAATAAATAAAACATCAGTTCTCTTGAGTGCAAAACTGGGTAGAAGCAGGCCCCACTGAAAAGGGGATTTTATGTCTTAGTCAGGGTACTCTGGGAAATGGTAAAATCAAAACCTTGCTTTTGAAATGGGGTCTGGAATGAGCTACAGTACAACAAGCCAAATGCTAGACATTGAGATTATTTGGCGCTGCACTGGTCTTCATGATGTTAGTAGTTACCCATAACATACAGAGTTGGAGGCAAGGTTTCAGACACATAACCTCAACGCTGCTATTCTTTAATTAAAAAAGGATAAGGGGGAGCTAATGAGCAGCTAAGGAAGCAGACATCTCTTCTCAAACTCTGTCTCCATAGGACATTATATTGCAGATTAAAGGGTTTTTTTGTGAAGGCAAAGTGTCTAAAAAAATCTCTGGAGAGAGAGATAGGCAGGATGGAGGAACTTCTGGTGCCAAATAACAGAAAAGGGACCTGCAATGCCACTAAATCGACAAAGAAAGTAGCAATCATGGCAGCGCCAGAGGGCCCAGGCATTGTTACACTTTCAGCACAAGAAATGGAGGCACTGGGCGAACTCTAATGGAGCAAGTCCTCGTGGCTTTAAACCCTAAGCTGGATGAGATAAACTCCATGATGCGGGAAATGAAGGAGGAATTGTTGGGCCAGGCATCCAGGATTGCGGGCACAGAGGTAAGGATCTCGACACTTGAAGACAATTTGAGTTGGGTCCCAGAGGAGCTATGCCAAGTGAAAAGGGAGCTCGAGGAGCTGCAGGAGCAGCTTGACTATCAAGAAAATTATCAGAGGCGCAATAACTTCCATATTGGGGGTTGCCAGAGGGGAAAGAGGACAACTCAGCTGAGAACTTTTGTGGCAAGATACTGTCTGGGCTCCTGGGGCTTTATCCAAAGGGGGGGTAGTTACAAGATTGAGCGGGCTCACAGAGTGCTGGCACCTCGACCAGCAGTTGGGGAGCCCCCGAGGCATATGATTTTCCAACTGCATAACTTTGGCGATCATCAGGCCCTGTGGTATGCCTTCAAACAGAAGCAGGAAGTAATGTATAAGGGGGCGAGATTGTTCATGCATCAAGATTTCTTGCAACACCTGCAGTGCCAACACAGATTGTTTAACCCAGTACTAGATGAAATACAGGCTCAGAAATATGATTTTTCAATTCCTTCACCCAGCCATGGTAAAAATCAGGAAGAATGGGGCCACAATTATCTTTGACGATGTGGACCGGGTAAGAAAGTTTTTTAATGTGGTGGGAGGGGTATGCAGGCATGGGGGAGCAGCGACCGAAAAGTGAGAGTGCAGCTATGGCCCAGGAATTAGAAGGGAGCAGCACACAAGATGATATTACTGGGCTTCTTGCCACCGCAGATATGGAGGATTGTAAATATGTTGAGAAATTAATAAAGGATCAGAGGAGGAGGGATGGGGGGGCTCAAAAACTGTGACTAGTGCTAGGCAGATGAAATGGTTGAGACCCAGAGGGGCTGCGGATTAAAGATGGCAGGGCCCCCCCTGTTTCCCACTCTACAGAGGTTACGAGGGCCTGCCAGGAGGAAGGGTTGGGATCCAGGGCAGTTGCTAATGGCAGGTCCCACCTTCCCTGACAGAGAGAGCCAGGGAGAAGGGCTCATTTCAGATCCATTGAAGAACTCTGGCAAATTGGCCTGCACAGCAAACAGGATGGGAGGTGAGCTGGAGGATGGGAGGGCTCAGACAGAGCCCAAGTATTGCAGAGTACAATGGCTCATGGAGATAGACCACAAGTCAGCGGGCTTGAGTGGATGTGCGGCTGACACGCAGACCTGCTTGGGGGGGGGGGAGGCACAGGACGGGAACTGTGGACTGTGGAAGGATTCCGGCCCCATCAGCCCTAGATGAGCAGGCCTAGATGAGCAGGCAACTGCATGAAGTGAAGGATTTGATATGATTTGCAAGGGGTGCCATCCTTGACAGCCCATAGGAAATAGCTGCATGGAGGCAAGTGAAGGATGGCGTGGCGAACTTTGTAGGCGATAGGAGACAAGCCGCCCCAGCCTTACTTGGATTGGAAGGGGGCTTTTGAAGAGGGCTCCTTCATGGCCGGACAATACTAACAGGAGAGGAGGGTTGGGAAAATGGCCCAACGAGCTGGCTGGGAGGGACCAGCATGGATTGTGACCTGTGTGGAGGTCGGGTACTGTCATGGGAGGGGTGGGGAGGCAGGGGCATCTACCTCAAATGATGGCGGGGATACAGGGGATAGGCCATGGCCCTGAGAGGCAAGAATGCTGCTGCAGAACAGGCGAGGAGCATGTCAGGCTATCGCCTTCTCTGCTGAAGGAATGGAGGGCTACTAGTAGGTAAGACAGAACATCAGAGTGGGGGGTATGAGATAAATCTGCTAGCCTTAGCCATTCGGACAGCTGAATGGAGGAAAAGGGGGTGAGGAGGTTGTGTTGCTAACTGTCACTGTTCTTTCTTGTAGGCACACCGGAGATGTCTTTTCTCCATGTTTTTTTGATGATGAGGGGAAGAGATGGACCGACAGTGTACTGCAGGGTTGGAAGTGTGACCTTGATCCCTTCAGGAGCATGGTGGAAAGGCAAGTAGGGCTCTCTGGCTAGGGAGTTATACCCGAGGGGGGGACTGAGAGGGGAAAGGAAAAGAAGGTAACCGATGGGGGTATGGCATAACCTGGAGATGGAAGGGACACCTGAAATATAGGCTTATGGAGAGTATGGAAATGGGGAGAGGAAGGGGTTGATTCAATACAAACAACCAGAGCATTTTATGAATGTGAAAGGGGTACAGGGATGGAATATTAATACTCTCTCCGTATCCCGCAAGACAAATGGAGAGAGTGGGGAAGAGATGTTTTTGTGATGTGAGTGGGGAATGTATTATGGAAAAGATGTACAGTATGTCAAGAAAAGTATGATGGGATATATGTGTACGTATTGTTTGGGGCCATGCCTGTTGCAGGCCCTCAGTTGGGGAAGGAGGCAATGCAAGTCTTAAGCAATGCTAAATGGGGAGGGTTATGGCATACAACTGGTAGAGATTTAGAGGAATGTTGGCTATCAGGGAGTAAAAGTTTGCAGAGAAGTCCTAAAGGAAATATGGATAAGAAAATGGTTGTAGTCTCCTGGAATATTAGGGGGTTTGCAAACCCATTTAAAAGGAAGAAAGTTCTCACATAACTAAAGAGGTGCCATGCCCAAGTGGCTTTGCTACAAGAGATGCACCTCATGAAGGAGGAGCACTGAAAGCTGGTGGGTGGATGGATGGGGACCTGCTGGGTAGCCTCATATAACTGACATAAAAGGGGGGCTGCAGTGCTAATTCATAATAAGTTACCCTTTATGATGGAAAGGGTGGTGGCTGATCCAACTGAGGGTCGATACTTCTTTGTGCAAGGCACACTGCAAGGGGAAGTAGTCACTTATGCTAGCATTTATGCCCCCTCGACTTTCGATGCCCAGTTCTATACTAAGTTGCTGGATATGTATATATCTGTCAGTTGAACTAGCTAGTCTAGAATGTATAATCTGAAATGTGCTTACTACTGTATGTTTCCCCTAGCGTCAAATGATGTATTTCCCACGTTTGTTTACTGTGACAAAAAACTGTACTCTCTTTGCCATGTCTCCTTGGCTGTTGTTCCTCATGTTGTACTCTCCCGGGTCGTTCCTGAAAATAGGCATAATACTTGTCTAGTGTACTTACCCGGTAAACAAAAGCTAAATAAATAAATAATATCCTGGTTAAGGAGCAGTTTCTGAACCTACACATGGGGGGAGACAACAATTGTGTCATGGAGCTGGGCCTGGATCATTCCATGGGGACAGGCAGGCATGTCATGGGGCTATGACAATGGAGGGTGGGGGTGGCGGAGCTCGACTTGGTTGATACATGGAGAACTGCGAACCCTGGTGTGAAGGAATATACCTTCTTCTCAAATCTCTATGGCACTTGGTCTAGGCTCGACTACATTTACTGTAGCAGAGGTAATTATGGTAAAGTTATGGATGTGAAGCATGGGCCTATCTGTGTATCAGACCATACAATGGTGATACTTACCCTGTTCCGTGAAGAGGGGAATGAACAAGCGCAGGGTGAAGGTTCCCCACATATCTGTTGACCTCACAAACCTTCTAGGATTATCTTAAGGAGCAGTGGGGCATATATAGGGCAATGAATGAGGGATTAGCACCCACTAAGGCCCTATATTACAAGGCAGGCAAGGCATACATGCGAGGTATGATTATTAGTCATGTGGCATGCTTCAAAAAACAGAAGAATTAGGAGACAGGAGATGAAGGAACAAATAAGGAGGGGCGGAGAAAGAAATGGCTACCTCACTGTCTGAGGAGTTACGTAGGAGGCTGATGGTGCTAAGGGGAGCCCTTAACCTCTTGCTGATGGGGGAGACCAGTACATCATTGTTCTATTCAAAGCAAAGGTTATATGAATGGGGTAATAGGCCAGGAGCTCTACTGGCAAGGCAGGCATGAGGGAGAAGGGGGACTGCAGTGGTGACGGGGATTTGCACTAGTAAGGGCCGGGTGGAAACAGTGAATAACCAGATTAGAAAGGAATTTGCAAAGTTCTACAGACAGTTGTATAGGGCAGAGTGTGAGGGGACAGAGCAACTAGCCAAGGAGTTCTTGGATAAATTGCAAATACCTAAGCTATCTGATGAACAAAGGGAGAGCATAGGAGGTAGGGTTACCAAGGAAGAGGTGGGGACGCGATTGCCCAGATGAAGCGAGAGAAAGCAGAAGGACCAGATGGATTTTCCATGGAGTATTACAAAGAGCTGGAAGGGGAGTTGACGGGACCCTTAGCAGATATAGTGGAGGAGGCCACAGAGGATGAACAGGTCCCAGTAGCATGCTTGCAGGCCATGATACGTGTGTTACCGAAGCCAGGAAAGGACCCAGCAGAATGCTCTTCATATAGGCCTATCTCCCTCCTGAATTGTGACATGAAGATTTATGCAAAAGTCCTAGCAAGGAGATTAGAGAAGGTACTGCCACAACTGGTTTTATATGGGGTCGGCTGTCATACCATAATGTGAGGAGGCTCTTAAATGTCATTCACTGGGAGTCTTGGCATCCGGGGCAGTGGAGGTGTTGTCCATGGATGCTGAAAAGGCATTCGACCGGATAGAATGGGCATACCTGTTTAAGGTCCTAGGGTGGTTTGGGCTGGGGGAAGACTATATTGCAATGGGAAAGTTATTATACAAAGCACCCAGTGCACAGGTCTTGGTGAATGGAGGACGCTCAGAGATTTTCGAGCTCCACAGAGGGACTAGACAGGGATGCCCACTGTCACCACTTTTGTTTGCACTGGCAATTGAACCTCCGGCCATGCAAGTACAGGCGGATGCCAAAATCAAGAGAGTCACAGGTCCAAGGGGTGGGTAACATAAAATTACCTTGTACGCAGATGACTTTTTTATACCTCACAGAGCCTAATGTCTCAGTCCCAGTATTGATGGAGGAGGTGAACCAATTTGCAACCTTCTTAGAGTATAAGCTGAACCTTACTAAATCAGAAATGATGAGACTGCCAGAGAAAGGGATAAGTACAGCAGGGAATCAGTGGGGATTTAAGGAGGTGAAGGAGCGCTAATGTACCTTGGTATTAAGATAGGAAGAAACTTGGCTCACTCTATAGCCTGAATTATAGCTCTATCATCCGAGCAATCCTGGCGGATCTGGAAAGATAGAGAGCCTTATCCATATCTTGGATGAGGAGGATAAACTTAGTAAAAATTAATGTCTTGCCATGCATTTTGTATCAAATGCAAATGCTGCCTATGGGAATTACTAAAGGGCATCTTAAATTGATGGACAGAGAATTCAGTAGGTTCATATGGCAAAATAATAGACCAAGAATGAGCCTGACAAGATTAAAAGGGAGTGGGATGAAGGGAGAGCTTAGTTTTCCAGATCTCAAGGGATATTATTTATCTATTCAAAGGAAGTATATATGAGACTGGGTACAGAGAGGGAGAGAGGCGAGCTGGGTGGAACTGAAGGGGGGGGGAGGCCCCAGAAGACTGTCGTCTTACTTGGATGGGGAGGAGAAGAGCACAATGGGTGACTGTAACATAAGAATCCATTCGTGGAATGGATATTAGAAGCCTGAGAACAGATGAGGAAAAGAAGGAAGGGAGAGAATGAACAAACATGGTTGGTCCCAGTAGCAGGGAATCCGACGTTTCTCCTGGGATTGGAAGACCCAGGGTTCCAGGCGTGGGAAGATTGTGGATGTGGTGTCTGAGAGATCTGTACACAGGAAAAGGGATTAGAAAAATGGAGGAAGTAAAAGAGCAGTTTGGAATACCCAGGACGCACAGATATAGATACTTTCAGGTACAAGTGTATAGGATGAGCAGGGATAGGGCCATAAGAGATGGATCCCCAATAGGATCCTTAGAGGATGGTCTAATGATGGCAGGTGACCCACCCACAAGACTGGTTGCGGGATTGGTTTGAAAGGATAGAGACTTGTTTCCAGACTGCACTGGTAAGGTCAAGTTGTTGTGGGAGAGGGACACGGGGATCCTTATCACTGACATACAGTGGGCAACGATACTACGGTCGCATATGGGGCTTCTGGAATGTAACTAGCACAAGGAGTCACAGTTCAAATTTTTGCACAGGTTATACTGCCCTCCAGCCATGGTATATAAATTCAACCCAGCGGTGCTACCCATGTGTAACAGATGTAACATTGCTCTGGGGACATACTTCCACTATTTCTGGGAATGTAGGGAGTTTCGGCCATTCTGGTCAGTGGTAGCACAGGAAGTAACTGTAATTATTGGAATACAGGTGGCAGACATGGCACCCTTGCTATTGTTTGGAATGGAAGACTGGGGAGAAGAGGGAGGGGAGGGATGTCCCCGAATGATACAAATACTGTTAACATTGGCTAGGCAGTGTATTCAAAACACTTGGGTATTACACGTCCGCTCCACGATACAGAACAATGGAAGACACTGGTAATCCAGAATTTAGTACTGGAGAGGCTGACATTCAAGCTTCAGGGGAAGGAAGAGTTGTTTCTGTCTTGCTGGGGCAAGTACATAGACTCATTGCCAATACCAGAAGTAATGATGTTACAATTGGGGGTGGTGTAACTGTATAACTGCCACTTTTGCAGGTACCTGGCTCCGAGCACCTAGAAAGAAAGATGGACATGGGAGCCCACCTGCAGGCAGTAACGTGATGTTTAAAGGTGGAAAGTATGGAATGGAATGGTGACAGGTGAAGCAAGCTCGAGAGAGGTAAGGTCTATGCCCATTGGGTGGACATAAAAGGAAGGGAGGACTCGCAATAGAGCAAGTAAGAACAGCTAGAACTGTTTAAAATCAAACATGGAAAACAGAGCATTACTAATGCCCAAGGCCACTGTTTTTCGGTTTTTACCGGAAAATCCGGTAAAATTCTGGAATTAGGGCTGCCTGAAGACCGGTAAAAATTAAGATTTCATGGAATCTGGCATTTTCTATCAGATCAGTAAATCTATAAAAACGTGTGTTTTTCTTTTAATTCCTTCCTGTACTATTTTCAGTTTGCTTTATTTAGTGCTCTGTATATTAAGCCTTCTTTAATTCTGCTTATTCATGCACATACTAAAAGAATGATAGCAGAACCCCGGTAAAATCTGGAAATTAGAGTAACAATCACCAATGAAATTCCGGAATCTTAAGTCTTGAAAATGGAATTTAATTGTTTTAATCACCGTAAATCAGTGGCCTTGCTAATGCCGCTTGTATGAGGGGGCTGTGTTATGTGTATCTAAGATCTTTTATGGAAATGATTAAAACATGAATGGTTGCTATAAGGTTTATGTGTGGGTGAAAGTAACGTTTTGCACAACAGTAATAAATGTAACCAATGCCGCACGCTTTGTTCTGTACTTTGGCTATCTAATGGATGTGCATTTTGTGATTAATTGTATAAAACCAATAAAAATATATATACAAAACAAAAAGTGTTAAGGTCTTGTTGTGTTGTCTATTTGCTGTCACAAGAACCCCAATCATCTTCCGGGGCAGTTAGAACAAGCAGGGCTGAGCATCAACATTTGCAAGTACGTAGTTCAAGAAATAAGATTCTTCTTCCAACACTGAAGTCTATGGCTTTTTCCTGGCTAGGTACCCACTAAGGTCAGGACTCTGATGTTTTCTTTCTCCCCCCTCAGTGTGTCAGTGGTGCTTCCCAGCTTCTGTAGCAAATGTTCTCCTTACGCTGCAGCCCCCTGTACTGTACGAGTTGAACATGTACACAGAAGGGAGAATCATTTGTCTTCCAAAACTGCAACCTTTGACTGTGATGAAAAAAATCAGACAAAGCATGCTAATAATTATTACACCTAATCCTAGACCAAATAAACACGGTGTGCTTAACAATTTCTCCAGTAACTGGAAGAATCTTTGACAACCAGTCTGCCCTGCGAAACAAATCATCAGATTTCAAGTTCAGAAGAAAGCTGCGCCTGAATAACTTGTGAGTGACATGTTGCAACTAATTTGTCAGGCAACAACCTTTTAAAATAAATCTCCAGAAACTGGTTTTGCTGTTTCTGCACAGATTTAGGGTAAGCATTCTCAGTTTGTTTTTCATTTCCAAGCCAAAGTCAAAACTACAGAAAACAAATATCCCATTATAGCAATTAAACTTAAATGTAATGTGACCAAGCAAAGCTTCACTTTTATTGCCTCATTAAACTACAGTAAATTGCATATAATTTGACATACATACAACTCTGTAGAAATCCAAAAGCACCTTTAAGTTTGCAAACTGTTCTTTTTAACTTGCATGTTCTGTAGTTGCTAAATGTATGACACAATTCAGACATTTTTTGTGCAGTTCAGTAAGTAATAAGCCATGACAGGGTGTGCATTATGTAACAGATAATCCACTACAGTGCGTGCAGTCATACTGTAATATATGCACACTTTGGTGTGAGTTGTAAGGCAGGAGGCTGCAGATCGAGTGCATTCAACCACCCAAAGCATGTGTATATTAGAACACAACCGCACACCCTGTTGTGGATTATCTGTCTTATAATCATAGCAGGGCAGACTAGATGGACTAGGAGGTCCTTTTCTGCCAACAACTACTACATAACTATGTTATAAAACAGCCAAAACAGTTTTGGGGGGGTGACAAATAGAAAGAAGTGAAAGTATGCAGTCATCATGGGGATAATGCATGGTCAAGTAGTGTGTTTTTTTTTCTAATCAGGAAACATTTTTACTGATTCTTCTCACCCATTTTATAAAATATAGTTAACCAATTATTAAAGCATGTGATTATTCAGGTTGTAAAAGTTAGTTACTGTAGTTAGTTAGTTAGTTAGTGAGTTGTGAATTTAGGGGCACACACAGACATTGCTGCAACAGATTGCTGCAGAAGCAGGGACCAGTGAAACCTTCTCAGAATTCAATAATTCAGTAGATACTGTTCTGACAACACCCCTTTCACCATTATGTATTTCATTTGTTGTAATGCACATTTGCACTTTTTTTTGGTGCGGTTGTCCATGATGTCATGATACCCTTACCTGTTTGCGGCCAGGTGTATCTGATGCCACATACCTCTGATGAAGTGTCTTCTATAACCGTACAAAACTGCATGTAGTTTGGTAGGATTATGTTACTGACATGTTCGAGAATGTTTGCACCGCTGAAGTCTTCAGCATTTACTAAATGTTAGGCTGTCTTCTGGTGATTTTCTTAGGAGTTTAGTGCAGTTGTGAAGATGATATCCACAAGTCTTGATGGTCTTTTTAGGGCTGCAATGGGCATTGCCCTATAGCTCTCTTGCTATGAGAAAAGGACTCCTGTACTCTTTCCAATCCAACAACATGTTAAGGTTTCAGCATAGTCACCTCCACATCTGTGAAGTACTCTGCTTGCTGTCTCTATAGGTACCTGCACTGCACTGCACTATTTGAAATCCTCTAACTGACCCCCACCACCATCCACTACCACACATCTGCAGTTAGCTGTGCCTTTTTTTCCAATATATTTGTTTCCTCCCCACCTGACCTCCCTCTCAGCACCCATCACCCCACCCCCCAAATAAAGTGGCACTGGGGGTTCCCAATCCCCAGTGCCGGAATCCTCATAGTGTCCCGATCTACTGCCCCCCTACACTTCCATGCATCCATTCTTATTTTTGCCTTTTTTTATTTTTGGGGGTAAATATGTAACCACCCAGTCTCCTGGGGTTACTAGAATCCTATTAGCACTAGTGTTAGCTAGGTTGAAAAGGCAGCTGGTAAGGAGCTCATTTAGAAGCTGCTTACATAATGACATCACTGCTTACTCAGCTAGCCTGAGTGGGGATACTTATGTCATTTAGAACTCTTACAGCAGCATGACAATGTGTGTGTCAGCTGCTCAGGGGAAGTTTAGAATGTTCAGTTAGCCTGAGCTCGGAAGTTAGAGTAACAGGAGGTCTGCCAGTTGGGGCTCTGTCCCTGAGAACCCTGTATTTCTCACCCTAGTTTGGATTACATCTCCAGCTCTTAGTGAAGTGGTGGAGACCTTTTTCAGCAGGATTCCTTGATTTTCACTCCAGGAGAAGTGAGAGAAACTGCTGGTTCAATGGATCCAAGGGGCAATCCCCTGAAGGTCCTAGTGTATGTACAGCTGTCGTTGAGTAGGACTTTGTGTGAGGCTTTCTTACAAGCTGCCATGGGAAAGGGTGCTTTCTGGGTTGTTTCCATGCCTAAAGGAAGGAGCAACTAATCTGTGAGTGCTGGGAGACAAGTTCTCAATTTAGGAGGCTGTCTGTGGTATGTGACCCCGAGATAAGGCTAGATCACACCAGACAGGACCACTGTTCACCTAAGTGTGTTAATTTGAAGTAAAGTGCAGAGTCTTTAGCAGTTCAGTGGGGATTTAAGACTTCTGTGGTGTAACTCTGAAGGAATGGCAGAGACTGCTGGGTGGGAGGAACACCATCTGGAGTCTACAAGGCAGGGTTGACTGGTTCATTGAAGGGTGCCAGGTTTCCCTGGGCAAAGGCCACTACTGCAGGAGGATGTTCTGAATGTGTGGTTCACTCCACAAAAGTACACTCATTGGGAAATAGAAGATGTTTTGAGTGCGTGGCAATAGTCCACAAGCATACACTCTTGGAAAATGGAAATGTTTGAATCTGTGGTTCTAGCCATGTGCATATGCCATGGGAAAGAGAAAGGAATTATTTCTGTGGAAAATTGTACTGCCTAGCAAAGAGTGTCTGGTAAAGGAATGTACTTGCCTTGATCAACCATTGGAGGTCCACTTTGTGCTTTAGTAACATCTGTGAATAAAGCCATACTGCACAACCCCAGTTGCTGCATTGGACAATCAGATCACTGCTTCTGTGTGAACTTAATGGGGTACCTCAGCAGTTAGGTCTAGTATATGCCTAGCATTCTCTCCCTGGACCTGGTTGTTTTTACAAAGGTTCATTTTTGGTAATTGAACCCCCACCCACTTCCTTTAGATAATGAGTGTGGTGTACACTCTACAGCTAGGGTGGTACCAATCTGAGTATTTCTGCCATAAGCAAATGGTATGCTATGCGTGGGTACTAGTTCTGTTTATGGGGGGGTGCTAACTAGCCAAAAGTGGCATGGGGGTTACAAATATGTCTATTTTTTCCTCCCCGCACCAGACGCTCCCTCCCTCTTAGCACTCACCACCCCAACCCCTCCCAAGAAACATAACATTGACACTGGGGGTGCCCAATCCCCCAGTGCAGGAATCCTAATAGTGTCCCGATCAACTGACCCCCCCCATCCACTACCACACATGCAAGATTATTTTTGCCTTTTTTTTTTTTAATATATATTGTTTTCTCCCTTACCCGACCCTCCCTCTCAGCACCCACCACCCCACTCCCCATCAGAAACATATTGGGGGTACCCAATCCCCGTGCAGGAATCCTTGTTTGTTTTGTTGTTTTAAACCTGTAAAAAAAAGAAAATTCCATCTATGGCTTTTGCGGCCATTGTGCTCCTACCGACCTGACCCTCCCACTCAGCACCCACCACCCCGCACCCCCTCCTCAAGCTCTTACTTACCCATCGGGGGTCCAATGCCATAATCCTCTGTGGACCACCGACACATCTTCACTCTTCAGTGCTGGATCATGAACTGAGGAAATCAGGTATGCGGTTCAATGTATTTCAGTCGGGTTTTAAACTTAGTAACATAACTTGGCCATTTTTCAATATTTTGCCCCACATTTTCAACATCCCTTTTTTGGGGACACCACCTCATGAACAATGCAAGTGATGTTAGGTAAATCTGTCCCAAAATGTGATTTCACAGTCCCTGTGTTAAATCACCTTTTGGGCAGAAGCTGAAAATTTCCTCTGCCCTTGTTCATGAGGTGGGGTCATAAGAAGGCTATGTTGAACATTTGGTGCAAAAATATTTTAAAACAACAAAGTTATGAGCCTACGTTGAATTTTGCAAATTCAGGCTCATAACTTTGTTAATTTTCAATATTTTTACCCCAAATTTACAACATAGCCATATCTTTATAGCACCTCATGAATGTGATAGCTGTCATTTTTCAAATCCTGGCCAAAATGTTTTTTTCACATACCAAAAGGTGATTGTGCAGTCCCTGCGCAAAATCACCTTTCAGGCAGGAGTTGAAAATGTTCTCTGCCCTTGTTCATGAGGTGAGGCCATAACAAGGCTATGTTGAAAATGTGTGTATGAATATTACAAAACAAATTTATGAGCCTACGTTACATTTTGCTAATGCAGGCTCGTAACTTTGGTATTTTCAATATTTTTATCCCAAATTCCTCCCATGCAGCCCTATCAGCTCTGACCAGATTCTATTCTTTGTGTAGGTTCTTATTCTGTGACTTTTGTTTGCAGAAACAGATGAAACTCCTGCAACTAGCAGCAAGGCTGCCTAGACACAAATGGATGGACAAAGACGCAGGCACAGCATTTCTTTGCATTTGTGTCCAACCCTTTTGAAAATCCACCTCATTATATTTTATTTAGGGTCCAGGCTTTAGGCCCTAAATAGGAGTAAAGAGGTGCAGCAGCAGCAATGAGGCAGTACAGTATGATATTTCCTGGCTGATTCCTCCATGCCTGTCTAAGCCCAGCCTAATTCAGAACCACAAACTTTTCAGTGCCCTTCAAGCTGCAGTTAAAATAGTTTTATACAATGGAGTCTGAGAATCTGCGATTTTGATTGGCTGACTTGCACTTTTGAGCATGGGTAAATCCTATGACAACCCACGTAAAAAGTGCCAGTCAGTCAAGGTGGCAGCAGCACAACAAATAATATCAACACATCCGCCCTCCCAAAAAATTCAAAACATACCAGCCACCCAGTATGATCACCTGCCATACACTCCCAAAGAAATTAGGAACACACAATGGCCATGCTGTAACAATATATCTCACTGTGATCTACAGAAAATAATTCTTGATAAAAAGCTCCTAAAGGACATGTCAAATGTTTATTTTCCCTTATTTCACAATATCTGTATGTTTTGCACATTGTTCAGCTAATGTGACATAAGCACAGTGCATTAAGCAAGTAATAACACACAACAAGGTGTGAGATATCTCCTGATAAGAGCACGCCCAGGTGCGTTATGAGGCATGAGGTGCTTGCGCCAAGTGCCTTATGCACCTGGGCGTGTTGTTATCAGGAGATTACCCACACCTCAGAGTGTGTTATTGCGCTTATAAGATGGGCCTCCCCAAACCCCGCTAGTAAAGAAAAAGTATGGTAAAAAGTGTTAAATATGAAGACCATGAAAAAATAGTCCATCAGTACTACGGAGCATATGTCATCCAGTGTCTGTGTCTCCCTCCCTGTTTCATCCCAACTGTGTTCCCCAACAGATACTTTTTCTTAATTGTCATATAGTTTCTGTTCAGTGCATGTTGTATTTTTTTTCTGTTGCAGCTATCAGCCCAACTGAGTCAGCCACTGTGTCTGTTACTGGCCATACAGAGTGCTGTGGCATATGTCTCTTCTTGCTACCCCTCTGTCCCTTAATACATAGTTTTTTTTGTTTGTTTGTTTGTTATTTTTTTTTAGTTTATTTTAGTTTCTTTTCGAGCTTTCTGTTTCAATTGCTGGAACTGGCCCGCTTGACAGTAAGCGAGTGTGTCCTTTAGTGGCCGCCATACAGACCGTACTTTGCCTCCATGCCGTCTATAGGATTGTGGAGTTGGTTCTCTCCTGCCATGGACAGGGATGGGTGAGTGGTAAAGGTGGACAACACAGAGAAAGGAGATGCAGGACATGTATGGAGATACCTCAGATTCTCTTACCATTTATGGCCATGGTTTGGAATAGTGGGAGCAGAAGCAACAGCCCGAGCGAGAGCGTCACTTGGTAGGGATAGACAGCCAGTGACAAAACTAAATGCGAGGTACTAAATTTGTTAAGTTTGTTGCCCTGCAGGAAAGGGGGGAGGAGACTGTTGTCATATGCCCATTTGTTTATGTTGGTGGTGGCACCGCTCTCCGCTCTCCCGATGCAGCCATTGTAGTTCTATGAGATATTGGCTGAGAAGCTGCATCGGGAGAGTGGTCCTGTGACTGCTTCTATGAGCTCTGCCAGTCAGCGTATGTGTTTACTATTGGCAGAGCTCACTGATTCCTTGTTGTTCAGTGGCTTTGGTGTGGACAGTAGTGCTGGTTGGCTACTATATCATCTGATAAGGACACGGGTCAGAGGATATAGTAGCCAATCAGATTCATGGATTCTGGATGCCCATTTTATAAAAACAGTATCACAATAGCTACATTTTGTCTGCTTCACTTGCTGATACCTACTAGTTTTGGCTAGGAAATTGCATTGTCAGCATAAGTTGAGTTTTCTATCCAAATGAATTTGAATTGGTTGGCTTGTACAGGACAATATGCGCACTAATAAGCTGAATGAAAATGCATAGCTTACTGATGGAATTAACGCAGGATCCCTCGAGTGTGTCTATTCACGCTATCTGAAATATTTATTTTTTGTTTACCAAGTAGGTGTACTAGACAGTACAATGACTATTTTCAGGCACGACCCAGGAGATGTACAACATCAGACAACAGTAACAACGTGTTACAAGGGTACAAAAATACAGTAGTAGAGACATCATCAGTAGAGGTCAAACATTACAGTAGTGCAAAAACATGAGAGAAAATACAACATGCATGTAGCTAAAGAAGCAACAGAAATGCACATTACAGCAGCAAATACGATGACTCAGGTACATGAGCATTTATCAGAGAACAATGGGAACTTGCAAAGCTCACCCTTGAAAATGGGATGAGATGGAGAAATCCTCAGATTGGGTGGAAGTGAGTTCCAGAGCTTAGGGGCGAAGCAGGAAAAAGCCTGCTCACCCATATTTGGTTTGGGCACAGACATAAGTGACAGGTCATTAGATCTCAAAGGGTAATCCCAGTCAGGTTTAGTGACCAAGTCAGCAAGGGCAGCAGGTTTAGCAGATCTAATGATTTTGTCTATGGTACAGCCTGGGGTATATAGCCACCATGAGGTTGGAGATAGCCATCCTACTGTAGGTTCAGGTAGAGGGCGCAGTGATGAGTCAGATTAGGGACAGATAGGGCAAACACTGTTATAAGTGGTGTTCCATTTATTTACTATAGATTACATTTGCTTGCCTGCCAATAGGTTATAAAACCAGAGGTAAGGCTCTGCAACAAAACGCCCTGAGAAACAGCTAGCCCAGCAGCAGGTGTTAGGGCATGTCTGACCCTACAAGCATGACCTAGTTTTGAATTAACAGACTTGCAGGTGTTGCATACATGTGCAGGGTACATTCAAGGGAAGGATCCAATGTTAGGCCCAGGCACTTGAAGGAGTTAATAGAGGTAAGAGGAGAGCCATCAGAACAGATAATAGCTAAGTAAGGTGGACAGGCCCTCAGTTTAGGAACTGACCTAAACAGCATTGATTGAGTCTTGCTAGAGTTTAGGAGACACCCATTTTGGGTTAGCCAGGATTGAACAGTGCTGTGCAAAAATAAAATTCTACTGGAAGAATTACCACAAAAGTCGGAGTTTCACTTCTGTGAAATTTCAGAATGCATTTTGGCAACTTTCGCAGGAATTCTGAGTTAGAATGGCAGAATGAATGTACGAATGGCAGATTAATGAATTCAACTGCGGAAAATATTCTGCAGAACACATCACTAACATTAAACTGTGCTGCAGAATTCCTTTCTGCAGTTTAATACACTAATTCACAATTCATACATTCATTCCACAGTTCAGTGACTCACTGAACTACAGAATGAATGTATGAATTACATATTAATGTATTAAAGGAGAGAGCACATTTTACCTTTGATTATATCATTTGTGTGTGCTGGCAATGAGACCTAAAAAAAAAGCCATGAAGACTGATGGTATTAGTGAAATATTGGTATTGAATATGTCCATTTCTAAACTCGCATGCCCCCCCCAAATAATCGTCAGATGAAAGATTTTTTCATTAAAAAGTAGGACAACATTCAAATTAATTATGTCTCATTTATATTGCCATCTAGATCATCAATAGACTATGCTGATTATTATAATAATAATAATAATAATAATAATAATTTCTTTATTTATATGATGCCTTTCAACAACCAAGGCGCCTAACAAAAACAGTTAAAACAAAACAGGTCATAAACTCACACATCATAAATAGTATAAAATGCAGATCATGCGGATAAAATGAAATTTAAATCATTCACCATATGCTTGGTTCCACAAATAAGTTTTAAGAGCTTGTTTAAATCCCTCCATGGTCGCGCACTCCCTTAACTGACAGGGTAGAGAATTCCAAAGGGTAAGGGCCATATGCATAAATGCCCAGACCCCAGAAGATTTTAAACACACCTTTGGAATCTCTAGCAACCCCTCATCAGCCGGCGGAGGCGATCACGGGCAGTAAAGGACCAGAAGCTCTTTCATGTAGGGCTTTATAAGTCAGAAGTTAGACTTTAAAGGTGATCCGCCACTGTACTGGCAGCCACTGCAGTTCATGCAGCACCAGGAAATATGACAGAACTGAGGGGTTCCCGTCAATAACCAGGCCACTGCATTCTGCACCAGCTGCAAGCAGCAAATATCCACCCCACGTAGCCCTAGGTAGAGGGAATTGCAATAATCCAGGCATAAGGACACAAAGGCGTGGACCAACGTGGGGAGATCGCCAGATGGAACAAGATGCGCAACCCTGGAGATATTCCTCAGATGGTAAAAAGAGGATTGGACGACGGCCAACACCTGCGAACGAAGTGTCAGCCCTTCCTGAAAAATTACCCCCCGGTTTCGCACCTGTTTAGAGGTCAGGAGTGATAAGCCCCCAAGAAAAAGTCTCAAAGGTGAACCTACCTCCAGCCCCCCATCCGGCGCACAGGGTCCACAACCAGCACCTCAGTCTTTTCCGAGTTCAACCTCAACCAGCTCGAATTCATCCAGTCCTGGATTTCTGTGAAGCAGTTGTTAAAGACTGAGAGAGCTCTATCCTGGTCAGGTGTGAAAGAAAGGTATTCACATAGTTCTACCGCTGCAATTGACAATGGTACTTCACAAGTCAGTGGTTCTCAAACAGCAAATTAGCACTGTCAGATGAAGTAATCCATGAGTTTTTCTCATTCAGCATGAACCATTACAATTTATGTGTTAAACTGCATTAAGAACAAGTATCAAAATATGGGATCCACCTTAGTGAATTACAAACGCCACTCCAGATAGAACATGTGAAAAGCAAAATCATATAAAATTACTTTGATAAACTGAGAATATAAAAACATAATTAATGCACCAGTTAGAGTTAAATCTACAAAAGTAGGGAAATATAGTGTTATGATTTCCAACCCTAACACCCTACCCCCACCCTAGAAGCAGCAAAAAGAAAAGAATTCTACAGTTTTGACTGTCCTGAGTCTTGACAAATCAGGCCTGCTGTCTTCCTTGGGCTTATCCACCCTAATGAGTACCCCATTCTCATATAGTCTACACATCAGGGCTTATTTGCTGATGGATTTTAGGGGGGAGTGTTAGGGCGGATAACCTCAAGGAAAACACCGGGCCTGACTTACCAAGATTCAGGATAGCCAAAACCATAAAGTTTTTCCTTTTTGCTGCTTAAAGTGTGGGGGTGGGATGTTAGGGTTGGATGACCGGGTAGGTGCACTAGCCATAGCAATGACTATTTTCAGGCATGACCCAGGAGGGTACAAGACAGAAACAATCAGATAGCAGGTTACAATATATGAATTCACAGTATACAAATGTAGGAGTCAGAACAGGCTGGAGTTTAAAAACAGGCTTAGTAATATACTTAAAGACAAAATAAAAACAAACGTAAGGAGAGTAAAAATTAAAATAAAGCAAATAACAGTTTGATTAGGTTATAAGTGCTAACAATACCATGGAATTCTAGGAGGATTATAACTAGATGACAGAGGCATCATAGTAGACAATATAGGACAACAGGTTTAATCCTAACTGGTACATTAACAACATTTTTTGCAATGAATTTCCTTACTTTTTGAGACAGTAGAATCAAATCATCATTCATGCAATTCCCTTCAGGACCTGTGTGAGCACATCCATATAATTACAGAAGCGCAGGGCACTCTGAGCCAATCAATGAGCATGTACACTATACAGTATGCGTTCAGTGACAGTTCAGTTGGCCGCCAGCCACAGAGGTGAGAGGTGGGCTGTGCCAGTCATTGGCTCTGTTTCGGGATGGGGGAGTGGGGTGGTAGACACTGCCTGCTGGGGTAGGGAGATGGGGGTCACTGGACCACCAGGGAAGGGGTTTTATATTAATCATATTTATGGATGACATCATGGATCAGGGAGTGGGAGCCACTAGACCACCAGGGAAGGGGTTTTATATTAATCCTATTTACGGGGGACATTGGGGATTGGGGAGGAGGCCACTAGACCACCAGGGAAGTTTTTTTTTTAATGAATTATATTTACAGGTGTCACTGGGGACTGGAAAGGGGGACCACTAGACATTAAACGTAACAGGGGATCAGGGCTGGGGAGGAGGGACTGTGGCACATTGCAGCAACTTGCTCAACTGTTCCAGAGGGCATACTGTATTCCCACCAGTACTTAGAAATATGCCCCCTGGGACAGTTTTGAGACTCACAATATTGAGGATGTGGCAGCTTGCATCTGCCGCATGCCCCTGGCACACACCACAGCCAGTTTATTGGCGCAAGGCTGGTGCGAGCCCCCTTTAGTGCATGCAGCCTGCGTTTCAGAATAGCCCAGGGTGCATTGTTTGATGCAAGGTGCCACTTGCATCATTTATGTTTGCTACAGGCACCTTGCATCATTAAAAGTATTTGAGAATCAGGCCCTACATAGAAACATAGAAGTTGACAGCAGATAAGGACTGTGTGGCCCACCCAGTCTGCCCATTTTGCCTACCTATGTCAAACCACAGATCCTAGCTGATCTGCAGCTCAGCCTTTTTTTCTGTCCCAAGGGAACCTTAATGTCTATCCCATGCATTCTTGAATTCCCTGTTTCTGCCCCAGCCACCTTCTTTGGGAGGCCGTTTCAAGCATCCACCACTCTTTCAGTTAAAAAATACTTCCTCATGTTGCCCCTGAACTCCTCCCGTCAAACTTCATCTCGTGCTCCCTTGTTCTTGCACATCTTCTTTTTTGAAAGATGCTATCCTCTTGTACCTTGTTTATACCCCCGAGGTACTTGAATGTTTCTATCATGTCCCCCCTCTCTGTCCTCTCCTCCAGGGAATACATACTGAGTTCCCCTAGCCTCCTCGTAGGGCTTTCATGCAGACCCTGCACCATCTTTGTAGCTCTCCTCTTGACTGCCTCTACTCTGTCCATGTCCTTCTGGAGATGCAGTCTCCAGAAATGGACACAGTACTCTAGCTGAGGTCTCACTAGCGATCTGTACAGTGGTATAATCACCTCCTTCATTCTGCTGGTGATACCTCTCCCTATGCACCCCAGCATCCCACTGGCTTTCCCCACTGCCTTCTCACATTGTTTGGTCACTTTTAGGTCATCCAATATGAGTACTCCAGAGTCCGTTCCTGCATGGTGGCCGGTAACTCCCCCCAATCTTCTACTCCTTTCTTGGATTCCTCCTCTCCAAGTGCATGTCTTTGCACTTTTTGCACTGAATCTTAGCTGCCATACTTCTGACCACTCCCCCAACCTGCTTAGGTCTTTTCTCATGTTTCCTGCCCCTTCTGGAGTGTCCACCCTGTTGCAGATTATAGTGTTGTCTGCAAAAAGACATACTTTCCCCTCCAGCCTCTCCACAATGTCGCTCATGAAGACACTGAAGAGGACTAGCCCCAAGACTGATCCCTGTAGCACCCCACTGGCCACCTCCCTCTCTTCAATTGAACACCTTTCATTAGTACCCTCTGTGTCCTGCCCCATAACCAATTTCTGACCCAGTTCACCACCTTGGGGCCTACACTCACACTGCCTAACTTGTTTGCCAACCTTCTATGTGGGACTGTGTCAAACGCCTTACTGAAATCTAAGTAGGCCACATCCATCGCCCTTCCCTGATCTACCTCCCCGGTCACTCACTCAAAGAAATCTATTAGATTTGTTTGACACAACCTTTCTGCTATGAATCCATGCTGCCTTGGATCCTGTGGTATGCTAAATTCAAGGAATAACACAATCCTCTCCTTTAACAGTGTCTCTATGAAATTCCCCACCACTGAGGTCAAGTTAACTGTCCTGTAGTTTCCTGCCTCTTCCCGGCTTCCACTTTTGTGGTGAGGGTATAGCATGCACCAAGCAGGAAAGGGATCTTGGGGTTATCATCTCTGATGACCTCAAGGTAGGGAAACAGTGTGACAAGGTAGCAGGTAAAGCAAATAGGATGCTGGGATGCATAGGCAGGGGCATCACAAGCAGGAAAAGGGAGGTCATAATTCCACTATACAAGACACTAGTGAGGCCCCACCTGGAGTACAGTGTACAGTTCTGGAGAAGAGACATAGACAGGGCAGAGAAGGTTCAGAGGAGGGCAACAAAGATGGTACATGGATTGCATCACAAGTCCTATGAGGACAGGTTGAAGGAATTGAATATGTACTCCCTGAAGGAGAGGAGGGAGAGAGGATATGATAGAGACATAAAAGTATCTTACAGGGAGGAACAGGGTGCAGGAATACACTATTTTTAAGTGAAAAAGATGTTCCAGGACTAGAGGGCATGGGATGAAGTTGGAGGAGGATGATTCAGAGGAAACATGAGAGAAATTTCTTCACAGAGCAGGTAGTGGACAAGTGGAACACCCTGCCAGAGGAGTGGTGGGGGCTGAAACAATCACGGGATTTAAGAATGCATGGGATAGACATAAAGGAATTCTGGAGGTCAGGGGTAAGGAGTAACAGACTTATAGGAAAACGTAAACTGAACTTACAAGCTCAAATGGGTAGACTGGGTGGGCCATAGGTCCTTATCTGCCTACACTGTCTATGTATCTATGTATCTATGTATTTGCCCTCCTCCAGTCTTCTGGGACTGCCCTGTCTCCAGTGATCTGCTGAATAGGGTGGTCAGCGGGGCCGCCAGCACTTCTCTGAGCTCTTTTAATATTCTGGGGTGAATCCCACCTGGCCCCATTGCCTTTTCTATTTTCAGTTTCCTGAGTCCCTATAGGACATTCTCTAAAATGAATGGAGTGGTGTCTACCTCCCTTCCATGGCTGCTTTTTTTTTTGTTGAGATGTGGCTCTTCGCCCTTCCCTTCATTGGTGAAAATATGCTGCTTTGTCCATGTCCTCCTCTGCACACCCTCCTCCCTCCTTCTTCATCTTGACAATCCCACTTCTACTCTTCTTGCTCTTGCTGATGTACAGTATCTGAAGAAAGTTTTGTCACCTCGTTATTGCCTGTGCTATATTTTCTTCTGTTTGTGCCTTTGTGCTCCTGACTGCCTTCCCTGCCTCCCTCTGCTTCTCTAGATACTACTCCCTGTCCTCCTCCTCCTCCTTTTGTGTTTCTTTGTATCTCCTGGTGGCCCCTCTTGTTTCTCTCACTTTCCTGCACACTTCCTTTGAGAACCAAAGTGGTTGTTTCTTTCTCTTACTTTTGCTTTGCTGTTTAACACAGAGGCTTGTTCCCTCTGTTATGGCCTTCTTGAGAACAGACCACTGCTTCTCCATGTCCCCTCCCCTTTGTTCTCTTTCGCCAGGGCTCCCCTGAGACATTCCGCCATTTTGTCAAAGTTGGCCCTTCTGAAATCCAGGATCTTTACTTTTGTATGATTGGCCTCTTCTACTGTGGTTATACTGAAACATACCATCCTGTGGTCACTGTTTCCTATGTGGCTGCCTAAGCACCACGTACAGTATAGCCACCTCATGGGTGGGTTCAGTCACGAGCTGTCTTAGGCATGCCCCCTGCAGTGTGATCAGGATTTTCCTGCTTTTGGCTGTACTCGCAGTCTGGGTGCTCCAATCTACATCTGGCAGATTGAAGTCCCCTAGAAGTAGTAGTTCACCTTTGGTTGCCATTTTGTGGATGGCTTCCACTATTGTTTCATCTGTCTCCTCCCCCTGCACTGGAAGTCCGTAGATCACCCCTGTATGAATGCTGGTTCATTTTCCTGTCTCCAGGGTGACCCACAGTGTCTTCCCTCCCTCCTGCAGACCCTGAACCTCTGTTGCTTTGATTCCCTCCCTCACATACATGGCCACCTCTCCTCCCTTTCTTGCTTCCCTGTCTTTCCTGAAAACCGCATATCCTGGTATGGCTATATCCCATTCATGTTGTTTTGTGTACCAGGTTTCTGTAACAGCCACTATGTCCAGGTCAGCTTTCACCATTAATGCCACTAGGTCTGGGATTTTGTTTCCCAGACTGTGGGCATTTGTACATATTGCTCTCCACGTCCAGTCATCTCCACCCTTACACCCCTGTCTCCCTCCAGTCCTCTTTTTGCATTTTGTCCCCTTATTTGTTCTCTCCTTCATGTTACTTATGTGGGATTTCTGTTGTTGTGGTGATATTTTGACCCTAGCATCCTTTTTTATGACTGCCTCTTCCTGTGGGGGGAGCCAATATAATATTCCCTCCTTCACTAGTCTTTCAACCATTCATTGAATTCCCTGGTGCGGATATCCCTACCTTCCCCCTTTACCATAGTCAGGCAGTACCTCTGAGAAAGCTACGGAGTGTGCTACTTGCTTAAGGCCCCTTCCCAAGTCCCTAAAGTCCTCCTTCACTGTCCCTATATACACCACTTTCCCAGCTATGTCATTTGTCTCCATGTGAGCAATGACATCCAGCTCCTCCCTCCCTGCTACTGCCCTGGCGATCCTTAGGTTCTGCCTCCCATCTCGCCAAGCCATGCCTCCAGGTAGGTACTTTACCTCCCCTTCCCCCCACCACCTATCCCCAACTCTGTTCCTCTCACAATGGAGTCTCCAAACAGAATTTACTTTCTCCTCCTTTTCCTCTGGGATCTCCTGCTGCCCATCCTTGGGGCTCCATCACAGAGGACCCACTCATCCTCCCTGGTAACTACTTTGAGCAGCTCTGTGGGACCTTCCCACTCTGCCAGGATCGTGTAAGAGTTTCATAGTTCCACCAGATGGGGGATGTGCCTGTGACCCCCCCCCCAATCACCCTCCATGAGCCCACCATAGTCCATCCACTCTCTCTCTCTGCAAGGCAACTGTTGAGGAAGTGGAGTCTGAATAGGTGGCCTCTGGGTGAGTCCATAGACCCCCTGCAACCTAGCCAGCTTGGCCTGGAGACTGTTGACCTCTGCCCTCAACCCAGAGAGGTGCCTGCAAATGGGGCAGCACTGCAACATCCAGAAGGTCCTTCTGAATACTGCTGCTCTGCAGCCACTGCACTGCATCACACCCATCATTTTCTCCTTTTTCTCTACTGACTTTCCCCTTTGCTAACCTTCTGCTTGCCCCTCTGCTTTTGCTTGTCCTGTTTACCCTGAAATTAGCTGTAGTCCACTAAAGTCCCTAGTTTTTTTTCTTCTGTCTCCCTCTCTCTTTTTTATGCTTCTATTTCTCCCCTCTTTCTCTCCTCTCTTTCCCTTCCTCCTTACTCCGTCTCTCTGTCCTTTACTTCATTTTTGTTGACTGGGAAAGTGCACTAGTCAAATTCTGCCTATTTTCAGGCACGAACCGGGGGAGGGGGATACGGACGAATGCCAACTGACCTTGAACCAGATTAAGTTATTGGTGGTATTTTTGTGAATGGGCGGAAATTTGGCCAGGGCACCGAGGAAATTCCCCTACACTGCTGTAGGGGGCACTGTCTCTCTGTGAGCGGAATGGAGGAGCCCAGTGGACAGCAGAACATCAAGAGAGAAAGAGCTGTAAGGGCTACAGTGGTAGAACAATATATGGAGGCAGCTGGAATGCACCCTGGAGGTGGCCAGCACATCGCTTCACAACCGACCGCAAAGGCATCCACCACCAGCAGCACCAAAGGAACAGCAGATATGTCAGAGGAACCAGGTGAAAGTATGGAAATTGATCTGCAAGAAGAATGAGCTCTGAGGCTAGAATTAGAAAAATGGAAATCAGACTCATTAGACCAGATGTCTGCAGCAGAAGAAGAATTTAATAAAGAAAGAACCATGCTAGAGGAGGAAAGAAAACGGAAAAGAAAAGGAGGGACTTCTCCTGGTAAATGGAAATGAAAAGGCAAATGTTTTTATTTCCAGGGCCTCCCAAGTCCCAGCCAACATGAAACAAACCCAAATGGAGATGGAGGGCCAAAACCAACAAATGCAGATACTAATAAACAAATAACCCACTCTCAGAATGGATCCTTTTCCCCACTAGAATCTGAGACTGAAATATTTTTGAAGCAGTAACTGAGGTAACAGTGAAGGGGGAAATGGAAAGAAAAAACAGTATTAATAATGTACCAAATGTCATAGCATCACCAGAAGTAACTACTACACCTGTACCCCCTATCACTTATGCTAGCTTGCTGCAGAAACCTCTAGAACAGGCAAAGAGGTGGCATGTGGATAGATTTTATGTGGGAAGGCAGCTTATAAAACAAGATCTGGGATTCTACCCAGCAGAGGTATATGCCTTAATACATGCACCAGGAGAGTCCACATTCGATGTAAGCTTTAGAACTGCTCAGCTATTAGACAGGTTTTGGACTGCCCATGCCAAATGAAAACAATCAAGCCATACCACTTACAAATCCACATTTAAGTTGGTGACCATCCTATTCAGAAATGAAGAAGTAAACATATCTGACATTCTGTTTTGGCTTGGAAAAAAGTGTAAAGTGGAGGGTGTGCCAGACCCCACTGTAGATGGGGAAGGGTTCTGGACAGATAGTTGGAAGGTGAGAGTAAAGCTGCATCAAGACAACACAGGGATAAAACACCTACCAAATTGTTTTTACTTGGGATGAGACAAAGAGATTCTATTTTATCAGGGGCAACCTCATTCATGCTACAAATGCGGATCACACCACCATATAAGTAATTCCTGTGAAATCATGAAATGTTTGCAGTGTGGCTCCAATAGTCATTCAGGATTTAACTGTACATCTGTACCTTTAAAGATTCATAGACATGTGATGGCAGAAAAGGGCTTTCCTGTCCCACCAAGTCTGCCCATTCCCTCCCTCTGACTACCTGTCATCCCCCCCCCCCCAAGAGTCCCCTTGTTCTCCCCTTGACAACCCTCTGTGTTTGTCCCAGGCCTTCTTGAATCCCTTCACTGTACTGGCACTCACCACCTCCTCAGACAGTCTGTTCTAGGGCTCAACCACTCTCTCTGTGAAGTAATACTTCCTATCATTTCCCCTAAACCTTCCCCCCTCCACCTTCAGTCCATGCCCCTAGTTCTTGTATCTACCTTCCCTGTAAATAAGCTCTTCCCCATTTTATTGATTCCCTTCACATACTTGAATGATTCAATCATGTCCCCTTGTTCTCTTCTTGTCTCCAGAGGATACAAATCCAGTTCCCTCAATCTTTCTTTATATGCCATCCCTCTTAGCCCATGCACCATTTTAGTGGCCCTTGTCTGCACCCTTTCCATGCCATCTATGTCCTTTCTTAGATGGGGCCTCCAGAATGGTACCCCATACTCCAGGTGTGGCCTCACCATGGGGCTGTAAAGTGGCATCAGCACCTCCCTCCTTCCTTCTGCTGGTTATCCCTCTTCCTATGTACGCCAGCATCCTGTTAGCCTTGCCCACTGCTTTGCTGCACTGCACTGGGTCCCCCACCTTGAGGTTATTTGTGATTATAATCCCTAGAGCCTTCTCCTGCCTGGTTGCTGCCATTTTCTCCCCTTCCCCCAGTGTGTATGTGGTATTTGGATTTATGCCACTTGTGTGATGAGGGGGCATTCCTTCCAAACGTGCCCCTGGGCATCCCATAATACTGAAAATGCAGACTTTGCAGTTCAAGACTTATATATGAACAAGGCTACCCGACAATCACAAAGACCAACAGGGCCTACTCCAAAGCAAAATCAACCCCACCCACAACAGGCTCCTGTCCCAGCACCTGAACCAGTAAGAACCTCTGTGTCTCCCACAAGGACTGTCATTACAACTATGGGAGAAACAGGGAGAAAGAGGAAGTAACACAGCAGAAGAAGGAACCAGACAAACAGAAACAAATGTAACAGAGGAAGGAACACAGCACATAGAAGCACATACACCAGGAAGGAGACAGAAATGTCCCCCACAACCCACCAGATATGGCCTTTCAAATAGTATCCAAAGGGAAGGCAAGAAAACCCAAGAACAAACTGGAGCAAGAGGATCCCATATCTTAACAAAACAAGTACTCAACCCTACAAAGCGGAGAAACAGAAATGGATATAGATTCAGATGTCACTTCAGAGCACTCTTCACAAAGGGATAGAACTTCAAAGGGTGAAGGAGACCCTTTACCCCAAAGAGAAACAAAGAAGAAGCGGATAATGGGAACAAGGTTTAGTCTAAGGAAGTAACCCCCGACTGGCTTTCACTTTAAATGGCTGTGGAACTTTTTATCATTTCTCTAAATATCAATAGTATTAAGACTGATAGGAAGAGGAAATCTACCTTTACTGGTTTTACAGTTAGAAAAAATACGATCTGATTCTTTTTCAAGACACTAGGTTGACCACAACCCATGAAATTCAGGCGGCAGGGGCAGACTGGATATGGGGGGGGGGGCCCACACATCAATCAATCAATCAATCAAAATCTTTATTTATTCAGGCGGACATCATTGAGCAAAGCTCATTTACAAGATGGACCTGATAGGTCAAAAAGCAACATGAAGGTACAATAACAGACATATACAAGAAAAACTTTCTAAATGAACAGATGCAATAATATAAACATATATACAAGCAAGGTAGCCAGTGAATTCAGCTCCAGAGCAGACTAGATCAGGCAGTTTTGACTGAAAAGTGGTAAAGTGTTGGGATCATTGAAGTAACCTCTGAAAAAGAAATGAAAAGATGACATGTGGGTCTGATTGGATGTAGTTGGATAGGCACTCAGTCAACTAGTAATCGGTGAGTAGGAAAGGTAAGTGAAGTAGTTGCAGAATATGTTGTGGCAATGGTGTAGCAATGCTGCATAGAAAAGAGAAAAGAAGAATGGGGGGGTAAGGGGTGTGATTGGACTAGGCCTTGTGAAAGCAGTTGCATATCTCGGGGAAGAGACTTGTGTATAGCTTTTTTAAAGGATGCTATAGGTATGAAGGTGGTCAGCTTTAGGGTCTTCTGCAGAGAATTCCAAGCAAAAGCTAGAGAGTAGCTGAGTGCGGATCTCCCATGCCTGGTGCAGGCTTTTGGTATCTTCAAAGTGATGAAGCTGTTGCTTCTTAGGGCATATGACCTAGCTGTGGCTAATGTAAAGCAATCTGAAATATAGGATGGAAGATTGTTAGACAGAGCTTTGTAAATCCATAGAGCAGCATTTTTGTTCCTCCTGAGGTGTAAGGATGTCCAACCAACTGCAGCATAGAGAGAGCAATGGTGAGTGTTGAAAGGAAGATCTGTGATGAATCTTAGAGCTCTATGGTACAAGGTATCCAGTTTATTTAAGTAGGAAATAGTACAGTGGCCATATAGGAAATCTGCATAGTCGATGAGTGACATAAATGAGGCCTGGATAAGTCTCTGTTTTGACTCTCTAGTTAAATAATGTTTGATTCTGAAGAAAAGGCTGAGCCTCTGTCAGAGTTTTTTCAGGAGCTCCTCAATATGCTGAGTGTAATCAAGTCTGTTGTCAATCCATACCCCTAAACATGGGTGTAGGCAGGCATACTCCAAGCACTCCGTGGTGTGCAATTTTATTTGAGAGGGGTAGCAAATAGGTTCTGAAATGCTTCCTTTTTCCATGAAAACTATCAAAGAAAATACTGAACCTTTCTGTAATTTTATTCATAGGAGTCAAAACTAGAAGAACTGGTCACTAATACCCTCTTTGCATCCCAAGAACAATACAACTTTACAGGCTCTGGGCCGGTATGTGGGTGTCTTAGGGAACAATGCATGGCATTTGTATTTACCAATGCACGGCAACAACCATTGTCATGAGATACAAAAGTTGTATTTATTGTGCCAAATGAGGCAACAAACACGGTCCTTGTGTACATTTGTATATTGTCTGGCTACACCCCGGGTTGGGGAGGGTAGCAGTGAGTCCACTTGGTGTGCAAATCTGAAATCCCTGGCTACGCCCCTGCCCCTAAATATTTGAATTTATCAACAAGGTCAAGGTTTTCTCCAAGGATGGTAGATAGTTGGGGAAGAGTGCTTGGTGAGAGAGTGGTAGAATATATATTGGTGGAGAAGAGCATAGCTTTTGTCTTCTTAGCATTCAATAGGAGTTTTTTTTCAAGTAGCTGGTATTGCAACAGGGAGAACTCTGATTGTAGTAATTCACAGGCCTTTGATGATGAGGGGTTACTGACATATAAGACAGTGTCATCTGCAAAAAGGTGAACATTGGCTTTTGTGAGGTTGGAATCAATGTTGTTAATGTAGATGGCAAAAAGGATAGGGCCCAGGATAGATCCTTGAGGTACTCCTCTTAGGAGTGGTTTTGATGAGGAAAGGTCACCTTCATTTTTTACCTGCTGCACTCTGTCAGTGAGATAACATCTGAACCACTTAAGAGAGGTTGCATCTAGGCCTATGGAGTGCAGTGAAGAGATTAACAGTTCATGATCCACTGTATCGAAGGCTTTGCTTAGATCCAGAAATACAGCACAGACACTGTTTTTTGGTCTAACTCAGTTTGCCAGTCGTTTGTAACTTTTGCTAGTGCAGAAGTAGTGCTATGCCTGGTCCTAAATCCAGATTGAGCAGGGTTTAGGAGATTATTAACATCGAGGTAGTCTCTTAGTTGGATGTTCACTAATTTTTCTAGCATTTTGGAAAACACTGGAAGGATGGATATGGGTCTATAGTTGTTGAGATCCATGGGGTCCCCTGATTTAAGGAGGAAACTTGTGCTGTCTTCCACAGTGCAGGAATAGAACCAGAGGATAGGGATAGATTAAAAGACATGTTAGGGGAACTGCAAGTGCATGTATTGCAATTTTTAGAAAATAGGGTCCAGAGAGTCTGCACCTGCACTTTTGTTAGTGTCTAGATGTAGCAATAGGTCCTCCACTTGTTTCAGTGAAACTGGCTTGAATGAGAATGAAGAATCAGCCTTTTGACCCTCAGTAGACTGAAATTTGAGTTGTGATCGCAGTAGATTAGCTGGAGAGGAGTCAAAAGCAAGGCCAGCCATAGTGAAATGATTGTTGAAGGCATCTAAAATCTCATGTTTGTCAGTAATAGCAATTTTATTTAGGTGCACTTGGGATGGCAAAGTAGAGCTAGAATCCTGCCCTAGGATCCCCTTGATGGTTCCCCAGAATCTGGCTGGGTTGAGGTAAGAGGCATCAAGTTCAGCTGTATAGAAGGCAGCCTTGGCATCCCTCACTTTTTTGGTGCAGCTATTTCTGGCTTTTCTGAACACATTGGTCCATTGGGGAAGACTTGTGCAGTGGGGTGGGAGTATGCATAAATAACCCCTCTATAAAAACCTCTAAAATTATATGTATATATATATATTCCTGGGAAGGGCCTTGTTATTAGATATCTCAGTAGATGGATGAGAATTTTAGGATTATTAATGTTTATGTCCCTCAGAATAAGAGAGGGAAGATTCACCTCTTGACCTTAATACAGCCTTACCTTTGCACATCCAGAGCCATCTTATTAGGCGGTGATTTCAACTGCAGCCAATTTTAAAGGGACAGAGGTGCAGTAACAGATAAAATATTCTGTGATGAAACCTTTTTCAACAAACTTTTAGCTCTCACCATGAAAGTCCACAATTTACATAATTTAAATGGAAAACCAAAACCAGAATAGACTAATGTTTTTTTTTTGTATTTTTTTATTCTATTTATGCGCTGGTTCTCCGAGGCATCCTTTGGAGGTGCCCACACAATCCTGCCCCTTCTTCTCCCCATTGTGGCCATCCACACAGGATCACCCCCTCCCAGAGGAACTTCCCAGCACTCTGGATCTCCCCTGGAACAGGGCCCGTCCTTCCTCTGCGACTCTATCTGACATAAGAGGGTCCTTCCCTCTGGGATGTCAGCCATGGATCCCCGGTGTAGACTGGCCCGGCATTGGGGATGAGAGGCAGATTACTGGGGCCCTCGTCATCTCCTCATCAAGCCAGGGATTTTTGTGCTTTTGTTGGTCCCCCCACCCGGTGTGCAAGTCCGACCAGCAAGGCAACGAGTGCCATGGCTCCACCCCCAGGCATACACCGCCGCTGCAATCGGTGATCCTCCAGCCACTGCCCAGAGGTCATTCTGAGAGCAAGCGCATCTCCAAACCCTCTCCTGAGAAGAGAGAGCAGTCCATCTGGATGCTCAATCTCTTCCCTCCCAACCCCAGTGACCCCGTCTCGTTGCTCAACCTGGGTCGTCAGCATGGCACAAGGTGTGGCATCCAGCGCCTCAACCCTCAGTGCCACAGGCCGGCAGACTACTGTTTTTTATCACCACAACTTCCAGTAGTACCCTCAAGAGTATTAACAGTAGCCACTTCAGACCATGGCCTATTAGAAGTCAAATTAGCTGCTTCCTCTGATTTAACAGTAGGTAGAGGATATTGGAGAATGAATACAACAGTACTGAAGAATGATTGTATAAAGCAAGGATTGGATGATATAATGGAAGCAAGGAAATCAAAGTTTTTGTGGAGTTTTTTTTAGTCTTTTGGTAACCAGGTAAGGCCCACTAGGCATGAGTGCCTGTTTTCAGGGGCGACCTGGGAGCACTGGACAGTTAAGTGACTTGCTCAGACTCACACAGTATGCAAGCGGAGGCTGTGAAAATCAAAGTCAGGTCTGGTCTGCTGGATGTATCAAGCTCGTTCACACCTTGTTCCTCTAACCTCTAGGCTACACTGCCAGCCCGGCGCTTGCGCACAAGCCAACATCTTGCAGTGGTAGCACATTTGGAGGTGTGGCCAGTGTTGGACGAATGCAGGGCATGCATCAGAAGGTGCGTCCCTCATTCCCCAATCAGCCAGCAGCAGGCTCTGACCTCACGCATACCAAATGTAGCCACCAGAACAAAGAAAAGGTCCGCTGCAATGAGAGCGAAGCTCTCATGCAGCGTGACCACAACACACCTCCCAACGTGCAGGCAACATGGCGGCTGTGACTGCCGCTGTTGCCTGTCATATGTAGACAAGGGAGCCCACTCCCCTGTCGGTATAATGTGTCCCCCCCGCTCTTTAGTTGTTTGCTGAGGGGTGCCCAACCCTCGGCTTGTGTGTCCCCTCAGTATGTGCCAACGGGGGTGCCCTGTCCTCTGTCAGCTACAGAATCCCCAAAAACAGACTTAGGTGGCACATTGGGAGCCAACCCCAGCATGCCAATGCCCTGCAAAAAAAAAAAAGTCCCACAATGTTTTTGTTTTTAAAAGCTGTGAAAAAAAGCGGTGCCTCACCGTCTCCCTGCCCATAACCCATGTGTCCACCCTCTGTGCACCCTGCCTCCCCACACCCACCTCACCCCCATACTGACCTCCGGAGTCTGGCACAATGATCTTTGGCGGACTGGGAACACATCTGCACTCTTCAAAGCAGACCATGAACTGGCGAAATGCTGGTAAGCTGTATAATGGCATAAATAGGGTTTTTTCAACTTTGATGCATATCTCGGGCATTTTTTGGAATTTTTGCACCAAATTTTCAACATGGGGTTTTGGGACCCCTCCTCATGAACTCTGCCACTGTCATGGCATTATTCAGCCCCAAAAGGTGATTTCACGGTCACTGTGCAGAATCACCTTCCGGGACCGATTAATGAAACAACAGCATCAGTGTTCATGAGGTGGCTCTCAAAAAGCCTATGTTGCAAATTTGGTAGAAAATTTTTTTTTTAAAATGGCTGCTTTACAAGTGTGCATTGTGCAGTTGCTATGCATGCTCATAACTTCGCAAATTTGCAATATTTACATGCCAGATTTTCAACATTACCATTTTTCCACACCTCCTTGTGAACAGTACAGCTGTCATTTTTCATATTCTGGCCAAAATGTGTTTTCACACTTCCGGCACAGAATAGCATCGTCGCTGTGGAAAATCAGTGTTCATGACAGATTACGAAAATGACAGTGACACTGTTCATGAGCAGAGGTCCTAAAATGTCTATGTTGAAAATTTTGTGACGATACTCCATAAAATGCCTGAGTTACAAGTGTGCGTTGCGGAGTTTGCACACAGGATCGTAAGTTCATGAATTGGTAATATTTTCACTCCAGATTTTCAAACTTGGCATTTTTCCACACCTCCTTATGAACAGTATAGCTGTCATTTTACGTATCCTGGCCAAAATGTCTTTTGGCACGTCCGGGGCAGAATAGCGCGGTCACTGTGCAAAATCATTTTTCAGGACAGTTTGAGGAAATGATGGTTACACTGTACATGAGCAGAGGTCCTAAAATGCCTATGTTGAAAATTTGGTGCTGAAATTCCATAAAATGATTGCGTTACACGCGTGCGTTGCGCAGTTTCCACACACCCTTGTAACTTCGCAAATTTGCAATATTTCCATGCCAGATATTCAACACTGGCATTTTTTCACACCTCCTTATGAACAGTACAGCTGTCATTTTTCACATCCTGCCCAAAATGTGTTTACACACCTGTGGCACACAATGGCGTGGTCGCTGTGGGAAATCAACTTTTGGGACAGATTAACAAAATCACAGCACCACTGTTCATGAGGGGAGGTCCCAAAATGCCTACGTTAAAAATGTGGGTGACAAACTTCCAAAAATAATTGGGTTACGGACTTGTGTTGTGCACTTTCTATGCATGCTCATGACTTCACCAATTTTTCATATTTTCATTCCAGATTTTCAATGTTGCCATTTTTTACGTCTCCTCATGAACAATACAGTTGCCATTCTCCACATCCTGCCCAAAATGTGTTTTCGTCCCTATGTCGCCAAATGGCATAGCTGCTGTGTAAAACCACCTTTCAACTAACAAACTGATTGTGCCGCTTTTCATGAGGTGGGCTCACAAACAATCCATGTTGAAAATTTGGAATGAAAATACCACCGGACGCCTACAGTGTTAGGGTTTCCAACTATAGCACCCCACCCA
The DNA here is from genome assembly GCA_016271365.2 of Neoceratodus forsteri. Lineage (NCBI taxonomy): Eukaryota > Metazoa > Chordata > Ceratodontiformes > Ceratodontidae > Neoceratodus > Neoceratodus forsteri. The sequence continues at coordinate 1,519,163,592 of CM028131.1, forward strand.
GTACAGACTAACGGGTGCCAGGGGTGTGACTTGGGATCATCGGATGCAATGCTCACGCCATTTCACCCCCACCCCACTCCCCACCCTGCAGCCACTGACAGGCATTGTGGTGTGTCTTGCACTGTTCGGCCACAAAATTCACCCCATTCTCCTATATTGCACCCAGGTCAGCATATTTCCTTATGGAATGGGGTAAGTATAATGCCCAAAGACCCCAAAGCACAGCACAACACTTGCCAGTGTCTACAGGGTAGGGTGAGGTACAATGGTATGAGTGTTATAGCCGACGACCCAAAGGCACACTCCAATGCCTGTCGCTCTCTACAGGGTGGGTCTGGGGTTGGCGTCACTTCAATACTTCACTGCCATTCTTATTATGCATCTCTAGCTCTGGCACTACCAATGCCAGTGAGACAACATTTGGCACTGACAAATGCTTGTTTCTTTATGATACACCCATAGACTGGTGGGAACAAAGTAAGATGGATTTTACCACTTTTTTAAACAAATTGGAAAATTAATAGGGCAGCATAAAAATATTACATATGAAACACTTAAACAACACCTCTATAAACTATTCTCTTTGCAAGCAGAAACAAGACAAGCTTCTACTGACCAACTCAAGAATATTAAAATAGAAAGGGCTGAACATCAATAAGACAGGCTAAAATCATTAGAATTCAAACAAAAATACAGCACACAGGGGAACCAGTTCCAGGCCAACCCATTTGAAAATTGCCAAACATGTACAAAAAAGAAAACTGTAACAACTATAACAAACTCTGGTCAGAGTCGATATGGCTGTTAAAAGCTTTTGGGGTGCTTTTACCCATTATTTCTAATGAACTGCACAATGCTGATCTGTGGAGAGGCAGTTTCAATGTGGTCTTCCTTTTATGCATTTTTACAATGTGTTTTCCTGAAATATGCCTGCTGATTGCTATACATTTAGCCTGGATAGTTCACAGAAGAAATGGCATCTTATTTTCAGTGGGGCTGTACATCTACACAATATTATCTTGCATTGTGTAAAATCAGAACACACTAAAAACAATATTTTACATCTGGAGGAATATATTAAGTGCTGGATCGATGCACGAGCAGAAAGATGCATTACACAAAGAGGGTGCGCCGGTCGGCACTGATACAATATTCAAAGAAAATGCACCACCGGTACAGGATGTGCAGACAGTGAAGCCCACCAAGATGAAGCACAGCACTGCAGAATTCTGCAGTAGAGTTACTGCAGCAAACAATGCAATTTCAAAGGGAGTTAATCCCTTTGTCATGCAGTAAACCTGTGACACTGCACTTCATCCTGGTGGGCTTCATCGTTCCTGTTGAAAATGTGACCTTGGACGGGAGTCACAGTGCTGGCGGCTGCCAAATCTGGTGCATCCAGGGTGACCCTGACTGAATACCTTAAAGGGGGAATGTATGGCATGTATGGGTATGCACCACAGCCCCCATGGGTGATATTCAGCCCAGAAATGCAAATGAACTAATTGAGCATGCAAAGGGGCTTTATGCATGCTCATTACCAGCCTATTTGCATGTTGGCATGGGGATGAATGAGCTGGAGCAGCTCTCACCCCCAAGCCCTGACTGGTCCCATGTGGGACAGACCCTGAAGTCTCTGGTGTATAATGGAACCGCCCCCACCCATTCCACCAGTCCCAATCATACTGGAGTCCAGGCTGTATCGGTTCCATATTGTAGGGACCCCAATGCCATCCCTAATTGCACCTGAACATGCCTACAGTTCATGTCCATAGTGTAGTGGACCCTGCTCCCCCTCAATGGTGCACAGACACCCCCTTCCCTGCCTCCCCTGCCCATCCCATTGCGACGACTGACTCTGTAATGGGATCATACCACTCTATCGGTGGGTGGCGGAGCACTCAAAGTAGGATGCTGGAATGTGTTATACAGAGGCATGAGCTCTGTGTGGGTGATAACACCCAGTGGCCATAATCCTCAGGCACTGGCCTGCAGATCCATCATCCTGGTGCCACTGCACTGCTCAGTGTGGGTGACAGCCGATGCTGTACCCACTCACACAGGTCCCAAAACAGGCATGTTACAGCTGACCTTCCATTCATTTGTACAACTGGAGAACTGTGTATGAACTATCTCTAGCCTAAAGCGTACACTGCAAATGGCATTACAGGATACTGCACCCCATGGTACCCAGGATACTTCAGCAGTCCGGAGGGTGGCATGTTACACAGGGAAACAAGAGAGAGTGTTGACCTGCAGTGGTGTATGACAGCAGGAAGATACAGTATCGGCAGGGCATGCATTGAAGATTTGTAAATTCCCTTTTCAGTTTGCCAGGGACGTACACACAGCTGCATACACTGGTGGATCCACAGCTGACATGGTGCCCCAATGCATGGTGCAGCCAGTTGGGCCATTCCAGAATGTAGAACCCCAGCCCAGGTTCAGTGCAGTCAATGACTGGCCATATTAGGATGTGGAGGGCAGTGCCAGTCTTTGCAACAGGTTGGGTATGGGGGAGTGAGGGTGTCGGTGTACAGGGGCAATGGATGTAAATCCTCTAGATGATGGATATGAACCATGGTTTCCTCTGGTGCAATCGGGTCTGGGGGGGCCCTACACTATGGAGTTCTTTAGAGATGGAATTGGCGAGATTGGGGATGGAAAGGGGTACCTCTAGTCTACCAGGGCTGCCAGGCTGCTGTGCACCTGGGTGCACATCCTCAGCCTGCCTGTGGGCAGCTGGCTGGGTTAGGCCAGCTATTCATGGCCTAACTGTGGGCCGTGGTGCTCTGGACTGTGAGGGGCACATTCCCACTGAATATGCTGTAGCACAGCATGTGCATGGGATTGCCCCCTTGACTTGAATGGCATACCATTTGTATGTGCCCTGGCCCATTCCCTTGTGGCCGGCGCATTCCGCACATTTGAATGTCACGCTGTTGTGCATTGTTGGAGTTGTGCAGCACATCTCCCTTTTCCACTGGGATGCACTGAGTACTCCTTTGAATACTGGGGGCCCTGGACTAGGTAGTCTGAATAAATACATTATTAAAATGGTAAAATCATGACCCCACTGAAAACAAGTTATTGCACTTAATCTGGAACAGCCTGAGTAAATACAGTGCAAAAATGTGTAAATGAACATCCCCGTGTTAATGAGATATAGCATCTCCTCTGCCCTATCCAGGATACAAAATATAGGATAAAAAATATTCAGTGCTCCCAGGTCCAAATAACCATTACTTTGTAAGAAACCCTCATTTTCCCTGTGTTTTTCCCACAAAGGAAGAATCAGATCCCTGTATAAATCCCTATAGATTTTTCCATAAGACAATGGTTCTTTATTTATGACTTTGTTCTTTATTTATTATATCAGCAGCCTTTTATTAGGAAAAGGGTTCTGATTTGCTGCTCAGTATTAATATTATATGTCATGATGGCCTTGGAATGATTTGGATTTATATGCTATGCATAAGTCGTAATGGGGGACTATATGAAGTAACAAATAGCAAACTCATTATTTCATGAACTATACTCAAAATTAGTAATCACAAGTCAGACAATATTTCACAAGTCACCAGTAATGCCTGTAAACAAATGTATGTGTATATATATATATACACATACATACACACACACACACACACAAATGCTATTTTTGCATCTTATAGTTGTTAGTTTTCAGATAAATTCTTTAAGACTTTTCTCTGTCCATCTGATGGAATCTTGAATGAGTTAAATAAATATTATTTTATCAAGGCCCTGATCCAGCAACTCAGTAAATACACACTCAGCATATCATATTATAAAATGACAAAAAACAGTCTTCTGTTTGCAGTTATTTGATCAGAAATTTTATAAATGGTATAAATTATTTTTGTTACACCTGTATTGGTCCAATAAAGGTGTCAAATCATTGTTTCTGTATCACTCATGGTTTGTCAGCAGTTAATTCATTAGATGAGGTCTCCCTTGCCAGAGTTTGACTATTTCTCACCCCTCCCCAAAACACACACACACACACACACACACACACACACACACACACACACACTTACTATAAGAGATCTCAGTAGCTCTTATCTGTTATGTTTGGGAAGCAGGCCACAGCCCTGTCAAAAATAAATGTCAGTATTTAGTTTGAAAACCTGGCATTTTATCAGCTAGGTCTTGACAGGTTAAAACAGTGTAAATCTTTACAAAATTTGCTGGCGTAACCCCCCTACAAATGGGGGTTCTTGAAAAGTCTTCCTTGAGCTTGCCTAAATGCTCACTGCCAGGCTGGTGTCCTGCATTTTAGCAGTTTAAATTCGATTGCCAGAGAGTGCCTGTATAGCCTCTGTGTACTGTCTCTTTAAGAGCTGCCTGGATTGCAGTCATAAGTAATTAGAGAGGGAGCTCTGTTGAAAGATGTAACTATTTGCTGAAAATCATTTAGAGTGATAATGATAATGTAGTTTGTCTAACCTGCCTTCTTTGTAGCAAGGATTGTTTTGTTTATCCCCACCACTTTGGCCCAAGACTGCCGAATTGGACCAATCAGTACTGGTGGGACCTAAAATGGAGCCGGACTACAGGAGTTGTCTGGAGTCAGAATCTGTAGGAATTGTAGTTTTGGGCTTTTGACGCCTTTTCACGCCTGAAGGGGGAGCTCCTGATGTGACTGACAGATGAATCAGCCAACCGAACCCTTTGGATCTTGGGGAAATTCCCAGGCTTGCTGGCAGTTGAGTCAGATCTAAGTTGGAAGCAGAAGAAGCAACAGCCCGAGACAGTCTCTGTGGAAAGGCCCAAGTTTGGGATTGCATGCCTGCCTGCTACCCCAAGAGGGAGAAGAGAATCAGTTCGGACTGAATCTGAGTTCATGAAAACGAAGTAAGCCACTGAGTTGTGACCAGGATCAACCTGAAGAAGACTGAAGATTTGCGGAATGCATCAATCTATCAGGATTTCCAGCTACGTCTAAACCCCTGGTGTGTGCAGAGACTTTGCAATTGTGACTGGAGAATGGTTTGCCTGGTATAGTAGAATTCCTTACATGTAAATGTGCTGTGTGTTTATAGTGGGTCATGATTTGGTTCCCCACTGTGTGAATTGTGTTCTGCTTGCTGGAAGTTGTATCCAGCTTGACCGGACTGAATCCGCATTCATCTCCACACAGCTCGGGCCTTGCCACACTGGCTCTGCCAGACTACCCAACTACACAGAGAAAGCCATCGACGAGAGACCTGCCTGGAGATCAGCCCCCTGCTCCACGCTTGAACAGGAAAGACGCCGCGGCGAATCGTGTGGGCCCTGCTTCTCCTGGGACTCCAGATCAACCACCTGCAGTCTCAATTTTCGTCCAGCCTGTGTCCAGTCTTGGGTATCGTGAGTAACCATCAGGGTAGCTCACTGCAACAACAGCTTAATCTAAGTGTGTCATCTGATTGTCTTGTTGTTTCTTTTCTTTCATGAACTGAGCCCTCCGGCTCCGGATTAGAATTAGTGTGTGTGGTGCATGTTGTTTTTTTCCATCACAGGGCCCCAACCAGCTGCGATGCCGGCATACCCAGGGCAATGATCCTGGCTAGCCCACCTCTTCTTCACCTGGGTACCCAGAGTGTGTAACTGTTTATGGGCCCTGAAGTGCATGCATAACTGTTTTATTGATACAGCCTTTAAGCAAAATAACCTGATTACGCCCCTCCCTTGTTCAAATCCTTTAAATAAATCAGATCTAACTCTTTTTGCATGTACCCTGACTGTGGTTCCACTTTGTGCGAGAGTACTGTACTGCTGGTATTTGCTGTGTATAATCTTGTTTCACAGGGGGTCCCCTGAGTTGAGCCAGAGGAAAGCCCTGGTGGTAAGTGCAAACAGTGTGGGTACTTGTGTGGTGTATCAGGGGTATTGTGAAAGTGATTACTGTGTATTGTTCTGGCTGCTAGTAAGGAAAGAGGGGGGTTACAGTGTCCCGGAGGGCTGTGCCCAGGTTAGCTTGACCACTACCAACCCTGACCTCTGGGTGGAGGCACCCATTTCAGAACTCAGGCCCCTTAACCTGCTCCTAGCCAAGCAGGCAGTGGTAGTAGCCCTTGGGTTAGCACCGCCTAGGGGTTACACTGGGAAAGGGTAATATTTATGAGGTATGACTCTTTCTTGAAAGATTTTCATCCCTAACTGAAGTTAGTAGCAAAAAATGTTTAAATGCTAATCATTTGAGTTAAGTGGGCAAAATAGCAAGGGAGGCAGAAAGGGGAGGGTGACAAGGGGGTCTCTAATAAGGCAGGAAGACTCCCATGAAATTGAGATCATGAATAAAGGGGGAGGGGGCTGAGAGGGCATAGTGGAGGTAACCATAAGGATGATGGCGGTGTTAAGGTTCTGTTACTGGGAGCTCGATGATTAGGGGTATCCATTGGGAGGACAGGGGTGGATGCCATAGCCAGGTGAAGGTAGTGAGTATCTCTGGGCTGACAGTGCACAGAGCAAAGTTCATGGTGTATGGAATGGTTAGGGATTGTGGAGAAACCAGATTTCCTGGTGCATTTGGGAACTAATGATCTAGAGGAAATAGCATTTTGGAAATCCAAGCAAGGTTCAAGAACTTGCCAGAGTCTGTCGGGATAATGGATGCAACATTTCCTTTTGGAGATATTGCCAGTACCAAAGGCCTCAGTGGAGAAAATAAAGAAGCTACAGAGGTTAATGACTGGCTCAGGAAGTGGGGTGAAGAGAATGGGTTGGGGTGTTAGGGAACTGGAATGGAGTTTGGGAGGATAAGGACTATATGCCAGGACAGGTTTCATCTTGCCCCATTAGGGAAGGAAGTCCTTAAACAGGGGATGGCTGACTACATACAAGAAAGGTGGGGTTTAAACTTGTAAGGGGAAGGGATGAGGGAGGGCTGACCAGAGCCCTCTCCTCCAAATGAGGGAGTAGCCATCAAGCCCAAGAGGGGAGGAAACAGACTGGAGGTGGAGGTTTCAGGAGGAGCAGGGGAGGATGGAAGTATAAGGAATCTGGGTGGGGTTCGACAAGAGGATCAGGGATAAGGGGTGGGGTTGGTGTTAGTAAATGCCAGGAGCTTGGGAAACAAGTTGCGGAGTTCCAGCCATGCTGTTCGAGGGGGGGTGGATGTGGCGGCGGTCAGAGAGACATGGGCCAACAAAAACCATGACTGGGACCTAAATGTACAGGGGTACACTATGCTTAGGAAGGATAGAAAGGAGGTCAGAGGGGGTGGAGTGGCTATGTTCATTAGAGACGATATAGAAATTGCTATGGTAGAAGAGGCAGAGGGAAACGTGGAGGCCTTATGGGTCACCTTACGATCCCCAGCAGGAGATAAGGTCAAGCTGGGAGTAGCATATAGGCCCCCCGGGATGAGTGATGTTCTAGAGGATGGTTTGCTGGACAACATCATTGCCCAGTGTGGTCCAAAAGGGGAAGGAGTGGTGTTGATGGGGGACCTTAATATGCCAGGTACAAACTGGGGAACCATGTCCTCTAAGGTGGTCAAGGAGCAGAGGCTGCTGGATGGCTTCAGGATGTGTTCTTAACACAGCATGTGATGGAGCCCACAAGGAGGGGCATGTCCTGGATGTGGTTCTGGCAGATGGGGATCTGGTAAGGACATAGTTGTACAGGACCCCTGACTGGGAGTGACCACAATACTGTCTGGTTTCAAATAAGCATGGGGGAGTGGGAGATCTAGGACATTGGCAGTGGACTTCAGGGGGGCAGACTTTATGGGCATGGGAAATATTCTCAAGGATCACTTGAAGGGGATTACCTCAACGACAAGTGTGGAAAGGAGATGGGAGGTCATAAAACGGGGACTTCATGAGGCAGTCAGGATCTGTGCTAAGTTGAAACATAAGGGAGCAAGGTCACGTAAACCATGCTGGTGGTCCAGTGAGGTACAGGTAGCAGTCAGAGAAAAGAAGGCAGCCTACAAAAAATATAAAACAACAAGAGGGGATAGGGATAAGGAAATGTACCAGCTTGCATCTAGAAAAGTCACCCAGTATGGTGAGGGGAGCAAAGTCCAGTAAAGAGCAGCGGCTGGCACAGGAGATACATGGAGGGGAAAAGGGGTTCTTCCAGTACATTGGGGAGCGGAGAAAAACTAAGGGCCATCTCAGCAGATTGAGATCAGAAGGAGGGTGGGTGGAAGAGGCGAGGACCAGGCAGAGGTATTTACGAGTACTTTGCCTCTGTGTTCACTAGGGAGGGGATGGGATATCTACAAAGCAAGGCATGAAGGGATAGAGCGGCAGGGAGTGGGATCAGGGCAACAGAAATGGAGCAAGAGGAGGAAAGGTACCCCAGGGTGTCACATCTGGATAAAGATAAAAAAGACCAGTAAGGGAGGGGAGGGACGGATGATGCTATCTCCACCAAAGGGTGTGGTTAGCCCTCAAGGCCCTAAAGAAAACAAATCTCCTGGGCGGATGGCATTCATCCGAGTACTATGGGAATTGGCGGACAACTGGCTGCACCTGGCGGAGCTTTTCAGCAGGTCACTTGAGACAGGGAGGGTACCTAGGATTGGCGAGAGGCACATGTGGTACCAATCCATAAAGGGGTTGAGGAAGTACCAGGTAACTATAGACCCATCAGTTTGACCTCGGTGGTGGGAAAATTAATGGAGAGTATACTAAAGGAACGATTGGGGTGTACTTGGAGGAGGTGGGAGGTCTGGATAGTTGGCAACATGGGTTTGTGCCAGGTAGATCATGTCAAACCAACCTTGTGGAGTTCTATGAATGGGTAACATCAGAACTGGACAGGGGTAAGCCTGTGGATGTATTATTCTTGGACTTCAGCAAGGCGTTTGACTCTGTCCCACAATGGTCTGGTGGAGAAACTGATGGGGTTAGAGTAGGCCCTTTGATGGTCAGATGGATTGAAAACTGGCTAGCTGGGCGCACTCAGAGAGTAGTGGTCTGTGGGAGCTCTCGAACCCTAGAGGTTGGTAGTGGGGCCACCACAGGGCTCAGTCCTGGGTCCGATCCTGTTTAATGCATACATATCGGACATCAGGGAGGGTATAGGTGAAATGAGTCTCTTCAGGATGACTCCAAGATGGGAGCAGTAGTTGAGGAGAAGAGGAGAGGTTGGCCTGCAAGGACCTGGACACCCTGGAAGCTGGGCTCACACATGGAAATTAAATTTCAATATCACCAAGTGCAAGGTGTTGCATCTTGGTCGGGAAACCTAAACACAGGTACACCCTGGGAGGGGCGCTGGAGGCCTCAATAGGGAAAAAGACCTAGGGGTCATGGTGGATACATGTATGAATAACTCTGAGCAGTGCAGGAGAGCAGCTAGCAAGGCAAACAGGATGTTGGGATGCATCATAAGGGGATCACCTCTAGGAGCAAGGAAGTGATTCTGCCGCTGTACAATGGACTGGTTAGACCACACCTTGAGTACTGTGTACAGTACTGGAGACCACATTTGAAGAGGGACATACAGCTCCTGGAGAGGTACAGAGGAGGGCAATAAAGATGATCACGAGGGCTAGGGGATTTGACTTATGAGGACAGACTTGAGGAGCTCTGCCTGTTTTCATTGGAGGAGAGGAGAGACAGGGGGACATGATTGAGGTCTTCAAGTACCTCAAGGGAATAAATAGGGTAAACATGGAGGGATCTTTAGACTAAAGCAGGGAGGTATCACCAGAGGCATGGTTTGAAGTTGGAAGGTGGAAGGGTGAGGGGAAAGAGAGGAGGTTTTTTCACCGAGAGGGTGGTGGACCCTTGGAATGCACTGCCTGGTGAGCTGGTTCAGAGATCCACAGTGGAGGGCTTCAAGAGGGTGGGACAGACACAGAAAGTGGATGTATCAGATGATGGCCTGTCCGGGGGTGGGGATGGATGATAGGGGTTTCTAGAGAACAAGGGATGGGAGGGTCTCGGCACCCAACTAAGGATCTAGGTTCGAGCAGACTCGATAGACTGTAAGGCCTAATCTGCTGGCAAATAGTATGTTAGTATGTTAGTATTTAAATGTGCAAGTTGTTACATTTCAAAGGGGGTAAACAAATCTCCAGTTTAATAGGCAACCTATATTTAACAAGCTGTTTCAGTTACCTAATGGCCATCAGATAAGCAGCTTGGAGTTATGTCTCCAACATTCTACACAGAAAGAAGGGATTATTTTATTTTAGTTGTTATAGTGATTTGTAGATGTGGAAGGATACATTGAAATGTCCAAAAAACGTGTTCCACGAAACTCCATTTTCAAGCTACAGATAGCAAAATGGCTGTCGGCTCCACCCATGGCCATAAAAATAACTGGAAAAGGAATGATCCCAGGGAACCAAAAATACTAGAAGAATTAGAACAGTATATATAGGGCATATATGGGACACCCTACCCCAACTCTACCAATACAGTAGACTGGTTAAAGGATTGTGCCCTACCAAAACTAACCACAGAGGACAATAAACTATTGACAAGACCTATAACTCAACAAGAACTACTGACTGTAATAAATAAAGTCACTATAGGTATTGTACCAGGACCAGACAGACTGCCCCACATGTTTTATAAATGTATAATACATAAGCTATCACTAGAGCTCACAGTATTCTATAATTTTATACTGAATAATACTATATTATCAGAAGGTATGGGGTATTATCCATGTTCACCTTTGAAAAAGGTCTTCTGAGCGAAACATGTCAGGTGATTGAGGGGTCGACATTTTCACGTCCTACCTTGTTACACGGAGCGGGAGGTTGCAGGCCCTGTTTGCTTCTTTTGTGGAATTGTGGATTTGCTGACTGCATTTTGCTGCTACTTTCTGCTGAATTTGCACCAACTTCAATTTTATTGATATTTATGGACATGATGGATTGAATAAATACATTTTACATGATTCTTTCCTGGTCCGGTGAGTGCTTACATTTTTTTATTTTTATTTATTTATTTATTGCAATCAGTTTACAACCTTTGAGCCAAAGGCTCATTTCCAAAGGTACCTCGTCAACAATGGTAGATAATACAGTTCATACAGAAAACAGGGTACATACAAAGAAGAGCATCAGTATAAACAGACACGCATTAAAGGCACATGGTTACAGCAAACATTGGTGGTGTAATACAGAGCAAAATATGGAATAATTGACAACAGTAGGATAACAGGGTTTAGCAGCATAATGGTATGTCATGGAAGTGTGATAACAGCCAAACAGGTCTACAGTGTCAGATTCCAAGAAACGTACGGCATGAGACAGGAGCTGTACAGGTAACTCGATAGGGCAGTCACACCGGTCACTAGATATCAGATTACACAAATTGTAGGGCCTGGGACAGGAGTAGTACAGACAACAGGGTATGATCCGTATAGAGCTGGGTAGCAAATAAGTTATGCATAGGAAAGGCAACATGGTTCTACCAATCAGTAGCGATACAGTTGGTAGAGGGAAAAAAATGGAAGTAGTGAGGTTGTTAGGAATAAGAAGGCGAGGGGATGGAGCAGCCCAGAGGGCATTGTCAGAGAGGAGGGGGGGTTAGAGCATCCTTTAGGCACAGGAGCAGCAGCGCTTGCTGAATAGCTCGCTTTTGAGGGCATTTTTGAAAGTGGAGATGGTGGGGGAATCAGTGATGGCCCGAGGAAGAGTGTTGTACCAAGCAGGGGCTCTATGGCAGAAAGATCTCTGACCAAGTGAAGTCCTAGCACGAGGAACCAGGAAGGTGGCTTTGCAGGAGGTCCGGGTGCTGACAAGGGGCTGTGCTGGGAGGAGGGAGGAAGTCAGCCCGGGGGGAGAAAGTCCTAGTAAGGTTTTTTTTTGAAATGATGCATGTTTGGTATAGTAAGTTCGTGGTCAGAAACAATGTTGCAAGGTCATAGAGGTTGGCAGGTATGAGTGAGCTTAGGGGCCCTGTGATGATTACGAAGCCTTATTTGAGGAGGCGAATTTTGTTGAGGGCCGTCATGTTGGCAGCCAATAGACAGGTAGCCCATAATCCACCAGGAGAGTATGGAGAAGTAACCTGCAAGCGGAGGCGTCAGGGGAGACAGTTTTTGTGCGAGTGCAGGATACCGGTCGATATTGGTTACAGAAGCGAGTGCATCGATGTGGGTATGGTAGGAGAGGGCTGAGACAAATATGATCCCTAAGTACTTATAGGATTGGACTTGTTCCAGTTGTAGTCTAGAGCGGAAAGGATACGGAGAGGGAGTTGGATGATTTATTTTGAGGGTGGGCAAAGAGCATGGTTTTAGATTTTTAAGATTTATGACCAATCTATGCTCTTTAAGCCAAGCTTCAAGCGCCGTCATAGGCCCTTTGTAGGAAACCTGGAGGCAAGTGGGAGTTCTGGTCAGTGGCAAAGAGGATGGTATGGTCTGCGTGCAGCAGTATTTTCCCAGAACCGCACTGGGCAGGGGTGTTAAGGTATAGCGAGAAGAGAAGGGCCCCAGGATGGAGCCCTGTGGAACCCCTGAGAGGATCAAGCGTGGGTCAGAAAGAGTCCCACCAATTTTGACTCGTTGGGAGCGGGCGGAAGGTAGCTGGAGCACCAAGCCAGTGGTCCAGAGGCGAAACCAGTGTGACAGGGCTTCCAGTAGTAGGGGTTGGGAGACCGTGTCAAAGGCCTTTGATAGGTCAAGGAACACAGCCCCTGCCAGGGAGCCAGTATCCAATGAGGAGTGAAGGAAGGAGGCGAATTCAATAAGAGCAGTGCTAGTACTGTGTCCTGCGCGGAAGCCATGCTGTTCAGGGCAGAGGATGTTGTATTTGGTCAGGTATTCAGTTATTTGTGCAGCAACTAGTTTTTCCAGTGCCTTGGAAAGGGGTGGGAGAATGGAGATCGGTCGATAGTTCCCAGCTAAGGACCTGTCACCCCCTTTATGGATTGGAGTAACCGTTGCAGTTTTCCACGAGGAGGAATTGTCCCAGGCAGAGGGATTTGTTAAGAAGGCAGGTGAGTGGGGTGAGGACTTGATCAAGGACCAACCGGAGAATTTTGTGGTCCAGGGAGATGCCACTGGGACTGTTGCCTTTAGTGCGGGTCAGGTGCAGTCTGGCTTCCTGGGTAGTAACCCTACAAAGGTGGAAGCAAGGGCGTAGAGGGCAGGGTAGGATGGGGGTGGCTGATCAAAGAAGTTACTGGGGAGGATAGGGCTAAGGTCTGTAAAGGCGGTGTTGAGGGTTTGCAATGTCGGTGGGGTCTGTGATGGTGGTGTTGTTGGTGGTAATCTGGGATGGGGGGCGGGTGTTCCCATTCAGTTGTTTGACCTTATCCCAGAAGTACGAGGCTCCCAGGAGGCAGTGAGGGTGGCCTGATAGTGGTGAGCTTTGGCCTTCCTGATTGCCCATGTACACTTGTTCGCGCAGCATTGTAGGCCTGTCTGTCAGCTGGGCGCCTAGTTTCAGTGGCTTACGGTACCAAGGTGGGTCCTGGCCCGCGAGCAACAGTGAGAGGCGGGGTAATCCAGGGCAGGTTGGGTCTTTGGAGCGGACGGCAGAGAGGGAGCAAAGATCGCAGGCTTTATTAAAGGTGGAGGTAAAGAAGGCAAGAGTAGTATCTATATCAGGCGCATGGAGAATCGGGGACCAGTCTTGCAGTTCAAGGTACTGCTTAAGGTTTTTTAGGCCATAAGGTCTGAAACGCCGGCGAGGAACACGCTGTGCAGTGGGTCGGGGTAGGGTGGTCAACCAGCGGAAGAGCACAGGGGAGTGGTCACTGAGTGAATCAGGGAGGACTTGGATGTCCAGAATTTTAGGGGGGCGGTTAGTGATGATGACATCAAGGAGGGTGCTAGTACCTCTCTTGGGGTTCACACGAGTGGGTTGGGAGACTAGCTGGGTTAGATCCAGAGCTGTGAAGGAGTCCCGAGTGCATCCACTATGCACTAGCAAATGGGCAGGAAGGAGGGGTGGAAGAACAATGGGGAATAATAAAAACTGCCATCACAGAGGTAACAAGCCTTTGTGTGAAGCAAATAAACAAAACAAAACGATGTAATAAAAAAAAACACAATGGTTCTTAAAGGAAGTGGCAATGAAGGTTCAAGAGAAAAAGAAGGCATTCAGTAATTACAAGGAATCACAGAAGGAGCAGGACAGAGAGCTGTATCAGTTAAAGCAAAAGGAAGCTGGGAAGGCAGTCAGAACAGCATAGGCCCAAACCGAGGAAAATATAGCCAACTCAGTAAAGAAGGGGATAAAACCTTTTATAGGTACATCAGGGAGTGAAGGAAGACCAAGGGAGGATAGTGAGGCTTAATAAAGGGGAGGGGTGGGCAGAGGGTGACTGTGAAAGGCAGAGATACTAAACAAATATTTTGCACAGTATTTACAAAGGAAGAGGGAGGTACATAAAACAAACAGTAGTAACACTCTGGATACAGAAGTTGATACCAGCCCATTTACAGAAGAAAGGGTTCTGAAAGAAGTCTTAAAACTGAAGGTGGACAAAGCAATGGGGCCTGATGGGATTCATCCCAGAATTCTAAAAGAACTAAGGCTAGAACTAGTGACACCACTGACTACCCTCTTTAACAAATCATGGGAGGATGGGGTGGTACCTGAGGACTGGAGGAGGGCAGATGTGATTCCCCTTCACAAAAGTGGGAGCAGGGCAGAAGCAGGAAACTACAGACCTGTTAGTTTAACCTCAGTGATAGGGGAAATGATGGAATCACTTCTGAAGGAAAGAACTGTCGAGTACCTAGAGGTCAGAGGGGCACAGAACCCAAAGCAGCATGGATTCACAGCAAGAAGGTCATGCCAGACGAATCTGATAGATTTCTTTGACTGGGTGACCAAAGTAGTAGATCAGGGAGGGGCTGTGGACATGGCCTACCTAGACTTTAGCAAGGCATTTGACACAGTCCCACACAAAAGATCAATACACAAGTTAGCCAGCCTGGGAGTGGGTCCCAAGATGACAGCCTGGGTAAAGAATTGGCTGGAGAATAGGACACAAAGAGTAATAGTAAATGGAGTCCACTCTGAAGAAAGGGAGGTTACTAGTGGGGTACCGCAGGGTTCAGTATTAGGACCGGTCCTCTTCAATGTCTTTATAAGTGACATTGCAGAGGGACTGGAAGGAAAAGTATGTCTCTTTGCAGATGACACAAAGATCTGCAACAGAGTTGATGCACAGAGTGTGGTGGAAAGGATGAGAAGGGACTCGGCCAGGTTAGAAGAATGGTCAAATGTATGGCAGCTTAGATTCAATGCTAAGAAGTGCAAGGTAATGCATCTAGGAAACAAAAACCCAATGGGGGGTGAGATACTAACAACAACAAAAATGGAAAGGGACCTGGGGGTAGTCATATCAGATGACCTAAAGGTGGGCAAGCAATGTGAGAAGGCAGCAAGGAGGGCTGGGGGGGATACTGGGATGCATAGGGAGGCATCACCAGTAGAAAACAGGAAGTTATTATCCCTCTGTACAGACAGCTGGTGAGACCCCATCTGAGTACTGTGTGCAGTTCTGGAGACCCAGTCTCTGCAAAGACATAGACAGGATGGAAGCTGTCCAGAGGAGGCAACTAAAATGGTGCAGGGTCTGCACGGAAGACATATGAAGAGAGACTTAAGGTGCTTAATATGTATAGCCTCGAGGAAAGGAGGGAGGAGGGAATGATAGAAACTTTCAAATACCTCAAGGAATCAACAAAGTCCAAGAGGGTAGCATCTTTTAAAAAGAGGTATGCAAGAACAAGGGGCACAATTTGAAGATGGGGGGGCAGCTCAGAGGTAATGTAAGGAAGTATTTTTTCCACAGAGAGGGTTGTGGATGCATGGAACAGCCTTCTGGAGGAGGTTGTGGAGTCAAAAACAGTGGTGGAATTCAAGCATGCATGGGACAGTCATAAGGCAATTCTAGGGGGTGGGGGTAGGAAGAAGTAGGAAGAAGCAGGCTGCTGGTTAACTAGGATCTGCAGCTTATCCATTAGGTAGGGAAATGGGCAGACTGGGTGGGCCAAGCGGTCCTTATCTGCCATCAAATTCTATGTTTCTATGTTTTATTGAAGTAAACAATATACACATATGCTGTGTGGTTTTTTGACTTGGTGCCAGTCTCCACGTTGTTTCAGCGTACTTTGCATTTAATTTAAAAAACTGACCAGGCATGCAATATCCCAGGTGCAGCGGTTCTGTTTCTTCTTGCAATATATTATCAGAAGACATGTACTCAGGTTTAGTAATCCTAATACATAAATCTGGAGATAGGAACAGTTATCAAATTAGAGACCCATAATATTGTTTAATTTTGATTTCAAAATCCTGACCAAAATACTTAGCAATAGCTTGACGATGGTACTTACTTCAATTATCCATCCCACAAGGGCAAGCTCACTTCCACGGCAGAAAATATTGGATATTATAATTATATTAAGAGAAATATTAGAAAAGGGCCAAAACAAAGAACTTCCTGGATACTGTATATCTTAAGTATAGATCAAACCCAAGCATTTGATCGAGTATCTCATGCCTATTTGTGGGCTTGTGTGGAATAATATGGGTTTCATCAGACTTTTATAAAGTGGATACAATTATGTTACAAACATGCCTCCATTTCCCCTTATGCAAATGGAAGGAAGGGTAAACCCTGCAAAGTACAGGTAGGGGTACGCCAGGGTTGCCCTTTAAGCCCTGCATTGTATATCCTGTCATTAGGGAGGCAGTATAGCACAGTGGTTTAAGGCTCTGAGCTGCAAATCTGGAGACCTGGGATTGAATCCCACAGCCCCCACTTGCATATACTGGGTGACCCTGAGCAAGTCACTTAATTTCCCTGTGCTCCCAGGTTGCACCTGTAAAAAAGCTTTCAGATTAGTGTGTCTCGCCTGGTTAAACAATTGGAAAAAAAAAGAGACCCCTTAATTCAGAAAATAAAGACCAGCACATTCAGGGGCTTTCAGTGTCCAGCCAAGATTCAGAGATAAGAACATTAGCCTATGCAGATGATCTATCCATTATTATAGCCAACCAGCAATCTAGCATCCCAGTTAAATCCATTTTAGATAATTTTTCAGAGACATCAGGTTCCTCAATTAATATTCAAAAAATTAAATGTTTGTCCATAGGACAAACCCTCGTTTATCTTATAGAAGTGTCAAGGATACCATTTAGCAGAAAATAAGAACAAATCCTAGGTATGTACTTTGGACATTCCGATTCGGCAGAATCTAATTGGCAACACAATCAATGCAGACTGGATATAGTAGCTGAGTGGAACAAGTGGAGGATGAGCAAGAAGAAAAGGGTGTATATGGTGACAACTTACCTCATCCTAATGTTCCTATATATAAGTTATGTGTTCCCACTACCCCAGAGACTGGAAACAAGACTTACTTGTTTTTTTTTCTTTGTATATGGGGAAGTCACTTGAACCCAGTAAAGAGGGGAACCCTCTATATGGACACTGCACTAGGAGGGATAAAAATGGTAAACCCCATCACATTCTTTTCCAGTATATTTATATATTCTAACATAAAACCCATAGAGAGCCTAGCCTTATGGACCCCATGGGTCATAGACTAACTGACACAGGTATTACAAACATGGGGCACAACAGCAGCAATAACTAAACAAACAAGAATGACTGACTTGCCCAAATATCCAAGAGATTGTATAGGGAAGTTAAAATTATAGAAAATTACAAAACAGCATGTAGTTAAGCAAGATAGGAAATACTTTTATGCCTATATTCAATACACTTTTTATGTGGCCCCTTCTGTGTTTTTAAACAGACCCAGAAACGAAGTAAGGGACATTTCAGACATGTTATTAGATAAAAGAACCCCACAGAATATGAGGCATCAAATATGACTAAACACCCATGGGAAAATTTAGGTTAAGGACCTCCTCAAACATAAAGACAAAACAGAAAGGTACTGCCCTAGGACTTCCTGCTTAGCACAACCTGAAACCATGCAGCATCTGTACTTTGAATGTCCTTATAGAATTCTGGGACATTCGGAAAAACAGATGGGCCCAGTTCCCAGACTATATTATTACACCCGATGCATTATTTTTAGGAATATTCTCCAAGAACAATGTTCACAGAAATAAAAGCACACTACGATTAATTACCACACGTATAAAATACTGGATATGGCAAGCCAGGTGTAGACTTACCATCCAGCAGATAGTATGGCAACCAGAGCAAGTTATGTTCTCCATCTTGAACAACATCTTAGGAGTTCAAGACAGAGAAAAAGGAGATTTATTACTGATCAATATCAGGAAAGATGGGCAGGACTGGGGTGGTTTAAGTCAGCAGGAGGAATAAACTCTAAGGGAAATAATGGCCAGAAGTAAAGCTGGGCCCTATAAATATGATCTCTTATAATGCATAAATATAAAGGTTCTCCTAGGAAGTGATGTATATGGCTAGAGAAAACAGATACGCTCGATTAATCCAACTAGTTTCAAGGTTGTGCTCTCTTTATCTTAAACGGTAACATGGCAAAGTATGATGAATTGTTAAAGAAACAAATTGCCTTCTCCTTGGGGAGGACAGGGGACATGGTGGGGGTTTGCACCTCCAAATTTTAGTTTCTATCAAGTTTTTGTAAATCATGATCACTGTAGTATTAGGATTTGTTTTTGAGACAGGTTTTCTTCTATTTCATTAGTAGGAATTTAAGACTGATACAATTTTTAATTTCTTATTCTGTGTTAAACTGTATTTTAGAATGTGCATAGTACATACTGGTATTTATGATGTCTGATTTAATTTTTAAGTGTAACATGGAATTTCCCTACTCCCAAAGTGGAGGGAGGTTGGGTAGGGAGTAAGATGTATTATTTAAATTACTTTTATGATTTTGATTTGTACATCTATTTTCTTGTAATTTCTGAACATGTATTATATCATTTGATCTTGCAGTGGGGAAAATAACCTCACTCCTTTTATGGGGGGGGGGGAGTAATACTGCTTAGTCCATTTTCCTTTTTCTTGAGATTTGGAATATAATAACAGGAGTAACTTGTATGACTAAAATACATATTTGATTTTGGTTTCCTGATTTTTTGATTTATATACTGTACCAATGTGACGTGAATTAACACAGTTGTAAATAATTGATTTGAAGTTATAATAAAAATTCCTCTACTCTTTTTGAGAAGTACCATGGGATCTTTAACATCCACCTGAACTACCACCAGAACAGACAGATGGAACCTCAGTTTAACATTTCATCTGAAAGACTGTACCTCAGGAGTGCACTACAGAGTCAGTATTGGGATTTAACTCAAGTGCCTGGAGTGAGGCTAGAACCCACAGCCTTCTGATCTACTGGCCTCAGAGGCATGTGTGTCACCTGCTGAGTCACTGATACTGATATGCCCCTGCCGGCCTTCTTTGTATGTACTTGCCCTTTGAAAGGCGTAACCCATTAAATACTGTGTTAACTTATCTCACTTGGCGAGGCCTCCTTGCATATCCTGTTCCTGTTTAGTATGAGGAAGTATCACTCTGTTGGGAGCCTATAAAGGCAGAGTAGCCCAGGGTGGGTGGGATGGGGAGGGTGGACAGGAGCTAACCTCCGGACCTGAAAATCAGTCAGTCACTTTGGCTACAAGGGAGAAAATAATCGGTATTTACCCTCTGCAACACTTAAAGTGAGAAAGCAGAGTTTTCAGTTCACTCTGCCACCCCAGCTGCTGGGGGGGGGAGAAGAGGGGAGAAAAAAAAACAACGCACAAACACACCAACTATAACTTCAGCTCAAATCAACCCTTTGCAAGAGGACCACCACTGTTCTCTCCTGGTCCTCCGTCAAGCCCACAGATGCACACGTTAAATGAAATGAAGATCACAACTGCACAAGTTAAGTGAAATGAAGATCACACTCCGATTCCTTTCCTGCCTCCCCGATGCCCTTTTCTTCCAGAAACAATCAGGCAGCCAACCGTGCTGCTCTGTTCCTCTCTCCAGTGTGGCTGAATCCAGAGTGCTGTCCCACCTGCTGAGCCTTTTTAATCCCTTGACTTGGCATGCTTTTCAGACCCCTTATCCTAAATTCCTTTGTCTTGTCCTGGATGGGGAGGGGGAGCTAACCTCTGGTCCCGAAAATCAATCGGCCACTCCGGCTGCTATGAGGGAAACTGGTATCCGTATTTACCCCCTGCAACATTTAAAGTGAGACTGCAGAGAGTTTTCACTTTACTCTGCCACGTCAGCTGCTAGAGGTGGGAAGAAGAGGGGAAAAAGAAAAAAAACACAAACACACCAACTATACCTTCAGCTCAAATCAACCCTTTGCAAGAGAATCACCACTGTTCCTCTCATTGTCCTCTGACAAGACCACAAATGCACAAGTTACAGTAAATGAAATGAAGATCACACTCCGATTACTTCCCTGCCTCCCTGATTCCCTTTTTTTCTGGAAACAATCAGGCAGCCAACCGCACTGCTCTGTTCCTCTCTCTGGTGTGGCCGACTCCCTAGCTCTACATAAAAACAATCCTACAGTACAGTTAGTGTGTGTCAAAAAAGTGGAATTGCAATATGACAATTAGAGACACAGTGAGTTAAAATCTAGCTGGGTAGGATGGTACGGAGTTGAGAAACTAACCCTATGCAGAGGCGCGTAAAGTTTCCCAGACTTCACCCAAGTTCGAGTAAATGTTTTTTTTTAAATCCCCTTATCTATCATTCCTCGTTGCATCCATATCCTTCTCTTAAACCCACTATCCAGTCAAAGTTTGAGAATAGCTTATATATCAGATGACGTCATATTAACTTTGACATCCCCAGAGAGATTGCTTCCCTACACATGGATCATTATAGAAGCCTTTGGGACCCTCTCTGATTTCAAGACGAACACTTTGAAAACTGAGCTACTAAGTTTTAATTTCTCCCCCTCAGCAGCACTAAAATCCAGATTCCCTATCAGATGGAACAGAAGTGCAATCAAATATCTGCTGGGGGTTCAATTAGTGAAAGATCTCACACATCTTGAATTGTTAAGTTATGAGCCCATTACCCAACAGATAACCAAGCACTTACAAACCTGGCAGGTCACTACCCTTTCTTTTTTTTGGCAAAAGTGGAAGCCATTCAACAAAACATTTTACCCTCATTGCTATATTTTTTTAAACCATCCTACTAGTTCCTGACAAGTCCTATTTTCAATATTGGACTACAATATTATTGAAGTTCCTATGGGTAGAGGGTCATCCTTGTATCAAATATCATATTCTGCAGTTGCCAAAGAAGTGGAGAGGCCTTAATTTACCTAATCTTAGTTTATACTCCCTGGCAGCCCAGTTGAGGAATACAGTATATGTTGTTGGCTCAGCCCATCCTATAAGGCACACCGGGAAAAATATAGACTTTATTCAGAATAACCTTTCTGAATTTGATGAGTATTTGTTTGCTAATCCCAGATCCACACCTCCCTTCCCCCATTCTCAGTTTACCAGATACACGGCCATCTCCATAAAATATTGAAGATAATGTAATACATTTCTACTGCAATCAGAGGTGGTATGGCTATGCTGTATGGCCTATGATAGTTCCATTGATTCTACCCTCCATACCTGGGAGATGAAAGCTTCAAAT
This sequence comes from Neoceratodus forsteri, assembly GCA_016271365.2. Classification (NCBI taxonomy): domain Eukaryota; kingdom Metazoa; phylum Chordata; order Ceratodontiformes; family Ceratodontidae; genus Neoceratodus; species Neoceratodus forsteri. Next base: position 1,519,185,125 of record CM028131.1, read on the forward strand.
ATATTGTATGTGCCAATTTTACACTGCATACAATTTTGCCCTTACTGGAATTACAACGAGAATATGATCTGCAGGGTGGTCCACAACAAGTGTGACAGTCCCAGAAATCTCAAATAATTTTTTTTCCTGGCTTCAGTGAAGCTGTGTGTACAATCCAATCATGAATAATGATTTTATCACCTACGTTCAGTCATGATTTCATGTATTAAAAGAAAAACTGTTCAAACAACATACAAGTTAATGCACCTGCCCTGTGCTGCAGGTTGTGGGTGGCCCAAGGGATAATCTGACTGTGAGTTGTAGCAGGCTGAGTGTTTACAGTACAACACAAGTAAAGTGCAAGCACTTAAGTGTCATCATTATCACTCATTCCCCATTATTCCTGATTATCATTAGTCTCGTAGTATTTCACGTTACAAACTTACATTATGTATAAGCATTAACCAACCCCTAGTGTGGAACTGCGCTGTGTGCGGCTAATGCACCAGATGTGTCTGCATCTCCAATTCAAATTCTGAAGCACACTTAACAATTGCTGAATTTGGGCACTTTCACGTAACAGTAAGTATTATAGGAGCCAGTCCGGCAATCTTGGAAGGAAGTGGTGGTGGACTGCTGTACTGTCAGTGTGCTGTGTACAGTTATGAGTCACAACAGTAAATGTGTCCCTGGTCTGTGTGGGTGGGAGTCATCAGAAGAACATCATGTTTCATGTTAGAGGGATCTTTTGTTCCAAAATGGATCAAAGTATTGATGAGTCACTTTCTAGTTCTCAGGTAGGCAGTGGCACTGCAAAAGACAGCAATCAGCCTGAAAAGGGAAAACAAAAGCAAACCCCCAAAAGTTTTTTTTTTTTTTTACGTCTAATAAGGTTTCATCTTCTAAACGAATGCTTGAATCCAAAAAAGGTGAATGTCTCGGATCATCATCGTCAGTACCAAGTAAAAAAAAAAAGTTATGTAGTTAAAAAAACTAAAGGCGTGGTGGGTACCACCAGCAGAGGTACCCAACGGTATGGAACAATTGCATACTATGCTATTGCTAGTCTCTCATCCGATTCTTCTGAGGTTGAACCTGAAAAGGGTAATACTGATGATAATAAAAAAGATGAAGAGAATGCTCAGGCAGCAGAAGGTTTACTGGAGAGGATGGAAATTGCAGATGAGGAAGGAACAGGCAGAAATGTTTTGGTTGTGGAGGAGAGGGGCAGTGGAAAAAACCAGAACAGGAACAGGCTCAGGACAAATCTGGGGGACCCTGAAAAGATGACGGAGGTGTCGTGCTTTCCTTGGAAAAAAATATCACCTTTTGTTTGGTCATACTTCTCCATTAGTGCTTCCAATGAGTTGATAGCAACATGCGCTATTTGTAAATGGCCAATCAGCAGGGATAAAAAGAAAGGAGCATTGGGAACTTCAGCACTGAAAAGGCAACTAGATAGATGTCATAACATTAGTGAGAAGGTCAGTTGTGAGTTTCAAAGAGAAAGTGACAGCTCGCAACATTCGAGGGTAACGTCCATAGATGAAAGCAGTGGCAGCCCCCACAGCACTACACCTCAACCAACACTTGCTGCCATTCGATGGACTCCTCCAGCTGTTACTGAAAGTGACCATGTGTTCAAAAGCCCTCCTCCTTCAAGAAGACAGCTTACCATCTCAGAAACATATGAGCGTAAGGCCAAATATGCCCAGTCAGCCTGTTGCTGTTACAATAATCCAAAAGATTTCTGAAATGATAGCTGTTGATTTGTTACCATATAACGTGGTTGAACATATAGGATTCAGGAGGCTGCTTGAGTACCTCAAACCTCGAAATAGTATTCCCAATCTTTATGATGTCGTATGTAAAAAATTAAGATGCATCTTGTGCAGTGCTGTTGGGAGGGTGGTGCATCTCACAACAGATATCTGGACAAGCTGTTAGCCTGAACCTTTCATATCTGTCATGGCTCATTGGACATGTTTCGATAATTCACGTGAGAATGGGGACAGTGCAGCATCACAGTTTGCTGTTTTAAGAATGTTTTATTTTCCATCTGAACATACCTCATACAACATTAATGAAGAACTCCAAAAAACAATACAGCAACGGCTCACTTCACAGGGAATCTCAGTTGGCTTTATAGTTGCAGATAATGTGCTGCTTTGCACATTGCTTAAATTTAATAATTCACTGTTGTCTCAATGATGACAGGGAGATTAAGGCTCTCGTTAGCACTGGTAAAAGAATATGCACTCATTTCAGTCAGTCAAGCAAAGCCCGTCACTTGTTTGAAAAAATACAGCATGAGCTCAGTTTGCCTTTGCTCAGACTGATCCAAGACATTTCTACTCAATGGAATTTGACTTTTTTACAGTATACTGTATGTTCCAAAGGCTGCTGGAACAAAAGAAAGCTGTCAGGCAGTACACCTTAGAAAATAAAATTGAGGATGCAGACGTTAATATCACTCCACCACAACTGAAGCAACTATTGAGTGATGATGATGACATTTGTTTCAAGAGAAACAAACAGGAAATATTTTGATGAGGTGCAAACAGTCATGGAACAGAGTACAACAGCAGCACCACATTCAGAATCTTCTTCATGACACAGCAGCACAGTATCAGGTGGCCCATCCTCTATTGTTGCGGCATTTTCTCCCTCTTCCTCCTCATCCACTGTAACCGAATCTTCTTCTTCACCACCAGCCAAGCATGATAGCACTGTCCCACACTCACTTAGTTCAGCTTCATATCTCAGGAGTCACTTAGAAGATGTTATTGTAACATCTTCATCTGCCTCTTGTAACACAGCCTCAGCACAGTCCATTGATGAAATGCACCTGGCAGAGCCCAATATAAGATGGAATGCTGATCCTTTGAAATACTAGAAATCTGAACAAAATACATGGCCTGCTTTATTAAACAGTGCAATGAAGTACAGGAATTGCCCTCCTATGAGTGTCTGTTCAGAATGATTGTTCAGTTCAGCTGGTAAAGTCATTACTGACACATGATCCCATTTGGCACCAAAAATGCTGAACACCTCACATGTCTCAAAGTCAACATTCCTCACTTTAATTTCAAATATAATACCTGAATAAAACATATAGTAATTTCCCTGAGCAGGCCCTATTCACAAAACACTTTTAAGAATTTGTGCCTGTGGTGAAAATCTTTTGTTAATAGGGTCTACTACATGAAGCTGCAATTAATTGCAACAAGTCAAGTCAAGGCAGGTTAGGCCAGTCCACTATGATCCCATAAGCAGTACAGAATAGAAAAAAAAAATAATAACATCAATGGGTTCAGAGTCCAGATACAGCAAGCAACTGCATTTCATGTCACAAACTTACTTGGTGGTACCAGGTATCACTATCTGATCTGTAAGGTAGTGTACTGCTGTCTGCTACTACTTCTACTATCACTTTTTATCATCACGAGTCATGGTTATGAGTAACAACAACTACTTGTCACTTTTTGTCCTTACCCCAGTCCTCCTTACTGCTACTACTACTTGTCACCTTTTTGGCCTCAAAGTGATCCTGACTGTACTGCTTTAATTTTCGTACAGTGCATGCATGGCTTAGCAGATGCCTGAAAATTCAGAAACTGAATACTCTTTGTATATTTCTCATATCTCCAATATCTGGCTGCATATACTTCACAGAAATAAATGCTACTAAATTGAAAATTCATATAATTTCTTTATTGTTTGCATGTGTGCGTGGTGTAAGCAAGGAACAAAAAACCATGACACACAACTGCCCTGGCGCTTCACCATGTAAGGGCTTCCTCAGTTGGTGTCACAGATTTTTGGTCCTTAATCTAATTATAAAGGGGATTTATACCCTTAAAATAAAATAACACACTATGGCAAGATTTCAGGTGTGGACTTCCTTCATTGGTGTTATATCCTAACTCCTGGCTCTGGAGTGCCGGTACCATTTTGTTTGTTTTGTGATTTAGAGTGGCAGCCCTGTAGCAGCACCCTGCCTGTGGTTTGTGGAGCGCAGCACATTTATTACTGTCTCTGGCAAACTATTTTTTGACTGCATTGCACTTGACCAATGCAATGTGTGACTGGCTGCCTGCTGGTGGGGTGATCACTATGTTTTGTTTTTCTTCTTTATGGATTCAGCATCCACTCCTCGGCATGTTGATTAGATTCAGTAGAAGTAGAAGTAGTTGTAGTACTAGAAAACATTACCACCTCTTGGACCAGGTAGTGTACCATATACCACAGTACACTGGGGCATGCAAAGCAGTTGCATCATTCACATGAGTAGGCTGGGTGGGCTCTCTTAGTGCTGCTCATTTGATCATTCATATCCATTTCTTTGGTTTGTTCTGGAACATCCATCAAAATAATACCCACACAACACCATTAATTAAAAAAGAAATCTTAGATGCCTGGCAGTGCCTGCAGTACTTGGTGTTGCTATGATATACTGTAGGTATTTGCTGCCTGTCTGTCCCTCTCTCTGTCTCTCCCAGCACACTCATGTCACTGGCCCGAGTATGATATGCCACTATTATAGGCCAGCCATGAAGGGGCTAGTAGTGACACATTGCTTTTTTATTTAGCAGTTTTACTTTAATTTTTATACAAATAATCCATTAAATGATTTCCTTTGGGACTTTGTGTCAAATGTGAGCAACTGTGGCTACTTGTATGCATTTTTTTCACATTTTTTCAAATATTGGTCAATAAAGCAGAACTAATCAGAAGTCAGGACTTCACGATGTTCTGGTTCTTATTGAACTGAGGACAACAGTAGGTGATGGTATAGTAGGAGGTACTGACAATGCACTGAGGACCTCAGTGTGTAATGGTTCTATAGGAGATATTGACCATGTACTGAGGACCAAACTGTGTGAATGGTATTAATCAACTATAGGAGGGTCTGGCCATTTAATTTGGGAAAGCAGGTCTGTGTGAATGTCCAATAGGTGGCTCTGACAATGCACTGAGGACAGCAGTGTGAAAAGGTTGTATATGAGGCATTACCTCTGTAATGTGGAAAGACAGGAGTGTGTCATGGTACTATAAGACATAGTGATAATGAACTGAGGACCAGAGTGTATGACTGTACTTTAGGAGGTACTAGCCATGCACTGAGGATGAGTATGTGTGATGGTACTATAGGAGTTGCTAACCATGTACTAATCAACTATAGGATGATCTGGCTATTTAATGTGGGAAAACGTATGTATATGTGTGTGTGTGTGTGTGTGTGTGTGTGAATGTACTAAAGGAGGTACTGACAATGTCCTACAGTCTGGTGTGTGATGGTACTATAGGAGGTACTAACAATGTACCGAGGACCGGACAGTGTGAAGGTACTATAGCGAGCAAACAAACCTTTATTTTTTAAATAGTGCTATTCACACAAAGACCATAGCGCTAGCACAATAGATCATAAAACCACACTTAAAAAAATCCTTAAATAATTAAAAAATATCAGCATTAACAAATTATTTAGAGGCAGGAAAAGCAAGATTAAACAGAAATGCTTTCAATGCAGATTTGAAACTCTCCACGGTCAGGCACTCTCTTACCTGACGAGGTAGAGAATTCCACAGGATGGGGGCTACAAACCCAAATGCCCTGGCCCCTGAGGTCTTCAAATGAACCCTGGGAATCACTAGCTATCCCTTGATGGTGGAGTGTAATGCATGGAGGGGGTAGTAGGGGTGAAAGGCTCATGCAGATAGCACGGTCCCTGCCCCTGTAGGGCTTTGTAGGTCAGGAAGCCGACTTTGAAGGTGATCTGCCACTGATCAGGCAGCCAGTGCAAGCCACGCAGCATAGGCATGATATGGCATGCCCGAGGGAGCCCAGTCAACAGCCTGGCTGCCGCATTCTGCACCAGTTGCAAGTGGGGGATCTCAAACCCTGGTAGCCCCAGGTACAGGGAGTTGCAGTAGTCTATAGGAGGAGCTAAGCATGAACTGAGGACCAGAGTGTGTGATTGTACTTTAGGAGGTACTAGCCATGTACTTAGGACCAAAGTATGTGAAGGTACTATAAGTGGTGTTAACCATGTACCGAGGACCAAAATATTTTAGTGCAGTTTAGTAGGTACTAACCATGTAATTTACTTTCAATGGCAAGTCCAGCTCAGAACCACAAGGAGTGTGCTCGTAGCAATTTAAGAACATGGAAAAGGCAAGCAACAGCACAACTCCATCTGCGATTGTACAAAACGCTTTATTCAAAGTGCAAATTTCAAACGGCCACAGCTCGGGTCAGTACCTCAGCCGGTTTTGAACTGATTAGTTTGTCATCAGGAGGTAATCAGTACATTGCTAGGACAAGCAGGTAGTGTTGCTTGGATAGCATCCTACCATGTTGGATACCAACAGACACAATAATTTTGGTTACATATCAGAAAGCCTTGGATGGCATAGACATGTGACCAAGAATTGGCCTCCTAGTATTCACTGTAAGTAGCTGAGGTATCTGTGAACATGATCTGGATCATAGATCCAACCATTGTATCCAACTATCCAAGGTTGGATCTGATGGATCCACCCATTGGATCCAACTAGCTGAGGTCATATCCAATGGATGTGACTTCATAGAAACATAGGAACATAGACTTTGATTGCAGATAAGGACCACTTGGCCCAGCCAGTCTGCCAATTTCCCTACCTATTGGATAAGCGGCAGATCCTACTTAACGAACATCCTACTTCCTCCTACCCACTACTATAATTGCCTTATGTCTGCCTCATGCATTCTTGAATTTTCCCACTGTTTTTGACCCCACAACCTCCTAATGAAGGCTATTCTATGCGTCCACTACCATCTCCATGAAAAAATACTTTCTCACATTGCCCCTGAACCATCCCCCCCATATCTTCAGATTGTGCCCCCTTATTCTTTCACATCTTTTTTTTCTGAAGGATGTTACCCTCTTGGAGTTTGTTGAATCCCTTGAGGTACTTGAAAGTTTCTATCATGTCCCCCCTCTCTCTCCTTACCTTGGTGGAATACATAATAAGCTCCTTTAGTGTCTCTTTGTATGGCTACTGGTGCAGACCATGCACCATTTTAGTTGCCCTTCTCTGGACAGCTTCCATCCTGTCTATGTCCTTGCAGAGATGGGGTCTCCAGAACTGCATGCAGTACTCTAGATGGGGTCTCACCAACTGTCAGTACAGAGGGATGACAACTTCCTGTTTTCTACTGATGATAACTCATCCTATGCATCCCAGTATCCCCCAGCCCTCCTTACTGCCTTCTCACATTGCTTGCATGCCTTTAGGTCATCTAATATGACTACCCTCTGGTCCTTTTCCATTTTTGTTGTTGTTAGTAACCCCCATTGTGTACTCTTCCCCAGGGTTATTGTTTCTCAGTTGCATTACTTTGCATTACTTTGCATTGAATCTAAGCTGCCTTAATTTTGACCATTCCTCCAAACTTGCCAAGTGCCTCCTCATCCTTTCTACCCTCCTTGTGTATTAATCCTGTTGCAGATCTTTGTGTCATCTGCAAAGAGGCATGCTTTTCATTCCAGTCCCTCTGCAATGTCACCTTTAAAGACATTAAAGAGGACTGGTCCGAGTATTCAACCCTGTGGTACTCCGCTAGTAACCCTCCTTTCTTTGGAATGGACTCCATTCTGTGTCTTGTTGTCCAGTCAATTTTTTACCCAGGCTACCACCCTTGGACCCACTCCCAGGCTGGCTAACTTGTTTATTAATCTTTTGTGTGAGACTGTCAAATGCCTTGCTAATATCTAGGTAGGCCATGACCAAAGCCCCTTCCTGGTCTACTACTTTGGTTACCCAATCAAAGAAATCTTTTAGATTTGTTTGACATGACCTTCCCACTGTGAATCCACTGGCCAGATCCTATACTGGATACCAGCACTATCCAATGGAGGATAGTCAGATCCACAAAAGCACTATCCAAGTAACACTACGAGGGGGTCAAACTGAAGTGCTTGTTGCTTTTTTTTTTGTTTAAAAAAATGTTATCCTGAAAAGACTTTGAAACTGAAAGCATAATGCTGAACATTAGGGAAGGGGGGGTTCTAACCACAGCGTACAGTGCTTGGTTGATTGTTTTTGCTTTTAAAAAAAACATGTAATTGTGAAAAAGACTCTGAAGCTAAATAATGTTTGGAACTTGCTGTAATGCCTCAAAGAAAGGGGAGCATTATTTTATGTGTTGCTTTCTTTTTAAAGGAGAGCTGTCATAAAGTGAATGTTCCACACACCCAAAGACATAGCCCCCAGTAGTTTTTGTTTTTTTTGCTTTTTCACTTTATGACAGGTTTGCTTTAAAAAAAGTGTAATTGTGCTATAGTATATGGTTCGGGCTTATTGTGTATAGGAAATGATGGTTTTCCAAAACTTGGTGTAGGACAGTTCAAAGGTCAAAAAAATTGTACTATCGTTCTGACATCATATCGATAGTACAACAACTTTTCAGCTTGGAATTGCCACCTGACTGGTGAAAACTGCAGCTCCTCACAAAAAAAATCATTGAAAAATGGCCGTGCTGCTTAGTGAGCGGTCAGGCAGGTGGTTGAATGAAACTTTGGACACGGACTGCCACAGTCAGCTCCGTAGTTCCAAACATTCAACTTGTCAGTTATTTTTATAAATGCCACTGTTTTATTCAGTGTTGTGAACAGAGGAACGGCAGTGAGTACCGGGATCTTCAGAGTTGGGAGCACCGCAGGTCTGCAGCGAGGACCCGGAGCTACTGGGATCATGAACACAAGGTATTAAACCTTGCTAAATGAATGTCTCCAGAACACAGGGGAACCATATACTATACAAAATGATGGATGGGCGATTATCCACAACTAAGGCTGTGTTTCCCCATCTCGGGAGTTGATGACATCATGGAGAATGCTCGAGCTTTACTCTCGCGGTCTCTGTGATGTCATCAACACCCTCGATGGAAACACAGTCTTGTTGTGGATGGTCGCCCATCCACTGTTCTATATATACTGTAATGTGCAGTAGCTACAGTATGACCTTTGAGGAGACTGAGGATAATTGTACAGTTTTGCATAGAAAATACATTACTCTTAAGAGCCAATGTGCTTGGTGCTCTGTGCTCTTTGCTCTGTGGCTGTTTTGATTAAAAATCAGAAAATGTTAAAATGGTGTACAGTACAGTACTGACATGGAGCCTTTGGAAATGAGTCTATGACTCAAACATTTGTAATTCCGATATTTCAAAATAAATAAATAAATAATTCAAGTACTGTACTGTATACGGTGCTAAAACAATAATGACAAATAAAGAGCATTTTCAATTTTATATTTTATTGGTGTTTTATTACTATCTAGAGCCATTACAGCATTGCAGTAACACCAGAAAGTCTTTAAATATGGTTTTAAATGGTTTTCAATGATTCCTGACCAACAGACAAATAATTATATAGTTACAGTAGCCATCTCTTTCAGATATCCATCAGCTGACCTCGGAATGGAAATCAGCCGATATCTGAGTGCTACTGCTGACTGTATCACTAAGGTCCTCTTTCCCACCCTTAGCCAATGTGGCGATACTCACTTGTAGGTAATGCACACAATATACATTTTTCTATAATATCAGATATCTGTGGTGCCCCTCATATTCACAGTGAAGAAAGACATGACTCAGTGCAATTTTTTGAGTAAAAAACCTATGGGAAAATATGGTCCTCGGTAGACTGTGACATGCCCTGGTCCTTACTAATACACAAAAGTGAGAGCGTGTGTTTGTGTGTGTGTGTGTGTGTGACATGAAATTTAATAGAGGAAGATTTCAGTATTTAGCTTACCAGCTGGATTATTATGCATTGTCTTCAATATTAACCCCAAATGCTCAAGAAAGCATTTCAAAGCAGTTTGCTTATGGGTGACCTACAGTAGGTGGTCCTCAGACTACTTCAAGCTTTCATCTCTGTCTGAAAAAAATGATAATTATATCCTGTAGTTGCAACTGAAGTACTGTATGAAGTGTGCCTGCTCAAGATATCCTACAAAGATTGTCTCTAGTCCTTAAAAGCTGGCAAACTGCCATCTGTGACCTTTAAGGGGACTGTCATTCTTCAAGTGTACCCCAGTGTGGGCTTCAGATATAACTATATGTTGACTGTGATTAGTGTTGCCAATCACAGTGCTAACTCAGAGAAGGGATCTGTGTAGGAATTATATAATACTGGTAAAGGCAATTGAACACCCAGGATAATATGAGCTTTGCAAATGAGCAGCAGTTAATTCACAAGGTTTTCTCCTCATAAAACTACCAGTGCATGGAGAGAACTCGCTTTCACAGCTGGTAATTAACAATTACCACACAGGCAGTAATAGCCACATCATTTAAATAAACTTTGTAAGGAATGTTAGCAGGTTGGAAATGTGGGTTGCAAATCAATCATCAGTCAACTGTCAGCTTCTGGGTCTCTCAGATGGAGATTAAGATATGCTCCTGTGAGCAATACGATACAGCACCTCTTTAATGGTGGTAGCAAAGAACTAAACTTTTGTGTCTACTCCCTCCACTTTGTCCTTCCCAAACCTTGCTGAGAATCCAATATGTGGCCCCATGAAAACAGTCATCAGCAGCAAAAACCCCACAGCCAAGTGTGGGCTGGCCTCAATTTGTAGTTTTTGTGCAAAAACATTTTTTTTTTACTTACTGTTTACTACAGTATAATAGATTCTAGCAGGCTGATTCTGCTGCCTCCTATGCTGCATTTGCTGTAAATTGAAACCCAGAATCCCCTGCAGCTGATGTCAGCGCTGTGCTGCAGCAGTGGATTCAGTAGCAATAATGCCCGACAGGGTAGGCGGTGGAGCAATACCGGACCGCCAGGCGAATGAGGCCCGACGCCGCAGGCGGAGGGCCTTATAGCCCTTGGCTGGTCCGGTATTGCCCATACTGCCCACCCTGAGGGCATTATTGTGTTTAGAAATGGCACTGCAAAAGAAAAAAGATTCATTAAAAAAAAAAAAAATTGTTTAACTAAAGTTTTGTAGTCATTTTTAGTAAAGTAATTCCTCCTCCAGTATGGATTTTTGTCCTATTGCTGATTCCGTGGGGGTTGTGTGCAGTTTGTGACCGAGTCTACGTTGTTGCGTACTATCGGGACTAAAGAGGAAGCTTGGAGAGTCCATGGGGGGTTGGTGTGCAGTTTGTGTCGGGCTCTGCTGGTGTGGTTCTTGACCAGGACGGGACGGGAGGAAGCTAAGAAGACGGCGGGCGGAGAGTCAGCAGTGCGATGAGTTCCAGAATGTTAGATTTTTTTTTTTTTTTAAAATGGAAGCGTTTTCTGTTGGCATGCGGAAGAGGCAGCTTTATGTAGTGGCGCTGCTGCAGTTTTGAATTACTCCGTTGGTGACTGTGATGTGGAGACGGACAGCTTGAGTTTTATTTAAAAAATTTCATTTTTAATTGTGATACTTTCTGGATGTGGTCAGGTCTGGGTTCATGTGGCAGGTGGCACTGAATTGGGAGGGTAGGGGTAGGGATGTTCGCTAAGCTTAGTGAAAAAATAAGCTAATTTGAAATGGAAATGAAGTATTTTGGGCCAATTAGGAGCCGAGGTAGGTACTAGGATACTAGAGTGGTTAAGGGCAGTATAGGTGGATTCTTACTTGCTGGTCATCTATTGAAACTTAATGTACCCCTATCTTGAGGGTACTGACCAATCAGATTGCAGCAAGTAAGAAGCCCATTTTCTAATAGCCTATAGAGCATGTTTGAGTTTTTATAAGTTCTCGTCTTTTGTTTGCTGGTCCTGCTACACTCATGAGATTAAGTACAGTCACAGGGGACTGTGCTTTGCCACAAAAGAACAGTGAGAAAGGGAAAAGTCTGATCTGAGGTTATAAATGTTCTAACATTCACTGCTTGTTATTAAATCTCCCACTGCGGCAGCTCAGCTCTAACATCATCTGAAGGGATTCTGGGATTACTGGTTACAAATGTCAACATGAGGTTTTGCACACTAAATGTAACTTGGGACCACCCACAGTTCATTGTGGGGCTCTCAGTGCAAACTGTTACCTTTTTTGGCAGCTGCTTTAACCAGTTAGCTACAATGGCCCATACATACATACAGTAGTAAGAGAGTTACATTTCAGTTGCACTACACAGCAAAAGCAATCAAAGCAAGTTATATTGTGTAGTCAAGGTGAAAGATCTTTAATAATTATAAGAATGTTGATCAGAGCTGAAGGCTACAGTGTGAAAATATTAACCCTCGAGGGATGAAACTTTTTCAGTGTATGGCATATTGCTTCACTTATTTAAAGTATCGGAGACGTGCCAAATTTACCAGTATTTTGGAAAGGGCAAGGTTTGCCTCTTAACATAGAAACATAGAATTTGATGGCAGATAAGGACCACTTGGCCCACCTAGTCTGCCCATTTCCCTACCTAACGGATAAGCTGCAGATCCCAGTTAACCAACAGCCTACTTCCTCCTACCTCTCTCTAGAATTGTTTTATGTCTGTCCCATGCATTCTTGAATTCTCCCACTGTTTTTGATTCTACGACCTCCTCAGAAAGGCTGTTCCATGTATCCACAACCCTCTCTGTGAAGAAATACTTCCTCACATTACCTCTGAGCCGTCCCCCCTCTATCTTCAAATTGTGCCCCCTTGTTTTTACACATCTGTTTTTCTGAAAGATGCTACCCTCTTGGACTTTGTTGATTCCCTTGAGGTATTTGAAAGTTTCTATCATGTCCCCCTTCTCCTTCATTTCCTTGAGGCTCTACATCTTTAGCTCCTTTAGTCTTTCTTCAAATGTCTTCTGATGTAGACCCTGCATCATTGTGGTTGACCTCCTCTGGGCAGCCTCTACCATGTTTATGTCTTTGTGGAGATGGGGTCTCCAGAACTGTACACAGTGCTCCAGATGTGGTCTTACCAACTGTCTGTACAGAGGGCCACAACTTCCTGTTTTCTACTGGTGATGCCTCTCCCTATGCATACCAGTATCCCCCAGCCCTCCTTACTGCCTTCTCACATTGCTTGCATGCCTTTAGGTCATCTAATATGACTACCCTCTGGTCCTTTTCCATTTTTGTTGTTGTTAGTAACCCCCATTGTGTACTCTTCCCCAGGGTTATTGTTTCTCAGGTGCATTACTTTGCACTTCTTTCAATTGAATCTAAGCTGCCTTAATTTTGACCATTCCTCCAAACTTGCCAAGTTCCTCCTCATCCTTTCTACCCTCCTTGTGTATTAATCCTGTTGCAGATCTTTGTGTCATCTGTAAAAAGGCATACTTTTTCTTCCAGTCCCTCTGCAATGTCACCTTTAAAGACATTAAAGAGGACTGGTTCGAGTACTGAACCCTGTGGTACTCCGCTAGTAACCCTCCTTTCTCTGGAGTGGACTCCATTCTGTGTCCTGTTGTCCAGTCAATTTTCTACCCAGGCTACCATCCTCGGACCCACTCCCAGGCTGGCTAACTTGTTTATTAATCTTTTGTGTGAGACTGTCAAATGCCTTGCTAATATCTAGGTAGACCATGTCAACAGCCCCTCCCTGGTCTACTACTTTGGTTACCCAGTCAAAGAAATCTTTTAGATTTGTTTGACATGACCTTCCTGCTGTGAATCCACTGGCCAGATCCTATGCTGGATACCAGCACTATCCGATGGAGGATAGTCAGATCCACAAAATCACTATCCAAGTAACACTACAAGGGGGTCAAACTGAAGTGTTTGTTGTTTTGTTTTTGTTTAAAAAAATGTTATCCTGAAAAGACTTTGAAACTGAAAGCATAATGCTGAACATTAGGGTAGGGGGGTTCTAACAACAGTGTACAGTGCTTTGTTGATTGTTTTTGCTCTTAAAAAAACATGTAATTGTGAAAAAGACTCTGAAGCTAAAACATTTATGGAACTTGCTGTAATTCCTGAAGGAGAGGGGGGCATTATTTTATGTGTTGCTTTCTTTTTAAAGAACAGCTGTCATAATGTGAATCTTCCACACACCCAAAGACATACCCCCCAGTAATGTTTTTTTTTTGCTTTTTCACTTTATAACAGGTTTGCTTTAAAAAAGTGTAATTGTGATCTAGTACATGGTTTGGGCTTACTGTGTATGGGAAATGATGGTTTTCCAAATCTTGGTGTAGGACAGTTCAAAGGTCAAAAAAGTTGTGCTATTGTTCTGACATCACATCAATAGTACAACAACTTTTCAGCTTGGAATTGCCACCTGACTGGTGGAAACTGCGGCTCCTCACAAAAAAAAAAAATCATTTAAAATGGCGGCGCTGCTTAGTGAGCGGTCAGGCAGGTGGTTGAATGAAACTTTGGTCATGGACTGCCACAGTCAGCTCCACGTTTCCAAACATTCAACTTGTCAGTTACTTTTATAAATGCCACTGTTTTTTTCAGTGTTGTGAACAGAGGAACAGCAGTGAGTACTGGGATCTTCAGAGTTAGGAGCACCGCAGGTCTGCAGCGAGGACCCGGAGCTACTGGGATCGTGAACACAAGGTATTAAACCTTGCTAAATGAATGTATCCAGAACATAGGGGAACCATATACTATACAAAATAATGGATGGGCGATTATCCACAACTAAGGCTGTGTTTCCCCATCTTGGGAGTTGATGACATTATGGAGACTGCTCGAGCCTTGCTCTTGTGGTCTCTGTGATGTCATCAACACCCTCAATGGAAACACAGCCTTGTTTTGGATGGTTACCCATCCACTGTTCTATGTATACTGTAATGTGCAGTAGAGACGGTATGGCCTTTGAGGAGATTGAGGATAATTGTACAGTATTGTATAGAAAATGCGTTACTTTTAAGAGTCAATGTGCTCGGTGCTCTGTGCTCTTTGGTCTGTGGCTGTTTTGATTAAAAATCAGAAAATGTCAAAATGGTGTACAGTACAGTACTGACATGGAGCCTTTAGAAATGAGTCTATGACTCAAAGGTTTGTAATTCCGATATTTCAAAGTAAATAAATAAATAAAGTACTGTACTGTATACGGTGCTAAAACGATAATGTCAAATAAAGAGCATTTTCAATTTTATATTTTATTGGTGTTTTATTACTATCTAGAGCCATTACAGCATTGCAGTAACACCAGCAAGTCTTTACATACAGTTTTAAATGGTTTTCAATGATTTCTGACCATCAGACAAATAATTATGTAGTTACAGTAACCATCTCTTTCAGATATCCATCAGCTGACCTCGGAATGGAAATCAGCCGATATCTGAGTGCCACTGCTGACTGTATCACTAAGGTCCTCTTTCCCACCCTTAGCCAATGTGGTGATACTCACTTGTAGGTAATGCACACAATGTACATTTTTCTATAATATCAGATATATGTGGTGTCCATCATATTCACAGTGAAGAAAGACATGCCTCCGTGCAATTTTTTGATTAAAAAACCTATGGGAAGATATGGTCCTGGGTAGACTGTGGCATAACCTGGTCCTTACTAATACACTATGTGTGTGTGTGTGTGTGTGTGTGTGTGTGTGTGTGTGTGAGAGAGACAGGAAAGTTAACAGAGGAAGATTTCAGTATTTAGCTTACCAGAAGGATTATTGTGCATTGTCTTCAATATTAATCCCCAAGTGCTCAAGAAAGCATTTCAAAGCAGTTTGCTTATGGGTGACCTACAGTAGGTGGTCCTCAGACTACTTCAAGATTTTATCACTGCCTGAAAAAATGATAATTATATCCTGTAGTTGCGACTGAGGTACTGTATGAAGTGTGCCTGCTCAAAATATCCTACAAAGATTGTCTCTAGTCCTTAAAAGCTGGAAAACTGCCATCTGTGATCTTTAAGGGGACTGTCATTCTTCAAGTGTACCCAAGTGTGGGCTTCAGATATAACTATATGTTGACTTTGATTAGTGTTGCCAATCACAGTGCTAACTCAGAGAAGGGATCTGTGTAGGAATTATATAATACTGGTAAAGGCAATTGAACACCCAGGATAATATGAGCTTTGCAAATGAGCAGCAGTTAATTCACAAGGTTTTCTCCTCATAAAACTACCAGTGCATGGAGAGAACTCGCTTTCCCTGCTGGTAATTAACAATTACCACACAGGCAGTAATAGCCACATCATTTAAATAAACTTTGTAAGGAATGTTAGCAGGTTGGAAACATGTGTTGCAAATCTATCATCAGTCAACTGTCAGCTTCAGGGTCTCTCAGATGGAGATTAAGATATGCTCCTGTGAACAATACGATACAGCACCTCTTTAATGGTGGCATGAAAGATCTTAACTTTTGTGTCTACTTCCTTCACTTTGTCCTTCCCAAACCTTGCTGAGAATCCAATATGTGGCCCCATGAAAACAGTCATCAGCTCAATAGCCCATAGAGCATGTTTGAGTTTTTATAAGTTCTCATCTTTTGTTTGCTGGTCCTGCTACACTCATGAGACTAAGTACAGTCACAGAGGACTGTGCTTTGCCACAAAAGAACAGTGAGAAAGGGAAAAGTCTGATCTGAGGTTATAAATGTTCTAACATTCACTGCTTGTTATTAAATCTCCCACTGCGGCAGCTCAGCTCTAACATCATCTGAAGGGGATTCTGGGATTACTGGTTACAAAATGTCAACATGAGAGTTTTGCACACTAAGTGCAACTTGGGACAACCCCCACAGTTCATTGTGGGGCTCTCAGTGCAAACTGTCACCTATTATGGCAGCAGTTTTAACCAATTAGCTACAATGGCCCATACATACATACAGTAGTAAGAGAGTTACATTTCAGTTACACTACACATCAAAAGCAATCAAAGCTAGTTATATTGTGTGGTCAAGGTGAAAGATCTTTAATAATTATAAGAATGTTGATCAGAGCTGAAGGCTACAGTGTGAAAATATTAACTCTCAAGGGATGAAACGTTTTCATTATATGGCATATTGCTTCACTTATTTAAAGTATCGGAGAAGTGCCAAATTTACCAGTATTTTGGAAAGGGCAAGGTTTGCCTCTTAACATAGAAACATAGAATTTGATGGCAGATAAGGACCACTTGGCCCACCTAGTCTGCCCATTTCCCTACCTAACGGATAAGCTGCAGATCCTAGTTAGCCAACAGCCTACTTCCTCCTACCCCCCACTAGAATTACCTTATGTCTGTCCCATGCATTCTTGAACTCCCCCACTGTTTTTGATTCTACGACCTTCTCAGAAAGGCTGTTCCATGTATCCACAACCCTCTCTGTGAAGAAATACTTCCTCACATTACTTCTGAGCCGTCCCCCCTCTATCTTCAAATTGTGCCCCCTTGTTTTTGCACACCTCTGTTTCTGAAAGATGCTACCCTCTTGGACTTTGTTGATTCCCTTGAGGCATTTGAAAGTTTCTATCATGTTCCCCCTCTCCCTTCTTTCCTCGAGGCTATACATCTTTAGTTCCTTTAGTCTTTCTTCATATGTCTTCTGATGCAGACCCTGCATCATTTTGGTTGACTCTTCTGGACAGCCTCCACCCTGTCTATGTCTTTGTGGAGATGGGGTCTCCAGAACTGTACACAGTACTCCAGATGTGCACTTACCAACTGTCTGTACAGAGGGCCAACAACTTCTTGTTTTCTACTGGTGATGCCTCTCCTATGCATCCCAGTATCCCCCAGCCCTCCTTACTGCTTTCTCACATTGCTGGCCCACCTTTAGGTCATCTGATATGACACCCAGGTCGTTTTCCATTTTGTTGTTGTCAGTATCTCACCCCCACTTGTGTACTCTTCCCTGGGTTTTTGTTTCCCAGGTGCAGTACTTTACACTTCTTGCATTGAATCTAAGCTGCCATACATTTGACCATTCCTCCAACTTGCCAAGTCCCTTTTATCCTTTCCACCCACCTGTGTATCAACCCCTGTTGCAGATCTTTGTGTCTTCTGCAAATAGACATACTTTCCTTCCAGTCCTTCTGCAATGTCACTTATAAAGACATTAAAGGTCCAGCCCCAGTACTGAACCCTGCAGTACCCACTAGTAACCCTCCTTTCTTCACTTTGGACTCCATTTACTATTACTTGCTGTGTCCTGTTGTCCAACCAGTGTTTTACCCAGGCTACCACCCTGGGACCCACTCCAGACTGACTAATTTGTTTATTAATCTTTGTCTGGGACTTTGTCAAATGTCTTGCTAAAGTCTAGGTAGGCCATGTCCACAGTCCCTCCCTGGTCTACTGTTTTGGTCATCCAGTCAAAGAAATCAATTAGATTTGTCTGACATGACCTTCCTGCTGTGAATCCATGCTGTCTTGGGTCCTGTTCCCCACTGGTCTCTAGGTACTCAACAGTTCCTTCCTTCAGAAGTGATTCCATCATTTTCCCTACCACTGAGGTCAAACTGACAGGTCCGTAGTTTCCTGCCTCTGTCTTGCTCCCACTTTTGTGAAGGGGAATCACATCCGCCTTCCTCCAGTCCTCAGGTACCACCCATCCTCCCATGATTTATTAAAAGGGTAGTCAGTGGTGTTACTAGTTCTTCCTTAGTCCTTTTAGAATTCTGGGTGAATCCATCAGGCCCATTGCTTTATCCACCTTCAGTTTTAGAGTTCTTTCAGAACCCTTTCTTCTGTGAAAGGACTAATATCAACCCCCCTATCCAAAGTGCTTCTATTGACTGGATTAGGTATTTCCCCTTGCTTTTCCATTGTGAACACTGAGCAGAAGTGTTCGTTCAGTATCCCTGCTTTTTCACTGTCGCTTCTGCCCAACCACCTTCCTCTTTGTTTAGCCTCAGTATCCCTGCCTTAGTCTTTCATTGCTCCCTAATGTACCTATAAAAGGTTTTATCCCCCTTCTAAACCAAGTTGGCTACCTTTTCCTCAGTTTAGGCCTTTGCTATTCTGACTGCCTTACCCACTTCCTCCTGCTTTAACTGGTACAGTTCTCTGTCCTGTTACTTCTGTGTTTCCTTATACTTCCTGAATGCTATCTTTTTCTCCCTTACCTTCCCCGCCACTACTTTTGAGAACCATAGTGGCTTTTTCTTTCATTTTGATTTGTTTATTTGCTTCACACAAAGGTTTGTTGCCTCTGTGATGGCAGTTTTGATTTTCCCCATTGTTGCACCACCCCACCTTCTTGCCTGTTTGCTAGTGCTTTTCTTAGGCATGCTCCCATTTTTAAAAAATCAGCCCTCCTGAATTCCAGTACCTACACTTTTGTGTGGCTTGACTCTACAGCTAAGTTTATCGTCAACCACACTGTTTGGTGGTCACTTGTTCCCAGATGGCTACCCACTTCAAGATCAGAGATTCTCTCTCCATCTCCATTTGAGAGTACCAGGTCTAAGATTGCTCTCTCCCCAAGTGCGTTCCAAAACTAGCTGTCTGAGGCATGCCCCTGTAGGGCATCAAGAATGGCCTTGCTCTTGGATGTGGCTGCAGCAAAGGTGCTCCAGTCAACATCTGGCATATTCAGGTCCTCTATCAGCAATATCTCCCCTTTCTCTGCCATCCCAAGGATGCCTTCTATCATTTCCTTGTCCATTTCCTCCCCCTGAGATGGGGGTCTGTATACAACCCCTGTGCAGATTGTGGAGCCATTTCCAGTCTCCAGGGTGACCCACAGAGCCTCCTCTTCTCCCTGTTTACCCTTTAGTTCTGTTACTTTTATCCCTTCCCCTACATAGAGAGCTACTCCTCCTTCTCTCCTTCCCGCCCTGTCCCTCCTGTAGATTGTGTACCCTGGTATGTTGACATCCCAGTCATGGTTCTCTGTGTACCATATTTCTGTGACTGCCACAATATCCAGGCATCCCTCTTCCATCAAGGCCACCATTACAGGGAGCTTTTTACCTAGACTACTGGCATTGGTACTCATTACCCTCCATTTCTGTATGGCTTTATTTCTTTTTGCCCCATCCCTGTCCCTACTACCTTTGTCTTTTTCTCCATTTACCCCTGCCCTTCTCCCCATCAAATGCTCTATTTTGGTGTTTACCTCAATAGTTACTTGATTTTTTGGGGGAAGCAAGGATTTCCCTTCTCCTCTTCAGTGCCTCCCCCCTTGGCTAGTTTACATGCTTGCCACTGAAGCATTTAAACCTATCACCAAGGATACTGGTTCTCCTCCAGGATAGATGTAGACCATTGTGCCTATATAGGCCTGCATCCCTCCAGGTGGAGCCCCAGTCCCCAGTGAAGCTAAATCCCTGAGCTCTGCACCAGTCTTTCAATCAGTCATTGAATCCCATGGTGCAGAGTGCCCTAGCCTCATCCCTTCAATAGATAGGTAGCACTTCCCAGAAAGTTACCATGTGTGCTACTTATCAAAGGCCCTTCCCCAACTGCACAAACTCTTGTTGCACTGCTCTGATCTGATTCTCAGCCAGGTCATTCGTTCCTAGGTGGATAATGACATCCAGCTCCCTCCCCTTGCCTGCTCCCACGATCCTGATGATTCATTTCCTGTCCCTTCAAGCCTTGGTGCTGGGCAGGCACCTACCTCCTTTCCTCCCTCCCCAGTTCTACCCCTAACAACTGAGTCCCCACCAGTAGTTTCTCTTCCCTGTGGGTCCTGGGCCACCTCCTGTGGGTCTTCATTGTGGAGGTTCCCAGCATCCTCCTTGGTCTCCACTGCAGGTGCCTCCATAGAGGAACCATGCTTTGCCAGAGTGGCGAATGAATTGTGGAGAGGCACAACTGGAGGGATGCCCCTCTGTTCCACCACCCTCACCCTCCCTGAGCCCACCTTGGTCCAACCACTCCTCATTCTTGGCAACCTCTGAGATAATGGTGGTAACCTGGGTGGTCCCTGGGTGGGGGAGCAGGTTTCCAGAATCCTTGCCAGGTCAGCATGGAGATGAACAACCTCCTCCCTCAGACCAGAGAGGTGCCTGCAAATAGGGCAGCAATGCAGTCTCCAGAATGTCTCCTGGAAGACTGCTGCTCCACAGCCAGTGCATTGCACCACTCCCCACATGTCTGTGTCCCTTCCAGTTACAGATGCTTTTTTGTTTTTTGTTCTTGTTTTAGTGTGTGCAAGCTTGTGAGTGTCTCTACCTCCTATTCAGTGTGCTATACCTTTAAGGATATGAACCGTGTATGTTGTTAGCAGTTTTGAGGAAGTGATGTCAGAGCTCCTGCTATAAAGAGTTATGCGCTTGGGGTGGGTGGGGTGAGGGAAGGGTGGGTGGGAGTAAAACAATCACCTACAACTTACCTGCCCACTGGGTGCCTTCCTTCCTTTCTACACACATCTATTTCACAAAGGCTGAGTAGTCAGGTCTAGTCACAACTGACTGCAAATATCTCCCAGCTGCAGTTCCTCCCCAGCAAATTAAAGTTAAAACTAAGAAAAGTCCACCCCAAAAACAGGCAAAGTTCTACTTTGCAACATCTGTGATGGATACACAAATATACTCACATGCATTACTAAATACATGTAAGGTATGCATGCATATGCAGACTATTGGTGAGAAAAATTGCACCCTTTGTGTAACAGAGAAACATAAAAATATAAAATGTTACATCAGAAAGTATCACTGGGCCCACCTAGTCTACCCATTTTTTTTAGACCTTTGCTTATTGCTGCAGACCCAGCTTGATCTACGGTACATCTCTTCCACTCCCTCCCTTCCTTACCCCTATGATTCACTTATGCCTGTCTCAGGCATTTTTGAACCCCATCACTGTTTTTATCTCCACTACTTCTGCTAGAATGCTGTTTCATGCATCCTCCATGCTTTCTGTGAAGAGGTACTTCCTCACACTCCTACTGAATTTAACCCCCGAAATTTTGTAGCATGCCCCCTTGTTCTAGAGCAACTTTTTCTCTGAAAAACACCTAACCCCTGCAGCGTATTTACCCCCTTGAGGTATTTAAAGGCCTCTATCATATCCCCCATTTCCTTCCTCTCTTCCATGGTATACATATTTAATTCCTTAAGCCTCTCCTCATAAAGCTTTTGATGCAGACCCTGCACAATTTTGGTATCCCACCTCTAGATGCCTCCACTCTGTCTATGTTCTTCCTGAGATGTGGTTTCCAGAATGGGACACAGTACTCATGGTGAGGTTTTATCAGCAGTCTATATAGTGCCAGCACCACCTCCCTTTTCCTGCTGGCTATACCCCTTGCTATGCACCCCAGCATCCCACTAGCCCTTCTGACTGCATTGTAATGCAGTCTGGCCACATTTAGGTCATCTGAAATGATTACCACTAGGTTTCTTTCCTGCTTGGTCTCTGTCAGTATCATGCTGCCCATTTTGTACTCCACTCCTGGGTTTCTATGGCCTAAGTGCATTATTTTGCACTTTTTTGCATTAGAACTACCATACCCTTTCTTGATCACTCATCCACTCTTTTCAGATCCCTACCCTCCATTACAACCCCCCCTAAAGTGTCCACTCTGTTGCATATCTTGGGTTCATCGACAAAGAGGTAGACCTTTCATTCAGTTGCTCTGCAATGCCACTTATAAAGACATTGAAAAAGACCAGTCCCAGCACTAATCCCTGAGGTACCCCACTGGTCACCCTCCATTCCTCTGAGTGAATTCAGTGTCCTATCCACTAACCAGTCTCTTACCCAGGTTTCCACTTATTTCAAACCCCCATGTTCACCATCTTTCTTACCAGTGTCCTATGTGGAGCGATGTTAAACACCTTGCTGAAACCCAGGTAGGCCATGTCTATAGCTCCTCCCTGATCAATCTCCTTGGTCACACATTCAAAGAAATCTATCAGATTTGCTTGACATGACTTTCCCTCTGAGAAACCATGCTGCCATGGAGCCTGTAATCCATTGAATACAAGATAGTCCAAAATCCTTTCCTTTAGTAGTGAGTCCATTAATTTAACCATAACTGATGTCAGACCGATGGGCCTATAATTGCCCACCTCTTCTCTACTACCCCTTTTGTGCATTGTGACTACCACTGCCCTTCTCCAGTCCCCCAGGATGATGCTTGACTCCAGTGATCTGTTAAATAGTTTTATCAGAGGAGCAGCCAGTACCTCCCTGAGCTCCCATAACAACCTTGGATATACCCTGTCTGGCCCCATAGCTTTGTCCACCTTCAGGTTAGCAAGTGTTTTCTGGACTTTCTCCACAGAAAATGGACTACTGTCCATTCCTCTACTCTCAAAGGTCCTGATGCCTTTTTGTGGTCCTTCCCCATCTCCTTCTACTGTGAATACTCAGCAGAAGTATTTGTTCAAGATGTTGGCCTTTTATTGATTCCCTTTCATACAGTCACCCCCCCATAACCTTGCAGTCCCTCCCTTTTCTCCCTAACTTACCTAAAAAATGTCTTGTCTCTTTGAAACTCCCATAGCTTTTCTTTTCTCAGTTTGTGCCTTTGCGTGCCTTACTGCTTTATCTGTCTCCCTCTGTTGTCCCAGATACACGTCCCTATCCTTCTCTCTCTCTCTCTCTGGTTCACCTTTTACTTTCTGAATACTACATTTTTTTATGTTACCTTTTCTGCTACCTCTTTTGGGAACCAGAGTGATCTTCTCTTTCTTCTACTTTTACTTACCTGCTTGACACAGAGTTCATCACCTTTATATACACTCTTTTAGTTTGGCCCTTTTTCTCCTCCCCTGGTCCTCTCCCTGCCAGGTCATTCCTGAGGTATTCACCAATCTTAATAAAATCTGCCCTTTTGAAGTCTAGGACTTGCACCATTGTGTGGTTGGATTCTGCAGCTATTCTTATGATGAACCACACTGTATGATGTTCACTGGTCCCCAGATGGCTTCCCACCTTAACTTTTGCAACACTGTCCCTATTAGTAAGCACTAGATCCAGTATTACTCCATCACGAGTGGGTTCACTAACTAGTTGCCTGAGGAAAGCCCCCTGAAAGTAGTCCAGGATGTCCCTGCTTCTAGTTGAAGCTGCTACAGGGAGATCTACATCTAATATGTTGAATTTCCCCACCAGTAACACCTCCCCCTTTCAGCCATCCTGGCAATTGCTTCAATATTACCTTTATCTAATCTAATCAAATCAAATCAGTCTAAGTCATCCACCTGAGCCAGAGACCTGTAGATCACCCCTGTCTAAATAGTGGCCCTGTTTCCCAACTTGAGGGTGGCCAACACCACCTCTGTCCTCCCAAGCCCCTCTGAATTCCCTTTATTTCTATTGCTTTTCTGCTTTCCTTCACAAAAAGCACCACTACCCTCCTTCCCTTCCTACCCTGTCACTCCTAAATATCGTGTAGGCTGGTATGACCATGTCCAAGTCATGGTTGTTCATGCACAATGACTCAGTAATGGCCACAGTATCCAGATCTCCCTCTGCCATGATGGCCGGAGGGTCTGGGAACTTATTTCCAAGACTTCTCACATGTCCACACATGGCCTTCCAGATTTTGTTATCCCTCTGCTTATTGCTTCCCTTTTTTCCTCCAATGCCCCTTTCCTCCTTTTTCTTTTCTAATTGCCTGTTCCCCCTCCCTACTTTACTAATCCCCTACTTCCTTGATATATTCACTCCATAGTGGGACTTTCACCCTTTGGGATCTCTCTACACACTATCTCTTCCTGAGGGGGACAGTGTCTGCCTCCCCTTTTTCTTCCACTACCCCTCTGCTCATTTAAATGCTCATTGAAGTAATGTTTAAACTGTTCACTGAGAACTGTGGCTGCCCTCTTGGATGGATGCAGGTCATCCCCTCCATATAGGCTCTCATCTTCCCAGGTGAGCCTCCAGTCCATAATGCACCATGCCCTCCACTCTGCACCATTCCTTCAACCATGAGTTGAAGTACTTTGAAGTAATTTGTGCAGAGCTCCCTCACCTTCCCCCACCATAGGCTGACAGGACCTCCGCAAAAGCTACAGAGCTTGCTACCTGTCTTATCATATGAGAGGAGGCTGAGGGATTTGAACATGTACTCACTGGAGAAGAGGGGGTCAGGGGCATGATTGAAACCTTTAAGTGCATGAAAGGAATAAACAAGACAGGTACAGAGGGGCTGTTCAAAGTAAGGGAGGGAGGGACACCAGGGCCATGATGTGAGACTGCAGGGTGGAAGGTTCAGGAGGGAGAGGAGGACACTTTTACAGAGAGGTGGTGGCTGGGTGGAATATGTTACCTGCAGAATTAGTATCCAGTAGGACAGTGGACTGCTTCAAAGGGGATGGGACAGGACAAGGGGAGGGTTAATGAAGGGAAGCGTGGAAGGGAGGGGCAGCTGCAGAATAGGGGTGTTAGCTGCACATTTGAGCAGACTTGATAGACCTCTAGGCCTTTATCTGCTAGCAAATTTCATATGTTCGAATGTCTAAGACTACCTCCCAGCTTTGTAAATTCCCCCTTCACTGTTTCTCCCCATATCTGGCCAGGTCATTTGTACCCAGATGGACAATTACATCCAACTCCACCTCCCTTACTACTGCTCTAGTGATCTCTAGCCATCTTCTCTGAGTGGATCTGTTGAATACTCTTCCCATCCCTCCATGCAGTGGTGCCAGGTAGGCACCTGATCACCCTCTCTGCCCCCTGTCCTACTCCCAGCTCTAGCCACCTAATGCTTGAGTCCCTACCAGAAGTTGCTTCTTCTTTCTCTGGGGTCCTCTTCCACCCACCTTGGGGCCTCCACACAGCAGAGCCCTCACATCCTCCCCAGCCACTACCACAGGTGCTTCTTGACAGTCCTACACTGCCTGAGTGGTATATAAATTTGTAGTGGAACTGGTTGTGGTTGAGAAATGTGCCTATGACCTCCCAAACCTTCCAGATCCCATTATCCCTCCCTCCTTGATCCCACTGTAGTCCAGCCACTTCTCCTATCTGGCATCATTGGAGGTAAAAGGGCTGGACTTTGTGGTTCCTGGGTGGAAGAAAAGGTCACCCTACTCCTAGTCAAAGCAGCCCCGAGTCTAGTGACTCACCTTAAACAAGGCATGTAGGCTAACAACTGGGGCACCAAGACTAACCCATACCTGCCATCTATACACCATGGCTAATCTACTCAACCTAGATGAACGCCTCAAATGCCAAACCTGCCTCCTAACTAAAAAGTCACTCCTTGGTCTATCCCCACCAGGTCTGACTGCCTCTATCCACTGAGCAAACCCTCCAGTGCATACCTGCATCTCCTGCAAAACTGCACTGGTAGTACCAAGGGCAAGAACCTCTCAAGGTCAAAGGGCATACTCCTACAGAGCCCCTTCTTGGTATAACACTCTCCCCACCAGTATCACTGATGCCTCCACAATCTCTCACTTTAAAACCATCCTTAGAAAACACCTGCTCACTACATGCAGCTGTGGCTGCCTCTAAGTCATTTTCCAATTCTTGTCCAGACAAAGCTCCCTGAGCGGCTCACAGACCTTCTGTCTATCTCAACCTATATTGCTACTCTCTTCCCCACACTCCTCTACATTGATTTCATCCACCTAGCCCTGCCTATGTCAGCCTACTGTACTATTCGGCATGTATCAACTATTTACTGTCAATCCTGTAATGCTCATCTGTAATGGTATGGAATACCTTGGTCTGGCTTTGCTTTGCCAACTCACCCTGTCTCTTAACAGTACTCTTTTTTTTTTTTTCTTTTGTATGTATGTTGTTTGCACTGTTTTGTCCTCTCTGTGATGAGGTACCTTTGTAAATGAGCCTCTGGCTCAAAGGTTGTTAAACTGATGTTCCAATAAATAAATAAATAAAAATAAAAAATAAATAAAATAAAATAGTGACCTCCTCCTGACTCACAGTTAATGCACTCTCTAATCTGGAGGCCTTCTCTGCCAAACAAAAGAGGCACAGGTAGATGAGGCAGCAATGCAGTCTCCAGAAGGTCTTCCTGAAGACTGCCACCCCACAACCACTGCACTGCACCACTGCCCACATTTTGAGCCCCTGCACTTCCTGACATCTATCCCACAACCCATTAAGGTTAAGCTGTACACAACACCTGTTACCAAAGTATTATACCAATACAGTACCACAGTACCACTTGCCAAAGTATAATACAGTACAAATAATTTGATACAACCCTTAATTTACCTACTCTAGCTATGTCACAGAAACAGGTATGTTATAAACGGCACATTTACAAATAACTGTTTTTGTTCCTGGCTGCCAATATTGGCTAAGGCCATGGCAACAAAAACTTCATTGTAGCAGTCATCTGTATCCCCCCCTAGCTCAGCTGACCAAGGCTTCATCTACTTTGTGCAAGTGAGCAAGCTGAACCAAAACCACAAAAAACTTATTCTTGGGGATTTCTACATAAACTGTCTCTCCCTTCTTTCCAAACGGTACAAGCAAAAGCTGGCAGAATTCTACTTCAGCCAGGGGGTAAAGTCACCCACCTGGATCAACTACAGGCAAGACACTGAGTCCCTAATTGACTGGATCTTAGCCTATTACCCTGAAAGGCTTCACCAGATGGAGGTTCGTCTTGATTAAATTAGTGACCACTCTGCTATATACTGTGCATGGACTGCAATGAGGACAAGACACCCACTGAGATTCATATACACTCAGAATCCGCATTAGGGTAACATTACTGCTTTCAAAGCCCATATCAATCTGTCAATCAATCAAATCTTTATTTACCCAGTCGAAACACCACTAAACTAAACTCATTTACAAAGTGTCCTGGACATCCATACAATACTGATCAACACATAAGAAGGTTATACACAAACAGCAATTAAGGACAGTAAACATGACACACTAGGGTCATTGCCAAGACCAGAATAGGAAAAGTAATATACATATAATATACATATGTGTAAATGGAAAAAAAGAAAAAGAAAAACAAAAGGCCTTATAGTTACAGTGTTTGAGTATACCCTTGACAGGTGTACACTAAGTGCATCTGACAATAACATAATACAGTTGAGCATGCACAGGAGACAAACCAAATCTGCTAGGAGGGCTGTGCATGTTGCTGCAAGTTGAAGGAGATAGGAGATAAATGAGAGACAAGCCCTAAGGGGTACATGGGTAAAAGGGTGAATGGATATATGAGTAGTAAGGATAAATTAGTGGTAGTGCCTGGAATTACCTGGCATGCATTCCAGATGCCAGCCTAATATTTGACTACGTCACCAACACCTTTTAGGTGGCATGTGACCTCTTTGCCTTACTATATAAAAAGAGTCATAGGTGACACCATTAGCTGGCACTACCCCTTTTGACCCTCTTCAAACAGAGGGATTTTTTCAGAACCCTATTCAAGGAGACAAGTTCCTACAGCACCTGCAAGAATTCAAAGAATTAAGCTGACCAAGTGGCTCTAAGAGGTTGGTAGCTGGATGTTACCGCGTTGCATCACACCATGCAACCTGGGTTCAGGAACAGTCTCAGTCGGGGGGTGCTAGCATGGGGGAGGGTGGGAGCTGGATCAACCAGTGGCTCTCCTCCAGTGGGGAGGGAGGATCACCCTCCCACAGTCCTGCCATCTCTGGGTGGAAGCCCAGTCGGCACAGGCATGTAGGATGACCAGTAGGGTGAGGCATCCTGAAGTGCATGGCATGCGTGTGCCTCCACATACTTGCACTTGTGCCAAGGACATGAGGATGGAGGGTGGGGAACAACAGGGAAAAAGCACCATAAACACATAATAGAAAAAAAATCGAAGAATCAAGAAAATGCTGCAAGATGGTCATCAGGAAAGCCAAGAGCAACTGCTGCAAATTCAAAATTCAAGAAGCTGGAAATGACACTTTTTGACTCTTGGAAACCATCAACAGTGTACTTGGAAGGAAAAGCAAATTCATCCCACCTTGTTAAAAGTTGATGGACTAAACTCAATTAAGCCACTTTCTACCATGGAGTGCTTCAACACCTTCTTTGTAAATATTGAGAAGGATCTGAAATTCCACACCTCAAGTAGAGATGCAGCAAATTTAAATTCCGCGGTGAAGTGAACTCGAAGTGCTCACTCCGCCTTAGTCATTACCACTTCGAGTTAATGCGGAATAGCAGCAGTAAAGGCAAAGTCATTGTTTTAATGGACTTTATGCTCCTCATTATGATTCTAAGTGACCCACTTAGTGTTCCAGATTTGGCAGCCCCCCCACACATCACATGACTTACAGTACTGTAAGTCACATGCTCTTTAGCTAGGCAGGAAGAAAGTGAGTCATACAAGCAGACACTTTTACTTTCTGCTCTGTAGACGGAGAGAGAGTAGTGTGTTTTGTGACTGCTCATACTTTGAGATCAGAGAGGAGGAGATTTAAACTTTGATTTAGACCCAACAGCTTTTTTAAAAGCTACATTTTTCTGTCTTTTCTGTACTCTTTTTTACTTAATTTGTTCTTTCTGTAAATTTTATTTTTCTTACAGGCTTAAAATACATCCAAGCAACTATTAAAAAAAATTAATGTTGTGATTCGTGACGTGATCGTAAATCATGATTTATGACTGCATTTGTGACCGTGATGATGATGAAACATGAATGCCTATGGCTGTACTTGCCCGGGCCCCAATGAGGTGTGACCCAAAACTCCCCGACTTAAAAACACTCATTAATGAGTACAATTGTGGAGTGGTGAAGCATGGAGAGATACTACAAAACAGGCTTACAATACATCCAAGTAACTATTAAAAAGATTAATGCTGTGATTCATGACATGATTGTGAATCGTGATTTGTGACTGCATTTGTGACCGTCTATGATGATGAAGAATGTGATTTGTATCACGAATGACTCGTGATAATGGTCCCGACTTAAAAATACATATTAATGAGTACAATGTTCATGCAGAATTATGCACCACACCTGTCCAGTACTCGGAAGGGAAGCCAAATAAACAACTGTGACTTAAGTTAGAGATGGAGATTGGGCCCTAAAGAGATGCAAATTCACAGACAGATTAAGATTGTGCTGAGCACTGAACAAATGCAGATGCAAAGGCACAACACCTAACCAGTGCTCACCATCAGAAATTAAAAAATCTGGAAAATAATTCCTTTTCCAGTTGGGGTAGGCCATGGGGGGGGCAGTGTACTGCACTGCTGCAGTAACAGTCGCTAGTACTAGTACTAGTAAAGATACCACAAAGAAGTACAAAAATTACACAGCTGCAATGGATAGCATAGCTGGTTCACATTGCTGAAATTATGTGGCACAATAAAAGTTGTCTGATTTGATGACACATGTCACACGCATACTTACACACACACTAAGTAATGCACAGCAAATTGAAAACTTCAGTAATATAACCACATATTTTAAAAAACTAAAATTATGCACTGCTGCACCACAATAATCAGCAAATCAGCAAAAAAATGGCAAGAATTATTGAAAATATTACTGTGTGTACATTAACACAGTTATACAAGAAAAATATCACCAAAACAGAAAGCTGTCTTTTTCTCGAACTTAATCTACCTACACCACAGATACGCCCCTCCCCCAAAGCACACTTCCACTGTCTCTCAGTACACAGACTGAATATTGTACATTAACATTCAAAATCCACACACAAACAATAAACGTTCAATGCTATAAGCACAGGAGGGTTTCCTATAATCGATGAACTAAAGTTTCAGCAAAACAAATGATCCCAAAAGACTTTTTTAACAGCTTTTAAAAGGTTTGAATCACAGAGCTCTCAGAGCAGTTCCCTTCTACAGCTTCATACACACACTACCCCAAACTGAGGCTGTGCAGAACAATCTAGAGCCCATGTAACCTGAAATCCCATGAATCATTGCAAAATTCACCTTTGGAGCTTAAAAACAAGGCGAAGTGAGGTGGAGTACATTGTTTTCAATGTTCTTCACCTTAAGAATTGGTGGAGTAGTGGTTTAGGAATGTGGAGTAATGCGTAGTCATTGTTTTCAATGGACTTCGCATTACCCATTATAACGTGAAGTACTCTGCTTCGTGTTGCGGAGCACTCCGCGAATCCGCCTTCACTCCGCGGATCACTTTGTGGAGCGAATTGAGGCCACTTCGCCCACCACTAACCTCAAGACATCACAGTTTCCCTGGCCTAGACTAGACCCAAGTTTAATTGTAAAAGGGTAAGCACTAATACCATCAGAAAACACCTACGTAAAGTCACAAACAAAACAAGAACTGGACCAGACTCCATTGATATGAGGCACTCAGACTGGCAACTGATGAATTGATGCTTCCAATCCAGAAATTGGTCAATCTCTCCCTCCAATATAGCTTTTTTCCTGATGTCTGAAACAAGCCACATTGTCCCAATGTTCAACTTGGAAGATTCCATGGCTGGCTCTAATGTTCGGCCCATATCTTTCTATCCCTCTGTCCAAAATCCTTGAGAAAGTCATCAGCCACCAACTGGTGGAATATCACATAGCTCATAATCTCCTGGCTGCAAAACAGCTAGTTTTAAAGAAATATGCAGTACTACTACCACCCTAATTGTGCTAGCAGAGTAGCTCCATATTGCCTTGCACAGAGGAGACTACATTGTTGTTGTCTCTCGACCTATTTAAGGCATTTGACATGTCAAATCATGACCTCCTATTAACCAAATTCATGGAGTTGGGATTATTAACAGATGCTACCTTGATTACTTGGTAAGAAAGACAGACAAAGTCATCTAGCCAGTCGAGTTCACCTCCCACAATGTGTGGGGCTTAATAACTAATAATTTGTTAGATATTTGTCAAGTTCAGTCTTGAAGTTCTCAGATTTCATTTGGTTAGAAAGGTGTTGAGGTTGGCTGTTCCACATTATTGCTGCATGCACAGTGAAGAAATTATATATTTTATTGCTGTTGACTGTAGGAATTTTTAGTTGCATATTGTGAGATCTAAATTAACTGTTCTTTTATTAGTACTTATACCAAATTGGTTGGGACCTCCTGATTATTCATTATTTTAAATAGTGTTAACATAACCCTGCTCCTTCTCTGTTCCAGTCTGTGCAACCCTAACTTGAATAATCTGTCCACATATTGTTTATTTTTAACCTAGGTGTCAGTTTGTTACCCTCCACCAACGTCTTCCAACAAATGTATATCCCGTCTTAAGTATGAGGACCAAAATGGAGACCCATAATCCAAGAGCTCCTACATCAGATCTGTACAATGGAACAAATCAGTACTCATTCCTACATATAAATGATTTCTTGATGGAATTACTTAATATATTTATGGTCTGGACAGCTTTCCTACAATGACTGTGTAAAGTAAAGAGTACTATTAGCACTAAGCCTACATTGTGTTCACTTTACAATGATTTCAGGGAGGACCCATTTAGAGTGTACAGTTTCTTTTGATTGCGTTTACCCAGATGTAGTACCATACACTTGTAAGTATTAAAATCCATTTTATTTTTTTGGGCCCATAATTCAATGAGCTTCAAACCATTTATTAGGGTTTTGTAATTTGCATCAGTACCCTTACAGAAATATAAGTTTGTTGCGTACATGCAGAATGCAAGTCGCATACTTAACAGTGCAATATTTGCATATGATTCGCATACACAAAGTGAACCTATGTGAACCAGGGCTAAAAAGCACATCACGTTTGAATGCTACAAGCTTGACGTGTGCAGCAGGTATGCTGGTGCGAACATCTTCTAAAAATCACATCAGGTTTTCATGTTGCACACTTGACATAAGTGCAGCAGTTAAGCTGGTGTGAATATCATTTAAAAATCACATCAGGTTGACTTGCTGCATGCTTGCTAAGTGTGCAGCAACTAAGCTTCTGCAAATCTCATCTAAAAATACATCAGTTTCTATTTCTCATACTACTACTAGCAATTAGAGCCATTAAAATATCCTTTTCATTAATTTCCCATTAAAATTAGGTAAACTCATTAACTCTGATCATTTTGCAAGTTGTTTAATGGCATTTGATTTTGTCATTAAATTGACATTAATTTGTAAAGTATTGTTTGCTACCGCATTAAATGTTAGTATACAGTCAGCCAACATCCCATTCCAGATGTGCAAGAAAGGGCTCTGTGTTGTGAAGCCTGATCTTTTGTTTTAGACCATGAAAATCTCTAATGCATATTTTGTGCTACAAATATGTTTCTCCATGACTGTTATGGCTCAGTTACTTTCCCTTTGTCATTCTGTATGGATCATATACACTATGGCCATGTTCAGCACTCTTTGTGTTGAGAAAGGTCTTGGAAGCATGTACTATACCTCACATTTTGTAACTGAAAGAGGGACATGGGCACTCAAAATGAGGGACAATAAGGGACACTAACCCTTATAATGATCAGGACACACCCTGAAACATGGAGATACAGTACCTCAGAACACAGTTGAAACCATTGCATTTACTTGTACAGATGTTAGCCCCTGAGAATTAATTTTTACCATGAAACAGGGAGGACATTTAGATAGGGCAGAGGGGGGAAGCATCCCCCCACAAATTTTTCTGCTTAAGTTGTTCTTATGGTATGGAAATAATGGCATTAAATGGGATTAAATAAGTGCGCCCCCAGCATGTGTTGCACTCACATTGCAGGTGCACTCCTGGCTCAACTGTGTTCAGTATTGTGTTGTTCAGTCTCTCCACCTATTGGCAGTGGCACCATCATACATGATGTGGAGAAGCTCCAGCCAAGCAAGAGCACAAGAGTTCTGTGATTTTTTAAAAGTGGGATTTTGGGGAAGGAGGAAGGACTGAAATATTGATGTGTTTTTCATGTTTCTGCACCTTTGTGTGACTTCATGACCCATTTAGGATGGGTATTGAATGGAATGGAGTTGGGAGAAATTTGGACAAAGTTTTTTGTTTTTGTTGGGGGTTTCAGAACTTCAGCCAGGAAAAAATGGTTAGTACCTGAGTGTGTTTAAGCCCAAATCTGATGCACTGCTCCAAGGTATGAGACAGATGAATCTTATACATGTGAATTTTCCTGATTTGCATATCACTTTTCAGTCACAACAAATAAGTTTTACCTTTTGAGATGTTTTGACATTCCAGAGCATGCTGTCTAGGGGCTTGTTAGCAGGCCATCACTGATTGTTGGCTCTCCTTGATGATATCTGAAATGGTGCCACTGCCATAAAGTCTAAATTTATAGGACATCCTCTGTGTGAGCAGCAAGTTTTCCATGAGAGATGGATGAGGGGCAGATCAGTGTTTAGTGGTAAAATGAAGGCTGTTCTTTGCATTCAAGTATTGTACAACCAAGCAGTATGGTATTGTGACAGTGTAAACACTACACTGGGAAACAAGAGGTTAACATCTTGTTTGAGCCTGAGGAAATGCAGGGACTGCAACATGAACAGGCAAGGGGGGTGCCTCCCCAGGTGTTGCTAATTAGAGGAATTGCTAAAAGTCAGAAAGAATCTATCAAGGAGTCAGTTAGAAGCTGGAAACTGCTACAGGGCAGAGATACTCCTAGGCAGAGAACCCTGCAAGATGGAGGGTAGAATGTAAGACAGGAATCAGAGCAGAAAGCCAAGAGGAATGGTTAATTGTTGGAGAGATCCTTTTGAGGATAAGTTGAAACTTGTTGCTGAGAAACAGACCATTTCTAGAGCAGAGAGTCCTGAGGTAAAAGATCAGCCTAGCCAGCTGGGTCAAAAACAGTGAGTGGAATGTATTGCTGATAACAGCCTACAAATAAGGCAACATGGGAAAACTGTTTGTGTTTTATTTGAGACTGTGCATTTAAAACTGCTGGCCCACACCATTTGTTTTGTTTGAGACTGTATACTGAACAAACTGCTGGCCCACATAGGTGGTTGAAAGATTCCTTTTGTCAAGTCAGCCTGAAATAACTGTTTTATGTTAACTTTTATGTTACCTAACCAGGCTGGAGAAGTTGAACTGACTGATTTTGCTTTTCTGGAGCAATAACTTACATTTGGAACAATAAAAAAGTAAATCTTTTTCTGTGAACGCTAAACCCAGCGTGTTGCCACTCTATCTACCGTAGGCCAGCTTGTCACACATTGTGTTAGAAGTGGGATTTGAACCTCTGGTGGAGTGATCAGGACTAGTTACATTCTGGAAAAATGGATATGGACAAATTGCTGAAGTTTCTAGCTGAACAACAACAGGCAGCTGGCTCAGCAGCAACAGGAGGTGCAACAATGGGCTTAGCAGAAGGTACAACCATGGGCCCAACAAACACATCAAGCCCAACAGGAAGTGCAGCAATGGGCACAAAAGGTTCAGCAACAACAGGTTCTCACCCAGCTGGCTCAGCAGCAGCAGGAGGTGCAACAATGGGCCCAACAATGACAACAAGCACAACAGGAGGCACAGCAGCAGTTTCTTATACAGCTAAGGCAACAACAACAGCAGCTCCTGCAGTCCCTGGTGCAACAGCACCAACAAGATCTTGGTGAGGCTTGTCTGGCTATCATGGGGCCAGGGTTCCTAGAATGAATTCCACGCTGACCAAAATGAAGTCTGAGGATGATCCTGAGGCCTTTCTGGTAACGTTTGAGTGAGTGGTGGAAGCTGCTGGATGGCCAGACCCCAGTGGGCTGTCCTTCTTGCCACCTGTCTAACTGGGAAAGCCCAAGCAGCCTATCAAGCTATGGACAGTACCACAGCCGGGGAGTACACAGAGGTGAAAGCAGCAATCCTGGACCACCTAGGCATCAATGCAGAAAGTTACCGATGGAGGTTCCAGAGCTTTAAATTTGCAGCAGGTACATGACCTAGAGCAGTGGGACAACAATTACAGGACCTGTGTTGGCATTGGCTAAAACCTGAAGGATACAGTGGCCCCGAGGTGGGTGAGGTAATCATCTTGGAACAGTTTTTGAACATCCTGCCTCTGGGAATTCAGAGCTGGGTCCACAAAAAAGGAGATCACCACACTAGCAGAGGCCATGCAGATCTCAGAATAAGTATTGGATGCTGAACTCTCCTTCCGTCCCATTACCCAGCTTACAAGGCCACCTGGGTAGATGGGGAATCATCCCAGGAGTCAGACTGAAGGAATATTGGCTGGAACTGTGAAGGGATCTTGGGCATGTAGGGAGGGAAGTTATGGGCCAAATACGGGTCAGACTCTGGGAAAGATGACAACCCAGCAGCCCAGGGAGACATTTCCTGAGTGCCCACTGCCTAAACCCAGAGGCTCACCCCATAACTGAGACACAGGGTCATGTTTCTCATGTGGACAGAAGGGTCACTTTGTGAAGAACTGCCCCCACATGGACTGTACCTTCATGGACTGCCCTTTTACAGATGTGTATTCCCTGTACAGTGGGGGTGGGGGCTCTGAATCCTGAGATTTTGTGATCTCTGTTGAGGTAGAAGGGATAGAGATGGAGGCTCTGGTGGACTCAGAAAGCCACCAGACCCTAGTCAGGGTGGCCCTTGTGAACCCCTGATGCTGGTAGGACCAGAACCACATCCCTATCCAATGCATTAATGGGGATGTAAAGGCTTAACCTGGTGCTATGGTTGCACTTGCTCTGGGGGGCCAAATAGTAACTTATAAAGGTGGGGGTTGCCCCAGGGTTGCCCTATCTGGTGTTACTGGGGAGAGATTGGAAATGGTTTGACAACTTATGGAAAGCAGACTTATCTTTGGTAATTACCCGGCCTCAGAGTCGTGAAGGGAGGGGGGCCAGCCACCTGCAGCTTGGGGATGTTTTTCCTCTCCCGGACCCAGGGATTTTTAATGCCCCGACAAGAACCTGCAAATTTAAGTGAGAATGTAGTGCAGTAAAGGAAAGGGGCCCTGAAAGGGCAGATGCACAGGAGGGAGGTGAAGCAAAAGCAAAAGTGGTTCCTGTCCCACAGCCCGATCCTAACACTGACCCACCTAACCAAAGTCCCAGAGGTCTGTCCCTGTCAGAGAAAGTTGTGTTAAAGCACTGCCCAGACATTGCCAAAGAACAAAAGGCCAATGGTATACTCAGCCAGGTGTATACCCAGTTGGCTGTCAGGGAAGGGGAAGTGGTAGATGAGGATCGAGCAGCACGCTATCCTCATTTTGAGTTACAAGGGGGTATCCTGTATCAAGTTAGTAAGGAGGCCCAGATGGGGGATACCCGGCATCAGTTGCTAATCCCTCAAGCCTTTCAGGGAGAATTACTATGCCTCACCCACTCTATTCCTGTGGCAGGGCAGTGTGGGGTAGAGAATACATTAGCCTGACTGTTGTCCTGATTCTTTTGGCCAGGCATCTAATAACATGTTAAAGATTATTGTGCATCTTGTCCCAAGTGCCAGTTAGTAGCTCCAAAGAACAATCCAAGGGCCCCTTAGTGCCCTTACCTGTTATGGAGGCACCTTTTGACTGAATTGGAGTTAATATAGTGGGACCCCTTGAAAACAGTGCAGGGGAGTACCAATACATTCTGGTGATTGTAGAACTATGTTACCGGTACCCCAAAAGCCATCCCGTTATGAAGCATTTCGGCCAAAATTTGAGGAACTATTAATGGTCTTTAGTCATATGGGAATAATGAAAGAAATGTTGACTGACTAAGGAACTAACTTCATGTCCCACCTGACTCAGGTTTGTACTTTATTGGGAATCAGCTCCATAAGGACCTCGATCTACCATCCCCAGACAGATGGCCTCGTGGAGTGATTCAACAAAACCCTTTAAATGATGCTTCGAAAGTTTATAACCACTGAGGTCAGGGACTGGGATAAGTTACTTCCCTTACTGATGTTCGCAATGCAGGAGGTCCTTCAAGCTTCTACAGGGTTTGCTCCTTTTGAACTTCTCTATGGGCACCATCCACGAGGTGTTCTTGATGTAGTAAAGGAGATGTGGGAGAAACCCTATCCCAAGATTGAAAATGTGGTGCAATATGTCCTGCAATTGAAGGAAAGATTAGATTGGGTGAGGAAATTTGCCCAAGAAGATCTGGTGAAGGCTCAAAAAAGACAAGACTACTACTATAGTCAGGGAGCCCAGTTGAGGGAATATAAACCAGGGGATCTGGTACTAATTTTGTTTCCGAGCAGTCAGAATAAGCTTCTAGCAAAATGGAAGGGGCCTTACAAAGTTACCTGGAGGATGGGCCCATTGACTATGATTAAGTTTGCCTGCCAGAGAAGTGAAAAAAGACCCAGATCTACCATGTCAATTTGCTGAAATTCTGGCACCAGAGGGATAGCCTATTGATTTCCCCTGAACCAGACATAGTGGATCTGGGACCCCAAGTGCTGGATGAGAATTTGGGGATACAAGTCCCAATGGGAGAACAGCTTTCTCACAAACAGAAACAGCAACTAGGAGAGTTGGTAAGCTAGTTTTCTATGTTTTCTTCTTCTTCCTGGGGACAACCCATATGATAGCTCATTATATAGAAACAGATCA
The DNA here is from genome assembly GCA_016271365.2 of Neoceratodus forsteri. Classification (NCBI taxonomy): domain Eukaryota; kingdom Metazoa; phylum Chordata; order Ceratodontiformes; family Ceratodontidae; genus Neoceratodus; species Neoceratodus forsteri. The sequence continues at coordinate 1,519,223,267 of CM028131.1, forward strand.
AGGGAAGAAGGTGCAGCAGCGACTGTATCGCTTGCCAGCAGCTGTACTAGACACTATTAAGAAAAAGTTACAGGACATGCCAGAGTTGGGGGTGACTGAGGAATCCAGCAGTGATTGGTGTAGCCCCATAGTGTTAGTACCAAAAGAAGGTGGGGCTACCTGCTTCTGCATTGATTTTCGTGGGGTCAATGCCATCTTGAAGTTCAATGCCTACCCCATACCGAGGTAGATGAACTGTTGGATAGACTAGGTGAAGCCAAGCAAATCACGACTTTGGACTTAGCGAAAGGTACTGGCAAATCCCTTTGATCCCAGAGTCTCAGGAAAAGACAGCATTTGCTACCCCTTTGGGCTATACCAGTTCAGTACCATGCCTTCGCTTACATAGGGCACCTGCAACCCTTCAAAGGCTCATGAATCTCTTGCTGTGACCCCATGCCCACTATGAAGCTGCTTACCTAGATGACATGGTGATTCACAGCACTGATTGGGAGTCCCATGTATCCAAGGTGGCAGCAGTACTACAGTCCTTATGAGAAGCAGGGCTGACAGCCCATCCAGTGAAGTGTGCATTGGCCAAAGCTGAAAAAAAGTACTTAGGGTACTGTATAGACAATGGACAGGTGAGACCCTTGGTCAGTAAGGTCTAAGCCATAGCCAGGTGCCCAGTACCCACCACAAAAACCCAGGTGAGGGCCTTCTTAGGATTGGTGGGGTATTACTGCTGGTTCATACTGCATTTGTCCACCCTTGCCAGCTCCCTTTAAGACCTCAACTGGAAATCTGCCCCCAGTAAGGTCCGGTGACCAGAGAGTGTGACCAGGCCTTCCACACAACTCAAAGTGACACTGTGCAGAGAGCCAGTGTTACACAGTCCTGACTTCAACAGGACCTTTATCCTGCAGATGGATGCCTCTGAAATTGGGCTAGGAGCAGTGCTCTTCCAGGAGTTTGAGGGAGAATATCCTATCCTTTCAGTTGGAAACTCTTTCCCCAGGAGAAAAATGATGCGGTGATAGAGAAAGTGTATCTCACAGTCAAGTGGGCTTTGGATGCCTTCCACTACTACCTGCATGGTCGGCAATTTATCCTGGCCACTGATCATGCCACTCTGAGGTGGCTACAGGTGATGATCGATGACAACCCTCACATCACCAGGTGGTACTTGGCCCTCCAGCCATTTTACTTTACGGTGTAACACCAGGCTGGGACCCAGATGGAAACAGAGACTTCCTGTCCCAGGAAGGGAATGGTCAGGGGCCAACCAACTGTGACTTCACACAAAGGGGGGGTAATGTGACAGTGTAAACACTACACTGGGAAACAAAAGGTTAACATCTTGTTTGAGCTGAGGAAATGCAGGGAATGCAACATGAATAGGCAAGGAGGGGTGCCCCCCAAAAGTTGCTAATTAGAGGCATTGCTAAAAGGCAGAGAGAATCCAGCAAGGAGTCAGTTAGAAGCTGGAAACTGCTGCAGGGAGGAGATACTCCTAGGCAGAGAACACTGCAAGAGGGAGGGTGGAATGTAAGACAGGAACCAGAGCAGAAAGCCAAGAGGAATGGTTAATTGTTGGAGAGTGCCTTTGGGGAGAAGTTGAAACCTGCTGCTGAGAAACAGAACATTTCTACAGCACAAAGTCCTGAGGTAAAGGATCAGCTAAGCCAGCTGGGCCAAAAACAGTGAGTGGAATGTACTGCTGATAACAGCCTACAAATAAGGCAAAAAGGGAAAACTGTTTGCATTTTATTTGAGACTGTGCATTCAAAACTGCTGGCCCATAAACCATTTATTTTGTTTAAGACTGTATATTAAACAAACTGCTGGCCCACATAGGTGGTTGAAAGATTCCTTTTGTCAAGTCAGCCTGAAAGAACTGTTTTGTGTTAACCTTTATGTTACTTGACCAGGCTGGAGAAGTTGAACTGACTGATTTTGCTTTTCTAGAGCAATAACTTACATTTCAAGCAATAATAGTAAATTTTTTCCTGTGAACGTTAAACCCAGCGTGTTGCCTCTCCATCTACCATAGGCCAGCTTGTCAAAGGTATGCACAGATTATTGGAGCCCCACTATAATCAGACTTGTGCCACCCCTTCAGTGAAGCTGACCTTCACATCCCCACACTCATTCACATTATGACATAGGGCAAGAGAGAGTGCAGGGGCGTGCCCCACTGAAATGAATGAGGATATTTTTTATCACTATTTTATACATCATTGATGGAGAGTTGGAGATTAATGAAGGCCACCGCTCTACTAACAAGGGCCTTGTTTGTATAACAGTGGCCTTCATTATACTCTAACTCACCATCATAATGTATAACATAGCAATAAAAATATAACTCCATTCTTTTCAAGGGGTTACGCCCCAGCACCTGACCCATCGATGACATACTCTGTTAAAGACCCTACCTCTGGCCCTCTAGTACTCAAGTAAGAGACTCTTGATTTATATCTATACTTGGTAGGTTGTCTGTAGCAGCGTGGCCATGGCTACTACAGTGTGTGTGCACATTGGGGGGGCTGGCCATGTTGGTGGGGGTGTCAAGTTATTGCTACTTTTGTGTTTGCCCCTTAAAGTCTGTTTGCATAGAAGCATTAAAAACTATGGGGAAAGAACAGTAGGAGTAAAGGCCAGATAAAAGGAATTAAGTAGTTTTGTGGGTAAGTGTGTGTGTATTGGGGTGGGAAGAACCACGTGTTTCCATTGGCATATGTGATTGGTATATGTACTACAGTTCAGCTGTGGAGCTAAGGTGAGGAGAACAAGAAATTATATCAGTGGCTAAAAGTATGCTGCATGCGTGCAGATGTATGAAGACTTGTATTGAAGTACCAGCAAGCCATATGTATGCAGGCAGTATAGCTTAGTGGTTAAAGGCATTGAACACCTGGAGACCTTGGTCTGAATCTCATCCACCCCCAATTGTATACTTTGAGATCCTGAGCAAGTCACTTAACTTTTATATGTGCAGTTAGCAGTGACCACATGATTTTTGTATACATGCCACATGCATACAGTCTGTTCCAATTTAACATAAAAAACATGCTTTCCACACTTGCTTGCTGCACGCATGCCACATGCATGCAGTCAGTTCAATTTAACATTTAAATCATGCTTGCAGCACACCTATTACATGGATAGTTTTATGTTTGAAGCATGTAAATATTTCATATAATTATTTCTGTAAGCGTATCTATTACATCACCTATTTCTGAGTCATCTGCAAATGTTAAAATATTGCTTTCCACTACATCATTCAAATTTCCTGTAAAGAGTCACCTCAAGGGAATCAACAAAGTCCAGGAGGGTAGCATCTTTCAGAAAAAGAGAAGTGTAAGAGCAAGGGGGCACAATTTAAAGATGGAGGGGGGATGGCTCAGGGGTAATCTGAGGAATTTTTTTTTAACGGAGAGAGTGGTGGACATATGGAACCACCTTCCTGGAGAGGTTGTGGGGTCTAAAACAGTGGGGGAATTTAAACATGCATGGGACAGACATAAGGCAATTATAGTGGGGGGTTGCAGGAAGTAGGCCATTGGTTAACTAGAATCTGCAGCTTATCCAATAGGTAGGGAAATGGGCAGACTGGGTGGGTCAAGTGGTCATTATCTGCCATCAAAATCTATGTTTCTATGTTTCTATGAGTCCAAACAAGGTAGGATTGGGGACAGAGCCCTGGGAGACCTCAAAGTCAACCAGACTCCCTGATGATAGATACCCAGTATTCCTCACTTGTTGTGTTCTCCCATATAACCAGGACTCCACCCATTTAATGAGATGTAGATGAAAACCCATGTCCTTCAACTTGTTAACCAGTTCAAAATGCAGCATGGTGTCAAATGCCTTCCTGAAGTCCATGATGATCACAACCATATGATTGTTGTTATCCAGACTGGCACTAACTTTTTTATTAAATGCAATCTGTTTTGTGGTACATGATCTCCTGGAACGAAACCATACTGTGTAGACTCCTGTAACCCCAGACTATCACTTCACTGTCAAAATTTGTCTTCATTCATTTCTCCATTAACTTTCATGGGACTGACATGAGGCATATTGGCCTATAATTCTCTGTCACTGCCCTACTGCCTTTTTATGGATTGTGGTAATTCTTGCCTCTTTAAAAACTGTCAGTACCTCCCTTGTTCATATGACTTTTAAATAATATCAAGAAGGTAACACATAAAGGATGTTGTGATATCTTCAATAAAGTTAAGGTGGATACCATCTGGTCCTGGTGATGTGTTAACTTTAATGTCATTTATAACTTTCAAACTTCTCCTTCAGGAAATACCTGATTTTCAGTCCTGGAGAGTTCACCTATAATGTTACAATCAGTTTTAGTTCTGAAGACTTTACAGAAGTAGTTATTTAAAGTGTCTACTGTTTGGATTGGATCACTTACTGTAACACCATTATCAAGTTATGGACCTATTAATCTATTGCTACTCCTCATGGTATTAATGAATAAAAATATTTCTGATTGTCATTTGTAAAGGCAATCCTACATTCTAGGTTCTTTCTGTCACCTTTTATTAATAATAAATAATAAAACTTCATTTTTATGGCACCTTTCCAAAACCAAGGCACTGAACAGATTTAAAAACAAACAACATATTGCACAAATTACAGCAGCTCAGTTAGTATACAAACATCTAAGCAAACTTATAAAATGAAAATAAAAATGCCAATCAGTCGCCAAATGCTTGGTGTCACAGATGAGTTTTTAGGGCTCATTTAAATCTCTCCACAGTGGTGCACTCACATAACTGATGGGGTAGAGAATTTCAAAGAGAAGAGGCCACATGCATAAATGCCCAGGCCCCAGAAGATTTCAAGCACACTCTTGGAATCTCTAGCAACCCCTCACCAGCTGGCTGAGTGATCACCAGGTGGTAGGGAACCAGGAGCTCTTTCAGGTAGTCAGGGCCCTGTCCATGTAGGGCTTTATACATCAAAGACCAACTTTAAAGGTGATCCACCATTGTACTGGCAGCAAGCGCAGACCACGCAGCACCGGGAAATGGCAAGACCAAGAGGTTCCATTGAAAGCTGAGCTGCTGCATTCTGCACTAACTGGTGGATTTCTAGACCAGAAAGCCCCAGATACAGGGAGTTACAATAGTCCAAGCGGGAGGACACAAAGGTGTGAACCAGTGTAGGAAGGTCACTGGACGGAACAAGGTGCTTAATCCTGGCGATATTCCTCAGATGATAAAAAGAGGTCTTGATGATGGCTGACACCTGTGAATGTAAGGTTAGCCCCTCATCAAAGATTACCCCCAAGTTATGCACCTGTTCAGAAGCCAGGGGTGGTAAACCCCATGGGAATAGTCCTGAGGGTGAACCTAGCCCCAATCCCCTCCATCCGGCATCCTGGGTCCATGACCAGCACTTCAGTCTTTCCTGAGTTCAGCTTCAGCCAGCTCGAATCCATCCACTCCTGGATTTCCACCAGGCAATTATTAAAGACTGAGACTAAATGCTTAGTCTGGTTAAATTTTAATTTGTATTTCAATTTTATTGTTTTCATTAGGGGTTTTCTTAAATTTTGTAAATTCCTATTCCTTTTTCCTTATCTGTCTTTGGAGCTTGCTTTTCAGTCACTTCAATATTTTCCCTTCTAATTATTTTTTTTAGTGCGGCATATTTTTCTTCGACTCCTTTCTTTTTTTTTTTCTAGCTCAGAGCATGAGTCTATTGATCATTATGTGAAATCATAACATTATGCTCTCATCATTGCCAGTGTAACCAATCCCTACCTTCCTGCTGTCTTTTCTAATCAGAATCTTTAGTCTGTAGTCTCCAATCCAAGAACTCTTATAAATGGGGACCAAACTTCCTGAAATTTGGCAGCGTTACTTTTTCAAATTTATAGAATGCCAGTTCAACCTTACCTAAATCATACATCAAATGTAGCCATTTCAAGAACTTCAGTGCCTTCACATGTTTCCAATGAAGGAGAAAAGCCTTTTTTCAAAACCAACAACCCGATATTAATTAAGGTTATGTGTGCATCCTGTACCTGCCTCTGGCAGCCATCCAAATAATGCAATCTCAGGCTCAAATGGGAAATTGTGACACAGAATTTTGCCAAGAAGCAAAAAGCTTTTTTGCCAACAAGTTTTGATAACAGTACAGGATATCACCATATGGTATAGGGTACATCTCTAAAGTAGGGATCTCTGACACAATTCTGAAGGAATGGCTCCCATTTTACTGAGCCTAACTGGTGTTAAGTAAGTTCTGTGGATAATTTTCCTGTACAGTAGACCTGTTTTAATCTATCATTCTTTATTTGAACTCCAGTCTTCTGCCAATTAGTCTTGGATATTATTTGAGCCCTATCTTTTTCCCAGGTTGTCTTTACTTCTGATAAGGCTACAGTAGTATTTATGGTTAAGAAATTTATAGAAAGCTGTAATCACATGCTTATCTGAATTTAAATTCAAAAAGAGTTCTTCTAATTTGGAAAGGGAGGATATTAAGTAATTTCTGTTTTTATTTGCAAATATTGATACATTGCTTTATTGGAAAGATTGTTTTTATGCTGCAAAGTTTCAAATGAAATAAAATTAATTTTGTCAAAAAAATTGCCTAAGGGGCACTTATGAGCAGCTAAGGAAGCAGATGTCCCTTCTCAAGCTCTGTTTCCATAGGACATTATATTGCAGATAAAAGGTGATTTTTGTTAATGCAAAGTGTCTTAAAAGATCTCTGGGGAGAGAGATAAGCAGGATGGAGCATTATCTGGTGCCAAATAGTGGAAAAGGGCCCCATAATGCCACTAAATCAATAAAGAAAGTAGCAATCATGGTGGCGCCAGAGGGCCCAGGCATTGTTATGCTTTCAGCACAAGAAATGAAGGCACTTGTCCAAACTCTAATGGAGCAATTCCTTGTGGCTTTAAGCCCTAAGCTGCATGAGCTAAACTCCAGGATGCGAGAAATGAAGGAGGAATTTTTGGGCCTGGCATCCAGGATTGTGGGCACAGAGGTAAGGATCTTGACACTTGAGGACAATTGAAGTCAGGTCCTGGAGGAGCTGTGCCAAAAGAAAACGGAGCTGGAGGAGCTGTGGTAGCAGCTAGATTATCAAGAAAATTACCAGAGGTGCAATAAGCTCTGTATTTGGGGTTACTGGAGGGGAAGGAGAGCAATTTGGCTGAGAACATTTGTGGCAAGATACTTCCTGGGCTCCTTGGGCTGCATCCAAAGAGGGGTAGCTACAAGACTGAGCAGGCTCAAAGAGTGATGGCACCCAGGCTGGCAGTTGGGGAGCCCCCCAGGCAGGTGATTTTCTGACTGTATAACTTTGGCTATTGTCAGGCCCTGTGGTATGCCTTCAAACAGAAACGGCCAGTTGTTCATGCATCAAGATTTCTCACAATGCTTGCAGTGTCGATGCAGCTTGTTAAACCCAACGCTAGAGGAATTATGTGCCCAGAAATATGATTTTCAATTCCTTTACTCAGCCATGGTAAGAATCAGGAAGGATGGGGCCACAATTACCTTTGATGATATGGACCGGGTAAGAAAGTTTTTGAATGAGATGGGAGGGGCACGCAGGCATGGGGGAGCAGTGGCCAAAAAGTGAGAGTGCAACTATGGCTCAGGACCTAGGAGGGAGCAGCACACAAGACAATACAACTGAGTTGCTTACCACCACAGATGTGGAGGACTGCAACTATGCTGAGTAATTAATAAATAAAGGATCTGAGGAGAAGGGTTTGGGGGGGCTCAAAAACTGTGACTTGCAACAGGCAGATAGAATGGTTGGGACCCAGAGGGGCTGCAGATTAAAGATGGCGGGAGGCCCCCCTGTTTCCCACTCTACAGAGATTACAAGATCCTGCTTGGGGGGAAGGGATGGGACCCAGGACAGTTGCTAATGGCAGGTCCCACCTTCCCTGACAGAGAGAGCTGGGGAGAAGGGTTAATTTCCGATCTGTGGAAGAAGACTGGGCATCGGTCCACACAGCAAACAGGATGGGAGATGAGCAGGAGGATTAAAGGGCTCAGATGGAGCCCAAGTATTGCAGAGTACAATGGTACATGGAGGTAGACCACAAGTCAGTGGGATTGAATGGATGTGTGGCCGACATTCAGACCTGCTTGGGGGGGGAGCACAGAGCCAAGACCTGTGGACTGTGGAAGAGTCCAGCCCATCACCCTAGATGAGCAGGCTGCTGCATGAAGTGAAGGATTTGCTGTGATTTGAGGGGTGCCACACTGGACAGCCAATAGGAAGTAGCTAGGTGCAGGCAAGTGAAGGATGTGGCGGAACTTTGTGGCGATAGGACAAGCCGCCCCAGCCCTTGGATTGGAAGGGGGGCTTTGAAGGGCTCCTTCATGGCGGACAATACTAACAGGAGAGGAGGGTTGGAAAATGGCCCAACGAGCTGGCTGGGAGGGACCAGCATGGATTGTGACCTGTGTGGAGGTCGGGTACTGTCATGGGAGGGGTGGGGAGGCAGGGGCATGCTACCCTCAAATGATGGCGGGGATACAGGGGATAGGCCATGGCCCTGAGAGGCAAATGGCTGCTGCAGAACAGGCGAGGAGCATGTCAGGCTATCGCCTTCTCTGCTGAAGGAATGGAGGGCTACTAGTAGGTAAGACAGAACATCAGAGTGGGGGGTATGAGATAAATCTGCTAGCCTTAGCCATTCGGACAGCTGAATGGAGGAAAAGGGGGTGAGGAGGTTGTGTTGCTAACTGTCACTGTTCTTTCTTGTAGGCACACCGGAGATGTCTTTTCTCCATGTTTTTTTGATGATGAGGGGAAGAGATGGACCGACAGTGTACTGCAGGGTTGGAAGTGTGACCTTGATCCCTTCAGGAGCATGGTGGAAAGGCAAGTAGGGCTCTCTGGCTAGGGAGTTATACCCGAGGGGGGGACTGAGAGGGGAAAGGAAAAGAAGGTAACCGATGGGGGTATGGCATAACCTGGAGATGGAAGGGACACCTGAAATATAGGCTTATGGAGAGTATGGAAATGGGGAGAGGGAAGGGTTGATTCAATACAAACAACCAGAGCATTTTATGAATGTGAAAGGGGTACAGGGATGGAATATTAATACTCTCTCCGTATCCCGCAAGACAAATGGAGAGAGTGGGGAAGAGATGTTTTTGTGATGTGAGTGGGGAATGTATTATGGAAAAGATGTACAGTATGTCAAGAAAAGTATGATGGTATATATGTGTACGTATTGTTTGGGGCCATGCCTGTTGCAGGCCCTCAGTTGGGGAAGGAGGCAATGCAAGTCTTAAGCAATGCTAAATGGGGAGGGTTATGGCATACAACTGGTAGAGATTTAGAGGAATGTTGGCTATCAGGGAGTAAAAGTTTGCAGAGAAGTCCTAAAGGAAATATGGATAAGAAAATGGTTGTAGTCTCCTGGAATATTAGGGGGTTTGCAAACCCATTTAAAAGGAAGAAAGTTCTCACATAACTAAAGAGGTGCCATGCCCAAGTGGCTTTGCTACAAGAGATGCACCTCATGAAGGAGGAGCACTGAAAGCTGGTGGGTGGATGGATGGGCACCTGCTGGGTAGCCTCATATAACTGACATAAAAGGGGGGCTGCAGTGCTAATTCATAATAAGTTACCCTTTATGATGGAAAGGGTGGTGGCTGATCCAACTGAGGGTCGATACTTCTTTGTGCAAGGCACACTGCAAGGGGAAGTAGTCACTTATGCTAGCATTTATGCCCCCTCGACTTTCGATGCCCAGTTCTATACTAAGTTGCTGGATATGTATATATCTGTCAGTTGAACTAGCTAGTCTAGAATGTATAATCTGAAATGTGCTTACTACTGTATGTTTCCCCTAGCGTCAAATGATGTATTTCCCACGTTTGTTTACTGTGACAAAAAACTGTACTCTCTTTGCCATGTCTCCTTGGCTGTTGTTCCTCATGTTGTACTCTCCCGGGTCGTTCCTGAAAATAGGCATAATACTTGTCTAGTGTACTTACCCGGTAAACAAAAGCTAAATAAATAAATAATATCCTGGTTAAGGAGCAGTTTCTGAACCTACACATGGGGGGAGACAACAATTGTGTCATGGAGCTGGGCCTGGATCATTCCATGGGGACAGGCAGGCATGTCATGGGGCTATGACAATGGAGGGTGGGGGTGGCGGAGCTCGACTTGGTTGATACATGGAGAACTGCGAACCCTGGTGTGAAGGAATATACCTTCTTCTCAAATCTCTATGGCACTTGGTCTAGGCTCGACTACATTTACTGTAGCAGAGGTAATTATGGTAAAGTTATGGATGTGAAGCATGGGCCTATCTGTGTATCAGACCATACAATGGTGATACTTACCCTGTTCCGTGAAGAGGGGAATGAACAAGCGCAGGGTGAAGGTTCCCCACATATCTGTTGACCTCACAAACCTTCTAGGATTATCTTAAGGAGCAGTGGGGCATATATAGGGCAATGAATGAGGGATTAGCACCCACTAAGGCCCTATATTACAAGGCAGGCAAGGCATACATGCGAGGTATGATTATTAGTCATGTGGCATGCTTCAAAAAACAGAAGAATTAGGAGACAGGAGATGAAGGAACAAATAAGGAGGGGCGGAGAAAGAAATGGCTACCTCACTGTCTGAGGAGTTACGTAGGAGGCTGATGGTGCTAAGGGGAGCCCTTAACCTCTTGCTGATGGGGGAGACCAGTACATCATTGTTCTATTCAAAGCAAAGGTTATATGAATGGGGTAATAGGCCAGGAGCTCTACTGGCAAGGCAGGCATGAGGGAGAAGGGGGACTGCAGTGGTGACTGGGATTTGCACTAGTAAGGGCCGGGTGGAAACAGTGAATAACCAGATTAGAAAGGAATTTGCAAAGTTCTACAGACAGTTGTATAGGGCAGAGTGTGAGGGGACAGAGCAACTAGCCAAGGAGTTCTTGGATAAATTGCAAATACCTAAGCTATCTGATGAACAAAGGGAGAGCATAGGAGGTAGGGTTACCAAGGAAGAGGTGGGGACGCGATTGCCCAGATGAAGCGAGAGAAAGCAGAAGGACCAGATGGATTTTCCATGGAGTATTACAAAGAGCTGGGAAGGGAGTTGACGGGACCCTTAGCAGATATAGTGGAGGAGGCCACAGAGGATGAACAGGTCCCAGTAGCATGCTTGCAGGCCATGATACGTGTGTTACCGAAGCCAGGAAAGGACCCAGCAGAATGCTCTTCATATAGGCCTATCTCCCTCCTGAATTGTGACATGAAGATTTATGCAAAAGTCCTAGCAAGGAGATTAGAGAAGGTACTGCCACAACTGGTTTTATATGGGGCCGGCTGTCATACCATAATGTGAGGAGGCTCTTAAATGTCATTCACTGGGAGTCTTGGCATCCGGGGCAGTGGAGGTGTTGTCCATGGATGCTGAAAAGGCATTCGACCGGATAGAATGGGCATACCTGTTTAAGGTCCTAGGGTGGTTTGGGCTGGGGGAAAACTATATTGCAATGGGAAAGTTATTATACAAAGCACCCAGTGCACAGGTCTTGGTGAATGGAGGACGCTCAGAGATTTTCGAGCTCCACAGAGGGACTAGACAGGGATGCCCACTGTCACCACTTTTGTTTGCACTGGCAATTGAACCTCCGGCCATGCAAGTACAGGCGGATGCCAAAATCAAGAGAGTCACAGGTCCAAGGGGTGGGTAACATAAAATTACCTTGTACGCAGATGACTTTTTTATACCTCACAGAGCCTAATGTCTCAGTCCCAGTATTGATGGAGGAGGTGAACCAATTTGCAACCTTCTTAGGGTATAAGCTGAACCTTACTAAATCAGAAATGATGAGACTGCCAGAGAAAGGGATAAGTACAGCAGGGAATCAGTGGGGATTTAAGGAGGTGAAGGAGCGCTAATGTACCTTGGTATTAAGATAGGAAGAAACTTGGCTCACTCTATAGCCTGAATTATAGCTCTATCATCCGAGCAATCCTGGCGGATCTGGAAAGATAGAGAGCCTTATCCATATCTTGGATGAGGAGGATAAACTTAGTAAAAATTAATGTCTTGCCATGCATTTTGTATCAAATGCAAATGCTGCCTATGGGAATTACTAAAGGGCATCTTAAATTGATGGACAGAGAATTCAGTAGGTTCATATGGCAAAATAATAGACCAAGAATGAGCCTGACAAGATTAAAAGGGAGTGGGATGAAGGGAGAGCTTAGTTTTCCAGATCTCAAGGGATATTATTTATCTATTCAAAGGAAGTATATATGAGACTGGGTACAGAGAGGGAGAGAGGCGAGCTGGGTGGAACTGAAGGGGGGGGGAGGCCCCAGAAGACTGTCGTCTTACTTGGATGGGGGAAGGAGAAGAGCATACGGGTGACTGCAACATAAGAATCCATTCGTGGAATGGATATTAGAAGCCTGAGAACAGATGAGGAAAAGAAGGAAGGGAGAGAATGAACAAACATGGTTGGTCCCAGTAGCAGGGAATCCGACGTTTCTCCTGGGATTGGAAGACCCAGGGTTCCAGGCGTGGGAAGATTGTGGATGTGGTGTCTGAGAGATCTGTACACAGGAAAAGGGATTAGAAAAATGGAGGAAGTAAAAGAGCAGTTTGGAATACCCAGGACGCACAGATATAGATACTTTCAGGTACAAGTGTATAGGATGAGCAGGGATAGGGCCATAAGAGATGGATCCCCAATAGGATCCTTAGAGGATGGTCTAATGATGGCAGGTGACCCACCCACAAGACTGGTTGCGGGATTGGTTTGAAAGGATAGAGACTTGTTTCCAGACTGCACTGGTAAGGTCAAGTTGTTGTGGGAGAGGGACACGGGGATCCTTATCACTGACATACAGTGGGCAACGATACTACGGTCGCATATGGGGCTTCTGGAATGTAACTAGCACAAGGAGTCACAGTTCAAATTTTTGCACAGGTTATACTGCCCTCCAGCCATGGTATATAAATTCAACCCAGCGGTGCTACCCATGTGTAACAGATGTAACATTGCTCTGGGGACATACTTCCACTATTTCTGGGAATGTAGGGAGTTTCGGCCATTCTGGTCAGTGGTAGCACAGGAAGTAACTGTAATTATTGGAATACAGGTGGCAGACATGGCACCCTTGCTATTGTTTGGAATGGAAGACTGGGGAGAAGAGGGAGGGGAGGGATGTCCCCGAATGATACAAATACTGTTAACATTGGCTAGGCAGTGTATTCAAAACACTTGGGTATTACACGTCCCCCCCACGATACAGAACAATGGAAGACACTGGTAATCCAGAATTTAGTACTGGAGAGGCTGACATTCAAGCTTCAGGGGAAGGAAGAGTTGTTTCTGTCTTGCTGGGGCAAGTACATAGACTCATTGCCAATACCAGAAGTAATGATGTTACAATTGGGGGTGGTGTAACTGTATAACTGCCACTTTTGCAGGTACCTGGCTCCGAGCACCTAGAAAGAAAGATGGACATGGGAGCCCACCTGCAGGCAGTAACGTGATGTTTAAAGGTGGAAAGTATGGAATGGAATGGTGACAGGTGAAGCAAGCTCGAGAGAGGTAAGGTCTATGCCCATTGGGTGGACATAAAAGGAAGGGAGGACTCGCAATAGAGCAAGTAAGAACAGCTAGAACTGTTTAAAATCAAACATGGAAAACAGAGCATTACTAATGCCCAAGGCCACTGTTTTTCGGTTTTTACCGGAAAATCCGGTAAAATTCTGGAATTAGGGCTGCCTGAAGACCGGTAAAAATTAAGATTTCATGGAATCTGGCATTTTCTATCAGATCAGTAAATCTATAAAACGGTGTTTTTCTTTTAATTCCTTCCTGTACTATTTTCAGTTTGCTTTATTTAGTGCTCTGTATATTAAGCCTTCTTTAATTCTGCTTATTCATGCACATACTAAAAGAATGATAGCAGAACCCCGGTAAAATCTGGAAATTAGAGTAACAATCACCAATGAAATTCCGGAATCTTAAGTCTTGAAAATGGAATTTAATTGTTTTAATCACCGTAAATCAGTGGCCTTGCTAATGCCGCTTGTATGAGGGGGCTGTGTTATGTGTATCTAAGATCTTTTATGGAAATGATTAAAACATGAATGGTTGCTATAAGGTTTATGTGTGGGTGAAAGTAACGTTTTGCACAACAGTAATAAATGTAACCAATGCCGCACGCTTTGTTCTGTACTTTGGCTATCTAATGGATGTGCATTTTGTGATTAATTGTATAAAACCAATAAAAATATATATACAAAACAAAAAGTGTTAAGGTCTTGTTGTGTTGTCTATTTGCTGTCACAAGAACCCCAATCATCTTCCGGGGCAGTTAGAACAAGCAGGGCTGAGCATCAACATTTGCAAGTACGTAGTTCAAGAAATAAGATTCTTCTTCCAACACTGAAGTCTATGGCTTTTTCCTGGCTAGGTACCCACTAAGGTCAGGACTCTGATGTTTTCTTTCTCCCCCCTCAGTGTGTCAGTGGTGCTTCCCAGCTTCTGTAGCAAATGTTCTCCTTACGCTGCAGCCCCCTGTACTGTACGAGTTGAACATGTACACAGAAGGGAGAATCATTTGTCTTCCAAAACTGCAACCTTTGACTGTGATGAAAAAAATCAGACAAAGCATGCTAATAATTATTACACCTAATCCTAGACCAAATAAACACGGTGTGCTTAACAATTTCTCCAGTAACTGGAAGAATCTTTGACAACCAGTCTGCCCTGCGAAACAAATCATCAGATTTCAAGTTCAGAAGAAAGCTGCGCCTGAATAACTTGTGAGTGACATGTTGCAACTAATTTGTCAGGCAACAACCTTTTAAAATAAATCTCCAGAAACTGGTTTTGCTGTTTCTGCACAGATTTAGGGTAAGCATTCTCAGTTTGTTTTTCATTTCCAAGCCAAAGTCAAAACTACAGAAAACAAATATCCCATTATAGCAATTAAACTTAAATGTAATGTGACCAAGCAAAGCTTCACTTTTATTGCCTCATTAAACTACAGTAAATTGCATATAATTTGACATACATACAACTCTGTAGAAATCCAAAAGCACCTTTAAGTTTGCAAACTGTTCTTTTTAACTTGCATGTTCTGTAGTTGCTAAATGTATGACACAATTCAGACATTTTTTGTGCAGTTCAGTAAGTAATAAGCCATGACAGGGTGTGCATTATGTAACAGATAATCCACTACAGTGCGTGCAGTCATACTGTAATATATGCACACTTTGGTGTGAGTTGTAAGGCAGGAGGCTGCAGATCGAGTGCATTCAACCACCCAAAGCATGTGTATATTAGAACACAACCGCACACCCTGTTGTGGATTATCTGTCTTATAATCATAGCAGGGCAGACTAGATGGACTAGGAGGTCCTTTTCTGCCAACAACTACTACATAACTATGTTATAAAACAGCCAAAACAGTTTTGGGGGGGTGACAAATAGAAAGAAGTGAAAGTATGCAGTCATCATGGGGATAATGCATGGTCAAGTAGTGTGTTTTTTTTTCTAATCAGGAAACATTTTTACTGATTCTTCTCACCCATTTTATAAAATATAGTTAACCAATTATTAAAGCATGTGATTATTCAGGTTGTAAAAGTTAGTTACTGTAGTTAGTTAGTTAGTTAGTGAGTTGTGAATTTAGGGGCACACACAGACATTGCTGCAACAGATTGCTGCAGAAGCAGGGACCAGTGAAACCTTCTCAGAATTCAATAATTCAGTAGATACTGTTCTGACAACACCCCTTTCACCATTATGTATTTCATTTGTTGTAATGCACATTTGCACTTTTTTTTGGTGCGGTTGTCCATGATGTCATGATACCCTTACCTGTTTGCGGCCAGGTGTATCTGATGCCACATACCTCTGATGAAGTGTCTTCTATAACCGTACAAAACTGCATGTAGTTTGGTAGGATTATGTTACTGACATGTTCGAGAATGTTTGCACCGCTGAAGTCTTCAGCATTTACTAAATGTTAGGCTGTCTTCTGGTGATTTTCTTAGGAGTTTAGTGCAGTTGTGAAGATGATATCCACAAGTCTTGATGGTCTTTTTAGGGCTGCAATGGGCATTGCCCTATAGCTCTCTTGCTATGAGAAAAGGACTCCTGTACTCTTTCCAATCCAACAACATGTTAAGGTTTCAGCATAGTCACCTCCACATCTGTGAAGTACTCTGCTTGCTGTCTCTATAGGTACCTGCACTGCACTGCACTATTTGAAATCCTCTAACTGACCCCCACCACCATCCACTACCACACATCTGCAGTTAGCTGTGCCTTTTTTCCAATATATTTGTTTCCTCCCCACCTGACCTCCCTCTCAGCACCCATCACCCCACCCCCCAAATAAAGTGGCACTGGGGGTTCCCAATCCCCAGTGCCGGAATCCTCATAGTGTCCCGATCTACTGCCCCCACACTTCCATGCATCCATTCTTATTTTTGCCTTTTTTTATTTTTGGGGGTAAATATGTAACCACCCAGTCTCCTGGGGTTACTAGAATCCTATTAGCACTAGTGTTAGCTAGGTTGAAAAGGCAGCTGGTAAGGAGCTCATTTAGAAGCTGCTTACATAATGACATCACTGCTTACTCAGCTAGCCTGAGTGGGGATACTTATGTCATTTAGAACTCTTACAGCAGCATGACAATGTGTGTGTCAGCTGCTCAGGGGAAGTTTAGAATGTTCAGTTAGCCTGAGCTTGGCAGTTAGAGTAACAGGAGGTCTGCCAGTTGGGGCTCTGTCCCTGAGAACCCTGTATTTCTCACCCTAGTTTGGATTACATCTCCAGCTCTTAGTGAAGTGGTGGAGACCTTTTTCAGCAGGATTCCTTGATTTTCACTCCAGGAGAAGTGAGAGAAACTGCTGGTTCAATGGATCCAAGGGGCAATCCCCTGAAGGTCCTAGTGTATGTACAGCTGTCGTTGAGTAGGACTTTGTGTGAGGCTTTCTTACAAGCTGCCATGGGAAAGGGTGCTTTCTGGGTTGTTTCCATGCCTAAAGGAAGGAGCAACTAATCTGTGAGTGCTGGGAGACAAGTTCTCAATTTAGGAGGCTGTCTGTGGTATGTGACCCCGAGATAAGGCTAGATCACACCAGACAGGACCACTGTTCACCTAAGTGTGTTAATTTGAAGTAAAGTGCAGAGTCTTTAGCAGTTCAGTGGGGATTTAAGACTTCTGTGGTGTAACTCTGAAGGAATGGCAGAGACTGCTGGGTGGGAGGAACACCATCTGGAGTCTACAAGGCAGGGTTGACTGGTTCATTGAAGGGTGCCAGGTTTCCCTGGGCAAAGGCCACTACTGCAGGAGGATGTTCTGAATGTGTGGTTCACTCCACAAAAGTACACTCATTGGGAAATAGAAGATGTTTTGAGTGCGTGGCAATAGTCCACAAGCATACACTCTTGGAAAATGGAAATGTTTGAATCTGTGGTTCTAGCCATGTGCATATGCCATGGGAAAGAGAAAGGAATTATTTCTGTGGAAAATTGTACTGCCTAGCAAAGAGTGTCTGGTAAAGGAATGTACTTGCCTTGATCAACCATTGGAGGTCCACTTTGTGCTTTAGTAACATCTGTGAATAAAGCCATACTGCACAACCCCAGTTGCTGCATTGGACAATCAGATCACTGCTTCTGTGTGAACTTAATGGGGTACCTCAGCAGTTAGGTCTAGTATATGCCTAGCATTCTCTCCCTGGACCTGGTTGTTTTTACAAAGGTTCATTTTTGGTAATTGAACCCCCACCCACTTCCTTTAGATAATGAGTGTGGTGTACACTCTACAGCTAGGGGTGGTACCAATCTGAGTATTTCTGCCATAAGCAAATGGTATGCTATGCGTGGGTACTAGTTCTGTTTATGGGGGGGTGCTAACTAGCCAAAAGTGGCATGGGGGTTACAAATATGTCTATTTTTTCCTCCCCGCACCAGACGCTCCCTCCCTCTTAGCACTCACCACCCCAACCCCTCCCAAGAAACATAACATTGACACTGGGGGTGCCCAATCCCCCAGTGCAGGAATCCTAATAGTGTCCCGATCAACTGACCCCCCCCATCCACTACCACACATGCAAGATTATTTTTGCCTTTTTTTTTTTTTTAATATATATTGTTTTCTCCCTCTACCCGACCCTCCCTCTCAGCACCCACCACCCCACTCCCCATCAGAAACATATTGGGGGTACCCAATCCCCCCGTGCAGGAATCCTTGTTTGTTTTTGTTGTTTTAAACCTGTAAAAAAAAGAAAATTCCATCTATGGCTTTTGAGGCCATTGTGCTCCTACCGACCTGACCCTCCCACTCAGCACCCACCACCCCGCACCCCCTCCTCAAGCTCTTACTTACCCATCGGGGGTCCAATGCCATAATCCTCTGTGGACCACCGACACATCTTCACTCTTCAGTGCTGGATCATGAACTGAGGAAATCAGGTATGCGGTTCAATGTATTTCAGTCGGGTTTTAAACTTAGTAACATAACTTGGCCATTTTTCAATATTTTGCCCCACATTTTCAACATCCCTTTTTTGGGGACACCACCTCATGAACAATGCAAGTGATGTTAGGTAAATCTGTCCCAAAATGTGATTTCACAGTCCCTGTGTTAAATCACCTTTTGGGCAGAAGCTGAAAATTTCCTCTGCCCTTGTTCATGAGGTGGGGTCATAAGAAGGCTATGTTGAACATTTGGTGCAAAAATATTTTAAAACAACAAAGTTATGAGCCTACGTTGAATTTTGCAAATTCAGGCTCATAACTTTGTTAATTTTCAATATTTTTACCCCAAATTTACAACATAGCCATATCTTTATAGCACCTCATGAATGTGATAGCTGTCATTTTTCAAATCCTGGCCAAAATGTTTTTTTCACATACCAAAAGGTGATTGTGCAGTCCCTGCACAAAATCACCTTTCAGGCAGGAGTTGAAAATGTTCTCTGCCCTTGTTCATGAGGTGAGGCCATAACAAGGCTATGTTGAAAATGTGTGTATGAATATTACAAAACAAATTTATGAGCCTACGTTACATTTTGCTAATGCAGGCTCGTAACTTTGGTATTTTCAATATTTTTATCCCAAATTCCTCCCATGCAGCCCTATCAGCTCTGACCAGATTCTATTCTTTGTGTAGGTTCTTATTCTGTGACTTTTGTTTGCAGAAACAGATGAAACTCCTGCAACTAGCAGCAAGGCTGCCTAGACACAAATGGATGGACAAAGACGCAGGCACAGCATTTCTTTGCATTTGTGTCCAACCCTTTTGAAAATCCACCCCATTATATTTTATTTAGGGTCCAGGCTTTAGGCCCTAAATAGGAGTAAAGAGGTGCAGCAGCAGCAATGAGGCAGTACAGTATGATATTTCCTGGCTGATTCCTCCATGCCTGTCTAAGCCCAGCCTAATTCAGAACCACAAACTTTTCAGTGCCCTTCAAGCTGCAGTTAAAATAGTTTTATACAATGGAGTCTGAGAATCTGCGATTTTGATTGGCTGACTTGCACTTTTGAGCATGGGTAAATCCTATGACAACCCACGTAAAAAGTGCCAGTCAGTCAAGGTGGCAGCAGCACAACAAATAATATCAACACATCCGCCCTCCCAAAAAATTCAAAACATACCAGCCACCCAGTATGATCACCTGCCATACACTCCCAAAGAAATTAGGAACACACAATGGCCATGCTGTAACAATATATCTCACTGTGATCTACAGAAAATAATTCTTGATAAAAAGCTCCTAAAGGACATGTCAAATGTTTATTTTCCCTTATTTCACAATATCTGTATGTTTTGCACATTGTTCAGCTAATGTGACATAAGCACAGTGCATTAAGCAAGTAATAACACACAACAAGGTGTGAGATATCTCCTGATAAGAGCACGCCCAGGTGCGTTATGAGGCATGAGGTGCTTGCGCCAAGTGCCTTATGCACCTGCGCGTGTTGTTATCAGGAGATTACCCACACCTCAGAGTGTGTTATTGCGCTTATAAGATGGGCCTCCCCAAACCCCGCTAGTAAAGAAAAAGTATGGTAAAAAGTGTTAAATATGAAGACCATGAAAAAATAGTCCATCAGTACTACGGAGCATATGTCATCCAGTGTCTGTGTCTCCCTCCCTGTTTCATCCCAACTGTGTTCCCCAACAGATACTTTTTCTTAATTGTCATATAGTTTCTGTTCAGTGCATGTTGTATTTTTTTTCTGTTGCAGCTATCAGCCCAACTGAGTCAGCCACTGTGTCTGTTACTGGCCATACAGAGTGCTGTGGCATATGTCTCTTCTTGCTACCCCTCTGTCCCTTAATACATAGTTTTTTTTGTTTGTTTGTTTGTTATTTTTTTTTAGTTTATTTTAGTTTCTTTGTGAGCTTTCTGTTTCAATTGCTGGAACTGGCCCGCTTGACAGTAAGCGAGTGTGTCCTTTAGTGGCCGCCATACAGACCGTACTTTGCCTCCATGCCGTCTATAGGATTGTGGAGTTGGTTCTCTCCTGCCATGGACAGGGATGGGTGAGTGGTAAAGGTGGACAACACAGAGAAAGGAGATGCAGGACATGTATGGAGATACCTCAGATTCTCTTACCATTTATGGCCATGGTTTGGAATAGTGGGAGCAGAAGCAACAGCCCGAGCGAGAGCGTCACTTGGTAGGGATAGACAGCCAGTGACAAAACTAAATGCGAGGTACTAAATTTGTTAAGTTTGTTGCCCTGCAGGAAAGGGGGGAGGAGACTGTTGTCATATGCCCATTTGTTTATGTTGGTGGTGGCACCGCTCTCCGCTCTCCCGATGCAGCCATTGTAGTTCTATGAGATATTGGCTGAGAAGCTGCATCGGGAGAGTGGTCCTGTGACTGCTTCTATGAGCTCTGCCAGTCAGCGTAGTGTTTACTATTGGCAGAGCTCACTGATTCCTTGTTGTTCAGTGGCTTTGGTGTGGACAGTAGTGCTGGTTGGCTACTATATCATCTGATAAGGACACGGGTCAGAGGATATAGTAGCCAATCAGATTCATGGATTCTGGATGCCCATTTTATAAAAACAGTATCACAATAGCTACATTTTGTCTGCTTCACTTGCTGATACCTACTAGTTTTGGCTAGGAAATTGCATTGTCAGCATAAGTTGAGTTTTCTATCCAAATGAATTTGAATTGGTTGGCTTGTACAGGACAATATGCGCACTAATAAGCTGAATGAAAATGCATAGCTTACTGATGGAATTAACGCAGGATCCCTCGAGTGTGTCTATTCACGCTATCTGAAATATTTATTTTTGTTTACTAAGTAGGTGTACTAGACAGTACAATGACTATTTTCAGGCACGACCCAGGAGATGTACAACATCAGACAACAGTAACAACGTGTTACAAGGGTACAAAAATACAGTAGTAGAGACATCATCAGTAGAGGTCAAACATTACAGTAGTGCAAAAACATGAGAGAAAATACAACATGCATGTAGCTAAAGAAGCAACAGAAATGCACATTACAGCAGCAAATACGATGACTCAGGTACATGAGCATTTATCAGAGAACAATGGGAACTTGCAAAGCTCACCCTTGAAAATGGGATGAGATGGAGAAATCCTCAGATTGGGTGGAAGTGAGTTCCAGAGCTTAGGGGCGAAGCAGGAAAAAGCCTGCTCACCCATATTTGGTTTGGGCACAGACATAAGTGACAGGTCATTAGATCTCAAAGGGTAATCCCAGTCAGGTTTAGTGACCAAGTCAGCAAGGGCAGCAGGTTTAGCAGATCTAATGATTTTGTCTATGGTACAGCCTGGGGTATATAGCCACCATGAGGTTGGAGATAGCCATCCTACTGTAGGTTCAGGTAGAGGGCGCAGTGATGAGTCAGATTAGGGACAGATAGGGCAAACACTGTTATAAGTGGTGTTCCATTTATTTACTATAGATTACATTTGCTTGCCTGCCAATAGGTTATAAAACCAGAGGTAAGGCTCTGCAACAAAACGCCCTGAGAAACAGCTAGCCCAGCAGCAGGTGTTAGGGCATGTCTGACCCTACAAGCATGACCTAGTTTTGAATTAACAGACTTGCAGGTGTTGCATACATGTGCAGGGTACATTCAAGGGAAGGATCCAATGTTAGGCCCAGGCACTTGAAGGAGTTAATAGAGGTAAGAGGAGAGCCATCAGAACAGATAATAGCTAAGTAAGGTGGACAGGCCCTCAGTTTAGGAACTGACCTAAACAGCATTGATTGAGTCTTGCTAGAGTTTAGGAGACACCCATTTTGGGTTAGCCAGGATTGAACAGTGCTGTGCAAAAATAAAATTCTACTGGAAGAATTACCACAAAAGTCGGAGTTTCACTTCTGTGAAATTTCAGAATGCATTTTGGCAACTTTCGCAGGAATTCTGAGTTAGAATGGCAGAATGAATGTACGAATGGCAGATTAATGAATTCAACTGCGGAAAATATTCTGCAGAACACATCACTAACATTAAACTGTGCTGCAGAATTCCTTTCTGCAGTTTAATACACTAATCTACAATTCATACATTCATTCCACAGTTCAGTGACTCACTGAACTACAGAATGAATGTATGAATTACATATTAATGTATTAAAGGAGAGAGCACATTTTACCTTTGATTATATCATTTGTGTGTGCTGGCAATGAGACCTAAAAAAAAAGCCATGAAGACTGATGGTATTAGTGAAATATTGGTATTGAATATGTCCATTTCTAAACTCGCATGCCCCCCCCAAATAATCGTCAGATGAAAGATTTTTTCATTAAAAAGTAGGACAACATTCAAATTAATTATGTCTCATTTATATTGCCATCTAGATCATCAATAGACTATGCTGATTATTATAATAATAATAATAATAATAATAATAATTTCTTTATTTATATGATGCCTTTCAACAACCAAGGCGCCTAACAAAAACAGTTAAAACAAAACAGGTCATAAACTCACACATCATAAATAGTATAAAATGCAGATCATGCGGATAAAATGAAATTTAAATCATTCACCATATGCTTGGTTCCACAAATAAGTTTTAAGAGCTTGTTTAAATCCCTCCATGGTCGCGCACTCCCTTAACTGACAGGGTAGAGAATTCCAAAGGGTAAGGGCCATATGCATAAATGCCCAGACCCCAGAAGATTTTAAACACACCTTTGGAATCTCTAGCAACCCCTCATCAGCCGAGCGGAGCGATCACCCGGGGCAGTAAAGGACCAGAAGCTCTTTCATGTAGGGCTTTATAAGTCAGAAGTTAGACTTTAAAGGTGATCCGCCACTGTACTGGCAGCCACTGCAGTTCATGCAGCACCAGGGAAATATGACAGAACTGAGGGGTTCCCGTCAATAACCAGGCCACTGCATTCTGCACCAGCTGCAAGCAGCAAATATCCACCCCACGTAGCCCTAGGTAGAGGGAATTGCAATAATCCAGGCATAAGGACACAAAGGCGTGGACCAACGTGGGGAGATCGCCAGATGGAACAAGATGCGCAACCCTGGAGATATTCCTCAGATGGTAAAAAGAGGATTGGACGACGGCCAACACCTGCGAACGAAGTGTCAGCCCTTCCTGAAAAATTACCCCCCGGTTTCGCACCTGTTTAGAGGTCAGGAGTGATAAGCCCCCAAGAAAAAGTCTCAAAGGTGAACCTACCTCCAGCCCCCCATCCGGCGCACAGGGTCCACAACCAGCACCTCAGTCTTTTCCGAGTTCAACCTCAACCAGCTCGAATTCATCCAGTCCTGGATTTCTGTGAAGCAGTTGTTAAAGACTGAGAGAGCTCTATCCTGGTCAGGTGTGAAAGAAAGGTATTCACATAGTTCTACCGCTGCAATTGACAATGGTACTTCACAAGTCAGTGGTTCTCAAACAGCAAATTAGCACTGTCAGATGAAGTAATCCATGAGTTTTTCTCATTCAGCATGAACCATTACAATTTATGTGTTAAACTGCATTAAGAACAAGTATCAAAATATGGGATCCACCTTAGTGAATTACAAACGCCACTCCAGATAGAACATGTGAAAAGCAAAATCATATAAAATTACTTTGATAAACTGAGAATATAAAAACATAATTAATGCACCAGTTAGAGTTAAATCTACAAAAGTAGGGAAATATAGTGTTATGATTTCCAACCCTAACACCCTACCCCCACCCTAGAAGCAGCAAAAAGAAAAGAATTCTACAGTTTTGACTGTCCTGAGTCTTGACAAATCAGGCCTGCTGTCTTCCTTGGGCTTATCCACCCTAATGAGTACCCCATTCTCATATAGTCTACACATCAGGGCTTATTTGCTGATGGATTTTAGGGGGGAGTGTTAGGGCGGATAACCTCAAGGAAAACACCGGGCCTGACTTACCAAGATTCAGGATAGCCAAAACCATAAAGTTTTTTCCTTTTGCTGCTTAAAGTGTGGGGGTGGGATGTTAGGGTTGGATGACCGGGTAGGTGCACTAGCCATAGCAATGACTATTTTCAGGCATGACCCAGGAGGGTACAAGACAGAAACAATCAGATAGCAGGTTACAATATATGAATTCACAGTATACAAATGTAGGAGTCAGAACAGGCTGGAGTTTAAAAACAGGCTTAGTAATATACTTAAAGACAAAATAAAAACAAACGTAAGGAGAGTAAAAATTAAAATAAAGCAAATAACAGTTTGATTAGGTTATAAGTGCTAACAATACCATGGAATTCTAGGAGGATTATAACTAGATGACAGAGGCATCATAGTAGACAATATAGGACAACAGGTTTAATCCTAACTGGTACATTAACAACATTTTTTGCAATGAATTTCCTTACTTTTTGAGACAGTAGAATCAAATCATCATTCATGCAATTCCCTTCAGGACCTGTGTGAGCACATCCATATAATTACAGAAGCGCAGGGCACTCTGAGCCAATCAATGAGCATGTACACTATACAGTATGCGTTCAGTGACAGTTCAGTTGGCCGCCAGCCACAGAGGTGAGAGGTGGGCTGTGCCAGTCATTGGCTCTGTTTCGGGATGGGGGAGTGGGGTGGTAGACACTGCCTGCTGGGGTAGGGAGATGGGGGTCACTGGACCACCAGGGAAGGGGTTTTATATTAATCATATTTATGGATGACATCATGGATCAGGGAGTGGGAGCCACTAGACCACCAGGGAAGGGGTTTTATATTAATCCTATTTACGGGGGACATTGGGGATTGGGGAGGAGGCCACTAGACCACCAGGGAAGTTTTTTTTTTAATGAATTATATTTACAGGTGTCACTGGGGACTGGAAAGGGGGACCACTAGACATTAAACGTAACAGGGGATCAGGGCTGGGGAGGAGGGACTGTGGCACATTGCAGCAACTTGCTCAACTGTTCCAGAGGGCATACTGTATTCCCACCAGTACTTAGAAATATGCCCCCTGGGACAGTTTTGAGACTCACAATATTGAGGATGTGGCAGCTTGCATCTGCCGCATGCCCCTGGCACACACCACAGCCAGTTTATTGGCGCAAGGCTGGTGCGAGCCCCCTTTAGTGCATGCAGCCTGCGTTTCAGAATAGCCCAGGGTGCATTGTTTGATGCAAGGTGCCACTTGCATCATTTATGTTTGCTACAGGCACCTTGCATCATTAAAAGTATTTGAGAATCAGGCCCTACATAGAAACATAGAAGTTGACAGCAGATAAGGACTGTGTGGCCCACCCAGTCTGCCCATTTTGCCTACCTATGTCAAACCACAGATCCTAGCTGATCTGCAGCTCAGCCTTTTTTTCTGTCCCAAGGGAACCTTAATGTCTATCCCATGCATTCTTGAATTCCCTGTTTCTGCCCCAGCCACCTTCTTTGGGAGGCCGTTTCAAGCATCCACCACTCTTTCAGTTAAAAAATACTTCCTCATGTTGCCCCTGAACTCCTCCCGCCAAACTTCATCTCGTGCTCCCTTGTTCTTGCACATCTTCTTTTTTGAAAGATGCTATCCTCTTGTACCTTGTTTATACCCCCGAGGTACTTGAATGTTTCTATCATGTCCCCCCTCTCTGTCCTCTCCTCCAGGGAATACATACTGAGTTCCCCTAGCCTCTCCTCGTAGGGCTTTCATGCAGACCCTGCACCATCTTTGTAGCTCTCCTCTTGACTGCCTCTACTCTGTCCATGTCCTTCTGGAGATGCAGTCTCCAGAAATGGACACAGTACTCTAGCTGAGGTCTCACTAGCGATCTGTACAGTGGTATAATCACCTCCTTCATTCTGCTGGTGATACCTCTCCCTATGCACCCCAGCATCCCACTGGCTTTCCCCACTGCCTTCTCACATTGTTTGGTCACTTTTAGGTCATCCAATATGAGTACTCCCAGAGTCCGTTCCTGCATGGTGGCCGGTAACTCCCCCCCCCCCCAATCTTCTACTCCTTTCTTGGATTCCTCCTCTCCAAGTGCATGTCTTTGCACTTTTTTGCACTGAATCTTAGCTGCCATACTTCTGACCACTCCCCCAACCTGCTTAGGTCTTTTCTCATGTTTCCTGCCCCTTCTGGAGTGTCCACCCTGTTGCAGATTATAGTGTTGTCTGCAAAAAGACATACTTTCCCCTCCAGCCTCTCCACAATGTCGCTCATGAAGACACTGAAGAGGACTAGCCCCAAGACTGATCCCTGTAGCACCCCACTGGCCACCTCCCTCTCTTCAATTGAACACCTTTCATTAGTACCCTCTGTGTCCTGCCCCATAACCAATTTCTGACCCAGTTCACCACCTTGGGGCCTACACTCACACTGCCTAACTTGTTTGCCAACCTTCTATGTGGGACTGTGTCAAACGCCTTACTGAAATCTAAGTAGGCCACATCCATCGCCCTTCCCTGATCTACCTCCCCGGTCACTCACTCAAAGAAATCTATTAGATTTGTTTGACACAACCTTTCTGCTATGAATCCATGCTGCCTTGGATCCTGTGGTATGCTAAATTCAAGGAATAACACAATCCTCTCCTTTAACAGTGTCTCTATGAAATTCCCCACCACTGAGGTCAAGTTAACTGTCCTGTAGTTTCCTGCCTCTTCCCGGCTTCCACTTTTGTGGTGAGGGTATAGCATGCACCAAGCAGGAAAGGGATCTTGGGGTTATCATCTCTGATGACCTCAAGGTAGGGAAACAGTGTGACAAGGTAGCAGGTAAAGCAAATAGGATGCTGGGATGCATAGGCAGGGGCATCACAAGCAGGAAAAGGGAGGTCATAATTCCACTATACAAGACACTAGTGAGGCCCCACCTGGAGTACAGTGTACAGTTCTGGAGAAGAGGACATAGACAGGGCAGAGAAGGTTCAGAGGAGGGCAACAAAGATGGTACATGGATTGCATCACAAGTCCTATGAGGACAGGTTGAAGGAATTGAATATGTACTCCCTGAAGGAGAGGAGGGAGAGAGGGGATATGATAGAGACATAAAAGTATCTTACAGGGAGGAACAGGGTGCAGGAATACACTATTTTTAAGTGAAAAAGATGTTCCAGGACTAGAGGGCATGGGATGAAGTTGGAGGAGGATGATTCAGAGGAAACATGAGAGAAATTTCTTCACAGAGCAGGTAGTGGACAAGTGGAACACCCTGCCAGAGGAAGTGGTGGGGGCTGAAACAATCACGGGATTTAAGAATGCATGGGATAGACATAAAGGAATTCTGGAGGTCAGGGGTAAGGAGTAACAGACTTATAGGAAAACGTAAACTGAACTTACAAGCTCAAATGGGTAGACTGGGTGGGCCATAGGTCCTTATCTGCCTACACTGTCTATGTATCTATGTATCTATGTATTTGCCCTCCTCCAGTCTTCTGGGACTGCCCTGTCTCCAGTGATCTGCTGAATAGGGTGGTCAGCGGGGCCGCCAGCACTTCTCTGAGCTCTTTTAATATTCTGGGGTGAATCCCACCTGGCCCCATTGCCTTTTCTATTTTCAGTTTCCTGAGTCCCTATAGGACATTCTCTAAAATGAATGGAGTGGTGTCTACCTCCCTTCCATGGCTGCTTTTTTTTTTGTTGAGATGTGGCTCTTCGCCCTTCCCTTCATTGGTGAAAATATGCTGCTTTGTCCATGTCCTCCTCTGCACACCCTCCTCCCTCCTTCTTCATCTTGACAATCCCACTTCTACTCTTCTTGCTCTTGCTGATGTACAGTATCTGAAGAAAGTTTTGTCACCTCGTTATTGCCTGTGCTATATTTTCTTCTGTTTGTGCCTTTGTGCTCCTGACTGCCTTCCCTGCCTCCCTCTGCTTCTCTAGATACTACTCCCTGTCCTCCTCCTCCTCCTTTTGTGTTTCTTTGTATCTCCTGGTGGCCCCTCTTGTTTCTCTCACTTTCCTGCACACTTCCTTTGAGAACCAAAGTGGTTGTTTCTTTCTCTTACTTTTGCTTTGCTGTTTAACACAGAGGCTTGTTCCCTCTGTTATGGCCTTCTTGAGAACAGACCACTGCTTCTCCATGTCCCCTCCCCTTTGTTCTCTTTCGCCAGGGCTCCCCTGAGACATTCCGCCATTTTGTCAAAGTTGGCCCTTCTGAAATCCAGGATCTTTACTTTTGTATGATTGGCCTCTTCTACTGTGGTTATACTGAAACATACCATCCTGTGGTCACTGTTTCCTATGTGGCTGCCTAAGCACCACGTACAGTATAGCCACCTCATGGGTGGGTTCAGTCACGAGCTGTCTTAGGCATGCCCCCTGCAGTGTGATCAGGATTTTCCTGCTTTTGGCTGTACTCGCAGTCTGGGTGCTCCAATCTACATCTGGCAGATTGAAGTCCCCTAGAAGTAGTAGTTCACCTTTGGTTGCCATTTTGTGGATGGCTTCCACTATTGTTTCATCTGTCTCCTCCCCCTGCACTGGAAGTCCGTAGATCACCCCTGTATGAATGCTGGTTCATTTTCCTGTCTCCAGGGTGACCCACAGTGTCTTCCCTCCCTCCTGCAGACCCTGAACCTCTGTTGCTTTGATTCCCTCCCTCACATACATGGCCACCTCTCCTCCCTTTCTTGCTTCCCTGTCTTTCCTGAAAACCGCATATCCTGGTATGGCTATATCCCATTCATGTTGTTTTGTGTACCAGGTTTCTGTAACAGCCACTATGTCCAGGTCAGCTTTCACCATTAATGCCACTAGGTCTGGGATTTTGTTTCCCAGACTGTGGGCATTTGTACATATTGCTCTCCACGTCCAGTCATCTCCACCCTTACACCCCTGTCTCCCTCCAGTCCTCTTTTTGCATTTTGTCCCCTTATTTGTTCTCTCCTTCATGTTACTTATGTGGGATTTCTGTTGTTGTGGTGATATTTTGACCCTAGCATCCTTTTTTATGACTGCCTCTTCCTGTGGGGGGAGCCAATATAATATTCCCTCCTTCACTAGTCTTTCAACCATTCATTGAATTCCCTGGTGCGGATATCCCTACCTTCCCCCTTTACCATAGTCAGGCAGTACCTCTGAGAAAGCTACGGAGTGTGCTACTTGCTTAAGGCCCCTTCCCAAGTCCCTAAAGTCCTCCTTCACTGTCCCTATATACACCACTTTCCCAGCTATGTCATTTGTCTCCATGTGAGCAATGACATCCAGCTCCTCCCTCCCTGCTACTGCCCTGGCGATCCTTAGGTTCTGCCTCCCATCTCGCCAAGCCATGCCTCCAGGTAGGTACTTTACCTCCCCTTCCCCCCACCACCTATCCCCAACTCTGTTCCTCTCACAATGGAGTCTCCAAACAGAATTTACTTTCTCCTCCTTTTCCTCTGGGATCTCCTGCTGCCCATCCTTGGGGCTCCATCACAGAGGACCCACTCATCCTCCCTGGTAACTACTTTGAGCAGCTCTGTGGGACCTTCCCACTCTGCCAGGATCGTGTAAGAGTTTCATAGTTCCACCAGATGGGGGATGTGCCTGTGACCCCCCCCCCAATCACCCTCCATGAGCCCACCATAGTCCATCCACTCTCTCTCTCTGCAAGGCAACTGTTGAGGAAGTGGAGTCTGAATAGGTGGCCTCTGGGTGAGTCCATAGACCCCCTGCAACCTAGCCAGCTTGGCCTGGAGACTGTTGACCTCTGCCCTCAACCCAGAGAGGTGCCTGCAAATGGGGCAGCACTGCAACATCCAGAAGGTCCTTCTGAATACTGCTGCTCTGCAGCCACTGCACTGCATCACACCCATCATTTTCTCCTTTTTCTCTACTGACTTTCCCCTTTGCTAACCTTCTGCTTGCCCCTCTGCTTTTGCTTGTCCTGTTTACCCTGAAATTAGCTGTAGTCCACTAAAGTCCCTAGTTTTTTTTTTCTTCTGTCTCCCTCTCTCTTTTTTATGCTTCTATTTCTCCCCTCTTTCTCTCCTCTCTTTCCCTTCCTCCTTACTCCGTCTCTCTGTCCTTTACTTCATTTTTGTTGACTGGGAAAGTGCACTAGTCAAATTCTGCCTATTTTCAGGCACGAACCGGGGGAGGGGGATACGGACGAATGCCAACTGACCTTGAACCAGATTAAGTTATTGGTGGTATTTTTGTGAATGGGCGGAAATTTGGCCAGGGCACCGAGGAAATTCCCCTACACTGCTGTAGGGGGCACTGTCTCTCTGTGAGCGGAATGGAGGAGCCCAGTGGACAGCAGAACATCAAGAGAGAAAGAGCTGTAAGGGCTACAGTGGTAGAACAATATATGGAGGCAGCTGGAATGCACCCTGGAGGTGGCCAGCACATCGCTTCACAACCGACCGCAAAGGCATCCACCACCAGCAGCACCAAAGGAACAGCAGATATGTCAGAGGAACCAGGTGAAAGTATGGAAATTGATCTGCAAGAAGAATGAGCTCTGAGGCTAGAATTAGAAAAATGGAAATCAGACTCATTAGACCAGATGTCTGCAGCAGAAGAAGAATTTAATAAAGAAAGAACCATGCTAGAGGAGGAAAGAAAACGGAAAAGAAAAGGAGGGACTTCTCCTGGTAAATGGAAATGAAAAGGCAAATGTTTTTATTTCCAGGGCCTCCCAAGTCCCAGCCAACATGAAACAAACCCAAATGGAGATGGAGGGCCAAAACCAACAAATGCAGATACTAATAAACAAATAACCCACTCTCAGAATGGATCCTTTTCCCCACTAGAATCTGAGACTGAAATATTTTTGAAGCAGTAACTGAGGTAACAGTGAAGGGGGAAATGGAAAGAAAAAACAGTATTAATAATGTACCAAATGTCATAGCATCACCAGAAGTAACTACTACACCTGTACCCCCTATCACTTATGCTAGCTTGCTGCAGAAACCTCTAGAACAGGCAAAGAGGTGGCATGTGGATAGATTTTATGTGGGAAGGCAGCTTATAAAACAAGATCTAGGATTCTACCCAGCAGAGGTATATGCCTTAATACATGCACCAGGAGAGTCCACATTCGATGTAAGCTTTAGAACTGCTCAGCTATTAGACAGGTTTTGGACTGCCCATGCCAAATGAAAACAATCAAGCCATACCACTTACAAATCCACATTTAAGTTGGTGACCATCCTATTCAGAAATGAAGAAGTAAACATATCTGACATTCTGTTTTGGCTTGGAAAAAAGTGTAAAGTGGAGGGTGTGCCAGACCCCACTGTAGATGGGGAAGGGTTCTGGACAGATAGTTGGAAGGTGAGAGTAAAGCTGCATCAAGACAACACAGGGATAAAACACCTACCAAATTGTTTTTACTTGGGATGAGACAAAGAGATTCTATTTTATCAGGGGCAACCTCATTCATGCTACAAATGCGGATCACACCACCATATAAGTAATTCCTGTGAAATCATGAAATGTTTGCAGTGTGGCTCCAATAGTCATTCAGGATTTAACTGTACATCTGTACCTTTAAAGATTCATAGACATGTGATGGCAGAAAAGGGCTTTCCTGTCCCACCAAGTCTGCCCATTCCCTCCCTCTGACTACCTGTCATCCCCCCAAGAGTCCCCTTGTTCTCCCCTTGACAACCCTCTGTGTTTGTCCCAGGCCTTCTTGAATCCCTTCACTGTACTGGCACTCACCACCTCCTCAGACAGTCTGTTCTAGGGCTCAACCACTCTCTCTGTGAAGTAATACTTCCTATCATTTCCCCTAAACCTTCCCCCCTCCACCTTCAGTCCATGCCCCTAGTTCTTGTATCTACCTTCCCTGTAAATAAGCTCTTCCCCATTTTATTGATTCCCTTCACATACTTGAATGATTCAATCATGTCCCCTTGTTCTCTTCTTGTCTCCAGAGGATACAAATCCAGTTCCCTCAATCTTTCTTTATATGCCATCCCTCTTAGCCCATGCACCATTTTAGTGGCCCTTGTCTGCACCCTTTCCATGCCATCTATGTCCTTTCTTAGATGGGGCCTCCAGAATGGTACCCCATACTCCAGGTGTGGCCTCACCATGGGGCTGTAAAGTGGCATCAGCACCTCCCTCCTTCCTTCTGCTGGTTATCCCTCTTCCTATGTACGCCAGCATCCTGTTAGCCTTGCCCACTGCTTTGCTGCACTGCACTGGGTCCCCCACCTTGAGGTTATTTGTGATTATAATCCCTAGAGCCTTCTCCTGCCTGGTTGCTGCCATTTTCTCCCCCTTCCCCAGTGTGTATGTGGTATTTGGATTTATGCCACTTGTGTGATGAGGGGGCATTCCTTCCAAACGTGCCCCTGGGCATCCCATAATACTGAAAATGCAGACTTTGCAGTTCAAGACTTATATATGAACAAGGCTACCCGACAATCACAAAGACCAACAGGGCCTACTCCAAAGCAAAATCAACCCCACCCACAACAGGCTCCTGTCCCAGCACCTGAACCAGTAAGAACCTCTGTGTCTCCCACAAGGACTGTCATTACAACTATGGGAGAAACAGGGAGAAAGAGGAAGTAACACAGCAGAAGAAGGAACCAGACAAACAGAAACAAATGTAACAGAGGAAGGAACACAGCACATAGAAGCACATACACCAGGAAGGAGACAGAAATGTCCCCCACAACCCACCAGATATGGCCTTTCAAATAGTATCCAAAGGGAAGGCAAGAAAACCCAAGAACAAACTGGAGCAAGAGGATCCCATATCTTAACAAAACAAGTACTCAACCCTACAAAGCGGAGAAACAGAAATGGATATAGATTCAGATGTCACTTCAGAGCACTCTTCACAAAGGGATAGAACTTCAAAGGGTGAAGGAGACCCTTTACCCCAAAGAGAAACAAAGAAGAAGCGGATAATGGGAACAAGGTTTAGTCTAAGGAAGTAACCCCCGACTGGCTTTCACTTTAAATGGCTGTGGAACTTTTTATCATTTCTCTAAATATCAATAGTATTAAGACTGATAGGAAGAGGAAATCTACCTTTACTGGTTTTACAGTTAGAAAAAATACGATCTGATTCTTTTTCAAGACACTAGGTTGACCACAACCCATGAAATTCAGGCGGCAGGGGCAGACTGGATATGGGGGGGGGGGCCCACACATCAATCAATCAATCAATCAAAATCTTTATTTATTCAGGCGGACATCATTGAGCAAAGCTCATTTACAAGATGGACCTGATAGGTCAAAAAGCAACATGAAGGTACAATAACAGACATATACAAGAAAAACTTTCTAAATGAACAGATGCAATAATATAAACATATATACAAGCAAGGTAGCCAGTGAATTCAGCTCCAGAGCAGACTAGATCAGGCAGTTTTGACTGAAAAGTGGTAAAGTGTTGGGATCATTGAAGTAACCTCTGAAAAAGAAATGAAAAGATGACATGTGGGTCTGATTGGATGTAGTTGGATAGGCACTCAGTCAACTAGTAATCGGTGAGTAGGAAAGGTAAGTGAAGTAGTTGCAGAATATGTTGTGGCAATGGTGTAGCAATGCTGCATAGAAAAGAGAAAAGAAGAATGGGGGGGTAAGGGGTGTGATTGGACTAGGCCTTGTGAAAGCAGTTGCATATCTCGGGGAAGAGACTTGTGTATAGCTTTTTTAAAGGATGCTATAGGTATGAAGGTGGTCAGCTTTAGGGTCTTCTGCAGAGAATTCCAAGCAAAAGCTAGAGAGTAGCTGAGTGCGGATCTCCCATGCCTGGTGCAGGCTTTTGGTATCTTCAAAGTGATGAAGCTGTTGCTTCTTAGGGCATATGACCTAGCTGTGGCTAATGTAAAGCAATCTGAAATATAGGATGGAAGATTGTTAGACAGAGCTTTGTAAATCCATAGAGCAGCATTTTTGTTCCTCCTGAGGTGTAAGGATGTCCAACCAACTGCAGCATAGAGAGAGCAATGGTGAGTGTTGAAAGGAAGATCTGTGATGAATCTTAGAGCTCTATGGTACAAGGTATCCAGTTTATTTAAGTAGGAAATAGTACAGTGGCCATATAGGAAATCTGCATAGTCGATGAGTGACATAAATGAGGCCTGGATAAGTCTCTGTTTTGACTCTCTAGTTAAATAATGTTTGATTCTGAAGAAAAGGCTGAGCCTCTGTCAGAGTTTTTTCAGGAGCTCCTCAATATGCTGAGTGTAATCAAGTCTGTTGTCAATCCATACCCCTAAACATGGGTGTAGGCAGGCATACTCCAAGCACTCCGTGGTGTGCAATTTTATTTGAGAGGGGTAGCAAATAGGTTCTGAAATGCTTCCTTTTTCCATGAAAACTATCAAAGAAAATACTGAACCTTTCTGTAATTTTATTCATAGGAGTCAAAACTAGAAGAACTGGTCACTAATACCCTCTTTGCATCCCAAGAACAATACAACTTTACAGGCTCTGGGCCGGTATGTGGGTGTCTTAGGGAACAATGCATGGCATTTGTATTTACCAATGCACGGCAACAACCATTGTCATGAGATACAAAAGTTGTATTTATTGTGCCAAATGAGGCAACAAACACGGTCCTTGTGTACATTTGTATATTGTCTGGCTACACCCCGGGGTTGGGAGGGTAGCAGTGAGTCCACTTGGTGTGCAAATCTGAAATCCCTGGCTACGCCCCTGCCCCTAAATATTTGAATTTATCAACAAGGTCAAGGTTTTCTCCAAGGATGGTAGATAGTTGGGGAAGAGTGCTTGGTGAGAGAGTGGTAGAATATATATTGGTGGAGAAGAGCATAGCTTTTGTCTTCTTAGCATTCAATAGGATTTTTTTCAAGTAGCTGGTATTGCAACAGGGAGAACTCTGATTGTAGTAATTCACAGGCCTTTGATGATGAGGGGTTACTGACATATAAGACAGTGTCATCTGCAAAAAGGTGAACATTGGCTTTTGTGAGGTTGGAATCAATGTTGTTAATGTAGATGGCAAAAAGGATAGGGCCCAGGATAGATCCTTGAGGTACTCCTCTTAGGAGTGGTTTTGATGAGGAAAGGTCACCTTCATTTTTTACCTGCTGCACTCTGTCAGTGAGATAACATCTGAACCACTTAAGAGAGGTTGCATCTAGGCCTATGGAGTGCAGTGAAGAGATTAACAGTTCATGATCCACTGTATCGAAGGCTTTGCTTAGATCCAGAAATACAGCACAGACACTGTTTTTTTGGTCTAACTCAGTTTGCCAGTCGTTTGTAACTTTTGCTAGTGCAGAAGTAGTGCTATGCCTGGTCCTAAATCCAGATTGAGCAGGGTTTAGGAGATTATTAACATCGAGGTAGTCTCTTAGTTGGATGTTCACTAATTTTTCTAGCATTTTGGAAAACACTGGAAGGATGGATATGGGTCTATAGTTGTTGAGATCCATGGGGTCCCCTGATTTAAGGAGGAAACTTGTGCTGTCTTCCACAGTGCAGGAATAGAACCAGAGGATAGGGATAGATTAAAAGACATGTTAGGGGAACTGCAAGTGCATGTATTGCAATTTTTAGAAAATAGGGGTCCAGAGAGTCTGCACCTGCACTTTTGTTAGTGTCTAGATGTAGCAATAGGTCCTCCACTTGTTTCAGTGAAACTGGCTTGAATGAGAATGAAGAATCAGCCTTTTGACCCTCAGTAGACTGGAATTTGAGTTGTGATCGCAGTAGATTAGCTGGAGAGGAGTCAAAAGCAAGGCCAGCCATAGTGAAATGATTGTTGAAGGCATCTAAAATCTCATGTTTGTCAGTAATAGCAATTTTATTTAGGTGCACTTGGGATGGCAAAGTAGAGCTAGAATCCTGCCCTAGGATCCCCTTGATGGTTCCCCAGAATCTGGCTGGGTTGAGGTAAGAGGCATCAAGTTCAGCTGTATAGAAGGCAGCCTTGGCATCCCTCACTTTTTTGGTGCAGCTATTTCTGGCTTTTCTGAACACATTGGTCCATTGGGGAAGACTTGTGCAGTGGGGTGGGAGTATGCATAAATAACCCCTCTATAAAAACCTCTAAAATTATATGTATATATATATATTCCTGGGAAGGGCCTTGTTATTAGATATCTCAGTAGATGGATGAGAATTTTAGGATTATTAATGTTTATGTCCCTCAGAATAAGAGAGGGAAGATTCACCTCTTGACCTTAATACAGCCTTACCTTTGCACATCCAGAGCCATCTTATTAGGCGGTGATTTCAACTGCAGCCAATTTTAAAGGGACAGAGGTGCAGTAACAGATAAAATATTCTGTGATGAAACCTTTTTCAACAAACTTTTAGCTCTCACCATGAAAGTCCACAATTTACATAATTTAAATGGAAAACCAAAACCAGAATAGACTAATGTTTTTTTTTTGTATTTTTTTATTCTATTTATGCGCTGGTTCTCCGAGGCATCCTTTGGAGGTGCCCACACAATCCTGCCCCTTCTTCTCCCCATTGTGGCCATCCACACAGGATCACCCCCTCCCAGAGGAACTTCCCAGCACTCTGGATCTCCCCTGGAACAGGGCCCGTCCTTCCTCTGCGACTCTATCTGACATAAGAGGGTCCTTCCCTCTGGGATGTCAGCCATGGATCCCCGGTGTAGACTGGCCCGGCATTGGGGATGAGAGGCAGATTACTGGGGCCCTCGTCATCTCCTCATCAAGCCAGGGATTTTTTGTGCTTTTGTTGGTCCCCCCACCCGGTGTGCAAGTCCGACCAGCAAGGCAACGAGTGCCATGGCTCCACCCCCAGGCATACACCGCCGCTGCAATCGGTGATCCTCCAGCCACTGCCCAGAGGTCATTCTGAGAGCAAGCGCATCTCCAAACCCTCTCCTGAGAAGAGAGAGAGCAGTCCATCTGGATGCTCAATCTCTTCCCTCCCAACCCCAGTGACCCCTGCCCCTCGCTCAACCTGGGTCGTCAGCATGGCACAAGGTGTGGCATCCAGCGCCTCAACCCTCAGTGCCACAGGCCGGCAGACTACTGTTTTTTATCACCACAACTTCCAGTAGTACCCTCAAGAGTATTAACAGTAGCCACTTCAGACCATGGCCTATTAGAAGTCAAATTAGCTGCTTCCTCTGATTTAACAGTAGGTAGAGGATATTGGAGAATGAATACAACAGTACTGAAGAATGATTGTATAAAGCAAGGATTGGATGATATAATGGAAGCAAGGAAATCAAAGTTTTTGTGGAGTTTTTTTTAGTCTTTTGGTAACCAGGTAAGGCCCACTAGGCATGAGTGCCTGTTTTCAGGGGCGACCTGGGAGCACTGGACAGTTAAGTGACTTGCTCAGACTCACACAGTATGCAAGCGGAGGCTGTGAAAATCAAAGTCAGGTCTGGTCTGCTGGATGTATCAAGCTCGTTCACACCTTGTTCCTCTAACCTCTAGGCTACACTGCCAGCCCGGCGCTTGCGCACAAGCCAACATCTTGCAGTGGTAGCACATTTGGAGGTGTGGCCAGTGTTGGACGAATGCAGGGCATGCATCAGAAGGTGCGTCCCTCATTCCCCAATCAGCCAGCAGCAGGCTCTGACCTCACGCATACCAAATGTAGCCACCAGAACAAAGAAAAGGTCCGCTGCAATGAGAGAGCTCTCATGCAGCGTGACTAACACACACCTCAACGTGCAGGCAACATGGCGGCTGTGACTGCCGCTGTTGCCTGTCATATGTAGACAAGGGAGCCCACTCCCCTGTCGGTATAATGTGTCCCCCCCGCTCTTTAGTTGTTTGCTGAGGGGTGCCCAACCCTCGGCTTGTGTGTCCCCTCAGTATGTGCCAACGGGGGTGCCCTGTCCTCTGTCAGCTACAGAATCCCCAAAAACAGACTTAGGTGGCACATTGGGAGCCAACCCCAGCATGCCAATGCCCTGCAAAAAAAAAAAAGTCCCACAATGTTTTTGTTTTTAAAAGCTGTGAAAAAAAGCGGTGCCTCACCGTCTCCCTGCCCATAACCCATGTGTCCACCCTCTGTGCACCCTGCCTCCCCACACCCACCTCACCCCCATACTGACCTCCGAGTCTGGCACAATGATCTTTGGCGGACTGGGAACACATCTGCACTCTTCAAAGCAGACCATGAACTGGCGAAATGCTGGTAAGCTGTATAATGGCATAAATAGGGTTTTTTCAACTTTGATGCATATCTCGGGCATTTTTTGGAATTTTTGCACCAAATTTTCAACATGGGGTTTTGGGACCCCTCCTCATGAACTCTGCCACTGTCATGGCATTATTCAGCCCCAAAAGGTGATTTCACGGTCACTGTGCAGAATCACCTTCCGGGACCGATTAATGAAACAACAGCATCAGTGTTCATGAGGTGGCTCTCAAAAAGCCTATGTTGCAAATTTGGTAGAAAATTTTTTTTTTAAAATGGCTGCTTTACAAGTGTGCATTGTGCAGTTGCTATGCATGCTCATAACTTCGCAAATTTGCAATATTTACATGCCAGATTTTCAACATTACCATTTTTCCACACCTCCTTGTGAACAGTACAGCTGTCATTTTTCATATTCTGGCCAAAATGTGTTTTCACACTTCCGGCACAGAATAGCATCGTCGCTGTGGAAAATCAGTGTTCATGACAGATTACGAAAATGACAGTGACACTGTTCATGAGCAGAGGTCCTAAAATGTCTATGTTGAAAATTTTGTGACGATACTCCATAAAATGCCTGAGTTACAAGTGTGCGTTGCGGAGTTTGCACACAGGATCGTAAGTTCATGAATTGGTAATATTTTCACTCCAGATTTTCAAACTTGGCATTTTTCCACACCTCCTTATGAACAGTATAGCTGTCATTTTACGTATCCTGGCCAAAATGTATTTTTGGACGTCCGGGGCAGAATAGCGCGGTCACTGTGCAAAATCATTTTTCAGGACAGTTTGAGGAAATGATGGTTACACTGTACATGAGCAGAGGTCCTAAAATGCCTATGTTGAAAATTTGGTGCTGAAATTCCATAAAATGATTGCGTTACACGCGTGCGTTGCGCAGTTTCCACACACCCTTATAACTTCGCAAATTTGCAATATTTCCATGCCAGATATTCAACACTGGCATTTTTTCACACCTCCTTATGAACAGTACTGCTGTCATTTTTCCCATCCTGCCCAAAATGTGTTTACACACCTGTGGCACACAATGGCGTGGTCGCTGTGGGAAATCAACTTTTGGGACAGATTAACAAAATCACAGCACCACTGTTCATGAGGGGAGGTCCCAAAATGCCTACGTTAAAAATGTGGGTGACAAACTTCCAAAAATAATTGGGTTACGGACTTGTGTTGTGCACTTTCTATGCATGCTCATGACTTCACCAATTTTTCATATTTTCATTCCAGATTTTCAATGTTGCCATTTTTTACGTCTCCTCATGAACAATACAGTTGCCATTCTCCACATCCTGCCCAAAATGTGTTTTCGTCCCTATGTCGCCAAATGGCATAGCTGCTGTGTAAAACCACCTTTCAACTAACAAACTGATTGTGCCGCTTTTCATGAGGTGGGCTCACAAACAATCCATGTTGAAAATTTGGAATGAAAATACCACCGCACGCCTACAGTGTTAGGGTTTCCAACTATAGCACCCCACCCAGTACAGACTAACGGGTGCCAGGGGTGTGGCTTGGGATCATCGG
The DNA here is from genome assembly GCA_016271365.2 of Neoceratodus forsteri. Taxonomy (NCBI): domain Eukaryota; kingdom Metazoa; phylum Chordata; order Ceratodontiformes; family Ceratodontidae; genus Neoceratodus; species Neoceratodus forsteri. Next base: position 1,519,263,285 of record CM028131.1, read on the forward strand.
ATGCAATGCTCACGCCATTTCACCCCACCCCACTCCCCACCCTGCAGCCACTGACAGGCATTGTGGTGTGTCTTGCACTGTTCGCCACAAAATTCACCCCATTCTCCTATATTGCACCCAGGTCAGCATATTTCCTTATGGAATGGGGTAAGTATAATGCCCAAAGACCCCAAAGCACAGCACAACACTTGCCAGTGTCTACAGGGTAGGGTGAGGTACAATGGTATGAGTGTTATAGCCGACGACCCAAAGGCACACTCCAATGCCTGTCGCTCTCTACAGGGTGGGTCTGGGGTTGGCGTCACTTCAATACTTCACTGCCATTCTTATTATGCATCTCTAGCTCTGGCACTACCAATGCCAGTGAGACAACATTTGGCACTGACAAATGCTTGTTTCTTTATGATACACCCATAGACTGGTGGGAACAAAGTAAGATGGATTTTACCACTTTTTTAAACAAATTGGAAAATTAATAGGGCAGCATAAAAATATTACATATGAAACACTTAAACAACACCTCTATAAACTATTCTCTTTGCAAGCAGAAACAAGACAAGCTTCTACTGACCAACTCAAGAATATTAAAATAGAAAGGGCTGAACATCAATAAGACAGGCTAAAATCATTAGAATTCAAACAAAAATACAGCACACAGGGGAACCAGTTCCAGGCCAACCCATTTGAAAATTGCCAAACATGTACAAAAAAGAAAACTGTAACAACTATAACAAACTCTGGTCAGAGTCGATATGGCTGTTAAAAGCTTTTGGGGTGCTTTTACCCATTATTTCTAATGAACTGCACAATGCTGATCTGTGGAGAGGCAGTTTCAATGTGGTCTTCCTTTTATGCATTTTTACAATGTGTTTTCCTGAAATATGCCTGCTGATTGCTATACATTTAGCCTGGATAGTTCACAGAAGAAATGGCATCTTATTTTCAGTGGGGCTGTACATCTACACAATATTATCTTGCATTGTGTAAAATCAGAACACACTAAAAACAATATTTTACATCTGGAGGAATATATTAAGTGCTGGATCGATGCACGAGCAAAAAGATGCATTACACAAAGAGGGTGCGCCGGTCGGCACTGATACAATATTCAAAGAAAATGCACCACCGGTACAGGATGTGCAGACAGTGAAGCCCACCAAGATGAAGCACAGCACTGCAGAATTCTGCAGTAGAGTTACTGCAGCAAACAATGCAATTTCAAAGGGAGTTAATCCCTTTGTCATGCAGTAAACCTGTGACACTGCACTTCATCCTGGTGGGCTTCATCGTTCCTGTTGAAAATGTGACCTTGGACGGGAGTCACAGTGCTGGCGGCTGCCAAATCTGGTGCATCCAGGGTGACCCTGACTGAATACCTTAAAGGGGGAATGTATGGCATGTATGGGTATGCACCACAGCCCCCATGGGTGATATTCAGCCCAGAAATGCAAATGAACTAATTGAGCATGCAAAGGGGCTTTATGCATGCTCATTACCAGCCTATTTGCATGTTGGCATGGGGATGAATGAGCTGGAGCAGCTCTCACCCCCAAGCCCTGACTGGTCCCATGTGGGACAGACCCTGAAGTCTCTGGTGTATAATGGAACCGCCCCCACCCATTCCACCAGTCCCAATCATACTGGAGTCCAGGCTGTATCGGTTCCATATTGTAGGGACCCCAATGCCATCCCTAATTGCACCTGAACATGCCTACAGTTCATGTCCATAGTGTAGTGGACCCTGCTCCCCCTCAATGGTGCACAGACACCCCCCTTCCTGCCTCCCCTGCCCATCCCATTGCGACGACTGACTCTGTAATGGGATCATACCACTCTATCGGTGGGTGGCGGAGCACTCAAAGTAGGATGCTGGAATGTGTTATACAGAGGCATGAGCTCTGTGTGGGTGATAACACCCAGTGGCCATAATCCTCAGGCACTGGCCTGCAGATCCATCATCCTGGTGCCACTGCACTGCTCAGTGTGGGTGACAGCCGATGCTGTACCCACTCACACAGGTCCCAAAACAGGCATGTTACAGCTGACCTTCCATTCATTTGTACAACTGGAGAACTGTGTATGAACTATCTCTAGCCTAAAGCGTACACTGCAAATGGCATTACAGGATACTGCACCCCATGGTACCCAGGATACTTCAGCAGTCCGGAGGGTGGCATGTTACACAGGGAAACAAGAGAGAGTGTTGACCTGCAGTGGTGTATGACAGCAGGAAGATACAGTATCGGCAGGGCATGCATTGAAGATTTGTAAATTCCCTTTTCAGTTTGCCAGGGACGTACACACAGCTGCATACACTGGTGGATCCACAGCTGACATGGTGCCCCAATGCATGGTGCAGCCAGTTGGGCCATTCCAGAATGTAGAACCCCAGCCCAGGTTCAGTGCAGTCAATGACTGGCCATATTAGGATGTGGAGGGCAGTGCCAGTCTTTGCAACAGGTTGGGTATGGGGGAGTGAGGGTGTCGGTGTACAGGGGCAATGGATGTAAATCCTCTAGATGATGGATATGAACCATGGTTTCCTCTGGTGCAATCGGGTCTGGGGGGGCCCTACACTATGGAGTTCTTTAGAGATGGAATTGGCGAGATTGGGGATGGAAAGGGGTACCTCTAGTCTACCAGGGCTGCCAGGCTGCTGTGCACCTGGGTGCACATCCTCAGCCTGCCTGTGGGCAGCTGGCTGGGTTAGGCCAGCTATTCATGGCCTAACTGTGGGCCGTGGTGCTCTGGACTGTGAGGGGCACATTCCCACTGAATATGCTGTAGCACAGCATATGGATGGGATTGCCCCCTTGACTTGAATGGCATACCATTTGTATGTGCCCTGGCCCATTCCCTTGTGGCCGGCGCATTCCGCACATTTGAATGTCACGCTGTTGTGCATTGTTGGAGTTGAGCAGCACATCTCCCTTTTCCACTGGGATGCACTGAGTACTCCTTTGAATACTGGGGGCCCTGGACTAGGTAGTCTGAATAAATACATTATTAAAATGGTAAAATCATGACCCCACTGAAAACAAGTTATTGCACTTAATCTGGAACAGCCTGAGTAAATACAGTGCAAAAATGTGTAAATGAACATCCCCGTGTTAATGAGATATAGCATCTCCTCTGCCCTATCCAGGATACAAAATATAGGATAAAAAATATTCAGTGCTCCCAGGTCCAAATAACCATTACTTTGTAAGAAACCCTCATTTTCCCTGTGTTTTTCCCACAAAGGAAGAATCAGATCCCTGTATAAATCCCTATAGATTTTTCCATAAGACAATGGTTCTTTATTTATGACTTTGTTCTTTATTTATTATATCAGCAGCCTTTTATTAGGAAAAGGGTTCTGATTTGCTGCTCAGTATTAATATTATATGTCATGATGGCCTTGGAATGATTTGGATTTATATGCTATGCATAAGTCGTAATGGGGGACTATATGAAGTAACAAATAGCAAACTCATTATTTCATGAACTATACTCAAAATTAGTAATCACAAGTCAGACAATATTTCACAAGTCACCAGTAATGCCTGTAAACAAATGTATGTGTATATATATATATACACATACATACCCACACACACACACACAAATGCTATTTTTGCATCTTATAGTTGTTAGTTTTCAGATAAATTCTTTAAGACTTTTCTCTGTCCATCTGATGGAATCTTGAATGAGTTAAATAAATATTATTTTATCAAGGCCCTGATCCAGCAACTCAGTAAATACACACTCAGCATATCATATTATAAAATGACAAAAAACAGTCTTCTGTTTGCAGTTATTTGATCAGAAATTTTATAAATGGTATAAATTATTTTTGTTACACCTGTATTGGTCCAATAAAAGGTGTCAAATCATTTGTTTCTGTATCACTCATGGTTTGTCAGCAGTTAATTCATTAGATGAGGTCTCCCTTGCCAGAGTTTGACTATTTCTCCACCCCTCCCCAACAACACACACACACACACACACACACACACTTACTATAAGAGATCTCAGTAGCTCTTATCTGTTATGTTTGGGAAGCAGGCCACAGCCCTGTCAAAAATAAATGTCAGTATTTAGTTTGAAAACCTGGCATTTTATCAGCTAGGTCTTGACAGGTTAAAACAGTGTAAATCTTTACAAAATTTGCTGGCGTAACCCCCCTACAAATGGGGGTTCCTTAAAAGTCTTCCTTGAGCTTGCCTAAATGCTCACTGCCAGGCTGGTGTCCTGCATTTTAGCAGTTTAAATTCGATTGCCAGAGAGTGCCTGTATAGCCTCTGTGTACTGTCTCTTTAAGAGCTGCCTGGATTGCAGTCATAAGTAATTAGAGAGGGAGCTCTGTTGAAAGATGTAACTATTTGCTGAAAATCATTTAGAGTGATAATGATAATGTAGTTTGTCTAACCTGCCTTCTTTGTAGCAAGGATTGTTTTGTTTATCCCCACCACTTTGGCCCAAGACTGCCGAATTGGACCAATCAGTACTGGTGGGACCTAAAATGGAGCCGGACTACAGGAGTTGTCTGGAGTCAGAATCTGTAGGAATTGTAGTTTTGGGCTTTTGAGGCCTTTTCACGCCTGAAGGGGGAGCTCCTGATGTGACTGACAGATGAATCAGCCAACCGAACCCTTTGGATCTTGGGGAAATTCCCAGGCTTGCTGGCAGTTGAGTCAGATCTAAGTTGGAAGCAGAAGAAGCAACAGCCCGAGACAGTCTCTGTGGAAAGGCCCAAGTTTGGGATTGCATGCCTGCCTGCTACCCCAAGAGGGAGAAGAGAATCAGTTCGGACTGAATCTGAGTTCATGAAAACGAAGTAAGCCACTGAGTTGTGACCAGGATCAACCTGAAGAAGACTGAAGATTTGCGGAATGCATCAATCTATCAGGATTTCCAGCTACGTCTAAACCCCTGGTGTGTGCAGAGACTTTGCAATTGTGACTGGAGAATGGTTTGCCTGGTATAGTAGAATTCCTTACATGTAAATGTGCTGTGTGTTTATAGTGGGTCATGATTTGGTTCCCCACTGTGTGAATTGTGTTCTGCTTGCTGGAAGTTGTATCCAGCTTGACCGGACTGAATCCGCATTCATCTCCACACAGCTCGGGCCTTGCCACACTGGCTCTGCCAGACTACCCAACTACACAGAGAAAGCCATCGACGAGAGACCTGCCTGGAGATCAGCCCCCTGCTCCACGCTTGAACAGGAAAGACGCCTGGGCGAATCGTGTGGGCCCTGCTTCTCCTGGGACTCCAGATCAACCACCTGCAGTCTCAATTTTCGTCCAGCCTGTGTCCAGTCTTGGGTATCGTGAGTAACCATCAGGGTAGCTCACTGCAACAACAGCTTAATCTAAGTGTGTCATCTGATTGTCTTGTTGTTTCTTTTCTTTCATGAACTGAGCCCTCCGGCTCCGGATTAGAATTAGTGTGTGTGGTGCATGTTGTTTTTTCCATCACAGGGCCCCAACCAGCTGCGATGCCGGCATACCCAGGGCAATGATCCTGGCTAGCCCACCTCTTCTTCACCTGGGTACCCAGAGTGTGTAACTGTTTATGGGCCCTGAAGTGCATGCATAACTGTTTTATTGATACAGCCTTTAAGCAAAATAACCTGATTACGCCCCTCCCTTGTTCAAATCCTTTAAATAAATCAGATCTAACTCTTTTTGCATGTACCCTGACTGTGGTTCCACTTTGTGCGAGAGTACTGTACTGCTGGTATTTGCTGTGTATAATCTTGTTTTACCGGGGGTCCCCTGAGTTGAGCCAGAGGAAAGCCCTGGTGGTAAGTGCAAACAGTGTGGGTACTTGTGTGGTGTATCAGGGGTATTGTGAAAGTGATTACTGTGTATTGTTCTGGCTGCTAGTAAGGAAAGAGGGGGGTTACAGTGTCCCGGAGGGCTGTGCCCAGGTTAGCTTGACCACTACCAACCCTGACCTCTGGGTGGAGGCACCCATTTCAGAACTCAGGCCCCTTAACCTGCTCCTAGCCAAGCAGGCAGTGGTAGTAGCCCTTGGGTTAGCACCGCCTAGGGGTTACACTGGGAAAGGGTAATATTTATGAGGTATGACTCTTTCTTGAAAGATTTTCATCCCTAACTGAAGTTAGTAGCAAAAAATGTTTAAATGCTAATCATTTGAGTTAAGTGGGCAAAATAGCAAGGGAGGCAGAAAGGGGAGGGTGACAAGGGGGTCTCTAATAAGGCAGGAAGACTCCCATGAAATTGAGATCATGAATAAAGGGGGAAGGGGCTGAGAGAGGCATAGTGGAGGTAACCATAAGGATGATGGCGGTGTTAAGGTTCTGTTACTGGGAGCTCGATGATTAGGGGTATCCATTGGGAGGACAGGGGTGGATGCCATAGCCAGGTGAAGGTAGTGAGTATCTCTGGGCTGACAGTGCACAGAGCAAAGTTCATGGTGTATGGAATGGTTAGGGATTGTGGAGAAACCAGATTTCCTGGTGCATTTGGGAACTAATGATCTAGAGGGAAATAGCATTTTGGAAATCCAAGCAAGGTTCCAAGAACTTGCCAGAGTCTGTCGGGATAATGGATGCAACATTTCCTTTTCGGAGATATTGCCAGTACCAAAGGCCTCAGTGGAGAAAATAAAGAAGCTTACAGAGGTTAATGACTGGCTCAGGAAGTGGGGTGAAGAGAATGGGTTGGGGTGTTAGGGAACTGGAATGGAGTTTGGGAGGATAAGGACTATATGCCAGGACAGGTTTCATCTTGCCCCATTAGGGAAGGAAGTCCTTAAACAGGGGATGGCTGACTACATACAAGAAAGGTGGGGTTTAAACTTGTAAGGGGAAGGGATGAGGGAGGGCTGACCAGAGCCCTCTCCTCCAAATGAGGGAGTAGCCATCAAGCCCAAGAGGGGAGGAAACAGACTGGAGGTGGAGGTTTCAGGAGGAGCAGGGGAGGATGGAAGTATAAGGAATCTGGGTGGGGTTCGACAAGAGGATCAGGGATAAGGGGTGGGGTTGGTGTTAGTAAATGCCAGGAGCTTGGGAAACAAGTTGCGGAGTTCCAGCCATGCTGTTCGAGGAGGAGTGGATGTGAGGCGGCGGTCAGGAGACATGGCCAACAAAAACCATGACTGGGACCTAAATGTACAGGGGTACACTATGCTTAGGAAGGATAGAAAGGAGGTCAGAGGGGGTGGAGTGGCTATGTTCATTAGAGACGATATAGAAATTGCTATGGTAGAAGAGGCAGAGGGAAACGTGGAGGCCTTATGGGTCACCTTACGATCCCCAGCAGGAGATAAGGTCAAGCTGGGAGTAGCATATAGGCCCCCCGGGATGAGTGATGTTCTAGAGGATGGTTTGCTGGACAACATCATTGCCCAGTGTGGTCCAAAAGGGGAAGGAGTGGTGTTGATGGGGGACCTTAATATGCCAGGTACAAACTGGGGAACCATGTCCTCTAAGGTGGTCAAGGAGCAGAGGCTGCTGGATGGCTTCAGGATGTGTTCTTAACACAGCATGTGATGGAGCCCACAAGGAGGGGCATGTCCTGGATGTGGTTCTGGCAGATGGGGATCTGGTAAGGACATAGTTGTACAGGACCCCTGACTGGGAGTGACCACAATACTGTCTGGTTTCAAATAAGCATGGGGGAGTGGGAGATCTAGGACATTGGCAGTGGACTTCAGGGGGGCAGACTTTATGGGCATGGGAAATATTCTCAAGGATCACTTGAAGGGGATTACCTCAACGACAAGTGTGGAAAGGAGATGGGAGGTCATAAAACGGGGACTTCATGAGGCAGTCAGGATCTGTGCTAAGTTGAAACATAAGGGAGCAAGGTCACGTAAACCATGCTGGTGGTCCAGTGAGGTACAGGTAGCAGTCAGAGAAAAGAAGGCAGCCTACAAAAAATATAAAACAACAAGAGGGGATAGGGATAAGGAAATGTACCAGCTTGCATCTAGAAAAGTCACCCATATGGTGAGGGGAGCAAAGTCCAGTAAAGAGCAGCGGCTGGCACAGGAGATACATGGAGGGGAAAAGGGGTTCTTCCAGTACATTGGGGAGCGGAGAAAAACTAAGGGCCATCTCAGCAGATTGAGATCAGAAGGAGGGTGGGTGGAAGAGGCGAGGGACCAGGCAGAGGTATTTAACGAGTACTTTGCCTCTGTGTTCACTAGGGAGGGGATGGGATATCTACAAAGCAAGGCATGAAGGGATAGAGCGGCAGGGAGTGGGATCAGGGCAACAGAAATGGAGCAAGAGGAGGAAAGGTACCCCAGGGTGTCACATCTGGATAAAGATAAAAAAGACCAGTAAGGGAGGGGAGGGACGGATGATGCTATCTCCACCAAAGGGTGTGGTTAGCCCTCAAGGCCCTAAAGAAAACAAATCTCCTGGGCGGATGGCATTCATCCGAGTACTATGGGAATTGGCGGACAACTGGCTGCACCTGGCGGAGCTTTTCAGCAGGTCACTTGAGACAGGGAGGGTACCTAGGATTGGCGAGAGGCACATGTGGTACCAATCCATAAAGGGGTTGAGGGAAGTACCAGGTAACTATAGACCCATCAGTTTGACCTCGGTGGTGGGAAAATTAATGGAGAGTATACTAAAGGAACGATTGGGGGTGTACTTGGAGGAGGTGGGAGGTCTGGATAGTTGGCAACATGGGTTTGTGCCAGGTAGATCATGTCAAACCAACCTTGTGGAGTTCTATGAATGGGTAACATCAGAACTGGACAGGGGTAAGCCTGTGGATGTATTATTCTTGGACTTCAGCAAGGCGTTTGACTCTGTCCCCCACAATGGTCTGGTGGAGAAACTGATGGGGTTAGAGTAGGCCCTTTGATGGTCAGATGGATTGAAAACTGGCTAGCTGGGCGCACTCAGAGAGTAGTGGTCTGTGGGAGCTCTCGAACCCTAGAGGTTGGTAGTGGGGCCACCACAGGGCTCAGTCCTGGGTCCGATCCTGTTTAATGCATACATATCGGACATCAGGGAGGGTATAGGTGAAATGAGTCTCTTCAGGATGACTCCAAGATGGGAGCAGTAGTTGAGGAGAAGAGGAGAGGTTGGCCTGCAAGGACCTGGACACCCTGGAAGCTGGGCTCACACATGGAAATTAAATTTCAATATCACCAAGTGCAAGGTGTTGCATCTTGGTCGGGAAACCTAAACACAGGTACACCCTGGGAGGGGCGCTGGAGGCCTCAATAGGGAAAAAGACCTAGGGGTCATGGTGGATACATGTATGAATAACTCTGAGCAGTGCAGGAGAGCAGCTAGCAAGGCAAACAGGATGTTGGGATGCATCATAAGGGGATCACCTCTAGGAGCAAGGAAGTGATTCTGCCGCTGTACAATGGACTGGTTAGACCACACCTTGAGTACTGTGTACAGTACTGGAGACCACATTTGAAGAGGGACATACAGCTCCTGGAGAGGTACAGAGGAGGGCAATAAAGATGATACGAGGGCTAGGGGATTTGACTTATGAGGACAGACTTGAGGAGCTCTGCCTGTTTTCATTGGAGGAGAGGAGAGACAGGGGGACATGATTGAGGTCTTCAAGTACCTCAAGGGAATAAATAGGGTAAACATGGAGGGATCTTTAGACTAAAGCAGGGAGGTATCACCAGAGGCATGGTTTGAAGTTGGAAGGTGGAAGGGTGAGGGGAAAGAGAGGAGGTTTTTTCACCGAGAGGGTGGTGGACCCTTGGAATGCACTGCCTGGTGAGCTGGTTCAGAGATCCACAGTGGAGGGCTTCAAGAGAGGGTGGGACAGACACAGAAAGTGGATGTATCAGATGATGGCCTGTCCCGGGGGGGTGGGGATGGATGATAGGGGTTTCTAGAGAACAAGGGATGGGAGGGTCTCGGCACCCAACTAAGGATCTAGGTTCGAGCAGACTCGATAGACTGTAAGGCCTAATCTGCTGGCAAATAGTATGTTAGTATGTTAGTATTTAAATGTGCAAGTTGTTACATTTCAAAGGGGGTAAACAAATCTCCAGTTTAATAGGCAACCTATATTTAACAAGCTGTTTCAGTTACCTAATGGCCATCAGATAAGCAGCTTGGAGTTATGTCTCCAACATTCTACACAGAAAGAAGGGATTATTTTATTTTAGTTGTTATAGTGATTTGTAGATGTGGAAGGATACATTGAAATGTCCAAAAAACGTGTTCCACGAAACTCCATTTTCAAGCTACAGATAGCAAAATGGCTGTCGGCTCCACCCATGGCCATAAAAATAACTGGAAAAGGAATGATCCCAGGGAACCAAAAATACTAGAAGAATTAGAACAGTATATATAGGGCATATATGGGACACCCTACCCCAACTCTACCAATACAGTAGACTGGTTAAAGGATTGTGCCCTACCAAAACTAACCACAGAGGACAATAAACTATTGACAAGACCTATAACGTAACAAGAACTACTGACTGTAATAAATAAAGTCACTATAGGTATTGTACCAGGACCAGACAGACTGCCCCACATGTTTTATAAATGTATAATACATAAGCTATCACTAGAGCTCACAGTATTCTATAATTTTATACTGAATAATACTATATTATCAGAAGGTATGGGTATTATCCATGTTCACCTTTGAAAAAGGTCTTCTGAGCGAAACATGTCAGGTGATTGAGGGGTCGACATTTTCACGTCCTACCTTGTTACACGGAGCGGGAGGTTGCAGGCCCTGTTTGCTTCTTTTGTGGAATTGTGGATTTGCTGACTGCATTTTGCTGCTACTTTCTGCTGAATTTGCACCAACTTCAATTTTATTGATATTTATGGACATGATGGATTGAATAAATACATTTTACATGATTCTTTCCTGGTCCGGTGAGTGCTTACATTTTTTATTTTTATTTATTTATTTATTGCAATCAGTTTACAACCTTTGAGCCAAAGGCTCATTTCCAAAGGTACCTCGTCAACAATGGTAGATAATACAGTTCATACAGAAAACAGGGTACATACAAAGAAGAGCATCAGTATAAACAGACACGCATTAAAGGCACATGGTTACAGCAAACATTGGTGGTGTAATACAGAGCAAAATATGGAATAATTGACAACAGTAGGATAACAGGGTTTAGCAGCATAATGGTATGTCATGGAAGTGTGATAACAGCCAAACAGGTCTACAGTGTCAGATTCCAAGAAACGTACGGCATGAGACAGGAGCTGTACAGGTAACTCGATAGGGCAGTCACACCGGTCACTAGATATCAGATTACACAAATTGTAGGGCCTGGGACAGGAGTAGTACAGACAACAGGGTATGATCCGTATAGAGCTGGGTAGCAAATAAGTTATGCATAGGAAAGGCAACATGGTTCTACCAATCAGTAGCGATACAGTTGGTAGAGGGAAAAAAATGGAAGTAGTGAGGTTGTTAGGAATAAGAAGGCGAGGGGATGGAGCAGCCCAGAGGGCATTGTCAGAGAGGAGGGGGGGTTAGAGCATCCTTTAGGCACAGGAGCAGCAGCGCTTGCTGAATAGTTCGCTTTTGAGGGCATTTTTGAAAGTGGAGATGGTGGGGGAATCAGTGATGGCCCGAGGAAGAGTGTTGTACCAAGCAGGGGCTCTATGGCAGAAAGATCTCTGACCAAGTGAAGTCCTAGCACGAGGAACCAGGAAGGTAGCTTTGCAGGCGGTCCGGGTGCTGACAAGGGGCTGTGCTGGGAGGAGGGAGGAAGTCAGCCCGGGGGGAGAAAGTCCTAGTAAGGTTTTTTTTTGAAATGATGCATGTTTGGTATAGTAAGTTCGTGGTCAGAAACAATGTTGCAAGGTCATAGAGGTTGGCAGGTATGAGTGAGCTTAGGGGCCCTGTGATGATTACGAAGCCTTATTTGAGGAGGCGAATTTTGTTGAGGGCCGTCATGTTGGCAGCCAATAGACAGGTAGCCCATAATCCACCAGGAGAGTATGGAGAAGTAACCTGCAAGCGGAGGCGTCAGGGGAGACAGTTTTTGTGCGAGTGCAGGATACCGGTCGATATTGGTTACAGAAGCGAGTGCATCGATGTGGGTATGGTAGGAGAGGGCTGAGACAAATATGATCCCTAAGTACTTATAGGATTGGACTTGTTCCAGTTGTAGTCTAGAGCGGAAAGGATACGGAGAGGGAGTTGGATGATTTATTTTGAGGGTGGGCAAAGAGCATGGTTTTAGATTTTTAAGATTTATGACCAATCTATGCTCTTTAAGCCAAGCTTCAAGCGCCGTCATAGGCCCTTTGTAGGAAACCTGGAGGCAAGTGGGAGTTCTGGTCAGTGGCAAAGAGGATGGTATGGTCTGCGTGCAGCAGTATTTTCCCAGAACCGCACTGGGCAGGGGTGTTAAGGTATAGCGAGAAGAGAAGGGCCCCAGGATGGAGCCCTGTGGAACCCCTGAGAGGATCAAGCGTGGGTCAGAAAGAGTCCCACCAATTTTGACTCGTTGGGAGCGGGCGGAAGGTAGCTGGAGCACCAAGCCAGTGGTCCAGAGGCGAAACCAGTGTGACAGAGGGCTTCCAGTAGTAGGGGGTTGGAGACCGTGTCAAAGGCCTTTGATAGGTCAAGGAACACAGCCCCCGCCAGGGAGCCAGTATCCAATGAGGAGTGAAGGAAGGAGGCGAATTCAATAAGAGCAGTGCTAGTACTGTGTCCTGCGCGGAAGCCATGCTGTTCAGGGCAGAGGATGTTGTATTTGGTCAGGTATTCAGTTATTTGTGCAGCAACTAGTTTTTCCAGTGCCTTGGAAAGGGGTGGGAGAATGGAGATCGGTCGATAGTTCCCAGCTAAGGACCTGTCACCCCCTTTATGGATTGGAGTAACCGTTGCAGTTTTCCACGAGGAGGGGAATTGTCCCAGGCAGAGGATTTGTTAAGAAGGCAGGTGAGTGGGGTGAGGACTTGATCAAGGACCAACCGGAGAATTTTGTGGTCCAGGGAGATGCCACTGGGACTGTTGCCTTTAGTGCGGGTCAGGTGCAGTCTGGCTTCCTGGGTAGTAACCCTACAAAGGTGGAAGCAAGGGCGTAGAGGGCAGGGTAGGATGGGGGTGGCTGATCAAAGAAGTTACTGGGGAGGATAGGGCTAAGGTCTGTAAAGGCGGTGTTGAGGGTTTGCAATGTCGGTGGGGTCTGTGATGGTGGTGTTGTTGGTGGTAATCTGGGATGGGGGGCGGGTGTTCCCATTCAGTTGTTTGACCTTATCCCAGAAGTACGAGGCTCCCAGGAGGCAGTGAGGGTGGCCTGATAGTGGTGAGCTTTGGCCTTCCTGATTGCCCATGTACACTTGTTCGCGCAGCATTGTAGGCCTGTCTGTCAGCTGGGCGCCTAGTTTCAGTGGCTTACGGTACCAAGGTGGGTCCTGGCCCGCGAGCAACAGTGAGAGGCGGGGTAATCCAGGGCAGGTTGGGTCTTTGGAGCGGACGGCAGAGAGGGAGCAAAGATCGCAGGCTTTATTAAAGGTGGAGGTAAAGAAGGCAAGAGTAGTATCTATATCAGGCGCATGGAGAATCGGGGACCAGTCTTGCAGTTCAAGGTACTGCTTAAGGTTTTTTAGGCCATAAGGTCTGAAAGCGCGAGCAGCAGCTGTGCAGTGGGTCGGGGTAGGGTGGTCAACCAGCGGAAGAGCACAGGGGAGTGGTCACTGAGTGAATCAGGGAGGACTTGGATGTCCAGAATTTTAGGGGGGCGGTTAGTGATGATGACATCAAGGAGGGTGCTAGTACCTCTCTTGGGGTTCACACGAGTGGGTTGGGAGACTAGCTGGGTTAGATCCAGAGCTGTGAAGGAGTCCCGAGTGCATCCACTATGCACTAGCAAATGGGCAGGAAGGAGGGGTGGAAGAACAATGGGGAATAATAAAAACTGCCATCACAGAGGTAACAAGCCTTTGTGTGAAGCAAATAAACAAAACAAAACGATGTAATAAAAAAAAACACAATGGTTCTTAAAGGAAGTGGCAATGAAGGTTCAAGAGAAAAAGAAGGCATTCAGTAATTACAAGGAATCACAGAAGGAGCAGGACAGAGAGCTGTATCAGTTAAAGCAAAAGGAAGCTGGGAAGGCAGTCAGAACAGCATAGGCCCAAACCGAGGAAAATATAGCCAACTCAGTAAAGAAGGGGATAAAACCTTTTATAGGTACATCAGGGAGTGAAGGAAGACCAAGGGAGGATAGTGAGGCTTAATAAAGGGGAGGGGTGGGCAGAGGGTGACTGTGAAAGGCAGAGATACTAAACAAATATTTTGCACAGTATTTACAAAGGAAGAGGGAGGTACATAAAACAAACAGTAGTAACACTCTGGATACAGAAGTTGATACCAGCCCATTTACAGAAGAAAGGGTTCTGAAAGAAGTCTTAAAACTGAAGGTGGACAAAGCAATGGGGCCTGATGGGATTCATCCCAGAATTCTAAAAGAACTAAGGCTAGAACTAGTGACACCACTGACTACCCTCTTTAACAAATCATGGGAGGATGGGGTGGTACCTGAGGACTGGAGGAGGGCAGATGTGATTCCCCTTCACAAAAGTGGGAGCAGGGCAGAAGCAGGAAACTACAGACCTGTTAGTTTAACCTCAGTGATAGGGGAAATGATGGAATCACTTCTGAAGGAAAGAACTGTCGAGTACCTAGAGGTCAGAGGGGCACAGAACCCAAAGCAGCATGGATTCACAGCAAGAAGGTCATGCCAGACGAATCTGATAGATTTCTTTGACTGGGTGACCAAAGTAGTAGATCAGGGAGGGGCTGTGGACATGGCCTACCTAGACTTTAGCAAGGCATTTGACACAGTCCCACACAAAAGATCAATACACAAGTTAGCCAGCCTGGGAGTGGGTCCCAAGATGACAGCCTGGGTAAAGAATTGGCTGGAGAATAGGACACAAGAGTAATAGTAAATGGAGTCCACTCTGAAGAAAGGGAGGTTACTAGTGGGGTACCGCAGGGTTCAGTATTAGGACCGGTCCTCTTCAATGTCTTTATAAGTGACATTGCAGAGGGACTGGAAGGAAAAGTATGTCTCTTTGCAGATGACACAAAGATCTGCAACAGAGTTGATGCACAGAGTGTGGTGGAAAGGATGAGAAGGGACTCGGCCAGGTTAGAAGAATGGTCAAATGTATGGCAGCTTAGATTCAATGCTAAGAAGTGCAAGGTAATGCATCTAGGAAACAAAAACCCAATGGGGGGTGAGATACTAACAACAACAAAAATGGAAAGGGACCTGGGGGTAGTCATATCAGATGACCTAAAGGTGGGCAAGCAATGTGAGAAGGCAGCAAGGAGGCTGGGGGATACTGGGATGCATAGGGAGGCATCACCAGTAGAAAACAGGAAGTTATTATCCCTCTGTACAGACAGCTGGTGAGACCCCATCTGAGTACTGTGTGCAGTTCTGGAGACCCAGTCTCTGCAAAGACATAGACAGGATGGAAGCTGTCCAGAGGAGGCAACTAAAATGGTGCAGGGTCTGCACGGAAGACATATGAAGAGAGACTTAAGGTGCTTAATATGTATAGCCTCGAGGAAAGGAGGGAGGAGGGAATGATAGAAACTTTCAAATACCTCAAGGAATCAACAAAGTCCAAGAGGGTAGCATCTTTTAAAAAGAGGTATGCAAGAACAAGGGGCACAATTTGAAGATGGGGGGCAGCTCAGAGGTAATGTAAGAAGTATTTTTCCACAGAGAGGGTTGTGGATGCATGGAACAGCCTTCTGGAGGAGGTTGTGGAGTCAAAAACAGTGGTGGAATTCAAGCATGCATGGGACAGTCATAAGGCAATTCTAGGGGGTGGGGGTAGGAAGAAGTAGGAAGAAGCAGGCTGCTGGTTAACTAGGATCTGCAGCTTATCCATTAGGTAGGGAAATGGGCAGACTGGGTGGGCCAAGCGGTCCTTATCTGCCATCAAATTCTATGTTTCTATGTTTTATTGAAGTAAACAATATACACATATGCTGTGTGGTTTTTTGACTTGGTGCCAGTCTCCACGTTGTTTCAGCGTACTTTGCATTTAATTTAAAAAACTGACCAGGCATGCAATATCCCAGGTGCAGCGGTTCTGTTTCTTCTTGCAATATATTATCAGAAGACATGTACTCAGGTTTAGTAATCCTAATACATAAATCTGGAGATAGGAACAGTTATCAAATTAGAGACCCATAATATTGTTTAATTTTGATTTCAAAATCCTGACCAAAATACTTAGCAATAGCTTGACGATGGTACTTACTTCAATTATCCATCCCACAAGGGCAAGCTCACTTCCACGGCAGAAAATATTGGATATTATAATTATATTAAGAGAAATATTAGAAAAGGGCCAAAACAAAGAACTTCCTGGATACTGTATATCTTAAGTATAGATCAAACCCAAGCATTTGATCGAGTATCTCATGCCTATTTGTGGGCTTGTGTGGAATAATATGGGTTTCATCAGACTTTTATAAAGTGGATACAATTATGTTACAAACATGCCTCCATTTCCCCTTATGCAAATGGAAGGAAGGGTAAACCCTGCAAAGTACAGGTAGGGGTACGCCAGGGTTGCCCTTTAAGCCCTGCATTGTATATCCTGTCATTAGGGAGGCAGTATAGCACAGTGGTTTAAGGCTCTGAGCTGCAAATCTGGAGACCTGGGATTGAATCCCACAGCCCCCACTTGCATATACTGGGTGACCCTGAGCAAGTCACTTAATTTCCCTGTGCTCCCAGGTTGCACCTGTAAAAAAGCTTTCAGATTAGTGTGTCTCGCCTGGTTAAACAATTGGAAAAAAAAAGAGACCCCTTAATTCAGAAAATAAAGACCAGCACATTCAGGGGCTTTCAGTGTCCAGCCAAGATTCAGAGATAAGAACATTAGCCTATGCAGATGATCTATCCATTATTATAGCCAACCAGCAATCTAGCATCCCAGTTAAATCCATTTTAGATAATTTTTCAGAGACATCAGGTTCCGCAATTAATATTCAAAAAATTAAATGTTTGTCCATAGGACAAACCCTCGTTTATCTTATAGAAGTGTCAAGGATACCATTTAGCAGAAAATAAGAACAAATCCTAGGTATGTACTTTGGACATTCCGATTCGGCAGAATCTAATTGGCAACACAATCAATGCAGACTGGATATAGTAGCTGAGTGGAACAAGTGGAGGATGAGCAAGAAGAAAAGGGTGTATATGGTGACAACTTACCTCATCCTAATGTTCCTATATATAAGTTATGTGTTCCCACTACCCCAGAGACTGGAAACAAGACTTACTTGTTTTTTTTTCTTTGTATATGGGGAAGTCACTTGAACCCAGTAAAGAGGGGAACCCTCTATATGGACACTGCACTAGGAGGGATAAAAATGGTAAACCCCATCACATTCTTTTCCAGTATATTTATATATTCTAACATAAAACCCATAGAGAGCCTAGCCTTATGGACCCCATGGGTCATAGACTAACTGACACAGGTATTACAAACATGGGGCACAACAGCAGCAATAACTAAACAAACAAGAATGACTGACTTGCCCAAATATCCAAGAGATTGTATAGGGAAGTTAAAATTATAGAAAATTACAAAACAGCATGTAGTTAAGCAAGATAGGAAATACTTTTATGCCTATATTCAATACACTTTTTATGTGGCCCCTTCTGTGTTTTTAAACAGACCCAGAAACGAAGTAAGGGACATTTCAGACATGTTATTAGATAAAAGAACCCCACAGAATATGAGGCATCAAATATGACTAAACACCCATGGGAAAATTTAGGTTAAGGACCTCCTCAAACATAAAGACAAAACAGAAAGGTACTGCCCTAGGACTTCCTGCTTAGCACAACCTGAAACCATGCAGCATCTGTACTTTGAATGTCCTTATAGAATTCTGGGACATTCGGAAAAACAGATGGGCCCAGTTCCCAGACTATATTATTACACCCGATGCATTATTTTTAGGAATATTCTCCAAGAACAATGTTCACAGAAATAAAAGCACACTACGATTAATTACCACACGTATAAAATACTGGATATGGCAAGCCAGGTGTAGACTTACCATCCAGCAGATAGTATGGCAACCAGAGCAAGTTATGTTCTCCATCTTGAACAACATCTTAGGAGTTCAAGACAGAGAAAAAGGAGATTTATTACTGATCAATATCAGGAAAGATGGGCAGGACTGGGGTGGTTTAAGTCAGCAGGAGGAATAAACTCTAAGGGAAATAATGGCCAGAAGTAAAGCTGGGCCCTATAAATATGATCTCTTATAATGCATAAATATAAAGGTTCTCCTAGGAAGTGATGTATATGGCTAGAGAAAACAGATACGCTCGATTAATCCAACTAGTTTCAAGGTTGTGCTCTCTTTATCTTAAACGGTAACATGGCAAAGTATGATGAATTGTTAAAGAAACAAATTGCCTTCTCCTTGGGGAGGACAGGGGACATGGTGGGGGTTTGCACCTCCAAATTTTAGTTTCTATCAAGTTTTTGTAAATCATGATCACTGTAGTATTAGGATTTGTTTTTGAGACAGGTTTTCTTCTATTTCATTAGTAGGAATTTAAGACTGATACAAT
The DNA here is from genome assembly GCA_016271365.2 of Neoceratodus forsteri. Classification (NCBI taxonomy): domain Eukaryota; kingdom Metazoa; phylum Chordata; order Ceratodontiformes; family Ceratodontidae; genus Neoceratodus; species Neoceratodus forsteri. Next base: position 1,519,281,852 of record CM028131.1, read on the forward strand.
TTTTAATTTCTTATTCTGTGTTAAACTGTATTTTAGAATGTGCATAGTACATACTGGTATTTATGATGTCTGATTTAATTTTTAAGTGTAACATGGAATTTCCCTACTCCCAAAGTGGAGGGAGGTTGGGTAGGGAGTAAGATGTATTATTTAAATTACTTTTATGATTTTGATTTGTACATCTATTTTCTTGTAATTTCTGAACATGTATTATATCATTTGATCTTGCAGTGGGGAAAATAACCTCACTCCTTTTATGGGGGGGGGGAGTAATACTGCTTAGTCCATTTTTCCTTTTCTTGAGATTTGGAATATAATAACAGGAGTAACTTGTATGACTAAAATACATATTTGATTTTTGGTTCCTGATTTTTTGATTTATATACTGTACCAATGTGACGTGAATTAACACAGTTGTAAATAATTGATTTGAAGTTATAATAAAAATTCCTCTACTCTTTTTGAGAAGTACCATGGGATCTTTAACATCCACCTGAACTACCACCAGAACAGACAGATGGAACCTCAGTTTAACATTTCATCTGAAAGACTGTACCTCAGGAGTGCACTACAGAGTCAGTATTGGGATTTAACTCAAGTGCCTGGAGTGAGGCTAGAACCCACAGCCTTCTGATCTACTGGCCTCAGAGGCATGTGTGTCACCTGCTGAGTCACTGATACTGATATGCCCCTGCCGGCCTTCTTTGTATGTACTTGCCCTTTGAAAGGCGTAACCCATTAAATACTGTGTTAACTTATCTCACTTGGCGAGGCCTCCTTGCATATCCTGTTCCTGTTTAGTATGAGGAAGTATCACTCTGTTGGGAGCCTATAAAGGCAGAGTAGCCCAGGGTGGGTGGGATGGGGAGGGTGGACAGGAGCTAACCTCCGGACCTGAAAATCAGTCAGTCACTTTGGCTACAAGGGAGAAAATAATCGGTATTTACCCTCTGCAACACTTAAAGTGAGAAAGCAGAGTTTTCAGTTCACTCTGCCACCCCAGCTGCTGGGGGGGGGGAGAAGAGGGGAGAAAAAAAAACAACGCACAAACACACCAACTATAACTTCAGCTCAAATCAACCCTTTGCAAGAGGACCACCACTGTTCTCTCCTGGTCCTCCGTCAAGCCCACAGATGCACACGTTAAATGAAATGAAGATCACAACTGCACAAGTTAAGTGAAATGAAGATCACACTCCGATTCCTTTCCTGCCTCCCCGATGCCCTTTTCTTCCAGAAACAATCAGGCAGCCAACCGTGCTGCTCTGTTCCTCTCTCCAGTGTGGCTGAATCCAGAGTGCTGTCCCACCTGCTGAGCCTTTTTAATCCCTTGACTTGGCATGCTTTTCAGACCCCTTATCCTAAATTCCTTTGTCTTGTCCTGGATGGGGAGGGGGAGCTAACCTCTGGTCCCGAAAATCAATCGGCCACTCCGGCTGCTATGAGGGAAACTGGTATCCGTATTTACCCCCTGCAACATTTAAAGTGAGACTGCAGAGAGTTTTCACTTTACTCTGCCACGTCAGCTGCTAGAGGTGGGAAGAAGAGGGGAAAAAGAAAAAAAACACAAACACACCAACTATACCTTCAGCTCAAATCAACCCTTTGCAAGAGAATCACCACTGTTCCTCTCATTGTCCTCTGACAAGACCACAAATGCACAAGTTACAGTAAATGAAATGAAGATCACACTCCGATTACTTCCCTGCCTCCCTGATTCCCTTTTTTTCTGGAAACAATCAGGCAGCCAACCGCACTGCTCTGTTCCTCTCTCTGGTGTGGCCGACTCCCTAGCTCTACATAAAAACAATCCTACAGTACAGTTAGTGTGTGTCAAAAAAGTGGAATTGCAATATGACAATTAGAGACACAGTGAGTTAAAATCTAGCTGGGTAGGATGGTACGAGGTTGAGAAACTAACCCTATGCAGAGGCGCGTAAAGTTTCCCAGACTTCACCCAAGTTCGAGTAAATGTTTTTTTTTAAATCCCCTTATCTATCATTCCTCGTTGCATCCATATCCTTCTCTTAAACCCACTATCCAGTCAAAGTTTGAGAATAGCTTATATATCAGATGACGTCATATTAACTTTGACATCCCCAGAGAGATTGCTTCCCTACACATGGATCATTATAGAAGCCTTTGGGACCCTCTCTGATTTCAAGACGAACACTTTGAAAACTGAGCTACTAAGTTTTAATTTCTCCCCCTCAGCAGCACTAAAATCCAGATTCCCTATCAGATGGAACAGAAGTGCAATCAAATATCTGCTGGGGGTTCAATTAGTGAAAGATCTCACACATCTTGAATTGTTAAGTTATGAGCCCATTACCCAACAGATAACCAAGCACTTACAAACCTGGCAGGTCACGATCCTTTCTTTTTTTTGGCAAAAGTGGAAGCCATTCAACAAAACATTTTACCCTCATTGCTATATTTTTTTAAACCATCCTACTAGTTCCTGACAAGTCCTATTTTCAATATTGGACTACAATATTATTGAAGTTCCTATGGGTAGAGGGTCATCCTTGTATCAAATATCATATTCTGCAGTTGCCAAAGAAGTGGAGAGGCCTTAATTTACCTAATCTTAGTTTATACTCCCTGGCAGCCCAGTTGAGGAATACAGTATATGTTGTTGGCTCAGCCCATCCTATAAGGCACACCGGGAAAAATATAGACTTTATTCAGAATAACCTTTCTGAATTTGATGAGTATTTGTTTGCTAATCCCAGATCCACACCTCCCCTTCCCCATTCTCAGTTTACCAGATACACGGCCATCTCCATAAAATATTGAAGATAATGTAATACATTTCTACTGCAATCAGAGGTGGTATGGCTATGCTGTATGGCCTATGATAGTTCCATTGATTCTACCCTCCATACCTGGGAGATGAAAAGCTTCAAATATATTGTATGTGCCAATTTTACACTGCATACAATTTTTGGCCCTTACTGGAATTACAACGAGAATATGATCTTTCTAGATTCGCCCATTTCCGTTATTTACAAAGTATGTCTTACCTCATGGGGCTGGGACCTTTATATAAACAACACCCAGAGAGGACTTCTCTATTATATACTCTTTTTAAAGATCAACAACAGGGCATACTGTGACCTCATTTAATTGACTATTTAAATAAAGGTCTCTTAGAACTACTCCCTCTATCCACGACATTAGTTTTTGAAAGATGGCATAAATAACCACCCCCAGATTGCAATGCTGACCTTTGGACCAAATATGCAGTGACCAGTCATAGACCAACTTCCTCAGCAATCTGGAGGGATTTCTCTTGGAACTGTCTCTCCAAGGGACAATCTGAACAGTGTTATCCTATCACCACTTATGCAGTGACTGCCCCCCACCCTACCCTACCCTACCCTTACCTTGGGTGGTCTCTACCTTTATAGGTAGCCTAAGTCACATGACAACCCACATGACTCATCACCCTAGGAACTATCTCCTCAGTTTCTCTGTTTTAGATTATACTTCATGGGCACTAGGAGTCACTGCTGTACCCAAGCATTCCCCCTTACACATCTAGCATAGATAACCCTCTCAGTACAGGCTTAGGATCTCTGAACTAAGCTAGCCCTCTCTACTCAGACCCTCCGTTAACAAATTACCCCACCCCTACGAGCCTGCATATGACCTGGGATTTGAACCTCTGACCCTACACACCGTAATCGGTGACTCTAACCACTAGGTAATTCCAGCAGTCACAATTTGTCTTAACTTGTTCTGACCCTTTAACATCAAAACACCCCTGACACTGAACTCCCACATGGGACACTGCCCCCCATCAGTTCAAGTGCATCCCTCCGGTAACAATTAGATCACCTCTTGTACCACCTGAGGACACATAGAAGTGGTTGCTCCTGACCCCCATATTCTTTCCTTGTCATTGGCCCATCCCACCTGTCCCACTCAGCTGTCTTTAAATTAATCAAACAATTACTGCTGAGAATCACCTTGCTGCTCTTTCTGCTGTTAGGCAATGCCCACCCCAATGCCAGCCCATGCAGCATACACCGAGCATGGGACACAACCACATCACCGTTAACCTGGCATCCATAAACATTTGCAGCCTGCTGGCTAAATTTTTTGCCCTCCAAGTATGGGTCACACAGCACAAGCCTGATGTGTTATCTGTTGTGGAGACTTGGCTCTCACCAAGGATACCTTACACTGCAATTGCCCTAAATGGTTACATCCTATTCAGGCATGACAGGATTAGTCAGATGGGTGGAGGCACTGCACTCTACCTGAAGGATAATCTTCAGGGCCACAGCCTACCTAAAAACAGAAAAGAAGCAATATCCAGGCACTTGCAGTCAAGGTACTGCTAGGCGCTCACGATTGTATCCATGTATATCACCCCTAAAGAACTGACCACTGGCATTAATGTGGTCATTAACTTCATAAACAGCTTGCACCAAAACCCCGAAGTGGTGCTTCTAGGAGATTTTAATGTAAACTGGCTGGCTTCCAAAGCAGCATCTTTCAAGGATGCACTTTTTGCCATCAATCTAAAACAGATGGTTGGCTCCCCCACCAGAGTCAACTATCATTCTTGTACTAGTACACTATTGGACTGGATACTACTAAACCACCCAGAAAGAATCTCCAGCGCCTCCATCCTCCCGGACACTATAAGCGCACTATGTCAAAGGACTAATAAAGCCCTGAAACTCCCTGCCAGGACCGTTACTGGGTGAGTTCTGAACATTGGGCCATTCAAGCCATTAAAATCTCATCTTAAACAGATTGGCTGGTCCTTCACTAACCGTACTCAAAATGTTGATCGTGCCCTTGAATACTTCATCACTATGTATAATGCAGCCTGTGACATCTATGCCCCCATAAGAAAACAGAAGGTCAAGGGCACAAATAACTCTTGGGTAACCCCAACCCTTCTCTCCCAAATGGCCAACAGGGATAACCTATGGCACCATGCGCAAGCCACTGGTAAACTGGCCAACACACAACAATATAAGCAGGCCAGGAACGCCTGCACTTGGGCAATCCACCTTGCCAAAATCTGCCACTTTAGGGGTGAACTAGACAACATGTTGGGGGAAAGCAGAAAGTTTTGGGAAAACATAAAAGAGCTTGTGGGGAAAGCTCCCAAAATCTCACCCTCCATGCTAGATATAAATGGGGAAATCACTCAGGACCCAAGGGTAATAGCTGAGACCTTCAACAGAGCTTTCTCTGACCTTAGTAGCGTACTCCCCCCTAACTTCTTTGATGTTAACTGTAACAAACCCGGGGAAGGTAGCCCTTTCTACTTCAAAATAGTCACTAAGGCTGTAGCCAGAAAATACCTACAAAAAGTGTTAGAAATGTCATGATTCAGTAGCGATTCCCTTGACCTCAAACTTGTCGCCCTCACTTTGGATGAGGTATTAACCACTCTGACCAAAATACTTAACCTTTCCCTATGCCAAGCTCAATTCCCCCAGTGCACAACAGCAGTGACCGGGCTCTACATGCAAATTATCACCCCACATCCATCTTACCCCTCTCCAAAGCACTCAAATGCATAGTAGCTGATCAACAGGTCAATTACCTTGCCAAATACCAGATAAAATGTCTACAGCAGCATGGCTTTTGTAAGGGACATAGCACCACTACAGCACTGATAGAGTACACAGGCTACATACACAGTGCTTTGACCGTGGGCAGCTGGTTGGGGCAATCTATATTGACCTCACCGAGGCTTTTGACAATGTCAACCACACCCTACCACTAAGCGAACTCTCCACAACCAGCCTCTCGGCTAGCGTCATGGGGTGGTTTAAAAGCTATGTAGAGAGCAGGACCCAGCAGGTCAAGATAAATGGAGTCCTGTCAAGCAGTCGGCAAGTGCTCTCTGGTGTCCTTCAAGGCTCGATTCTTGGGCCCCTTACTTTTCAGTCTGTTTCTCAACCACCTCCCAGTATCTTTATGTTGATGATGCCATTATTTTCACCAGTGACCCCAACCCACACCAACTTGAGGCTCAACTCCAGCAAGGCTTCTCAAAGGTCGAGGGCTAGTTCACAAAACATAAATTACCCCTTAAGTACAAAAAGACGCAAGTAATGTTGTTTGCAAACTCACGTAGCAAACATAAGTCTCATCAGTTAACTATCCTGAATAGCCTCCCTACCCCCACTTAAATTGGTGTCTACCTTTAAATACCTAGTTGTGACCCTTGACTGCACCCTATCCTATGCTAACCACGTAGACCTAGTAACAAAAATAGTATATACCAGACTTGACTTCCTCTACAGGCACAGGCACTGCATGACCATCAATGTGATCCAACTGGCAGTGAATAGTTCCATTCTCTCCATTATAGATTATGAACTAACTATGTTTAGCGATGCATCTGACACTACACTGAAAAGGATAAGCATAGCACGAAGCAAGGCCTGTAGACTTATAACTGGAGCCCAGCTCACACATACCTGTGAGCTATACTCCATAACAAATTGGCTGAACCTGGATCATAGAATGAAATACCACACATGTCTCCTAGCAAAGAAAACCTGCTTAGGCCTTACCCCTCCAACCATCCAGGACCTCCTCAAAGCCACTGCCAACCCCCACCAGACCCGTGTCACAACCAAACAGACCCAGCAGTCCCCTTCTGTCGTACAACCCAAGGACAGCCGTCTTTTGCATGCCATGCCCCCAGCTGACTAAATGCCCTTCCCTGTGACATCATGAAAGAATCCAAGCTGGGACCTTTGGAATGTAAACTACACCAATACCTCTCCGCACGTAGTAGTTACAACTGTTCACAATAAGCTGTGATATTCCCAGTCACCTGTGGAATCTCTGCCTACCCCACGCACTAAACAACAGGAACTGCCCTGCCTTACCTCACCCTTTGCCTCATACCCCACCCCCATACCACCATCACCCCTCTGCACCACTGCCACACTCACTACTGTCCCCTCTAGCCCACCTAGCATACCCCCCTCCTTCCACTAACCCCCCCCACCCTGACAAGGTCAGTACTGACTGCTAATAAAGGCCCTCTATGTAAAAAGTACCCATCGTATTTCTCAGCTTGGAATGCTATTGTCTAATGTACTAGAGTAATCACTCAAGCTTGCACTGGCCGAATTATGAAAGGCCTCTTTTATGTATAGTGTTCCACTGAATTTGGATGTGCCACTATGCATCTCTAAATATACAATTACTCAAGCTTGCAACCACCACATTTTGTAAGGCTGTCTCTTATGTATAATGTTCTAGTGAAATGTATGTTCTACTGTGTATCTCTAATTGTATGTGATAGCTTGTATCTTGAAGCAGAACTTTTGTAAATGAGCTTCCAGCTCAAAGGTGCTTGAATCCTAGAAATTAATAAATAAATAAAATAAATAAATGAGAATGTATGTACTGTTTTTGAACACCGACGGTGCAAACTACATATATGGGCCACAAAATGGGAAACTGTTGGAAAGGGTGCGGAGAGCAAAATGCTAATCATATGCATATTTTTTGTACATGCCCAATACTGGCAAGGTATTTGCAGGATGTAAACAATACTTTTAATAACATTTTTGCAGATCAAGATTTCCTAACTCCCTCTCTTGTTCTCCTATCAGTCCGACTGGATGGTCTTCGGGAGCAGGTTTTGAAATTAATATTAATACTAATATGAGCAGCAAAAAGGTGCTTACTAGATTGTGGCTACAAAAACAAGCATTTGTCAATGCTGAATGTTTGCTTGCTGGTATTAGTATTGGAAATGCAGGAGTTAGACAGATGCAGAGTAGGAATGGCAGCGAAGTATTAAACTTCACACCAACACCACTTCCACCCTGCAGAGATGGACAGGCATTGGGGTTTGCATTTGGGTTGTCACACATCACATTCATGCCATTTCACCTCACCCTATCCTTCAGACAGTGACAAGTGTTGAGATGTGCCTTGGGGTGTTCAGCTTTACAGTTCACCCACTCCATAAGGACATATGCTGAAATGGGTGCAATATAGATAGAGTGAACTCTGGGGCTGAAGAGTCCAAGGCACAGCTCGATGCCTGTCAGTGGCTGCAGGGCGGGGGTGGGGTTGGAATGGCATAAAGCATTACAGTCGGCAATCCAAAGGCACAGCCCTGATGCCTGTCAGTCTGTACAGGGTGGGATGTTCTGATTAGAAACCGTAATGCCCCAGGCATTTGTTAGTATTTGCAGTACAAATGTTCAACGTGGCCATTTTGTGGCCTTCAACTCATGAAAGCATTTGGGACCTCTTCTCATGAACAGCGGCAGTGTGACTTTGTCAATGTGTCCTGAAATTTGAGTTTCCACAGTGACTGTGCCATTGTGCGCCGGATGTACAAAAACACAGATTGGGCAGGATGTGAAGAATGACAGTTGTACCATTATTAGGGAGGTGTGAAGAGATGGCAATGTTGAAAATCTGTAGTGAAAATATTAAAAATGCTCAAACTTCCAAGCGTACGTGGAAATTGTGCAACGCATGCGCGTAACACAGTCATTTACTGGAATTATTTCACCAAATTTTCAACATAAATATTTTGTGACCTCTGCTCATGAACACTGTCACTATGATTTTCTTAATCTGTTCCAAACATTGATTTCCCACAGCAACCGCGGTATTATGCACCAGACATGTAAATGCATAGGCAGGATATGAAAAATGACAGCTGTACCGTTCATAAGGAGATCTAAAAACAAATGCCACTGATGAAAATCTGAAGTGAAAATACTACAAATTTGTGAAGTTACAAGGGTGCGTGGAAACTGCACAATGCACACTTGTAACACAGTCATTTTATGGACATTTGTCATCAAATTTTCAACACAGGCATTTTAGGACCTCTGCTCATGAACAGTCTCACTGTGAATTTACATATGAACATACATATGAACATACGAATCTGCCAGCAGGACACACCAATCGGTCTATGTAAGTCTGCAGGAGTGTGCAGCTAGCACCCGAGATTGCAGCTGCCCCAGCCTCCTCCCCCTCAGTTCCTCCCCCGTTTGCCCCAGCCCTGCCCCCAACTCTTCTTCTTGCTTTATCCCACTCCTCCTTAAAGCTACTGACTGTCCTACATGTTACCACCCCCTCTGGCAGCGCATTCCAACTAGACACCACCCTCTCAGAGAAGTAGTGCCTCTTCATTTCCCTCTTGAAACGTTCCCCTTCCAACCTTAGTCCATGCCCCCTTGTCTCTCTTCCACGCCTCAGTTTAAACACCCTCTTGGTGCTAGGTTTATTTACCCCCTAAGGTATTTAAAACACTTCAATCATATCCTCCCTATTCCTCCTCTCCTCCAGTGTGTACATGTTCAGCTCTATCAGCCTAACTTCATATTTCTTTCCTTCCATCCCCTTTAACATTTTTGTTGCCCTCCTTTGCACCCCCTCCAGTAACTTTATATCTCTCCTCAGGTATGGCCTCCAGTACCGCACACAGTACTCTAGGTGTGGTGTGACCAATGATCTGTAGAGAGGTAGGATCACATCCCTGTGTCTGGATGAGAACCCCTTTGCAATACACCCCAGCATCCTTTTTGCCTTCACTGCTATGTTCCTGCACTGGGCAGAGTTGTTCATGCTCTCAGTTACCAACACTCCTAGGTCCTTCTCCTCCTCTGTGATCCCCAAAAAATAGTCCCTGTTCTGGTTCTTAGCCCAGAAGTGCATTACCTTACATTTCTTTGCACTGAATCCTAGCTGCCACTCCACTGCCCATGTCTTTAGTCTGGGTAGGTCCCCCTGCAGTTTTTGCTATCTGTCCTCTTTGTCCACCACCACCCCCAGTTTGGTACAATGTATAAACAGACTAACCCTGCTCCCCACTCTGTGTGCTATATTGGAGATAAAGAGCCCAAATAGCACTGGGTCCAGCACTGAGCCCTGTGGCACCCCGCTTGTCATTGGTCTGGGTGCTGAGAGCCACCACCACCCTCTGCTCCCTCCCCTGTAATCAGTTCTCTATCCATTTAGTCAGACCACCTTCCACCCGTACCCCTCCTTCTCCTCACTCTTCTCCTCCTTGGCCTGTGTCCCTCCTCCCAGTAGTCCACACCCTTTCTCCTCCTTATTCTTACTGAGTGGTGGTGCCTTCTGTATTACACTCAGACCACTCTGTCCGCCCCCTCCCAGGGTTACTACGCCTCTGCATTTACCTATATGTGGGGTGGTGAGCTCATAAGGCTCCCCTTTCCGAACATTTCTACCAACCTCAGTTTTTTGGCCACCCCCACTAGTTTAAATCCACCTTAGTAGAGATATACCCCTCTAATCCTGCCTTTTTTTTTTTGGTACATATTTTCTCCCCAGGCTACGGTCAGCTTGGTCATCCCAACCGACCCCCCTAAACCTGCCCCCAACATCAGGCCGACCTCCTCACCTCCACAGATTACCCCCCATGGTGGGGTGGTGAGGAGCTTCCCAGGCTGATCCACCGGATTAGGCTTCGGTTGAGGAGGCGTCATTTGGGGTGGGCAGCAGGGGTCAGAAGCTCATGCTGCCCGACCGTAGCCCATTTTCCACTTTTCTCACCTTTGCAGAGTACAGGCATGCAATGATGCCTAGGCACAATGTGCCAATGTCCGCCACACTCCGCCCCCTTTACTACACCGCTCTAGTAGTGCCCCTGGTCATCACCAGTGGCCACCACAGAGTGGTGGGTTCCTGGATCCCTCCCCGGGATAGGAGAGCAGTCCTCCAGATGCTCAATCCTATCCCTCCCCTGCCGACCCCTGGCAGCCTGGGCTCACATCCAAACCCAGGTCACCAGCATGGTGTGAGGTGTGGCGTCCAGCACCTCAACCCTCAGCACCAGTGGCCCGGCAGCAATGCTGCCTTAATACTCCCCTCCCCCTTCCTGCTCAAGTGTACCCTGTCCCCCACGTACAAATCACTATTCCCCTCAGACCCTACCCCAGTTAGTCACTAACCCATATTGTTTGGTGTGGCACCAATCCCTCTGCTACTCATTGAACTCTTCAAGCCTACCCTTCGTCCCCATGTTTGCACATGGTACTGGCAGTACCTCCGAGAATGCCACCGACTCCCCCATCCCCTCACACTGCCTGGCCAACTACTCGAACCTCCCCCTCACTACTTCCACAGTCTCCCCCGCCAAGTCATTTATACCCACATGCAACACTAAATGAGGTTTCTTCCTCCCCCTTGCTGCACACTTGAGCAGTGCCTGCCCTGCCCCCTCCTGCAGTCAGCCTGGGGATGGCTTCAACCCAAACGTGGCTCTGCCTTCCCCCTTTCTGCTGCATCTCACCCCTTTCAGTATAGAATCCCCCAGGATAAGTGCCCCCCATCCCTTCCCCCCTTTCCTTCTAATGCCCCTTCCACCACCCCAGTATTCATTCTTCTTTGCACCTTAACCCCACCAGCTGCACCCTCTGTGACTTCTGTATCTGTACCCCCTACTTTCGTCTCACCCCTTTTCTCTGCCTTATTCCTCCCATCCCCCTTGAACCCCTTCCCAGCCTGACTGCTTCCTACTGGGCTTCCCATGTCGACCTCCCCTCCTCCCCCACTGATTTCTAACCCCTCTCCTATCCCCGCTGTTGTCGATTTAGAGCCCCCATTCTCTTCTACCCCAATAGTGATGCCTCTCCCATCCTTCCCCCTTCCCGTAGCCTTCTCTCCTCCAGTCACCACACCCCCTTCCTTACTAGCCCCCTTCTACCCTTTCGTCCTTGCTATCTCTTCCCCTACCTGTTGCCATCCCTCTCATGCCCCGCTTGTCCTCCCACCCTTCAGTATGTTCCTGCTCCCCCTCTCTCTCCCATAGCAGAGGTTTGAATCTATTCCTAGTTGATACCCCTCCTACATCTCTTCCTCCTATCGGTTCCCCCCTCCTACTTGTGCCCCTCCGTGCCACCCCTGGTCCCTCCCTACCCACAGCCATCTGATCTCTCCTGTGGTACTCCTTGTGGTCTCTTCGTCCCCCATCAGGAGGCCCCCCCCACTCCGGGCACCCCTCCCTTCTCCTGTCTTTTCTGTTAGCACCTCTGATACTGGGGTCAGTTTCACTCCCTAGTTGTTCTTCCTCCATCCCTCTTTGCCATCCCCTATTCCCCCCCCAGCCAGGATGCCTACCATACTCATCTGCCCTGCTACTTAGACTCCTCCCTAACCTCTACAGTTCCTCCCTCAAACTAGCCAGTCATCTATAGACCACATACCCCCCTCCCCATCCTCCAAGCCCAGTCCAGGATTATGGCAGACCCACTCCCTGTACAGCCCACCACCCTTCCAAAGATGCCCGCCCTATTGACATGTGGCACCTGCCCCATTTTGGCCCCCCATCTTATGTTATGGGCTCTTAATCCCAGGTTCTGTACCCTACTATAACTGTTAGGCCCCTATTTACTAAAATTTCTGTCCCCCCCCACACTAGTCCCCCTACTGCCCCCTTGCTGATCAGGTTAATTCGGTCTCAAATCTCATCCATTAGATACTGTATTACTGTAGCAATCCTAAAGCCTCCTTGTCCATTTTTCACCCCTCAGCTACCATACTTTTTCATAGGAAACATAGGAATTTACTGAGCCTGAAAACTTGCGTCCTTTATGCTCACCATATATTCAAATACTATTATAGAATTTGTCCAGACTATGTTTAAAAAACTGTGTGGTGCCACTAGCCACCACCTCAGTGGGTAATCTATTCCAATCGTACACCACCCTTTGGTTAAACCAATTTCTTGGTCTCAAAAGCTTTGATTGTCTAGCTTTTAACTGTAATGGGTGGGATCTAGTATTGTATACTTTGTTTCTAAGCCCAAAATTTTCCCATAAATCATTATTTGTACTTGCCTTGTGCACTAAACACATATCACCTCTTTTCCTCCAATACTTCAGGGAGAACAAATTTAATTTGTCTAGCCTTTCTTGATAAGATTTACCTTTCATGTTCTCTATACCTCTAGTGGCCCTCTTTTAGATCCTCTCCAACATGGCTACATCTCTCTTATTATAGGGAGACCAAACCTGAGCTCCATAATCTAATACAGGCCTCACCAAATGTATGTAAAGAGACATAATAACCTCTCTACTTCTTGTATTAATATGCCTAAAAATGCAATTTAAAATATTATTCCCCTTCTGCAATATTGGTCTACAATGTGCTGTGAATTTCATGTCCTTCGACACCATGATTCTCAAATCTCTTTCCTCCAATGTAGTTCTTAACTGTTTATTATCTAGCAGATACTTCTGCTCGGGTTGTTTCTCCCCAGATGCATACTAGTGCATTTATCTACGTTTAATGATAATCCAGCCTTGTTTGTCCATCCAGATACATGATCTAATGCTGTTTGTAATATAGAATTCGTGGACTTTCTATCAAATATAGCCCCCAACCGACAATCATATGCAAATTTGCATAACCAGACATCCTCTTTATCATATTGTATTGGAGATATGTATAAGTTAAAGAGGCAGGGTCCCAATACTGAACCCTGGGGGACTCAACTTGTCACCTCTGTCCATGCAGAATATGAACCTTTTATACTAACACTTTGATTTCTTTTTGTTAATCAACTTTGCACCCAGCATATTATAGGATATGGGATACCTACATTGCTCATGGCGAACAATAGTCCAGCATGTGGTAGCTTGTCAAAAGCCTTTGAAAAATCCAGGAAGGCCACATCCAGTGCACTCCCATCGTCAAGCGCCCTTACCACTTTGTCATAAAAATTCTACATGTTTGTCTGACAAGATCTGCCCTTGAAAAACCATGTTGTGTGCTATCCACTTAGTTATTTTGATTTAAGGTGTCTAGTATGTTATCTTTTAATATACCCTTCAGTATTTTTGATGGAATAGAGGTCAGGCTCATTGGTCTATAATTAGCCAGGTCAGACCATGTCCCCTTTTTAAATAAGGGTATTACAGTAGCCCCTCTCCAGTCATCCACTACTTCTTCTCTAGCCAGAGAAACCTGAAATATATATATATATGTCAGGGGTTCTGCAATTTGGTTGCTTAGTTCTTTTAATACTCTTGGGTACAGTCGGGTCCTGGTGATTTATCGGGATCAAGTCTTTTTAGTCTAGCCTCTATATCAGTTGGGTCTATAACTATCCTTTGTTGATATGTTGTGTCAGTGACCAGTAAGCTCTGAATGTTACCTACTTTATTATTAAATACAGATGAAAAGTATATGTTAAGTAAGTTAGCCATTGAATTTTCATCAGATGTTAATTCGCCATTTTGACTTTTTAAAGGTCCTACATTATGTGAATTACCTTTTTTATTATTAATATATGAATAAAATACTTTATAGTTTTGGTTGACTGAAGAAGCTAATTTATGCTCATAATTTGTCTTTGAGATTTTAATTTTAATTTTTAAAGTTTTTAGAATCTGTTTATACTTGAGTCTGTTTGTTTCTGTACCACTAGCTCTCCATTTTTTATAGAACTTAGTTTCTTTATTGCTGGAGTAAGCCAATGAGGTTTGGATCGTGTATCATTATATTTTTGTTTACAGGGAATATTATTAGTCATTTTCTTAGTTAATTTATTACGAAATATCTTTCCCATAATATTCAAGGGTTTATCACTTAGATCTTGTTGCCAATTCCATCTAGCAATATTTGATTTTATAAGAAGAAAGTCAGCTTTATTTATTTATCAAGTCTAGGATTACAAATACCTTTGAGCCATGGCTCTTTTACAAAGGTTCCACGTCAGAGAAATACAAATTATGGGGAACATCAAGACAGGCATTACAACAATGTGGACATTGCAAACAGAGTACAGATTAATACAGTTCAAGGGTAGCATTGTAACAAGGCAGCCAGCGGCATTTGTCAGAGAAAATAGACAACAGATAAGAAATGCCAGAGTCATAGGGAGAGGGAAGAGGGTGGGGAGAAGGAATGTAGGAAGGGTGGCAAGAGGATGAAAAGTGCAGCATTGGGTATACCAAGATGTGAGGGTAGAATCCAGTGGGGGGGGGACAACTAGAGCAGAAAGGGAAGTGGAGAAACAAGGTTAAGTTGGGCAGTCACAGGAGCTGTTGGTAGTGAGATAGTCCTGGAGCCTAGTTTTAAACATACCAATAGTTGGGGCAGAGGAGATGGTTGGGCTGAGGCCATTGAACCAGAGTGGTGCTCGATAAGCAAAAGAGCGTTGTCCCTGTGAAGTGTGACAGTGGGGGACTTTCAGTAGCTGTAGCGTGGATCTCCTAAGGTGCCATTTGTTAATTCGGTGTTGTACCAGAGTTGAGACCCCAGAAGGTGCAAGGCCAAGGTAGATTTTTTTCACCATGGAGCAGGTGAGAAACTTTATGTGGTTTGATAGTTGGAGCCAGCCGGTCTGAGTGTACAGGTCACATGTGTGGGTGAGATGGTGAGCACCAGTGATGAGCCGACATGCTTTATTTAAGGTAGTTGAGAGGCATCTAAGGGTTGTGGTTGTGGCCGAGCCATAAATGATGAGACCATAGTCTATTACAGAGATCACAGAGCTCAGGACTGCAACCTTCAAAGCTTCTAGCGTGCGGTGTGGTCTGTGTTTGTAGAGGAGACCAAGCCGTGTATTAGCAGCTCTAGCTACATTATCTACATTAAGTCCATAGGAGAGATTAGGGCCAAGCTGTATCCCTAAGTATCTGAAGGACCCCACCTGATCTAGAGTGTTCCCCTGGGTGGTGGAGATAGCCAAGTGGTGTAGCTTGTGTGGGTTATGAGAGCTGCAGAAGAGCATAGATTTGGTTTCTTGTCATTGAGGACCAGTTTATGATTATAACCATGTCTCTACAGAACTGAAACCAAGTTGAAGGTTGTGTTGAAGAGTTGCAGGATCTTTGTGAGTGGAGAATACAACAGCATCATCGGCATATAGTATGATCTGCTCAGAGCAGTGGTAAGGGAGGGAGTTTAAGAAAAGGCTAAAAAGGAGGGGTCCCAGTATGGATCCCTGTGGGACACCCAAGCGAACAGGCAGGGTGTTAGAAAGAGCGTCCGCAATTTTTACTCTCTGTGACCGGTTTTCTAAGTAGCTTTTAAACCAGAGAGAAGAGTCAGGTGATAGCCCGGCATTCAGTAGTTGGTGTATTAATAATCCATGGTGTACTGTATCGAAGGCCTTGGAGAAGTCGTGGCTTGACCCCTGTGAGGAGGCCGTTGTTAGAGATTGTACAAAGCTCCAGTGAACTCAAGAAGGGCTGTGGTGGTGCTGTGACCTTTCCAGAAGCCGTGTTGTTGTGGACAAGGTATATTGTATTTATCCAAGTGGTCGGTAAGTTGATCAGCCACGATGCACTCAAGTGCCTTAGACAGTGGGGGCAGTATGGAGATAGGGCGATAATTTGAGTGAATCATCTTGTCCCCACTTTTATGGATGGGTGTCACGGTGGCTGTTTTCCATAGGTCTGGGAATTTTCCACAGCTGAGAGAGAGGTTTAGGATTTTTGTTAATGGATGAATTACCTCATCGAGGGTGAGCAAAGAAGCTTAAGGTCCAGGGTGTCACTACTAGATCTAGATTTAGAGATAGCTGCAGTAATATAGCGGCGAGCTTTATTCAGCCTTACCTTCCTGAAGTAGAAGAGGGGATGGTTAGACTGAGGGGCTGAGGTATTTGAGGAGTAGGCCCTGTTTTCGAAAAAGTCATGGGGTAGAACAGCACTAAGGTCTGAAAAAGCCGTGTTAAAGATGTTTGCGATCACCTTGGGGTCAAGGGTTGAGGATTCAACCACCATTAACATGGCCGGAGAAGTTTTTGGCTGCTTCCCTGTGACATCCTTGATATTGTC
Source organism: Neoceratodus forsteri (assembly GCA_016271365.2). Lineage (NCBI taxonomy): Eukaryota > Metazoa > Chordata > Ceratodontiformes > Ceratodontidae > Neoceratodus > Neoceratodus forsteri. The sequence goes on from CM028131.1 coordinate 1,519,298,633, forward strand.
CCAGAAAGCACGACCATTTCCCCATGTATTGGTGAGAGCATCTTTGTAATAGGTGGATTTCATTAGCTGTATGGCTTTTGTGCAGGCATTTCATGCTTGTTTGTAATTTTGGATGTTCAGTTGTTTGCCAGTGGCCCTGGCAACTGCCCAGAGATGATCCCTTAGTTTCAGCTGTGAGAGAAGAGCCGCGGTGACCCATGGGTTAGAGAGAGATTTTGTTTTGTGCCTTTTAGCAGGGGCAAAGAGGTCACAGGCTTTGTTGAAAATTGAGATGAAGTGATTAAGAGCCAAGTTAACATCTGTTGCTTCATAGATGGGTAGCCAGTCTTGTAGAAGCAGGTGTTGTTTGAGATGTGGAAGTTTTCCACGAGGAAGGACTCTGCTAGCGATAATTTTGGGAGGGGGCTTAAGGAATTTCTTAGACCATGCACACATGACTGGGGAGTGGTCACTGAGTGAGTCTGGGAGAATGGTCGTATGAGAAATCCTTGTGGGGTGAGTGGTGAGGACCCAATCCAAGAGGGTACTGGTGCCAGTCTTGTAGTTAATCCTAGTAGGGGAGTTTACCATTTGTGTGAGGTTAGCAGCTGAGATGGAGTCTTTATAGGCACTGGCACTCGATGCTAACCACTTTATGTTGAAATCCCCTAGCAGAATAAGTTCAGTTTCGGGAGGATGTGAGTTGATAAAGTTTAGAATGTTGTTGAATCCATGTTTAGGGTCCCTGGGTGGGATATATATGGAGACAATAGTCAGAGCTTTATGGTTGGGACCTAGGATGATTTTTATTGGCAGAATCTGGGCTGAGGCAGAAAGTGATGGAGTTGCTACAGGGTGCCAAGACAGGGAGTCTTTGATATAGATTGCGCAACCACCGCCTTTTTTGGATATCCGGTCCAGCCTGTGAACATTGTAGCTCTGTATTGTTACTGCTGAGTCAGGAACTTTAGGTGTCAGCCAAGTTTCCACCACTGCAAGGATGTCAGGGTTGTGTTGGCATATGAAGGCTTGGAGTGCATCCAGCTTTGGTAGTAGGCTGCAGATATTAATGGTTGCAAGGATAAGGGCTTTACTGAAATCCATTTTTAAAGTTTGGCCTGCATTATTATACAAGGGTTCTTTAATTTTAAATTCTATTTTTTCATGGTCACTAGTACCCAATGGAACAGATGTAACACAATCTATGATATTATCACCCATATTTGTTAACACTAAATCAGGTATGTTATGATCCCTAGTTGGTTCCTTAACCAATTGTAACAGTCCTATATTATTTAAAGTTTCCCAAAATGCATTATCTATTCAGTTTACTCCTTTCAGAGATTCCCAACCTATTCCTGGCAAACTGAAATCACCCAGGATTAATATTCTATCAGTAGGGTTTAATGAGTCTATTTTATTTAATAGTAAGTGATTTAAGTCTGCTGTGGCTGATGGTGGCCATATACAACTCCAAGTATTATTTTGGTGGATTTAGATGGAATTAGTTTAAACCAAATTTGATCTGACTCATCTATGGTTGATTTTATAGCCTCAGATTTTATTTTATCTGTAACATAAAGGGCTACCCATCCCCCCTTTCTGTAACATCTAGATTTCTTATATAGGGTATACCCTGATATGTTTTGATTCCAAGAATCCAGTTCATCCCACCATGTTTCTGTAACTGCACATAGGTGTATATCTTGCTTAGCCAATATATACTTAAACTCATCAAATTTATTTGTTAGGCTTCTGGCATTTAGAAGCATACAATTCCACTCTTTGTTGTTACATACACTATCAGTGTTTGTTTCCCCTTCTTTTGTAATACTTGTGCCCCCCAAACCCCCTCTCCATTAGTTTAACAACTTTAGGGTTTCTTCTCTAAAGCATCTGGCCAGGTATCGTGAACCCATTTTATTAAGGTGGAGTCCATCAATACTATATAACCTGTGGTCCCCAAATACATCTGTATTGTCCAAATATTTATACTTTTCCTTTTTACACATTTCCCGGAGCCAATTGTTTAAGATATTTATATCTTTGTCTCTTTTGTCAAAATGCCCATAGACCGGTAATAATCCTGATATAATAATATCCTTTTCTTGTTGTTTAATTTGAAAACATACATTGGTAAAATCCTTGTAAATGTTCTGCAAATTTATTTTGTGTATATCACTTACTCCCACATGTGCTCCATTAAACCATTCATCAGCTGTTTAATGTCACTAATACGTGCCCCAGGTAACATGCTAACTGTGGTATGTTGATTTCTACCTTTACAAAGTAATACATCTGTACCCCTAATTATAGAATCTCCTATTACCAATAAATCCATTTCCTCAATTAAATGTTCAGCTGAGTTCTCTTTATCTTGACTAATAATATTCCCTATGTGTTTCTTATTTTGTATATGTGTATTTGCATGGGAAGTACTAAGCACTGTTGTAATTTTGGTTAATGGTGATTGTAACGTGATGTTAGATATAACATCAGTGCTAGAGGTATCTACCAGTAGCACACTTAATACTTCATAGCCGTTTTGCAATATTACAGGTGCACTGCTGTAAATTTGCCCTGCCCTGCGTTTGCTGCTCTTTCCAGTCACTATTGCCCAATCACCGTCATCTGATGCTATCTGCCATTCTCTATAGTTAATATCAGAAGCATCTGTATTTGCTACTGAGTTTGTCTCCATAGTGACTTCTAGCTGATTAACCAGCTGGTTGATAAATCCCTTTAATTTCTCAATGTCAGTTTTGTGGGTGTTATTACTCAATAATCTCTTAATTTCCTCTTGAAATGTAGTAGTTATTAAACATTTGTCACACTCAGTCTTTTACTTGTTCTCTCACACCTTACATACGACACTGAGTACAATAATTATTTTGTGTATATATATATATATATATATATATATATATATATATATATATATATAAATATGTATACATACACACACTGTATGCATTCTCAAACATTTTATTTGCTGTTCCAAGCCAGTAGTAAGCATCCTAAAAGCAGCAATCTCATAGCATTGCTTACACATGTGTTGGTCAACTGTTATCAGCTCTCATATAGTTTCACTTAGCCCAGTTAGAAATCCTATTGCACTCTAACTATTACTCAGCTCAGAGAAATAAACAGAACAACTAAATCTGTATTATTACAGCACTCCTAAAAGTATCCAATTATTGCTTTGTCTCCACTCCAGAGACCCTGCTGTAATATAGAACCACAGAGGACCATGGGCGGGAGGGTGGAAAACCCTAAAGTCCCGGCAGAGCTCCATTGAGCTCGCTCACTCCCCCTCTCTCACTTGTTCTTTCTATTTCTCCCAACACTGCAGGCTGCCCTTTTGTGCTGGGCTCCTGCTTACACTGGCACCTTTTTCTGCCCAGAAAGAAATCCATAGCAGTCCCGACAGAGCTCCGTTGAGTTCACACACTCTCCCTCTCTCACTCGCTCATTGTTTCTCCCAGAGCTGCAGGCTGCCCTTTTGTACTGGGCTCCTGCCTGCGTTGGCACCTTTTTTCTGCCCACAAAGAAATCTGCAGCAGTCCCAATACGGCTCCGTGGAGCTCACTCACTCCCCCTCTCTCACTCACTCATTCTGTTTCTTCTGGCACTGCAGGCTGCCCATTTGTACTGTGCCCCTACCTGCCTTAGTGCCTTTTTCTGCCCGCAAAGAAGTTCACAGTGGTCCTGACAGAGTTCCACTGAGCTCGCTCACTCACTCATTCTGTTTCTCCTGGCACTGCAGGCTGCCCTTTTGTACTGGGCTCCTGCCTGTGTTGGCACCTTTTTCTGCCCACAGAGAAATCCACAGCAGTCCCAACAGAGCTCCATTGAGCTCGCTCACTCCCCCTCTCTCACGTGCTCATTCTGTTTCTCCCACCACTACAGGCTGCCCTTTTGTGCTGGGCTGCTGCCTGCATGGCGCCTTTTTCTGCCAACAAAGAAATCCACAGCAGACCTGACAGAGCTCAGTTGAGCTCGTTCACTCCCCCTCTCTCACTCACTCGATCTTAATCTGTCCCAAACACTGATTTCCCAAAGTGACCATGCTATTCTGCACCGGAAGTGCAAAAACACATTTTGGCCAGGATGTGAAAAATGACAGCTGTACTGTTCACAAGAAGGTGTGAAAAAAGGCCCGTGGTGAAAATATTACAAATTTGTGAAGTTACAAGGGTACGTAGAAACTGCGCAGTGCACACTTGTAACAGTCATTTTATGGACTTTCATCACCAAATTATTTTAGGACCTCTGCTCATGAACAGCGTCACTGTCATTTTCTCAATCTATCCCGAAAACTGATTCCCACAGTGACTGTGCTATTTGGCGCCGGAAGTGCAAAAACACATTTTGGCCAGTATGTGTAAAATGACAGCTGTACTGTTCATAAGGAGGTGTGAAAAAATGGCAATGTTGAAAATCTGGAGTGAAAACATTACAAATTCATGAAGTTATGAGCATGTGTGCAAACTGCACAACGCACACTCGTAAAACAGTAATTTTTTGGATTTTTTTTTTTTACCAAATTTGCAACATAGGCTTTTTGAGAGCCCACCTCATGAACAGTGGCACTGTAATTTTGTTAATCAGTCCCAAAAGATGATTCTGCACAGTGACCGCGAAATCACCTTTCGGGACTGAATAATGCCATAACAGTGGCTGAATTCATGAGGAGGGGTCCCAATAATTCCACGTTGAAAATTTGGTGCCAAAATTCCCCAAAATGCCTGAGATATGCACCAAAGTTGAAAAAACCCTATTTATGCTATTATACAGCTTACCGGCATTTCTTCAGTTCGAGGTCGACTTTGAAAAGTGCAGACATGTTTCCGGTCCACCGAAGATTGTCTGTCTGGGCTCCAGAGGTAAGTATGGTGTGAGGGGAGTGTGGGGAGGCAGGGTGCACAGAGTGTGGGCACGGGTTGGGGAAGGGGCCATCAAATGCAACAAGGGACCGTTTTCTGTTTTACAGGGTTTTAAAAAAAAAAGAAAAACATCGCGGGATGGTTCTTCTTTTTACAGGGACATTTGGCATGCTAGGAGCTCAGCATGCCACCAGAGTGGTTTTTGGGGCTGTAGCCGACGGGGATTGGGCACCCCGTGCGGCACATGGGGGAAGAGCCGAGGGGGATTGGGCACCCTCCTCAGCACACAATTCATTGGGGGGGCATTATGCCAATGGGGAGTGGGCTTCCCCCATTGGCAAATTCAACTGGGAAGGGGGCACTGAAGCCAATGGAGATTGGGTGCCCCGTCGGCAAAGAAATATGGGGGGTGCATGATGCCGAGGGGGACTGGGCACCCCCTCGGCATACGACAAAAACTGGGAGGTGGGGACATTATGCCGACAGGGGCTGGGATCCCCATCAGCAAACTGGGTCAGGGGCATGCAAAGTACCACCCTGCAATGACGGGTCACTCCCTCATTACAGCGGAATGGCTGACGCTGCAATGATGAGGTGAAAACGTTTCAAGGTGGTGGCACACTGGCTGAACTAGTGTCAGCAGCAGTGTGCTGCTGCATTGGGGAAAGTGGGCCAAGCCTCAAAAGGCAGTGGGGACACTGGCCACAACAGTGCTGCACCTCCACAACCTGCTTCTGCAGCAAGCTGCCGCAACATGTTTCTTGTGCATGCACGCAAGCAAACATAAAAATAACTCCTCCACTGAAATCACATTGAGTAAAAGTGGTTAACAATACTGTATATATCTAATGGAAACTCTGACAGCTTCCATACGGGGTAAACAAGCTAAAAATGAGGAATTCTTGAGAAGATGGGTACTTTATCACATAGCAATAGACCCCAAATTTGTTCCATGATGGGCCTTGCTGGGGCTGTATGGTGGGAAACTGGATGGGGTGTTTCGAGAGTTCTATATGGGATATATACTTTTTGGTGTTCATTGTCACCCAGGGAAACAGACACTAATAATATAGTTTTTATTGTCATCTGTGAAATGGACATGATAATACCTGAAGCTGTCATTGTAGCCTGAATGACCTATAATGCGTAGCTCTTCCTCTGTGTAGCAGCTATTATTTGTTGCTGTCCTATTTTCTTTGTAAAACTGAAAATCTCTTTTGAATAGAACATTGAATAAAAAAAAAGAATAGATTATATATATATATATATATATATATATATATATATGTATATGTAAATATAATATCTGTATCACCTCCATTCACACCCACTCACATTCCATCTGTCATCACATCATTGGAAAAAAGGCATCCCACCTGACCCAGAAAGAAAGTCATCTCACCACCCCTTGGTACCCACACTAATTCCCCCCACTCAGCCCAAAAAAGGATAGCAAGATTAGACAGACCAATAGTAGGTGTCAAACAGAACACTCGTTTCACATTTGCTGTTTGCCATCTTATGAATGAAATCAGACAGGCTCACTATAATAGTTACCTATGATCTACACTTTAAGCCAATCAGTGATTACTTTGTGGAGCCCAGATCTGGATTTACCATGATGCCAGCTACACCTGTACGTGGCGCCCTGAGTTCGAGGGAGGCTTCCCCAGCACAACTTAAAGTTCCATTTTTTTTTGTTTTGTTTTGTTTTTTTGTTTCTTCCACTGCCGCACGATGTCTTCTCAATGTAGCTTGGGTAGGTCAGTCAATTAATTTAGACAGTGCCCTGTTACGCCACTGCCAAGCAGAGTCTGAGAACAAAAAGAATATACCTTCAGTACAGTCGCAGGTGCTTTAAAAACCCCATTCACTGATGCTAGTAGTACATGTTTTTAATGTTTTATCTCATTTAATGCAAAGTTTTTCAAAAATTGCCTTTTTGTATGTTTAATGTTGGTTAAGTGATTTGAATAACTTTATATGTGTTTGCATAAATTAAAGTCATCGAATGATAATATTAATGCCACCAAATAGTAGTGCAGTGTGATGAGGCTTACTAACTGTGGCAGATATAGGTTTATGAAACTGTTTATAATGTGTAATTATACATTTGTGTTACCGAGTACTAAACAGTAATCGTTAAATAAGTAGAACAAAATTTTAGATTTGCCAATTATTTAAACACAGAGGCAGTTACACAATGTGTACATTGGACAGATTAAACTTCACCATGTTCTGTTCTCAAAAACCTGTATATGATGGATCAAGAATGCATCCCTTATGAAAGTGACAACACATGCAGGGAATGATGCTTTGTTTATATTGTCTGAAGTAAAAATTGGGCCCAAAGAGCGAAAGGATGGTTACTTGCCCCACCCAGAGCCAGGCTGACCCTGCTGTGCATAGGCCTTTGAGAAATGTCAGGCTTCACTGACAACACTCTATCCCCCCCCCAAACAAGAGTAAGATAGTGCTGTGCAGGTCATCGATAACTACAATACTTTGATGACATTCCCCCACATAGCAGTTCTGGTTGCTACTGCTGTGAGAACCCTCAATAAATGTGCGGTTCAGATGATACCCACCAACCAAATGGAAGCAGTTCATGTTCTACACATGGCAGCAAAAAATGTAAGGCTTTGCTGACAAGTGAAAACATCCACAAAAGGACATCACTAAGTCAATTATATGAATGCCATATAAATTCTATGTTTTAGTTACACTAACTCACTAACCAAAATCCAGACAGGCCATGCTGTCAGGACCCTCTATAAATATCCCAGGTCACACCTAGAAGTGAGCCTTGGCTCAGTGTGTCTTTCCCAGTTACCAATTTAAAAATAAATAAAATGTTTGCTGAGCTGATACTTAGCAACTAAACTGCAGCAGGACAGATATTTCTCCTATCTTGGGAGTGCACTGGCTCGGGTGTTGCGCTTGTTGTAGTCCTCTCCCAAGTCCTCTGGAACACCTGCGATGATAACTTATGCCCCTAGATGAGGGGGCTGGGGGGGTTGCATAAGGGCACCAATGCATACCAGCCTGGTGCAGTGTCATAAGGCCTACACTGTTTCCATGGCTGTGTAAGGTACTGCGTCAATATTTTGCGGACAAAACCACGTGATCTAAAACGCATAATGCAATACAGTGACAGGGGCAGAATAGCAGTAGGACACTACCTCTACTCCTGTCACTCACTATGAACTGGAGGAAGGGCTGAAGACACCATGGGTGTTACACCTGGTTGAGCCACTCATGTGGTGGAGTGGTTAAGGCACAAGCACCTGGTGCAGTGGAGACCAGGGGATCAGGGTTTGAATCCCCGTCCTGCAACATGTTTTTTTTTTTTTTATTTATTTGCAAAAGAAATGAAGTTCCCCCACTCCGAGTTTTCCCTTTTCCCCTGGGTCCACACCCCCTCGGAGTTAACTATTTTAGTTGGGGGTGTGATGGCAAAGCCCCCCATGTCAGGTGGTGCAGGGGGTGGAACCCCCCCACAAAAACAAGGATTTTGATATGTCTTACACTGGCATGCGTGTCTGTATTGTGGTCGGCGTTTTTGACCAAACTCATTTTGCTGCACACTGTAATTTCTGTGGCATTGTTGTTTTGTGCAGTTTTGTCCATAACATAATGACCCCATACCACTGGGCAAACAGTGCAGCACATGGAACTACCTAGATAAAACCAAAAGCATTGCACTGGTACCATAGACAGTGTCAGTGATGGTAGAAAGATTGATGGTCCATCCAGTCTGCCCGTGGTTCCCTTTCTAACATTGGAACCTACTGTCCATACAGTGTTCTTGCCCTCCCTGTCCACTGCCCTATTTCCCTCCCTGTTACCATCACCCTCAATAACCACTATACACTTTACTGTGTCCCAGCTGTGCTTGAAGCCATTAATGGTTTTTGCTCCCATCACCTCGGCTGACTGTTCTACGGTTCCACCACCCTTACTGTGAAACACTACTTTCTCATATACCTCTTGAACCTCCCTTCTGCCAGTTTCTACTCATGGCCCATGACCTCAAACTGTTACTCATACAAAATAATTTCTCACAGTTCACCACATTTATTCCTTTCAGGAACTTGAAGGAGTCGATCATATCTCCCCTCTCACATCTGGTTTCCAGTGAGTACATGGTCAGTGCCTTGAGACGATCTTGACCTGCCCTGTTGATCCTAAATCATATTTGTTACCTTTTGCTGCACCATCTCTAGCCTGTCCTTATCTTTCCTGAGGTAAGGAATCCAGAACTGGGCAGAGTTCTCCAGGTGTGGCCTCACTAAAGATCCATATAGAGGTGGTATTCCTCCTTTCTGATGCTGTAAATACCCACTCCCTATTTGCCTTACTATAGGCCTTGTTCAACTGACATGACTGTTTGAGGGAGTCACTAATGATAACTCCTAAGCCCCATTCCTCAGTCATAGTGCCAAGTCTTACCCCACCCATCCAGTACTCTATCCTGGGGTTCTTTATCCCCTAGGTGATCACCTTGCATTTTTTGGCACTGAATTTCAACTGCCAAACCCTAGACCACTTCTCTGATCTTTGTATTTCCCTGATTTCATCATCACTAGACACCCTCCCACACAGCTCAGTGTCATCTGGAAAGAGACACAAACTGCCCTGGATTCCTTCTCCAGTGCCTCTGATGAACATATTGAAGAGGACTGAGCCCAGGACAAATCCCTCTGGTACTGCACTTGTGACCTCCCTCTCTTCTGATTTGAACTCATTAACCAAAACCCTCTACTGCCTCCCCTTTAGTCAGTTACCTACCCATCTTACTATATGCCTAGCTGCACCCATGTCCTCCATCTTCCTCAGTAATCATCCGTGAGGCACGGAGCTGAAAGCATTGCTGAAGTCGAAGTAGAGTAAATCAATGGAGTGGCCCTCCAATGCCCGCATTAACCAGTCAGAGAAAACCATCCGGTTAGTCTGACAAGATCTCCCTGCCATGAATCTGTGCTGTTTACTATCCTGGAGCCCACTGCTCTCCAGGCAGTCCATAAGGGCCTCTTTGACCAGTGATTCCATCAGCTTCCCTGCTACAGAGGTAAGACTGATAGGTCTATAGTTCCCAACATGTTTCTTGTCCCCATTATGGAATGGAACTACATCCACCACTCTCCAGTGCTTCAGAAGTACCCCCCTTTGTAATGCGCTATTAAATAGTCCTACCAGGGGTTCAGCCAGCTCTGCTGCCAGTTCTCTGATCACCCATGGATGCATACTAGTGAGCAGAGGGTATTGCTCTAGTACAGGAAGGGTGTTTTAATACTGTACTGTGGTTGTATGATTTGGGAGGTAGGGTGCTGTTAGTGGGCTCAGCCTGGAATGGCACATTAGCACATCTGAGGAATTACTTAAACAATAATCCACAATAGGGTGTGGGTTATGGTGGGATTTACCCATGCCTGGTAAGGTGTTATGAGGCTGCAGGCAGAGTGACTTAAACAGCACCAGAAGTAGGTAAATTCCTCCATAACCCACACCGTGGAGTGGAGTATTGTGACTATACAATTATATAAGTAATTGGTTTTAAAAAATTATTTAAAAGGTAACTCTTTTTTTTTTTTTTTTGTGTCCTTCCTCTTTACTTTAGATAGTACCTGTTTCTGGATAGAACAGGGTTGAACACATACTGGGATGTTCGTCTTTTACTGTTTATTTATTTGGATAAACAGAGGGAGACAGCATGGTGTGAGTTACTAGGTGGCTGATGTACCTGACTGTAGGACAGCAAGTCTGTTGCGAACCATGAGAGGCTTCCATATCTCAGTTTTAGACAAGCTGGTGCGAGCATTGTGAATGACTTGGGTATTTGAGTTTCTGAGAGAACCTGGTGCAATCTTTAAGCGGCTGATATGAGTTTTAAGTTTTAGCTGCTATAGAACATACTTGCAGATGCAATCAGTTTGCAGAGACATGGGTGTTGTGATCTAGATTCAAAAGTGGTCAGGTTGGATTGGTGCTTCAGTCTGTGCATAACTGCAAGTGAAGTGTAGAAGATAGTTCACTGGTAGCTGGGGGGAGTGGAGGGAGACAGCGGCAGTCTGTCTTTGGCCCACATTCCTGTTTCCAGTTATGTAAAAAGTCAGTGCTACACTGGTATTGTTTATAGTTCCAGAGTATTGAAAAAGCTTTTTTCCTACTTCTCATGTTTGCTTGCATGCATGCATAAGAAACATGTTGTGGCAGCTTACTGGAGAAGCAGGTTGTGGTGGTGAAGCAGTGTTGTGGCCAGTGCCGCCACTACTTTTTGGGGCTCATCTGTGTGTCACCAATGAAGGAGCATGCTGGCTGTGACAGTAGTCTGCAAGCGTGCCACCAACTTGAAATGATTTTGCCACTGCATTGAGGGACCGCCCCCTCATTGCAGGGCGTGCCTTGCCTGGTGTAACATTTCAATAAACATGGCGGTGGCTGTTGCCATCTGTCTCTCACAGTCCCCAGTAAGCCGACTTCAGGGGTGCCCAGTCCCCCTGTCGGCATGCCCCCTCCCCAGTTTGTTTGCTGGGGGGGCCCAATCCCCGTTGACATATGTGCCCCTTTGCTGTGTTTTGTCTGCCTAGGGGGTGCCCAGTCCCCCATGGCATCATCCCCCCCAAACACAGACATACTTGACAATGGGGGCCCAATCCCCATTGACTTCAGTTCCCTGTCCCCAATCTGCCAAGGAAGGTGCCCAATCCCCCTCGGCATCATCTCCCCCCAAACACAGACACGCTTGCCGACAGGGTCCCCAATCCCCCTGTTGGCATGTTTAATCCCCTCCCCATTGCATCAGCACTTTCCTGCTCCACCACCATTGTGTGCCACACTGGGAGCCCAACCCAGTGTGGCTAACATGACCCCCCCCCCCCAAACTCTTACACCTGTAAAAAAGAAACGGTCCATGGTGTTTTTTATTTATTTTTTATAACCTGAAACACAGAAAATGGTCCCTCGCCATCGGGTTCCCTTCCCCAACCCACACCCACGCTCTGTGCACCTCACTTCCCCACACCCCCCCACACAATATTTAACTCTGGAGTCCGGCGCAACAATCTCCGGTGGAGCAGGAACACATCTGCACTCTTTAAAGCCGACTGCGAACTAAAGAAATGCCAGTAAGCAGTATAATGGCATAAATGGGGGGGGGGGGTTCAACTTAGGTGGATCTCTCAGCCATTTTTGTGTCTTTTGGCCCCAAACTTTCAGCATGGGGTTCTTGGGACCCCTCCTCATGAACTCAGTCACTGTAATGTCATTATTCGGTCCAGAAAGGTGATTTCACAGTCACTGCGTGGAATCACCTTCTGGGACTGATTAACAAAATTACAGTGTCACTGTTCATGAGGTGGGCTCCCAAAAAGTCTATGTTGCAAATTTGGTGAAAAATTCCAAAAATTGACTGTGTTATGAGCGTGCGTTGTGCAGTTACCACGCACGCTCATAACTTCAAGAATTTTTAATATTTTCACTCCAGATTTTCGACATTGCCATTTTTCCACACCTCCTTATGAACAGTATAGCTGTCATTTTTTACATCCTGCCCGAAATGTGTTTTCGCACATCTGGCACACAATGGCGCAGTCGCTGTGCAAAATCAATGTTCGGGACAGATTAAGAAAATCACAGTGCCACTGTTCATGAGCGGAGGTCCCAAAATGCCTATGTTGAAAACGTGGTGTAAAAATCCCCAAAATAATTGCATTACAGGTGCATGCTCTAGCAGTTTCTATGCACGCTCGTGACTTCACCAATTTTTTAATATTTTCACTCCAGGTTTTTAACGTTACCATTTTTTTTATTTTTTTATTTATTTTTTTTTTAACACCTCCTCATGAACAGTACAGCTGTAATTTTTCACATCCTACCTGAAATGTGTTTTCACACCTGTGGCACTAAATGGCGCAGTCACTGTGCAAAATCACCTTTCGGCTAACCAACTGTTAGTGTCACCATTCATGCGGTGGGGTCACAAAAAGCCCATGTTGAAAACTTGGAGTGAAAATACCAAGAAACATCCAGGGCATTAGGGTTTCCCAGCATAATGCTCTATGCTTTAGGGACTGACAGGCATCAGAGGTGTGACTTAGGATTCTTGACAGTAATGATCATGCCATCCCACCCCCACCCTGCAGCCAGTGACAGGCATCGAGGTGCGCCTTGGACTCTTTGGCCCCAAAGTTCACCCCATTCTCCTATACTGCACCCATTTCAGTGTATTACCTTATGGAGTGGGGTGAGTGTAAAGCCTGAACACCCCAAGGCACACCTCGACACTTGTCAGTATCTGCAGGGTAGAGTGAGGTGAAATGACATGAGCGTTATGGGCGATGACCCAAAGGCACGCCCTAATGCCTGTCCATCTTTGCAGGGTGGGGGTGGGGCTGGTGTCAGTTCAATACTTCTCTGCTTTTCCTATTTTACATCTGTCTAACTTCTGCACTTCCAATGTTAATGCCAGCAAGCAAACATTCGGCATTGACAAATGCTTGTTAATATATGAATCTTTTTCATTTTTAGTGGTCGGCTTTAGTGGTAGCAAAAAGGGCTGCTAGTTTGTTTTGAATTTTTGGGGAAGGCGGATGTACTGATATTATTTGTTGTGCTGCTGCCACCTTGACTGACTGGCACTTTTTACATGGGTTGTCATAGAAGTTACCCATGCTCAAAAGTGCAAGTCAGCCAATCAAAATCACAGATTCTCAGACCCCATTGTATAAAACTATTTTGACTGCAGCTTGAAGGGCACTGAAGAGTTTGTGGTTCTGAATTAGGTTGGGCTTAGACAGGCATGGAGGAATCAGCCAGGAAATATCATACTGTACTGCCTAATTGCTGCTGCTGCGCCTCTTTATTCCTATTTAGGGCCTAAAGCCTGGACCCTAAATAAAATATAATGGGGTGGATTTCAAAAGGGTTGGACACAAATGCAAAGAAATGCTGTGCCTGCGTCTTTGTCCATCCATTTGCATCCAGGCGGCCTTGCTGCTAGTTGCAGAAGTTTCATCTTTCTGCAAAAAAAGTCACAGGGTGGCATTTTCAAAGCCTTGTGTCCGGTTTTCTTACATGGGTGCAGAAATCAGCCCAGGAAGTTAGATCAAGAAAAGTTGGTCTAACTTCCTGACTGGAATTCCTCACTTGCATCCAAACATGGACTAGAATCCCACAATTATAGCAGAGATTGTGAACAAAGAATATGCCAGCAGAAACAGACCACCCAGTCTAGCTAAGTCTGCTCCAGTGTGCAGCCAACGCCCCTAGTTTGCAGCTGCCCCACCCCTCTCCCCTTTGTCATCCAACTGCCACCTCCCCCACCCTCACTCTCCCCTGTTCCCTGTCCCATGCCCTTTTGAAGCTGTTCACAGATTTACATGATACCAGCCATTCTGCTAGGGTGTTCCATTTTGCTACCACCCTCTCTGTGAAATAGTGTCTCCTCATTTCCCTCCTAAATCTTCCCCCCTCTATTCTTAGCCCGTGCCCCCTGGTGACCCTCCCCCTCCTTAACTTAAAGACCCCATCTGCCCCATCCTTATTGATTCCCCTCAGACACTTGAATGTCTCTATCATGTCCTCCGTCCCTTCTATCCTCCAGGGTGTACATATTCAGGTCTCTCAGCCTGCTGTCATAGTCTGTCCCTTCCATTTCACATATCATCTTTGTTGCCCTCCTCTGCACCCCTCCAATAGCCTGATATCACAATTTAGGTATGGCCTCCAAAACTGCACACAATACTTTAGCTGCGGTCTTACCAGTGACCTGTAGAGGGGCAAGATCACCTCTCTTCGCCTGGACGAAAAAACCCTTGCTATGCACCCCAGCATTTTGTTCACTTTTGCAGCCACTCTTCTGCACTGGACAGTGTTGTTCATGGTCCCTGTTATCATTACCCCTAGGTCCTTCTCCTCCTCAGTGATCCCCAGCTTAACCCCTCCCAGACAGTATTCTCTCCTTGGGTTCTTCAACCCAAAGTGCATAACCTTACACTTCTTTGCATTGAACCCCAACTGCCACCTCTCTAACCACTCCTCTAGCTTGCTTAGGTCCCCCTGCAGCTGCTTCCATCCCTCCTCTCCATCCACCACTGCTCCAATTTTGGTGTCGTCAACAAACAGACTTACCTTGCTCACCACCCCATTTGCAATGTCTGATATGAAAAACCCAAACAATACTGGCCTCAACACAGAACCCTGTGGCACCCCACTCATCACTGGTGTTGAAGTTGAGAGCTCCCCTCTCACCACCACCCGTTGCAGCCTGCCACTCAGCCAGCTTGCAATCCAGTTCATCATTTTTGCCCCTACACCAGTTAGCTTCTCCCCAAGCAGCCCATGAGGCACTGAATCGAAGGCCTTGCTGAAGTTCAAGTAAAGAACATCCACCACACGACTGTTATCCAGCTCACCTGTCACCCAGTCATAATATTGTATGAGGTTGGTTTGACAAGACTTCCCTGAAACAAACCCATGCTGCCTCTCATCCTGGAGGCCACTGTCCTCCAGATACGACACCAGTCTTTCCTTTAGTTTCATTTCCATGAGTTTGCACACTATGGAGGTGAGACTTACCAGATGATAATTACCCAGTTCATCCCTTGGCCCACTCTTGTGTAATGGTACTACATGTGCCATCCTCCAGTCCAGTGGCACACATCCCAACTCCAGTGAGGTGCTGTACAGATCCGCTAGCGGCTCTTCTAATGCCTCCACCATCTCCCTCAGCACCCTGGGATGGATATCATCTGGCCCTGGTGCTTTGTCTACCTTCAGTGCCCTCAGTCCCTCTAGGACTCTACTTGCCTCAAGTCTTCCATCTGTCGCCTCCTATCCCCTGTCCCCACCCTCCCAGCCCATACTGGTAGCGGTACCCCCCCCTTTCTTCCATGAACACTGAGCAAAAGTATTCATTCAGTGCTTCTGTCTGCTCCTCCCCCTTTTCCGTCCACTGTCCACCCCTTTTTATCCTCACTATTGTCTCCTTGCACTTCCTTTTCTCCCCGATGTATCTGAAAAAGTCTTTCTCTCCCCCATTAATTCCCTGTGTTAATCTTAGCTCCCTCTGGGCCTTGGCTTCTCTCACTTTTCTGGTCACCTCCCTGGACCATCTTGAAAATTCCTCCCTGTCCACTTCCTTCCCCATCCTCCTAAACCTCTGGTGCACCACTCATTTTGCCCTCACCACCTCCATAACCTCGCTGTTCAACCAGCATGGTTTTCTTGCTCTGCTCCTCTTACCCTGTGCCTTGGTGCAGGCTTCTGTTGCCTCTGTAACCCCCCATTTAATAATATTCTATTTCTGCTCCACGTCCATCTCCTGCCTTATGCCCTCCAGTTTCCCTTTCAGTACTTCCTGCATCCTTACAAAGTCCACCTCCCTGAAGTTTACTACATGAGTAACTGATTTCTCTGGCTCCCCGCACATCGTGATATTGAACCGCACCATTTGGTGATCACTGTCGGCTAGTGGGTCCTCCACCTTTATTTCCCTCACTGCCTCCCCATTCGACAATACCAGATCTAAAGTGTTCTTTAGCCTTGGAAGTACAGTAACCAGCGGTGTCAGGAGAGCCTCCTGGATCACGTCCAGGAGCACTTGCTCCCTAGCACTGGCGGTGACTGGAATGCTCCAGTCAACCCCCGGCAAGTTGAATTCCCCCCACAATGACCATCTTCCCTTTCCTATATACCTTTTTGCTTTGTCTCGCTAACTCCCTGTCAAGCTCCTCAGACTGGGACGGCAGCCTGCATACCACCCCAAAACTCAGTTTCCTACCCCTTGCATCTAGGAGCTGCAGCCAGATTGCCTCTGTTCTGCTTTCTTCTCCCTTGTCCCTTGTGCATTTGATCCCATCCCTCATATGGACTACCACCCCACCCCCGCTCCCCTCCTTATGGTCCTTCCTGTATAATTTGTATCCTGGGAATGCCAGATTCCCGTCCTGGTGCTCAGTTGCCCACATTTCTGTGACAGCTGCAATATCCACACTCCACACTGCTAAGAGTGCCTGTAGCTCAGCGGATTTGTTTCCTAGGCATCTTGCATTCAATGAGACCACCCTTCATAATGTCCCCTTCCCTTCACTAGCCTCCATCTCCGCCCTTCTACTCCCTCCTTTTTTGGCCACCCCGAGTCCTTCCCTGCTAGCCTGGGGGGTAGGCTGTGACTCCACTCTATCAGATCCCTGTCTACCTGCTGTCCAGTTGCCACCCCCATCTAGTTTAAATCCACCTTTGTCTCAATATACCTCCCCAGTCTTTGCTTTAATACCTCCTTCCCCTTCCCGCTCAGGTGCAGCCTATCCCTTGCAAACTGATTGTTATTATCCCAGGTACTGCTCCAGCTGCCTACAACCCCATACCCCTTAGTTCGACACCATTCTACCAACCATTTGTTCAACTCTCTAATCCTCTCCTTTCTAACTGAGCTTGAGCAGGGTACTAGGAGCACTTTGGAGAAGGTCTCAGACTCCCCAGCCTCCTTGCACAACCTTCCCACTTCCTCAGTCCTCTCCTTTGTTACCTCCACTGTTTCCCTCGCTAGGTCATTTGTCCTCACATGTATCACAATGTGTGGTTTCCTCCTACCCCTCTTTATGCACTTTAGCATTGCCTGTCCTGCCTTGTCTGCCTTTAATCCTGGTATGGGCTCTACCCATATTCTACTGTGCCTCTCCCCCTTGCTGTCCCATCTGATCCCCTTGAGTATGGAGTTCTCCAACACCAGTACACCTCCCTCCTCTTTGCTTGTGCCCATCGCCACCCCCCCCCCACCTAGGTTCTAATTTTTGGAGCCACTCAAGACTCCATAAACTGTGGTAAATGTTGCAAATGCATCCAGATGTCTGTGCTGAGGATTCAGACATCTGGACGCATCTGCATGGATGCAGCACGCTTTCCTAACTTTGCACCCAAGTGCTGCATCCAGGTGGCTGACAATACCCCACAATTTGCAGCAGAAAACAGATGCAATGGCATCCAGATTAGATGCAGATCACAACTGTATCCATTTTGAATGCAATTGCACATGTTTTTGGATGCACATTTTGAATGCTGTTAGGCAATCTAATAGATAGTCTATCTAACAGGTTTGGATGCATTTCTGCTTTGAATATAGGGTCAAACGCACCTTGGACAAATCCTGTTGAAAGTCTTGCCCAAGATCTTTTGCTTGACATCTTTGAGTTCTGATTAAGGTGAAGGGACAATTGCATGCTTTGTGAGAACTGTCACTGCACTGATCTGGGTCATGGGTGGAGTGACCTTGTGGGGGGGGGGGAAGGAGAGGTACTGTATCCCAGGGAGGTTGCCCCACATTTACACAAAGCCCATTTTAACTTTTCTCTTGGTGGAGGTACCATGATATATATATATTGGATAGGAACCTCAATCAGGAGATTTAATGACCCAGTCCCCTCAACCATGATGAGCCCACAATGCAGAGGCAGCTAGAAACTGAGCTCAGTACTATCCGGATAAAACTTTTCCAGTATAGCTAGACTCAGTCACCTCACAGTGGTTACTATGAGACAGGAGGTTGTTCTAACCATGGGGAAGGCAGCACCTGCAAAAACAAAGGGAGATCAGGAAGGTGATATTTGCTATCAGGGTATTGACTCTGATGCCGAATCTTCAGTGGGCCCCAGTGTTGCTGCACACAGGGGACTCAATTTTCAAAGAGTCTTTAGATTGCTGCAATTTGCAGTGATCTAGGGCTGCGGCAAAGTTGGGGTGATTCAGGGACCCTGCACCCAGTGTAAAAAAATGGGTGTTCCTGTGCCAAGACCTGAGAGTTGCCACAGCCACAGGGTTGCACCAAACATGTGGCACACCTGCAGGGTTTGACAAAAGGATCCATCACCCACATGCCCAGTGTAAGACTGGATGAGTTGCAGAGGTGGGGGGGAGTAATCTGGCTGGAAGATGGGGACCGGAGGCTGCTGGAGCAGTGAGGTGCCCTAGGGTATGATGAGAACATGGCAGCACTGAGAGGGAGAAGAAGAGGCACCCGGCAGAGATGCCAAATGGAGTAGCAGACAGTGGCTCGGACCAGGCGGGTGGTTGACATGGTGACACCATCATGACACAAACCACAGATGGAAGCAGCCCAAGAACCTGCCACACAGGAGCCACAGTCCCCTATATGAGGTGGGTGGCAGTGGGTGCAGGTCGCAGAGTGCATGCAGTGAAGAGATACGTGGCCCAGCACTGCAACATTCCCTGGTAAACAGCCTCCCCCCATGTGGTGGCTGGCAGATGCCTAACTACACTGCTGGGGACTGTGGGTCCCATGAGGCTGGTGCCAGGGCTGCTTCTACCTGGGGTTCATGTCACAATGGTGTCACCAAGAAGCCAACCTCCCCACCCAGTCTGAGTGGCTGTCTGCTACTCTGTTTGGCACCTCTGCTCCCTCTCAGTGTTGCCATGCCACTGTCATACCCTATGGCACCCCCACTGCTCCAGCAGCCCTCCATTCCCACCTTTCAGGTTCCACGCCCCATTCGCTGCCCTGCCAGGCAGTGGCATTGAGCCCTTAGACCAGCTCCTGACAGGTCTAACCTGAGCCCCTTCTTGCAACCACAGTGAGGCATCTGGAATTGCAAAAAAAAAAGAGGATGATGCAGCCCTGCTGTGGCACAACTACACTTGCAACCTAGCACACAGGTACTTCTGCCATAAGGGTGGTGCAGGTTGGTTTAGGCACATGGCATCCCAATTTTGATGCAGCCTGTGTTTGAAAATCTGGATAGCCACAAACTTTGATGCAAGGTGCACTTGCATTGTACTTGTTTGACGCAAGCACCTTGCAAAGTTTTTAGTTTGAAAATCGAGCCCAGGGTCTCCACATCTCCAAAAGCATGATTGCCCCCCAAAAAATGAGAAAACAGACAACATTTTACAAGTACTGAAAACTTTTCATAGTGACGTTACTATACTAAATGTATTGCAAAGCAAAGTTTGTACACATGAAGAGCATTTAGATTCAGTAGATAAGAGGCCCGGACATCAAATATAGAGACAATGGCACTAAAATCTCATGAATGACAGAAGCAACTAGAAGGAAAAGATTGCCGGCTCACCAGAGCAGCAGTAACACTACCACTTGCAAAGCCGGCTACCCAGGTTCGATAGCGAGCCCGGATCATCAGAGGGACGGCTGGGGGGAGAAGGATAGAGTGCCCTATGGGCAGCTCTCCTTCTCCAGGAGGGGTGGCTGTTTCTCCTCACTGTTATGCTGCCACTGCCTGGGTGACCATGGCTGGTGCCGGTGCATCCAAGGGAACAGAGCTTGAGGGAGGGGTAAGCATTGGCTGAGGACCAGAGCGGAGGTGCATCTCTGTGCACCTCCATATGATTGGTCCTCCTTGTGTGCTGATGTCTGCAGGAGGCAGGGGTACCAGAACAAGGAGAAAAGAGCCCCATGTCTATGCCAGGAGATGGGCCTCATACCAACGACCAGGGACTGAGAGATGCATGTTCCAGGTGTCCACTCCCCCCGAGTCTCGGAGGAAGGTAGGGGACAGACCTCTTCCACCCTGACCGGGGGGTCATCTGGAATGACAGGTACTACTTTGGAGCAGGGCACTCAAGGGAGCTCAGTGTGTCCCTCTGGTTTCCCCGTCATAGCCGAGTGGCATATTGAGGACCCCAAGGAAAGGGGCAGATGTGGGTAGGAGGAGGAGGGTAAAACAGAAAGTAAAAAAAAAAAAAAATAGGGAAAAGATTAAGGATCTTGACAGCTGAGCTACCAGATGTAATTAGAAAATATATTGAGTATGTAAATGTATCAAGGCACCACAATTTTCCATTTTTGTAGACAAACTGCTGCATGCTGTATTGGATCTTCCCCCGACATGATATTGGCCATAAGAGGCCATACAGTTGGGCACTCACCAGCTCAATAAAAAAGCACTAACTCTATAGTTAATTATAATGCAGGCATGTACAAAACTTTACTAGTGCCGGATATGAAATGTTAAAAAATGCCCGACACATTTTGGAGAGGTCTCCTTTATCAAAGGTATGAACTTCACAAGTATTACCAGCCCTTAAATACCATTAGGTCTCATGGCATCAATCATCAACCTTCATTGGTAACACCTTGTGAGACTACCAGACAGAATTAAAAAACTCAAAGTGATCGTGCATTTAAAATAATTAAATCCACCATCAGTTAAAAAAATCTTAGCCATGTACACCTTAGACATTTACAGACCCCATCTAGCCCTATTTACAAATATTATACTGCTCTTATTTCCCATCTAGTTTTAAGCTATCTATTCCTTTAATACATAGAAAGACAGCAGTATAAAGGAGCTCTAGCAGCTCACAATTCATATTATTATTCCATTAGTGTTTCAGTTTCATTTATCAAGTAGCATACTGCATCTAATCCAATATTTTCCAATAATATCACATGGTATTTTCTAATTGCTGCACCTAGAGATTCTTATAAGCTTTAAGAGAAATGATATATGTCTATGGGGGATTGGGATATCAAATAAAGCTTGCCATTGCCCTTCCAAAAGTACAAAACAGTATGTGATTAAAATAGTTAGGAAGTAAGGGCAAGGTATGTGTTTGTAAATATGAGTTGAGTGATATGAGATCTAAAGTATGCTAGTTGATAAAGGTTGATGATTGATGTCATGAGACCTAAAGGTATTTAAGGGCTGGTAATACTTGTGAAATTCGTACCTTTGATAAAGGAGAGCTCTCCAAAACATGTCAAGTGTTGTTTAGTATTTTATATCTGGCACTAATAACGATCTGCACATGCCTGCGTTACAATAAACTATGGAGTAAATGCTTTATTTTATGGAGGTGGTGAGTGTCCAACTATATGACATCTTAAGTTGATTTGTATTATGAGCACCCCTCCCCAGTGCATCTTCCTTTTTATGTTTGCTTGAGCGCATGCGCAAGAAACATTATCTTGGCAACTAGGAGAAGTGGGTTGTGGAGGTGCGGCACTCTGCTAGCCAATGTGGGCACTGCATTTGGGGGCTTGGCACTGGTGGACCAATGCAGGCCCAGTGTCTTGATGACACTGGTTCTGCAGAAGTACCACCAAGTTAAAACATTTTCGTTGTTGCAATCAGGGGCTGCCTCGTCATTGCAGCGTCAACCATTTCGCTGTAATGAGGGAGCGACCAGTCATTGTAGGGCAGTACCTTGCCGTCCCTATGCTGCCCCAACCCAGTACATTTGCCGACGGGGATTACCCCTGGCCAGCACACTGTAACCCTCCCCCATTTGTTGTGCTAAGCGGGTGCCAATCCTCGGCAGGATGCACCCCACAAACAGTCTTTCTTGCCGACGGGGCCCCAATCCCATTGATTCAGTCCCCAGATCAAGTTGTTGACAGGGCCCACCCATCGGCATAATGTCCCCCTCACTTTGCTGTGTGCTGAGGGTGTCCAATCCCTCTCAGCTCTCCCCACCACCACCAACTGGTATCTGCCGACGGAAGTGCCCAATCCCCCATTGGCTACAGCCCCCCCAAACACTCAGGTGGCATGCTGGGAGCCCACCCCAGAGTGCCAAAGTCCCTGAGAAAATAAATAAATAAATACATACAGTCCCGCAATGTTTTTTTTTTCCAAGACCTATAAAATAAGAAAACAGTCCCTCGTAGAGTTCGGCGGCCCATCCTCCAACCCGCACCCACCCTCTGCACACCCCACCTCCCCACATCCCTCTCACCCCATACTTACCTCCAGAGCCCAGCACGGCGATCTTCGGTGGACCGGGAACATATCTGCACTCTTCAAAGACGACCGCGAACTTAAGAAATGCTGGTAAGCTGTATAATGGCATAAATAGGGTTTTTCAGCTTTGGTGCATATCTCAGGCATTTTGGCACCAAATTTTCAACATGGGGTTCTTGGGATCCCTCCACATGAATTCAGTCACTGTCATTGCATTATTCGGTCCTGCAAGGTGATTTCATGGTCACTGCACGGAATCACCTTTCGGGACTGACTAATGAAACAACAATGCCACTGTTCACGAGGTGGGCTCTCAAAAGGCCTATGTTGCAAATTTGGTGAAAAAAATCCAAACAATGACTGTTTTACGAGCATGCTTTGCGCAGTTTCCACACACATTTGTAACTTTGCAAATTTGTAATATTTTCATGCCAGATTTTCAACACTGCCATTTTTTCACATCTCCTTATGAACAGTACAGCTGTCATGTTTCACATCCTGGCCGAAATGTGTTTTTGCACTTCTGGCACAAAATAGGGTGGTCGCTGTGGGAAATCAG
This sequence comes from Neoceratodus forsteri, assembly GCA_016271365.2. Lineage (NCBI taxonomy): Eukaryota > Metazoa > Chordata > Ceratodontiformes > Ceratodontidae > Neoceratodus > Neoceratodus forsteri. The sequence continues at coordinate 1,519,321,774 of CM028131.1, forward strand.
TGTTTGGGACAGATTAAGAAAATGACAGTGATACTGTTCATGAGCAGAGGTCCTAAAATACCTACATTGAAAATTTGGTGATGAACGACCATAAAAATGACTGTATTACAAGCGTGTGTTGCACTGTTTCCACGCACCCTTCTAACTCCGCAAATTTTTAATATTTTCACGCCAGATTTTCAACACTGGCATTTTTTCACATCTCCTTATGAGCAGTACAGCTGTTATTTTTCACATACTGGCCAAAATATGTTTTTGCACTACTGGCGCAGAATAGCGCAGTCACTGTGGGAAATCAGAGTTTGGGACAGATTAAAATTGAGTGAGTGAGAGAGGGGGAGTGAGCGAGCTCAACAGAGCTCTGTCATGACTGCTGCAGATTTCTTTGTGGGCAGAAAAAGGTGCTAATGCAGGCAGGAGCCCAGTACAAAAGGGCAGCCTGCAGCCCGGGAGAAACAGAATGAGCGAATGAGACAGGGGAGTGAGTGAGCTCAACGGAGCTCTGCTGGGACTTTAGAGTTGCCCACCTCCCGCCCAGGGTCCTCTGTGGTCCTATATTACAGCAGGGTCTCTGGGGTGGAGACAAAGCAATGACTGGATACTTTGAGGATTGCTGTAATAATACAGATTTAGTTGTTCTGTTTATTTCTCTAACTGAACTAAGTACTGAGCTATACTGTTATGATTAGCGTAATAGTGCATATTTAGTTGTTCTGTTTATTTTTCGAACTGAGCTGAGAAATACTTGGAGTGCAATAGGATTTCTAACTGGGCTAAATGAAACTATATGAGAACAGAGAACAAAAAGTATGGTAGCTGAGGGATGAAAAATGGACAAAGAGGCTTTCGGATTGCTACAGTAATACAGTATGTAATGGATGAGGTTTGAGACTGAATTACCGTGGTCGGCAAGGGGCCAGTAGGGGACTAGTGGGGGGAAGGATTTTGAGTAAATAGGGGCCTAACAGTTGTAGTAAGGTATAGAACCTGGGAGTAAGAGCCCATAACGTAAGATGGGGGCCAAAATGAGGCAGAAGCTACATGTCAATAGGGCGGGCATCTTTGGAAGGGTGGTAGGGTGTACGGGGTGTGTGTCCACCATGATCCTGGTCTGGGCTTGGAGGATGGGGGGGGTGTATGGCCTGTAGATGACTGGCTAGTTTGAGAGAGGAACTGTGGAGGATAGGGAGGAGTCTAAGTGATGAGTATGGTAGGCATCCTGGCTGGGGAGGGTAGGGGATGGCAAGGGGGGACGTCAGAAGAACAACTAGGCACTGAAACCAACCCCAGTATCAGAGGCACTAGCAGAAAAGAGAGGACAAGGGAAGGGGTGCTCAAGGAGGGGGGGGCCTGAAAGGGATGGCAACAGCTAGGGGAAGAGATAGTGAGGACGAAAGGGTAGAAGGCAGAGGCCTCCTGTTGGGGGAGGAAGAGACCATGAGGAGTGCCAGGGGAGAGGGCAGATGACTGCGGGGTAGGGAGGGACCAGGGCTGGGACCAGGGGTGGCACAGAAGGGAACAAGTAGGAGGGGGGAACCGATAGGGGGAAGAGATGTAGGAGGGGTATCAACTAGGAATAGATTCGGGCCTCTGCTATGGGAGAGAGGGGGAACAGGAACATACTGAAGGGGGGAGGACAAGCAGGGCATGAGAGGGATGGCAACAGCTAGGGGAGGAGATAGTGAGGACGAAAGGGTAGAAGGCGGGCTAGTAAGGAAGGAGGGGCAGTGACTGGAGGAGAGAAGGCTACGGGAAGGGGGAAGGATGGGAGGGGCATCACTATCGGGGTAGAAGAGAAAAGGGACTCTAAATCGACAACAGCAGGGATAGGAGAGGGGTTGGAAATCAGCAGGGAAGAAGGGGACATCAACATGGGAAGCCCAGTAGAAAGTAGTCAGTCTGGGAAGAGGTTCAAGCGGGAAGGGAGGAATAAGGCAGAGAAAAGGGGTGAGGCAGAAGTAGGGGGTACAGATACAGAAGTCACAGAGGGTGCAGCTGGGGGGGGTAAGGGGCAGGGAAGATCGAATACTGGGATGGTGTAAGGGGCATTACAAGGGAAAGGGGCTGAGGGACGGGTGGTACTCATCCTAGGGGATTGTATACTGAAAGGGGTGAGATGGGGCGGAAGTGGGGATAGCACAGCCATATTTGGATTGAAGCTATCCCCAGGTTGACTGCAGGAGGGGTAGGGCAGGCACTGCTCAAGTGTGCTGCGAAGGGGAGGAAGAAACCTCATTTACTGTTGCATGTGGGTACAAATGACTTGGCGGGGGAGACTGTGAAAGTAGTGAGGGGAAGGTCTGAGTAGTTGGGCAAGCAGTGTGAGGGGGTCTGTGGCATTCTCAGAGTTAGTCCCCGTACCATGTGCAAGAATGGGGTGGAAGGGTAGAATTGAGAAGTTCAGCAAGGGGCAGAGGGATTGGTGCCACACCAAAAATTATGGGTTAGTGACTAACTGGGGTAGGGTCTGGGGAAATAGTGACTTGTATGCGGGGGACAGGGTACACTTGAGCAAGAAGGGGAAGGGAGTATTAAAGGCAGGATTAAAGGGATATATATCTCTACTAAGGTGGATTTAAACTAATGGGGGGGCCAAAAGACTGAGGTTAGTAGAAAGGTCCTGACAGAAGAGTCTAATGAGCTCACCCCCTAGATATAGGTAAAGGCGGAGGCGTAGTAACCCTGGGGGGGGGGGGAAACAGAGTGTTCTGAGTGTAATACAGAAGGCACCACCACCCAGTAAGAATAAGAAGGAGAAAGGGTGCAGACTACCAGGAGGAGGGACACAGGCCAAGGAGGAGAAGAGTGAGGAGAAGTAGGGGTATGGGTGGAAGGTGGTCTCTCTCAATGCAAGAAGCCTGGGGAACAGAACTGCAGAGCTTCAGGCACTCCTTTCAGAGGGGAAGGTGGTCATTGCTGCAGTGACAGAGACTTGGGCCACAGTGTACCATGATTGGGGCTTGGCAATCCCAGAATACAGGATATACAGGAGGGACCAGGGGTTTGGAAGAGGGGGGGTTGCACTCTATGTGAGGGAAGGGATTAAATGCATAAGGGATGAGGGAGAAGAGGAGAGGACAGAGGTGCTTTGGGTGCAGCTCCTGCACTCCAAGAGCAGAAAGCTGAGGCTGGGAGTGGTGTACAGACCGCCAGACCAATCCAGGGAACTGGATGGTGAGTTGGCAGAGCAGATAAGGAGTGTGTGTAGAAGAGGGAGTGTGGTGATAGTGGGGCATTTTAACCTACCACGGGTTGGCTGGAGCACCCAGTCACTAGCAGTACCAGGGAGCAAGTGCTCCTTGATGCATTCCAGGATGGCCCTCTGACGTAATTGGTAAGTGGGCCTACAAGGCTTGGTAGCACTCTGGACCTAGTACTGGCAAATGGGGAGGCAGTGGGGGAGGCAAGGGTGGAGGACCCACTAGCAGGTAGCGACCACCAAACAGTGTGGCTTGTTGTTGCGCTGGGCAGAGACAGGAGGCATGGGCACTAAGGTGGTGGACTTTATTAGGGTGGACTTTGGGGGGATGGGAGCAATACTGCAAGGAAGACTCCAGGATATAAGGCTGGGGATGGATGCAGAACAAAAGTGGGGAATCATAAAGACTGGGCTAACAGAGGCCACAGTAGCCTGCACCAGGGCCAGGAGTAAGAAGAGTAGAGGCAAGAAACCATGCTGGCTGAACAAGGAAGTGCTGCAAAGAGGGTTGCATACTGGAAGTACAGGAGAACAGAGGAGGCAAAGGATAAGGAGGCTTTCGGGAGTTGGTCAAGAGAGGTTGCCAGGAGGGTGCAAAAACCTAAGGCCTTCAGGCAATTAAGTTCCACACAGGGCATTAAAGGAGGGGAAAAGGACTTTTTTAGGTATGTCAGGGAAAAGAGGAACTGCAAGGAACATATTGAGAGAATAAAGCGAGGAGGGGGAATAGCTGGAAAAGGAGGAGCAAGTGGAAATTCTAAATGAGTACTTCTGCTCCATTTTCACTAAGGAGATGGATGGCCCACTACCAGAATGGGCTGGGATGGTGGGGGGATGAGGTGACGGACAAAGTGATCACAGGAATTAGGGTGCTAGAGGGGCTGAGGGCAGTAAGGGTGGACAAGGCACCAAGTCCCAATGCCATCCACCCCAGGGTGCTGAGGGAGAAGGCGGAACTGTTGGCTGAGTGGCTGGCAGATCTGTTCAACACCTCCCTGGAAATGTGGTGTGTCCCCCAGGACTGGAGGGTGGCCCATGTGGTGCCCATACACAAGAGTGGGCCTAGGGAGGAGCCAGGAAATTATCGGCCGGTAAGTCTCACATCCATAGTGGGTAAGCTTATGGAGCCAATACTGAAGGAGAGGTTGGTGGCATTCCTAGCCAGTAATGGCCTCCAAGATGGGCGGCAACATGGGTTCATCTCAGGGAGGTCTTGTCAAACCAATCTAACAGTGTATTGTGACTGAGTGACAAGGCAGTTGGACAGGGGCCATGCGGTACATGTCCTGTACTTGGACTTCAGTAAGACCTCTGATACAGTGCCTCATGGGGGACTGGGGGGGAAGCTGACGGCAGTGGGGGTGGGGAAAAAGCTGACTAAATGGATAGAGAACTAGTTACAGGGGAAGGTGCAGAGGGTGGTGGTGGTAGGGGGGGAGCTCTCGGCACCCAGAGCAGTGAAAAGCGGGGTGCCGCAGGGGTCAGTGCTGGGCCCCGTGCTATTTGGGCCTTTATCTCTGATATAGCACATGGACTGGGGAGCAGGGTTAGTCTGTTCGCAAATTATGCCAACTTAGGGGCAGTGATGGATGAAGAGAACGGATGGGGAAAACTGCAGTGGGGCCTAACCAACCTAGAGACATGGTCGGTGGAGTGGCAGCTAGGATTCAATGCAAAGAAGTGTAAGGTGATGCACTTCTGGGCTAAGAACCAGAAGAGAGACTATTGGTTGGGGATCAGAGAGGAGGAGGAGGAGAAGGACCTAGGAGTCTTGATAACTGGGAGCATGAACAGCTCAGCCAACTGCACAAGAGCAGCAGCGAAGGGAAACTGGATGCTGGGGTGCACTGCAAGGGGGTTCTCATCCAGACACAGGGAAGTGATCCTACCTCTCTACAGATCATTGGTCAGAGTGCACCTAGAGTACTATGTGCAATACTGGAGGCCATACCTGAGGAAAGATATAAAGTTACTGGAGGGGATGCTAAGGAGGGCAACAAAAATGTTAAAGGGGATGGAAGGAAAGAAATATGAAGTTAGGCTGAAGGACCCGAACATGTACACACTGGAGGAGAGGAGGAGTAGGGGGGATATGATTGAAGCATTTAAATACCTGATGGGGTAATGAAACCTAGCACAGAGGGGGTGTTTAAACGGAGGAGTGGAAGAGAGATGAGTGGATATGGACTAAGGTTGAAAAGGGGACGTTTCAAGATGGAAATGAGGAGGCACTACTTTTCTGAGAGGGTGGTGTCTAGTTGGAATGCGCTGCCAGAGGGGGTGGTAACATGTAGGACAGTCAATAGCTTTAGGAGGAGTGGGACAAAGCAAGAGGAAGAGTCAGGGGGGCAGGGGCTGGGACAAGCGGGGGCGGAACTGAGGGGGAGGAGGCTGGGGCAGCTGCAATCTAGGGTGCTAGCTGCACACTCAAGCAGACTTACATAGACCGATTGGTGTGTTCTGTTGGCAGATTTGTGTGTTCGTATGTTCATATGTTCGTATGTAAAATCACAGTGACTCTGTTCATGAGCAGAGGTCCTAAAATGCCCATGTTGAAAATTTGGTGACAAATATCCATGAAATGACTGTGTTACAAGCATGCATGACACAGTTTGCATGCACCCTTGTAACCCCACAAATCTGTAGCATTTTCACTCCAGATTTTCAACATTGCCATTTTTTAAGACCTTCTTATGATCATCACAGCTGTCATTTTTTACATCCTGCCCAAAATATACGTTTATATATCTGGCGCAGAATACTGCAGTTGCTGTGGGAAATCAATGTTCAGGACAGATTAAAACAATCATAATGACAGTGTTCATGAGCAGAGGTCACAAAATGCCTATGTTGAAAATTTAGTGAAATAATTCCACTAAATGAGTGTGTTACACGCATGTATTGCACAGTTTCCACGTACGCTCAGATGTTTGAGCATTTTTAATACTTTCACTACAGATTTTCAACATTGCCATCTCTTCACACCTCCCTATGAATGGTACAGCTGTCATTCTTCACATCCTGCCCAATCTCTGTTTTCGTTCATCTGGCACACAATGGCACGGTCGCTGTGGAAACTCAAATTTCAGGACACATTGACAAAATTAGAGTGTCACTGTTCATGAGAAGAGGTCCCAAATGCTTTCATGAGGTGGGGGCCACAAAATGCCCATGCTGAAAATTTGTACTGCAAATACCAACACATGCCTGGGGCATTACGGTTTCTAACCATAACATCCCACCCTAACAGATTGACAGGCATCAGGGGTGTGCCTTTGGATTGCCGACTGTAATGCTCATGCCATTCCAACCCCACCCCCCACCCTGCAGCCACTGACAGGCATCAAGCTGTGCCTTGGACACTTCGGCCCCACAGTTCACCCCATTCTATATTGCACCCATTTCAGCACATGTTCTTATGGAGTGGGGTGACTGTAAAGCCGAACCCCCCCCCCAAGGCACACATCAACACTAGTCAGTGTCTGCAGTATAGGGTGAAGTGAAATGGCATGAACGTTATGAGCAACAACCCAAACGCATGCCCCAATGCCTGTCCATCTCTACAGGGTGGAGGTGGGGTTGGCATGAAGTTCAATACTTCACTGCCATTCCTACTCTGCATCTGTCTAACTCCTACATTTCCAATGCTAATACCAGCAAGCAAACATTCGGCATTGACGAATGTTTGTTTAAGTAATGATACTGGACTTCCAGAGATCTCATAGAACATGTGAATGAAACCTTAGAATCTGAGCCTCCTCCGGCACTCATTGAATCTACATTTCCTCAGATTCACAGTCAAATAAGGTTTGCAAAGAGACTGGCAGTTAAAAATGACAATATATGAGGGACACAAGTTGTATTTCGATTATGACTACCCTATGGCAGTGATAGCAAGACAACAAGCATACATCCCTATCCCTGCATTTAAAGTACTGCAGTCACACCAATTAATATGTAAAACTTCCTACTCTTCTAACTTGTAGTACAATTTCTAGATGGCCAATGCATTTGTATAACAGCAGAGGAAGCAAGACAAGATATGGAACATAGCTTTTTTTTTTTTTTAATCTGGATTCAGCTGTAGATCGGAAGGAGTCTTTTATTTTTGCCAATTTAAATTTTCTTGTTATTCGTAAAAAACAATACATAAACAATACAACATACAAACAATAGTTGCTGCAATATAGTAGTATATAATACAAGCATGAGGACATGCATTGATAGATTCCACCCTTATAGTTAATTACTCATACATCAGAAGGTACACCAAATTTCATGGAACAAATTGTGGATTCTTTGTTGATATGTGCCTCACTCATCTGCGCCACCTTAGTTTGAAACTAGGATAAACATTATTAAGCTGTGCAGTGAGCGGTCTACTGAGAAATATAGGATATTCTTGTCTCAGAACAGGACAATCAGGAGCTTAAAGGGCACACAGGCAGAAAGTAAGGAGAGAGAGAAAAAAAAAAACAGAGGAAAGAGTAAGGATTGCAAACAGTTAAGGGGCCAGAAATAAGACATGATTGAGAGTGCAGTGGCTGTGGAGCAGCAGTCTTCCGGGAGATGTTCTGGAGGATGCGGTGTTGTCCCATCTGCAGGCACCTCTGGGCTGAGGGAGGAGGTTGCTCATCTCCAGGCTGAGTTGGCCAGGATTTGTGGGACCTCCTCTTCCATCCAGGGACCACCAGTGCCACTGCCGTTGCCTCAGAGGTTGCCAAGAAAGAGGAGCGTTGAACCACAGTGGCTCAGAGAGGGTGAGGGTGGTAGAACAGAGGCACATCCCTCCAGTTGTACCTCTCCACACCATATGCCATTCTGGCAAAGTGTGGTTCCTCTATGGAGACACCTACAGTGGAGACCAAGGAGGATGCTGGGAACCTCCACAAAGGAGACCCACAGGAGGGTGGCAGGGGACCCCTGTGGGGAAGGAAACAACTCCTGGTGGGGACTCCATTGTTAGGAAGGTAGAACTGGGCAAGGAAGGGAGAGGGAGGTAAGGTGCCTGCCTGGCGCCATGGCTTGAGGGACAGGAGCGAATCCTCAGGATTGCTGAGCAGCTGCACAGGGAGGAAGTTGGATGTCATTGTCCACTTAGGGACAAAATGACCTGGCTAAGAAAGGGATTAGAGAAGTGCAGGAAGAGTTTGTGGAATTGGGGAGGGGCCTTAGTCAAGTAGCATGCACAGTAACCTTCTCGGAGGTGCTACCCATCTATGGCATAGGAGAGGCTAGGGTGTTCCGCACCATGGGATTCAATCAGTGGTTGAAAAACTGGTGTGGAGCTCAGGGATTTGGCTTCATTGGGGACTGGGGGTCCACCTGGAGTGATGCAAGCCTATACTGGCATGATGGGCTGCATCTGTCCGGGAGAGGAACCAGGATCCTAGGTGATAGGTTTAAATGCTTCATTGGCAAGCTTTTAAACTAGCCAAGGGGGGAGGCACTGGAAAGGAGCAGGAAAATCCTAGCCCCCAAACAATCACGGTAGTAAGTGTGGCAAACACCAACATGGAGGTGTCGATAGGGAGAAGGGCAGGGGTAAATGGAGAAAGTGACAAAGGCAAGAAGGACAGGGATGGGGCAAAAGGGGTAAGGCCATCAGGAAATGGAGGGTAATGAGTATCAATGCCCGTAGTCTGGGCAACAAGCTCCCTGAGCTGGTGGCCTTAATGGAAGAGGGATGCCTGGATATCGTAGCAGTCACAGAAACATGGTACACAGAGAACCATGACTGGGATGTTAACATACCAGGGTACATAACCTACAGGAGAGACAGGCAGGGAGAAGAGGGGGAGGAGTAGCTCTCTATGTAAAGGAAGGGATAAAAGCAACTGAACAAAAGAGTAAACAGGGAGGAGAGGAGGCACTGTGGGTCACCTTGGAGACTGGAAAGGGCACCACAATCCGCACAGGGGTTGTGTACAGACCTTCATGTCAGGGGGAAGGAATGGACAAGGATATGATGGAAGGCATTCTTAGAATGGCAGAGAAAGGGGAGATACTGTTGATGGGAGACCTGAATATGCCAGATGTTAACTGGAGCATATTTGCTGCAGCGACATCCAAGAGCAGGGCCATTCTTGACGCCCTACAGGTGGCAGGCATTAGACAGCTAGTTTCGGAACCCACTGGTGAGGGGAGCAATCTTAGACCTCGTGCTCTCAAGCGGGACAGTGAGAGGATCTCAGATCTAGAAGTGGGTTGCCATCTGGGGACAAGTGACCATCAAACAGTGTGGTTCACGTTAAACTCAGCTACAGAGTCAAGCCATACAAAAGTGAGGGTACTGGACTTTAGGAGGGCTGACTTTGGCAAGATGGGAGAGTGTCTCAGAAAAGCACTAGCAAACAGGCTAGAAGGAGGTGTGGAGCAACAATGGGGAATTATCAAAACTGCCATCACAGAGGCAACAAGCCTTCGTGTGACGCAAATAAACAAATCAAAACGAAAGAAAAAGCCTCTATGGTTCTCAAGAGAGGTGGCTGTGAAAGTCAAGAAGAAAAAGATAGCATTCCAGAAGTATAAGGAAACACAGAAGGAGCAGGACAGAGAGCTGTACCAGTTAAGGCAGAAAGAAGCAGGGAGGGAAGTCAGAATAGCAAAGGCCCAAACTGAGGAAAAGATAGCCAACTCAGTTAAGAAGGGGGATAAAACCTTTTATAGGTACATCAGCGAGCGTAGAAAGACAAAGGGAGGGATAGTGAGGCTGAATAGAATGAACGGTGGGTGGGCAGAGGGGGACAGTGAAAAAGCAGGAATACTGAACGAATATTTCTGCTCAGTATTCACAAAAGAGGAGGGGGAAGTGCCTAATCCAATTAACAGAAGCACTCTTGATAGGGGGGTCGATCCCAGTCCTTTCACAGAAGAAAGGGTTCTGCAAGAACTCCTAAAACTGAAGGTGGACAAAGCAATGGGTCCTGATGGAATTCACCCCAGAATTCTAAAAGAATTAAGGAAGGAACTAGTGAAACCACTGGCTACTCTTTTTAATAAATCATGGGAGGATGGTGTGGTACCCGAGGACTGGAGGAAGGCGGATGTGATTCCCCTTCACAAAAGTGGGACCAAGACAGAGGCAGGAAACTACAGACCTGTCAGTCTGACCTCTGTGGTAGGGAAAGTGATGGAGTCACTTCTGAAGGAAAGAATAGTTGAGAACCTAGAGGTCAGTGGAGCACAGGATCCAAAGCAGCATGGGTTCACAGCGGGAAGGTCATGTCAGACGAATCTAATAGATTTCTTTGACTGGGTGACCAAAGTAGTAGACCAGGGAGGGGCTGTGGACATGGCCTACCTAGACTTTAGCAAGGCATTTGACACAGTCCCACACAAAAGATTATTAGTCAATTAACTAGCCTGGAGTGGGTCCCAGGGTGGTAGCCTGGGTAAACATTGGCTGCACAACAGGACACAGAAGGTAATTGTAAATGGAGTCCACTCTGAAGAAAGGGCGGTTACTAGTGGGGTACCGAGGGTTCAGTATTGGGTCCAGTCCTTTAATGTCTTCATCAGTGGCATTGCAGAGGGACTGAAGGAAAGTATGCCTTTTGCAGATGACACAAAGATCTGCAACAGGGTTGATACACAAGGAGGCGGGAAAGGATGAAAAGGGACTTGGCAAGGTTGGAGGAATGGTCAGACGATGGCAGCTAGGATTCAATGCAAAAAGTGCAAATAATGCACCTGGGAAACAAGAACCCAGGGAAGAATACACAATGGGTGGGAGGTAGTAACAACAACAAAAACAGGAAAGGGACCTGGGGGTAATCTATCAGATGACCTTAAGGTTAGCAAGAATGTGAGAAGGCAGTAGGGAGGGCTGGGGGTATACTGGGATGTATAGGGAGAGGCATCAGAAGCAGAAAACAGGAAGTTGTTATCCCTCTGTACAGACAGTTGGTGAGACCCCATCTGGAGTACTGTGTCCAGTTCTGGAGACCCCATCTCTGCAAGGACATAGACAGGATAGAGGCAGTCCAGAGGAGGGCAACTAAAATGGTGCAGGGTCTGCAAGAGAAGCCGTATGAGGAGAGACTAAAGGAGCTTAATATGTATACCCTTGAGGAAAGAAGGGAGAGGGGGACATGATAGAAACTTATAAGTACCTCAAGGAATCAACAAAGTCCAAGAGGGTAGCATCTTTCAGAAAAGAGACTTGCAAGAACAAGGACACAATTTAAAGATAGAAGGAGGGCGTGTCTAGGGCAATGTGGAGGAAGTATTATTTCACAGAGAGGGTAGTGGATGCATGGAACAGCCTTCCTGAGGAAGTTGTGGAGTCTAAAACTGTGGGAGAATTCAAGAATGCATGGGACAGACATAAGGCAATTCTTGTGGGGGGCAGGAAGATATAGGCTGTTGGTTAAATAGGATCTGTGGCCTATCCTGTAGGTAGGGAAATGGGCAGACTAGATGGGCCTAGCGGTCCTTATCTGCCGTCAAAGTCTATGTTTCTATGTTTCTCCATGTTGTATATGTGTGTCATCTTTTCTCTCCTAACAAGATACCACACTAAGAAGGAAGGAGCATAGTAAACCATTCACTGTAGCAGGATAAAAGCACGCAGAGACAACCATGAATGACAGGATTGCCAGGTTGCACTCAGAAGTGTGGGGCTCTAGTACTTCAGAAATAAGAAACATTTAAACAATAGTTAGATATGAAATGGAGACAATTCACCCTTGCATTAATTTAACAATGTCAGGTGCAATGGGGAGACTCTGGAACACTTCATCTCGGTTGCTATAAAGCTAGTCACATGCCTCTCCAAACCTTGCCTCATATGGTATGGCAGCAGTGGGAAAGGGAGTTTATCCCTATACCACTGGTCGATTGCGCTCGGGCCATTTATAGTCAACCTACAGTTACAGCTTCTTATTTTCAGAGGGAATATGCATAGAAGTCTACACTGTGTTTTTTTAAAAACACTAGTAATTATTGTGAAATATAACCCTCAAGTCTGGGCAGCTTGTTAGTGATTATGAGGTCATGTTGACACCAGTTATTCCCATATTTATTGGGACAGTTAACTGCTATGATATTTCTGGCATCAGGTTAATGAGGGCATAAATGTGGTTGTTTCCAGTTTTGAAAACCCAACCTTAACTGCTGTTATACTTTTAGTATTTTTAGATCATGTCACAAGCAAGCATCAAAAATATTTACCATCCATCTTGTTAACAGCAGCAAAGAGGGCTAGACCAAACTACAGCTACAGGTACTGCCTCCCACAGTATCAGAATGGGAAGAAATACATATTTACAAAATGGAAAAAATAACCTGTAGCATTTGACAGAGACTGCCTAATTATCATAAAAGGTGCAACAGCTAGGTCATACATATCATGTCAAACAGATGGGATTTTGTACCATAGGAATATCAGTAAGGTTGCCTTATCCACATAATAAAGGGGAATAATTCAGTTCTCTAGGATATTAATAGGCATACTAGAAGCATAAATAATTGGTGAAAGTAGATGAGGAGGGGTGCAGTACCAAGGATCCAGATATCACAAACATAGTCCATTTCACTTCTGTGGTTGTCATAAGACCACAAATCAAATTGTGCTTATTGTCTCTGTTATAATTTGTCTCTCCTCATCTATAGAAAGATAAGTATTTCAGGTCTGCCTCTGCTCCCCTGCTGAAATGTAATAAAACACATGTTAAACAGCAGCAAGTAAATGATGTGGGCACCGAAACTATTAGTGTCATGGCGGTGTGTTCAAGGAATTGGAGACTGGAGTTGCTATAGCACTTTTTTTGGAAGGAACTAAGGACAAGTGACAGATCCTTAGTAGGGGGACTACCCTGGATAGTGGCCCAACCTTACTCCAGTGTTGGACTGAAAGGAACAGACAAGGAACTAGCTCACCCAGGAAGAAAAAAAAAAAAAAAAAAAAGACAGGTTTGAAGGAATTGTCTGTGCCCTAATGGATGCATGTGTCACCAAATGAGGTGCTACTAGATGCAGCAGATCACCTGATGGACAAAGCGACTGCTGTGCAAGCTCTAAAGTTGTCTAAGACTGATGCCACATCTGTGGACTCCTTGTCCATCTTGAAATATGTTTATGGAAGCACGGAGAAACCTGTGGAGATCCTCTTGCAGCAATCACTCCTCAAACAAAGGGAAGTAGAGAAACTTTTTAAGTTCTTGGTGTAAACAGAGAAAACTACAGTGAGCATTTCAGAAGTGTATGGGTGGGACAAGTACTAGAGGGAGCTGTACACACAGATCAGATTCTGATGAATGTTCCACTAAGAAACAGGATGGACAAGCCACCACTCTTTAGAGACTTGGTCATCAAAGTCATGAAATGGGAAAAACGTTTACTTCCCCTTTGTGCACTTCATATGACTGTTAGGATGGTAACCACTCTCATAACTGGAAAAGCCCCAGTGTCAGTTCAGGAAGCCCCTTGATCCTCAGAAAACATGGCACAGTTCAAGAAACTGACCCAGTTAGTTATGGAGCAGCAGAAGAATGGACATCCTAAAGGTAGAGGACCACCGGTCAAAGCACCAGAAGCACAGACTCACACTGATGTCATCCCATCCTTTCTGTGAAGCAGAAACTGGTCAGAGCCACAGATGGCCCCCAGATTTCAAGGCAATTGAGAATGACCAAACATGTTTCTGATATGGCAAGGAAGAACATTGATGAAGAGAGTGTTTAAATGCTGAAGAGCTCAGTAATACGAATGAGAAACTCATCCTGAACCTGGCAATATAGGGAAATGTCAGCAGGACCCAGTAATGAAACACTGGAACCCTGGATGTTAGATGCTCCTAGAAAATCATTGCAAAATCAACCATCAAATCTGACAAGAAACTATCTCTTGCACTAATAAGGTTAGTGGGACCTTCGTCAGAGATTCAGATCAAAGTGGATGGAATATCTGCTTGTGCTGTCTTGAATAATGGTTCTTAGGAAACATTCATCTTCAAGAACTAGAACAATAAGCACTTGACTCATCACAAAACACTGTTGCTACTAATACTTGAAGTGTTGGGTCTGAGCCACAGGGTCTACCCCAGTTTGGGATGCAGCAAGGTGTGGAAATAAGATGGCTGGAGTTGGAGGGACTATGGAAACCCTGGCATTGGGATGTCTGGAGACAGAAATGTATGACCACACTCCTCTGTTAATTGGGATGAATGCTCACATGTTCGGCATGTTCAGAAGGCTGGTACAGTTATTTCAAGGAAAGGAAGCTGAGCACAGGGGAAGGATAGTATCTCTGAACATGAGCTGGTAAGGCAAGTCTATTAAAGGCAGGTGTAGCAGGATCCTGGAGACAGGGAGGATAATGCTGGGATAGAATTGCATTAGAATACATAGGAATTAGTATTGCTGCCCAGTACCGAGTGTGCCATCAGTAGTGGGGTGAGGTTGCAAATAGATGTTAGCAGCTAAATACTAATGACTGAGGACACTGAGGAGCATAGCCTTCTGAAAGGACTGTTGGAGTAGCCAGTTGTATTGCCTGTACATGCACAGGCCCGTGTTCATAGGATAATCTTACAACTCAAGAACATGACTGAGTGTAGCATCACAGTAAGAAACGGACAAATCTAGGCCCAGATGTACTGTGTTGACAAAGCAGTACAGCCCAACCCCATGTAGAGGTAGCCAAGCAAGGAAACCACCCTATTGCTTTTGATTTTGAAGGCTCACCTTTGCCTGAGGAATGTAGGATAAGAGTAAGCCGTAAGCTGGCTAAGGGGATCAGAGCATTCTTATTGCACAGCTGGAACATTAGATGTGTGACATGGGAATTTTTTTTTTTTTTTTTTAAGTTGTTTAACCAGGAATAGCACAATAAGCTGAAAGCTTTTTCAAAGGTGCAACCTGGGCGTACAGGGAAGTTAAGTGACTTGCTCAGGGTCACACAGTATGCAAGTGGAAGCTGTGGGATTCAAATCCAGGTCTGGTCTGCTGGATGTCACCAGATTTGTAGCTCAGAGCCTTAAACCACTGAGCTATACTGCCTCCCTAAGTGTATCATATCTGTCTGCATGACCACCTCCGTTTCAAGACAGGTCTCAATGTCTGGCACCAGTAGACATCAATGATGTGTGAAGAAATCTGCAAGAGATATTAGCCCACCAGATTTATCCAAGAATCCAGAAGCCCTCATAAGTCAACCATAGTGGTCATCCACAAGAAGAATGGGTTGGTATACATGTGTGTGGACTACAAGGCATTCAACAAAAGGACTTTATCAGATGTACCAGATCAGTACTTGATGCCCAGGATACACTTCACTTTGGACTGCTTAAATAGAAGTCACTAGTTCTCCTGTTTGCATTTGGCTAGTTTAAATTTAAGACATTTTCCCTGTGTTATAATCAGAATGTTGGGTTTGTGTAAATGTAACCCCTAGGCGGCACTATCCATAAGGTAACTACCCCTGCCTGTACAGCCAAGTACAGGTTGAGGGGCCTGGATTCGGTAATAAAGTGCCTCCACCCAGAGTAATGGTATTGGGGGTGTCTACTTATCCTGCTATAGCCCTCTGGGAAGCTATAACCACCCACCAACCCTCCTAGTGGCCCAGTATATGATACAACAGTGAATTCACAGTCAGTATAACACAGTAATAATATGCACACACCCTTCACACTTACCACCAGGGTTGGACTTGCAGCAATTTCCCTGGAGACCCCCGGTAAAATAAGGTTAGCAATACAGATGCACACTGTCACCCCACTAATAATATGCACACTAGCCAGGTTAATGTGAAAACAATCAGGTTTATTTAAGGGTCATGAACAAGGAAGGGGGTGTGAATCTAGGCAAATGATTAGTAATCTGATTTGTTTCAGGTCTGGCATGCACCTTTTTTAGTCCCAAATAAACAGTCACACACACTGGGTACCCACGATGGAATATCTGGCTAGCCAGAGGCATTGCCTGGGGGTGGCAGGCATTGCAGTCGATGTTGAGGCCCTTGATGGAAAGAAAAGCAGTTAACATGCACAATAACAGGAAGATTATTTGTAATCCGAGCCAACTGGCTCAGTCTCTTGTAAACCCAGAAAGTTAAAGTAATCAGATGATACCACAGATTATTTAAATATTTGTTGCAGGGAGCTACCCTGATTGTACACATGCTACCAGATTTCTGCAGAAAGGTAGGTGATATGGAGACCTCGTGGTGTTCACCGACGAGTATGGGGAAGCAAGGCCAACACAATGCACCTCCTCTTCACGGCCTTTCCTCCAGGTGGCCACAACCTGTGAGTTGTTGCTGCACAGGGTCTGGATCCCCGAGGCCGATCTCTCACCGAAACAGTCTCTGGTACAGGGTAATTGGTCTGGGCTGGAATTGGCAAAGGCCCAGACAGGATGAGCAAAGTGGCAAAGTTTGTTGGTCTTCTGGCTGGTGAAGCCCCCAGCTGGCATAACAAGTTGGGTTGTGGGCAAGCAGGTCTTGATCCACGAAACACATTCAGCACATTCAAAATAGGCAGCACTACTTTTGTACAGTTCAGATACAGTCTGGTTGCTAATTCAGTAGCTGCACTGAGCAAACCTTTTGATCCTAAATTAGTCTCACACACAAGCTGGGCCGATCGCGTCACAGGAGCAAATCTTCAGTCCAAAATGCAAGTGGTATTGATAAACCTCTTATTCATTCTGCCGCAGTTCCAGACTTAAATTGAAGCACGTCCAATTTCTGCAATAGGCAGTCTCAAGCAGGAGAAAAGTGGCAGAGAGGTAAGTTAGGCCTCTTCCCATCGATTCCCCTATGCTCCGTTCAGGGAGCAGCTACTTGAAAGCTCAAGCTGTCACACTTCAACCTCCAACTCTAACAGATCCACTGTCTCATGTAGCACTGGGGATTTCCCTTGTAATCCAGGATGCAGGTTGGCTGGGAAAGCTGTCAGTCACAGTTAGGGCTCCCCCTCCAAGTTAGTTTTGGCACCCAACCTAAAAAAACAACAAAAACTACAGTTTTCGTTCCCACGAGACCCTTGGGCCAGGATCCATTTTAGGCCCCTAGAGTCTGAGTGGTCCAATTACTGGAAGCCCCAGAACTAACATGGTGGCTTCCATTCCAAAGGCATAAGCTACAAGGAAAGCAGGTTAAACAAACTTCTCTATTTCAAATACAACATGTAAACAGTAAATAAGCTCAGTTTCAATACAAGCTCGCTTTGCACAAGTATTGACTGCAGAATGAAGCAAATCAGAGTGGTGGCTGGCCGATCGCAAGCCCTAAATCACTCGGACCCAGCACAGACCATTCACTACACACAGATTAGCTAGTCTCTTAAAGGGACAGGCATGGAGGCTCAGCATGGTACTCACACATAAACAGAATCACACTGAGATGGGACACCAGCCTGGCAGTGGGCATTTAAGGAGCCCAAGAAGACATTAAGGTAAACCCCAAATTGGTTGGGGGGTTACATGAAGATGAACTCACAGGTGAGTACAGCATAAGGTGTAGAACAAATGCTATAAAAAGTCATTTTTTTGTGTTTAGGAACCATAACTACATGTGGGTAAGTTTTCACTTCTGAGAGGTTTTGGTTAAAGTGGCTAGGCATGCACACATGACCCCTTAGTATTCAGTTGCTATAACAACTCACAGGAGTGGCCATTCTGCCCTTCCTAGAGCCCAGGTCCAGAACACAATAAAGGAAAGTAAGTTTAATCTTATCTGGGGATACATAAATAGAGAATAAAGGATGGGTAGGTGGTTATAATGAGGATTTTACACATTCCTGAGGGGTGGGATGCCACATAAACCCCAGAGAGCAAAGCTTGAGGTTTTTTTTAAGGCATCCCACCCTGAGGGTGGGTATAAAATCTGAGTTTTACACATCTAACCATAATTTATTTTGTATTATTGCTGGGGGTTGTTTTTTCACCACAGCAATTATACAAAATACTATACAGCCAAGCCACGGACCATTTGGGTTTCAGCATGGTTCATAGCAGCTTGACTTCTGATGTAAAGCATCCGACCGAAAAAAAAACATTTTATGTGCCCAGTCGTATATTTGTTTAAAATAGAAGAACTTACTGCTGATTTCTATGGTCAGCATCGGCAAACTGCAGAGCGTTGAGGAGCAGGATGGCAGGGGACGCACAGAGTACAAAAAGAAGATCGTAGCTAGCGCATGCGCCAAACTAGGGAAAGCAGGCATGTGTTTGTTGTTATAATCAGCTGGTTATAACGATGCAATTATAACCCAATTTCACTATGGGAACAAGCATTTGTCAATGCCGAATGTTTGCTTGCTGATATTAGCATTGGAAGTGCAGGAGTTAGATAGATGCAGAATAGGAATGGCAGTGAAGCACTGAAGTGATGCCAACCCCACCCCCACCCTGCAGAGATGAACAGGCATTGGGGTGTGCCTTTGGATTACAGTCACCAAGCAGCTCACACCATTTCACTCACCCTACCCTGCAGACACCGAAGGTTATGTGTGCCTTGGCATTCGGGTTTATAGTCACCCCATTCCATAAGGAAATATGCTGAAATGGGTGCAGTATAGGAGAATGGGGTGAACTTTGGGGCCAAAGAGTCCAAGGCACACCTCGATGCCTGTCACTGGCTGAGGGGTGGGGATGGAATAGCATGAACATTACTGTCGACAATCCCAAGTCACGCCCCTGACGCCTGTCACTCCCTACAGGGCAGGGCGTTATGGTCGGAAACCCTAATGCCCTGGGCATTTCTTGATATTTTCACTCCATGTTTTCAACATGGACTTTTTGTGACCGATACTGCATGAACAGTGACTGCGTCATTTGGCACCAGGTGTGAGAAAACACATTTTAACAGGATGTAAAAAATTACAGCTGTACTGTTCATGAGGAGGTGTAAAAATGGTAATGTTGAAAATCTGGGTGAAAATATAAAAATTGATGAATCCACGGCGTCGTGAAACTGTGCAGCTACACCAATGCAATTATTTTGGTGATTTTTTTTTTTTTTACACTTAATATTCAACATAGGCATTTTGGGACCTCTGCTCATGAACAGTGGCAATGTCATTTTTTTCATCTGTCCCGAACGGTGATTTCACAGAGCGACCATGCCCATTGTACGCCAAATGTGCAAAACCACATTTCGGGCAGGATGTAAAAATGACAGCTGTACTGTTCAGAAGGAGGTGTGCAAAAATGACAATGTTGAAAATCTGGACTGAAAATATTAAAAATTCTTGAAGTTACAAGTGTGCGTGAAAACTGCGCAATGCACGCTTGTAACATAGTCATTTTGTGGAAGGCTGTCACCAAATTTTCAACATAAGCATTTTGGGACCTCTGTACATGAACAGTGTCACTGTGATTTTCTTACTCTGTCCCGAACATTGATTTCCCACAGCGACCGCGCCATTGTGCGCCAGATGTGCAAAAACACATTTTGGGCAAGATGTGAAAAATGACAGCTGTGCTGTTCATAAGGAGGTGTGGAAAATGGCAGTGTAGAAAATCTGGAGTGAAAATATTAACAATTCTCAAAGTTACAAGCGTGTGTGGAAACTGCGCAACGCACGCTCATAAAACAGTTATTTTTGGGAATTTTTCCACCAAATTTGCAACATAGGGTTTTTGGGAGCCCACCTCATGAACAGTGATACTGTCATTTTGTTACTCTGTCCCAAAAGGTGATTCCGCACAGTGACCACAAAATCCCCTTTTGGGACCGAATAACGACATGACAATGACTGAATTCATGAGGTGGGGTCCCAAGAACCCCATGTTGAAAGTCTGGTGCCTGGGTAAAGAATTGGCTGGAGAATAGGACACAGAGGGTAATAGTAAATGGAGTCCACTCTGAAGAAAGGGGGGTTACTAGTGGGGTGCAGCAGGGTTCAGTAATATGATCGGTCCTCTTCAATGTCTTTGTGTTTACATTGCAGAGGGACTGAAGGAAAGTATGTCTCTTTGCAGATGACACAAAGATCTGCAACAGAGTTGATGCACAAGGTGGGGTGGAAAGGATGAGAAGGACTTGGCAAGGTTAGAGGAATGGCCAAATGTATGGCAGCTTAGATTTAATGTTAAGAAGTGCAAGGTAATGCACCTGGGAAACAAAACCCAGGAGAAGAGCACACAATGTGGGGTGAGATACTAACAACAAAAATGGAAAGGGACCTGGGGGTAGTCATATCAGATGACTTAAAGGTGGGCAAGCAATGTGAGAGGGCAGTAAGGAGGGCTGGGGGGATACTGGGATGCAAAGAGAGAGGCATCACCAGTAGAAAACAGGAAGTTGCTATCCCTCTGTACAGACAGCTGGTGAGACCCCATCTGGAGTACTGTGTGCAGTTCTGGAGACCCAATCTCCGCAAGGACATAGACAGGATGGAAGCTGTCCAGAAGAGGGCAACTAAAATGGTGCAGGGTCTGCACTGGAAGACATATGAAGAGAGACTAAAGTCACTTAATATGTGTAGCCTCAAGAAAAGGAGGGGGAGGGAGGACATGATAGAAACTTTCAAGTACCTCAAGGGAATCAGCAAAGTCCAAGAGGGTAGCATCTTTCAAAAAAAGAGGTGTGCAAGAACAAGGGGGCACAATTTGAAGATGGGGGGGTGGCTCAGAGGTAATGTAAGGAAGTGTTTTTTCACAGAGAGGGTTGTGGATGCATGGAACGGCCTTCCGGAGGAAGTTGTGGACTCAAAAACAGTGGTTGAATTCAAGCATGCATGGGACAGCCATAAGGCAATTCTAGGGGGTGGGGGTAGAAAGAAGTAGGCTACTGGTTAACTAGGATCTGCAGCTTATCCATCAGATAGGGAAATGGGCAGACTGGGTGGGCCAAGCGGCCCTTATCTGCCGTCAAATTCTATGTTTCTATGTTTGCCAAAGTCACAAAATGGCCGAGATATCCACCTAAGTTGAAAAAACATTTATGCCATTATACAGCTACCGGCATTTCTTCAGTTCGTGGTTGACTTTGAAGAGTGCAGACATGTTCCTGCTTCACAAGATTGTTGCACCAGGCTCCAGAGATAAGTATGGGGTAAGGGGGTGTGGGGAGGTGGGTGCACAGAGGTGGGTGCGGGTTGGGGAGGGGCGCCTGCAGACAACGGGACCGTTTTTTCTTTTACAGGTAAAAAAAAATAAATAAATAAAAAACACATAGCGGGAAGGTTTTCTTAATTACAGGGGCATTTGGCACGCTGGGGTGGGCTCCCAGCATGCCACCTGGGTGTTTTTTTTTTTTTTGGAGGGGGGACTGGAGCCGATGGGGACTGGCCACCCCATCGGCAAAAAAGAAAATTTGACTAGCCAGAGGGTGAGCTGAAGAATGAGGGAGCGGGAGGGGGGGGACAGTACCAGATGGAGAAAGCGGAAGGGATTTCTTTGCAGCCAGAGGGTGAATCGGGGAACGAGGGAGCGGGGAGGACAGCAGCAGAGGGAGGAAGCGGGAGGGATTTCATTGGCAGTGATGTGCAGGAGGGCCGGAGAAATTGCATGACATCAATATGCTAAATACACACACATTACCACCGCTGACTGCAGTGGTGGTGTTCTTTGAACTGAAGACCACTGCAGCCGAACTGCTGTCATAGACAGCTCGCACATCCATTGGTGTAGTACGGTTGCGCCTGCTAAATGGAGCACTGCATTGAACAGGAGGGTCACACACCTCCAAAAAGTCATACAGTCGCAATATGTTTCTTGCGCATGCACGCAAGCAAACATAAAAAAAAACGACAAGAAGTTATTATAACTTTTTAACTATATCACACTTTGGCTGTTCTACATGTCATAATGGATGGTGATCTTTGTTCTCAAAGCTCCTGTGAGAGCTATTTAAAGAGGACCTTCACCAGTCCTTTTGACTTTCATGCAAAAATTACCCCTTCTTGCATTGATTCTGGAATTGTATTTCATTACTGTCTGCTGCAGTTAGTTTTTGCATTCTGAGCTGCTAAAAACTGCAGGGTGTACCAGGGCTTCTATATCAATCCTGGTGTTTCTGTGGACCTAGGCTTGTACTGCTGAGATCATTGTATGGCATTGTCAAGTTCAGAAAAACAAACAAAAAAAAAACATACTGACAAGGCATTTGGATTTTGGCATAATGCTTTGCTAACAGTGTGTCTTGGGGGAAGGGGAACACAGTATGCACACTGAGTACTGCTAGGTTTCCCTAGCAACATTGTTGCAACTGCATGGTACTGCACAGTGTGAGTTACTCCCCTATCCTACAATGATGTCACCAGGAGCTAGTAGCCCAGCAGCCGAACAGCAATGCCAAGTGCAGCAGGGCTCAAAAACAAATCCAAATTATGGAAGGCAGAGTTAATCTTGGCCAGAAATAACAAATACACACACTTTTTCAGGTCTAGTACTGCATATAATGACTACAAGCTGTAACCTTTTAGACTATCACTGAAGTTCCTCTTTAAAAGCCCAAGAGAGATAATATCTGCAGCTTAACTCAGCAAGTAAAACAAAGCAGAAATATAAAGGTCCCACACCGAGACTGAGCTCTTACCATAAACACCATCACCTGAGTGCAGTACTAAGCAGATGCTGTACTGTCAGGCTGTGCAGTCCTTCAGATGAGATGTTAAACAGATCCCTTCTGCCCATCTCTGGTGCTGACCTTGTGGGTGTCCAGGTCAGGTGGAAGTAAAAGAACCAAAGACACAGCCACAAAAGACTCACCATCCTAGAAGGAAAAGAGTAGCTCTCCATCCCCACCTAGCTGCTGGAGGTCTGACTCTGCGCAAGTAAGGAGACTACTGAGAAATATAGGAACTTCTTTTCTCAGAATAGGAAGATCAGGCGCTTAAAGGGCACAGAGGCAGTAAGTAAGTAGGGAGAAAAAAAACAGAGGAAGAGTAAATATTCCAAACAACAGTTAAGGAGCCAGAAATAAGACATGATGGGAGTGGTGCAGTACAGAGGCTATGGAGCAGCAGTCTTCCGGGAGATGTTCTGGAGGATGCAGTGTTGTCCCATCTGCAGGCACCTCTCCGGGCTGAGGGAGGAGGTTGCTCATCTCCAGGCTGAGTTGGTCAGGATTTGGGGGACCTCCTCTCCCACCCAGGGACCACCTGGGCCACTGCCGTTGCTTCAGAGGTTGCCAAGAAAGAAGAGCTGTTGGACCACAGTGGGCTCAGGGAGGGTGAGGATGGTGGAACAGAGGCGTATCCCTCCAGTTGTATCACTCCACAATTCATATGCCGTACTGGCAGAGTGTGGTTCAGCTACGGAGGCACCCAAAGTGGAGACCAAGGAGGATGCTGGGAATCTCCACAAAGGAGACCCACAGGAGGGTGGCATGGGACCCCACAAGGGAAGGAAACAACTCTGTTGGGGGACTCCATTGTGAGGAGGGTAGAACTGGGGGAGGAAGGGGAGAGGGAGGTAAGGTGCCTGCCTGGTGCCATGATTAGAGGGACAAGGAACAAATTCTCAGCATCACTGGAGCAGCTGCACAGGGGAGGGAGCTGGATGCTATTGTCCACCTAGAGACAAATGACCTGGCTGAGAAAGGGATCAGAGCAGTGCAGGAAGAGCTTGTGGAGTTGGAGAGGGGCCTTAGACAAGTACTGTAGCATGCACGGTAACCTTCTCAGATGTGCTGCCTGTCTATGGCATGGATGAGGCTAGGGTACTCCACACCATGGGATTCACTCAGTGGTTGAAAAACTGGTGCAGAGCTCAGGGATTTGGCTTCATTGGGGACTGGGGGTCCACCTGGAGTGATGCAGGCCTATACTGGCATGATGGTCTGTATCTGTCTAGGAGGGGGACCAGGATCCCAGGTGATAGGTTTAAATGCTTCATTGGCCAGCATTTAAATTAGCTAAGGGGAGAGGCACTGGAAAGGAGCAGGGAAATCCTAGCCTCCCACCCAAAAAAAATCAGGGTAGTAAGTGAGGTAAACACCAAGATAGAGATGTTGATAGGGAGAAGCGCAGGGAAAAATGGAGAAAATGACAAAGGCAATAAGGACAGGGATGGGGCAAAAAGGGGTAAGGCCATCAAGAAATGGAGGTAATGAGTCTGAGCAACAAGCTCCCTGAACTTGTGACCTTGATGGAAGAGGGATGCCTGGATATCATAGCAGTCACAGAGACATGGTACACAGAGAACCATGACTGAGATGTTAACATACCAGGGTACATAACCTACAGGAGAGACAGGGAGGGTAGAAGAGGGGAAGGAGTAGCTCTCTATGTAAGGGAAAGGATAAAAGCAACAGAGAGGCACTGTGGGTCACCTTAGAGACTGGAAATGGCACCACAGTCCGCACAGGGGTTGTATATAGAGCCCCATGTCAGGGAGAGGGAACTGACAAGGATATGATAGAAGGCATCCTTAGGATGGCAGAGAAATGGGAGATACTGTTGATGGGGGACCTGAATATGCCAAAAGTTAACTGGAGCACCTTTGCTGTAGCCACATCCAAGAGCAGGGCCAGTCTCGATGCCCTACAGGTGGCATGCCTCAGACAGCTAGTTTTGGAACCCACTCATGAGGGAGTAATTTTAGACCTCATACTGACAAATGGGGACAGCGAGAGGATATCAGATCTAAAAGTTGGTAGCCATATGAGAACAAGTGACCAACAAACAGTGTGGTTCATGATAAACTCAGTTGCAGAGTCAAGCCATGCAAAAGTGAAGGTACTGGACTTCAGGAGGGCCGACTTTGGCAAGATGGGAGAGTGCCTTAGAAAAGCACTAGCAAACAGGCTAGAAGGAGGGGTGGAGCAACAATGGGGAAGCATCAAAACTGCCATCACAGAGGCAACAAGCCTTTGTGTGAAGCAAATAAACAAATCAAAATGAAAGAAAAAGCCACTATGGTTCTCAAAAGAGATGGCAGGGAAGGTTAGGGAGTAAAATATAGCATTTAGAAGTATAAGGAAACACAGAAGGAGCAGGACAGAGAACTGTACCAGTTAAGGCAGAAGGAAGCAGTGAGGGAAGTCAGAATAGCAAAGTCCCAAACTGAGGAAAAGATAGCCAACTTGGTTAGAAAGGGGATAAAACCTTTTATAGGCATATCAGGGAGCGTAGAAAGACAAAAGGAGGAATAGTGAGGCTGAATAGAAAGGACGGTGGGTGGGCAGAGAGGGACAGTGAAAAAGCAGGGATACTGAATGAATACTTCTGCTCAGTATTCACAAAAGAGGAAGAGGCGGAGGTGCCTAATCCAATTAACAGAAGCACTCTGGATGGGGGGGTTGATCCCAGTCCTTTCACAGAAGAAAGGATTCTGACAGAACTCCTAAAACTGAAGGTGGACAAAGCAATGGGACCTGATGAAATTCACCCCAGAATTCTAAAAGAATTAAGGGGAGAACTAGTGACACTACTGACTACCCTTTTTAACAAATCATGGGAGGATGGTGTGGTACCTGGGGATTGGATGAAGGTGGATGTGATTCCCCTTCACAAAAGTGGGAGCAAAGCAGAGGCAGGAAACTACAGACCTGTTAGTTTGACCTCTGTGGTAGGGAAAGTGATGGAATCACTTCTGAGAGAAAGAATTGTTGAGTACCTAGAGGAAAGTGGGGCACAGGACCCAAGGCAGCATGGGTTCACAGGGGGAAGGTCATGTCAGACGAAGCTAATTGATTTCTTTGACTGGGTGACCAAAGTAGTAGACCAGAGAGGGGCTGTGGACATGGCCTACCTAGACTTTAGCAAGGCATTTGGCACAGTCCCACAAAAAAGATTTATAATCAAATTAACCAGCCTGGGAGTGAGTCCCAGGGTGGTAGCCTGGGTAAAACATTGGCTGGACAACAGGACACAGAAGGTAATTGTAAATGGAGTCCACTCTTAAGAAAGAGGGGTTTCTAGTGGGGGTACTGCAGGTTTCAATACTGGGTCCAGTCCATTTTAACATCTTTATAAGTAACATTGCAGAGGGACTGGAAGGAAAAGTTTGCCTCTTTGCAGATGATACAAAGATCTGCAACAGGGTTGATACTCAAGGAGGCGTGGAAAGGATGAGAAGGGACTTGGCAAGGTTGGAGGAATGGTCAGAAGTATGGCAGCTTGGGTTCAATGCAAAGAAGTTCAAAATAATGCACCTGGGAAACAAAAACCCAGCGGAAGATTACACAATGGGAGGATGTAGTAACAACAACAAAAATGGAAAGGGACCTGGGGGTAATCATATCAGATAACCTTAAGGTTAGCAAGCAATGTGAGAAGGCAGTAGAGAGGGCTGGGAGGATACTGGGATGTATAGGGAGAGGCATCACCAGCAGAAAACAGGAAGTTGTTATCCCTCTGTACAGACAGTTGGTGAGACCCCATCTGGAGTACTGTGTCCAGTTCTGGAGACCCCATCTCCGCAAGGACATAGACAGGATGGAGGCAGTGCAGAGGAGGGCAACTAAAATGGTGCAGGGTCTACAAGAGAAGCCATAGGAGGAGAGACTAAAGGAGCTTAATATGTATACCCTTGAGGAAAGGAGGGAGAGGGGGGACATGATAGAAACTTTTAAGTACCTCAGTGGAATTAACAAAGTCCAAAGTCAGCAAAAGAGATGAAGGGGACACAATTTGAAGATAGAGGGGGGACAGATCAGGGACAATGTGAGGAAGTATTTTTTCACAGAGAGGGTGGTGGACGCATGGAACAGCCTTCCTGAGAAGGTTGTTTGGTCTAAAACTGTGGGAGAATTCAAGAATGCATGGGACAGACATAAGGCAGTTCTTGTGGGGGTAGGAAGAAATAGGCTTTTGGTTAACTAGGATCTGCAGCTTATTCTGTAGGTAGGGAAATGGGCAGACTGTGTGGGCCAAGCGGTCCTTATCTGCTGTCAAAGTCTATGTTTCTATGACACTATTCACAAGAACAGAGAATTTTCTTCAGTGTCCTGGCCAACATTCCCCTTCCCATAAAACCAGTTGACACAAATTTCTAAGGCTGTGTGTGAATGTTGATGTGCAAAATGGCTGCCACTACACATTTTGTTCCCTTAAAATTTTTTTCCCTCAGGTTGCAGGTGGACTCTTCAGTCCCTGCCAACGTATCTTGCCATCTACCACCTCCTTCAGGACTCACCCACTACAGAATCTCTCACAGATTACTCTTCATGGCAGGGCCAGAGAGGGAGTGCTGTCCTCCCCACCCCAGAGACGCATATCCAGACAGTCTACCAGGTCCCAAGTGCTGGAGTGGGCAGAAACAGGCGAGCAAGGCTTCATATGCCTGCTCCCACTTTTCCATGTTCTGGTCCCTTCCCCGATGGGCAACGTACGATGACATTAGGTGTGTGTGCCCATGGAGGTGCAGACGTACTAGTGTGTCCATTGTCAGCCGGCCCCTAATTAGTTGCTCCCACTGCCCTGCCACCACACCTTCACATGGTGGCTGTGTTGAAACAGTGCTGCTGACTCCCCACTGCTGAGAGAGGAGAGCAGTCAAACAGAAGCTCAGTCCTCTCCCTCCCTGGCTGACCCCCAGTGACCCAAGTCCATTCACTAACCTGGGTGAACGGCATGGTGGGAAGTGTATCATCCAGCACCTCATCCCTCTGCACCACTGGGCCAGCTTTGCCACTACCCATGTACAGTCCCCTCACTATCAGTATCTCATTGCATGTAAAGTGCTTTGGTATACAATGTGTATGAAAAGTGATATATAAGTAACTCTTCTTCTAATGTAAATTGCTGTTTTCATGTAACACTAATATTGATAAACCAATGTTTTCTTTTATTTCATAAAGCTAAAAACATTTACTCAATGACTGCTATTACTTTTTGTAATTTATCCTTTTATTGGTTTCTTTTAAAGACCAGCTGACACCTTTAGGAAACTGCAAAACATTATATTTAGACAACTCAGCGTCTATTTCATATATCTTCTATAGATTTCTTCTCTCCATCATTTATTACTGAAACAATTTCAACAAAAACAGGATCTTTATCCCTTAGAGTTTATCTGCTTGTAAAGCTTATTCCCTATTTGAAATCATAATGCTCTGCTGTGACATCAGAGTCTGTTACCAAGGGAATAACTATGATGTCACAAGCAGAGTATTATGAAATCAGACTGGAAAAAAAGTAGTAGGTGCTGATGAACTCACAAGAAATAACTATCCGGTTTTCTTGCATATGACCTCTGCAATAAATAATAGGGGTACAAAATACAGAGCTAATGAGAAATAAAAGCTGCTTTGTGGCCAAATGTTATAGTTTTCAAAGTTCTTCTTAAGGCATCAATGGCTCTTTAAACAAACTGTCAATAAAGAGAAATTACTGGCCGGGGCTGTTGTCCGCACCCTTGGAGATACTACACTAGTGGATTAATTGAAAAATCTATTTTACAATTCAAAATACACTATACTGATCATAACGTAAATAACATATGTGTTGCAAGTATCAGTTAGCCACTATAAAAAATATACCTTATCAAACAGTTTTGACATTTCCAGTCATGTATCCCACTGAAAATTCAGTTGAGACTGGTTGTGATTCAAGGTGTATACCATTTACTGTTGCTCAGGCTGCATGTACTATGTAGATGTGGTGTTGTTCTCATGATCTGTAAGGTGCAGGCTCTGTTGGAGTAGCTATGGCCTGGCTTTGGGAGTGTTTGGGTTAGGGGGGTGAGGTACACCAGGATACAGCAGACCACGAGTATGCTACAGTCGGATAATGTCACGTACCCTCCCCCATGTTGCTTGAACTCCTCTAACTTGCCCCTTGTTGCAAATTGGACCCTTTCATAGCTGGCCATTCTGCCTAGGTTGGTATACCATTCCTCTGTCTGGGGAGGGACTTGCTCTCTCCGGTGTCTCAGCGTATGCATTTTGCTGTGATGAGTACCCTGGTGAGCCACCTCTGCTTACGAGTTTTCATAGCAGCTGCTTATATAGACCTGTCCTTAAAGCCTAACATCACTCTAGTGGCTGACAGTGTAACATGTGGGTACAACAGTGCTTTGCACATTTCCTGTACCCTCACTCAAAACACGACCAGCTCTGAGCATGACTAGATGAGGTGTGCTATCGTCCCTTGGGATTTGTTGAAATCTCCAGCACTCATTGAGGATCATTACCAAGGCATATAACTTCTGTGTGTCCTATGCCATCTGTGTGGTATTTTGCACTATATGAACCAGTTTTTTGTGTCCTTTACACCTTTTGCCTAGCAACACCATTGCCATTCCAAAATGTGGGTAGCGATGCCACACTCAGTTCTGCCTTGTATTTTTCCACCAGCTGATGCGTAGGATCTGGTTGCAGTGCTAGACATTTAGTATATGTAAGCCCCCCAAATTGGACTTACCTGTGTGGGCTCCGGCCCCTGACATGGCACTGCTGCCTCTACAAGGGGTCCTGCATGGGATCTGGACCATGGCGCCTCCATGGCTTTGTGGTTTCAGCCACCAAAGCCACTGCTGTCCTCATCCCTGAGGAGCTCTATAGAGGGGACCCAGGGATCGGCCAGGACTTCCACACCTGCAGGCATTCAGCAAAAATAACTTGCAGTCCCGGTGTTTTGGGAAGCCAGGACCGCACCATGTAAACACATAAGATGGCAGCTGTGCTCCTTCTGTGCATTCGCATATGTCATGGGAAAATTTTAAAGGAGCAGCGCTCCTAATTCAGCTCGGCCATGTAGCTGTTAAGAAAAGGGTTATATCCCCAGCTCTAAGATGCTCAGAGGAGCTAAGGATGGACACTGGGAGTGACCGGAGGGCTTCTGGTCATGAACTGGCATGGATTTAGACCCTTGGAGGGCTAAATAAGACAAAGTTGGGTCGGATTACTAAAGAGTCCTACAGGAAGAGAGATTGGCAGCCCCATGTACGGGGCTGCTGGGTAAAATTATAGAGCTAGCCCTGAGAGCACATGGGGAGCTGCAGCCAATCAGAGGGAGGCTGCTCAGGGGGACTACAAGACTGGATTTTGACACCAAGAGGGGGGTTGTAGTCAAGAGGAGCTGCAGGGTGGCTGTGAGGGGACAGACTGTTCTAGCTTATCAAGTCTGCCTGGCTGTTGGGACCCTGGCTACCTCAACCTATTAAGCTGAGCGCAGGAGGAACAGTAGCTGTTCTGTGGGACTAAAGCAGAAAAAATAAAAAAAAGTGTTCTATAGCAGCCCAAGCAGTTGGTCAGCTGTTTGAATTGGGAAAAAGAGTTGGGCTGTGGACCTTGAATGAGCCCCTGCTCCCTCCAAACCAGAAATTGATTGGGGAAGTGAATGTTTAGCCAGGGGAGAGACTGTAAGTGTCAAGGTAAGCCACCGGGACAGGACCCAGCACTGCTTGTGGAAGCATCCCCTGAGAGGGACTGTGAGGTGAGAGACTGTGGAAGCCCCTCTGCCCTGTGCAAGTCCTGAGGGTGGCTACGCATGCATCATAAGGGTTTCAAGAACATAGGCAATCCTGGTTCCTCAGACTGAAGATGATGACGCCCCAGTTTGAAGGATGGAGCAGGCCTGCCTGAGTGAAGTCTGTCTATAAAGGCCCATAGGCGAAGTTGGCAAGGCCAGGCAGGCGAAGATCATCACCCCTCAAGTTGTCCAGTTCTGGTTTCCCTACTGGTGGTGCACCACCAGTGCAGAACCTCCACAGTGCCATGCAACTCATCTGGCTGTGAACCCCCTAGTGTGGACTGCAAACTGTGAGTACCCGAGCTGCAGCTCTGGGGAGTCTTTTAGTTACCTAGCCAGTTAGGATTCTGGGGTAATCCCTGCACAGCAATTTAGAGACATACAAGTTTGCAAGTCTAGGATTACAATTATGAAGTGTGTTTCATGTTTATCAGGGCCAGAATGAAAGATTTCAGACCTGCATCACTGAGCGGTGAGGTACCCACCATACAGGGACAATCTGGGTACACCCAGGGTGGGGACAGGGATTGCTGCAGGGAAAGTTATTGACCAATTAAAGTGAGCTATGGTTGACATGCTCCTCTTTGTGTCCCCTTTCCCCAATAAATAAGGTTACTATTTGCGTTTTACCCAATGACACTGTATTATTGAAAGAGTGCTGCTGGGGGTGTGGAGCTATTGTATGGAAACTGCTATTGTGTGGGGAAAAGTATTACCGGGGCAGCATATTATTTCCTGGGGGGTGATAACCTGTTCTTTATCCACAGGAGTCCCCTGCCATTACCCCAGTTGGAGGCACCGTGCCACATTTGATACCACTGCGGAACCCAGACCGGCCCCCTCGGAGGTGTGTGCTGAACTAACCTGAGGGCCCCAGTGCATCCAAGGTGAGTCAAAGGGCTCTTACATATAAATCTGGCTACTCTTAAGCAGTGTACTCCCTTTGCACTGCTGTGCCTCCTCGATGGGGTTTGGTTCCAGCATCTTAAAGCCTGGGGCCAAGAAAGAGGTGAGGGCATGCCTGAGCTGCAGGTATTTCCAGGGTTGGTTATTTGGAAGCAACAATTCCATTTGTAACTGTTGGAAAGGCTTCAGGTATCTCAAGCTGGGATCAGTAAGATGCCCCAGGGTGGCTATTCATGCTTCCAACTTAGTGTTCCATTTGATGGGTTTCCCAGGTATGCCAAGGCATGGATTGCTTCATAATGGGAACTGTGGTGAGTGTTCTGGCCTCCATCCTGAGAGGTTACCTCAGTATGCCCAGGCTGCCTTAGCAAGCTGCAAAGTGGGGTGGTTTGATAAGTGGCTTGGGAGGAAACCAAATCGAATTACTGAGTCTCTTGGTGCCCCCAGGAGTTCTGTTTCACATGCTATCCACCTTGATCAGCTCGCCTGGTTGTGTTCTTGTAAGAATTGAGCCATTTGTAGTAGAGCCTGCACTATGTAATTCAGGGTGAAGTCTGGCAGTCTGTGGCCTTCTCAGTGGTGGTCCTGGCACAGTTTTTTAATGCTTATTCTCCTGGGGTCCTTCCCCCAGAAGAAGTGCACATTTTAGCTGCATACTCTTTAATGTTTTTAATGTTTTTGAGTAGAAAACTATCAAGAGGTTGCCAGGATGTATTGCAACTTGGGGACTGCCATAATTTTGAAGATGTGTACGCTCCCCCAGTGAGACAGGTGCAGTTTGTTCCATCTCGTCACATCTTTTTCCATTTCTCCCACCAGTGGGGGGAGGTTAGCCTTCTCCAATTGTTCCAGATCCCATGCAAAGTTGAAGCCTAAATACTTTGTAACCCCTATACAAATAGGGGTTCCTTTAATATCTTCCTGGGCTTGCCTAATGCCCACTGTCAGGATGGTGTTCTGAGTCCAGCTGTTTAAAATTGCCTGCTTGAGAGTGCTATAGTAAACCTCCGTGCTTGTTTCTTTAAGAGAACCATTATGCTGTGTTAGAAAACTAGTCTGGGCTGGGTCTGAGTGATTCAAGGCTCACGACCAACCAGACAGTCTGTATTTCTGCTCCATTCTGCAGTCACTACTTGCGCAGAGGGAGCTCTGTTAGGAGAAATACTTATTACTGTTTATTTCTTATAATAATGATGCTGTAGGAGTTTCTCTAACCTGCTTCCATATGCAGCACACACATTTGGATTAGAGACACATTTTGGTTCTGGAACTGCCAGTGTTGGACCAACCAGAACCTCAGGGAACCTAAGATGGAGACTGTCCCCAGAGATCTTGTGGGATTGAAATCTGTAGGAATTATAGTTTTCAAGGTTTGGCGCCTAAATGGACCTGGAGGGGAGCCCTTACTGTGATAGACTGTTCCCTCAGCCAACCGAACCTTTTGGATTACTGGGAAAGCCCAGAACTGCCTGAAGCAGTGTGTCAGTTGTCAGCTGGAGTTTGGAGAGAGAACAGCATGAGTCATTGAGCAGCTGCTCCTGCGTAGGAGCACGGGAGAATCATCAGGAATGCTATGCTGGCCTACCTGTCACATTCTCCAGTGTGAAGAGCTGCCTTGAGCATGAAAGTCAGATTTATCCGATTGCCTGATCAAAACCAGTGTCTGAAACGAGAAAGTGTGTTGCTTCTACTTGAGAGTGGACCAAAACTTGCTCCAGAAGCAATCGGCCTGCCTGGTACAGAAGTGAGCCTCAAATCGAAGGATTTGTGCAAAGAAGCTGCGATTTGCAAATGGACTTTATCCAAACTGCGGCAAGTTACAGTGTTATAAATGTACTGAATGTGTGGCGTGGGTCACAATTTGGTTCCCCACCACGAGTTCAGTCACGTAAGCTGGAGGTTGTTCCAGCACTTATCACAGACTTCAACTGAGCTGCTCACTCTGCCTGGGCCCTGCCACCTTGGCCTAGGCTGCCACTCGATTCAGAGACATTTCCAGCGATAAACCCACTTGGGGATTCGGCCCCCTGCTCAACACCACCAAACAGGTAGCGACCACCATGGTGAGTCGTGTAGGTCCTGCTTCCCCTGGCAGTCCAGTACAACATCCACAGGGTCTTCATCTCACCTGTCCTATATCCTGGTCTAGGTAGCATGAGTATAAAACAGGGTAGTTACCCGCAACAAAGCTGCAATCATTTGTGTGTTCATCTGATTTTCTTTTGTTTGGGTTTATTGAGACAGACTGAGCCATCTGGCTCCAGATTACAAATATTTGGGTTGAGTGCATATTAACTGTGTTTTTCTTTCCTAAGAGCCCCAAACAACAGCTGCAATGCCAGCCTACCCCAGGCAACACTTCAGGCTAGCCTGTTCACCAACTGGGTATCCTGGGTTGCGGGACTTGGTTAGAGGTACTTACAGTGCATGCTAATTCATTTATTTTATTTATTGAAAAGTTTCACCAGGAAGGCATGCAGAGCAACAAGTTGCTTGTCTCATGGTGCAACCTGGGGGGTAGGGAACAACGAGATAGAATACAGAGAAATGTTACAATATTGGAATACAATTTGCTTACTTGCATACAATGAGAGCAGGAGGGATTACAGGTGGATAACATCGGCTAACAATGCAACAGTTAAATATAGTAAATCTGAAGACACATATAGAAATTAGGCAACAGTTGGTAACACTGGAACACATATAATAACTTGGTAACAGTATGTAGCACTAGATGGTAAGGTGACCCAATAGTAATTGGTGGCCATTAGTGTAACATAGCTATTCAAGATTTACAGTGATTGGAGTAAAGAGAGGAAGAATGGAAGGAGGGAACAAAAAATTGCGAGAGTTAGAATGGAAAGGAAAGGAAATTTACAGAGAGATGCAGACAGAACATGATTTTTGAGGCAAACAGAGATGACAGGGTGGACTAAAGTGTGTATAAAAGGTAGGTTATAAGTGCTTAATTGAGTGTAGGGGTAGACCAATGTTAGGCTACGTTAACCGGAAGGGGGTAAGAGGAGAGGAGAGGTAGAGTGTGGCAGGGTGATGAGAGAGAGGTATTGTAGGTGGGGGTATAAAAGGGGGGGAAGGGGGGTTGAAATTCAACAGTGTCCTGTTATCCCTATCTGGGCAGGGTGGTGGACAGCCCTACTGGTAGGACACCGATTATAGGCAATGAGAGTAATTTATATAAATAGTGATGCAAGAGAGAGGGTATTGAGGGAGGGATGTTGTGGAAGAGGGTAGCAGAGGTCAACTGTAGTGGAGGGGTAGTACCCCACCAGTGTGCTGGATGACCCTGCCTGCACAAGGCAGTGATGTAGCAGTGACTGAGGGGGTGCAGTAAAAGGAGAAATAGGGGAAAGGGGGTAAAGCCCACTGTGTGCTATGAATCCTGCCTGCACAAGGCAGTGATCGAGCTCACAGGAGGGAGATAGATTAAGGGTAGAGAAAGAAGGGGGAGGGACACTTTAGGAGGAGGGACAGTAGGGGACAAGGAGGAGCATGATCAGAGGGAAATAGGAGTGGTGGGGACTAGGCAGATGAGCCTGAGCAGAGGTCAGCTATAGTAGGGGGGAGGTAGCACCCCACCAGTGTGCTGGGTGACCCTGCCTACACAAGTCAGTGATCTAGCAGTGACTGAGGGGGTGCAGTAAAAGGAGAAAGGGGGTTAAGTTGTTGCCCACCATGCGCTATGGATCCTGCCTGCACAAGGCAGTGATCGAGCTCACAGGAGGGAGATAGATTAAGGGTAGAGAAAGAAGGGGAGGAACACTTTAGGAGGAGGGACAGTAGGGTACAAGGAGGAACACTAATCTAATCTACCTGAATTTAATCAGATTTGCCAATCACTGCTAGATTTATGCCCCACCCTTGTTCACATCCCCCTGAATAAATCAGATTGTGTTTTTTCACATTTAACCTGGCCAGTGTGTACCTTATTGGTGAGGATGCAGTACTGTTATTGTAATGTTGTATCACTGGTCTTACTTTCCAGGGGGTCTCCAGGGAAATTGCTGAAGATCCAGCCCTGGTGGTAAGTGCAAGGGGCGTGAGCATATCATTACTGTTATATGATAAATGTGAATATTTTGTTGCTGAACTATTTGGGCCACTAGAAGGGTTGATGGGTGGTAATAGCATCCCAGAGGGCTATACCAACAGCAGTTATGCTACCCCAAAACCATTCCTTTGGGTGGAGGCACCCGTTCACTGAGCTCAGGCCCCTTAACCTGTGCCTAGTCACACAGGTGGGGTAGTAGCCCCCTAGGATAGTGCCACCTAGGGGTTACATTTGGAGGTACTGCTGAGATCTGTGCCCTCTAGTGGTCAAAGTAGGAACTACAGCCCAGTGCAAAACTGAGACAGAAACTGAAATAGAGGCACTTACTATGCCCAAGTGGAAGATTGTGCCCCATAAGCTGGTCGTGCACCGCATGATGGAGTGGAGTGAGGCTGAGGGGATAGATCCCTGACATGCCATTTTACTACTTGAGATCCCCTTGGGGACCACTAATGACATGATTGAAGAAACTGCGGGAAGGTTAAATGACTGGGGAAGGCTGAAGTATGGGGGCGGGACTCAGATCTGTTTGATCAAACCTTGGTGGCCCTCCTCTCTTGTAGCCTCCCTATAGAACCTGAAAATGTATCCCCCTGTTATCATGTCAAAAGGTTCCAGAAGGGGTGGAGAGTTATTCATTTGCATAGTGACCCATCTTCCCCTGGGGTCCCCGAGGGTAGAAGAGTTCATGGACAAACTGTTAAGGCTGTTGGCTACTGAAGCCCAGACAGCCAAGAAATTGTTAAAGTTGTTGGACATTTTGGATGAGACCACTCTCCTACAGTCTCCTCCAGCCTCCCCGTCTACCACCGGAGCATCCCCTGTTGTGACCTCCCCATGTGATACCATCTGTACACCTGGACTCCTATCACAGGCTCAGACTGTTCTCTGGTGCAGTTCCTGTGCCAGTGGGGGAGAATGACTTAGAAACATGGATGGACTATGCTACTCCACTGGTCCAAGAGCTGCAATGTTCAGAGGGGGAGAAGAGAAAGAGACTTATGGAAAGTATATGGGGCCCTGCACTGGAAGGAATCTGATTTCTCCAATCCACCAACCCAGAAGCCACCGTAGCCGAGTACCTCTCTGCCTTAGAAGGGGTATTTGGCAGCACAGAATCTGGGGAAGACTTAATGTGGAAATTCAAATCTGCTAAGCAATAGAAAAATGAGAAATTGTCTGCTTTTGTCACTCAAATTGAACGAGCCTTGCAGAGGGCCCATAGAAAAGGGGGAGTTCCTGCTAGTGAACTGAACCGAGTCAGGCTGGAGCATATTCTCAAATCTGCCAGGTATTCTAGTGTTTTCATGCTGAAACTGAAATTTCAGGACAGGAAGACTAACCCCCTCCCAAATATTGCTAACTTATGAAAGAGATTCGATAGGCAGAGAACGATGAGAAGGGATGGGAGCCCTGTGCCGGGGTTGCCCACCTCAGCCAAGTCTCAGATTGGTCTGAGGAAAGGGAGGAATCTATTGAAATCCAACAAGTTGGAAAACTGCTTAAAGAGGTAAAGGAGATGAGAGCCAGTCAACAAGCTGTGGCTGATGCAGCCAGAAGCTCCCACCCTTGCCCGTCGCCAACGGAGACTAGAAGTGAGGTTTCTCCCAGGGGTGTGGGGGTCCATGCCATCACTCGCAAACCCTGGATAGAGTCCAAGCTAATAGAAGAAATGAGAGAGCTGAGGGCCCTGGTGAGGGATCTCATGCATGCCACCTGTATTTCTGCCCACTGGGGAGGTGGCGAGGACAGAGAACTAGAATCAAAGACAAAAGAAGACAGTAGAACTTCTGCTTCCAACCAGCACAAAGTTCAGGGAGAACCTAACCACTCAAATGACTCCAGGGAACAAGTGTTCTGCTACCAGTGTGGAGAAGATGGACATACCCGACAGGGCTGCACCTATCTGGAAAATCTACAGAAGGTTACAGCCAGACTGTTGAACTTGGTTCATCAAAGCAATACAAAGCCCCAGCCGTGCCCACCAAAAAAATTTTACTCCTCCAAAACTGCTGTGGGACAGTCTACCAAACCATCCTCCCCAGATTGGTTCGAGATGGTGGGCCCCTCCATGGAGACTACAGTGACAGTCAATGGCATCTCCACCCATGCTGTGTTGGACAGTAGTTCACAAGTCACCACTATTTTTCATGATTGGTATGACCAGCACTTATCTGACCTCCCACTCCAGCTCCTCGAAGGTCTGCATGTATGGAGGTTGAGTGAGAAATCCTATCCTTATCTAGGGTATGTACGTGTTTGGGTGTCCTTCCCTACTGCTGTAGCAAGTGTGGATGAGCAAGTGGAGACCTTGGCCTTGGTGTGCCCACCAACTGGTCTGTACAATCGTGTCCCTCTACTAATTGGTACGAATGCCATATGTTCAGGTGGTTAGCTTAACTTTGTCAAGAGAAGCAAGTCAAGTGAACTGGATGGGCCCTGCGCATTCTGGCCCTAGCACAGTGAGCCTACAACTTACAGACGTGAACACAGGAGATTGAGAAGGATGAACCTGTAGAGGTGGTCTGGAAGAAGGATCCTGACCCCCTGGTACTACCGCCCAATGCTCAATGCACCATCAGTGGTGAGGTGCGCATAAAGACTGATGTAAAAAATAAAATCCTTATGCTAGATTCCCCAGAAGAAGGGAAACTGCCCGAGGGAGTACTGGTCAAGCCTAGCATTCTACCTGCCCGGGCTCATGCCTATGCTCGGCAGCTAGTGATGCAAGTTAGGAACATGTCAGATCGAGAAGTTCGGGTAAATCGGGGGTGCACCCTGGCCACGGTATATTGTGCTGATACTGCTGTGCTGCCCAACAAGAAGTGCCCTGGGGGGGCGATGAGGTGACCCCTGACCTGTTTGACTTCAAAGAATCTCCCCTTCCTGCAGAATGGAAAGCTAGGATCAGCCAGAAGTTGGCTCAGAGATACCAAGTGTTCTCCTTAAAAGAGTGGGATATAGGTTGTGTCACAGGCGCTGAACACTACATCCAACTTCATGATGAGAGACCATTCCGAGAGAGGTCCCATCACCTTGCACCTGCCGACATAGACGATGTTAGATGTAATCTTCAGGAAATGCTGGCTGCCGGAATTATTCAAGAGTCTCAAAGCCTTTATGCCTCCCCAGTTGTGGTAGTACCGAAGAAGAATGGATCAATGAGAATGCGTGTGGACTACTGGACAACAAATCAGAGACCTGTCCCAGACCAGTTCACCATGCCCCGTATCCAGGATGCCCTTGACTCCCTCAATGGAAGCCAGTGGTTCTCAGTACTCAACCTCCAGAGGGGGGTACTATCAATTCCCACCGGTTCATAAAGGACAATTCCAAAGTAATTCACCCTTTACACAAACTAACTTAAGGCTATCCCCCTACCAACAAAAAGTATAAAAAAAGCACACTTAAGGAGGAAGACAAGGTTTGCTTTCGGACCCATGAACCGTTTGGAGCCAGGTGGACTTCTGAGTGTGAAGCTGCTTTCTATGATATCATTCACCAACTCATCCACACCCCTGTGCTTGCCTATGCTGACCCCATCAGACCCTATGTGCTACACACACTGATGCCAGCTTGAAGGGACTTGGTGCCATTTTGTGTCAAGAGTGTGAGGAAGGTTTACCCCCAGTGGCATTTGCCAGTCGAAGCCTGACCCCATCTGAAACAAATTATCCAGTGAACAATTTATTTATTTAGCTTTTGTTAACCATTTAAGTATACTAGACAAGATAATTGCCTATTTTCAGGTACGACCCAGGAGAGTACAGGAATTACCGATTTAAATACATGAGATGACATGTTACAGATTAGAACATGTTACAACTCATGTGAGGACAACAAGATACAGATTAAAACAGCATGCAAATCTTAGTAAGGCATAGTTTTATACAGTATGTGCACAACAGGATAACACATGTAGCAGCTAAGAGCAGTACCAGAAGTACAGTTAGAGATGCAGCAGATACGACACTATTTACAACTTAGAGACCTCAGGGAGTTAATTCTTTTGAGGAGTGCTGTGATAGTTCATGGGGGTTTGGGGCAACCACAGGCTGAAGAAAGTTTAAGGTGGTTCCATAGGGTGGAGCGAAGGCACACCTGTGAGTGGGAGGAGCGGACCTGGGCAGGGAAAGTGTTCCACAGTCTTGGAGCGCACGAAGCAAAATCATGACCTCCCATTTGAGTCCGTGCAGCTGGTATCTTAAGGATGGTGTGCCCCTGAGATCTGAGGGAGTAGGATGAGGAGGCAGCTGGCACGAGGAATTTTGCCAGCCCTGGAGGGGTGCCAGTGCCAAAGACCTTTCCCGTGAAGCACCCTAGGACAAAGTCTATGTGATTTGATGGTGAAAGCCAGTTTAACCTGCTATATAGGTCACAATGGTGGGTGAGACAGGTGGCAGCCAGAGCGAAGCGGCAGACATTGTTATAGGCAGTAGACAAACCTAGTGAGGTGGACTTTGGAGGAGCAGGCAAACAAGAAGAGCCCATAGCAGAGCGAAGGGAGGAGAACCCCTCTGGCAAGAGCAATACAAGCTGCAGGAGTAAGGTTGCTTTTGGCTCTGTGGGCGAGACCCAGTTTACAGTTGACAATCTTGCATGTATTCTGAATATGGCGGCTAAGGTCAAGCTGTGGGTCCAGCATCACCCCAAGGTATTTAAAGTTGTCAGTAACAGGGATCGGGACCCTGTCTGCACCAGCAACACATAACGGAGTGGGGGAGGCCCTAATCTTGGCCTGAGACCCAAAGAGCAGGCCTGTTTTTTTTTAAGATTAAGAACCAACTTGTGGGATGAAATCCAGGATTGAATGTTCCCCAAGTCCTCACTCAGGTCACGATTTATGACCCCTATCTCCAGTGAGTGGGTCAGTATGACCAGGTCATCTGCATAGAGGATTGGCTTACAGTGGACAATGGCAGCAGGGAGATTATTTGCAAAAATGAAGAAAAGCAGGGGCCCCAAAATGGAAACTTGGTGGACACCCATGGTAACAGGAATAGTGCCCGAGAGCTCCTTTCCATACTTAACAAGTTGCTTTCTGCCATGTAGATAGTTGGAGAACCAACTGAGCACCTCAGGTGATAGACCATAGGATCTGAGCTGAGTGGAGAGCATGATGTGGTCAACAAGATCAAAGGCCTTGGAGAGATCTATAAAGATAGCTCCAGAAAGTTCATCTTGGTCCATAGCTGCCCTGATCCATGATGAGACAGTGACAAGGGCAGAGGATGTGCTGTGCCCTTTCCTAAAGTCATGTTGCACAGGTGACAACAGGTCATGTGATTGCAAGTATTCCAAGAGTTGCCCTGCCACAACCTTCTCAAGAAGTTTGCTGATTGCTGACAAAATGGATATCGGACAGTAGTTTTCTATTAGTTTGCGGTTCCCCTGTTTAAGGATCGGGACCACCCTGACGACTTTCTATATGTCCAGGATGACACCTGATGACAGGGACAAGTTGAAGATGTGAGTCACCGGGTGGGGGCAATCTTACTAGCACCAAGACTAAGGAGCTTCGGCTCCAATCCATCATGGTCAGCACTTGAGAAGGGAGAGAGAGGCCCGAGAGCAATCTCTGCACCTCTTGCACCATCACCGCCTTAAAAAGAAAGGGCGGGTAAGGTGGAGACGGTGCAGGGACCTGTTCACCATTATCACCTCCACCATGGGGGAATGACGAGGTAAAAGCAGACAGTTCCGGAAAGTATTGGTTAAAAGCATTTGCGATGGTTAGGGAGTTGTTTGTAGCTGGCACCATCAATAATCATATCAGAGGTCTCACCCCTCTGAGAGCCACTGACTATGTTTTTAATGTTTCTCCAGAACCTCCTGGGGTCCCTGGCTGTGCACAGCAGCACATTGTTGCTAAACTCACCTTTATCAGCCCTCATAGCCTTCTTGCACTGATTTCTGAGATTCCTGTACTGCAGAAATACAGCCTGTTCCGCTGTGGCCTTGAAATTTGCCCAGCGCTTATCTCTGTACCTCATGAGGGCTAACAGGCTACCATGTAGCCACTCTGTAGCCGATCCCCTGAACCTCCTTCTGATGAGGGGGACATGCTTATCCTGCAGAGCCCTAAACATGCTGAGGAAGTGACTGACTGCAGATTGGGAGTCCTGGGCATTCCATACTGCAGACCAGTCAGTGTGCTGGAGATCATCATGGTAGAAGCTAAGATCAAACCTGGAGTAGTCTCTGACCTGGATAATCTTATGCGGGATTCTCAGGGAAGGGATCTTCCACACACAGTACACAGGGGAGTGGTCAGAGATGGAGTCGGGGAGGATGCCCAATGAGCTGATACTCTCTGGTCTGTTTGTCAGGACCCAGTCCAGAAGAGAGCTCATGCCACCATTAGGTGAGCACCTGGTAGGATCCTTGATCAGTTGCGACAAGGAGAGACCAGCAAGCAGTGGTTCATATGCTTTGGTGTTATTACCAAGCCAGTTTAGGTTGAGATCACCTAGGACGATTAGCTCATTATGTCAGGTCACGGCACCCACTGCGTCGAGGAGAACGGACAGCCCCTCTAGGCCACTCTTAGGAGGATTGTAGGTAAATATGACATGTATCTTTTTGGTCATCCTGAGCAACAGCACCGTGTGCAGTAACTTGCAGGGGGACTGCACTGGCTGTAGACAGGGTAAAACTGACAGGTTGAGGTGGCTTCTATAATAGACCAAGATGCCACCCCCTTTTTTCCTGGATGATCAAGCCTGACAAGGTCATAGCCAGGGAGGGCACACACAGAATTTGGAGTAGATGGTTTTAGCCAGGTTTCCGTTATGCCAAGGATGTCAGGGCTGTGGTGGGTGACCCAAGCAAGAAGTTCCACCAAATTGGGCAGGAGAATACAGATATTGAGATGAGCTATTTTCAGCTCTTTGACAGTCGACCGGCCCACAGCAGCAGGGGCGGATAGGCAAGGTGGACCAGGGTTAAGCTTGATG
Organism: Neoceratodus forsteri; assembly: GCA_016271365.2. Lineage (NCBI taxonomy): Eukaryota > Metazoa > Chordata > Ceratodontiformes > Ceratodontidae > Neoceratodus > Neoceratodus forsteri. The sequence continues at coordinate 1,519,364,217 of CM028131.1, forward strand.
TCTCCCGCTAGCGCTAGGGTCACCAGTAGTAGCCCAAGGAGATGTCTTAAGGGAAGGGAGCCATCCCTTGCATGCAGCCTGCAGCCATATCACCTGACCATGCGTGCAGAGCACATGAGGCACCTCAGGTCAAGACTGCAGAGGACCCCGAGGGGTCTGCCTTCAGCTAATAGGTTGGAGAATGTGAAGTCAGTCTCCACCAGCTGGGTACAAGTGCCCCAGGGTTCTCCCGTGGTAGGGGCACCTGCACCAGTATGCCAGGGGATGCAAAGGACAGTGAGGAAACCAAAGGCGAGTGTACACATGAGTGGAAGTGACTTAAATAGGTGCTGAGGGTTCCCCATGTCCATACCAGAGGTATATGTCAGAGGGTGATGGTACAGAACAGTGCTGATCACTGGTTCCCAAGCAGCAGCCAGTGGTGACTCCCACACCAGGACAAAACACCAGATGCAGCTGGTTATCCAGCAGTTACCGCCTACTATTACTGTAAAACTTGTGAACCCATTCATACACGAGCACTGATTATGCCCCAAAGTTTGTGAGCACCCATGATATGCTGTGCTAAGCAAGCAACATGTAACAGTTAGGATTACAAAGCAGTAAAGTAGACAGGATTAATTTTGCTGGCAATTCAGACCAAAGAATAGCCAGTGCACCCTTGATGCGCCCTTGAGAGATAAGTGATCATACACCTAACACCTAGCAAACTGTACAGCAAACTGTATAACAGTATGTGATCATACACCTAACAAACTGTATAACAGGGTGCTTTAGATATTGTAAGACAAATCTGCTACTAGTTAACAACTGTAACGCAGGGTACTATATAAATTGTAGGACAGATATGCCAATAGATTTTGTATGGTAGCTGAGTTCCCGCCTATTGCCAGAGCAGATTAGTCCTGGGCAGCAGGATGGCGTGGCTACCGGGCATTTAAGGGGAGTAGGGAAAGGGGTGGGCCAGTGGGACAAAAAAGAAGTCCTCGTTGTTGCAGCAGCTACTTCTGCGACCGCTACCCAGCCCCAACGATTTTTCCCCAACAGTGTGAAATGTCAAGCAAAGTGTCCTGAATTTTCATCGGGGGAGGTCCGCTCGGTTTACCGGCACCTCAACCCCAAGGTGCTCCTTTCTTCAGGTGGATGCAAGGGGAGTTTCTGGCAAGAGCCGCCCTCTCCCCCCTGGCGAGAATGCAGTCCCAAGTTCAGGAAATCAGGCCAGCCTTTAAGCCAGGCTGCCCAACGTCACTGCTGTTAGAGCCAATTGGTGCTGCTGCCTTTTTTAAAATGGCAGTTTGGCGCCAACAGATGCTGGGGCTCTGAATTTAAACAAAGGGCTGCTGACGTTGAACAGAAAAACAAGTCCTCATTGTTGCAGCAGCTACTTCTGCTGCTGCTACCCAGCCCCAACGATTCTTCCCCAACAGTGTGAAATGTCAAGCAAAGTGTCCCGAATTTTTGTCGGGAGGTCCGCCTGTTACACCAACCCGAGGTGCCCTTTCTTCAGGTGGATGCAGGGGAAGTCTCTGGCAAGAGCCACCCACTCCCCCTGGTGAGAATGCAGTCCCAAGTTCAGGAGCTTGAATTTCTTGCACTAAAATGGGTAGTGGTGGTGCCAAGACTCTGTTCAAAACTGACAATAATCCCCTCACCTATGTCCAGACCTCAGCTAAACTGTCCGCCACAGGGCATCGCTGGTTGTCTGCACTTTCCACTTACGACTATTCCATGGAGTATCAACCGGGCCTGAACCACACTGATGCTGACATCCTTTCCAGAAGGTCTAACTCTAATATAAATTGGGTAAGAATGTCTGAACAGTCTGTCAAAGCCCTCGGCCAAAAGTTCGACAAAGATGAGCATTCCTCCTCTGAGACAGTTGACTGATTAGTGGATTGCTTAGGGCCTCCTGACACTTGTGTTCCTGCAGCCTACTGCCATCTTGCAACCTTAGACCTTAGCACCTTGCCTCAGCTCACCCCTGAAAATGTACAGTGGGCACAGACACAAGACCCCATGATTAAACCTGTGCTTGATGCCCTACGTGCTGAAAAGGATGTGTCCAAACTCCATTCCCCAGATCCCAGGAAGGCATTGTTGTTTAAAGAGGACCCCAGACTTAAATTGCATAACCAGCTACTTTATAAACCATAAACAGACAAGGTCAACTTGACAAGCAGCAACTGGTATTACCTACAGCTTTCAAACACTTGGTACTATGGGCCCTCCATGATCAGATGGGACATTTGGGTTGTGACCGAACTGCAGATTTGGCTCATGCTCGGTTCTACTGGCCAAAGATGGGGGCTGTCATTGAGGCCCATATCAGGACTTGCAGCCATTGTCTCCAAAGGAAAGCTCTGCCCCAGAGGGCTGCACCCTTGGTCAATATCTCAACCGGCATGTCCATGGAGAGAGTGTGTTTTGACTTCTTGTGTCTGGAACCTGACCAGAAGAATGTTGGAAATGTGTTAGTGGTGACTGATCATTTCACACGTTATGCCCAAGCTTACCCAACTAAGGACCAGAAAGCATCTACAGTGGCCAAGGTCTTAATTGAAAAGTTCTTTGTCCATTATTGCGCACCTCAGAGAATTCACTCTGATCAGGGGAGAAACTTTGAAAGACATCTGATCAAGGAAATGCTGTCACTCTGGAGAGTGTGAAAGTCCCGAACTCCCCCCTAACACCCCAGGGGGATCCGCAGCCTGAAAGGTTTAACAGGACCCAACATGACATGCTAGGTACACTTCATCACCAGGACAAGTCCAGATGGAGCCAACAGATCAGCACCTTGGTACACGCCTATAATTGCACCAAAAGTGATGCCACTGGGTTTTCCTCCTACTGCCTGATGTTTGGTCAGGAAGCCCAGTTGCCTGGAGGCATTTGCTGTGGGGTGTCCCTGGATGGAGTCAAAGCTGAGAACTACCTACAATATGTTCAAAAGTTAAAGGCCCAGCTAAACCATGCCCAACAACTGGCACAAATCATGGCTGCAAAGAGAAACTTGTCAAATAAAGAAAGACATGACCGGCGTGTCAAAGCTCAGGAATTGCTACCTGGACATCAGGCTTTGTTGCAAAACTTGGGACTGCATGGAAAGTACAAAATTGCTGATAGATGGTACGACCTTCCTTATGTTATTGTCAGTAAGTTGGAAGATCTGCCAGTCTATAAAGTGCACCCTGAAAACAATCCACAAGCCACCAAGACAATGCACTGGAATCATTTGCTGCCCATTGGTCAAGTAATCATAGACTCTGTACCCCAAGACACTGCCCCTCCAGGGCCTGTAACTGGAGCTGCAGCCAAAAAGAGACAGACAGCCCCTTCTCCAGTTGTCCAAGATTTAAGGCCTTCCCCTAGGCAGGCCTAAAATGACATTGATAGCCAGTCTGAGTCTGAAGACAGTGAGTGTGAGGCATCCTATTACCCATCTTATGAACTGAGTCAGTTGTTTCAAGGCAATCCCATGTACAATTTCGGAGATAAAGCTGGACCTTCAGAACTGCCTAACCCTCCAGCCTTCTCCACAGATCCTGTGCCCCTGAAAGTGAGGTGCGAAGTGTGACTTCTGAGGTAGCTGACTCTTTGTGTCTGGCAGAGTCATGTGAATTGCAAGAAAGAGAGCCTGCAACGGAAAGCCTTCCTGGTGACATACTGGAAAATACAGACCTTTGTGAAAGTAATAATCCAGAACCTGCTATGACAAATGGTAATAATGGAATGGATGATGTTGAGAGTGTTAGCCAAGTGTTACGAGACTTAACTTCCATGGAATCCCCCTGAAGGGTGACTCTAGGCTTCCTTTGGATTCCAGTACTGAAAGCCATGTTGCTGAGCCAGAGTTAACAGAACAAGGAGCAGAAAGTGCTTCCAATATAGAATCAACAACCAGTGCAGAGGTACTCCTCACTACAGGAGCAGAATCCGATGCAAATGTTGAAAATCCTGAACCTGTGTCTGTTCCTCCAGGAAAGTCTGGAAGAGCCACCAAACCAGTGATATGCCTCAGTTACGACTCCCCAGGGGGGCCTTTGGATCTTCCCTTGCATGTTGTGCACAAAGGAATCTACATTTCTGAAAGTTCTCTCCCCAAATTGAACTATTTTGCTACTTCCAGGTTAGTAGTTAAGCCATCAAACACTGGTGTCCCTGCCCCATGCAGCCCCCATGTGGCTGATAGGGATGGGCCCCCAGCCATGTTAGTTAAAATACGGGAAATAGTACAGACCCGAATGGTCAGAGTAATGTGGTTACCTGTTTAAACTACTTTTTGAAATGCTGTTATGTGTATGACAAGTGTATGAAAACTGTGATCTTTACATTAAATATTGCTATCAGGAAAAAGTATAGTAATGCTTAATGTTCATGTGTTTTGCTGATGCATCAGTTTTCTTTTTGTTATGGTATACCAGATGGAACATGCCTGTTTTAGTATAATGTTTCCTATAGAATATTACAGTAAGCATAGACTTGATGTGGACGCCAAGTTTTTCCAGGCAAGGAAGAGTGCAACTCCCCTACAAATAGGGGTTCCTGTAATGTCTTCCTGGACTTCCTAATGCCCACTGTCAAGATGGTGTTCTCTGTCCAGCTGTTTAAAATTGCCTGCATAAGAGTGATATAGTAAGCCTCCATGCTTGTCTCTTTAAGAGAACCATTATGCTGTGTTAGAAAATTAGTCTGGACTGGGTCTGAGTGATTCAAGGCTCGTGACCAGCCAGGTAGTCCATATTTCTGCTTCATTCTGCAGTCACTATTTGTGCAGAGGGAGCTCTGTTAGCAGAAGTACTTATTTACTGTTTGTTATAATAATAATGCTATAGGAGTTTGTCTAATGTAACCCCCCCTACAAATGGGGGTTCCTGAAAAGTCTTCCTTGAGCTTCCCTAAATGCTCACTGTATGGCTGGTGTCCCGCATTTTTAGCAGTTCAAATGTATTGCCAGAGGTTGCCTGTATAGCCTCCGTGTACTGTCTCTTTAAGAGCTGCCTAGATTGCAGTTAACCTGGGAGGGGGGCTGAGTGTTGCTATGCTTGAGTCCTGCCCAGACTGCCAGATAATCACTCCATTTCTGCCAGCACTATTAGCGCAGACGGAGCTCTGTTAGAAGATGTTTTTATTTGCTGATCATTTGTTAGAATAGTAATAATATTGTAGTTTGTTCTAACCTGCCTTCTTTGCAGCATGGGCAGTTCTGTTTATTTCCACCATCTTGGTCCTGGACTGCTGAAATGGGCCAATCAGTACCTTTGGGGACTTTAAAATGGAGCTTGTCCCCAGGGGTCTTGTGGGAGCAAAATTCTGTAGGAATTATAGTTTCGGGCTTTTGGTGCCTAAATGAACCTGGAGGGGGAGCACTTGTTGTGGCTTGACAGACAGATCAGTCAACTGAACCTTTTGGATCCTGGGGAAAGTCCCAGGCTGCTTGCAGCTACTTTCCATTTAAGTTGGAAAGTGAAAGAAGTAACAGCTCGAAATAGTCAAGCAGTAATCCTGCATAGATTCGCACAGGAGAACTGTGAAAGGGCTGAGTTTTGGCCTGCATGTCTGCCTACTGTCCCTGAGAGGGAAAATAGAGTTGATTTAGATTGAATCTGAGTTGTGAGAATGATTTAAGCCACTGGACTGTGACCAGGCTTTAACCTGAAGAAGACCGAAGATTTGCTGAATGCGATCGTCCTGTCAGGATTTCCAGCCACCTCTGAACTACTGGTTTGTGCAGAGACTCTGTAATTGCGGCCAGATAGCAATCTGCCTGGTACAGTAGAATTTCTTACATGTAAATGTGCTGTGTGCTGTTAGTGGGTCATCATTTGGTTACCCACTGTGTGCTGAACTGTGTTCTGCTTACTGGAGGCTGCATCCAGCTCCCATAGACTGAATCCGTAATCATCTCCATTGGGTCTGGGATTTGCCACACTGGCCCAGCCAGACTACCCATTGCACAGAGAAAGCCATCGACAAGAGACCTACTTGGGGATCAGCCCCCTGCTCATGCTTTGAATGGGAATGACACCTCGGTGATTCGTGTGGGCCATACTTCTCCTGGCACACCAGTTCAACAACCTGCTGTCTCAATTTCATCCTGCCTGTGTCCTGTATTGGGTATCGTGAGTAAACATCAGGGTAGCTCCCTGCAACAACAGCTACATCTAAAGTGTTGTCATCTGATCGCTTTGTTGTCTTTTTTGTCATGAACTGAGCCCTCCGGCTCTGAATTACAAATAGTGTGTGTTGTGCATGTTGCTTTCTTCCATCACAGGGCCCCCTACCAGCTGGGACGCCGGCATACTCCAGGCAACGTTCCTGGCTAGCCCACCATCTTCCTACCTGGGTAGCCAAAGTGTGTGACTGTGTAGGGACTCTGAAATACATGCATAACTGTCTGATTGATATAGCCTTTAAACAAATTAACCTGATTACGCCCATCCCTTGTTCAAGTCCCCTGAATAAATCAGATCTAACTCTTTTTGCGTTTAACTTGACTGCGGTTCCAGTTTGTGCCAAGAGTACTGTACTGTTGCTATTTGCTGTACATAACCTTGTTTTACAGGGGTCCCCAGGGTCGAGCTAGAGGAACCAGCTCTGGTGGTAAGTGCAAACAGTGTGGGTAATTGCTTGGTGAATAAGGGGTCATTGTGAAAGTGATTAGTGTATATCGTTCAGGCCACTAGAAGGGAAAGAGGGGGGTTACAGTATCCCAGAGGGCTGTGCCCAGGTCAGCTTGACCACTAACAACCCTGACCTCCAGGTGGAGGCACCCGTTTCAGTACCCAGGCCCCTTAACCTGCTACTAGCCAAGCAGGCAGGGGTAGTAGCCCTTGGGATAGCGCCACCTAGGGGTTACACTAACCTGCTTCCATTTGCAGCATGAACATTTGGATTGGAGCCACCATTTTGGTTCTGGAACTGCCAGTGTTGGACCAATCAGAACCCCAAGGGACCCAAGATGGAGATTGTCCCCAGAGATCTTGTGGGATTTAAGTCTGTAGGAACTGTAGTTTTTAAGGTTTGGCACTTAAATGGACCTGGAGGGGGAGCCCTTACTGTGATAGACATTTCTCTCAGCCAACCAAACCTTTTGGATTACTGGGAAAGCCCAGAACTGCCTGAAGCAGTGTGTCAGTTGTGAGTTGGAATTTGGAGAGAGAACAGCTCGAGTCATCGAGCAGCTGCTCCTGCATAGAAGCATGGGAGAATCAGCAGGAAGGCTATGCTGGCCTACCTGTCATAATCTCCAGTGTGAAGAGCTGCCTTGAGCGTGAAAGTTGGATTTATCTGATTGCCTGATTGAGACCTGTGTCTGAACAGAGAAAGTGTGTTGCTGCTACTTGACAGTGGACTGAGGACTTGCTCCAGAAGCGGTTGGCCTGCCCGGTACAGAAGTAAGCCTCAGATCAAAGGGTTTGTGCAAAGAAGCTGCGATTTGCAAACAAACTTTATCCGAACTGTGACAAGTTACTTTAAGTGTTATAAATGTGCTGAATGTGTGGTGTGGGTTGCAGTTTGGTTCACCACCACGAGTTCTGTCATGCCAGCTGGAGGCTGTTCCAGGACTTAGCACGGACTTCTTCCAGACTGCTCTCTCTGCCTGGGCCCTGTCAAATCAGTCTAGGCTACCGCTCCCGATTCAGAAACATTTCTGGTGAAAGACCTGCTAGAGGATTTAGCCACCTGCTCAACACCACCGAACAGGCAGTGATCACCACGGTAAGTTATGTAGGCCTTGCTTCCTCTGGCAATCCAGTACAACACCCATGAGGTCTTCATCTTGCCTGTCCTGCATCCTGGTCTGGGTAGCATGAGTACAAAACAGAACAGCTCCCTGCAACAAAGCTGCAACCATTTGTGTGTTCATCTGATTTTCTTGTGTTGGGGTTTATTGCAATGGACTGAGCCATCTGGCTCCGGATTACAAATATTTGCTTGAGTGCATGTTAGTTGAGTTCTTCCTTCCTAAGGGTCCCAACAACAGCTGCAACACCAGCCTACCCCGGGCAACGCTTCATGCTAGCTTGTTCACCAACTGGATACCCAGGGTTGCGGGACTTGGTCAGAGGGACTTACAGTGCATGCTAATCTACCTGAATTTAATCAGATTGGCCAATCACTGCTAGATTTATGCCCCGCCCTTGTTCACATCCCCCGAATAAATCAGATTGTGTTTTTTCACGTTTAACCTGGCTAGTGTATACCTTATTGGTGGGGATACAGTACTGCTATTGTATTGTTGTATAACTGGTCTTACTTTCCAGGGGGTCTGCAGGGAAACTGCTGAAGATCCAGCCCTGGTGGTAAGTGGAAGGGGTGTGAGCATATCATTACTGTCATATGGTAAATGTGAATGTTTTGTTGCTTAACTATTTGGGCCACTAGAAGGGTTGGTGGGTGGTTATAGCATCCTGGAGGGCTATACCAGCAGCAGTTATGCTACCCCAAAACCATTCCTCTGGGTGGAGGCACCCGTTCACTGAGCTCAGGCCCCCTCAACCTGTGCCTAGTCATGCAGACAGGGGTAGTAGCCCATAGGACAGTGCCACCTAGGGGTTACAACTTGATACCTTCATCTGTGAGTTTAGGCCTCATGGGTATTTTAGAAGTGAAGTGATAGTGGGGCTGCAGGGAAGAAGCAGGGATTTGTAAACATTCACTTTGTTCTTGGACAAGTGGCCATATTCCTTTATGAGGGCAAGCAGTTCTGGGATCGAGTCCTCTAATTTACTTAGGGTGAATATGATGCCATCTGCATAGGCTAATGCCTTATTTGGGTCTCCTAAGCAGATGTCATGAATCTGAGGTGTAGATGTATAGCCTGTAGGAACAGTTTGAGGGCCAGGACAAACAGGAAGGAAATGGGGCAACTTTGGTAGGTATCCCTGCCTATCGGAAAAGCCAGGATGGGTAAACTATTTGTTACCACTGAGGCTGAGACATCCTGGTACAGGATTTTTACACATTCTAAGAGGCTTCTAAGAGGCTCTCTTTGCAAGGCAAGATGGCGGCCGTGCTGGGCTGCCATCTGGGGAGTTTGTTGCATGAAAAGAGAGGAATTACTTTTTATTTATTAGTTTTTACTAGTATAGTTAGGCATTGAGATTAGGGTAAACAGAGTTAGTTAGGAGGAAAGTGAGTAAGTGCTAGGAGCCTAGATTTTTTATTTTCTGGTCAGTAGCCCCAAAGTGGTATATGTCTGCACACACTGGTCGGAGGACAGAGCTTCAATTGATGTAACCTGCCTACCTGCCTGTCTTTTGTTTGGGAGCTAACCAAGAGTACCTTTTTATTGCTGGCTTGGGTCCATCTTCCATTCTCCGTCTTTTTGTGGCAGAGATTTTGGGCTGCCACACACCAGGTGACTGCCTGCTGTGGAGAGCTGCCATGCTACAGTAGAGAACTGCTGGTGACTGAGGTGGAGAACTGCCCCAGACAATCGTTGGTAACTGTGTGCAGTGGGGAACTGCCGTGGAGTTGAGTCATCGGCTCGAGGAGTAGCTTGGAGTGGTTCCTCGGGGTGTGGAAGCTAACCGTGGTTGAACGGAGGAGTCCATTAGTTGGTGGAGTGGAGCTGCGGGTGAACTCAGGAGTGGGTTGCTGTTTCTGTAGCACTCAGTGCCGTTTGGGGCTTTGTTTCCAGGTCAAGTATGTGCTACTCCCAGGATTAGACTGAGACCTGTCTGTTCTGCTGTTTTGTCATCAATTTACTGAGGATATTTGGCACACTTTCTTCCATTTTGAAGGACAACTTGATAGGGGTGACGTGTTGGTGAGCCCCCTTGCAGGTACTGCTGTTTCAATCTCTGTCCAGGACGAGAGTGGGGTGGTAAGAGGCCTGAGTGGCCTCAATCAGTCAAGATCTCCTTTCTGTATTTTCTATCAACTGGCTTTAGAATGTTAGCCTGATTCCAATTCCTATGCCATGAGAGGGCTTATTAGACTCTAGGAATCTGGATTTCCAGGGGGTCAGAGGCCCTGGCTGTAATCTGACTTTCTTGAAACTGAACCCGAGATTTGCTCAGGGGGGTGAGAGCCCTCTGGGTTTTTGGACTACAGTGGGAAATTCTTGGACTGTTTTGGGGCTTACTCTCTGTTTACTGGCTTGGTTTAAGATCTAACTCCCTTTGTGCTAAATTTTTTATTTATTTTGGGTTGGGGAGGGTGTTGGGGTTGTGGTGTGTGGTGAATTTGTGTGTGTGTGGGTGTGTGGATGGATGATTGACTAAACCTAGCTCTGATTTTTAGTGTATAGGCAGTAGTAGTTTTTAGGATGGGGTTCCTCCTCAGGCCCAAGTATTGGCTTACTCTCCCTCTCTCCTTAAAGATCTTTGCCCCTTCTTCACTCCACCACTTGATGCCGTGGTATGGTGGAGGTGTAAAGAGCTGGATATCTTGAGGAGTGGTACTAAGGGGAGAGCGAGGAATAGAGAATAATGCATATGTAGGGGGTTGGTATGCAGTTTTTGCACCCAAGGTGTGAGATAGAAACCTCGAGGCGTTGCTGAGGAGGTTTCACTAGTATCACACACCGAGGGTGTGTTTAAGAAACTGCCTATCAACCCTTCACAAATGTTTTATTTTTTACAATAACTGGTGCAAAAATAATAAATATGGTACCTTATGGTCATGTGTTCAAGTCAGGAAAAGCGGATCACTTTTGTAGCAATGGAAAAAACAAACACCACTTCAGATTAAAACGTTCTTTTAATTTATTTAAATAAACGCATTAGAACAAATCCTCCAGCTTCAGTGTCTGTTGTTGTGTTATCTCGATGGGTCGGGGTCATTCCAGTCTGAAGTGAAAGTTCATGCAGCCTAGGGAACCAGTAAGGGGTAGTGGGGAAAGTGCCTTTTTAGTAGAGCATTTTTTGGCTAGTAAGTACTTAATTTTTCCCTGTCACTGCTGCAGGCGGCAACTAAACGGTTCTCCACTGTGTGACTTTTCAATGTTCTGAGCTGTTTAATTTCTTTTAAAATGAGGTTAGTGCTGTGAGTGTGAGTTTATGGTTGGAGAACCGTCTCGTGCTGCCTCAGTCTGTTTGATTGGTCTGTACTGCTTTGGGCTTCTTGGCGCGAGACTGTAAAAGTCATATCAACCTGCGGGTTGATACAAGTTTTTTCGTATCAACCTGCAGGTTGATACGACTTTTTACAGTAATCAAAAATGGGTTGATAACAGGGGTCACCAGTTATTATAGAAGGATGTAGCCTGGGGGAGCCAATTTGAGTTGTGGGAACCAGGAGATGCCTTGAGTTAAGGAGACAGCTGGAGCATGGTCCCTCGTACCTTGTCCCTGTGCACAGGGTTTCCTCCGGACTGAGAGGACAAGTAACTGATGAACCAGCCCCAGCCTTTCATCCTCTTTGGGCAGTGCTCTGCAATGCCAGGTTGATGGCTAATAAGACCACTATAATGGCTGGTCTTGTTTAGTCCGTCAATCTAGCTTACATTATGGAGACCTGGCTGGGGGATACCTCGGTCTCTGTGCTAGAGCCGTCCATTCTGGCTGGGTACTCTGTTGTGCACTGCCTGAGGAAGGACCATGGGGGGGGGGTGCAGTCTGTTTTGGGTCAAAGCTGGGCCTGACGGTACACCCAGTTGGGGACACTAGTTCTTTTGAGTGTGTGGCAGTGAAGGGGGTCTTGGCATGGAGTTTAGAGTGCTCCTGGTCTACTGTCCACCTGGGTGGGACCGGGGGTTCTTATAGGAGTTGCCATCATTTGTCACCAAATATGTGTTGGAGTCACCAAGACTTCTTACAGGAGTTGCCATCCTTTGTCACCAAAAGTGTGTTGGAGTCACCCAGATGGATTATTCTCGGTGATTTCAACACCTGGGTGGACAATGTGGCATCTCCCGGGGCCAGAGATCTCCTACTAAGTATAGAGGCTCTGGGCCTGATCCTGCACTCCACATCAGGGACCCACCAATCTGCCCATGTGCTCAATCTGGGGTTCTCCCTGGGGCTTGAAATTGACACCTTCAAGATTGATCGCCATTTGGGCTGATCATTGCACCATCGGGTTCAGCTTTAAAAAAAAACCTGAATGTCCCACCCTCAGTGGAAATGGTCCAGTTCCGCCCTTTGAGGGGTGTTGGACTTGAGGGACTGGTAGCAGAGCTGGACATTTTGTCTGTGTTGGAGGCTTGCACTAGAGGTCCAGGGGAGGCAGTGGTGGCCTATAATAGTGCTGTTACTGGGGTCCTTGACCATCTGGCACCAATCTGTGTATGCCCCCTTGTCTCACACCTTGGCTTCCTGTGGTTTGATGGAGAGCTAAGGGAGTTGAAGACAAGGGGGTGGAGGTTGGAGAGGCGGTGGAGGAAGACTGGATCTCGGGAGGACAAGCTGGTTCTGATGACTCACTATGATGAGTATCAAAATGCAATCATTCAGAAAAAGACAAGCTTTTATGTCTAGGACAATTGCAGCCAGGAGGAATCGATTGGCTCAGCTCTTCTGGGTTGTAGACAGTCTATTAACATCCAGCCTATCTGGAACCCATTAGAGCCTTTTCTGCTCACAAATGTCAGGAGTTTGCTAGATTCTTCTCAGACAGAGTGTCCTCTGTGAGGTCCGAGATTGCTCCAAGTGGAATTCAGTCATCCAGCAGTGATGTGCCTCGTGTGAGCAAGTGCAGTCGGTCACCCTGGAGTGAGTTCCAGCCTGTGACAATGCAGGAGGTTTGTGGGATAATCCTCGGGCTGAAATTAACATTCTGTGACCTGGACCCAGGTCCAACAAGGATACTAGTTGGCTGTGTTGAAGCCCTGGGCCTGGTCTTTGCCAGAATTGTCAAGAGTTCCTTATCAGCCAGGGTCTTTCCGGAGTCTTTAAAATAAGCTCTGGTTAAGCCCCTCCTGAAGAAATCATCCTTGGACCCCGACGTCCTGGCAAATTACTGCCCTATCTCGAATCTTCCCTTTTTGGAGAAGGTTCTTGAGAAGGTGGTAGCAGAACAGCTAGAGGATTGTCTCATAGACTTCCAAATTTACAAACCTTTCCAGTCGGGATTTAGGGCCTTGCACAGCATAGAGATGGCATTGGCCAGGGTGCTGAATGATCTGCTCAGGGCAAGGAATCAGAGAGAGCATACAATTCTTGTCCTCCTTGATCTCTCCTCCATGTTTGACACTGTGGACCATGGGGTGCTGTTGGACAGGCTGAGGGAGTATGTAGGACTCACCAGCAAGGTCTACAGCTGGTTTGTGTCCTTTTCCCAGTGCAGGTCTCAGAGGGAAGTGTTGGGAAATTGTTCCTCAAGCCCGAGAGACCTGCTCTGTGGAGATCCCCAAGGCTCTGTCCTCTCCCCCTGTTGTTCGCAGTGTATATGCTGCCCCTGGGTGAGGTAATAAGATGGTATGAGCTGAGTTTTCATTGTTACACTGATGATGTTTGGCTCTACATGCCTTTCACACCTGGTAGACCTGATGCTGTCAATGTGCTGAATAAATGCTTAGCCAAGATCCAGGCTTGGACAGTGTTGAACTGGCTGGGAGTAAACCCTGGGAAGACTGAGGTACTAGTGGTAGAGCCGGGTTGAAGGGTTGGACTTGGAGTCTCTGGCAATATGTTGGGCCTTTTTATAGGCCCAACTGAACTGGAGGATTCACTGAGGGTGAAGAATCTGAGCACTGTGTTTGACAGCTGACATTTGATTCCAAGGTGTCAGCAGTCACCCGGATTGGATTCTATCATCCCCAGAGCATCTCCCAGATCAAGCCCTTTGTCCCATCCGAAGACCTGGCCACACTGGTCCATGCTTTTGTGACTTTGAGGCTTGATGACTGTAATGCCCTCTACCTTGAAATCAGAGGTGGTGTGCTGTGGCGCCTGCAGCTGCTGTAGAACACAGTGGCATGGGTGTTGACTGGTCATTCTAGATTCAGTCATATCACCTCTGTGCTGTGTGAGCCACACTGGCTGCTGGTGCATCACTTTCAAGATAGGTCTTCTGACCTACAAGACCCTACACAGATTGGGTCTGGGTTACCTGAAGGACCTCCTGGATCCCTATGTCCCATCTCGCCCTCTCAGATTGGCTCTCCTGGAGATCCCCAGAGCAAGGGTGAAGAGCTCTGGGGACTGAGCATTTGAAGTGGCTGCTCCGGGAAGCACCATCTGTTGAAATGTTTAAGCGTCAATTAAAAACATTCTTATTTATGCAAGCTTTTGGAGTCTGAAGAGGGCTGTTTTTAAGAATTTGAATAGGACTGGCTGTTTTAACTATATTTTAGATTTTAATTGTTTATGTTTTTATTATTATTCCCTGTCCTGTTTATCGATGTATGTATATATCTGCAATTATGTTGAAAGGGCACCCTGAGCCTTCTGGGAAGGGTGCCCCAAACAAATAAAATATACTACTACTACTACTACTACTACTACTACAACATTCTACAAACATCGGGCCAAAATCAAAGCATCTCAGAATGTGAAAGAGGTACCCTCATTCCACCCAGTCAAACGCCTGCTTGGCATCAAGGGAGAAGAGCATCACTGGGGGACAGAGTGAGTGGCATGCCAGATCAGATATGTGAGGCATCTCATATTATCTGTGCACCTGCAGCCAGGTTCAAAACTTAGTTGGTCTCTGTCCACCAGGGACTCTGTAACTTGGCTCATTCTATTTGCTAGCACTTTGGTGAAGGCCTTACAGTCCACTGTGAAGCATGAAATAGGATGATAGCTATCACACAGCTGTGGTCAGTTCTCATAGAAAGGGGCAAGACCCCAGTCTTGCATGGCACTGGGTTATAATGTCGCAAGACATTATGGCGCATGGCTAAACAGCACTGCTAATACAGCGTGATTTATGCCATGTGGCATAACTCTTTTTTCTGTGGGGGGCTGCACCCCCGGATCCCCCCACTAAAGATTCTCAACTCCCAGGGGGTCCAACTCGGGGAGCGCACAAAGTTTTGAAAAGAATAACATGTCTGGGACTGGGACTCAAACCCAGTTCCTGCTGCTGTGGCTCTATCCTGTGAGCCACAGCAGCTGCTTGGTGGAACCCACTCCCAGCAGAGGTCTTATCCTCTGCCTGGGAGTGTGTGAATGGTGCAATACCGTGTACAGCAGTATATGCGGTATTGCACCATTCACTGTCCTAGACAGCGCTCTTACGGGTTAGCTATAATGTCGTATGCAATTAAGTGTATGGCATTATGACCCGTTAGGGTCTTGCATGCTTCAGTCAGGACATCTAAGAGGGCCCCAGGAGCATGACCCGAAATGTGGCCAGGAATTCCACTAGGAGGCTGTTACTGCCTGAAGCTTTCCCAGATAGCATCTTTGCAATAGTTGAAAAATTGCTATTCCACTTAGCAATATGGTTTATAGTATAATGTAGAAAGTTACCACTTCATATTGAAACTGTACAAAAAGAAGAAAGCTAAACTGGTAAAGAGTAAATAAATGTTTACATGACCTGAACAAAACTCTGTTCCCATAGGGTAGAACTTCTGAGAATGTGAGTTTATTCATTAAATATGAACTGGGAGGTCTAAAATGTTATCACCCAGGTCATCAAAACACCCACCCAGCTACATGCCCGCATGGGGACATCCACCCTACTAGACCTAGTTTTCACCAACCGCCCCCACAAAATAACAAGCACCCAAGTCCTCCCCGACACCCTAAGCGACCACTCACCAGTACTCTGCAACTGGTCTGGTACCCCCCTCAAAATGGTGCCCAAAATTACCACACAACGTAAACTAGGGCCTGGCAAATTACCCCTTTTCAAGGCCCACCTCAGAGATTGGGACTGGACACCCCTTACAAATACACTCAACCCTGACCACGCCCTCAAACTGTTTGTCAACATCTTTAACTCAGCCTGTGACAAGTTCGCCCCTTTATCCAAAACTATGACCAAGGGGAATCATGCCCCATGGTTCTCGGACCACCTTCAAGGCCTTCTACGTCAGCGTGATGCACTATGGCACCTGGCCAATGAGACCCAATGGCCTCAGGACAGGCAACGCTTATCGGGAGGCCTGAAACAAAGTGCATTTGGCCATACGTGACCGGCCAAGGCAAACCATTACAAAGCCACCTTAACCTCCGCCTGGGAAATGGGCGTAAGTTCTGGGAGAACATAAAGGAACTCTGTGGCAAAGGCCCAAATCTCCACCTGACCAAATACTCATAGATAGTAGCCTCTCCACCGACCCTGTCAACATATAGCCACTGACCCTAAATACACGCTTTCATAGTCTCCCATGTGTTGCCCCCAATTTCTTGACCCCCGGCCGGACAGTATCATCCCCCACCCCCCATTTGCGGCACCTTTCTACCTACAAGTCCTTACACCAGAGACTGCGAAACCCTACCTTACCAAAGCTTTAAGCAAAAACCACTACAGTCACGACTCCCTAGACCAAAGACTTCTCTGTCTCACCCTTCAGGAAGTCCTGGCCCCTCTCACCCACATTCTTAATCGCTCCCTCTGCCAAGGGAAATTCCCCGCCCACTGGAAATTGGCCTACATTACACCTATCCATAAAAGTGGTGACCGAACATCCACAAACAACTACCGCCCCATTTCTATCTTACCCCCCTCCCCCCGTTGAAGGCACTAGAATGCATAGTCGCCAACCAACTCATTGAACACCTCAATAAATATAACCTTCTATCCAGGCAGCAACATGGTTTTCAAAAGGACCGCAGCACCACTACCGCCCTCCTTGAATTTACCTCCCATGTCCACTCAGTCCTGGACCATGACCACCTCACGGGTGCCATCTTCGTGGACCTATCTAAAGCATTCGACACAGTAAACCATGCCCTCTTACTAAACACCTTGGCCTACATGGATTTCTCCGATGACACCCTAAAATGGTTCTCCAGTTATCTCTCCGATAGAATGCAGATAGTCAAGGTAGGCCCTGTCCTATCACCCTGCCTCCCAATCCGATCCGGTGTCCCACAGGGCTCCATACTTGGCCCCCTACTTTTCAGCCTATACCTCAACTCCCTCCCATCCTCATGCCCCGGAAATCTGCTCCTTTATGCAGATGATGCAGTCTTGTTTGCCTGTGACCCGGCCCCCCTCAAACTCCACCAAACCCTCCAGCACTCCTTCTGTGAAATCGAAGACTGGCTCACCACCCAGCATCTTATTATCTACTATAAGACTAAAGTCATGATATTCACCCACCCTCAGAACCCACACAAGAACCTATGCCCCAAATTTCTCACTGCCAATCAGACCCCCCTAGAACAAGTATACAACTTTAAATACTTAGGGATCACATTAGACCCCGCCCTTAGCTTTAATCAACATATCCTCCACCTAACGACCGCCCTTAGCTCCAGACTAGGCGTGCTGTACCGGTACAAACACTGCCTCACCCCTGAAGCACTACAGCTTACCGTAAACTCCTCGATCCGCTCCCTGCTAGACTACGGCATCCTAATATACAGTGCTGCGCCCTCCACAACCCTAAGTAGACTCCGGCTTGTGCTCAACAAAGCCTGCCACCTCATCCTAGGGTGTGATCGCTTCACTCACTCCTGCTCCCTTTACAGCAGCACAAACTGGCTAGACCTGGATAGCAGAATCAGGTACCACACCTGCCTTATGACCAAAAAGGTATTACTAGGCCTCACCCCACCCTCCCTACATCAAATTATCCTCCCAAAACAACTAGGCAAAACAACCTGTAGCACAAGTAAGCGGCTACTATGGGTACCCCATGGCCAGACCTCCCAATACCAACGCACCTTCAGTTTCAGGGCTCCTTCCTGGACAAACTCCCTCCCTTTCCATATAACTGATGAAAGAAGGCTGGGCCCATATAAATCCAAGCTAAGAGAATACCTGCAGGCTTCAAATAGATGTGACTGCCCTTGATACCTGATCTGCCTTGCCTCTTTACAAACAAACTATTAGCAGGTCACTGTACCTAAAATGCATTTATGAAACATGACACTCAGCCTCCTTCAGAATATTTCTGTCATTTTTTGTTTTCCCTCCTGGCTGTGCTAAAGTACCTAAATCTCTGTTAGTCCTCTATGAAACAACCATGTAACCTGTTTTTTTTTTTTTTACTAATGTTACTTTGTAATGTGCTGTATTTCTGTATTTTAAGTCCCGTTCCTGTGCAGTTTACGTATGACGTGGAACCTTTGTAAATGAGTCTCTGACTCAAAGGTCTTTCTGAATATCACAATTAATAAAAAAAAATAAAAATTGTGTATCTCGTAAGTATTTAAGACAAATTCATATATTATTTGTATATTTTTTTGGGGGGGTCTTGAATATGCCACAGGAATGGCTATGAAACAGAAACATGGAAACATAGAATGTGATGGCAGATAAGGGCACTGGGACCACCTAGTCTGCTCATTTTCTTTCTTTTTTTTTAACCTTTGATTTTTTGCTGCAGACCCTACTTGATCTATAGCGCAATCTCTTCACCTCCCCTTACCCCTATGATTCTCTTGTGCCTTTCCCAGGAATTTTAGAACCCCACCACTGTTTTCGCCTCCACTACCTCCGCTGGAAGACTGTCCTAGGTATCCACCATCCTTTCTGTGAAGGAGTACTTACTCACATCCCTCCTGAATTTACCCCTTTCCAGCTTCATATCATGCCCCCTTGTTCTAGAGCACCTTTTTCTCTGAAAAATACCTCCCCTGTACTTTTTTTAACCCCACGAGGTATTTAAAGGTCTCTATCACATCCCCCTCCCTCCTCTCTTCTAGGGTGTAAATATTTAGCTCCTTTAGCCTCTTCTCATAGGGCTTCTGATGCAGACCTCGCACCATTGTAGTAGTCCTCTCTGAACTGCCTCCACTCTGTCAACACTCTTCCTGAGATGTGGTCTCTAGAACTGGACACAATGTTCAAGGTGAGGTCTTACCAGCAATCTATATAGGGGCAGCACCACCTCCATCTTTCTGCTGGCATTACCCTTTCTTATGTACCCCAGCATCCCAGTACCCCTTCCTACCACCTTGTCACACTAGCTGGCCACCTTCAGGTCATCTGATATAACTACCCCAGGTCTCTTTCCTGCTTGGTCTTTGTCAGTATCACTCTGCCCATTTTGTATTCTACTCCCCAGTTTCTATGGCCCAAGTGCATTATTTTGCACCAGTTTGCATTAGACTCAGATGCCATACCCTTGGCCACTCTTCCAGTATTTTCGGATCCCACCCATTCATTCCACCCCCCCAGTGTCCACTCTGTTGCAGATCTTGGTGTCATCCTCAGAGGCGTACCTTCCCTTTAAGTTCCTCTGCTATGTCACTTACAAAGATATTGAAGAGGACTGGTCCCTGTACTGATCCCTGAGATACCCTGTCGGTCACCCTTCCTCCCTTTCTCTGATCAAACTCCTTTTACCTCTACCTTCTATATCTCATCCTCTAACCAGTTTCTTACCCAGGTTATCACCTTATTACCCACCCCAAAGTTACCCAACTTGCTTACCAGTCTCCTAAGTGGAATGGTGTCAAAAGCCTTGCTGAAATCCAGGTAGGCCACATCCACTGCTCCTCCCTGTTCCAACTCCTTTGTCACCCGTTAAAGAAATCTATCAGATTTGTTTGGCATGACCTTCCCCCCTGTGAAACCATGCTGCCTTGGGTCCTACAATCCATTGGGTATAAGATATTCCACAATTTTTTCCTTTAATAGTCTTTCAATTAAATTACCCACCGCCAATGTCAGGCTTCCTTGCTACCACTTTGAGAAGTGGGACTACATCTGACCTACTCCTGTCCTCTGGGGCAATGCCGGTCTCTAGTGACCTGTTAAATAGGTCCATCAAAGGTGGAGACCGATACCTCATTGAGCTCCCTCAGCACCCTTGGATGTACCCCATCTGGCCACACAGCACTGTCCACCTTCATGTTGGTGAGTGCTTTCCAGACTGTCGACACAGAAAATAGACTAGTGTCCACTTCCCACCCATCAAAGCTCCTGGAGCCTTTTCATGATCTCTCCCCATCCCCTTCTACTGTGAACACTGAGCAGAAGTATTTGTTCAAGATATTTGATTTTCTTGATGCCCCCCCCCCGAAAAGCCCCCTGCCTCTTTAACTTTCCTTTTTTCACCAACATACCTAAAAAATGCCTTGTCCCCCTTTTAATATTTCCTGAACTATTCTTTTCTCAGTTTGTGCCTTTGTGCTCCTTACTGTTCTGCCTTCCTTCCTGTTTTCCTGGATACACTTTCCTATCTCTCTCTCTGAGTCTCCTTATACTTTCTGAATGCTACTCTTTAGTCTTCTACCTTCTTTCGAGAATCATAGCAGTCTCCTCTTTCTTTTGCTTACCTGCTTGACACAAAGGTTTGTTGCCTTCACTATGCCTTCTTTTAATTTGCCCACTTTTCCTCCACCCCCCTGGTCATCTCTCCTGCTAAGTCATTCCCGAGGTATTCCCCCATCTAAGTAAAATTTTTGTGTGGTTGGATTCTGCAGCTGTCCTTCTACTGAACCACACTGTATGGAGATCATTGGTCCCCAGATGGCTTCCCAACTTTATGTCTGCAACACTGTCCCTGTTAGTGAGCACCAGGTCCAGTATAGCCCCATCACGAATGGGTTCACAGACTAGTTGCCTGGGGAATGCCCCCTGCAGGGAGTCCAGGATGTTTCTGCTCCTAAATGAAGCCACAGCGGGAGGCTCCAATCCACATCTGGCATATGGAAGTCCCCCACCAGTACCATCTCCCCTTTTCTGCCATCTTGCCAGTTGCTTCTACAATTACCTTATCTATGTCCTCTGACTGTGCCAGAGGCCTGTAGATAACACCTGTCCAAATAGTGGCTCTGTTTCCCGACTCGAAGGTGACCCACACCGCCTCTGCTCCCCCTCCAAATTCCATGTATTTCTAGTGCTTTTATGCTTTCCTTCACGTAAGGTACCATTCTCATTCTCTTCCTTCCTACCCTGTCCCTTTTGAAAAATGCGTAACCTGGTATGTCCCTGTCATGGTGGTCAGTGTACCATGACTCAGTAATGGCCACAATATCCAGGTCAACCTCTGCCATGATGGCCTCTAAGTCTGCGATCTCCAGATTTCTAGCATTCACACACAAGGACTTCCAGATTTTGTTAGCTCTTTGCTTGTTCCTTCACCCTTTTTCCTTTTATTGCCCCTTCCTCTCACTTCCCTTCTGACTGCTTTGTTTTCCCCCTTCCTCCTTTGCTATTCCCCTTCTTACTTGATTAACTTGCTCTGTGGTGAGATACTTGCCCCTTGAGATCTCTATATACTCTAGCTCAGCCTTTGAGGGGGCAGATTCTGCTTCCCCTTTTTCTTCCACCACCCAATCGGGTAGTTTAAACATTCATCGAAGTAATGTTTAAACCATCCACTGAGAACTGTGGTTCCCCTCCTGGATGGATGCAGGCCATCACCTCTGTATAGGCTCTTATTCTCCCTGGTGGACCCCTAGTCCCCAATGTAACTGCACCCCTCCTTTCTGCACCATTCCTTCAACTGAAAGTTGAAGGCCCTGGTGCAGAGCTCCCTCTCCTTCCCCCTATCGTAGACAGGCAGCATCTCTGCAAAAGCTACAGAGCTTGCTACTTGTCTAAGACTTCTTCCCAGCTCCCTATACTCCCCTTGCACTGTTCCTGCCCCACCCCTAGTCCCCCAGGTGGACAATGACCTCCAGCTCCCCCTCCCTTCCTACTGCCCTAGCAATCCAAAGGATACACTTCCCATCCCTCTGGGCTGTGGCACTGAGTAGGCACCTAACCACCCCCTCCACTCCCTTTCCTATTGCCAACTCTATTCCCCTGATAATTGAGTCCTCCACCAGAAGTTGCTTCCTTCTTTTCTGGGGTCCTCTTTCATCCTTCTTGGGGACTCCACTAGGGAGGGCCCCCACATCTTCCCCTGCCACTACCACTGGTGCCTCCTCTTGGCAGTCCCACTCTGCCAGAGCAACATAGGAATTCTGTAGTGGTACAGGTTGTGGTTGAGGAATGTGCCTGTGACCCCCCAAAGCTTCTGGATCCCACCACCCCCTTCCTCCTCGAGCCCACTATAGTCTAGTCGCTCCTCTCATCTGGCATCCTTTGAGGTAACTGTGTCAGACTTGGTGGCCCTTGGGTAGGAGAAAAGGTCACCTGACTCCTAGCCAACATAGCTCCAAAATGCTGATTTATGTTTAAAATGATGTAAAATTAGTAACAGAACAAAGTAAATTAGGGGTCATGTATATATATAATGTGTATATTGTATATCAATCAATCAATCAATCAATCAAAATCTTTATTTATTCAGGCGGACATCATTGAGCAAAGCTCATTTACAAGATGGACCTGATAGGTCGAGAAACAACATGAAGGTACAATAACAGACATATACAAAAAACTTTCTAAATGAGCAGATGCAATAATATAAACATAAACACAAGCAGGGTAGCCAGAGATTTCAAGCTCCAGAATAGACTAAATCAGACAGTTATGACTGAAAAGTGGAAAGTGTTGGGGTTGTTGAAGTAACCTCTGAAAGAGAAGACATGGGGGCTGGTGGGAGTATTTGGATAGGAACTCAAACAACTAGTAGGAGTGAATGGGAAAAAGGTAAGTGCCAGGAGAAGCAGAAGAGGTTTCGGCAATGGTGTAGCAAAGCTGCATAGAAAGAAAGAAAAGAAAAGAAGTGGGGGGGTAAGTGGTGTGATTGGACTAGGCATTGTGAAAGCAGCTGCATATCTCAGGGAAGAGACTTGTGTATAGCTTTCTAAAGGATGCTATAGGTATGAAGGTGGTCAACTTTAGGGTCTTCTGCAGAGAATTCCAAGCAAATGCTAGAGAGTAGCTGATTGCAGATCTCCCATGCCGGGTGCAGGCTTTTGGTATCTTCAAAGTGATGAGGCTGTTGCTTCTTAGGGCATATGACCTAGCTGTAGCCAGTGTAAAGCAATCTAAGATATAGGATGGAAGATTGTTAGACAGAGCTTTGTAAATCCATAAAGCAGCATTTTTGTTCCTTCTGAGGTGTAAGGATGTCCAACCAACTACAGCATAGAGAGAGCAATGATGAGTGTTGAAGGAAGATCTGTGATGAATCTTAGAGCTCTGTGCTACAGGTATCAGTTTACTTAAGTAGGAAATAGTACATTTGGCCATATAGAAAATCTGCATAGTCAGATGGTGAGTAGAAATGAGGCCTGGATTTAGTCTCTGTTTGACTCTCTGGTTAAATAATGTGATTCTGAAGAAAAGGCCGAGCCTCTGTCGGAGTTTTTCAGGAGTTCTTCAATATGCTGAGTATAGTCAAGTCTGTTGTCAATCCATACCCTAAGTATTTGAATTTGTCAACATAGTCAAGGCTTTCTCCAAGGATGGTGGATAGTTGGGAGGGATGCTTGGTGAGAAAGTGGTAGTATATATATTGGTGGAGAAGAGCATAGCTTTTGTCTTCTTAGCATTTAATAGGAGTTTTTTCAAGTAGTTGGTATTGCAACAGGGAGAACTCTGATTGTAGTATTTCACAGGCCTTTGTTGGTGAGGGGTTACTGACATATAAGACAGTGTCATCTGCAAAGAGGTGAACATTGGCTTTGTGAGGCTAGAATCAATGTTGTTAATGTAAATACAAAAGGATAGGCCCAGGATAGATCCTTGAGGTACTCCTCTTAGAGTGGTTTTGATGAGGATAGGTCGCCTCCATTTTTCACCTGCTGCATTCTATCAGTGAGGTAACATCTGAACCACTTAAGAGAGGTTGGATCTAGGCCTATGGAGTGCAGTGAAGAGATTAGCAGCTCATGATCCACTGTATCGAAGGCTTTGCTTAGATCCAGAAATACAGCACAGACACTGTTTTTTTTGTCTAACTCAGTTTGCCAGTCATTTGTAACTTTTGCTAGTGCAGAAGTGGTGCTATGCCTGGTCCTAAACCCAGATTGAGCAGGGTTTAGGAGATTATTAACATCGAGGTAGTCTCTTAGTTGGATGCTCACTAATTTTTCTAGCATTTTGGAAAGCACTGGTAGGATGGATATGGGTCTATAATTGTTGAGGTCCGTGGGGTCCCCTGATTTAAGGAGGGGAAACATTTGTGCTGTCTTCCACAGTGAAGGAATAGAACCAGAGGATAAGGATAGATTAAAAAGATGTGTTAAAGGAACTGCAAGGGCATGTAATGCAATTTTTAGAAAATAGGGGTCCAGAGAGTCAGCACCTGCACTTTTATTAGTGTCTAAATGCAGCAATAGGTCCTCTACTGGTTTCAGTAAAATTGGCTTGAATGAGAATGAAGAATCAGCCTTCTGAGCCTCAATAGTTTGGAATTTAAGTTGTGATCGCAGTAGATTAGCTGGAGAGGAATCAAAAGCAAGGCCAGCCGTAGTGAAATGATTGTTGAATGCATCTAATACCTCTCGCTTGTCAGTGATAGCAACTTTATTAAGGTGCACTTGGGATGGCAGAGAAGTGCTAGAATCCTGCCCTAGGATCCCCTTGATGGTGCCCCAGAATCTAGTTGGGTTGAGGTAGGAGGCATCAAGTTCAGCTGTATAGAAGGCAGCCTTGGCATCCCTCACTTTTTGGTGCAGCTATTTCTGGCTTTTCTGAACAGCAGCCAGTCATTTGGTTCCTTGGTCTTTCTTGCCCTTTTCCATAGTTATCTCTTTCAAGCAGTGCAGATTTAAGGTCGGCTGAAAACCAGCGGCAAGATTTGCTTTTTGTTCTAACACTAGTGATTGGTGCATGAGTATTGAGGGCACCTATGATTATGCTGTTTAACACCTGAAGTGCTGTTTCCACAGAACCTGTAAGGTAGAACTCTTGCCAGCGTGCAGAATGGCATAGATCGTGGAGATATCCCTCGATATTAAGGTTTTTTTTAGACCTTCTTGGGAGGAATTTTGCAGGGTTAGTTGGTTTGCCTGATGATCTTATCCCTGCTATAAGACAGTGATCACTTATGTCACTGAAAAGCACTCCAATGTGTGAGAACAGATGGGGTTTGTTTACCAGCATAATGTCAAGTAGGGTGCTGTTACTTCTGTTTTTTAAGTTAATTCTTGTCGGTTCATTTATTAGTTGAGTAAACCCATATGTGTCATAAAAAGATACTAGGGGTGCAGCTGCTTTGGAGAGCCAGTTTAAATTCAGGTCACCTAGAATAATGGTATCTTCAGGGCCCAATTTGATTATGTTTCCCAGATGGATTAGGAGCTTATGACCGGCAGAGGGGGGCCTATAGCAGCCAACTAGTTGAAAAGCTGCCATGTTGGGGAGAGCTATTTTAAGGGATAAGCATTCGAATTCTTTAGGCAATGATGTTGCACTAAGGCAAGATGCAGATATATTCGATTTACATAATGGCTACTCCACCGCCTTGACAGGCGGTCTGATCTGAATAACTGGTAGTTGGGTAGATTTACCTCCCTATCATTTGTTGCAGGTTTGAGCCATGTCTCAGATATTAACAGAAAATCTGGTATGGTGTGGGCAACACAGGCTTGTATTAATGAAAGCTTTTTAGGAGGCTGCATACGTTGATGTGGAGGAAGCTTAATCCTTTAATGGAGGCTAGGTCTGCTGGGAGGTGATACCTCTGGGGTCCAGGATTAATTTCAACATTACCAGCACAGATCAGCAGAAAGAATAATAGTTTTGTGAGGGCTTTGAAGGATAGGAGGAAGGAACAGTCAGAGGGCCTTCTTTCTGCTCGGGGTCCAATGCTTAGAGATGAACCACTCTGGACTGTGGCTTAATAACTTATCACAGAGTGTTAATTTGGTGGACAGGTATAAGGGGCACTGTAGATCCAAGAGTGGAGCATGGAGCATAAGAAATACATGACTGGTTGTGACCCTTTATGGGGGTTACCCCATGGATTATGGTGAAGCAGCGGTAGTGCATATTTGAGGAACCGATAGGCATCCACTGGAGGTGTGACAGGGAGGCTAGGCTGACAAGTCACATTGATCAGTAGGGCATGGACTGGTATGGCATCATCCTCAAGGTATACAATAGATGAGAGAGAGAGAAACAGTAAGAGGAGCATCCCCATAATGAAACGGTAACTAGGGGTTAATAGTAGTGAGGACAAGGGGAGGACTGTTGATAGATTATTGGGTAGAATTTTGCTATGGGCGGAGATAGGAGATTCGGCGGGAAGGTGTGTATAAAAGAAACACCCAAGAGGGGGGAAGGGTGGTGGGCAAAAATTTTGCGGCTTTTCAGCACCTTCCTGGCTGTCTCTCCGCCTCCTGGTTCCCTGAGTCGGCTCAGAGTCGCCCGCCCCACTGGCGGAGCGTAGCCCCGGCGCTCACTGGGTGCTTGAGGGCAAGGGCGGCTGGACTGGAAGGAGACAGAGGAAGGCACAGTCAATTTAACTAAAAATGCAGCAATCAATGATTCTGCAGTAAGTGTGAATAAAAATTTACACCACAAAGGCTGGGTGTATAGGTTTAAAGTATATATAAAACAAATTTATTTTACAAGTTTTAAGTAAAACATATATAAAATGCATGAGAACATTTCTATATCATTTATAGACATTTGTCATACCCAGAGGAAGTGACATTTGAGGCATGAAACATTAGCTGTTTTGTGTTTTATCACTTTTCAAAAAGTAAATAACTAAAACTCACAAAGTATATACATGGTGACTGGGTCGTTACTCCATTATGGTTGATAGATACAGACATGCTTTTAGATCAGACTCCTCCCATGTTCTTTTTTTTGAAGAAGCATGGCCACACTCAACTTTTCAAGGACATAGCCTGCGCACAGACAGAAATTGTGTGTCTAGATGGGATGTAACTTTTGAAATATGCCTAGACATGAATCGGGTGTCTAGGCAGACTACATTTTCTTGTATATATATTTGGACTCTGGACTTTCCTATTGGAATAGATGAGGATGTCAATTGCTTAGCTGGGGAAGAGTGTAACCTCCATGAGTCTACTATACCTTTAAGGCTTCCTTACTGTTGCACATCAAAGGTGCCAGCCACTACCAACAGAGCTAATACTTTAGCACCTCTGACCAGACTGAGACTTTCCTGATCGTTACCACAACTGAGCTGGTATGAAGGCGTTCCTGTACCGGACTGGTTTGGGAACCAAATACTGGGAAAGTGCAGGACTTTGGTGTAAATAAAGAGTTTTTGCAATGTCCACCTTTAGACTATAAATCAATAGTCATCTTCGTCACTTCTGACCTGAGCTGCCACGGTGACTCAGTTAAGAGTATGACTGTCTGACCAATCAGGTTCAGGTTCCTTACGAATAAAGAGTCCAAGGACTCCTGGACTTGTAAATGACCTCTTTAATTCAGGTAACTTTACAGCTACTAGTCCCTGTCAAGTGCCAGACTTCCCAGAACTACCTAATGTTACTTATACCCAAACCAGTCAGAGCTGTGGATTCCCCAGTGAACAGCAGGGACTGAGCCATACCCAGTTCACCCAGTTCAGCTACTGAACATACTGGGGGGCTGTGTGCTGCTGAAAGTATCACCTGGAGTTGCTGAATTAGAGACAGACTGTGTATCTGCCAGAGATAGAGCAAAAGTGAGAAGTAGCACTCCTGCTACAGAAAGAAGGTAATCATGTGCTCAATGCTGCATGTAAATGAAGCTAAAGGTTGCAGCAGCTGAGAAACTCTTGCTGTGATGCAGCTGGGAATTGCAACTGAAACTGACTGGTCAGTACCACAGCCAGTACTGGTAATTGCCACTTCTTGTGACTTAATTTCAGGATGTCCTGGGTGAGGTGGAATAATTCAGAAACTCACAGGAGGAGCTGCCCTGCAAAGCAAAAAGTTGTAACCGATTGCTGAAACCAGGAGAGTTCATACCTGTTGCAGAGGGAGAGCCAGATCCTACACTGACACCTATCACTGTCAGGACAGGCAAGAACTGCAGAGAGAGAGAGAGAGAGAGAAACCAGCCAGAGAGGGATTCGCTCTGAACTGCACCATTACCACTGCACTGCAAGAGAGATCCCTTGGTCTGAGAAACCTTGAGTAAACTCAGGGTTTGCTCCTGCAACCTGAAATCTGTATTATAGCTAGGATGCATTTAATCGACTAGGCCATCCAGCCAGAAGTTACAAATGCCTCCATTTGATTTTTAAGAGCGTTTGGATTTTGGGTTTGATTTCACAAAGCACTTCTTCTCTTCATTTATGTGTGCCTCCATTGGTCAGCCACATGCAACATCATCAGGCCTACACTGTGTATCCAGTCTAGCACAGAGAGCTCTCTAGGCGGAACTAAGGTTATTGCACTGGTGCAAGTGGGGAGAGAGTAGTGCCCCCAGTACAGGAGGGCTCCTGTAATACTGTACTGTGAATGTGTGATTTGGGGGCGGGCTGCTGTTAGTAGGCTGAGCCTGAAAAGGCACATAAGCACAGCCCATGGATTACTTTTATTTTGGATGAGCCTTGCAGGGCACTGAAGAGCGTCCTGTACTAAAGTAGGATGGGCCTGAACAGACATAGAAGAACTAGCCAGGGAATACTGTACTGTACTACATCATTGCAGCTAATCTCAACTCCATTCCTCCTATTTAGGACTTGAAGCCTGAACCCTTAAAGTAACATTTTATTTATTTTATTTATTGAATAATTCGGAAAAACCTTTGAGCGCGTGGCTCTTTACATAGGTTCCACGTCGAGATCTGCAACAACATAGATTACAAAACTGGCAGACAATTAGGTACAAGTTGATAGACAGTCAGGTGCAAATTGGTAGACAATCAGAAAATAGTATTGCTAACAGCATGGGTTACAAAATTTGGAGGACAGTCAGGTAACAACAAAAATTTGAGGAATAAAGTGGTGGAGTACATCTGTGACAATTGAGAGCAGTTAAAACAGGCTAGTGCAAGTTACATTTGAGAGTTGGAGACTTTGGAGTACAAACATAAAATAGTGTACGATTGCAATAACAATACATGTCAGCCCCTGAGGCTTCATCTTGAGGAGAGAGAGAGATAAGAGAGAGAAGAAGGAAGGGCGCGGGGGAATAATAAATTGGTAAGGTAAAAGGAGGTGGTGAGGTTTGATAGATGGAGGAGGGCAATTGCAAAAGTTATGGAAGGGGGCAGAAAGAGAGGGGGACATGGAGAAGGAGGGATGGAATAAGGAAGGGTGAGGGGAAAGTGAGAGGGGGGGCCTGGAAGGAGGGGGGAGGTGGGAGGTGTATGGAAGTGGACATTCTAAGAATAAGGATATAAGTTATAGGGCAAGTAAGTGCTCTGAGAGAATCAAACAGTGGCAGAAATGCCTAGAGGAAGCAGTCGACACTGGAAGCGGTTACAAGATGCTGCTGTAGTTTAGATTTAAAGGATCCCAGCATCAGGAGGAAGATATTTCACTAGGTAATAGAGTTTAACCAGAGCAGGGCCCTATGAGCGAAGTACCTTTGCCCAAGGGAGGTGCAGCAACGTGAGATCTTGAAAATCTGGTTCTCAGTGTTTCTTGTTTGCTGATGACAGCCACAAGGGATAGGAACTTCTGGACCCCCGGTGGTATGAGCCCTAAGTTAACTTTTTTTGCAACAATGCAAGTTTGGTACTTAATTTGGTTATTGAACTGGAGCCAATTTGCCAGCAAGTACAGCTCACAGGTGTGAGTGAGACGCGCAGACCCTGTGAGAAGATGGCAGGCCTTAATTAGAGCCATTTTAATTCTATGAAGGGAGGTGTCTGTTGCAGACCCATATATTACTAGACCATGGTCAATCAGAGAGACAACTGAGCTGTGGCTAGCCAGCTTCAGGGCATCTAAAGTCAGGCACTGTTTATGCCAATAGAGCAGCCCAATGCACGTGTTTACAGGTTTTGCTAAGTTGTCAATGTGTCTAGCATCGGTCAAGGAGCTGTTGATTGCAATCCCCAGGTATTTTAAATGCTGGACCAATTCTAGGGGGGAGACCATGGCATTAGTGATTGAGAGAGGGTAAGTTCAATGTCTACTGTGCAAACTGTTGAAAAACATCATTTTAGTTTTTTTTGTAGTTTATAATGAGCTTATGGTCACTAAACCACCTCTCCACATTGGAAAAGCTGTGTTGTAGCTGGCTCTCAAGGAGTGCAGGGTCAGAATTGCTGGTAAAGATAACAGCATCATCAGTGTATAGTAGGATGTGTCCATGGGCAGCTTTAGAGAGTTTGTTGAGAAAGATACTGAACAGGAGTGGCTCAAGAATGGACCCCTGCAGGACACTCGAGTGGACAGGTCTTTCGTCTGACAGGGTGTCACCGATTTTTCACCCGCTGAGAGCGGCATTCAAGGTAGCTCCTAAACCAAGCAGCAGTATCATTGGAGAGCCCTATGTTGGTTAGTTGGTCAACTAGGAGTGCATGATTAACCGTGTCAAAGGCTTTGGATAAATCAATAAAGACCAAACCAGCCAGGTGACCTTGGTCAAGAGCGTTATGGAGGAAACCGGTGAACTCTAATAATGCAGTGGTAGCACTATGCCTGGGCCCAAAGTCATGCTTGTGAGGGCACTGTACTTGTTATTTGTCCAAGTACTCAACCAATTGGTCAGTGATTATTCTCTCCAGGGCTTTTTCAGAGTGGAGGAAAAATTGAGATCGGTTTGTAATTACCATGGTGGGCATGATTCCCACTTTTAAAGACAGGGGTGAAAGTAACCGCTTTTCACTTATGTGGGAACTTGGCATACCGGAGTGATAAGTTAATAAGCCAAGTAAGAGGTGCTAGGATATCGTCTAAGGTAAGGGCAACAACTTTCAGGTCAAGCAAAAGAAAATATTGTTCTTTTGCTTAAAATCATTGTCTGAGTTCTGACTAAGGTAAAGAGATAAGTCTATGCTTTTGGGGGACTGTCACTGCACTGAACTGGTTCATTTGATTGATTGATTTAGCTTTTATTGACCAGGTAAATGTACTAGATACCAATGTGTCTATTTTCAGGCATGACCCAGGAGGTTACCCAAATGGGCAGTAGTATAGTAGTATTTGTTATTGGACAGGAACAGTAAAAACAGTATAATACAAAGTGAGTGAGGAACATTGCAACAACCAAAGGAGCACTGGACGAAATAACAACAGCCCGATTTAAAACAAGAGTAATAGGTAGGAATAAACCAATAAAATAATTGACAAGTAACATTAGATAAGCATAATATTAAAAAAGTATAGGTAGTGCAAAAACAGTTTGATACAGTGCAGCATTACATTAACATCTTGAGATCATGTACAAGTACAACTCGAGCTGGCATTTAGATGATCTCATACGGAGCTCCTGAACTGGGAGTGAGAGAGGAAGCTGCGTATCAAGGATGGCAGAGAGTTTCCTAAGCTGGTGGTAGTAAAAGCCTGATCTCCTATGCTGGTGAAAGTTTCAGGGACAATATAGTAAGGATTTGTCATTGGATCAGTGAGGACAGGATAAATGGGGAAACCTGAGTAGAGCTACAAGAGGAGCAGGGGCACCAAACCTGATAATTTTGTCTGTGAAGCATCCTAGAGAAAAAAAATGACAGATGGGGATAACCAGCCAAGATGGTTATAAAATTCACAATGGTGGTTCATATGATTAAGCAAAATTGTAGCTCTACAAATATTTTTGTAGGTAACACCCCATTTGGGGAGTAGGGACTTAACAGTCATGAGTGAATGAGATAGACCCATAGTTAAGAGTGAGGAGTAGCACTTCTCTGATAAGGGTAAGATGGACATTGGCTGTTAGGCAGTGTTTGGCCTTCTGCAGTCAGATGCAGATAACCTTGAAGACAAAACAGCACAGTTTCACTTAATCAGTTGTTATATGATTATAATTAAATCAAACAAAAGAGACATTAAACATGTATTTTTATACTTTGTGAAGATACAAGATATTTCATTACTGTATTTCATTTTATAGTGGCTTCACATCTCTCAACCATAAGCCTGTATTTTGTATATCGTTATTTATCTTCATTTATGGACTTAAGATAAAAAGATAAACATCAAAAATAAATATCATAGAAAAATAAAGACATGTACAAAATGCAGTTATATACAGTATATTGCAGAATTTCCAGCTCCTGAGTCAGAGGCATTGATTATGCTTCTGCTCCATAGGTACTCAGTATTCTGACTTAACAATAATCTCTTTAACTGTATGTAACTACTTAGCATGTGCACTTTAATTAAATAATCAATTTTTTGGACTATATAAGACACTGGTTTGTGATGGCAATAAGCCACTGTTGAAGTGCCATCTAGCATGGAATGTATAAGGCCATTCTAACTTTCTTGCACCCACCATGTAATTGTCCATGAGTCTATTTTATTGTTCTTATCTGTATTAATAAACTTTTTTTGGTAACCAACTTATTGTGGTACAGTATGCTCTACCTGCTTTTGTCAGTGTCTAGCCCAGTTGAGCTTGTGTGAGTGCTACATTTTTTTCTCTGCATTGCTTGACTGAAGAACCTTGTGAAGTTAAAGCTGTCTGATGCTTGTGAGCATGTTAGAACCCTGGCTTCCTCCCTCCACAGGATGGAAGGCCCCATAGTAACCAACATCCGGTGGTTGGCTTACAATAGTGATGCACCTTATCAATAGGTTCTATTTATAAGAAGTGCACTGTTATACCTGAAACTTACATTCCACTAAGAAATATATAGTCTGTCTCAGAAAAAAAACAGTTTCTTATACAGTTGTCCATGTATGAATGCATGAGGCAGCATAGCCTAGAGGTTACATCACCAGGCTGTAAACCTGGGTACCCAGCAGACCTGGGTTTGAAACTCATAACTGCCACTTGTACACTGAGTGATCCTGAGCAAGTCCCTTAAGCACTCAATACTCCTGCAGTGCACCTAGAAGTGATCTTTGGCTCAGTTTACCTTTCCCTGCCAAGCAAAAATAAAATCTTAAATTCTAAAACGTATTTTGGATGTTCACGACCCACATAAAGCT
The DNA here is from genome assembly GCA_016271365.2 of Neoceratodus forsteri. Taxonomy (NCBI): domain Eukaryota; kingdom Metazoa; phylum Chordata; order Ceratodontiformes; family Ceratodontidae; genus Neoceratodus; species Neoceratodus forsteri. The sequence goes on from CM028131.1 coordinate 1,519,397,098, forward strand.
ACTTTCATTGCATACGGATACTGTGCCACTAGTATATACTGAATTGCTTTGTAAAGCACTTTGATATGCAGTATTTTGTATACACAGAAGGTGCTAAATGAATACATGATAAAGTCTTGATCAACAGAAATGTCCTGGATACTAACCACACATATCCAGGCCAAAGAGCTTCATACCCTCAGACTCGGATGCACGATGCCGAATCCCCATCCTCCCTGCACATATGTGCAGAGAAGAGTGCACTTGTAACCCTCTATCCACAAGGCTTGACTAAGCCTGGCACTATAGATATATTTAGGGGCATAGAGGACCTGTCCTTTGGGTAGATGGCCCTGGACTCATGGTTGCAACGTATGTGGGGCCTCCACTTGAGGTGACTCCTTCATAGGTGTACCTAGAGGTGCTGCCCCTTAGGAATTATACTCTTGGTACAGTGGCACTTGGCTGTTCCTATCCCATGGGGTGGGGGTCTCTGTTGCAAACTCTAACAGCTGCAATAGATAGCTGGACATCTCATGCACACATGAGCTCCAGGAAGATTAGTCCCCTAAGGTGTGGTGTGAGATCAGTTTCTTTGCTACACTTAGTTGATTTCTTGCACTTTACACCCTTTACTATAGATTTAGTATCCCAACACTACACCACCATGGATCACCACTCCTGTGAAATTTTAGGTAAATCTGGATTCAAACCCAGACCTCCTACAGCATAGCTTTGTGACTTACTACTAGTCTATGCTGGCTGGAGCTTAGCAAGCTTGCAGTCTGATCCTAGACCAGTTAAATAAGAGAAACCGGTCTCAGACCAGGTATTAGAGGACTAGCCTTCCTAGACCAACACATGATGACTGGCTGTTCATGACCCTTCCCTGCCCAGAACAATTCCTACACCGCTGTGTACACTTATTTCCTACAGGCAGGCCTGAATGTGAACCCTTCAATAACCAAGAGTACCCTTACGTGGCATAGCTATCACTCAGTACCTCCCTACAGTTCTTTTTTATTTTTTTTTATTTACTATACTTTTTCCTGGGTCAGCTCCATCATTACTCCACCCTAGTCCTGGCCCCCCTGTGCCTCCACCTCCGATCATTTGTCAGCGCTCCCTGGTCACCCCTGGCTTACCCCCCCCAGAGGGCGGGGGTGCAGTGACTTCCCTAAGGTCACCACACAATTAATGTCTAGTTGGGGAGCTGACATCAGAGGCTAGTTGAGACCCCAGGGGGAGGGCATCACGGAGACTGACTGAACCCGGTTATTTTCTTCCCTTTTGTGCATGAGGGGCAGAGATGTGCAATGACGAACAGCGTCCGCCCCTGAAGGTCCAGATGTCGGTGTTACTAGCGGCTACCCCAGCCTTCGCTGGGTATCACTAGACACCGAACATTCACCCCCTCCCTCCCCCCAGAGAAGGAGAGCTGTCCAAGGATGCTCCATCCTTCTCCCCCCGCCCGGCCCTCCAACGATCCAAGTCCGTTCCCGAACCCAGGTCGCCGGCATTGCATGCAAAAATCCAACCGCTGTGCCGGTGGGCCGGTCCCACTCCCTACAGTTCTGCCTCATACTCTTTTTTTTTTTACCACCTTGGTTGTTATCACCTAACCACTGTCATGTCCTGGCAGCTTACCATGCAAGCAAACATTTAGAATGGGCACTATGGGCTACAGTGGACATCCATTTCCCAGTTCCCACTTTAACTTTGGCATACTCATTTAAATTCAAACATCCAGACTCATGTAGGAGAGGAGAGCACTTGTACCTCAGTCTCAACCAGGTCCCAAGAACTTACTGGAGTCACTGACCATTGGTGTTTCACGATCAGGACTGGGACAATAGTGTAGCTTTCCAGAGGAACCCCTGTAAGTAGAATAGCCTCACAGATCTGTCAGGTGTCAGTTTGTATTCGTATGCATGCCAGCTTACCAGGCATCGGACTTGACAAGGGACTTGTGCAACACTCATACTCAGGACCCATATTGCCACATCCTGAACCTGACAAGTCCCCATGGTCATTTACAACTGGCGCCATGGACAGTGTCAAACCCCTCTGGCTGGTGTTGAAGGTATAACTCAAAATAGTATTCCAATTCCCATGCCATTTCCACCAAGGGCCTTTATACATTCCCCCTAAGGATGCACCAAGGCAGGGCCAGGCTCTGTCACAGGGAAAATTGTGGACAGCACTAAAAGTCCCATATTTGCAGATGACATGCATCCCATACCAAACATTTAATGTCCTTGTCAAGCCTGGACCCTTGTAAGGTGGAGCACAAATGGTAAATGGTTGAAAAAAAAGTGTTGTACCTACCTCAGAAGCCATACCCAAACCATTCAGGAGAATAGAACCAGCAAAACCATTTCCCACTCATTTCTAGTCTATTAGGGGAACCTAAGATGAATGGAGAGAAATAAACCTGTACTCAGCCATTCATTGGTTATATGGTGCACAGTACCGGGAGAGCATTTTTTTCCATCTTTTCTCAACCTAACTCACTGACTGTGCTTTACAAAATTTACTTGTTTAAATTTTGGTAACCAGGTAGGCCCACTGAGACCATTACAATCTCTTTTTTAGGTGTGACCCAGAATTAATTACAAATAACACAATAGCTAGACAGGAAGAAGAGTGCATGTTGTGATATACACACATTTCAACAGTAACAAGCATTAGGTAATCCAACAATACAAAATGAGTAAACAAGTTAATAGACAAGAGGTACATGAGGGGAACATCATACGTTAGAGGGTTTTATGCTTCAACAGTTACAAGTACAGTGGCTCAGCTCCAGTAGGTAAGCCTTGAGTCCCTTCTTAAAGCTCCCAAGAGAGATACAGTCATGGACATTGCCAGGGAGAGCATTCTAAAGGGACAAGATGAAAGTGGCAAATGACTGGAACCCTTGGGAAGCCCTTGCTCTAGAAGCTGATGATCAGAGGATCTAAGTGATCTTCTGTTCTGTTTTGTTGTTATTAGATCACACATGCTTGGGGGGCATTGCTTAGCCTGGATTTGAAGGCAAGGCACAATGATGGATATGCTAATTTACCTTCAAAGGATGGCCAATTTAATGAGTGTAGCACCTAGCAATAATGCTCCAGAGGCTGGGCACCTGCTGTGAAGCACCCTATCCTGTGGTACAGGGTTTTCAGCCTCTGCATCTCAGTGCATCTGACAGAGCATAGGGCTGGGGCCCCGTGGAGCAGGGTAGGCAGGAGGGTACCAATAGCTACTTTTTGGTGAGATTCCTTAGCGAGGAAAGGGTTTAGACAGTGTAGAAGACCTAGCTTCTGATTCAAGGGTTTTGTCAACTGGTCTGCATGTACCTTGAAGGAACTGTCTTGGTCTAAGTAGACTCCCAAATACTTGAAGGGCTCCACGACCTCAATCCTCAAGCCATTTGATTGAATGGGTGACAGTAAATGTCATCTTTGGGGTCCCAGGCTTTTTGGGCCAAATAATACAGCCTTTGTCTTTATTCCATTAAGAATAAGTTTGTTGGAATCAAACCAGTAAAATGTCTTTCCCAAGTGAAAATCGGTGGAGAAAATACTGTATCCTGATTGGTTAGGATCAGTGCGTTCAGAGAGCACACCACATGGGTATAAAAAGTGCTGGCTATAAGGACACAGCACACTAACAATATCAATTACTTTTTTAATACCTGATTGCCATTACAAACATGGCTGCCACCACCTTTGCTCACTAAAGAAATCCAATAGGCCCTAAAAATTAAACTCCCTGTAACCCCCCTGCAAATGGGGGTTCCCAAAAGACTTCCAGGAGCTTGCTTGAATGCTCCAAGCCTGAATGGTGTTTGGCATTTAAGCCATTTATCAGTGAGTGTTTTTAGAGCCTCTGGTACTGTCTCTTTAAGAGCTGTCTGCTTGCAGACATAATTAGTTGTATGGGGACTGTGTGCTTCTCTGAGTACCACTCGAGCTGCTGCCAATTCACTTCATTTTGCAGTCACTAGAGTGCAAAGGAACCTATCTGAAAGATGTAACTGTTTGCCAGAAATTATTTAGAGTAATAATGAAATTACAGTTTGTCTAACCTGCTTTCTTTGCAGTCAGAACTGTGTCTGCTAGTTCCCCATTCTAGTTTTGAACTGCTGAACTGGACCAATCAGTGTGGGTAAGCTAGCTCTAAATGGTGCCTTGGACGAATCAGAACTTGACTCATAATCTGAGCCAGCCACAAGAGGATTGTATGGGCAGTGACTTGGGAGATGTAGTTTAGACTTCAGTGCCTTTTGGACCAACAGCAGCAGTCTATTGTGAGTGACAGCCAATCCAGTCAAGAACTGGGAGGAACTCAAAGGAAGTGCCCGGTTTGTCGGTTGGAGTGTCAGTTGAGCTTTGCAGTGAAGAAGGAAGGAGCCCTGTGCTTTTTCAGTGTGCAGTTTTAGTCAAAAACGTGTGTAAGGCCCAGAGTTCCGTCTGCAGCTTGTTAGGACTGAACTGGCCCAGTGAAAAGAATCAAAGGATCTCTGAAGAGTAGAAAACAGGCTCACCCTGTAGAAGACTGGAAGAATTGCTGAAAATTGCACTCGGTCTGTCAGGAACTGAATCTGCTGTGTGTTCTCCCGGTATTGTGCAGTAATTGAGATCGGGATACAGATGCAGCCTGCCTGGTATAGTGCTTTTTTATATGGATGTGTGAAGAGGTTTTGTACCTCAAGTGAGCCCTGCTGACATTGAAGGACCCTTCTATTTGGAGGTCGTGGAGTACTAATTCAGGTCGCCCTGTTGAATTGCCACATTAAATCCAAATGGAATTACTGTACTGCTGACTGTTTAATTCTCCTTTTCTCTGTGTGAAAGGGCCCCTACCAGCTGCCACGCTTGGACTAGCCACTAGGGCTTGGGTACCCAGGGACAGTAACTGATAGGGATAGGCCTGTGCACAGAGCCCTAGGTAGATTATTAGAGTGATAAGCCAATTAACCTGATTTCCCTGTCCTTGTTATATCCCCTAAATAAATCAGAGCTGCTTGTTTCAGCAAAGTTATACTGCCTGAGGTATTTGTCTATGTTAAAGTACTGTACTGTGATTGTTGCACTGTATCTCATTTCACAGGAGGTCCCAGTGCCGAACCAGACCTGGGGGTAAGTGTATACTGTGAAGGTAATTCTGATATATTGTGTGGGCCACTAGTGGGAAGAAAGGGTTGCAGTGTCCCAGAGGGCTGTGACCAAGTTAGTTTAACTATTGCAAACCCTGACCTCTGGGTGGAGGCACCCGCCATTGGATCCAGGCCCCTCAACCTGTTAGTGGCAAATCAGGCAGGGTAGTAGCCCTGGATAGCGCCATCTAGGGGTTACATCTTGAGGCTCACCGCTGGGATTGTGTGTCCTCTAGTGGCCATATTTACGAACCACTGTTAAGAAAAATGGTACCCGACAGAAGTGGCTGTGCACCGCTGGTGGAGTGGTGTACTGGGAGGAGATCGACCCCAAAAATGCTATGCTTATCCTGGACATCCCCTGGGTATCAATACGGACACTGTGCAGGGAGTACTTTCCAAGGTGGAAGGTTTACAAACCCTGTGGTGGTGGGTCGGCATGCTAATCTGCTCGCCCACACTTTCCTGGCCCTAGTAGAGTTTATGATCCCATAGATAGCTCCAAAGTGCCACAGACCATTACCCCAGAGGGAGCCCTCACTGCTTGAGTGATAACTAAGGACAGTAAAGACCGGGGGAATCAGCCCCACCACTATCTGAAACTTTTGAGGAGAAATTTGCTGAATGGTTGCTGGAGAGGGAAAACTGTGGAGGACTTGAAGAAACTATTCTTGCCACCTGGGGTGTTCCTCCCCAACACCCTCTCCTGCTCCAGTGCCCGTAATGGTGGCTGAACCAATGCAGACTCCTATTTCGCACCTGCCATTAGTCACCACTCTTACCGAAGGTTGAGGATCTTCTGGCACCTCCCCACCCCCCAGGGAGGATGACTGGGAGACCTGGATAGACTATGTTGCCCCCAAGTGCTAGAATGGCAATGCTCTGGAAGGCTAAAAGCTGAAAGAGGGTTAGTGAGAGCCTGAGGTCCTGCCCTGGTACCATCCGCTAAAATGGCCAGTAACCCCTGGGCGACTGCACAGGCCTATCTTGAGGCCTTGAGAATGTGGATGGGAGCCCAGATTCTGATGAGGACCTATGGTGGAGAGTAAGAGATGCACAACAGTACCAAGGGAGTTGTTGTCTGTGTATGTATCTCGGCTGGAAAAATTGTTGCAAGAATGCCTCAGAAAGGTAGTTTGCCAGCTATTGAACTGGACCGAACCAGGCTGGACAGGATCCTTAAGTCTGCCCTTCTCAGAACTGCTGTTGCTTCAGTTACGCCTGGCAGATCGACTGGAATCCCACCTCCATGATGAGTTAATGAGAGAAATTCGAGGAGTTGAGAAAAGACGACCTCGGAGGGACCTGCACCAATAGCTGCGCACGACCCGAAAGGACTGAGGTGACCCATCAAGTGAAGTTCAGGGCAGAGGTTGGCAGTCAATGAGTGCTCTGACAAGGAAAAGATATGTCACAATGGGGCTAACTGTTGAGAGAGATCCAGGAATTCAAAACAGTCCTTTATGAAGGCCACGCCTGCAAGTACGGGCCTGACCTATATCCGACTGCATCTGCAGGGGGTGGGGTACCCACCCATGTATCTCCTGCTGATAACAGCTCCAACTCGATTCCTTGACCATGGAAGTGGAGAAACTGACGAGATGTCTCCAAATGCTTATCACGCCAGACAGAGATGGCACCAAGGTTTCCAGTTAGTAATACCCCCCTGGCTCCCAGTGTGGCGCCGGCCAGCTCAAACTCCAGAAAGTATGTTTTGCTATAATTGTGGGAAAGATGGGCACATGAAAGGGAATGCCAGTCCCCAAAAGACACTGACAAAGTTGCATATAGGCTACAAGGAGAGCTTCGAGAACAAATCAGTGGTTAAGAGGTGCACGACATGATCCCAGTGAGGGCACCAAAATGCTAATTCAAGTCCTTTGTGGCAAGGTCAGTTGCCCAGGCCCCCACTACCTGCTCTCCAGACTGGTCCAGAATAGTGGGTCCCTCCATGGAGACCACTGTAAAGGTGAATGGAGTTCTACAAGAGCTGTATTAGACAGTGGCTCCCAGTGACAATTATGTTCCAGGATTGGTATCAGAAGCATTTGTCAGACGTACCCTTACAACCATTAGAAGGACTGCATGTATGGGGTTAAGTGAGAAGGCCTACCCTTATTCCGGTATATCCGAATTTGGCTGTCTTTTCCCACTTGCGTGCTGGAGTGGCCGAACAAGTAGAGACCCTAGCCTTAGTGTGTCCCCCACTGGACTGTATGATGGTGTCCTTTGTTGATTGGAACAAATGCTCATATGTTCGGAAGGCTGGCACAGTTGTGTTATGAAAACAGGGTCAAAGACTAGTAGAGCTTTAAGAGTTCCGCTTTAATTAAGAAGGCCTATGAGGCACAGAGAGATGCTGAAAAACAGAACCAGAGGAACCGGTCGGAATTGTATGGAAGAAGGATCCTGAGTCTCTGATCCTGGCGCCAAATGCCCAGTGTACCTTACAGGAGAGGTCCGTATCAGAAAGGATGTTAAGAATAAAATATTAATGTTGGATGCACCAGGCGATGGAAAATTGCCAGAGGGACTGCTGGGTCAAGCCTAGTATTTTGCCCGCTAGAGCCTCATGCTTATGCCAGAAGGGTAATGGTCCAAGTTCATAATGTGTCTGAAAGAGACATTCGAGTAAACAGAGGTTGCATTCTGGCTAATGTGCATTGTGCAGACACTGCAGTGCTACCCAGCAGCAAGAGTTCAAGGAAGAATGACAGAGTAACGCCTGACTTGTTTGATTTCGCACTCCCGCTGCCAGCTGAATGGAAAGTGAGGATCAGTGAGAAGCTTGCCCAGAGAGACCAGGTGTTTTTTAAAGGAATGGGATGTAGGATGCATGCAAGGAGCTGAGCACAATATCCGGCTGCATGACGAAAGACCATTTCGTGAGAGGTCTCGACGCCTGGCACCTGCTGACATAGATGATGTGAGACGGCATCTGCAAGAGTTGTTAGCTGCTGGTGTAATACAAGAATCCAGAAGCTCTTATGCTTCCCCATTGTGGTAGTGAGGAAAAGAATGGAACAGTAAGGATGTGTGTGATTATCGCACCTTAAACCGCGGACTATCCCTGATCAGTACACAATGCCCCGATTCAGGATGCTTTGGACTGCCTAAACGGGAGCAAGTGGTTCTCTGTGCTGGATCTCCGCGAGTGGGTACTACCAGATCCCGATGGCCCCAGAGGACCGTGAGAAGACGGCCTTTATCTGTCCGCTTGGCTTCTATGAATTCATGAGGATGCCTCAAGGATTTAGGTGCCCCAGCCACTTTTCAACGATTGATGGAGCGTGCAGTGGGGACATGAACTTACTAGAGTGCCTGGTATACCTAGATGATGTCATTGTGTTTGGCAGCTCACTGGAGGAACATGAGAGCAGATTATTTAAGGTATTGGACCGACTGGAGGACTTTGGCCTTAAACTGTCCATTGATAAGTGTCAATTCTTTCAAACATCAGTAAAGTATGTGGGACACATAGTATCCACCGAGGAATAGAGACCGACCCAAGTAAAGTTGAGGCCTTGACTACCTGGCCACAGCCCAAAATCTAAAAAAGAACTGCAAAGATTCCTGGGATTCTGTGGTTATTATCGGCGCTTCATCAAGGACTATTCAAGAGTGATCCGCCTTTACTTAACCTTACTCAAGGGTATCCTCAACCCATAAAAAATACTAAAAGTCAGCGGCCCCTCAAGACTGAAAGAGTGTATTTTCATCCGAAAGTGAAGTATTTGGGGCCCGCTGGACTCCTGATTGTGAGACTGCTTTTCATGAGATCATATATCAACTTACCCATGCTCCAGTGCTGGCCTATGCCGATCCAAGAAAACCTTACGTCCTGCACACTGATGCTAGCTTGCAAGGGTTAGGGGCTGTGTTGTACCAAGAGCACAAGAATGGCCTGAGACCAGTGGCCTTTGCCAGTAGAAGCCTGACCCCATCCGAAAAGAACTATCCTGTACATAAGTTAGAGTTCCTAGCTTTGAAGTGGGCTATTGTTGACCAATTCCATGAGTACTTGTATGGGCTAAAATACTAGTAAAACTGACAATAATCCTTTGACCTATGTGCAGACCTCAGCTAAGTTGGATGCCACTGGCCATAGGTGGCTTTCTGCATTATCTACATATGACTATGCTCTCGAATACCGAGCAGGTCTGAACCACATAGATGCTGATGCTCTCTCCCGGAGGCCTGTTCCCAGAATGATTGGTCCGATTGGCAGAACCTGACATTCGGGCACTCTGCCGGAAGTTTGACAGGAGGAACAAATGTCCACGGACGAGTGGACTGCATGGTGGATTGCTTGGGAGCCTCTGAGAATTGCATACCTGCTGCTTATTGCCACTTTTCTGCAATAGACATTGGTGCACTGCCTCAGCTGGACAATGACAGTATTCGCGGCTCAATCCCGCGATCCCATGATCAAAGCAGCTTTAGGCCTCTATGCAGGAAAAGATGTGTCCAAATTACGCCCACTGATTTGAGAACTGCACTGTTATACAAAGAAGGTCCTAAGCTGAAACTGATCAATAAACTGTTATACAGAGAAACAGTAGGCAGAGGGGACAAGTAGACAAACAACAACTAGTGCTGCCCACTGCCTTCGAGACTCAGTACTGAGGTCCTTGCACAACCACATGGGGCACCTTGGTATAGACAGAACACTTGACTTGGTGAGATCCAGATTCTATTGGCCTAAGATGGGGCTGATGTGGAGCAACACATTCGAACTTGTAGTCGCTGCCTTACAGAGGAAAGCTTTGCCCCAGAGGGCTGCCCCCTTGTTAACATCACCACCAGTGCACCCATGGAGCTGGTCTGTATTGATTTTCTGAGTTTGGAGTCGGATCAAAGAAATATCAGTAATGTGCTGGTGGTCACTGACCATTTCACGAGATATGCCCAAGCTTTCCCCACCAAAGACCAGAAAGCATCCACTGTGGCCAAAGTACTTGTAGAAAACTTTTTTGTTCACTATGGGGCTCCACAAAGAATCCATTCTGATCAAGGGAGAGACTTTGAGAGTCGCCTGATCAAAGAGATGCTTTCTCTGTGGGGAGTGCGAAGTCCAGAACCACTCCTTACCACCCCAGGGGACCCACAGCCTGAACGCTTCAACCGCACTTTGCTAGATATGCTAGGCACCTGCACCCAAAGGACAAGCCTAGATGGAGCCAACAAATTAGCACCCTGGTACATGCTTATAACTGCACCAAAGTGATGCACTGGATTCTCCCCACCGCCTGATGTTTGGAAGAGAAGCTCGACTACCAGTAGATGTGTGTTTGGGGTCTCTCTGATGGGGTTCAAGCTGACAACTATTTACAGTATGTGCAAAAGTTAAAGGCCCAGCTAACTCATGCGTACTAACTGGCTCAAACCATGGCTGCCAAAAGAAATCTGGCCAACAAAGAAAGGTATGATAAAAGGTGAAAGCACAGGAACTCCAGGAGGAGATCGGGTATTGCTAAGAAATCTGGGACTGCATGGCAAGCACAAGATTGCTGACAGATGGCACCATCTCCCTCACATTGTAGTGGGAAAACTAGATGATCTGCCAGTGTACAAAGTAAGGCCTGAGAATAATTCAAAGATGTAAAAACAATGCATAGAAATCATTTACTGCCCATTGGACAAATCTTAATTGAGTCTGAGCCCCTAGAAGATGCCCCTCTGGACCAGTGACTAGAGCTGCTGCTAAGAAAAGATCAAGAAAGTCTGCACCTACAGAAGCAAAGTTAAAGTGTTCCCCTCCACAAGTCCCAGTTGAGCATGACTGTCAGTCCATATCGGAAGAAAGTGAGAGTGACTTTGAATACTATCCTTCTTACTAACTGAGTCAATTGTTTCGGGCAATCCCTAGTCAATAGTGGAGACAAAGCTGGGCCTTCTGACTGTCTAAGCCCCAGCTTCATCCCTGGAGCCAATGCTCCCAGAAAGTGAAGTGCAAAGCATCAGATCAGATGAAATGGAATCATTATGCATGGTTGAACTGTTTGAGCTTTCAGGGAGGAAAATGATAGATTAGGGCAGACTGGTGATATATCCGAACAAGAAGAGTATTTTGAGTGCCCTGACAGTCCACTGCCAGTGTCCGAAAGCTCTCCATGCGAGCCAAATGTTGTGGACTCAGAAACTGTAACTCCTGGAGCTGAAAGTGCCCCAAGTTCTAGCCTCTCTACCCCAGGAGACTCCCTGACAAGTGAGGACAATGCTGAAAATGAGGCTCAGAGTGCAGAGACTGTAACAGTTCCCCCTAGAAAGACTGGTCGAGCTGTAAAGCCTGTGGTGCACCTCAGTTATGATTCCCTTGGGAGGCCTGTGGATTTGCCTCTCAATGTTGTCCATAAAGGAGTGTATGTGTCCCCGAGCTCATTGCCCAAACTGAGCGTCAGTGCTAACTCCAAGTTACTTGTGTTGCCCTCTAAGTATGGTGCCCTTGCCCCGTCCAGCCCCAAGGTAACTGATAGGGAAGGGCCCCCTCTCTTCAGGTTTCATGTACAAGAGGTAATAACTTGAGTTATGGTACAATGTGTATGTAATACTGTGTAAAGAGTGACGTACTGCAATGTTTCAGAAATGTGTTCTTGGTAAAATGATATATTGACTGATGATTACATGTGCTAGCCTAATGCAAATGTATATGGTTGCAGTTGAAACTTATGGGTACTTGCTTGACGCGACGCCAAGCTTTCCGCAGGCCAGGAAGGGTGTAACCCCCTGCAAATGGGGGTTCCCAAAGACTTCCAGGAGCTTGCTTGAATGCTCCAAGCCTGAATGGTGTTTGGCATTTAAGCCATTTATCAGTGAGTGTTTTAGAGCCTCTGTACTGTCTCTTTAAGAGCTGTCTGCTTGCAGACACATAATTAGTTTGTATGGGGACTGTGTGCTTCTGAGTACCACCGAGCTGCTGCCAATTCACTTCATTTTGCAGTCACTAGGAGTGCAAGGGAACCTATCTGAAAGATGTAACTGTTTGCCAGAAATTATTTAGAGTAATAATGAAATTACAGTTTGTCTAACCTGCTTTCTTTGCAGTCAGAACTGTGTCTGCTAGTTCCCATTCTAGTTTTGAACTGCTGAACTGGACCAATCAGTGTGGGGTAAGCTAGCTCTAAAATGGTGCCTTGACGAATCAGAACTTGGACTCATAATCTGAGCCAGCCACAAGAGGATTGTATGGGCAGTGACTCTGGGAGATGAAGTTTAGACTTCAGTGCCTTTTGGACCAACAGCAGCAGTCTATTGTGAGTGACAGCCAATCCAGTCAAGAACTGGGAGGAACTCAAAGGAAGTGCCCGGTTTTGTCGGTTGGAGTGTCAGTTGAGCTTTGGCAGTGAAGAAGGAAGGAGCCCTGTTCTTTTCAGTGTGCAGTTTTAGTCAAAAACGTGTGTAAGGCCCAGAGTTCCGTCTGCAGCTTGTTAGGACTGAATCCGTCCTGTGAAAAGAATCAAAGGATCTCTGAAGAGTAGAAACAGGCTCACCCTGTAGAAGACTGGAAGAATTGCTGAAAATTGCACTCTGTCTGTCAGGAACTGAATCTGCTGTGTGTTCTCCGGTATTGTGCAGTAATTGCGATCGGGATACAGATGCAGCCTGCCTGGTATAGTGCTTTCTTTTATATGGATGTGTGAAGAGGTTTGTGTACCTCAAGTGAGCCCTGCTGACATTGAAGGACCCTATCTTATTTGGAGGTCGTGAGTACTAATTCAGGGTCGCCCTGTTGAATTGCCACATTAAATCCAAATGGAATTACTGTACTGCTGACTGTTTAATTCTCCTTTTCTCTGTGTGAAAGGGCCCCTACCAGCTGCCACGGTTTGGACTAGCCACTAGGGCTTGGGTACCCAGGGACAGTAACTGATAGGGATAGGCCTGTGCACAGAGCCCTAGGTAGATTATTAGAGTGATAAGCTAATTAACCTGATTTCCCCCTGTCCTTGTTATATCCCCCTAAATAAATCAGAGCTGCTTGTTTCAGCAAAGTTATACTGCCTGAGGTATTTGTCTATGTTAAAGTACTGTACTGTGATTGTTGCACTGTATCTCATTTCACAGGAGGTCCCAGTGCCGGAACCAGACCTGGGGGTAAGTGTATACTGTGAAGGTAATTCTGATATATTGTGTGGGCCACTAGTGGGAAGAAAGGGGGGGTTGCAGTGTCCCAGAGGGCTGTGACCAAGTTAGTTTAACTATTGCAAACCCTGACCTCTGGGTGGAGGCACCCGCCATTGGATCCAGGCCCCTCAACCTGTTAGTGGCAAATCAGGCAGGGGTAGTAGCCCCTGGGATAGCGCCATCTAGGGGTTACATCCCTTAATATAAAAGAAACAAACTAATTAAATATTCTTTTCCTTTACTTACCCCTCCTTAAACACATAAACTGATTCAAATAAAATACTACTCACATGTTTTTTTTGTTGTTTTTGTTTTTTTGAGCTTCTTTTTTTTGACCATTGATCCCTGGCCCACCGTTACCTGTCTACCAGGGAAATATGTCCTGCCTGCTCTGCCCCCAAAACAATGGACTCACTGGCTTTACTGATGCCTTTTGTTGTATGTGTTTGTGTGGGAAGAGGTGAGCATTCAGCCAGTAGAATTCTGCAGAAGTTTGAATTCCTGCATTCTAAGATAAGCAAACATTCCATTATTGAATGTGTTGATAGACAGATGCTTGCATGATGGAGTGAGACTACTTTTTACTAGTTACTTGCGTAAGCCCCCTTCCCCATTTCTGAGTGCTTACATGTTGTCCTCTTTCCTCCTCTCCTTGCCCCTCACTGGACCTTTGCGCCCTGACCCCCAGGATGGCTACTGGGGGGAAATGGCAGGACTCCAGAGTCTGCAACCAGGAGCTCTGGAGGGATGCAAACCAGGGTTATTCCCAGGACCATCTTGGCTTCAGTCAAACATCCCTCCCCATTCTTGAGTCCCTCCTGTCTCCTGGGGTCAGGGCAGGGGGAAGAAGGAGGATTAGTGCACAGTTAGAGTGTTTATAGCCCCATGAGAAGCAGCAGCTTGAGAATGATTGAGAGAAGCACAGAGGCCATGGACAGACAGCCACACATGTGCAGAACAGTACATCTTGGAGCCATAACTCTGTTTCAACAGTCAGCCCATGCGCCCACCTCAGGGAAAACTTTCTGCTTCAGGGAAGGTAGAGGAGCTGCGAACAAGGGTACAGAGCACCATTTGGCACACAACAACTGTGTTTCCTGGGCCAGGGCAAGCAGCAGGCCAGGAAGGAAAATTTAATGCAGTGCGCATGCGTACCAGTGGAAAAAGCAGCTTGGGTGGCCATCTCCCAAAATGGGAGCCTGACTCAACAACAGGCTTACTGCCTTGTAAAACAAGTACTGCACTGGCCCTAGGACAGTCACTGGGATCAGGACATGATAAAAAACAGCTTAGAGGGATGCCAAATAAAACTGCAGCAAGCTTATAAAGACTACCTATATATGTAAACAAAGATGGTGGCTCCCATGATTCCAGAACCAGCAAAGCCTCATAGGAAAGGGGTCAGAGGTCAGACCAAACTTTGCCAGTCAGGAGCCAGCTATGTGCTACAGACTGTGTTCTGAAACAAACCTGAAACTGGGTGTCGAGTTTCACACCAGAGAAAAGGGGTTGTTTCTAGGGATTGAAGCCAGTTCAGTTAGACTGCCAAGTGAGTGACTGTGTACTGAGGTGTGAGTCAGTGTGCCACTGTTGGTCCTGGCATTGCAAGCCTGGCAGACCTGAAGAGTCTGAGATCCCAGTGAAAGTGTGTGAAGAAAAAAAGCCATTTTAAACAAAACTACAGTTTGAAGGCAAGTTTGGAGCTGGGGTTTTCCTTCCCCTACCACAGACTTTCCCCTCTGGGGGAGTAGCTCCTGTAGTGTCTACAGTCTGGGAAGGTTACTGCCTTGTTCTAGGCCTCAGGGAGAAAAACAGAGAGCAGTGAAATCTAAAAGAGTCCACTAGCAAGCCAAGTAAAGCCAGCATCACAGCCGGCAGCACCTGCCTCCATTCAGCATGTCCCAGCAATCGACACCAGAGATATCGTTTGAGGCATTAAGCCATTAGTAAACACCAGGGTTTCAGCCCTGCACCTGAGGAGAAAGTGTACTGTTCCAGAAACTGAGGGAGAAGTCCTGGGCAGGACCTTTCCGGTGTGACAGACCCAGGCAGAAGATCTGTGGAGGCTACCCATCTTCTGGATTACAACATCTTTTTAACCAGTTATAGTTGCAGTTTTGTGTTCTGCAATAATTGTGTTTAAAGTGTGTTTTACTTGCAACCTTTAAAAGTGTGCCACAGAGCTCCACCCTGCTAGTAGCACCAGTGACCCCAGTGTGGTACCCACTGCAGTGTAATTCAGAGTTCCAACCCACTGCTTTTGGAAGGAATTAAGCTGGGTGCACCCACATTGAGGGGTTTGAGGACAGCTGGGGGGGTGGGCAGATTCTATGGGGAACTGTATGAATGGTGAACTGTTTTACTGCCTGCATAAAGTATTAGCAGGTCTCTACATAACGTATAGAGTCTACTGCTACCCCCATTTCTTGCTCTTTACCTTTCTGACCCTTGTTCTTTTCGTACTCTCCCTTTAAAATAAATTATTTATCTGAACTGCATTTCATGGTTGGGGGATTGTCATTGCTTACTGTGGCATGTCTTTTGGGGCGGGACTGTGGGCAGTTTATGCACTGTTTCCTGGGTGGTGATAGACTTGTGTGTCAGCATCCAGGTACCCCATATTGCCACCCCAGGTGGAGGCACCGCACCACGTTAGGCCAGTGTACCCAGTGTAGCACATCCTTAGGTAACCCAGGCCAGCCCGATTGGGAAGTGGTGAGAGGTGAACCCTGAGGACCCCAGGCAATCCACTACACTTTTAACAAAAAAAAATACCTGTTTTTAATTTAAAAAACTGTTGGCATTTTTTACTATTTTAAATTTTCTCAGTTTACCTGGTTTATAAGTGCAGAAGGCACCTTGGATTAAGCATTTTTGTCATACAACTCACTTACAGGGCCTGAAGGCAACCCACCTGCAGGATTGTGCCTCAATACTACCTTGGGCGTGCTTTGTGCCAGCATAACGTACACCCCTTCATGTCATACTGCTTACACATCCCCTAGGGCACACTGATCTTCAACACACACACTGTAATACGGAAAGGAAGTATAACTATTCCATATTATCACAAAACTGTCTGAAATTTAATCACACACTGGGTGTGCCCTAAGGGGAACCACACTCTTTTGAGAATATGCAGGTCTTTCATCACTCGTTCACAAGTTTGCAGTCTCAAGTCAGTTCTCTAGGCAGGGGAATGCCTGACTGAAAAAACATTTGACTGGCTAAACATTTACCTAAGCGTAAACATTGCAAGTATACTTTGAGATATAATCTCACTACAAATAGCTTATTGCTCTACATATTCAGAATTATTAGGAGACACATACAGTGGGAACGGTTACCAACAGTGACATCTGTCTTCTGAGCTATGCATTATTTTCTAAATTAATGCACTTCAAACTTTGTTCTTGTTGTTACATCTATGTTGGTCCATTAAAAGGTATCAAATCATTTGCTTCTGGATCTGCACTTCAAACAGTAACTCTAACTAAATGTTTGCATGGTTATTCACAGAGTCTGTCAAAACATTTCAGTTTCTTCACTCCCAAGCAGGAAGTTAATAGTTCCAAAGTCCTGTACCAAACAAGAAAAAAGTCAGAGTCTTGCCTAGGATTAGACCTTTGAGGAACCTTAGTTCACTAGGGAGGCACAATAAACAGTCACCGGAGAGGAGTGCAAGGATTTAGATCATAGTAATGGGCGCAGTCCAGTTTATAGACTTGCATTTTACTCGCAACTGTTTTTCAGTTCCGTTTGGTCGGGTGTGTACTACAGAGCCCTTTCAAACACTACAACCCACCCATGACTGATTACAATTTTATCTAGTTTATCAAGAAATGCAAGAAACTAGCGAAAATCCTCCTGCCAACTTTGGAATACATAACACACCCTGTCCTGCATACATTCCTTTCGGCATTCTCACTGCAAGACAGTTTAGACAAGTACATAAGGTAAGGCTTACCCTGGGCCACCCAGTCATAATAGTTCTTAAGTTCCCAGGTTGTCCCAACAAATGTCCATGCATGTGTCATTTCCTGGCAACCCCCTCCCCAGCAACATTCTCCTCCTGTGCTTTCTTTTACATATGAACCTACGAAATTGCCAGCAGAAACAGGCCTCATGGTATTTTCTTCCTCATCCGTATCTCAGCCCAAACAGAACAGGCCAGCTGAGTCAGAGAACACTACAGATTGTGTCTTGTCTTTGGGTCACACAGAGGCCTTCTGTATATCAGTCTGTTCCTGGCAGGAGCATGACACAAACCAGTTATCTGAGTCTCCCTAGATTAACAAGCCCAAGCCTTGCAGCTTCCCCCACACACTTGGCAGGTTGCCCCACCTCCAGCTCAGGAGAGGCATACTCTGTTAGCTACTCTTCACTTCCTTTGCCTCAGCCACTTGCAAGGGCAAGCCCATCTTCTTGATCGCCTCCTTGACAATAACCTTGGACACCTCCTCTCCTCTCCTCTGGGCACTTCAGTCACAACAGATGGGAAATGGCTTGGTGGCAACATGGGCTTGCAAGCAGACTCGGGTATTACTCATATTTGTCCCTCCTCCCTTTCAACCAGGCTCACATTATTGGGTGACAGAGTAGCAGACAATAGCAGCATCAACATGTTGCATGACATAGAAACACAGAATTTGGTGGAAAATAACGACCGAATGGCCTACCTAGTCTGCTAATTTTCCCTACCTGTTTCATATACTGTAGATCCTAAATGATCTGCAGCTTACCCTCTCTTTCCTATCACTAGAGTTCCTTTATGTTTGTCCCATGTGTTTTTGAATTCCCAGACCGTTTTTGCCCCTACAACCTCTGCCGGGAGGCTGTTCCATGGATCTACCACCCTTTCTGTGAAAAAAAACTTTCTCACGTTACCCCTAAGTCTACCTCCCCTTCCCCATTTTCATATCATTGCCCCTTGTTCTTGAACATCTTTTTTTTTTTTTGAAAGATGCTACTCTCTTGTACCTTATTTACACCCTTGAGACATTTGAAAGTTTCTGTCATATCCCCCCTCTCCTCTCCTCTCCTCTCCTCCAAGGAGTACATATTGAGTTTCCTCAGCCTCTCCTTGTAGGGCTTCTCATGCAGTCCCTGCACCATCTTTGTAACCCTCCTCTGGACTGCCTCCAATTTGTCTATGTCTTTCCAGAGATGCAGTCTCCAGAACTGGACACAGTACTCCAGCTGAGGTCTCACCAGTGATGTGTACAGTGGCATAACCACCTCCTTTTTTCTGCTGGTGATACCTCTTTCTATGCATCCCAGCACCCTACTGGCTTTCCTCACAGTCTTATCACATTGTTTGGTCACCTTTAGGTCATCAGATATGATTACCCCCAGGTAACATTTTTGCTTGGTGGCTGCCAGTACCTCCCCCCCCCCCATCTTGTACTCCTTCCTTGGATTTCTGTGCCCCAAGTGCATGATTTTGCACTTCTTTGCATTGAATCCAAGCTGTCACACTCTTGACCACTCCTCCAACATGCTTAGGTCCTTTCTCATTTTCTCCACCCCATCTGGAGTGTCTACCCTGTTGCATATCTTAGTGTCATCTGCAAATAGGCATACATTCCCTTCCAGACCCTCTGCAATGTCATTTATGAAGACATTGAAGAGAACTGGCCCTAGTACTGACCCTTGTGGTACCCCACTGGTCATCACCCTGTCTTCAGATTGTACACCATTTACCAGTACCCTCTGTGTCCTGCAACCAAACCAATTTCTGACCCAGTTTACCACCTTTGGGCCCACCCTCAGGCTGTCCAACTTATCTACCAACCTTCTATGTGGGACGGTGTCGAAGGCCTTGCTGAAATCTAAGTAGGCTACATCCACTGCCTCTCCCTGATCCACCTCCCTGATCACCCAGTCAAATAAATCTATTAGATCTGTTTGACAAGACCTTCCCACTGTGAATCCATGCTGCCTTAGATCCTGTGCTCTGCTAGAATCAAGGAATAACATAACTTCTCCTTCACAGTGACTCCATTAATTTTCCCATCACTGAGATCAGGCTGATTGGTCTATTGTTGCCTGCCTTTTCTCTGTTTTCACTTTTGTGAAGAGGGACCACATTTGCCCTCCTCCAGTCTTCTAGACCACCCCTGTCTCTAATGATCTGTGGTATACGGTGGTCAGTGTGGCTGCCAGCACACCTCTCAGCTCTTTTAATATTCTGGGGTGAATCCCATCTGGCCCCATTGCTTTATCTATTTTCAGTTTCCCAAGGTCCTCTAGCACTCTTTCCACTGTGAATGGGCTGGTGTCCACCTCTCTTCCACAGTTGTCTTTATTGCTGAGTTGTGGACCTTTGCCTTCAATATACCAACGGTGAAAACCAAACAAAAGTCACATACTCAAGCCAGTAGGACTGAGGTACATATCTGGGGTGACTATCACAAAACAAGCTGCAAAGAAATAGACGATAATGTACTCACCATGGCAGCACAGAATAATGAGCCAGACAGCTCTGTGGTGTAGCCAGCTGAATGAGCTGAGTAATTTGTTAAAATTAAATGTGTAAAATGCAAGCAAATGGTCACAATATGACCCAAGCCTGGGACCCATACTCACACCAGCAGAGCAAAAAAAGTGCTCCAACAGCCCCGGTACTCTGACCAGTGGCATACCAATAGCATCAGGGCTGCTGGAGTGCTTTCTTTGCTCTGGCGGTGTGCTTTGGGGGTCACTGTGTGGCCATTTACAGTACTTGCTTTTTGCACATTTTATTTGAATGAATTACTCAGCTTACTGAGCTGGCCACAGCAAGGAATTGTCTGGCTAATTATTCTGTCTTGCCATGGTGAGTGCACTATTGTCCGTTTCTTTGCAAGGGTGGAAACCACCTGTTCCAAGGCAGTAGCAGTTAGTTCAGCTACCACAGGTGTCATGACACTCATTCCTTGGGGAGAGACATATGGCATTGGGGGCGGGGGGAATAAAAGGGGTTTGTTCCTGGTAGCCTCTTCCAATTGTTCCCTTGTTCCCCCTTGTTCCTGGTAACCTCTTCCAATACTAGTTCAGTACTAGCTCAGTAGGTAGCACACTCACCTCCGAGGCTGGGAGATCAGAGGGCTGTGGGTTCAGTTCCCACATCTGGCACTTGGGTTAATATCCCAGTACTGACACTGTAGTGCAGCACGAAAGGGGTGCTGCACTTCTGAGGTGCCGTCTTTCAGATGAGACGTTAAACCGAGGTCCCATCTGCCTGGATTGATGGTAGTTCAGGTGGATGTTAAAGATCCCATGGCACTTATCGAAAAGAGTAGGGTAATTTCCCTCGGTTTCCTGGCCAAAAATTTCCCTCATTCACTACAAATACCACCAACGGCTTAATTGGGTTGAAGGTCAGTTGGCATTCATCTGTATCCCCCTCCTCCGGGTTGTGCCTGAAAATTGGTAGGATTTGTCTAGTGCACTTACCCGGTCAACAAAAACTAAATAAAATAAAAATAAATACGCAGACTGGGGGTGTAGCTTCTCTGTGAAATATTAGCCTTCCTCTCAGTCACCAATGGCACCTGGAATGGGTATGCAGACCAGCCAAGTCTGGGGGATCTTTGCAAGGACATATAAGAGACGAGGCACCGTGAACATTTCATAAGGAGCTAAACATCCACTCCTGCCTGCTCACACACCGCACCCAAGACTTGCATAACTATGCCTATCCCCTTGGCCATGAAATGCAGACTTTCTAGTATATAATATGTTATTGTGATCAGTATAAACAGGAGAGGCTGGATCCCAAGGAAAGTCTCTGCAATGGATAAATACAGGTCAGTGAAAACAACAAACATCAAACACCAGAATTCATGCATCGGAAGTCTTTTGCTCTGCTCTCTCTCTGTCTCACCCTCCTGGGCTGGAGCTAATTTGAAACTGTTGGAAATGTGCTGATGGTGGGCCACCAGTGATACATTTGCTAAAGCCCGAACACTAACAAGCAGTCTGGTGCTTGTAAACAACTTGTAATCCACTCTTTGTCATGTGCAGAGCCTCATGCGGAACATGTATCTTACACCTCAATGTTAATTTCACCATGCTATGCCTGGCTCAATTCCAGTAGCTGCTAGGGCTCTTAACCTTGGTCCAAGAAACCACCAGGTCTCCCAGAAAAACATTTCCTCTTCCTCAAAATCTAGTCACACATGACAAGCTACTTTCAGTGTCCATGTCAGTTATTTAGCCAGTCTCTTCTTATGTACAGAACCTGTCTGCCTGGCCAAATTCATTGTCCCCAGGTGTGCCATGTGCAAGATGGATCAGAATTTCATGCAAAAGTGCCAGCCACATAGCCCAGCAGAACACTACAACTACTACCCACTACACTGGTGACCTAGGTTTATTAATGAACTCGGCATGTTTGTGGGTGGGCTGGGGGCAGGAGGGAGGATCAAGCATCCCAGAGACAGTCATCCTCCCTCAGGGATGGGACTGCTACATCCAGCTAGATGACTGCCACTTGGTGGGGGCTAGGTGGCAGTAAAATGGGCACACATACAAGGAAAGAGCAGCCATCGGATGCCAAGCAATTATGGGTGCCATCACACTAATATGTGTGTATCACCACAGACAGCATCGACAGAGAATGAAACCGGAGGATAAAATCCTTGGTCTACCAGAGGATGCCACACCCCCAATAGATTCTCACATGACTGACAGGGTAGGCCACTCCCGGTGGTGTCTGGGTAAGTGGTAGTTAACCTGTAAGACCCTAAGAAAGTACTTGGTGATGGGACTGGGGGAGATGTCAGGAGTGGGGCAGTCTGGGGCCCAAAGAAAATACTCTATAGAATAAGAAGAATTTCATGCAAAAGTGGTCCCTGTAGGAAAGGATCTAGATGACAGAGAAGGCAGAGAGGTCCCGATGTTTCAACCCCCATTTGAATGCCTCAACAGAGGGGGACCTCCCTGAGATTATGAAGCAGCTGGTTCCACAAGACAGGCACTGCTACAGCAAAGTATCCAACCTAGTGACCATCAAGAAGCCTACCTCAGAGGAGCAGAGAGGGTGGTTAGGAGTGCAAGGACAGAGGAGCTCTTTTAAGTAATTGGGGCCCTGATCCTGTAGGGCTTTGTATGTCAACAAACCTATCTTGAAGGAGATGTGCCACCTCACAGGCAGTCAGTGCAATGTCTGCAGATCTGGAGAGATATGCTCAGAGTGAGGAACTCCTGCAATTAATCTAGCTGTGACATTCAGCACCAGCTGAAAGTGGTGTATAAACCCTTCAGCTAACCAAAATTAGAAAGCACTGCAGTAGTCCAGTTGGGATGTCACAGTGCCATGCACCAGTTTCTTTAGGTCCATGGGATTTAGATAGGTCTTAACCCAGGTGCTATTTCTTAGGTGGAAAAATCCACCACAAACATTGACACCTGTTATTCCAGTGTCAGTTTTCAGTCCATAATGACACCCAGATTTTTTACCCTATCTCTGGTGATGAGATGAGTGTAACCTAATTGTAATCCTGACACCACTTCTCCCAAACCTGTCCAAATCTGAGTACCCACATTCACCAGTAACACTTCTGTCTGGTCTGGCTCAGCCTAAGTCAACTAGAGGCCATCCAGCTGTTGATATCAGCTAGGTATCTGATTAGTGTGACACGTGGACAGCCAGTTCTGAGTACACTGTGCTTTTTTGTAATATAAAAATGTGTTATGGACTATCTCTCATGAGAGATGCTGGGACAGCATGTGAAATGACACACAAACATCCAGGTTTTAGGTACAAGGTGTTACCTGGAAGGCCAGAAGCTAATTACAGACTAGAACCAGCCTTAATCAAGAATCTCCTATTTTTCTAAGTTAAATGTAGCTTTAACTGCTAAGAGGGAAATCAGTATCCATTTTATGACATTTCAAGGAGGAAACCAGGTTCGGCACACTGGTGCGAAATCATAAATGCTTTGATGTCTGTGTGAGAGGGGATACTGCTCATAGACCAAAGGAAATTTACAGACTTGATTGGGGAAGTCACATGGGGAAAGGAGTTTCTGCTGATGTAACTTAATTAATTTTCCTTCTAAAATGGTAAAACTTCCTGGGTGTATGATTTTTCATAAATAGAGGAGGAGCTAGGTGACCTCACACAAAGGGGTTAGCAAAGACAGTTTTTTAAACAGATTCTGTTTTTTCCTTCAGAGAGACTTTTATCTATACTCTGACAAAGAAACATCTTTGAGCACTTTAAGCAAGTATACAGGTAGAGAGAGACAAAATCTAAGTACTGTAGTAGGAATTGCACTGTTAAAAACTTGTTCTTTAAAAGATTGTATGGTTCTTGTGATATATAGTTCTGTATTTTATGTTTTACATACTTTTATCTATTTTAGTAAAACTCTATTTTTAGACCCTACTTGGTCTGTCTTTGAATTTCTTTTCTTTAACAAGTTAAGTATTGATGGTTAAAGCAGACACTGTACATTAGCTTGAATGGTGATACCAAACTGGAAAAGGTAAGAGTAATCTGAGGTCTTTATTAGAGTTTTTTAAGGGTTCATTCTGTACGCCTGGTTAGGTGCCCATAGGCAAAGATATCTGGCCCCCCAAAGACAGAATTATCTGAGCCTGTGCATTGGGTATGCTAGCAAGAGGTTCACAGTTTGAATCCCTCCAGAACTGAGACCAAAGGTTGATCCAAACCAACAAAATAGACAGGAGGGTTGCCCTGTTTCTGTTAACTGTTCACAAGACTTCACCCGGAGGTTGGCACTTTGGGAGTAGAAGGCCTGACCTACCGAGTGGGTTTGTGACAGATTGGTTGTCAGCGGTGTGCATAATTTTGGTATTACAAGCTTTTATTGTTCAGTGTGTCAGCTTGAGACCGTCAGCTCACTTGCAAAGAAAGAAATAGGCAGAGTTTTATTTTAAAAGGAGACAGAACTATATCACTTGGCATACAGTTAAGTTCCTACCCGTTTTATTTATTTTTTCCTAAAGTGCAAGTCAGAGTAGCAGTAGTTAGGGAAGATGGCTTCCAACTACAGCAGTCACACTGTAGACTACTTAAGGCAGTTGTGCGGGGAAAAATGAATCCTTTTTGAGGTGAAAGCCAGCAAACAGAACCTAGTGGATGCCCTGATGGTAGCAGATACCCAGTGCACTGAGTCACAGACCATGACTGAAAAGGACCAAACCTCAAGCGTGGCAGAGCTAGCGGCCAGTGCAGTGTCCAGATCCAATAAGGAGGGCAACAGGGCTACTGTCAGTGAAGTGCCACAGCAGCAGGGGAAGGTCACCAGTATCCGGGATCCAGAAGTACTCAGGCTGCAAATTGAGTTGCGCAGGATTGAGCTGGAGTTCCAGGAGAAGAGAGAATGAGAGAGATGACAGGCTGAGCAGGAACAGCGGGCGGCAGACCGTGAGGAGCATTAGCACCAGCGAGCTGCAGAGGAGAAGAGAGAGCAAGAAAGCTGAGATGCAGACCATGAGGAGCAGGAGCACCGGAGCAACATGAACTGGAGAAGATATGACTCCATCAGCGGCACCAGAGCAGGTAAGTGGCTCGGGTTTAACTGGGACTGCAGGACTGGGTTACAAATTGAACTCCAAATTGATCACCGAATTTAAAGAGGGGGAGGATATGGATGCCTTTTTAAATTCTTTTGAAAAAGTTTGTATTCAGGCTAAAATTCCTAGAGAGTCCTGGAGCTTCCGGCTATCCCCGCTACTTACCGGGAAAGCTTGGGATGCATTGGTTCAAATAGACAATGAGGACAGTGATGATTACAGCAAACTTAAAGCTGCACTGTTAAACAAATTTGAATTAACTACTGAATCATACAGAGCTAAATTCTGTAAGCTTGGGAGAAGCCCTGACATGAGCTACGAGGAGCTAGCTATGAAACAACGTCAGTTTTTAAAGCGTTGATGGGAAAGAATTGAGGCAAACTCTGTTGATAAAATTGAAAATGTGATTTTGTTAGAACAGTTTTATTGGGCATGTCCAGCAGAGCTAAAAACATGGCTGGATGACTGAGATCCCAAAATAGTGCAAGAGGCTGCTGAACTCTCAGACCACTATGCCAAGAGCAAACCTGCTCTGAGAGCGAAAGGGGTGGGCATGGCAGTGCAGAAAGGGAAAAGCGCGCCTTCAAGGCAGCTAAAACCCTCACTGCCTCCACTGAAACCAGTTAGCCCCAGGTTTCAGATAAAAAATTTCTCTGAAAAGAGAAGTGAATGTGGGTTATACAAAGAAACTGGGCATATTGCCAGACAGTGTCCCAAAAGAATGAGCAATAATATGCAGAATGGTACTAGAAAAGAAGTGGGTTGTTTGTGTGTCCTGGGAGGCATGCCTGTGAACATGAGGGAACACATGCACCCAGTCATGGTGGATAGAGTACAGAAGCAAGGGTTAAGGGACACAGGGGTATCTCTGACATTGTTAAAAGGGAATCTAGTAGAGCCTAGTCAGCTTATACCCAATAAATATGTCACTGTACAGGATTTTACTGGTGAAGAGAAAACATTGCCACTGGCTAGTGTTCTCCTGGACTTGGGTGAAACAAGGGGAACTGTGCAACAGGTGGCTGTAGCCAAAACCTAAGCAGTGGATGTGATCCTGGGCAACAATCTAAAACAGGGGATGGTGTGTGCAGCTACCCATAGCCAAGCAGCAAGGGAAAACTGTAGTTCCCTGAACCCCACAGAAACCATTGTGGAAACCACTGAGAGGCTGCTTCCCCAGCCTGTGTCTCCAGATGAGGAGACTAATAAAAAGAATAGAAATTTCCCCAGTAGCAAGTAACCACACAGCTACAGAGGGTTACTCCAAAGAGGGAGGGGTGATCCATTGTCAGAGGGTTGGGATTGACAGTGATCCTGAGTGCCCTGACGCTAGTGCTAGGGACCCTAGTTTAGCAACTGAAGGGGACCTGTCCCATGCCTTGGGAATGTGTGAGGGGTTCGCAGCTGCTCAGAGAAATTACCCTAGTTTAGAGAAGATGAGGGCTTGGGCAGACTCAGATGGTGCACAGGGAGGTAACGGCAGACTTAAGGCTTATTGGGAAAATGGACTTATGTATACTCAGGCAGTACAGATAGAGGGATGGGTGCTAGGCAGGCAGCTTGTCATTCCCCAGTGGTATTGTGAGCAGATGTTCAAGACTGCACATGATATTCCCTTGTCTGGTCATCTGGGAATCAGGCGCACTATGCAGCGTTTGGCCCAGAACTTCTATTGGCCTAACTTCACCCAGCAGGTGAAGGAGTATTGCAGGTCTTGTCACTGGTGCCAAGAAATAGGGAAGGGGGGCAAGAAAACCCAAGCCACCCTAATTCCATTGCCCATAGTAGAGGAGCCATTCCAAAGGGTGGGAATGGATATTGTGGGGCCTTTAAATACTCCCAGCTTCTCAGGGAAGAGATTCATCCTGACTGTGGTGGATTATGCCACCTGGTACCCAGAGGCAGTCGCCCCTATCCTCACTGAGGACAGACAAAGTGACAGATGGCTTACTTGGGATTTTCTCCCATGTCGGGTTTCCACAGGAGGTTATCACTGATCAAGGGGGTTCCTTCATGTCAGACCTGATGATATGTTTATGGAAGAAGTGTGGGGTGGTACGGAGATGCACGACACCATATCACCCAAAGTCAATGGGCTTGTGGAAAGATTCAATGGTACCCTAAAGTCAATGCTCCGGGTGTTTGTTGAACAGCATGGGAGGGACTGGGAGAAATACCTTCCCCACCTATTGTTTGCATACAGGGAGGTGCCCCAAGAGTTGACAGGATTTTCCCCCTTCGAACTCTTATATGGACGCCGGGTACGTGGGTCCCTAGACTTGATCCGGGAGGACTGGGAAGGCAGGCACACCACCCAGGGAACTCCTATTGTGGATTACATCCTTAAGTTTAGGGAAAGGCTGAAGGAGCTTATGGGGACAGCCCAGAGCAACCTGGGAGCTGCCCAACAGAAACAAAAAGTATGGTATGACCACAGAGCCAGAGCTCGCTAATACATGGTGGGTCAGGAAGTCATGGACCTTATTCCAGTCCAGAAAGATAAGCTGCAGGATGAGTGGGCAGGACCGTACAAAGTGGTTAGGAAGGTAAATGACGTGAACTACATTGTGGAGTTACCTGACCAAAGACAGACAGACAAAAAGGATGTACCATGTCAACATGATGAAGCCATATGCAAATAGGGCTGACATGGTGTTTCAAGTGTGTAGTCCTGGGGAGGGGATGGATGAAGGAGACCCCCTTCTGGACTTGCTGGAGGAAAGTAAGTGGGAGTCCTCTGTGGAGGCAGTAAAATTGTCTCCTCAGCTGGCCCTGGACTAGATCCAGAAAGTAAGGGAGGTTTTAGCAGACTTTGCCCCATTGTTTAGCACCAAGCCTGGACTAACCCTCTTAGCAACGCATGATATAGAGACAGGGACACAGACACCCATACGGCGGACAGCATATTGGGTGTCAGAGGCTGTCCAAAAGGACATTAGGAGGGAAGTGGAGGAGATGCTGGATTTAAGGGTAATCCAGAGATTCCCACAGCCCCTGGGCCTCACCCATAGTCCTTGTGCCTAAGCCAGATGGCTCTACTCATTTCTGTGTGGACTATCGTGGACTGAATGCAGTCATGAAGTCTGAGATGCCCACCCGATGCCCCTTGACTGACGAACTCCTGGACAAGTTGGGAGGGGCGACCTACCTTACGACTATTGACCTGACCAAGGGGTATTGGCAGGTAGAGCTGACAGACAGAGCTAGGAAGAGGTCAGCCTTCAGCTAGGTCAGTTTTGGATGTGAAGATTGAGGAATCAATGGAAGCCTGTTCTCAGTGATGGTATTTGCAGGAGGGAGTATGTGAGGTAACCCGATGGATGAGTTAGAAGGTCCACTGGATGGGTTTCTGGCATGCTTTAGGGTAACAAGATAAAGAGTTGTAGATAACTTTATGAATTCTGGTGATGTTCAGAGGCAAGGGAACAGTGGCTCTGATAGAGTAACTTTAGCAAGGCAGCTAGGCACCAGATAGCCAATGATATGTGTTTTGGGATAGTAGCTGGAGAAGGTCTTAGGAATATCCAGTGGCTATTCAGGGAATACGAGGCGAATAACATAGTAAAGCAGAGTCAGTGCTTTTATTTATTTATTTAGTTAGTTTTTGGTGCACTAGCCATGAAATGACTATTTTCAGGCACGGCCCGGGAGAATACAACAATCAAAGACAGGTACATAGCATGAGTACAATTAAATTACAATAACCTAAGTCAAAACAGTTAGTAGTAATGAATACATGCAGCCAGGACAATAACAATCAATGCAATTCACATAGAATTTTTAGGCAGAGAAAATCTACACAGTCTAGGAAGAGATACCACAACATAGCAGCAAAGAAATATTGTTTAAATTAGTCACAACAATGAAGATTCAAATAGGAAGCAAAACAAGGCAAGGGCAAATTCCTTACTGGGCAGGATGCATTATCACGGCCTCTGAAACAAGACTCAGGTGTGGGGGGGGGAGTTGGGGTAGATTAGCTCTCAAGGAAATTGTAAGAGTAAGAAGTGCTATTAGGTAGGGAGGTTAAAGTTAGGCCAGGCAGCATCTGGTGAGTGAGTGGATTAAAGAGGATTAAAACAAGTGCAGAGATCAGCAAGGAATAGATGTAAGTGGAGCTTTGAAGCTGTCATGGGATCCAGATATTCAAAGTGCTTGGGGGAGGGAGTTCCAAAGCTTAGGAGCAGAGTGATTGAAGGCAACAGAGCCTTTTGATGTTTTACATCTAGGTACATTCAGCAGGGATTTATCTACCGATCAAGTCTATAGGAGGAGGCCTGAGGTACCAGTAATGTTGCGAGCACGGAAGGGGTCTGGTTTCTGAGTATACAGTCAATCTGGGAGCCAAGAGAGTATTGATGGCAAGCTGATGGGGATAACCAGCCCAGGTCCCTGTACAGTTGGCAGTGGTGCTTAAGCCGTGGTGATGAGGAGGCGTATCGACAGATATTATTATAAGTGACATCCCACTTATGAAGGATGGTTTTATGTGTGGCAGCAAAGGTCAGCATGCCATAGGTGAAGGCAGGGAGTAATATACCTCTTGCAATAGCAAATTTAGCAGAGGGAGTCAACAAGATTAGGAGAAGACCATGAGGAGAAGGCATAACAGATGGTCCCAGTACTGTCAAGAGGTATCCTGCGGTTCCTGTTATCCTTAACAGTGATAGTTATTATAGAGTTGGTACATCTTGAAAGGAATTAGGGTCACATTTCCAGGTAAGAAGATAGGAGTGAAGGAGACTCCACTTAATCTTGGAGCCTATGAAGACATGGGAAGTTGTGATGCCCATGCTGCTTGAATTAACAGAATATATAAAGAAGCATCCTGCAGAGTTGGTTGAGAGATGAGATCTTCTATAGTCCAGTTGAATGGGATTCCAGAAATAGGTCCTGGGGAGGTGACTGGGAAGTACTGATGATTCTATGGTGACATATGAGTCTATAAGGCATGCTGTTCAAGGGATGTTGCTGGAAGAAGGTTTCCTCAGATGAGAAGAACAGGTACTCTATTGAGCGTTAGAAGGGAGCTGTTATGATGGCTGAGGTAGGAATATGAGACAGATGAATGAGTAGGAGTAGTAGACCAGGCAGGGATGCTGGAAGTCGATATTTGTAGGAATCCCCCCAAAAAAGAGACACAGCAAATGTGTAGGAGCCCCGAGCCACCAGGGCAGCGAGGAGAACAGCAGCAGTCCCAGGATGGAGGGAAAAGACCAAGCAGAAGTCCACCGACTGAAGGATGGAGCATTTCACAATGCACTAAGCGAGGAACTGCCATGGCAAGCTGGCCTTTATTGGGGATGTGGGAAGAGCTACTCCTCCACATTGAACCTCGGGCTTTAGCCCTCCCAATATAGCCAAGTATCCTCAGCATACCAGTGAAACTGCAGGCTATATCATCCAGTGACTTTCCCTAGAGGTAGCAAATACACTTCAAACAACATGGGCTACAAGATGTAACATAGAAGGATCCCACAGGTCAGGGCCGTAGTGTGTGATGAAAAATTTCTCCATGCAACCTGCTGCACCCTACAAAAAAGAGAAAGGACTCTAACCACCTCAACATGATACCTCTGAGTCCTGCCAACTCCCTCAGCCAAGCTGTTAAAATATCACGATCTACGGTTTCCAAAGCTGATAGGTCAAGAAGTACCAGAATGGATTATTCCCCTCCTTCTGTAGCCAGGAGGAGACCATTTTGCACCCTGACGAGTGCAGTTGCTGTGCTGAGATGGCCCCTGAATCCCAACTGGAATGGCTCATAGATAGAAAAAAGCCTCCAGATGACCCTCCAGCTTCATCACCACCTCCTTCTTGATCACTTCCCTAAAAGGGGAGATTTGAGACAGGCCTGTAGTTGAATAAGATGTCTGGGTCCAGTGAAGGGCTGAAGCACTTGGTGCCTCACCTGTCGCCAAGTTGATGACTCAGGTTTGGAAATGGACAGGTGTCACTCAGGGGTTGGCCAGGAGAAGGAGAACTGAGAATCCATTGATGGCACTCCTCATTTGGGGTGGGATGATTGAGCTTATTGCTGCTTGGACATCACTTAGCAGACTGGGTGCTGTGACAGTGATGGCTTTCCGATCTGCTGGGGGCAGGCTTGGTGTGCTTGTGGTATCTTTATGGCACACAATGCTGCATGGCATGCTTGCCAGCCCCAGGAATGGAGAAAATGGAAAAAACAGAAATGTGTGTGTGAAATGTGTCCTGGTTACCATGTGCAATGGCAGCTCACAGCTCCCAGACTCCACCACATGTGAATCCCTGCTGGGTGAGAGATAGCTGTGTTTGAGGGCACCAGACATCCGAAGTCAGAGAAGGTGGTGACTGGAGGCCAAAATGCTGTATGAGAAAAAAGATGTCTGGGTCCAAATGCATTTTTTTATGGAGAGGTTTTACCACATCCCTTTTCAGAGCCAAAAGAAAAACCTCCTCAAGGGAACACTTAACTGTCTCTGCAATCACCACCAAAAGCCAGCCTGGTCCAGGGTCTAGTGAACAGAATGTGGGATGCAGTTCCAAGATCAAATGGAGAATCTCCCAGTTGACTTTGGCAGCAATTCCTACCAGACTGACAGAAGGCCCTCGCTATTCACTGAATGGGCCATGCAGGGCTGTGTTCGTCCACTTGGAGAGACCAGTGATTGAACAAAGGATAGCCTATCAAGAAAAAAACTGAACAAACTCCTCACATCTCCCTGGTGTTAACACTCCCCCAGATTGTAAACAAGCTGGATGCAATAGCTTGTGCACAGTGCGGAAGAACTGAGCAGGTCTGTTTCTCCCTGAAGCAATCACCCATGACAGGAACTCTGCCTTTCTCAGAGTGATTGTCCCTTGCTATACCTTATAGTGGTCTCTCAGTTAATCTATTCTCACACGATACCGATCTCAACCAAGAATGGTTCATCCTCTGCCTTTTGGCCTTCAACTATCTAGAATCATCACTATTTTAACTTAAGTGTAATTTAACCTGTATTTGTCTAATTTAATGCAATTTAACTTAAATGCATCTTAGTTTAATGTTTTTGTAATTGGATTGTTTGTGTACCAACTGTCATGTCTCACTTTTGCACTTTGTTGTAAGGCACCCTGAGCCTCCAGGCACTGTTATACATAAACCTACTGCCACTATACCAAGGGAACCTCTGACGGTAGACTCTTGGGCATACATGATATGATGTGAGGATCAGTTTTCTTTTTCTTCTGTCCTTTGTTTATCCCTTGTATCATCCTGCGTGGTCACCCCTTCTGTTAGTGACCTCCAGCCCCCACCCAGGCCTTACCCCAGCTTCATGCTTATTTCAGTGGGTGAGTGCATGCCATGAGCAGTGGACCAGAGCCTGCTGCATCACCGGCCATCATCCTGGTGCTGGGGGATTTCCATCTTAGTTTCTGCCCAGTTCCCAAAGTCACTAATGTTTGTCATGGTGCAGGTGTACAGCATGAAGACGGCATATGTACTTGAGTGCTTATCCCCTGAACCTCTAGGAAGCAGCCACTGATGCTATGCCACCCAGCCTCTGTCGGGTGGCAGACAAGCAGAGGCTCACTGAGTCCCCCCTCCCTGAAGAAGGACAGTTGTCTGTGGATGCACAATCCTCCATTCCCCCCGGCTGATCCCCAGTGATCCCGGTCCATTCCCAAATCAGGATCACCTATGTGGTGAACAGTGTGGCAGTTGGTACCTCAGCCCACCACACCAATGGGCTGACCCACCAGTTCAGTTTTCTGTACTGACAAGTGCCCAAAGGGCTCCAGATTATGGAAATGTCAGTAA
The DNA here is from genome assembly GCA_016271365.2 of Neoceratodus forsteri. NCBI lineage: Eukaryota > Metazoa > Chordata > Ceratodontiformes > Ceratodontidae > Neoceratodus > Neoceratodus forsteri. The sequence continues at coordinate 1,519,429,662 of CM028131.1, forward strand.
CACACTAACTCAACTGGGAGGATATACTCTTTTCAGGTGAGCCCTGATGAGAAATTTCACAGCATGGTGATCCGACCAAGTGATTCAATCAACCCTGACAGTGAGTATATGTCAGTATATTTGAAAGTTTCATTGACAATTTTAACACTTCTTATACAGTTTGTGAACAGCTCCAAAAACTGCAAGAAATTTAAGAAATATTGCAGAGAGAATGGTGAAAATTGCAGATCTTGCAATTAAATTGTGGATGCAGTTCTGACGTGGCCCTGCTTATAAGGGGGTTCTGCATTATGCTCAGCAGCACAGTACACACACAGTGCTGTAATTCCCAGGCCTGGGCACTGAAATTCATTATAAATCAGTAGCACTAGTCAAAAATATACACAGAAATTGTGGTAGCAGCTGTATATTAAAAGGAATACTGTGTCTTTTTGTGATTAGCTATAGCAGTGTAAGCACCCTTCTCAAGTGGGGGTCCTGATTCGTGCACAGCAACACAGCATATGTGCATTGCTGTAGCTCCCAAGCATAGGCATTGACATTTTCTGTATAGCACTGTTGTGCCAACATAGACAGGAAAATTCTCCTAGCAGCTGTATGCAGTACTAAAATGAAAACGTTGTTTTTTGTCATCAGCTAATGGCATTCTTCAGCAGGCGCAAGTGGGAGTCCCTCTTCATGTGCAGCAACACAGTATACACGCAGTGCTGTAATTCCCAGGTGTCAGCAATGAAATTCAACATATAGCAGCAGAGCCAGCAAAAATTGTACTGGGAAATTGTGCTAGCAACTGTATATTAAAAGGAAAACAGTGAATGTGTGTGTGGGTTGGGGGGGGGTCATCCAGTAGCAGTACAAGTGCCCCACACAAATGGGGGTTTTGTGTCATGTACAGCAGCATGGTATGCGTGTGGTGCTATAAGCCCCAGTGTCAGCCCAGAAATTCATTGTCTAGCAGTAGTATCAGCGTAAATTGTTCATAGAAATTGTACTATCAGCTTTACAATGTTCATTGAGAGTAAGATTTAGGAGGGAAATGAGGAGGTACTGTTTCACAGGAAGGGTGGTGGCAAGGTGGAACGAATTACTGGAGGAAGTGATCTCACTGAAAACTGTGGGCAGTTTTAGGAGGGGGTAGGACAGGGTCAAAGGAAGGTCAATTCTATAGAAAGATTGGGGAGAGGGAGAGGAGGGTGGGGGGTGATAAATCTAGGATGGAAATGGGAGGGGGGGCAGCAAAAGCAGAATAAACTGTGTGTTGCACACTCAAGCAGACTTGCTAGACCATTATGGCCTGTATCTGCTGGCATTTTTGTATGTTCATATGTACATTTAAAAGAAAATATTGTCATTGTTTTTTGCGACCAGCCAGTATCATTACATGTGTCCCATCCATAAGGAAGTCAAATGCCATGCACAGCAGCACAGTAGACATGCAGTGTTGTCATTCCCAGGGATTTGCACTGAAATTCCACATGTAGCATAGCACCAGCATAAACTGACTCAGACTCAGGACCCATATTGTCACTCTTTAACTCTGGCAAGTCTCCTCACTAGTCGCAATTAGAGCCATGAGCAGGGCTGAAACCTCTTCAGAGTGTTTGGAGCTGTAACTTCAACTACAGTAGTTTTCAAACTCAAACCTACATGCCATTCCCACCAACGTCATTGGCGATCCCTCGATTTGAGGATGATTTCTACTATGGTTCACTGATGGGTCCTGAGGTAGCTCAGTAATCCAATCCTAGATCCACAGATTCGTCCGCAGAAATTGTAGATGTTTCCATATGGGAGAGCTGCCCACTAGCTGGGGTTTCTTTCCCTTTCCTTCCTACGTTCTCTGTTTTCAGCTTTGAGGGCAAGGTGTTTCTCTTCAAAGCAGGCCCCCGCTTGATGGAGGGTCTGGCGCAATTGAGATCGGTTGGTGGCCAGCTCCTCACAGCTCATGATGTCCATATCTGTTTTCTTGAGATATGCCTTCATTGTGTCTTTGTAGCATTTCCTTTGACCACCTTGGGATCTCTGGCCGTGACTGAGCTGGGAGTATAAAATTTGTTTGGGGAGTCAAGACTCGGGTATCCGTACACAGTGTCCAGTCCAGCGGAATTGATGTCTGAGGATCACTGCCTCAATGCTGATGACATTGGCCTCAGTGAGAACACTGACATTAGTGCGGTGGTCTTCCCACTTGATGCAGAGGATTTTCAGGAGACATCGTTGGTGGTACCTCTCCAGGCTCTTTAGATGATGTCGGCAAGTCACCCAAGTTTCACATCTATAAAAAAGGGTAGGGATGATAACCGAACTGTATGCCTGAATCTTGGTGTCCTTTCATATGTCACGGTCAGCGAAGATGCACCGAAGCAGTTTCCCAAATGAGGTAGTAGCACAATGGATCCTGTGCTGAATCTCATTGTCGATGTTCGCTGTTAGGGAGAGGTGGCTACCGAGGTAAGGGAAGTGCTTGGCTGTCTCCAGGGTCTGTCCCTCAATGGTAAATTGTGGAGGGTCATTTACAAGGTCTTGGGCAGGCTGATAGAGCACCTTCATCTTTTTGATGTTAAGTGAGAGTCCCAGACTTCAGTAAGCTTCCGCAAAGAGATCTAGCGCAGACTGGAGGTCACTCCCAGTGTGTGCAAGGATGGCACAGTTATCAGCGTACTGGAGGTCAATGACGGATGCCTTGCAAACTTTGGTCTTTGAAAGGAGACGTCCAAGATTAAAGAGCCCTACATCCATTCTGTATTTGATGTCAATTCCAGTGGGAAGGTGGCCTTTGGTGAGGACAAGGATGACTGCTAGGAAGATAGAGAACAAGGTTGGAGTGATGACACATCCTTGCTTGACCCCAGTTTGGATGATGAACTGGCCTGTCTTTGAACCATTGTGGAGAACCCTGGCAGTCATCTGGTCATGCAGAAGCCTCAGGACCTTGATGAATTTTGTAGGGCAGCCAAATCTGGCCAGCACCTTCCACAAGGCTTCACGACTGATGGAGTCAAAGGTCTTTGTCAGGTCGATGAAAGCCATGCACAGGTCCTGATGTTGTTCCTGACACTTTTTTTGGATCTGCCTAGCAGTGAAGATCATGTTGGTTGTCCCGCAAGATGGTCTGAATCCACACTGAGATTCCGGCAGGACTTCTTTGGCGATGGGAAGGAGACGGTTCAGAAGAATATGGGTGAGAATTTTCCTTGCGGTGGAGAGTAAAGCAAAGCCTCGATAATTTCCACACACTGACTTGTCTCCCTTTTTGAAGATGGTAACAATGTTGGCATTCCTCAAATCCTCTGGAATCTCCTCATAGTTCCAAATTCAGAGAATGAGTTTGTGGAGCTTTAGTACCAGTTCCTCGCCCCCAGCCTTGTAGACTTCAGCTGGTATGCCATCTGGTCCCGCAGCTTTGTTGTTTTTGGCCAGCTTGATGGCATGTCTTACTTCTTCGATGGTAGGAGGGTTGGAAAGAGATTCTCTTTCAGGGTGTTGAGGGACAGAATTGATAGTGGCATCTGTCACAGATGACTTGCGGTTCAGAAGTGTCTCAAAATGCTCCTTCCATCTAGCTTGAATGCCTTCATTTCCCTTTAGGCACGTCAAGCCATCTTGAGATCGGAGGGGAGTGGGACCATGGGAGCTTGGACCATAAATGGCCCTTGTAGCCTGGAAGAAGCTCTGCATGTCATGTTTCTCAATAGAGAGCTGGATCTCCTTGGCCTTGTCTTGCCACCATTTGTTTTTGATGTCTCGGATCTTCCTTTGAGCTTCTGCCTTGAGCTGCTGGTATGACTCTTTCTTTTGCTGGCATGAGATGTCACTTTGCCATGTGCAGTGAGCTCTTCTTTTCCAGTTGAGCAGGTCTTGAATCTCTGTATCATTTTCATCAAATCAGTCCTGGTGATGCCGGGTGACATAGCCAATAGATTCAGCACATGCCGAGTGGACGGCGGTCTTGAACTCCTTCCGGTATCTCTCAATGTTATCATCAGCTGTGGGCATGGCAGACAGCCTTGCTTGGAGACGTTGCTGGAAGTTCTCTTGAACCACTGGGTCTTGAAGGGACTTGATTTTGGCTACCTTCAATGTTTCTGAGTGAGCCAGATGTTCGTGACAGATCTGACAAGACGATGGTCTGTTCAGCAGTCATCGACTCCTCACATGGCCCCGTGATGTAGACATCCTTTTGATCATGGGTTCTGACAATGACATAGTCAAGGAGGTGCCAGTGCTTGGATCGAGGGTGTCTCCAAGTAGTCTTATACTTGTCGCTCTGTCCGAAGATGGTGCTCGTGATGACCAGGCCATGCTCTGCACATTTGTTCAGGAGTAGGGTGCCATTGGAGTTTGTCTTTCCTACCCCCCTCCTTCCCGATGATACCATTCCAGAGATCTGAATCACCCCCGACTCTGGTGTTGAAGTCACCAAGGAGAATGATCTTGTCTTCCTTAGAGGTGTTGGTCAGAACTCTGTCAAGGTTGGAGTAGAACTGTTCCTTGACATCCTCGTCAGCATTAAGTGTCGGGGCATATGCACTGATGACAGTGGCATGCTGATTGTTGCTGAGCTTAAGATGAAGGGTCATGAGGTGTTTGTTGATGCAATTGGGAGCTCTGTAAGCTGGTTGATGAGCTTGTTCTTGATGGCAAGACCAACGCTGTGAATGTGTCTCTCTTCAACAGGCTTCCCTTTCCAGAAAAAGGTGAAACCTCCACCCTCTTCTCTCAACTGGCCTTCATCTGGTCATCTTGTCTCGCTTAGGGCAGCAATATCGATGTTACATCTTGCAAGTTCCCTGCAATAATAGCAGTTCTTCTTTCTGGTCATTCGCTATACTGGTTGTCCATCAGAGTATGAACGTTCCATGTCGCAAAAATCATTGTCTGTTTCTTGTTTCAACCACAGAGAGAATGATCCCACTGGACGGGGCTATCCAGCCAGGAGAAGGTGAGACAGCCTAGGTTTAGGGCACCTTTTCTAGCCCCTTCCCCATGTGGGGTGAGCAGAGGGAATCCTAAAGAGGACTGGTCAGTCACAGTAGCAGCTGCCAAATTGCACCCCTGTCCCAGTCCAGGTGCCAGACAACCATCAAACTACTGCTGCCTACATGCAGATTCGTGGCTACAGACTGCCGGATTCACTGGTCCTGTCCCCATGACCACTAGTCTGTCACCACAGGGCTTGGAAAGTTGGTTATGGGGATGTTGTTTCCCATGGTAGAAGCATGCGCATGACTTCTTTTAGTGTGGGGAACCTGGTGCACCTACAGCAACCACACAAACTTGACAAGCAGGAGATCTAGTGCCCAGTGGCAAGGAGAGTCCAAGATGACTGGAGATCCCCATCTTGTTGCAGCCTTCATCCGCCTTCATAGCAGTTGAGATCCTAACATCTTCTTCTGCCTGATCCCCCATTGAGGACTTTGGGGGTTGGACCGCATTTAATTTGGGACCTCGTCTCTGGCCTGTTCACCACGGGTGACCCTGCCAGGAGTACGAGACTCCAGACGACATAGCCCTGAGGGTCATTGGAACACACAAGCCACTCCACCATGACAAGGTCTCAGTCCAAGGGGCCTTCAAATCCCTCCCCCTCAGAATGCACCAAGTCAGTGGTAGGACCAGACCCTACCACACAGTGAATACTGAGTGTTACCAACAGTACTGGGGAGTGTTACACACAGACTCTGGGGGTGCTCCAGGGATGGAGTGTGACATCCAGTTCATTGTTGCCTGAGTGGATCTCTTGTTCTGTGTGTAGTAGGGGATCGTGAGATATGACAGCCCTCTAAGGACTGCTGCATCCCCACATGGAAAAATTTTTTTTTTAATAAAAACATAAACAAATGCCCCAAACTCCCATGCCATCTTGAAAGGGTGGAGGAGTCAGGGCCAGTCAGGCATCACAAATATCTGGGGCAGTCATGCCAAAAGAATGGACAGGCACTAGAGCAGGCTCCCCCTGGCACAGTGTCAGCTCCCTCACCATACTGCTTCCGTTGGGTCACAAGAAGCATAACCATGCCTCTGTGCCCATCCTCATCGGGCCTCCCATGCTGACATATGGGCAGAGTGGGACCGGATGCAGAAAGCTGGCACAAAAATAGTAGCTGGTGGCTCAGGGTGCCCCACATGTGTGAAGGCGAAGTTCCATGGCTTAGAAACAACAGAACAATTTGGTAGGTTAGTATGTAGCCCAAATAATTCACATATGCACAAAAGATATTTGATTGCACCATAACCTGTTTTATTTCTTAAATATTCACAAGGTTACATATAAGTGCTTTTGGCAGAAAAGTGCTTTCTACATCTAAAGTGCTTGATACATACAAATACATACAAATAGTACTGGCTAAACATACATTTCGTATAACAACAATTTCATATGCATATAGACAAAACAACCTACCCAGTCTAAAACGTCAGCCACCACTAACCCCTGCGCTTCGCCACACAGGCTTCCCAAGTGGGAAGTTCCATGGCTTGTGCCAACTATCCACACCTGTGTAAGGGGTTTTCTCCCCTTTTAGGACCAAGCACTTAGTTCTTTTTTCTTACCTGCTGTACTGTGACTATGCTTTTGTCTCAAGCTGGGAGCTGTCATGTTAGCTGTAACTTATTCCATGGCATGTCCTACTAAGGGATTTAGTCAAAATGAAGTATGATGCATACAAGGCAACGCTAGTGTCACTCACTTTCTTAATTGTCATGAGAGCAAGTTTTGTGTAATTGTTTGTTGTCCACCCTGCATAAACTGCACAAGTCTTCATTGTTTTGTGTTTTGTTTTGTTTTGTTTTTTAGTGGAAAAGTACATTCTTTGCAGTGTTTTATATACCAATAGTTTCTGCAAGGAGATAAAAAAGTGACATTGCCCCTTTAAGGTGAAGGAAGTCTGGCATGTGGGAATGTGCAGCCAGCTTTTTTTTTTGCTTTTTTTCTTTTTTCACTCCCAAGTGTGAGAGAACAAGGCAAAATTTTGTTTTGGGCCTTCGCTAGTGTGTGTGTGTGTGTGTGTGTGTGTGTGTGTGTGCCATGAAATGCTAAGGACAAGAAGAACTGTAATTAGACACATAAGTACTGTACATCTTTATTTTATTTATTTTTAGATTTCAGATAACACCTTTGAGCCAAGGCTCTTTTACAAAAGGTTCCACGTAAGACATTGAGATACAACATAGCGGCAATGTACATAGACTGAGACAACACAGAGGCAATATACGTACAATGAGACTATGACAACTTCAGCAGCTAGAGGCTTTGTCAGGCACTGAGAGCTAAGACTACTTACTCAAGATAAAACAGGGAACAACTAGATTGATTGGAAAAGGAGACTAAGTAGAAAACAAGAGTAGAAGCAGAGGAGATGAGAAAGGTTATCATAGGGAGGAGAAGGAAATGTTGAGAAGACAGGGTGGAGGGGAGTGAGGGGGGGTCCAAGGATAAGAAGGGCAAAGGGGTGGGGGGGACATGTAGATTGTTGACATGTGGGTAGGATTTGTGACAGCAAGGCTAGGGTCAGCAGTCAAGGAGGCAATAGCAACGAGGTGTTGGTGAAGATCTTGCTTGAAAGAGCTCAGAGAAGTGTTGTTAGCAACATTTGGAGGAAGGGAATTGTACCACACTGGTGTTCTAGATATGAAAGAGCATTGCCCTTGAGAGGTCTGACTGTGGAGGACAGAGAAGGAAAAAGAGGTTGAGCTTCTGGTATGGTGTGAGCTACCATGAGGGGCCAGCAAGGCCCAAACTCCAGGGGGTAGTAAGTTCAGCATGGCGTTTTTGGCAATGATGCAGGTTTGGTACCAGAGCCTGCCAGATAGTTGTAGCCAGTTAACTTGTTCATAGAGATTGCAGTTGTGCAAAAGGTGAGCTGCTGCTGTCAGGAGGTGGCAGGCATTGTTTAGCCCTGTGCAAATATGTCTGAGTGCAGTGTCAGTGGCTGACCATAGATCACTAAGCCATAATCAACTATAGAGGTGACTGATCTCTGGATTGCAGTCCTTAGTGCTTTGATCATAAGGCAGTTTCTATGTCGGTACAACATTCTGATCTGGGAACTAACTGTTTTGGCAATGTTGTTTATGTGTTCAGAGTAGGCTAGGGTGGAATCGAGGGTCGCTCCCAGGTATTTGAACAGGTGAATTTATTCAAGTTTCTCTCCAGCATTGTTAATGACATCAAGTAAGTTACTTTTAAAAAGTAATCAGCTACTAGCTACTGGCCAAGAAGTGTAATCAGCTACAGTTAGTGATTACTCTGACATACAAAGTAATCAGTAACTGTAATGCATATTACAGGATAAACATATGGGTTTACATAAAATTTCCTTCCATCAGTAATAAGACAGAGAGTTCTCAATAAGCCTTCGCCTCAGAACTCGTAATCATTCTATGATTCTATGATACTTTCATATTACTTAATATAACTGCTGAAAAGTGAAACATTTTTAGTTATGAAACATATTTATGAGACCTGGCAACTCCAAAAATTCATCAAAAAGAACAGACATGTAGTCTCAGGCAATCAATGAGTTTGAATGTTATTTTATTTCATGTTTTCAAAGGAAAATATGAAAACATTAACTGATTGACATTCATATTGCTTTGTTGACATTGCACATAATGTTCAATATAAAGCACATCACATCACAACAGGTTGACATTTTCCTCCAGACCATACCCCATATTATCTATTATGACAGTTGTAATTTTTCTTTATCTGCATTTGCCATTGTCATGTGTGAAAAGCTGAAAATAACACATACAATAACTTAAGTAGAGCCAGTATGACAGTACCTCACCTCATTATTATGCTTACTTTGTGGTTTAAATAAAAAAATAATTAAGTACAGTAGCACCCCAGTAAGTGTTTTGTGTTTGTGGGTTAAATAAAAGACAGGTACAAATACAGTACTCTATTAAGTGCTTGTTTTTATTCTGTGTGTGTGGGGGGTTAAACAAAAGACAGGTACAGGTAAAAGTACAGTACTCTATTAAGTGCTTGTTTTTATTGTGTGTGGGGGGGTTAAATAAAAGGCAGGTACAGGTACAAGTACAGTTCTCTATTAAGTGCTTGTTTTTATTGTGTGTGTGTGTGGGGTTTAAATAAAAGACAGGTACAGGTAAAAGTACAGTACTCTATTAAGTGCTTGTTTTTATTGTGTGTGGGGGAGTTAAATAAAAGACAGGTACAGGTAAAAGTACAATACTCTATTAAGTGCTTGTTTTTATTGTGTGTGGGGGTTAAATAAAAGATAGGTACAGGTAAAAGTACAGTACTCAAGTGTTTGTTTTTATTGTGTGTGGGAGTTAAAAAAGACAGGTACAGGTACAAGTACAGTACTCTATTAAGTGTTTGTTTTTATTGTGTGGGGGGTTAAATAAAAGACAGGTACAGGTACAAGTACAGTACTCTATTAAGTGCTTGCTTTTATTGTGTGTGGGGGGGGTTAAATAAAAGACAGGTACAGGTACAAGTACAGTACTCTATTAAGTGCTTGTTTTTATTGTGTGGGGGTGTTAAATAAAATACAGGTACAGGTAAAAATACAGTACTCTATTAAGTGGTTGTTTTTATTGTGTGTGGGGGAGTTAAATAAAAGACAGGTACAGGTAAAAGTACAATACTCTAATAAGTGCTTGTTTTTATTGTGTATGGGGGGTTAAATAAAAGACAGGTACAGGTAAAAGTACAATACTCAATTAAGTGCTTGTTTTTATTGTGTGTGGGGGGGTTAAAAAAAGACAGGTACAGGTACAAGTACAGCATTCTATTAAGTGCTTGTTTTTATTGTGTGTGGGGGTTAAATAAAAGATAGGTACAAGTACAAGTACAATACTCTATTAAGTGCTTGTTTTTATTGTGTGTGGGGGGTTAAATAAAAGACAGGTACAGGTACAAGTACAGTACTCTATTAAGTGCTTGTTTTTATTGTGTGTGTGGGGGGTTAAATAAAAGACAGGTACAGGTACAAATACAGTACTCTATTAAGTGCTTGTTTTTATTGTGTGTGGAGGGTTAAATAAAAGACAGATACAGGTACAAGTACAGTACTCTATTAAGTGCTTGTTTTTATTGTGTGTGTGGGGGGTTAAATAAAAGACAGGTACAGGTACAAGTACAGTACTCTATTAAGTGCTTGTTTTTATTGTGTGTGGGGGTTAAATAAAAGACAGGTACAGGTACAAGTACAGTACTCTATTAAGTGCTTGTTTTTATTGTGTGTGTGGGGGTGTTAAATAAAAGATAGGTACAAGTACAAGTACAGTACTCTATTAAGTGCTTGTTTTTATTGTGTGTGGGGGGGTAAATAAAATACAGGTACAGTTACAAGTACAGTACTCTACTAAGTGCTTGTTTTTATTGTGTGTGTGTGTGAGGTTAAATAAAAGACAGGTACAGGCACAAGTACAATATTCTATTAAGTGCTTGTTTTTATTGTGTGTGGGGGTGTTAAATAAAAGATAGGTACAAGTACAAGTACAGTACTCTATTAAGTGCTTGTTTTTATTGTGTGTGGGGGGTACATAAAAGACAGGTACAGGTACAAGTACAGTACTCTATTAAGTGTTTGTTTTTATTGTGTGTGTGTGTGTGTGTGAGGTTAAATAAAAGACAGGTACAGGTACAAGTACAATACTCTATTAAGTGCTTGTTTTTATTGTGTGTGGGGGGGTTAAATAAAAGACAGGTACAGGTAAAAGTACAGTACTCTATTAAGTGCTTGTTTTTATTGTGTGGGGGGGTTAAATAAAAGAGGTACAGGTAAAAGTACAGTACTCTATTAAGTGCTTGTTTTTATTGTGTGTGTGGGGGGGTGTTAAATAAAAGACAGGTACAGGTAAAAGTACAGTACTCTATTAAGTGCTTGTTTTTATTGTGTGTGGGGGGGTTAAAAAAGACAGGTACAGGTACAAGTACAGTACTCTATTAAGTGCTTGTTTTTATTGTGTGTGGGGGTTAAATAAAAGATAGGTACAAGTACAAGTACAATACTCTATTAAGTGCTTGTTTTTATTGTGTGTGGGGGGTTAAATAAAAGATAGGTACAGGTACAAGTACAGTACTCTATTAAGTGTTTGTTTTTATTGTGTGTGGGGGGTTAAATAAAAGACAGGTACAGGTACAAGTACAGTACTCTATTAAGTGCTTGTTTTTATTGTGTGTGGGGGTTAAATAAAAGACAGGTACAGGTACAAGTACAGTACTCTATTAAGTGCTTGTTTTTATTGTGTGTGTGTGGGGGGTGTTAAATAAAAGATAGGTACAAGTACAAGTACAGTACTCTATTAAGTGCTTGTTTTTATTGTGTGTGTGGGGGGGTAAATAAAATACAGGTACAGGCACAAGTACAATACTCTATTAAGTGCGTGTTTTTATTGTGTGTGTGTGGGGGTGTTAAATAAAAGATAGGTACAAGTACAAGTACAGAACTCTATTAAGTGCTTGTTTTTATTGTGTGTGGGGGTACATAAAAGACAGGTACAGGTACAAGTACAGTACTCTATTAAGTGTTTGTTTTTATTGTGTGTGTGTGTGTGAGGTTAAATAAAAGACAGGTACAGGTACAAGTACAATACTCTATTAAGTGCTTGTTTTTATTGTGTGTGTGGGGGTTAAATAAAAGACAGGTACAGGTAAAAGTACAGTACTCTATTAAGTGCTTGTTTTTATTGTGTGTGGGTGGGGTTAAATAAAAGATAGGTAGAGGTAAAAGTACAGTACTCTATTAAGTGCTTGTTTTTATTGTGTGTGGGGGGTTTAAATAAAAGACAGGTACAGGTACAAGTACAGTACTCTATTAAGTGCTTGTTTTTATTGTGTGTGTGGGGGTGTTAAATAAAAGACAGGTACAGGTACAAGTACAGTACTCTATTAAGTGCTTGTTTTTATTGTGTGTGTGTGGAGTTAAATAAAAGACAGGTACAGGTACAAGTACAGTACTCTATTAAGTGCTTGTTTTTATTGCGTGTGGGGGGTTAAATAAAAGATAGGTACAAGTACAATACTCTATTAAGTGCTTGTTTTTATTGTGTGTGGGGGGGGTTAAATAAAGACAGGTACAGGTACAAGTACAGTACTCTATTAAGTGCTTGTTTTTATTGTGTGGGGGGGTTAAATAAAAGACAGGTACAGGTACAAGTACAATAATCTATTAACTGCTTGTTTTTATTGTGTTTGTGTGTGTGTGTGTGTGTGTGAGGATTAGTCAGCACAGTGCACTAAGCTGCCAGAAATAAAGTTGTGCAAGAATACACGGGGGAGGGGGAGCGCTGCTGTGTCCGAGCAAGATGGCAACCTGAGGCTGAAGCTCCATTTAAACTTGAGCACAAAATTAAATAAATACTTTTAATCAAGTGATTTGACTGAGGCAAAAGAGCTATATCACCATCGGAATATCCAAGGTGCAGAATGGGCAACCCAAAAAAGATAAGTCCCGCCAGGAGGGAGCAAAAAGTAAAAATATCTCAAATCCCCCAGCCATGATGTCTGCACCAGGCCCAGGTGATCAATTGATCAATGAAACAGGACCGAAGACACTCCAAAGCATTGGTCACAAGCTAAACAGACTGATTTCATCGGTGTCATCTTTATCTGAAAAATCTGACCCCCTTACAAACAGAGTCTCCTCTCTTGAGACAGACATGTCTCACTTGCAAACGGTGACAACAGAATCCACAAAGCAAGCAAATGCACTTATAGGAGTGGCGACAAAGTTAGTGAAGAAGACTCATCTAAGAACCTGTTTGGGGACTTTGGAAAATCCAGCTCAAGCCTCCAACTTACGGATCATCGGAATGCCTGACAGGAGTGAGGGCGATCATCTGCAGCTTTTCTTTCCTTGAGGGACTGGCTGGAGAAGCAATTGGGTCAACTGCTGCAAGACTGGGGAATCGCCATCCAAAAAGCTTACAGGGTGGCATATCAGAGAAGACAAGACAACCCCTAGGCCCCTAGAGCTATTGTGGCAGTACTTGATGGTGTGGGAACCAGAGACTATGTGCTCGCTCTTGCGAGACAAAAAAGATCGCTATTCCATGAGGGTCAACAGGTCTGCTTATTTCTAGACCTGCACTACACCACGCATCAACAGAGAAAGCGCTTTGATGGAGTTGGGGCACTTTTAAAGGAAGCAGACATCTCACATGGAATGCTGTTCCTGGTTCAGCTAAGAATCTTGCGCCAAAGTAAAGCATACCTCTCCACTGATCCAGAAGATGCCTTAAAGTGGGCCCAACAATATGCTCCAGCTCCTTGTAGAAGGTTGCTGATTCTCACCAGTCAGACTCAGAAAGAGAGAATGAGCTGGACACTTGAAGGGCCGAATTGAGACTTCAGGTTTGCTCTTAAAAACTGACATTTCTGGATCAAATTCCTTCTTTTTGGGAACTTTTAATAGTTTTTTTCTTGAATATAATCCCAATAATTAAAAGAGATGCTTATTATTATGTGAGTATGCTAGAGTTGAAGGGAGAGGGAGGAGGCCCAGTAAAAGTTGAAAATAAATGTAATGAATATCTAATGTTTAAAAGCGCGGCTGCTGCCAAGCTATGTCCTTGTGGTGGTGGGGCTCTGCAGCTCAGCTAACACACGTATTTTTTCTAGGGGTTTCAGTACAATGTTTTTCTCCTTTGTTTTTCCTTTTAAACAAACAAACATTGTGGAGAGTAAGTTGTAGCTACAGTTTCTGTTATGGGAATGATAACCTTGTTTGGTTATTTAACTAATGGTAATGTATGAACAGATTTTGTTTCCTCTTGTAGGAAACAGTGTGGACAATTTATGTCTTTTAAAGCTTCATTTTTATTTCCATGCTGCTCACGGGCTTGTAATTGCAGCACATACTGCTTTTCTATTCTGTAATTGATATTATATCAAAAGGGTATCCCTCAATGGTGTATCTTGAGATGTGGCACGTTGTCTTATTGTACATATTAAGAGGAGTGGCATCCTCATTGGAATTCTATTATTTTTTAATGTATGTACTCCATCAGGAACCAAATGGTACGTTTGTTGAAACTTCAATAAATATAAAGTTAAAAGAAAAGAATACACACTGACACACACTGCAATGTAGTGAAAATATCTTAAAAGTACTCCACCCAAGGCCACTGCACATAGCATAACACTCCACATAAAGTGAAGAAGCCAGACACTTGTGGTGTATGTGTGAATTTTGGTTTAGACCCTTCATCTGTTGCCTGGTGAAGTTGTTGTCAGGCAGTTCACCAGGTGGAGAGACTGTCTGTCACCCTGGTGAAGGTGCCACTGTGAGTGACACTGCCATTCTACCTAATACCACAGTGCTAAGCACTGTACTTGAGACATTTTATGTGACCTGACTAGTAACAGCAGCAGAGCCCCACATCCAACTGTGGGTTAATTATCTCAATTTGCACTTCAATGTGTACACTGCAAGAAACATGTTTTTCACTTAGTGTCATCTGCAGCAACATAGTAGATTATATCACATGGATTCTGCCGGCTTGCAAGCTGACATTTTTGTAACCACATAGCAATTTTCAAATCTTACAGTAATATCAGAAGAGGACGGCAGCAGTGTGAGATTCAGTATCTTATAGGCAGTACATGTTAAGAGTTTTTTGTAAGCTCCAATCTTTTGCTTGCTGCTCTCCCACTGTCCTCATTGGGCTAAAGTACAGTCACGGAAGAGTGTATATAGCCCAGGCCCCCAGGGAGAAGAGTAGGATGTGTAAACATCAGTGATTGTAGCTTATTTATTGTTCTAAAGCATTTGCTGCAGACAGTCTATTCTTATCTCACAGTGCTGCAGGCTGGACTTGTCCTTTTCTGATGTTAGCGGTAGGGGATTTGAGGATTGTGTAATGGTTACAGAAAATGTCAGCTTGCAAGGCAGCAGAATCCGTCTGATACAATTGCTGCACGGCTGCAGTAGGCAGTAACGTAAACATACTGTTTTTGCAATGGACACAAATAGGGCAGATTGGGAACAAGGGTGTGTGTGGCTTTCTTAGTACTGCTGATTGTTCTCCCCCATGGCCCACGAGTGGTTTGAAAGAATGTTAAAGTCAAGTGTGAGTGACCTTAGGTAGCAGCAGATTTGCTGCAGAAGCAGAACAATGAGAACACTGTGTTTCTTTCCCACTACATTTGTTTTGTTAATTATTCTTATATTCAGGTAGCGGCGATGTGACTAGTGGGGTGCCCCAGGGCTCTGTCCTGGGTCTTGTAGTATTCACACTATTTATCAGTGATCTACACCATGATATGAAAAACTGGGTAGTAAAGTTTGCCGATGACGTTAAGTTAGGTGGGTAGTGTCTGACTTAGGAAAGGTGGAAAGATGGGATAAAGATAATGGTATGATGTTCAGTGTAGAAAAATGTTAAACTCTGCATATTGGAAACTATAATACTAAACAAAATTATTTCCTTAATGCAACTGTTCTGAATAACGTTGAATCTAAAAAGAATTTTGGGATATTTACAGACCAAAATCTGAGTTTCAATGTGCATTGCACCAAATTGATACAGAGAACTAACTATATGATTAACAATGTGGGCTTATGGACCACCAGGGATTTGGGACTATTACTTTTCTACATATGTCCAAGATCGGGCTGCGAGTGGTCCACTGGGCCACCAGGGATATAGGACTATTATTTTTCTACATATGCCCACGATCGGGCATGGGGGACGCCCCCAAGAAGGTGCTGCCAGAGCTCGGGTGGCCACCCACAGGTGGCACCTGCCATGTTGCACCCTGCAATACGGCAGTTCGCCTGTGGGTGGCCAGCTGTAGCTCCACTTTTTTGGGGGCTCACCAGTGTGCAGCGCAAGTAGGGGTTGCACATGCATGGGCTCAGCATATCCCGGGCTGAATATCGGGATGTGCGGAGTATGCATGGGCACCCCTCCCTCACACCGCGCCGCATACATTACTGATGCACTCCGGCGCATCAGGATTTGTGCCAGGCTCAATCCCCCTTTGAATATTGCGCCGGGGCACATCAGTAGGTTGTGCATGATGCAACTGTGCTGTGCCATGTGCAACCCTTCTGAATATCCCGCCCCCAGTATAAATTATTAAAAGGGCTAAAAAGCAACATAAATATAAAAACTTCCCCCATCATGTCCGACTTATCAAAACCATTCCTCTCTCTAACAATGCAGTGGCTATAATCTACTGTCATTTCTGATTCATTCATTCACACAAACTTGGCAGTGACAAGCTGCTAGTTACAGGCTCAGCTGAGGCTACTGGCTGATGATCTTAAAGTAACCATTGTGTGTTCTACTAACTTTACTGCCAGGTTATGGTTACTGCTTAGTGTGATGCAATGACTTCCTGTCACAGCGACCGAGTTGTCAGTCATAGTTGTGAATGATTGTGAAGGGGAATGAATCAGTAATGAATGAGGTAGCCCCTGAAACTGCATTTTTTTTTGCATTGTTTTGTACAGTACGTATGCGTCACTCCCAACCCAGTGTCCTGCTCATAGTAGCTGCAAAGTCATGAACTTCCCATGCCCATAGTGACGTTGATGAGTTTGCCACAACTATGACGGTGGGGTGGGGGCCAGTGCCACCCAGGCCAGGCCAGTGAGGCCAGTGGCAGTCAGTGTGCAGTAGTGGTGGGGTGGCTCACAATACTGAATGATCATGACCATGGGCCCCTGCTCCATCTTATTAGCTTGCTGTCAGTCATTTACTGTCATGCAGTAAATGAATGATTGATGATGGTGACTGTCGTTCAGGATGATGAGATGTTATGCCATCCAAAAAACCCTATCCATTCATAGTAACTGCAAAGTCATCAACTTCCCATGCTCGTAGCAAAGTTGACATGTTTGCCTCAACCATGATGGGGGGTGGCAGCCACCCAGGCCAGATCAGTGTCCGCCCAGTCAGTGATTTTAGCTTGCTGTCATCTCAGTCATTTCCTCTCATGCAGTCACTGCAGTGAATGCATCACTGATGATGATGGTGATGGCTGTCAACCAGGATGATTAGTGATGAGGATTAAAACCATTTATGATCATGTCTGAATTGAGACAAAGTACATGAGGATGATAAGGATGTTATCATATTATCAGACAGTTGTCTAACTTGATTGCACTAGGAATTGGTTATGCCAAAGGTAGACAGGCTAGAGACACTTGCTTAGCTGGGTGGGTTCTGAATGTCAGGTTGGCAGCAGCAGTCCTAGTAGACAGGCAGCTTTGGTCAGACTGGTAAGCAGCAAGTTGCATTTTTGTGCAACACAAATCAAAGAAAAATAGGAAAATATCACTGAGTGGGTGCTGTGAAAATTTAACATTGATTGGGCAACAGCAAGAAAGGTACACCCTGGTTAATTCAAAATCTTCCCACATGGCCATGTCCACCGCAAGACAACCACAAAAAGGTAGCAGCATGGTTGCAGGTCCTTACACAGAATGTCATCACAGAAGAGGACAAAAATGCATCTGACTCTAAACACTTCAGGTAGAAGTTTGGTTACTCACCAGTTTTTTCCAGCATGTTGTGTCAGTCATTACTTATGTTAGTTCAGTTTTCCCAGCAGAACAATAAATATCCCTTTTTGCATTTACTGGAGGCATGCCTGCCCCATGCAGTAAAAAAAAGAATAATGTATTTTTGGTAAACATTAATGTGCCATCATCACAGGCATCAGAAACACTTAATAGCACCCTGACATGACCAGCCCAATTGAATGGAGACAACAAAAAAAGATGATAAACATGATGAGAACTTCAAGAACGTGCTTATCTGTGACAGAGTCCAGTGCCATAGGTTTCACATTATATTCCACTCAAATAACTATCTAGCAGGATTATATAAAAGGTGCCTTGCCTACTTGTTACAAATAGGGTGCCAGGTACAACCGGCACCAGCATAAGCCTAGGCAGCACAGTCTGTCTGCCACATCAAAGTTACATGAACCTTGGTACCTATACCCCTTCCCAGCCTATCACTGCTTTAGTGTCACAAAAGTGTGTGCACAACAGATTTATACAGTACTATTCCCAGTACATTTTGTTGCAACATAAAAGTAGTTGCACTTTAAAGTTTTCATTACCAAGTCTGCTTCTTTTAGCTGTAAAGATCTGTCCACCAGTGCTGAACAATCTTTCCACGGGCGCACTAGATGGTAGTGCAGTATTATAACACAGGAATATTTTCTTTATTGTTAAGAATGTTTACAAAGTTTCAGTGGCTTTACTGGTATCTTTTAGGAACTGCTCCAGTTCATGAAGAACTCTACCACGGCCAGGCTGCTGACTACCTTCAGATTTGAAGAAGTCATCATGATCATCCTCATGGTTGTCTTCACACGATGGGCTTGCATGAACATTAGCTTCCTGATGTGACAGCAACAGCAGTTCATTTTCAAGCATGATTTTTGTTGCACAAGCTTCTTCCTCATTACCAATCCATCTAAGATGAAATTGTGGTAAAGTGATGCTTGCTAGAATCAACTCCCTCTGCTGAAAAGTGGTACAAAACCGAGTGTCCACAGGTTTCAGAATTGCATCAAGATGTGGCGTTGTATAACATAATCCTGGTCTCATATCCAGCAGCTTCTTTTTCAAAGCTGCCAATGCTGGAAGAAGATATCCCATGTAGCATTTTGTTTCTGCCTGCAGAATATCCTGTGAGTCTGCTAAAGGCTAAATTAATTTGCAGTACTCCACCAGAAAAGCAATGCCATTTGTTCTGAACCTTGTGAGACCAAGGTCATCACAAATGTTATGTAGATCTTCTTTATCTTTTTTGACAATGGATATTATTTTGTTAACTGCTCTGTAGTATGAATTCCACCTTATGTCATTGTGGATAACCAGTTTGGTTCCGATTTTGCCAGACACAGTTTCACTTCCTTGTGAACTTCCGTATACTTTGTTCCAGAGAGCTGAGCATTTGGCCATTGTGCTGCAGTAGATCTTGTACACAGGACTGGATGTAGCAGATTCTATATCCTTCATTGCTATTAAGTCCTGGGTTTGAGCTTCACAGTATTGATGAGAAGGCAGGTTGTAGGTCTCTTCCATGTCTTCATCTTCATCATCTAGAATGCTGCATACATCAGTGAAAGTCATTACATTCCTGACTGTGTCATTATCTTCACTGAGATGGTTGTTGCTTCTCCCTGCCAGCTGCAAGTCATGGTCATCATCATCTTCATCATCCTGACACACAGTGGTGATGATGGGTGTGGTATTGTAAGATCTAAACTCCTGAAATGCCTTTACAAAGTTTGAGCCATTGTCTGCTACAGTTCTCACAACCTTGTTCTGAATGCGATATTTCAAATTAACTTGTTTAAGTTTTGATGCAAGAGCATTGTACGTGTGTCTTCCTTTAAGTCGAATGCAAGTCAATGCTGCTGATTTCTGCTCCAGTGTTTAGTGATCAATCTAATGAGCTGTCACACCTGGGTAGCTTCTATTATGTGCCATCCAAATGTCAGCAGTAGTACAGATGTGAGACACATTGCCAATTTCTGAAATCAGGTTAGGCTTCATGTTTTGGTGCATTTTGTCTGTTCTGTCTGTAAATGTTTTTCGTGTCATGACTTTTTTATTGGTCTACAGACCAGTCACTCATTTCACAAATGAAGGCTGTTCAACTATATTAAATGACTGCAACTCTTCAACTACAAACTGAATAATGAGCTTGTCTACGTGAGACTGACTGACAAGTGTCATCTTTGTAGAGTTGAATAACTTGCTGTAAAAGACATTTCTTCATTTTAAACAATGATGGAGAAGATGGCAATGAATGCCCACTGCTGTTTGAGCTAGACAGCAAGTCATCTTCCACCTCTTCTTCCTCTTCACGTATCCTTTTCTGACCAAGAAGGGTCGCTGACTTCTCATTTCTACTGCTGCACTGTGAAACAACTTTTTTGAAATTCTCCAAAGATAGAGGATGGATGCATTCCATATGTTTTTTTAAGTTGGACGCACTGTGTTTGGATGTTGAAAAAAGCTTTACTTTAAGTATATATACTTTTACACTGAACTGAAATATTTTTGCCCTTCTCATCTTTGACCTCAAAAACTCCCCCAAGTACCACTTTTGAAAAACAGATGCACTGTGTCATGACTCAGTAGGACTCCTGGGGTACTAGAAGTAGTAGGTGAAGTGGGCAGGGTGGAGGGAGAACAGGAGGATCAATTTTGACTTGTTTCAGGTTGAACAACTTTAACCGCATTATTGTCTTCTGTTTCTTTTTCTTTCTAAGACATGTTTAAGGAATATGTCAGTGTTGACAAATGTGACAATTAAATGTGGTTCAGGATGTTTTGTTTGTGGTGTGTTTATCCACAGCACTGTTTTATTATACTAACTGGACAGGAATTTGTGACCCAGGCCCAGCAGGGTGTGCCAAAGTAAGTACAAGTGGGGTCGCAGGACTAGCCAAGACTACTGATGCAAATGTTCCTCAAAAACATTAGACATTACTAGTTTCTGGGGCTGCAGTGGGGGTGTAGACAATGACTGACTTGACAACAGGGTGACACACTGTACTGCACACTGACGAGTTAGAGGACCATCACAATAAGTACAGTACAGGCAACATTCACTGACAGGTGGGTCACATTAACGTGTACAGAAAGTAACACGTCAACTACACCAATGAAGAAAAGACATTCAGTACTTGCAGTGAAAGTGAAGACAATTTGCAACATAGAAACAGATGCAGTGATGTTCAAACTAAACCACAGAATAGTTACAGTACAGAGATGTGCTGCTACTATAAAATGCATCAAATGGGCTGACTAAACCTTAGCTCTGTCTAAATTATTTTCACAGAACGTAAAGTGAAAGTCTCGATCTGCAAGACTGTACTGCAAAATTTGAATAGAACTGGAAAAGAAAATCCACTGTGTCATTTAGTTTGTAACTGGCCTAGGCCCTGAACCTCCTAGCCTGATGGGATGACTGTGTAAATGTTATTTCTTCTGTTGCTGTCTCATCTGCCTTAATGAAGATGGTGAATCCAATGATAGTGGTGGTGGATATGTGGACAAGTTAACCAGTGGAGTGCTCCAACCTCTGATCCCTCTCAGAGTACAGACTGCTACCCTACTCCTAGTTCCATAGCTTCTGCAACTGAAATGAAGCAGAACACAGTGACACTTAGAATGGGGGACGGTAATAGTAATGACAGTGTTGACAGAGACTCTCTCAGTACCTCCTAGTCCCATAAGACATGTGACACGTCTTATGGGACTAGGAGGTAGTGACATCTGAAGAAGCACAATCCCATTCCCAATGCGTGTCTCCTACCCCCAGTCCAGCAGCACTGCATCCAGATCAGCCTTATTCTGTTAAGCAGCATCATCTCACAGGCATACGATGAGGATACACAAGGAGCCCGTACCATTATCTATAAGTGATGGAATGGCAGGGCTGGTCTGGCCTGGCCACAACTGTTCCAATTACAGTAAGGCACTCATTCTTAATCTCAGATTGCAATGAGTATGGGGGGCCTGCATTATAGGGTCTCTCTGGTCTGTACCATGAGACCCTCACAAGCTGGTGCTCCAGGGGGGAGAAGGTAGATGATCTTTGATCTACTATCTACCCTGGTTTCCCCCCCGGAGCACCAGCTCTGTGAGGGGCTGATGATGCCACATGGTCCAGACTGACCCTCACCCTGTGATGTAGGCCCCCCTCCTCCATTGCAACCTGAGATTAAGAATGGGTACCTAAGCCGGCCCCATGGTACCAGGGGATGGGGGATCACCTTGCACATTGGTGACCCAGATTCACACCTGAGCCCGGGGCGATAGGAGCAGAGGCCAACAAGGAGGGCTCCAGGGGGTCCTTCAGACAATCTCCTTCTAGGGGTAGGGTTGTGGATGCACCACCCTTTGGCAGCTCCTGGTGGCTGGTCTTGGCATTGTGCTTTACAGCATGAGTCACCACATGTCGCATGCATGATTTTCCAGGATGCCACGACGTGCGTTTGAAGTGGGTGGGGGGAACTAAAAGTAAGAAAATGACCACTCATGCTGTCTGGATGACATCAGCCCATCCTTCCATTTCTGCAACAGCCTGGGTTGCCTGTGCTGCATCCTCACCACCTTGACGAGGATTGAAGAAGTGCCTACAGGCATAAGACAGTCTCCTCTTCTGGTCATGACCATGGGAGAGGGCCTCCTCAATGAAGGGATATGTCGGGTCAGTCAGAGGACAGCAGATGAGGGGCAGGGGACAGCAGATGGTACGAGCGTGGTGGTGGACTCAAAGGAATGGATGGCTGGGCTGGTAGGAGGCATAAATGGTTGCCCGAAGGAATGGATGATTGGACTGATAGGGGGCATTAACAGATAAAGTGAAAAAGAATGGGTACCTTACTGCAAACAGGAATAATCTCATGGGGTACAGTCCTAGATACCTTGGGCCAACTCAGCTCCATTCCATCACTTATAGATTATGGTATGGGCTCAGAGTTCCCTGTCTATCCTGTTGCCTGTGACACAATGCTGCTAAACACAGTAAAGATGATCTGTTTATAAGGTGTGACGCTGCCACTTTGTACCTGGATAGTACTGATAACTGCTGTCATGGTGGTACCCTTTACACACTTAACAAGGTAGGCTTTTAGGGTACCTGTAAAGCCTAAACCTCCAGACCTGTTTGCCAAAATTGCTACCCAAAAGGCACTCTTGGGCCAAGCACCCCTAGCTTCCATTCCGCACTGTCACCAGCCATTACAATATGACACCAGGATCCTGGCCAGGAATGGCATTAAGCCTCCTTGCTGACATACCTAGCTCAGAAGGCACCAGCGGTCACAGTCATTTGCTGTCAGGGTCGCTAACTGCCTAAACTAGTGAGTTTTTATAGAATAATCTGTATCAATGAATTTTTAGATGTTGGCACATGTTAACAAGGTCCCACTCACTTGTTATATATGCTCCCACTGTATCTGCCTCTCCTCTGGCTACCTAGGATGATGTTGCCCAATGGCCCATGCCACGGCACACTTTGCAAATCAGCAACCCAGAGTGAAGAACAAAAAATAAAGCAGCAGTAAGGTCCACAGTCTGAAACTGGATAACAAATGAACAGCAACATGGCAGGGCTCAGAACTGACAGCCCCACCAGGAAAATTCATGCAGATTTTGTATCAGGCTACTAACATTTTCATTTACCTACCTGACCAGGCCCTGGGCTGCATGGGTGCTTCCCCTGCAAGATGTGAAACTTCAATGGGCACACCAGTTGCACTAGTGGAAAATGATGTTGGGCTACTGGATTTTCCCAGTCACTAGCCCTGATGACAGGCTAGGCCACTGGGCTACTGCCACTGACTGGGCAACTTAATGTTAACCCCTCTGTATGATGTTCATGAAGCTTTTTGTCTCCATTGTGGGCCTGAACATGTGAGGGTAATGAAATCCCAAGGTTCAATTTAACTCCACAGTGACAGACCAATGTAACACTGAGCATGTCACTTCACCTTCTGGTGCTTCAGTCCCTGGCTGCCCAAGGGTGACAAGAATGAATAAAAGCCACACCCAGGCAGGCTACCAGTACAAAATTATACTTAGTACTCCAACCAAAAGACACAGTCTACACAGCACAGACAACTTGATACTGTGAATCCCAAAAACCAGCAAACAGAAATCTGATCGCTTCACCTCTCATTCTTCCATGAAAGTTAGTAACACAGATCAAACTGAAATAATAAACAGTAAATAAATCAAAAGCTGGTGTCTGCCTGCCTCTTTTCTTTACTGAGCAACTCTATTTATTTATTTTTTGGTAACACCAGTAAGCTCTATTAGGTACAAGTGCCTCTTTTCAGGGGCGACCCAGGAGCACAGGGGGTGGTTAAAACTTGACTTGCTCGGATTCAAACACAGTGGTATGCCAGTGCAGGTCATAGCAATCAAACCCAGGGCTGATGGTCTGCTGGATGGGATCTATACCAACAAGCTCATTCACATCACATCTCATTACTCTAACCTCTACTGCCAGCACCAAATCTCACAGGCTAAAAAAATAATTACAGAAATGTTGCTCTCCACTGTTTCTGTAACACCCTCCCCTCCCCGTCACAAGTGCCTGTTTTCAGGGGCAACCTGGGAGCACTGTAGACTTGCTCAGAGTCATACAGTATGGAAATGGAGGTTATGGGAATCAAACCCAGTCTGCTGATGTACCAGGCTCATTCACATCACAGCTCTATCTCTACTGCCAGCACCAAATATCATAGGATGTAAAATAAAGAACACAAATAAATGCTGCTCTCCTCTCCATTAACCCCTGGC
The DNA here is from genome assembly GCA_016271365.2 of Neoceratodus forsteri. Classification (NCBI taxonomy): domain Eukaryota; kingdom Metazoa; phylum Chordata; order Ceratodontiformes; family Ceratodontidae; genus Neoceratodus; species Neoceratodus forsteri. The sequence goes on from CM028131.1 coordinate 1,519,453,931, forward strand.
ACAAGTGCCTGATTTTAGGGACAACCGGCCAGGAGCATTTGAGTGTTTAAAGACTTGGTCATAGTCACACAGTATACAAATGGAGGTCATATCTGGGAATCAAACCCAGGCCTGCTGGATCTAGACTGTACCAAGTTCATTCCTTACACAGCTCTAACCTCAGTCTACTGCCAGCAGCAAATCTCACATATTTTAAATAAAAAGGTCACATAAACAAATATTGCTCTCCATTGTTTCTGTAACCCCCCCCCACCCTGCACCCACCTGGCACAAATGCCTGTTTTCAGGGACAACACGGGAGCACTGCAGTGCTTAAAAGCTTCCTTGCTCAGAGACGCACAGTATGCAAGTGGAGGTTATGGGAATCAAATCCAGGTCTGCTGGAGGGTGTACTAAGCTCATTCACTTCACAGCTCTAACCTCTACTGCCAGTCTACCAGCCCCAAATCTCACATCCTGTAAAATTTTAATCAAAGCAATGTTGCTGGCTATGTTGTTTCTGTAACCCAGTGACCCCCCCCCCGGTCCAAGTGGCTGTTTTTTCCAGCAGCAGCCAGCATTGGGTGGTTGAGACTTGCACAGAGTCACACACAGTATGCAACACAACTGCCACTAGTGGGGAGGTTATGGGACTCAAATCCAGGTCTGCTGGACGAACCAAGCTGGCAAGGTCAAGTCATTTCCAAGCACCCCAAACACCAAATCAAAATCCCCACTACTACCGGAAGTGCCTGTGCCCTGCTGCCAGGCAGTGTTTACTGCTTGCTACTCTGAGAATCCCTGCCACAAAGACAGGATGTTGAGCCCACAGGCCAAGGTCCATAAGTTGGCAAAAACAAGATAAAATACATTAATAAAAACAAATTTGTAAAGAGCTGGAATGGTGCATTAAAAGGCCCATACCTAATACTGTTCTGGCTCTGGCTGGTGGACTGCACTGGTCTGAACCTGGTGCCAGGATGATGACTCTTCAACTCTTCTTCTCTTGACTTCTGATTAGCTTGACTCAAGTTCTGTCTCAGTCCTGACTCCAAAGTTGGGCCACTCTGGCCCTGAATCACCGTCCGAGTAACACAAAATCGATCTGATCAACCTCCGACTTCAACCAGGTGAAGCTAGATACACTAAACTCACCAAACATGTGTACAAAATTGCACTGAAAGGCTTACTGAAGTGACTTTGAGGAGCTCTGATGCACAGTGCACAGTTTTGCAGCTAGCTCTCTGTTCACAAAATGGCAAATGGCGCCCAACCAGCCAGGTCGCATGCTTCAACTCCACACTGAAATTTCACCTCCTTTACTGACTCTTCCAATCAGGAGTTGTGAAGCTAATCATTCTGGCCAATCAACGTGCAGAACACATCAGTAGCATGTGGCTGTCCACATGCCAACCCCCCCAACCCTCAGGATTCAACAGGAAATGCTTCTATGGAAAAAAAAAGTAGCAGATCTGCAAAGTTGGCAAAAGTAATATGCAGAAGGAACGGAGAGGTAACGCGTTACTTAGTGGAAAATGTAATCAGTAACTACCCTATATTACATTTTCTACTATATAATTCACTACCGATACTCGTTACGCACACAAGTAATCAGATGACAGTAACGTGTTACTACTCAACACTGACCAGAGGTCCTCCCCATTATTGAGGCACACACCATCCCATAACACAGTAGAACATTTATAAATAACACTTTCAACACAGCCTTATAAACATGACTAGAACACAAATCAGTCCTCATTCCTGAGTGATTTCCCACATGAGCAGTCATCCTTGTAACTTGGAGAAACCCTCACTATTGCAGCATAGGGTAATCAAACTAATTCTGGCCCTCGGGAAGCTAGGTTATGAGGAAAGGATGAGCGCTAGAAAAGACAAGGTTTCATGGTGATCTAATTCATCTACTCAAAATTATCACAGGAATTGATAATGTTGATTGGTAAAGTTTGCTCACTGGCAATGAGTTCAAAGTACTAATGGTACTGGGTGGCGTCAAGCTATGCCAACCAGAAGCAGGACCCCACAGGAAATGTGATATGGCATTTTTGTAATAATATTCTACAGTTCTTGCCCTATCTTACCTTTCCTTTAAGGCACTGCTGCCAGCACTTCTCTGCTGCATTCTCATGTCCTTATTACCTAGCACTTGATCTAGCTTGCTTTCCTCCTCTAGTGCTAGTCATTATATTATAATTTTATTGTATGTATGAGTTGTTGCCTCTCCACTAGCCATTACATTACAATATTATTGTATTTATGAGTTGTTGCTCTACCACTGTTGTCATCTGGTAGCTGTCCACTACCAGGTTATTTGTACATACCATCACTGTTTTGTAGTTTCAGCTGTTTGAACTGTTTGCGCCCCTGTTTTCCCTCTCCATTTTCCCTCCCCGGCTCATGCCTGGCAATGAGCTCTGGCTCAGTGTGCCTTCCCGGTTACCAATTTTTAAATCAATCAATCAAATCAAATCAATAAATAAATAAATAACAGCTAGACTATCCTGGGAAAATAGGTTGTTTGTAAATCCCTTTGGATAAAGTATATAGTGAATACATAATGGGTTACAGTGGAATAACATGTAAATTACAAGTGGCAAAGCCACATGTTAGTTATGAAGGTCTTACCCATCACATGTGGAGATAAATGTGTTATTCCACTGCAACCTATTATGTATTTGAAATATACCTTCTAAGTCCAGGAATCCCTCACTTAATTTTTACACTTTATGCAACCTTCTCATCCGAGAATGATGCGCCGGAGATAGAAATTAAACAAATTTTTGAATTTGAAATGTAGGATCAAACTCTGCATCCGTGCTCCACTCTGGCAGTTGCTCAGATCTGTTTCTCCACCCGAACAGCATAGTCACACCGTAGTGAACTCAGGTAACAGCTGGTTCTCTAGTCTTTTATTTTGTACTGCTATCAAAAAAAGTATTTCAGTCAGTTTTCTCAATTACTCTGTGTTTAGTTAGGGTTTTACTATAAATTAAATTCTTTTCCGGTTCTCGATTGATTCCTAGGAACCGGAGAACACCCTTCTTGGCTATCATTGTTATTTTTCACTAGTTGGCCAGTAAACCACATTAATTTTTTGATAATTATTGGTGGTTTACTATTTTTAGCTATCCAATTTACAGAAAACAGAGCATTTTCACTTTCCTTTCCTTTCCTGTCTGTGCACTTTCATCTTAATACGTTCCTGTTACAGGAGCCACAATTTGACCTTTGAAATAGTTTCTTTATGCAAGAGTTGTTTTTTACTTTTGGGCTCTTGTACTGCATCATTTTTTGGAATCGTTTTGATTATTTCACTGTTCTTTCTTATTGGTATATGAGAGAGACCTTGCGGACCATCAAAAAATTGTACAAATTGTTTTCAGCTCCTGGCAAAGGCAGACTGTCATGAGTTTTGTTCAAAGTGTTTAGCCCACAGCACGACTTTATGAATTGTAAATCCTGTCATATTGTTTTGCCCAAAAACCTCATTTAAAGGGTAAAAACTGTAAAAAGAAGTATGCCTTCTCAGTCTGCCTCTCTGTCACCTTAAAATAATAAAAAATGCTCTAAGGGTGGTCCTAATGGTGGTGAGAAGCACACATCAGAAGGGTTCATCTTATCATTTACAGTAGCAAATAATGTAAAATGTGACAAGAAAAGAGAAAAAGTTAAAGCTGCACAGCCAACAGAAAGGCTTGGTAAAGATGATTCATATATCAGGGCATCCACAGACGGGGGGATCCCTGAATCCAGTGATGGCCAAAATAAAATCAGTCTTAGAGCAGGTACTGGAAATGGTGTCTGCCAAATAGAAATCAAAAGAAAATAATGTCATCTCCACTCCTCCTTCATGGAGAAAGGAGCAGGCAGATGGCACAGAAACATTTCCTCATCAGGGAACATATCAAAGATGGCACAATTTTTCCAGGTGATCCAGACCATGGGAAATTTGAATAAAATAACTGCTACCAACCCCAGGTTCAGGCTCCAACCAATCTGCCTGCGAAGGAGGAGGAGGAAGAAGAATATTATGTGCGTATGGAGGAAGGTGACCCCATGAAGTAAGAGGGCACACCTGAACTAGAGCAAAATTGAGGACTACTCATCATGTAACTCATTTGTCAGACAAATGATGAGGATGCTGATGTTATAAACATGCTAGCAGTAGCTCCACCAGGAATGATGTTACTTCTAATACATAAACCACTTAAAAAGGCCATAACAAAAATCATGGGTATAACCACTTCAGCTGCAGCCATCAACATAAAAACTGATAGACAATATCAAGTGGACAAGCAGGGAGTGTAATGTTTGTGTGCCCATCCTGATTATCATGGGGTAGTCCAGGCTGCTGTTTGTGAAAGAGCAAAAATCACTCTATCTGCACAACCCCCTGAAAAAGACTGTAACAAATTGGAGATGATGGCAAAATAGGTTTCTACAACAGCTTCTCTGCTTATCAGGCTGGCATCTTATTCAGTACATATAGCACAGTACCAGAAAGCACTTTGAAACACAACTCTGGCACTGGCAAAAAGAGCAGATGTTGGTTTGGCACAGTACTTGATAGCCACAGCAAGATCAGCCCTGGATGCCACAAAAGATCATTTCCACACTGCAGTAGACACTAATGACACTGCTGCTAGAGTTTTGGCTCATGCAGCATCATTAAGGTTCTTCTGGCTAAGGACTGCCATCTTTTCCCAGGATACTCAAAAGAAGGCCATGGATTTCTCCTTTGAGGGAGAGTCATTATTTGGTGACAGAACATAGGCCTACATGAAATAAGTGGATGAATGCAAAACCACTTTCAAAAGTAACAATGAGAAGAAAAATACATCTACCTCCTACAGGTCATACAGAAGGGGAGGCAGAGGCTGGGGATACTTTCCAAGTGCCTATGTCTCTTACACTCCCTATGAGTACCAATCACACAGAGGTTGCTATAGGGGAAGGGAGAAAAAGGGCTTCCAGGTGTAATGCTGAAGCTCCAGTGCCTAAGTCCCAGCCATAACAAAAACCCAGACAATTTTTGGCCGGGTCACCCAACCATTGCCAGTAGGAAGAAGACTGGCACTCTGTTTCAAGGAATGGGTAAACATTAGTACAGACAAGTGGGTACTGGAAGTAGTGGGCCAGGGATTGTGTCTACAGTTCAAACACTTTCCAAACCTGCAGAAACATAGAGGTTTTCCAGCTCACTCTCCCACAGAAAAAAAGTCTGTTGGAACTGGAAGTAAAAATGCTGTTAATATCAAAGGCTACAGAAAAAGTCCCTGCCTCCCAGTGGGGCAGGAGTCTATTCTCAAGATATCTCCTGACCCACAAGAAAAATGGGGAGTGGTGACCCATTTTAGACCTCAAGTTTCTGAACAAACATTTAAAAAAATAAAAAAATAAAGATGGTCACACTAAGGACAGTGAGACCATCTTTGCAGAAAGGTCATTGACTGGGGTTCCTGAATATGAAAGAAACCTATTTTCCTATCCCAGTCAGACAGCCTCACAGAAATACCTTAGAGCCAAGCTGGGGAACTGCCAATACCAGTTCACAACTCTCCCATTTGGTCTCACCTCAGCTTAAAGGTTTTTCACTATATGCCTGACTGTGGTGGCATCACATCTGAGAAAATAATGTCTGGTGATTTTTCACCTACCTGTATGACTGGCCAAAACAAAACAAGAGGCAAAGGGCTCAGTTCAGTTGGTGAAAAGCACTTTGGAGAACCTGGCAATCTTGATAAAGCTGCAAAAGCCCCAACAAGAACCTGTTCAAATACTGGACTTTAAAAGAGGAGAGCTAAATACCCTGCAGGGGAAAGCTTTGCTCCCACAGACCAGACTTAACCACTTTGATAGCAACAGCAGAGTATTCCACAGCAGTCCGGCCAAGACTTGTGTAACCACCCAATCCCTGGGGTTACTAGAATCCTATCAGTATTATTGTTAGGAAGGCAGCAGGCAGCTGGTAAGTAGTTCATTAGGGTCTCCTTCCATAATGACATAATTGTTTACTCAGCTAGCCTGAGGGAGGAATGATTAGGTCATTTAGAACTCTCGCAGCAGCATAAGCCACATTCTGTGGATAGCTGCTCTATGGAGCTTAGAATGCTCATTTCTGAGTTTGAGTGCTGTGTAGAGAGTTGTGGAGTGAGGAAGTGAGAGTGGCAGAAGGACTGCCAGTGGGATCTGAGAAAGGACCCAGGATTTCTCACCCTAGTGGAGTGTCATTTCCAGCTTCCAGTTGAAGTGGTGGAGATAAGGCTACAGCAGGATTTCCTGATTTCTACTCTCTGTGAAGTGGAAGAATCTGTTTGTTCTCTGTGGACTCAAGGGGCAATCTCCTGAATGTTCTGTGGTGTTTTCAGCTGCCTTGGACATGACTTGAAATAGACTGTTTGGACCGGCTACCCAGAAGAGTGCCTTTCCTTTTCCTTTTTTCAGTTGTTCCATGCCCTTTGGATAGAACAACTTCTGTGAGTACTGTCAAGGAGACTAGATCTCCGCATTTTCTTAGGGGATTGGATAGTCTGGGGTGTGGGTGCCCATAGATAAGTCTGGATCACATCTGTCAGTGCCCCTCGTCTCACCATTATGAGTGAAGTAAAGTTAAACTGTGGACCCCAGTGAGTGCAGTTTTATTTTCTCTGGTCACTCCAGTTTGTGACAAGTAAAAGTGTGGGACCACTAGCATTTCAGTTGGGAATGAAGGTTTCAATGGTGTAATCCTGACAAATGGCAGAGACTATCGGTTGGGGCCAAGGGTGGGAGGAATGTCATCTAAGCGCTTACAAGGCAGGGCTTCCTGGTTCGTAAAGGGCATCAATATGTTTTACCTGTGCGAGGGCCAAGCTGCAGGTTAAGGTGTGTGACTGAGTTTCACATATTGCACCTATATCCGAGAAGAGTTCTGAGTGTGTGGCTTAGATTCACTGAATAACACTCATGGGAAGAAAGATGTTCATGTACGTGGCCAGGTGTCCACTAATGCATCTTTGGGAATTTGGGAAGAAGATATTTCTGTTGTTGTTCATGAACTGTACTGCATGCAAGGAGATTTCTTGAATTTGTGCCTGTCCATCCTGGACCAACCCTTGTGGGTCCACTTCAACTTTTACTTGCCATCGTTGAATAAAGCCATACTGCACAATCCCAGTCTCTGTTGTGGGCATTCTAATTTATTGCTTCTGGTTGTGTGGATTTACTGGGGCCCCCTCAGCAGGTCAGATCAAGCATATGCCTAGTTGCCTCCACCCAGGACCTGGGTTGTGTTATTTACACAAGGTTCAAGTTGTTTGTTTCTGTACCCCCACCCCTCTCTTCCTCTAGAAAATGAGCCAGGTATACATCCTAACACCAAGGGTGGTACCTACCTTTTTAGCAAATTAAACTGGTATGCCAGTGTTTTCTCCAGATATTTAGCTTGGATGAACATTACAAAAAATGAGAGGTGTGCACACTAGTTAAAGAAGTGGCCTGAAGGTTACACTTGCAAGACACTTCCTACCATTACTAGGTCACATGGCCACATCCACAGCTGTGGTTCCATGGGCCAGGTTCCAAATGGGAGATAGCCAGTACCATTTAAGGGACAACTGGTCCCAAAGATGGGATCCATTTTCAAATCTAGTGGCAGTGACAAAAGCACTAGTGGAATCTTTAGTGGTGGAAGGAAGAAGGCAATCTCAGAGAGAGCATTCCCTTCCTTCAGCAATCACCAGCAAGTATTCTTAGTATGGATGCCTCACTCTTGGGGTGGGGCGCTCACCTGCAGGACTTCTAAGTGAGTGGCACGTGGAACCCACAGGAGCCACTAGAACACATATCCTTCTGGAGCTCAGAGCAGTACTGCTAGCAATGCAGTATTTCTCCTCCAAGCTACAGTAATACAATCCAAAACAGGACAGACAACACCACAACAACGTACTACATAAACAAGCAGGGAGGAACAAGATCTTCAAATGTGTGTAAAGAGGCAGTGACAATCTGGGACTGCTTATTTCTTAGAAGTAAACATATTTACAGTGCATCTGCCAGGCAAAAACAATGTACTGGCAGATTCCCTATGCAGGATCAACCAGAGAAATCACAAATGTGCCTTAAACCAGCAGATTCTGGCCACAGTGGTCATAAGGTGGGCAGCTCCCAATACAGACCTGTTTGCAATTCTTGGAAGAACTATCAGCTCCCACAATTTTATTGCAGACCACCAGTCAAAGGAACAGTCCCAGAGGACACCTTGGTGCTGGACTGGGCAGGGAAGTTCCTGTATGACTTACCACCATTTCTGCTCATTCAGAAAATACTCTTGAGCCAGCCCAGTGGCGCTGAGAGCTGAGGCACTGAACACCTTACCTCACATCACGCCAGTGATCCGGGTTCGAGAATGAGCCTGGGTCGTCGGACAGCCGGCATGGGGGGAGAGAGCAGGACTGAGCAGCCGAAAGGTAGCAATCCTTTCCCAGGGAGGATCCTGTCTCCTGCCATAGTTCCACTGCTTCCAGATGGAGATCCGTGGGCAGTGCACATGAGCGGACAGCAAGCAGTGGGAGGGCGTCCTGGTACCGTGGTGCATGCATGCTTCTGTGGCACAGATGGGCAGGAAGAAAATGGGGGTAAAATCTGGGATAAAATATAAAGAAAAAAACAGAAAATACTCCTGAAACTCAGGCGGACACTTGCAGCAATGATCATGATAGCCCCAAACTAATCCAGACAGGAATGGTACTCGGTGCTCTTGTCCCTGTCCAACAAGAATACAATCAGCCTGCCACTCAGCCAATCTGTCAACTTTGTCCCAGGGCAGAATAACATTTCTGAACCCCAGGAACAGAACAGTTACGTAAGAACTTACTGTAACAGTAGATCTTTGAGGGAATCTCTGTCATCAGGTCACACATGGAATTTCACCGTCAGTGAAGCAGGATCCACCAACCCTATAAAGCCATGAACGGCCTCACTCCCTCCTCAGTTCCCTCGGAGACCAAGGAAGCAGAACCCATGCCATGCGGGACCAAGGAAAGAGAGGTGCCCAGGTCTAAATAAAAGGCTGGATACACCAGTTAGCCAGTTATGAGAAAGAGACCCATAAAAGGGGATGGTGGGAGGGAAGGCAGACCTGATGACTGAGATCCCCTCAGAGAGCTACTGTTATGGTAAGTTCTTACAAAACTGTTCTATCTTCATCGCGAGTATCTCAGTCATTGGGTCACACATATGAAATGAGTCTCAAGCAATTACAGATGCAGCAAAACAGTCTGGGAGGAAGGTCAGCCAAATCTTAGGACAAGAGGCCTGACAGGACAGTCCCGACAAAACCTGTACAGGCTCTGGAAGCAATGTCCAGACTGTAGTGCTTGGTGAAAGTATGAATGGTACTCCAGGTGGCAGCAGTGCAAATGTCAATGGCTGAGACCCCTTTGAAACAGGCCACAGAAGTAGCAATACTCCTTGTGGAATAGGCTTTCACTGTCCCTGGCAACTCTTTGCCATGCTTGTTGTAGCGGAACAGAAAACAATGTGTCAACCATTTAGACAGACATTGTTTAGAAACCTGAATGCCCTCTCTGCCAGGGGTGAAAGAAACAAAAAGCTGCTTCGACTTTCTGCATTCCTTAGTGCGGAGCAGCTAGTACTTCATAATTCTGTGCATGTATAACGTATGGAGAAGTGCTTCCCCTAGATTGGCATGCTTAGGAAAATAAACAGGTAGTTGGATAGATTTATTCAAGGTAAACTCAGACACCACCTTAGGAAGAAACTTAGGATTGGTGCATAAAGACACCCTGTCTTTGTGAAAAATCAAATAAGGCTCCTCACACCAGTGAGCCAGTAGCTTGGAAATCCTTCAAGCAGAAGTAATAGCAATCAAAAATAACTCTTTCCAAGAGAGAAAGCGTAGCTCACAAGTTGTGGCTGGCTTAAACGGAAACAGGGTCAACTTCTCCAAAATAAAATTCAAATCCCAAGCCAGGACAGGAGAACGGATTGGAGGCTTCAGGTGCAGGATGCCCCTGAAAAAAAGTATGGGATACATCCAATTGAGCCACAGTGCGGCCATCCACAGCTTCATGAAATGCAGAGACAGTAGAAAGGTGCACCTTGAGGGAGGAGTACTGAAGACCTGAGTCCAAAAGAGCTATCAAGTAGCCCAGAATCTGGCTCACTGGAAAAGTGAAAGGGTCCAGATGATCCTTGACAGCTCACATGGCAAACCTCTTCCACTTCATGGCATATATGACACTAGTGGAAAGCTTCTGAGCTGCCACAAGGACACCAACTACCCCTTGGGACACCTCAAACCTGGTGATGGCTATGTCCTCAGGTGCCAGGCATGCAGATGAAGAGACCTGAGATTGGGGTGGATCAGGGTCCCCTAAGCCTGCATTAGCAGATCCCTACAGAGGGGCAGAGGGACCAGAGGCTCCTCTGCTAAATGTTGCAGTAATGGAAACCATATCTACCATAGCCTGAATGGTGCTATTGGGATCATGCTGGCCCCCTCAATCTGCAGTTTGATTAGCACCCTCTGAATCAGAGAAAATGGAGGGAAGGCATAAAGGAACCTGCCAGTCCAGGATAGGAACAATGCGTCTCCCCAGAAAACTACAGGCCCTGGATCTAGTGAGCAAAATCTGGGCAGTTCTGTGTTGAGTGGGGACACAAAAAGGTCCAACTCTGGATGACCCCATCTGGTGAATGGATATTCTGCGATGGATGAAAGAAGTTCCCACTCATGCATGCTGGACTGCATCCTGCTGAGGCTGTCGGTCAGAGTATTTAGCATGCCGGGGATGTGGACTGCTGAGAGGATTAGACTGTGGTCTAACGCTAAGTACCATACTCCCACAGCCTCTCCGCACAGGGGATACGAGTGCATCCCTCCTTGCTTGTTGTTATAATAGACAACACTGAGACTGTGCAACTGGATCAACAGCTGATCCAGGAGGAGATGATTCTGGAAGGCCTGCATGGCATACAGGCCCGCCCGCATCTCCAGGATGTTGATATGCAGGGAGGTTTGTATCTGGGACCAAGACCCCTGAGTCTGTAAGGGACCGAGATGCACCCCCTGAACTGGAGGCATCCATGGTGAGGATCTGCTGGGAGGAGGAAATCCGGAATGGGACCCCTTCTGAGAGGTTCTGTGGGTCCATCCACCACTGAAGTACTTGCAGAATGGAGAGAAGACCAGAACTAACTAATCTAATTCATCCATGCGCTGGTTGCATTGCACTTGTAGTGTCTATTGGAGGCCAAAGGAACCATGGGAATGGCTGCAACCATTAGACCCAATAGTCTCAGATATATACTCACGGGTACATAATGGCTCTGAGTGACCTCCTGGGCCTGGGCAATAAGGCACTTCACCTTGTTTGAGGCAGGAAGGCCTTTCCCTGTGCCAAGTCCAGAACTGTCCCTATATATTGTAGCTTCTGGGATGGGATTAGGGCAGACTTGGGCTGCTTGACAGTGATGCCCAGGGAGAGAGACAACTGAAGGGTTCTTTCCAGAGTCCAGAGGAGCTGATCTCTGGATGGGGCCTTAAGGAGTCAGTCATCCAGATAGGGGAAAACATACACTCCCTTCCTTCTGAGAGCTACAGCTACTGCTGCTAAGCATTTGGCAAAGACCTGTGGTGCACAGAACAAGCCAAAGGACAATACTTTGAATTGGTAGTGCTTGCTCTGAAAAAGAAAGTGAAGGAATTTCCTGTACAGTGGAAACACCAAGATATGCAGGTTGTGGAGGGGTTGTGGGATAACAAATGGACCAGACACCAAACTTCAGGTTCAACACACAATCTTGTGTGATGATTATTCAAAATACAGGAAATAAGCTTCAGTGATGTCATATTCCTTCTTCAGTACATCAGTTTGCAGCAACAGACTATGTATGTCCTTTCTCTGCCAACCTTATGGACTAGAAATTGTAAATGATAGATTAGGCTAAGAAATAGAAGAACTGTTGCAACAGATTTAAGAAGAGGTCAGTCCTCAAGAGTGGCAGGAGCTCCCTCTCACGTATCCCCCACCCTAAGAGGGAAGCAGTTAGTGCAGACTGCTTACCACCTTCCTGTCCCAGGAAGGGATGGAGCGTCCATCTGTCCATCTTCAGAAGCTCTGTCTCAGGCTCCCTGTTAACAATAAATATTCTATCACAAATATAGTGGTTATTATCATTCTTTACCCTGAGGCATTAACACATATCTCAACAGAGACTAACGCTACCTTCTCATCTCCTTTTAGGGAAAGTCCATCCTATTTCTTAACCAAAATATCTGGATGGCTGTAAAGTCCAGTACCATAGAAAGACTTTCTCTGGGGTGAGTAATTATCTGCTCCAACCCCACCAGACATGTCAGTTTTAAGCAGGGGGCCAGTCCTAGGTTCAACCCCTCTACATAAACCCACTATGTATCTTGATTCATTCATTTCACTAGCTACTGATACAGACACCTGTGGGTAGACACTCTAGGTGTTACCCCAACACAGGTTCCTATCCATTTTCCACCCACCTCCTCCTTTGTAAGTTTTTCATCAAAAAAATAAAACACATGTACCACCTCCTTGATCTTAACATATTGTAATATTTTGGCAATATTAGCATCTTTAGCCAGCAGTATACCCCAGTCAATACTGTTTTTTTTATAATAAAATTTTTATTAGGCACGAGGACATTTATACATTATACAAGACATTTTACATGGATATATTTGTTCAGTTTATATAATTATACATTGGAATTTAAAAAAAAAAACTCTCACCCAGCATCAGGACTAATTAATCACATGAACTAGATAAGTCTCGTTTTAACATTTCTCCAGTATTGATTTGATTAGCTTCAGGAACAAAGTCTGAATAAGTGCTTAACTGATACATAATCCATTTTCTCCATTTTGTATCAAATACCTCCACTCTATCCCATACTCTGGCCGCCATCCTCTCCATCCTATATATCTCTCTTGTCAAGTTTAGCCACTCTCCCTTAGCTGGCAGCCTATTTGTTTCACATAGTCTGGTTATTACCTTTGTTGCTGCCAATATTAGCAATGTAGTTTGCAGGTATATGTTCTTCTCTACTTTTAGACCAAATGGGGTAGTAGCTGTCAGTATATACCCAGAGGTAAAAAGACCTGGGTTTTCATATATTGCCACCAGCTCCTTCACTACCTCTCCCCAATAAGGACCCAGCATGCTGCAATTCCAAAATATATGAGTCTGGTCTGTATATACTGCTCCACATCCCCTCCAGCACTTTCCTTCAGGATCGCCTGTAAAACTAGCTACCACAGCAGGAGTGCAGAAAAATATATATCGTAATCTCCATGCAAACTCTTTCCAATTTGGGGATCCTGAGCCTTAAGCATAAGTGGGGAGGTCATCTTCCAGTTAGTAATTGGTAGGTAAGTCCCCAATTCCAAGGACCAACGAGCTCTAATCGATTCAGTAGAGTCTTCTGGTTTCTCTCCCAAAGCAAGGTAGGCCAGACTGATACTGTGGTCTAGAGTGGTACCTTGTCTCTGTGATAGAAGTAATTTTATTATTAGTGTTGGGGTTTCAGCCACTGCTGCCAGTGCTTCCTCCATTGGCCACAAATAATATTTTAGCTGCAAATAATTATGAAAGAAGCCCTGGGGCATTTTATACTGAGCCTGGAGCTGGACAAATGAATAAAGACCCTGTGGGCCTAATAATTGAAAAATATGTTTGATATTATATTTATACCACTGGATTAAGAATCTATCCAAAGAATTGGGTGGAAAGGCACTGTTCACAGCAAGGGATCTCAGAAAAAGTGTCTCCATAGGCAATAATTTTGTACTGAGTACAGTCAGCCACTGCTTAAACACCTCTGCAGTATATTGTGAGAATCTAGAGAGGTATGCAACCAGGAGGATGTCCAAAGAGACAATCCGTCAGGTCTTCTATGCCATTCCAAGTCATCTCAAACTGCTTCCAGGGCATAATATAATTGGGGTTCATCCAGGAGAGTAAGATCTTTAATTTAGAAACTCAGGCATAATTCAGGAGACTCTGTAAATTTAACCCACCTCTGTCTTTTGATAATTATAATAGAGAGTACTGGATCCTGGGAGGTTTCCCCTGCCATATAAAGTGAGAGATCAACCTATTCCAAGCTTGAAAATAAGTCTGTGCTGGAAATAATGGAAGTGTCTGCGGATAGAACAAAATCTGAGGAAATGTTTTGTTTAATAGTTTCTATTCGAGCTAGGAAACTCAAATGTATCTGTGACCATCGTGTGAGCTCCTCAGTTATGTTTTGAGTTAGGGGTTCAAAATTTGCAATATCTGCATGTATCTGATTTTTAGTAAAATGGATCCCAAGATACTGTATCAATTGTTTATACCACTTAAGGGGAAATGCACGTTTTAAAGCAGGGGAAGCGATGTAGTTACACAGTAGCACTTCAGTTTTTTGTTGGTTAATTTTATACCCTGAGATTTTACCACACATCTCCAGTTGTTCCCAGACCCTTGGGATTGATATATCCGGGGAGGACAAAGTGAGAAGAATGTTGTCTGCAAATAGTGAAATGTTATGGTTTGTGCCTCTCATAGGTATGCCCTCAACCTCCGGGTGAGCTCTAATGGCTTGGGCTAATGACTTGAGATACAGAGCAAATAACAGGGGTGAGAGGGGGCATCCCTGACGAGCTCCCCTCTGTGGAGGAAAAGGGTCAGAGATAGAGCCATCTAATTTTAAGTAAGCCCGAAGGTACTTATACATATTTTCCAATTGTTGTGTGATCTCCAGGGGAAAGCCAAAACTAGACAAGGTAGCCCACAGAAATGGCCAGGCCACCCTGTCAAATGCTTTTTCGGTGTCCAATCCAATGAGTGCCAGGGGAATCGAACGTGTTGCTACGTACTCTTTAAGTAGATGTGTTTGTCATACTGCATCGTGAACCTGTCATCCCTTAATAAAGCCCACTTGATCATGATTGATCAACAAAGGCATAATGTTTTCAAGTCTATGTGCAAGCACAGACATATACATTTTATAATCAAAATTTAACATTGAAATTGGCCTGTATGATGAGGGTAGAGTAGGGGTTTTGTTTTGTTTAAGTATGGCAGATATCATTGCATATTGCCGGGGGGGGGGGAGGAATACCTCCTTCCTGTATCTCATGGATAGCCTGGAGTAATGGTGGTAGTATTTCTTCTTAATAAGTTTTATAGAACTCCAACGGATATCCATCTAGTCCTGGTGCTCACTGGGTCTTAGCTCTCTGCAACACTTTCTCTATCTCAATCAAGGTAGTAGGAGCTCTCAAAATATTTATCTCAGAGGCAGTCAATTTGGGAAGCTTTAAGTTGTTAAGGTATGCCTCTTCTGTTGACTATGGTCATCAGACTCTGCCCTACATAAATCCCAATAATATTCAGCCATGACTCGTCTAATGATTTTGGGGTGATGTTCTAGCTTCCCCGTAGCAGGGTCTTGCATGGCCAAAACACAGGATCTAGCCTTATGCATTCTAAGTTTATGGGCCAGATTCCTGGCTCCTTTAGGGCCCCCCTCATGTGCTGCGAGTGAGATAAAAGAGCTGTTGCTCTATTTTCTGATCTAGGTATTTTTGAATTTTTTTGTTTTATTGTTAGTAGGTGTACCTTTACAGTTCCATCCCTCTGGGCATATAAAGACTACAGTACTTTCAA
Source organism: Neoceratodus forsteri (assembly GCA_016271365.2). NCBI lineage: Eukaryota > Metazoa > Chordata > Ceratodontiformes > Ceratodontidae > Neoceratodus > Neoceratodus forsteri. Next base: position 1,519,469,617 of record CM028131.1, read on the forward strand.
CTCCCCCTGGAGCTTAATAAGCTGTGCCTCTCTCTCTTTATTTTTCCTCGATGAATAAGCAATAATATCCCCACGCAACACTGTCTTAAGGGTATCCCACTGAATCGCTGCCAAAACATCTGAGTCACCATTTTCCCCCAGGATCTGTGGGATCCTGTCTTTAACCATTTGATTAAACTCTGCAGCTCTCAAGTGCATCAAGTTGAAGTGCCAGAAGTTCATTTTATGCCCCCTGCCCAAATCAAATTTGGCATATACTGGGGAATGATCTGATAATATGGTCGCCCCATGCCACACATCATGTAATGTTTCCAGATGTTCTGCTGTGGTAAACATATAATCTAGTCGAGATGCCACCCCTGGTCCCAGTGCTATATGGGTATATTCTCTATGTGTGGGGTAACAGTGATGCCAGATGTCTACCAACCCCAAAGAAGCAATTGTACCCCACAAGTACTTCTGAAGCCAGTTAACCCTGTGAGGAAGATGGACAGAGACATCCTTTGCAGGGTTCAGAGTAGTATTCAGGTTGCCCCCCATCAGAAGTTTCCCCTGGAGGATCTCCAAAAGCCATGCAAAAAAAGTCTGAGCCAATCTCTTTGAGATCCCCAGGGGAAAATAAATGGATGACAGAGTGACCGGGTGAGCATGAAGCATGCCCATTGCAATAACGGATCATCCCTCCGGGTCTATTATCTTCTGATGGAGGTCGAATAGTACCCCACGTCTGATCAGGATGGTAGCTCCCTGTCTCCTACCTGAGCTGTGAGATGAAGCTATCACCATGGGAAATCCCCATCTGGTGAATTTTTCATGCTCAGGAGAGGACAGGTGAGTCTCCTGCAAAAATATGATTTCAGGATTGTCTCTTTTAATAAATTGTATTAAACAGGATCTCTTAACTGGACTGTGGATCCCATAATATTAAGGGACAATATCAGTGATGATTTCCCATATTGTATCATTAACAAGTATTTTATATTGCATAAGCCCAGTTTCCTACTGTTCTCCTTGTCACCCAATATAGTAAACATCTCTCCATATATTCTCATTCCAAATTGCTGGTAAGCAGTTTCAGTCCAAAGCAAATGCACCAAAATAGCCTCTTGTATGTTCGAGTCCTCATTGTCTAATTTTAACAATATATACAAATTAATATTCCCATAAGATAGGGTACAAATGTTCAAAACATATTTGTAAACCTTACAAAAGATCAGTAATAGATGGCGGTATTTATCCCCCTCTAGTGGTGATTTGGTGGTACTCCCAAACATGTATTGTTTCCAGCTAGGTTTAACACATATCTTAATTCATGTTAGCCTGCGGGAGTAATAAAAGAATATTGGTTCGAGGGAGAATTTGTAACTTTCATGCCTAGGTTTCTCATCATAACAGTGTAACATTAATTTATTTACATGGATTACAGAACAAGTCTGTAATGATTCCCTAGGTAGGGAGGGAGGGATCTGTACTCCCTCCTGTGCAGGGATGAATGTTATTTCCCTGTGGAGGAAGCTCATGAGACCAATGTGGGCCCCCAGCACCATGTACAAAAATTAGTAACATGGAGCAGGCAAACAACACACGCAGTTCTGGACTGCACCAAATAAATCGATGCTGTCCCAATATCTGCTGCAAGTGACTGTCGCCATGTTGCCATCTAGCTGAATGCTTCTCCATTAGCTCGCCACATGGGACCCAACAGTATTATTTAAAAAATTAGTTTTACTAGGGGAGCTCGTCAACAAATGAGGAATGGTAGCCGAGGCTATTTATAGAGGTAGATAAAAATAGAGGGTTAAGATAAAGTTATCAGTTGTTTCACCATAGTTGTCCCAGACTCTTTTTTTACATTAAACAATAAAAAGAAATCAGATTACTATGCATAGATCGCTTGAGTCTGTACTTCAGCCCCCATTTCCCTTGATTAATCTCTTTGACTAGCATCCTAAATTACAAAGATTCAGCCCTTATAACATTGCACCACCTCAGCTAGTTTTTTAAATGGCTCAAACAGCTGCTCTAAAAGTAAGTGCATGCCCTTCATGCATGTCTCATCGTGGGCTGGAAAGATTACCAGAGCCCCTTTTTCAGACAGTCAATCCAGGGCAGTCCTTTGAAACTTGAGTAAAAGGTTTTTAACATTTTGTAATGTGGAGTAGCCTAGTCTCTTTCTGGTTTGCATGTTCTGCACCTTCTCCCACACGATTCCTGACTTGAGTGCCTCTAGGTCCCGAGTTTCCAATGTTATCCGCTGGGGTACCACGATGTTCTTGGCCTGGAGAGCTTTGCTGGCTTCCTCTGGAGTTTCAAATGTTTGTGGGCCTTCAGGAAACATTATTATAAGCTTTGCAGGATATGGTGTAATGAACTTCAACTGCTGCTGTTTCAGGGTGCGAAGTTTCAGGGCATAGACCCTTCTCCTTGCTGCTATTTGTGGGGAGTAGTCATTATTGAAATAAAGACGTCTGCCCTTGTATTGAATGTCCCCCATGCACCATGCTCTTAACAACAACTGCTGTTTTACTGCGTAGTTTAATAGCTTGAGCACTATGGAGTGCAGCCTCTGATCAGTATGTTGAGGTTTCTGGGTGAGGGCTCTGTGAGCTCGTTCCATGTCTAGTTTGGTGGCTGGATCAAGTTGTAGCACCTCCCGTAATAAAGTATCCACAAACTTAAGCATATCATGTCCTTCTTCATCCTCTGGTACTCCATGAATGCGTAGATTATTTCTTCTTGATCTGTTTTCATGGTCTTCACATTTGTCTGTCAATAGCTTTTGTTCATTTATTAAATGCACCACAACTCTCTCCAGGCTATCAGTTCTTGTATCAATTTCTGTGTGAGCTGACTCCAATTCAGATACCTTCTGATTTATTTTAGCCAGTTCTGTGGATAGTTCAGTGTGAAAGGAGTGAACTTCATCTCTGAATCCTTTGAGTTCTTCCAGGATTGCAGCATTGCTGGGTTGTCCTTTAGGAGATAGTGGGGGCTCCGCCATGTCTGGTAGGCTGGAATCACCAGTCTGAGAGTTTTTCACTTGTCTGGTCTGCTGTGCAGCTAAAGCAGTTGTTTTTTTTTTTTCATTTTTTGAGCTCCCATTCAGTTCTGTAACTCCTCTAGCCTCTTGTATAAAAAGGTTTTTCTGGTTTTGATTTGTTTTGTACTGATTCTGGGAGTTATTTTTGTCAGGTCCCTGAAGCTTGATCTTTCAGTGCTGCATTCCAGCCGACTGCTCAACCAGAAGTCTCCCCCAGTCAATATTGTTAATAGATTTAGTTGCATCAATACAAGAAAAAGTCCTTTCAGCCTCATGGGCTTTTTCTTGCTTGCCTGGAGTCTTCAATCCCAGCACAATATCACTAGGCACAGTCTTACCTGGGGTCTCACATTCAAGTTCCATACTTGCATCTCCAACCTCCAACAGGTAATTTCCTGGGAACACAGTAAACAAAGGAATATCCTGCTCAAGTCGGGGGGTCCTCCTCACACTGAGCCCATGAAAACTCCTCCTCTGACTCTTTATCCAAACTCTCTGACAGGAGCCTCTCGAGCACCTGGCATTGGTGTTACACCTCTCTGTGCAGTCAGTCTGCCACCAGCCATTGCCCACTCATCTGGTGGATCATCCTCATCAGGGTGTTGTCTCTCATACCCCCAGTCTGCCTCGACCTGCATCTCTTCATTGTCTTCAGGCTTGGCCTTCCTCCGAGCTCCCAGGTCCAGTCCAGGCAGCAGCTTCTCTCTGTCTGTCAGCCATGGTTCTGGTCAGAACTCCACAGACTTTCTTCTCTGGGTTCTCCTCTTGCAACTCCTGGTGCATCAGTCCATCTGGGATATCTGGGTGATAACCACTGGAAAACATCCCTCTTTGGCCAGTCCAGATGCTTCCAACAACTTCTCCCACTTTTGACACCAAGTCTGTGGAGGGATTGTGGAATAACAGATGGATCAGACACATAACTTCAGGTTCAACACACAATCTGTGTGATGTTTATTCAAAATACAGGAAATAAGCTTCAGCAATGTCATATTCCTTCTTCAGTACATCTGTTTGCAGCAACAGACTATGTATGTCCTTTCTCTGCACTTAGCCAGCACCTACTGACACTGATCTCTGATCTAGCAACCTTTCAGTGAAAACCCGTCATCTCTATGTGGGTCTTGTTTGCTTGGGTAGTGGGGGTTCAAAAAGAAAAGGAAAAACAAGCTGTAGACAACGAACTTCAATGCAGAATCACTTAAAAAAGGGTTACCCCAAAGGACTTTGGCAACAAATCAGGTTTCAAAGAAATACATCACACATACTTCCATAATGCAAAGCATCATGGAATATATGCAAATCACCATGAAATTTCAGACTTGTTCAGTTTACAGCAATTTACATGCTTTTTAAATAGCACAACTAACTTAATTCCTATAATAGTCACCTAGTACTTTTTACTTTTATCAAAAACACCTAGAGCCATGGTATTTCCAACATTTACAGGTTTCATAACATAAGGTATATACATCAAGGTATTTTATGACATAGTGCTATTACATACTAAATCCAACAACGATAAACACAACCTGTTTTACACGTTTGGAGGTCACCACAATAACCTCCCTGTACGAGGACCTGAGAGGGAAAAGAAAAATTAAAGAGGACACTAGAGCATAGTCAAGAAAGGGAAGGGGATGCCCATAGGTGGCCAACCTTATGGACTAGAAATTGTAAAGGCTAGATTAGGCTAAGAAATAGAAGAACTGGTGCAACAGATTTAAGAAAAAGTCAGTCCTCAAGAGTGACAGGAGCCCCCTGTCACACAGGTAAGCATCCTGCATGTCCAGGGAGCATAGCCGGTTGCCCTGCTTGAGTAGAGGTATCAGGCCTGGCAGGGTGACCATGCAGAATGTTTTGTACTGGACGTACAGATTGAGGTCCTTGAGATCTAGAATGAGCCTCAGATCTCCAGTTCTTTTGGGGACCAGGAAGAACCTGGAATAAAATCCACTGTTCCTCTGCTGTCTGGGCACTGGCTTGATTGTCTTCGTGCACAGGAGGGACTTTACCTCCTCCTGAAGGATGGATAAATGGGCCAGGGAATAGGAGGCAGGTAGTGGGGAAGTCTCTGGGAGCATCTCTATAAGTTCCAGAGTGTGACCCCTCTCTATAATCTGAAGAATCCAAGCATCTGAAGTGATGACTCTCCATTGATTGACATGTAGTGAGAACTGACCTCCAACCACCTCTTGGTCGGTGACTGGAAGAGGGGGGTCTATTAAGGAGTCAAGCAGAGATGGATCCAGCCACTGGGGTTGATCCATCACCCCAGGGTGCTTTGCTGCAGCACCAGAGGAGGAGGGGGTAGGCAAGGTGGAAGAGGCCTTTCTCTTCCCTGAGGGAGGGAGGCTACTCCAGACTTGTGGGACACCTTGTGAAAGGAAGGGCACTGACTGCTCCTAGGCTACATATCATAGAAAGCATGAACAGACTTAATAGCTCTGCCAGGTGCCTGTAGGTCATTGATAATGTCTTGAACATCTGGCCCAAGAGCTTGAAGTCATTGAAAGGGGTGTTAAGCATCTCCTGCTGGCCATCTGCAGCAAAGCATAAGACCCTCAGCCAGGAGTGCCTATGAAAGCAAATGCCTGTGGCAGCAACCCTGGCACCAGTATCCAAGATATCGTACAAGGATATGAGGAGATGCTTGCTGATATCCTCTGCAATCTGCAAGCATTTAAGAACCTCCTGTTTCTGGCAACAATCAGGGAGGGCCTGTGCAGCTGCCTTGCCCTTCTTCTAGAAGGCATTCTGGTATTTGACCATGTGAGAGAAGTAATTAGCAATCCTCAGCCCTGAGGTGGAGGAAGTGTATACCCTCTCACCAAAAAGATCAATCCTCCGGGATTCTCTGTCAGGGGGGAAGGAACTGAGGTGCTTAGGCACCTTAGACCTGTCATAAGCTGCCTTGATGACCACTGAATCGGTCTCAGGTTGGGCAGCATAGTAATGCTGGTCCTGGGGGGCATGATATAACTTATCTGCCCTGTGGAGCATGGCCAGGATCATGTCAGGTCTGTGCCAGGTGGCTGTAGTAGTGTTCCTTAGTGCTGGGAGAATAGGAGAAATGACTTTAGGAGGGGATTCTGGAATTTCCAGAAAGTCCACCAGCTCCTGTCTGATAGCATCCTCTTCCTCGGTGTGGAATCCATGGCTGTGGACAGCTGCTTCATAACATTAAACAAAGTAGGGTCCTCAGGAGGAGACCTAGGAGTATGCTTGACAGAATTCTCACTCACTGAGGAGGCAGTGGACCTGTCAGGGGAAAGAGGTTCCTCCTCTTCCTCCTCAGGTAGGATGAGATCAGGGTGGTACTCCTCCTTGACATTGGCCTGCTGCAGCTCAAGGTCCAACAAATGAGGGACTGATGATGGCCCTTGGGGAGCTACCCGAGGAGGAGGAAGTAGTGTTGACAACAATGAGGCTGTTGCAGTGCAGGGGACCCAGGCCTATAAGCACCTAGCTGGTGGACCAAGACTATGGTAAACTTGGTCAGGATATCATTATGGTCAACGACAGCAGACTGCCACATTGAAGGAGGAGGGGATGACAGCATAGGGCATGATGACCTGTCCATTGGGCCTTGGGAGCCCAAAGAGTCCGAGGACCAAGGGCCTGGAGAAGCATCAGGCTTCGATGGAAGGGCCGTTGTCGATGAACTGGTGGCTGACAACCAGAGGGTCAATGACTGGCCACCCTGACTATGTGTCTGGTAGGAACAGAGACCTGGACAGCAACAGGCATTGGCACAGCCACGACTGACAAAGTACCCCCAGAGGAAGAAGAAGCCTTCAGAGAACGGGAACGCTGCTAGGGGGAGCAGTCCCGATCTTGGTCTTTCATGTGTCTTTCCCCCGATGACTTATCTTGGCCCTTGGTGGCCTGGGAGATTGATGAACCCATCAGTGACTGGGAAGGAGGGACTCCAAGGACCCTTGCCCAGAACTGGCTACTTGCTAATGCATCAGGAATTTTTTGAGAGCCTTCTTTTGTTGCCTGAGGGAGGTTTTATTAAGGTTATGGCAGAACTCACAGTCTGAGATGTTGTGGTCAGGCCCAAGACAGCAGACACAGTGAGTATGCTCATCTGAAGAGGCAATCTTCTTTCTGCAGCAGCAACGATGAAAGAGAGAAGTGGAAGGATTAACTCGAGACATAAAAAAGGTAAAGGAATCTCTCATAAAAAAGAGATTCTAAAACCAAAATTAAAATAAAAGTTGTAGGCAAAAATGGTGTAAAACTCTGTCAGAGCTTCCACAGAGACCCAGGCAAACAGAGTTGATTGCAGGAAAGAACTGTGGAAGAAGCGGGTCACTCACACCCTTATAGGGTTGGTGATGTAAGCAGATGATGTTGGCGTGGGTGGTCCCAATGGTAACTGCTGAAAATCTTCTGTGTGGATCCTGCTTCACCAACGGTGAAGTTCCGTATGTGTGACCTGATGACTGAAATACCTCCCATGAAGATCTATGCCTGAAGGCGTAGTTCTTTTTTTTATTTTTTATTTTATTAGAGCTGTTTGGTCCCCATCACCTCGTCCTGCCAACTGACAACGGAGACACATAGGTATTTATAGAGGGTTTTCTCTCCTGACCCCCCCCGAGGCCTTGACACAAGACCATGTGAGTGTGTAGAGGCATTCTATGTATCCCGTATCACCAGTTCAGCCCCTTCCACCTCCTGTAGCTGTTTGACACCCCCTCTCCACCTATGCTACCCACCGGACCTCCACCCGGTGGAAGCGGAACTATGGGGGGCACCAACCTACCCTCACCACACTCAGGAGAGGAGAACTTTCCATCGGCATGCTCAATCCTGCTCCCCTTTCCCCCAACACCGGCACCCTGACAACCCAAGGTTATTCCCGAACCTGGGTTGCTGGCGTAGTGCGAGGTGTGGCATCCAGCGCCTCAACCCTCAGTGCCACCAGGCCAGCTCTAAAGGTATCATTCTTGAGAAGTAAAAATTTTCTGGATTGGATCTCTCTCAGAAGATGTCCTGAAGGTGCTTAAGGTTTCAAGGAAATCTGCTACCAGGAAAGCTTATTCATCTAAGCGGAAAAGATTTTCTTACTGGTATGCCCCCAGGAAAAATAAACCCGATAGAGGCAGGGTTAAATATAATTCTGTAATGTCTAGTATGCCTATAGTCATTAGGCCTACAGCCTTCAACTTTAAAGGTGCACTTAGCAACAGTATCAGCATACATACCAGTTAGCAAGGAAAAGTCTCTGGCCTTACAACCCATTTTCAAAAGTGTTTTTAAAGGCCTAAACCACTTCTACCCACCAGTAAGGGACCCTGTCCCACCCTGGGACCTTAACATATGCCTTGCCCAGCTTATGGAGGCTCCTTTTGAGCCTATGGAAACTGCTGACCTGAAGTATGTCACATGGAAAACCATAGTGCTGGTTGCAATGATCTCTGCTAGAAGGGTAAGTGAACTGCAAACCCTCTGCACAGAGCCAATGTGGATCATTCCACACAGGGATAAAGTAGTTCTTAGAACCAATATAAAATTCCTTCCCAAGGTGGTATCTTAATTCCACCTCAATAAGTCAGTGACCCTCCCTGTACTCTATCCAGGGTATTCCATTCCAGGTGAGGAAAAGCTACATAACCTGGACCTAAAGTGAATCCTGACTGTCTACAGGGACCCGGCAAAAGATGTCAAGTTTCATAGCACCTAGCTTTTTGTTACCTATGGTAAGGTTGACAAAGGCAAACCAGCTACAAACAGATCTATCTCTGGCTGTATAGTCTCTTGCATTTCGTTCTGCTATGAAAAAGCTGAAAAAATGCCACTAAGAGGCTTAGGGGCACACTCCACAAGAGGTACCTCTGCCTCTGTGGCATCCTCAAGAGACATTCCATTGTTAGACATTTGCAAAGCAGCTACCTGGAAAATAGTACACACCTTCACAAAGCACTACTGTCTGGACATACAGGCCAGAAGGGATGCCAGCTTTGGAACTGCTGTCTTGCAGAATCTTTTTCCCCAACTAGGCTCTGGATCCAGCCTCCCAAGGTACTACTACGGAGTCTGCTCAAAGTGTAAACATTAAGTGAGGGATTCCTGAGGTTAGAAGAAAAAAAAATTACTCACTGTAGTAATGTTGTTTCTTCTTAAAGAATCCATTACTATGTTTACACTCCCTACCCTACCCTCCTTTCCCTTCCAGAACATGAAATAGCGTCACACAAGAATGAATTGTTTTTGTAATTGGGGTTGCTTGGGCATTACTATTGCAGTCCCTACAATTGTTTGCTGCTTTTTAAAATTCTGTAGAAAAAACATTTTCTAAATTTTTTGGTAGAATTTTAGCTAGTTTTACTAGCCACTGATCTGGCTCAGAAACAGATCTGAGCAATGGCCGGAGTAAAGTGTGGATGCAGAGTTTGAACCTACAGTCTAAATTCTAAAAATTGCATAGGTTCTTTCTTTGGGGTCTCACTCTCGGCCAAGATCACTGCATAAAGTGTAAACATAGTGAGGGATCCCTTAAGAGGAAACATTACTAGGGTGAGTAATTTCTTCATACAGTACCACATTATTGTTAATGATTGCATTACTGTTTTACCCTTTTTAGCTTAACCTTTAGGCTGCTAACAGAATTAGAACATGTAGGAATTTTGGACTGATGTATCAGTCTATGGTACAGCAAGGGTTAAAACTGTTCCTTTTTCCATTATAGTGTATGGAGAGGCGCTGTTAACGATGGATTTCAAAGTAGCATAAAACATTGTTCTGCTGCAGTAGTGACATCTGTAGTGCAGCAGAATGACTTTTCGTTCTGCTGCACAAGGTACATCATACTTGCATGCCTACGAGCTTCAAAATAGCAATCAGTTGAGCCACATGCTCATCACTAAACACAAACAAGCAACTGACTGTTTTTAAAAACAATGTTTTAGTAAGCACATAATGAGTGAGCTGGTTAATTTCATTCACATACCTCTGTACGGCGATGTCCATCGTGTTCCCCCCCACCTTGTTTACTGCTATGTAGCTGTGATAGCATAACGAAATGTGGGTGGGACTTACGCAAGGCAGTGTCAGGGGTCACAGGCTAGTGGACCATATACATCCTGTATTTTGTTTTGCGTTGTTAGTATGGTGCCCCATGGGGGTGACCTCATTGAACATTTAACCACTGGAAGCACAAGATCGGATCATTCCTGACTGCTGTACTGCAAGTAAGCACCTCTTTTCTTGCCTGCATTGTTTATTTTTATCCCTTCTTTCATTTATTGTATTGAGTGTTTTTGTTCTCTTAATGCACAAGCTGTGCTCCATACACTATATAGAACAGTCTATGGCTCCCAATGCACAGCAAGGCTAATTTCCAACCTCATAGTTACTATGGTGACTGTTAGACCTCTCGAGCTGAGCTCGTGAGGTCAACAGTTACCATAGTAACTACTCGGTTGGAGAATAGCCTTGTTGTACATCAGGAGCCATACACTACCCTATATGTAAACGCTGCATCTGACCCAGTGTTCTCTGCATTCTATTTCCAGATTCTTAGTGGAAATAAATGTGCTAATGGAAATAACGTGTTCTAAGCGAAAATAAATATTTATGCCAAAATAGCATGATTTATTTACTAAATATGTTCACCACTAGGGTGGTACAGTATATGTAAGAAATAAGGCATGACAGAGGGGGGAGTGCGCTATGTGAATGTGCCTAGTGATGGTCTGGAGTCCCGAGCTCAAAGGGTGAGGGATTTGGAACACCATTGAGGTACAATGACGTAGCATGATCCCCCTGATGTATTTGTCTTATTTCACTTATAACCTTCAACTTATTTCTGTATTTCTTGTATAGGAGCAATTTTCTTATGGCAATTATTTCCTACAATAACAACTTAATCCATTTTGGAACATGCTTCTCTTCTTATTCATGTTCACCTTGCCTTTGTTTAGAACCCTCCGAACTAGCATGCTCAGAAAAAATTGTAAAATCTGGTGCAGGGCCTGCTGCCTATTGTAAGCTCCCTGGAGTAGGATGATTTAAACCAGTTTGCCTTGCTTTGGTAATTTCATCTGAAAGTAATGTTGGAAACAATAGGTGAAAGCATTTGTTTTCAAGACTGGCAAAGTTTTGGGGGCTCTTCCAAATGGAATTCAAAGTTAATAGCAAGCAAGCAGAATACTGAAGTCATTTATAACTCTACAAATTCCATTTCTCCGAGGAAAAGTTTCTTTCCCAAAAATGTTCCCATTCCAGCATTCAAGTCATTAAGACCACGTCAAGCTCTTGGAAAAAACGCCAACACAATGTTCCATTAATAAACAGTTTTTACCTCTCGAAGGGAAATATTTCACAGATTGCTTTCCTTTGATGCTGCTGGCAGTATACCTTTAAGGCTAAATAAAACCTGTAAAAACATGGGAGTTTAATTAACATAGAAACACAGACTTTGACGGTAGATAAGGACCACTTGGTCCACAAAGTCTGCTCATTTCCCTACCTGGATAAGCTGCAGATCCTAGTTAACCAACAGCCTACTTCCTTCTACCCCCCCCCCACTAGAACTGCTTTATGTCTGTCCCATGCATTCTTGAATTACCCCACTGTTTTGACCCCACAACCTCCTCAGGAAGGCTGATTCATACATCCGCCACCCCTCTGTGAAAAAATACTTCCTCACATTACCCCTGAGCCAACCCCCCCTCTATCTTCAAATTGTGTCCCCTTGTTCTTGCACATCTCTTTTTCTGAAAGATGCTACCCTCTTGGACTTTGTTGATTCCCTTGAGGTACTTAAATGTTTCTATCATGTCCTCCCTCTCCCTCCTTTCCTCAAGGGTATACCTATTAAGCTCTTTTAGTCTCTCTTCATATGGCTTCTGGTGCAGACCCTGCACCATTTTAGTTGCCCTAATTAGGTTAATCTATCCTCCCTCTCCTTCTCTGAGAGCCCATCTCCTTCAGTTCAGTAGTTACATTTTTTAATTTTTCATCATTCAGGATTTACAGAGTGACTTTGCAATTCAGGGCATCCAGCTTCAGTGACTTTTACAACTGGCCTCTAATTTCGTTCTCCAATTTCCCCCTTACCCGAGGCAGGGGTCCACACACCTGTGAAATATTAAAAGCTCACCTGGCAGCACTCCGTGTTGCAAAACACTCCTATAGCTTCACACGGCTCACTCCAACCTCCAGTCCGATCACTAGCTGTTAGCTTATTCCAGCTAGGAGAGAGGCAAAAATACAGTTTTTTGGCATCCTCTTTACTTTAAAACTCAAACAAACATTCACTTCCAGATGCCACCAACGCAGCAACACTCCCAGCCAGACCTTCCCAGAACAGCAGTACAGTGGTAATCTGCAGCTGCTTACTATGGGGGACATCACTGGTTTTAGCCAAAACAATAAAAACTAACTTAAATAAAAGATAGCATTGGCAGTGGTACAAAAGGAAAATCTCTTAGCGAGGATGAAGAGGGGAGCACAGAGCAGAGCAGCACTGCAGCCATCTTGCTGCTTCACCCACCGGGTTGTCTACCCAGGTCCCATGACTGAGATATAGCCATACTCCATGGAAGATTGGATGGTGACCTAGCTGGTAACTGCAGTACATATATGAGATCTACAGGTTCCTCATTGCTGGATCTGGCTTTATGGTCTGAGCAGATTAACACTTGGTACAGTTTGCAGATACCTGTGAGGTATGATCAAGGGTAAAAAGAGAGCTGTTGAACCAGGAATCCCTTTTAATGAAATTAGGACAAATAAACGAATAAAACAGAACTGCAATATGAATGACCATTTTGGACTTCTCATTGAAGAATATTTTTTAGGGATGGATATAGACTTAATAAATAGTTTAAATGCATCCTATCTTTGGGAAAAACATTTCCGCTTGTTCAAAAGAATAAAAGGACAACTATACCAAGAAGTAATACAGTATAGATCTGTTGTTAGACAGTCAGGGTGGTTTGACTTGGAGTGCAAGAAATATAAATCCCAAGTTGGCAAGGTAGCGCTGAGGGTTGAGGCGCTAGATGCCACATCTCGCACCGTGCTGTTGACCCAGGTTTGGGAATGGGCTCGGTTTGCTCAGGGGTTGGCCGGGGTGAGGAAGGATTGCACATCCATAGACAGCTCTCCTTCCTCAGGGACAGGGGTTTAGCGCTGTGCACTGTAGCCTGACACCCAGTGCTGGCTGGGTGTCAGCACAGACACACAGCCATGCACAGGGTGGACTCATGTCCAGAGCTCAAGGCTGCCTCTGCGGAAGTGGAGACAGTCACCCCACCCATTGCATATACGTGAGCTCAGGGGGGAAATCAGAGGAAAAGCCAGGATATGACAGGATCCATGATGGCCTGGTGCATCCCCCCGTAATGCCACCATGACTTCTGGATTTGTGCTCCGGGGGGAGGAGTAAGCCAGCACTCCTCACTCTGGCCCCACCATGGTGGCAGTATGCAGGGGGATCATGGGGATCGGCAGAGTGGAGGATGACCAGAGCTGGAGGAAGAGCCCTCCAAGAGAGGGCTGGAGCCACCTGTCAGCTCTGCGGAGGAGGCAGCATAAATTGTAAATTAAAAAAAAAAAAGAAATATAAATCCCAGTTGAGAGCAATAATCAGGGAGGTAAAAGATAGCAAGGATAAGAGCTTGTTTAAAAACCTAAATCAGGAACGGAAAAAATATAATCTTTTTTTAAAGAAAAGAAAGCTAAATTTTACTATTCTCAATGGGAAAAAAATGCTAAGGGCTACAGAAGTAAAAAATAGTAAAACTTTTTGGTCACTTGTCACAAGAGGGGAGCTAATAATTTTAAAGAAATCATAGACACATATATATCTGAAGCACACTGGACATACTTTTTTCTAGATATCTTTTTTGACCCGAGTATGCATACTTGGTACCACTGTACTGGTTTAAAAAGAAAACCACTTTCCAATAATCAGTTGGAAAGAAGTTTATGTAGCAATCAAGTCATTAAAAATTAATCAGGCACCTGGCCCAGACAAAATACCAGCTGAAGTACATTTCTGTAATACCACACTTTGATGTAGTTATCTTTAGACATTTTATAATAAATGCATTCAAGAAAATTTCATACCTTCCTCTTGGAGGGGGGCAGAAATATTACCAATACATAAAAAGTGGAACACAGCAGATCCTGTCATGTATAGAACCATCAGCCTACTGGATGTTAATTTAAAAAAATGTTACTAGAATAGTGCTAGAAAGACTAAGGTACCAAATTGATCTTACAGAGGGCCTGTATGAATTACAAGCTGACTTTATGAATAGTTACTCAACTTTTGATAATTGCTTCTGTCTATACCACCTAATTGAAAAATACGTGTACTTGTAAAAACAAAACCTTTATGTGGTGTTTTTGGACTTCTCATCTGCATTCGACTCCATAGATAGAGGTACTGTATACTATGGTCCCTTATGTTGGATTGGGGTATTGAGCCCTCATTGATTCAGGTCATCTGCAATCTTTACAGTGATACTTAGGCAAGGATTAAGTTAGGTGCAAAGGGTCGATTGTCCAAAGTCATATCCACCAATAAAGGAGTGAGGCAAGGTTGTACACTTGCCACCTCCTTATTCTGTTTATATATTGATCAAATGCTGAAGAACTTTATAAATTTGGACTCTGATTCGCCTGAAGTTAAAGACTGTGCCTGCCTTCCATTGGCTAATGCTGATGACCTAATTTTAATAGCCTTGTCTAAAAAATGGCCCCAAAGAAAGTTAGACTTATTGGAACTGAAAACAAAAGAACTAAAACTGAAAATAAATTTTGGTAAAACTCAAACCATGACATTTTGCACAAAGTTAAGGGTGGCTGGGCCATTCGGAAGCAAAAACTTGAATCTGTTAATAGCTACATATACTTGGGTTTAACATTTACCACTACTGCAACTTGATCTAAACATGTCATCAAATTTTTGTAGGGCATAAAAAAAACTGTACTTGGCCTGAACAAATTCATCTTTACCTGTGGTGGTTTATCAGTAAGACCTTTGAATGAGGCAATTAAAGTTAAATAATTTGTATAATTATTGTATGGGGCTGAAATCTGGGATTGTAAAAACAGAGACAAACTAACCGTCCCCATCTACAAACTAATGAGGAAGACATTAGAGGTTGGCCACTCCAGCCCCTCGGTTTAAAAGAACTGGTCTGAATTAGGCTGTTCAGAGTCTATCTGGTAGAAAAAATATTGTGTAGAACTTGAGGAAGTATAATCTAACAAACCTAAACAAGTATGTGGAGAAAAGTATTATACTCAGTTGGAAATATATAGATTATATCAAAACAAAAATAAAAAATGTTGGGGTAAAATTAGACTTAAAAATATTTCACACACAATGTTCACCCCATGGTATGTAGTGTGACAGAATTGGGAAGGCAGGAGTTAATGGCTTGGATATTTTTGGCCTTCTGAGAAAAACAAAACTGGGATTTCACTGTGCTGGCAGCATCTATTTATTTATTTATTAGAAATCGAAATTGCAAACCTTTGAGTCAGGGACTCATTTACAAAGGCTCCTCATCAGGAAACAAATAGTATATACAAATACAGACATAGTTAGAGTACAGATCAACATAGGGAACACTATACATGTATGTACATAAATACAGTCGGCTCCACTTATACCATCCTCGGTTTTGATGGGCAGTCAGCTTTAGTGTGCAAAAAGTGTTTGCCATTTACCAATTGTATTGAAGATATGGTAAAAACTACCATATATAGCGATCTATTGCGGCCGCCTATTCCGGGCAATTTCCGTGTGAAGCCCTGTCATTATGTGCAGCAGGCAAAGTTTGCCTTGCTGCTCTCCCAACCAGTACAGTGATTTTACACACACACACACACACACACACACACTCCGTTGTGTACTGTGGCAGGGATTGTAGCAGGGATCGTGACAACAGTGGGAGTGTGCACGAGAGTGAACATCAGCTGTCAGCACTTCAGCAGTGGATTGCAATGCACTGGGAGTACAGTCAAATAAATGTAAGAGATCCTGATATTAAAAACAGCTTTTTCTGCTTCAAGTGTGTTTAAAAGTTAAACAGTATGAAATGGTGTTAAATGGTGAGGGGAGGTTGGTAGAGAGATTTGCGAGGCTGTTAAACAATTAAAGAGTAAAAATTCGTTGCTTGCCGGTAACACTCAGGAGCCTGTTAGCAATCCTTCTGATGCCTCTGCTACCTTGCCATACACGTACTCTCCACATCACTACTGCAGCAATCTACTACTGTTAGCAGTCCCTCCAATGTCTCTGTTGTGACTTGTTTCTTTTTACTCATTTTTACTTGCTTCGGCCACTCACTATATCGGGCAAAACTGGTCTACACAGATAAGCCCGATATAAGCGGCTTTGACTGTACAAGAGATAAAATTCACATGACAGCAAAAACTCTATACAGGAAAACACTATACATGTATGTACATAAATACCAGTAATACAATTCATAAGAGAGTGAAACTCTATACAGGTCCTATACAGCGATGTAGCTAAACCATCTAGAGCACCAGAGACAGCAATTTGGGTTCTGTTATAAATAAAAATAGGTAGTAACTTAAAACAAATGTGGTAACACTTGGGCAGCTACATATTCTGCCAGGGCATGAGACACTGGGGGGGGTTCCCAGTGAGGTGGGGAAGCAAACAGCCATGTGCAGTTACAGCTGCAGGTGGTGATTAGGTATTGCCTAATGGTAGATTTGAAGGGCCCTATTCTTAGTTGAGATGCGATATCAGAGGGGAGGGCATTGCTCCAGGTCGGGGCTCAGTATCGGAAGGACCTTTGGGACAGGGATGTCCTGACCCTGGGCACTTGAAGTGTACACTTGAGTGCACTCTGGGTAGAGATGGCAGGGACAGAGGTGGTGAGGATGGAAATTAGGCCTGGAGGTGCAAGGACGGCAACAATTTTCCTGATTAGGAGGCAGGTTTGATAGCACAACCTTTCCTCAAGGCTGAGAAAATCAGCAAGGTCATATAAGGTACATGCATGGGTGAGTCTGCTGGAGCCTGATATCTAGATAAGGTGATGGGCTAAGTAATAAATTTCAGACAGAGTGACCAAGAAGAGGAGTGGACATATACACAGGCACACAGAGTTTAAAAGGATTGGACCGCTCAAATATAAACTGAATGTTAAATGAATATAATTGGACACCTATAGCTTTAGCTGATTGGAACAAATAAATACATACATGGCAAATGGTTGGTGCATTCAAAGGGGACAAGAATTACCTACTCAGAGGAAGACTATGAAATGCTGAAAGACAGTTGCAAAAGGCAGTGTTCTGCTGGATTCCCATCCAAGAGGTTTTAAGCTGTTGGCCTACTCCTCTAGCTACAGAGGTCTGTGGGAGATATATAGATAGCACAGGAATTCAGTCTATCTTCAAGCATAGCAGAGGGGTAAGAAATGATAGGATAACTTAGTTAATAGCCTTTTTCTTTTTGTCATCTGTTATTTAAAATCATTTGTTTACTTTTTCTTGTAATAGTGTTCATCTCTTGTGTTAGACATATATATCCTGTAATGAAACTTTTGACCTTCTTTTAAGTAAACAGCTATTTATTTTACTTAACAGTCACGGCTGTATGGCTTAATTACTAAGGTATTTCAGGATTTACACTGGCTGGGGCAAAAAACTGTTAGCATTTGCCACCTAAAAGACACACTACCAGACTTTGACCTATGCAATTTCTTGTCTGACCTCCTAGCTCTGTGAAGGGGGAAGGTGATTTTTTTGCTGGTGAACCAGCTGGTGGCAGTGGAAAACAGAGACAGACACCTTTCTGAAAGCTATTACAGCTCAGACGGAGAGAGAGGTGTTTGTCACAAATTGGTAGGCAGTGGTGGGATGACTGTGGACTTTCTGGCACATTAAGAGACAGAGTTTGCCAGTGGAGTTTTGTACCTTAGCAGTCACGAAACAGGATATACAAGAGAGTACACCTTTACAACGTTTTTTTTTTTTTGTTTCTAGCCAGCACAGTTTAGTGTAGATTGAGAGAATGAGCGCCACAGATTATGACTCACTTACTGTGCAACAGCTTTCTGACAAGTTCTAAGAAAAGGAGGTCCAGCTTGGTGGTCTAGGAAGAGAAAGAAGGCAGACCTCATAGCTGCCCTGGTGACTCATGAACAGATGCAGAAGGTCTCTGGGGCTGAGCTAGGAGCTGGGCTGGCAGACTCTCTAGATCAGCTTGAGATCAGGCAACTGCAACTGCAGCTGCAAGAAGTGGAACTCAAGGTGAAAAGGCAGGATGCAGAGATTGGAGCCAAAAGGCTGGAGGCAGAAACAGAAGCAAGAAAACTGGAGGACACAGAAAAAGAATGTCAGGACAGAGAAAAAGAACATCAGCATGAAATCCAGAGCCAACAGCACTAGAAGGAAATCATGACCCTGCGCAACCAGCAAATCGTGAGTAATGGTGGAGGGGGGGAGTTTCCCCATGAAACCGAAATTAATTCTAAATGATTTACTCAGTTTAGAGAGGGAGATGTTCTTGATCTATTTTTAAGGTAATTTGAGACAATATGTGAGCAATTTCAATTGGCTAAAGCTTAATGGTCAACTCATCTCACATCCTTACTTGTGGGGCAGGCTTTGCAGGCATTTACTAAAATAAGTGATGAAGACTATGTTGATTATGATATGGTTAAAACAGTGTTGTTAAAACTTTTTGAATTAACTCCTGAAGCTTACAGAAGGAAATTTAGACAGTTAAAGAAAAGCCCAGAAGACAGTTATGTGGAATTGTAGGTTCAATTGAGTACTTACCATGACAGGTGAGTGAATGCGGCAAAAGCAGACACTGTGGAGCTAATCAAAGATTTGCTTGTGAGGGAACAATTTCTTAAAATTGTTCCTGAGGACCTGTGTGTATGGCTGCTAGACAGGGCATGTGGCTCCTCAAAGGAGGTAGCAGCAATCACTGACCTGTATGTGGCCAGAAGGCCATACAACACAGCATAAGCCTCATGGTGGGGGAAGGGAGCAGCACATGGTTCTAAGGGGTCCCATGGGGGACAGCCCAAAGGAAATCCATCTGCACCTGAGCACAAAGCAAAACCTTCCAGTTCTAAAGGGAACCTAGAGCCGGGGCCCAAGAAATGTCATATTTGCAATCATGTTGGGCACTTGAGGTAACTGCCCTCAGAAAATGGCTAAGGGGCAAAGGCCTGGGGGAAGGGTGATCAAAAATGAACTGATCTGATGGTAGGGTTTGTGCAGCCTGAAGAACCACACACCTCCTCCAAACACCTGTTATAGTTAATGGGACAGTAACCCAGGGATTGAGGGACAATGGCGCTTATATCTCCCTGGTGAGGCAGGATCTAATCCAGGTGGAGCAGATGCTGCCAGGGCAATACCCGAGGTCAGGGGAATCACAGGGCCAGCAGTCTAAATACCAATGGTTCGAGTCTTCCTGAGCTGGGAGAATTGCCATGGAAAAAAGGAGGTGGGAGTTGTAGCAGATCTTCCTGTAAATGTGATCATGGGGAATGATTTTGACCACAGGAAATCTCTGGTGTGTGTTACAACCCACAGCCAGGCAAATGGGCAAGCTTCTGAGGGTAAGAGGAAGTGACTCAAATGGGTCCAGCCCCTCCCTCAGCAGCTGAGGAAGTGGCTAGCATGGGGGAAGGGATAGCTAGAAGCAGCAGTCCTGAGCCCCAGTCACAAATGGAGGAGCCCACAGGACTTCCTTCTGAAGGGGAGCTGGGAAGGGTCAAATGAGAGGAGCCGGGCACTGTGCAGCTGGCTGATCCCACCTTGCAAAAACTGAAGAAAATAGCTAGCAGGGTTGAGGACCCTCAGGGGGGTAAAGAGTCAGCTTACTGGGACAATGGGCTGTTGTACAGAGAATGAACAGCAGGGGAAGGGCTAGATGGAGAGGTGCTCCAGCAGCTAGTAGTCCCTAAGGTTCACCTCTGGCAGCTTTTGGCCCTTGCCCATGATATCCCTTTTTCAGGCCAGTTGGGTGCAAAATGCACGAAGAAACAGTTGACCAACAATATCTTCTGGCCTGGTATTGCTGAGGATGTGGCAAATTACTGTAGGACTTTTCCACAGTGCCAGAGGGTGGGGAAAATTGGGGACAAGACCAAGGCAGCTTTGGTGCTCCTGCCCATTACTGATGAACTCTTCAAGAGGGTAGCTGTGGACATAGTGGGGCCACTAAGCACCCCAAGTAGCACTGGCAAGTGGTATATCCTGGTGGTAGTTGATTATGCCATAAGATACCCGGAGGCAGTGGTCTTATCATCCATTAACACAGAAAAGGTGGCTGACACACTGTTGGAGATACTTAGTCAGGTGGGCATCCCCCAGGAGATACTGACAGATCAGGGTGCCAATTTCATGCCTGGGTTAATGAGTAGTTTGAGGAGAAGTGTGAGGTAAAGCAGCTCAAAACCTCCCCATACCATCCCCAGACTAATGGTCTAGTGGAGCAATTTAATTTATCACTTAAGACCATGTTAAGGACTTTTGCTGACCAGCACAAGAGGGAATAGGACAAATATTTGCCACATCTCCTATTTGCATACAGGGAAGTCCCACAGGAGTCCACAGGGTTCTCACCTTTTGAGCTCTTGTTTGGCCATAGGGTGAGAGGGCCCATAGGTTTGGTCCAGGATGAATGGGAGGGTGACCATGCCTCCATGGGGAGTCAGTTGTGGAGTATGTCTTGAACTTCAGGACCCACCTTAAGGTGCTCATGGGGCTTGCTCAGGAGCACTTGGCCACTGCTCAACAGATGCAGAAAGTCTGGTATGACCGCGAGGCCCGAGCCAGAGAATACGAGGTGGGACAGCGAGTAATAGCACTCATCCCTGTCCGACAGAATAAACTACAGGCAGCATGGGAGGGGCCATTCTCCATTGTCCAAAAAGTTAGTGATGTCAATTACATGATAGAGCTACCTGGCAGGAAATGCAGGAGAAACGTGTGTCATGTTAACATGATGAAGCCCTACTATGACAGGTAAGAATTGGTCCTCACTGTATGCAGCACCTCAAAAGAGGAAACTGAGGGTGCTCCACTGGTGGACCTCCTCGGGGGGGCTCGGGTCAGGTCCTCTGTGGACAACCTCACCCGCTCCAACCAGCTGATACCAGTCCAGGTGCAGGAGATTTGGACTGTGTTGAGAGAATTTGGGGACATGTTCACAGGGAAACTGGGGTACACCACGCTGACTGAGCACCACGTGGATGCTGGGACCCAGGTGCACCTGAGACAGTCTCCCTACAGGGTACCAGAGCAGGTTAATCAGACCATGAAAGAAGAGCTCGAGGAGATTCTGGAACTTGGAGTAATCCAGGAATCTAGTAGCCTGTGGTTTTGATCCCCAAGAAGGATGGTACCACATGATTTTGTGTTGACTACCGGAGTGTGGTAGGGTCGGTGATCCCCCCCCCCGAACTTGGATATGCTCTCATGGATACAGAGTATATGTAATTACCTGCCTATGTTTTGGAGGTAATTTGAGAACATTGTGGGCTAAAATATTAAAAAAATCTGTTGCAACAGTCTCCTGCTCTTCTAATCTCTTCCTTTTACTATCGCTCCTTCTCTGTCATTCCCCTACTCAAGCTTGGCCAGCTTTGAGCAGTCTTTCTGTCCCTTTCCTTATTTCCAGCTCATTTTCTCTAAATAATAAAGCCCCAATGTTTAGAATGTTCTGTGCTTGCAGTACAAGCTGTTTGATTAATTTTCCTGCACGGATGTGCGCACGTTCGACTGTGCGATCGTGCGACTGTGCGACTGTGCGATCGTGCGACTGTGCGATCGTGCGAACGCGAAGACGCCAAAAAAAGAGTTTGTTATGGTGTTTTCATTATCTGGTGAATTCTGAACAAATTAACAGCCTTTGTGCTAGTTTTAGTGTGAGAAGTTCAGAGTTATGTTATACCTCAGAATTATAACTGAGAAATCATTTGAAAAGTGGTGTTTGTTTATTCCTTAAATAAAAAGGTTAAACTAGTACTTTTAAAAGAGAAAAGGCAAAGCATGCCACTGTTAAAAGGAGAGAGATAAAACTGTTTAACTTAAAAGGACTAAAGTCTCCTAATGTGATGCAGAAATGCCTTAGACTTACAACTCTCTAGTAAAGTGCTTCCAGCTCCTCTCAGTCTAATCTCCTTATAGGACTGAGCGGTCCTGGTTGACCCACTTTTATGATGCAAGTTGGGGGAGGAGCTAACAAAGTCATGTGCTCCTCCACTGGTATAAAAGGAGGTGAATGTGAAATGTTGAGTCAGTGTGTGTAGGAAGGCAAACCTACCAGATGCCTAGCCAGATTCTAGGTGCCTTTTTGGCAGGAATTTTCTTTCTTGTTAAAGATATGATTTCCTGTGCCTTATGTTTTTTTTGAAAGTTATGTACAAGTTCTGCTTTAAGTCCATTTTATTTTTTTCTGCTTCTAATAAATTTTGAAATATCGGATCCTGACTGCTCTCTGGACTTTATTGGACAACCCCATGTGCACACGGAGGCTCTACAGCTGCGTGGAGTCAGATGCCTATCCCATGCCCAGGACAGACGAGACCCTGGAGTGACGGGAGGGAGCCAAGTATCTGACCACAACAGACCTAACAAAGGGCTACTGGCAGGTACCTCTGACCCCTGCAGCCTGGGAGAGATCAGCCTTCATTACCCAATTCGGCTTATACGAATTCAAGGTAATGCCCTTTGAGATGAGGAATGCGCCCACAATTTTTCAATGTCTGGTGGATCGCATTCTGTCTGGGGCAGGTACTTTTGCACTGGCCTATATGGATGACATAGCCATATACAGCCAGACCTCGGAGGAGCACACATCAAGCGTGTGCAAGAGGTGTTCCACAGGTTGAAGTATGCATGGCTAACAGTCAAGGTGGAAAAGTGCCAGATAGATATAGCAGAAGTGTCCTACCTTGGGCACTGGGTGGGCAGTGGATGCATCTGTCCGGAGCCTGCCAAGGTTGATGCCATCCTGGCCTGACCCACTCCTACCACCTAGAAACAGGTAAGGGCATTTCTGGGGACAGCGGGATACTACTGGAGGTTTGTCCCTTGCTATAGTGATCTAGCCAAGCCCCTGACAGACTTATCCAAGAATGGAAAGCCAGATAAGGTGCCATGGACAGAGGGCTGTGAGACTGCTTTTCAGGAGCTAAAGAAGGCCTTATATGGGCCAGCTGTATTAA
Source organism: Neoceratodus forsteri (assembly GCA_016271365.2). Classification (NCBI taxonomy): domain Eukaryota; kingdom Metazoa; phylum Chordata; order Ceratodontiformes; family Ceratodontidae; genus Neoceratodus; species Neoceratodus forsteri. The sequence continues at coordinate 1,519,492,867 of CM028131.1, forward strand.
CCAGCCACAATTACAGTTTAAAGTTCATTGTCCATGTGGACGACACAGACCTTTTTTTTTCCTTTAGTCATTGTCTTGCTCCTGCTCACCAGTCTCAGCAGTCTACTCCAAACTTGGAATTCATTCCACCCCCCTGCTCAACTTTCTCACTGCATACAGGATGGAGCTAAAGAAGGCCTTAAGTGGGCCAGCTGTATTAACCAGCCCCAATTGCAGTCTAAAGTTCATTGTCCATGTGGATGCCTCAGACCATGGGCTGGGTGCCATGCTGAGCCAGGTTACCCAGCAGAGAGAGGAGCACCCTGTCGTGTACCTCAGCTGGAGACTTCTTCCCAGGGAGGAGGCTTATGCCAGAATTGAGGAGTGCTTGGGAATAGTGTGGGCCCTTCAAAAGTTGCAGCCTTACCTAATGGGAGAGACTATACTGTGGTCACAGATCATAATCCCCTGATCTGGCTTCATAGGTCAAGAGGGCAAAATGGAAAACTACTACACTGGAGCTTGGTACTGCAGGCATACAACATGACCATCCAGCACCACAGTGGTTAACAAAATGCCAATGCAGATGGGCTATCTAGGAAGGATACTCTGGTGCCCAGAGCGGCATTTTGGAATTGAAAGGTGGCGCCTCTTCAGCCACCGCCAGCATCAACCTCTCCTATCTGCCCCTGTGGAACCGGGCATCAGCCCCGAACCTAAGGATACTCTGGTGCCCCGAGCAACGCTTTGGAATCAAAAGGCGGTGCTTCCTTGGCTGCCACCACCAGCATTGACCTCTCCTATCCACCCCCTGTGTAACCGGGCATCGTTCCTGAACCTAAGGATACCCTGGTGCCCTGAGCGGCACTTCAGAATTGAAAGGCGGCGCCCCCTCGGCCGCCGCCACCAGCAGCATCGACCTCTCCTATCCGTCTCTGTGAAACCAGGCATCAGCCCTGTACCTAAGGTACAGCCGCTACTGCATTTTCTCTATGGCAGTGTTTTGATTGGCTGCAGCACCTCGCTCCTGGCTCCTGATTAGTCCATCGGGCAGTGCAGATCATCCAATTGGTGCGCCTGTCTGAACACTCTCTCCAGCCTATTTTTAAACTCATTTCAGCCGAGTCTTTTACCAAGGGCATTACTCGAACTGTTGAATTGAATTGCTAGTCTGTTTTTAAGCAGTAGTGTAAATTACATTAGTACAGCCATGTCTAACTTGCTGATGAATGACTGACTTTATAGACTATATTTAAGGGATATTAGTGTAAAACTGTGTCGTTACGTATTTTTGCTGTTAAGTTCTAATCCTGTGTCTGCCCTCTCCTCCACTCTCTGACTTTGCCTTCCCATTCTTCGCCACTCTCTATTCGTCTATCCCTTCTACAAACACTCCTCCTCCTCTAATCCTGTAGCCTTTTTTCCCTTGAGTTACTGTCTTGCTCCTGCTCACCAGTCTCAACAGTCTACTCCAAACTTGGAATTCACTCCACCCCCCCGCTCAACTTTCTCACTGCTTACAACCTTCCCCCCTCTCCTTTGTCCCGCCAGAACCCACCCCTGTCTAGCTAATCTACAAGTCCTTTGTCTCTGTTTTTCACCTACTTCCCCCCGCTGATGATCTGCCGCCAGTCTCCCGCCCCTTTCTTTTCTTCTAACCCTGCTACTATCTATATTTACTCTACCCCCTTCTTGTCCGCCTAGATACTCTGGTGCCCTGAGCAGCACTTCAGAATTGAAAGGTGGTGCCTCCTCGGCCACCACAACCAGCATCAACCTCTCCTATCCAGCCCTGTGGAATCAGGCATCAGCTCTGAACCTAAGGTACAGCCGCTACTGAATTTTCTATACGGCAGTGTTCCAATTGACTGCAGCACCTCGCTTCTGGCTCCTGATTGGTCCATCGGGCAGCGCGGATCATCCAATTGGTGTGCCTTTCTGAACATTCTCTCCAGCCTATTTTTAACTCATTTCAGCCTAGTCTTTTTCCTGCCCCCCACCCACCCCTCCTAGGTCTCCTTAAGTACACTCTCGCTCCTTCCTCCTTGAACTTCCTCCTCATTGGCTCCCCCAGACCTTGCTTTGCTAATCGTCCTTGCGGATCAGGATTATAGTAAGTTCTCCTTCTGCCGCCTTGCTCTCTGCCAAGTACTATTTCCTACTTACGGTTCCTCATTGTCGCACAGCTCTCCCTCAGTCTTAGGTTTAACTACCGGCCCCTTTGCGTAACCTTTCTCTTCTCCTATACTCTCAGGCCCTTTCCCTCTCTTAATCCGAAGAATGAAGACCTATACTCTTAACTACCACCTTCTCTTGGCACTCCCTGTTTTCGCATTCACCCCTCTGGCTTCTACCCCAACTCCGCCACCCACACCACAGCATCACCACACCCTCCTCCACTCTGTGTTCAACCCTGCTACCTCCCCCACTCTCACCACACACTTCTGGTCTCACTCTCCTTGCTGTCCCTGTTCCTCTCTCGTCCAGATGCCTATGTACTCCATCCTATTACCCATCCTTAGTTTCTGGCCCCCTCAACCACTGGCAAGTGCACTCACATGCACCTGTCAAGCACCCACTCTTGGTCTAAGAATGCCAAGCTTCACTATATCATTATAGCTCTCCTGCTGTTATCAGCTGGAGACATAAACCCTAACCCTGGCCCAGCCCAAACAGCTATGGCCCCTCCACCCCTCCCAGCTGAAAATACACACTCACATCTAACTGCTCTCCCTCATGGTCTAAAAGTCTTACACATAAATATATGCAGCCTCCTTCCCAAAGTAGACTTGCTGCAGCCCCTCGTGGTCTCACACACCCCTGATATATTTATATTATCAGAATCTTGGCTAAATAACAAGATCGATGACTCCTCCCTAACAATCCCTGGCTTCACAATATTGCGCCAGGACCGTTTAGGCAGAGGTGGAGGAATAGCGATCTATACCTCGTCGTCTATACAATTCACCTCTGTCTTCTCCTGCTCAAAACCTAAAGCCTATGAGGCCCTGCTGCTACAAATCTCTCTCCCCTTCTCCAAACCGATATTTGTAGCAGGTGTCTACTGCCACCCTGGCTTACAGCCCAAAATCACTACTGACCTCTTAGCCATCCTAGTTACCCACTCCTCAGCTGGCAAATTAAATATCATGGGTGACTTTAACTTAAATTGGTTGTCTACCTCACCAAACAAAGTGCATAATGCAACGCACATTCTAAACCTAACTCAACTTATCCACAACCCGGCGCGGCATAACTACAAGATGGGAAACCACTCCCTAATCGACTGGCCCCTCACCTCTCATCCTCATAGGGTCATAAAATCTGGTACTCTAACAGATGCCCTCAGTGACCACTGTATGACCTTCTTGATACACAGAGTTCATAAAGTCAAAGCCCCCATAAAACATTACAAATCCGGTTGTACAAATCTCTGAATATTGCTCCGCTCCTGCACGACTTGTCACTCATTAACTGGGCTCCCATCTCTGTAGCTAGCTCCCTGGATGAGGCAGCAGACAACTTCAGAGACCACTTCCTTGAAGTCTGGAATCATCATGCCCCGATTAGATGGGTCCGTGTCCACGGAACCCACCTCCCCTGGATCTCTCCAGAGCTCATTGCCTGCCAAAAAGCCTGCGACTAGCCTGGAAGCTCCACAAAGGAACAAAGCTTCCTAAAGACTTTGAAGCACACCGCACCCTCAGAAATAAATGCACTAAAGCCACATGCTTGGCAAAAGCCGAGTATTTGAGTGATACTTTCAACTCCAATGTAAATAACCCATCAAAATTCTGGAAAGTGGTTTACTCACTATTCTCACCTCAGGCTCCCCCCCCCCCAAAATCCTCAAAATAAATAACACCATCATCTCCGACTTCCCTAATGTAGCTGCAGCTTTCAACTCACACTTCATCTCCTGCTCATCTGCACTATTACACACCCTCCGAATCATTATCCAGCTGTCATCTAACCCTACCAGGTGTCCTCCTGTTCCACCATACTCATTTTTTCTCCAATATCCTGACACAAGACATTCTGACTGCCTTAGAGGCCTTAAATCTGAGCAAAGGAAGCTCCCCTGATGTCCTTGATCCTAAGCTGCTCTACCTGTCAGCCACTGCTATTGCTCCCCCACTAATTGCCCTTCTCAACCTCTCTTTTCTTCTGGCGGAAATCCCACAAAAATGGAAGCATGCACTCGTCATCCCACTACCAAAGAGTGGGGATGCCTCCTCCCCTGGGAATTACTGCCCCATCTCACTCCTTCCTACTCTAGCCAAACTGCAAGAGTAACTAGTCCTAGCCCAGCTGTCATCATATCTCTCTGATACAAACTTTTTCACCCAATATCAATCCGGGTTCTGCAAACACCACTCTACTACTACATCACTGCTTCAGGTCATGGACACGATCCAGTCTGGAATGGATTGCAGGCATATCACATCTGCCATCTTTATTGATCTTGCTAAAGCATCTGACACAGTCTCCCACACCCTCCTCCTATGCTCCCTGACATCCACCAGTCTGGCCGATCACGCTGTAAAGTGGTTTAGTGCATACTTAATTGGCCGCACACAATCAGTAAAAATCTCTGATACTATCCCTCCTCCACTCCTTATCTGCACCGGAGTCCCTCAGGGATCTATACTGGGTCCTATTCTCTTCTCCATTTTTCTGAATGACCTACCGTCCATATGTACCTCGTCATCAATATATATGTATGCTGACAATACGATCCTTTTCTCCACGGGGCCATCTCCTTCACCTGGTGCCTCCAGGCTCCATCTGGACTTCAACAATGTCCAGAGTTGGTTTCAATCCCATCAGCTATTCCTAAATGCTAAGAAGACTGTGTCCATGACTTTCGGCACTAGACAGAGACTGGCTAGACTCCCGGCACTGCCCTCTTTCTTTACCCTAGATGGGACAATTATTGAGACCTCTAAATCCTTCAGATATCTGGGCATCTGGCTGGATCAACATCTTACTTTCTCAGACCATATAGAAGCCTTACTGAAAAAACTACACCCCAAAATCGGAGCCTTATATAGAAACTGCACCAGCCTCCTGCTCACAGCAAAGCATGAATTGGTCCAAAAGATGATTCTCCCAGTCATCAACTACTGTGATGTCATCTATTGCTCTGCTCCCACCAACTCCCTAGATAGACTGGATACCCTCTTCAACACATTTTGTCACTTTGCCCTGGATGCGCCTCTGATAACCCATTACTGCCACCTGTACCATTCCTTGGCCTTTCCATCTCTAGCAAATAGATGACTGCAGCTTAGTGCAAAATTTGTCTCCACCTACTGGCTTGGTACTCTCCCTTCCTGTCTTACCTCCTCCCTTTCCCATGCACCCCCATCCTCCCGCCCTCTCAGATCCCATGACCACAGAACCCTGGCTGTACCCCATAGGTCCACCTCAATTGGCCTGACTGCTTTCTTCTATTGTTTCCCAAAACTATGGAACTCGCTTCCCACCCAAATCCATTTCTCTTCCTCCATTGGCTCATTAACTATGGCACTCCATAACTTCCTTACTGTTAATTGTACCTGCATCTAACACTCACACCCCTCCTGGCCCTATACTCTACTACTGACCAGACACTAGGTGCTACCTACATGCAAGACCTTATTATGACTAATGCACTTAAAGCTATTCTCTGCTGTATGTTGATGAAACTGTATATGGTGGAATGTTTGAGCAACCACTGAGAGCTCCTTCAAGCAAACTCTGTTACAATAAATGCGAAAATCCACCCATTTCTGGAACTCACCTCCCTGTATGCAGTCAGTGCTACTTGAAGGTCTAAACACTGTATGTCTATTTCAGATTTATGCAGCAAAAGTTTGTAACTGTCATCCATGCAATGTATTCTGTTACTTTTCTGTTTTATGTGCAATGTAGTTCAGTATTTATCTATGTAACTCCTACTCCCCTCTCCCTCAGGTCACACCAGGAGATGAGCAACTTGTTGTTCAGTGTGCCTTATCTGATGAAACTTTTCAAAAAATAAATAACAACATGACTGGATACTTTGGGCACTTTCCAGCAGCTGCATGAATGGCTGTGTCACTAGGGGTGATACAAAGGACATGCCTTCATCACCTGGGGGGGGATGTGACAGAAATGGGAAGGAAGGAGTTAATGGCTTGGATTTGTCTGGCCTTCTGAGAAAAAAACACACACTGGGATTCCACTGTGCTAGCAGCATCTAGATAAGGTGATGGGTTAAGTAATATATTTCAGACAGAGTGACCAAGAGGGGGAGTGGACATACACACAGACACATAGTTTGAAAGGATTGGACTACTCAAATATAAACTGAATGTTAAATGAATATAATTGGACACCTATAGCTGTTCAAAATGATTGGAACAATGAAATACATACATGGTAAATGGTGCATTCAAAAGGGACAAGAATTACTTACTCAAAGGAAGACTATAAAATGTTGAATGACAGTTGCAAAAGGTAGTGTTTTGCTGGATTCCTATCCAAGAAGTTTTAAGTTGTAGGCCTACTCCTCTAGCTATGGAAGTCCATGGGAGCTATACAGCTCACAAAGGAATTCAGTCTATCTTCAAGCGTAGCAGAGGGGTAAGAAAGGATAGCATAACTTTCACTTTTTATTTTTGTCATCTGCTATTTAAAACCATTTGTTTACTTTTTCCTGTAACAGCGTTCTTCTCTTGTGTTAGACATATATATCCTGTAATGAAACTTTTGACCTTCTTTTAAGTAAAGAGCTATTTATTTTACTCAACAATCATGGCTGTGTGGCTTAATTACTAAGGTATTTCAGGATTTATACTGGCTGGGGCAAAACTCTGTTAGCATCCGCCATCTGAGAGAGACACTACAAGACTTTGACTTGTGCAATTGCATTTTTGACCTCCTAGCTCTGTGCAGGGGGAATGTGATGTTTTTGCTGGTGAACCAGCTGGTGGCAGTGGAAAACAGAGACAGACACCTTTCTGAAAGCTGTTACAGCCCAGAGAGAGAGAGAGAGAGAGAGAGAGAGAGGTGTTTTCCACATGCAGCCCATGACAGCTCATACAGATACAAATACTACTTACATGTTCTTACGAACCCAAATGGAAGATGAATGTTTATTAAAAATAAATTTGAATGCTTCAATAGTAATGTTCTTAAAGCCAGATATAATAAATTACCCTTGATTGCACAGAAGTGTTTTTGCACAGTTGGTGACAAGGAGGACCTATCATATGCCTTATGGGATTGTTCCTGTTACAAGTAAGCCAGGTCATATTGGCTAGGTGCATCTCTTAACGATTGCAGCAACTTAGATAAAAATATATTTACAGAAATTCTTATGTACACAGAGGATGATTGGTCCATAAATAGACATGCTAATTACCACCTCCAGATCAACAAAATTAGGAAACGTAAACTAAAAAACATATACATGACTATTGTTTAAATTATTTTGTACTACATCTCTACAATTTAGTAGTGACACTGTATGCACAGTAAGATTTTACCTGTTTGTCACCAGGAAACTTATTTGTTTTCAAGTTTGTCCTTCCTGTCCTTGTACTGACTGATGTGTACTTGTATTTTTATGCAAATTTTAAATTGTATATGGTGTATGTTTCTGTTGAGTTGTAAAGACATATAGTCGATCAATAAACTACTGATACGACTATAAAATACTTAGTAATCTTAGTTTTCTGGCTGTATAGTAGTGGTGCAATTAGGTACTGTATATTTAAATGGTTGGCTGTAGTGCATTAGCAAGAATATGATATGTGTCAGAACTTAGGTTGCAACTGGTAAACTGCACTAATTGGGTGGGGTTTCACTGCAGGGAGTGAGTTATAGTTGCATGGTTATAGTTTAACGCCCTGCATTTCCCAAGTGACCTGTGAGGTTGAAGTGGAAGCCTGGGCTGTGCTTCCTGTACTTTCGTTGTGATCTGAGTCAGACCTGGAAGCCTAGGCTGCTGGTTAGATGTCATGTTTAACTCAGGTGCAGTGCAGTTGATGAGGTTCAAGCAGCGAGTTTGAACTGCCCTGTGTTTGTTTCTGCAGATATATAAATGTAAATTTAATTAGCTTTTAGAGTAATGTTGTAGAAATGTTATCGATAGTTTAGTAATGTACAATATGTATATTCTGTTGTTGAGTAGAATGTAGTTTTGGACTATAGTTTGTGTTTTTATTAGATGTTTAATATGTTTTTCTTGTGTGAGCAGCATTAAGGCTTTTTGCTTTGGATTTCTGAGTAGCAAGTATGCTTTTATAAAGTTGCAGGAAGGAGTTCCTTTGCAGTTTGTGATTCTTTAGCAATGTTGTTGGGGGGCGGACATTTTTTTATTAGCATGATTTCTTTTTGATGTTACTGGTTTATTTGATTCGCATTGTGACCTTTTATTTATTTATTTATTTATTTAAGAGATTTACCAGGAAGACATGCTGAGCAGAGTACTGCTCGATTCCAGATGTGCCCTGGGGTTAAGGGGTTACAGTGGAACATGATACAATCATAATAGACATACATAATGTGTTTAGAACAAAACAGTGGGTAACATACATAATGTGAATAGAACAAACCAAGGGTAAGCAGTTATAGTACAGTAGCGTAGGTACAAAAATTTTTTTTTTTTTTACATTTCATACAAGGACTCAGACAGACAATGGAGAACCAGACTGGTGCTATCACTGGACGGATTCAGGAGTGAGGGGGGGTTACAGGTGCAGGTGGTAGAGAAGTGCGTTTTGAGAAGGGCATTTAGTTGGGGAGTACTTGTGGAGTGCCTAATGTTGGCTGCCAGGGAATTCCATAATTTGGGCAACCTAAATCTGAAAGCAGCCTGGCCGGACCGGGTGGATCTATGTGGAATGTGCAGGAGCCTAGCGTCGATGTTACGGAGCGTGTAGGTAGGTGGGGGTAAGGCAGTTAGGGAGGATGACAGGTAGGAAGGGAGTGACTGTGACCAGAACTTGGCCGAGGTTCTAGCGCAGTGAAGCAGTCTTCTGTTGTGTAGAGAGGGGAGGTCCAAGGATTGGTAGAGGGCACAGTGGTGGGTGTTGGGAGGACGGTCCAGCAAGAATCGGCAGAAGGAGTTAAATAGGAGGTCGAGCCTAGCTAGGGAAGTTTGTGGGGTGGCACAGTAGACAATATCACCATAATCAATAATAGCGAGGATCATTTTTTGGACTATTGCTTGCCTGGTTGGCAGGGGTATGCAATTTTTGTTCCAGTAGAGGGTTCCCAACATGGGATGCAGTTTTTTGTATATAGCATCAATGTGAGCTGAGAAGTCAAGATGTTGATCTAACCAGACACCTAGATATCGATAAGAGGTGCAGGCCTCTAGTGGGAAGCTGTCCAGAGTGTAGAACATAGGTGGTGCAGTAAGCCAGGTTAGTTTGGGCCAGGAGCCAAAGGTGAGGGAGACTTTTTTTTGGAGTTTAGGAATAGTTAGTTCGAGATGAACCAACGTTGGACGGAGTCGAAATCCTTCTGTAGGCAGGCGGACACTGCACTAGAGGATGGGCCAGAGGCAAACAACACCGTATCGTCTACATACATGTGGATGGCCATATGTGGGCAGGCTGCAGGCAGGTCATTGAGAAAAATAGAGAATAACAGTGGGCCGAGAACCGACCCTTGGGGGACACTGCTGGTGACTGGGAGTGAGGTGGATGTAGCCAAGCCAATGCGGATGGATTGGAACCTATCAGTCAGGTATGAGTGGAACCAGTTATTTGCAGTTTACGACAGACCAGCTTGAGAAAGTTTTGCCAGTAGCAGGGGGTGGGAGATGGTGTTGAAAGCTTTTGCCAGGTCTATAAATATGGCAGCTGTTATTTCCCCTTTGTCCATACCCATGAGGATGACGTTTGTGAGACGGAGGAGGGAGGTGGTGGTGGAGTGATTTTTTCTGAAGCCGGCCTGGTAGGGGGTGAAGAATGATATGATCTCGAGATAGTGGTGGAGTTGGGAGAAGACAAGGCGCTCTTGAATTTTGGCTAGGATGGGGAGCAGGGATATAGGGCGGTAGTTGGATGGTGAGGAGAGGTCCCCTCCTTTGGGAAGGGGAATGACTGTGGCTTGTTTTCATAGATTGGGGACTGCCCTGAGTTTAAATGACAGGTTGAAAAGCAAGGTTAGTGGGTGGGCTATGGCAGGTGCTGAGAGCTGGAGCATTTTGGAATCAAGGCCAGAAGGACATTTAGCTCTGGCTGGGTTGAGAGACTTCAGTATGTTTAGCACCTGACCAGATGAGACTGGGCAGAGAGAGAAAGAAGCCGTGGAGGGTATGATAGGGGGAGAAGTGGGCGGGGGATAGGGAAGGGAGGAGAGAAGGGATGAGGCAGCAGAGGAGAAATAAGAATTAAACTCTGTGGCTACCAAGCTGGGATCCATGATGTTTTTCCCTGCAATGTTAAGTGAGGGGGTAGGGTGTTGGGCCAGAGGGGAAAGAAGGGATTTTATTGACTTCCAAAATTGAGTAGGATGAGCAAAGTTGTTATTGAATGCAGTTTTAAAGTAATTTGATTTGGCTTGTCGAATGAGCCTTGTGCAGGCATTTCTTAGTGACCGATAGTGTTGCTGAGCCGTTTGACCACCTGTGGCCTTGGAAGATTTCCAGGCGCGGTCTATGGCTCATAGTTGTTGTATAAGGTTTGTTGTTACCCAAGGTAAATGGGATCCTCTTACTTGGGATCTCCTGAGTGGAGCATGGCGGTCCCAGATGGTGAGGAAGTTAGTGAAGAAAAATTTCAGGGCATCGTCCATGGAGGTGGCCCTGGGGATGAAAGACCAGTCAATGCTGGTGAGGTCATTTAGGAGAGCTGGCAGATCAAGGGACTTTTGATCCTGACACATTGTGATTTCGATTAATGCACCCCCATCATGTCTTCTGTGCAGCGGTATATACTAGGTTAATGCTGTACCATGTGATGGGCTACTGACCAATGAGGAGCCATAATTTATGAAACCCCATTTTATAAATAATAGTATTCTATGGACAATGACCTACCATTTTTCAAAGTAACAAAGGTGTTGAGGGATGCCAAAACAGTCTTTTCATGTTGCCTTAAATACATCTACTGTATCTCATTGGCTGTCTTTCATTGTTTTCCATTCCATTTCCAGGGTTATACTGAACGCAATTTTCTTGGTCAGCAAAAGGGGACAATAAGGAGCAATGAGCTTATGCAATCACTACCAGCCACAAAGACAGTATTTAAAAATGCCCTCACTTCAGCAAGAAATGTCCCAGACAGAGGGTGCCAAGCCATTATTTTGAAATGAATATTCTTCTATAAAACTTCCAGCCCACTCTAGGAGATACCCATTGTAGTCACCATGGTATGCATGAGAAGAAAAGGCAATTTGCAACAAGGGTAGTATGTAGAATGCATACACATTGAAAATTGTCTAAGTTGTTTGATTTTTGCATATCTTTCTTTTTTTTTTTGCAAAAAAATAAGTATCCAGTCCAAAGCTTAAATCCCGGTGTAATGCATCAAGGCTATAAAATTATTGTATCTCATATAAATAATGTATATTCTATACTATATCACAGTCCACACATGACTGTACTATTAAAGTGTCAAAGGTGCTAAGAGATGTTAAGGCAATCTTTCTCATTTCACTTACATTCTTTCACATTATTTTCCATCCCATTTCCTGGATTCTATGCCTAAGCTGAGTGTCCATCTGCTTGATCAGCAGCAGTGGCAAAAGTGAGCAAAGGCAGTTTGTAATGATGGAAGTATGAATAATGCATAAACAATACAAGAAGGCTGATAATTTCCAAAGCGTTTGCTTTTATAAATTCCTGCTATGCACAGGCATACATTCCAAAGCTTAAACCCACAGCAAAGCAGCAGGGGTATGCAAATCCGTGGGGGTGAGTAAACTGAACTACAAGTGTCTCACATAAATGCAAATTCTATACTATTCCACACAATCCGTGCACCACCATTAATTAAGGTACCAAAGGTACCAAGGATACTATGGATTAGGGGTGTTCAAATACATACATTGTATATTAGTCAAAAATTATTCAGGTATTTGACTGTATTTAGATAGTTGACTATGCAGGTATTCAACCACAATGTAGTACATTTATTAAAAATGCTGTAGACATGAAAAAAAAACTCCCCAATATAGACAAATACATTTTCTTTTCAGCATAGGTATATGGTATTACTAGGTTGTGAAAAAAAAACCACTATATTGATGCAGAGTCAGAGGCCCGGATATTCAGACTGTGCCAAGCTGTGGGGCAAGCCTGGGCGCAGAGCAACTTGGCTGTGCAGGGGTGTTGACAGGGCAATATTCAACGGAGCTGCACCATGGCACAGCAGCATTGAATATCACAACCTGGCCACCCACATTGCACATGGCGCAGTGGCACTGCGCCAGTGCAAATGGCCACAGTGGAACAGGGGGATGAGCTAGCATGATAATATTCAAAAGTGCACATGCAAATGGGGCCATAATGTATACAAGACACAAATGGGGCCATATGCATGTCATTATGGCCCCATTTGCGTGCAGGTTCGCCGATCCCTGGCGACTTGTGCCTGGCGCCCAGCCAGGCTGTAGCCGTCAGGGACCGACGCCCCCTGCACATCGCGGCAAAGTGCCCCAATGCCCGATTGCGGGCATGTGTACATGTTAAAACATGTCCAATATCCCTGGTGGTCCAGTGGACCACTCGCAGCCCAATCATGGGTGTCAGTAAAAAACTAATGCCACCAATCCAACCCTGGTGGTCAGTGGTACTCCCTCCCCACCGCCCACTGGGCCCCACTGCCGCGCTCTCCCTGGTCAGCGGATGGCAGATCCCACCCAGTTTCTGCCCTGCCACCCGCCGACTGACACCATATGGTAGGGCTGTATGCCCATTGGTGCACAGCGTGAGCCAATGGGTGTGCAGACCATACCCTACTACACAGTCCAGATATTCATTCACATATCTGGACTGTGTAGTATGGTATGTCTGCATGTCCATTGGCTCATGCCGTGGACCAATGGGTGTACAGCCCTACCGTACAGTGTCAGTCAGTGGGTGGCGGGGCGGCAAATGGGTGGGGAGCTGCCGCCTGCTGCTGACTGGGGGGAGCAGGGCAGTGGGGCTTAGTGGGTGGTGGGGAGGGATGTACCACTAGACCACCAGAGTTGGATTGGTGTGGCATTAGTTTTTTACTGACGCCCGCGATCGGGCTGCGAGCAGTCCACTGGACCACCAGGGATATAGGACTATCCTGTTTCTATGTATGTCTGCAGTCAGGCATGGAGGGGTGCCACCACGAAGGTGCAGCCAGAGCTCGGGTGGCCACCCACAGATGGCAGCTGCCGTGTTGTGCCCTGCAATATGGCAGCTCACCTGTGGGTGGCCAGCTGTTGCTCCTTTTTTGGGGGGGCTCACCTGTGTGCAGCGCAAGTACGGGTGGTGCATGCATGGGCTCAGCACATCCCAGGCTGAATATCAGGATGTGCAGAGTATGCATGGGCACGCCCCCCTACCTGCGCCGCATACATTACTGATGCGCTCCGGCACATCGGGATTTGTGCCAGGCTCAATCCCCATTTGAATATCATGCTGGGGCACATCAGTGGGTTGTACATGGTGCAACAGTGTTGCGCCATGCGCAACCCTTCTGAATATCTAGACCTTACAGTATAAGTGTCATTTAAAGGAAAAAAACACCAGTTACTTTTGTGCACTCTCCTGCCAGTGCATATTTATGTCCCTGATTAGCATTTCTGTGTAAAAATATATTTTCTAACTGCATTTTGGTATAAAACTTCAGGTTAAAAAAGTAATCCAAAACTTCCATTTAGCTAGGCTGCTGCCCACTGGCAGCCATCATGGGGGTGCCACTCTCTCCTTCTCCTTGGATATGCTAATATGCCCCCGTCAGCCAATGCACTCATAGGCATGGGGTACATTAGCATATCCTGGGCATGGGAGTAAGTGGCTCCCAAGAGATGACTGCCAGCAGCCTTGCTAAATGGAAGTTTTGGAGCACTTTTTTAAACAAATGTTTTACTGCCAAAATGGTGAAGCTGCAGTTAGAAAAAAAATATTGTTAATCCTTGCTGTGCCGCTGGCATGTATACACATCCTAAAAATCTATGAGTTCTAAATCTTCTGGCAGCCTATAAGTTAAAAAGAAATGCTAATCAGGGGTATATGCAACAACAAGAGCGTGCACAAAGGTAACTTATGTGTTCCTTTACCGGATTAGGCATTTTCTTTATATGTTCTGTTGTGTCGGATAGGTGTGCCAGCGGGCCAGCCCTTCATATTTTTTGGTCAAACTTTTTTTTTTAAATTGTTTTTATTTTTCTATGAAGACAATAAAAATCAGGCTGTCACCATCTAAGAAAATAAGAACGCAACTCTGCAAGGTTAATTCCTAGCCATTTATTCACTGCTCACAACCACAATATACTTGTACGCCTGACATGTTTTAGAAAAAAAATTCCTTTTTCAAAGGATTTTGGACATGTATTTGTTACTTTGAGATTGATATTTCTTTTTAATGCTATTACTTTTGCTTGCTGTCTGACTTGAAAATTAATGGCATAATAAGAAGTAAATGTTGTAACCCAGTACCTAGATATACCAGGATAGGAGAAGTCACATTACAAAAAAAAAAAAAACTCTGGTCAGAGCCAACACGGCTGCTATACTGCTTTAAAGGGACACTGTCCACTTAAAATGATCAAAGTTATGAGTGTGCATTGGACAATGTCAATGTACACTCAACATCATTGTTTTATAACATTTTTACCCCAGATTTTCAACATAGCCTTATGACTCTACCCCATGTACAAGGGTGGAGAAAATTTTCAAAACCTACCTGAAAGGTGATTTCACGCAGTGATAATGTCATTCCTCACCACAGATGCAAAAACACATTTTGGTCAGAATGTGAAAAATGACAGTTCTCACATTCATGAGGTGCTGTGAAAAATGGCTATGTTGAAATTTCGGGTCAAAATCATAAAATTGCCAAACTTATAAGCATGAGTTGCAACATTTCAATGTACGCTCATAATTTTGCCATTTTCAAAATATTTTAATCCCAGATTTTCAACATAGCCATCTTCTGACCCCACCTGATGAACAAGGTCAGTGAAAATGTACAAATCCCACCCAAAAGGTGATTTCTCCAAGTGATCATGAAAATACCTTTCAGGCCTGATTTGCATAATTCCACAGACATAGGACATGAGGTTGGGTCCCACAAAGGCCATGTTGAAAATTGGGGGTGAAAATATGCAAAACTGCTAAAGTTATGCATCAAAGTTCAAAACCCCGTTGAAATACATGGAACTGCACTTAGTTTCAGATCACAGTTGCCGGTTTGAGGAGCAACCCGTGTCCTTGATCACAGAGTTAATCTTCATCATGTGACTTGTTCAAGTGAGTGAGGGTATGTGAGGGGTGTACTGGGGGTGTGGGGTCGTGAATGCTCAGTGGGAGGTTGAGGTGGGAGGTCAGATTGGTGAGGGACCGTTTTCTTTTTTATAGGTTAAAAAAACATCGCGGGACAGTTTTCTTTATTACAGGTCCCATGTGGGGATAGGGATCGGAGGATGGGGGTGCCACTAATACCAGGGAAACATTAGTGGGAATGAGAATGGGAATCAGAGGGTGGAGAGGGTGCCACTAGACACCAGGGAAACATAAAAGGGAGACTCCATGATTCGGGGAGTTGATACCCATCTCCAGCCAGGGGTGATGGTCAGATGTCTCCCAGTTACATCAGCATGGAGAGACACTGACCGCATTGCTAACATTGTTCACAAAGCAGGAGAAAACATTGATGTCCTAGTA
Organism: Neoceratodus forsteri; assembly: GCA_016271365.2. Classification (NCBI taxonomy): domain Eukaryota; kingdom Metazoa; phylum Chordata; order Ceratodontiformes; family Ceratodontidae; genus Neoceratodus; species Neoceratodus forsteri. The sequence continues at coordinate 1,519,508,690 of CM028131.1, forward strand.
CACATAGGGACTAATGATCTCACCAGCCGGTCAGTTGTGGAGACCAAGGAACACCTGACTAGGCTGGGTGACAAACTATCATCTATTTCGTCCGGCATCTCCTTCTCTGAGATCCTGCCAGTCTGGGAGAGGGGAGCAGATGGACGGAAGGTCAGAGAAGGGGAGATAGGGGAGCTAAACACGTGGCTCAAGGGCTGGTGCCAGGAAAAAGGACACAGATTTGTGGGGAACTGGCAACAGTTCTGGGGCGAAAGTTCTTTAAATTTGATGGACTGCATCTGACTAAAGAGGAGTCAGTGCATTGGGGCAGAAGTTTGGCGCCTTTGCAGAATACTTAAACTAGCAATGGGAGAGGGGTGGCACCCCATACATGTCAAATGGAAGAACACCCCTCCCCCTCAGCTAGTGGTCAAACAGGAATTCAGCATGTTTGCCATTCATTTGCATCACCAGGTAAGAAAAAGGTTTGTCTCCCCATCGACGACAGGGTAATGCCAAACTTCACCAACAACTAACACACCAAAATCTGGCCAATGGAAAATCATGTACACAAATGCTCACAGCCTGGGAAATAAGATCCCAGACCTGCAGCAATAATGTCAGAGGCTAAACTGACATAGTAGCAATTAGTGAGGCGTGGTTTACCAGTAACCACACTTGGGACACTTCAGTACCTGGCTATGTATTGTTCGGAAGAGACCGAGGTGCAAAGGGGAGGAGTGGCCCTGTATGTTAATGAAAATATCAAAGCTACAGAAATTCAGAATACACATAAGGAGCCAGAAGAACTGTGGGTCACCCTGGAAACAGGAAATGGGACAGCCATAAGAACTGGGGTTGTCTCCAGGCCCCAGACCAGAGGGAGGACATAGACACATTACTGTTAGAAGATATACAAAACATGACAGCTAAAGGGAGGTTCTGATAATGGGAGACTTCAACATGCGGATACAGATTGGTCAATACCAGCAGGAACATCTGCCAGAACTAGACTCATAGTGGATTCCTGCAGGAAGGGCCTCAAACAACTGGTACAGCAACCCACAAGAGACAGGGCTATCCTAGATCTAGTACTGACTAACAAAGAAGAGATCACAGATCTCCAGGTAGAAGGTCACCTGGGGCCAGTGACCATCACATGGTATGGTTCAATTTGGCTACTACATCTAAATCATCCCATTCCAAGGCAAAAATATGGGACTTCAGAGGAGCTGACTTTGATAAGATGGCCAACAGAGTTAAGCTAGCCTGGCAAAAAGAAACACAGGTGAGGGGTACAGGCAAAGTGGGCAAGCATTAAGGATGCAATACTTGAAGCAACATCCCATTAGTTAGACAGAAAAGGAAGTGCAAAGAAGAAGGAAATCACTTTGGTTCTCAAATACAGTAGCAGAAAAGGTCAGAGCCAAAAGGCTGGCCTTCAGGAAATATAAGGGAATACAGCGGATGAAGATAGGGAGGCATACCAAACTGCCCTAAGGGAAGCAGGTAAGGCAGTAAGGCAGGCAAAGTCCCAAACTGAGGAAACACTAGCACGAACAGTAAAGAAGGTGACAAGACTTTCTATAGATACATTAGTGAAAGGAGAAAGTCCAGAGGGTATTGCTAAGCTTAATGGAGAAAAGGGAGCATGTGAGGAGGAGAACCCTGTAAAGGCATCTATCCTAAATAAATACTTTTGCTCAGTATTTACTGAAGAGAAGGTAGGGTGGGCCCACAGCTCAGCGTCATGGACACGGGGGCGGAGGTGAGCACTACTCCTTCACAAAAGAAAGGGTCCTACAAGAGCTTGCTAAGCTCAGGGTGGATAAGGCAATGGGACCTGATGGCATACATCCCAGGGTACTTAAGGAGCTAAAGGAGGAACTAGCAGAGCCATTAGCAGAATTGTTTAGTGAGTCTCTGAGCACAGGAGAGGTCCCAGAAGACTGGAGAAGGGTCATGTGATCCCGCTCCCAAGAGTGGTAGCAGGGAGGAGGTGGGAACTACAGACCGGTCAGTATTACCTCAGTAGTGGGCAAGATTATGGAGGCACCTTAAGGAAAGGATAGTGCAACACCTGGAATCCATAGGGGCACAGGATCCAAGACAGCATGGGTTTACAAAGGAAGGTCCTGTCAAACTAATCTCATAGATTTCTTTGACTGGGTAACCAGAGTGGTGGACCAAGGGGGAGCAGTTGATGTCGCCTACCTTGACTTCAGCAAAGCTTTTGACACTGTTCCACATAGAAGATTGATAAATAAGCTGGGTAGGCTCTGGGTGGGTCAGAAGTTGGTCAACTGGGTGGCAAACTGGTTGACGGGCAGAAAACAGAGAGTGGTGGTAAATGGTATACAGTCAGAAGAGATGCAAGTCACAAGTGGGGTACCTCAGGGATCAGTCTTGGGGCCAGTCCTCTTCAACATCTTCAGTAGTGACCTTGCAGATGGACTAGAGGGTAAGGCTTGTCTGTTTGCAGATGACATCAAGATCTGCAACAGAGTAGATGATCCAGATGGGGTGGGCAGAATGAGAAGAGATCTGGATAAACTAGCAGAATGGTCAGAAGAGTGGCAACTGGATTTAATGCAAAGAAGTGCAAAATCATGCACATAGGGAAGAGAAACCCTGAAGCCACCTATAGGCTGGGAGGAGTTGCTAGCAGTCACAAAGGAAGAAAAGAGACTTGGGCATCATCATCACTGATGACCTAAAATCATCCAACAGACCTCTAAAGCAGTAGGTAAGGCTAGGGGGTGTTAGGGTGTATTAGTAGGGGTATCACAAGTCGTAAGAGGGAGGTAATAACCTCTGTACAAGACACTGGTTAGGCTCCATCTGGAGTACTGCGTTCAGTATTGAGGCCACACCTTCACAAGGACATTAACCAAATTGAGGCAGTCCAGAGAAGGGCAACCAAAATGGTGCAGGGACTGCATCAGAAGACATATGAGGACAGATTAACGGAGCTCAATATGTAACCCTTGAGCAAAGGAGGGAGAGAGGTGATATGATCGAGGCATTCAAACACCTTAAGGGCATAAACAAGGTGAAAGAGTCTAACATGTTTAAATATAAGAAAAATAGCAGGACAAGAGGACACAGCATGAGATTAGAGGGAGGCCGATTAAGGGGGGAATGTGAGGAAATTCTTTTTCACAGAAAGGGTGGTGGATGCATGGAATGGCTTACCACAAGAAGTGGTGGCTATGAATACAGTGCAGGGCTTCAAACAGGCATGGGATAGGCATAAGGGAGCAATACAAATGACTATGAATAGATAGGCCACTGACAGAGCAAAGGCTGATGGCACATTTATAAGGTAGAAAAAGAAATGGGCAGACTGGATGGGCCTTGCGGTCCTTATCTGCCGTCAACTTCTATGTTTCTATGTTTCTATGAATGGGGATCAGAGGGTGGGGGGTGCCACTTGACACCAGGGAAGCAACAACTATTTTGTGAGTTTGTTATATCGGAAAAAACTTTCCCCGAGGCACGCAGTGCATTCGGGTCATTCGGTAAAGCAGATGGTTGCCTAGCAACCTCTGTTGCAAGCAGAACCCGAGAAGGAGAACCTTGTGGCTGCATTTGTGTTTGTGGACCAGGCAGGGAGCCAGAAATGTTACTAACAATAATTTTATTCCCTTCTGTGTTTTTTTTTCTGGGACTGTCAAATTTTGCTCTTTTGTGGAACAAGCAAGCTGGCCAGAAGTGAACCGGAAGTGAGCGCAGGAGCAAAACATTAGTGTGTTTGGGGGAGACACAAATGAACAGCACAGCTGTGAATGGAGAGGATCACATGGGGTTGTGGTTTGATTCCACTGTAGAAAGAGACTGTCTTGGTATCCGGTCACGTGCTTCCACAGTCCTTTCTCTCTCCTACGTTCAAAGCAATACATCAGCATGTCTCTACCCATGCAGCCATAAAAACAAGAGGAAAAACATTTTCAGTGCTTTCCCAAGATAATTGTCATTTAATAGCAGCAGTGGTCATAAAGCCATAAGGTCAGTCAAAGACCAATCGACAAGTGCAATACTACATCCAAAATTATTATTCCAGAATATTTGTCAGTAAAATCAATGCAGAGATCAGAAAGCCAAAAGGTCAATTGAGTATTCACACACCTGGCAGGCAGTGACAGCATATTGTCAGTCTGACTAGTACACCCTCACCCTATTTCTATTCACATAAAAGGATCAATCGGTTGCTTATTCAGATTAATGAAAAGAAGTTGCTGCACATGTTCAGGCTGCAAACGTGAGTGATGTGGCTGAACAATATCCCCTGCAGTGCTGAAGAGGCGTTCTGAGTATGCTTTGGGGGGGGGGCACTCAAGATATTTACATGCTACCTGGGTCAAAGCAGGGTATGATTGCTTTTTGATGTTCCAGTACACAAGAGGCTCAACAATAAAGTCTATAATTGGCTCATCAAAATAATTAGCATCGGCTCAGCAGAAAATGGCAACAAACATGTCCTCTGCCTCTGCTTGTTCAGCAGAGAACTCGTGTGCAGCAACCAGTCGTAATGATGTGCTTTTGTAACCTGAGGCACAGTGCCACAGGCCTGTGTTGCTGACTCATCCTTTTTTCCTGCATCAGAAGGCAACCTCATTGTCAGTGGCATGCCACCACCCACACCACTGTCACCTGGGCTGCCAGTGCCAGTGCCACTCACTCCAGTTGTTCCAGAACTGTCTGACCCCCAGCATCCTCTAAATGAAACAGGTCTATCTTGCTCATGACTCCCTTAAGTTCACTGCACAGTTACTAGTGGTACTCATTCACGCAGTGACGCTGCATGGACAGACACAGTGCCTCACATTTGAATCTTGTGTCTAACATGGTTGCAAACGCATAGCTAGTACTGTAGCTAGTATTGTTATGTATGGTTGCAAACCGTGATCTTAACTCCCTAGTAAGCCCTTTAGTGAGCTCTTTGATGGATTCTGGAAACAAGTCCATAGTGCTGTGCTCTTGGAAACTCGCTATGGTTGACAAGAGGAGATGGACAGCTGGAGTGATCTGACTCAGTGAAGCTGTATTTGAGCTTAGGTCATGGGTGCATTTCTTAAAGGGAGACAGAACCTGGACCATGCTCTCAATGATGCTCCAGTCCTGGTGTAGCAGTACCCCACCAATATCCTGCTGAATGGATAACTCATGTAGAACATGCTCCTGTTCCAGGAAGCACTGCAACATAAAAAATGTGCTGTTCCATTGTGTACTGACGTCTGGGATTAGTTGATGGTTTGGTAAACTAAGCTGGTCCTGAGCAGTTTGCATCTCTCTGGTTGCCATGGCAGAATGATTAAAATGGCTACAGATGTCTTTTGAGGTATCAACAATATGAGAAGCCTACTGTTCTGAAGAGCACCAGTGACCGTAAGGTTCAATGTATGAGCAAAGCAGTGGATTCCCTGGAAGTGGCCATTACAAATTGCTTTTACCATGTTATTCCCATTATCTGTAATACAGAACCCAACATGCAAACCTATTGTTCTAATCCAGGAGTCAAACATTTCTTGCAAAGATGTAAGAATGCTAACACTGGCGTGTTCACTTGGAAGAATTGCAACACTAAGGACAGCAGACATCCAATGGGAAGGTGTATTGCTACAGCCAAGTCCAGAGGAAGAGGAGGAGGAGGAGGAGGAGGCAAAAGCAGTAGCTATTCCACCATCTACAACTTGGTGTAGATGAACACCAGAGTGCTGTGAGCGAAAGTTATGCAATGTGGTGAGTTTGTACTAGTCCATACATCAAATGCACAGTGGAAAACCCTGACTACAGCCTGCTTAAGCAACTTCTAAACCTGACTGCGGCATGCCTCATAGATATTTGGCACAACTGTACAAGAAAAAGTAGTTCATGTTAGGATGTAAGGTTACAAGAAATGTAGAAGTCTACGAAATCCAGTGTCTTTAACAATAGAATAAGGTTGCAAATCCAGTGCAATCATCTCTCCTATGAGCTGCGTGATCTGAACAGCCATGGGGTGAGTTGGCAAGAACTTTGTGAGGGAACATTCAATAGGCTCTGTAAAAATGTGAAGCTGTGTCATGCTCCAGATTTAAAGCTCCTGGTTCCCAGTTTTTAAGAATTTCCAAAAGTTCCTCACCCTCAGAGTTTTCAGGTAGCCCAACAATCTGCACATTGGAGGCTCGTCTAGAATTCTCACGAGCCTCCAAGCAATATTTAAGTTGGGAATTTTCTTGCATTATCTTGTTGGTTGTGGCAAGGGCTCACAGGGCTTGCAACTCTGCAGTGGCTGCCATTATTGTAGCTGCTTCAATTGTAATATCCTGTTCTCCCATTGGCTTAAGATAGTCTCCACTTTGCAATCGATGGCCTTCATTGCAAGTTACAATGCCTTCCGTGAGGGGGTTCACCTCCAGTGGCAGAATCTCCCGAACTGACAACTTGCAGCTCCATGATTTGCTGGGCCTTAGAACCACCTGCTCCACCTTTTTGCATTCAGCACATGGTGCAGGTAAGAAAAATAGATCAGACTGTGCAGCTCAAAGTGAGGAATCAGATGCTGTAACTTGTATCTTGATCCGTTCACTAAAAATATGAATTTGTTCTGAATAAAAGACTTCTGATCAGATGAGCTGGTGAAGGTGCATCTATGCAGCAGGCATGCTGAACAGTGCCCACCGACCTCAATTCTTTTGTATGCTGTTTGTACCCATGACAACCAGATTAAGTTTGGAGTGGTGTAGAAGACTGCAGTGAACTGACTCAAGATATAATATCAGAACCACTACAGCAACCAAAAGATAGGATGGACTGCTTAGTTTTTAGCAGGAACAGTAGCAGAGGTGTTGTGCCTGCCTTGAGCAGCTGCCTTCAGTGACTCCATCAGTCTGGTGCTCATCATTCCTGGTTGCCAGCGTGAGCTTAGAAAAGGAAGGGACCAGTACGTGTGTTTGACATTTAGAACAACAGTCCTCTTAAGTGGTGTATACATGATAGTCCTATCCAGATACTATGGAGTATAGATCCACTTACCAATGTATATTGTTTTTAGTTTATTTTAATAAAGAAATGATAATGTATGCCCTGTGGATAGACCATTTTGTAATGAAGTCACTTCATCAGAAAAACACATTCACTAATTATCAGCTTTTTTTATGACACGCACTCTTGGGGGTTCCAAATGATGTGGTTCACTCCAACAATGAAATAAACGTCAAATGAATCTTTATTTTGACCAGCCACTCAGAAATACAGCCAGGGACACTTTTGTTGTTGATGTGGCATTTCATCAGACCCTATAACACAGTGTTCATTGTATAAGGTTAACAAAATGTATGGTTTAATTCTCATGTCCTTTGAGAACATATCTATAATTAACCTACAAATTGGGAAAACTTTTCTGTGCCAAAGGGACACTATCTCTGTTCTGCTGAGCTGCTCATTACACACACTGATGCCAATTAAGGAAAACACAGAGCCCTCTGGTAGGCACTTGCAGTTACTGAGAGCCTGACAAACTGGAGAATGGGCCACAAAACATTGTCCTGGCTGTAGTTCTGAGTTGCTGGTCATGATCAATTCTTTTTTTATGTTTATTTCATTATTGGAGTGAGCCCCATCTTTCGGAACCTCTGGGATCAAGTCAAGAGGGGCTTCTCCCATGACTTTAAAACCATGTTATTTCCGACTTATGAAGAGGACTTTCTGGATTTTATCTTGGAATTTGGTGTTACACTCTCTTGTAAATTTATTTTTGCAACAAAAAAGCTTAATTAAGTTTGCTTATTCAAATTTTAGTTTATAGCTGCCCATCGAACAATGCAAAGTTTCGTGAACAATGAATCTGGTTAATACTTACTGATCTATATTTGTTAGTGTTGTCTGTAGTGTTATAACCTTCTGCTAAAGAAAGGTCATCTCCTAGAGCTTTAGAAGAAGAAGAAGAACCAGCATTTATATAGCGCTTTTCATACATCCAAAGCGCTTTACAAGCAATGCTAGACTGGTAGTGAAGTGATTGAATGTGTGGTGGCGGCCATATCGCACATCATCACCCACACACAGCCTGGATAATTGCAGGAACCGGTTTATGGGAAGGGGAATGTTGGCCAGGACACTGGGAATGTTCCCTACTCTTTGCGAAGAGTGCCCTGGGTTCTTTTACTTCCACCTGGACACCCACCAGGACAACACCAGGATGGGTAGAAGGGACCTCGGTTTAACGTCTCATCCAAAGGACGGTACACCCCAGCAGTACAGCACCCCCCAATACTGCACTCGGATGCCAGCGATTTTTAAGTGAAAGTCCAATCCCGGTGTGGGACGAGAACCCATGACCTTCTGGTCCAGAGGTGGATGTGCTACCAACTGAGCCACGCTGACCACAAGAAGAAGAGGTTGTTAGTGCTATTAACTAGGCAACTCAGCTTCTAAAGCTCTGATATGGCCAGATTATTGGGTGATTATTACTGGCTCATGATTGACTCAGTGCTATCAAGCTGCAGCACTCATTGGCTCGCCAGGCAGGGTCATATATTATCATTTTGTATCCAAATAAATGAACTACAGTGCATAAAAAGATATGCATTGGTGAGTGAATCTTTTCTCCATACGTTCCAGATCTCCAGTGGATTTTTGAAGCAGACTCTTGCTGTTTTTTTTTTTCTCTTTATTTTACTACAGAGACCAGTCATTCTCCACTGGGCTTCCTTTGTCTATATGTGGCAATCCTAGCCATGGACTGCCATAACCCATAATCCTTTGCTCATGTGGAACAGAGTAATCTAGTTCAGGATTAGCCTAGGTTTCCAATTGGAAGTCCTATGTCTGTCCCAGATTTTCTTTCGGGCAATCTCTTCCTCATTACGGAGCTTTACCCCTATGAACAGGATGGGCAACATCAGTAAATACATCATGATGTGGAAAATTGCATCTATCAGCCAGTTTCATGATTAAGGCCCATATACATGTTATCCTAGCCCAAAATGCTGGGTTTATAGTATTTGCTAACTACATGTACGTATAGGATTAAGTGCCTGGGTTATTAGTGCCCTGGTTACATGATGGAGCTGTTGTATAAGAATGCAGTACAAGCTGATACCCTGGGGAAAAGGTGGAAGAAGTAAATCAAATCAAATCAAAATTTATTTCTAAAGCGCTTTTCCAAAAACCAAAGCGCATATACAATATAAAACAACATTTGATCAAATAAAACATAAAATAACAAAGCAGCAGTAATAAAATTAAATGTTATCCCCAAATGCCATTCCAAATAAATATGTTTTTAGTGAGGATGTAAAAGTCTCAGTGAACAGGCACTCTCTAATCCGATGAGGTAGAGAGTTCCACAGGGTCGGGGATACAAAAGAAAAAGCCCTGACACCTGATGTCTGAAGATGGAACCTCTAGCAATCCCTCATCGGCAGAGCGGAGTGGGCGGAGGGGGCAGTAAAGCCAAAGGAGGTCTTGCAAGTAACCTGGTCCCTGCCCATGTAGGGTCTTATAGGTCAGCAACGCAACCTTGAAGGTGATCCTCCATCGCACCGGCAGCCAGTGCAGTTTGCACAGCACAGGTGTGGCATGGCTAGTTCTTGACAACCCTGTCAACAACCTGGCCACAGTGTTCTGCACCAGCTGCAGGCGACGGAGATCCACCCCTCATAACCCTAGGTATACAGCATTGCAGTAATCAAGACAAGAGGACACAGAAGCATGAACCAATGTAAGAAGGTCCTCGGGTGGAACAAGGTGCTTTATCCAGGTGATGTTTCTCAGATGATAAAATGAGGACTTGACAACTGCTGACACCTGTGCTTTTAGCGTCAGTTCATTATCAAGCACAATGCCCAGATTCTGCACCAGTTCAGAGGGTCTCAACCGGTTACCCCCTAGCACAAGGCCAGAAGGTTGCCCAGGAGTCAACTTCTCTACCCACTGACCTGGGTCCACCACCAACACCTCAGTCTTATCCGGATTCAGTCTCAACCAGTTAGCACTCATCTAGCCCTGGATCTCAGTGAGGCAGTTGTTAAAGACAGAGACCGTACTGTCCTGTTCGGGTACAATGGACATGTAGAGCTGAGTATCATCTGCATAGCAGTGAAAACTCAGCCCATGCCACCTTATAATGTCTCCCAATGGCAACATGTACACCATGAACAACATGGGGGACAGCATGGAACCCTGTGGCACCCCACAAGGCAGGGAGAAGGTAGCCTAGGGAAAAATCCCCAACACCACCCTCTGAGTCCTGCCTGTGAGGAAAGAATGGAACCACCTGAGTACTGTCCCAGACAGTTCACAGAGTAGCTGCAGGCATTCCAGCAACACCCCAAGATCCACGGTGTGAAATGCTGCAGAGAGATCAAGGAGGGCCAGGATCAAATGACTCCGCTGATCCCTCGCTATTAGGAGATCATTAAGTACTCGAACCAATGTTGTCTCGGTACTATGCCTCTTCCTTAAACTGGACTGGAGAGGATCATAGACTTTGTGAGTGGTAAGAAAGTTCTCATGCTGCAATGCAACTACCTTCTCAATAACCTTGCCCAAAAAGGGCAGGTTAGAGACCAGTCTGAAGTTTTCAAGACAGTCTGGATCACAGGAAGATTTCTTTAAAAGGGGTGTCACCACAGCCTCCTTCAGGGGGTCCAGAAACACCTCCTGGTCCTGCGAGCACCAGACTATCTCAGCAAGGATCAGTCCAATGGCATCCATATACCCCACAAGGAGGTAAGTTGGACCAGGATCCAAACTACAGTAAGTCAGTCGCAAGCTCTGAACAATCTTCATGATATCCACGATCGCTGTCTGGTCGAAATCTGTCCAGACAGACCGGGTGCCTGTGCCCTCGCATCGACTACCGCCGTACTCATTTGAACAAGTTAAGCAGATCTCTGACCTGATGGTGGACACTTTATCTGCAAAGAATTGAGTGAACTCATCACACATTAATTGTGAAAAAGCTCTCCAGCCCCAGAGGCAGGCTGGATTGCACAGCCTGTCCACGGTCCGAAAGAGCTGAGCCAGTGTATACTTTGCTGCAGCAATCTCCCTGGATAGGAACTCTGCCTTCTTACTGGAGATTTCTGATTGATAGTCTGAATAATGGGTGATCAACCTAAGTCTGTCCTCTTCCAGGCCAGATTTCTGCCAACAATGTTCCAACCTTCACCCCACCCTCCTCAACTCCCTCAAAGTCCTGTCAAACCAAGGGGACCAAGGATGGAGAGGGAGAGGGTGAACTCAGACAGGAGCTACATAATCCAGGGCCCTCAGCACCATACTATTATAGTGCACTACTAGGCCTCCCATATAAGAGCATTCTAATGGTCTACTCGATAGGTCCAGCACTGCCATCACACCTTCTGGGGTAACACTCCTCAAAGGGCGGTACTGGACCATCTCCAAAGGGGCAGGTCTCACAGGGGGAGCAGCAAAACTGAACCCTACAGAGTGATGGTCCGACCATCCAACTGGTTCCACCACCAAGTCAGCAGCCTCCATCCCCAAGAGGAACACCAGGTCAAGGGAGTGACCCTGAATATGGGTTGCAGTGGTAACTACCTGTGTGAAACCCAACAAAATTATTAGCTGGAGGGAGTTCTGACCAAAATGCGAGAGTTCATCATCAACCCAGGCATTGAAATCCCCCAGGACCAACCACCTGGGGGATTCAAACACCATGTTGACCATGAAGTATGCAACTTCCTGCAGGAAAACCTTCCCATCTCTGGGTGGATGGTAGATGAGAAGAATCCTGCTGCCCACACCTACTCCCATGATACACTCAAAGGATCTGGTGGTCCTCACTGGAACCTCTACAAGGCCCAGTTCCATCTTAAAACAGATGGCTACGCCCCCACCCCTACAATCCAATCTCAGGCAGTGTATCACCGAGTACCCGGCTGGAACCACCGACTCCAATACCGGACCAGCATTCTCATCCTGCCAGGTCTCGGTGATGCAAACCGGGTCAGATGTCTCAACAAGATCAGCAATAATTGCTGTCTTGTTCTTTATTGACCTGGCATTGCATAACACCACCAGGGTTGGATGAGAGGCCATGGAAGAGCGGACTACTTGCCCACTACCCATGGAGCCCTCGGTATGGCAACCAGGCAGGGAGGCCCCCTTTTCTGGATCCATTTTGCCCCAGGTGCCTCCTTGATCCCACTACCCTAATTGGCCCAACCCACACCCCTCCCCCACCAGGTCCAGGGGCCTAACCCCTCCGACTCTTCCGAGCGATCCTCAGAGCATGACAGCACAAATATACCATGGGCTGCAATGGGGTACTATAAAAGGGGCGTAGGTTCCTCAACCTGGAGGGGGAGTAGCGCCTGCACACTGAAGAATGATCCCAACACATGCTGCCAACACTACGTCAGCAGTGATTCCAATAAAAATAACTAAACTCTCACAAAACTATTAATAATAACAAAAATTCCCTATTTCATAAAAACAACAACCCCAACCCCTAAAATAAAACCCAAAACACTATAAAAATAACAGTAAATCAATAAGTCATAAAGAGTCCATTAAGCAATCTGTTTTGTCTCTCCACGCCAGTTTGTAAACGCGCCCACGAACTCTCACTTCAGGGGGTGAAGTAAAGTAAAACATCCAAGAGGCCACCAGCTCTCACCTGAGCCTCCTGGAATCAACAGTATAAATGCATAAAAAACCAAAGCAATTTCACAGCTTTAAAATGACCGTTATCTAGAACCAGACAAAAGGAGAAGAGAAGAAAAATGTCTCAAACCAAATCAGCAAGTGTCCGAAGAGGGGTTCATTAGCAAAACCGACCAAGTGAGGAGTCCACAAGGAGTTCTTCCTCCTAAGCTTGTCGTAAAGAGTCCTCAATCTCTGCAAGCAGGCCCAGAAAGCGCAGGGCAAGTTCTCACACACCCACCACCTAGGAGGAGGGGCAGCCCGAATAATCCCATAGACTACGGACCTCAAGGGACCACTCAGTCAACACCAGACATCCCCCCGAGCACCTAGGAGGATTCAGATCCAGATCCAGCCCTACAGCTGACTCTTCTCTCCGACCTCCCATCTAGGAACCAGGCGGCTTTACCTCCCCCCAAAAGGTGGACACGAAGAACCTTAAGCCCCCACTCCCTTCAGTTCTCCAGTCCTCTGCTACTAACACCAGGTTCCACAGCTGTCCACACCAGTTTCTACTCTTTGGTCTTCCAGTGCAGTACATCCCAGTCACTGCACCATCCAAACAGCCAAATGAACAAAACAGTTGCTCCAACACTCCTCGGCAGCAGCCACCTCTCCTTCTGCACACTGCCAGGCCACAAATGCAGGCTCCAAACAATCTCTGGACCAACCCCAGAACCAACCAACACCAGGTATCAGTTCATTTTTCATTTTTCCTCCTCTTCTTCACCAGCTCAGTAACCAGATCAAGAATAGCATATTCAAAGGGACTAACAAGACAGCACTGGCAATCAGGTTCACACTTATTTTTCACAGCTCTAAGCTGCACCCGAAAACGCTGATAACAAATTCTAACTGTCTCACTTAAAGTTCCTGACTAAACTAACCCTCACTAACTTGAAAAATAATATAAAACAACTAAATATTAAAATTAAAAATTAAAAAAAGTTCAAAATCACTGCTGAAGCTAAACTGTTTTCTCCCTATCATGATGGCAAGCCCAGCATGGCGACCATCTGTTTTAAATTTATTTTTTATTGAGAGAAGCAGAGGTATACCTATTACATAAAAGCATATACCATTCAATGTATGAATATTCATTGTTATCAGATGCCTATTAACATAATAGTATTGCTTAAGCATGCAACAAAATCAATTGATTCTTTAACATTAATAATGAGTATCACTGGCATTTCTGAGGTTCGCTGGAAAGTAAATAAATGAATGAATCTATGAATTCTCGTAGAAAGAATCCGTCCACCAACCAAGAGAGATGTGAGCATAAGGCCCTCCTGTCTTCGATATACCTGGCTCCACCCATCTCCCCCCACCGGAACAAAATCTGGGACATGTAGTGCTATGTAAAATATCTATTTTGCCATTTTTCCCTGAAGGATGTTTATTTATTATGCAATTCAGCTGTAAGACCCACTGATCTATAAATATCTAAAATTATGTGTCACCATTCCGTGACTGTAGGAACTGTAGGTGACATCCAACGAGGAGTTATAGCTTTTTTTGCTGCTGGGAGGTAGAGGGGAAGTAGAGTTCGGTGGCATGAAGGTCTGTGGAGGGGGGATATAATGCAAGCATCACTATTTCAGCTGTAAGTTCGACCTGTTCCCCCAAACAGTCACCGAGCTCTTCCTGGAGGGTGCACCAAAATGGCATCAGTTTAGGACAAAGCCAAAAGATATGGCCCAGATCAGTTAGTTTGCAATTGTAGTCCCTCCAACACTTACCATATGAAGCTGGAAGATATTTAACTAGGATTGCCGGGGAATGAAAGAATCTGGAGCAGCATTTCCAGGCAAGTTCCCTCCAGATATGCAAAGAAGTGACCTTCATGGCCTTTAAGGAGGAATTGCGCCACACCATGGGCAACATCTATAAATCCAGACCTTTAGTCCAGCCCTTTATCACCAGTTGAGAGGTATCCCTCAAGCAGTCCCTTAAAATTTAATATAAGTGACCAATGAGTCTTCCCCAAGGGTGTCCCTCTAGGTGTTTTTAATTAAGGTCCATAAGACCGGTAAGGGGGCAGGTAGTCGTGAATCTATTTCTCTTTGTCATAGTATATAATTTCTCACCTGAGTATAGCGGAAATTATCCCTGTCAGGAAGACCATATATTTTTTGTAGATCCGTTAAGGGTATAATTCCCGAGTTCGTAAGAAACTGGTGGAAATAATTAAGCCCCATCCTCCTCCAGTATTCAAAAGTGGTGTCCAGTCTGGGGGGGTGGAAATTCTCATCCTCCGATAAGAGTGTATGGAAGAAGCTGATTTCTCTAAGGGCCGTTTTCTGCCTTAATTTATACCACACTTTCAAAACTTGGGTGGTGTAGGTAGTAAAATTTTGAAGTGGGGGGTGAGCGTCCCTTTGAAGTGAATGTTATTTTTTTTTATATCATATAGGTCATTTATTAAAAATTTGATATCTTTCCAGGGGGCCAATGTGGTGGGTGATAACCAGAGAAAGAGTTTTCAAAAATGCAGCTGTAGCATAAAGCTTCAAGTTGGGTAGGTTGACTCCACCCTGGGCAATCGGGAGCTGAAGTAGGAGGAGACATATTCAAGGTCTCTGACCCACCCAGACAAAATTGGAGATTAATCTTTTCCATGATTTAAAGTAGAATTCAGACAAGAAAGTAGGAATATTTTGGAATAAATATAAGAGACGGGGAAGTGTGTTCATCCTAATGATTTCTATATGTTGAAAAAAAGTAAAATGCATCCTCCCCCATCTGGTTTAGGTCATTTTGGAGCTGGATTGATAGTGGTTCATAATTAATCAATTCCATGTGGCCTAGGTTAGAAGAGATATAAATATCCAGATATTTATTTTTAATACTACACCATTTTAGGGGGAGAGATTATTTTAAAGATGGTTGAAAATATATGTAACCCCTAGATGGCGCTATCCCAGGGGCTACTACCCCTGCCTGATTTGCCACTAACAGGTTGAGGGGCCTGGATCCAATGGCGGGTGCCTCCACCCAGAGGTCAGGGTTTGCAATAGTTAAACTAACTTGGTCACAGCCCTCTGGGACACTGCAACCCCTTTCTTCCACTAGTGGCCCACACAATATATCAATTACCTTCACAGTATACACTTACCCCAGGTCTGGTTCCGACACTGGGACCTCCTGTGAAATGAGATACAGTGCAACAATCACAGTACAGTACTTTAACATAGACAAATACCTCAGGCAGTATAACTTTGCTGAAACAAGCAGCTCTGATTTATTTAGGGGATATAACAAGGACAGGGAAATCAGGTTAATTAGCTTATCACTCTAATAATCTACCTATGGCTCTGTGCACAGGCCTATCCCTATCAGATTACTGTCCTGGGTACCCAAGCCCTAGTGGCTAGTCCAAACCGTGGCAGCTGGTAGGGCCCTTTCACACAGAAAAGGAGAATTAAACAGTCAGCAGTACAGTAATTCCATTTGGATTTAATGTGGCAATTCAACAGGGAGCGACCCTGAATTAGTACTCACGACCTCCAAATAAGATAGGTCCTTCAATGTCAGCAGGGCTCACTTGAGGTACACAAACCTCTTCACACATCCATATAAAGAAAGCACTATACCAGGCAGGCTGCATCTGTATCCCGATCGCAATTACTGCACAATACCCGGAGAACACACAGCAGATTCAGTTCCTGACAGACAGAGTGCAATTTTCAGCAATTCCTCCAGTCTTCTACAGGGTGAGCCTGGTTTCTACTCTTCAGAGATCCTTTGATTCTTTTCACAGGACGGATTCAGTCCTAACAAGCTGTTACACAAGCTGCAGACCGGAACTCTGGGCCTTACACACGTTTTGACTAAAACTGCACACTGAAAAGCACAGGGCTCCTTCCTTCTTCACTGCCAAAGCTCAACTGAAACTCCAACCGACAAAACCGGCACTTCCTTTGAGTTCCTCCCAGTTCTTGACTGGATTGGCTGTCACCACAATAGATTGCTGCTGTTGGTCCAAAAGGCACTGAAGTCAAACTACATCTCCCAGAGTCACTGCCCATACAATCCTCTTGTGGCTGGCTCAGATTATGAGTCCAAGTTCTGATTCGTCAAGGCACCATTTTAGAGCTAGCTTACCCCCACACTGATTGGTCCAGTTCAGCAGTTCAAAACTAGAATGGGGAACTAGCAGACACAGTTCTGACTGCAAAGAAAGCAGGTTAGACAAACTGTAATTTCATTATTACTCTAAATAATTTCTGGCAAACAGTTACATCTTTCGAATAGGTTCCCTTTGCACTCTAGTGACTGCAAAAATGAAGTGAATTGGCAGAAGCTCGAGTGGTACTCAGAGAAGCACACAGTCCCCACTACAACTAATTATGTCTGCAAGCAGACAGCTCTTAAAGAGACAGTACCAGAGGCTCTAAAAACACTCACTGATAAATGGCTTAAATGCCAAACACCATTCAGGCTTGGAGCATTCAAGCAAGCTCCTGGAAGTCTTTTGGGAACCCCCATTTGCAGGGGGGTTACATATAGTAATAGTACCTCTGTTTTGGGAAATTTTCATTTAAAATTTGCTACGTCTTCAAACTCCTGGAGGGTGTGCCATATGGCCAGTATAGATAGTTCTGGGAATAGGACAGTTAGGAGAACATCGTCAACAAACATGGAGACTTTATAGGATTTCTGTCCTAGGGGGATTCCCTCTATCCTGGTGTTTATCCTAAGGGCTGTGGCTAAGGGTTCCACATAAAGAGCAAATAATGAAGGGGAGAGAGGGCAGCTCTGTCATGTACCATGCTGCAAGGATATTTGGGTAAAAGGGCACCATTTATACAAATATAGGCTCGAGGGTGAGAATAAATATTCTGAAGCCACCCCATGAATGACTCAAGGAATGATAATGTTGACAAGGTGTCCCACAGGAAATACCAAGACACCCTATCAAATGCCTTTTCGGCATCCAGACTTAACAGGGCTGATGGGATATATCTGAAATGAATATGCTCTAGCAAGAGCATGGTACAGTGAATGTTATCAGTAGTACTCCAGTTTTTAATAAAGCCCTGATTGATCAGGGTGGATAAGTGTTGGGAGAAGTAATTCTATTCTTGAGGCCCAGACAGCCATTTAAATTTTGTAGTCCACATTCAATATAGAAATTGGATGATACGAAGCCATGTTAGTGATGTCTTTTCCTGGTTTCTGAAGTGGGGATACTACTGCATAATCCCACGGGGGGAGAGAATGTCCCTCCACCACTACCCTAAAGTCGAACAATAAGATAGGGAGTAACAGTTCTAAGAATCTTTTGTACCACTCGGCTATGAAACCATCGGGACCAGGACATTTCAAGGGCTTCAAAGCCTGGATGTAATTTAGGACTTCATTTGCCCCAAAAGGAGATTCCAGTGTGGTTTGTTGAGATTCCGAGAGCTTTGGCAGGGGGAGACCAGCGAGGAATTCCTGCTCACCCACCAGCCCTGTCAGAGGAATGCGAAGTTGCATATAGAGATTGATAATATGAAAAGATGGCAGCTTGAGTGTGTTCCTCCTTGTGTGAAAGCTGTTTAGTAACTAGGTGCTTAATTTTTTTAATTGTTGCCGCCTGTTTTCGCTCACATAGTTTACGGGCTAGTAAACGGGATCCCCTGGTACCTCCCTCATAGCGAGCCTGTTTCAGATATAATATAGTCTGGAGCACCCTTTGATTCATGATTTTCTGTATGTCTTTTTTTGTTTCTCTAATTTTCCTCTGTAACACCCTATCACCCACCCTATAAAGGAGTTGATAGGCCTGTAATTAATTGTTCTATTAAGAATTTGTAAGAAGCTTCTAGTTTACATTTTTATGAGTGGTGTAGGCGATTGTTTCACCCCTTATAACCAAGGCCCCTGGAATTCTGCAGTTGTGGAATTTGCCGAAGAGTTTGCATCATGCCGCAGAATATATATAGTGCCGCAGAATTCATTGTTTTTGGTGAATTTTCATATAAAAATATTGTTTTTCCATAGTGTCAGGCTTTCTTTCCCACCTTGTTTATCCTGAAGCCCCTCCTCTATGCTCAGCATATGATATCATCGATGACATCACATCATATTTAGCCAATGACAGGACTGCATTCTGCCAGAGAAATGAATAAATCATGCCGCAGAAATCAGAAAATGCTGCCGCAGAACACCAGAGGCCCTGCTTATAACCACCTTTAGTGCATCCCATTGTATAGGATCAGAGATGTCTGCCCTATTATTCTCAGTCAAGACCTGAGGCTTACGGGTTTGCATGTAATCAACGTAATCCACGTCCTGTAGTAGTGTAAGATTGAAGCGCCAAAGTTTTAATTTTGGAGGTTTACCTAAATCTAATTTTAAAAGTAATGGGTGATGGTCAGATAGGAGGTGGGGCCCTTAACTTATGTCTTGAACTAAAGTAAGGTCTTCACAATCAATAAAAAAATAGTCCAGTCGGGAGTAGATGTGGTGTCGTAAGTAAAGCCAGCGTCAGAGGGAAATAACTTCCACCAGATATCCTCTATACCCAGGTGAGACAAGGTTACTTTTAGATATTTGATCGCATTAGAGGATCTATAGGCCTTTGGGTTGGAAGAATCTATTTGGGGGGAAGAGAGCCACATTAAAGTAGCCTCCCATTATTAAAGTGCCTTGTAACATGTCCAAGATTTTGCATATAAAAAAGCACATCACCGGGAGGGAAGACTGGGGTGGCAAATACACACTAGCCAATCTCACCTCTCGGGAATAAAAAATACCCCTCACTGTCATGTATCTGCCTTGGGTGTCGGCAAATGTCTCTTGTACCTCTGGGGTATAGAAGAAGGCATCAATATGGCTGCCACCTTCCGACAACTGCTAGGGTGAGAAGACGCATGTATTTTATAGCGTTGGCCCCACTGTAATTTCTGGTGCTCCCCCTCAATTAAGTGAGTCTCCTGCATAAGATAAAGATCAGCTGCTTGTTTGCTCAAATGCTGCATAAAATGAATACATTTTATGGGGTTAGTAGTAGTAGTAAAACTTTATTTTTATACAGAAAAACAAATCTTTAGGCCAGTTGGCCTAGTTTACAAGATTGTCCTGTTTTCTACAGGTTGCCTAAACATTTAAAAACATTAAGTACAAAACATAGAATAGGTACTAACATTCACAATAGAAGAAGAAGAATCAGCATTTATATAGTGCTTTTCATACATCCAAAGCGCTTTACAAGCAATGCTAGACTGGTAGTGAAGTGACTGAATGTGTGGTGGCGGCCATATCACACATCATCACCCACACACAGCCTGGATAATTGCATGAACTGGTTTATGGGAAGGGGAATGTTGGCCAGGACACCGGGAATGTTCCCTACCCTTTGGGAAGAGTGCCCTGGGTTCTTTTACTTCCACCTGGACACCCATCAGGACAACACCAGGATGGGTAGAAGGGACCTCGGTTTAACGTCTCATCCGAAGGACGGCACACCCCAGCAGCACAGCACCCTCCAATACTGCACTCGGATGCCAGCGATTTTTAGGTTCAAGTCCAATCCTGGTGTGGGACGAGAACCCACAACCTTCTGGTCCAGAGGCGGATGTGCTACCAACTGAGCCACGCTGACAATAAATATATATAAATCACTTAACAAAATTCAGTAACATTCTCCAGACTTCTAGTGGATCACCCAAAACATTTACATGAAACAGAACTTGGTTTAATTAATTCCTGCATAAACTGGCTGTACGGTGAAAATGTGTGCGCTTGGTTTGGTAAAATATTCCAATGTTTCGCTGCTTGGTAACATAATGTCTTTTCCCCACATTTATTTTTAGAAGCCGCAATAGAGATTTTATTTTGGTAGCTTGATCTCTTTAATCTTAAATCAAATTGATAGCACCCTCTGAATAAGTTTTTGTTTATGTAATGCTCAGGACTATCTATGTGATATTTATAAATCAACTTTTGCCATTTCGTGGCACATCTTATATCAAGAGGTAACCATTTCAAAGAGGTCAGCAAACTGCAGTAATGTGTTCTTGGACTACAAGCAAAACATACCTTACGATCTTGTGGTACACCCTATTTAAGTTATTTAATGACATCTTATTTGTGGTACAGTACAAAAGGTCCCCATAAGTCAATACCGGAATAATCAATTGTTCAGCAACCCTTTTTCTACTGTTTTCTGTTAAACACTTAGTAGTTGTTCTAAGGGCTCCCACCCTTTTGTTTAACCTTTCAATCAACATCCCTATATGTTTCACAAAAGTCACAGTCTGATCAAAAAGGATACACAGATAGGTGTATTCAGTCACTTGTTCTAAAAAGACATGGGGCAGGATTCACAAACTGCCCAGAACCTAAGTCCCAGTCCATAATTGCCTTTACAGACTGGAATCGCCCACTGCTGTGGCAGTATCGATTCACGGCCGCAGCAGTTGCAGAGGGTGTTATGACTGCTCTAAACAGCTGTAGCCCATTCCCGCAGCTGCAGCCATCTCCCTGGCAACACCACCCACAAGCAGCCGTATACTGTGGAGCCAGTCATAATCCAGCTCCATCTTTGTGAATACCTGCTGCTGCAGGTAACCTGTGGATCTGCAAGTCGCAACCAATTTGCTCTAAGGTTTACCCGCACCTGC
This sequence comes from Neoceratodus forsteri, assembly GCA_016271365.2. Lineage (NCBI taxonomy): Eukaryota > Metazoa > Chordata > Ceratodontiformes > Ceratodontidae > Neoceratodus > Neoceratodus forsteri. The sequence goes on from CM028131.1 coordinate 1,519,529,941, forward strand.
GAGTATTTCTTTGAGTTTCATGAATCCTGCCCATCATTTTTCACTTTTATTTGTAACTATTTGTTTTCCTTTGAGTTAGACCCAAAGTATAATAATTTTGTTTTTTTGGTATTCTTCACTAGGCCCGACCTGGTGAACCCCCCCCACCATGCTGTTGAAATCCAACTGTATTTTGGTTTCAAGTTCCCTGCTATTTCTTCTACCTGTTGCTATTAAAGCGGTGTCATCCACATGCAACCATATGTTTGAGTGCATAACTTGTGGGAGACTGTTGTTAAAAATCTAAAATAACAGGGGTCCTAAAATGGACCCCTGTGGCACTCCCCTAGCTACTGCCCTCTTTTTTGAGCTTACCCCATTTATTGAAACATACTGAGTGCGATCCACCAGGTAAGATTTCAACCAGTCCCTTGGAACTTCTGTAAGCCCCATATTTGCAGCTGTTTGTAACAAAAGGGGGTGGTTCACCAGGTCAAAGGCCATCGATAAATCCATAAACACCACTGCGGTTTCCAAACCCTCATGCAATGATGTGTTCACGAGGTCATTAAACTCCAGCAGTGCTGATGTGGTAGAGTGACCTTTTCAGAAGCCCAATTGACATAATGTAATTAAATTGTGTTTTTCTAAATACTTCATCATTTGTATATGTACATGTCTCTCCAAGCATGTAGCCAGGACAGACAGTAGTTCAATTGGCCTGTAGTTATTTAGTTCAGTTGTTTGACCCCCCTTGAATATGGGAGTGATTTTACTCACCCTCCACTGATGTGGAAAATAACTTTCCTGTAGACTCCTATTAAATATGTTAGTCACAATGGGTGCAATTTGTTTAGCAGCTATCTTTAAAAATCTCCTCTCAAGTAAGTCCAGCCCCACTGACTTATTGACATTTATTTTTATTAATCCTCTATAAACCTCTGACACTTTTAAGATTTTAAACTGAAAAGGTGGATGTGATCCTGTAAAAAATTAACTATATTTTGCTGTTTTTGTGGATCTGGACTCGATGCTGTCACATCAAGACCTGGTAGGTCCACAAAAAAGACATTTAGCAAGTTGACTATTTCTTGATTGTCTTCTACCAAACTTTCACCAATCTTGAGAGTGTAGTTTGTTTTAACTTCTTGCCCAGGTTTAGATAATAAATTTATGGATTTTCAAAATTTTCTAGGATCTGACGCATTATTCAAACGATTTTTGTAATAAAGGGTTTCAGCCTTCTTGATCTGTTATCTACATCTATTTCTTCTCTGCTTAAACAGGTCCAACTCTTTCTCTTGTTTTTTTGTTGTTGGTTTTTTTTGCTTTTTTCCAACACCTTTTCTTAACCCTAATACTTTTTAAAATCTTTTCATTAATCTGAGGTAGTTTTATCGAGTGTTTGTTGTTTTGTTTTTTATTTTTGGAGCATGTTTATCACATAATTCATTAAATGTCTCTGTAAAAAATTCTAGAGTTAAATCCAAGTCTGGTATAAGTTTATGTCAATCCCACTTCTCCCTCTCAACATCTAGTCAAAATGCCTGTTCTGAAAAAACGTGCATATTTTTAACCCAAATAGTATTTACCTCCAGAGTTTTCTGTTCTGTCTCTAACAAAATGTCACCCCATATTGGGTTGTGGTCTCCGAGGCAAGGAGGAAGAACTCTTGAAGCCTTGACTTTTATAACATGAGATACAAACCATAAATCTAGTATCATGCCCTTTTTGGTTGTGCTAGTATATCTTGTAGCTTCTTGTATTTGTTGGATCACCCCCAAAACAGATATAGCATCCTTTAAAGACTTACCCATTTTCTCTTCCCAATTACAATTTAAGTCTCCCATAAGGACACTATGTTTGTCACCTACAACCCCTTGAATTGTGTTTAGCACTTTTTTCTGTCAGGTTAACTTTTGTTTTAGGTGGAGAGTAAATTACTGAGAAAAACTATATTTAGTTTATTTACTTTTACTACTATGTTTTCTATATTGTTTTGACTTCTTCTGCTTAAAAATTCAGTGTGGCCTAGACTACTTTTAACATACAAAAGTACCCCCCACCCTTTTTTTTAACCTATCCTGGTGAAACAATATATAGCCAAAAATACCAAGTTCTTCATCATCTATATTTTTTACTAGCCAAGGCTCCTTTAACCCAACTACATCTGGAGATTGTTCCTCAATCATTACTTTTAAAGTGTCCATTTTGTTTCGTAAGCTTCTGGCATTACCATGTAAAATCTTAATTTTTTAAGAACATCAGGTCCAGGGTTTAACTCTACATCCCCACCTAGTATCAACAATAATAAAAAGGCAACTGTACCCTGTTTTACCTGTAGATTATTACCACTATATGAATTCAAAACTACTAGCCTGCCTTGCTGGTTCCATTGCCTCCATTTATTTGTAAACTTATTTTTTCTTTCAGTAAAATTATCTGTGTGTTGAGTTTCAATGCTGGGTGCCAACCAGTGTGCTCCCAGCTTTCTTTTTTGCTCTACTTCAGTGGTTAAACCTGCAAGGCAAGGTAGCAGTATACTTAATAACAACAATAAATGCATTATTAGCCCAGTAAAATACTAAAGCTAGATAAACTAAAACATACAAACTGCACTTAATTCTGTGTAAAGCTGACACCAGTTGACATCTATAACCTAAATTTATCCACTGAAGTCACGTGTAGACCATTAATGGTCTGCGAGAACATTTTAACCGGGTTCAACGCCATCTTTGAACAGGTGTGAAAGAGGAGAGGGACCAACCAAGGGACGGAACAGAACCCCCAGATGCCCCTGAAGAAACTGACAATGCACATCTCCACCGGTTATCCCATAGGACCCAACGCAGCTGGCCATGGAGAAGAATAAAACTGGAGACAGCAGGAGTCCTCGCTGGTCCCAGGCAGGGCCCAACCCCCACCCCTCAAAATAAAGAATCAGTTCAGAATACGCATTATCTTGTGTGCGTCTCTTTTTTTCCAATACATAACTGTGAAAAGTGTTGACCAAACCCCTGGTCAAAACTAGAAAAAACAACATATTACGAAACTTTACTTTAAGCCCTCTTCCCCCCCTTTTCCCCAACATTTGAAATAAATTTCTTTGTACCACTAAACAAACTATGTACAATTTGGCTTCCATATTTGAGGGTAGAAATTAGTTCCCCCTTGAAAAGTCCAAGTAGGGGTTCCAACCATGGGATTCCCCCTCGGCGAAGTGGGAAACCTCTCCAACCAGAAAGATAGACGCCCATTTCGGGGTCAAAAAGACCCCTAGTAGGATCCATACTACCTGAATGTAGCTGGAGCCTACATTTTGTGGTACTAGGATGTGCATTATTCCCAAAAGGAGCCCTCCCCTCTTCCTCATGTAAAATGGATTCCCCAACTTAAATAAGTTATATCTATGTAATGAAAATCAAGGTTAGATCACCCTGTAGAAAGGTCAGTTTTAGGTCCACTCCACAGAGCATGCACAGACCTCAGCTGCATAATATTTAGCCCTTTCCCTCTGGAGAGAGGAAAAAAAAAAGAGAAAAAAAGGGACTAGACTCAGGGAAAAGGGGGGAACCCCCCCCCCATCCTCCTACGGGGCATGGTAACTTACTTGTTCACAGGATATATTGAGATAACACCCTCAAGGGGAAATAAGAAAACCAAATCTAGAGTCATGGAAGGGGACAGGAAGACCCCCCTCCCACCCATGGCCAGCTCTGGACATAGCCTTTTTCTGTTTTATTGCTACAGGAGAGGCTGTCAGCTCAAGCCCCTGAGGGAACAGTAGGGAGTGTATCTTTTATTATAATAATGTGCGGCCTCTCCCATATCTGTGTCATATTTAGAACAGCCCATCAGTCCCCTCTTTAATGGTCTCCATCATGATTGTTAATCAGCAGGGGGGTACCATATGACATCCCAGGTAAATGTCCGGAGGCAAGGTGGCAGTGAGTCAACACTAGGTACTGCAGGATCATATAAGGCTGCATCAATAAACAATCGGATGTCATCCCCTCGACAATTGGTCCCCATAGCCAGCACTAGCAATCACAGGTGTCTCCGGGCTAAAGTGCATCACCTCTCTGGTGCCCCCCCATGCCCCCACGGGAAAGCACCACCAGGCTCCAAGAAGACAAATCCAACCTGAGGACAGCAGCCTCCTCTGACAGAGATCCACAATATAGGGGGGGGGGGCAGACAGCGCAAACATAATTCTGTAACCAGCATTCTCACAACTATCAGATAAGGCCAGAGGAGATGCAGGCCCTTAAAAGATAAAAAAAAGAGGGGTGTTGCACAAGTCACAGTCCAGAGGGGAAAACGGAAAAATGTTCCCTATGCGTGGTCCAGATACAGTTTCCATCGTAGGGCCGCCATCCTTTCCCCAGGAATGACCCGAGTTGTGGAACTAGCCACATGGTCTGATCAGGACCAGGGCCGCGGATCGGGAGAAGACGAGGGAAGAGCCAGCGGGGCAGCCCTCCATGGCGCGGGCACACAAATCAACACTGTAGTCTCCCAGCCAGGGGAAAACACATCCTGCCATCAGCAGACCAAGGACCCATACCCCCCGCACCTCGATTAGGAAACGCAAGGGAACAGGGAACCGTCTGTGTGCCCGTCTCTGCTAGAATGCCCCACAGCCCCATAACCCCCCCCATCCTGCCCCAGTCAACTAACCTGACATTTTGTGGTACAAGACAGTATTCAGGATAACAGAGTAGGATTTCTGTCTTGCCGTAGTTTCTCCAGGATCTCAGGTAATGTGTTGATTTGGGCCTGTCCTTGTTGCTTATTCTGGTGCAAAACTGAATCTCTGGGAGGTTTTTCAGGAGTCTATCCTGATGTCACTGGCTTTGCAAAGCCTCTGACAATAAGATCCTCTTTCACCTCTGTTGCTGATAGATAGGTTTTCTAGCCATTAGGGAAAAGAACAGTGAGTTTGGCCAGATACAGTGTACAAAATCGCAGCTTGTTGGCTAGCAAGAGAGGGAACACTGGTGCATTCCTCCTCCTCCTCCTCCTCATTCATTGTGTAGCTAGAGCAAAATCATTGTCAAAGAGTAATCTGTTGGAGCCATCTATTATCTTTTGCTTCTTCCAAGCTTTGGACAGTAGTTGGTCTTTAATATTATAACTTTGAAATTTAATGAGAAACGATCTAGGTTTTGCATTTGGGTGGCTTGGTTTCAGCCCAAGAGCATGGTGGGCCTGCTCTAAGTCTAACTGAAAATCGGGACCAAGCTCTAAGGTTAAGCATAGGAGGTAATCTGAAAAAACAAGTGGGTCCTGGCCCTCCTCCACCTCAGGGAGACTGTATATTCGAATATTTTTTCTCCTCCCATGATTTTCAGTGTCTTCCTGACATTGAGAAATACATAATTGTTCTTTAGCCAGGGCCATAACAGAGGCCTCCAAGGTTTCAAGATGGTCGGTGTTGGTAGTAATTTGTCTATCGGCCTCATCCATGCAGGTTTATAAATTCCTAGATCGGAGCGCAAGTCCCGAATGGAATCTCTCATTTCTGTCCTGAAATCATTTATAGCTCTTAACTAGGATCAGTTTGTGGAGATTCTACAGTTTTCTTTCCTTCTTTTGACTTTTTTGTTTCTTGTGATGACAAGGGCTTGGATCGTAGCTCCGAGTCTTCAGTTTCCTCCGTCTCCATAAGTAAGTGGAAACAATTTTTATTATGTTTAGCCATGCTATTGAAGGAATCCTTTATCGCAGTGCCTTCAGCGACTTTTAAATAGATAATTTGAGTAAGATAAGTTGAATATTGTTCTATTAGAAGGCAAATTATTAAATTTAAGGCAGGGGAGCTCCTCTGACTTTTTCCTCAATCCTCCATAGCGCCACTGGAAGTCTGGGGCTACTACTTTTCCATGTGTTTGATAAGATATTTAATTGTAAGCACTTTATACTAGTTATTACAAAATCTCAGTTGTCCACCCTATTAATAGTGAGCACCTGTAATTCACTGGCAGCTCCTGGGTGCACATGTATAGTAACATTCTGTTTTTAAATTTCCTAGTGAAAAGCCTTAGTAGTACATAGACTAGCCCCACCCCTGCCACCAATAAGTGCCTGTGCAGCACAAAGTCTTAGGGTTTTTAGTCCTGCAGAGTTGTGGTCTGTTTGTTGTTTTATCATACTATATATTAAATAAGTTTGTACATTGTCTTAACCCCTTTTGTGCTGCTGGAATTTGTTTTTGTGGCCAACACTGGTAAATGCATCAGGATGTGGAGAACTGCAAATGCCAGCCAGTTACATGAATAAGGCCCATGTGCATGTTACACCCCCCCCCCAAAAAAATGCAGGGTGTATAGTGTTTGCCAACTGCATGCACATATAGAGTTAAGTGCTTGGCTTAATCAGCTCCCTGGGTAAATGATGGAGCTGCTGTAAAAGAATGCAGCAACAGCTTGGAGAAGGTGGAGGGAGCAAGAATGAAGGAAAAGAGTGGAGGACAAAGGGAAGGGGGGAATCCTGGGGGGCCTCTGAGCCTGGTCAGTCCTGATGGCAGTTGGAGTTGGGGCCCATGAAGCCATCTGGGCATGGACCTGTTAAGAAACAGTAACGTTACCTTCAACAGAGTAAGGGGCTGCACAGCGATATCATTTGAAATGGGTGAGTATAGGAGGTTTGCCTTTGGGCAGCTATCATTGTCAGAGATTACAATAAGGTGTTTACCACATAGGTATGTCCAAGTATTGGGGTCTGTGAAGTCACAAACAGCCCACCTGTCAGTACAAATTGGGGACAGATAGTGTGTTCCTCATGTCATGTAGCAGCCCACTTGCTAGTGGCGAGGTCAGGGATGTGGCAGAGGGCATGGTGGTTTCTTGCCTCCAGGAGGGGGAGGAGAAAGGCAAAGGGTATGGTGGGGCTTCTACTTATGGGCCCAACTTCTGAGGGTCTGGGGTAATGTTATGTCAGGTACCTGTATCTCAAGTCCATTTGATTATGCTGATCTGATATTAAATCCATTATCAACTCTAGATAATGAAGTGGAAAATTAATATTTTTCTGTTGTATGGTGATGTTATTTCTGTTGCCCCACATAGGTCATCAGCTAATTTACATAGAACCCTGGGTCTGGCTCCTCTGCTCTTGGGTGCTCCCTCCTGATTAAGAGCCCTAAAGTCAGTTTTAAGAGGAAGCTAGATTTGAGAATTCTGAAGATGGGATAAAATAAAAACATCCTGCGGAAGGTGTGGAGGTGCTTTCTCAGGACTCTTATCAATTTTTGGGACAGTTGCCTGCGCCTGCAACCGAATGATTACCCTCTGGTTGCCCAGAGATGGGGAGCCATTTAGATATAATCCTGACTAGTTCTGCTTTTATCTCAGGACATTAGTGCATACTGTAGAGGGACCTGATTGGTGGGAGGATGAAGAGGGTCTGACCCTACACCCTTCCCTTAACAGCCACTTAGTTATGACTGGGGGAAGGTGTGTACCATGACAGTAATGGCACTATCTTTCAACCCCTGGTAGTTCATTGTCCTCTGTACTGTTTGGTTCAAAGTTACAGTAATAAAAGTTTACTGGACCTCAGCTACTCACATTTTCCTGTGGATCTGACTTTTTTTTCCCCTATCCTTTCACTCTTGATCTCTTGGACAAGTCATTATATTACATGTCTGGACTTAGATTCCCTGAAGTAGCTCACCTACTTTTGTGTTTGTTGGCCCAGTGCTTGGTTACTTGTATATAAGTAGGGTATATGGCATGGTCTAAGACATGTACTGTAAGTAATACAGCCTCTGTCTTCTTACTGTACCTCTCTGGGTACTGCTGTAATTTGTAGCCTATTGACTCTGTCTGCACAGTTTGCCATGTATTACTTGTATTCCAAATATTTTTACTTGATTGCTGTTTTAGGCCCTGCTGCTAGCTGTAGTCATAGCCTCCACTTGCATATGGCACCAAGTAGAGTGGCTCGGATTTACTGGAATCTGTTCCATGAGCCCAATGTTGGAATTATGGAAATGCCAGATCTGGTTCTGATTCTGATCCAATTCTGTTTATGGACTCAGAACAGAATCAGACTTTCTGATTCCGCATCTGGCCTAACATATAAACACCCCAGTGCACAATAAAACTAAATTATACAATGGCAACAAAATTTCCTGGATTCTGATTGGTCAGTCTGGGGCTGGACCAGTGATGTTATCCCAGCACAACATCACGGGTCTAGTCTCAGTCTCATTGTGAACCAATGTAGATGGCATTATGGAGCTTGCATCTCTTTTTTTGCATCTCCTCTTAAGAAACAAAAATATTTGTTCACACTAATAAAAACATTCTTTCAATTTTTTTTTAATTTTATATATAACAATGAGCCATTGTATAATAGCAATAATGCTCTCCAGGGTGTGTGTCGTTTAGGATAACGTCATGCCTCAGGTATTGGACGCACTCGGCCTACGGCCTCGTGCCCAACCACCTGAGGCTTGATGTTATCCCAGCACGACACACACCCTGTTGGGCATTATTGCTTAAATAACTGATGGGCACAGGAGCAGTAGATGACAGGGATGTGAGAAGCCATAGATACAAAAAGGTTACAGTGCATATCAAGTACTTAGTCACCAAGGCTGGCCTGAAACTCCAATCCTTGTATGACCTAAACTATAAACCGTTCTTAGCCACTATCAAAAAATGACCTGCAGAGCTGGCAGGGGCTCTCCATCTCTTGGTTGGGTTGCACCAGTTTAATTAAGATGAATATACTGCCCAGAGTGTTGAATCCCATACAAATGGGATTGGGCTGGCAGTGTGGCCTAAAGGTTAGAGTAACAAGCTGTGAATGAGCTTTGTACATCCAGCAAACCTGGATTTGATTCCCACAACCTCTATTTGCATACTGCGTGACCCTGATCAAATCACTTAACATCCCCAGTGCTCCCGGATCGCCCCTGGAAACAGGTATTTGTGCCTAGTGGTCCTTACCCAGTTACCAAACAATAAGCAAACAAAAAGAAAGAAAGTTGCCCCTGAGGCTTAACAAGGGGATATATGGGAGTTAGAAAAATGGTGCTTTGAATTCATTTGGGCAGGGAAGAGGCCGAGGGTAAGCCTTGGTCAGCTAAGGGGCACAGCTTGTGGGAGGAAGCAAAGATTCCCAGGCTTTGAGATATATTATATGGCAGCTAAAGCTGAGATTACAGATGGAGTGGGTCAGGGGGCCAAAAGAAACAAGTTGGGTTGCCTTGGAGAGTGGAGATATGCTCTACCACATGACATCATACCTTAACCAGGGTGGCCTGAGGGTCTTCAGAAACTCAGTAGTAGACCACCCACTAGTAGTACAGATGCTGGAGGCTGGGGTAAAGTGAAGAAACACATGGCAGCAGTGGGGACTAATACAGTCCTGGGCCCAATTGCTCAGAACCCTGAGTTCTTGCTAGGGTAACCAGAGCTTCTGGGAATGGAAGAAAGGAGGCATTAGATGTTAGGGGTACTAGATTTTGGGATGCGAAAAAGAGGACACTTAGTCCCTCCCTCGATGAGCCCTTGTGCCAGACCCCGAATAAATAGGTTTAAGGTCTCCACCGCCTTCACAGCTCATTTACAAGGAGGTTCTGGGTGGGAGAAAGTAAAAATATTATAAAAATAACAATAATACAACAGGACAGAGAAGGTACATGAAGAATATTTGGCAGCTGGAAAAGAGGACATGTCCTCGTAAAAGAGGACATCTGGTAACCCTATTAGATGTTTAGGAGAGCTGTATGATGGAGGGTAGTTTAAAACTTTTGCTAAACTGCACAAGGAACTGGATCTGCCCCAGAACCATAGGTTCTGGTATCTTCAGGTAAGAGATTGGGCACACAAGGTGGGCAGCCTGGATTCCAGTGTGTCCCCTTTATGCAGTGCTGAGGTTTGCATATTGCAGATCAGAAATAATCCAAAGGGGGCTTCAGTAAGGCCCTATCAATCTCTGAGGGAGAACTCCCAAGATCTCTCACAAAAATTAAAGGCACTGTGGGAGAGGGACTTGCGGTGTCAGATCCCAGAGGGGCCTCAGCTACATTATGTAAAACATATATGAGCCTATTAATATGCAATAAGTTCAAAGATGTTTAATATTAAGTCCTACATAGACTATACATGCCACCCCAAACAGTGAGCAAATTCAATGTAGGGGTCTCCACAGTGTGTGGTGAGTGTAATGGGTCTACAGGAACACACATCCACTATTTTTGGGAATGCCTGCAGCTGAAGGTCTTCTGGACAGAGAAGGCACAGGAAATCACCAACACCCAGAATGTCTATATCAAGGTGAACCATTGTTGATGCTGTTTGGGGTGGAGGCACAGGAGGAGGAGAAGTGGGTTTTACCTTAGAGTCATGCGGATTATGCTTTTGATGGCAAGAAAGTGTATTCAGAACACCTGGGTCCTGCATGCCCTTCCAACCAAGGCTATGTGGAGGGAGCTCTTACTAAGGGTATTGCCTGTATAATGCATGACATATGAGTTAATAGGCTGGATGGACATGTGCGAGAGGCAGTGGGGCCCTTACTTAGTGACACTTTCTCCCATTGAAGCTGCACTGGTAAGGATGGCAGGCTAGAGGAGAGGAGACCCAGATACCAGGAGCACAGCTAGGAGCCAATGGAGAGATTAGGATAGTCATAGCTTAGAGTAGTCCAGATGTGGGAAAGACTCAAATGAAGTACGCAGATTGCAAGTTAATGTCATGTGTGTCAAGTTAGCTGTCAATGTGTGTTTATAGTCTTATGTTCTATGCGCAGTAGATAACTGGTGATTAAGGCAGCTGTTATTGCCTCAGACTCTAAAATGAAATGTACATCCCTGACAATTTCAGAATTTAATTGAAGTGTTGCACCTGACTACATGCATAAAGGTGTTGTATGTCTTTTACAAGAACATTTTTTCTTTCAATAAAAAGAAGTTAAAAAAAAAAAACAACACCCCACAGACCTAGACACAAGAATGTTCCCCTCTCCAAGTTCTCACACCCCATACCTGGCCTGGCAGGGGTTTCTCTGCTTCCTTGGACCTGCTGGGCATGGGCAGTTGGCAAGTGAGCACTGGGAATCTGTGCCCTGTAGTTGTTGATCCATCTGGCCCTGGGTTCCAGTGGGCTGGTGGTAGACTGGATGGACTGTTAGTGGTCTGATGACAAAGTGGCACCGGCGGTTCTGTCCTCCTTCTGTCCGGCCAGCAGCTCAGAGTCCACTACCCTTCCACCACAGCTATTACCTCTGTCTCACCCCCCCCACCTGGTGGTTCTGAAATTGCAGGTGGCAGTCAGATCCCATCACTTCTTCAGGACAGTCCCTCCCAGTATGACTTGCCACATCCCATCCTCATCCCTCTGCTGCTGCTAAGTCCCAACTGATGAGTCCAATGGCATGAAAGACAAGTGGCATTGCAGCAGTAAGTGAGCAGAGTCTGGTCCTGAGGTGTTTTCTGGGGATGAGGTGACCAACCTGCACCATACCTTGGATTCCTGGCAGATCCAGTCAGTGTCTCTAACTCTGAGACAGCAGAGGAAGCCTAGGAAATTGGTGTTGTTGGCCACCTCACACCAGCATCCTCATCAGCACCTATCCACTGAAATGGGTGGGTTGAGATGGCTGACCACCACTGAGTTGATTTCTGGACTTGGGGGTGACAGGTGCACTGCACATAATCAGTGCATGGCAGTGGCAGCAGGGAGAATAAGACAACAGTGGATCACACAGGCATATAGCCTGAGTGCCTAAGCGAGACTGCATGTGAGACAAGTTCAACTTGGCTTGTGACTCAGTGAGTGGGAGTGGGTGGGCTCAATTGGCACTTGCAGTGGCAATGTAGGGCAGGGAGTTGGAACTGGGGGAATGAGTCAGTACTGTAGTACTCCCTCAGATGGAGTCATGCTGGTCAGACCGTGGTCACTCTGGATAGCTGGCCACCTGTGGAATGTAGGTGGACTTGAAGTTACGGACTTGACTGAGTGGGATGCCTGGATTGACACTAAACTCAGGACAGGGAGGGGACCCAAAACAGCAGTAGACTCAGCTCTAACAGCAGTACAGCACTCATTTAAGGGGGGGTCAAATGGTGGTGGAGAGGGAAGGGATTGGTGTTTTACAAATGCGTTTGTACTGTAGTCAGATGCGGACTCAGAATCAAATTTCAACTCCACATCTGTTTTTTTGGAATTTGGGGTTTCGACCTTTAATACCAAAAATCCAAATTCCAAAAAAAGCTGGAATCTAATGTATCCAGTTCTGATGGACAGATTCTGGGCAACCTTTGTACTAAGTGCTGATGCTAGGTACCTCAGCCTGCACATCTTCTACATACTGCTGATAGTCACTTGTTAACTGTACTCACAGGACTAGTAGCTCATGTAGGCCCCACACAGGGACCCCTACAGAGCCCAGTAGTGGCCCCGCAGGCACTTTGTCCCTTCAATACTCATTTTTATCATATGTATCCTGGAGGCCTATATCCAACCCTTCATCTATGCTGAAGTCCCTAAGTGGGTTCAAATGACCCTAGCCCAATCTAATTGTACTGCCACCCCAATCAACCAGGGCACTGTAAGAGTCCCCCTGAACCTACCTCCTCCCAAACTATCCTGAACTCCTGTATATTTCCCTTGCTAATGGCTAAACTCAGAAGTGATATTCCAGGAGTACAAAATATGTTACCATCACTTATGAGACAAAAAAAACACCTGGTACATAGACGGTATACTGTAAGCTCTCTTCTCCTAGCCTCTTTTAACACCTCAGCAGGTGCCACTCTCAGAATCCCTATGATCCTGTGACTGTTATTAACATACTAACATACTATTTGCCAGCAGATTAGGCCTTATGGTCTATCAAGTCTGCTCGAACCTAGATCCTTAGTTGGGTGCCGAGACCCTCCCATCCCTTGTGCTCCAGAAACCCCTATCATCCATCCCCACCCCCCCGGGACAGGCCATCATCTGATACATCCACTTTCTGTGTCTGTCCCACCCTTTCTTAAAGCTTCCACTGTGGATCTCTGAACCAGCTCACCAGGCAGAGCATTCCAAGGGTCCACCACCCTCTCAGTGAAAACCTCCTCCTCTTTTCCCCTCACCCTTCCACCTTCCAACTTCAAACCATGCCCTCTGGTGATGCCTCCTGCTTTAGTCTAAAGATCCCTCCATGTTTACCCTATTTATTCCCTTGAGGTGCTTGAAGACCTCAATCATGTCCCCTGTCTCTCCTCTCCTCCAATGAAAACAGGCAGAGCTCCTCAAGTCTGTCCTCGTAAGTCAAATCCCCTAGCCCTCGTATCATCTTTGTTGCCCTCCTCTGTACCCTCTCCAGGAGCTGTATGTCCCTCTTCAAGTGTGGTCTCCAGTACTGTACACAGTACTCAAGGTGTGGTCTAACCAGTCCATTGTACAGTGGCAGAATCACTTCCTTGCTCCTAGAGGTGATCCCCCTTACGATGCATCCCAACATCCTGTTTGCCTTGCTAGCTGCTCTCTGCACTGCTCAGTGTTATTCATACATGTATCCACCATGACCCTAGGTCTTTTTCCCTGTTGAGGCTTCCAGCACCTCCCCTCCCAGGGTGTACCTGTGTTTAGGGTTTCCCCGACCAAGATGCAACACCTTGCACTTGGTGATATTGAAATTTAATTTCCATGTGTGAGCCCAGCTTTCCAGGGTGTCCAGGTCCCCTTGCAGGGCCAACCTCCCCTCTTCTCCCTCAACTATTGTGTGAGGATATCAACCCAAACCCAGGCCCAGTTGCTAATGGGCTTCCAGAAGCATGAAACAATATATTGGTATATCTTTCTGCCATGTCAATGTCAGGAGTGCTGCATTGCACCTAAACTAGACCTCATTAAGGACTAGATGATAGTAAACAAACCCTGCTTTCTGAAACTCTCTGAGACCTGGTATCAGACAACACTCCTGACACCATGCTGGCCATTGATGAATATGTATTCTACAGGCAAAACAGGGGCAAAAGGGGTAGTGTAGAGAGATGCTCATTTACTGCTTAAACAAATTCCCTGATAAAAGACTGCACTGAGACATCCCTCCCACACTGTTGCAAAATCCTTCCAGTTGAGATAACTTTCCCCAGCAGCAAACCTATCCTTCTTGTTGGTGGTTACAAACCTCCAAGACTCCCCTGCTACTAATCTGTCCCTGTTGGATCCCATTCTGGCACCATACGATGCATCCCACAAGCTCCTGATCCTGGGTTACTTCAATATGGACTGGCTGGGATCACGTAACACATCAACGCTAGCAGCAGCATGTTGGAGTGGTTCCACCAAACGTAAGAATTTAATCTTTCAAAATCAAGTTAATCCTGCTTCTATCCAAGCTTTCCTGACTTACTCAGTTAAAGCACTTGCCCAAACAACTGCTACAAGGAAAATGATGGCTGAAATGGAGACATCACAATTTAAGCACACATGTGAATGCTTGCACCACTCCCAGAGAGACAACCAGGTCATAAACGAGACAAGTTTGTTAACTCCCTACTTTCACTGCCAGGATTGTCTGCTGAACCAATGACACTTAAAAGGCTCTTCAAAGAGATGGGCAGTATCAAGGATGCAATCTTTGACCTCTCCAGTGAGGTTAAAATGATCCATCCAACAATCATGGACCTGGCTCACCCAGCAAGAGACTCAAAAGCCAAGGGTAGCTCAGTCGAGGGTTGCTGTGACAGAATGGATATGGGGTGGTAGCACTTTGTCAAAAAATCAGCATTGACAATCATGAAGGTAGGAGTCAGCATAACAATTTGGTTATCGTTGGCCCTCCTGAGCACTCCAAAGGACATGATACCTTGCAGTTCATTCAAAAATTGTGCCAGTCACAGGCTACTCACCACATGGGCTATCATACATAATAGAGAGGGCCCTCAAAGCTCTCCAGTCAATGCTGCAACTGGGGGGGGGAAAGGCCAGATCAGTAGTATTCCACTTCCTCAACTTCTTCGAAAAAGTGCACATTCAGATGAAAATCTGGGAGGCAAAGGACGTACTATCGGAGGGGAAAAAGTTTCTGATTTTTTAGGGCCTATGTCCCCAAGTAGGAGCTAAGCAAGTCA
This sequence comes from Neoceratodus forsteri, assembly GCA_016271365.2. Lineage (NCBI taxonomy): Eukaryota > Metazoa > Chordata > Ceratodontiformes > Ceratodontidae > Neoceratodus > Neoceratodus forsteri. Next base: position 1,519,545,002 of record CM028131.1, read on the forward strand.
CCTACTGAGATATCAAAGCTAAGTTATATCCAGCCCATATTAAATTTTGGGTTGTTTATCCAGTGAAGCTACTAATGTTCACCAGTGATGGCCAGAAGCAATATCAGTCACTAGAGCAAGCAAGGAAAGTACTGAAAAATGCCTTCCCTAACCTATTTATAGCATCTTGAGATGAGAAAAAGGTAGATCTGTTTGCCAAGTTGCATGAAGGGCAGTACAAGGAAACATATTGGTGATTGGGTGAGGAGTTAAATCTTTCAATATTAGATCAAGGATGATCTGAAGCAAAATGATTGAGGGAGAGTTCATTTGGATTTGAACTTTCTAGTTATGGGGATTTTGGAGGGCAGTGTTCTGGGCCTACATGTAAGAGCTTAATACAATTGGTAACTGTACAATATATTAAATATGGTGCTGAGCTCTGCCCATCATTATGCCCTTCCCAGAGCCCTCTTGAAAGTGCAATTTTGCTCCCTCACCCAGACTCACACTGCCACCACAAAGCATTGATGCTGGACACAGCAGTGCTTTGCAAGTGGCTGGCTGTGTTCTTGTAAAACTGGACTGGGAATGGAAAGTTCATGCAAGTTCTGTTACTATATGTTGGAAGTTGCTGTTCATTTAAACTGATAATTGTTAGCAAAAGGGAGGCTGTGACTGGGTTGAATAAGGCCCTGCTCCATTTGTTATGCAGAAAGAGTTTAAACACAATGGTCTGTTCTATCTTCTCCTTTTCTGTCCCTTCTCTGTCTCGTTGCGCAACCAAATTTTCTAGTGAGACCTAGGAATTGATCACTCCGATGGTTTCGCAATTCTCTGCCTCTCGCTATCTCTCTGCCTTCACTTGCTGTTCTGTCTTTTCTTCCCCCTTGCATATCTGCAGTTATAAAATAGATGTCAATCTTTATGTGGAAATGTCACCGATATTGGGATCCCTTTGTTTAAAATTGTATATAGTCATACTGTTGAAATGACTGCAAAAAGGTTTTGGGAACTCAAGGGGTTAATCTGAGATGCAGTTTTTAAGTCCTTTGCAGAGTTGTAAACAAGAGGTCAGTTCTGGGTCACTATGTTCTTTTGCTGCACCTGCATGAAACTTACAAGAACATTCTGTGAGAAGCAGGCTCTGTTAATGAGTTCCCAAAGACTTATAAAAAAGAGCAGTAATGCTTTTGCTAGAGAGACAAGGAGAGTGAGAGACTGAAACTTGGAATTAAGAAAAGAAACACTCAGAAGAACTTTGTTTTCTCTGTTTGTGCTGCCTTTGTAAATAGTTATACTTAATAATTTTTATTTTTTATTTTGCTGTTATTGAGAAAAATAAAATACTATTTGCGAATTTTGAAACTGCTCCTGGTTTTCCTATACTTCCTGACCTGTGCCTCAATGACGACGGGGAGGGGGGGCAGTGGTGATGGAAGGGGTAACTATTAAAGCTAGGGATTAATTCACTGAGAAAGAATTTGCATTGTTTCTGCCTAGAGGGAAGTGTTTGGGGGTGTTTTTTTTGTTTGCTATGTTGTAAATTGGTCATCCTGGTTTGATGGGAATGGAGGGCACCAGTGACAGAAAATTATCAGGGGGATCCATATCAATCCTTGTGATCAGTCTACTTATTAGCTGATGTTTCTGACTGCATATGTAGTGCTGTAAGAGGGTGGCACCTCCATACTGCTAACTCCTAGAGGTATTTTTGCAATCACTAGCAGTTAGGGGGACTCAGCATATTGAGGGCAAAGCACAAGCAAAATGATGTAGGGACAATTGATAACATTTCACAACCTGTAATTAGGTTCAGAGAGAGGGATCTGTTGTAGGTCAGTCACAGATAGCTTGGTGGGAGAGCAGTCGACAGGACTGAGGTTGAAGTGGAGGAGGTGAAGTTGCGCATTCATTGTTATTATGTTCACTGGGGAGAGGGAGCACAAACAGGAAGAACAAATTACTCACCATAGTAATGTTGTTCCTTCTAATGGAGTCTTGCTGTATTCTGACTATATGCAGTTAGCCCCAGCACTTGAACTGCTCTGGAGAGGAAAGGGTTAACTCTATGCCACGGCATAGAATGTTAAACTCGAGCTCCATTTTCAAACCTCTGTCCCAGGTACTCCTCAGTTTAACCGTCAGATTCTTATGAGCACTATGCTAACTAACTAGAAACAGAAATTGTTTTTCTAAACTCTTTGTGACAAAAGGCAACAAACAGATTTTTAGGGTCCAAAAGACTCAAGTTGAAAACCCCAAAAAGAATCCAAGTAGGTAGTAAAAACTTAATAATATATATTTAAAGTAATAACAACAAAAACCTCATCCTAAGAAGAGGTAACTCAGGTACATCCCTGGGGTGCAGCACTGTGCCTGCCCACCCACATCCCAAAAACAACTAAGTTCCAGGAGGAGAGACAGGAAGGGAGGTCAGACTACAGTAAGACTCCATTAGAAGAAACATTACTATGATGAGTATGTTTTCTTCAAACAACATGAAGTCTTGTTGTATTCTGACTATATGCAGACTACCAAGCAGTACCCCCTTGGAGGAGGGAGTGACATAACTTATTTTGGGAACAGATTCTGCAGTACTACTGTGCCAAACCTAGCATCACTTCTTTAGTGGATGTTGAGAGAGTAATGCTTGGTAAATGTATGAACAGTTTTCCAGGTGGCTGCTTTACAGATTTCCACTAAAGGTATATCTCTGGCTGCTGCGACTGAAGCAGCTGTACCCCTGGTGGAGTGAGCCCTCAGGCCTGAGGGTGGCTCCTTCCCCAACTTTAAGTAGCAGAACTGTGTACAGGAGACAATCCACATGGCAATAGTTCTCTTAGTGGCAGGTTTACCTTTTCCCACTTCTCCATAAGTGAGAAACAGCTGTGAACAGTCATTTCTATGGGTCTTAGTGAATTCTATATAATAACTCAATGTTCTATGCCTTGGCAAAAAGTTAACCCTTTCCTCTCCGGAACAGTTCAAATGCTGGGGCTAACTGCATGTAGTCAGAAAACAGCAAGACTTCATGTTGTTTGAACAAACTGGTGTCAGATTTCAAAATGGGCAGGGTGAGCAGAAAATGATCCAGAATTTATGAAGGGTTTATAAATGGATAGTTCATATGTATATTATAGGGGTGCAGTAGCGCCTCTATAATTAAGGTTCAGTAAAGTGTTCAATGTTAAACCCCCAACTTTGCACTTCAATAGCTTTGGCAGCATTTTACAAAAATTAGCTGAAATACCAGCCTTTTGGCACAGCAGTTGGATTTCTGCTTGTGATGCCGGTGACCCGGGTTTGAGAACGGACTCAGTGTGTCAGAGGGCCATCCAGGGGAGAAAGATGGAGCATCCTGTGGACTGCTCTCCTTCTCCGGGGGAGGGCAGGCAGTGTGTCCAGTGCTCAACAGACCACTGGTGGAGGCTGGGAGTACCACAGCAACCAGACGCCAGTAAGTGTCAGGGGGTGGGGTGGATATAGGACATCATTGCACATCCCTACCCCCCAAGAGGAGAAAACTCCTACCGCTGATGCCTAGATGACATCCACCCCCACTTCCATTACTTCAGGCCAACTGCTTGACCTATCCTGGTGTCCATGGCACTTAATGGGGGAGCCAAGTGTTGCGGCCCCACCCTGGGGGGAAAGCCAGGTGGTCTCAAGGAGGGCAACCAATGTGAAGCGGAGTGGGGGTCCATGATCAGACCTAGGTACCGGTGTGGCAGGGGATGAAAAAAGCATAAAAAACCAAAAAAATTGCTGAAATTTTGACTGTGTTGACTAGAAGGCAAGGTCATGGTCTGTGGAATGTTTTGTGAAACTAAATTGAACACAATCAACCCCGGGTATGAGCTAAAACTATTGAGTCATTCAGCCCATACCAGGGGGTTGGTTGTGTTCAATTTAATAATCTACCAAAGCCTTCCTCTTCAGTATCTTATGGCCCCAGTTATCTCTCCTAACTAGTTAATTGACTCTCTCAATGGCAAAAAAAATCTTTAAGTGGCAACTGAATGGTCTTGTTGACTAATGCATCTAGTTGATGGTGAACATTCATCCTTTGTCCTGATGTTACTGTGGTTTTACCAATGTATAAAAGTCCACAAGGTCATTTATACAATACATTACATAGCCAGAAATGCATGTTAAATAACCATTATCTGATAGTCTCTTTCTTAGATGTGTTTTTAAATTCCTTTAGTTTAACTCCCCCTTTTTAAACAACTATTCTATAGGGAGTTGTACAGCTGAGGAGATGCCATGGGACTAGATGGTGCCAGCCAACACTATCAGGGTGAGCTGCTCAGGAGCCCTGGCCCTGCTAAAGCGCAGGATGGTGGGCAGGTGTGGCAATCAATGGTGAAGATATTCTGGAAGATTAACAGTTATGGTTAAGTATGTAGTTTCAAATCTTACAAGAATCAATTTTCACCCAATTCCCACTTACAGATCTGAGTACCAAGTTTCCCTTCTTATCTGAGGGAGGAGCTGGCTCACCCTGAGGGTAACATATACCCTCAGCTCTCTGCATGGAGGAGTGCACCTGAGGGCAGGGGATTCTTACAGGACTGGCGCGACTGGAGGCTGGTCAGTGACAGAAGGGGGTTCCTGTAGCACAGAAGCAGATGGTTCCCCAACATTTCCTGCCTGACCCTTGGGAAGAAGAAATAAGCTCCATGGAAGAGCAAGTTAAGCAGCTTGCACCAGACCAAAGGTGCCAATCAGGAGAGGTAAAGTCCTGCTGTCTGCCTAATGCAGATTGCGGTTCCCACCAGGCATCGGAAAATGCCCTTGACTGATGCTGTGCTACCTTCAGACCCCGAGTAGAAAGGTCAGTGGCCTGCCTGACTGTCTCATTTCATGGTAGTGTAGCTAATAGGATGTTTGGCTGCAACCACAGGCGATGGTTATAGATTGTCATATGTGCCTGATGAGCAGAGATACACATCAAGGTACATGGCAAGGAAAAAGTCTTCCTTCCAAAAGCATTTGCCTGAGTGGAATCTGCCTCCGGATGTCAGTCATGCATGAGGCGCTGTGGCCCCAACGGGGTCTGCAGTACCACAAGCCCCTGCAGATCCTGTGGATGTGCAATACCATGTGAGGAAGTCCCTGAGGATGGCTGGATTGGAGAGAGGATGCTTCCACACTGCCCTAGATACCTCCTCTATGTCTCTAGGCCAAGGAGGACTGACTACTGTGTAAGTGTTGGGAATTCCAAGAAGTTCCAATGGCATGGCTACCAAATCACAGATTGTATGGGCTTCAACGTAAAGCATGGATCATCTCCACCAAGAATCAGTGGTACAGGTTGTACTCAGCAACAGAAGGGAGATAAAACATAGAAGCTGATGGCAGATAAGGACCGTAAGGCCCATCCAATCTTCCCATATCTTTTTCTACCTTATAAATGTGCCATCGGCCTTTGCTCAGTCAATGGCCTAGTCATACTCATCTGTATTGCTCCCTTATTCCTATCTCATGCCTGTCTGAAGCCCTGCACTGTACTCATATCCACCACTTCCTGAGGTAGGCTGTTACATGCATCCACCACCCTTTCTATGAAAGAAAACTTCCTCACATTACCCCTTAATCGGCATCCCTCTAATCTCATGCTGTGTCCTCTTGTTCTATTTTTCTTATACTGAAACATGTTAGACTCTTTCACCTTGTTAATTCTTTAAGGTGTTTGAATGTTTTGATCATATCACCTCTCTCCCTCCTTTGCTCTAGGGTATACATATTGAGCTCCGTTAATCTGTCCTCATATGTTTTCTGATGCAGTCCCTGCACCGTTTTGGTTGCCTTTTTCTGGACTGCCTCAATTTGGTTAATGTCCTTGTGAAGGTGTGGCCTCCAGTACTGCACGCAGTATTCCAGATGGGGCCTAACCAGTGTCTTGTAAAGAGGGATTATTACCTCCCTCTTACGACTTGTGATACCCCTACTAATACACTCTAACATCCCCCTAGCCTTACCTTACTGCTTTAGTGGTCTACTTGGATGATTTCAGGTCATCGGTAATGATGATGCCCAAGTCTCTTTCTTCCCTTGTGACTGCCAGCAACTCCACTCCCAGCCTATAGGTGGTTTCAGGGTTTCTCTCCCCTATGTGCATGATCTTGCAGTTCTTTGCATTAAACCCCAGTTTCCACTCTTCTGACCATTCTGCCAGTTTATCCAGATCTCTTCTCATTCTGCCCACCCCATCCGGATCATCTACTCTGTTGTAGATCTTGGTGTCATCTGCAAACAGACAAACCTTACCTCCAGTCCATCTGTAATGTCACTGATGAAGATATTGAAGAGGACTGGCCCCAGGACTGATCCCTGAGGTACCCCACTTGTGACTTGCATCTCTTCTGACTGTATACCATTTACCACCACTCTGTTTTCTGCCCGTCAACCAGTTTGCCACCCAGTTGACCAACTTCTGACCCACCCTGAGCCTGCCCAGCTCACTAATCTTCTATGTGGAACAGTATCGAAAGCTTTGCTGAAGTCAAGGTAAGTGACATCAACTGCTCCCCCTTGGTCCACTATTCTGCTTACCCAGTCAAAGAAATCTATGAGATTAGTTTGACAGGACCTTCCTTTTGTAAACCCATGCTGTCTTGGATCCTGTGCTCCTATGGATTCCAGGTGTTGCACTATCCTTTCCTTAAGGAGTGCCTCCACAATCTTGCCAACTACTGAGGTAAGACTGAATGGCCTGTAGTTCCCTGCCTCCTCCCTGCTACCACTCTTGAGGAGCAGGATCACATGAGCCCTTCTCCAGTCTTCTGGGACCTCTCCTGTGCTCAGAGACTCAGTAAACAGTTCTGCTAATGGCTCTGCTAGTTCCACACTTAGCTCCTTTAGTACCCTGGGATGTATGCCATCAGGTCCCATTGCCTTGCCCACCCTGAGCTTATCGAGCTCTTGTAGGACCCTTTCTTTTGTGAAGGGACTAGTGCACACCTCCCCTCCCTGTGTCCATGGTGCTGAGCTGTGGGCTCTGCCCTACATTCTCTTCAGTAAATACTTAGCATAAATATCTATTTAGGATATATGCTTTTACATGGTCCTCCTCCTCACACACCCTCTTATCTCCTTTGATCTTAGCAATACCCCTCTGGACTTTCTCCTTTCATTAATGTTTCTATAGAAAGTCTTGTCACCTTCTTGTACTGTTTGTGCTAGTGTTTCCTCAGTGTGGGCCTTTGCCTGCCTTACTGCCTTCCCTGCTTCCCTTAGGGAAGTTTGGTATGGCTTCCTTATCTTCATCCCGATGCATTGCCTTATATTTCCTGAAGGAAGCCTTTTGACTCTGACCTTTCTGCTACTGTTTTTGAGAACCAAAGTGGTTTTCTTCTTATTTTGAACTTCCGTTTCTCTCTAACACAATGGGATGTTGCTTCAAGTATTGCATCCTTAATGCTTGCCCACTTTGCCTGTACCCCCTCACCTGTATTTCTTTTTGTCAGGGCTAGCTTAACTCTGTTGGCCATCTTATCAAAGTCAGTTCCTCTGAAGTCCCATATTTTTGCCTTGGAATGGGATGATTTAACTTTAGTGGCCAAAGAGAACCATACCATGTGATGGTCACTGGCCCCCAGGTGACCTTCTACCTGGAGATCTGTGATCCTTTCCCTGTCAGTCAGTACTAGATCTAGGATAGCCCTGTCTCTTGTGGGGTGTTGTACCAGTTGTTGAGGCCTCCCACTGCAGGGAGATGGACAGATGACTGGTAGTCCTCACCGAAGGATGATGTGGATGAGGTGTTGCTTCCAGGCAGTGTTAGTACCAGAGAGAAGGGCATGGACTGCATCCTGTCTGACTCCTTATACCAGTCATCTAAGGCATCGACCCATGCCTGGTATTGTCCCCATGTTAGCCATTCCTTGGGATCTATCAACATGGGCATCATTTTCAGGAATCAAAAAGGCCTCTCTAAAAGGGGTTGAGATTCCAGGTCTCTGGACCTCATCCTGAGCTGCAGAACTGCACAAGGGACCTTGCCCAAGGTGAGGGCCTAGCAGAGTTACGAGAAGGGTGTCCTCCTACATCCAAGGAGTGACTTAATCATTATTAATGGGGAGAACCCCCTGTGGTGAGCTACCCCACTGCCAGTCCTTATTTGTAGATATAATTATGTTGTGTGTATGAATATGTATGTGTGTATATATATATATATATATATATATATATATATATATATATATATATAATTCTGTTTATATGTACATTCCACAAGAAATGCCAGTGTTAATACAAAGGCACCTAGAGAAAGAGGCTGGATTTATTTTAAAAGGGTTTTGACCTTCATTTGACCTGAAGACTAGCTTGCTTGCCAGGAAATAGACAAGTACTTGTCAAAAAGCTTGTGGATAGATGATCAAAGGGGCATTTCTCATAGTTAACTGACAAAGGGAAACAGAGGTGAATGAAACGTTCAGGAGATATGGCAAAATCCATTTACCTGTCATAAACCACGCAGTTCAAAAGCAGAATACTTTGTTCCAGGAAACCATTATAACACAATTTATGAGGTAAAAGGAAAGAAACATCCTTCTAGCAAACCTATGTGAATTCTTAACACACTAATACCAATGGTGTTACTGCGGGACATTGCGACATCAGAGGACAGCTAGAAATTGTGTTGTGGGCCAAGTGCAAGAGGGACATCTACTGGCCTAAAAAGTTAGGACCAAACCCGGACTTCTGACAGGCTATATAAAGAGCTTGCAAACTGAAGTCTCTCTCTCTCTCATTCTTGCTGAGCATCCAAAACACACATTGTTCAGTTGGACTCTGCCTGACACTAGGAACAAAACTGCTGAGACTCAGTGTGGCTGCCAGGACTAAAGAAACTGAAAACTTTCATTTACTTTTTCTGGACTTCAAGTTACTTTGAAAATAAGGTAGCTAACAGTTTTCTTGTGTTTCCTTGTATATTTTCCATTTTTGTTTCTGTATACTGTAACCCAAATGAGTGTATTTTCTTTTTAGTTGTAACTGTATGATTATCCAGAGTTTAGAGGGACACCCTGGGTCCTCGTGGCAGAGGTGCAGTTGTTGGCTTTGACCGGTGAACTACACATCTTAGGAGATTTCTACATAAACTGGCTCTCCTCGTCCAGCTCACATACCCACCATGACATAGCCGTGCTGAACTTGATCCAAATGATCACAGAACCCACCTGCCTAAACCCTAAAACCAGTAACCATACCCTACTTGATTGGTCTCTCACCTCCCACCTGCATTGGCTCTTAGCTGCAGGCTTACTGCCTGACTCACTGACTGCCACATCATCTACTCTGTGTGGAAAATTCACAGGCCCAAGGCACCCCTTCCAAAAATCTTAATGGTTCGCTCCTTCAATTCCTTGGTCCTTCCATCACTCCTAAATGACATTTCAAACACTGACTGGTCATTCATATATCCCAAGCCACCTCTGCCAATGCTGCACTGGACTATTTCAAGTCCAAGTTCCTCTCGGTCTGGGACTATCCTGCCCCACTGAGATGTACGAGGGTATGAGGCTACCACCTGCCGTGGATCACCGCATAGTGGCAATCCTAAGGAGCAGGGACCTGGCCTGGAAATCTTTCAAATCTATGGACACCCTTTTGGCTTACCAAAAGTATAGCTCCCTGCGTAATGCATGCACAAGATGTATTTGCCAAGCAAAAGCATTCTACTTCAAATCAAACTTCCTCACCAATTTAAACCACCCCTCCAAATTCTGGAAAGTGATTCATTGCCTTTACCCCTCCTTCCCAGCCCCCACCCTGGCACTGCAAAAGAGCAGCTCAGCACTTATGGAACCTCTTGCTGTCACCACTGAATTCAACTCTTACTTCTCTACTTGCACTTCCTCTCTCGTGTCCTCTCTCCCAATCAACCAAAAAACCCCAACTGACCCATCAATCCCTCCCCCCTCACCAAGCCCAACCAGTCTCTTTCCATGCTTTCTCCTTCTGTCACATGACTCCTGCCAATGTCTGCAAGGCCCTGCTTGCCCTGAACCCTTCCAAGGGCAAATGCCCAACTGGATTAGATGCCAAGTTTAATTTCTGGGCTGTCCCTGCCATTGCCAGCCCCCATGACCTCCCTTTTCAACCTCTCCTTCACCCACGCTACTATCCCAGATGAGTGGAAACATGCCACAGTTATCCCACTGCCAAAAGGAGGTGACCCATCTACTCCTGGAAATCACCGCCCCATTTCCCTTCTCCCTATCTTAGCAAAAATCCAGGAACATTTAGTCCTCTCCCAGCTCTCCATCTTCCTTGACCACCTCCTTCTTCATGCCTTTCCAGTCTGGGTTTAGGAAGTCCCACTCTACCACCACCTCCCTCATGAGGCTCACTGACTCCATACTCACTGGTATGGATCATGGCCACATCACCTCAGCCATTTTGTTGACCTAGCAAAGGCATTCAACACTGTCTCACATCCCCTCCTCCTCTCCAAGCTCTCACTTGCTGGGTTCTCTATGGAGGCCACCAGCTGGTTCTGCTCCTACCTTATAGGTAGAACACAGTCTGACAGGATAGGTAATTCCATCTCCTCCTCACTACCTATCTCAACTAGTGTCCCCCAAGGCTCTGTCTTTGGCCCACTACTTTTCTCCATCTTCCTAAATGACCTGCCCTCTGCCTGCCTCCACACATCCATTCACATGTATGTGGATGATACAGTCCTGCATGCTACCGGCCCTCCTTCCTCTGATATGGCATCCAGGCACCAGCGTGACTTCAATAATGTTCAGCTCTGGTTTTGCTCTGATCAGCTTTTTCTGAATGCCAAGAAGACTGTCTTCATGACCTTCGGCACAAGGCAGAGACTCTCTCAGCTCCCCTCCCTCTCCTCCTTCCACACCCTAGACGGGACAATGCTGGAGGACAGATCCACCTTTAAATACCTTGAGATCTGGCTTGACCAGCACCTCGACATTTCTGTTCACACTGAGCACATCCACAAGAAGCTGCACCCCAAGCTGGGTGCCCTATAGTGCAACCATGGATGTATCCCACGTTGAGCTCACGAGAAATTGTGCAGAAAATGATCCTCCCTATCTTTGACTACAGCAAAGTAGTCTACAGTGCCAGTCCCAAAACTTCCCTATCCAGACTGGACCCCCTTTTCCACTCCTTCTGCTGTTTTGCTCTAGACTGCACTCCGGCACCCACCACTGTCTACTCTACCAATCCCAGTGCCTCCTGTCCCTCCATGACAGAAGGATGTCCCACTGTGCTCACTTTACCGCTAAGTACTGGACAAAGTCCCTGCCCCCGTACCTCTCCATGGCCCTGCACCTGCACTTGACTTTTTAATGCTCAGAATTCTGATACCCATTCCTTCCCATCCACATATGGCCACTACCGCAGGCCAAGCAGTGTTCTCTTATCATTTTCTTAGACTATGGAACTTGCTCCCCACAGATATACAGCATGCTTTCTCAGCACGTGACCTCAACCACCTCCTCCAAACTCACTTCGCTCCCACTTGCTCATGCAACTAGCCACCACCCAGCCTCTCAAAACCTGGGCCAGAGCATTCCTCTGGCATACCAGGCCTAGCTCCTAGTTAATCTACTGTTTATGATATACTGGGAGTGTCTACCTAGTACAACTTGTGATCTTTGTAATATCCAATTGAAAATGTTTATGCTTCTCATTGTAACTACTCAATTCCCCTTATTTGGGCACTTCTAATATCTTACAGTCTGGTTGTTATTTGTACTATATCTGTCTTATCTCCTTGTACCCCAGGACGCATCTGTAATTGAGCAGCCTGTCTGCTCAGTATGCCCTTGCTGGTTAAAGTTTTAAATAAGTAAATATTATTATTTAAGTATTTTAGTAACAACATTTGTTTTCCTAAAGAATATATGCCTGAGTGAGATGTCTATATTTGTGTGTGAAGTGTCGAACAGTATTAATAATCTGTGACAACTGTTAATTGTTTTGGGGTGTCACCATAAGCAACCAAATCAAGCAAAGAGTCTATAAGGAATCTGGAAGGATAGGGAGAATAACAGAGTCTGAAGGGATTTTGAACCAGGCTGTTGCATGTCCTGTAGGGAGAAGGCCAAATCAGGTTTTTCACTTCTAGCCCCGAAGAGAGTGTGATACCTGGGTCTTCCTCCTTTGTGTAATAGCCAAGGAAGGGTTCATATTTGGCCACAAGAATTGAGACTAGTATTGTGCCCTTATCCAGAGTTTAGAGGGATGCCCTGGGTCCTCGTGTCAGAGGTGCAGCCATGATCTTGGTGAACAGTCTAAAAAGACACAAGGAGGATAGCCCTGTTCCCCCCTGTCATGGATTGCACTTAGGGGTGGGCACTGTGAGCTCGGTGGACCTGACCCCCAGGAGTGGGTTTGTGACAGAGCTGGTGTGCAATGTTAAGATCAGAGAGATTTGGTTGCATAGTGTTCTGATTCAAGAGAAATTGGTGGCGCAGGCATAACAGTTGGATTCAAGCCCAGTGCATCAGATTGATAAACTGAAAACAGTCCACACACAATCAAGGCAGATATTTAAAAAAATATATATATATAATTTGGTCACAGTATAAACTTCTGTACCTGTTTTTTTTGGTGTAAACTAATGTAGCAGCAGTTAGGGAAGAAGATGGCTTCCATCTACAGTGAATACACTGCAGACTACCTAAAGCAGTTGTGTCAGAAAAGAAGGGTCCAGTATGAGGGGCGAACCAAAAAGCACCTCGTGGAGGCTCTCATGGCAGCTGATGAGCTAGCGGTTGCCCAGAACCTCAAGTCACTACCAGTGACTGAAAAGGACCAGAGCCTGGGCATGGGGGTGCCAGGATCCATTGCAGAGTCTAGTCCCAGGGAGGTGTACATCATGACAAGAAGGAACCCAGAGCCACAGAAGCAGGGGAAGGTCACCACAGGGCTGGAGCTGTAAGGGATCAGGCTGCAGCTGGAGTTAAGGAAACTGGAGCTGGCATTCAAGCAGAGGAAGTGCGAGATGGAGTTACAGGAAAAGGAGCAGCAGCCAGAGGTCGAGGAAAGAGAAAGCCAGCTTCAGAGAGAGAGAGAGGCCAAGGGAAGAGAAAAACAGTGGCAGTGAGAGTTTGAACTGGAAAAGTTATGACTCCAATGACCAATGCCAGAGGAGGTAAGTAGCAGGGGTGAACCTGAAACTTCAGAGCTGGGGTATAAGTTAAATTAAAATTAACAGCCCAATTTAAAGAGGGAGAGGATATGGATGCATTTTTGAATTCGTTTGAAAAGGACTGTATTCAGGCAAAATTACCCAGGGAGTCCTGTAGCTTCCCGATATCCCCACTACTTACTGGGAAAGAGCATGAGGTGCTAGGCCAAATGGACAATCAGGACAGTAGCGGTTATGAGAAACTTAAAACTGCTTTACTTAAAAAGTATGACCCAACTCCTGAAGCTTACAGGGTTAAGTTCTGTAAGCTCCGGAGAAGCCCTGACATGAGCTATGAGGAACTCGCCACAAAGCAACATCAGTTTTTGAAACATTGGTAGGAGGAAGTGGAAGCAAATTCTGTGGAAAAAATTGAGGTTATGTTGCTAGAGCAGTTCTTTTGGGCTTGCCCAGCAGAGCTAAAAACCCGGTTAGGGGACCGAGACCCCAAAACAGTGCAGCAGGCTACTGAGCTCTCAGATCACTATGCTAGGAGCAGGCCTGCTCTGAAAGGGAGTGGGGTAGGTGTGGTGGCACAGAAGGGGAAAAAGTGCACTTTCAGGGCAGCTAAAACCCTCACTGCCTCTACATAAAGGGGGACGCCCCAGGTTACAAAAAAAAAGGATTTATCGGATAAAAGAAATGATGAATGTTGGTTTTGCAAACAGCCATAGCATCTTGCTAGATTGTCCTAAAAAGGCACAGAGTGGACAAAGTGGTGCTCGAACAGAGTTGGGTGCACTGTGTATCCCTGAAAACATGCCTATAAACATGAGGGAGCACATACACCTGGTTACTGTAGAAGGGGCGCAGACCCATCAGTTAAGGGACATGGGGGGTGTCTCTTACCTTAGTAAAAGAGGATATGGATGGGCCTGAACAGCTTATACCTAATTAGTTTGTAACAATGAGGGGATTCACTGGGGAGAAGAAAACTCTGCCACTAGCTAGTGTTCTCCTGGACTGGGGGAGACAGGAGAGAGAGGGTGTATAGGGTGGCAGTGGCAGACAACCTTGCCCTGGATGTGATTATAGGGAACAATCTCCAGAAGGGGGTGGTGTGTGCAGTTACCCACAGTCAGATGGCAAAGGCTGATTGTAGTTCCCTGGACCCAATAGAAGCCCCTGTGGAAAACAATGGGAGGCTGGTTCTCTAGCCTGGGTCTCCTGAAATGAAGAGTAGTGAAAGGGAGGTAGGACTTCCCCAAATAGCATTTCACAAAACAGCTACAGAAGGTTACTCTGAAAAGGAAGGGGTAACCAATGGTCAGAAGGTTAGGGATGGCAGTGATCCTGAATGCTCTGATGCTAGAGCTTGGACCCCAGTTTAGGAACTGAAGGGGACATGTTCCATGCCTTGGGAAAGTGTGAAGAATTTGTAGCTGCTCAGAAGACTGATCCTAGTTTGGAGAGGCTAAGTGCTTGTGCAGAACCTGATAGGACACAGGCAGGTGACGTGAGACATGGAGTATTCTGGGACAATGAACTGTTGCATACAAAGGATGTAAGGACAGAGGGAGTGGTGATGGGCAGGTAGCTTGTCATTCCCCAAGAGTACCATGAGCAGTTGCTCAAGGTCGCTCATGATATGCCTATGTCCAGACATCTGGGAATCACCCACACCACGCAGTGATTGTCCCAGAATTTATATTGGCTCAACCTCACCCAGCAAGTGAAGGAATATTGCAGGTCTTGTCACCAGTGCCAACAAATAGGGAAGGCAGGTAGTAAAACTAAAGTTGCCCTAATTTTCTTGCCCACTGTGGAGGAGCCATTCCAGAGGGTAGGAATGGATATTGTGGGACCTATGAGTACCCCAGGCTCCTCTGGGAAGGCTTTTATCCTGACGGTGGTAGATTATGCCACCCAATAACCAGAAGCAGTTGCCCTCTGCTTACTTAGGATAGACAAAGTAGCAGATGCCTTGCTAGGGATTTTCTCCCATGTCGGGTTTCCGTAGGAAGTTATCGCTAATTGAGGGGGTACCTTCATGTCGGCCCTGATGAAGTGTTTGTGGGAGAAGTGTGGAGTGGTGCAGAGATGCAAGACACCTTATCACTCAGAAGCCAATGGGCTGGTGGAAAGGTTTAATGGTACCCTAAAATTGATGCTCCAAGCATTTGCTGAACAGAGTGGGAGGCAGTGGGAGAAAAACCTTCCCCACCTGTGGTTCACATACAGGGAGGTGCCCCAAGAATCGACAGGATTCTGCCCCTTCGAACTCTTACATGGACATAGAGTGTGTGGGCCCCTAGACTTAATCCAGGAAGACTGGGAAGGGAAGCATGCCACCCAGGGATCTTCCATAGTGGAGTATGTCCTAAAATTTAGGGAAAAGCTGAAGGAGCTTATGGGATCAGCCCAGAGTAACCTGTCAGTCGCCCAGGAGAAGCAAAAGGTCTAATATGACCGCAGAGCCAGAGCTCGCTCGTACAATGTAGGTCAGGAAGTCACGGTCCTAATCCCAGTCTGGAAGGAAAAGTTGCAGGCTGAGTGGGTGGGAACATACAAGATAGTCTGACAGGTAAATGACGTGAACTATATTGTAGAACTGCATGACAGGAGACGCACCCATAGACTGTACCATGTCAACATGATAAAGCCATATGCAAATAGGGCTGACACGGTATTTGCAGTGTGTAGTCCTAGGAAGGGGATGGACGAAGAAGATCCTCTACTGGACTTACTAGAGGAAAGCTAGTGGGAATCCTCTGTGGCAGCAATCAAACTGTCACCCCAGTTGACCCCAGAACAGCCCGAGGAAGTGAGGAAGGTTTTAGCAGACTTTGTCATGTTTTTGGCCAAGCCAGGATGTACCCCCTTAGTGACACATGACATAGATACCGGAACGCAATCAGCCATCTGACAGACAGCCTCCCAGGTGTCTGAGGCCATCCTAAAGGACATTAAGAGGGAGGTGAAGGAAATGCTGTATTTAGGGGGTAATCCAGAATCCCACAGCCCCTGGGCCTTACCCATAGTCCTCATTCCCAAGCCGGATGGCTCTACTCACTTTTGTGTGGACTATCATGGACGCAATGCAGTCACACAGTCTGACGCCCACCCAATGCCATGGACGGATGAACTACTGGACAAGTTGAGAGGGGGCGACATACCTAAGCACCACTGACTTGACAAAAGGGTACTGACAGGTGGAGTTAACTGCCAGAGCTAGGCCTTCATCACTCCAATAGGATTATTCGAGTTCAGGGTAATGCCTTTTGGAATGAAGAACGTCCCTGCCACCTTCCAAAGGTTGGTCAACCAGGTGTTAACATGGTACTGAAGAGTACACAGTGGCGTATCTGGATGATACTGCCATCTTCAGTACCAGTTGGAAGGAACACCTGTCCCACCTGAAGGAAGTGTTGGGCAGGATACAGAGGGCAGGGTTCACTGTCAAGGCTGAAAAGTGCTAGGTAGCCATGGCGGAGGTGGCATACCTAGGACAAGTAGTGGGGTGGAAGCAGCTTCATCCCAATCAAGGAAAGACTGAGGCAATAGAGGCATGGCCCAGACCCAAAACCCAGAAGCAGGTTAGGAGTTTTCTAGGGACCACCAGGTAAAAAGCACCCTGGCAGCTCCCCCATCTGGCTTGCTAAAGAAAAGAATACCCAAAAAGGTAAAGTGGGAGCCAGCCTGTAGAAGAGCCTTCTCGCATGGCTAAAGGAGGCACTGTGCAGTGCCTCTGTGGCCAGTCCAGATTACAATAAGCCATTTGTAGTCCAGACAGATGCCTCAGATGTGGGGATTGGAGCAGTCCTCAGTCAGACCTCTAATCAGGGAAAATATCACCCAATAGTGTACCTTTAACAAAAAGATAGTTCCCCGGGAGCAGGCATATTCCAAAGTTGAAAAGGAATGCCTTGCGCTGGTATGGGCCCTGAAGAAATTAAAGTCATACCTCTACAGGAGGCACTTCAAGGTACAGACTGATCTTAACCCCCTGGTGTGGCTAACTCAGATGGGAAAAATGGATGGTCATCTTTTAAGATGGAGTACTGCCCTACAGGCCTACGATATGACCATTACTCACAGGGCCAGATCGGCCAATGCCAATGCAGATGGGCTATCTTGCTAGTTAGAACAGTAGCTGAATTTGTGAAAACTTTACTGTGCATTAGGGGGAAATGTTCCCACAAATTCAGTCTAGGAGGGAGGGATGTGGCAAGCTAGCAACTGCCAGTCCTTATCTGTAGATATAATTCTGTTGTGTATATATATATATATATATATATATATATATATATATATATATATATATATATATATTATGTAATTCTGTGTAAGAAATGCCAGTATTAATACAAAGGCACCTAGAGAAAGAGGCTGGATTTATTTTAAAAGGTTTTGACTTTCATTTAACTTGAAGGCCAGCTTGTTTGCCAGGAAACTGACAAGTACTTGTCAAAAAGCTTGTGGATAGCTGATCACAGGAGTAATTCCCATAGCTAACTGACCAAGAGAAACAGAGGTGAATAAAATGTTCAGGAGATATGCCAAAATCCATTTACCTGGCGTACACCATGTACTTCAAAAGCAGAATACTTTGTTCCAGGAAACAGTTATAATACACATTATGAGGTAAAAGGAAAGAAACAACCTTCTGGCAAACCTATGTGAATTCTTAACACACTAGTACCAATGGTGTTACTGTGGGACACTGAGACATCAATGGACAGCCATAAATTGTGTTATTAGGAAAGTGCAAGAGGGACATCTACTGGCCTAAAAAGTTAGGACCAAACCCGGACTTTTGATAGGCTATATAAAGAGCTTGCAAACTGAAGTCTGTCTCTCATTCTTGCTGAGCATCTGCAACACACACTTTTCAATTGGACTCCACCTGACACCAGGAACAAAACTGCTGAGACCCAGTGTGGCTGCCAGGACTAAAGAAACTGGAAACTTTTTATCTACTTTTTCTGGACTTAAATTACTATGAAAATAAGGTAGCTAACAGTTTTAGTGCATTTCACTGTATATTTTCCATTTTTGTTTCTGTATACTGTAACCCAAATTAGTGTATTTTCTTTTCAGTTGTAACTGTATGATTAAAGTATTTTATTCAAAACATTTGTTTTCCTAAAGAATATCTGCCTGAGTGAGATTTCTATATTTGTGTGTGAAGTGTGGAACAGTATTAATAATCTGTGACAACTGTTAATTGCTTAGAGGTGTCACCCTAAGCAACCAAATCAAGCAAAGGGTCAGTAAGGGATCTGGAAGGATAGGTAGATTACCAGAGTCTGCAGGGATTTTGAACCAGGCTGTTGCATGTCCTTTAGGGAGGGTAACCATGCCCCCCCATCATTGATTGAACTTAGGGGTGGGCACTGTGAGCTCAGTCCCCCAGGAGTGGGTTTGTGACACCCCGGGTGAGAACAGCAGAGCTGTACAGGTCCACAGGGTGAACCTGGTCCTCACCTGTTGCAGTGACATCCAACAGCTCCAAAGAAAACTCCATCTCTGGGCTTCCATCCGACACCAAGTTGGGGTCACCACTGGCACTGTGCTCAGAATCAGTGACAGCCTCAGAGTCAGGATCATCCCCAGTCATCATGGCCAGCACCACTCGACACCATGGTCAGTGCTGACTTCGATGTCATGCCTGAAGCCATCACCAGTCAATGACATTACAGTTGAGGACAACCTCTGGGACATCAGTACCTTGCCCTGAGCAGGACCCAGGCAAGGGACCACTGCTGTCACCACCTCAGTCAGCATGTCCAGAGTCATCACCTTCCTCGGTGTAGCTAGTGACACCATGGACAATGACAACATCAAAACTGGCAACAGTGCAGACAACTGCCTTGATGCAGGTCCCTCTTCTGACTCCATGTACAGTGCCAGGGTGGGGTTCAGCATCATCCCTAATATCACCCACCATGCCATCACTGCAAATGGTGACAATGGTATAGGTGACACCAGAGGACAATGTTGGGTGTCCTTGAGTGTAGACCAAGCGTATAGCTGCGGTATCACCACCGGGGACATCTCTTGCTTTGGGCAGAGTGTGGAGGGTTCACAGTCAACCATCCAGAAGGGGTTGACTGTGCAACACATCCATCCACCGGAGTCTCCAACACATCCGCATGGTGAGTTCAAGGACAACTCTGTACTTCCATGGAACCAGAGATCCCAGGAGCAGGCCCAGGTGAAAGGCCTAATGACCTGATCTTAGATGCATGCATGAGAGGCCTGCCCACCAAGGTGGGGATCGGATGACCCCATCTCAACATATTGTCCTTGAGGGTACAGTGGTCCATGGAGAAGAAGGTATTACAAACATCCATGTTGTGCTCTGGTCCAAGACAAGCTGCATTGGATTGATGCCCGTCCAGACCAGCTATCAGTTTCCTACTGGGGCAATGGTACATATTTGGCAGCCATTGGATTTTCTTCAATGATTTTGCCCCTTTCTTATCAGACTTTGGCATCACAGTAAAATAAGTAATAAAGTTTATTGTTCGACTCTATGGTCTTTACAAGTTAAAAACATATATTTAAACATACTATTAAATACAAGATTCACTTTAGTAGTCCATAAAAAACAGTTTAAAATCATAGTCATCTGTAAGGCATACAGTACATCTTAGTTGGGTTATATACTTTTAAACACACAATTCTCCAATAAAATTTATATAGAACATATTCCCCCAGTACAGCAACATAACAATAACATCAAACTCTTGGGGCATTATATTTATTTCCCACAGCACTTCATAGAAGTATTTATAAAAATTATACATTTTTGTCTATGTTGCTGTTCCAGAAGCTCTATCCATAAAATTGTTACCGCTGGCCTTTAAAGGAGAAGACTACTGTATATTTCTGATTTGGATATGTCTGATGTATTTATTATACATTACATCAGTTACTGTACATATGTCAATAACAGATCAGTCATGTCTGCTGTTGCAACACATATCTAGAGTCTGAGGCTCTGACACAAGGTAGTAAAATGTCAAGCAAGCCTCCATTTACATGCAAATGGGTCACTTGTAATACAGCCCCTCCCATTCCCTGATGTCACTGCAGCAACAGTGCAGAAGAACACATAAGGGTATCAATGCTGTCTATCCTAATTTTAGTTTAAGTTTGCAATGACTTAAGACAGTTCTGTCATGCAACTCACACAGGGAGTAGTTCTTGTAGCCTTAATAATGCATGTGTAGAGCAAATAATACATTTAATAGTATTTCTTTCACAGGAAACGGAATTTGCTTCTTTGTACTGCACATTTCTTTCTGTGAGACAGTTGCAACATGTTGTAGAGAGCAGTAGAAAGAATGAACGAGTTAATCAATCAAACAGTCAATCTAGCAGTCAATAAGTCAATCAGTATTGCACCAGGTGAACACCTTTGAGAAGATTAATTTATAAGGTAGGCCTGAGCAGTTTCCCAAAGGATCACACAAGACTGAATTCCTCCTTTGCACAAATTATACACCCCTCTTTCAGCAGCCTGAAAGTGGAGAGCTAGATCACTTACTTTATAGAGTGCATTGTTTTACATTTCAAATGCTCCTTACATTTAGGTTTCTGACTGGAAATACCAAGACACAGAATGCATATGACATGGGAGGAATGAAGAATGAGCTAAGCAAATACAGAGCACTACAAACACTGAGACTGATTAGTTTCTTTACCTACAACAGCTGAAGTGTAGCATCTGATTTGTGAGGGACATCCTACTTCAAATGCAGGCATTACAAAAGGGGGGGGGCTGCCACAGCTTGTTTTCAGTACCTTCAAAGTGAAGTGCTGTAACTCACACATCACTGCTAATGATTTATAATCTGAATGGGGGCACTTTTAAAGTCATGGACCTGAGGGGCCATCACAGTTCACAAGGAGGTAAGGGGAACTTGTTAAGGGTTAGAGAGTAAGAGACTTCAGTAGAATTTGAACCAGAGTTTCCCAGTTCTTGTGCACGTGCTTTGACCAGTAGATTATCCTTCTTCCATATGCTGCAGCTGATGTCCTGGTAACCTATTGCTTGTTATAGCTGAACTCTTTATTGCCTTACATCAGCCATCCGATCACTGACTGCCTAGTTACAAAGGGAAAGGGGCAATTTTGCAAGATTGTGTTTCACTGCTGGTGTCAATCAAAACAGAGAATGCTAACACACACAGAACATAATGCAACAGCTATATAATACCACATAAGACTCTTGTTGTACCCAGAGTCACTGATTGGGTAAACTATTTTTGCAAACATAAACATTAACACAACACATACAGGCACTTCCTTATAGGCATACTGTATATACACATAAGTCAAATCAGTGCTGCATCACAGTCACATGGTGCTAGTCCCTATTAGACCTGCACTTCAGGATGTGCACAACACTTAAAGGGTTCCTCCATTGCTCAAGTGGGGAACCAAACATTGTGGGTTCTGT
This sequence comes from Neoceratodus forsteri, assembly GCA_016271365.2. Lineage (NCBI taxonomy): Eukaryota > Metazoa > Chordata > Ceratodontiformes > Ceratodontidae > Neoceratodus > Neoceratodus forsteri. Next base: position 1,519,566,568 of record CM028131.1, read on the forward strand.
TTACTGGCGGAACAGCATTTAGTGCAGCATCATTATCTGTTGCTCTGATGACATCATCCTCCAGCAGCATTGATAGTAAAATGGAGCACAAACACATTGATAACTTCTGGGGGCTGTATATTTTTATTTATAATCTAGATTTGGACAGCAAAAGGACTGCTGGCAACTGGAGGAGGCACACAACAGTTACACATAAGGAGTTGGGAAAATATAGATGTGAAACTATGGGAGACTTCCCCTTTAAGCAATTTTTCACCTTTCTTATTCGTGCCACACTTGCAAAAAAAAAAAAAGATGCCATAGTTTTAATTAATGAGTCTTCTGTATACAACAAAATTTTTGTTAAAGTCACCTTGTTCACACCTAACTCATCTAAATTATCACCATGAAAGATAGAATCAATGAGGATCTTAATTTACTAAACCAGGTACAAGACCATAGTATAGGCAATAAACTGTCCCCCTTCATCACAATCACAGTTCACAGGAGTATTCTGGGATTTATTAACTCTTGCCATTAATATCCTACTAATAAATGTTTCAAATTTAAACCTCGTGAAATTTACCCTTAACTCTTGATCCATAAGTATGTCCATACAGTGCTATAGTTTAAAATCGTTTTCATTATTTTTGGAAAACCAGAGAGAATATCTGGAGTCTTTTATTTTTTCTCTATCTTTATCCAGTATTCTCTGATTTTTTATCTGGATGTATTTTTTGTATTGCACACTTAAGAATTATATTTTTATCAAACTGGAGCTTATATCTCTCTAACATCTTGTATATCTCATTAAGCCATCTTGATTTACAACAGCCCCTAATATCCCAATTAATCTTTTCCTTAAGACAGATCTGTTTTTCTATTTGTAGGCAACTTTGTTAGCCTAAGCCAATAGTTAAGTTTTTCTGTATCCGTTATAGCATTTATACTTTCCAGACCTACCTCAGCATGCATATAGGAGGAAGGAAATATCCGAGAACTCCCATTGTTTTCCTCAATAATTTATGCATGGGTACCATTAATTTCTCTCTGTGTTTAGTATCCCAGATTTCTTCTGCATAACCTATTTGAGCAGTATATTTTGCCCTTATGGCTTCCAAAAGTGGTTTTATGGGCATGCCACCATATGCATGATTGAATTTCCCCAAGGCAAAAACAGTTTTCCTTGCTGCATTCATGACCTTTTCAATGTGCTTACTCCATATGCTGTTTGTGAAAAAGCATAATCCTAGGTATACACAAGAGTTAGTTTTTGCTACACTTTCTGTTCCTAGAATCATTTCCCTTTTACCTTTCACCCAGATACCCAGGTTTTGGCAATATTTACTTGTAGTTTTATCTCTTTTGTGTTTTGTTCAAGATAATCTATCTTTTTTTGTAGTCCTCTTTTTGTGAGTGAGAAATAAAAATTATGTACCTACCGCAATTCTTGATCTTCTTGGACAAGTCTCCACCACTCATTCACACTGATGGGACTACGCTGGAGGTGCTAGGACCAAGTGGGAGCCAAAAATCTTCAGGAGGGCTGGCACCGAGGTAGGGCCATGTGGAAACGGTCCTGCAAGCTCGGCTTGTGCTGTATAGGCCACCTCGGCGTTGACCCTCTAACCACCTCAGTACCTTTTTTTACCAAGGAGGTGCAATGTAAACTAACCTAGTGAAACTAACCTATGTGGGACATTAGATAATCCATAAGGGTCAACACAACAGAGTTTGCACGGCCCAGCCCTCGAGGGAGTGAAGATCAAAAACAGGATAAGTGAGCTCGGGGGATGGAGGTTGGACGTGTGAATAAGAGGTGGATACTTCATCCAAGAAGATCAAGAATTATGGTAGGTACGTAATTTTCATATCTTCCTGTACATAAAGTCTCCACCACTCATTCACACTGATGGGAGAGTACCAAGCTAAAATAATCCCCCAAGAAGGGCGGCAGGAGAAAGAGGAGCTCACTTAGGACAGAAGTCCATTCAGGATTGTCCTGCCAAAAGATGGATGCTGTCTGGTATGGACATCCAAAGCATAATGCTTCACAAAGGTGTGCACTGAGCTCCAAGTAGCTGCATTGAAGATGTCTGCAATGAGCACATTTTGAATTTCTGGTAGATGCCGTGACTGCCCTGGTAGAGTGAGCGTATACTCTGCGTTCCAGTTTAACTTGTGTCATGGAGTAACATTGGCGAAGATATGCCATTAGCCACGCCGAAATACATCTTATAGCAACAGACTGACCCAGCCAGGTCATGCTGAAGAAGACAAATAGTGTAGATTTGCAGATCTCTTTAGTTATGTCTATGTAGAACGCTCTCCCTCATTCTGGAAGATCGCAAAGTAGGTCGGAAGACCCAAGGGCTGGTTCAGATTGAATTCAGAGACTACTTCAGGGAGAAACTTAGGGTGAGTTCTAAGAACCACCTTGTCTTTGTGAAATAAAGTATACGGAGGATCTGTGACCAGTGCATGTATTTCAAACACTCTGCAAGCGGAAGTAATGGCTACAAGGAAGGCAGTCTTCCAGGTCAGGAACTTCAGCTCACAAGTTGCTAGGGGCTCGAATGGTTTACAAGTGAGCATGTCTAGCATGAGGTTAGTGTCCCAGGCAGATACCGGTCTTCTGAATGGTGGCCTAGTATGAAGTATACCTTTAAGGAACCTCTTAACCAAAGGTAACTGAGCCAGAGACATGGAGTGTACAGGCTCGTTGTACGCTGAGATTGTGCAGAGGTGAACCTTCACGGTTGAGTACTGCAGTCTTGTATTTAACAGGTCCAGAAGATACTTCAGAACTTTGTTAGGTGGGCAGGAGAAGGGGTCCAGGGAGGACTTTGCACACCAGATGGAGAACTATTTCCACTTTGCCACGTAAGTTTTTCTAGTAGCCAGCTTGCATGCTGCTAGAAGAATGTCTGAGACCCTAAGTGAAACATCAAACCTACTCACTTCTATCTCCTCAGGAGCCAAGCATGGAGGTGAAGGGATCTCAGGTTGGGATGGACCACTGGGCCCTGGGTGAGCAGATCCATTTGAAGTGGAAGCTGTCTTGGTGAAGTTTCCAAAAATCTGTTGATTAATGGAAACCAAATCTGATGAGGCCAGAATGGGGCAATGAGGATCATTCTGCCCCCTTGTGCCTCCAGCTTGAGCAGTACCATCTGAACTAAAGGAAGAGGAGGAAATGCGTACAGAAAGTGTCTTGTCCAGTGCAGTCTGAATGCATCCTGACAGTGGCAGGTTCTGGATTTCTGGAGCAGAATAGAGGCAGTTTTGAGTTGCGTGGGGATACAAAAAGGTCCAGGTCCGGTGTGCCCCACTCTTCGAAGAGTGATTGCAGGATGTTTGTGTCGAGTGACCACTCATGAGGATCCATTTCCGTTCTTCTGAGATGATCTGCTAGATAGTTCTGCACTCCCAGAAAGTAAACCACTTGGATCAGGGCTTTGTGCTCCAGGCAACATTCCCATACTCTTATCGCTTCCCTGCACAGGGGTAAGAGTATGCTCCACCCTGTTTGCTGATGTAGTACATCACTGCTTTGTTGTCCGTTTGAAGGAGAATGATCTTGTGACAGAGAATGTCCTTCAGAGCTCAGACTGTGTACAGGACAGCTCTCATTTCCAGGATATTTATGTAGAGTTGAGACTCGTCCAGATTCTATTGATTTTGGGTGTGGAGATCTTAACAGTGAGCTATCCATCCAAGTAGGGATGCATCCATGGTGATGGAGATCTGAGATTCCAGTGGGCCAAATGGAAACCCTTTTAGAAGGTTGTCCTCTTGAGTCCACTAGGCGAGTGACCATTTTAGAGGTTCCATCACCTTGATGTGAAAAGACTGGGGATGTATGGTCAGGGACCACTGAGTACTGAGCATCCACTGAGTAGTCCTCATGTGAAGGTGAGCCAGAGGCACAGTGAACACTGAGGATGCCATGAGACCCAGCATCCGCTGCATCGAGAGGGCTTGAACAGAGTCGTTCTCTCTGATTAAGTAGGCCATCTGAAGGATGTTGCTCCTCCTATCCTCTGGAAGGAAGGCTTTTGCATTGGAGGTATCCAGAAGGGCTCCTATGAAGAGGAGCTGTTGGGAGGGTTGTAGTTGTGATTCTGCTAGTTTCAATAGAACTCCCATGGACATGAGGAACTTGGAAGCCATAACCATGGCTTCCTGTGTCTGTTGTCTGGAGGGGCTTGCTAGTAGCCAGTCATCCAGATATGGGAACACTTGAATTAAGTTTCCTGAGATGTGCTGTGAGGACTGCAAAGCACTTTGTAAAGACTTGAGGTGCCAAAGATAGCCAAAAGCCCTGAATTGGTAGTGCTGACTCAACACCACAAACCGGAGATGCTTGTGGTTTGGGTGTATGGGAATATGTTGGTAGGTGTCCTGCATGTCCAGGGAGGCCAACCAATCATTTAGATGAATCAGAGGTAAAAGAGTACTTAGTGATATCATCCTGAATTTCTCCTTGTAAAGAAATTTAACTTCCTTAGATCAAGAATAGGGTGCATGCTGCCTGTTTTCTTTGGAACTAGGAAATAATGGGGGTAGAAACCTGTGTTCTGTTGATCCAGCGGAACTACTTCTACTGTCCTGTTGTTCAGAAGGCCTTGAATCTCAGAAGCAAGAAGGTCTGACTGAGAGATATACAGCTTAGGCTGTCATTTGGGTGGATGATCCAGAGGTGTTTCTGAAAGATTTAGAGAGTAACCCTTGCAGATTATCCTGAGCACCCATTTGTCTGACATGATTTTCTTTCGCTGGTTGTAAAACTGAGTCAGATCCCCTCCTACTGTCCAGGAGGAGTGTCCCTCGGACAGCTGAGGTGGGACTTGGGCCGGAATCTCAGAGAGTGGCACTAGGCGCTTTCGGGCCCTGTGCATTCTGCTGCATTTTCTTTTGTGGCTAGGGGCTTGATTTTTGTTGAAGCCCCCTCTGCCTTTGCCACGAAAGGTCTGACAGTTATGAAACTGCCACCGATTCTCACCCCATTGAGGGAGAGCAGAGGGCAGCCTGGCTGTTTTGATAGCCATTCAAGTTTTCTATGTGGCCTTGACTGCCTGCTCGATCTGAGGGCCAAACAGATAAGTTCCATCAAATGGTAAACTCATAACTCTTTGTTGGGCATCATTTGTGAAACCCGAGGTATGTAACCACGAGTGGCATTGGGTGCATATACCAGCCGCTGCTGCTCTAGAAGTAGTGTCAAAGGTGTCCATAGCAGCCTTAAGTTGCTGATTGTTGGACTGAAGGCCTCTAGTAATGGTCTGGAGAAGCTCTGTGGTAACTTCTGACTCTGGAAGAGCTTCCACAGTGGCTCTGTGCTACAGCCAGAGGGTATACTCATACTGAGAGAAACAACCCTGGTAGCTAGCAATGCGCATACCCAGGGTAGAGGCAGTGAAAAATCGCATTGCCAAAGTGTCAGCCTTATGAGATTCCTTGTTTACTGGATGGGCTGTAGATTCCTGATAAAGGACGACTTTGTCATTCTCTGCCGAGACAACTATGGCATCAGTGAAAGCTTGAGAGGCCAAGATTGGTCCATCCTTAGGGGGGCTGTACTTCCTGTCTATGGATTTAGCCAAGGAAGGAATAAGTGCCGTATTATCCCACACCATTTGTGAGAGTGTCTCAAGAGAGGGCTGCACAGGAGGAGTCAATTCCACAGGAATATCCGGAATGTGCAGATACTGCAGATGCAGCAATTTTCCCGGATCAATCTCTGAAGTCTGGAGAGAGAGAGAGAGAGAGAGAGGAATTCATGTTCTTTAACAGAGATTTAAAGGAAAGGTCCTCGACCAGAGGCTCTGCTCAAGGAGAGGGTTTATTTGCCACTCTGAGAGAAGAATCGTCAGAGTCGTCTCCTAATCGAAGATCAGGATCAGACTCAATATCGTCTCCTACTAGCCCGGGAGGGATAGTATATATAGAAAAGGGAGGAAAAAAAGGAGGAGGTGCTCCGTGAATCGGAGTCGAAAACCCTGGTGCCCTAGGTGGCGCCGAATGCACAGACAGCACCAGCACAGGATGCGGCACCAAAAGAGAAGACAGGAGTCAAAGGCAGCACTGCCCTAGGTGCTGCACAAACACCAGAGGACCACAACCCACAAGGAGGCAGATCTGACAAAATTAGTAGGAGAAAATGGTACCTGTGCTGGCCCCTGCGCCAGAGCGTGGCATTGACAGCACCGGAGAATGCGTCGCATGACTAGGAAGCAATGAAAGCTGTGTTTTCAGCAGGGCTTGGTCTGGTCTGCCACCCTCTATGGACCAGACCAAGCCCTGCTGAAAACACAGCTTTCATGCAAAGTCTCCCTACCATCACTGATTCCGTTCATGGTCAACTCCATCGAAGATGGGCTGAATAAATAAAAAATCAATACTGAACAACTATAGCTGCTGACGTATAGATGTGAAGATTTGACTCACGGCGGGCGAGCAACATCGTCACTGAAGTGCACTCGACAGCAGGAAAAAAGGAACTGAGACTGTTGGAGGGTCGACACCAAGGTAGCCTATATGGCGTGAGCCAAGCTTGTGGTGCTGTTTCCATGTGGCCCTACTTTGGTGCCGGCCCTCCTGAAAATGTTTGGCTCCCACTTGATCCTAGCACCTGCAGTGTAGTCCCATCAGTGTGAATGTGGTAGAGACTTTATGTCCAGGAAGATCAATATAATATCATCAGCAAATGCCAAGATGGCACAGTGTTGTCTAGTATTTTAGGTGAGTCAGGGTCCAATAATTAAAAATCTCTAAGAAGAGTATCAATATAAATAGAAAAGAGGGTAGGGGCAAGGACACAGCCTTGTCTTACCCCTCATTATTTTTATAGATTGTGTTAACTGCCCATGTACCCCATGCGCATTTTTGCCCATGTTCCTTCATACAAGTTACTTATAATATGAATCAACTGTTTGTGTATTCCTTATTTGCTGCTGTATTCCATAAAATAGGTCTATTAAATGTATCAAAAGCTGTCTTGAAATCTATGTATAGGACATACAGCTTTTGCTTTCTTAATTGTATATACTTTTCAATTAAATGTGAGAAGATAAAGCAGTTATCCAATAGTATTATATCCTTCTCAAAGTCCAGCTTGAGAATTACCTAGTCCTCCTACTCTCTCCAAATCTACAAGTAATTTTGCCAAAATAATTTTAGAGAATATTTTTAACAAAACATCTAGGAGACTTACAGGTCTATACATTGCCAGGTCTTGGAAGCTCCCTTTCTTGTGAATAGGGATATAATAGCCCCCTTCCAAGAAGACAGAAAATATGAACTTCTGCTTATCTTGTTGAAGGAAATTAGAAATAAATCAGTCCATGGGTCAGGGCTAGCCAAAAACACCTCAGCTGGAATATTATCTGGTCGAGGTGCTTTATTTTTCTTCATAGTTTTGAGGGCAATATATACACCTTGTCTAGTTATCAAAATATCATTGGCAATATTTAAAGAAGTCGTCTGTTTGTTCTGAATTATCAATAAACATTTCTGAATAGTATAAAATCCATTGCTCCTCTTGTATAAATGTATCTATTTTAGTTTTAAACTTGCTGGAGTCTTTAGCCACCAGGGTCCAGAAAGTTTTTGCAACACCTGCACGGATGCATTGGAGCACCTCTACTCAACTGTCCCAGTAGAATTGTTGCTGTTTTTTATTCAAAAAATTGTTTATATATCTTTCTTTGTTGGTTTAATTTGTTGAATTTCTGAAGATCCTTCGCATAACTTGTTGCCCTTATTTTGGCTGTCAAAGCAGCCTTTTTTCCTTATATTCTTTATCAAACCAAGTGTTTTCCTGTTTGTTATTGTTTTTTTTACTGGCACTTGTTTGTATAACATCTTACTCTATCAAAAATGGTCACTGCTATATTCCATAACTCCTGTGCTGTGAGATTTTCAGGATATCTTTCCAGGGTGTGAGATAAAAAAAATGCTATGTTTGTTGTTATCCAAGTTTCTAACTCTTTGCTCCATCTAAGCCTTTTATTATATCTAAGTTCCTGTATGCCCACTTCCCTAAATTGCTCGATTGATTACAAACTTTGTATCCTGTTTTCCCCCATAAAAGGATTGGTAAGTGGTCACTTTCTGAAAGTACTGCAACTTTTAGGGCATTCTATCTGTCTGTTACCTGACCAAATTGCCAAGTCCAGTAAGGACATTCCAGAGGTTTTAATATATGTAAAATTTCCCTGGCAGTCACCTTGGAATCTACCATTAAGCGGGTAAAGGTTGCGTATATCTAACAGTTCTATTAATCTTCGCCCTGCTTTATTAATTTTCTGGTCCATAATTCTCCACAATAACCAAGTTGTCACAGTGTGTCCGTGACAAGCGTTATTTAATAAACCATCATAGGGGCCTATCCTGGCATTTAAATCCCCCTAAGAATAAAATATCAGTTTGTGGAAGTTTTAATCTTATTTCAGATATTGCTTTGTCCCAGTCTTTCCAAATACTCTATAGTATTTTGATTGTCTAGGGTGTATGTAAATATTAAACTTTATTACAGATGTTGCTAACTGCTGCAAATTGTATTGCAACAATTTTTTTTCCATATATAATATTTTTTATGTTTCCCTAATCTTATACATAAGCGATAATACCCAACAGGGTGGGCATTATTGGGAAATACTGGACTGCCCAGGGGTGTAATGAGGCCCGATACAGAGGGCCTTTTAGCCCCTGGAAGGTCTGTTATTTCCCAATAATGCCCACCCTGGAGGGTATTATTGAACTTAGAAAATGGGCAAGTTATTTTTTTATGTTTTAAAAAATGTACTTTTATATTTACATGTTAAAACTTACTTTTTGTGGTAAAATAGTTCCTCCACCTACATTAGAGCTGGTTGTCATGGTTGCCCTGCCTTACAGGTAGATATTGTTAGTCAGAGTTGCTTTGATTGTTTACTGACCCTCCCCCCAACACATATACACACACACACACACACACACACACGTAGATTCAGATTTACAGAATGTGTATTGGGTGGCAGATTTTTGTTGGGAATTAAATCTGAGTGAGTGGCAGTGTGGGGGCCACACACTAACAATCACAGCAGACTGCCATTAGGAGAAAGGCACATGAGAGAACTGCCGTTTAAACTGAGCGACAGATGGACGGAAATGTATCTGTCTTAAAGCGCAAAATAAAAAAGGGAGTTTTTTTGCTTGATTTCAAATGTGACCACCGATTGTTTAGTTTTTCTTTGGTCTCCCGCTAGCATTTGGAGGAGTGTGAATGCGCGGTCGGGAGAGTGGTGCCATCAGGAATGAACATGGCTATGAGAAAATCGATTTTTCTCTTCCTGACTGCAAAATAGCTGCAGTGTGTTCTTTTTTCTCTTTTTTTTTTAAAGCAGACAGCTGCCACTAAAATAAGGGGTGTTGGGGTAGCACTAGTAGCTCTCGGTAAGTGAGCTAAAAACATGGCGGCTATTTCAAATTGTATCAGGTGCTTTCGGCCAATTAGAAAGCAAGCTGGGCACCACTGTAGAAACGTATGCGGTTTAGTGGGACTTGGACTGGCGCTTATTTTTTACTGGGCACTATTAAAAAATAATTGCCCAACTTTGCTGCCATGTCAGCCAATCAGATTTGTGTGTTTACTTAAGCCATTTTCTAAACATTATTAATCCACCAGATGCTCTGCCTGACTTTTTTTCATTCACAGCTGAAGAATGTACCATATCATATCTGTTTAACAAAACAGTGTCATCTTTTCCATGCCAGGTTTCTTTTAGGCAAATAATATCTGCTGTTCTTATATGCTCTCTCCAATCTTTATCATTCCATTTTCCTGCAATGCCAGCTATGTTCCATAACATTACCAAAAATCTCTCATCTAAAGAAGTGGGTGATACCACAGTATTATCATCAGTTAAAAGTCAATTTCTAGTCCCATCACCAACCTGATCAAATACTAAATTACTATATGTGTTTCCACATTTATATTGTTCTCTTAAATGTTCTAATATATTAGTTTGTGTAGGAGTTGGCTCAAAAACATCTATGGGGTCCATCAAATGTAGTCCCAATGTGTCAAGGATGTTGCTTTTTTTTTTTTAAACAATTCCTGGGTCAGTTTTCTATCCCTAACCAACATGTCAGTTCGTGATGAGCCGTTAACTTTTTCACTCTGAGTATACCTTGGTAACCCAATTGGATTTTAAGCACATTGGCAAGAAGACTACAGATTGAACCTTTTAATCTCCAATTATTTTCTCTATTTACACTTGTCGTTCCATACATACTCAAGATTACTGGAGCTTCAATCTCCCTGGCTGATGGTTTATTTATTCATTTATTCATTACAAACTGGGTTTTCAACCTTTGAGTCAAAAACTAATTTACAAAGGCACCTCATAGCGGGGGGGGGCAGACATCAAGACAGTTATTACAGTGCAGATTAAAACAGACAATAATATTACATGTGCAGTAAAAGGAACATTTAACATAGATACACTTAGGTTACATAATGTTGTAGTTTGTATGTTACTTAGGTTACACAGTGTTACAAAACTGTGAGTTACACTCATGGATATAATAGGTCCTTAGAGAGAAGACAGCAGATTACATCCCTGTTTGGAACTAGTAGGGTAGGTGTGGGTCTGGGAGAGGGAGAGGTTGTCCAGTGGACGTTGTCGAGCCAGGGGGCAAGGCGGGCGGGTACCACAGGTTACAATAGGGGGTTAGTTGCACCTACAACAGCGGATATTAAAGATATGATTCCCGAAGGGCTGTTTTGAAGGAGCCAATTTTTGGCAAGTTGGAAATGCAGCTAGGGAGGGAGTTGAACCAGGTGGGGGCTCAGTAGAGGAAGGATCTCTGGGCAAGAGAGGTCTTGGTTCTGGGCACCTTGAAAGTGGCCTTAACAGAGCTATGGGTGGTGACAGACGATGATGACTGCTGTAGAGAGGTGGAGACCCGGGGAAGAGTCCTAGCAGTGATTTCTTAGTGAGAAGGCAGGTCTGGTAGAGCAGTCGCTCCTCAAAGTTGAGCAGATTGGTGGTAGCATAGAGAAAGCAGGTGTAAGTGCGGCTGGGGGCACCAGTCAGGAGCCTACAGACCTTACTGATGGAGAGTTGGATTTTGGAGAGGGCAGTGTTGTCAGCTGCGGCATAGATTGGCAAGCCATAGTCCATGAGGGACAAGATGGAGGAGGTGAATGGTCAGCCTAAGGGCAACCTGAGGCAGAAAGTCCCTGTGTCAGTATAGCAGGCCAATCTGAGAGTTAATGGCAACTGACAGGGCATTAATGTGGGTGTGGAAGGAGAGGGCAGTATCGAACATGATGCCTAGGTACTTGTATGTGGTTACTTGTTCTAGCGGGTGAAGAGTGCTGGGGATAATCAAGAGGGGGGTATTTTTAGCTTTATTTTGGTGGTGGGAGAAGAGCATTAATTTGGTTTTCTTTAGGTTAATGACCAGTCTGTGGTCGCCGAACCACCTTTCAGCTTGGTTGTAAACTTGCTGGAGAGATAACTGGAGGGAGGTGAGATAGGACTGAACATTTCTCTATTTGGAAAATTAACTAATAACTCCCTGTTTTCTATTAAATCAGCATTATACCTATTATGGTTAGCTATTTTAGGGGATTCAAAGTTAGCTTTGATGGTATTAATCCATCCATCCTTGCTCTTTCCTATATAAAGAATATCCCTGGGTGTTAGTTCAAAATCTTATAGAAATTTGTTAATCAGATAATTCCTTAGGTCTTCGTTAAACAGTAGTGGCCATTCGTCAGGTCTGGTAAACCTTAATAAAGGCTGTTTTTCCTCCGTTTTACTTTGATTGTTGTCCTCTGCCAGCAGGATATCTGCTCCAATATTAACAATGTTTGTTTTCCTTATGCAGTTACACTTGCTATTTATCATTCCTTCGTGTGTGTTTCTTTCACCAAGTATATATCCTTCTGGACACATTTGCTTTAGGGCATTAACTTTCTTTTCCAAGGTTGCTAGGTGTTGACTTAGATTTGATGATAAAGCCATCACATCGCAGTTAGAGCAGAAATTAGATTTACGTTGTCTGAACTTAATTGCACCACTGCGATATGATTCAGTATAGTAGTTACTCCTTGATCAGAGTTCTGTTTGTTATTAAGTTTCTTGGAACTCTGTTTTTTATTCTTACTTGCAACCTTTGTTCCCTGCAACTTTTTTTTTATTATTCAGCGGATCTTTCTCTTTTTTTTCCCTTAGATTTTTCCTCTGTGGTTTAGTGCTAGTAACGGATATATCTAGAGTTGTAATGTCTGGTCTTTTATAATTTGCGGCAGTTTCTGGGATCGTTTCCACTTTTGTACAAATTACAGAGTTTGCTGGAGGTGCTGGAAAAACTGCTTAAACTTTTTTTTTCCAACTGCCACTAATTTGCCATTATCTGCAGTATCGTATCTTGTATTCTCAATTTCATTTTTCAAGACAATTAGCTGCTCCATAACTAACAAATTAGCTGTGTATTGGTGCCCCATATAAGCTAGCAGTTATTCACTAAGAGATATAGGTACATATTGTGGTTTCTCCTTGTTCTGACTTTGGTTGCCCTCTTGCCTACTATCTGGTCCTTTAAGGTTATTGCTGGCTGATTTGTATAGTATCATATTTTCTCTGTTCTCAGTAGTTAACTGACTCTGATTATAGTTAAGTGCAAGTTCTTTTATCCCTTTTATAGTTCTGTTAAATTTATCGTTAACTTTGCCGAGTTCTGCACCTGAAACCAATAATACATCACTTTGTTTTAATGGGTTATCAGGCATCCTTGTGCCCATGCTAGGAGTTTTATTACTTTTAGAAACATCATAGATGAAATCTATGTCTGACCCATAGCTAGCATTAAACGAGGCTTCATATTCAAAGCTTTCTCTATCCCCTACGGTGCTGGACTCCAATAGTAAATCACTAGTATCACACAGAAAAAATGTAGCACTCATGCCAGCAAAGTCCACTAGTAATAATCCCAAAGAACACTAGTGGAAACTTTTGAGCCTTTTGTAAATTTATTTAGTGACAAAAGGACAAAGAATAATTCCAGAGGTTAATCACCAATCACCCAGCGCTTCGACTCCTCATGAGTCTTCCTCAGGGGTGTGGACAGTGAACAGGAAAAACATACTTAAATATACATGAATGCATGACGTCACAGAAAATGTGTTACATCATTAATCACAATGGACCTACTACAAATGTCTGAAATTCATCTGAAAATTCCATAATAACACTACATGTGTTCTTTTGTTGATAACAGTTTACTATGTACAATTAACCAAAACCCTTAAAAAAGAAATATATAAAAAAATGTGTAACAACATGGTTATGTTCAAACTGAGAATCCACTCACAAAATGGCTCTTAATGATAACAGGTTCAGCTAAACAGCATTCACTGTTCAGTTCATTCCATCATAGGATCTGTAGAAGTAACTGGTAATCCGATAAAAAGATCTGTAATAAGAGCCAAAATGAGCTGCAACTCTAAATGTAAACATTGTATAGACTTTACTAGTGGCATTCCATTTCTGGAAGGATGCATTTTCCTTATTTAAAACAATGGTGGCAGCCACAACATCCAACTGTATTTTATTACCAGCTCAAATGAGTCTGGATCCAGAAAACAGAGTGTCCCATCTGTTGGTTTGAAAGAAATCTAAAAAGGAAAGAAAGGAAAATAAAGGTTAATTTCTCAAGTAAATACACTTAATAAAGAGAGTATTAAGCATCAAATATCATATCATCGCAAATCAAAAAAACTTGGAATGAATGTATCAAATCACAGCTTCAAGTAGTATAAGGAAGAAGGAAGGGAAAGAAAAGGGAGAAAAGGGGAAGGGTGTGTGGGAGGGGCGGGGAAAAGGGGGAAGGTGAAGAGGAAAGGAGGGAGGGAAGAAAAAAGAGAAGGAAGGAGGAAGGGGAAAAGAAGAAAGAAAGAAAAGGAAAGGAAAAGGGGGAAGTGGAAAGGGGGGATATCGATTTCACAAGAAATGGTTTTAAATCCCATCTTTCATTTAAACCTCCAGGTTTTACACTTTTTAGTTGAAAAATCCATTTACTCTCTTTTTCCAAAAGTAAGTTCGCCCTGTCTCCCCCAAATTCAAGGGGTGGTATCCATTCAATGGCAGTATTAGTGGCTCAGTAGGTAGCACAGTCGCCTCTGAGGCTGGGAGATCAGAGGGCTGTGGGTTCAGTTCCCACATCTGGCACTTGGGTTAATATCCCAGTACTGACACTGTAGTGCAGCATGGGAGGGGTGCTGCACTTCTGAGGTGCCGTCTTTCAGATGAGACATTAAACCGAGGTCCCATCTGCTTGGATTGGTGGTAGTTCAGGTGGATGTTAAAGATCCCATGGCACTTATCAAAAAAAGAGTAGGGGAATTTTATTGAGAAAAAGTTGGACTTCATTACAAAAGAAATAATAACCAATACAACAAATATGAAAAATCAAAAGCAAGAACAATAGAAACATACAAATAAAATACAGAAATGAATAATCAAAAAAAAAACTTCCCTTAACTGACTGTAAAGAGATCACAATTACACCATAAATGAAAAAAACTGAGACCCTGCAAAACGGTTGAAATCCTGCAATTTAACAATACGAATAGCAGTTCTATTTTCTGTTACTTCAGAAACCGGTATCATTTTTTGATGCAAAATCAGCATACATCTGGCCTGCCATAAATAATAACGAATCAAAGCAAAAACAATAAAGTATCTTCATGATATTTTTGACATAAAGCACCCTGCACACAAAACATAAGCTGTGCATAAGGTAAATGTAATAGCATAGGTTCAGACCACAAGCCAGCTAACATAGTCCAAAAAGAAAGAGCAAAGGGACACTCCAAAAAAGGTGTTGTTGGGTTTCAAGAATAACCGAACAACCCACCCTAGGGCAGAAACGAGCATCTAAAGCTTTGTGTTTATGATTATCTTTAACACTCAGACGCCCATAGTTACCCAACCAAACTATATCCCACACATAGGGAGGCAAACGGGGGTTGCTGAGTTGCTGAAGAATCCAATCAACACGATTTGGAGGACAAAAAGGGAAAACCACCTTATCCTGTGCTTCCCGCCTCCAAATGGTATCATAGAGTAGCACTCTAGATAATACACAAAAATCTTGTGGACGAAATCCAAGATAGAGCCACTTTAAGTGCTTCTTCCCATATAGTGGAACATCAGAAAATCAACCCCCCAAGTCCCAACTGGGAAGGCAAGGCAACAACCAGTGCAACAAAAGGGTTTCCATACCACCAGCCCCAGTTTTAATGCTTTTCCAAAATTAGTATTGAAAAATAAACTATAGAAAAAAGCCACAGGGTTGATCATCCCAACCCCTCCCTCTTACATGGTCTATACATGATACTCCTCTTAACAGGGTCCAATTAAGACCCACAAAACCCTTGAAAAAAAATCCTATATAGTCTGGAAAAGCAACCCATGGGTGGAAGAAATACATAAAGATATAAAAAAATGGAGAGCACCAAAGTCTTAAGCAACATAACACGTTTTTTCTTTCTAATCTGATACTGTTTCCATCCAGAAATCAACCCCTCCGCCTTCCCCAAGGCCAATTGCCAATTATAGCTACACACATCATCTGTCCCCAAAAAAATACCCAAGTACTTAAACGGGCAAGTATTAATAGGTATCCCTGCATACTGTCCTGACTGTGGAAGATCCAGGTGTCCAATAGGCACCCCAACACTTTTGCAAAAATTAATACGGGATCCCGAAACTGAGGAATATGTATCGAGAACTTGTAACACAGCTGTTTCCTCAGTACCGATATCCACGGTCAAAACCAAATCATCTGCATAGGCTAAGATTTTAACTGAATCCAATAAAGGGGCCACCCCCAACCCCAAAATATGAGGACAAAGGGAAATTGCCCAAATCAACGTATCTATACAAAAATTGTAAAGGAGAGGACTTAGGGGGCATCCTTGTCGAACCCCCCCAACCATAGTGACTCGTTTACCCAACCAACCATTCATGTTCAGAATGATGGTAGCCTCAGCATAAAGAGCTTTAATCCACAAGAGAAACTGACCAGGAATCCCAAAAGCACGCAACACCGCAAATAAGAAATCCTGTGAGACCCTGTCGAAGGCCTTCTCCTGGTCTAACCCCAATACCCGACCAGACACCCTACCTTTCTCACCCAGGGCAAATAATTCACATAACAAAATTAAGTTATCATTTTGACTTCTACCGGGAATACCACAAGTCTGAGCTGGACTAAGACGTATTGCAATTTTTAAAAGTCTAGCCAACAAAATTTTTGCCAAAATTTTGTAATCAACATTTAATAAACTCAATGGCCTCCAATTTTGTAAATCAGCACGATCACCCTTTTTAAAAATTAGAACCAAAATGGCTTCCTTCATGGACTTAGTTACAGAGGCTGTGGTCAACATGTCATTGAATAATAAAATCAGAGCAGGGAACCAAATCCTCTTTAAAAGTTTGAAAAAAACGACCAGTAAGGCCATCTGATCCAGGTGCAGAATTAATATTTAAACTGTCAATGGCCTGAGACACTTCTGGGGCTAAAATATCACCAGACAACATACCCTGCTCCTCTAAAGAAAGCGATGGAAGGTGTAGAGAGTCTAAAAAGGGTTTAGCAGATTCACAGCTAGGAGAATTACCCAACATAGAAAGAACATGTTGTTCCACCACCTGAACCAGTGCATCCGGTTCAGACACCAGTACACCAAGGGGCAACCGTTGTTCCTGAACAAACTTAGAGTCCACCCATCCTTTACAGTCTTTAAATGCATTTAACCCTCCTTTGGTCACCCGTGTACCAAATCGTACCTCCTGCCCCAATGAACTAGCCCTATCATATTGCAGGGATTTCATTTGTGAACAAATCACAGCAATTGGCGCACTATAATCATGAACCGTAGTATCTGATAAGGAAATCAGATGCTGTAATTGTTGCCGCAATGCTAAATATAATAAGTATTGCGCTGTATGTTTAGCGGCAGCCTGCCCCTGAAAAATCTGCTGCCATCTGGTTTTAGAGTCATCCCACCACTCACAAGGGTCTTCATAAATATCTGCCACCAAAAGTCGGGCTGCCCATTCCCTCCTCCACAGTTTTTGTAGGCGATGATCCTCCAACAGGGAATCATTAAGCCTCCACCGATTTTTTTTTACACCTTGGAGTATTCTTCCATGAGCATGTTACTTTAACTGCTGCATGATCAGAGAACTCCACACCCAGAGTCCTACAAGATAGAATCTGTAACACTTTAGATACAAAAATGAAATCAATACGAGTCCGTAAGGGACCTTTGAAATAAGTAAATCCCCCAGACTCATGGGAAGATCTGTAAGCATCCACCAGCTGAGCAGTTGTAACCACCTCCTTTAAGGCAACTGAGTTGCAGAATAATTTTGTGGTTTGTAACCCTCTGTCCTTCTGGTGCAACCCACAATTAAAGTCACCACCCACAAAATTAATCTAGAAGTATACAAAAAAGGCCGAATTAAATGAAAAAGAGACACCCTTTGTGCTTTTGACTGAGGGGCATAAACACAAATGATCCTGAATCTCTCACCAGAATAGGAGAAATCCAACAATAAAGCTTGACCGGGCTGAATGTCCACCAACCGTGAGACCTGGAAATCAGAGTTAGTGAATAAAATCCCAATACTGTCACATTTGTCGGTACCTGAAGACCAAAAAGATGGACCAAGGGTCCATGCCCAGGATGCTTGTTGAAGTTCCTGGTTGGATTTTAATCTAGTATCCACTAGGCAGACTATATCACAGTTAAAGTCTTGTAAAGTTAAAAAAACCCCACTAAGCTTTCTAGGGCCTTTAATACTATTAACATTTAATGTACACACCGATAAAGAATCCATCCTAAATGCCTATGGGTGACTTACTTCTATGACTTTATCTCATCTGCTTTGCAATGGGGTCCAAATCCCCCCTCCCTCAGTGTCCGTACAAGATTGGATAGAAGAACTGTCTGTATCCTCCCCCCAGACTCTATCAGAGACATCTGTCACTTAAACTGCAAATTTATTGCCAGACCTCCATGTACGACCTCTCACATCTTTACTCCGACCTAACACAGCCAGACCTTTCCTTGTTCGATTATGGGGTATTTGAACAAACCTAGCCACCTCTGTACCAGACGCCGTGTGCACGGGGGGAAGGGGACATGGCGATATCAACCACCACTGTACCTTCAGAAACAACAGGCACCTCAGTGACAGAAGTCCCATTACCTCCCTCAGTCTGATCTATCGCCAGAGGTAGAGAAGAGACCCTTGCTTCCGTAACACTAGTATCCTCAGACCCTTCAGCGAACTCCCCAGATCTAGAGGCAGGCTTGCTTTGATTCATAACTCGAGCTGCACTAATTTTAACCTGATCTTGTTGAGCCAAGGAAATTAATCCAACATGTGAAGGACAATCGTCCCTGTTATGGGATGCCCAAGGGCAGCACCCATATGCATGCCCTGTCCGTACACACAAATTACATTTAAAAAGGTTAAGACAGGCACTGGAAGTATGGCCAAAATTGAAACAATGGCTACATTTTACTGTGTCACAAGCTGAACTGAAATGAGCTCTGGAGCCACACTTAAAACAAGATTTAGGCTGCCCCACATAGAAAATGAGACATTTGTCTTTTCCCAGATAAAAAAACTAGGTAGATGACTAGGCCCAGTATTAGTGGAATACAATTTTACTCGAACTCTTCAGCCTCCATCCCATATTTGTTCACTATCTAATGTGGGTGTAGGTTTATTGAGTACCTCACAGCGTTGTCGCAACCAAAACAAAATATCCTCAACATGTACACCTTCATTTTTAAACATTACAGTAATGTTCCTAACTGCAGGCTTTATTAAGGGAATTGCTTGAAAGGGAGACCAGGTAGGAGAGGCCTGACCAGCAGTATACTGAGCCCAAAATCGATCTAAACTGGAAACTTGTTTGAAACTAATATCAAAATTATGGTTCCCAAACTAATAAGGGCAAATATCTCTGAAGAAAGGAATTTCATAGATCCTTTAAGTAAAGTTTTCACCACATCGATCCGATTGGGAGAATCCACCAACCCACCTTTATATAATAAGCGAAACGCATTCCTTCACGGAGCTGGTTCACCTTTGGAAGAAAACAAATCAGCCAGTTTAAAACCAACAGGCTTAACAGGATCCTCATCCTGAGAGTCTAGTAACTGAGGGGCAGGTCCCATCCTAAAAGTACCCTCCGTTTCTAAGGGCACAGAAGGAGCAACAACAGGGGAACCAAGCACATCATGAGCGTCATGTAAAACAGTAGAGAAATTCTCAACCTGAGCAGGCACAACTGGAGGCAATACATTATCACCAATAGCAGGCACTTGGTTAACACAAGCAGTAATAACCCCCTGAAAATCGTTGGAGCTCATAATCTCTTGGTGGTGGCCACAGACTCCACAGCCTTGTGCAACATATTCAGATAGGTGGGGTCCTGAGAGTCAGGAGTCCAGACCCCTCCATCACCCTGTTCCCAACCAGCCTCCTTCAAAGCCTTTTCAGGAGACCAAGAAGCCCCCTGACCACAGACAAAAGTCGAGGTATCTTTAGGAGCTTTAGATAATCGCCCTCTCAACAGTTCCGAAGTACCATGTTTACTCCACCCAGGAGTTTGTGATGGTGGAAAGAAAAATATCTCTGGTTCCCTAGTCCCTTTTGAAAATGCCTCTCTCTTTGTTCTAGGTAGCACACCCCAATCTGGAGCAGTGTTGAAGCCACTCGGAGACTGTCGCTGTACAGCAAAATCTGGTAAATCACGCTGGGGCTGTAGGCACTCCGAGGAGCCACTCGGTAAACTGCCAGCCCCAGCTCCACCTTCCGGAATCAGTGAGTCGCATGCAAGTGACGCCGAACAGACAGCGTCACGCTGGGTCTTACCAGACTGTAGAAGACCATCCTTGGGAAGCCCAATAACTGCCTGAGGAAGCGCAGCAATCTCCAAATCCAACACGGAAAGTTCTTTCAGCAAAGCCGACCGCTTTGCTTTCAACGCAGTTTGCAAGGTACTCTTCCCTTCAGTAACTACCTTCGTTTGCAGAACGGCCTGAGCCACCTCCATACAATCCTCGGATTCAATGATAGTCGCCATCATGACTTCAGCAAGAATACACTCTTCCTCCACAGCCCCTGAAAGTTGAAGCACAGGGGAGGAGGCCTGTTCCCCTGCACTCACGCCATCCAACTCTGGCTCTGACTGCTGCATACCGACAGCAGCCAGTAGGGGAATTTCCCTGGTGTCCTGGTCAAATTTTCCTCATTCACTAAAAATACCACCAACAGCTTAATCTGGTTCAAGGTCAGTTGGCATTCATCTGTATCCCCCTGGTCGTGCCTGAAAATAGACAGGATTTGTCAGTGCACTTACCTGGTCAACAAAACTAAATAAATAAAAAATAATAAATAAATGCCTATGAATTTCAAACAATCTGTTTTAGAATTTAATGATGATCAAATGTATCTTCTACCAGTGTATCTTTGTCTATTATCGGTATTGATCGAACTTGTTCTTGTATTCTCTGTTTTAAGGGCTCCTATCGCTGCCAACATAAATAAGATTACAGGCACAATTATATAACATATAGACTACATAACTCGTGTCAGTTATGTTCTTAATATCATTCCGACTTCTCATGTTTGGATGTTGGAATTCCTTTCCTGTCACACAAAATTTACAGACATTACACCTAGCACATTTGAAGAACCATTTGTCCTTCCATAACCAAGAATTACCAGGTATTCTTGGAGTCTCAAAATCTGTTATGTACTTAAAATGTCCTTGAAATTTCTAGCTCTAAAGACACCTTTTGTCTATTCCCCCAGCCTCTGCTACATTATCTGGATCACTAAGCAAGATGGGCCAATTGTTAAAATTATATTCTATCTTGTCTTGCCTTATGATTATATTATGTGTAGAAAGTGCAGGTCTATGTTTTAGCTTCTAAATGTTGTGTGTCTAAAAGTGTTTTCTGTCTAAATTCAAAGCTTTTTCTCTTAGTCCCTGTCATAAAACTGGATCATAGCCCCCAAGAAACGCTTTTATTAGTTCATTTGTTTGCAGCTTAAAAAGCTCATCTGTACTGCAATTTCTACGTATTCTGACCATCTGACTGTATGGAATGGAATCTTTCAGCTGTTTTGGATGTGCACTTGTGGCATGGAGCACTGAATTTGTGGCTGTAGGTTTACGCTAACATTTAGTGTTAATGATTTTGAGGTCTTTATCCACAAAAAGGTTTGATCCAAAAAATGTATTCCTGACCCATTAACTTCATGTGTAAATCTCAGTTTCAAGTTATTCACATTAAGCCACTTGACAAAATTACCTGCCTCAGAGTCACTTCCTTGCCAAATGCATATTACATCGTCAATGAAATGATACCAGTATTTAATGCAATTAACAAATGGATTAATCCTGTCATTAAAAATAATGGTCTCTTCCCAATGTCCCAGAAATAATTTCGAATTGAAACTATTGTTGTTCCCATAGCTGTACCACATTTTTGCATAAAACTGGGTATCAAACCTAAAATAATTATGTTCCAAGATAAATCCCAGAGCCTGTAAAATAAAGCCTTTGGTGCATCCTCAAGACCGGATGTCTTATCCAAAAGTATTTAACAGCTGAAATACCTTTGTCATATCTAATGGACGTATATAAAGATTCCACATCAATCCCAAGGAAGCAAAATTCCTCTTCCCATTTGATGTTCTGAATTTTTTGTAGCAAGTTTTTCTATCACAAATATATGAACCTAAATTCAATACCTTGTGTTGTAAAAAATAGTCTATGAATTTTCCTAAATTCTGTGTCATACTCCCTACACCCGAGACAATAGGTTGACCTGGTGGGTTTACCAGATCCTTATGTATCTTAGGTAGTACACAAAAACCTGGTGTAACAGGGAACTCATTCCAAATATATTGGAATTCAGATTCTGTAATCTCTCCTGCGTGAACTGCCTGGGACAATAAAGCAGATAGTTCTTTTTTATATAATGTTGGATCAAAATGTAGTTTCTGATAGTTCTCCACATTATTTAACAGACTCATAACCATAACTAGATAATGTTCTGTATCTAAAATAATGCATTTTATTTGACAGTTTTGAATTAGATTTAGACCCTCTTGAAATATTTTCTCAAGAAAATTTGCTGGATGTTCCTGGCTCGCATCCCACCACTGAACAAGGTACTGTTATTTCACCTTTAGGGGGATACATAGAATGAAAAAATAAGTTTAAACCCAAATTAACTTTCTGCCCTAATGTGTTCAATAATATCATTCATGCATATGAAAAAGTCATCTGTAGACAAGTAGAGCAAGTATTAAATGAAAATCTCAAACTGAATTTCAGTCTTACGAAAGCAGAAAATAATGCTATTAGTAATCTAGCTAAGGATCCATCTATTGTTATTAAAGCTGCAGATAAGGGAGGTAACATCGTTATTTTAGATAAAGAACATTATCTAGTTATGGTTATGAGTCTGTTAAATAATGGGGATAACTATCAGAAACTACATTTTGATCCAACAACATTATATAAAAAAGAACTATCTGCATTATTGTCCCAGGCAGTTCACACAGGAGAGATTACAGAATCTGAATTCCAATATATTTGGAATGAGTTCCCTGTTACACCAGGTTTTTATGTATTACTTAAGATACATAAGGATCTGGTAAACCCACCAGGTCGACCTATTGTCTCGGGTGTATGACACAGAATTTAGGAAAATTCATAGACTATTTTTTACAACACAAGGTATTGAATTTAGGTTCATATATTTGTGATACGAAAAACTTGCTACATAAAATTCAGAACATCAAATGGGAAGAGGAATTTTGCTTCCTTGGGATTGATGTGGAATCTTTATATATGTCCATTAGATATGACCAAGGTATTTCAGCTGTTAAATACTTTTTGGATAAGACATCCGGTCTTGAGGATGCACCAAAAGGCTTTATTTTACAGGCTCTGGGATTTATCTTGGAACATAATTATTTTAGGTTTGATACCCAGTTTTATTTGCAAAAATGTGGTACAGCTATGGGAGCAGCAATGGCACCAAGTTACGCAAATTTATTTCTGGGACATTGGGAAGAGACCATTATTTTTAATGACAGGATTAATCCATTTGTTAATTGCATTAAATACTGGTATCGTTTCATTGACGATGTAATATGCATTTGGCAAGGAAATGACTCCGAGGCAGGTAATTTTGTCAAGTGGCTTAATGTGAATAACTTGAATCTGAGATTTACACATGAAGTTAATGGGTCAAGAATTAATTTTTTGGATCTAAACCTTTTTGTGGATAAAGACCTCAAAATCATTAACAGTAAATGTTACCGTAAACCTACAGCCACAAATTCAGTGCTCCATGCCACAAGTGCACATCCAAAACAGCTGAAAGATTCCACTCCATACAGTCAGATGGTCAGAATACATAGAAACTGCAGTACAGATGAGCTTTTTAAGATGTAAACAGATGAACTAATAAAACGTTTATTAGAAAGGGGCTATGATCCAGTTTTATTACAGGGACTAAGAGAAAAAGCTTTGAATTTAGACAGGAAAACACTTTTAGACACACAACATCTGGAAGCTAAAACACAGCCCTGCACTTTCACCACACAATATAATCATAAGGCAGGCAAGATAGAGAATATAATTTTTAACAATTGGCCCATTTTGCTTAGTGATCAGATAGTAGCAGAGGCTGGGGGGAATAGACCAAGGGTGTCTTTTAACAGGGCTAGAAATTTCAAGGACATTTTAGTACATAGCAGATTTGAGACTCCAAGAATACCTAGTAATTCTTGGTTACGGAGAAGGACAAATGGATGCTTCAAATGTGCTAGGTGTAATGTCTGTAAATTTTGTGTGACAGGAAAGGAATTCCAACATCCCAAACATCGAGAAATTCGGAATGATATTAAGGAACTTATAACTTGTGACATCAGTTATGTAGTCTATGTGTTATGGTGTACCTGTAATCTTATTTATGTTGGCAAAACGATAAGGCCCTTAAAACAGAGAATACAAGAACATGTTCAATCAATACACAATAATAGACAGGATACACTGGTAGGAATACATTTTAGTCATCAGTACAATTCTA
Organism: Neoceratodus forsteri; assembly: GCA_016271365.2. Classification (NCBI taxonomy): domain Eukaryota; kingdom Metazoa; phylum Chordata; order Ceratodontiformes; family Ceratodontidae; genus Neoceratodus; species Neoceratodus forsteri. The sequence continues at coordinate 1,519,590,749 of CM028131.1, forward strand.
AAACAGATTGTTTGACATTCATGGGCATTGAATGGATACCACCCCCTTGAATTTGGGGGAGACAGGGTGAACTTACTTTTGGAAAAAGAAAGTAAATGGATTTTTCAACTAGAAAGTGTCAAACCTGGAGGTTTAAATGAAAGATGGGATTTAAAACCATTTCTTGTGAAATAGATATTCCCCTTTTCCTTTCCTTTTTCTTCCCCCTCCCCTCCCCTCCTTCCTCTTCCCCGCTCTCCCACACACACCCTTCCCCCCCCTTCTCCCCCTTCCTTCTTACCTTATACTACTTGAAGCTGTGGTTTGATACATTCATTCCAAGTTTTTTTGATTTTGCGATGATATATTTGATGCTTAACACTCTCTTTATTAAGTGTGTTTACTTGAGAAATTAACCTTTATTTTCCTTTCTTTCCTTTTAGATTTCTTTCAAACCAACAGATGGGACACTCTGTTTTCTGGATCCAGACTCATTTGGGCTGGTAATAAAATACAGTTGGAGGTTGTGGCTGCCATCATTGTTTTAAATAAGGAAAATGCATCCTTCCAGAAACCGGAATCCCACTGTAGTAAAGTCTATACAATGTTTACATTTAGAGTTACAGCTCATTTTGGCTCTTATTAGAGATCTTTTTATCGGATTACCAGTTACTTCTACAGATCCTATGATAAAATGAACTGAACAGTGAACGCTGTTTAGCTGAACCTGTTATCATTAAGAGCCATTTTGTGAGTGGATTCTCAGTTTGAACATAACCATGTTGTTACACATTTTTTTTATATATTTCTGTTTTAAGGGTTTTGGTTAACTGTATATAGTAAACTGTTTGTTATCAACAAAAGAACACATGTAGTGTTATTATGGAATTTATAGATGAATTTCAGACATTTGTAGTAGGTCCATTGTGATTAACGATGTAACACATTTTCTGTGACGTCATGCATTCATGTATATTTAAGTATGTTTTTCCTGTTCACTGGCCACACCCCTGAGGAAGACTCATGAGGAGTCGAAGCGCTGGGTGATTGTTTGGCGTGTTTGGTGATTCACCTTTGGAATTATTCTTTGTCCTTTTGTCACTAAATAAATTTACAAAAGGCTCAAAAGTTTCCACTAGTGTTCTTTGGGATTATTACTAGTGGACTTTGCTGGCAAGAGTGCTACATTTTTTCTGTGCGGTCTCATTACTATGAGCTGGCTGCTCGTTTGTGTGCACCGGGCTGATCAGACTGATTCGCGGCACCTTTCTTTTGTTATCGTAAATCACTAGTATCTACTGATTCACTCGTTATTTCTGCATGTTCAGTGCTATTCCCAAACAATACTGGGGTAGCCTCCAGTGAGGAATCCTTTATTTTTTTGGAGAGAAGTGAATACTGAGTTATTTTGCATTGTTGGTGTTGAAGTTTTATTCCCATCCACTATTTTAACTTGCTTTATATGGTCAGTTATCTTAGTCTGTTTTGTTTTCATTTTATTTTTCCCTCTTTCCAGAAAAGATTCACCTAAAAGTGGAGAACAGCTATTTTGGTTTTGCCTTTGTAACCTAGTACTAACCATTTATATGCCAAAAAAAAGAGGCTATAGTAGCCAAAAATAAAATGGCAATATGTAACCAATATAGGAGATCTATAAGTATAAATACTATAAATACACCAATTATACACAATCACCCAGAGAGTCTTGAATCCTCCTCTAATTGGTGATCTCTAACAGCTTTATAAAAGGTCTCTAAGTGATATTTTATACCTTAATAATAGTCACAAAACAGGAAAAAGAAAAATATAAGTTCGTAACCAGGTCCAGTACTTCTCTGTTTTCCTGCTGTCCTAATATATCTCATTATTATGTACTTCTCAACAATCGCTGGTTTTGTCTGCAGATCCCTCTGTAAGATGGGCTTGATGTGGGCAGAATTCAACACAGTCTTATAATCCACAGGTTCTCTGGAATAGTTGTATACCTCTCAATAAAAGTTCATGCTGGTAAATATTACATTTAGTTGCTTGTTTCGGTGGTAACACCTTAACCTTGGGCACAGAGGGTCTCCAATTCCCAAGCACAAAAGAGTGATCTCTTGTAATACATACACTAATAAAACAAAAGAAATTCAGCTGTGAGATTTTGACAATGTTCTTTTTGGTAAAAAAAAAACACAAAAAAACTACTACTTCTTGATGGATGCTACTAAAACTTTATATCACTATTATCAAAGTCCTGTTGGATACTTTTGACAATCAACTGCCAGTCCCCAATTAAAAATCATTACTACTAAAAGAGGACGCATAAAAAAAACATATTAAATTACAAATAGTTTAAAACTTGTTTTCCTTTCTGTTGTTAATCATAAAGTCGTGTTACAGTTTGATGCCCTGAGGCAGATAGCTCAACTGGATGTATAAATACAAACTCCACACTTTGCTGATTTTAAAATGATTCCGTTTGGCAGCTCCAAGCCACTTAAAAACAATGGCACCATGCCAAAGAACTGGCTAAAATTGCAGTTTCTACACAGTAATAAAGCATGTCTCATAAACCACAGTGTGTCGGTTCAAACACCCAGTTATCCAAACACAGCCTTTTATCAAAAAGAATTGCTCAACACGACTTTACTGTGGCTCATCGTGTCTTTCCTCCAAGTGATCTGCTTGCAAAATGCCACACGTGCGCTTTATGCAGGCAGGTCACATGGGCTAATTAGCATATGGTGTGAAAACATATCAGTTCTAAATATTTAAAATATATTATTTTTCATTTCATTTTAGTATTGTCTAATTTATCTGCATTACAAACAGATGTACCCAGTGAAATAAACAAAATACTTCAGTAATACAGGGAAATCAGACACAAAAGAGAGCAGTATACTACTTAAAAAAAAAAAAACTACAGTGTATTAAATATGAAAGGAACAAAACATCCCTTTTTATTATCATCCGATATACTACCTGGTGCAATGATATACTGCTGATAGCCCCAGCTGATCAGCGAAAAGTTTGCAATGGTCATGGATGGTTACACTTTTCCGGGACGGGAGTACTTCTACTGGAGCTCTCTGTTTGCCTCATTCTCCTCAGTGCTCTTGCCTTCCTGTTACACTCCGGTCCCACTCCACCTCAGGGAAAATCCCCAGAATCCTCCACAAATGGGCCTTCCTCCACCTAGAGTGAATCAGAACACACTGGGAGAAATCTGCTCTGACCAAGGCTTGCAATAAGATGAACTAGAAAGGAGGTAAACACACAGGTAACGGTGGCATACCTTTTCTAATTTAATAATTGGTGTTGTCTCCCTGCTTTTCTACTTTCCTCTTCAAAGTAGAAAGCACGTAGCAAGCTTTAGGCACCTGCACGTCCATTCGCTTGGTTATCGCCATCTCTTGCTCACATCTAATGCACTAATATGCATGTTGTCACCTACCAGTGCCTCAGCAAATTCTCAACTGGACCACCCAGTAAAATAACAAACACAAGTAACACTGCAAATAAAGGGAAAATAGCAGTGAAGCAGATAGAAAAAGTGGCAATGTATTATACTGAGGCACAGCGCTCCCATGGTGTGCACTCAAAGGGGGCAAAAAGAGAACTGAGGCTAGTGAGGGAGCCGGCAATGTTATTGGCTGGTGTGCAGCACCACGTGGGAGGGTGCGCAGGCACCATGCCCAGTAGCTGTGGTTGGCCCCCTGACAAAAGCTTTTGTACCATAGGGCCGACCCATAATTGGGAATCAATGTGAAGATTAATTCTTTGAGCATCCACAGCTTTTGATAATGGATTCTAGTCCCCAATGGTGCCCCAGATGCCATGCCTCCCACCATCTCAGAGTTGGTAAGCACCACATTAAGACTGGCAGTTTGCCTTGTGTTCTCTGATAAGCTGTACCAGTAAGCAGTTCTGTAGTGTGTTAAGCAGGTCCTGACCTCCGGGTGCTCTTTGTTGCTGCATATCACTATGCCTGGTAGGTTGAGATCACCCATAACTCATATCTCCCCTTTTGCTGCCCCCTAATTTCTTCCCCAAACCAGTTGTTTCTTGACAGAAGCAGTGGAGCAGAGTGGTCTGCTAGTGCAGGGTGATTCTATGGGTCCCATGTGGTGCGCCAACCTGCTCATACTCGTAACAGAAGTCAACCCATCTGTTGTTTAAATCTGAATTCAACCTTAACAGGTAGTAAGGCAGGCTATCTCTTTGTGACATGTTCCTGAGGCAGACCAGTTAGTTTGTGGGAGACAGGGCATCTCATTGATGGATTTCTGTTATTTGAAAATGGTATAATACAAATCTGGAATGCTGGGAATGGCCAGCTACAGCGTAACCTGGGACACAGAGGTTTGGAAGGACTTAGCATAGAGAGAAGTAACAGCTCTTTGTGAACTTTAACTATACCTAATTAAGAAATGTTCTAACTGCTTAACGATCTCTTGGAAAAGCTATTTGTGTGAGAAATACCTTGTTAAAAAAAAAAAAAAACCCTGCATGGTAAAGACAATTTAGAATTCAGTTTAGTCTTTTTTCTGTTTTTGCTTATCTACGATTTTCTGTATTGCCATTTGTACTTTTATTTTGCAAAGCCCATCCCATATGTTATTTGTGTATTTAATCTGCAACTAAGTGTACTTTAGAATGTACAGGCAACTCATTTTACAGTCCAGTCTGTACTCTGTCTCCAAGTACACATTTCCAAATCAAAGTGAGATTGCTCCAAGTCACGGTTCGACCTTAACATACATTTACTAGCCCGGGGCAAAGTGCAGATTGCCTCGGGCTAGTGCAGATACCACCCTACCTGTCCACGTTGGCTAATGCAGTTCATAGAGTCGGCAGTGCTTCTGGTCATCCATAGTGCTGGAAGCAACAAAATCATACCGAACCCCATGTGGCTATAAATCAGCCAAACTAGCAGTGGAGACCCAAACAAGTGCTACAGCCACCAGCTTTCTCGTCATTTCGCAAGGACTTCCCCCCCAGAGGGTGGGCTTGGGGGCTGTCAGCCTGTCACTCACCATTTGCTCTGCTATGATTTCCCAGCAAAGGTCAGCGGGGGGCAGTGGCAGGAGGTGGGAACAGCCAGGGAGTGCAGACATCAGCAGCAAGAAGCTGATTCTCCAGGATTGGCCCAAAGCCTACAGCTGGGCGTGTAAGGAGGCAGACTGCCAGCAGTGATTGGCAGTGATCACTGAGGGGGCGGGGCTTCATGGTGCCGAAGGGAAGCTTTAAACCCCTGGTTTTCCCATAAAATGCATGGAGGATTTGATTTTCTGGATGCTGGATGTGGTGCTTCAAGGCTGTAGAAGGACTGTTTGGTGTGCGAGGGGTGATCGAAGTTCAGCGCTTTCGGTGGCTTTACTGGTTTTGGCAGTCACCAAGATTCAGCGGCAGCACGGTGGTAAGGCGGTCTGCACTCTAGAGTCTCCATTCTGTATTTTCCTAGAAGACTGAATCAGAGAGCAGGGTGGATTATCGGGAGCTGAGAGCCAGACTTGGGTTGGGTATCGGTGGGAATTGGGTCCAAGAAGCAACAAAAATGCAAGCTCAGGTAAGGCAATTGAACTGAACACATTTAAATAAAAATGCTCATTTCACTAATGGTACAGTGTTCAACTTCTGCAGCACTTCTGGGAGGGAACTGAAATAATAGATTTGTGTGCAGCCAGTATGTGTTGCATGGCGCCTCTCTACGGTGGACCGACTGAGGTTGAACTTGAATCTTTTGTGTGTAGTTTCAGCTCAGCCCAGTGCTTTGTCAACAGCACATAAAGAGCTGTAAATAAAAATTGAATAATGGTGGCTGGCTGGTGTTCTGCACAGCACTGGTTGACACATCCCACCTCAAGGCATTGTTGGGGACCTGGGGAAGGTCTGAGTGTCTCAGGAAATATAGGATCATAAAGTGCATATTCAATTACTGGGGTGGGGGTGAAATGGATGTCTGGGCCTTGTGGGACTGGTTTTCTTCATACTAAGCTGGCTGCAACTGCAAGGCAAGCATACTGGGAGCTGGACTGCCAACAGTAAATAAATGCTGAGTCTGTGACTGTGTGAAAAAGTGGAATTCTTAGATTTGGCACCTCTCGTTTACAGTATAAATTACTGCTTTGCTGACCTGATCTGAATAATCTGATTTTGCAGCACATCTGTCTTGCTCAGTTCTGCTCATTGTGTTTTGTTGCCTGGGGGAGGGATGTCTGTGGCTTGTTGTGGGCTGAGCAGGCATGTCTGTGGCTTTTTCTTTTGCAGTTGAACACAAGTACACACACACATCAAGGTATGCAGGTAAGTCAATCAAGTTGTGCCAGTTGTTTTGGCAGGTTACTGAAGTTGTGTGGGCTTGGGGCTGTTGGGGGGGGGAATGCAGACTAGTGCAAATCACTGCGGGTTAGTGCAATTTTAGACCAACTTGTCCTGCTGGCTAGTGCAAAAAAAGTTAAGGTCATCCCCTGCTCCAAGTGCAGAAGCAGGGCCACTGGAGTCAGAGGCAAAATGGGGTTCCTATAGCAAGACCTCATACTGTGTGGACAAGTGCATAAAAGGGACGAGACGGGAAAAGCAGAGTGGTAAGTTTGCAACAAACTGGAGGCAGTGAATGTGTGGTCTTTCAACCTGCTGGTAGGTGAGAGGACAGTGTTACAATTTTCAAAAACCAAAAATAATTTCAGATATATACAAAAGCATTGATGGGAATACTGAAGCTGAAGGCAGAGGGGAACGAAGGAGATATCTTATATATAGAAGAGCAGTTTATAAAATACATTTTTCCAATGCAGAAAACATTCGAGCGATTTAACCAATTCAAAGATTAAATTATTCTGAGGCAGATTTTTTTTTTCTTTAAAGGGTTTTTATCTTCCTGGGCTTGACCGGGCAGCTGTTCAGTCCTGTCCCTGGGTGCCATCAGCTGGCCTACTGCCTCTTTTGGTTGGGGAGTTCTTTTCCCCAGCAGAATCCCCCTCTCTATGTCAAGGTGGGGGGAGGGGCCATCCCCTCAGAGACTCTCATCCAGAAGTCTCACTCTCACCCATTGAAGTGAAGGGTGGGCCACCGCATCGGGGGCAGGGCTTCATAAAGCCTGGTCCCCTTCTGTTTTCCTCCTGTATTTTCTTCCACTGTACTGGAGCCACGGTGCGGCACAGAAGCACATGGGTGTTAAGGTGTACATACATTCTGAAACTACAGCTTCCTTCCACCCACCCATATGTCCATCTAGCCCCCAGCAGCATCAGCACTATCACCAGGCATCCACCTGGGGGTAGCCAATAGCTGGGAGGGCAAATCACCCCTGCCCGGGAGAAGAGAGCTTCCTGTCAGCTGCTCAATCTGTCTCCCAGCCCTCCTCCCCCTCCGCTAGGCCCCGGCAATCCAACTTGTTCACAAACTTGAGCTGTCAATGTGGTGCAAGATAAGGCATTTCACAGCACCTTAGCCCCCTGTGCCAGTAGGCCAGCTCTGGAGGCAGATTTTCAAAACATTTGTACATACAATTTAGTTGTTCCAGAAAAGTTTACAATACTTTTGGGCGCAGAAAAATGGTTATCCACAGTCTCCAGGCCATCACCATAAATGGTGACTGACAAATTCTAGTGATGCCCAAAATATTAGAGGAAAGGCACTTTTCTACCAAAAGTTGTGTTGTTTGCTGGTGCAATCAAATCTGATGTGCAAATATCTTAAAAACTTGCCTGCTGATATCTGGAAGGAATCAGGAATGAGGCAAAGGGCAAGTGCAGAAGGGGGCTTTTGAAATCTAGAACAATCCAGGGGTCCACACATGCATGTAGCATATTACAACAGTATGGCACTGTAGATGAATCTTCGGCTCCAATCCTGGATCCATGGACAGATTCCTTGTTGCTATTGAACATCATACAGTCAATGTCACAGTATCCAGGGCTGAATGAAAAAAGGGCATGTGGTGATTTTTTTTCTCTACAGGATACCACATCATGACAACCCCAACTATAGGATCAAATACTATGCAACAGTACACAACAACACTGAAAAATATTATTTTCTTTTTATATCAAGACCCGTTATCTAACAGGACTCTACATTAAATTACATTCTATAGAAACAAAGAGAAAATATCAAAAAAACGAAAATGGTTATGTTACAATGTCACCTGTCAAACTTACATATATACAAACAAAACCCTAATCAGGAAAAGGCTAAAAAAAGTGTTTCAATCAAGTCCTCTGATGCTTCAGGAAGATCCAAGGCAAAGATGGTATTTATGCACACATTTATGTACATACAAAATATTTACATACATAGTCACTCGCATCTATACATGATAAAAACAAGAGGTATTGCTACTTCCTTGATCTACAAGGACCACGTAGAGAACAGTGCTAGAGTCCTAACTTGTGCGCTTATTTCTGTGCTATTGTTCACAGCAGTCAATATACAAAACAAGAACTCTAGAATTCATTTGGAGAAGGGTTATTCAGGAGTAATCTCCTCTACCAAAACAAAAAAATAATGTGTATGTAGTTTATTGGCATCCCTCTTCTTTCAGGATAACATTAGTTGTTTCTGATGACAAGAGGTCTTATGGGGCTGGGTGCTTACACTGTGCTTAATACAGTGGTGCTCATTTATTTTTTCATTCCACATAAGTGATCCAGCAGGAGACTGTCATGACATCAGTTCTTTAACAGAATTATCATAGGGGGGTTCACTAGTCCTAAAACAAAATGTCTCTGCTGCAGATAAAAATAAATGAGCACTTCTGTGTACCCATGGGAGCCGTGACTATGAAGTGGCTCATCAACCGAATTACACAGAACATGTGGTGTTAAAGTGCAGCAGCTCCTTTTTTGGGCAACTGATAACTTTTAGAAACAATAACATAAAAAAATGCAGCTAGTTTTACATCCAAGAGTGGACATATTATCCAGGTATTTGTTGCCAAAGACTTGAATGCATCTTGACTTCCAAACACAGCATTATTTTGCCTTTAAAGACTGGTAAACAAAAATACTGACTTTGTAACATCCCCTTGTGTGAGCAAAAGCCCAGAGTTAAGAGAAAGCACAATATTTTGTCATGTGGAAGTGTTTTCTCAAAAGTTATTATGAAAAAATGATTACATTTTCTATAAGTCCATGAACCTTAGTTAAAGTCAGCAAACATTCTGACTGATATCAAGACTTGTACTATGAAGTCTGTGAAAGAGAAATTTGTCACGTAGTGGCCAAGTAGCAGATACTACCCACAACTTACAAAACTGAGGGGTCAGGTTTTCTCTGTGGGGAATCACACACCAACAAGTTATAATCCAAGGCACCCTACTGTAAATGCTGTAGCACTATAATAGTAGCAAGAGACTGAGTCAGTTTTCTTAATCTCTTCTCAAATCAGAAGTTTATCAAAGAGTTTATGTCTCTGGCAATCATCTATCTATAAACCTACATTTTTCAGAAACTGCAAATTTTAATACATTAATTCCTTTCTCTCCATCAGGCCCTAACCAGCCCACATCACAGGCACAACCTGTATGTTATCATACTTGAGGTTTACACATACCTATGCAGCTTCATACCTGCAATTTCATTAGTTTAAAAAGCAGACCCTCCCTGACACACAAGTTGTTATGTATAGATTCAACAATGTGTCTCTCTCAGATCAGGCTAACTGCATTAAAATCACTGCAGTTACTTAAGCCCAAACCTACAAGTCTCACATTTCAGTCACCAGGCCTTGGACTCTGTAGATTTTCAGTCCAGGTGGTCAACCTGCCACTGATGTGTAGGTGTGTTTTAGAGTACAGAGAACTGAAACTCCTCTTACACACAAAAAATAGGTTACTCACCTGTACCCATAATTCTAGGAGAGGCATATGCTTTAAATCCACACTCTGGCAGTTCCACTGGAACAGTCTGATTTGCAGGATGTCTTTGAGCTACGCTCCTCCCACCACATAGGCAGTATATCCCCCAACTCTGCCCTGTGATGTTAGATCTTGCACGCTGGAAGCAGGGATCTGTGTGCCACTTGCTATTGGAGTCCGTGTGGGTTGTGTGGATGTGAACCTTATACCACTCCTAGAAAGTACAGTTACGTAAGAACTTACCGTAACAGTAGATGTTCGAGAGAGGCTCTTGCAGTAGGTAATTACATATAGGACTGACGCCAGCAGGACCCCACGTAAAAATTTCTAGCTAGCAGTGCCTGGCAAGGGACCGCCCCCACGTCAGGTGACCGGCATCAGGAGAAGTCGGTATAAAGGGGCGGTCCCGGACGCCCGCTTCTTCCAGTTCTTTCCGCCACAGGCCAAAAGAGGCGGACGAGAGAGGCGGATATTTCCCTCAATGGAAAAGGAGCTGAAAAAGCCTGGGGGGGATGGGCGGGAAGAGTATTACTGCAAGAGCCTCTCGAAGATCTACTGTTACGTGAGGTTGTTCATGTAACTGTACTATCTTACTTGAGAGGGCTCTTGCAGTAGGTAATTACATATAGGACTGAATCCCAAGCAGTCTGGAACAAAGAGAGGCACCGGGAGGAGGAAAACTACTCCAAAAGGTAGTTCTGGTTGTACAAGTCTCAAGATAGGAGGCCTTGCAAAATAGCCAGCCTGAAGCCTGCTCTACGGCAAGAGGTAACATCCAAACTGTAGTGTTTAGTAAAGGTATGGATGGAAGTCCAGGTGGCGGCAGCGCAGATGTCTGCTGCAGACACATTCTTGAAACAAGCCGCTGAGGTTACTCCTCTTGTGGAGTGGCCTCTGACTTGACCCGGGAGGGTCTTGTTGTATTTGTCATAACAAAAAGTGATGCAATGAGCCAACCACTTAGGCAGGCATTGCTTGGAAACAGCATTGCCTTCCCTTTTGTGAGCAAAAGAGACGAATAATTGATCAGTCTTTCTGAGATCCTTCGTCCTGTTGGTGTAGTATCTCAGAATCCGGTGAACATCCATAGTATGGAGTAAATACTCCCCTTGATTAGAGTACTGCGTAAAAAAGGCAGGTAACTCTATGGACTGATTTAGGGTAGACTCAGCTACTACTTTAGGGAGAAACTTAGGATTCATGCGAAAAGTAACACGTTCCTTGTGAAAAATCAAGTACAGGATTTTACACATCAGGGCCTGGAGCTCGGAGATTCTCTGAGCAGAAGTAATGGCCACCAAGAAGAGAGTCTTCCACGAAAGGAACTTCAAATCCACAGAAGCTGCAGGTTCGAAGGGAGGGAGATTAAGTTTCTCAAAAACAACATTCAAGTCCCAAGGGGGAGCAGGAGTACGGATGGGGGGCCTCAGATGGAGGGCCCCTCTGAGAAAGGTCTTAGAGGCCTCCAGTTGAGCTAATGCCTTGTCTGCGAAGGGAACATGAGAGGCCGAAATGGCCGCCATGTGTACCTTCAGAGAAGAAGGGCTGAGACCCAGGTCAAACAGATGACGCAGATACTCCAGCAGAAGCCCCGCTGAACAGGAAAAAGGTTCCACTTTCTTGGAAGCGGCCCAGATAGTGAATCTTTTCCACTTCATGGCATAAGTGGATCTGGTGGAGGGTTTTCTGGCCTCCACCAAAATCTCCGCCACTTTGGGAGACACTCCAAAACAGGACTGAGCTAAGTCTGCAGGAGCCATGCATGCAGTTGAAGGGATCTGAGGCCTGGATGGACCAGGGTCCCCCGATCCTGGGTCAACAAACCTCGAGATTGAGGAAGAGGAGGATCCTATGAATATTGTTGTAAGAGAGAACCAAACTTACCTGGGCCAGAAAGGAGCGATCAGAATCATTCACGCTCCTTCTGAAGCTAGCTTCTGCAAGACTCGTGGGATAAGTGGAATTGGGGGAAAGGCATAGATAAATCTGTCCTTCCAGTCTAGAGACAGAGTGTCGCTCCAAAAAGCGTCTCGCTCTGGAACGAGCGAGCAGAAGACGGGAAGCTTTGTGTTTAGGGGGGATGCGAGCAGGTCGACCTGTGGTGTTCCCCAAAGTTGGAAGATATTGTCTAGGACCCCTTGGTCCAGTTCCCACTAGTAAGTCAGAGCAGAAGAGCGACTTAGCTTGTCTGCCAGGGTGTTGTCGACTCTGGGAATGTGAACTGCCGTGAGGTGAAGGTCGTGTTGTGTTGCCCAATCCCCAACCCTCATAGCCTTCCTGCACAGAGGGTAGGACTGAGTCCCTCCCTGTTTGTTGATGTACCACACCACGCACATGTTGTCGTCTGGACAGCTAGGTGACCAGAATAATGTATTGGTGAAGGGCTTGGAGAGCGTACAACACTGCCCAAAGCTCGAGCACATTGATGTGGAGAGCTTGTTCTAGCTTGGACCAGGAGCCTTGGGTCCGATGAGAGCCTAGATGGGCTCCCCAACCTTCACCTGAGGCATCTGTGGTTAGAGTCTGGGAGGGGGGAGGATGAAAGAAAGGAACTCCCTGAAACAGGTTCTCTCGAACCATCCACCATTGCAAGTCTCGAATCATCGGCGAGGAGATCAGAACTGGGTGATCTAGGTCATCCACTAGCTGATCCCATTGAGAGCATAGAGTCCACTGAGAAATCCTCATGTGGAGTCGAGCACGAGGCACTGTTGGGATAGCAGCTGCCATGAGCCAGAGAAGGCGAAGGACCGACCTCGCAGAGACCATCCTGTGGTCAGACAACACACTTATCTGGGTCTGAAGGGTGGACACCCTGTCCGGAGGCAGAAAGGCCTTGCCTGTGGTCGTATTGAGAATCACCCCAATAAACTGTAGCCTCTGGGATGGGTCCAGATGAGACTTGGAATGGTTGATGGTAATACCCAGGCAGGCAAAAACCTGCTGGGTAAGGGAGAGGTGCGGTAGTTGGGCGCCGCACGAATCGCACTTATTCTTGTGCTCGGAGGCTGTAGGGGACCGACATACACCAACCGATTGTACTGACGTTAGCCTAAAACAATTATTTTCAAAAACCGACGAAGGTAGGGCTGACGAAGCACAAACTTTTCCGGGCGAGGTGCCGTACAAGCTAACAGCGGGAAAGAACTGGAAGACGGGCATCCGGGACCGCCCCTTTATACCGATGTCTCCCGATGCCGGTCACCTGACATGGGGGCGGTCCCTCGCCAGGGACTGCTAGCTAGAAATTTTTCCATGGGGTCCTGCCACCTGCCGGCGTCAGCCCTATATGTAATTAGCTACTGCAAGAGCCCTCTCAAAGTAAAATCTACATTTACAGGTGAGTAAACTATTTTTCTAGGGGCGTGGATATGGTTTACTATGCACACTCTGGCAGACTCCTAGCAGTTTTCCGGAAGGAGGGCACAAAGTGCGCACTGCTACTTGGTGAAGAGAGACTGGAGAACTGAGGTCCCAAAACCAGCATCCCGGCATGACTCAAGGTCAATGTGATAGTGGTAAATGACAGTGTGTGCTGACTTCCAGGTAGCAGCCCTGCAGATTTCCCGGGTAGGGACGTCACTAGAATCAGTCATAAGGCAACAGCATGTCTAGTGGAATGATCTCTAAGCCCTACAGGAGGTTTTCTACCAGCCAACCTACAGCAGAGGTTGATGCAGCATGTAATCCACGTACAAATCATCTGCTCTGCTGCCAGAGGCAGCTTTAGTGTAAGTGACAAACAGCTGGTGAGGCTCTCCTTGAAGTCCAGCAGTGCACCTACATACCAGAGTAAACTCTGCAGGTCCAGGGTATAGAGCCTGCAGTTGGTCTCCGAAGATGGGTTAGTAAAGTATACTGGTAAGTTAACTACCTGGTTAACGTGAAACTCCAATACAACCTTTGGGAGAAACTTCAGGTTGGGGCAAAAGATGACGTAGGAAGACTCCACATAGAGAACCTGGAGCTCCCCAATCCTTCTGGCTGACGTGATGGCCACCAAGAAGGCCATTTTCCATGACAACTGTGACATCTCACACCAGTGCGCAGGCTCAAAAAGCTTGCCCATGAGCACAGTGAACACCATCAGTAAGTTCCATGGTGGAGGTGGTACACACACTGGAGGAGACAGGTGCTCCAGGCCCTTGAAAAAGCACCCGACTAACTTTTCCTAGGCCACTGTCAGCTTACCAGCCCACATCCAATAAGTAAAGATGGCTGCCAGGTGTACCTTAAGGTTCATCGCTTGCAGTACTCACTGAGAGAGGGAACAGAAGTAGTCTATGATGCTAGCCACAGGGCGGGCAAGTAGAACAAGCTCCTTGCCCTGGCACCACATGGAGAACCTCTTCCATTTAAAGGCATAACACCATCAAGGCAACTCTTTCCGGGATGCCTCCACAACTTGGAGCACTTCATCTGAGAGGCCCAAAGCCTAGAGCTCTAGCCACTCAGGAAGCAGTGAGATGCAGGGACTACAGGGCCGGGTGCAGAACCGTCCCCTGAAGCAGCACATCCATGCAGAGAGGCAGTCACCATGGAGGTCTGCTGCTGAGACTGAGGAGATCCAGGTACCAAAACTGCTGTCGCCAGTCTGGAACTATCAGGATCATCAGTGCCTTGTCCATCTGGGCCTTGACCTGTATCTTGTCAATCATGGGGAAGGAAGGAAGGGAAGGCATACATGAGGTCTAGGGCCTTGTGACAGCTTCTCTCAAGAGTGCTGCAAGACTGTGGTAGGCAGGCACAAAACAGCCTCAGTTTGGTGTTCTCCCAGGTAGCTCACCACCTACTCATTCAGGGACAACTAGTGCAACATCTCTCTTACCCGGCTGAGAACATCTGCCGGTTGACTGTTCTCTCCTGTGACATGACTCGCCAGGAGATCTGCACCCAGGCTGCGCAAGCGGCGCCAGGCGCTGTGATCTTCTGGTTAAATATGAGCTAAACCAGCGCAAGACTGTGCTGGTAGCACCCACATAGTTCCACAGACGATCCAATAGCACCCCGTGATCCACCGTGTCAAATGTTGAGGATAGGTCCAAGAGTACCAAGATGTAGAGTGCCTTCCGTCCCTTGCCAAGAAGAGATCATGCGCCACCCTGGCCAAAGCTGTCTCGGTACTATGCCTGGGCCGAAAACCCAAATGGAGGGGTTCATAGATGGACAAACTCTCCAAGCAGTCAACCAGCTGGTCAACCACCATCTTCTCAATAACCTTTCCCAAAAAGGGAAGATTAGAGATATGCCTATAGTTCGAGAGAACATCAGGGTCTAAAGTTGGCTTTTTAAGGAAGGGCTTCACTATGGCCTCTTTCAAGGCCATAGGAAACACACCCTCACTTAAAGACCCATGAATAATCTCCACGAACACTGAACCCAGAAAGTCCAAGCAGCTGATGACAAGTCACGGACCCAAGTCCAGGATACAACTGGTGGAATGCATGCTGAACAACACTCAGAGAACCTCATCTGCTAAAACTGGCTGAAACTCACTCCAACTTGGGAAAAGGTCATTACCAACAGGCTAATCACCTGCAGGAAAAGCTGGACCAGAGGCGACAATACTTGCCCTGATGGAGGACACCTTGTCGGCAAAGAAAAGCCAAACTGCTTGCACTTTTCTGTGGAAAATACTGTCCCAGACTGCAGACAGGAAGGATTTAACCAGCTGTCGACAGTGTGGAACAGCGCAGCTGGGCGATTTCTAGCTGCAGCAATCAACAGAGACAAAAACTCTAGTCTTTTTAAGATCGACTGCTAAGTAATGGAGTCTCAGCAACCACCTTGTCCTCCTCAGAGCGAGACCTCCTCCAGGCTTACTCTAATCTACGCCCTTTACTCTTCAACTGACACAAATCAACAAAATACCATGGTGAGCGGTACTGGGAGGTCAAGGGCGAATGTGGAAAGATACAATCTGGTCCAGGGCCTCAGTAAGGGCTGTATTATAAGCCTCAGTACCCACCTCTGGACCCAGCACAGGCCAGGGGTACACTCTGACATCTAGGCGCCGCAGGTATACTGCCACCATTGCCATGCATTTGGTGAAAACCCTGGCTGCTGAGGAGAGGCTGAAGGGCATAACCCAAAACTGGTACAGGATCCTTTATGCTTGGAACTGGAAGTATGGAGGGTGGGACTGATGGACTGAGATGTGGAAAAACACATCCTGGAGGTCTAAGGAACAAAACCTCATGCTTGCTCGAGTGATGGAATGATCTGATTTAGACTGACCATCTGGAACTTGTATTTCTGCATGAACTACTGCAGGTCGTGCAGACCAATATGGGGTGCCAACCCTCCCACCATCTCTTTCGGGACCAAAAAGTACCTGGACATGGAACCCTGACTGGCCAGGGCATCTGGGACAGGGGCCATTATCCATTCTGCATGGAGCTGTGCAATGTCCTCCCGAAGGGTGGACAGTGTGTCCTGCAACACCCTGGACTCCCAGGGTGCATGGAGGCAGCAAGGCAGGAGAGCCTATAAATTCAGAGGCAACCCCCTGCCCACTACGTTCAACATCCTCTCGTCTATTGTGATAATGGACCAATGTGGCAAGAAGTGACACAGCCAACCTCCTAAGGGGAGTGCAGACAGGGATAGTACACTACACCCCAACCTGTTATTGGGCAGCTTTGGCAGGAGCAATGGCTACTGCAGCTGGAAGGGCATTACCATCCCTGCCACCCAGAGTTTTTAGAACCCTGACTCCTGGAGTTGGGTTTGGGGCAGCAGGACTGGTACTAACTCATGCTGGGGCTACTGCTGGGGAGGCTATGGCTAAAAGGACCAGTACCGAAAAAGACTGTTACTTAGGCTTATTTTTTGTGTCCTTCTGGCAGGATGCAACAGACTCCAGAGTGGCACTGGACTTCTCAATATGGGTGAGATGCTATTCCACCCCAGGGCCAAATAGGTTGGTGCCCAAGAACAGGACATTAGCCAGCTTGTGCTGGGTGTCTGCCGTGAAGGTGGACAAACGCAGCCAGGCTCTGCGACGCATGAAGATGGGCGCTGCCATGGCATAGGCACATAAATCACCCATGCCCAAGGCCATCTGGAGCCGGTGTTTAGCCAACGATTGATCTCTGATGACTATCAATGCTGACTGCTGAACAGCTGGGAGGTGAGGGAGGATGGAATCAAAAACTCCCATTAAGGAGTGACTAGAACTGGGCATAATCATGGCATAGCTACACTGAAGGAGACCCAAGGATGCCGCAGCCTACACCTTTTTAGTGGCGTGGTCAATCTTATGGGACTCCTCTCCTGGTGTCTAGAATTGCGGAATACTGAATCAGTTACCAACTCCTCCACAGAGGGCGGTCTGAGAACCCAGAAAGAGATCCAGTAGGGGCCACATACTTATGGACCATATGAGTAGAGGGTGCCGGGCAGGACGCTGGATGCTGCCAAAGCTCCAGGGCTGGTCCCAAAATGGCTTCAGCCATAGGAAAGACAACCCCATAGGATTCATTCCTATCCAAAATGTCCATAAAAGGGTACCACATTTGGCCCAGTTCTTGCAGGACTGACAGACCGAGATATAAGGTGGAGAAGTTCACTGAAAGATATTGGAACATGATCGGTTGACTGCTCCACAACCGATCCCCAGTTGAGGAGGGGAGTTCCAGAGGAGGCCATGGACTCATGTTTTGAGTTATTCGAGGACTCCTCGAAAATGGCCATTGATCGTTTCTCACCACGGACCACCCAGCAATCCTCCCTCAGGGTGATTTGTACCGATAACTGACCTTGCAAGCCTGTGACCGATCAGGCCCTCCTTGGTTGGAATGTCCACCTTTGGCTGTGGTGGCAGTTGTAGGAAGCACAAAAGTAGCACGGATCAAAATGGGAACCACTTGTGACTGCCAGGTGACTGGAGATGCAGGGGGTAGAGCCCTACCCTGCCCCCATGATGGCTAACCGTTGCTAGAGGAGCTCCTTATGGCACCGGCGCAGCTTGAGACATTGCCTTTGCTCACCCAAGAACAAAAAGGTCAAGCAGCATCGATGGTGATGTCTCCCGGTTGAGTGAGATCTAGAGAAGGAACACTTCAACAGAGATCTTGACCGGACAATCAACAGCAAGGGGAGCCTTCTGGCAGGTTGTGGTATATCATGCTTCTGCCCACATTATGCAGCATGGGCATGGAAGGCTCAACTGCCAGTGCAGGCTGCTCCTGCCAAGGACTGGACTGACTGAACCATGTCATCTTATGTAAGGACAGGGAGCACCGGGTTCTATGTGATCGATTAGTCAACCTCATCCAACAACTGGTCGACAGGACTGAGGAAAATTTCCACGGCCTGCCTGACTGGAATTGAAGTAGAATGGCTTGACGGGGCGGACTGAAGAGCCCTTGACCTGCCAAGTTGAGGAACTGGGAGGACTGCAATCTCAGCTGGTCACAAAACCATGGCCCGTGGCACTTGTGCTTGGAATCACAGTGGGCAGGGCTCTCTCACAGGGTCTAGTGGGTCAAACACATGTCCAGGAAGCCTCCAGTGAATCACCCTCCAATGCTGGCCCTGACCAGAAGCAGCGCAGAGACCGAGATGCCTGCCACGGCAGCCGTTGTTTCGGCTTCAAAGCCTGCAAGCTACTGAGCAGACCTTGCCCCAGCCAAGGCCTTCTTACAGACCCTAATGGTTGTCCTTTGGACCCCATTCCAAAGCCCAACCCAGCAAGTGCCAGAGCTCCCTGTCCTCAAGGGACTTGGGAAGCATGCTGAGACAAAGTCCGCACCCAGCCATGCCCGTGCTGCCCACTCAGGCAATATATGCACATTATGCAGGTCAATGACTGAAATCTTCTGCCATCATCTAACATAGAACCTGAACCCTGGCTTCTATTACTCCATCAAAGATCTAAGATGGGGTTGAAGGAACCAAGGAAAGAATGCAAATGACCTGAAAAACTCTGAAAAACAAAGTTTGATTATGGAGCACCAAATCCTAAGTGGAATCCATGAAGCAGGTGACCTGTTCTTCCAGCGGAAAGAAAGATTTGATGTCATGGGGCAGAGTCAGGAGATATACTGCCCGGGTGGTGGGAAGAGCTTAGCTTAAAGATATCCGGCAAATCAGACTGTTACAGAGGAACTGCCAGAATGTGGATTGCAAATCATATCCATGCCCCAGAACAGAATGTTGCAATGTCAATATTAGATACAATACAGGTTGGGAGCATAGTGAGATACTATAAACTGCAGGGAGACTGGTTTTACTGTTAGACAATGGAACATGATATTCACTAACTGGAGGGCTGGAGCTCGAAGAACCAAAGCAAGAAAATATATAAGCATTAATACTGCCATTTTAATTTTGAAGAAGAACTTCAACGCGTGTATATGTCCACTGGCTAATAACTTGAAAAAAAAAACCAATGATTCTTAAAGTTTGGGTTAAGACTTCCATTCAGTACCAATAATACATTATCCCCCAGAATCAATCAATCATTAAATAAAATCCAAAACAGAACTAAAGGAAGGTTGCATTAGAAATTGTTATAAGCCAAGCAGACATGAAAAGTCATTGAGCATTAAATTGGGGGAAGGGGGGCAACATACTAAGGTGCATTTTAGACTAGGTAGAAAATAAAAAGCAGAGATAGTTTAGTGCAGGGCAGTGCATTAGAGTAGAGAGAGATCGCAAATGGAATGCCTCAGGGCAGTGTTAGGGCCCCTTCTGTTTAATATTTCTATACAATTTAGACATAGGAGTTGCAAATAGCATGACAATCAATGAATGAGGCAAAAATAGCCAGGGTGGAAGACACTGTAGATGTCAATACTGAATAATACAGTATGCTTGGGCAGAATGGAAACAACTGATCCCCTTGGTTTCCTAGAGGTTTCCACCACAGGTGCCCCCCCACCCTTCTGTGCTAGGTTTTCTTGATCCCACAGTAGTCTTTGGAAGGTTAATTACAAAAACAAAACACTGTTTACACAAGCAAATGATAACTGCAACAAATCTCATGATGGGTGCATTTGCCAAGGTGGCAGATGATGGCCTAGGTGGACCCCTTGCTCCTCTTCTGTCACTTAATCCTATGTAAAACAGATATACATAACAGTATGAAAAGGCTTTGCTAAATATAGCAGCAGTTAAAAGCAGGGCTGGGAGCTGATTTTTGAAGGATTCACCATGCCAAATGGTTGGGAACACTGAACTAATTTCTCATCTTTATGGAGTACAGAGCTGAAAAATAGAGGTTACTTACTTGTAACCATAGTTCTACTTCAGTTCACATCCACACTTGGTCTTCCATGGAGCATGCTCAGTTATGGAAAACAGTCATCAAGCTCGACTCTACTGTACTCTACTCCCCAATCATATGGGTCCTCCAGCTCTGCCCCTTTACACTCAGATTCTGTATGCTGGAACAGGAATCAGAAACAAGCCTTGCCAGTGGAGCTCAGGTGGGTCATGTGGATGTGAACTGAATCTAGCAGTAGAACTTTAGATACAAGTAAGTAACCTCTATTTTTAATCACCTAGATTCAGTTCACTATACACACTTATGCAGACAATCAGCAGTCCTCAAGAGTGGGGGCAAGGCATGTGCCCCAAAACAGGCAAAAAGAGACTGGAGAACTGAGGATTCAAAAGCAGCATCAGGATGACTGAGCAAGTCAATGCTGTAGTAGCAGATGAACGTGTTGTTCACATAGCAGTCCTACATATTTCAGAAATGAGAATGGAAAACATATTTCTGCACTGTATTCACAGTGGAAGAGAAAGGGCCGATGCCTGACTGTGCCACTGTGATGGGAGGTGGGGGCAACTGGGGAGGTTAATGAAGATCCTATTTCACTGAAAAGGTCCTTGAAGGCTAAAGCGTGCTGAATGTAGATAAGGGTGCTTAAGGAAATGAGACAGGTCCTAGCTGAGTTGCAAGCAAAGCTATTCAAAGGCTCATGAGACACAGAGTTAGTACTCAGAGACTGGAGAACAGCAAATGTGGTTCCCCTACATAAGTGTGGGAACACAGATGAACTAGAGAACTACTGACTTGTCAGCCTGTCTATTGTCGGTAAGTTACTGGAGACAATATTAAAGGAGAGAATAGTAAGCTTTCTGGAGGCAAATGCAGGACAGAAGACTGCGTGGGTTCATGGAAGGGAGGTTGTGTTGGACAAACCTGATAAAATTCTTTGAACTGGATGATAAAGGCAGTGGACAAGGGACAAATGCTGGACATCCATATCTTGATTTAAGTAAAGCCTTCGACACAATTCTGCATAAATGGTTGGTAATGAAAATTTATGACCTGGGGGTGGGGGCAAAGTCATTAGATGGGTGTGAAACTGATGAAGTGAAAGAATCCAAAGGTTGTTAATAAATGGGGAGATCTAGGGGGCAAATATGGACGAGTTTTAGGATCAATCTTTGATATATTTATCCACAACACAGGGGCTGAGATACATGATAACATGCTTCTTCACAGATGATACTAAGATTTATGGCTAGGTGGATAATGATGAGGGTGTCAGAATTATGAGCACGAACCAGGGTAGATCAGAAAAGTGGTCTAAAATACGGCAGTTAAAATGTAACGCTACAAAGGGCAAAGTGATGCTCATAGAATAAGAAATCCAATAACTAAAGACAGAATAGTGGAGGTGGTAGTGGAAAGCACTATTGAGGAAAAGTACTTGGGAGTAATAAATTCAGAAAGTCTGAAAACAACAGCCCAACGCAGTAGGGCTATGGGAAGGGGAAACAGGATGTTGGGGTGCAAAGGAAAGGGGAACTGCAGCAGAAGAAAGGATGTGTTTCTACAACTGTACAGGTCACTGGCTATCCTACTGTACACCTGTAATACTGCTTACAGGTTTGAAGACTATTTAAAGGACAGGAACAGAGAGCAGGCAGTACAGAGGAGGGCTACAAGGATTCAAGGACAGCATGAATGACTTTTGAAGACAGGTTGGCAGAGCTAAACATGAACACGCTGGAGAGGAGAAGGGAGATGGGGTACCGTGATAGAAACATACAAATACCTCCATGGAGTGAACAAAGGGGATAACAGGGAAGTGTTCAAACTAAGTGGAAACATAAATACCAGGGGTAATTCAATGACGCGCGCAGGGGGGTAGGCAAATTCAAGAGAGATAACTGGAGGTATTTTTTTCACTGAGAGGGTGGTGGAATAAGCTGTCGGAAGGGGTAGTCTGTGTAACAACGGTGTGGGACTAAAATGTGGGTGGGACAGACACGTGAGCCTAGTGAGGACATCACAAAGCAGGGAGGGAGAGAGAGTGAAACCACGAGGGCTATCACATTCCACATTAGCTATGTAGATAAGGGGCGAACATAATATGCCATGGTGCCTTTTTCTGCCAACAAATTCCATGTTTCTATGAATGTACCTGGTAGCAACAAAAGAGGCAGCAGTGTGTGTGGTGGAGTGAGCCTTCAACCCCACAGGTGTCTCCTACCAAGCTAACCTGCAACACAGAGCAATGCAAGAGGTTATCCAGTGGGCAATCATCTGATCAGAAGCCGGTCTGCCTAAAGCAGCTTCAGCATATGGGACAGATAACTGGCATGCCTCACCCCGTAATTCTGTCGTATGCTCCAAGCAGAACAGCAGGGTCCTGCGAACATTAACAATGTGGACAATTTGGTTGACTTCTGTAGCATAAGGCTTTGGGAAAAGGGTTGGTAGAAAGAGTGCCTGATTAAGGCGAAACTCAGAGACAGCCCTGGGCAAGAATTTCACATAAGAGTGAGACAACTTTGTTTTTGTGGAAAACCAGATATGGGACTCCACAGGAAGGTACCTGGAGTTAATTCACCCACCTGGTAGAGGCGACAGTGACCATGACAGATGTTAGAGATCACATGTGTCCATAGGCTTGGACTGTGTACCATTTGCCATGACAGCATCAGTGGTAAGTCAATCAGTGGAGGTGGTCCCCGCACCAGAGGGGACAGGTGATCCAGCCCCTTACAGAAATGGCCTACTACTGTATCCTGTTTCACAGGTGGCAACCCTGCCTTGACATGGTATGCTGAAATGGTGGCCAGATGTATTTTGAGGGACATAGCTCACAACCCTGCCTGTGACAGAGATCAGAAGTAATCGAGTATGTGTGACACAGAGCAGGAGGGTACCAATCCTCATTCATTGCATCAACACGAAAATCTCGTCCACTTGCAAGTGTACATTGTGTGAGTCGATTCCTTCCAAGATGCCTCCAACATCCAGAGAACATATTCAAAAAGCCCAAGGGCACAGAATTCTAGCCGCTCAGAATTTAGGTGGTCACGTTCAGGGACTGCAGGTTTGGCTGTCTGATTTTTTCTAAGTGCCATTTATTCATCCCTTTTCTGATTTGTAATTTACGCTTATTCTGCACAAATAATAATGCTAATTTTATTTAATAAATTCTTCTCTTTCTAACTTTTTTCTTTCAGCTTGGAGGTATGGAAAGTGCAGGAATTTCATGTATACACATAAACATCCCAGTCAGCTGCAGTTTAATGTGACAAGCTCCCTACTCTAGTTTTGACTATTTCATTTCTGTTCTTTTTACTTTCAAAAATGACCTTGCTTAATCTTGAATGAAAAATGAAGAACATGGTTTGGTCGATTTTTTCTGCATTAGTGTTTGATAAGCTACGCCAATATTTGTTTCATGATTTATTTGTTAATTGCACTATGGTGTACGGACATGTTTAAAGACAAAGATGTTTTGCCTAATGCCTTTTTACCCAAAAGTAGGTGTAATACCTCAATAATGATGTCATAGGTTGAAATGGTATTTTAGGGCCTCAGGTCTTCAAGGTAGCTACCCCAAGGGAGCTCTAACGAGCGAACTGCCAGGGCACCTGTGTAATGGATGTAAAGCTCCCAAATGTCTTTGGATATGCTGTTGATTGTTGTTGGATGTTGTGGCATTTGGGCAACTAAATCTGTTTGGGTACCTACGTCAGTGTCTTCAGTGATTTATAACACTGCAGATTTAATACACGCTCTGGAGTGTGGTCAGTTCTTTGTCTTCTTGGCTGACTGCCCCATCAGACCTCATCAACAGGTCTAGCAGGAGTAGAAGCAGCCATGAGGGTTTGCAGCTGAGACAGAAAAGATACTGATACCAGAACGAGAATGGCCAGTCCAGCACAATCAGAATCAGGATGCCCTTTCCCTCTACACCTTGAGGATTACCTTGTGGACCAGGGTAAATAGAGAGAAGGCATACAACAGATCCTGAGCCCATGACAAAGAGAACACGTCCCCTGGAAGAGTGCCCTGGTAAGGGGTACAGGCACAAAACAGTCTCAGCTTTCTGGTTTCTCAGGAAGTTAACAGATCCACTGACAGTGGTGCCCAGATGGGGAACACCTGGGAACCACATGACTGAGCATCTGCCAGCTGGCTTTTTGCTCCAGTAAGAACGTACCGCAAATAAGTCCATGTGCAGGAAACAAGCCAGAGATCATGTCCAGAGCACCTCCCAACATATGGGAGGAAAGTGCATGCCGACCTGTCTGGTCAGGTAGAACATGGTGGTTATGTTGTCCGTGTTGATCTGGACTTCCCAATCTCAAACCAGAGATGCAAACTCCACCAACACCAGGTGAACTGAACGGTATTCCACTAGTCGATGTGATGTCGAGTCTTGCTTGGTGACCAGGACCTGTGCATTCAACTGTCCAGCACATGTGTACCCAGCCCACCATGGACATATCCCATTGTCAACATAACTAAAGGTTTCACGTGGACAAATGGGATTCCCTTATAGAGGTTTGAAGGTACTTCATAGTTTTTTTCAGAGCTTTTTGAAGTCCGAAGTCCATTATAGCTCACACAAATACTAATGGTACCCAGTAATGTTAGACAGGAGTCTAAGGAATGCTTGAAAGTTTCCATGGTACTATTCGCAACCACCTCCATGGGGAGATTGTTCCAAATCTTGACAACTCTCACTGAGAACCAGAACTTCCTTAATTGGGTATTATACCTCTCACTTATTAACTGTAAGGGGTGTGCTCTAGTGTTATATTTCTGATCTCTCAACGTAAGCGCCAACTGTTCCCCATAAATGTGAATCTGTTAGTGCTCTGAAAATCAAACACGTCTCCCCTTAATCTGCGGTATTCCAATAAATATAGCTCCAGGTTTTACAGCCTAACTGCATAATCTTGTCCCCTGACCTCTTTGATTCTTCTTGTTGCCCTTCTTTGAACTTTTTCTAGGGCTTTTATAGCTCCCTTTTGCCCAGGAGCCCAAAACTGGGCACAGTACTCAATATGTGGGCGCACCAGGGAGGTATAGAGGGGAATCACCACTGCCTTACTCCTACTCTTAATATGCCTGTGAATGCAGCTCAGGATACTGCTAGTTTTTTTTTTAATCACCAGATTATAATGTTGTTTGAATCTAAGGTCATTACTGACCCTTACTCCCAAATCTCTTCCATCCTTAACAGTCCTTAAGACCTTCCCAGCTAATGTATAATCATGTTGAGGGTTGTTTTTACCCAGGTGCGTCACAGTGCACTTCTCAATATTAAACAAGGATCTTTTTTTCATGGGCCAAGACTTCAACTTCCCACAGCACTTCTTGTATCACTGCAGCATCCTCATGACTATTTACTGGGTAGCTCAGACGAGTATCATCTGCAAATTTAGAGATCCATATGTCAGTTTTTGACTTCATAGTTGAAATATATAGATTAAAAAGACAAGGGCCCAGCACAGATCCCTGAGGCACCTCACTAGTCATGTCTGCCCACCCAGAGAGTTCTCCCCTGATGCAAACCCTTTGTCTCCTTCCTGATAACCAGGCCCCAATCCATCTTGATATTCCATCCTGGACACCAAGTTCTTTAAGAGCCTCAATCAGTTCCTCATGATTGACTTTATCAAAGGCCTTGGCAAAGTCCAAAAAACATGACATCCACTGATTCCCCTTCATCTATGGCTCTGTTGACCTTGCCACAGAATTCTAGCAGGTTAGTTTGGCATGACCTGCCCTTGTGAATCTGTGTTGTGACTCAACCCCAGCCCCAAGCGCATCTATACAGTACATGATCTTATCCTTAACTATGCCCTACAGTATCTTCCCAAGGACAGAGGTTAGACTAATACGTCTATAACTGCTAACCTCCTGTCTGGAACCTTTTTTGTGAATGGAGACAACTATAGCTTGTCTCCATACATCCAGGACTTGTCCTGTATACAAGGATTTCTGGAAAAGGAAAGTAACAGGCCCTGCCAGGCTTTCAGCTAACTCCTTAAGAACTCTTGGATGTAATCCATCTGGGCTTTGTGCCTAGTTGTGGTTTAATTTTTTTAGCCTTTCCACAACATCCTGTAACTCAATTTGGAATCAACTAACATTCGTTGTTCGGTATTAACTTTGGGAACCTGTGATCCTGCATTAAATACAGAGGAGAAAGTAACTGTTAAAATGGCCAGCCATATCCTTGTCAGTTAGTATATTCCCAGTACTGTCCTTTAAAGGGCCAATCTTCCTACTAACTCCCTTCTTATTGTTTATGTAGGCATAAAATGACCTATAATTGTCCTGTACCTTGGTAGCTAAGTGGTATTCATACTTGTCTTTGGCTTTGGCAATAGTCCTCTTGGTGTCCTTAAGGCATTGCCAATATGTTTCCCAACACCTATTATCAACACTCAGTTTTGCCCAGTTATATGCCGTTCTTCTTTTTAATTGATTTTTTTACAGCAGGGGTCAGCCATGGGGGAAGAGTATTCCTGGGCCTATTATATTTATTTATGGTCGGTGTATATGTATGGACCAAGTTATTGATTTTATTACTAAGCTTTTCCCACATAACTGGCAGTGTTTGATTGTCGAGCTCGGCTATCCAATTCCATTCAGCCAACTCATGTTTCATTCTGATAAATTCAGCTTTATTGAAGTTATATAAAATTGTACTGCCAGTAATACTTTCCAAGGTCCCCATATATTCAAAACTAACCAAAGAATGGTCACTAGAGCCCAAAGGTGGCAAGACTATGCAGTTATAAATGTTATTAGTCATATTACTTAAAACCACATCCAAAATATGGGTTCCCCTGGTGTTTTTTAGAACATATTGTTCTAATCCAGCTAGCATACAGACTTCCAGGTAGCTAGCCTCTACCTGGGTCTCAGTTTGAAATGAATCCCACTGTATTCCTGGAAAATTTAGATCACCCAAAAGGATAACGTTGTCCTCCTGTGTGATGTTTTTAATAAAATCTAATACTAGACTATTTTTCAGAGCTGGTATGGCAGGTGGTCTGTAGACAACTCAATGCTAATCTTTGTTGAATATGTGTGTGTGTGTGTGGGGGATTTTAATCCAAAGGATTTCAGAATTTCCCCAGGCAGTGCATCAATACTTTCAGATATAATGCTGTCTAGAATATATAATGCCACTCCTACTCCTTTTGCATGTGTCCCATCCTTTTCATATAGGGTATAACTAGGGATCCGTTTGTCCCTCGTGTCCTCCTCCCTCCACGTTTCAGTAATAGCACATATATGGATGTTTGAGTGATGTAATGTCAACTTTAACTCATCCAATTTACTATTTAGACTCCTAGCATCCAGTAGGAGGAAGTTCCATTTGGGTTTGGTAATGTTCCTAGTGTTATTGCTCCTGTCTTTAGGGAGCCCCGCATCCCCCCATCCCTGGAATTTAAATGAGTGTCAGCCAATTGCTTTAATTTACTGGCAAAAACCCTTTTCCCCTGCTCGTTTAAATATAGACCGTCTTTGAAAGTATGCATCTTGGATATCCAGGGAACAAAACCAAATTTCTTTATACGGGGATGGAATTATCTTGCTCAAGGTCACCATGCATAACTTCCAACTGTGAGTGAACTTGCTCAGCACCCGAAGACTGAAAATGGTGTGACAGCACCCCAGCCACTTAAGTACTAGAGAGTACTGTGATAAAAAACCCTGCTGTGCTCAGCTCTCTGGAACAAACTCTATTGCATGCCACTCTATGAGCTGCAGAATTTCACTCCCATAGTGTGGGGAAAGACTCCAGTAAAAGAGTGTCCTTCAGAGTGCTTGGAACCGACAAAGGAGCAGTTTCGAATTCCAGACACAAACTCAATCCACCAGTTTCAGAAAACCATTTGTCAGATGTAATAGCTTAATAGCTCCACAAAAGGTTGATCAAGAAGTTGGTGGATCTCGGGGTTGGGAAAAGATGGCCAGATGGGTGGAAAACTGGCTGACAGACAGAACCCAGAGGGTGGTTGTGGGGGGAAGAGTTATCTGGCACTAAAGAGGTAACCAGTGGGGTCCCGCAGGGCTCGGTGCTGAGGCCAGTGTT
This sequence comes from Neoceratodus forsteri, assembly GCA_016271365.2. Classification (NCBI taxonomy): domain Eukaryota; kingdom Metazoa; phylum Chordata; order Ceratodontiformes; family Ceratodontidae; genus Neoceratodus; species Neoceratodus forsteri. Next base: position 1,519,618,895 of record CM028131.1, read on the forward strand.
ATTCAATGTCTTTATCAATGACATTGGAGATGGCATTAAGGGCAAAATGTGCCTATTCACAGATGACACCAAGCTCTGTGGAAGAGTGGACACAGCTGAAGGGATACAGGACCTACAGAAAGATCTGGAAAAGCTGGGGAAGTGGTCCAGGATCTGGCAGCTTGGCTTCAATGCTATGAAATGCAAAGTTATGCATACTGGAGCCAAGAATCCCAGGACAGAGTACTACTTGGATGGAGTCTGAGTATCTGCATCAGAGGAGGAGAAGGGCCTGGGAGAGATGATCACTAGTGACCTGAAGCACTCCACGCAGTGCAGGAAAGCAGCAGCAAATGCAAACAAGATGCTGTGATGTATATCTGGTGAGGAGCGGATTAGCAGTAGGAGAGAGGAGGTTATACTGCCCTTGTACTTGTCACTGGTAAGGCCACAGCTACAGTATGGAGTTCAGTACTGGTGTCCACACCTCAAAAAGGACATTAACCTGCGGGAGAAGGTGCAAAGGAGGGTTACAAAGATGACAGCAGATCCAGAAACAAATGATTTGATACCTTTTATTGGACCAATATGGATGCTACAGAAAAGAACAAAGTGCTCTAGCTTTCGAACCTACCCAGGTCAGCAGGGTAAGGCATACAAGGAGAGACTGAGGGCACTGAACATGTACTCCCTGGAAGACAGGTGAGAGAGAGAGGTGACATGATTGGGACCTTCAAGTACCTGAAAGGAATAAATAAGGTTGATAAGGAGAGTCTCTTTAAGCTGAGTGACAACCATAAAACGAGGGGGTACAGCCTTAAGCTGGAGGGTGGGAGATTTAGGAGGGAGGTCAGGAAGCACTTCTTCACAGGTGGACACTTTGAATGCACTGCTGGGAAAGGTAATCTCATTGAAGACGGTGGTAGGTGGGAAATCATTAGCTCAAGCTGTGGTCCCTGCAATACGAGCAGACTTGACAGACGAAATGGCCTTCTTCTGCTGGCTTCTTCGTATGTTCATATGTAATAGTAGATCTCTATGGACCTAGGAGGGCTAGAAAGCTGCACAAAGATGGAGGTAACTGACTTCAGGGGAACGGATTTTAAGGAAATGGGAAGGATCCTTAAGGAGCATTTGGATGGGACTGGGTCAGACATGGACGCTGATAGTAGGTGGGAAATCATCAGGAGAGGGGTGCAAGATGCTATCAGCACCTGTGCAAGAGTAAGACGAAAATGCGGTGGGGCCGAAAACCCTGCTGGTGGACCAGGGAGGTCCAGAAGGTGGTGCAGGGAAAGAAGGCAGCCTATAGGCAATTCAAGTGCTCAAGGAGTGAAAGGGATCGAGGGGAGTATGAGCTGAGTGATAGAGGGACCACTAGGGTGGTGAGGGCGGCTAAGGCAAGGAAGGAGCAGAACCTGGCCAGGGAAATCAGGAGAGGAACAAGGGGTTCTTTAGATACATTGGGAAAAACGAAGGGTGAAGGGGCAGATTAGCAGGATTAAATCAGGGGAGAGATGGGCACAAGACCCGGGGAGCAGGCTGAGGTACTAAATGAGTACTTCACCTCAGTTTCCACCAAGGAAAATGGGGTGCTATATCATACATGGAGAACAGAGATACTGAGGAGGGACCCTTACCCGATCGGCGGGTCTGGGAGAGGGGAGGCATCACTGGCAGGAGGAAGGGCTAAGCAGGAGAAGAGGTACTGGAAGTGGAAATCACAGCAGAGAGTGAGGAAGCCCTCAGCTCCCTTAAAGCGGAGAAAACAGCAGGGCCGGATAAATTACATCCCAGGTGCTGAAGGAACTTGCGGATCTCCTGGCAGAAACCCCTAGCGGAGCTTTCACCATCTCTCTGAGGACAGGGTGGGTGCCCCAGGACTGGAAGGTGGCGCATATAGTGCCTATCCACAAGGGGGATCAAGGGAGGTGGCAGAGAACTACAGGCCTGTCAGACTGACATCGGTGGTGGGCAAGGTGATGGAGGCATTGTCAAGGAGGAGGCTGAGGGGACCTGGAAAAGTCAGGGTGCCTGGGCGATAGCAGCATGGATTCGATCTCGGGAAATCGTGTCAGACAAACCTTGTGGAGTTCTATGACTGGGTGACAAGTGCCTCTGGACCTTGGTAGACCAGTGGGCGTCCTCTTTCTAGACTTCAGCAAGGCATTTGACTCTGTTCCTCACATGGGCCTGTTGGATAAGCTGGGAGAAAATGGGGTGGGGAACCAGATGATCAGATGGATAGGCAATTGGCTCCATGACGGACCCAGAGGGTCGTAGCTGGCGGGATAGTCTCATCCCCAAGAGGGTCATTAGTGGGGTCCCACAGGGATCAGTCCTTGGTCCCCTCCTGTTCAACGCCTATGTCTCTGGCATAAGGACAGGAATCAGGAGTGAGATGAGTCTCTTTGCAGATGACTCAAAACTGGGGGCGGTGGTGGACGGGGAGGAGGGGAGGGTGGCCCTACAGGGGGACCTAGAGGCTCTGGAAAGATGGTCTAGAAAGTGGAAGCTGAGGTTCAATGCAGGGAAATGCAAGGTACTCCACCTGGGGGCCAGAAACCCGGGCCAAGTGTACACCCTGGGGGAATGCTACAAGTCTCGATGGCTGAGAGGGACCTGGGGGTGGTGGTGGATGTCAAAATGAACAACTCGGAGACTTGTGGGAGGACAGCAGCCAAGGCCAACAGGATGCTGGGATGCATCGTGGGGATCACCTCCAGAAGGAGGAAGTGATGCTCCCTCTGTATAACTGCTTGGTGAGGCCACACCTTGAGTACTCGCGTGCAGTTTTGGAGGCCACATTTAAAGAGGGACATTAAACTCCTGGAGAGGGTCCAGAGGAGGGCAACAAAATGATTTGGGGCTTGGGGACAGGACCTATGAGGAGGGCTCAAGAGCTAAATATGTACACATTGGAAGAAGAGAAGGGACTGGGGGACATGATAGGGGTCTTTAAGTACATGAAGAGGGTAAATAGGGGAGGAACAGTCAGGGTGCTTCGAAGGAAGGAGGAGGGGGCCACTAGAGGGCATGGGTGGAAGCTGGAGGGGGGAAGATTCAGGGGAGAAAGGAGGAGGTGCTACTTCACTGAGAGGGTGGTGGAGCCATGGAATGCACTACCTAGGGGGCTGGTGGAGGCAGAGACGGTGGAGGAGTTCAAGAGGGGCTGGGACAGGTACAGAGGAAGGGTTCTGGAAGCAAAATCCAATGCAGCAAGAATATCTGGAACTGGGAAGGGAGAAGCCAGAGAAGGTGAGGGGGGCAGCAAGGTCAGCACCCAGGGTGGGGGCTGACCAATCGAGCAGACTCGAAAGACCGTTAGGCCTATTCTGCTGGCGTTTTAGTATGTTAGTAAGACAGTGGGCAGCTTTAAGAGAGACTGGGACAGGCATGGGGGAAGGTAAGGATCATGGGTAGGGAGGATGGGAGGAGTGGGGAGGGAGGGCAGGGACATTAGCTCAAGCTGCGGTCCCTGCAATACGAGCAGACTTGATAGACGAAATGGCCTTCTTCTGCTGGCTTCTTCGTATGTTCATATGTAATAGCAGATCTCTATGGCAGAATGTGGGACAGTTAGCCCCCAACTGGGAGCTACAGCATGGATCAGGACAGAGAGGGGATGGGGCACCTCAATGTGTCACATTTTGCCTTTGGCAGCTGACCTGGCAGACTGGCTACTGGAGGAACTGTTACTACTGCCCTTGTGCAGACTCCCTCTTTTCCTTACTGCAGGACTTAGTCAGGTGATGCTGCTAGAACTGCTGTCTCTGCTGCTACTGAGGCGGCTGCTCTCCTTGTGTGCCTGGCAGGGCCCGCAAAACTAACCTAAACCTTGCGGCCTTGGGTTGGGTTGTTGCTGGGGGTTGGTCTCAAAAGTCCAGGGTCACACTGGATTTCTTGATATATGTGAGATGGTCCTTGACCCCTCACCCAAAGAGATCTGCCCCAAGAAAAGGCAGATCTGTCATTCCTTGGTAAATCTTCAGCCTGAATGGCGAGATCAGCAGCCAGACCAACAGGTGGAAAGACACCACTGGCACGGACACATCGGCTGAGCCAAAAGCCACCTGCAATTGGTGTTTGGCCACTGCCAGTCCCACATCATAAAACTCTTGTAGATATGGCTGGCTCTTTAAGGAGCAGTTTAGAAAAGTTAGAGAGCCTCTCAAGAGTTAATGACTGTACCTAGCCATCAAAGTATAGCTGGCCTGACGAACTCCTTGTTTGGTGGCTTGTCTGTTTCACCCTGCACCTTTGCCTTGCAGAATTCCGTGCTTCACATCAGCCCCTTCAATGATGGATGTTCCAAGAAGCCAAACAATCTGACCGGGGGACTGATTCTTACAGTCCAAAAGGCACAGTTGGGCAGGGCAGGAGACTGATGAGTTTCACTCAAGAATGTCCATCAGTGGGTAGGTCTTCTGGATCTTTTCGAGATGAGGGTGGTGAAAGAGGACTGGTCCCTGAAGGGGGCCTGTCTGATGGCTTATTACCCTCTCACAGACATGGAGTTGATGGGGCAGATGATGTATCTGAATCCACACTGAAATAGAGGAGTGTCAGATGCTGACACAGTGTATGGCTGACCCTCTTTGATGGAGTCACAACTACTGATAGAAGATGGGGAAATATGAACTGTGGCAAACCGTCCTTATTCAGGGCATCCACCATCGGAGTTGGGAGTTCCACCTGTATGGGTCACTGTGATACTGCTAGCAGAGCGGGAGGAGTGTCGCAGGGCGCACAACCAAAGACAGCACCTGGAGAGGTAGCCAAGGACAAGGTGGGTCTAACGGCATTACTGGTCAAACTCAACGCTGGGTAAAAGTTCCATAGGATACCTGTCGCCAGGATGCCCTGTCCCCAGGCTGTCTTCTCCCATCTGTGATGGGTTTGACCTCAATGGTGGAGCCAGACAATGAAGAGGAAAAGCCTGGGGTTGAAGCTGAGAACTAGAGTGAAAACATGACTGGAATCTCGACCTTGAGTTTTGACTCTGAGAATGACGGAGCAACGGTGCCTCCAATGCCTCAAGGGCCGAGTACTGGGGGGGAGGGGCAGAGGCTGGTGGGTACTGGTCTAACAGGAGTTTGGACAACTGGCATCAGCTAAATCAGTGTGGGTCCAACTGGGAGCTCAACCGAGTCCGAGCCCCCCCCAACAATGGACTCATCCTCACTGGGGTCAAACATGAGGTACAGAGGCATCGACTGAGATGACTACTTCAACTGCAACTCTGCAGGCAGTACAACAGGCTCCACTAGGGGCACAAACCACCATGTGGATCATCCGGTCTGTCAAGATGCAAAAGATCCCTCGACTGACAACAGTCACATAACCAGTGCAAATTCTTTTTTGTGTTTTGGTGGTGACTCACCTTTGACGGTGTAGACAGACAGAAGAAAGTTTAACCCTTCATTCTCCCAAGGAGCTGGGAGATCCATCACTAACTCTTCCTCCACCAGAAAATGGTCTAGGGCTGGAAAGTTCCTGACAAACCCCTTCGTCTCCATGATCTGCAATTGTGTCACTGAACTCACAGCTGCATACAGCATACCCACCTTAGTAGGTGTGCCCTGAAGAACCCACTGCTTACCCTCTTCAATGGTGAGGCAGGCATGGCCTGACACCAGAAGCAATATGCCAAATCATGACCCAGGAAGAAACAAATAAACACAGAAATGATCTCTCTCTCAGTTGTAGACATAAGGTACAGTACCTGCACAAAAGACAGATCTTGAAGAGCAGCTTCCTACTGTTAGATGTGCTGCCCTTCCCCAGCTCATTTGATAACTTACCCCCACAGAGAGCTCCCAAGGAAGTGTGACATAACAAGGCATTATGTATTAACAGTTATTTTACTCGTAAAATGAAAATCTAGCCCATCAGCAAATAAAAAAAAAAGCACTGACTTCCCGGTCCAGAACCACGCCTCTCACATTCCCTGTTTGTGATGTCACAAAACTTAAGACTACGCTTCATTCACTATAGGGCCAACATTGTCAAAAGTTTTATACTATTTAAAGTTGTCGGATTTACAATCAAAGATCGATCAACTAATAGGGTCCCTATCAGTCGATCGATCACTTTGATTTATGAAAATCCAGACAGTAAATAGTATGAAACCATGTGACAATATTGGCCCCATTATAAGTGAATGGGGCGCGCTCACTCAGCCTTCGTTTTGTGATATCACAAAACAGGACTGCGCGGGCCGACATGGGGGCGTGGTCTGCTCGGTCCTTTTTTGCCAGTGGGCTTGATTTTAATTTTATGAGTAAAATAACTTTTAATACAGAACGGCTTGTTTTGCCACACTTCATTGGGAGCTGTCTGTGGGGGTAAGTTATCGAATGGGCTGGGGCAGGCAGCTACTAGGAAGCTGCTCTTTAAATCCTGGCTTTCTCTTCCGCACGGCAAATCATGATAATGCAGCAAGAGCCATATGAAAGAGTGAAAAAGAAGCTGAAAGGCTGAAGCAAAAGTATGAAAATTTAATGAAAAATACCTTGAAAAATGTAATCCTCTACTTGATCTACCTTCAAGACTTATGCTACAGTACTATTTTAAGTTGAAGTGGGGGCAGGACTTAAATGTCTCCCTAACAAATTTGCGGGGGAGGGGTGTGTGGTCAACCTCCTCCTCCTCCTCCTCCTATTTGACATGGACAGAATTTGTATGGAGGGTCCATACCTGATATTTTTTAGTTCTGCATGTTCAAGCTGAATGAGATCCCTTTGTTTCCTCTGAATGTTGGAGGTAATGTGGGGAGTCTGTACCCACTCATGCACATATATTTTGGCACTGCTCCAAGCTCCATACTTTTTGGGGAACCATCTAAACAAGTATACAACAAATATTTTGAAACTGCACACCACCCTTTTGGGAGAACCTTTATTATTGGGTATTAAACCTCCAGGGCTTTAGGATCGGGAAGGGATCTACAGTATCTTGGGAATATTCTTGTTGCAGCAGCCTCTAAGACCATCACGAGGAAGTGGCTACAGATTGATCCCCCGGAATATGATGAATGGGTGGCTGTCACCTCACAGATCCAGAATATGGAGAGGCTCACCTTTGGGCTGCAGCACAGAACCCACCATACGTTAACCGCTGGAGATGCTGGGAACTGTGTATGCCAGAGACTGATGCTTATTCTCTAACAAGTGTTATGCACTGAGGGTTGACAGCCCCCTCAACACAGACGTTCAACTCTTCCCAAATACCTGGGTTATTTCTTTTACTGACAGTACTGAATATGGTAATCTGCTCTCTGTTTTGATCCTACTGTATGTAACATGGAATTTACTGATATCTGTTGGTTGGTTTTATTGTTGTTTCACAGTCTATGCCTGACATTCATTTTTAGGTGTAGCTTTGGTATAAACGGTCAGATTTTCTTAATCTGTCAAACATATCATGTAAGAATGCTTTATGGCTTATTCATCTTTTTAAAATTCAATAAAGAAGTATAAAAAAAAAAGAAAAATAGCATCCTCAGTCACTAGCAACCGCTATGAGGGAAGAGACCTGCTCCTTCCAGCGAAAGAAAAAATCTGAGTGCAAAGGGGGAGGAACTGGAGAACCATATGGTTGGGTGGCAGGAGGAATTAAGTTTAAAGACTGTTCTGGTGACTGAGTAGGCTCAGTAGCAGACTAAGTGTAACAGGAACTGTAAAGTAATGTATGTGATTTTTCTTAAAAACTTCAACACAAGTCGCTAGATCAGTCACCAATTTCAACAATTACTGGAGGAGAGGGGGTAACCCTCCTGGTAAAACAAAACAAAACAAACAAAAAAAAAACCCCACAGGCTGGTGCTTCTAGAATAAGAGAACAGCCAGAAAGTACTACTGACAGACAAAACACTTGCACATAGTAGGGTAATGCACTTGGAACACAATAAAGCACCACTGCGACCATCTGAAACAGCTGTGTCCACAATCAGCCCACAGGCACAAGACAGTGTTCCAAACAGCAATCTTAACCAACATGCATCTTGACAACTTAGAGAGGTAGAGACTGTTCCAATGAGGCTTGGGGCACATTTATCTTGTATTTCTTACTATCTGTTCCTTCTTCTTTGGATAAGACAGGGAGCGCCTCTCCAAAGTGGGATGCATTTGATAAACCTTTAGTTGCAATCACAGAGTCCACTAGTGTTTGCAGCTCTCACAGTCATGCTCCTGGAACATCTCACTACAGAATAATGCCCCCAGTTGCACCATGGCTGAGACTTAAAAGAGGGAGTCTGTTACCAGAATTTGGTTAGAAAGGGCTATTTCATTGTGTTCAGCTTATGAAACCTTTTCAGTTATTCCAGTTGTTCATCAACCAACACTGCGTGCTGTGTACTGCTAGCTGGCAACTGTCTGATCCTCTGTTTTAATGTCCTGCACAGACACAGGGAGTGGCTGGCCTGGGTTTCCCATGGCTTGAGTCCGCTTCCTAGTACAGTTTACACAGATGTAGTCCTCCGTCTCTGCCCTCTCTGCAGAAACCCCCACACAAACCTGGTGAAACCATTCATCACAGCCTCCATCACACTGCACCCAATCCACCTGAAAAAAAAACACAAAGAAGGGGTTGTTTAAACAGCTGTTTCTGACAAGGAAAAAATGAAAGATTACAAAAAAAAAAAAGGCAGACTAAGATATTTGTAACTAATTGTACTACTGGTATGCCTTTCACATTCACATTAGTGGAGAAAGACAGGTGAACCTGCACACATGGAGCAAGCAGGTGCTGAACTCGATATCACTATCAATAAAGCAACAAGGGTTAGTACTCTGCCACCAACTTAGAAATTGAAAATAAATGAAAAAACTCAAGCCTTTGAGATTGCGCACGGACACTGCGCACGGAGTAGTGAGCAAGGTAAGTCTGTTCGCAGACGACACCAAAATTGGAGCAGTGGTGGATGGAGGGGAGGGACAGAAGCAGCTGTAGGGGGACCTAGTCAAGCTAGAGGAGTGGTCAGGGAGGTGGCAGCTGGGGTTCAATGCAAAGAAGTGTAAGGTTATGCACTTCGAGGTGAAGAACCCAAGGAGAGGGACCTAGGGGTAATGGTAACAGGGACCATGAACAATACTGCCCAGTGCAGGAGAGCGGCTGCAAAAGTGAACAAAATGCTGGGGTGCATAGCGAGGGGGTTGTCGTCCAGGCGAAGAGAGGTGATCTTGCCCCTCTACAGGTCACTGGTAAGGCCGCACTTGGAGTACTGTGTGCAGTTTTGGAGGCCATACCTGAAGCATAATATGAGGCTACTGGAGGGGGGGGGGGTGCAGAGGAGGGCAACAAAGATGATATGTGGAATGGAGGCGAGAGACTATGAGATCAGGCTGGGAGACCTGAATATGTACACCCTGGAGGACAGAAGTGACAGGGTGGACATGATAGAGACATTCAAGTGTCTGAGGAGAATCAATAAGGATGGGGCTGACGGAGTCTTTAAGCTAAGGAGGGGGAAGGACACCAGGGGACATGGGCTAAGAATAGGGGGGGTGGAAGATTTAGGAGGGAAATGAGGAGACACTATATGACGGAGAGGATGGTAGCAAAATGGAATGTACTACCAGAATGGGTAGTATCATCTAAATCTGTGAACAGCTTTAAAAGGACATGGGACAGGGAACAGGGGAGAGTGAGGGTGGGAGAAGTAGGGGGCGGCAGTGGGATGACAAAAGGGAGGGGTGGGGCAGCTGCAAACTAGGGGTGCTAGCTGCACACTTGAGCAGACTTAAGATAGACTGGGTGGTCTGTTTCTGCTGGTACATTCGTATGTAAGCCATATACAGTGAAGAGAGACTGAATCCGCAGCACTTACCCCAGCGCTTCATGTCCTATGCAAGATACTTCGTCAGGGAGACGACAGGTACAAGAAACAGAAAAGAAGCAGACTAAGACATATGTTACTAATTCCACTACTGGTATGCTTTCTACATTCACACTAGTGTAGTCTCCAGTGAACATGTGCAATGTCTAGAAAATAACTGGTTAAACCCTGCAAGACCCTACCCTTTTGAGTTAATGATTCCCCATACTCCAGATTACGAAAAAAACAAAAAAACTCAAAGTAAGAAATGGAATATTAGACATCAACAGATGCTTTAGCCTGTTGAGAGCAGGTGGGCAGTAGACTTACAGTAATTAGGAATTTCTGTTCCTACCACACATTCACACTGATGCAGACTACAAGTAGAGACTGTGAAAGAGTGCCTTTAGGTTCAAGGACTCGAAAGCAGTATCCTTATGGGTTTGCAGGGCTATGCTGTAAAGGGTAATAAAGTCTAAGCAGATGATCAGGTGGTGGTTGGACATAGCTTACCCTGAGAAGAGTTGGCTAGTGGCTGCAGCAGCTGAAGGTTCTGTATGCTGGTTTGAATAAGCCCTTAGGAGGCAGACATTGGGCCACAGTGTAACAGTTCTGGAAGGCCACCACCTGCCCAAACCTCTGGAGCACCTGTGGAAGGAGCCATTACCCTGACCACAAGGAGGGTGTGGACCAAGGGACTTTAAGTAGAGTCATTTTAGAGGACTGCAACCTCCTGAGAGTAAGCTCCACATTGTACAGAAAAAAATTAACGGCCAAGAAAAGGAGCATTTAGCACCAAAGGCTTCACAATGGTAGAAATGGAAATTACGTACCTACCGTAATTCTGATCTTCTTGGACAAGTCTCCACCACTTATTCACACTAATTGGATCTGCGCCGGAGGCACTAGGACCCAGTGGGAGTGGCGCCGCGAGCCTCAGCTCGTGCAGCAATGACTATCTTGGCGCCGACCCTCCAACCACCTCAGTACCTTTTTTTCCAAGGAGGTGCAGCGTAACTAACCTAGAAGGATAGCCTAACCAAAAACCGAACATAAGATAGTCCGGATGACCCGTATAAGAAGGGTCAACAAAGAAATCTTCACAGCCTAAAGATTTGAGGAGGAAGACCAACAACACAGGTGAGCTCGGGGATGGAGGGTGGGCGTGTGAATGAGTGGTGGAGACATTAAGATGGTTCTGCCAAAGGAAAGATGTCGTCTGGCATGGACATCCAGTGCATAGTGTTTAACGAAAGTATGCACTGAGCTCTAGGTAGCCGCATTGCAAATATCTGCAATGGGCACATTGTGGATTTCCACCAGAGATGCCGCGACCGCTCTAGTAGAGTGAGCGTAAACTTTGCCCTCCAGCTTAACCTGCACCATGGAATAGCAGTGGCGAAGGCATGCCACTAGCCATGCTGAGATACATCTGATAGTGACAGGTTGACCCAGCCGGGTCTCGCTGAAGGAAACAAATAGTTGTTGAGCTTTGCGAAAGTCTTTCGTTCTATCTAGATAGAAACGCAAAGCTCTCTTAATGTCCAAGGAATGAAGAGAACGTTCTCCTTCATTTTGGAAGTTCGCTAAGTAAGAGGGAAGGACCAAAGGTTGGTTTAGATGGAATTCCGAAACAACCTTAGGAAGAAATTTAGGATGGGTTCTAAGGACTACTTTGTCTTTATGGAACACAGTGCACGGAGGGTCTGTGACCAGGGCATGTATCTCAGAGACCCTGCGGGCTGAGGTAATGGCCACCAGGAAGGCCGTTTTCCAGGTGAGAAATTTTAGGTCACAGGTAGCCATAGGTTCGAAAGGTTTCCGAGTGAGCATATCTAGCACAAGATTAATGTCCCAGGCTGCAACTGGACGTCTTGTAGGAGGTCTGGTATGCAGAATTCCTTTAAGAAACCTCTTAACCACAGGTAACTGAGCCAGTGACAAGGAAAATACCGGCTCACGATAAGCTGAAATGGCACAAAGGTGAACTTTGACTGTAGAGTACTGCAGACCTGAATTTGAGAGGTCTAACAGGTACTCCAAAATCATACCTGGGGGCAGGAAAAGGGATTCAAAGAGGACTTTGCACACCAGAGCGTAAAACGCTTCCATTTGGCTGTGTAAATTTTCCTAGTGGCTGGCTTCCACGCAGCCAGAAGAATATCTGAAACCCTCCGAGAGACATTGAACCTGTTCACTTCTACCTCTTCAGGAGCCAAGCGTGAAGGTGAAGCGACCTCAGGTTGGGGTGGACAACAGGCCCCCGAGTCAAGAGGTTCGTCTGAAGGGGGAGTGGTTTTGGCGGTGCTGCCGACATATTGTTGAGTAGTGGAAACCACATCTGTCGAGGCCAGAAGGGAGCAATGAGAATCATTTTGTCCCCCTAGGATTCGAACTTGAGAAGTACCCTCTGAATTAGAGGAAGAGGCGGAAAGGCGTATAGAAAGCGTTTTGTCCACTGCAGCCTGAACGCATCCTGACAGAAAATGCCAGGCCCTGGATTTCTGGAGCAGAAGAGAGGCAGTTTTGTGTTGAGTGGGGATGCAAAAACGTCCAGGTCTAGAGTTCCCCACTCTGCGAATATTGACCGAACTACGGCTGAGTCGAGAGACCATTCGTGAGGATCTGTCTCTGTTCTGCTGAGGTGATCTGCCAGTTCATTCTGCACTCCTGGCAGGTAGACTGCTTGAATTAGACACTTGTGCTGCAAGCACCATTCCCACACTCTCATCGCGTCTCTGCATAAGGGGTAAGAGTGAGCACCGCCCCTGTTTGTTGATGTAATACATCACTGCTTTGTTGTCCGTTTGAAGGAGAATGTTCTTGTGACAGAGAATATCCTTCAACGCCCGGACCACATAAAGGACGGCTCTCATTTCTAAGACATTTATGTGAAGCTGGGACTCGACCTGAGTCCACGTACCTTGAGTGTGGAGAGCCTGACAGTGAGCTCCCCACCCCATGAGGGACGCGTCTGTGGTAATGGAAATCTGATGATCCAGAGGAGCAAAGGGATATCATTCTAGAAGATTGTTCTCTTGCGACCACCAGGTGAGTGACCTCTTTAGGGGTTCTGTCACCTTGATGAGAAAGGACTGCAGGTGAGTGGTTGGGGACCACTGAGTACTGAGCATCCACTGAGAAGTTACTACTTTATTACGGTGTCAGTGGCTCAGTAGGTAGCACACTCGCCTCTGAGGCTGGGAGATCAGAGGGCTGTGGGTTCAGTTCCCACATCTGGCACTTGGGTTAATATCCCAGTACTGACACTGTAGTGCAGCACGAGAGGGGTGCTGCACTTCTGAGGTGCCGTCTTTCGGATGAGACGTTAAACCGAGGTCCCATCTGCTTGGATTGGTGGTAGTTCAGGTGGATGTTAAAGATCCCATGGCACTTATCGAAAGAGTAGGGGAATTTCCCCGGTGTCCTGGCCAAATTTCCCTCATTCACTAAAATACCACCAACAGCTTAATCTGGTTCAAGATTAGTTGGCATTCATCTGTATCCCCCCTCCCCCGGGTCGTGCCTGAAAATAGGCAGGATTTGTCTAGTGCACTTACCCGGTCAACAAAAAATAAATAAATAAAAATAAATAAAAGTTCTTATATGAAGGCGTCCTAGGGGTACAGTGAACACCGAGGATGCCATGAGACCTACCATCCGTTGCATCGAGAGAGCTGGAACCGAGTTGCTCTCCCCGATGTAACGGGCCATCTGAAGGATATCGCTCCTCCTGTCCTCCGGAAGAAAAGCTTTCGCACGGGAGGTGTCCAGAAGAGTTCCTATAAAAAGGAGCCTCTGGGAGGGCTGCAGCTGCGATTTCTTGAGATTTAGCAGGACTCCCATGGATGTGAGAAAGCGTGAAGCCGTGGCTATGGCGTCCAGAGTTCCCTGTCTGGAAGGACTGGCCAGAAGCCAATTGTCCAGATAAGGGAACATCTGTATTCCGATCTTTCTGAGATGCGCTGCGAGAACTGCACAACACTTTGTAAAAACTTGCGGCGCCGAGGATAGCCCAAAGGGCAGGACTCTGAACTGATAATGCTGTCCCAGAGCCACAAACCTTAGGAATTTGTGATGCTTTGGGTGAATAGAAATGTGCTGGTAAGCATCCTGCATGTCTAGGGAGGCTAGGCAGTCGTGTTGATGAAGCAAAGGTAACAAGGTTCCCAGTGAAATCATTTTGAATTTCTCCTTGGGCAGAAATTTGTTTAGTTTCCTGAGGTCCAGAATGGGGCGCATGCCCCCAGTTTTCTTTGGAACCAGAAAGTAATGGGAGTAGAACCCTGTGTTCTGTTGATGCAGTGGCACTACTTCTACTGCCCTGTTGTTCAGAAGGCCCTGAATCTCGGCGGCAAGAAGGTCTGACTGAAGGGTTGACAGCTTGGGCTGTCGTTTGGGGGGACGATCCGGAGGGTCTCCACAAGATTGAGTGAGTACCTCATGGATTATCCTGAGGACCCATTTGTCTGAGGTTATGGACTTTCATTGATTGTAGAAGTGCATCAGATGACCTCCCACCGCTGAGGAAGAGTCCACCTCGGGCAGCTGAGGTGGGACTTGGGCCAACAACTCATAGGTGGCGCTGGGCCAGCCCTTGCGCTTTTGTTGCATTTTCTTTTGAGGCTGGGGAGTTTGATTTTTATGAAAACTTCCTCTGCCTCGAAAGGACTGACGGTTATGAAACTGGCGTCTATTAACACCCCTCGAGAGGGGACAGGAGGAGGTCGAGCCAACTTAATGGCTGACCTAGTCTTTTGTGTAGCTTCTAGAGCCTGTTCTACTTGAGGGCCGAAAAGATACACACTATCAAAAGGCAACGCCATTACCTGCTGCTGTGCATCATTCGTGAAGCTTGAAGTGCGCAGCCAGGAATGACGGCGTGGCAAGAACACTAGCCGCCATGCCGGGAAGCAGTGTCGAAAGCATCATAGCCGCTTAACCTGCTGGTTGTTAGATTCGATACCCCTGGTAATGGTTTGAAGAAGCTCTGGCTTTGTATCCGATTCCGTAGAGCTTCAACCATCTGTTTGAGCGAAAAGCCAAAGGATATACTCATATTGAGAGAAATAGCCTTGGTAGCTGGCAATATGCATACCCAGGGTGGAAGCAGCAAAGACTCTCTTACCTAAAGTGTCTGTCTTACGAGATTCTTTGTTAATAGGTCGAGCTATAGTAGTTTGGGGAAGGACGACCTTATCATTCTCTACCAATACTACAATAGGATCCGCAAAGGCTTGGGACACCAAAACGGGTCGATCCTTGGGAGCTGAGTATTTCCTATCTATGGATTTAGCCACCGAAGGAATGAGAGCAGGATTATTCCATACCATTTGAGACAGCGTCTCAAAGGAGGGCTGTACCGGAGGAGTCAAATCCGTAGGGATCTCCGGAATATGGAGGTATTGGAGTCTTAGCAATTTCCCAGGATTGATGTCTGTAGTTTGGAGAGAAAGAGTGGAAATCAAGTTTTTCAGCAGAGACTTAAAGGACAGGTCCTCGACCACAGGCTCTGCAGCAGGAATAGATTCTGTTTCTTCCACTTCATCACCCAGTCTAAGGTCTGGGTCAGGCTCAATGTCATCTCCTGACAGTCCAGGAGGGACTGTATGGACAGGAAAGGAGTGAAAATCAGAGGAAAATGATGAAGGAAAGGAGTTAAAGGAGAAGTCCTGAAATGTGGATGACGCCCTAAGAACCCCATGCACTGTGGAGCGCATGGTGCCGAGGAGTCACACGGCGCCGAGAAGCCACACGGCACCACAATGCCATGCGGCACTGTGCATGGTGCCGGCAGACGATCAGGCCGACAGATGGCGCAGCGCTATCGACGCCAAGGGCCAAAACACCCCAAGATTCAAAACAGGATTTGAGGGAAGGAGGAAGAAGAGCAGGAGATAAAGGCATCGGTGTGGCCCCTGCGCCCGCAGCCATGTGAGAGGGGAGACACACCTAGGTCTTGAGTCGACGGCACGAAGATGGTGCCCGGCGAACCAGTGAGCTCAACCGCCCTACCTGGTCTCCCAGAAGCCGAAGACCCTGAGTGACCGGGCCAGGCAGCTGGACCAACCTCCAGCCCATTGCTCCATAAGAGCGCCCACTGATGAAACTGCTCATCTGAAGACCTACCAGAGGGCGGGTAGGGTCTCGATGTCAAGACGCTGGCTACCGGAAACAGAAGCAGGCGACTCAAGGAGGTGACTGGCACCAGCCCTACTTAACCGACCGCCTACTGCAGACATATCAGAGGGCAACCTCGAGTGATGCCTTCTCTTTTTTGACCTGTGGGCCGAAGAAGAGCTCGAGGCTGAACGGTGCTGAGAATGCGACCGTTTATTTTTATGCTTCCGAGGGGACCGCCCGACCCCTAGGGCATTGGACTGACCATTGTCAGACCCCCCTTCCGGAGAAGGCGGTGGACCGGACCAGACCCAGCCCGACTGACTGAACAGCTTTCATACAAAGTCTCCCTACCGTCACCTGACCTGCTCATGGTCGACTCCGTCAAAGTAGTCAAAGTAGGCTGAGACTTCTTTGTAAATAAGAATAAACTTAAGCGATACGTATTCGAGATATTACTACAAAATAACAAAACTGAAAACTATGCTGCTAGTTTGAAGTTTGACTCCTAATGAGGTGATCGGCGTCGTCACTGAAGCACACTCGGCGGGGAAAAAAGGAAGTGGTAGGTTGGAGGTCGGCGCCGAGACAGTCATTGCCGCACAAGCTGAGGCTCGCGGCGCCACTCCTCGTGGCTCCATCTCTGGCCCCGGCCCTCCCACAAAAAAGTTTGCTCCCGCTGGGTCCTAGTGCCTCCGGTGCAGATCCCATTAGTGTGAATGAGTGGTGGAGACTTATGTCCAGGAAGATAAACCTGCCGCAAGCAGCTAAGAGTGTCTGCAAAGAAAGATTCCTGAGGCTGTGGTCCTAGTGAAAGCAACTACATGCAACTAAGGCATCATATGCCAAGCACATTAAATGCCTGCTGGCTTGATTTCAGCAAGGCCTTTGACTCTGTGCCCGACAAAAGGTTGATCAGGAAGTTGGTGGATCTTGGGGTTGGGGAAAAGATGGCCAGAGGGGTGGAAAACTGGATGAGGGACAGAACCCAGAGGGTGGTTGTGGGGGGAAGAGTTATTTGGTATCAGAGAGGTAATCAGTGGGGTCCCACAGGGCTCGGTGCTGGGGCCGTTGTTGTTTAATGTCTTCATCAATGACATTGGGGATAGCATTAAGGGCCAAATGTGCCCATTCGTGGATGACACCAAGCTCTACGGGACAGTGGACACAGCTGAAGGGATACATGACCTACAGGAAGATCTGGAAAGGCTGGGGAGGTGGTCCAGGATCTGGCAGCTTGGCTTCAATGCCAAAAAATGCAAAGTTATACATATTGGAGCCAAGAATCCCAGGACAGAGTACTACCTGGCTGGAATCTGAGTATCTGCATCAGAGAAGGGGAAGGACCTGGGAGTGATGATCACTAGTGACCTGATGCATTCCATGCAGTTCAAGAAAGCAGCAGCAAAGGCAAACAAGATGCTGGGATGCATATCTAGGGGGATCAGTAGTAGGAGAGAGGAGGTTATACTGCCCTTGTACTGGTCACTGGTAAGGTCGCATCGAGAATATGGAGTTCAGTACTGGTGCCCCACACCTCGAAAAGGACATTAACCTGCTGAAGAAGGTCCAGAGGAGGGCTACAAAAGATGATAGTGGCTCAGCAGGGTAAGGCATAAGAGGAGAGGTTGAGGGCACTGAACATGTACTCCCTGGAAGACGGGGGGGGGGGGGGAGAGACATGATTGGGACATTCAAGTACTTGAAAGGGATAAATAAGGTTGATAAGGAGAGTCACTTTATGCTGAGTGGCAACCATAACACTAGGGGGCATAGTCTTAAGCTGGAGGGTGGGACGTTTAGGAAGGAGGTCAGGAAGCAGTTCTTCACAGAGAGGGTGGTAGACACTTGGAATGCACTGCTGGAAAAGGTCATCTCATTGAAGACAGTGGGCAGCTTTAAGACAGGTTGGGATAGGCATAGGAGGAAAGTAAGGATCATGGATAGGGAGGATGGAAGGAGTGGGGAGGGAGGGCAGAGACATTAGCTCAAGCTGTGGACCCTGCAATACGAGCAGACTTGATAGATCAAATGGCCATCTTCT
Organism: Neoceratodus forsteri; assembly: GCA_016271365.2. Taxonomy (NCBI): domain Eukaryota; kingdom Metazoa; phylum Chordata; order Ceratodontiformes; family Ceratodontidae; genus Neoceratodus; species Neoceratodus forsteri. The sequence continues at coordinate 1,519,636,858 of CM028131.1, forward strand.
GCTGGCTTCTTCGTATGTTCATATGTGCCAAACCACGAGTAACACACTATCTGGCTTCAGTCTTAGAAGGGCCATGAAGCATACTCTCCACGAGGTAGCCACAGACTTTGACCAGCTATTTTGATGTTTACTCATATAAACCTGATAACAAGAAAAAAGAAGGCCTAACAAAGCAGAGGTGAAAGCTATTTGCCTATAGTATCCAATTTCCTAGATGCTTTGTCAGGAAGCTTGATACTAATATGATGATGTGGTTTGGACCCATCATGAGCAGCCATAATGACCACCTAGTCAGTCTCTTGCTAGCTGGTATATTATTTGGTGAAGGAAGCAAGATATTGTTTATCTGCCTTCCCACGAACTGCGGGCAAAGTGCTAGGTCTATGCCAAGCAGCCAGTGTACCACCCTTCAGTGCTGGGTAGACAGAAGGGATGACCGAAGAGGCAGCAGGGATTTCAAGGAATTCATATAAAGTCCTTCTAGTGTATTCCTCTTCCTCACTGGAAAATGGGAGCTTTTCCTGCATAACCATTATAATGCCTAAAAAGAGGCATCAACAGGAGGAGACCTGAGGGTACACTCGGATATAATTGTCTTTTATTGCATCACTGTATGGCTGTATTGGTCCTACCTGTACCATTTGTTATGTATGATTCCCACAGAGGGTAGCCTGGGTCAACAGGGATTTGAGGAGGTCCCTAATCCAGGAAGTAAGACAACCCAATGCACACTCTCAGTATGTTGAAAGAGTTGATTTCTTTCACCATACAAAAGTGCTGTACATAATCCCTGCGTGTTGCATCCAAACTAGTGACGTTTCGTCAGGGGTCCCAAATCCAGTCAGTTCTATAAGGCCTGAAGACATCACTGGTACCCAAGTGCTCCAAGTCTATCTGCTTCCACTCTTATTGATGGTGGTGTTTATGACAGCTGTTGAAAGAGCAACCTTTCCCACCATGCTTACCCTGATGTCCTTTCTGTTGATTCTTGTGGTGGAGCCTTCAACACAAGAAGCATGAGCACAGTCTCATTTTTTAAGGCAACCTCAAACTCCTCAAAGGATTTAAAGGGTGATGGAGCCTAGGGTATGCCAAGTGCTGTGGGAGCACAAGATGTCATGTGAAACACGAGAGTGAGATGAGACAACCTGCTCCTCGGGCCCTTCTTCATGGGGACAGGCAGCTCTAACCCTTTTTAACCCTCGACCCCTGAAGAGATGCTGACTATGGCCCTGAAGTCTGAAAGGATTTGCAACCTCTGAAAGGAGCTGTGGAACTCATCTTCATGACTAATGGCACCCAATCCACAAATGGCTACTAACTGGGCCAAATCCTGAAAGGATAGAGTTAGGGGAGACTCCTTACTGGTGCTTGAGCTATGTGCCTGTCCATTCACAACTGGGCTCCAGTAACCAGGGGAATGTCAAAGGGCTGTCAAAGGAGGTTGAGACTGGCTGCTGTGCCCTGAGGGACTTATCAGTCAAAGCCATGTCTCCATATGGCAAATGCAAGACACAGCTCAATGAAAAAGGCTTTTTTAAGAGCCCCTGACATCGCTGTGACAACAGACACAATTTAGGGTATGACAACTGGATGAAAACAGGATCTGTGTCCTAAATGATCTGGCTACTTGTTTACATCTGACATCATAATCTGCTACTGTGGAGATAATTATGATGTCACAAACAGAGGATTATGATGTCAGGTGTAGACAACCAGCCAGAACAAATAAAGTCTATGGGACAGTGATCTTGTTTTCAGGCAGCTATCCTCTATATTAAAGAAATGGACTAACAATTCTGGCAGGCGTCTCAGTTCAAAAACCAGTGCTTAAGCCGAAAACAGAAACTGTACTCTTACTCATACTAGTGTACTCTACACTTCCAACTCCTGGCCCACCAGGTTAAGTCTTTGCCCAAGCACTTGCCTCCCACCCCCTACCCCTTGGCTCTTTTCTTTCCCTCTGCCCTCCCTATCCCAGCTCCCATCGCCCCTCCCTACCTTAACCTAACAGTCTGCCTCTGCCTCTCTCTCTCTTCTGCAGGATGCTGGCATACCATGTACAATGCCTTAGCACAATCTGTGAACTGCTTGTCATTGCAACCCATGTACTGTTTATTTTTTTGTACTCTGTATGTATAATTAAGCAATAAGACATGACCAATGGTTATGTTAATGGTCTGTTAATCACCTTCTAGTGTACTAAAGTAATTAGGTAGCTGAAAGTGCCACATGCCCCCCAGAGGGTGATTAACTGACCATTAACATAATCCCTGGAGTGCTTTTATTGCTAGTATAATAAAAAATGTTTTTAAACAGTGTTAAACCTTGTTCGGCATATGGCTATGCTCTACATGTATGTTAATAAAAGATTAACATAAGGCTGTTAGAATGTTTGCAGCCAATCAGAAAGCTCCATTTCTCAGACCCTTTTTATAATTTACTGTAACTATATTGTGTCTTCTTGTGTTAATGCATCTGATGTGGAACCTCTCAATGAGTATCCGCTCCGAGTGTCATCCAAGACTTCAATAAATAAAATAAAAGCAAAATAATTAGCTTGCTTCACAGACTGGATGCTGTGCAAAGATACTTGCTGTGCAACTGGATAATGTTAAAGGACAATGCACTTTTATTGAGCAGCAACAGGTACAGGTAACATAGAGCTCCCCCACCAAACGGTCAGGCACTTCGCGCTACCACCATGATGCCTTCTCAACACCCGACAGTGCTGTGCTGGGGCACGAAAGCATGCAACTGTTTGGTGGGAGAGCTCCATGTTACCTGTACCTGTTGCTGTTCAATAAAAGTGTATCATGGTTAAACATTATCCAGTGGCACAGTGTCTTTGCACAGTGCCTAGTCTGTGAAGCTGAGCTGTGAGTACTATTCAAGAAATGGGAAAGAATTACAAAAAATATGTGAATGAAGTTAACTGTCTAAATCTTACATTTTTTTTTTAAAGTTTTTCCAGTGGTGTCAGGGGTTCATTAAGACAGTCTCAGGCTTTACCATGAATTTTAAGACTGGGGTCTCAAGTTCCACTCCCAGTATGGTAGGACAGTATTACAGCAGTCACATGCATTATTACAATTATCATAATACAGTGGTATTATGGAAATATTCATTTCTGTATAAAAAAGAAGTCTCCATAAACTTTTGTGTCGGTGAGTGTTGAAATGAAATGGACAGACACCTCTAAACACACAAAAAAATTAGTTGACAGGCCTGAAAACTGCAGAATACTGTGAACCACAGTTATCGCGGTATCACTTAATACCGTGACTTCTAATACTACAGTATATAGTGAAATTGTGACATCCCTACAACAAGGAGGACTGGCTGATAGAGATCAACGGTGGATGCCTGGTGTAGCACATGGTCCTAGGACCCACCTCTCCCTCTTTCAATGAAGGACGGGTGGGACTCCAGAGCTAATTCACTGCTTGAAGCCAAAGATTCCAACTTAGCAGGAGAAGTTAGGGATCCAGTTCGGCCCATAGAAAGTGTGAAAAAGTGGACAGTCAAGCAACTTAAAACAAACTGCCTTGCACTTATTGCAGTGCTCAATGAAAAGGGCAGAGGTCAGACATAAGCTGTATCCATCTGTCTGAAGCCATCTGGTTGCACTGGATATAAAACTCTACTTAGTGCCATCTTGCTCAACACTGCTGATGGGGAACAGCCTACATGAAAGAGGCCTCAGCAAAGCACTGCTTAAAAGTTCCAAAGCTTACAACTTGCTATCAGAAGGAAAGGTCTGCCATTAAATAAAATAACCCAAAGTAAAATTGCACAGGGACCAACTAACAACCTACTAAACACCAAGGCCATGAGAGGAGGCTCCCACAATTCATGAAAAGATTTGGCGGGGCACGCGAGAAAGGGAAGGAAATTATGACTCTGCACAGGTTCAGTGCAATGGCAATAATATGAACACATGGAAGAAATCCAGACAGACCCTACTGAATTTCAAGTGAGTAGTTAGATTTGGTCACAGTTAATATGCTTTTTGGCTTCGAAAATTGGAATTTAAATTCTGTATCTGGAATGCAAAATATTTTTGACTAATAGAACTCAGGCTCACCTTGTCTTTGCAGGGCCTTTGACAGTTCTGGGCTGCACACACTGCATTCTCATCATCTGAGTCCTCAGCCCCTGACCAGTCATACTTTGATGGAATATCCAGCACCTTCTTCTCCCTCTTCTTTTCTGTGACTTCTTTGGCCATCTCTGCTTTGGCTGCTTTCTCCTTCTTCTTCTTTTCTTTTTCCTCCTTTGCCAGTTTTTTGGCCAGCATTTTAAGCTCCTTTGATTTGTCTGGATTCAACTTCAGTTTCTTTTTCTTGGGTTTGTCCAGCTTTTTCAGCTCTTTGTTCTTCTGTTTTCCTTCTCCAAGCAGCAGCTCAGCTTTCTCCAGTTTTCTCTTTCGTTTTTTCTCTGAGGAGTCCTTCAGTTTTCCTTTAAGGGACTTCTCTTCCAGGCTGTCATCCTGTAATTTGGAGGGAAAAAGAGGAAAGCTTTAAAAGTACTTGGGATAAGAAAAGACTGAGTAAATTCAGCAGTTAAAGGAGCAGCGCTCTTGACTGAAATCAAGTAAATCCAGTCAGGAGTGCCAGACAGCCATTCACACAAATCTTAAAAGAAAGGTCACCCTCCCCATTTTCTGAGACTCCAATACCATGTACCAGTGACCACAAATCAACACTCCTTCCTATCCTCTAACTCACATACTCTTGTGTACTGGTGAGTTGTACACTGTGTGTACTAGTGAGCTGTGCACAGAAATTAAAATTACGTACCTACTGTAATTCTTGATCTTTTTGGATAAGTTTTCACTGTTTATTCATAATTCTGGGTTCAAGACGATGGTGCTAGGACCCTGCGGAAGCCAAAAATCTTCAGGAGGGCCAGCACCATGGTAGGACCGCACATGCGTGGCACCACGATATTAGCTCACGCCTGCGTAGGCTACCTTGGCATCAACCCTCCAACCGCCTCAGTACTTTGTATACCGAGGAGGTGCAGCGTAAATAAAACTAGAAAAACACCCAACCTAACAAAGACATAAGATAGCCCTCTTTGACCCATATAAGAAGGGTCAATTTAAAACAATGTTTTCCCAGTCCAAATATGTGAGGGAGTGAAGACCAGGAACAGAATGAGTGAGCCCGAGGGATGGTGGTGGGTGGGTGTACAAATAAACGGTGAAGACTTGTCCAAGAAGATCAAGAATTATGGTAGGTACATAATTTTCATATTTTCATGGAAGGAAAGTCTTCACCATTTATTCATACTTCTGGGTTAGAGTACCAAGATAAACCAATCCCCCGAGCAGGATGGCAGGAGACAGAGTTCACTCAGGACAGAATTCCATGAAGGATTGTTCTGCCAAAAGAAGCATGCTATCTGGCATAGACATCTAGAGTGTAGTGCTACACAAAAGTGAGCACTGACCTCTAAGTAGCCGCTTTGCGAATATCAGCAATGGGAACACAGCGTATCTCTGTCAGGGACACAGCAACCACTCTAGTTGAGTGGGCGTGTACTTGGCCTTCCAACTTGACCTGCACCACAGAACAGCAATGGTGAAAGCATGCCACTATCCAAGCAGAGATACATCTGACACAGCCAGGCCACACTGAAAGACACAAAATGTTGCTTCACTTAATGGATGTCCCCAGTCCAATCGATGTAGAATCATAAAGCTCTCTTAACATCCAGTTAATGAAGGATGCGTTCACTTTCATTTTGGAAATTAGAGAAATAAGTAGGTCAGGGAACCAACGGCTGGTTGAGGTGGAATTCTGAAACCACTTTGGGTATAAATTTAGGGAGAGTATGGAGAACCACCCTATCTTTATGAAAGACAGTATGCGGAGGGTCTATGATCAATGCAGGTATTTCAGAGACCCTGCGAGCAGAAGTGATGGCCACCAGAAAGGTGGTCTTCCAGGTCAGAAACTTCAAATCACATGTGGTTATAGGCTCAAGGGGTTTACGAGTGAGCATATCCAGCATGAGATTAATATCCCAGGCGGCAACCGGCTTCCTAACTGGGGGACTTGTGTGCAGCATACCTTTGAGCAATCTCTTGAACAAATACAGCTGAGCCAGAGACATATTCTGGACTGGCTCATAATAGGCAGAAAGCATGCAGAGGTGTACCTTTACCATCGAATACTGCAGTCCTGCATCTGAAAGGTCTAACAGGTACTCCAACACTTTATTTGGTGGGTACTGGAATGGATCTAAAGAGATCTTAACACACCATAGCGAAATGGCTTGGTGGCGATGAGGGTTGAGGCACTGGATGCCACACCTCGCGCCACACTGGCGACCCGGGTTCGGGAACGAGCCCGGGACGTTGGGGGTCGGCAAGGATGGGAAGTGACTGAGCGTCTGGAGGACTGCTCTCACTTCCTGGGGGTTGGAGGGATGGCTGGTCGCTGTTCTGGTGGCTTCTAGCGGTAGCTGGAGGTCACAGCATCTAGCAGCTGCAAGAACCGGCAGACATCCAATAAGTGTGCGTAGGTGCGCGTACACTGCATGCAGGACATCACTGCACATCCGAGCTCAGGGGGAACAGAAAAAGGAAAAATCCCAGATGATGATGAGGACCAGGGACCACCCCCCACACCCAAAGCCGAGTGTCGGGCTAGCCTTGGTGCTCCTCCACTTCCCAGGATGCCCATCCAGCTAGGTCACTGGAGGAGAGTGGCGGTCCCACCCCGGGGGGCTTAATTCAGGGGGAACGGGCACCAGGGAAGATAAGTGAAGCTGGGCCAATTGACTGGTAGGACTGAGCCTTCAGACAGGGCAGGACTGAAGGCGAGTCACGTGTCCCCACCGGACAGAGTCTGGGGGTCAGTGGAAGGAGGAAAATAAAGTCAACAAAAAAAAACACACCATAGCGAGAAAAAGCTTCCATTTAGCAGTGCAAGTCTTCCTGGTGGAGGGCTTATGTGCCCGCCAAGAGAACCTGTGAGATTCTCTGAGAAACTTTGAACCTGCCCACTTCTATCTCCTCAGGAGTCAGGCAAGGAGATGAAGGGAATGCAAGTTGGGATGGACCAGGGGTCCCTGTGTCAGGAGGTCCGTTCGCTGAGGCAGCTGTCTCAGAGGACCCTCCGACAACTTAATGATCAATGGAAACCAGATCTGCCAAGGCCAGTATGGTGCAATTAGAATAATCTTGCCTTCCTGTGCCTCTAATCTGAGCAGCACCCTCTGAATTGGGGGTAGAGGAGGAAATGCATACAGAAAGCGTCTTGTCCATCACAGTCTGAATGCATCCTGATAGAAAACGTCTGGTTCTGGATTTCTGGAGCAGAATAAAGGCAGTTTTGCATTGAGTGGGGAAGCAAAAAGGTCCACATCTGGAGAGCCCCACTCGTCGAAGAGCGATTGCGTGATATCTGGTGCAAGCAATCATTCGTGAGAGTCCACCTCTGTTCTGCTGAGGTGATCCGCCAGATTGTTCTGAGTTCCTGGCAGATAAGACTGCCTGAATCAGAGCGTTGTGTTTGAGGCACCATTCCCTTACCCCTCATGGCTTCCCTGCGCAAAGGGTAGGAGTGTGCCCCACCCTGTTTGTTGATGCAGTACATCACAGCTTTCTCGTCTGTCTAAATAAGAATTACTTTGTGACAAGAGAAACACAGAAACATAGAATTTGACAGCAGATAAGGACCGCTTGGCCCACCCAGTCTGCCCATTTCCCTACATACTGGATAAGCTGCAGATCCTAGTTAACCAGCAGCCTACTTCTTCCTACCCCCACCTCCTAGAATGGCCTTATGACTGTCCCATGCATGCTTGAATTCCACCACTGATTTTGACTCCACAACCTCCTCCGGAAGGCCGTTCCATACATCCACAACCCTCTCTGTGAAAAAATACTTCCTTAAATTACCTCTGAGCCGCTCCCCCTCTATCTTCAAATTCTGCCCTCTTGTTCTTGCACACCTCTTTTTTTGAAAGATGCTACCCTCTTGGACTTTGTTGATTCCCTTGAGGTACCTGTAAGTTTCTATCATGTCCCCCCTCTCCCTCCTTTCCTCGAGAGGACTTCCTTTAGGGCTCGAACAGCATACAGGACACAGAAACATAGAATGTGATGGCAGATAAGGACCACTTGGCCCATCTAGTCTGCCCATTTTCCAACCTAACAGATAAGCTGCAGATCCTAGTTAACCAACAGCTTACTTCCTCCTACCCCCACTAGGACTGCCTTGTATCTGTCCCATGTATTCTTGAATTCCCCCACTGTTCTTGACTCCACGACCTCCTCATGGAGGCTGTTCCATGCATCCACAACTCTCTCTGTGAAAAAATACTTCCTCACATTACCTCTGAGCCGTCCCACCTCTATCTTCAAATTGTGCCCCCTTCTTCTTGCACATCTCTTTTTCTTAAAGATGCTGCCCTCTTGGACTTTGTTGATTCCTTGAGGTACTTGAAAGTTTCTATCATGTCCCCTCTCTCCTTCTTTTTCTCAAGGGTATACATGTTAAGCTCCTTTAAGTCTTTCTTAGTATGTCTTCTGGTGCAGGCGCTGCACCATTTTGGTTGCCCTCCTCTGGACAGCCTCCACTCTGTCTATGTCTTTGCGGAGATGGGGTCTCCAGAACTGTACACAGTACTCCAGATGGGGTCTCACCAACTGTCTGTACAGAGGGATATCAACTTCCTGTTTTCTACCATTGATGCCTCTCCCTATGCATCCCAGTATCCCCTAGCCTTCCTTACTGCCTTCTCACATTGCTTGCCCACCTTTAGGTCATCTGATATAAGAAAAAATTACTCAGCTTAGTAATGTTGTTTCTTCTAATGGAGTCTTGCTATATTATGACAGTAGCAGTTTGTCCCACCACTAGAACTGCTCCGGAGGTGAAATGGTTAATACCATTCCAAAATAGAACTTTGAACACGAGCTCTAAGAAGCAGCTCTATCTGTGTAATTTCAAACCTGAACTGTCAGATCTTTACGAGCAAAAACTCACTAAGGTCTGTGTGGAAGCTGTAACCTACACTAGCCAAATGGCTACCTAAATATTAACAACCATTGCTGGTCCCAACACCCAAGACTCAAGTCAGGGGACCAGAACTACTAACACAATTCTAACAACATGAGAATAAAACAACAGTATAATAAAACACACACACCCCAAACTCCCAAAAGGGGAGAAACGCTAAAAGGGCATAAAATAGTGCCCACACTAAGTTGCCGCACCCACCCAAGTAGAAGTTCTGAGAGGGCAGGCTGGGGGAGGTCATAATATGAAGACTCCATTAGAAGAAACAACATTACTAAGGTGAGTAATTTTTCTTCAAACAACATGAAATCTTGCTATATTATGACAGTAGCAGACTACACAGCAGTACCTCCATGGAGGAGGGGCAGAACCTACTTAGGAATAGGCTCTGAAGAACAGTTGTGCCAAACCGAGCATCTCTCTGGCCTGGACATCCAGGGAGTAATGCTTGGTAAAAGTGTGTACCGCTTTTCCAAGTAGCAGCCTGGCATATCTCTAATATAGGGATGTCTCTGGCAGCAGCTAGAGACGCAGCTGTACCCCTGGTAGAATGAGCCCTCAAGCCAGAGGGGATCTCTGCCCAGTTTCTGATAACAAAATTGAATACAAGAGACAATCCACCTGGCATTGATCTCTTAGTGGCAGGTTGCCTTTCCCAACTTCACCATAGGTAAGGAAAAGTTGGAGGGATTCAACCTGAGACCTTTGTGCAGCTCTATATAGTAACTAAGAGCTCTCTTAACATCCAGGCTGTGCAACCTCCTCTCACCAGAAGAGGAGTGATCAGTGAAAATACTGGAAGGAGATAGATTGGTTAAGATGGAAATCTGAAACCACCTTAGGTAAAACTTCCTATTAGTCCTAAGGACTACCTTATCCCTGTGGAAAGAAATAAAGTCAGTTTCCACTGACAAGGCTTGCAACTCACTTGTCGCCTAGCAGAAGTGATAGCCCACCAGAAAACAGTTTTCCAAGTTAGATACTTAAGCTCTGCAGAAAACAGAGGTTCAAAAAGGGTTGCATTAACTGGGCAATACAAACATTAAGGTCCCAGGCAGGGCCGGTTCCCGAAGGGTGGATTAGTATGGAGTAATCCCTTAAAAACTTGGAAAACACAGGGTGAGTGGAAGAGGGATGACTTTCCTGCTGACACAAAAGCAGATACAGCTGCCAAATGGACTCTCAGGGTAGCTGGTCTGAGACCCAAGGAATTAAGATGGACCATGTAATCTAATACAATGGGCAAATCAGAAGATTCTGGGAAATATTTTTCCCAGCACACCAAATGGAAACACTTTTCCATTTAGAACTATAAGTAGCCCTAGTGGAAGGCTTCTGGAAGCCTTTAGGATTTCAAGAACACCTTGAGAGAGCTGTAAATCAGCAAACTCTAACTCCTCAAGAGCCAGGCCTTGAGGTTGAGGATTGAGGTCCGGATACCAAACCCTTCCCTGGGCACAAGTTAACAGGTTGTGAATCCTGGGAGGCAAAGGGAAGATGGATTGTCAGTGACAGAAGGAGTGGTACCAGGGCTGCCTGGCCCAATCTGGGGCAATCAGAATCACCCTGCAAGGCTGAGATCTGATTTTGACTAATACTTTGAATAGGAGAGGGAAGGGAGGGAAAGCATAAAGAAACTTCCCTCCCAATCCAGGAGAAGGGCATCCAGGGGACTGAGCCCAACACTGGAGGCCTGCAACAGAACAGAGGAAGTTTGTGATTGTCTGGGGCTGCAAAAGATCTATCTGAGGGTGCCCCATCTGGCAAAAGACTATCCCAGCACTTGAAGATCCAGGGACCATTCGTGATGGCCCTGGGAAATCCTGCTGAGAGCATCCGCTAGGACATTGTCCTTCCCTGGAAGATGAACTGCTATGAGGGAAGTGTTCAGGGAATAGGCCAGAGACCACAACTTCATTGCCTCGGTGCACAAGGCGAAGACCAGTGCCCCCTGTTTGTTGATGTACCACATTGTTGTGGTGTTGTCTGTTCTGACTTGTATCACCTTGTTGTGGACAGATGCAGAAAATGCTTGAAGAGCTAAAAGACAGCTCTGAGTTCCAGCAAATTGATGTGGAGCAGAGATTCCCGGGGAACCACACTCCCTGAGTGGAAAGGTCGCCCATGTGGGCTCCCCAACCCAGAAGGGAAGCATCTGTAGTGAGAGTCAAATTGTGAGCAGGGGGAATGAAGGGGACCCCCAATCTTAAATTGCTCTGATCCTGCCACCACTGGAGGGCCTGGATCAAGGTTCGAGTCACTGGGACCAACTTGGAAAGGGGGTCTCTTCTCTGAGACCAATAGGTTCTCAAGTGAAACTGAATGTCTCATCTGAAATCTTGCTCCCTGCACAACAGCTGTGGATGCAGCCATGTGTCCCAGGAGCTGCAGAAGTGTCTTGCTGGTCGAGACCTGCAGGGTGAAGGAGGAGGCCAGAGTCACTAAATTGGTCACCCTTTCTAAGGGAAGAAAAGCTCTGGCTAGCTTTGTGTCCAACTCTGCCCCTATAAAGGTGAGTACCTGGACTGGTTCCAGAACCGACTTTGTAGATTTAGCAGAAAGCCCAGGGAGGTGAGAAGCTGTGGTAACTTGCAGGTGAGATTTTACCTGTTCTGGGGACTGGCCTCAATGAGCCAATCGTCTAGATAGGGAAAAACAGCAATCCTTTGCCTCCTTAAGTGAGCCACTGCCACTGCTAGACACTTTGTGAATACCTTGGGGCAGAGGTAAGGCCGAAGGGTATTGCTCTGAACTGGTAATGACCTGAAGGTAGTTCGAATCTGAGGTACTTTCGATGGGAGCTTCTGATTAGGACGTGGAAATAGGCATCCTTGAGGTCCAGGGAGGCTAACCAGTCCCCTGGCCTTAGGGAGGGTAAAATCATTGCCAGAGTTACCATTTTGAACTTTGGTTTCAAAAGATGCTTGTTCAGATATCTGAGGTCTAATATGGGCCGCCATTCTCCTGTCTTTTTTGGGGTAAGGAAGTATCTGGAATACAGACCCCTGCCCTGGTGCAGGGGAGGAACCCTTTCCACTGCTCTGAGAGCCAACAGGGTTGAGACCTCTGCTTCCAGAGCAAAGGTCTCTTAAGCACTTGCAGGTAGAAAAAGTCTGGTTCTCAACTTGGGAAACTTTTTGAAGCTGAGTACCAGACCCTGGCTTACTACTTCCAGAACCCACTTTTCTGAGGTTAAAGAAGCCCAGTTCTGACTGAAGTAAGCCAGCCTGCCCCCTACCGGTAAAGGAGAATCAGCCCTGGGCACCCCATCAGGGTGCCTGCTTAGCAGAAGCTTTAGGCTGAGGGGTGGGTGCAGGCCTGCCCACCCCTCGTCTGCCTCTGCCTCTGAAGAAGCCCCTCTGAGCATAGGCAGAGGAGGCCTGAGTCTGGTAAAAAGGCCTGTGAAAAGGCCTACCCCTACCCCTGGGGGTATGCCTCTGAGGAGTGGCTTGCCGCTCCTTAGCTTGGCACTTTTGTAGTAGTCCTATATTCATCCATCTTTTCATGTAATTCTCTGTCTGCTCCCAAACAGAGAATTTCCCACCACAGGAAAATCCATAGCCTTAGTCTGGGTATCCTGTGACAGACTAGTACACCTGAGCCAGGCCAACCTACTGAAAAGCTACAGATGTGGCCATGACCCTAGAGGAAACATCATTAACATCCACAGCAGCACGAAACTGTACCTTAGAAGCCTCAATGCCATCAGCAGCCACCTGTTCTAGTTCGCTAGCCAGCTGGCCATGGGCTTGCTTGGCTAATTCCATAACAGTATCCCATTGAGATTTCTGATACCTAGCTACATAAGCCATATAATTTGCTTGCCTGAGTCCCAGAGAGGCTGCCATATACTGTTTTTTCGCCATGGCATCAATCTTCCTGGAATCCTTGTCAGGAGGATGTGAGCCAGGGGATATTAGTTTATCACAGGCTGCAGCCTGAACTACTCCAACATGACTGCACTGCTGAGAAAGGAATTCTGTATCAGGACCTGACAATGTGTACCTTCTGTCCATCTTTTTATCTACAGGAGGCACAGAATTAGGAGCTTTTAAAATTTTATTGTTTGCTTTCTAAAAGACTTATGCAAAGGAATAGACAATCTCCTAGACTCTGGAATATCCATCATTTCTACAAAATCAGGCTCCTCTTGCTCATCCACAGCTTCTTCCAAGGAAGCTGGAGGGTTTCAGCAACTTTTTGTAAAACATAAAATGAGATGGGGACTCAGATAGCATAGGGAGATTCTAGAGGTCTGTCTGGGGAAATGTCCGTTCAATGGGCACACCAGACCTTCCCAGCCACATTCATACTGTTCATAATCATCCTCCCTCCTCTGGTTCATAAAATTCTTCAACATCATATTCCTGAACCACTGGAACCGGACGAACCGACCTTTTGCCAGATAGTGGCGGTTCGGACGGAACCTGAGACAGTGACTGGACAATTTGTATGGCTTTTGCTATCTCTGCAGCAGTTGGAGAAGGGGTTTTGGTCTCCAAACCTGCTGACTTTCTTGTTTTCTTTACTGGAATTGGTTCCTCAGAACCAGCTTTTCTTTTGCCCGAGGAAGTCTCGCCCTGGTCAGAGGGTACTCCCTCCGGTTCGGTTGGCACCGAACCGGGCTGGCTCATCGGGTCAGCGGACTTTTTGGCCTCTCGTTCCCTGAGCCTGCCCAATCTCTTTTCCAGGGTGGCTGCAGGGAAATTCTTACATATCTGGCAGTCTGACTGGAGGTGGTCAAACCCCAGACAATAGACACATGTGGCGTGTGGGTCAGCCTTGGCAAAGCCTTCCCCACAGACATCACAGTGTTGAAACCCAGTGGGCCCGGTTTTTCTTTTGGGTTTCTCAGACATAATGCCAGCCTAACCAGAAAAACTTGCCCTTTAAACGGCAGTGCCAGGCAAGACACCCTTATCGGTTCCTAACCGTGTCACGGGTATTGGAAAAAACCGTAATAAAATCTGTTTTTAGAACCGATAAGAACCGGGAACCGCACTCTAAAATGTTAAACTTTAAAGTAAATAAGTTTTAAACCCAGCTGATCGGTTCAAACCGAACCGATAAACTTACAAGTTCCACACAGACAAAACCTTTAATTTACTTACGATTACCACAGACAGAGCTTGAACGAGCGGTTTTGATGTTAAAATAAAACTATTCTCGTTGAATCGAACCAGAAAAACACTGTTTAAACCGAGAAATGAACCGCGTAGGAGAAATCTCGGAGCGACTGTTCACTGAGGCGGAGTAAAGAATCTGACAGTTCAGGTTTGAAATTACACAGATAGAGCTGCTTCTTAGAGCTCGTGCTCAAAGTTCTATTTTGGAATGGTATTAACCATTTCACCTCCGGAGCAGTTCTAGTGGTGGGACAAACTGCTACTGTCATAATATAGCAAGACTTCATGTTGTTTGAATTACCCCCAGGTCCCTTTCCATTTTTACTGTTCTCAGTATCTCACCCCCCCAATGTGTACTCTTCCCCTGGGTTTTTGTTTCCCAGGTGCATTACCTTGCAATTCTTTGCATTGAATCTGAGCTGCCATACATCTGACCATTCCTCCAACCTTGCCAAATCCCTTCTCATCCTTTCCACTCCATCTTGTGTATCAACCCTGTTGCAGATCTTTGTGTCGTCTGCAAAGAGATATACTTTTCCTTCCAGTTCCTCTGCAATGTCACTTATACAGACATTAAAAAGGACCGGTCCTAATACTGAACCCTGCGGTACACCACTAGTAACCCTCCTTTCTTCACAGTGGACTCTATTTACTACTACCCTTTGCGTCCTGTTGTCTAGCCAATTTTTTATCCAGGCTACCACCTTGGGACCTACTCCAAGGCTGGCTAACTTGTGTATTAATCTTTTGTGTGGGACTGTATCAAATGCCTTGCTAAAATCTAGGTAGGCCATATCCATAGCCCCTCCCTGGTCTACTACTTTGGTCACCCAGTCAAAGAAATCTATTAGATTCGTCTGACACTACCTTCCCATCGTGAATCCATGCTGTCTTGGGTCCTGTGCCCCACTGACCTATAGGTACTCAACGATTCTTTCCTTCAGAAGTGATTCCATCATTTTCCCTACCACTGAGGTCAAACTAACTGGTCTGTAGTTTCCTGCCTCTGTCCTGCTCCCACTTTTGTGAAAAGGAATCACATCCGCCCTCCTCCAGTCCTCAGGTACCACCCCATCCTCCCATGATTTGTTAAAGAGAGTAGTCAGCGGTGTCACTAGTTTTACCCTTAGTTCCTTTAGAATTCTTGGGTGAATCCCATCAGGCCCCACTGCTTTGTCCACCTTCAATTTTATTAGTTCTTTCAGAACCCTTTCTTCTGTAAATGGACTGGTACAGACCCCCGTCTTCAGAGTGTTTCTCTTGTTTGGTTTAGGTACCCCCCCCCTTTGTGAATACTGAGCAGAAATATTCATTCAGTATCCCTGCTTTTTCACTGTCACCTTCTACCCATATTCCCTCACCATTATTAAGCCTCAGTATCCCTCCTTTGGTCTTTCTGCGCTCCCTAATGTATCTATAAAAGGTCTTATCCCCCTTCTTAAGAGAGTTGGCTATCCTTTCCTCAGTTTGGGCCTTTGCTATTCTGACTGCCTTCCCAGCCTCTTTCTGTTTTAACTGATAATGTTCTCTGTCCTGCTCCTTCTGTGTTTCCTTATATCTCCTGAATGCTATCCTTTTCTCCTTAATCTTCCCTGCCACTTCTTTTGAGAACGTTGTGTTTTGTTGATTTGCTTTACACAAAGGCTTATTGCCTCGGTGATGGCTGTTTTGATTACTCCCCATTATTTCTCCACCCTCCTTCTTGCCTGTTTTCTAGTGCTTTTCTGAGGCACTCTCTCATTTTCACAAAGTCAGCCCTCCTAAAGTCCAATACTCTTGCTTTTGTATTGCTTGACTTTATGGCTGTGTTTATCGTGAACCACATTGTTTGGTGGTTGCTTGTTCCCAGATGGCTACCCACTTCTAAATCCGAAATTCTTTCTCAGCCCCCATTTGAGAGTACCAGGTCTAAGATTGCTCCCTCCCGGGTGGGTTCCAATACTAGCTGTCTGAGGCATGCCCCTTGTAGGGCATCAAGAATGACCTTGCTCTTGGATGTGCCTGCGGCAAAGGTGCTCCAGTTAATATCTGGCATATTCAGGTCCCCCAATCAACAATATCTCCCCTTTTTCTGCCATTCTAAGGATGCCTTCTATCATTTCCTTGTTCATTCCCTCCCCCACAACCCCTATGTGGATTGTGGTGCCATTTCCTGTCTCCAGGGTGACCCAGAGTGTCTCATCTGCTCCCTGTTTACCTTTTAGTTCTGTTGCTTTGATCCCTTCCTTTACGTAGAGAGCTACTCCTCCTCCTCTTTTACTCTCCCTGTCCCTCCTGTAGATTGTGTATCCTGGTATGTTGACAACCCAGTCATGGTTCTCTGTGTACCATGTTTCTGTGACTGCCACAATATCCAGGCAACCCTCTTCCATCAAGGTAACTAGTTCAGGGAGCTTGTTACACAGACTACGGGCATTGGTACTCATCACCCTCCACTTTTTGATGGTCTTACCCCTTTTAGCCCCATCCTTGTCCTTGCTGCCTTTGTTTTTTTTTCTACGTTTACCTCTGTCCTGCTCCCTAATGACTTTTCTACCTTGGTGTTTACCTCACTAATTACCGTGTTTTGTTGGGGAAGGCTGAGATTTCCCTGCTCCTTTTCAGTGCACCCCCCCCCCTTGGCTAGTTTAAATGCTTGCCAATGAAGCATTTAAACCTCTCACCTAGGATCCTGGCCCCCCCCCGGACAGATGCAGACCATCGTGCCAGTATAGGTCTGCATCCCTCCAGGTGGCTCCCCAGTCCCCAATGAAGCCAAAACCCTGACCTCCACCAGTTTTTCAACCATTCATTGAATACCCAGTGAAGAGTACCCTAGCATCACCCTTGCCAGAGACAGGCAGCACCTCCGAGAAGGTTACCGTATGCGCTACTTGTCTAAGGCCCCTCCCCAACTCTACAAACTCCTCTTGCACTACTCTGATCCCATTCCTAGCCAGGTCATTTGTCCTTAGGTGGACAATGACATCCAGCTCCCTCCCTCATGCAGCTGCTCCCATGCTCTTGAGTATTCACTTCCTGTCCCTCCAAGCCATGGCGCCAGGCAGGTACCTTACCTCCCTCTCCCCTCCCCCCCACTTCTACCCCCCCAATGACTGAGACACCCACCAGGAGTTGTTTCCTTCTAATGTGGGGTTCCATGCCACCCTCCTGTGGGTCTCCTTTGTGAAGGTTCCCAGCATCCTCCTTGGTCTCCACTGCAGGTGCCTCCATAGAGGAACCATTATCCACCAGAAGAGTGTATGAATTGTGGAGAGGTACAGCTGGAGGGATGCAACTATGTTCCACCACCCTCTCCCTCCCTGAGCCCACCCTGGTCCAGCCTCTCCTCTTTCTTGGCAATCTCTGAGGTAGTGGCATTGGCCCTGGTGGTCCCTGGGTGGGAGAGGAGGTTTCATAAATCCTAGCCAGGTCAGCCTGGAGACGGGCAACCTCCTCCCTCAGACCAGAGAGGTGCCTGCAAATAGGGCAGCATCGCAGCCTCCAGAATGTCTCCCGAAAAACTGCCACCCCACAGCCATTGCACTGCACCACTCCTATCATGTCTTATTTTGTGTCCCCTCTCCTGTTTCTCTGTATGCTTACTCTCTCCTCTCCTTACAGCTCTTACCCTTCCTGTTCTGGGACAGCAACTTCCTATATTCTTCAGTAGCCTCCTTCTTCCTTGCTCAGTGTGAGACCACCAGCAGCTGGGGGGGTTGGGGAGAGCTACATTTTTCCTTTAGGGTTGACAAAACTAATGTTTCTCTATGATCCGTCCTTTCCTACTGCCAAACAGGAAGCTCCTGTTGTCAGTCAAATCCAGTGGCTATAAAAGTAAAACTGGCTTAGGGTGGGTGGGATGGAGGGCAATTAGTAAGAAAAAAGGCTAGCAACAGGAAGTTGTAATTGGAGTCACTTGCTTTTATATTGTCTAAGCCACACCCCCAATTAAGAGCTCTCTCTTCTCCTACTGATTTAGCAAAGTAAGTTGATACAGTACCCTTCCCAGCATAGAACACACACTTTCTTTCTTTCCTTTTTTCTTAACCCTAAATAAGACCCCTACTACTTCTAATAAAGTATCTGTCTGCTTAATCTCAACAGGCACTGATTCCTGCTGAGATAGAAGTGTTAAATTAGTAAGAAAATTGTAGCTCCTTTTAGTTAGTTGCTTTCTGCTCTACAGGCTAGCAACAGTAAGTTGTAATTGGAGTCACCTGCTTTTATACTGTCTAAGCCACGCCCCAATTAAGCTCTCTCTCCTCCTAATGATTTAGCAAAGTAAGTTGATACGGTACCCTTCCCAGCACAGAACACACACTGACTTTCTTTCTTTTCTTTTTTAACCCTAAATAAGACCCCTTCTACTTCTAATAAAGTATATATCTGCTTAATCTCAATGGACACTGATTCCTGCTGAGACAGAAGTGTTAAATTAGTAAGAAAATGGTAGCTTCTTTTAGTTAGTTGCTTTCTGCTCTACAGGCTAGCAACAGGAAGTTGTAATTGGAGTCACCTGCTTTTATAATACCTAAGTCACACCCCCAATTAAGCTATCTCTCTCCTCCTACTGATTTAGCAAAGTAAGCTGATACAGTACCCTTCCCAGCACAGAACATACACTGACTTTTTTTCCTTTTTAACCCTAAATAAGACCCCTTCTACTTCTAATAAAGTATCTGTCTGCTTAGTCTCAACAGACACTGATTCCTGCTGAGATAGAAGTATTAAATTAGTAAGAAAATTGTAGCTTCTTTTAGTTAACTGCTTTCTGCTCCACAGGTTAGCAACAGGAAGTTGTAATTGGAGTCACCTGCTTTTATATTGTGTAAGCCACACCCCCAATTAAGCTCTCTCTCTCTCTCCTCCTACTGATTTAGCAAAGTAAGTTGATACAGTACCCTTCCCAGCACAGAACACACACTGACTTTCTTTTAACCCTAAGTAAGACCCCTTCTACTTGTAATAAAGTATCTGTCTGTTTAATCTCAACTGACACTGATTTCTGCTGAGATAGAAGTGTTAAATTAGGAAGACAATGGTAGCTTCTTTTAGTTAGCTGCTCTCTGCTCTACGGGCTAGCAACAGTTTCACTTATATCATTCGTGAGATTTGAGTAAAGAATTTCCATCTCACTTTATTATGGAAGCAATGGAGTATATCTTAACAATGAATTACTTCCTCTTTGACCAGAAATACTATCTTCAGAAATTGGGTACTGCCATGGGTACCACGGAGGCCCTCTCCTATGCCAATCTGTTTATGGCATAGTGGGAGGGGACCACCGTGTTAAACCATGAGCGAAATCCTTTTCTCCCCCATATGATTAAATGGGGGAGATTTATTGATGGTATTTTGATTATATGGAGGAGGAACGGACCATCAGTAGAACTGTTTATACAATACCTAAACCTGAATGATGTTGGTTTGAAATCTACCCATACAAGCAATGCAGATACCATTACTTTTTTGGATCTAATTTTAAAAGGTACAAATGGTGATCCAGTACAAAGTTTCACTTACAGGAAATTTCCTCATTTAATAAGGTCAATTCCATTTGGGCAGTTCACCTGAATTAGGAGAGACTGCACAACAATACATGATTACATGCCACAAGCAATGGAGTTGAAGAATTGTTTTCTTGCAAGGGGGTATTTAGAACAAATTTTGGATGAAGGTTTAAATAAAGCAAAAATCTGGATAGATTAAAATTGTTGGCACCATAAAACAAAATGACTGACCAAGAAAACCCTGTAACCTTGGTCACTACTTATAATCGTATATCCAATGATATTTCATCAATAGTCAACAAACACTGGAATGTTTTAAAAGGGGACCCTATACTGTATAAAGCAGTAGGAGAGGCACCCTGTATTACTCACAGACGGGGTAAAAACTTAAAAATGAACTGACCTGAAGCTTTTGACAAAACGCTGCAAAAGCGTGAAACGCATCAGGTCACTTTAAGCACTTTGTTTTGGAAAAATACCAGGTGTGCTCTATTCTTTGCTGTTCTTGTAAGATCTTGAGTAACTAAATGACAGCTTTATGTGGAGTCAGCAGAATATTCTGAATAACAGACCCAGGTGTGGCATGTGTAGGTATACATTTTGACTTTTACTTGACAGAATCTCTTGCATCAGGCCACACGTATGGAACTTAGGAACTACAGCCACCAGGCACTAGGACAACATGGAAACTTTTTTGCTAGCAATCTACCAGGGGCTGCCCACGATGACATCTTACATTGATGTCCTCTTTATATAAGCATGGGCAGCCCCTCTCCCTCTTCAGTTCCTTGCCAGAGATCATATTCAGAGGACCTCCCCTCTAGGGAACCAGGAGACAGCTGAAGTTCCAGCTACTAGGCAAGGCTGGAAAAAGCAGGTAGTGCTGGAGAGAGAGACAGAAGCAAATAAATTCTGAGTCTAAGGTGGAAGGAGGGTGGGATGGCATGGCTTGATGCAAGAGATTATCTCAAAGATGTACTGTTACGCTTATGGTAAATACTCTTGGTGCAGATGAGAAGCCAAAGGGCAATAGCCTGAACTGGTAGTGCTCCTCCCGAAACAGGAACCTGAGGTACTTCCTATGGGGTGGACAAATCTTGATATGCAGGTATGCATCTTGCATGTCTAGGAAGCATATCCAGTCCCCTTTTTGCAGGAACAGCAGCAGACCATGCAGAGTGACCATCCTGAATTTCTTGTACTGAATAAGAAGTTCAGATTTCTTAGATCCAGACTGGGCTACAAGTCCCCTGTGGACTTGGGGACTAGAAAGAAATGAGAATAGAACTCTCTGTTCCTTTGAGTCCAGGGAAGTGGCTCTATGGCCCTCTTCTGCAGCAGTATACGCAGTTCCATATGTGGTCTAGAGGACAGATAGAGGGAACTGGAGGAAGGTCTGGAGGTAATTCTAGAGCATGGCACTGTTCTACTAACTGCAGAACCCAAGCATCTGTTGTGACCCCCTCCACTGCTCCAGGTGGAGGGAGAGGCGATCTCCTACCACCACCACCCAGATTTGGTGCTGGAGGTCTAAGGAGGAGTCAAGCTGAAGCAAACCTGGTGGCCGCAGCCGCACCTGCTCCTCTAGGGGCTTTGGAGTGGGCACCTGTGGAGGAAGTTGGGGCCAGTTAAGCTGATCCTGCTCTGGCTTTGCTCTGTTGTCTGGCCCCTGATCTGGGCCTGTTGGTAGCCCTACGAAAGGGCACCCTCTGCCCACCTCTTGGTTGTGTGTGGTACAGGGAATAGACTGACCTTAGAGTCCTGCCCGAGGATTGCAGGTCAGAGAGGATATCATGCACATCAGCACCAAAGAGCTTGTACCCTCTGCAAGGGGCATTCAGAATGGATTGCTGGACATCACTAGCAAATCCTGACACTCTCAGTCAAGAATGCCTTCTTAGGTAGATGCCAGCCACAGCTGCTCTGGCTGAGGCATCCGAAATGTTGTAGGCAGACCTTAACAGGTGCTTACCCATGTCAGCCCCTGTCTGAAGAGCCTTGAGCATGTCCTGCTTCTGGGTACTCTCTGGAAGAGACTGGGCTTCTGCTTTAGCCTTTTTCCAGAGGATGTTCTGGTATTTGACCATATGGGCCTGAATTTCCCATTCTGAGGTCCAGAGTAGCAGAGGCAAAGGTTCTCTTACCCATGAGGTCCAGTTTTATTGACTCGCTATTGGGGGGGGAGAGAACTCAGATGTTTAGGCTTTTTGACCTATCATGGGCTGCCTTAATCACCACTGAATTAGACTTAGGGTGGCCTGCAAAAAAAGACTTTCCTAAGGGGCCTGGGTACAGCTCATCTTCCTTTCTGGGCATGGCAGGAATCATACTGGGTCCGTGTCAGGCAGCCAGGATGGCATCCTCTAGTGCAGCCTATAAATGAGGAATGGTCAGAGGAGGAGAATCTGGCAATTGAAAACTCCACCAGATTCCTCCTAGTGATGTCTTGCTTCTCAGCATCAAATCCCATTGCAGTTTGGAGCTGCTTCATCATAGAGATAAAGGAGGTGGTCTTCAGAAAGGGACCTTGAGATATTCAGAGTAGAATCATCACTCCTGGTGGAAATGGTGAAGTCAGATCTATTTGAGGGACTCCCATCCAAATCTTCCTCCTCCTCTTCTTCCTCTTGCAGTATGAGGTCAGGGTTGTATTTCTGATCCTCGTCGATCGGCTCTCAAAGACTCAAGGAAGGGATCGAGAATGTCAACACCCTTGAGTGTGTAAGGCATGTCGACGGGGCACGCATCAACGCATGGGCTGGTTTGAGAGGCCCCATCATCGTTGTGCTTGGTGTAGGGGGAGGAGGTATAAGGCACTGTATAATCTTGGCAAGAGAGGAACAGCACCGTCTGAACATTGACGGTGACCTACAGTGCAGGGGCGCCTTGCGACGTCGATGGGGGAGACTGGAGCCCTGATGTCGAGGGGCCACTGCTGGCCACAGTAGGTCCAGCAGAACTCCCTGCCAGCCGACCTTGAGGCTTCTGAGGTCTGAGCTGCAGGGTTTGTGACGTTGATGGGGGTGTCTGAATCCTCAACGTCAACGGGCCTTTGTTGGCTGTGGGTAGTCTGACAGAACTCTCTGCCAGAGCTGACCTTGAGGAAGCTGAGGTCTGAGCAGCAGGAGGCAACAACCCGAGGCATCAAAACTGAAGCAGCTGATGGCACTGCAAATGCAGGCGCTGAGAGAAGCGGCAACCAGGAGCATACCTGAGGTGATTTATTCTTGCTCTACTCCCTCTCCCAGTGTTTGTGCTTTCCTGAAGACTGCCCTCGGGACATGGAGGAGTGGGAGCTCAAGGAAAGAGCCAGTAACGGGGTGGAGCGCTTCCCTTGGAAGTCTTTCTTCATTCTGGCTACCTGCTGTTCGAGAAGAAAACTATGCAGGGCTTTCTGACAGCATCACCTGGCAGTCTGATTAAGCTTCAGGCAGATCTCGCAGGCTTTAACGTTGTGGGCCTCTGTGAGACAGCATACGCACATGTGTTCGACACTGGAGTAGACTTTTCCACCACACTAGCAGTAATAGACAAGTTTAGCAGCGTCTTTCATTGACATACACAACGACAATCACTTTAAAATAATTACTTTACTAGGGTTAGAAAAATAAACTTAGAAAATCGAAAATGTGGTGATCCACTGTAGCAATGGTGACTCTGTGGAGTCCGGCAAGAATGGTAGATGGCGGAAAAAGAACGGAGAGGGGCACCCATATTTATATAGAGTGGACATTGACATCAGACATCGTCATGGGAGGCCCCTAGTAGACTGTTAGCAAAAAAGTTTCTGTGTAGTCCTGGCGCCTGACAGCTACAGCTGCATACATACATATATATATATAGGTGTGGCCTGATGAAAGAGATATCTTCAAAGGAGATCTGGTATTGTCACTGGTGTCCGTAATGCCCAAATCAGTTTTTACCAGTGTTCTATCCTTGTACCCTTTTGGTATGTGTGCAAATATTCAGAATAAAATAAACCCAAGTGTATATTCAATTAAATACAGCAAAATGAAAACAGTACAGGAAAAAATGTGTAAAAAAATACAATTTCTGAAAATTGACTGATCTGGTAAAAAAAAAAAAAAAAGGGGCAAATTCCAGGAGATGCTTAGTTTTTACAGGTGCACAGAAAGACCAAATTCTGGAATTTTACCGGATGTTCCGGAAAAAAAAAATCTGTGTCCCTGGTCATCGGAGACCAAGTCAGGACCTCTGCCAGAGCTACAAGAATGGTTAGGGGACCTCTCCGAAGGGAAAGGCCTGTCAAACTCGCCCGTTCACAAGCCATCAACAGTAGTGGAGTGGTCAAGATGGTGGCCATGGGGGGAAGCCCCCAGGTGGGGAGAGTGGACCTCTACCAATGACAGAGTCAGCCTGTTCCAAGAAGAAAGATGTGTCTGAACCAGCACTGTGACTCCTACTCTAAGCAGGGAGTGAGCCACAGACTCAGACTCCAATATCCTCCCCTCACAAGAGCTGACTCTGCCAAGCTCTAGGCTGGAGCCTCAAGGGTAACAAGTGCCAGAAATGGCCCTGCGAGTGGCATTGGCTCTGTCCCCAGTGCTGCGAACAGCACCAGAACAGGACCAGGACTACGAATGACGCCAGGACACGAACTGGCACTGTGAACAGTGCCAGAAGAGGTCCTGGCATCAGCCACTGACACCACTACTGCAGGAACTCCTGGCCCTAGGCTAGGCACAGAAATGGAAATTACATAACTGCCGTAATTCTTGATCTTCTTGGATGAAGTCTTCAACACTCATTCACACTAATGGGATCTACGCCGGAGGCATTAGGACCCATCGGGAGAAAACTTTTCCAGAGGGTCGGCGCCAGAGATGGAGCTGCGAGGAAGTGGCACCGTGAGCCATGGCTCATGCAGTAAAGACTACCTCAGCATCGACCCTCCAACCGCCTCAGTACCTTTTTTTCAGAGGAGGTGCAGCGTAACTAACCTAGAGGTCGAACCTTACAAAATTGGACATAAGATAGTCTGAATGACCCGTGTAAGAAGAGTCAACAATAGAGTCTTCACAGCCCAACCACTGAGGGAGTGAAGATCAAAAACAGAGATGTGAACTCGGGGTATGGCGGGTGGGCGTGTGAATGAGTGGTGGAGACTTTGCCCAAGAAGATCAAGACTTACAGCAGATACATAATTTCCATGTCTTCCTGGACATAAAGTCTCCACCACTCATTCACACTAATGGGAGAGTACCATGCTAACAAACCCCCTAGACGGGCGGCAGGAGAAACTAAGAACTCACATACTTAGGACAGAAGTCTGTTAAGAATAGTTCTACCAAACGACAGATGTCGTCTGGCATGGACATCTAAAGCATAGTGCTTAACGAAAGTATGCACTGAGCTCCATGTAGCCGCATTGCAAATGTCTGCAATGGGCACGCTGCGGATTTCCGCCAGAGATGCCGCGACTGCTCTAGTAGAGTGAGCGTACATTCTGCCTTCTAGCTTAACCTGTGGCATAGAATAGTAGTGGCGGAGGCATGCTACCAGCTACGCTGAAATGCACCTAATAGCGACAGGTTGACCCAGCCGGGTCTCGCTGAAGGAAACAAACAGTTGTTGAACCTTGCAAATTTCTTTTGTTCTATCCAGATAGAAACGCAGTGCTCTCTTAACATCCAAAGAATGCAGGGTACGTTCCCCTTCATTCTGGAAGTTAGCAAAGTAGGTATGTAAGACTAAAGGTTGGTTTAGATGAAATTCCGAGACAACCTTGGGAAGAAACTTAGGGTGAGTCCTAAGAACTATTTTGTCCTTGTGAAATACAGTGTACAGAGCATGTATTTCAGAAACTCTACAGGCCGAAGTGATGGCCACCGGAAGGCTGTTTTCCAAGTGAGGAACTTGAACTCGCAGGTAGCTAGAGGCTCGAAAGGTTTCTGAGTGAGCATGTCTAGCACAAGATTAATGTCCCAGGCTGCAACTGGACATCTGATAGGAGGTCTGGTATGCAGAATGCCCTTAAGAAACCTCTTAACTACAGGCAACTGAGCCAGAGACAAGGAATGTACCGGTTCATGATAAGCTGAAATGGCACAGAGATGAACTTTGGCAGTAGAGTACTGCAGACCTGAATTTGAGAGGTCTAAGAGATACTCCAAGACTTTATTTGGTGGGCAGGAAAAAGGGTTCGAAGAAGATTTTGCACACCAGAGAGAGAAACGCTTCCATTTGGCCGTGTAGGTTTTTCTAGTGGCTGGTTTACGCGCAGCCAAGAGAATATCTGAAACCCTACGGGAAACACTGAACCTAGTCACCTCTATCTCTTCATCAGGAGCCAAGCATGACGGTGAAGCGCCTTCAGATTGGGATGGACCACAGGCCCCTGGGTCAGAAGGTTCGTCTGAAGGGGAAGTGCCTTTGGGAGGGTTGCAGACAGACTGTTGAGCAACAGGAACCAAATCTGTCGAGGCCAGAACGGGGCAATGAGAATCATTCTGTCTCCCTGAGACTCGAATTTGAGAAGCACCCTCTGAATTAGAGCAAGAGGAGGAAAGGCGTATAGAAAGCGTTTTGTCCACTGCAGCCTGAACGCATCCTGACAGAAAATGCCAGGTCCTGGATTTCTGGAGCAGAAGAGAGGCAGTTTTGCGTTGAATGGGGATGCAAAAAGGTCAGGTCTGGAGTTCCCCACTCTTTGAAGAGTGACTGAGTGACGGTTGAGTCGAGAGACCACTCGTGAGGATCTGTCTCTGTTCTGCTGAGATGGTCTGCCAGTTCGTTCTGCACGCCTGGCAGGTAAACCGCGTGGATTAGAGCCTTGTGCTCCAAGCACCATTCCCACACTCTCATAGCTTTCCTGCATAATGGGTAACAGTGTGCACCACCCTGTTTGTTGATATAATACATCACTGCTTTATTGTCCGTTTGAAGGAGAATGTTCTTGTGACAAAGTATGTCCTTCAAGGCCCGGACTGCATAGAGGATGGCTCTCATTTCCAAGACATTTATGTTGAGCCGGGACTCGTCCCGAGTCCACATACCCTGGTTGTGGAGCTTCTGGCAATAAGCTCCCCACCCCATCAGGGATGCATTGGTGGTAATAGAGATCTGATGATCTAGAGGAGCAAAGGGATACCCTTCCAGAAGGTTGTTCTCCTGCGACCACCAGGTAAGTGACCTCTTTAGAGGTTCTGTCACCTTGATGGGAAAGGACTGACGGTGAGTGGTTGGGGAACACCGAGAACTGAGCATCCACTGAGAGGTTCTCATGTGGAGATGAGCTAGGGGTACAGTGAACACCAAGGATGCCATGAGACCCAGCATCCGTTGCATCGAGATAGCTTGAGCCAAGCTGTTTTCTCTGATGTACCGGGCCATCTGTAGGATATCGCTCCTTTTGTCCTCTGGAAAAAAAAGCTTTCGCACAGGAGGTATCCAGAAGAGTTTCTATGAAAAGGAGTTTCTGGAAGGGCTGCAACTGCGATTTGTTG
The DNA here is from genome assembly GCA_016271365.2 of Neoceratodus forsteri. Lineage (NCBI taxonomy): Eukaryota > Metazoa > Chordata > Ceratodontiformes > Ceratodontidae > Neoceratodus > Neoceratodus forsteri. The sequence goes on from CM028131.1 coordinate 1,519,663,980, forward strand.
CGACTTAGCAGGACTCCCATGGACGTGAGGGAGTCTGAAGCTTTGGCTACGGTGTTCAGAGTTCCCTGCTTGGAAGGGCTTGCTAGAAGCCAGTCCTCCACGTATGGAAACACTTGAATTCTGATTTTCCTGAGATGTGCTGCAAGAACTGCACAACACTTTGTAAAAACCTGCAGCGCCGAAGATAGCCCAAAGGGCAGGACTCTGAACAGATAATGTTAACCCAGTGCTACAAACCTTAGGTATATGTGGTGCATTGGGTGCATAAGAATGTGTTGGTAGGCATCCTGCATGTCCGGGGAGGCTAGCCAATCATGTTGATGAATCAAAGGTAGAAGGGTACCTACAGATATCATCTTGAACTTTTCCTTGTGAAGGAATTAGTTTAACTTCCTGAGATCCAGAATGGGACGCATGCCTCCAGTTTTCTTCAGAACTAAAAAGTAATGGGAGTAGAAACCTGTGTTTCGTTGGTCTGGTGGAATTACTTCTACTGCCCTGTTGTTCAGAAGGCCTTGCATCTCGGAAGCAAGGAGGTCTGACTGTACTGCTGACAGTCTGGGCTGTCGTTTGGGGGGATGATCTGGGGGGTTTCTGAAAGACTGAGCGAATACCCATCGTGGATTATCCAGAGGACCCATTTGTCTGATGTTATAGACTTCCACCGGTTGTAAAACTGAGTCAGACGTCCTCCCACTGCTGAGGAAGAGTGCCCTTCGGGAAGTTGAGGTGGGACCTGGGCCAAGAACTTAGAAGGTGGCATTGGGCACTTTGGGGGCTTGTACCTTCTGCTGCATTTTCTTTTGTGGCTGTGGGTTGTGGCTTCTGTTAAAGCCCCTCCTGCCTTTGCCCTAAAAAGACTGACGGTTATGAAACTGACATTTATTGGCACCGCCCCCGAGAGGAGGCGGGGGCAGGTTGAGCTATCTTAATGGTTGACCTAGTCTTCTGTGTGGCTTCCAGAGCTTGTTCCACTAGGGGTCTGAACAAATACATACGGTCAAAGGTTAAGGCAATGACCTGCTGCTGGGCATCATTCGTGAAGCCAGAAGTACGTAGCCAGGAGTGGCAACGGGTAAAAATGCCAGCTGCTGCTCGAGAAGCAGTATCGAAAGCATCCACTGCAGCTTTAACCTGTTGGTTATTGGACTCGATGCCCCTGGTTATGGTGTGAAGTAGCTCTGAATTAGTTTCCGACTCAGGCAGAGCTTCTACCATTTGCTTGAACAAATGCCGAAGGACATATTCATATTGAGAAAAATACCCCTGGTAGCTGGCAATACGCATACCCAGGGTGGAGGCAGCAAAGACTCTCTTACCTAAGGTAGCTATCTTACAAAATTCTTTATTGATAGGCCGGGCTGAGGATGCCTGAAAGAGGACGGCCTTGTTATTCTCTGCTATGACTACAATGGGATCAGCAAAAACCTGCAAGGCCAATATGGGTTGATCCTTGGGAGCAGCGTACTGCCTATCTATGAACTTAGCCATGGAAGGGATGAGAGCAGGATTGTTCCATACCATCTGAGAAACGGTCTCAAAAGATGGTTGTACTGGAGGAGTTAAATCCATAGAGATCTCCGGGACATGTAGGTATTGGAGTCTTAAAATCTTCCCAGGATCGATTTCTGTAGTCTGTAGAGAAAGAGTGGAATTTAAATTTTTCAGCAGAGACTTAAAGGAAAGGTCTTCGACCACAGACTCTGCAGCAGGATTAACTCCTGCTCCTTCAACATCATCACCTAGACGAAGATCTGGGTCAGGCTCAAAATCATCTCCTGACAGTCCAGGGGGGAATGTATGGACAGGAAAGGAGTGAAAATCAGAATGGAAATTAGAAGAGGAAAGAATCGGAGTCGAAAAGCCCTGGAGGCTACATGGCGCCGCACCAAGCACCGATGCCGATGAAGAACATGGCGTCGAATCTGAGGAAGTCAGCCCCATCGGAAACAGTCCAGCACATGGCGCAGACAAGGCCCACGGTGCCAACAGAGCCCTCAGTGCCGCGGATGGCTCTGAGAGTGTCCCATGGTTCTGAAAACTTCGATTTGAAGGAAAAGGAGGAAAATTAACAGGAGATAGAGGCATCGGTGTTGGCACCTGCGCCGCAGCCATGTGAGGGGGGAAAACACCTGAGCACGGAGTCGATGGCACCGAAGAAGGCGCCGTGTGACTAGGAAGATCCAACCGCCCTACCCGGTCTCTCGAGTGTCCCAAAGGCCCCAGAGTGACCAGGTCAGGCAGCTGGACCAGCCTCTGAGCCCACTGCTCCATAAGAGCAGCCCACTGGTGAAACTGCTCATCAGAGGCCCATCCAATAGGTGGGGATGGGCTAAAATGTCGAAGAGGTCGGGCACCGGAGCCAGAAACCGGCGACTCTGAGAGGGGAGGAGACCGGTGCCTAGCCCCAATGACTGAACGTCGACGCGCAGACATACCAGAAGGCGACCTCGAGTGATGCCTTCTCTTTCTCGACTTGTGCACCCAAGAAGAAGAACTTGAGGTCGAACGGTGCCGTGAATGGGGCAGTTTCCTTTTATGCTTTCGGGGGGACCGCCCATCTCCCTGAGCATTGGACCGTCCATTGTCAGACCCACCCTCCGTGGAGGGCAACGGACCAGAACCAGCCCGGCTGACTGAACACCTTCATATGAAGTCTCCCTACTGTCACCCGACCCGCTCATGGTCGTCTCCATCAATGGAGGGCTGAAGACTTATTTATTAATCAATAAATTTAATTAAATCTACTTGGTACTTTCGAAGATGAATGACAAAACAATAAATTGAAAACTATGCTGCTAGTCTGAAGTCTAACTCCTGGCGGGCGAGCGACGTCGTCACTGAAGCGTACTTGGAGGCAAAAAAGGAACTGAGGCAGTTGGAGGGTCGACGCCGAGGTAGTTTTTACTGCACGAGCCATGGCTCGCGGTGCCGCTTCCTCGCAGCTCCATCTCTGCGCCGACCCTCTCGAAAAGTTTGCTCCTGCTGGGTCCTAGTGCCTCCGGCGTAGACCCCATTAGTGTGAATGAGTGGTGGAGACTTTATGTCCAGGAAGATCAAAACCCATAAAGACCCCCATCCTCACCAATCCCCTGTGCAGGCCCGAGGTCCTCACTAAAGTCCTCTTTCAGATCATCTGACCACTCGGGAGAAGACAGGACGACCACCTCAAGGGCCTGATAAGGACCGGCACCAGAAGGGGCCTAGTCTTGTGGCTGGCACTATCTTGCTCACCAGTACCGGCCTAAGCACCAGGAGCCAAGGTGCTGCAGGGTCACAACACCAAGGTGCCCACTGGTGTAGACCTTGCTGCTCTGAAAGACCGATGGACTGGGAGGAGTGCTCAGCGGGTCCCCCAGGGGACAAACTGTCCACCAGACTCCTCCCCCAGGCTCTCCGATGTATCAGCGGGGCAAGCACATGATGAGGCCTGGTCTTCCTCAGTACATGTAGTACTTGGAAGGCGAAGGCGCTCAGCGGAACAGCCCAGGGATCTTATCTTCTGCAATGCCTGCCTCCAAAATTGGGAGACTTGTGACTCCACTATAATGAACGGATCTCTAAGGTGTGGTAGTCCACAGAAAAGCAGGTGTCACAGCTATCCATGTAATGATCAGCGCAGAGGCAGGTCCAATATGCATCATGCTAGTCCTGGATGGTGATGTGTCAGTGGCTCAGTAGGTAGCACACTCGCCTCTGAGGCCGGGAGATCAGAGGACTGTGGGTTCAGTTCCCACATCTGGCACTTGGGTTAACATCCCAGTACTGGCACTGTAGTGCAGCATGAGAGGGGTGCTGCACTTCTGAGGTGCCGTCTTTTGGATGAGACGTTAAACCGAGGTCCCAGCTGCCTGGATTGGTGGTAGTTCAGGTGGATGTTAAGGATCCCATGGCACTTATCGAAAAGAGTAGGGGAATTTCCCCGGTGTCCTGGCCAAATTTCCCTCATTCACTAAAACAATACCACCTACAGCTTAATCTGGTTCAAGGTCAGTTGGCATTCATCTGTATCCCCCTCCCCCGGGTCGTGACTGAAAATAGGCAGGATCTGTCTAGTGCACTTACCCGGTCAACAAAAACTAAATAAAATAAATAAAATATATGTGTCCCTCATAAGAGTATGGATGCACTGGGGGGCCATCCTTCTGGTTCTTCTTCTTGGTAGTCTTCTTCCTACATTCCTCAGAACCAGAGATGGCACCATGAGGGGAAAAAAAAAAAAACAGTACAGAAAAGGTTCAATGCCGCACCGGAGAGTAAAACAATAAAAATGGCACAGAGAGGAGACGAAGCTGAGGAATACAGCGTTGAACGAATGGTGACAAGCCAAGTAAAGAGCTGTGATGCAGCAACACATGACTAATGCTCCCACGGTGTGCACGCGATGGCAGGAAAAAGACAACTGAGGAAGGTAGGGGGCTGACGTCAGTTGATGGCTAGCCCACAAGCACCACGTCAGCCCCTAAGCTGTAGGCTACAAATGACACTGCTCCCGCAGGGTCCTAGTGCCTCCAGCACAGACCCGTAAGTAGAAATAAATGGTGAAGGCTGATTCTTGGAAAATCAATAGGTGTACGCAACCAACAGTGTCTCCTCCAGCATCCTCTTGAATACTAATGGTTATTCAGTGTCCCTGAAGACTCCTACACATTCAAATATCCCCTTATGCACTAGATGGAAAAGGATCATCTTTGAGTCCACCCAGCTCACAACTAAGTCTCTGGATGGAGGCCCAAAAATGCTTGAGGAGGCAAAATGAACAGAGCCAAGAAACTATTAAGTCGCCCCAGCTGCAAGATATGAAATGTAAGGCAGCATCAGTGTCAGCTGGCCTCACTTCTAACCTCTCTGAATACGCACCTGCAACTAGCAGGCCTTTTCAAGTCCATGTATTGGAACTGTTAAAGGGGTACTCAGTGGAAATACACTAGGATGTCTCCACCTCCTCTAGAGGATTGGGGAAATGTAGACTGGGTAACATTGGAAAAAAAAAAGACACTGGCAGCCAGAAGCTAAAGACTTGTAAGAGGACAAGCTTAGAGAAGTCTGAGGTTACCCTCACAGCCTCGATGACCCAGAAACTCAATTGGTGATGCTCCAGTTAATAAGACTCTATATGTCAGTTAATGTCTGTTAACAAAAATTCTACCAGGCAGTGTATGGTGGCAGTGCACGTCACTCTAGGCAGCTGGAAAGTCGATAGCAAATGTATCTTTATACTGTATCAAGTTCAAGTTTCATTTAACCACCTCAGCATTGTGGTCACGGAAACTACTATGGTAGTTCTTCGTTGGCACACAAATGTTAATACCGGCGATCCAGTTCTGCTTGCTGCATGGAGGGGTCCAAAGCTGTACACAGATTCTCTGTAGGTTTTGCCTGTCCTCCGAGGCCCATGCGGGTATGTTGGAAGTCCCCCAACTGCTTTAGATGTGAGTGAGGAATCTTTAACAGGCCCACCTCAGAGGGCAACCAGGAGTATAAGGACACAGGAGTTCTTTAAGGTAGCTTAGGCCCAGATTATGAAAAGCTTTCTATGTTCACAATCCTCTCTGGAAGCTGAAGCACCACCTCACAGGCAGCCAGTGCAATGTTTGCAAAACCTACGCTCAGAATAGGAAACTCTGGCAAGCAACCAGGCTGTGGCATCTTGCACCAGCTGCAAGCAGTGCATCAAGCCTCCTGATAACCCAAGGCAAACTACTGCATGGCAACCCTGGTGGCCCAGTGCAGATGACTGGAGTTCAGGAGCTGCAGTAGGAGGCAGGCCAAGCTGCAGGCAGTTGCCTGAAGTGAGTGTGTCTCAGCCAGGGAGGGCTGGCAGCAGGTTCCGGCAGGACATCAACCCCTGCTGGTGGGTCATGAAGTTTGCACCTACTGCAGGGACAATCTGTATGGCTCAGGGTGAAGGGCAGGGCTCACACATCACAGGGAGGCGAAGAGGAGACCATGACTGGGGCATACTGGGTCCTCTGGCAGTTTTTGCAGTAAAGATCCTGTTTATGGCAATATAGCCTTTGTTCATTTTTTTATCTCCCGAGTACAGATTTTGCTATCTACTATATCCCTGTAGACAATGGCAAGGCTGGGGAAAATGTATATGGTAAAAAAAAAAAAGAACACTGCAATAATCCAGCCTTGAAGTAACAAAGACATTCACCAGTGTTTTCAGGTCCTCCTGTTCCAGATAGGGTTTGGGCCGGGTGATGTTCGTAAGATGGAAAAAGCCACAATGAACTACTAGTGACACCTGATGGTCTAATTTCAGCTTGCAATCCATGATGCCACCTAAATTCTTCAACCTATCCATGGCATGAGAGGGGCAACGTTTAGCTTTAACTCCACCAACCAACATACAGTCTAATGCGGTCCACCAAAAGCTGCGGACACTGGGTATTACTCAGTTTTGTTTCTGTCCCACCTCCACATAGTCTACGAGAGTTATTTGTTCCAATTTAGTGATCTGAAGGATGTTGGATGGTAGATGGAGAAATTGTTGCAGGAAGCCCAGGTCAGACATGACCTGGGCTCAGATTTAGATGGGGACTGCAACCTTAGCCACTTAAATGAACAGTAATCGTTAAAAACAACCGAGATCTGTGATTGTCCAGAAGCAGATCTTATAGTATCTGTGTGTGTTGGGGTGAGGGCAGGCACTGAATTTTCCTTTTCGTTTATTTCTGAGCTGATATTGGGGTAGTATATGATCACTGACAAGAAACCTCATGAGACTGGAATGAGGCGTTTGGAGTATGGATGGGTCCCTGCAAGATGGTGACTATCTCTTGGCAAGATCCAACTGCTCTCAAAGACTGGAGATTACTTCTGTATGATACATGGACTGCACAAGACACTGTTACCAGTTTGATTAAATTATTTTTTGCAGTTTCATAGTCTGCCTTGTCCTTGGTTAGCACCACTTATCTAACACAACTGCATCTATTCACTATACTGGGGACATTTTGAGATACCTGATGTTATACTTCTTATACCCGTAGAGCGTTTTGGGCAATAATCAATAACCCTCCCCACAACAAAAACATTTCTGAATTTTGTTCCAGGCTGGTAAAAATCCAACAGTGCTTAGGTTATTGTGACCTCACCCTGATAAAATGATTGAAAATGACACAGAATTAGAAAATGTCAGCACAAAAAGACCACTGGTCCACATCCAATCTGCCCTGTTTTACCCTATCCTAGCCTGCGACCTAATGACTGGTTGGGGTTATTAGGCTAACCTCACCCCCACCCCCTTGCTACCTGACTTACTGCTTTCCTGTTGTGTAACTATGAAGGCCTTGATACAGAAAAAAAGCACACACAGTGCAAATATTTGCACTGCACTTGTACCTGACCTGGTGGCTGCTATATTCAGTTGGACAGCGCTATCCGACTGTGTCGGGGCAGCAAGAAGTGAAAATACACTGCTCCGGCACGGACCTAGGCTGTATACAGCCCATGGGGAGTAGTGCTACCTAAAACAGATAGTGCCAAGACTCCTGTGGGCTGTATTTAGCCACGATATGCAAATGATCCCACTGGGCATGAAAGGCACTAAGGGTCCATTTACATGCCCATTATGGACTTATTTGTATGGCGTGCTGCAGCCCATTAGCACCCATCCTGTGTTTGCTGACAAATTCCCTAGTGTCTAGTGGCACCCTTCAACCCCCCAATTGCCTGTTCCTCCTCAATTACTTAATTCCCTGGTGTCTAGTGACACCCCCCACTCCACAAGCACTCATTTCAAGTCATGTACTTCATTCTTTGGTGTCTATTGGCACCCCAACCCCCCCAATCGTCTGTTCCTCATCATTTACTTAAATCCCTGGTGTCTAGTGACACCCCCCACTTCCCAATCACCCGTTCCTAGTCATGTTCTTCATTCTCTGGTGTCTAGTGGCACTCCCCACCCCCTGATCACCTGTTCCTCATCATTTACCTCAATCTCTGGTGTCTAGTGACACCGCCCACTCCCCAATCACCCGTTCCTAGTCATGTACTTCATTCTCTGGTGTCTAGTGGCACTCCCCACCCCCTGATCACCTGTTCCTCATCATTTACCTCAATCTCTGGTGTCTAGTGACACCTCCCACTCCCCAATCACCCGTTCCTAGTCATGTACCTCATTCTCTGGTGTCTAGTGACACCCCCCCACTCCCCAGTCACCCGTTCCTAGTCATGTACTTCATTCTCTGGTGTCTAGTGGCACTCCCCACCCTCCAATCACCTGTTCATCATTTACCTCATTCTCTGGTGTCTAGTGGCACTCCCCACCCTCCAATCACCTGTTCATCATTTACCTCATTCTCTTGTGTCTAGTGACACCCCCCCACTCCCCAATCACCCGTTCCTAGTCATGTACTTCATTCTCTGGTGTCTAGTGGCACTCTCCACCCCGTGATCACCTGTTCCTCATCATTTACATTTACAGTCTTAAGCTGGAGGGTGGGAGGTTTAGGAGGGAGGTCAGGAAGCACTTCTTCACAGAGAGGGAGGTGGAAACTTGGAATGCACTGCCAGAAGAGGTCACTTCGTTGAAGACTTTGGGTAGCTTTAAGAGAGGCTGGAATAGGCATAGGGGGAAAGTAAGGATCATGGGTAGGGAGGATGGGATAAGTGGGGAAGGAGGGCAGGCACATTAGCTCAAGCTGTGGACACTGAAATACAAGCAGACTTAATAGACCAAATAGCCTACTTCTCCTGGCTTCTTCGTATGTTCGTATTTAACTCATTCCCTGGTGTCTAGTGACACCCCCACTACCCATTCCTACACTGGATCTGCTACTACTGAACAGGGAGGCGGTGAGAGGACTAAGGGTGTAGGACCCACTAGCTGGGAGTGACCACCAATCAGTGTAGTTCACGCTCAGTTTGAGTAGGGAGTCTGTAGGCTCAGAAGCAAGGGTGAGGATGTGAGAAATACTGAAGGGGCAACTATAGTGGATTAGGCCAGAGACGGGATGCACAACAAAAGTGGGATATCATTAAACTTGGCCTAAAAAAGGATACTGAGGCCTGCACCAGGTCTCTAAACAAGAAGGGCAGAGTTAAGAAGCCATGTTGGCTAAACAGGAAGGTGTTGGATGGGATGAGGGGAAGAGAAAGCTGCGTATCAGAGATTCAAGAGGACAGGGAACTGTATGCAAGTTGGTCCAAGGAGGTAACCAAGCTCATAAGAGAGGCCAAGGCCTCCAGGAGCTAAGGCTGGCTATGAGCATTAAGGGAGGGGAAAAGGACTTTTTTTTTTTAGATACATGAGGGGAAAAAAGAAAGTGCAGGGACCAAATAGTGCAGATCAGGAGGGACGGGGATGGGTGGAAAAGGGAGTGGAAAGGCGGAAGCACTGAATTCTGCTCTGTGGTCACCCAGGAGAAGGGTGGTCCACTATCTCCATGGACTGGGAAGGTGGGGTCAGGGGGAGAAGGGATGACTAAAGAGACAATTGCGGAGAGTAGAGTACTACAGGGTCTGAAGTCACTAAGGGTGGACAAGGTGCCAGGTCTTGATGGCATTCATTCCAGGGTGCTAAGGGAGATGGCGGAGGTGTTGGTCAGGCCACTGGCGGAAATGCTCAACACCTCCCTGGACATGGGATATCTTCCACAGGACTGGAAGATGGCCCATGTGGTGCCTATACACGAGTGGCCCAAGGGACGAGCCAGGCAACTACAGACCTGTCAGTCTCACTTCCATAGTGGGTAAACTTATGGAAGCGGTACTGAAGGAGAGACTGGTGTCATTTCTCAAGGTTAATGTCCTCCACGATGGGCAGCAGCACGGGTTCATCTCGGGGAAATCCATGTCAGATCAATCTAACAGAGTATTATGACTGAGTAACAAGAGAGCTGGATAGGGGCCATGCAGTGGACGTCCTATACTTGGACTTCAGCAAGACCTTCAATTCAGTGCCTCACAGGCAGTTGGGGGGGGGGAGCTGGTTAACTGGATCGTGAACTGGTTGAAGGGGAGGCAGCAATGGGTGGTGGTGGTGGGGAACTCTCAGCATGTAGGCCAGTGATGAGTGGAGTGCCGCAAGGCTCTGTGCTGGTCTGGTGTTGTTTGGGCTATTCATATCAGATATCTCACATGGAGTTGAGAGCAGGGATTAGTCTGTTTGCAGATGATACTAAGATGGGGGCAGTGGTGGATGATGTTGATGGGTGGAAAGAACTACAGGGGGACATAACCATACTGGAAGACTGCTCGGCAAAGTGGCAGCTGGGCTTAAGTGCGAAGAAGTGCAAGATTATGCATTTCAGGACCAAGAACCCGTGGAGGGAATATTGGTTGGGGGGGTGAGGCTGGGGGTCACCGAAGAAGAGAAGGGCTTAGGCGGTGATCATAATGGAGAGCATGAACAACTCTGTTCAGTGCAGGAAAGCTGCTGCTAAGGCTAACAGGACGCTGGGGTGTATTGCAAGGGGATTCTCACCCAGGCATAAGGAAGTGATCCTGCCCCTCTATAGGTCCTTGTTCAGATCACACTTGGGAGTACTGTGTGCAGTACTGGTGTCCGTACCTGAAGGAGGATATTGGACTGCTGGAGGGGGTGCAGCATAGGGCGACAAAAATGATATGGGGGATAGAAGGCAGATCCTATGAGGACTGACTGAGGGATCTGAGTTTGTACACCCTAGAGGAAAAGAGTGATGGGGGATATGATTGAAACATTCAAGTACTTGAAGGGGATCAACAAATCTGGCAATGATGGGTTATTTATGCTAAGGAAGGGAAGGGACATGAGAGGGCACGGGCTAAGATTAGAAGGGGCAGATTTAGGAGGGAGATGAGGAGACATTATTTCACAGAAAGGGTGGTGCTAAAATGGAATGCCCTACCAGAGGAGGTAGTATTGTGCAAGACGATGGGCAGCTTCAAAAGGGCATGGGACAGAGCAAGGGGGGAATCTGGGTAAGCAGTGCTGAGAATCTCCTGGAGGTGAAAGGGCGGTACAGATGCAATCTAGGGGTGCTAGCTGTGCACTTGAGCAGACTTGATAGACCATGAGGCCTGTTTCTGCTGGCAGGTTCAAATGTTTGTATGTTGCTAGTCATGTACTTCATTCTCTGGTGTATAGTGGCACTCCCCACTCCCTGATTGCCTGTTCCTCGTCATTTACCTCATTCCCTGGTGTCTAGTTGCACCCCCCCCACTCCCCAATCACTTGTTCCTAGTCATGTGCTTCATTCTCTAATATCTAGTGGCACCCCCCACCACCCCCGATTGTCTGTTCCTCATCATTTACCTAATTCCCTGGTGTCTGGTGGCACCACCACTCCCAACTGCCTGTTCCTAGTCTTGTACTTCATTCCTTGGTGTCTAGTGGCACTCCCGACCCTATGATCCTTGTTCTCAGTAATGCATCCCTGTGGCTAGTGGCACCCCCCACACTGCCCTGATAGCCCATTCTGTACTATCTTAGTTATCCCTGGTGTCCAGTGGTCCCCCGCCCACCAATCGCCTGTTGATGAATGTAAAGATTCAGTGAGGTCCAGTGTCCCCCAACCCGTCTTGCCCACTTACAGCCCACCACCCCACACATCCGCCTTACCTGGGAGTCCTGAGGCAATCTGTAATGCCCAATATAGCAACTGCCAGCCCTCCTCTCAGCTCCTTAGCTGGCTGTCGTATGAGCTGTCAGTGAACGCTTACAGTATAAGTACATTATAGAAAACAAGCGATCAGGGGGTGCCACTAGACATCAGGGAATGCAGTGCATGATAAGCATGCTGTTCGGGGTGACACTAGACAGGGGGCGGGTGGCTGCAGTACAGCCGCCGTGCCTTCAGTAGGGTGGGGTGCACTGTTAAGAGGTGGTTTTTAGCGGTGGTAAATAGCGTCACATTTTGGGCTGGTCACTGCTGCAAAACTCTGAAGATACTGCTGTGCTGATATGCATAGGGGACCCCTGTCATTTGCATAGGTGCAGCGTCTTACTGCGCTTTGGTGCTGCAGGACTGTGGTGGCGCTTCTGCAGCTTCTGAATATGGGCTGGGAGTGCCAAAGCAATTCCAGATTAGCGCACCTGCAAATCCTAACTGTAGGTGCAAACCTTTGAATGTCAGGCCCTAAGCCTTTTACTTGGTCCCAGCGTGTCTGAAACCATTAATGGTTCTTGCACCCAGCAACTCTGCTAGTAGGCTATTCAAGATCCTCCATCATAACGACCTTCCCCTTTGCTGCCCCCTTCTGAATCTGTGCCACTAGTACCCCATCTCCCTTGTCCCCCTGTCCTGGTGGTCTGTAGACGACCCTCACACGCAGCTTCTTATCCGATGTGGTTGTGAGCTGCACCCAGAGCAATTCTGTCCCCCCCATGGACAATTTGACATAAAGAGCTACCCTATCCCATTTTCCTGTACCCCTGTCTATACATGGTGTATCCTGGCTTTGCTAAGTCCCAGCCATTTTTATTTTCAGGCACATGTTTCTGTGATGGCTATTAGGCCTAATCCCATGGCTGCCACCATTGCCTGGCACTCACTAATTTTGCTCCCCAGGCTCCCGGCATTTATGAAGATTGCCTTCCGTTATGTGCTTATACCACTCTTCTTCTTGTTAGCACCTTTCCTCTTGACCTCCTCATCCCCCCCCTTAATTTCCAGCCCCTTGCCTGTTCTATGTGCCCCTACCCTCTGAATTATTTACTTACTTTATTATGGACCCCTGTCCTTATGCCTACATCCCCTCTGTTTCTAGCCCGCATTTCTGAAGGAGTCTAAGCTTGGTTCCCTTTTGGTTCTCCTTCCTCTGTGGTTTCCCAAGCCTCAGCCCCCCCCCCCCCAACTTAGTTTAAATGTCCACAAACACAGACATCAAACTCTACCCTACTGCACTAACCCTCTTGTCAGGTGAAGGCTGTCATCCTTGAAGAGCCCCTTGCCCCTGTCCCAGAACCCCCCCCATCTCCGACAAAATGGTACCCGTCCTCCCAACACAGTCCCTTCAGCCATTCACTAAACTCCTCAATCTTCTCTTTCCTTACTTTTCCCTTCTCCTCCTCACACAGGAAGAACCTAAGAAAAGACCAGCAAAGTCAAGTGTATCTTCTATTTGTCCCTCAGCCTTCAAAAGTTGTGCTTCATTGTCTCAGCTGGCTGGTTCGTTAGATCGGTGGTGTACAAGAGTTTACCAACACTCCAAGCTCTCCTCCTCCTTCTTCCTCTATCATCCTCCCTATCCCGTCCATGTCCAGGATGGCTGATGCACCTGGAAGGCATCTGACCACCCCCCCGCTTCCCCTATCATTAGGATACTACTTGCTGCTTTGCTCCTGCTCTTACTGCAAGCCAGCAAGTCATCCTGTTCACCCCTCCCAACTGGTTCTGAGCCTCCACCAAGGGAGTCCGGTACCTTCAAATCAATTACTTGTCGGAATATGGTGAGCCTGGACAACTCCCTTGTGGTTGCTCCTGCCACCTCTACCTCTCCCTGCTACCTGCCAGCCCACTAATGCAGTGGGCCTCTGGCAGGAGGAGAAGTCAGAGGATATCAGCTCAGTTGATGATGTAACCAGGATGTTTCACCTCCTGCTGCTATCAGCTGTGTCTGGAGCTCTGCATATGCCCTACATAGGGCACAGTGTCCTTCCCTGCAGAGCACAGCCTTGGAGATGAGCATCCAACAGTCCCTACAGCTTACTATGTCCCCACTGTACTTATGATCCATTTTTTTTTTGAAATTATACTTTTGCCCCCTTCTGCCTGCTGACTCCGACCCTTCAGGGCATCCAAGGGGTCATTCTCCTACCACCCGCTCACCAGCACTTGCCTACCAGTCCCCCATTTAGCTTTGGCTTACCCCCCAAGCAGGGACAAGGTGGGCTGAGAAGCCCCGTGAGCCTTCATTTCGTTGGGCCTGAAGGTGGCCGGTGAGCAGGGGCAAATCAGAGGCACGCCCCAGTAAGCCTATCATCCTGGAGCCGACAGTTGTTTTTCCGCTTTTCCTCTCGGCGCAGTGTGAACCCCTGATGTCAAGGCATTAGACGCCGATGTCCACTGCGCATCAGGGCCACCCATCCCCTTCTATTTTTGGGGTTTGCATTCCCCCCGAGCTTCGCCCAAGAGTTACACAAGGCGGTGGGCACTGGTCCCTCTCCCCCCAGAGACGGCGAGCCGTCGAGGGACGCCACACCGCTCTCCCCGGATGACACATCAGAACCCCGAGTCCGCTCCTGAACCTGGGTCGCGGGCATGAAGCGAGGTGTGGCATCCAGTGCCTCAACCCTCAGCGCCCCCAGGCTGCCCCTGTGATCCATTTTATCTAACTGTTCCCATCTCAAAGTGCCTACAGTATCAGACTCCAAAAAAAACTAACTACATACTGGTACTAACCACATTGAGCGCCACCTGCCTGAAACCCCTTTAGGTATTCCCTATAATACTCTACTCTAGATTGGTTGTTTGTCCCTGAACCTTAATACAGATCTGCCTTCACAATCGACTATGTTGGGCTACCCCCACACAAGAAATTCTTAGAGAACCATTACATGATCTGCCCGATGCCTATCAGGTACCTGTACTGACCTCCAGAGTCCCCACGTTGTTAAAACATTTAAAGCACACAGATGATTAAAACTTAAACCCTGAAGATCAGCAAAATGCTCAATCTCCTTTAAAGTAACAGGCTGTCTTTCAGGTACTGATAGTTATACCTCCATGACCTGCAGGAACCTCTCTTCGGAGGGTGGGTGGGTAGCTTGCAAAATCCTCCAGATGTGCTGTGTCTCATCCAAGGATACCTCTAGTAGATCCCCAACCATCATTAGTTCTTCCAGTTGGGCCTTGGCCCCGGGAGAGAGCTCCAATACAGGAGGCTCCAGACTACGGGGCACCAGTGGAGTCTTACGGGGCTGCTTCCTTGGTGTTCCTGAACCTGGCAGAGAAAAACAAATACAAAATTCAGAGACTTTAACGCCTAGAAATGTATCCTGGATTAAGATGTTGAAATCTCATTTTATCTGGAGTTTCTGTACTGTAATGATTTTGGTCTGCGTAATAAAGTTATTTGGCTGAAAGGTTTGTTACTTACAAAAACTAAATCTTTTAGAGGATCTCCTCCCCAGAGCCACTCATGCTGGACTGAAGCTGCAGATGTCCGGACCCCCCAGAACAATTTTCAAAGTATGGAGTCGACACATGCAATGTTAACGTGGCTGATATATGGCACCACTCACAAGCAATACATATATGATGTGGGTATGTACCTGGCCTGTTTATTTGCCCACCGTGGAGATAAGGTGGATCATGTGGGAACCTAATAATAGCATCTCGTCATCAACAATTCCAACTCTGATCATTTTTGGACTTAGTAAGCTCCTTGGCATTATCAACTGACATTGGCCACTGACATTTCTTTGACTCTTGTGGTTTTTATCACCATTTGTTGTATGTGATTGCTGCCGTCACTGGACACCAGTGCCTTTTTGATGCTGCAGGTGTGGTAAGGCCATTTCTAATAAAGACACACTCAACCTCTGTATTACATGTTTAGACCCAAACCAGGATGTACAAAAGCTACCCAAAATGGTAAATGTTCATAAATAAGAAGAGGGAAGACAGGAAGAGGTTGCTAAACTACACTAGAACAAAACAGCATAGAAAAAGGTGGTCTTACAGCTGCCGGTAAGAGTTTCACCAGGTGAATTGCTTCATCAGGATGCATAGTGTTCTACATAATCAATAAATTAAAAACATATGTGTGAAGAGTTCCATGCTGTCATGATTGGAAGGTTCAGTCCCCATTATTACACTCACTCAAACTGACAGCATTTTATCCTCCTGCATGTCTCTGGCTCCAAACTCCTCCAACCCACCCAACCTCATTACCCACCTTCTCTGGGACATCTCTCACGGACTGCACGCCATGGAAAGCCCAGAAAGAAGGGGACCATCCCCTCTGCCAGAGTCCTAATCTGGATGTTCAGAGTGTGACCAGTCAGTGGTGTGGGGCCTGCGACTGGTGTGCAAGTAATTCAGACGGTGGTCGCTTTTTCCACCATGCTTTTTCGTCCCCCTCCTCCTCCCCTGAGGCCTGGCAGTAGGCCTACTGACAGGCCTATGCACATGTGTGGTGACTTCCCTGCAGAGGAGACAAGCTCTGCCACTGTGGGATTTGCTACAGTGGCAGAACCAGCATGACTCCCACCTCAGCAGCAAGTACCACCCCAGTCCTTGGCTGCCCGACCTGAACCACAGTCTGCTCACAAACCTAGGTCACAGGTGTGGAAGCATGTAGCTTCTCTATTGAGCCATCGGGAGGCTCCCACATCACTTATTTTTATTTATTACATACAACACTGTGCATCCTGAAAGCACTTTCCTTGGCTGATCAGCACAGGCAGTGTAAGTGCAATGATGCACTGCATAATAATGTTATAGCTACTATGAACTTACAGGCGGAGAGGTGTGCCCCACAGCTTAGCTGGTCATGCATGCATGTCATCAGAGGCCTGGCCACAGGGACACTGGGAACAACAGTTGCCAGTAATGTCAAGGGGGGCGGGGGATGCAGCATCAAGCAGATAGAGCAGATAAAAAAAAAAATTATTACAGCCAAGTAAACCGATTAAACGTTTTACTTTTATTGTGGTTTTCTTAATCGGGGGCCTATAGGTCCCGCAGCTTTTCTCCTGGAGAGCTGAGAGTTCCCCCTTGAAGTGTTAATACTATTCCATGTTTTGGCTCTGCAGACATCTGCAATGTGAGCAGCTTTAGACTCCAGTGATGCCAAAGTACTGCTCACACAGAATGAGTTTTTACCGAGCCTTTTTTTTTTATTTGCATTTTTCTCCCAATCTCCCCGTGGCGGCACCCATCCTACTGACCCCCCCAGCCCCGTCACCCGGCTCCTCTGGGATCTTACCTTAGCTGTCCATGGCTTTGGAACGGCTGCCCAGCCACCGGTGAGGAGCCTGCGGTGGGGGGGGGGGAGTCGGTCATCATCCTACTGCCATGAGGTGTTTTCAGTTTTCTTCCCTCCACTTTGCAGGTGTGTGACATGTTAGATGTGTATATGAAGGGATATGCATCTATGGAATCCTGCAGCACCCTCCCACTGCTGGTGCCCCATCCCGTCCTGCCCTCAGGCCACCTGGGGGTAATCATGCGGCAGAGCAGCCAAGTGTCCCTCCGCAGGAGGGGAGAGCAGTCCTCTGTACGCTCGATCCTCTCCCTCTCCGGCCGACCCCGGTGACCTGTGCTCATTCCCAAACATGGGTAGCTAGAGTGGCGTCCAGCGCCTCAACCTGCAGCGCCACCAGGCCGGCCTTACTGAGCCTTTTTGATGCTTCTTTAAAAGCGAGTAGCAATGCTGACTGCAGCTACCAAGCCAGTTGGTCAAAAATTGTTTGATACAGGTTTCCATTCAAAATTAGGATATAAACAGCTGAGATGACTGTTTTGGGCACTTTGATCTACTGATGTAGAAACTAAGGATACAATGCATGTAACTGTGGGCAGCACCTGGCTAGCAAATGTTTCCAAGTGATCCTAATGCTGATGACTTTTAGTCCGAAAGGTGTGGCCTAATGGAGGAAATAACCTCAAAGAAGAGCCAAGGACATGTGTGACTAAATGTAGCATTATTCAACTCTGACACCCATCAGGCTGTGGTGATGGCCACTAGGAAAAAGTTTCAAAGGTGAAGAGCATTAGTTCACATGGCTGTCTGCCTACTAAAGACTGGTTACAAATCTAGCTCTTCACTGTGTTTGTGATCGGTGCCAGACATGGAAACATAGAAACACAGAATTTGACGGCAGATAAGGACCGCTTGGCCCACCCAGTCTGCCCATTTCCCTACCTAATGGATAAGCTGCAGATCCTAGTTAACCAGCAGCCTACTTCTTTCTACCCCACCCCCTACAATTGCCTTATGACTGTCCCATGCATGCCTGAATTCAACCACTGTTTTTGACTCCACAACCTCTTCCGGAAGGCCAGTTCCATGCATCCACAACCCTCTCTGTGAAAAAATACTTCCTTACATTACCTCTGAGGCCGCCCCCCCCATCTTCAAATTGTGCCCCCTTGTTCTTGCACACCTCTTTTTTTGAAAGATGCTACCCTCTTGGACTTTGTTGGTTCCCTTGAGGTACTTGAAAGTTTCTATCATGTCCCCCTCCCTCCTTTCCTCAAGGCTATACATATTAAGCTCCTTTAGTCTCTCTTCATATGTCTTCTGGTGCAGACCCTGCACCATTTTAGTTCCCTCTATGGACAGCTTCCATCTTGTCTATGTCCTTGCGGAGATTGGGTCTCAGAACTGCACACAGTACTCCAGATGGGGTCTCACCAGCTGTCTGTAAGAGGATAACAACTTCTTGTTTTCTACTGGTGATGCCTCTCCTATGCATCCTAGTATCCCCAACGCCTCCTTACTGCCCTCTCACATTGCTTGCCCACCTTTAAGTCATCTGATATGACTACCCTCAGTCCTTTCCATTTTTGTTGTTGTTAGTATCTCACCCCCATTGTGTACTCTTCCCTGGGTTTTTGTTTCCCAGGTGCATTACCTTGCACTTCTTAGCATTGAATCTAAGCTGCCATACATTTGACCATTCCTCTAACCTTGCCAAGTCCCTTCTCATCCTTTCCACCCCACCCTTTGCATCAACTCTGTTGCAGATCTTTGTGTCATCTGCAAAGAGACATACTTTTCCTTCCAGTCCCTCTGCAGTGTCGCTTATAAAGACATTGAAGAGAACCGGTCCTAATACTGAACCCTGCGGTACCCCACTAGTAACCCCCCTTTCTTCAGAGTGGACTCCATTTACCATTACCCTCTGTGTCCTATTCTCCAGCCAATTCTTTACCCAGGCTATCATCTTGGGACCCACTTCCAGGCTGGCTAACTGGTATATTAATATTTTGTGTGGGACTGAGTCCAATGCTTTGTTAAAGTCTAGGTAGGCCATGTCCACAGCCCCTCCCTGATCTACTACTTTGGTCACCCAGTCAAAGAAATCTATTAGATTCGTCTGGCATGACCTTCCCGCTGTGAATCCATGCTGCCTTGGGTCCTGTGCCCCTCTGGCCTCTAGGTATTCGGCAATTCTTTCCTTCAGAAGTGATTCCATCATTCTCCCTATCACTGAGGTTAAACTAACAGGTCTGTAGTTTCCTGCTTCTGCCCTGCTCCCACTTTTGTGAAGGGGAATCACATCTGCCCTCCTCCAGTCCTCAGGTACAACCCCATCCTCCCATGACTTGTTAAAGAGTGTAGTCAGTGGTGTCACTAGTTCTACCCTTATTCTTTTAGAATTCTGGGATGAATCCCATCAGGCCCCATTGCTTTGTCCACCTTCAGTTTTAAGAGTTCTTTCAGAACCCTTTCTTCTGTAAATGGGCTGGTATCAACTTCTGTATCCAGAGTGTTTCTATTGTTTGTTTTAGGTACCTCCCCCTCTTCATTTGTAAATACTGAGCAAAAATATTTGCTTAGTATCTCTGCCTTTTCACCTTCACCCTTTGCCCACCCCCACCCCCTTATTAAGCCTCACTATCCTCCTTAGTCTTCCTTCGCTCCCTGATGTACCTAAAAAAGGTTTTATTACCCTTCTTAACTGAGTTGGCTATCTTTTCCTTGGTTCGGGCCTTTGCTGTTCTGACTGCCTTCCCAGCTTCCTTTTGCTTTAACTGATACAATTCTCTGTCCTGCTCCTTCTGTGATTCCTTGTACTTTCTGAATGCTTTCTTTTTCTCTTGAACCTTCGCTGAAAATTCCTCAAATACAATTAGAAGAAATTGCGTGATGGGGGTCTTTGTGAACATCTCACAGTAAACAGAAAAGTTTAACAGCTGAACTTTCTTTTTTATTTTATTTATTTAGTTGTTTAACCAGGAGTAGCACACTAAACTGAAAGCTTTTTTACAGGAGTGACTTTCATCGATGAGAACTGCAGACCAGACACTGACAAATTCAGCAGGTACTCCTGGTTTTGTTTGCAAGGACTAGTGCGCAGGTCAAAAGTTGTGTTGTCATATTATAAATGAAAGTGCTTCCCAGTGGCTATTTCTTGCAGTTAACACAAAGGTTGGTTAAGCATAAGCATCTTTATTTATAAAAACAGTGCTATTCACCATGAAGGACCATAACGCTAGTACAATAACTAATAAAATCAATAAAGACCAGTAAAAATCACAACTAAAAACTCCATTAGTCATATTTAAATGTCAGATTTACACAACACTAGAGAAAGTAAGATTAAACATATACGTTTTCAATGAAGATTGAAAATTCTCCACTGTCAGGCACTCTCTTATCCGACGAGGTAGAGAATTCCACAGTGTGGGAGCCACAAATTCAAATGCTCGGGCCCCAGAGGTCTTCAAATGAACTCTGGCAATCTCTAGCAACCCCTCATTGGCAGAGCGGAGTGGGCGGGAAGGGCGAAGAAGCTCTTGCAGATAAGTCGGTCCCTGTCCGTGAAGGGCCTTACAGGTCAGCAAACCGACCTTGAAGGTGACCCACCACTGAACAGGCAGCCAGTGCAGATCACACAGCACAGGCATGACATGGCAACCTTGAGGTAGCCCAGTCAACAGCCTTGCTGCTGCGTTCTGCACCAGCTGCAAGCGACAGATATCAACTCCCGGTAGCCCTAGGTAGAGGGAATTACAGTAGTCAAGGTGAGAGGTCACAAAGGCGTGAACCAAAGTTGGAAGGTCATCGGGCGGAACTAGGTGTTTGATCCGGGCAATGTTACTCAGATGGTAAAAGGCAGTCTTGATAATGGACAACACCTGAAATTTAAGTGTCAGTCCATCGTCAAGAATCACCCCCAGATCTTGCACTGCTCAGAAGCCATCAGCTGGCAGCTCCCAAACCAAAGCCCAGAAGGTCGCCCCACTGATTACCCCTCTACCTGACGACATGGGTTCACCACCAAAACCTCAGTCTTGCTCGAGTTCAACCTCAGCCAGCTGGCACACATCCAGTCTTGAATCTCCAAGAGGCAGTTGTTAAAACTCGAGATGGCTCCTACCTGATAGGGCACAAAAGACAAGTAAAGCGGAGTATCATCTGCATAGCAGTGAAAACTCAACACATACCACCTTACAATGTCTTTCAATGGCAGCATGTACACTGCAAACAAATGAAAATTACGTACCTACCGTAATTCTTGATCTTCTCTTGTATCTTCACTGTTCATTACTGCTGGGTGTAAGCCGGATGCGCGCTCCTGTCACGTGTGCCCCCCCCTTTTTTTTTGAGGAGTCGGCGCCAATGGTACCGCCCATGAGCATGATGCACCACATGGTGCACAAGTGGCGGCCGTTAGGTGCCGCAGACTCCTCCTCCATCCCAGTTCTGTGTAGCCGGAGAGGCAAAAATAGGTTAGGAAAAGAAGAGTGAGGCAAGAAGCCGAGAGATAGAGAAAGGAAAGGAAACAAACTGAAAAAGGAATGAGCCGAATAGAGGACAGGAAAGAAGGAGAACCCTACCCTAAGGGACAGCAGGGTCTCACTCCTCGGGCGGCTCTGAGGGAGGAGAAGATAAGGGTAGGAGAAGAAAGAAGAAGAAGGAGAAGAAGAAGAGGAGAATAAAAAAGATAGCGAGGAAGGGGGAAGTCTGCCATGACAATTGGGTGAAACTGGCTTAAAACGTACCAGCCCAAAGGACTGAGGACAAAGGAACAAGGAACCCTTCAGGCATGACTGCTTTTAGACGGTTCAACTGAACCCTCTGCACAGCTCGTTACCAGAGAGGCAGATTCCCCTCTCTCCCCGCTATCCAATTATCCATAACTTAAGCCGAGAGCTCATACAATGTCCCCAAAAGGAAAAAAAATATCTGTTCCGAAGAGGAAAGAGCCCCGCCTAGGTGTAGGGGAAAAGATTAGTACACAGTAACATAACCGAGTACTAGTGTAGGAGTCCCTTAAACAAAGTGCAACCTATCTGCGGAAAAACAAACAAAGACAGGGAAGGAAACTCCTTCCAACTCCCTAGGAGAAGCACAAGCCGTAGGGAATGCAACCCCTAAAATATGGAGACGCCCCAATTCTGGGGACACCATGGTAACAGAATCAGAGAGAGTTTCCTCAGAAGATAAGGGCAAAGCCCTACTTGCCCTCCTCCTGGTTCGAACGATTTGTGGCTTCAGAGAAGGGACAGAAGGTTCTGAAGAACCAGGAGGACTCAGCCCACCATTGGACTCGAGGGGGGAGGGCAAACAGGGCGGGGAGATGCCCAAGAAATGAGGCCCATAAGGGGAAGGTGGGCAGGATTCACTAATGAATGGTGAAGATACAAGAGAAGATCAAGAATTACGGTAGGTATGTAATTTTCATATCTTCCCTTATCAATCTTCACCATTCATTACTGCAGGGTGAGTACCAAGCCCCCCCAAAGGGGGCCTAGCGCAGCCCTGATGGAACAGGACCCTCAGCCTCCTGCTGGTGGAAAACAGGAGGAGGAGACCCTAGCCGTACTAGACTGACAAGTCTAAGGCTGAGGAGAGCTAGAAGGTGTCCCCTGAGAATGAGGGGATAGAGGAAGCCCCTGAAGAAGCTTCTTAGCCCTGCTGGAGAAAAGACGAGTCCTCGGAAGGCGGAGCGGATCACGCTACGCTGGGCCAAGGGTGACAATCTAGAGAGACAAAGCCATGCCATCCGTCTAATACAGATTGCTGTCCCCACAAGCCACCTCACTGTCATCATAAGATGTCCTTGCTTGGTGCCTTGCCAGTACCAGACCTACGGCGGAGAGGGTGATGGTTTGTCGAGACTACTCCGAATCAGGCAGTAATGCCAGTGCTTGAGCTAGCACTGACCACAAGTGCCTGCTGTAGGCAGCATTGTATGCCTAATGTGACGCGATACACATCAATGCACAAGTGGAAGAGAAAACTCTTCGCCCCCACTGGTCGAATTGCAGGGTATCCGGATCCGGTGGTCAGTCGCGCGCCAGGCGCTAAAACCCAGATGGAGTGTCTAGGGACGTCAGGCCCGAAGGAGGGAGAGGGAGAGAACCTAGAGACTCCTGAGGGGCACAATACCTCCTCCTTCAATCTTCTGGGGCTTGAAAAAGGTTGGCTGGAGACTGCCGGGTGCGGATAAACGCTTTCTGGAAGGGCATAGGCCAGGATGGCACCACCAGGTGGTAGGCACTGAACTCGCTAGGGAATTCATGCGTCTGCGCTCAGTATTGTCCCTGAGAACACAGGAGATACGGAGGTCCCGAACCATCCTCAAAAGGAAAGGCTGATATTCAGTGAAATCAGCATCGGAAGATAAATGGATGTTGGGTTCCTCTCCCTCTGAAGAGGGAGTCGAGGAACTTGATTGTCCAGAAGACTCCTGCGGTGGAAGGGACAGGCGAAAGACCCATTCATCCATGGCCATGACATATGACGGGAAGGTTGCCGCAGTGGTTCTGAATGTCTCCGAGGTTAAGGGCCCTGTATAACCCACATGGCCTTGGGGGGTTGGCTGCAGAGGGATGGGAGATGGGCACATGCAAGGAAGTGCCTGACCTCTGCCTGGGCTCAGGAATCCAAGGAACGGAGCCAATACTGAAGGGATCCCTGAGATCACACACCAGGTTGCAGAGAGGAAATCTGAAGATGTGAACTCCAGAAGAGCCCAGATGGGAAATCTCCCCTGTGACGTGCCTGGGGTTGCATGTGTTCAGAAGGGCAACCCTCAGTGCTGCCACCCAAGGGTACCCTGGAGCCTGAGAAGGAGAGACTAGGTTCAGCGCTGTGGCTTCTCCCTGCTCCCTAAAGGGTGGCAGTAGAGCCCCGCCGCCCCTCAACCCGGCCTCTCAACCCCTCTTCCTCGACACCGGCGTAGGAGTCCCTTATCCGTAGGCTCTCAAGGAGGACACAAGAAATGTTACTAAAACAAACTAAAATTACATAAATTAAATCAAATACCCCCAAATACCAAAAAATGCCCCAGACAAAATTAGCAAATAAAACCTATACCCAAAGACTCCAACTCATCCCAAAGAAACTTCCCCAAAACAATCCTAAACTAAATTTATAAATAAATAGCAACTAAAACACAACAAATAAATCAACAATACAATTAAGCAGGCCAGTGCTTTAAAGAAACAAATCTGAATGGGATGGGGATCTCACCCCCACCACAAACACCAAGTGAGTCCAAACTGTTGCCCTCTCACTACAGCAGGTGTGATATATAAAAATAAGTGCAATATGAAGTCCCAAGGCCCTCTCACAGCCTCGACAGTCTCACACCAAATAAGCCCTTCAATTCACTGAGGATAATCTGCTTCCTCCCACTTAACAGTTTCTTCGATCCCCAGCAAACAGGGAACCAAGCAGTGACTTTTCAGCAGCCCAGCAGAGCAAAAGACCCTAAAGCCAAACCCGGGTTGCAGCCAGCCCAGCTCGAGCACCCCCAGGATCAGGGCCCTACAGCAGAAGCCATTATTTGATGGCCACCCTCAATTACTTACCAGTTACAACAGATCTTCAAGATGATCTCTTCCACAGTGCCATAATACAATGGACTACAGGATTCACAGAGGGGCTGTAAGAGGCCTCAGAATCCCCCTCGACTCAGAAACACTGCCAGGCTGAACAGCTCACTTCAGGGGACTCCACGATTCACAGAGGGGCTGTAAGAGGCCTCAGAATCCCCCCTTCCCTCAAACACTGCCAAGCTGAAGAGCTCACTTCAGGGCACTCCAGGATTCATAGAAGGGCTGTAAGAGGCCTCAGAATCCCCTTAGAAACACTGCCAGGCTGAAAAGCTCACTTCAGGGACTCCAGGATTCACAGAGGGACAGTAAGAGGCCTTAGAATCCCCAAAAAAAAAAAACACTGCCAGGCTGAACAGCTCACTTCAGGGGACTCCATGATTCAGAGAGGGGCTATAAGAGGTAAAGCCTCTCTCCTTCCAACTTACTTTCTGCAGGGCTGTTGGCCCGTCGGCTCTACCTTTAATGATGCATACTGGTCATATGACATGTCACATGACGACACCTTCTGTTTCCCCAAGTGTCCGCTTTCCCATTTGCAGCTTATATTTTCTGACCACTAGGAGTTGCTGCAGTGCCCTTCCTGGCACCACTCTGTTCACTCTTCTAATCTCCACTCCTCCACTTCCTATTTGCAGCTAATATTTTTCTGACCAGTAGGAGTCGCTACAGTGCCCATCCTAGCCCCTGTTTTTGCCTTCCTCATACCACTCTGTTTACACTCCTAATCTCCACTCCTCACTTTCCTATTACTATACCCCCACTTTAGCTCCTTTTCCCCATATTTTGCTACTGTCCCCTTGTAGGTCTCAAACCGTGGACCCTTGACACCAAAGTCAGCAGCTCTACCACTAAGCCAACGTTCAGGCTAATTTCTTTCATTTTTTTTTTTTTTTTTTAACTTCAAGCTTTATTGAGAGTTTTGATGTATATGGTGACATTTTATACATGATAGTCAAGATCACATTTGGAAGGAAGGTACAATTGATAATAAAAACAATCAGCTGACTTAATAACTAAACTAATACATTTCTCTCTTCTTTCTTAGGTAGCTTCAGTTGGAGTCCTTGACCTGATCATTTATTGTGGAGAAATGGGCAGACTAGGTGGGCCAAGCGGTCCTTATCTGCCGTCAAAGTCTATGTTTCTATGAGAGTTTTACCTTGTCTTCTGCTTATTGTACTTGACATATTTTCCACCTTGTAACCACATAACACCTGTATACACCATATTTATTAAGAATCAACCAAGGAAGAAAAGGAATAAAAAAACAAAAGAAAGACACAGAAATGTAATAAAAATTCAATAGTAAAACCCTGAGTCATGGCTGATTAATTCAATCAATTTGTTACTTCAGATACGTTAGCTGGGGAGAGTTTAATTAAAAAATTACCAAACTTCTTATTGTCCATCATGACTGACCAGTACGGAAAGGGGGGGAGGAGGGGGCAGCCAGGGGCAGGAAAAATAGGACAGGTCTCAGTTCATCTGGCTCTCAGGCGTATCTTCAAAGCCCCTTCTAAGTTGGAAGTTCCAACCTTTCAGTACCCCTTGACTTGCTGTTCCAAGAGCGGGGTGCCCCGTAGTTCTCCTATGAAATGCATGAAGGGCAGCCATATTTGGAAGTATCTGTCTTTTTGCAAACGCACTTCTGCAGTTATTCTCTCTGCCCTTGAGATCTCCTCTACCACATTGACCCAATCCTCCACGGTTGGCACTCGCTGGGTAAGCCAGCATCCAGTGATGGCTCTCCCGGCCTCCGTCAATAGGATACCAATAAAAGATTTTTGGCTGTTGGATCTCCTACCTTTAAGCAGTAGGCCCAAAACCAAATTTTTAAAGTCAGGCTCCCAGTCACTATGCAGTATTTTCCTTATATGTTTGCCCACCTCTGTCCAATATGGCCTTAACCTGGGACAGTCCCATAAAATATGGAAATGGGATCCTTTCCTTCCACAGTTTCTCCAGCAGAGGTCAGTGTTTCCCCCAATATAGTGTTTCGTTCTGGTAGGGGTGTTGAAGAATGTTGAAACCAGTGTCCACCTGAATTATTTCCAATTATTAGATGCCGACGTGCGTCTAACCCCTTCCCATATCAGTCTCCAGCTCTCATCTTCTAATTGTATATTTGCTTCTAATTCCCATTCTATTTGACATAAAGGTGGTGGTACAGTGCCTTCAGAAAGTATTTACACCCCGTGGATTTTGTCACATTTTGTGATGCTGCAAACTCAAATTAAAATACATTTATATGGGATTTTTTTGTCATGTATCTAAACAAATTACTCTATAATGTCAAAGTGGAATGAAACTTCTGGAATTTTTTGTACATGTAATTTAAAATAAAAACCTGAAATGTCTTGATACATAGATACATAGACAGTGTCGGCAGATAAGGGCCTATGGCCCACCCAGCCTGCCCATTTGAGCTTGTAAGTTCAGTTTATGTTTTCCTAGAAGTCTGTTGCCCCTTACCCCTGACCTCCAGAATTCCTTTATGTCTATCCCATGCATTCTTAAATCCCGTGATTGTTTCAGCCCCCACCACTTCCTCTGGCAGGGTGTTCCACTTGTCCACCACCCGTTCTGTGAAGAAATTCTTCCTCATGTTTCCTCTGAATCGTCCTCCCTCCAACTTCATCCCATGCCCTCTAGTCCTGGAAAGTACAGTTACGTAAGAACTTACCGTAAAAGTAGATCTTCGAGAACAGCTCTTGCAGCAGGTTACACCATTAGGACTGAAGCCAGCAGGCGTCAGGACCCCAAGGAAAAATTCTAGCTAGCTATCTTCAGCGGGGACCCCTGCGCGTCGGTCCCCCTCCGGCGTCAGGCGTAGTACATAAGGGTAGTCCATGAATTCCCCAGTTCTCCGCCCGGAGATTTCCGGCGCAGGCTGACATCGAAATGGGAGACCGAGGATCCACCGTCAGAAGACAAGGGTATAAATCCCTGTTAAAAAAGGCAAAGCCATGCCTCCTCAAGGGGAAAGGTGGGCGGGAAGGTGCCTGCTGCAGGAGCTGTTCTCGAAGATCTACTGTTCTGGTAAGTTCTTCGTAACTGTACTATCTTACTTGAGACACAGCTCTTTGACAAGTCTCGATAAGGGATGATTCCCAAGCAATAGTGCTTGCAACACTCTGGGAGGAGGAAATAAGAAAAAGACGTTCCAGGTCCTGAATCTAGGACAGGAGACCCTGTAGCACCCCGGGCGAAGCCTGCTCTTCACCGTGAAGCGATGTCAAGCTATAATGCCTGATAAAGGTATGAACAGAGCTCCAAGTGGCTGCAGCACAAATGGCAGAGGTGAAGACGTTTCGAAGTGCTGCAAAGGATGTGGCCACACCCCTAGTGGAATGGCCCCGGACTGCTCCTGGGAGGGGCTTTCATTTGATATCATAACAGTAAGAGATGCACTGGACAAGCCAGCGAGACAGGGACTGTTTGGATACTGGTTGGCCCTCATCCTTTCGGTAAAGGAGACGAAAAGTTGCTCCGAAGTACGAAGCTGCTTAGTTCTGTTCAGGTAGTACCTTAAGCTGCGGTGAACATCCAGGGTGTGAAGCAGCACCTCTCCTCTGTTAGAGTAATTATGGAAGTAGACCGGCAGGTCAATATCCTGATTGAGAGTGAGTGTGGAAACCACCTTAGGCAGGAATTTAGGATTCTTCCTCAGGGATACTCTGTCCTGGTGGAAAATTAAATAAGGCTCTTTGTACATGAGAGCCTGAAGCTCAGAAACTCTTCTCGCTGACGTAACAGCAACCAAAAATAACGTTTTCCATGATAGAAAGCGCACGCAATCCACAGCAGGTTCAAGGGAAGCGTGAGTTGCTCCAGGACAAAACAAGTCCCAAGGAGGCACTGGGTCCTTAATGAAGCCCTAGGTGTAACACCCTCTTAAGAATTCTCGACAGGCATCTAATTGTGCCATAATGCGCTGTCCCACCGGCAGGTGATAAGCTGAAATGGCACAGAGGTGCACTTTAATAGAGGAGTAGGCGAGACCCGAACGGAAAAGGGAGAGCAGGTACTCTAACACCGCTTCCACCAGACAGCCTAAAGGGGAAAGGCCGCGTGCTTGCGACCACAGACAAAAACGGCGCCATTTCATGGCATACGTTGCATGCGTTGCCGGCTTTCTGGCTGCAGAAAGAACTTCCGCAACCTCTTGCGAGACCCCGTGACGTAAGATGGCTATGTCTCTAGGAGTCATGCATGCAGGTTCAGTGAGCGTAAGTCTGGGTGGACCAGTGAACCCTTCTCCTGAGACAAGAGGTGGGAGCAGAATGGCAACGGGAGCGGAGGTTCCCGGGACAGCTGAATTAGCAAAGGGAACCAGGTCTGCCTGGGCCAGAAAGGGGCCACCAGGATCACTGTTGCATGCTCCCTGCGCAGTTTGAGAAGAACTCTCTGGATCAACGGGAAGGAAGGGAAAGCGTAGAGGAATCTGTCTGCCCAGGAGAGGGACAACGCGTCTTGCCAGAAAACATCAGGCCCTGGATCTAGCGAGCAAAAATTGGGCAGTTTTGCGTTGGATGGGGAGGTGAACAAGTCCAATTCTGGAGTTCCCCATCGAAGAAACAGATCCTCTGCTACCTCCTGGAGAAGTTCCCACTCGTGGACTCTGGCCTGGAAGCGACTCAGGCCGTCTGCAATTGTGTTGTCCACCCCGGGAACATGTACTGTGATCAGGTTCGTGCCGTGTCGGATTACCCATTCCCACACCCTCATGGCCTCCCTGCAAAAGGGGTAAGAGTGTGCGCCTCCTTGTTTGTTGAGGTAATACATCACCGCTGTGTTGTCTGTCTGAAGCAGGAGAGTACTTAGCGGGATTTCTGACTGAAAGGCCTGCAGGGCATAAAGGACCGCCCTCATCTCCAGGACGTTGATATGGAGGTGGGCCTCCAGAGGGGTCCACGTACCCTGGGACTTCACCCCGTCCAGGTGTGTTCCCCACCCTAGACCTGGGCGTCTGTGGTGAGGATTACCTCGGGGGCAGGTGCTGTAAACGAGGCAGCATAGAGAGTGCCCTGGGTCTAGCCACCACTGCCAGTCTTGAATCGCGGTATTCGTGATTCTGACCGGAGGCTGCATGTGGTCTTGCCTGTGGTCCCATTGCACCTTGAGCATCCACTGAGTTACCCGCATGTGGAGCCTTGCGAAAGGGACAGTAGGAATGGCCGCAGCCATGTGTCAGAGCAAGCGAAGGACCGACCTGGCTGGGGCGGTCTTGTTCGACAAAGCTCCTTGATGAGGGAACTGATGCGCTCCGCTCTGTCGTCTGGAAGAAATGCTCTTCCCTGAACAGTGTCCAGTACTGCGCCTATAAACTGCAGTTTCTGCGACAGTACCAGGAGGGACTTCTCGTGGTTGATTAGGATACCCAGAGATCGAAACAGGTCCTAGGTGCTCTGGATCGCCCGTAACAACGCCTCTCTGGAGGCGGCCATGAGAAGCCAATCGTCCAGGTATGGGAATATATAATGGCCCTGTCTCCTTAGAGACGCTGCCACGACTGCCATGCACTTGGTAAAGACCCTGGGTGCCGATGACAGCCCGAATGGAAGGGCTCGGAACTGAAGATGATGGCAGGCTTCGAGCGCAGGAACCTCTTGTGTGCTTGAGCTATAGGGATGTGCAGGTAAGCGTCCTGCATATCTAGAGACGCTAAAAAGCGTCCTGCTTCAGCATGGGAATAAGACCCAGAAGAGTTACCATGCAGAACCTTTTGTAGGCGACCGACAAATTGAGGTCGCTGAGGTCCAGAATCGGACGGAGGTCCCCTGTCTTCTTTGGAACCAGGAAGAAGTGGGAATAGTATCCGTGTCCTCTCTGGTTCTCTGGGACGTACTCTATCGCTTCCTTTTGTAGGAGCGCGAGCACTTCTTGTCTGATCAATGACTTGTGCTGACCCGGGTACCGGGAGAGCAACGGAGGCCTCGAGGGTGGCTTTTCCGCAAATTCTATAAAGTGGCCTCTTCCAACCAACTGTAGAACCCACCTGTCGTTGGTTATAGTCTGCCATCCCGGCAGGAAGTGCACTAATCGACCCCGACCATGGCGTCCGTTGACCTGAGGCGAGGGGCGGAAGGAGTCAGCTGTGTGGCTGAGGTCCGCTGGCTGGACCGGCTTAGGAGTCGCTGGCTCCGACCTGTGGGTTGTTTTTCCTGGGCTCTCGCTTGAGCCCCTCTGTTGTGGAGCAGGCGGGACTGTTGTCTCCCGTCCGTCCACGAAATCGACTTTGATTCCTATGAAAGGAACTAAGCTTGGGTCGGTACATGGCCTGAACCGACCTCACCGCCTTCCGGCCTCTTGGAGTTTGGTAATTATCTTCTCTGAGGGTTTCCAAACAAAACTTCTCCCTTGAATGGGCGTCCATGATGTTTTCTGGACGTCCGGGTGCTCGGAGACACGGAGCCAAGAGTGCCTCCGGAGGCATACGCCTGAAGCTGCTGCTCGGGCCGAGGAGTCCGTGGAGTCATACGCGGCTCATAGCACCTGGGTTCCCACGTCCGAACCCGTACGGAAGAGCTGCAACATCTCCTCCTTCTGCTCACCTTCCGGCAATTTCTCAGCGCATCCAGACCCTGCTTCCACAGGGCATTTTGGAACTGCACCATGTGGGTCAAATAATTCAGGGATCTGATGGCGCAGGTAGCAGAAGCATACGTGCACCTACCCATGGAGTCCAGCTGCTTGGACTCTGGGTCCGTGGCAGGGTGCTCAGATGTTGCGGTCTCTGGGACCCGGTCATGAGAGGCTGTTATGACCAGAGAGTCGGCCTGAGGATGCTGGGTCAAGTGCTGGTCTTCTCTTGGAGCCTTGTACAAGCGATCAGCTTTCTTGGCATCGCCGGGAGGCGAATGTGGACACTTCACGCTGCCTTGGTGGCGATCACAGTGTCTCAGGTGGCACCACCACAGGCTTGGGGTCCTTCTGCGAAGATACTGCAGCAGCCTTTCGGGGTCTAACTCTTCCGCATCCCATCCCATGTTCTCCTGGATGTGTCTCATGATATCCGAGAACGAAGGGTCATCCGGAGGAGACTTTGGCAGCTCACGTGGGTCCGGAGAAGGGATGGAGAGGGGAGATGGGGATCTGGATGTAGAAAACTCTGATCCTGTGTCCTCCGTCGAAGGCGAACGGCGGCGTCTTCTGGGTCTCTTGGGACTGGGTGACCTAGAAGAGGATCTGGACGGAGGTCTCCTTTTATCTAGTCTCCCCCTTGGAGGGGTCCTGGGGCTCAGGAGGTAACCAGCCTGCAGACCCCGATGGAGATGGGGGCGCAGGAACCGGAGGAGCAACCGGTGTAGGAGGAGGAGGAGGAGGAGGAAGAGGGGGGACCATGTCCTTTTTGATGGTATCCCACCAGTAAGTGAAAAGCTCCTTCACCTCTGAAAAAGAAAGGCCCGACGACGGCCTGGGCGCCGGTGGATGGTCATCGGGTCCCGGCGTCGACTCCACAGGGGGCTCGGGTTGTGGCGAGGGTTCCCTGGGAGTCTCAACAGGACCAGGGTCACCCGTCTGGTCCTCGGGCTGAGTTAACTCCTCCTCAGTGATGGTCTCCTGACTGACGTCGGTCGGAGGCGTCAGGGTCCTCTTCTCAATAGGAGCGGGAGCCGGCCCCCCTACCGGCGTCCAGTGATGAGTAGGCCTGGCCGGCGACGGTCTTCTGGCAGATGACGGCTCTGGGGACCTGTGGCGAGAGGCCGGTGTCGGGTCCTGCGGCCTCTTAAGTGAGGTGAGCTCCTTGGTTTTCCGGTGAAGAGGAGGAGGCAAGGAAGCAGACCTGACGTCGGGTTCAGAATAGCGGGAACCCGACTTGTGGTGATGGTGGCGATCCCCCGACTTATCCAGGGCCTTGGAGGACGAGGAAGGCCTGGGAGTCTTGGCCTGAGAAGAGGAAGAAGATTTCCTCACCGCAGCGGGGGGAGGCTGAGAGCTGACCCGGGAAGGAGAGCGGTCGGACCTGGAGCCAGAGCTGCGCGAGTCGGAGGCCCTAGACAGGGACCTGGAAGGGGCCTTCTCCCTGTGCTTCTCAGCATGCTTGCGGGCCTTCTGCGAAGAATCCCCCTTGGAAGCCATGGTCTTGAGTTGCTCCTCTAGCAGAAATGCCTGTAAGACCTTCTGGCGACGGATCCGGGTTCTGCTGTTGAAACCCTGGCAAAAGGAGCAGGACCGGGTGTCGTGGTCTGGGCCTAGGCACCGGATACAGGCCAAGTGCGGATCCATGAATGGGATCTGCTTCCCACAGGCGCACTTCGAGGAGTGACCGGAGGTCGGGAGGACATCAGAGAAAAAACTGAACTCAGAGAACAAATTTCCCATAGGAAAACACTTTACCATGCGTAGCTAGAAACCGAACGAAGGGTCGAGACATGCAAGTCGACGGCGGAAAGAACTAGAATCTAAGCGGGACCGCCCCTTATATACTTCGCCTGGCGTCGGAGGCAGGACCCGGCGTCGAGGCGGTCCAGCTGAAGATAGCTAGCTAGCTAAATTTTCCGTGGGTCCTGATGCCTGCCGCTTCAGTCTTAATGGTGTAACCTGCTACAAGAGCTGTGTCTCAAAGTAAGATCATCTTTTTCGCTTAAAAATAGTGTATTCCTGCACCCTGTTCCTCCCTGTGAGATACTTGTATGTCTCTATCATATCCCCTCTCTCCCTCCTCTCCTCCAGGTAGTACATGTTCAGTTCCTTCAACCTGTCTTCATAGGACTTGTGATGCAATCCAT
Source organism: Neoceratodus forsteri (assembly GCA_016271365.2). Classification (NCBI taxonomy): domain Eukaryota; kingdom Metazoa; phylum Chordata; order Ceratodontiformes; family Ceratodontidae; genus Neoceratodus; species Neoceratodus forsteri. The sequence continues at coordinate 1,519,697,170 of CM028131.1, forward strand.
GCACCATCTTTGTTGCCCTCCTCTGAACCTTCTCTACCCTGTCTATGTCCTTACGTAGGTATGGTCTCCAGAACTGTACACTGTACTCCAGGTGGGGCCTCACTAGTGTCTTGTATAGCGGAATTATGACCTCCGTTTTCCTGCTGGTGATGCCCTGCCTATACATCCAGCATCCTATTTGCTTTACCTGCTGCCTTGTCACACTGTTTCCCTACCTTGAGGTCATCAGAGATGATAACCCCAAGATCCCTTTCCTGCTTGGTGCATGTTATATCCTCACCCCCAACTGATATATTGTGCCAGGGTTTTGTTCCCATATGCATTATCTTGCACTTCTTTGCATTGAATTTCAACTGCCAAACCCTGACCATTCTTCAAGTTTCTGCAGGTCCCTTCTCATTCTGTCTACACCCTCTGGTGTGTCTACTGTGTTACAGAGCTTTGTGTCATCAGCGAACAGTGAAATTCTGCCTCCTAGGTCCTGTGCAATGTCACTGATGAAGATGTTGAATAGAACCGGTCCCAGCACTGATCCCTGTGGTACCCCACTGGTCACTCTTCCCTCTGTGGAGTGACAGCCATTTACCACCGCCTCTGTGTCCTGCCATCCAGCCAGTTACCTACCCACCACACTACTGTCCTGCCACACCCATATTCCCCAGTTTGTGTAATAGTCTTCTATGTGGCACAGTGTCAAAGGCCTTGCTGAAGTCCAGATAGGCCATGTCCACTGCCCTCCCGATCCACCTCCCTAGTCACCCAGTCAAAAAATTCAACGAGGTTGGTCTGACATGACCTCACCCTGGTGAAACCATGCTGCCTTGGGTCCTGTAGTCCACTGACAACCAGATGTTCCACCAATCTCTCCTTCAGTAGCGCTTACATGATCTTCCCCACTACCGAGGTGAGGCTGACTGGTCTGTAGTTCCCTCCTTCCTCTTTGTTCCCACTTTTGTATAAGAGGACTACATCTGCTGTCCTCCAGTCTTTGGGTACCTCCCCTGTTTCCAGTGGTCCGCTAAACAGGATAGACAGAGGTTCAGCCACCACCTCTCTTAGTTCTTTAAGGACCCTGGGGTGCACCCCATCTGGCCCAATTGCTTTATCAACTCTTATTACTTCCAGTTCCTTCAGGACCCTTTCTCGTGTAAAGGGACTTGTGTCCATTTCTGCACCATTCTCACCCCTTGTACTCCCCTCAGACCCATTACCCTCCTCTTCCTCAGTAAAGACTGAGCAGAAATACCTGTTCAATATGTCTTGAGTTGATAAGTATTTACCCCCTTTGCTATGACACTCCAAATTGAGCTCAGGTGCATCCAATTTCCTTGTGAGATCACTCTAAAACTTGAATGGAGTCCACTTGTGGTCAGTTCAAATGGTTGACATGATTTCAGAGGAAATACACCTGTCTATATAAGGTCCCACTGTTGACAGTGCATGTCAGAGCAGAAACTCTACCATGAAGACCAAGGAGCTGTCCGTAGAACTCCGTTATAGAATTGTGAGGAGGCATAGATCTGGAGAGGGATATAAAAACATTTCTAGGGTGTTAAAAGTTCCCATGAGCACAGTCAAGTCCATCATTAGGAAATGGAAAGATTACGGAACCACCCAGACTCTTCCTAGAGCAGGCTGTCCTCCCAAACTAAGCAACAGGGCAAGAAGGACCTTGGTCAGGGAAGTGACCAAGAGCCCAATGACCACCCTGACAGAACTACAGAGTTCCATGGCTGAGATGGGAGAACCTGTCCAGAGGACAACAATCTCTGCAGCACTTCACAGATGTAGCCTCTATGGGAGAGTGGCTAGATGGAAGCCACTCCTGAGAAAAGGCCACATAATAGCACACCTGAAGTTTGCAAGAAGGCACGTGTCAGACTCTGAGACCATGTGACAAAAGATTCTCTGGTCTGATGAAACAAAAATTGAACTCTTTGGCCTAAATGCAAAGCGCTATGCCTGGCGCAAACCGAACACAGCTCATCACCCTTGTAACACCACCCCTACCATAAAGCATGGTGGTGGTAGCATCAGGTTATGGGGATGCTTTTCAGTGGCAGGGACTGGGGCACTTGTCAGGACAGAGGGAACAATGAATGGAGCCAAATACAGGCACATCCTTGAGGAACCTGCATCAGTCTGCAATAGACCTTGGACTGGGCGAAGTTTACGTTCCAACAGGACAACGACCCCAAGCATACAGCCAAAGCAACACTGGGTGGCTTCAGAACAAGAAGATGAATGTTCTTGAGTGGCCCAGCCAAAGCCAGACTTGAATCCCATTGAGAATCTGTGGAAAGACTTAAGATTGCGGTTCACCGGCGCTCCCCATCCAACTTGACAGAGCTTGAGCAAATCTGCAAGGAAGAATGGTCGAAAATCCCAAATCCAGATGTGCAAAGCTGATACAGACATACCCAAGAAGACTCAAAGCTGTAATTGCTGCCAAAGGCGCTTCTACAAAGTATTGACTCGGGGTGAATACTTAAGTAAACCAGATATTTCAGTTTTAATTTTGATACATTTTGTTACACAATACAAATATTTTGCCCTTTAAACTGCTGAGTATGCTGTGTGAATCAAGGGGGGAAAAAATCATTTCAATGCATTAAAAATTCTGGTAGTAACACAACAAAATGTGACAAAATCCAAGGGGGTGAATACTTTCTGAAGGCACTGTAGGTCTCTGGACATTCTGTGTGCAATTAATAATCTGGAAATTCATTTCTTCTCTCCCTGTCCTAGAGCCGATTCCCATATGATTTGCATTCACAGATGGGGAGACTGTTGTACCTCTGTTAAATTAGTGCCCGTTGTAAGAAGTGATACGACCTGAAGATAACAAAAGAAGTGTGTATTAGGGAGGTGAAATTCCTGTTGAAATACCTGGAAGGTTTTAACATGACCTGAGTTAACAAGCTGACTAAAGAATCTTAGTCCTTTTCTTTTCCATAGGGAGAAAGCATGCCCCATTCTGGTCGGGGAAAAATGGATACAGTGTGTAACCTCAGTTTTACTAGTTAAGGTATCTCCCATTAATGGCTTTTTTTTTTTTTTTAATCGCTCCCCAAATTCTATATGTCTGTTTAGCCCATGGATTCGATATGTTCTTTTTAAGGAGATGGGAGGGGGGGTTCGGTGAAGTCCAGTGGAGGGTTCAGTCCTAGCTCACCCTGAATCTCCAGACAGACCCATGTATTATCTGTATCCTTTTTAGATAATTTAAGGTCCCACTTGGGCCATTTAGTAATATAATCGTAAATTAGGAAGCCTAGCCCCCTTACTCTCTGCAAAGTTTCCCAGGCAATTCTTGCCGAGCCCTCCATACAAACTGGTGTAATGCTTTATTAATTCTCTTCCATTCTGTACTCGGGACTCGGAGGAGGACAGTATTAAATAAAAATATAAAGCGAGGGAGGTCATTCAATTTAATCAACTCGATCTGACCCAATAATGACAGGGGAAGAGTGCTCCATCTCTTCAAGTCTGTTAGAACCTCATGAATCAATTTGTCATAATTAGCATGGTAAAGTAGTTTCAAGTCCAAGGGGACATAAATACCTAGATATCTGAATTGGGATGTGGTCCATTTGAAAGGGATTAATTGTTGCAGTTCTCTAGTTTGAGGGCCACTTACCAATACCACCTCTGTTTTGTCATTATTTATTTTACGACTACATCTTCATCTCACTACCTCCAGTGGCTGTGACTGCCTCTCCCAACTTCCTTCTTCCCCTGTGGCCTACCTCCCCCTCTCCTCTGCTCTTTGACAAATTTGTGAATCTGCTCAAGCTTCTCTTCAGCTGCTGCCCCTCCCCAACCCTCTCTCCCTACTACTTATAGATCTCCGAACTTATCCAAACCTGAGTGTTTCATTACTTTATTTCTATGATGCAGCTTCTGAACCAGTGAGTGTTGTTATTTCATCTCTGTTTTAAAAAACTGTTTTGTTTGCCTATGTATAGACGAATGTAGCTTAGTCTAAAATGTTTGTATTCTCTTGACGTGGAACCTTTGTAAAAGAGCCTAGGCTCAAAGGTATTTGTAATCTTAGATTTTCAATAAACAATAAACAACAAATCCGGAAACCTGACCATAGTCCATTAGTATCTGGAGCAATGTGGGGAAAGCGCTCACTGGGTCTCTTAAATATAACATGGTGTCATCTGCATAGAGTGAAATTCTATTTTCCTCGCCTCCTACCTTTATCCCCTTAATATCTAGATGTGACCTAATTAGTTGGGCTAGTGGCTCCATACTGAGGGCGAAGAGGATCGGGGAGAGGGGGCATCCCTACCTCGTACCTCTTTTAATTCTCAAGGGATCTGAAATAGTGCCATTTACTTTCCCCCTGGCAGTGGGATTATTATAAATTTCTTTAATCCATTCGAAGATTTGGGGACCAAATCCAAATTTAACTAATACTTCTAACGCAGGCGACTGAAGGCCTTTTCGGTGTCAATTGCTATAGCAATTTGTTGTTCTTTTCCTGTCTTACCCAAGTGCAGTATATTTAAACAGCGTCTAATATTAACCTTGAGGTATCTGTTTTGTACAAAGCTGGCCTGATCTGGGTGGACCAGACTTGGGAGAATTACATTAATCCTGCTTGCTAAGATTTTTGTGAAAATCTTGGAGTCTACATTCAAGAGGAAAATGGGCCTATAAGAGCCACACAACTCAGGGGCTTTTCCTTCTTTGGGAATCACTGTAATATAAGCCTCCTGCCATGAATCCAGAAACCCTCTGTCCTCCCTGGCCCAGATATTCAAAAGGGTTGCGCATGCGCCATGCACAACCCACTGATGCGCCCCGGTGCGATATTTAAAAAGGAAAAGTGCACCTGCACAAATCCCGATGCGCCGGGGCGCATCAGTAGAGTATGCAGGCACAGTAGGGGGGCGTGCCCATGCATAAACTGCACAGCCCGATATTCAGCCCGGGCCGTGCAGAGTTATGCAGGTGCAACCCCTACCTGCGCCTGCTCAAAGTTAAGCAAAAAAAAAGGAACAAGTCGAGGGCCACCCACAGGTGAGCTGCCGCATTGCAGGGCACAACACAGCAGCTGCCACCTGTGGGTGGCCATCAGCTATTCCCGCCACCTACGGCGCCCCATGCCCCGATCGCGGGCATAACTGCCCCCACCCCAAGTAGCCCGATCGTCGGGCAGAATGTTATCAACCCCGAGTAGCCTGATTGCGGGCAGAGCGAACAGTAATCCCCGAGTAGCCCGATCGCGGGCAGAGCGAACAGTAACCCCTCCCTCGAGTAGCCCGATCGCGGGCATAACAGTAAACCCCACCCCCGAATAGCCTGATCGTGGGCATCAGACCCCCCAGTCCAATATCCCTGGTGGTCCAGTGGACTGCAAGTAGCCCGATCGAGGGTGGCATTCCTCACCCCAAGTCCGAAATCCCTGGTGATCTAGTGGACCCCCACCCCACCCACCCACTGGAGCCCCACCACCGCTCCCCTCCTCGTCAGGTGGCAGCGCCCCACCTGCCTGCGCCCGCCGACTGACAGCTCCCATATTCATTCACATATCTGGACTGACTAATGCGGTATGGGCTGCCGCCAGTGGCTCTTGCTCTGAACCAATGGGCATGCAGCCATACCGTGCTGTCAGTCGGCGGGTGGGGTGCTGCCACCCGCCAGCTGACGGGGGGGAGCGGGGTGGGCTTTTTGTCTTTCTAGGCATGATCTTTTAAGTTGCGAGGAAAAGGAAATGATCTGACCTCTTAGCACTGCCTTCAAACTGTCTCAGAAACACATAGAATCCGGACCCTCCATCTAATTGTGTGTTTGATAATCTGTTATAGTATTTTGAACGTGGGTTCTGAACTCCTCCCCATCCAGCAAGGAGGAGTTCATTCTCCACTGGGATATCCTTTTCCAGTTACCCAACTCCAAAGTAAGAGCCACTGCCGAGTGATCCGAGACCAGGTGAGGGCAGATCTCACAACTCCTAACAATATGAAAGTCAATATTACTACATAGGAAGTAATCAGTTCTAGAATGGGTGTCATCTGGGTGGGAGTAAAAGGAATGATCTCTAACTGACCCATGAAGATCCCTCCAAACATCCACTAGGGACAGCTCCTGCATACTGTTCCTCACCATCTTACTCATATTTTGTTTGTAGCTGAGTTTTGGGAGGAGCAGTCATGCTGTGGATTAGGGATGCAATTGAAATCTCCACCCATCAGGACCATGCCCTCTCCCATTTGTGCTATTTGCTCAAATAATTTAACAAAGAAGTGGGGATCATCTCTATTGGGTGCATAGACATTTACAATATGGATCAACTGGTTAAGTATCTTCCCAGATACCACCATCCCCCTTCCCGCCTCTAAAATCCTTTCAGATGTAATTTCAAATAAGTTTCATCGAAAGAGAACAGCAACCCCTTCCCTCTTCCCCAAGGGGTGAGAAGTGGAACAAATGGTACTGACCCAGCTACGCTGCAGTTTTGCATGTTCCACCTCCGACAACCTGGTCTCTTGAATCAGTCCTACATCTGTTTTTAATTGGTTTAAATAATGCAGTATTTTAGTCCTCTTAATTGGGGAATTTATACCCTGAACATTCAGGGAACATTCAGGGAAATTATCCTAATGGTACCCATGGCCAAAGTCTTCCGTAATCACCGTTACCCCCTTCCCTCTTCTATGCATAAGGTCTCCGCCTCCTCCATCAGCCCAACCACCCAATCCCCCCCACCCAACCATTACCATAATATCAGCTGCATCCCCAGGTAGAACAATTACATAATGGGTGATCAACTGCCCATAAAACATTTGTAACAGCAACTTTTCAAACCTGAAACCAAGAACTTTTTTGTTAAACATGCAGTTCACTTCCTAGGTTAATAGATGTTACCCTAAACCCCGGCTTACTCAGGGGTATTGAGCCTTGGCTCAAGCTCCTACTGTGAGTAGGTCTGATTCCTGAGAATCAGTTATAGAAATAACGTCACCGTCCTACAGACCACCAAACTCGGGTATCCTAGGTGGTCGACGTAACACTGCCTCCGGGGCCGCTCACACCATTTTCTTTCCCCCCCTCCACCTCCCTCCCATGGAAAAGAAAAGAGAGAGTGGAAAATCAAATTAATACTACGGGTAGAGGGAAATGTGTTCACCCTCGTCCCTAACCAGCAACAAACAATTGAGATACTCACAATGCTAGTCTAATCAAGCAGTTTTCTCTCTCTGCTATGTTTGTATATGAAAAAGAAAAGAGGAAAAAACCCTTGTGGTTGTACATGCTCTGGATGGGTTCAGTAAGGGCCACAGGGTTATTGTGTAACTGGCCACTAACTTTGTTCACTTTCCCATACTCCAACCTCCTCCCCCTCCTCCCCCGACAAAGATCCTGGACTTAATCTTTCATTTTGAAAGACAAAAAATTAAAAACACTTTGGATTCATGTCCAAAACTAGGGGGTAAAGATGTGGAGCAGGAGTTCCCAAGTATTTCTTGTTTGCCTCAAAAAATCTTCACACAAAGGAGACCGCCCTTCGCCACAAACAGTTACCCAGCCCTGCTTCACGCCCAACAGTTACAAGGGTGCTCCCCATTCCAGAGGTGGATATTCGAGCATAGAGAAGAGGGAAAATCCCATCAATGAGAGTTGTAGGTATTACCAATACCTTGTATTGGTGCTCAGGATGGGTTCCGGTTCGATGAATTGTCTTGGTTTTTATGCTCCAAGGTTGCGGCCCTGCTTTCTCTGCCCAGGATATCCCTTACACCGTGGCCAAGATGAGAGGGCCATGAAATGAAAGATGGATGTTCCCTTCTGGGTCTACCCGCCCTCCGCCACGGTGACTGCGAGATTTCATGCTCCAACTGATCAGCCTGTAATTCAGGACAGCGTAGGCCCATTTGTTTGAGCAAGGGTAGCGCTTCTCGCAGTGAATCAAACAATCTTGGACCCTTCTCAGTATGAATTCGTAGTTTTACGAGGTAATATAGTTGGGTACGAATTTTCCTTTCTTTGGCCTGTTTAATTACCTCCTGCACCTGCTTTCTCTTCTTGTTTAGCAAGTCGGAAAAGTCCTGATCGAAGGACAACCTTTTGGAATCCAGGTAAATTTCTTTTGTTTTCCAGGCTGTTTGGAGCACTAATTGGCGGTCCTGATAGTTCAAGTTCAAGTTTATTGCAGGAAAACTCTATTAAGCAAGCTCATTCACAAGGAGGTCCTGGAGTTGAGCATTTGGGCTATGATCAAGCATGGTCTTGCAGCTTGGTCTTTGGGTTTGGGGGCTTGTGAACGATGTGCTCGCTCGATGGGGAGGGGGGTATCTTCAGAGATTTTTAGGATGTCTCTAAGAATGTGCAGCACAAACTCTTCCATCATTTTAAATGAGATTTCTGAGTCCTCCGGTACTCTGTATATTCTAAAGTTGTTTCTCCTTGCACGATTTTCTTGATTGTCGAGCTTAAGTTGTAGCTCTCTTTTTCTAGTTAGCAAGTAGAGAATAGCTCGGTCATGCTGGCCCTACGAGTCTGCTAGGCCTCCCACGCATTCCTCCATTGCAGCTGTTCTTTTATCGATGGCTTTTAGATCTGCTTTGAGAGCAGAGGCCGAGGATTCCACTCTGTAGAGGGCTTTAATAATTCTGTCCAGTCTCGATAAGATTACCCCCTGGTTGCTTGAGTTGAAGTTATCTTCGGGGTCGGCGATACTGCTTACCAGTAAAGCTGAGCGCACGTCCCGAGGACGGCAGGAAGTTTTATCTGCTTCCATCAGTGTTTTAAGTTTTGCAGCCTGTGATTTTCTTTGTCTGGATCTGTTGGAGGTCATGTCCCTTTACTATAGAGTGGATGATTATTCATTAAGGTTTGATTTTGTTGCTGGTTTCACAAATAGTTAGTAGAGCAGCCCCGGAGCATTTCAGCTAAGCTACCATCAGGACGGTGACGTCACCGGAAGTCCTCTTTCAGTTTTTTAAAGCTTTTAAATCTTTCAACGTCCCCCAACTACCTTGTGCTTATTATGACACTGCTTTCTACTACCAGCTCTGCCATGTGGCTTGCACTGCTAACACTATCCCCCCTCATTTTGCTAGGGGATGCTCCACATGTCTCCCAACATGGTGAGCCAGAACCACCTCTTACCTGGCTTCTCACCTTAGCACCCCCTCCAACCAGTGTACCATGCTCCCCCACCCACATCTTCCCCTATTGGTGCTGCCATGGTATGGCAGTGGAAGCTACTCTGCCTTGCCTCTCCCTCACTACGGGACCTACCCATCCCCATACGCTGCTGTTCCCCTTCCCAACTAGTGCCTAAGCTGATGAAGAAGAGACTAAAACTGGTATCCTTGAGCATCCTCCTGCTCTTCCTCTCAGGAGATGTCCACCCCAACCCGGGACAACACCTCCCCCAAGGTTACTGCTCCTAAGGATCTAATAGTTGCCTCCCTTAATTTATGTAGCCTCCTCAAGAAACTTGATTCTTTTCAGGGCTGGTTTGCCCAGAATCACCCTGATGTCATCTCGGTAGTTGAAACTTGGCTCAACGACCGCACCCCAGTCTCCGCAGTTTCACTTCCCGGTTTTATGCTATACCGTGCCAACAGAACCTCTAAAAAGGGGGTGGATGTGCACTGTATGTCCGGGACTCATTACAGTGTCTCACCCTCCCATCCCCAACCCTCGAATATGGGGCCCAGGCTCTCAGTCTGAAGATCACTCTTGCTCCAAACAGAGCCCCACTGTTCCTCTCCACCATATACATGATATACATTCCTCCCCAAAATCAGAAGAGTTTTCCACTCTGTCCTCACCCATCTCCAGACACTCCCTGATAGTGCTGACATCATTGCCCTAGGGGACTTTAATAGAAACTGGCTAGCTGACGCATCGGCTCTCATTAGGGATGCTGCAGCCTCTCAAAACCTGTCCCAACTTGTGACCACTGCCACTAGAATCACCAGAAGGCTGGTACTGCCACCCTCCTTGATCTTGTGCTCACCAATGCACCACACAAAGCAACCCAGGTCAGGGTACTACCCAGTGCCCTGAGTGACCACTCCCCAGTGCTCTGTCCCTGGTCATATAGGGTTAAAAAGGCCCCCACCCCAAACTATCCTCCAATGCCGCCTCAAACCCAGCAAACTTCGGCCCCTCAGACAGTGCCTCTTAGCTAGTGAATGGTCCCCCATCAAAACCGCATTGAATACTGACTCTGCCCTCGACCATTTCGTCAACACCTGCAACTCTGCCTGCAACTGATATGCACCCCTAAGCAAACAAAGAGTTAAAGGGGTTGACACACCTTGGATATCACAAGCCCTGATGGACCAGATGCGCAAACGTGAATCTGTGGCACATTGCGCTGGATACTGGTAAACCCACTGATAGGCAGCGCTACCAAGAAACGTGCAATAAATGTACTTGGAGTATTCGTAAGGCAAAGGCTGAGTGCTACCAAACCTTGCTCACTGCCACATGGGGCTCGGGCCGCAAGTTCTGGGACTCTCTCAAACAGCTCAGTGGCAAAGCCTCCACTGCTCCTCCCTCCCAACTCAGGGCCAATGGGTCTACCACCACAGACACCGCCCTGATTGCAAATACTTTTAATGACTTCTTCTCCGATCTTACTGGTGTTCTCCCCCCACCTTCTTCTCCCCCACCACCTTGCTCCCTCTCCACCCCCCATTCCACTTTAAAGCAATATCTCAGCGCGAAGCTGCCCTGTCTTCTACTCAAGGCCCTCAGCAAATCACGTTTCAGCAGACACACACCAGATCTTAAACTGCTTAGGCTCACCTTTAACAAAGTACCCCCCCCCACCACCACCATGCTTCTGAACCGCTCCCTATCGCTGGGCCAGTTTCTCTCTAAATGGAAATCTGCCCTCATCACACCTATCCTTAAAAGCAGTGACCGCACCCTGCCTGAGAACTACTGCCACATCTCAATCCTGCCTCCCCCTCCAAAACCTTGGAGAAGATTGTGGCCACCCAGCTCACGGACTACCTCTCCAAATACAGCCTCCTGTGTCCTGAGCAGCATGGATTCCAACATAACCACAGTACTACCACAGCCCTCTTGGAGTTTAAAAAAACACCCTCCACACATCTCTGGCCACTGGCCACACTACTGGTGCTGTTTTTATAGACCTTTTCAAGGTGTTTGATATGGTGCACCACACACTACTCCTGGATTCCCTCACACAAATAGGCCTGTCCCCAGAGACCACTGGCTGGTTTGCCAGCTATCTGAGAGAACCCAGACAGTCAGGATTGCCCGTACCCTGTCCTCCCCCTCCAAGTCAGGTCAGGGGGCCCACAGGGCTCTATTCTTGGCCCCATACTTTTCTCCCTGTTCCTTAACTCCATGCCCAAGGTTTGCTCTGGGAAACTACTCCTGTATATGGATGATGCTGTCCTCTACAGCTCCCACACTGACTCACAGCCCTCCGGTAGGCACTCCAAAAATCTTTCATGGAAGCTGAATCCTGGTTCGTTCAACATAGGCTAGTCTTAAATCACAAAAAAACAAAATCCATGGTGTTTGCACACCCCAAAACAAGAACATAGGACAACCCCTGCTCATATTGAACTCCCTTAATGACCCCTTGAGCAGGTTACCGCGTTCAAATATCTAAGTGTCACCCTAGGCTCTGGGTTCACCTACCACGATCACATCTGAATACTGAGCACCGCTGTTAATGTGCGTATTGGCCTACTTCACTGGTACAAGCACTGCCTCTCACCAGAAGCTTTCCACCTAGCTGTCTTTGCGCATCAATACTATCACTCATAGACTACGAAATCATCATCTATGGGGCAGCCGACAACATGCACCTAAACAAAATTAGGCTGGCCCTTAATAAGGCCTGTAGACTTGCTACTGGCTGTGCCAGACTCGCACATACCTGCACCCTTTACACCTCAACCAACGGGCTCAACTTTGGTGGGAGGCTCAAATATCAGACCTGCCTCTTTGCTAAAAAAATAACAGCAGGGTTACTCCCACCTGCTCCCCCCACTCCAGGCACCACTGTCCACCTGCCTCACTCGGCAATTGGCGACAACCCACTTCAAGGTATCTCGCTGCAAGACCACTTCGGGTCAAAGAACTTTTAGGTACCTGTCCCATAGCTGGCTTAACTCACTCCCAAACTCCTTCCTCACAGAACCCAAACTTGGTCAGTTCAAGTCCCAACTAAGAGTCTTAATCACTCATGACTCAATCTGTGACTGCCCTTGATTTAGCCCTACCCACTCCCCCCTTCCCCCAAGACTGCAGACTTAACTCTGGTCCAGCCGCCCCTGGGCATGCCTATATTTTGACAATGGACACCTCAGTCCAGTCTAGGCCTGCAAATAACCACCAGGGCATGGCTAGCGCCACCACCCTGCAGTGTATGTTCTGTTACCTGCTACTGTCTGCACTATGTAACTATGTTTGGCAGCACTCTGTAACTCTGTATCACCAGCTGCTATACTGTGTTATCTGTAACCATTTTGTAACCTTTTCTGTAACTATTGTGTCTAGTTGTTTGTTATTCTCCCTGATGTCTCTGTTTTCAATGACGTGGAACCTTTGTATAGGAGTCTCTGACTCAAAGGTATGTTATGCGATATCTTCCATAAATAAATAAATAAAACAGTTATCAGACACTAGGATTCTGTGGGGGATTCTTCCACAACTGGGACCACCCACCTTATGCTGGCTGGACCCCTCCGCCCCAGTGGCTCCGCCTATATAAGATGGGTTGGACCGATCACTTTTAGTTCATTATAGTCCTGCTGATGACACACTGGACCCACCAGAATGTTGTTAGACAATGAAGGGGACATGTAGATCCCTACTGGAGACCAAGGGGGACCAGCCCAACTAACAGGATGGTCCCTGGAGGCAACAGCTGCGTCAGCAAGGAGTGGAGATCTGAACCAGGCATGGCCAACAGAACCAGGAAACCAGCTCCTACCAACCAAAAAGGAGACACATGGGAAAATGGGCTAGCAAAAGTATACCTCGCAGTGAAAAGTCATCCAAGAGTGGGACAAAGGGTGGGAAATAGTAAAACTCTATGAAGGAGATCCTCTTGAAGAGATATGAAAATTACGTACCTACCGTAATTCTGATCTTTCTGTGTATCTTCATCATTCATCACCTTTGGGTATAGTGGCCGGAGGTCACGACCCCACAGGAGCACTTTTTTTTTTTGATGGGCACCATCAGCACTGCCTCGAGGCCGATGCACTGCGCGGTGCTCGCGGGTGGGCCATTAGGTGTCATTGAGACCGCCCTCCCGCCAGTTATGAGTCGCCGTAGAGTAAGACGGTTGGGAGGGGGAGACAAGGGAGTCCAAGGGACAGATAAAGGAAAAGATATACAAAGTAAAAGGAAAAATAAACGACTGAGAGGACAGAATAAGCTGGAAAACTAAGGGGATTGGGAAGGGGCCCCAATCTGTGGAAACAGAAGAGAAGGTGGGAGGGAGGGTTAAAAGAATTTAGAAGTAAGGGCGTGGGGGTTGGGGGGAACATACCCTGGAACCTTGACCTGTCTCCAGATTGTATAGAAACTGCGAAGGAGTAGCCAGAAGGCTAAACTGCCAGAATTCAAGGCACAGAATCACGGGCAGTAACTCCAACAGAAGCAGAATCGGCTATTCTGGAAGAAAAGACAGGATACTGGGAATACCCCCCCCCCAAATCAAATTTTGGTATAAGAAAACTAGTTTCTTAAATTAAATTGAGGTTGTGTACAAAGGACAAGGAAATCGAAGGAAAGCTGACGGGGAGAAAGGGAGAGAGAACAGAACAGAGGGCAACTACCAGCCCCCCCAAGGGGTGGAGCCAAGGCACTAAGGAAGGAGTGCCCCCTATCCTGACCACTCTGCCCCTAGAGAAAAACATCCCCCTATGTGCCGAAGGTCACCCCACTCCTGACCAACAGAAAGGAGGGTGGTGGAGGAGAGGGCACAGAGAGGGAAGGGGACCCAGAGACTGAGGCCCCAGGGGGATGGTGGGTGGGACTGTGATGAATGGTGAAGATACATAGAAAGATCAGAATTACGGTAGGTACGTAATTTTCATATCTTATCTGTGTCAATCTTCACCATTAATCACTACTAGATGGTCTAAGCCCCCAAAGGGCCTTAACCCTAAGGGACACGTCCCTTAGCTCTCAGTGGTGGCACACAGAGAGAGAAAACTTCATGGGTCTGGAGAGGCCCGAGAGTGGGAAGAGTGAGACTGGGAGCCCTGGAGGGGGTAGGAAGTTGCCCCAACACACATCGTCTCACCCTATGGGAGAAAAGGTGGGTTCTCTGGTAAGCAGAAGTAATCACCCTACGCCGGGTCATGGGTGACAACCGGGGAGGGACACAGCAGATCGCTGTCCCTACGACCCTGGAAGCTACCTCGTTGGCGTCGTAGGATGCCCTTGCTTGGTGCCTTGCTAGCTCCAGGCCACGTGCAGAAAGTGCAATGGCTTGTTTGGTTTCTTCCGTGTCAGGTATCCAGGCTAGGAGTTGACCTAGCCTGGACCACAAGAACCTGTCATAGGTAGTGTAGTGGGCCTGATGTGCAGATATAGAGAGAAACAACTGTGCAGAGTAGAAAGTCCTCCTACCCCAGAAGTCAAAATCCATGGAATCTGCATCTGGAGGCTGGTCACAGTGAAGAGCGCGAAGCCCATCGGGAGTATCCAGTTGCGTCAGTCCTGAGCAAGGATGAGGCAGACTACCTGGAGACTCCGGGGGTGGGCACAATACCTCTGGCGGAGATCCCTAGGGGCTGGGACACCGGAAAAGGGTCTCTGCCAGAACTGCACTGGCGCCTCCCGAAAGGGAGCAGGCCGGGGGGCACTACAAGAGTGTCCGCACTGAAACTGCCCAAAAAGGCGCACGTTGGATGCTCCGGATTGTGCAGAGTGGGTGGGGTGATATGCAGGTCCTCCAACATCCTCACGAGGAAACGCTGATACTCAGCAAGATCAGCAGCTGGGAAGATGGGGACAGATGGTTCCTCACCTCCTGAAGAGGAGGATGAGGAATCGGAGAACCTCAAAGGTTCAGAGGTTGGCTGCTCAGGGGGAGGTTGAAAAACCTGCCTGTCCATGGCCCTAACATAAGAGGGAAATTGAGCAGCCACAGCTCTGAACTGCTTCCAGAAGAGAGGGCTGCTCGGACCAAGAATACCTGGGAGAGCAGGAGGAGGAGGGTGCAGAGCCGACAACAAGAATCGGCTGTCCTCCGCCTGGGCTAGAGAGCACACCTGGAGGGAAGAGGGAGCTCCGGAAAACTCAACAGCCAACAGCTGGTCAACATATTGGAACAGTCTAGGCTGTGCCCTGAAGAATCCCCCCCGTGAGATGACTGGGGCCTTGAAAGTCCAACAGGATGGTCCCCTACCTCCAAAGAACAGGGCCCTCTTGAGGAAACCGAAAAGGAAGGGCAGAGATCCACACTCCAACTCCTTCCGGAACCCAGATGGGTCCCAGAAAAGGGCCGCCGCGACGAACCCCTACCCCTCGACCCCTCGGAGTCTGAAAGAGTCCTTCTCCTCAAAAAAGCCAGCCTAGGCAGCTGGCAACCCTGGTCAGTCTCCGAAGGGACTATCCAGGGAGCAGCATCCTCCCATCCTGTGAGTGCTCAGATTGGCCCCAAAGTTGGGTGATCCAGGAACACCACCTGAGGGGGTACCACCACCACTGAGGGATCAGAAAACCCTTCGAGGCCAGGTTGCAGAGCAATGGTGGCCTGCACCACTGCCTGCTGGTCAGCACCACTGACCCTGGACCAACTGTCCGCTCCTCGGGGGGGGGGGGGCTCCGGTCTGTCGAGGACACTACCAAGGTGTTCACGTGAGCAGCCAACTCCAAAGAATCAGACTGTCTATCTGACTCAGAGTCTGATTCTGCCTCCGAGGAGGTGGAGACCGAAGTCCTGTGCCAGACGGTACGTGGACACCCGCTGCCAACCCGACTGAATGGGGCACCAGATCGAGTGACTGCACCAGAGTCAGCATCAAGGCCCTCAACCGCACCGCGAATGGTGAG
Source organism: Neoceratodus forsteri (assembly GCA_016271365.2). Taxonomy (NCBI): domain Eukaryota; kingdom Metazoa; phylum Chordata; order Ceratodontiformes; family Ceratodontidae; genus Neoceratodus; species Neoceratodus forsteri. The sequence continues at coordinate 1,519,713,202 of CM028131.1, forward strand.
TGAAGAAGACAGGGTGCCAAGAATGGCAGCAGTATCAGGGCCAGGGCCTATCACAGCGCTGTCCCAACCCACAGTGCCGAAAGCGGCGCCGAGGTCAGAGATGGCTCCTAACTGCGCCCGACGCCGATCGAACTTTCACGGCGCTGTGTCTCGCCGGCACCCCAAGCGGCACCAGAGCTGGACACGGCGCCGAGGTGAGAAACAGTGAAGGATGGTGCCACAGAGCCTCCCACGGTGCTGTCAGCACCATCATCCGTGCCGCGAATGGCGCCAACAGTAGAAACAGCGCCAAGCTACGGACTGGTGCTGATGACGGCGCCATCAAGGCCAACAGCGCCATGAATGAGGCCCATGACAGCGCCGACAGATGGCTATGAGGATGGCGCCAACCCAGGCCTTCCGACCTGAGGAAACGACACCTGGGGAGCCTTCACCCCCGAAGGGGCGATTGCCAATGTGGTACCTCCTGCCCGTCCCCCAAGGGGAAACAGACTGGGCCTCCTGCACTGCGGAAGGGGCTCCTGCAATGGCGAGGCTACTAGGAGCAGAAGCACCCTCCTCCGCCGTCCATACAGAACTGGGAGGGGACCTGGAGGAGAGGCAGAGAGATCGTGGCTTGGCCCGATGAGTGCGCGCCCATCCCCCAAAAGTCAGAGGAGCTCATCCAAGTTTCCACGCGCGTTATTTGATGACACGATGGTCCATGGAGAAGCAGGCATCACACGAATCCATGTCGTGTAGCGGGCCAAGACACGCGCGGCAACGGTCAAGCTGGTCTGTGACTGAGTACTTACGGCCACATGGGCACCAACGCACAGGGAGCCGTCCCGTCTTCAAAGTTTTCTTGCGCCCTGACCAAGACATGACCTACGGAAAAAACAACCAAAACAAGACTTGACGTCAATAAAAGAAAAGGAACAGTCTTACCAGGCGATGTCAAGTGGTGGTGGACAGTGGAACCGGCGGGAAATTATAGGATTAGAAATACTATGGAGCCAACAGACTCGGTGTCGAGCGAAAATGGAGCCAAAGGCTTCAATACAGACAGCAGGCCTCTTGTGCAGCAGTGCTTCAACGAGGTGCGACCTCTGTGGTAGGAGATGAAGAACTGGTGGGAGAGCGGGGTCAACGACACCTAACAACCAACCTGCGAGTGCCACGCAATGCAAGGGCCTCAATGGCGGCGCCGATGGTGCGTCGACTCTGCCCATCAAAAAAAAAAAAGAGCTCCCGCAGGGTCGTGACCTCCAGCCACTATACCCAAAGGTGATGAATGATGAAGACTGACAGATAAGATCTACTATTACTTATAACTAGCAAACTTATCATCTTTGAGGGTATCTCCTCCACAGAGCCAAAATACACAGGATGGTTCCCAAAGTAGTGCAAAACTCCATCATGGGAGGCTGGGAAATCAGAGGACCATATACTGTACTAAGAAAGTAGACTTTACAGAACAGTGAGGCCATATCCAGCCCATGTTAGAAAGGAAGACCAAGCCACAGGGCATAACAAATATATGGTCTTACTTCAGGCAGCAGTTATAGAGAAGTGGGCTTGAGATTAACTTCTGAAGTGACCACACTCCTGGCGGTATGCCCAGAGTGAGCACTACAAAATTCCTGTCAGCCTGTGGGCAACGGACAGGAGGAAATCCACTCAGGGAGATGCTGTCTAGAGAGTGGTGTAGCCAATGTGTTTGGGGAAACTGGGACAACCAGTTGAGAAGACTGGCCAAAGTCTTTGGTGCAGAACAAAAAAAGAGGTCTCTGCACCAAAAACCTGTAGTTCAGATACCTCTTGGGCTTAGCCATCATAACAAAGGCTTACCGGAACAACAATCTGAAGCCACCAAAAGCGTCTGGAACAAAGGGATCCCAGACCAGGGCTCAATCAACATAAGCATACCCCAGATCAGGACAGCATACAAATTGGTGGCAACATGTAGGAAACCCACAGCCTATATCCAGACATAACATGAAAACTTTCTGAGATGACTCATTCACTGAGGAATAGTGAAAGCCTGCCTTGTACAGGAAACACAGGTGACCCAGGATTTGCTGAGCTAGGTTCAGGGTATGGGTTAAATAGTAACAAAGATCCAGACATGTCAGTAGGTACAGCTGTATGTTATGCCCCAACACCAGAATTGCACAGAAGAGGTGAATTGGAGGATTTGCCAGGCTCCCCAGAAGACAGCTGAATCCAAGCATGCTCTGGAAAGATGGCAGGTTTGGGTGTCACCACTGGCCAGTATCCTGGATGGATGGCAGAAGAAACAGAGTCTTGCACTGTCAATTCAAAGAACAGATATTACCACATCTGTCTGGCCCATCAAAGGGCTACTAGGAGAAATGTGACTAGATCTAGCTAGAGTCTGAATAGGACCCTCTGAATCAGAGAGACGGGAGAATAAAAAAGCAAAGAAACATCCTGCTCTAAACAGAAAAAGTGAGTATTGCCAAAAAAACACCATGTCCTGATGATTTGTATTCAGAGAGGATGTAAAAGAAAAGACCACATCCTATTCACTCCACTTGATAATAATACTGCTTCCGGAGACAGCAATCTGGCGAGAACTCAGGTGGGCACCCCACTCCAGGGGTGAAACAGGCAAAGCTTCTTCTGTAGGAGGGAGACTCTTTCCCGGACTTTTGACCTGTCACAGTTGTAGGGCAGTAAGTAAAGGGCATTAACGGCAGGCAGATGGGCCAGAGACTGCAGGATCTGAGACCACAGAGCTGTCAGTAACCACTATGGGAATAAGTAATTGCATATAGTTCAGGATACCATGAAAATGGGACTGCCATAACAGACAATAATTTGCACAGTGGTCTTGGCAGAAAGTCATTGCTGCTGACAACCAATGCTGCCTGCGCCATCAGGTCTGATGCCAGGGACATGACTAAAAGGTTGTCACCTTGAAAGTGTCCAGGACTACTCTGCACTGGAGTCCCAGATACAAAAAAAGTACACAATCCACTGCAGTAACCACATGAATGAAACTGTCCAGCCAATGTCTGCTACAAAGCATGGCAGACACTGTCTGGGCGTTGGTTGGGACACTGCAGGAGCAAGCTGCCATAACTGGAGATGCTCCTAGGCAGAAGCAGAGGCACTCGCTGTGTTTCTGTTCAAGCGTAATTTGTCAGTATGTGATCTTTAGTAACCAGAGTGCAGAACCAGTCCTTTTGCATTAGAGCACGTTCAGACCACAGTGATAACATGTGAACTAGCGTACTCAACATGTCCTGTTCACAGGCTCGAGCCAAAGATGGCAGTGATCGACCCCCCCAAATCAGGAAGCAAGAAACATTGGGAGTATAATTTATGTTCCTGTATGGCCTGAGGCATCAGCATAATGGTCCTCTTCTGTGGCACTGCTTGCATCATCCCCAGAAGCAGAGTGGTGGGAGGCAGCTGACCAAGCATGTCCAATGAGGGTTAAAGAGGCAGAAGAATATTTATATCAAACAGGACACGTCAGCCAGAATAACACTGCAGGTCTTCAGGCTAACCAGGGATGACGATAAAGACAGTGCTCCTCAAGGTTGCAGAATTGGAGGCAGTAAACATAGACCAAGTGCTCCCAAACCAAGGCAACCAAGTGAGTCAGAGGGCCCTTCAGAGAGTAGTCCAAATGGAGACCCATTCCTAATGACAAAGAATCCTCAAAACAGTTGTGCACCAGAGGTCACAGATGGATTCAGTTGTCTACAGAGCTCCCTGGACCAGGCAACTAGTGAAAGATGGTGACTGGGCAACCCGCAGGGACACTCACTGAAGAATCTAAAAACAGACATGCACTAGAGGACTTGAGTGCATTAGAAAGAATTTCTCACAGAGCTCCCTGGATCAGCCAACTAGAGGGAGATGGTGACTGGGCACCCTGCAGGAACACCCACTAGAGACTCCTCCCATAAGAGGGTAACTGCAAAATCAGTACAGTACTAGGGGACATGACATGAGACAGTACCCAATATAGTACACAGGACTCATTGATCATGGCAACAGTAGGAAATCTTTTTTTTCCAAGAAGGTTCCCAGAGCCGAAGCCTGGTACCAGCATATGGAGGACAAGTGTCTCACACAGGCCACACAGTATGCAAGCTGCGGTGTGTACAGTGGAAACTCTGGTCTGCTTACTGCCCAGAAAAACAGTCCCACACCACAGGAAGACAGTGTGCAGAACATTCTCAGTTCGGGACACACAAGGAAGGCCACATGCTTGTTGTCCAAGTCACACTACTGAGGGGCAGATGCACCAAAAAAAGCAACCGCGCATGTCAGTAAAACTAAATGCACAAAGCAGCAGAAGTAGTGTAGCACCCCCGAATTGGGGAAAAGAAAACAGCAGCGCTCCAGTACACTACTATGAAAGGAAACAGTCCCCAGCGTAAAAAAACAAAAAGAAAGGGGTGAGGAATCTTGACCAGCAGTAACAGGCTGGGCCAGGACTGGGCCCCTACTCATGCCCCCTGATGCCATGGATGTGCTCCAAATTGAAAGGAAAATGGCAGGCACCCACCCCCAAACAAGGGTGATACTGATACAGGACAGGAAAAGGGGAAAAAATAAACCCATCTAAGTAGGTGCTGTGTGTCCATAAAGTGCTAATTAACATGGAAGCAACATCCACGAGGAACTCCTGCTGTCCACCACTTGCCCTGACGCTCGGTCTCCTGACCTTCCTCAAGGGGCGTGGCTCACATCCACAAGAAATTCCACTGTCAGTGGTCAGGTCGCACCCCCTGAGGAAGATCAGGTGACCGAAGCACTGGGGCATGTTGTGGACAGTGGGAGTTCCTTATGAATGTTTCTTCCATGTTAATTTGCACTTTATGGACACCTAGCACTGCTTCCGTGGGAACTCCTTGCAGGATGACAGCGGCTTTCTTGTTTTCTGTTTGTATACCAGAAGGCTGATCACCTGGTTAAGGTGAAACTCCAATACTACCTTCAGGAGGAAGTTCGGGTGGGGGTAAAGTACAACCTTAACCTTGTGGAAAACCAGGTAAGGAGATTCCAACAAGCGCGCATTGGAGCTCACTGATCCTTCTGGCTAATGTGACGGCCACCAAGAAGGCCATCTTCCACGACAGGTGAGACATCTCACACCTGTGCATAAGCTCAAACGGCTTGCCCATAAGTCGAGCCAGCATGAACAGTAAGTTCCCTTGGTGGTGGTGGTGGTGGTGGTGGTTGTTCACGCACTGGAGAGGGCAGGCGATTCAAGCATCTGATCACCTCCTCCTGAGCCACTCCTGGCTTATCAGCATGCGTCCAGAAAGCAGAGATGGCTGCCAGGTGTACCTTGAGGGTCATCGCTCGCAGTCCCAACTGAGAAAGGGACCAAAGATATTCCAAGATACTTACCACAGAGCAGGCAAGAGTATCAAGCACCTTGCCCTGGCAACAAATGGAGAACCTCTCCCATTTAAATGTATAGCATTTGTAAGACGACTCTTTTCAGGAGGCCTCCACAATGTGGAGAACATATTCTGAGACAGCCACAGCCTGGAACTCTAGCCGCTCAGGAACCCGGCTAAGAGGTGCAGGGACTAAAGGTCAAGTTGCAGGACCATTCCCTGTTGTCTGGTCAGCAGATCCAGGCAAAGAGGCAGCCACCATAGAGGTCTGCAGCCTTAAGATTCGGGTACCAGAACTGCCTTCGTCAATCTGAAGCTATGAGGATCATCCATGCCTTGTCCTTCCAGGCCTTGAGCACCACCTTGTGGATCAAGGGGAAGGCAGGAAGGCATACACAAAGGCATCCCCCAGTAGTGCTCTGGACAGTATTGGGTAAGACTGGGGCTGGCACAAAAGTTGAAAATTCCTTCATACTTACCGTAACTTCCTTTTCTGTTAGCTCCAATGTTGTCAGTGGCACAGCCCAAAGCTGTCAACAGCATAGAACTTTGGGCATACAAACATTCTGCAATCACTGGTTCTTTTGTCACATTTGTCCACACAGTATTTACACCTATATAACCAGTAATCTTCATGTCACTCAGAGCAATGAACTCTCAACAACCTATCCATGTAAAATAATACTGATACTATACAAGGATAAATATATGACTTCCCTCATTCTGAAGAGCCGGCTAATTGAGTACTGTACTGTCTCTTAATGACCAACTATTGATCCTTTGCAGAATTGGTATGCTGCCAATAACACTTGTAACACAAAGTGATTTAAACAACTAAAACAATGAACACAGCTGAAGAAAACAAGTTAAGCACTAAGCTGTAACAATGAAGCACCACACAATGTTCAAAATCTGCAACCTGTTAATTTGCCTGCCTGTAGCCCAATAAAAATGTAAATATTTTCAGCATTAGCAGACAACCCTGGATAAAAAGCCATAATCATATATAAAAACATATTTGCTGAAATCCAAGGTCCTTAGACATAGCAGACAAAATTCTCCAAAAAGATCCAGCACTGGGAAAGGCCCCCATTGGTAATGTTGGAGCTAACAGAAAAGGAAATTATGTTAAGTATGAAGGAATTTCACCTTTTTGTATCGCTCCATGTTGTCAATGGGAAGATAATACACATTGGTTCTAAAAAGCAGTAACCATTACCGAACCGGGATGGGGGTTGGGGGTATTGTCCTATATATAAACCCTGCGGGACACGGAAGCACCACTGATCGTCAACAGCAAATCTGCTGACATGCGGTATTGTACCATCAAGATACAAAGTGTTTTTTGCGGGGGTGGGGGTTCTACCCCGCATTTATATATTATCAACTCCAGGTTGGAGTTGTTTCAGGGAGGGGGCACAACACCGTGAGAAGCCGCGTAGGTGCACCGCAAACCATTACAGTGAAAGTCGCTGTAATGGTCTTTTTTCGTCTGTCGCTGTTGTGGTGTTGCTGTATCTGCGAACCACTGCTTGTAAAACTCTGCGATCGAAGGCTGCATCAGCAGAGCTCTAAATGTCCTATCTGTACTGCTTAGTGAATGTATGAACGGAGGACCTCCTTGCCACTTTGCACAACTCTAACACAGATGCCTCCCCGCTCTCCACCTAGAATTCAGCAGAGCCCTGGTGTAGTGAGCCTTGATGAGAGCAGGAGCTTTCTTCTTCTCAGCAGCAAATGCCTTAGAGATGCAAGCCCCTACCCACCTTGCCAGGGTGGCCTTGGAGGCTTTGTAGCCCTTTTCAGCTGCTCCGGAAAGGACAGACTCTGACTTTCTGAACACTGCTGTCCTTTTAAGGTAACTCCTGACTGCTCTGTGCAAATCCAACTTGTGCAGCTCACCCTCTTTAGGATTTGCCAGCTTTTCTGATTTACATAAAAAGCTCTGGCACAAAAGATGGAACTGTCCTCAATACCATCTTTTCCTTATGTATGACATGATAAGGTTCCTTACAGGACAGGGCCTGGAGTTCGACAATCCTTCTGGCTCAGCAAACTGCAAATAAAAAAAACACACCTTGTAGAAGAAGAATAATCATCAGCATTTATATAGTGCTTTTCATACACAGTATCCCAAAGCACTTTACAAGCAATGCTAGACTGGTAGTGAAGTGACTGAATGTGTGGTGGCGGCCATATCGCACATCACCCACACACAGCCTAGATAATTGCGTGAACCGGTTTATGGGAAGGGGAATGTTGGCCAGGACACCGAGAATGTTCCCTGCTCTTTGCGAAGAGTGCCCTGGGTTCTTTTACTTCCATCTGGACACCCACCAGGATGGGCAGAAGGGACCTCGGTTTAGCGTCTCATCCGAAGGACAGCACACCCCAGCAGTACAGTACCCCCAGTACTGCACTCAGATGCCAGCGATTTTTAGGTGCAAGTCCAATCCCAGTGTGGGACGAGAACCCATGACCTTCTGGTCCAGAGGTGGATGTGCTACCAACTGAGTCACGCTGACAGGATTGTCCAGAGGCACCAATGAAAGGGGCTCGAAATGTGGTCTGCAAAAAACATTCAACACGAGATTCAGGTCCCACGTGGCTACCAGTGATTGAAACAATGGTCTGGTTCTGCTGACCACTCTCAGAAAACATATAACACCCAAACTGGTTCCCAGGGACAAGTCCATGGAAGATCCCAGAGCTACTCCAAGTGCAGTCACATGGCCTCTCAGGGTACTCAACATGAGATCGCTGTCTACTCCAACTTGCAAGAAATCCAATATCCGTGGGACTGTGGCTTCGGTATGTCAGATACCTCTCTCTCTCTCTGGCCCAAGCAGAGAAAGTATTCCACATACAGTCGTAAGACGCAGATGTAGACAACTTCCTTGAGGCCATTAAGGTATCCACTGTCACAAACCCACTCAGCTTGCAGCTTGTCTTTCCGGACCGGAATAAGGACCATGACTTCCTGACCCACCATGTACGAGCGAGCTCTGGCTTTGCGGTCATACCACAATTTTTGTTTCTGTTGGGCAACTACCAGGTTGCTCTGGGCTGTCCCCACAAGCTCCTTCAGTATTTCCCTAAACCTAAGGATGTAATCCACAATGGGAGTTCCCTGGGTGGCGTGCTTGCCTTCCCAGTCCTCCTGAAATCTAGAGGCCCCACGTACCTGGCGTCCACATAAGAGTTTGAAGGGGGAAAATCCTGTCTACTCTTGGGGCACCTCCCTGTAGGCAAACAACAGGCGAGAAGGTATTTCTCCCAGTCCCTCCCATGCTGTTCAGCAAATGCCCGAAGTACTGACTTTAGGGTACCACTGAATCGTTTCACAAGCCCATTGGCTTGTGGGTGATACGGTGTCATGCATCTCTGCACCACCCCACACTTCTCCCATAAACATTTCATCAGGTCCGACATGAAGGAACCCCCTCGATCGGTGATTACCTCCTGCAGAAACCCAACACGGGAGAAAATCCCAAGTAAGGCATCTGCCACTTTATCCGTCCTCAGTGAGGATAGAGCGACTGCCTCTGGGTACCAGGTGGCATAATCCACCACAGTCAGGATGAATCTCTCTTCCCTGAGGAGCTGGGGGTATTTAAAGGACCCACAATATCTATTCCCACCCTCTGGAATGGCTAATCCACTATGGGCAAGGGGATCAGGGCTGCTTGGGTTTTCTTGCCTGCCTTCCCTATTTCCTGGCACCGGTGACAAGATCTGCAATATTCCCTCAGCTGCTGGGTGAAGTTAGGACAGTAGAAAATCTGGGCTAATCACCGCGTAGTGCGTGCGATTCCCAGATGACCAGACAAGGGAATATCATGTGCAATTTTGAGCAACTGCTCATGATACCCCCGGGGAACAACAAGCTGCCTGCCTAGCATCCCTCCCTCTGTCTGTACTGCCTGAGTATACAAAAGTCCATTTTCCCAATAAACCTTATGTCTGCCGTCACCTCCCTGTGTGCCATTCGAGTCTGCCCAAGCCCTCAGCTTCTCTAAACTAGAGTCACCCCTCTGAGCAGCTGCAAACCCCTCACACATTCCCAAGGCATGGGACAAGTCCCCTTCAGTCACTAAACTAGGGTCGCTAGCACTAGCATCACGGCCCTCAGGATCACTGTCAATCCCAACCCTTGGACAATGGGTCACCCCTCCCTCCCTCTTCGGAGTAATCTTCCGTAGTTGTGTGGTCACTTGCTACCGGGGAAATTTCTACTCTTTTCTTTATCAATCTCCATATCAGGAAACACAGGCTGGGGAACCAGCCTCTCAGTGGTTTCCACAATGGCTTCTGTGGGGTTCAGGGAACTACAATTTTCCCTTGCCACTTGGCTACGGGTAACTGCACATGCCATCCCCTGTTGGAGATTGTTACCCAGGATCACATCCACAGCTAACGTTTTGGCTACAGCCACCTGTTGCACAGTTCCCCTGGTTTCATCCCAGTCTAGGAGAACACTAGTCAGTGGCAATGTTTTTTCTTCACCAATAAACCCTTGTACAGTGACATTTTTATTGGGTATAAGCTGACCAGGCTGTACCAGATCCCCTTTCACCAATGTCAGGGATGCCCCTGTGTCCCTTAAACCCTGCGTCTGTATACCACTCACCATGACTGAGTGCATGTGTTCCTTCATGTTCACTGGCATGCTTCCAGGGACACACAAACAACCCACTTCTTTTCTAGCACCCTTTTGTGTATTATTGCTCGCCTTTTTGGGACACTGTCTGGCAATATGCCCAGTTTCTTTACACAGCCAACATGCATTTTTACTTCAGAGAAATCTTTTCTCTGAAACCTGGGGCTAACTGGTTTTGGTGGAGGAAGTGAGGGTTTTAGCTGCCCTGAAGGTGCGCTTTTCTCTTTCTGCACTGTCACGCCTGCCCCATTTGCTCTCAGAGCAGGTCTGCTCTTGGCATAGCGGTCTGAGAGTTCAGCAGCCTCTTGCACTGTTTTCGGATCTCGGTCCTCTAGCCAGGTGTTTAGCTCTGCTGGGCAAGCTCAATAAAACTGTTCTAATAAAATCACATTTTCAATTTTATCAACAGACTTTGCCTCAATTCCTTCCCACCAACATTTAAAAAACTGATGTTGTTTCATGGTTAGCTCCTCGTAGCTCATATCAGGACTTCTCCTGAGCTTACGGAATTTAGCTCTGTATGATTCAGCAGTTAATTCAAACTTTTTTAACAGTGCAGCTTTTAGCTTGCTGTAATCATTGCTGCCCTCATTGTCCATTTGACCCAATGCATCCCGAGCTTTCCCGGTAAGTAGCGGGGATAGCTGGAAGCTCCAGGACTCTCTAGGAATTTTAGTCTGAATACAAATTTTTTTTAAAGAATTTAAAAAAGCGTCCATATCTTCTCCCTCCTTAAATTCGGCTATTAATTTGGAGTTCAATTTGTAACCCAGTCCTGCAGTCCCAGTTAAACCCAAGCCACTTACCTGCTCTGGTGCCGCTGGTCGGAGTCGTGGCTTCTCCAGTTCGTGTTGCCTCTGGCGCTCCTCTCTCTTCTCCTCTGCATCTTGCTGGTGCACATGCTCCTCACGGTCTGCGTCTCGGCATTCTCATTCTCTCCTCTGCAGCTCGCTAGCGCTCATGCTCCTCACGGTGTGCCTCCCTCTGTTCTCGCTCTGCCTCCAGTTCCATCCTGTGCAACTCAATTTGCAGCCTCAGTACCACTGGATTCAGGATACTGGTGACCTTCACCTGCTGCTGTGACCCTTCACTGTCAGTGGCCCTGCTGTTCTCCTCGTCGGATCTGGACTCCTCACTGGCCGCTAGCTCTTCCACACTTGAGGTCTGGTCCTTTCCAGTCACAGTTAGTGACTTCCTGCTCTCGGTATCTGCTACCATCAGGGCATCTATGAGGCTCTGCTTGCTTGCTTTCACCTCGAACAGGACTCCTCTGTCCCCGCACAACTGCCTTAAGTAATCTACAGTGTGCCTGCTGTAGTTGGAAGTCATCTTTCCTGACTACTGCTACTCTGACTATACTTTAGAAAAAAAAAATAAAACAGGCAGGAACTCGACTGTAAGCCAAGTGATATACAGTCCAGTTTCCTTTTTAAAATAAAACTTTGTCTCTTTCTTTCTTTCTTTGCAAGACAGCTTATGGTCTCAGCTGACACAGAACAACAAAAGCTTGTGATACGAAAATTATCTGCACCGCTGCCAACCAATCTGTCACAAACCCACTCAGCAGTTCAGGCCCTCTACTCCCAAAATGCCAACCTCCGAGCGCAGTCTTGTGAACAGTTTAACACAACAAGGTAACCCTCTTGTCTGTTTTGTGAGTTTGGATCAACCTTTGGTCTCAAGTTCTGGAGGGATCCAAACTGTTAACCTCTTGCTAGCATACCCAATGTACAGGCTCAGATATTTCTGTCTTCGGGGGGAGGGGGGCAGATATCTTTGCCTACGGGCACCTAACCAGGTATACAGAGATGAACCCTTAAAAACTTTAATAAAGACCTCAGATATAAAATGTTTCTCTTTCCAGTTTGGTTATCACCATTCAAGCTTATGTTTAGTATTTGCAAAAACCATATACTTTTTTTACAACTAAAAAGAAGTCAAAGACAGACCAAGTAAGTTCTAAAAAGAATTTTACTAAACTAGTTAAAAATATATAAAACACAAATTACAGAACTCTTATATCACAAGACATACAAATATTTTAAAAGAACAAGGTTTAAACAGTGCAAATTCCTACATACAGTGCTTAGATTTGACTCTCTTTCTAAATACCCATTTACAAGTGCTCCAAAGATGTTTTCTTTGTCATAGTCTAGTTAAAAATGTGTCTAAGTAAAACAGAGTATTCCTTAACAACTGTATTCAATTATACATCTTGGGACAAACGACCTGGCTGACAAGACAGTAGATACAGTCCAGAGGAGGTTTGAGGAACTAGCACAATTATGTGAGGAGGCAGAAAGATCAGTAACTTTTTCAGAGATACTTCCTGTGCCAAAGGCAAGCACAACAAGAAAGCTGAGAATAGAGGAATTTAACGGATGGCTAAGAACCTGGTGTTGTGCTAAAGGGTATGGGCTGTTGGGGTGGGGAGGGACCTGGGAGGACAGTAGTCTCTATGCCAAGGACAGACTACACCTGAGTGAGGAGGGAAAGAAAGTGCTGAAACAGAGGATGGAGGAGTACATAGAGGAAGTTGGGAATTTAAACTAGGAGTGGGGGGTGGCAGTTGGGGAAGGGATATGCAGAGACCACAGGTTGGGAAACCATATGAGCTTACCCTCCATAACAGTGACAAAGGACAAATGGCAAGTACTATTGGTGATGCCAGGAAAGGAGGGCAGGATGGGAGGGGGGGAAAGGGTGGAAGGAGGTTACCCTTAATGCTAGGAGCCTTGGGAGGAAAACTGCAGAGTTACAGGTTCTCATGGCAGAGGAAGAGGTGGACATTGCAGTCATCACGAAACATGGGCCACCCAATAAAATGACTGGGACCTGTCTGTACCAGGTGACAGATTATCGTAGGGACAGAGTGATTGGGAAGGGGGTGGCACTATATGTGAAAGAAGGACTGAAGTGTGTAAGGGAAGAAGGGGAGAAGGGTAGTACGGAGTCACTTTGGATGCAAATCCAGGATTCCAAGAATAGGATTCTTAGAATGGGAGTCGTGTATAGGCCACCATCTCAGACAGAGGAGTTAGACAGAGAACTAGCGGGACAGATCAGGAGGACCTGCGAGAAGGGTAGTGTGGTGACTGTGGGGGACTTCAACATGCCAGGAGTGGACTGCAGCACCCCACCAACCAGGAACAGAACGGAGCAGGTACTGCTGGATGCCTTCCAGGACAGCTTCCTGCTGCAAACGGTCAGTGGACCAACCAGGTTAGGAAATACCCTTGACCTTGTGCTGGCAAATGGGGACTTTGTGAGAGAACTTACAATGGAGGAACTGCTGTCAGGGAGTGACCACCACTCAGTATGGCTCACACTGGATATGGGCAAGGAAGGAGTGGAATCTGGCACAATAGTGCTGGACTTCAGGAGGGCCGACTTTGGGAGGATGGGGGAAGTGGTAAAAGGGTACCTGGCCAGAATTCAATCTAGTATGGACACTAACCAGAGGTGGGAGCTCATAAAGCTGGGGATAGTGGAGGCAAACAAAACCTGCTGCAAAACCCAGAGCAAGAAAGCTAGGGCTAAGAAACCAATCTGGTTGAGCAAGGAGGTCATGGAAAAGGTAAGGAGGAAAAGAGCTGCCTTTAGGAAGTACAAGAAAACAGGGAGGAGGCAGGACAGGGAGGAGTACTTGACAGAATCGAAGGAGGTGACAAGGGCAGTAAGGGGAGCCAAAGCATCTATGGAACTCAGGCTGGCACAAGGCATTAAGAAGAGGAGAAGGACTTCTTTAAGTACATCAGGGAGAAAAGGAGCTGTAAGGACCACATAGTAAGGATTAGGAAGGAGGGAGGTTGGGTGGAAGCAGGGTGCGATAAGGCGGAAGCACTAAATGAGTACTTCTGCTCAGTATTTACTAAAGAGAAGAGGGGGGTGACACCCAAGGTGGGAGAAATGGCAGAAGCAGGGGGGAAGTGGTGACAGATGGGGAAATCATGGAGAGCAGAGTTCGAGAGGGTTTGAAGGCACTGAGGGTGGACAAGGCGCCAGGCCCAGATTGCATCCACCCCAGGGTACTGAAGGAGCTGGCAGAGGTCCTTGCAGGACCTTTGGCAGACCTAGTTAATGCCTCACTACATTCGGGGTGTGTACCTCAGGACTGGAGGATGGCTCATGTGGTGCCCCTCCACAAGAGTGGCCCCAAGGATGAACCGAAACTACAGACCAGTGAGCCCTCACATCCATCGTGGGTAAGCTAATGGAGACTATCCTGAAGGAGAGGCTGGTGGCCCTCCTAGAGGCCAAAGGACTACAGGACAGCAGACAGCATGGCTTCATACGTGGCAGATCCTGCCAAACCAACCTGGTGGAGTTCTATGACTGGGTAACTAGGCAACTGGACAGGGGCCATGCAGTAGATGTCCTGTATCTGGACTTCAGTAAGGCATTTGACTCAGTGCCACATGGAAGGCTGGGAAGGAAGTTAGTAGGCACAGGGGCGGGTGCAAAGCTGGTGAGATGGGTAGGAAACTGGCTGCAGGGAAGGCAACAGAGGGTGGTGGTGGGTGGGGCGCTCTCACACCCAAGGGCAGTGACAAGCGGTGTTCCACAGGGCTCAGTGTTGGGACCAGTGTTGTTTGGGATATTCATTGCAGACATACCATGGGACATCAAGAGCAAGATCAGTCTGTTTGCTGATGATACCAAGGTAGGCGTGGTGGATGACCTAGGGGATGGCAGGGGTTGCAGGATGATCTGGCAAAGCTTGAAACCTGGTCAGACACCTGGCAACTGGGCATTAATGCCAAAAAGTGCAAGGTGCTGCATTTTGGGATGAAGAACCCAAGGAGGAGTTACCAGCTAGGGGGAGTGCAGCTAGCCCAGACAGAGGAGGAGAAGGATCTGGGTGTGCTCATTACAGGGTCAATGAACAACTCGGCACAATGTAGGAAGGCAGCTGCAAAGGCCAACAAAATGCTGGGTTGTATTGCAAGGGGTATATCCTCGAGGAGGGAGGAGGTGATTCTGCCACTGTATAGGTCATTAGTTAGACCACACCTGCAGTACTGCGTGCAGTACTGGCGTCCGTATCTGAAGAGGGACATTAAGTTACTGGAGGGGGTGCAGCGCAGAGCGACAAAGATGATCAAGGGGCTGGGGGACTTATCATACGAGAGGAGGTTGAAGGAGTTGAACATGTACTCACTGGAGGAGAGGAGAGGAGAGACAGGGGTGACATGACTAAAACCTTTAAATACATGAAAGGAATAAACAAGACGGGTACAGAGGGGCTGTTCAAAGTAAGGGAGGGAGGGCCACCAGGGGCCATGATATGAGACTGGAGCCGAGGAAGGTTCAGGAGGGAGATGAGGAGACTTTTACAGAGAAGGTGGTGGCTGGGTGGACGTTACCTGCTGATGGGTATGCAGCAGAACAGTGGACTGCTTCAAACGAGGATGGGACAGGACAAGGGGAAAGTTAACGAAGGGAAGGGTGGTAGGGAGGGCAGCTGCAGAATAAGGGGTGCCAGCTGCACATTCGAGCAGACTTGATAGACCTCTAGGCCTTTATCTGCTGGCAAATTTCGTATGTTCGTATTGGCCAACCCCTTTTTGTGTGAGGTCAGCTAGCTCCTCCTCTGTCAGATTATATATAAAAAATACATATATCTTATACAAAAACAGGATGTCTTTTTTTTTTTTTTTTTAAGTATTACATTTTGCAACTTCAACATAATTCATGTCCTTCAAATGACACGTCTTTTGTTCTCATAATAAGCTTCCTCCTTCCAGGACATGAAAGCATCTTTATGGTTTTCGCAGTTCTATGTAATAACCTGGGGTTTTCCTCCAACATCATAAAATGGATATGACATAGCAACTACGGCTGTAATAAACTCAGACAAACAGGATCCTTGATTAAAGCCTTACATATAACACATTGTCTCTAAAAACTGAGTGTGTGTGAACTCGCATACTGTCAGTATTTTCCCATGGCTTTCATCTTTCAGCTGAAACCTGGGGGGGTGAGGTCACTCCTAGAGCATCAGATTTTCAGCAGAGACGGTCAGTGATACATTTTATATTAAAAAAAAATGATACAGCACTCAGAACTGGCTGTCTACGTCACATCCACCACTTTCCTGGAGAAACCCTGCCTTAAAAAATCTCCTCTCAGGAGCCAGGCTGCTAGCTGCATCATCTCTAGGTCTTGGTGTAGAACTGGACCTTGGAAGAGAAGGTCCCCCCGAAGTAGAAGTTGAAATGGGACCTGATGAGCTAAATTCACAAGGTCTGAAAAACATGGCCTTCTTGGCCAGTCTGGGACCATCAGAAGGAAACCTCCTCTTGACTGTCTTATCTTGAGAATTATTTTGGGAAGAAGCAATAGCGGGGGACGACAAGTAAGCCCTGAGAAAACCCATGTCTGGGATAGAGCATCCACCGCTTCAGCCTGAGGACATTGGTACCAGCTGAAGAACCTTAATACCCGAACATTTTCCTTTGACGCAAAAAGGTTAATTTAAGGTTGACTGAATCTTTTGTACAGAAATGTGAACACCTCCAGGTTCAACATCCATTCCCCTAGACAAACTTTCTCCTGACTCAGCCAATTGGCTTGGATCTTCAGCTGCCCTGCCAAATGAACTGCTGAGAGCATGTCAGAAGGTTTTTGCTGCTCACAGAAGCACTTCAGTTGCCCCTGCCAGCATCTCCTTGCTTCTCGTGCCTTCTTGTTTACGTACACCACTGTGGAAGCACAGTCCAACCTTACTTTCACAGCCCTGGATTGCACCCGCTTGCGAAAATAAAGAAGAGCAAGAAACACTGCCCTCATCTCCAATACATTTATCTGTAGCTGCTGCTCTTGGGGGGGGGGGGTTCAGACTCCCTAGACCAGGACCTGGTCCAGGACCACCCCCAGTCTGATAAACTGGTATCGGTCATCAAAATCAGTTCTGCTGGCGCTTCTAAGACAGAACCCTTACCAAGGTTCTCATGACTCTCCCACCAAGCTAGTGACTGCAGAACTGACCACGGTAGTGAGATCAGGGCTTGGTACTCTTCTGATGCTGGGTTTCAAGCCTTCAGCATCCTATTCTGTAGGGGCCACATATGTAATCGGGCCCACAGCACTAGATCTATCGTTGCAGTCAACCTCAAAATCTGGAGTAGTCTGTGCATGGAGACCGACAACTGGCTTCTCAGCCACTGAACCTCTCACCTCAGGGTCTCCTTTCTGGAGGGTGAGAAGAAGACTTTCCCCATATCAATCCAAAACACCACCCCTAAGTGTTTCAACCTCTATGATGGAATCAGGGAGCTCCTCCCCTGACTGATGGCATAAAGTACAGTTATGTAAGAACTTACCGTAACAGTAGATCTTCGAGAGGAGCTCCTGCAGCAGGCTATCACAATTAGGACTATGCCGCAGGCACTAGGACCACACGGAAAAACTTCTGCAGCAATACCGGTGAGGGGACCGCCCGACGCTAGCCCCCGCCTGACATCAGGTCAGGGTACAAGAGGGGCGGACCTAGCTTCCACCTCAGTTCTCCGCCAGTACTCAGCAGAAGGCCTGATAAGAGAAGGAGGCGTAAGCCTACCCTGGCAAGGAAAGAAAATAGACCTGCACACCCGAGGGGAAGGCGGAGGGAATAGTGTTTGCTGCAAGAGCCCCTCTCAAGATCTACTGTTACGGTAAGTTCTTATGTAACTGTACTATCTTACTTCGAGATAGAGCTCTTGCAGCAGGCTATCACAATTAGGACTGAGTCCCAAGCAGTCCCATAGTAAAGAGGTAGCCGACCCAGGGAGGAGGAATATGCTGACTCCAGAGGCCTTCAGGACAAGAGTCCTTGCAAAACCACTAGGCCGAAGCCAGCACGGCGTCTGGAGACGATATCCAAGCTGTAATGCTTGACAAAGGTATGCACCGAATTCCAAGTCACGGCCGCACAGATGTCCTGAATGGCGACATTCCGCATCGCGGCCAAAGAAGCTGACACTCCCCTGGTGGAGTGACCCCTAACCGGACCTGGCAGGGGTTTACTGTGATGCTCGTAGCAAAACGAAACGCAACGGACTATCCATTTGGAGATAGTCTGCTTGGACACCGGTTGACCCAAGCGTTGTGGCGCAAAAGCCACAAAGAGTTGCTCCGATTTACGGTGTTGAACCGTTCTGTTGAGGTAATACCTCAGGGACCTGTGGACATCCAATGTGTGGAGGACAGCCTCCCCTCTATTGGAAGGGGAAGGAAAATAAACTGGAAGATCAACCGACTGGTTGAGGGTTAACTCCGAGACCACTTTGGGAAGAAACTTAGGATTAGTTCTGAGGGAAACCCTTTCCCTATGAAAAACCAAACAGGGCTCTTTACACATCAGAGCCTGCACCTCGGAAACTCTTCGAGCAGAAGTAACAGCAACCAGAAAACAAACTTTCCAAGACAGATATCACAGCTCACAACTCGCTGCGGGTTCAAAAGGGGGAAGGGTGAGTTTCTCCAACACAAAAAGGAGGTCCCAGGGTGGGACAGGGTCCCTGATGGGAGGTCTCATGTGAAGAATCCCCCTAAGGAAGGTGCGGGCCACATCTAACTGGGCCAATGCTCTCTCTCCCACGAGAGCATGATAGGCCGAAATCGCCCACATGTGCACCTTGATAGAGGAATAGCTCAGGCCTTTCTCGTACAAGGAGAGGAGATACTGCAAAGCGGAGTTCACAGAGCAGGTGACAGGGTCTAAATGCTGTGGCAAGGCCCAAAGACAGAAACGCTTCCACTTCATAGCGTAAGTGGAGCGAGTAGAGGGCTTCCTTGCGGACGCTAAGACTTCAGCCACTTCCAGAGAAACCCCGTATCGGTTCCTAGCTACGTCTGGAGGAGCTAAGCATGAAGGTGCAGGGATCTGAGATCCGGGTGAACCAGAGACCCCTGGTCCTGGGACAGCAGTTGCGAGCAAATGGGCAGCGGGATTGCAGGTTCCTGGGACAACCGCTGCAGGAGTGGGAACCAAATCTGTCGGGGCCAATTGGGGGCCACAAGAATCATGCGTGCCCCCTCTGCCTGTAGTTTGAGCAGAACCCTCTGGATGAGAAGGAAGGGCGGAAAGGCATAAAGAAACCTCCCTACCCAACAAAGGGATAACGCGTCTGGCCAAAAAACGCCAGGCGCGTGCTCTCGCGAGCAAAACAGTGGCAGTTTGGCGTTGCGTGGTGACGCAAAGAGATCTAGCTCGGGAAGGCCCCACCTTCCGAAGAGTTGATCCGCTACGGATTGAAGCAATTCCCACTCGTGTGCTCTGGCCCACGACCTGCTGAGGTTGTCGGCCAGCTTGTTTAGGATGCCTGGAACGTGCATAGCCGACAGATGAATGCCCCGTTTCAGCGCCCAGTACCAGACTCTCATCGCCTCCCGGCAAAGAGGATAGGAATGGGTGCCTCCTTGCTTGTTGATGTAAAAGACGACCGCCATGTTGTCCGTCTGAACGAGAAGAGAGCCAGGTACCAGGTCCTCTTGAAACGCCTGAAGAGCGTAGAGGACCGCTCGCATTTCCAGTACATTGATGTGGAGGGACCGTTCCTCGGGTGACCAAACCCCTTACGTTTGATGAACACCCAGATGAGCCCCCCAACCCAGAGCTGATGCATCCGTCGTTAGAGTCTGACCTAGAGGCTCCGGACGAAAGCTGACCCCTCTCTCCAGATTGCTGGGGTCCAACCACCAAAGCAACGTTCTCCTGACTGGCTCCGAGATCCTGACTAAAGCGTCCAGGTCGTCGTAGCATTGATCCCACTGCACCCTGAGCATCCATTGTGGGATTTTCATGTGGAGGCGGGCCAAGGGTGTCACTGGGATGGCCGCCGCCATATGCCCCAATAGACTGAGGAAGTTCCGAGCCGGAACTCGAGGCGCTATGGATATCCGTTCCGCCAAATTTCGCAGGCGAATTCCCCTGTCCTGTGGGAGAAAAGCCATGCCCTGGACTGAGTCCAGAGACGCTCCAGTGAAGGCGAGGGTTTGGCTGGGCTCTGGGGAGGACTTTTTCAAATTCAGGGTGATCCCCAGCTCTCGGAATAGAGTATAGGCATCTCTGAGAGAGCGTAAGAGGCCGTCCCTTCATGGGGCCGTGAGAAGCCAGTCGTCAAGGTAAGGGAAAACATAATGGCCTGATCGCCTTAGAGCCGCAGCCACCACTGCTAGGCATTTGGTGAAGACTTGCGGAGCAGAAGAGAGGCCAAACGGGAGCACTGATAATGCTCCCCTAGGAAGTGGAACCTCAAAAACTTCCTGTGGGGAGGAAAGACCCCAATATGCATGTATGCATCCTGCATGTCGAGAGAACAGAGCCAATCCCCTTGATGCAGCAGAGGAAGGAGACCCTGAAGAGTCACCATCCTGAACTTTTTGTACTCTATAAAGAGATTTAAAGGATCCAGAATGGGACGAAGGTCCCCCGGCTTTTTTGGGATCAGAAAAAAGTGGGAGTAGAACCCCTGATCCCACTGCTCCATGGGAACTCTTTCTATTGCTCTCTTTTTCAAGAGGGCCTGAATTTCTCCTTCCAAGAGTGGAATGTGAGAAGGAGGATAATGGGAGAGCTTTGGTGGAGTACGTGGAGGGAACTCTGAACTCCAACATGTGTCCTCTCCGAATAACGTCCAAGACCCATTGATCTGTGGTAATAGAGCTCCACCCTTCGAGATGAAGGAAGCTGCCCCAACCGGCTCCCCCTGGACGTCTGACCATGGGTGGGGGCGAAGGAGTCATTGGGCAGAACCGGGGGTAGGGAGAGAGGCCTGGGAGGACTTGGGCCCACGGGCAGAAGGTCCACCAGACTGCTGGTTTCCGGATCTCCGGCGGAAGCCACCTCTCTGCCCCTGCTGGGAACCTCGGGCTGAAGTCTGATTGCCTGAGGACTTGCGAAAAAGCCGATGGCGATGGGGGCGTTGCTGGTCGCCACGGTACAACTGGCGGACCGACCAGATCGACTTACCTGATTCTTGGAGACGGGAGATCAAGGCCTCCGTCTCCTGCCCAAACAAAATGGCACCCTGGAACGGCAGGTCCCCGATACCGGACTGCAGATCCTGGTGAAAGCACAAAAGCCTCAACCAGGCATGGTGCCGAAGACAAACCCCAGAGGCGGCTGCTCTGGCTGCCGTATCAGCAGTATCATACGAGGCCCTCAGAACATGAGAGCCTACGTCTGAGCCCGACTGTAAGAGGGCCAGGAGCTCAGTCTTCTTGTTGGAGTCTGGTATGGCCTGTGCCAGCTCAAGACCCCGTTCCCACAACGCATTCTGGTACTGCACCATATGCGTGAGGAAATTCAGGGATCGAATGGAGCAGGTGGAAGCAGCGTAAACTTTCTTGCCCACCTGATCCAGGTAACGGGACTCCAAGTCAGGAGGCCGGAAGCTGAGGTGCCGCGGCTGTCGAAACTTGTCATGAGCAGCCGTGATCACAGTGGAATCTGCCTGAGGGTGTTCCGCCAAGAAGGGTTCAGCCCTCGGAGGCTTGTAGAGCCTGTGCGACTTTTTGGAAACCGCCGGGATGGAGGCTGGGTGCAGCCAGGTGGATTTAGTCAGGTCCTGAAAAGTATCCACCAAAGGAGGAATGACCAAAGGTTTTGGCTCCTTCTGCCTCAGGTATTTGGCCAATCTCCCGCGTTCTGGGTCCAGGTCTTCCGTGTCCCACTCATTGGAAGCCTGGATATGCCTCATGACGTCCATGAACATGGGATCGTCTGGAGGCGAGCGAGGCATGTCCTTCTCCTCAGGGGAGCGCTTGAAGCTGAGGGAAGATGAAGAGGATGATGAGGAAGAGGAGGACCGACTATCCAACTTAGAGTAGTCTGGTTCTGCCTCATGTCCATGCCTACGCTGACGTCGGTATGCAGGGGACCGACGACGGTCCGAAGACCGGCGACGGTCCCTGGACCGACGACAGAGCGATGACCGACGTTGGTCAGGAGACCGACGCCGGGAACCATCCCGCTGAGCGCGAGAAGGGTTCCGGGAACGAGACTGGGACCGACGTCGGTCAGTCAAAACCATAGAGCGACGTCGGTGGTCCTCAGATCGAGAGCGGGAACAAGCCCTAGACAGGGGCGAAAAATGGCGCTCCGGGGACCTCAACAGAGAGGTCTCGCCCTCTGGCTGTGGTTCACCCGCAGGATCCGGTACTGGTGTCTGGGCCGGCGACGGGGTGGTACGCTTGTGAACCTGCCCCCACCAAAACGAAAAAAGCTGTTTGAGCTCATCCGGGGAGAATATTTCAGCCGCCCGCTGCGGGAAAGAAGACTCCTGAGCGGCGGGTTGCGACGGAGAGCTCTCCTGAGGGCCCAGGGGGGAGGAGGATTGGGCGACGGGGACGTTGGCAGGACAACGACCGACCCTGGGTCCTTAGCCCCTTCAACCGGCGTCGGTACCGCGACCGACGACAGGGTGACGACAGGTGACGCCGGAGAGTCCTTAAGCTCCGGAGGTGCACCTTTAGCAGGCGGCGCCGGCCGGGGTCGGTAGGGCCAAGCAGGTACCGCCATGGACTTGGTGATGACTCTGAGCGAGTCACCGCTTGGCCGGGTTGCTCAAGGGCTGGCCTTTAGTCTGAGACGCAGCGCGCACTCACCGAGCCCCAGGACAGGCCTTCTTCGGGGAAGGTCGCGACCGCTAGCAGGACCGGGACTGGTGCCGGGACCGACTGCGCTCTTTGCTATGTCGCTTTTTCTCCTTCTTATTCCCCTCGGATGAATGCAGGTCCATCTTCTTCTCGAAGAGGTAGGCCTTCAGGCGTCGGATGCGAGTCCGGCTTGTAAAAGCCTGGCAGTCGGCGCAATTAGCAGTGTCGTGGTCCGGGCCGAGGCAGAAAACGCACCACCGGTGACCGTCTTTGGCGGGAATTTGCCGGTCGCACTCGCACTTATTAAGGTGTTCGGGAGAAACAGACGCCCGGGAAGACATCGAACCCGCGTGAAGGAAAAATCAGACTGACGTCGGTACCCACGGTGGTAAACACCGAGGCAAAGTACGTCGGACGCGGGAAAACCGAGCCGAACAGCGGAAACTGTACAGGCGTCAGTCGCGGTGAAGAAAAACGGTAAAAACCATTGAAAAAACTTGCTTGAAGTATCCTTTTCTCACTGGTGAATCGCAGGCAGCTGCTATTCACGTGCGTGGTACGCGGCAGGAAAGAACTGAGGTGGAGCTGGGTCCGCCCCCTCTTGTACCCTGACCGACGTTGGGGTGGGGCCGGTGTCGAGGGCAGTCCCCCGCTGGTACTGCTGGCAGAAGTTTTTCCGTGTGGTCCTAGTGCCTGCGCCATAGTCCTATTTGTGACAGCCTGCTGCAAGAGCTCTAACTCGAAGTAAGATCCATGTATTTCCAGCACCTCCAGGGTCCTTGACACTGACCTTTCTATCATTTGAGCAATTGTCACCCGGTTGAGTAAATCATCCACGTAGGAATATACATGATGTCCCTCCTCCTCAGTTGTGCCACTAAGATGACCAGGACCTTTGAAAATACCCTGGGCGCTGTCGCCAGACAGAAGGGAAGCAACTGGTACTGAAAATGCTGTCCCTGAATCATGAACCTCAGGAACTTCTGGTGTGACTGGCAAATGGGGATAGGCATCCTTCAGATCTACATATGCTAAATAATCCCCAGGTTGGAAAGCCCACATGACTGGCCATAAGGACGTGATCCTGAACGTGGTGTGACACATAAACTTGTTTAAGTGCTTCAGGTCCAGAATCCGCTGGACCCCATCCCCTGACTTCTTCCGGGCCACCACAAAATAAACTGAGTAACAATCCAGACTCTCCTTGCTTGGGGACACTGGGACAACTGCCCTGATCTGTGGCAAGTGATCTAAGGTCTGGGTCACTGCCTGCCTTTTCACTGGATTTTGGGGCAAAGGGGATAGCACAGAAAATGACCTCTTGTGGGTACTGTTGCAAACTCTGTGGCTTAACCCAGAGCCAGGATTTCCAGTACCCACACGGCTGACATTATATGGGTCCACTGTTGGCATAAAATACTGCAGTCTTCCATCAAGGGAAGGGGGGCACAGACAGGACCACGTACCTTCACTGCGAGTTACTCCTCTTCGACCTCCACCTCCATTATGTCTGCAGGCGAATGATCCTTGGATTACTACGCTCCTTAAAACCAGAATAGGGTCCCCTATTTCTCTGGATTCCGAAAGGGACAAAAAACACCCTTGGGCCGCTGATGTGCACCCTCTCACCCTTCTGGTGTTGAGTTTGCCTTCTCCTGCATGGACACCAGCAGCTGTCCCTTCTCACCCTGGACATTCTTTGGGATGCTGTCCAGGCCGCAGCTAAATAAGAGCCCTTTTTCAAAGGAAAGGTTAAACAACCTTGACTGTGACGCCTGGTCTGCGACCCAATGCCTGAACCAGACACCCTGCATTGCATTCACAATATGATAAGCAGAGTGTGCTGACATCCATTAACTGTCCACTGTGGCATCCACCAGGCAGTCCCACCCTGCTTCACAGTTGCACAAACCTATCATTAAAAAACAAAACAAAAATAACAACACAAAAAAAACTGTAGACAGAAGTAGTTCTGAGAGAACTCTCCTGTGCTGTCTTTCCCCTCTGGTGGCACAGCAAACTGGGGAATTGGTGATCTCGGAATGTTCAAGTGCCCAAAGTTTTATGCTGACGACTGCTTTGGGCATTGCTACTATCCACTTGGGGTGTTCATTAACTCCTCATTGACAACATGAAGTGATACAGAAACAGTCTCAGTTTGACGTTCTTCCAGGAGGCAAAGAGATCCATAGGAGGTGTGCCCCACAAGGAGCACAGGTTGGTTCACCACCTCCTGATTCAGAGACAATTCATGTGACATCTCTCCTACCCAGCAGAGAGGATCTGCCGGCTGACTGTGACCTCCCATGAAATGGATCGCCAGGACATCTGCAACCAAGCTGCACACCTGGGTCCAAGTGTGGAGGGCCTTCTGATATAAGGGAATGGAGTGTGTTCCACCCTGCCTGTTCAGGCAGAACATGGTCACGGTATTGCCTGTCTGGAACTGCATGACTTGACCCCAGACTAGAGCAGCAACTTATATCTTAGCTAGCCACAGTGCACAGAGCTCCAGCAGGTTTATGTGGCAATGGAACTCCCCAGTGACCCTAACCCATAGGATCTGTGGTCTCCTAGATATGCTCCCCGTCCCACTACAGATGCATCTGTCATGAGCAGGATGATCAGCTCTGGGTGGATAAACAGGATTCTTTCCTCCAGATGCTCTGGGATCAGCAACCACTGGATGCATCCCACATCAGCTGGGTCACTGTGACTGGCTGGTTCCAGTGGTCTAGGCGCTGCGAACACTGAAGGCCCAAATCCCACTGCAGGTGGCACATCCTCCAGGGTGCCCAATGGACCATGCTGGTGCAGGCCACAATGTACCCCAGCAGCTGCAGAAAATCCCAGGCAAGGCACGAGAGCCCAACCTGAAATGATCTGGCACAGGAGGTAAGATACGGGCAAAGGATGTATGATCCAGTGTCTGGTCTGCAGAGAGGTAGGCCTTGGCTGGCAGGGAGTCTAGTTCTGTCGCGATGAACTTCATCACCTGTGAGAATACCAGCTTGGACTTGTCTGGGTTGACCAGGAGGCCCAAGTCTTGGCATGTCTGGAGAACCAGATCTCTGAACCTCTCAATGACCTTTTTGGAGGGCCCGGCTAGCAGCCAATCATCCAGGTAGGGCTACACCCCGATACCTTGGTACTGCAGGACATCTGCCATCACTGCAATGCACTTAAAATCCCTGAAAGAAGGAATGACATGCCCTGGAACTGGTACAGTACCCCTTCCGTGTACGGAACCGGAAGTACTGACATTGGGACGGATGGACTGGGATGTGGAAGAACGCATCCTGAAGTCCAAGGAGCAAAACGACATGAACTACTCTAGAGACGAAATGATCTGATTCAGAGTGACCAACCAGAACTTGCACATCCACATGACTTGGTTCAGATCATGCAGATCCAGTATGGTGTGCCAGCTCCCCCAACTCCCCCGTTTCAAAACCAGGAATTACCTGGACACGTACCCTTGACTGGCCAATGTGTCCGGGACACAGGTTATGGCTCCTTTTACAAGGAGGCGACAACATGTCCTGTGACACCCTGGAGTCTGAGGAGCATGGAATCTATAAGGTGGGGAGAGCATTGAAGTCCAGAGGCAGCCCTCTGCCTACCCCAGTTGTCCATTGTGACAGTGGACCAATGTGGCAAGATGTGACTTAATCAACCCCTGACCAGAAGTGCAGACAGGGACAGGGTGGGTGAAGGGATGACACCCCCCCAACTTGTGACTGGACAGCTTCTGCATAGGTCCTGGCTGCAGAGGCCAGAGGGGCACCACTACCCCTGTTCCCACCTCTTTTTGGGGCCTTGGTCTCTAAACTTAGGTTTTGGGTGCCAGGCCTGGTACTGCTCCATTGGGGCTACTGCTGCCCAGGAGGCCGTAGCTGAAAGGGCTGATGCGAAAAAGCCTTTTTCTTAGGGTTTAGTTTTGGGTCCTTCTTGGACAATGCCACAGAGTCAAGGATGGCACTGGACTTCTCTGTGCAGGTGAGAAGTCTCTGCACCCCAGGACCAAAGAGGTCAGTGAGCTGGAAAAGGACATCGACCAGCTTGTGCAGGGTGTCCACCATAAAGGTGGACAGATGCAGTTAGATCTTGCGACACATGGAGACGGCCACTGCCATGGCACGGGTGCGAGTTGCCCATGTCCAAGGCCATTT
The DNA here is from genome assembly GCA_016271365.2 of Neoceratodus forsteri. Taxonomy (NCBI): domain Eukaryota; kingdom Metazoa; phylum Chordata; order Ceratodontiformes; family Ceratodontidae; genus Neoceratodus; species Neoceratodus forsteri. The sequence goes on from CM028131.1 coordinate 1,519,739,985, forward strand.
GGAGCTGGTATTTAGCCAGCGATTGACCCAGGTCTTGGATGACCTGCACAGCCAACTGCTGGTCCACAGTGAGGTGAGGGATAATTTCATAGAGGACTGCCATCAGGGAGTGCCCAAAGTTGGCTATCATAATGGCGTAGCTCCTCTGGCAGGCCCAAAGATGCAACAGTGTAGACCTTTTAAGTGGCGTGGTCTATCTTCCTGGACACCTTGTCCATGTCCCCCTAGCTTCCGGATATGCATGAGGCGGAGTCAGAAACCAACCCTTCGGCTGAAGGGTGGTCTGAGAACCCAGAAGGGACTCATTGGGGACTGCATACTACAGGCCATGCAGGCAGTTGGTGCCGGGCAGGATGCTGGACACTGCCAAAGCTCCAAGGCCGGCCCCAATATGACCTCAGCCATGGGAAAGGCAATGCAAGGTGATTAGTCCCTGCCCAAAATGCCCATGAAAGGGTACTTGACTCTTTTCAGGATTTGCTCTAAAGGGACATACTGTACATGGACTCTGGTATTAACTGGATGAGACCTCTGAAAGATATGGCCTTTGGTAGGTGGTCAGTTCCTTGACGATGCGAGTCCCAGAGGGTGCCATGGATGATTGGTCAGAGTTGTCCGAGAACTCCTCAAAGACAGCCCTCATCGTTTCTTGCCATGGACCACCCGAATATTCTCAAATTGGATGACCTCCACTGACAATCAATGTAGCAAGCCGGTTACTAACTAAGCCTCCTTGGTCAGAGCACCCTCATTTGGCTGTGACGGTGGCGGTTCCACCCGAACGGGTGTTGAAGCAGTTACTGGAAGGCCCTGAGATGTGGGGACCCACAAGGGCCAGGTGACTGAAGGTCCAGGGATAGAGGCCTACCTCGCTCCATGATAGCCCACTGTTGACATAGAAGCTCTTTGTAACACTGGCCCATATTTCAATGGTGCCTCTCCTCAACCCAAGATGAGGAGGTCGAGGAGCATTAACGGCAGTGCTTTTCGGTCAAGTGGGATCGAGAGCGAGAATGCCTCGATCGAGACTTTGACCTGGACCGTGACTGCACTATCGACAACAAGAAGAGACTTCCGTCAGTTTGTGGTACACCACATGCCCTGCCACATTAACAAGGACAGGCTAGGAAGGCTTGATTGCCAGTGGAGGTCGCTCAAGAGATGAACCGATTAGGGACACCAACTGGTCCACATCCTCCTGAGTGAAGATTGGGAGCATCGGGGTCGGTGAGATTGACTCCTTGATCTCATCCAGTAGCTGGTTGACAGGCTCAAGGAAGATATCCATTGCCTGTTCGGCAGGAGTCGAGGCTGACAAGCCCGACAGGGGTACTAAGGAGTTCCTGACCTTTCCTTCAACTGAAGAGGTCTCAACCAGAGTCAGTCAGGCAAATCCAGGGATCTGGAGCACCTCGATCGCTTCCGGTCCCACAATGGTGCCTGTGTTTCTAATTACAGTAGGCAGGGCTCCCCACCATGATCTGGAGGGCCATGCACATTTCATGGAAGCCTTCTGTGAATGACCCTCTGATGCTTGCTCCCGGCTGGGAGCAGCACAGAGTCCAAGAAGGTGCTTGCAGAGTGACGGCCCTGTTTCCTCCTCAGGGGGCGAAAGCTGCAAAGCAGACAGAGCAGCCACTGAGGCCTTCTTATGGCACTTACGGAAGTCCTTCAGATCCCGTTCTGAAGGCCGTCAGAATCCAGGACATCAAAAGGCAGCGACCACACCCAGCCATGTTGTGCTGCCTGCCCAGACAGTACAGGCACGTGTCATGTGGGCTGGTGACCGACATCTTCTGCCAGCACTGAATGCAGAACTTGAACCCCAGCTTCCATTGCTCCATCCTCATCAACACCATGGAGTTGAAGGGGCTGATGAAATAAATTGCAAAAATTTCAAAAACTTTGAATAAAGGTTTGCCTATGCACACTAACTTCTAAGCGACAGCCGTGAAGGAGGTGACCTGTTCTTCCAGCTGAAAGAAAGATCTGATGTTACAGGGCAGTATTGGGCAATCTGATGTCACAGGGCAGTATCAGGGATATACTGTCCAGGTGGTAGGAGGAGCTTCGTTTCATGACACCTGATGAATAGGGACTTCCAGTGGAACTGCTAGAGTGTCGATAGGGAACTGTATCACACACCTAGAAACAAAGTTTTTTTTTATGTAATGAAATTAAACTGATACAAAAAGAAACTCTAATGGTGAACACTAAAAGCTGAAGAACTGAACACTGTTGTCATACAGATGTGATGTTCTGACTCCTGAAGGGTGGGCAAGCGATGATGTCACTGATGTGCACTTGATGGCAGAAAAAAAGGAACTGAGGCGGCTGATGGCTGCCACAGTGGTAAACCAGCAGCCGTGTGTGCTGATACCAGACGATGGGCATGCATGCCGCCAGCCCTCTGAAAAGTTCTGGCTCCTGCTGCATCCTAAGTCCTGGTTTTGTGCAAATTTCCTCAGTAATAAAATAATAGGAAGAAGAAATCTAATGAATATATATGAAATATAAGCTAATATGTCTACATATTCTGGTTTTCAAATTTTTCCCTGAGGTGTCAACAGCTCTTTAAAGGAGGTGCAGTACCCTATTCGTATTCCTTGATTACTGACTTACAGGTGAGATATGACTCAAGGGTTGGAAGGAGCAATATGCAGGCCTTCTTAGCAGGGACTGACAAATTTCAAAATAAAGTACTTGTCCAGGACAACTGGCCTTACCAAAAATGGTAGTCCCATTGTTGGGAGTGGTAGTCCATGGGCAGAAGGCTATATTTTGAGGAAAATTACAGAGACTTAATGTAGCAATAAAATACTTGGTGTAGGGATTGTATTATTAATACTAGGCAGATACAGAACATTAGGAAACAGGAAAAATAATTTATGAATGAAATGTTTTAATATATTCTTTTCCCCGTTTCCTTCTCTCTCGCTCACCATACTACACAACCCATCCCACACCCTTTTCCAGAGATAGCAGTGAAGTAAATAGGTTTTTATATCGTATATATTTATTTTCAATAATTTTGTTTTCAATTTTCAACTTTGCTGTATTCTATATGGTCGAATTGATCAGACATGACCCTACAGCCTGACCCTCTGACCAAAGATCTCCTCATCCCCTCCTCTTAAAGTCACTTTTCTTTTCCTTTTTACATTAAATCGGTTTGTGCTTGCTTCTTTTTTTAAGTTCTGTTACTAGGTGTCACTGAGGACAGACCAAAATAAAGGTAGAGATCTGCTCCCTAAATGCACCTTTCTGGCTTCAAAATTTAACTAGTTACTTAAGTAGTGCTGTCCGAGACAAGTCTGCTCTCTACATGTCTACCCACTGACAAGCCGTCTTCACATGTACCACTTCCAGAGTGACTTTCCACCTGCGGACAGCTCAGCACCACGATCAACTGCCATGAAGCTGGCGAAATACCCTTGAGTTACAGGCAGTCTAGTCTGCAATATGCAGAATGCTCTGTCACTCCAAGTAGCGCGGCCGCTACGATGGCTGGGTGGGAGGTACTGGGAAGGCTGAGACACTGTCTAGACCATGCTCGCTGCCAGCGCTGCTCCAGAATGGCAGCTCCCTGAAAAACATGTGGTGCATTTCTTCTCCGGCTTGTCGCTCATGTGAACTCCGTGGCAGCAAGCAACCAGACTCCCTACCTGACGACACCTAGTGGCAACAACTGAACACTGCAGGACCTGTAGACAGACACAAAAATAAACAACAAAAAAAAAAACAGCCTAAATTAATTTGGTTGTCCGTGGGACAACCTCTGGCTCAGTTGATGCTTGCCCCTGTCAGTAGACTGGTAGCCCAGGACAAGGGAATACTAGATTTGTCGATCCCTGCTTCCTAGGACACTAATGACATTTTCAAGTGGACTGAGGTTAATGAAATGGTGATGAACTCCTTTATAACTAAGATGATACGAAAGTTAAGTACTCACTGTAATTTTTTATCTTCCAGAATATCTTGACCAATTATTCCTACCTATGTGTCCGTGCTGGAGGCACTAGGACCCAGGGGGAGCAAAGTCTTTTGCATTCTTCAGCTTAGGGGACCAAAGTCAGTGATGGCGCTGTCCACAAGGCAGATGCATTGACACGGTACTCTTGGGCTGGCCTGCAACTGATGCCAGCCCCCCCCACCCCATCTTCTCCGATTCTGCTTGCCAGGAGAGAAACAAGTGGGAGAGAAAGAGAGAGCACGAGGGACTAAGAGAACCAGCCCAAAGGGATAGGAAAAGGATATAGGACATAAAAATCTTAAAAAGAATAATACCCGACTACCAACTTATAGAAAACTGAGAATTGGGCCTGAGGCATAAAGTAGAAGGTAAAAGAAAGGAGCCAGAGCCTACTAGCCACCTAAGAGGAAGGCAGAAAGGCAGCAGCCCTGGTAAAGGGTGCTGCCTGGATAAGAAAGACCAGAGGAAAACTTCAGAAAGGGATTAAAAAAGAAGATCTTGTACCGCAGCACAAGAACAGGAGGAGTTAAAAAAGAAAGGAAAGAGGTCCTTTTGCCACTCCTGCAAGGGGTTCCGTGTCAAATTCCCTGTGGGAGTACTTGAAACTGTCCTCGTGTGTGGGTGTGCCGAGCCACACTAACCAGGTCTCCAAATTGGTCCCATCCGAGTCACTGCCTACTGTGCTTTAACTCTGGGAAACAAGTGATTGATCACCATCTGCTTATGAATTATGTGGCCCTGGTAAATAGGGTCACTCACACAATGTAATTACCATTGAATGTCTTATTCTAGTTATTCTGCATATGCATATTTTACCTATTACTGCTCACTGTGGACTATGTTCATCTTGCTCCCTTGATACTCCGTACATTGCCCCTCTTGTTGTTATGTACCTTGTTTGAACCTGTATTTTCACCGTAGTCTCCCGCGTCGTACCTGAAAATAGGCATACAGCTTGTCTAGTGTACCTACCTGGTCAACAAAAGCGAAATAAATAAATAAATCAGCGAGGGAATTTTAGCGACTACAATTTCAGCGACGACAGTACGGTGATTACAATTACGGCGCCAGGTACACATGGGCGAACACCGTTATGGCGACAGTTTTTAAAATGCTTCTTTTGTGGGGGGCTGTGTCCCCCACACCCACACCCTACTTATTAAAATTACCAACCCCGAGGACACAGCACCTCGGGGGGGTTACCTTTGCTACTGTATTGGTGCTTGCCCATCTTTCCGGGCGCTGTAATTTCATTCAATGACACTGCCATGACCGAAATTATGCTTGCTAAAATTCCTTCATTGAATTGATGTGCTACCCTCCCCAAGGTAGAGAAACAGAAGAGCTAGGAACAAGGATGTTCTCAATGTCCTGCCCTCCAGACTAAAGGCCTAGGCAGCCACAACAGTTAGGACATGCTGGCAGAGCTACAAGGCAATGAGACAGAACTGCCCAATTCCACAGGGTTGAGGAGCGAAGGGCGAGCATGTCAATTCAGGATAACCAGCTATTAAAACTAAAGGCAAAGAGGAGAACAAAGAAGAAGAGGGAATCAAAATTCCATTAAAGAATTTTTTTTTTTTGCTCAGAAAGGGCTGGAACCACAAAAATGGGGTCTTTCTCCCTTATCCCCCCCCCTTTAAAAAAAAATAAAAATAAAAAACATATGGGGGCTATGCAGAGTAGAGGAAAATCCTTAAAACTGTGAAAGGGAGCAGCAAGAGGACAGGAAGAAAAGGACACAGGGTGAGCTGCCCAGAGGCTCTGGCTCCTATCTGAGTGGGCATGGTGGGCAGGTATGGTAATAATAAATGGTGAAGATATTCTGCAATATCAATAATTACAGTGAGTACATAATTTTCATATCTTCCAAGAATCAATCTTCACCTTTTATTTCCATCTATAGGCCAGAATACCAAGCTTTTCACCAAAACAAGGTGGAGCTGGCTCACCCTTAGGGAAATGGTTATTCCCTCAGCCCTCTGTGGGGGTTAATCACAAAAGGGCAGGTACTTCTCACTGTTCCAGCAGGACCAGGGACAGGCGGAAGCTCCCATGGCCTGGGAGCAGGAAGGTGTCCGGACAGCTCATGCTTGACCCTGCAGAAAAAAACTGAATCCCCTGGAATCATAAGCTGAGCACTCTACGCCAGGTCAGGGGTGCCAACGGGGAAAGGTGAAGCCATGCCATCAGCCGAATGCAGACTGAGGTTCCCACCAGCCTGGAAGCTACCTTGTTGGTGTCATAAGACACCCCTGCTTTGTGCCTTGCCAGCCCAAGACCCTGGGCAGGAAGGTGAATGGCTTGCCTGGTTGCCTCGCTGTCTGGCAGTGATGCTAGCAGCTGACTTAGCATTGTCAACAGATGCCTGCCATAGGCCGCCTGATGTGCTGAAATGCACATCATGGTGTGTGCTGCTGAGAAAACCCATCTGCACCAGACATCAAAGTCTGAGGAGTCAGAGTTAGGTGGGTGTTCATGCACTGGGCGCGATGCCACAGGGGGTTTCCAGGAGCAGGATCCCAGAAGAGGGATATGGCATGGCACCTGGAGATACCAAGGGAGCACAATAGCTGCACTGGATGTCCCCCTGGGGCTGGAGAAAGGGCACAGAGACAGATCCAGATGTGCCTGGATGCCTCTGTGAAATGCCGAGGCCACAGAGGGATGACTGCACAGTCTCTGCAGTAATCTCCACGTAATGGCAGTGCCAGGATAGCAGTACTGGGACTAGCAAAATGGTGCAGGCTCAGATCCTGCATCATCTCCCTTAGGAAGTGATGGTATCAGGTACACTCAGCATCAGAGAAGAGGCGAACAGAAGTGTCGTCTTCCTCAGAGGAGGAAGTGGAAGAAGATGATGAGAAGCTGGTGTCAGGAGGCAGTGCTACAGGGACTTCAGGCTAGAAAATGACCTGGGTCTGCCCTAAGCTGGTACTGGGAGAATGCACCGGCCATCGTCCTGAACTGGTTCCAGGGCAGACGCCCAAGAGGACCAAAAATGCCTGGGAGAGGAGGAGAAGGAGGGGGTGGAGAAGTAGGGCCATGGAAGACCAGGCCAGGTCCTCTGCCAGGGCTGCAGGAATGCTCAGAGGACCTCTCTCAGGAGGAGGGCCTGGCAACCCCACCTATCAACGAGTGGCCGACAGCTGCAGACAGATTAGGATGGTGCCCATGGGGGAAGTACCCAGGTGGGGATCTCATGGGGAAGCCTCGATCCCCACCAAGGACAGAGCTAGACAGTTTCAGGGGAGAAAATGGGTCTGAAACGGCACTGCAACTCCTGCTAGTGCTGCCACTTACTCTAGGCAAGAAGTGAGCCGCAGCCCCAGTCTCCAAAGTCCTCCCCTCACCAGAACTGGCTCTGCCACATGGGCTAGAATTGGCACTGTGAATGTACAGACTCCTCCCCCAGCACTGGGAATGACACCAGAAACAGGGTCAGCACCAGAAAAGGCATTGGAACCTGAACTGGCAGCGTGAACAGTGCCAGAAAGGCCTCTGCTGCTGGACCACAGACACTAACTCCTGAGAAGCCCCTGGTCCCGAGCTAGCCCAGTACCAGACCCAGGAAGGTCACCATTCTCGGCAGTGCCCTCCTTAGACCCAAGGTTTCACACCAAACCCCTCTCGCAGGTCATCTGACCTCTCAGGAGAAGACATCCAGACCAAGGGCCAGAGAGGGACCAGCTCCAGAGGCCTTTCCTCTACCATCACTGCAAGCAGCAACAAGAGGAGGCCCAGCCTTATGATCAGCACTGCCTTGCTCACCAGTACTGGCCTAAGCACCAGGAGCCAAGGCGTTGCTGGACCGCAACACCAAGGTGCCTACCAGTGTAGAACCACTGTATAGCTTCCGCCTCACCACCAGGGGCATCCACTGTGCAGAAGGGCAGATGAACTGGAAGGAGTGCTCAGCTGGTCCCCGGGGGATGGAGACTGACTTTCAACCAGGCCTGTCCCCCAGGCTCTTCAATGTCTCAGTGGGGCAAGCACGAGGAGAGACCTGGTCTTCCTCAGTATGTATAAGTACTGGGAAAAGGCTCAGGGGAATAGCCGGGGAGCTTACCTTGGCATCCCTGGTACAATATCTGCCTCTGAAAGTAGGGTGCTTGTGAACCCACTTCAGCATGCAGAGCTTGAGGGCGTGGTAATCCATGGAGAAACAGGCACTACACCTGTCCATGTCATGATCAGCACCGGGTCAGGTCCAATAGGCATTGCGCTGTTCCTGAGTGGCGGTGTGTCCCCCACAGGAGCACTGACGCATTGGGGGGGCCATCCTTCTGCTGCATTTTCTGAGTTTCTTTCAATGCTCATCGAAACCAGACATTGCGCTGTGAGGAAAATAAAAAAAGAAAGTATAGAAAAAGTTTGGCACTGCACTAAGAGTGGAAAGAAAAATTTCTTCATGCTTACCATAATTTCCTTTCCTGTTAGCTCCTACACTGCCAATGGGATTCATTACAAATGGGTGATATGCACCCCTGCTAGGGGAACTGTAATCAGCATAGAATCCTGGGCACCTGAACATTCCGGATAGCAGCAACTCTCCAGTCACTTTTGTCCAAGCAGTGCCTCTAAATATAGAAAAAAAAGATCCGTATAGGTCATATCGTTCATCTTGTCACGACAGCACACATATGAATTGCCTACATAGATAGAACTTTAACCAGAATAACACACAGTAAACAGTTGCCTACCTTATCAGATCAAGTAATAGACGCTCGTCTTCCAATTCTCTAATGGCATGGAAGATCCTTGCAGTACCGGGCCAACTAGAAAAGACTTGTCAAAGGAATTAATGCAAACAGATAACACTGGGAAAAAGGCTGCAAACAGTAAAAGCACTCACCTGTAACAAAGGAGGCACCCTTACTCATCATCAAATTTGAACCTGTTAAATCTGCGTGCTAGTAACCAACTTTTTAATGAGGAATTATTCTTTTCTTTTTTTGCATATCTATATAAACAAGCGCAGCAGGTACACTGTAGAGAGATGTCCAGACAAACTTACAGAGGTTTATTACAAAACAATGAATATCCCAGTGATGGCATACCAGCAATAGTCTCCTACAGGAGCAAGGCTCCCAGGTGGGCCCCATTGACAATATAGAAGTTAACAGAAAAGGAAATTACAGTAAGCATGAAGAAATCTCTTCTTTCTGTAGTACTCCACATTGTCAATGGATTAATTACTAATGGGTTCTAAGCAGTACTCATGAAAAAATGAGTGGGAGAGAATACTGTCCCATATATCAGCTGTGAATGGGAAAGGAATTTACCGGCTAACTGCCGCCTACAAAACTCTGTGACCAAAGGCCACATCAGCAGAACTTAGAACATCCAATCTATAATGCTTGGTGAATGCGTGGATGGAGGACCACATAGCTGCCTTGCACAATTCTAGGACAGATGCCTCGCCTTTCTCAGCCCAGGAGGTGGCCACAGCTCTGGTGGAGTGAACCTTGATGAGAGCCGGAGGCCTCTTCTATTCTGCAACATAAGCTTTGTCAATGCTTGCCCTCACTCACCCTGCCAGGGTGGCCTTAGAGGCCTTTTGTCCTTTTTTGGCTGCTCTGAAAAGAATGACAAATCTGTCCCATTTCCAGAACTCAGTAGTCTGTCTAAAGTATGTCCTAATGGCCCGTCGCAAATCTAACTTGTGCAACTCCTTCTCCTTTGGGAGAGTTGGTTGCGGACAGAAAGATGGGAGACAGATTTCTTGGTTCACATGGAAGGTTGTAGGGACCTTCGGAATGAAAGATGGAACTGTTCTGAGCACCACCTTGTCCTTATGCATGACAAGGTAAGGTTCTTTGTGGGACAAAGCCTGGAGTTCAACAATCCTCCCGGCTGAGCACAAAGCAACTAAAAAAAAAAAACACCTTGTAAGACAGCACATCGAAAGGCTCTTTACAAAAAGCATTCGGGACCAGATTCAGATCCTATGGAGGAACGGGGACCAGAATAGAGGCCGACTCCTGCTGACAGCTCACAGAAAATGAGTAAACTTTCGGTTAGTCCCTAAGGACGATCCTGAGGCTCCAAGGATCAACACCTGACCTCTCAAGATGCTCAAGGCCAAACCTTTCTCCACTCCTTCCTGCAGAAAATCAAAAATCTGCAGAATCGTAGCTTTAGAAGGCTGGATATTTGGTGGTGCATATGTGAGCATAAGTTGCCGATGTGAAATTCTTTCTGGCAGCCATTAGGGTGTTTACTACCTTCTTAGAGAAACCTTGTTTTAGGAGTCTCCTCCTTTCAGGAGCCAGGCCACGAGCTGCACTGCCCCTGGATTTGGATGCAGAATGGGACCTTGGGAGAGAAGGTCCCCCCTGCATTGGAAGGTGAAACAGTGCATGTTGAGCTAGGTTCACTAAGTTCAAGAACCATGGCCTTCTGGGCCACTCCAAAGCTATTAGAAGAAAGCTTCCTCTTGAGTACCTTATTTTGTATATGACCTTGGGGAGGAGCTGCAGAGGAGGGAAGGCATATGCTCTGCTGAAAGTCCATGCTCGTGACAAGGCGTCCACTGCCTCCACCTGTGGACACCAGTAGTACTTAACAATCTGGCTGGAGGTGAAGAGGTTGACCTGTGGATGACTGAATGTTTGACGTAGATGGTCAAACACCTCTGGGTTCAACATCCAGTCCCTTGGATGGACATTTTCGCGGCTAAGCCAATCAGCCTGAATGTTCAACTCCCCAGCCAAGTGAACTGCTGACAGAGAGAGAAGGTTCTCCTCTGCCCACAGCAGGAGACTGGTGGCTTCTTTTTAGAATCTCTCTGCTCTTTGTGCCCCCTTGATTGTTTATGTATGTCACAGTGACAGCATTGTCTGGCCTTATTTTCACAGCTTTTGACTGCACCCGATTTTAAAAATGAAGGACAGCGAGGTACACAGCCCTCATCTATAGATCCTGCGCTGACCAAGTCCCCTGAATGGGAATGTGGTCCAGCACTGCCTCCCAACCTGACAGGCTGGCATCGGTTGCCAGAATAAACTCTGGGGGGGGGGGGACTTCCAAGGAAGAACCCTTGCTCAGATTCTCCAAACTCACCCACCAACTCAGAGACTGCTGCAGGACTGGTGAAACTGGAATCCTGTTCTGACAGTCCTCCAAGGTTGGATACCAGGCCAACAGCAACTCAATCTGTGGGGGCCGAATGTGAAAGTGAGCCCACGGGACCAGTTTCTGTTGTTGCCGTCTTAAGGTCCAGAATCTGCAGAAGGCTGTGAGCTGAAGCAGACGACTGTCTCCTCAGCCAGTGAACCTCTCTCAGCAGGGTTCCCTTCCTGGCTGGCAAGAGGAAGACCTTCCCCTCATCCATCCTGAGCACTGCTCCTAGGTGCTCTAGGGTCTGTGACATCACAAGAGAGCTTTTCTCCTGATTCACCACCCAGCCGTGGGACTCCAAAACTTTCAAGAGTCCTGGTCACTGACTTCCTTGCCAATGGCGCACATGGCAGCTGAATGAGCATATTGTCCAGGTAAGGATAGACATGATATCCCTCCTGTCAGATTTGAGCTACCAGGACTATGAGAACCTTCGAGAAAACCCTGGGGGGGGGGGGGATGTTGCCAGCCCAAATGGGAGTGCCTTATACTGGAAGTGCTGTCCCAGGACTGTGAACCTGAGGAAACTCTGATGAGACTGCTGGATGGGAATGTGGAGACACATCCCTCAGATTTATGCATGCTAGGCAATTACCAGGTTGGACTGCCCAGATGACTGAATGTAAGGACTCCATCTTCAAGGTCGTGTGGTGAACAAACTTGTTCAGGTGTTTTCAGATCCAGAATAGGCCTAAAACACCCCCAGCTTCTTGGGAACTACAAAATAAATCAAGTAAAATCCCAGGCACTGTTTGCTGGGAGGTTCCGGAACAATCGCTCAAATCTGTGTGAGGTAGTCCAGTGTCTGCAACACTGCTTGCCTCTTGACAGGGTCCTTTGGTACCGGGGACAGCAGAAAAGAAAAAATTACTCACCGTAGTAATCTTGTTTCTTCCAAGGTATTCTTCAATATCATTAACTCTAGCAGTCAGCCTCCTGGATTGCACTGCCCTGGAGACGAATGGAACCTTATACAAATACTGGAATCTATTGACATGTGCCACCATTCAAACCTGCTGCCCTCCTAACTGTTGCATTCTAAGATGCTCAGATTTCATTGAAGCCTGCAATAAGGTCCTTTGACTATACTATCCTAATAGCTGACAACAATACTGATAAATGATTCAATTATTACCCCCAATTTTCACCCGAAGCTAATGGCAATGCCCAAAAAAGGCTAACAACAAGAACAACAGGGCCACCTGGTTTAAAGTTAACTGCAACAGTGTAAGACCTACAGATCAAAAAGAGTACCAGCTGTACTGCAGAGGCTAACTGGTACTGGAAGGGGAGGTAGGGTCACGTGGGAGAATTAATGACGTTGAAGAATACCTTGGAAGAAACAAGATTACTACAGTGAGTAGTTTTTTCTTTTAACCCCAGGGATTCTTCAGTATCATTAACTCTAGCAGACTGTGAAGCAGTACCTTTGGAGGTGGACTCAGAACCCTATTTAGGGAACAAGCTCTGCAGCACTGCTGTGCCAATCTTGGCATCACTCCTGGACTGACTGTCCAAACTGTAGTGCTTTGTCAAAGTGTGTATTGTTCTCCATGTAGCTGCTTTACAGATTTCCACCAAGGGAATATCCCTGGCTGCTGCTATTGTAGCAGCTATGCCCCATGTGGAATGTGCCCTCAGGCCTACAGGGGGCTCCATGCCAGCTTTATTATAACAGAATTGGATGCATGCCACTATACAGCATGCAACTGTCCTTTTTGAAGCTGGCTTTCCTTTTCTCACATCACCATAGATCAGGAACCACTGCTGTCTGTCCTGCCTATGGGCCTTGGTGTGCTCGATATATATATATTTTTAAAACTTTGTATTTATCATTTTAGATAAATAAAACAGGTTACTCACCTGTAACAGTAGTTCTAGGAGTGGTATATGTCATTCATCCACACTCTTTGGAATGTCCCTTTCCCCTTTAAGATTAGCCGGAAGTCTTCAAGCTGGCTTCTCCCACCCAACCGGGTGGTATATACCTCGGCACCGCCTCATGACACCAGATCATAGCCTGCTGGAAGCCAGGTTGTGTGCATCCACAGCCGGGGAAGTTGGGTGGGTCCATGTGGATGAACAACATATACCACTCCTAGAACTACTGTTACAGGTGAGTAATCTGTTTTTCTAGGATTGTGGATATGTTGTTCATCCACACTCTTTGGCAGACTCCTAGCAGTTCTCCGGGAGGAGGGAGGCAAGGTGCACATGCCCTACTTAAGGAACAGAGATTGGAGAACTAAGGCCCCAAAACCAGCATCCCGGCGTGACTCAAGGTCGATGTGATAGAGGGTAATGAAGGTGTTTGCTGACTTCCAGGTAGCAGCCCGGCATATTTCTTGGATAGGGATGTCCCTGGAAGCAGCCACCGATGCAGCGGTATGGCAGGTAGAATGAGCTCTTATCCCTCTGGGAGGCTCCTTGCCCACCAACTCATAACACAGACCTATGCATGATGTAATCCATCTTGCAATAGTCCGCTTTGCTGCAGGTCTGCCAGAAGTGGCTTCAGCGTAAGTGACAAACAGCTGGTGAACCTCACCCCGAATTTCCACCGTCCTCTCTTTATAGTGGGAGAGAGCATGTCTCAGGTCCAAAGTATGGAGCCAGTACTCGGCCTCTGAGGCGTAATCAGGGTAGTATACCGGCAGAGTCAACACCTGGTTAAGGTGAAACTCTGACACCACCTTCGGAAGGAATTTCGTGTGGGGGCGTAGGACAACCTTGTCCCTGTGTAAGACCAGATAAGAGGAGTCCACCAAAAACGCATGGAGCTCCCCTGTCTTTCTGGCAGATGTGATAGCCACCAGGAAGGCTGTCTTCCACGACAAGTGTGACAAGGCATACTTGTGCATTGGTTCGAATGGCTTGCCAATGAGCTTTGCCAGTACCAGCAGAAGATCCCACGGAGGTGGAGGTTTACGCACCGGAGGGGATATGTGATCCAGGCCTTTGAAAAAGCGCCCGACCACTGCCTCCTGTGCCAATGTCGGCTGACCGGCCTGCGCCCGGTAAGCAGAGATGGCTGCCAGGTGCACCCTAAGGGCCGATGACCGCAGACCCCCTTTGGAGAGAGACCACAGGTAGTTGAGAATGTTAGCCACTGGACAGGACAGAGGGACCAGGCCCTTGCTCTGACACCAAATAGAAAACCTTTTCCATTTGAAAGCATAACATTTCCTGGTCGATTCCTTTCTGGATGCCTCCACTACGGTGTAGACATCTTCGGAAAGACCCAAAGCCTGGAACTCTAGCCATTCAGGTACCAGGCTGTGAGGTGCAGGAATTGAAGGTCTGGATGGAATATCTTTCCTTGGTTGAGTGATATCAGGTCCAAGTGTGCTGGAAGCTGCTCCGGGTGCCTGCAGTTGAGGCTGAGGAGAGCTGGATACTAGAACTGGCGAGGCCAGTCTGGTGCTACCAGGATCACCTTCGCCTTGTCCCTCCTTACCTGGAGGAGCACCTTGTGGATCAAGGGAAATGGAGGGAAGATGTAGAGAAGGCCTGGGGTCCATGGCCTCGAGAAAGCATCCCCCTGCAGCGAGCCCTGCTGAGAAGGGCGGGTATGATACAGCCTCAACTTGGTATTTTCCCTGGAGGCAAACAGGTCCACCAACGGTTTGCTCCAGTGGGAGAACAGGCTGTAAGCTACCTCTGGATGGAGAGACCACTCGTGGGATGTCTCGCCTAAGTGGCTGAGAGCATCTGCCAGATGGTTTGAGGCTCCTGCCACACGAATGGCTAGGAGATCCGCCTCTAGACTGCTGACGAGGGTCCAGATGCAGAGTGCCTCCCTGCAAAGCAGACGGGAGTGCATGCTGCCCTGCTTGTTGAGGCAGTACATGGTTGTGGTATTGTCCGACTGGACTTGAACCACTTGACCCCAGAGCTGAGGAGCGAAAGCTGACAGTGCCAGTCTGACTGCTCTGAGCTCCAACAGGTTGATGTGGCACTGGGACTCCTCGGGGGTCCAGAGGCCATGGGCCCTTTTGTCCCCCATGTGGGCTCCCCAGCCAATGACAGAGGCATCGGTCATGAGGACGACCATCAGCTTGGGGCGGACAAACGGGATCCCTTCCTGCAACCGGTCTGGGGTGGTCCACCATTGGAGAGCGTCCCACATCTTCTGGGTCACAGTGATCAGCTGGTCGAAATGACCATGGCGCTGAGTCCACTGGGCGACCAGCTCCCATTGGAGGGGGCGCATGTGCAACCGGGCCCAACGGACCACTGAGGTGCATGCCGCCTGGTAACCCAGAAGGTGCAGAAAGTCCCAGGCAGAGCGCAAGTGCCCAACCAGAAATGATTGGGAAAAGGAGGAAAGAACCTCTGCCCTGTTCGCCAGGAGCTGAGCTCTGGCTTGACAAGAGTCGAGCTCTGCCTCGATGAAGCCCATCACCTGAGAAGGCATGAGTTCCAACCTGGCCTAGTTGATCAGGAAGGCAAGCTGAGAGCAGGTCTGGAGGGCCAGGTCCTTGGACCTCTTCACCTCCCACTGGGTGGAACCTGCTAGGAGCCAGTCGTCGAGGTAGGGGTAAATCCTGACCCCTCCGACGCCAGAGATGGGCCCCCCTCGACACCGGAGATGGGCCGTCACCACTGCAACGTATTAGGTGAAGACCCGTGGAGCTGATGACAGGCCAAACGGCATGGCTCGGAACTTGTACAGGGTCCCTTCAACTCTGAAGCAGAGGAACCTCTGATGGGATGGACGGATTGGGACGTGAAAGAACATGTCCTGCAGATCCAGTGAACAGAACCACGTTTCGCTCCAAGGATGATATGATCTGGGACAGAGTGACCATCCGAAAGGTGCGTGACCTGAGATATTGATTCAGGTCATTCAGATCTAGAATGGAGCACCAGCCCCCCGTCCGCTTGGGCACAAGGAAATACCTGGAGACAAAGCATGGGTCTGCTGGAGGATCCGCCACTGGAGCTACTGCCTCCTTGAGGAGGAGCTGAGCAATGTCATCTGAGAGAGCCAACTGGGTCTGAGTGGATACTCTTTCCTCCCAAGGGGTGCGGGCTTGGATTGGAGGATACTGCTCGAATTCCAGAGGCAGTCCCTGACCGACTACTTCGAGAACCCACCTGTCCGAAGTGACAACGGACCAGGCGGAAAGGAAGTGGCAGAGCAGGCCCCCCACAGGAGGACCCAGAGCTGGCATGATGGGAGAGGGGGTGGCAGCCCCCGGCCTGTCACTGAGCAAGCTTGGAGGAAGAGGAGGCTCCAGGACCTTAGCCTCAGCCTCCTTTACAGGCCTGTTGGAGTCCGGGCTTGGGCCAAGGGCACCAAGCTTGAGCCAGCTGCTGATGCTGGTGCTGCTGTCCACCCTGGAAGTAGGACTGCTGAGCTGCAGGGGAAGAGTGCTGAAAAGGCTTCTTCTTCTTCTGTTGGTTCTTGCCCGAAGAACCCTTGGCAGAAGTAGCGTCCAAGGTGGCACTGGACTGCTTGATGCGTTGAAGGTGACCGGCCTCTCCTGGGCCGAACAAGTGGGTCCCAAGGAAGGGCACATCAGCTAGTTTGTGCTGGGTATCCATCGGAAAGGAGGAGAGCCTCAACCAAGCCCTGCGACGAGAGGCAACTGTGGCAGCAATCAAATGGGCACAAGAATCCCCAATGTCTAGGGCCATCTGAAGGTGCTCTTTGGCGACAGCTCGGCCCTGATCCCGGACTTGCTTGACCATGGTCTGCATATCCGTGGGGAGATGTGGGACGACTTCATCTAGCGACCCTAGAAGGGCGTGAGAGAAGTGTGCCATGACGACCAGCGTCGGCAGAACTGCCAGTATGTCTGAACACAGAGGCGGTCACCAGGCTCTAGGCCGAAGGGTGCTCTGTGAACCCTGCAAGGGACACCATGGGCACCGCATACAGTACTTGCGAGCCATGCAGGCAGATGGTGCTGGGCAAGAGACAGGATGCTGCCAAAGTTCTAGGGTTGGGCCAACAATGGCCTCAGCCACAGGAAAAGTCTCTGACGGGGTATCCCCTCTCTTAAAGATGTCCGTAAGACGGTACTCTGCGTTTTTCTGGATTGGCTCCAGGGGCATCCCTGTAGATTCACAGATGAGGTGAAGGATCCCTTGAAAAGACGAGGGACCTTCCTCTGTCTCTATGCCAATGGATGAATCATCATCCCCTGGATGTGAGTGCAGGCCAGTGACGTCTGAATCGGAAGAATCTGGGTATAAGGGCCTGCTGTCCAGGTCGCTCTCGACCGCCGAGGGCAGTTCAGGGTGACCGTCAGTCGCCGGGGAAGCCCGGTGTCTGGTCTACGCAGTGTTAGTGGCTCAGTAGTTAGCACACTCACCTCTGAGGCCGGGAGATCAGAGGGCTGTGGGTTCAGTTCCCACATCTGGCACTTGGGTTAATATCCCAGTATTGACACTGTAGTACAGCATGAGACGGGTGCTGCACTTCTGAGGTGCCGTCTTTCGGATGACACGTTAAACCGAGGTCCCATCTGCCTGGATTGGTGGTAGTTCAGGTGGATGTTAAAGATCCCATGGCACTTCTCGAAAGAGTAGGGAATTTCCCCGGTGTCCTGGCCAAATTTCCCTCATTCACTCAAAATACCACCAACAGCTTAATCTGGTTCAAGGTCAGTTAGCATTCATCTGTATCCCCCTCCCCCCGGGTCATGCCTGAAAATAGGTAGGATTTGTCTAGTGCACTTACCCAGTCAACAAAAATTAAATAAATAAATAAATCTCCTTTGGAAGAAGCCCCTCCCATAGGTTGTTTGGGCAGCAGTTCCACCACAATCGGTGGAGAGGCTGTTTTAGGCCGAACTGGAGGTTTTACTGGCTTTGAAGCCTGGGGAACTGTTTTAATCGGCTCCGATGGAGTTGGCTTCAGCCTAGAAGGCGAAAGCCAAGTAATGACCAGGGTGGAAGCCAGAGTTGGTTTGTGCCCGGTCAAAATCAGCTGCTGCCATATGAGGTCCTCGTAGTGCTGATGGAGTTTCCGTCGGAGCCTCTCCTCATCCGAGAAGGACGAGGATGACCGATGGCGTCGCCTCTTTTTAGAGTGTTTATGGCTCTTCCTCGGCCTGTCGGTCGAGGGGGTCTGAGACCTCAATCGAGATCGGGTGGGCCGACTCGGTCACTCGGGAGACACCGGTGGGACCGGTGATTTCCCAGGATCAGGAACCACATCTTCGACTGGAGTCCCAGCAGGCTGTGTCTCGTCATCTGGAAAAAACAGATTAAGTGTCTGATCAAGGGAATCATCGACCAGAGTCAGTGATATCTGATCGATAGGATTGATCATGATCTCAATCTCATCGACAGATAATTCGGTCGACTGGCCAGACAGCAAAGCTGAAAAGCCAGTGGCCAAAGAAGTGATCGCGACTGAAGTCAAGACTGCAAGTTCTCAGGACCAAGATCTCTCCCGCTGCTAAGAACGTCTCCATCAAGACGAAGACGCACCCGGGTCCTTCTCTCGCTTATGGGATTGAGAGGAGTATGAGCCCGCAGGCGCCTCTCCCTTGGTCGGGAGAGACTGGCACAACTCCCAGAAGGAACCCGAGAAGGTGGAGCCCAGGTTGAGTGGAAAGAAAAAGCTCCGAGAGGAATCCACCACACGAGCCGCTTCCTTCTCGAATGCTTACATGCACTCCAACTGCTCGGTGGAACCCATAGCCACGGAAATCGCCCAACGGGCCTCTTTGGATTTCACCGGAGGGTTCCTCTTCTCCGGTCTCCCCAGCTTCAGGCATGCGACATGGTCGTCGAGAACGTTGGGATGGAAAGCCAAACACGGACTGCACAAAGAGGTGTCATGGTTGACACCGAGGCAGTAAATGCACGCAGTGTGGGGATCGGTACGCGACATCTTCTGGCCACAAAGGCACCAACGAAATCCAGGGGAAGACTTGTCTTCCATGATTGAAGCGACAAACTTGCAATCGCTAACTTGACAAATGCAAATTTTCGGTAAAACCGAAGGACTGAAAGCCAGGGCCTATGAAATGCATGAGAACAAGGGAGGCAACTTGAATCTTCCAGCAGAAAGGAAGATCGGGCGTCATGGGGTGGAGCCGAGGTATATACCACCCGGGTGGGTGGGAGGAGCCAGCTTGAAGATTTCCGGCTGATCTTAAAGGGGGAAAGAGACATGCCAAAGACTGTGGATGAACAACATATCCAGGATCCTAGAAAAATACATTCCAAGCAGTGACATGTCAAATGTTAATACATTCTGGACACATTGAGGACACCACTCCTCCAAAACTGCTATATAATACTTATTCTACTGCTTTAAGATACATCCTGGGAGGTTACGCAACTTTTATGTACCAATTTTAATACCATACAAAATTGCTGGGAGTAAAGCCCATGAGCCGCACAGAAAGATACTATTTCGATTCTGATATATAAAGTCCACTATTTCTGGCATCCCCTAAAAAGGGGGCTATGAAAAAGTCCATGCTTTAACTTTAGTAAGGAGCACCATGAACGGTGCTAGTTCTAAGAGGATAATACCACATTAAAATAAGTACGTCTGCATTAGGAGCTTCCATAAAAAATTAACAGATAACTAGAACTACAAAAGTATCCTGAGCAATGTTAACAGGAAACAAACTTTACATTTTTCAGCCATGGCCATATATAGCATCCACAGTTTATAGCTGGAGCTCCGAGAGTGAACACCAAACAAAGACAGAGAAAAAATGAAAATGTCTATGAGTGAAAGTCCCAAACCTAAACGCTGAATATATACTCACTCATACCCCTCTCGGGGGTTAAATAATTTTTTTTATTCAGTGGTCCAAAATCTCTGTTTCTCCCTAAATTTTACACAAAGTAATCCATTTGATATTTTCATGACTCGTCGTGATCTGTGGAATTTTCACTTTGGTTTGTTGGGCATCTTCTTCTCGGAGCTTGCCTCTGTGCCCATCGACTGGCTTCCCTCGCATCCGAAGAAATGAAGATCTTTCCCTGGTGCGTTATTCTTAGTTGGGCCAGGAAAATTATACTATGCTGGATCCCCACCTCACGGAGAAGCACTCTGGTGCCATCAAACTGCTTTCGCCTTTGTCTGGTGCCAAAGCTGATGTCTGGGTAGAACTGAACCATTTCCCCATAACACAGTAGGGTTTTGTGTTGTCTGGCCAGAGTCAGCAGATGGTCCCTGGATGCTACACCATCTGTTACTGCCAGAACTGCCCACGGAGCCTCAGGGTTGTCTGGCCTACCTCTGGCTATAATTCTATAGGCCTTTTGTATTCCCTTTATGCGTGGGCTAGCTTCTTCACCAAACTGCTGTCGTAGCCAATCGTGGAGGAATAGGACTAGGTGGTCTCCCTCATAGACCCCCCGGGAGTCCTAGAAAATGAATATTCGGAGCCCTGGTATGGTTTTCCAAATTTTCCAGTCTCATTCGTAAGTGTCCATTTTCCATTAGTGCTAGCGCCCATCGCGGCATCAGATAATTTTTTTTGCTTCTGCGGATTCAGACGAAACTAAATCAATTGTAGTTTCCAGGTTCATAACTCTGTTAGCAATACCACTGATTTTCTCTGCCAGGCCGGAGACTGAAGAGATTAGCCTGTTAATTTTGAGGCCAAGAGACTGCAGGGTTTCCTTTCCTTCATTCTCCGTGTCTGCGGCCCGTTGGTGGGAGGTAGACCGCGTGGCAGAGGGAGTGGGAGCATTTCTGGATTTTGCTTCTTCGTGGAGCCTCCGATGTTTCCTTGGATTGCCCATATTGTCTCTCTTAGTCTGGTTTATGTGCAGAGTACTATCTGATTTAACCCAGAAATTCCATATTTTAACTCCTAAAAGCTGCCATATTGCTCGGGCTCACCAGCGCCCCCCCCACCCCCCCAACCCGTGCTCAATATAATATTTGAGAGCTCTCTTGACATCCAGGCTGTGAAGCCTGCATTCCCCTGAACTAGAATGTTCAGTAAAGAATTCTGGCAAAGTGACAGACTGATTAAGGTGAAAGTCAGTCTACTTTTGGAAGGAATTTCCTGTTAGTCCTGAGCACCACCTTGTCCCTGTGGAATGAGATGTAGTCCTGCTCCACACACAGGGCCTGTAACTTAATTATTCTTCTTGCTGATGTAATGGCTACTAAGAAGACAATATAGCAATTTAAATTCCAGGAAGGCACCAGTTCCCTGTGAGGTGGGGGGGGGGGGTGCAGATGGGCCAATCCTTTAAAATACTTTTTTTAAATAGGATTAGCTGCCAAAGAGACAGCCTTACCTGCTGAGAGGACTGTTGGTTAGTCCGAAACATGCCAGGTGTTGGTGTTGTATGTTATTTTTGATATTCAACGCGTTTCTCTTAAGAGTTTGTGAGTGGCAGAACCAGTATGTTTTTAGCATTATCCAGTTGGTTTTAGAGCACCACTTCCCTGTTTTATGTTCCCATTGTCTTAGGTCAAAATATAAACGATCTTAACAAAAAATAAACCAAAAACACTCAGCCAACCTTTTCAAACTTGAGGGTGCACCATATATTAAGTAATATAGAAAGATAAAACTAATTCCATATGAGTATATTTACCTGAGATGGTTTCTAGGGGAGTGCAGCTCATCCCTGTCCGAGGCACAAAACAAACTACCCATCATGGTTCGGCTATGATTAATCCGCTGTGGTCCTACCCACCACTCAAGATGTCCAGAGTCCGCACCAATCCCTATGATTCTCTTCCCGAAGGTTCAGACAAGCTGTGAGAACCTCCATGTCATGGATTTGGCACACCCTATTGTACCACTCCCTCAGAACTGATGGTTCTGTTTGCAACCCGTGAGATGTTATGCATTTCAGAGCAGCGGCTAACAGGATAAGTGCCAACCTTCTTAGGGAGGGGCTGAGTCTCATGACCGTGGGAGTGCCCAACACCCAGTCTGTGAAAGTGTTAGGGATGGTAACCTGCAATATCTGCTGGGCTGCCTCCTGTATTGTTCCCCAGAATCCTTTAAGCTTGGGGCAGGCCCAAAACATATGGCAGTGAAATCCCATTGCACCGCAAGCCTGCCAGCAATCTGAGGTATTAGTTAAATGGTAATATTTTGTAACTGTAGGAATGCTGAAAAACCGCACAAGGATCCTCCAATAAAATTCTCTCCACATAGGCAAGGTGGACACAACCGCCAACCCTCCATGAGGCATAACTGCTAGTCCTCCAGAGGGACAGAACAGGCGGCCTCCCCCTCCCATGCTGATTTTACCTTTTCGAGGGGAATGGGGTCTTGATGCATAAGCCAACTATAAAGGTCCAAGATGAGTCTCAGCTTAACTTTCAGTCTAACCACCCCATAAATAAAGTCCTCCCACAGAGAGGCTGGCTTATTTAAAAGTGCTTCGAGGTTTGCACTTTTAATAAAGTGACATACTTGTAGATAACAATGAAAATCCTGATTCCATAAATCATATTTATCTTTTAGAGTCTGAAATGGCATACAAGATCCCCTTTCCAAAAACGGAGCAAAACGAGTAAGCCCCTTAGCTTCCCACTTAGCATATCCCTGATCTAGACAGGGTGGCAAAAAATCCGGATGGTAACGGATCAAGGATAGGGGACCCAGATTTCAGGCAGAGGCCAACCTATGTCTAACCTGACAATAGTATTTTTAGTGTATGCTTAATCCATGGATTTGTGGTCTGACACCTAAGCTCTCATGGCAAATCTGACAGGGTCAGGGTGAACAGAGGATGGCCGGCAAAATCCCCATCCTCAGTTTCACACCACGCTGAATCTCTGCGATGCTTTGCCCAAGTGCATACTGCTAACATCTGACCGTCCAGATAATGAAGATGTAATTCTGGTAGTGCGACCCCCCAGTCTCTGGGCAGCTGCAGAATCTTACAGGACACCTGGGGCCAGCAACATCCCCAGATAAACTTGTTAAAGCCAGCACTGACACTTTTCCAATACGATGGGGGGGTGAGTATAGGCAGAGTGGCAAAAAGAAATAAAAATCTAGGGAGTAGATTCATTTTAACTGAATCTATTCTACCTGCTGTCTTTAAGGGCAGCAACAACCATCTGGCCATATCCCTTTGCATCTCCCCCATAATTTCTTGTAGTTTACTTCTAAAAGCCTGGACAAATTCACTGTTATCTGCACCCCCAAATATCTTATTTGATTGTTGTTTGCCCACACAAAAGGAAATTGAGATTTAAAATCAAGGGAGCAGGACCCTCTCAATTTCAAAGTTTCAGATTTACCAAAGTTGATCCTGTAGCTAGAGACTGGTCCAAAGTCCTCCAACAATTTGAGCAGCCTGGGGACTGATTTCTCTGGACGACTCAAGAAAATAATGTAGTCATTGGCATATAATCCCACTTCATGCTCTTCACAGCCTGCCATCACCACTTCTATCTGAATGTCCTGTTGGACCGCTGCAACCAATGGCTCCAGACATATTGCAAAAAGCAGAGGAGACAGAGGGCAGCCCTGCCGGGCACCTCTAAATAAAGGGAACCACCCTGAGTTAACACCATTAACTCTCACTTGTGCCTGCGGGGAGGTATAGATGGTGGAAAATAACCATACAAATTTGAGGTAGAAATCCATCTTCTCCATGTTTTTTTGTAAAAAATGCCAATTCATCCTATCAAATGATTTTTCACCATCCATGGACATGGCTAGCTGGAGCGGCCCCTGTCCCCTCTGAGCTGAAATAATGTTTAGTAATCTTCTGATGTTGCACTGGAGGTAACGACCCGACACAAAGCCTGTCTTGACTGGCGTGTATGACTTGCTGGATGACCCCTTGCAGATGGTCCGACAGGATTCCTGTGAATATTTTCAGATCTACATTTAAAAGGGAAATGGGGCAAGACGAGCCAAATTGTTCCAGATCTTTACCTTCTTTTGGAAAGACTGAAATTTGAGCGTAATGCCAAGAGTCCGAATAGCCAACCCCAATGTATGTAATGGTAAACTCCAAGAGGTGGGACCAACTCTTTCTGGAAGGCCTTATAAAATTCCAAGGGTAAGCCACCTAAGCCTGGTGATTCCCCTCTTTTAACTGTCGGATTTTATTTTCCACCTCTTGCACAGTGATGGTCCTATTGATAAAGTCCCTATCTTCTTGTCGGAGTGAGGGCAGGGTTATCCGAGTCAAAAATGTATCTGTCCATTGTTCAAGTTGCTCTATCAGGTCCTGAGCGTGTAGCTGGGAGTAAAAAAGAAGCATGATGCAATCTGGGGCCGAGATTCAGGCCTCTGTGTAGGTTCCTTTATGCTCAGGACTGCTCTGACTACTTGTTTGTTTTCTGAGTGCCATAGCCAACAGCTTCCCTGAATTATTATCCTCACATAATATTTCTGATGGAGTCTGTGTAGGGGATCCCTCTACCTGCTGGGCCAATAGGTGTTCCAGTGCTATTTTCCGGGATTCCCAAATCTCCCTGTTTTGGGGGTACAAAGTTAATTTGTGCTGAAATTCAGCCTCTTTGAGTTCTGCCAGCATCTGCTGTTAATATTTTTGCTTGGAACTATAACTTATTATTGAACCCCTAAGGGATGCCTTTAAGGAGTCCCATTTCAAAGATGGGGAGACCACTCTAGCCAGGCTGGTTGGAAGACAAATGTAGTTGAACTGACTCAACAAGGGAATGGTTTTCTACAGGCAAGTCCACGGCCTTATTCTAGGTATCCTGAGTGAGACTGGTTGTCCTGAGCAAGGCAAACCTCCTCAAGGCTATGGACAGGGCCATCCACCTAGCTGCATTATCACTTGCATCCACAGCCATGTGGAATTGATATTTTGTGGCCTCTAAGCAGCATCTAGCCGTTTCTACAAGGTCAGCTGCATGCTCTGGTGGAGCCTTATCAGTCATGGTCATAACCGAAGTCCACCGGGTCTTCTGATACTGTGCAGCATAGTCCATAGAATTAGCCACCCTGATGCCCAAGGAGGCAGCCAGATACCCTTTCTTAGCAATCCCATCCAACTTTCTAAAATCCTTCTCAGGAGGATGGGTGGCCAGAGGAACCCTGGCCTTAACACAGGCTGCTGTCTGAACCACCACGTCTGGGTCAGAGTGGGACAGTAAAAGCTCAGCGCCTATGGGATCTAGCTGATACTTTTTGTCAGCCTTTTCATTTACAGGTTGTATGGAGTTTGAGGTTTCCAACACCTACAATACCTGTTTCATAAAGAATTTATTAATGGGCAACAAGATATTGTTTGTGGGTGTTAACCCCATCATTCCCAGGAATTCTAATTCTTTTTTTTTTTTTTACTGGTAGAGACACAGTAAGTTGAAAGCTTGTTTACAGGTGCAACCTGGGAGCACAAGGAAGTTAAGTGACTTGCTCAGGGTCACACAGTATGCAAGCAGGGGCTGTGGGATTAAAACCCAGGTTTGCAGTTCAGAGCCTTAAATCACTGTGCTATACTGCCTCATCATCTTGTTCAGGCTCATGGTGGAAGATCCAGTGCTTCCACCATTTGCCTCACAAAAATAAAATGTGAGGAACAATCCTCAGGAGCCCTAGGTGGGGATTCAAACCCATGCTCAGGTGAAATCTCAGGTTCAATCACCTCTTCATCCTCATCATCCTCTCCATACTCCTCCAGAGAGGGATCTAACATTTCTGCACTCTGAGAAGAGGAACTCAATCCTGAACCCAAAGGACCAGTTGCAGTCAGTTGCTGTGGAACCAGTGCCTGTCTGCAAGGCTTTTAAAATCTGTAGAGCCCGTGCAACTTGGTCAGCTGTTGGCATATTTGTTTGTGATACTGGGAGCCCCGTTGCTTTTCCAGCCGGGGAACAAATATTTTTCTTTTTGTCCAACTTTTGAAAAGGAACTGAATCCTTTACCGGTTCACCTGGTCTTTTCAGTCTGGATGTCACGCCTTTTTCAGGGGCGGTTGTATCGGCATCCTTAGACTTTTCTTTCAGTTCAGCGGTCGGATCCTTTGGATCCGGAACCAGGGCAGTGGATATTTTTTCTTTAAAACGCTTGATGCATTTGTCAACAGTCCCTGCAGGAAAAGTTTTACAAATTTTGCAATCAGCTTCAAAGTGTTCAGCCCCAAGGCAGAATAAACACAAACTGTGTTTATCTGCTTTTGCGAAAAGTTCCCGACACTTTAAACAGTTTTTAAATCCGCTCGGCCCGGTTTTCTTTTTAGGCTTTTCGGACATTACCACACACACAAAATATAAACAATAAATTGATTTCTGAACCGAGTTAACCACTGGTAAAATACCGCAGAGCGTTACAAGGATTGCTTGCGACTGGTTCCTCAATTGAGGAAAAAACTAATTTAACAGATAATCAATCAATCTTTATTTATTCAGAGGAAACACAGTTGAGACAACTAATTTACAAGGTGGACCTGGGTCAGGTACTGGTACAAATACAAGGCAAGAATAGGAAATATGATGCAAGGCACACAAGGCAAGAAATACAATGCTGCAGTTAGGTTACAGCCTACACATGCTATACATTAGAACACAAGAGAATACGTATGTACAATATAGAGAATAATGGATGGGGAAGTGTGTGTTATGAGAATTTAATGCTCACCCAAGGTGTGGGATGCTACATAAACCCCGAGGGCGAAGCCCGAGGGGTTTATCAAAGCATCCCACGCCGAGGGTGAGCATTAAATTCGAATATGACACACTTCCCCATCTTTTATTTTTTATAATAAAAGGTCAGCAATTTTTCTCCTGTTTGAATTCAGTGTTCACTCACACACACACACACACACACACACCTCTCTCTCTCTCTCTCTCTCTCTCTCTCTCTCTCACACACACAAACACAGACACACACACAATCTCTGACTTCATCTGTCTTCTGCCCTCTAACTCCCTTCCTTAACATAGTTCTTTTGTTTCAGTTTTGTTTATTGCTTACAGCTAGTCTCTGACCTGATCGTGCCTACCACGCTTCCCTGGCACGCTCCGTTTTAGCTCTAGTCATTTTGCCCAAGCGGACAAGCGGCAGGATCAACCAGATATTTTGCTGGGGAAAGGCTGGATCAACCAGATACATGAAACAAAAAAAAAAAAAAAAAGGATGGGCGCGTCTTGTTGTTTCGGAGGCTCCACGGGACGCGAGAGACGGAGCCGCCATGTTTGTAAGGGCGTTGAACCCACCCCCACGTCAAACATAATCCAATGAGCGAGCGTCATCGACTGAGTGACTGGGCGCGTGAATGTCGTAATAACCAGCCGGTTATTACGGCAAATAGCAACTGGTTCGGCCCATAGAAAAAATTGCTGACCAGTAATTATATATAAATAATACACAATAAAAAATATACAATTTCTACAGTGGATAAGATCAGAAGGAAATGGTAGTTTAATTGACGGCAGGAGTACCATAAGTGATTAATTAGTGAAAACAGTTGCAAGATTCCTTAAAGGCCCTTGCAAAAAGATTTTTAAAGAGGGGTATTTTCACTGGTAGTATTATTTTTAGGGTTTTTTGCGTGTTATTCCAGAGGACAGGGAGAGTATGACTTATGGCTGCTTTGCCAACATGCGTTTTAACTTTAGGAATAATGAGGAGAGTATAAGAAAGGCTTCTTAGTGGGCAGGTCCCTGCGCAGCAGAGAGGAAGGCAGTCAGAGATGTATTTAGGAAGCTTATTGGAGATGACTCTAAGTGTCCAGAGGACTGCATTTTTTTTTGCGTCTGTAACTAAGAGAGCTCCAACATACCATAGAATAAAGGGTACAGTGATGAGTGGAGTATGGTGCATCAGAAATGAATCCGACAGCCCGATGGTAAAGGGTGTCAAGTTCTTGGTCTATGTCCATATAGAATATCAGCATAGTCCAAGAGTGGTAAGAAGGCAGTTTGCACTAGTTGGATTTTGGCCTCCTGTGTAAGTAGATGCTTTATCTGGAAAAGATGCCTAGCCTGTGTTTTAATTTTTTTGTTAGGTTCTCAATATGCTCCAAAAAAGACAGCCTATCGTCAGCCCATACCCCCAAGTATTTAAAGTTTGACACAAATTCTAAGGGCTCACCTAAAGCATCCTAATAAGAGGGACTGTAGGTGTGCCCTTGCTTTTGTTAGTGTTTGCAGAGGGAGCAAAAAGCATAGCCTTAGTTTTTTTAGCATTTAATAACACCTTCAAATGCAGTAGGTTTTCCTGCAAACGGTTAAATTCAAGCTGGAGGTCTTTGTAAGCCAGTTCCGGTGTAGGCCTGTCTGAGTACAGCACAGTATCATCAGCAAATAGGTGAATCCTAATGTCCTTGATTCCATCATCTAAATTGTTAATATAGACGGCAAACAGCAGTGGTCCTAAAATGGACACTTGAGGCACTCATCTTTAAACAGTTTTCAGCGTGGAGAGATTGCCCTCCGCTTTGACTTGTTGACAGCGATCGGTAAGGTAGTTAGAAAACCACTTAGTAGCCAGAGGGTCTACTCCAATGATATGCAGGGTGGTCAGGAGCAGGTCATGGTCCACCATATCGAAGGCTTTGCTAAGATCAAGGAATAGGGAGCATACATACTTTTTGTCATCTAATGCCATCTGCCAGTCGCTGGAGACCTTAGCAAGCGCGGAGATTGTACTTTGGTGAGGTCTAAACCCAGATTGTACCGTGTTGAGGAGATTGTGATTTTAAAGGTGCTGCCTGAGTTGTGAATTCACTACTTTTTCCAATAGTTTGGACAAGACAGGAAGTAAGGAAATTGGGTGATAATTGTTTAGGTCACTGGTATCACCAGACTTAAAGAGTGGGATCATTTGTGCTGTTTTCCATATTGCAGGGAGAGAACCTTGAATAAGGGACAAATTAAGCTAAAGTATAATATCCTAGCTTTAGATAGTAAGGCTCTATATGATCTGCACCAGGGCTTTTCCTTGTGTCAAGGGCCAAAAGGAAATCCTCAACTTGCTTCACAGTGACGGGGGGGAACGTAAAAGCTGGTTTATGATTTATTAAGCTAGGGTTGAGCCATTCAGGTTTCTGAACATATAGCTATGCTTGGAGATTACTGGCCGATGATCAATCGAAAGCCAAGCCTGCTGTGGCGAAATGGTTGTTAAGAAGTTCTAGAACTGACTGTTTATCGGTGGTGGAATCACCACCCACAGTGATTTTTTGAGGAACAGAGTGTGCTGGAAAGTAGCCTTTGAGGTCCTTTAGTATTTTCCAAAATGTTGTTTGTGTTATTTGAAGCAGTATCAATTTCTGCTTCGAAATACCTTGCTTTTTCAGCTGTAGTGAGTTTGGTGCACCAGTTTCTAGCTGCTCTGAAGGCTGTCCAATCAGTTGTAAGTTTAGTTTTTCTTGCCTTTTTCCATAAGAAGTCCTTCTGCAGTAACGCAACTTTCAATCCACTTGTGAACCATGGGCATATTTTCCTTTTTGTCCTGATTTTCACTAGAGGAGCATGTTTATCTAAGGCCCTGAGCACTATTTTATGGAACTAGTCTTATGCAATATCCACTGTTGGTGCCAAATAAAAGTCCTGCCAGTCAGCATATTGGAGGTCTGAGCACAAAGCGAGAGGATCAAAATTCCTCCGGCATCTCTTAAAGATGTATTTACAGGATGACACTGCTTTAGGAATGGACCTCACACAAGCTATTGTACAATCATCACTGATGTCAGTAAAGAATGCACTCGCATGGGTAAACATGTGGGGTCTGTTAACTACTATTATGTCAAGCAATGTGTTTTCTCTGGGTTTTTAACATTAGGCCGGGTGACTTCAGATATGATTTGTGCAAGGCCAAAATTGTCGCATAAATCTTTTAGGGGTTTGGATGCTAAGGAAAACCAGTCCATATTGAGGTCACCCAGGAGTATCACTTCAGAGGACAGGGAGTCTAATACATCACTCAGATGCTTCATCACTTTAAGTCCTGCAGTGGAAGGCCTGTAACACCCAATGATATGAAGCGGGACCATGTGGGTGAGCTGAACTTTTAATGTCAGACATTCAAATTCCTTGGCTAAGGTAGTGGAGTTTACTACCGAGGTAGTACATTTGTCCCGAACATAAATTGCTACACCCCCACCTCTTGAAGGTCTATCCATTCTAAAGATGTTATACCAGGGAATGTTAACTTCATGATCCAGTGTCGCAGGTTTAAGCCACGTTTCAGTGACCACCAGCACATCTGGGCAAGTGTGGTTGATCCATGTTTGGATAGCATCAAATTTCCTAAGTAAACTGCAGGCATTGATATAAATAAGGCTCATTCCATTGAACTGGTCAAGTTGGGAGGGAGTCGAAACTGGGAGAATGGGTCTGAGGTTAAGCTCAACCTTACCAGCGCAAATAAGCAGTAATAAAAGGAGTTTTTTGAGGGCTTCCAGAAGTAGCTTTGCCAGGTGACTTTTACCTCTCTTGCAGCAGTAAGAATCAGTGGATGGTAATGATGTGGCTCTGGCTGGTAGTGGGCCTGTCTGAAGGTAAAGAATAGCCCTTACAGAAAGCGAGAGTGGGTATAGGAGGGTAAAAGATATCAATAGTTGATTACTGCATCTCTTGAATAAGGAAGGCCCAGTACTACTTGGTACATCTGATAAGCTAACCTGTATAGAGGGATGCTTTTCATAACTCACTAGGATCACAGGGCATGGTATTTGTTGCCTGACTACAGGTAAAGATCAAGGGAGCCTATTGAGCAAGGAATCAGAAACATTGCTTCCTTGGCCTGGATGCTAGTATGGTTGTCTAGGTGCTGAACTGGGCGTAACCGAAGAAGCATACTAGGCACAGTAAAATGAGGAATTGGGGCAACATTTTAATTTATTTTTTTCGGTAGGGCAGATCACACAGTACAGTGGAGGGGAGCCGACTATAGAGTGGAAGGTACTGGGATCTAATCTCAGATGGGTAGAAAGAAAAAAATTACTCACCTTAGTAATTGTGTTTCTTCTAATGGAGTCTTGCCGTATTCTGACAATCTGCAGTTAGCTCCAGCCTTTAAACTGCCCCGGAGAGTATAGGGTTAATTTTCTATGCAGTGCATAGAACATTGACCTCGAGCTCGGTTGAGGTCTCTGTCTGCAGCACTTTGAATCCCAACCGTCAGATTCTTATGAGCAAACACTCACTAACTATATTATGTGGAAATTGTAACATTTTTAACTAGCCAACTGGCAACATAAAGTTTTGGATTCCCAAGGAAGACTCAAATCAGGTAACCCAAAACCAAAACCTATCCAGAATAAAGATTATACTATAAAGCATCCAGAGACATAGAAACATAGAATTTGATGGCAGATAAGGACCACTTGGTCCACCTAGTCTGCCCATTTCCCTACCTAACGGATAAGCTGCAGATCCTAGTTAACCAACAGCCTACTTCCTCCTACCCCCAATTAGAATTGCCTTATGTCTGTCCCATGCATTCTTGAATTCCCCCGCTGTTTTTGACTCTACGACCTCCTCAGGAAGGCTGTTCCAGGTATCCACAACTCTCTCTGTGAAGAAATACTTCCTCACATTACCTCTGAGCCGTCCCCCCCATCTTCAAATTGTGCCCCCTTGTTTTTGCACATCTCTTTTTCTGAAAGATGCCTCCCGCTTGGACTTTGTTGATTCCCCTGAGGTATCTGAAAGTTTCTATCATGTCCCCCCTCTCCTCCTTTCTTCGAGGCTGCATGTCAAAAACCTAGGCAAATGTGAAGAGGTAATTATCTAGTCCTTAAGTCAAGTGAAGACAATATGGGAAGCAGGCATGTGACATTCGTAACACATTATAACAGTATAGCATAAAAGGGGCAGATCATCAGAAATAATTGAGACACATTACTAACAGATCCCATCTTGTCTGCTGCCATAGGTAGTACACCAAGAATAAGTTTTTCAAGGAGTGTTAGTATCAGGGACACACTTATCCATAGCTTTCTGCCTGAAGAAACCAAGAGAGCCCATACATGGCTACTAAGCAAACCTGCAGGTTTCTATAAATGTAGGAACTGTTCCACCTGTACGTGGGCAGTACAAAACAAGAAACTGGAACACCCAAGACAAGATGCAGAAATAGAAATACATGAATTTATCAGGTGTAATAGCACATTTGTAGTCCACGTCCTCTGGTGTGGGTGTGGTTTTGTATATATAAGGCCATTCAAAAATGTATACAGGAACATGTATGCTCAGTCTCCGGTTGGAGAATGGACACTCCAGTTGATGTACTCTTTGCAGAATGGCACAAAAGAAAGCATTCAGATTTATCCTTTATGGACACTGAGTGGGTAAAGCCACTAAGAAGGGGAGGGTACCATTTCAGAACTCTCCTTCAAAAGGAGAGTAGGTGGATTTACAAATTGAATGGCCTAAACCCTGCAGGACTGAATGGCTCATTCAATCTAAAGCCATTTTTTTGATGCTTATCTTCACTTTGTTACTTAACTGCTTCTCTATTTCTCTTTTGCAGATTCATAGATGCACAGATACATAGATACTGTCAGCAGATAAGGGCCTATGGCCCACCCAGTCTGCACATTTGAGCTTGTAAGTTCACTAAGTTTTTTCTAGAAGTCTGTTGCCCCATTCCCCTGACCTCCAGGATTCCCTTATGTCTATCCCATGCATTCTTAAATCCCTTGATTGTT
Organism: Neoceratodus forsteri; assembly: GCA_016271365.2. Lineage (NCBI taxonomy): Eukaryota > Metazoa > Chordata > Ceratodontiformes > Ceratodontidae > Neoceratodus > Neoceratodus forsteri. The sequence goes on from CM028131.1 coordinate 1,519,772,626, forward strand.
TCAGCCCCCACCACTTCCTCAGGCAGGATGCTCCACTTGTTCACCACCCTTTCTGTGAAGAAATTCTTCCTTACGTTTTCTCTAAATCACCCTTCCTCCAACTTCATTCCATGCCCGCTAGTCCTGGAACATCTTTTTCACTGGAAAATAGTGTTTCCTGCACCCTGTTCCTTCCCATAAGGTACTTGTATGTCTCTGTCCTATCTCCTCTCTCCTCCAGGGAGGACACAGTCAAGTCCTTCAGCCTGTCCTCATAGGACTTGTGATGCAATCCCTGTAACATCTTTGTTGCCCTCCTCTGAAACTTTTCCACCCTGTCTATGTCCTTATATAAGTAAGGTCTCCACAACCGGACACTGTACTCCAGGTGGGGCCTCACTAGTGTCTTGTATAGTGGAATTACGACCTTCCTTTTCCTGCTGGTGATGCCCCTACCTATGCATCCCAGCATCCTATTTGCTTTATCTGCTGCCATGTCGTACTGTTTTCGTACCTTGAGGTCATCATCAGAGATGATAACCCCAGGGTCCCTTTCCTGTTTGGTGCATGCTATATCCTCACTTCTATCTGTCTTGAAAGAAAAGATCTGGCTGAAACCCACCATGATTTCTATCTTTCTCTTTTACTTTCCAGCAGTCAGATTTGCTAATTTGCATTATTAATGCAATATTAAATGAGAGAATGATGGTTGACATACTGGATTATTGAACTTATTGCTATTGTGCAATATCTCAACAGTTAAAATGAATTGTTATAAATGAGAATTACTACAAATGAGAAAAGTGACTGCAATACTGCGGCTTGAATTTTACTATCAGCCCAAGTTAACTGTTTGGTGACATAAACGGACAGTACTGTGCAATAGGAATACACATTAGTTAGGTTTAAGAGAGGGATAAGTATTAGTTTGACTAATGTTGCTATTTGGAACAAATACACAGTGTGTACTAGAAAAATGATTGTGAGCAACAGAAACATAGACTTTGACGGCAGATAAGGACCGCTTGGCCCATCTAGTCTGCCCATTTCCCTACCTACAGGATAGACCGCAGATCCTAGTTAACCAACAGCCTATTTCTTCTTACCCTCCACAAGAATTGCCTTATGTCTGTCCCATGCATTCTTGAATTCTCCCACAGTTTTAGACCCCACAACCTCCTCAGGAAGGCTGTTCCATGCATCCACTACCCTCTCTGTGAAAAAATACTTCCTCACATTGCCCCTGAAGCGCCCCTCTCTATCTTTAAATTGTGTCCACTTGTTCTTGCACGTCTCTTTTTCTGAAAGATGCTACCCTCTTGGACTTTGTTGATTCCACTGAGGTACTTAAAAGTTTCTATCATGTCCCCCCTCCCTTCTTTCCTCAAGGGTATACATATTAAGCTCCTTTAGTCTCTCCTCGTACGGCTTCTCTTGCAGACCTTGCACCATTTTAGCTGCCCTCCTCTGGACTGCCTCTATCCTGTCTATGTCCTTGTGGGGGTGTGCTGAAGACACCCCTGGGATGCAACACTGCACCTGCACACTCACTTCCCAAAAACAGGTTCTGAGAGGGGAGGCAGGGAGGGAAGGAGGTCAGAATACAGCAAGACTCCATTAGAAGAAACACAGTTACTAAGGTGAGTAATTTTTTTCTTCAAACAACATGAAGTCTTGCTGTATTCTGACAATCTGCAGACTACCAACCAGTACCTCCATGGAGGAGGGAGAGAACCTACTTTGGAATAGGCTCTGAGGTACTGCTGTGACAAACCGAGCATCACTCCTAACCTGGATATCCAGAGAATAATGCTTGGTAAAGGTATGGACTGTTTTCCAGGTGGCTGCTTGACAAATTTCTAACAGCGGAATATCCATGGCAGCAGCTGCACCTCTTGTAGAGTGAGTCCTCAGGCCTGAGGGTGGAATTTTTCCCAGTTTCCCATAGCAGAATTGTATACAAGACACAATCCACCTGGCAACAGTTCTCTTGGTAGCAGGTTTGCCCTTTCCCACTTCCCCATAAGTGAGGAACAACTGGAGGGAATCAAACCTGTGACCCTTGGTACGCTCTATGTAATAGCTAAGGGCTCTTTTAACATCTAAACTGTGTAACCACCTCTCTCCTGATGAAGAATGATCAGTGAAGAAGACAGGGAGAGACACAGACTGATTCAAGGGGAAGTCTGAAACCACTTTGGGCAAGAACCTCCTATGGGTTCTAAGGACCACTTTATCTCTATGAAAGGAGATAAAATCAGGTTCCACTGACAAGGCTTGCAATTCACTGATATGTATGGCACAGGTAATGGTTACCAAAAACACAGTTTTCCAAGTCAAGTACTTAAGCTCTGCTGAGGACATAGGCTCGAGAGGAGGTTGCATAAGTTGAGCAATGCAAACATTTAAGTCCCAGGCAGGGGCAGGATCCCTGAAGGGAGGACTGGTATGAAGCAATCCCTTGAAAAATTTGCAGAACACAGGATGAGATTATATTGAGGAAGGCTTCCCCACTGACAGAAAAGCAAAAACAGCTGACAAGTGACCTTGAGAGTAACTGGTCTGAGGCCTAGGCCATTAAGATGGACCATATAATCCAGAACTGTAGGCAATTCAGCAGTGTCTGGAGAGATATGCTTCTTGGAACACCAAATGCTAAATCTTTTCCATTTGGAGTCATAAGTTCTTCTGGTGGAGGGCTTTCGAGAGGCTTTGAGAATATCCAGAACTCCCTGAGACAGATGCAAATCTGCATACTCTAACTCTTCAAGAGCCATGCCTTGAGATTGAGAGACCGAAGATTGGGTACCAAATCCTCCCCTGAGAGGCGGTTAAGAGGTTGTAATTCCTGGGAAGAGACGGGAAGATGGACTGCTAGAGACAGCAACAGAGGGTACCAAGGCTGATGAGCTCCCCACCCCAACAGGGAAGCATCCGTGGTAAGGACCACCGAATGAGACTGAGTGACAAATGGGACCCCTTGCCTTAAACTATCCTGATCCTGCCACCACTGAAGAGCTTGGATCTGTGTCCGAGCCACTGGAATCAGTTTGGTAAGAGAGTTCTTCCTTTGGGACTAAAGGCCCTCAGATGGAACTGAATGTCCCTCATCTGAAATCTTGCCCCTTGGACCACTACTGTAGAAGCTGCCATGTGGCCCAAGAGCTGAAGGAAGTGCCCTGCTGGTCAGGACACCTGAAGGCTGAAGGAAGAAGCCAGCTGTATAAGAACTCTTGTCCTTTCCAGGGGAAGAAAAGCTCATGCTTTGACCGTGTCTAGCTCTGCCTCTATAAAGGTAAGAAGCTGCACTGGTTCGAGAACTGATTTAGGGAGGTTGAGAAGAAATCCCAGGGAAGTGAGCACTTGCTGGGTGACTTGCAGGTCTGACTTGACTTGGCCTGGAGACTGACCCACTATGAGCCAGTCGTCCAGATATGGAAAAATGGAAATCTTTTGCTTTCTTAAAAAGGCCACTACTACTGCTAGGCATTTTGTAAAAACCCTTGGAGCTGATGTTAGGACAAAGGTCATTGCTTTGAACTGGTGATGGCCTGAGGGCAACTTGAACCTGAGATACTTTCTGTGGGAGCACCTGATGGGGATGTGAAAGCAGGCATCTTTGAGGTCCAGGGAGGCTAGCCAGTCCCCTGGCCTTAGAGAGGGAAGACTTATTCCCAGAGTCACCATCTTGAACCTTGGTTTTAAAGGATGTTTGTTCAGGTATCTTAGATCTAGGATGGGTCCCCACACCCCTGTCTTTTTTGGGGTAAGGAAGTACCTGGAGTACAGACCTTTGCCCCAGTGTAGGGTAGGAACTCTCTCTATGGCTTCTAAGGCCAGAACAGATGAAACCTCTTCCTCTAGGGCAAGTGTTTCGGAGAGACTTGCAGGCTGAAAAGATCTGGCTCTCATCTTTGGAAATTTTTTGAAGCTGAGAACCAGTCCCTGGCTTACTACTTCTAGGACCCCACTTGTCTGAGGTAACAGACACCCAGTCCTGGATGAAGTAAGCCAGCCTGCCCCCTGCAGGGATAGGAGAGTCGACCCGGGCAGGCCCATCAGGGTGTCTGCTTGGCAGGGGCCTTAGGCTGAGGAGTGGACAGAGCCCTGCTCATCCCCCTTCTGCCTCTCCCTCTCCCTCTGAAGAACCCCCTCTGTGAAAAGGGAGAAGAGGCCTATGCTTGGAAGAAAGGCCTATGAAAAGGCCTGCCCCTGCCCCTACATTGCTGCCTTTGAGGAGTTGCCAGCCTCTCCTTGGCCTGTGCACTCCTATAAGTGGTCCTATATTTCTCCACCTTTTTCATGTAATTCTCTGTCTGCTCCCCAAACAGGGAATTACCTTCCACAGAGAAATCCATGGCCTTAACCTGGCTGTCCTGTGAAAGGCTAGTACATCTGAGCCAAGCCATTCTCCGAAGAGCCACAGATGTAGCCATGACTCTTGATGACACATCACTGGAGTCCACAGCAGCAGCATGAAACTGTATCTTAGATGCCTCAATCCCATCCGCAGCCACCTTCTCCAGCTCCTTGGCCAGCTGGGGGAAGGCCTGTTTAGCCAGTGCCAGTAGTGTCCCACCTGGACTTCTGGTATCTGGCTGTACAGGCCATATAATTAGCCTGCCTGAGTCCCAAAGAGGATGCCATGTATTGCTTCTTTGCCAAGGCATCCATCCTCCTGGAGTCTTTATCTGGGGGTGTGTGAAGCCAAGGAAACATTAGCCCTGTCACAGGCTGCAGCCTGCACGACACCAACATGGCTGCATTGCTGGTAGAAAAACTCTGTGTTTGAGCCTGATAAAGTATACCTCTTGTCCATTTCTCTATCAACATGAGGTACAGAATTAGGAGACTTTAAAATTTTTTGTGTCTGTTTCCCAAAAGATTTGTGCAAAGGAATAGACGGCCTCCTGGACTCTGGGATGTCCATCATTTCAACAAATTCAGGCTCCTCTTGATCCTCTGTAGCTTCCTCCAAAGGGAGTTGGAGAGTTTCAGCCACTTTCCTGTAAAACAGATAGTGAGGAGGGGACTCAGAGAGCCTAGGAGGGAAAACACCAGAAGGTCTGTCTGGGGAGATGTCCGGTTCAATGGGCACATCCAGACTTTCTGCTCCATCATAGTCGTCATCTTGTACATAATCCCCTTCCTCCTCAAATTCCGGTTCATAAAATTCTTCAGGGGCATAATCCTGAACGGGTGGAACCAACTGAACCAAACCCCTAGCTAACGGAGCCGGATTGGACAGAACCGGGCGAAGCAATTCAACAATCTGAATCGCTCGGGCAATCTCATCAGTGGTCGGAACATGAACCTCCAGATCCAAACCGGCTGATTTGTCTTTTCTTTTCCTTTTTGTAGGAACCGATCCCTCAGGATCGGCTCTCCTCTTGCCCGAAGAAGTATCGCCCTGGTCAGAGGGCAATCCTTCTGGTTTGGTCAGAACCGAACCGGGCTGGCCATCCGGGTCAGCGGACTTCTCAGCCTCTTTTTCCCCAAGTCTACCTAATCTCTTCTCCAGGGTAGACTTAGGAAAAGTTTTACAAATTTGGCAGTTTGTATCGAGGTGTTCAAACCTCAGACAGTAAACACAGGTGGTGTGGGGATCGGCCTTAGCAAAGACCTCCCCATACTCACGGCAGTGTTGAAACCCAGTGGGCCCGTTGGGTTTCTCAGACATGGCCAACCTAACCAAACTTAGCCTTTTTTCGCCAACTGCCAGGGAAGACTCCCTTATCGGTCCCTAACCGTGTCACGGGTATTGGAAAAAACTGTTTAAAACACTTTTTTTTAAAACCAATAAGGACTGGTAACCACACTCTAAAGCAAAGTACAAGAATTCAATATATAGGCTCAGTTCAGACGAACCGATCGAACAAGTTTACAATTTCCACAAAGTAATCAGAAAAACACTATCTAGTACTCAAGGTACCGCAGACAGAGCCTGAACCGACAATGTGGAATAATTTAGGCTTAAAACTGACACTTTAACTGACTTTTGAACCCAGCTGAAGGAGAAATTTCCGGAGCGACTGTTCAGTGAGGCGGAGTAAAGAATCTAACAGTTGGGTTTCAAAGTGCTGCAGACAGAAACCTCAACTGAGCTTGAGCTCAACGTTCCATGTACTGCATAGAAAATTAACCCTATACTCTCCGGGGCAGTTTAAAGGCTGGAGCTAACTGCAGATTGTCAGAATACAGCAAGACTTCATGTTGTTTGAAACAGACAGACACTATAAGTGTGCTGTTTCCTGGTTGTGATGCCTGAGAATTGTTCAGATACTAGTTTGTACTGAGAAACAAACAGCTTTGTGGACCTAGGTCAGGACTTAGAGTTTAAGACCGAAGCACAGCAATGTTTACTGAATGCTTAGTTCAATACAGAAATATAGTCTGGACTCTTAGTACAGAGGTAGTGCAGCTGACTGAAGAGCAGGAGGCACAGGGATCAAAACCTGGGCAGGGAGAAACTGTCAGGGTGCTGATTCCTGGTTATGATACCCGAGAACTGATCGGGCACTAATTTGTAATTAAGGAAAAAACAATTTTGTGGACCTAGTCTGAACTTTAGTGTTTCAAACCCAACCACAGCAAAGTGTGCTAAGGGTGTTTATTGAAATGCAGGGAGATGGTCTGGGTTCCTAGTACAGATGTAGTGCTGCTGGCTTTAGAGCAGAGGGTACAGGGATCAAGACTCAGGCAGGGAGAAAGCACAAAGTCACTGTGCCACCTGGAGGTGATGCAGCACTGTGTCTGTGGTTTATTCGAGGTACTAATGTGTTTCTAAGACAGAGTGAACTTTTGCTGCCTAGGTCAGTATGTTGGTATTTCAGGATAAACTATAGCAAATTGTAGGGTTAATATGCTTGCTGCATAAACCAGAGAAACCCAGTAACAGAAACCGAACTTTAACAAAACTAGATATAAAATATAAAGCGATTTAATGCTAAAATAGACTGACTAATTGGTCCCCAATGGTTACAAGGAACCAGTGAGGAACCGAAAAATTTACCTAAAACTAACTACAACTTTGCTAAAACTGTAACAGGCAGCAGAAATGAAATAATAAAAGGTAATACTTATACTTTATTCGAAAATTAAAGTTTTCCTTAGTCACACCGAGGAGCAGTCTCCGAGGCATCCAACAAAGCAGGCGGAGAAGGAAATCTGAGCGTCTTCTAATGCAACTAAAAGGGCAGCAGATTTGAATGGTGGCACATGCTAATAGGTTCCACTATTTGAATAAAGTTCCATTCCTCTCCGGGGCATTGCAATCCAGGAGGCTGACTACTAGAGTTAATGATACTGAAGAATCCCTGGGATTAGAACACCCCATTGAGGGTATGATTGAACACTGCATTGCATAACCTAAAGCCCGAATTTCAGAACCCAAGCATCTGATGTTATCTGGTCCTATCTTGTGTAAAAACTGTGCAATCTTCCGTCAAGGGAAGGGAGGCAGAGATGGGCCCGTGTACCCTCATTCTGAGGTGCCCGCTTTTCACCCTGGGCCTCTGTTGCGTCTTTGGGCAAGGGCTCCTCTGCTACTAGTGCTCTTGAAACCAGAAAAAGATCCTTTACTCCCCTGGTTCCCGAAGTGCCGAAAGGGAAGAAACCCCTCCTTGATACTGTCTCCGTTGGCCGCCTCCTTGACCTTTTGGAGTTGAATTGGCCTTTTGCTGTTGTTTTGACACTGGAAGGTGGCCCTTTTTTATCCTTGGATATCCTTCAAAATGTCATCCAGGCTGAACCAAAACAACAAGCCTCCCTCAAAGGCTAAGTTAAACAGCTTGGTCTTCGAAGCCTGATGAACGACCCAATGCCGAAGCCACATGCCTCGCATAGTGGACACAATAACAAGCGGAGCGAGCCGTCATGTGTATGTTCCCCATCGTAGCATCTCCTAACAAGGCGGACATCATCGACACCAACTGCAAAATGCTCGCCCCGTCCAAATCTGGGGGAATGAAGCTGCCAAGGGTCGTAACCCACAAGTTTAAGGTTCTGGCAACAAAAAAGAAGGCACAGGAGGTGCAGAGGCTTTCGCCACTGGAGGTGAAGGTTCTTCTGCACAAAGCATCCACTCACTTGCCATGTAAATCCAGTAAGGCCAAAGACCCTTCAACTGAAACAGTAGTGTGTCTGATGGAAATATGTACAGCTTTATCTGCCAGAGGAGGGGTTTCCCACTTGCGGATATTTTCTTCCAAAAAAAGGAAAACACTGTACTTTAGGTTTCGGAAATACAGGTTACTCACCTGTAACAGGAGTTCTAGGAATGGTATATGTTGTTCATCCACACTTCATGGCAGACTCCTAGCAGTTCTCCGGGAGGGAGGGAGGGAGGCAAGGCGCAAACCCCTTACTTAGGAAACAAGGACTGGAGAACCGAGGTCCCAAAACCAGCATCCCGGCGTGACTCAAGGTCGATGTGGTAATGGGTAATAAAGTGTGTGCTAACTTCCAGGTAGCAGCCCTGCAGATTTCCTGGATAGGGATGTCCCTGGAAGCAGCCACCGAAGCAGCGGTATGGTGGGTAGAATGAGCTCTTATCCCTTTGGGAGGCTCCATGCCCGCCAACCTATAGCAGAGATCTATGCAGGAGGTGACTCACCTGCCTATCGTCCGCTTGGCTGCAGGTCTGCCAGGTGCGGCTTCAGCGTAGGTGACAAACAGCTGGCGAACCTCTCCCTGAACTTCAGCCATCCGCTCCTTATAATAAGAGAGCGCTCTTCTAGGGTCCAGAGTATGGAGCCTATATTCGGCCTCCGAGGTGTAACTGGGGTAGAACATCGGCAGAGTCAACACCTGGTTAAGGTGAAACTCCGCCACCACCTTCAGAAGGAATTTCGGGTGGGGGCGCAGGACAACCATGTCCCTGTGGAAGACCAGTTAAGGAGACTCGATGGAAAGCACCTGGAGCTCTCCCATCCTTCTGGCTGTTGTGATAGCCACCAAGAAGGCGGTCTTCCACAACAGGTGGGAGATGTCACACCTGTGCATCGGTTCGAATGGCTTGCCCCTGGCTTAGCCAATACCAGCAGTAGATCCCATGGAGGTGGAGGTTCTCGCACCGGAGGGGATATTTGATCAAGGCCTTTGAAAAAGCACCCGACCACCTTCTCCTGCGCCACCGACTGCTTCCCGGCCCGCGCCCGGTAAGCAGAGATGGCTGCCAGGTGCACCTTAAGGGTCGTTGACTGAAGCCTTAGCTGAGAAAGGGACCACAGGTAGTCCAGAATGCTTGTGAAGGAACAGGAGGAAGGGTCCAACCCCTTGTCCTGACACCAAATGGAGAATCTCTTCCATTTGAAGGCATAGCACTTCCTGGTCGACTCCTTACGGGACACCTCAACAACGTTGAGGACCTCATCGGAAAGACCCAAGGCCTGGAACTCTAGCCGCTCAGGAACCAGGCCGTCAGGTGCAGGGATTGAAGGTCCGGTGAGAACCTTCCCTGGTTGAATGAGATCAGGTCCGGCGGGCTGGGAGCCGCCTGAGCCTGGAGCTGAGGTCAAGAGATCTGGATGCCAGAACTAGCGGGGCCAGTCTAGGGCTACCAGAATCACCTGCGCCTTGTCCCTCCTCACCTTGAGAAGCACCTTGTGGATCAAGGGGCCCGGGGTCCACGGCCTCGAGAAGGCATCCCCCTGCAGCGAGCCCTGCTGATGGGGGCGGGCATGAAACAGCCTCAGCTTCGCATTCTCCCTGGAGGCAAACAGGTCCACCTGAGGCGTGCCCCAGTGGGAGAACAGATCTTGACCTACCTCCGGCAGGAGAGACCACTCGTGAGACGCAGCCCCTATCCAGCTTAGGGCATCGGCCAGAGTGTTGGAGGCTCCTGCTACACGGATGGCTAGGAGATCCGCCTCCAGGCTGCGCACGAGGGACCAAGTGCAGAGAGCTTCCTTGCACAGGGGCATGGAGCGCATCCCGCCCTGGCGGTTCAGGTAGTACATGGTCGTGGTATTGTCTGTCTGGACCTGGACCACTTGACCCCGTACAAATGGAGTGAAAGCAGTGAGGGCTAGACGGACCGCTCGAAGCTCCAGCAGGTTGATGTGGCATCGGGACTCCTGAGGGGACCAGAGGCCATGCGCTCTGTGCTCCCCCAGATGGGCACCCCAACCCATCAGAGAGGCGTCGGTCGATAGAGAGACCATCGGCTCGGGGCCGACAAACGGGATGCCCTCCTGCAGATGAGCTGGAATGATCCACCACTGGAGAGTGTTCCACATCTCCTGGGTCACTGCCACTGGCTGGCTCAAGGGACCGGAGCGCTGTGACCATTGGCTGGCCAGTCCCCATTGCAGGGGACGCATGTGCCAATGGGCCCAACGGACCACGCTGGTGCAGGCCGCCATGAGGTCCAGGAAGTCCCGGGCAGGGTGCAATTGCCCAACCTGAAGTGACTGGGCAAAGGAGGAAAGAACCTCGGCCCTGTCTGCCGGGAGCCGTGCTCTGGCTCGCAGAGAGTCAAGCTCTGCCCCGATGAATTGGATCACCTGCTTTGGCACGAGTTCTGACTTGGTCTCGTTGATGAGGAGGCCAATCTGAGAGCAAACCTGGAGGGCCAGATCCCTGGACAGCTCCACCTCCGGTCTGGAGGAGGCCGCAATCAGCCAGTCGTCCAGGTAGGGGTACACCCAGACCCTTCAGCGCTGCAGGAATGCTGTCACCACTGCCATGCATTTGGTGAAGAGCCTGGGAGCTGGAGAGAGGCCGAAGGGCATGGCCTGGAACTCGTAAAGGGACCCCTCTGCTCTGAAGCAGAGGAATCTCTGGTGGGACAAACGGATTGGGACGTGAAAGAACGTGTCCTGGAGGTCCAGAGAACAGAACCACATGCCTCATTCCAAGGATGGAATGATCTGAGCCAGAGTGACCATCCTGAAGGTTCGAGACCTTAGGAACCTGTTCAGGTCGTGCAGGTCTAGAATGGGTCGCCAGCCCTCTGTCCGTTTTGGGACCAGGAAATACCTGGACACAAACCCTGGGTCTGGTGGAGGATCCACCACCTCCCTGATCACCTCCTTCTGGAGAAGCAGGGCAATGTCGGCTCGACGGGCCGAAAGAGAGGCTGCGGACTCCATAGACCCCCATGGGACGACGTCTTGGAAGGGCGGGGCCTGCTCGAACTCCAGAGGCAGATCCTTTCCAACTACTTCCAACACCCAGCGGTCCGTGGTGATAGCGGACCAGACGGAAAGAAAGTGGCGGAGCCATCACCCCATGGGGGGAACCCAGGGGGAAGCGACGAGGTTGGGGGCGACACCCCTCAACTCGTCACTGGGCAGGCTTGGAGGAGGGACTGGCCGAGGGGCCCTCCTGGCTTCCTGCTGGAGGAAGCTGCAGGCTTGGCTTTGGGGTGCCAAATGCGACCCTGCTGGCCCTGATGCTGGTGTTGCTGGGCCAGACGTGCTGCAGGGGCAGAAGGGCGAAAGGGCTTATGTTGTTGCTGGCGGCCTTTGTCCTTCTGGGCAGACGTGACCGAGTCCAAGGTGGCACTGGACTTCTCGATCCTCTGGAGATGGCCTTCCACCCCGGGCCCGAACAAGTCGGTACCCAGGAAGGGGACGTCTGCCAGCTTGTGCTGGGTATCTGCTGTGAAGGCAGAGATCCGCAGCCAAGCTCTGCAGCGCATGGACACTGCAGCTGCTACTGACCGGGCACAAGAGTCTCCAATATCCAGAGCAGTTTGGAGCTGCTGCTTCGCCACCACCCTTCCCTGATCCCGCACCTGCTTGACCGTAGTCTGGAGGTCAGCCGAAAGATGAGGGATCACCTCATCCAGGAAGCCCATAAGGGCGTGGGAGAAGTGTGCCATCAGTACGGCCGAACTGGCCTGACGGAGGCCTAGGGAGGACACAGCGTACACCTTATGCCCGGCATAGTCCAGCTTTTTGGACTCTTTGTCGGGAGGCTTGTCCACATCCCTGGTGTTCCCGGAACGCCGGAAAACACTATCGGTAACAAGCCCCTCCACAGAGGGGTGCTCCAAAAAACCAGACAGTGAACCAGTTGGGACTGCGTACTTCCTGGCCATCCTGGCCGAAGGAGCAGGACAAGAAGCTGGCCCCTGCCATAACTCCAAGGCTGGGCCAACAATGGCTTCAGCCACCAGAAAGGCCTCCATGGGAGAATCCCCTCGGTTCAGTATCTCCATGAGGGGACACTTAGCCGGCTTGGACAAGAGTTCGAGCTGCATCCCAGTAGACTCTGAGAAGAACCGAAGCAGACCCATGAACGAGGATGGACTCTCGTCCACTGACTGTCCCCCAGTGGACTCCAGGTCAAGGGGCCTGGAGAACAGGGAAGAGTCGTCATCAGACTACGAGGAGTCTGCAAACAGCTGCCTAGGGCCTGAGCCACCCTCCACCTGCCAAGGACGGTTGGGAGTGAGGGTGACCGACAACCGATGGGGCAACCCCTGACCCGATCGAGAATCCTTGGTCGGAGCCCCAGATTTAGGCTGTGGAGGTGGGGGTTCCACCACAACAGGTGGCGCAGCTGGCTTCGGCCGAACAACCGGCGTCGGATTGGGCTCTTGACGACTCACGGGGTTATCTCGCCTTTTCAGGTGACAACCACTTAATGGCCGGGGAAGGCGATGGGGTCGGCTTGTTCCCGGTCAGAAGGAGCTGCTGCCACATTAAGTCCTCGTAGTGTCGATGCAATTTGCGCCGAAGCCTTTCCTCCGAGGAGAAAGATGACGAGGACAAGCGGTGCTGCCGCTTTCCTCGGTGCCGAGTCCGAGACCGCCGGTGTCGGCGGGATCGGCTGGACCAAGAGGAGGTCTGAGACTGAGACCGTCGGTGTTTCCGAGGGTGGGTCTGGGAGGGAGCGGGGAAACCTGCTCTCACTCGGCTCGGGACCTTAACCGGAGACTCCGCACAGGAGGCGAGGTATCGCCCTTCTGTTTCCACCGGGGGAACCGGTGAAGAAGGGTTGTCAGCTTCTCCAGTCGACAACCCGTCCGACGGGCTGAGAAAAATCTCGACTGTGTCGACGGGTGTCTCGGCCGGCTGACCTGACGGGGACACTGTGAAGCCAGCGGCCTTAGCCGTAACCTCGACTGAAGTCGAGTGTCGACTGTCCAGGGAAGGGGACCTCTCCCACGCCCACGAACGCCGACGGTGGGACTTACCCTTCGAGTCCTTCTTCTTGGACTGAGAGGAGTGTTCCAATGGCCCCTCACCTTTTGTGGAGAGGGATTGACAAAGCTCCTTAAAAGAAGCCGCGTAGGAGGAGCCCAAGGAGAGCGGGATAAATGCCCCGACCGAGGAGGACGAAGATGCAGCCTGGGCTGCCTCCTCGAGGGCGATCATCTGCTCAAGTTGCTCAGCTGAGCCCACCACCGCGGACACCACCCAACGGGCCTCCTTTGACTTCACCGGCGGAATACGTCTCTCGGGCGCCCAAATTGGAGTCTGGCAGCATGGTCTTCAAGGACATTGGCTAAGAAGGACTTGCACAAATCATAGGCCTGCGGATCGTGGTCAAGCCCGAGGCAATAAATGCACGTGGAGTGCGGATCGGTCCGAGACATCTTCTGCCTGCATGGGCACCGCTGAAAACTGGGAGTCAATTTATCCATCGCAGCCACGAAGGAAGAAACAGACTTAAGCCTTGTAAACTTTAAAATTAGTTTTGGGTTAACTGAAGAGTTTGGATCCAGTCTAAACGCAGAGCGCTAAGGAGGGAACCTGAGCTTCCAAGCGGTAAGGAAGATCAGGCGTCATGGGGCAGAACCGAGAGTTTTACCACCCGGGTGAGTGGGATCAGCCAGCTTGAAGACCTTCCGGCAAGATTTAAGGTGGCAAGGAACCTGCCATGAAGTGTGGATTGAACAACATATCCATGTCCCTAGAAAATATTTTCTTTGGTCCACACCTGCCCATTCTTGTTCAATTATCTGATCACAGCGAATAAAGTCAAACAGGTGAAAGCCACGATGCCAAACAGGAAGGGCTGGTGCTCACTACGAAAGGGCGGCCTGCCCCAACAACAGACCAAATCAGTAAGAAAGTAGTGGCACTCACACAGTGCACAGACGCTGTAAGTTGAAGCAACATACATGTCTCTAAAGCAGGCTGAATTGGGATGCAATGCTTAAACAGCAGCGGTATTAGAAAAACTCTATATGTTATCGAAATTGTATTAATACCTGCTTTGGTTATTTCCTTGATTAATTAGATATTTTGATTGAAGGCAGCATTTTAGTTTGAAAATATGTATAGCAAATTATAATTTTTTTCCCCAACTTCTACAAAAATTAAAGTAAATGCATTTCTATAAGATAAACAAAACTAACTACAATAGAAACATAGACTTTGACGGCAGATAAGGACGGCTTGGCCCACCTAGTCTGCCCATTTCCCTACCTACAGGATAAGCTACAGATCCTATTTAACCAACAGCCAATTTCTTCCTACCCCCCACAAAAATTTCCTTACGTCTGTCCCATGCATTCTTGAATTCTTTCACAGTTTTAGATCCCATAACCTCCTCAGGAAGGCTGTTCCATGCGTCCACCACCTTCTCAGTGAAAAAATACTTCCTCACATTGCCCCTGAGCTGTCCCCCCTCTATCTTCAGATTGTGTCCCCTGGTTCTTGCACATCTCTTTTTCTGAAAGATGCTGCCCTCTTGGACTTTGTTGATTCCACTGAGGTACATAAAAGTTTCTATCATGTCCCCCCCCTTTCCTCAAGGGTATACATATTAAGCTCCTTTAGTCTCTCATCGTGTGGCTTCTCTTGCAGACCCTGCACCATTTTAGTTACCCTCCTCTGGACTGCCTCCATCCTGTCTATGTTCTTGCGGACAATGCTTACCCATCAGCAATATTTAGCAACCTTATATGTTATGAGAGTCCTACAAATTCTCATTTCACTGATTAATTTGAAGTTCTGAATGAAGATAGTTTCTTTTCCTTTTAAAAAAAAAAGTTTTCTGTTGTTATAAATAGCACTTTAATAGGATGATCTGCAATTCACAGAAACTTTCTCATGAATATTAATTATTCATATGTTTAAAAGTTGTCATGTCTCTCACTAGCCTCACCCCTTTCTGAAGACTTGTGAGAGTCGAGGTGCTAGGGGTTAGAGCGGGTGGAGCAGAGACACACTGAATTACTTTGCAAGAGAAGCTACTGAATGCATTTGCCAGGAATAAATGTGTGTTGCTTCAACTTACAGTGTCTGTGCATTGTGTGAGTGCCCCTACTTTCTAACTGATTTGGTCACAGTGAATAAAGTTTGAAAAACACTTTGGAAGCGGAGGAGGACCCGAAAGGATTTACATTTAATGTCTCCATGGATTGCAACTCCTTTAGCTGTAATGTTCTACAAGCCTCAGTTACCAGATAGGACAAATATTTAGTATCAAACAAGGGAGGGATAGGAATCCTCCTCTCTGACTCCGTCCACTCATCTTCCTCCTCCTCCTTCTCAGAGGGTTCATCCTCATTATCATCAAGTAACTTGCTTATGTCAGGATTTTCCCCAAGATCCCTGATACCCTCATCCTGACCCTCTGTATGGTCAGGGTCAGGATCTGCCTGCAGATCCATATTAGCAGCCTTGTCCAGCTATGGCACACCAGGATGTGCCTGTGTGGGACCCCCCTGACCTGAGAGGCCCTGTTTGGGTTCAGGTGTGTCTAACTGGATGTCCTGCAGAACACCTGGGCCCAGAAGCGCTCCTAAGAGCAACAATAAAGATTTACGCAATTCTGCTATACTACTGCCAGCTGATACACCAGGTGCAAGCTCCCAACTTGGAGTTCAGATTGGGGGAACCATAAGAGACATACTAGTTTGAGTAACACAATGGGAGCAATAGGAACGCAAAGGAGAAGGTCGCATTAACCTTTTGCAGGTCTTTCAAACACTAGTCCTGCAGATGCTCAAACAGCAAAATTAAGTTTACAACACTGGCTAAAGAGGCTCAATATAATGGTGGAAAGCAGGAATACTGCCGTGATCCCCACTTCCGACTGTGATGAAAAAAGAAGACAGAAATAGAATAAAACACTCCAACCAGCTGAGTCAGCTGAATGAAGACCAGCTGGGCTGAAAAAACAAGGAAAACAGAGCTGCCATGTCTAGCACTAGATAAGTGCAGGCATGCGTGCGCGCTCATGGAAGTGCATATGTGTGATGTCATGATCCTGTGCATGACACTGACATGTCAGAAAGGGGCGCGTGCCCACGCAAAGGTGTGCGAGAGGTGCGCTGAGGCTGGAGGAAGCCTCTGACAAACAAAATGCACAACCAACGAACGGGGCTCAGGGAAAATTGAGGGAAGCTGTACAGCTCAGTGGAGTCACTAAGAAAACCGCCACGCAACCTGTGGCAACAGATGCACCACAAAAGCCCTTGAAACGATTCAGATCCTTCCCAGAGTCTAAGTTTGCTCACCCTTGTCTTTTTTTTTTTTTTCCTTAAAGCACATCCAAGCCGAGAAAAAGTTAAAGGGGAAATGTCACCTCAAGCAAGCTGAGAAAAGATTTAAAGGGGAAATGTCCCCTGAAACTGCGACCACACACACACAAAATACCTGCAAGGACAGCGGGGGACCACCAATGTCCAAAAGACAGAAGGGAGACCACAGGGAACACCCTAAATCTACCCCTCAAAATAGGTACTTAACAGGGGCACCATGATCGGAGACCTGCTAAAAAAACCAAAAACATACACCCCTGAACTGCTGCGGCAGACGTGGCCCCCAATCCAAGCACAGGCAGTGGAAATGGAGAAAAAAGGGCAGGTTAGCCAATTTAAAAGCCGCAGCTTAACAGGCACGGTTTTAAATTTAGAGGTGCTCCCTGTCACCAGGTAGCCCCAACCTAACGTGCAGAATTGCAGTCCCAAAAGTTAGAAAACCAAAAAGTAGTTTTCTTCCTCAGATAAATTTCTAAGTTGTTTCCCCTTTGATATCACAGCAAAGACTGGAGAGTTGCTGTTGTCTGGAATGCTCAGGTGTTGGGGATTCTATGCTGATTATAGCCTTGGGCTGTGCCATTTCCCCAGTAGTGGTGCACATCACCCATTAGTAATGAATCCCATTGACAATGTGGAGTGCTACAGAAAATAATGAAGACAACACTGAGAGAAATGGTGATGCCGAGGTACGGTGTCCAACGAACGATGGCGAACCAATGAAGGAGTGTGATGCAGTTGCAGACGGCTACCTCAGGCGCTCCCATGGTGTGCACTCGGCGAGAAGAAAAGAACTGAGGAAGGTGGGGGGGGGTGGGGAGACAGTGTCAGTTGCTGGTCAGCCCACTAGTGCCATGTCATTACGTCTAACTCGTGGGCAGCGCCAGTTTTGATGTCAGTCCCCAGGCAGTAGAATGCCAAAGACTTTGTTCCTGTGTGGTCCTAATGCTTCTGGCACAGAACAAAAGTGGGAATAAATGGTGAAGACTGATTCTTGGAAGATCTGCTTTTCCACATGTAGATACTGTTGTGACAATACCATTATTATTTTTTTTCCAACAGGCTGGATATTCTAAATGATATATTAGTCAGCTAGCTATATGACTTATGCAAACATAGGCGGCAGAGTTCCTACTTTTTGATGGCAGAATTGTAATTCAGGGTCCCTGGGGACAAAATGATGTAATATTGCTCCACACACCTGCTGTACAGTACTGAATGTTCACTTAATACCATACTTTTTTTTTCAAATCTTGATAAAAATTAGGGACACTCCTAACCTCTCCTGCTTGTTTACGCATCTTGCACAGCTTTATTTTGATGGTGCTACAGAAGATACTAACAGACATTTGGAGGAAAACTGATGCCTCATCAGAGGCATGAAATGTGACCCTATCATGGAAAATGTACTCTTTCCAACTCACATTCCTAAGGCAGGTCAAACTAGATTTGAGTGAGACAAAGGGAATCACCTTGTGAACAGGATTTGGAAGCTGATGAGTAAGCGTGTTCAGCACAGAAGGAAGGAGCTGCAGACCACATGTGTGTCACCACCTCCTCTGATTTGATAGGAATCTCCTCATCACAGAACAGGTTGGGCTCTAGACTGCTCGAGGACTTCACACTTGCAGTATCCTAAAAGTACAGTATAGAATTGTTAGCTATATGTTTGTGAAACGTATACATTTTATTATTTTTGTCCCTTAGTTCTGATCCATTCCATATCTACTCTAGTACCATTTACCAAATCTTTCTGTCATGGTAGAGTTTAAGATGGGGTAGATGTAAGCTCTCTCCCAGGACACTTCTCCGGCTCACTTTTTCTTGTAGAGAATAATCTTGAGAAAAATGGATACTGGAGTTGCCTTGGTCTTCTTACAAGAAGCACCCAGCACGTCAACTTCTACTTGGAAGATGATTCGAGTACAGTAACTGTAAGTGCTCCTACAAGGAATCTTCAGTTTGTGGCTTCCACAATCTAAGAATGCATGTAAGACCACTCTTACACTCCCAAAAGTGCCACTAAGGGGCATATGAACATGCATAACAGGGATGTTAGGGCACCAAGCAGTTCTGGTGACAGCAAATCTTGACAGAAAGCACAGGTTGTACTGTGATGCCACCAGAATTCTGAGGTGTCCTTGCAAACCTGTATTTTTACAGTTGTTTATTTTTAATCATAAATGATTTTTTCCAGTTTTGCAATCAAAACACCCAATTTAGGTCTGGCTCACAAGTGCAGCAGTAGGACTACCACTCATGACGCTGGCAACCAGCTGGCCTGGATGTCACCAGGGGATGCTCTCCCTTTCCGGGGATGGAAGCTGTGTGCACTGCTACTACAGTGTCACATATGTGACCACAGGTGGTGCTATAAAGCACAGGCATGCAGGGGGAGGACAGGCAGCACAGCCTCATCACCTGTAGATGACAAAATGTCCCAGTCATCTGTAGACGAAAGACCCCAGTTCATCTGGGCTCCACACTGCTACTCACGCACCACCTGGTGCAGGACACTTTCAGGAGTATATCCTCTCGACCACCTAACTCCGCTTGGGGGGCCAGCTGCAGCAGAATAGAGGAGGCAGGTAAGGGGGATCAGGCGTAGGAGAGTTGACGTGTTCCTAACGACTCCACTGGGAGTCAGGCACCAGACCACTGAGGGTGAAATACTACAGATTTTAAAAACAAACACCTAATCTATTGGTCCAGTGGTGCCGGTTGATGGTACACTGCACTGTTATGTGTGCCACCCAAGATGAAGTCTCAACTCTGCCTCTCACGCTCTGGACTTGCTGGGTCTTGAGCACGATAAAGAGACATCACATTCGGACCCTGGGTGAGGTTAAAGCCTACTCCACTCTTGGAGTGCCACTTACGGCCAGCAGTGGTATTGACCTTAACATTATGGGTAACCATGTGATGTCATCTGCCACCCACCAATAGGAAGGTGCAGGGGGAGGCATCAGTAACTGTCAGAGAAGTGGAAGAGCTAAAAAAGGGAAAAAGCCCAATCAACTGCATGATTAAAGGAGCTGCCGCTCTGCTGGCCCAAGATGCAGCAGATGATGAAGCGCTTATACACTCCACTCCTCCACTGTCAACTAAGGCTGCTTCTCAGTGGTCAGCAGTGCAAAAGCTGGTCATTGAGGACCTGCAGGGGGGTTGGGGGAGCCCTGGAGGAATTAGGCAGGGGGAGGATCTGGATGACACTGGAGGTGACTAACTGGGTGTAGAATGTGTAGTGGGGGTTGCTTGAAGTGACTGATGTAACACAATGCTTGACCGCAATTAAGAACAAAAAAAAAATACAGGTAAAGAATTACCAAATTACATATGCTCCACTAATGCAAAACATCATGGGAAGTATATGCAAATCACTATGAGAGAACTAAGGCTGGCTTGACTTAATAGAAGAAGTTATTCTTCTTACAAAGTGTTGTAGGAGTCTGGAATAATCTATCACAAAGGGTGGTGGCAACTAAGGATAATAAAATTTTGCCTTGGGTTCGAGAACGGACCCGAGGTGTCAGAGGGCTGGCTGGGAGAGGAGGACTGAGCATCCCATGGACTGCTCTCCTCCTCCGTTGGGGAAGGTGGGTGAGTGTTCAGTACATGCCTGACCTCTGGCAGAGGCTGGAGGGAGCAGCTGCCAAAGCCTGAATCCTGGGGAGGCATGCCAGACGTCAGAGCTTAGGTGCCCTACTTCCCTGCACGCCATGCCTCCTGTGAGAAAAAAAAAAAGCAAGCAAAATGCTAACAATGACACCCCACTTCTCCTGCTCCATTATGCCCACCCATAGCACTTGGCTGGTGACTGAGTTCAGTCTACTGTCAGGAATGGCACAACCACCATGGGCCCACTCTGGGGAGTAAGCCAGGGAAGAACACCAGTGGTTGGGTCTGCCAGGAACCCTTTTAAGCCTCCGTCAGAGGCGCACCTACTCAGTGGCCCAGCCCAGGGGGGCAAGTCAGGAAGGGTCATCAGCGAAGTGATCACAGAAACATAGACTTTGATGGCAGATAAGGACCGCTTAGCCCACCCAGTCTGCCCATTTACCTACCTATTGGATAAGCTGCAGATCCTAGTTAACCAACAGCCTACTTCCTCCTACCTCCTACCAGAATTGCCTTGTCTGTCCCATGCATTCCTGAATTCCCCTACAGTTTTTGACCCCACTACCTCCTCAGGAAGGTCATTTCATGCGTCCACCACCCTCTCTGTGAAAAAATACTTCCTCACATTGCCCCTGAGCTGTTCCCACTCTATCTTCAAATTGTGCCCCCTTGATCTTGCACATCTCATTTTCTGAAAGATGCTACCCTCTTGGACTTTGTTCATTATCTTGTGGTCCTTGAAAGTTTCTATCATGTCCACCCCATCTCTCCTTTCCTTGAGGGTATACATATTAAGCTCCTTTAGCCTCTCTTCGTATGGCATCTGATGCAGACCCTGCATCATTTTAGTTGCCCTCTTCTGGACTGCCTCCATCTTGTCTATGCCCCTGCAGAGATGGGGTCTCCAGAACTGCACGCAGTACTCCAGATGGGGTCTCACAAACTGTGTGTACAGAAGGATAACAACATCCTGTTTTCTACTGGTGATGCCCCTCCCTATGCATCCCAGTATCCCCCCAGCCCTCCTTAATGCCTTCTCACATTGTTTGCCTACCTTTAGGTCATCTGCTATGATTACTCCCAGGTCCCTTTTCATTTCTGTTGTTGTTGTTAGTACCTCCCCCCCCTCACTGTATACCCTTCCCCTGGGTTTTTGTTTCCCAGGTGCATTACTTTGCACTTCTTTGCATTGAATCTAAGCTGCCATACTTTTGACCATTCCTCCAATCTTGCCAAGTCCCTTCTCATTCTTTTCACCCCCTCTTGTGTATCAACCTTGTTGCAGATATCTGTGTCATCAGCAAAGAGGCATACTTTTCCTTCCAGCCCCTCCGCAACGTCACCTATAAAGACATTAAAGAGGACCGGTCCCAGTACTGAACCCTGCGGTACCCCACTAGTAACCCCCCTTTCTTCAGGGTGTACTCAGTTTACTTTTACCCTCTGTGTCCTGTTGTCCAGCCAATTTTTTACCCAGGCTACCACCCTGGGACCCACTCTCAGGCTGGCTAACTTGTTTATTAATCTTTTGTGTGTTACTGTGTCAAATGCCTTGCTAAAGTCAAGGTAGGCCATATTCACAGCCCCTCCCTGGTCTACTACTTTGGACACCCAGTCAAAGAAATCTATTAGATTCATCTGACATGACCGTCCCGCTGTGAATCCATGCTGCCTTGGGTCCTGTGCCCCGCTGGCCTCTAGGTACTCAACAATTCTTTCTTTCAGAAGTGATTCCATCATTTTCCCTACCACTGAGCTCAAATGAACAGGTCTATAGTCCTGCCTCTGCCTTGCTCCCACTTTTGTGAAGGGGAATCACATCCGCCCTCCTACAGTCCTCAGGTACCACACATCCTCCCATGATTTGTTAAAAAGGGTAGTCAGTGGTGTCACTAGTTCTCCCCTTTGTTCTTTTAGAATTCTGGGGTGAATCCTGTCAGGCCCCATTGCTTTGCCCACCTCGAGTTTTAGGAGTTCTATCAAGACCCTTTCTTCCGTTAATGGACAGTATTGACCCCCCTATCCAGAGTGCTACTATTGTTTGGTTTAGGTACCTCCCCCATCTCTTCCTTTGTGAATACTGAGCAAAAGTATTCGTTCAATATCTCTGCCTTTTCACTGTCACCCTCTGCCCACCTCCCCTCCCATTTATTAAGCCTCACTATCCCTCCCTTGGTCTTTTTTCGCTCCTTAACGTACTTATAAAAGGTTTTATCCCCCTTCTTAACTGAGCTGGCTATCTTTTCCTTGGTTTGGGCCTTTGCTATTCTGTCTGCCTTCCCCGCTTCCTTCTGCTTCAACTGATACAGTTCTCTGTCCTGCTCTTTCTGTGATTCCTTATACTTCCTGAATGCTATCTTTTTCTCCCTAACCTTCCCCGCCACCTCTTCTGAGAACCATAATGTTTTTTCCTTTGTTTTGAGTATTTGCTTCACACAAAGGCTTGTTGCCTCTGTGATGGCAGTTTTGATTTTTCTTTATTGTTCCTCCACCCCTCCTTCCTGCCCATTTGCTAGTGCATTCCTTAGGCACTCTCCAGTTTTGCCAAAGTCAGCCCCCCTAAGGTCCAGTACCCTCGCTTTTGCTTGACTCTACAGCTGTGTTTATTGTGAACCACACTGTTTGATGGTCGCTTGTTTCCAGATGGCTACCCACTTCTAAATCAGAGATCCTCTCTCTGCCCCCGTTTGAGAGTACCAGGTCTAAGATTGCTCCCTCCTGAGTGGATTCCAACACTAGCTGTCTGAGGCATGCTCCCTGTAGGGCATCAAGAATGACCCTGCTCTTGGATGTGGCTGCAGCAAATGTGCTCCAGTTAACATCTGGCATATTCAGGTCCCCCATCAACAATATCTCCCTTTTTTCTGCCATTCTAAGGATGCCTTCTACCAATTCCTTGTCCTTTTCCTCCCCGAGACTGGGGTCTGAATACAATCCCCGTGTGGACTGTGGTGCCATTTCCTGTCTCCAAGGTGACCCACCATGCCTCCTCTCCTCCCTGTTTACCCTTTAGTTCCGTTGCTTTGATCCCTTCCCTTAAGAAGACAGCTACTGCTTCTCCTCCTCCTCCTCTCTTACCCTCCCTGTCCCTCCTGTGTACCATGGTATGCTGAATCCCAGTCATGATTCTCTGTGAACCATGTTTCTGTGACTGCCACAATATCCAGGCGTTCCTCTTCCATTAAGGCCACTAGTTCAGGAAGCTTGTTACCCAGATTATGGGCATTGGTACTTATTGCCCATTTTTTGCTGGCTTTACCCCTTTTAGCCCTATCCCTGTTCTCACTGCCTTTGCCTTTTTCTCCATTGCCTCTGTCCTGCTCCCTATCGACCTCTCTACCTTGGTGTTTACCTCGCTAACTACACTGTTTTGTGGGTGGAGGCTGGGAATTCCTTGCTCCTTTTCAGTGCCCCCACCCCGTCTAGTTTAAAAGCTTGCCAATGAAGCATTTAAACCTATCACCTATGATCCTGGTTCCCCTCCCGGAAAATGCAGACCATCATGCCAGTATGGGCCTATATCCCTCCAGGTGGACCCCCAGTCCCCAATGAAACCAAAACCCTGTGCTCCGCACCAGTTTTTTAACCATTCATTGAATCCCATGGTGCAGCGTACTCTAGCCTCACCCATGCCATAGACAGGTATCACCTCCGAGAAGGTTACCATGCATGCTACTTGTCTAAGGCCCCTCCCCAACTCCACAAACTCCTTCTGCACTGCTCTGATCCCATTCCCAGCTAGGTCATTAGTCCCTAGGTGTACAATTATGTCAGCTCCCTCTCTCATACAGCTGGTCTCGCAGTCCTGAGGATTCACTTCCTGTCCCTCCAAGCCATGGCACCAGGCAGGTACCTTACCTCCCTCTCCCTCCCTCCCCCAGTTCTACCCTTAACAACTGAGGACCCCAACCAGGAGCTGTCTCCTTCCCCTGTGGGGTCCTGTGCCACCCTCCTGTGGGTCTCCTTTGTGGCGGTTCCCAACATCCTCCTTGGTCTCCACTGTGGGTGCCTCCATAAAGGAACCATGCTCCACTAACGGCGTATGAATTATGGAGAGGTACAACTGGAGGGATGTGCCTCTGTTCCACCACCCTCACCCTCCCTGAGCCTTCCATGGTCCAACCACTCCTCCTTCTCGGCAACCTCTGTGGCAACAGCGGTGGCCCTGGTAGTCCCTGAGTGGGGGAGGAGGTGTCCCTACTCCTTGCCAGGTCGGCCTGGAGATAGACAACATCCTCCCTCAGAGCAGCGAGTTGCCTACAAATAGGGCAGCATCGCAGCCTCCAGAATGTCTCCCGGAAGACTGCCACCCCACAGCCAGTGCACTGCACCACTCCCCACATGTCTGTCTCCCTTCTTGTTTTAAAAGGGAGGCACTATAATGCAGTGGTTTAAGGCTCTGAGCTGCAAATCTGGAGACCTGGATTTGAAGCCCACAGCCCCCACTTGCATACTGTGTGACCCTGAGCAAGTCACTTAATTTCCCTGTGCTCCCAGGTTGCACCTGTAAACAAGCTTTCAGCTTAGTGTGCCACTCCTGGTTAAAAAATTGATAAGAAAAAAAAAAAATTTCTTTCTCGTTTTTGTTAGTGTGTGCGAGCATTTACATCCTACGCAGTGTGCTGGGCTGTTAAGGATAAGAAAGGTGAATGTCCTTTGCCCTTTTGGGAAGTGATGTCAGAACCCCGTATAAAGGAAATGACGCCTTGGGTGGGCGGGTGAGGGGCAGGAGGGACTAAGCCCTTGCCTTCCAGAAACAATCGGCTACAGCTCTGACCCACCACCCCGGTGACTGCTTTCCTTTCTTTCAGCAAGACAACCTGCACAACAATTTAAAAGAAACTATACCTTGCAAAAAAAAAAAATTAAATCAAAGAAAAATAAAACAGTTGAGCCCAATACCTATGATGTAAGCATCTGCTGATCATCAGTAAAGTAAGTCCCGGGGATGTATGGGGACTGGGGGAGCAGGGGCTGAGCCACTGGGACCCAGCAAACACAAAACAAAAGTACAACAAAACTTTTAAAATACAATCTGATGTACTAATTACAAGAGGGCAGCCTAAGATTCTACCACTGAGAAGTGTGAGGCAGTCTAGCTTGTCATCGCAGCCTTCTTCAACATACAGGCGGTAGGGGTGGTAATAGTAGTACAGTGGTGCCAGCCAGGATGCAATGTAGCGTCTCGAGTTACTGTATTACAAAAAGGATTAACTGCCATTAAAACTGCATTGTTTACTTAACTCTGCTATAGTATGCTGCAGTTTTGTGCTACATCCTGGCTGGCAGCACTGTTGTGGTAAATGAATGGAGCCAAAATGCCTCAATTTACAAAAGCTAAAAACAGCAGATGCAGACACATGTTATCTCCTTATTAGGAATCATCACTGTGCCGCACCAGTACCTCAGCCTAGGGAGAGTGGGAAACAGCAACATGATCTCAGTTGTTTGGTTATGTTAGCTCATAAAAGGAAAGTAATATAAAAGTCAATAAATACAGGTTACTCACCTGTAACAGGAGTTCTAGGAATAGTATATGTTGTTCATCCACACTGTCTGGCAAGTTTCTTGCCGCTTTAAATCTTGCCGGAAGGTCTTCAAGCTGGCTCCTCCCACCCACCCGGGTGGTAAAACTCTCGGCTCCGCCCCATGACGCCAGATCTAGCCCACTGGAAGCCAGGTTGTGCGTCGAAGCAGGGGCGGCTCGGTGGGTCGTGTGGATGAACAACATATATCATTACTAGAACTCCTGTTACAGGTGAGTAACCTGTACTTCTAGGGACATGGATATGCTGTTCATCCACACTGTTTGGCAGACTCCTAGCAGTTCTCTGGGAGGAGGGAGGCAAGGCGCACACCCCCTACTTACGGAATAAGGACTGGAGAACCGAGGTCCCAAAACCAGCATCCCGGCGTGACTCAAGGTCGATGTGGTAATGGGTAATGAAGGTGTGTGCCGACTTCCAGGTAGCAGCCCTGCAGATTTCCAGGATAGGGACGTCCCTGGAAGCAGACACCGATGCAGCGGTATGACAGGTAGAATGAGCTCTTATCTCTTTGGTAGGCTGCATGCCCGCCAACCTATAGCAGAGATCTATGCAGAAGGTGACCCACCTGCCTAGAGTCTGCGTGGTTGCAGGTCTGCCAGGTGCGGCTTCAGCGTAGGTGCAAATAGCTGGCGAACCTCTCCCCGAACTTCAGCAGTCTGCTCCTTATAGTAAGAGAGCGCTCTTCTAGGGTCCAGAGTATGGAGCCTATATTTGGCCTCCGAGGTGTGACTGGGGTAGAACACCAGCAGAGTCAATACCTGGTTAAGGTGAAACTCCGACACCACCTTTGGAAGGAATTTTGGGTGGGGACGCAGGACAACCTTGTCCCTGTGGAAGACCAGATAAGGAGACTCGATGGAATGTGCCTGGAGCTCTCCCATCCTTCTGGCTGACGTGATAGCCACCAAGAAGGTGGTCTTCCACAACAGGTGAGAGATGACACACCTGTGCATCGGTTCGAATGAGCTTAGCCAGTACCAGCAGTAGATGCCACGGGAGGTGGAGATTCTCGCACCGGAGGGGATATGTGAATAAGGCCTTTGAAAAAGCGCCCGACCACCTTCTCCTGTGCCACCAACTGCTTCCCGGCCAGTGCTCGGTAAGCAGAGATGGCTGCCAGGTGCACCTTAAGTGTCGTTGACCGAAGCCCTAGCTGAGAAAGGGACCACAGGTAGTCCAGAATGCTTGCGAAGGAACGGGAGGAAGGGTCCAGCCCCTTGCCCTGACACCAAATGGAGAATCTCTTCCATTTAAAGGCATAGCATTTCCTGGTCAACTCCTTACAGGAAGCCTCAACAACGTTGAGGACCTCGTCGGAAAGACCCAAGGCCTGGAACTCTAGCCGCTCAGGAACCAGGCCGTCAGGTGCAGGGATAGAAGGTCTGGATGGAATACCTTCCCCTGGTTGACTGAGATCAGGTCCGGGCGGGCTGGAAGCTGCCTCAGGAGCCTGGAGCTGAGGCTGAGGAGATCTGGATACCAGAACTGGCGGGGCCAGTCTGGGGCTACCAGAATCACCTGCGCCTTGTCCCCCCTCGCCTTGAGAAGCACCTTGTGGATCAAGGGAAATGGGGGAAAGGCGTAGAAGAGGCCCAGGGTCCATGGCCTCGAGAAGGCAACCACCTGCAGCGAGCCTTGCTGAGGGGGGGCGGGCACGAAACAGCCTCAGCTTCGCATTCTCCCTGGAGGCAAACAGGTCCACCTGAGGCATGCCCCAGTGGGAGAACAGATCTTGTACTACCTCCGGCAGGAGAGACCACTCGTGGGACGCAGCTCCTATCCGGCTTAGGGCATCGGCCAGAATGTTGGAGGCTCCTGCCACATGGATGGCAAGGAGATCTGCCTCCAGGCTGCGCACGAGGGACCAAGTGCAGAGAGCTTCCCCTGCACAGAGGCATGGAGCGTGTCCCGTCCTGGAGGTTTAGGCAGTATATGGTCGTGGTATTGTCCATCTGGACCTGGACCACTTGACCCCGTACAAATGGAGCGAAGGTGGTGAGAACTAGATGAACCGCTCGAAGCTCCAGCAGGTAGATGTGGCATTGGGACTCCCGAGGGGACCAGAGGCCGTGCGCTCTGTGCTCCCCCAGATGGGCACCCCAACCCATCAGAGAGGCGTCGGTCAATAAAGAGACCATCGGCTTGAGGCGGACAAATGGGATCCTCTCCTGCAGATGAGCAGGAACGATCCACCACTGGACAGCGTCCCACATCTCCGGGGTCACTGTCACTGGCTGATCCAAAGGACCGGAGAGCTGTGACCATTGGCTGGCCAGTCCCCCTTGTAGGGGACACATGTGCCAATGGGCCCAATGGACCATGCTGGTGCGGGCCACCATGAGGTCCAGGAGGCACAGGAAGTCCCGGGCAGGGCGCAATTGCCCAACCTGAAGTGATTGGGCAAAGGAGGAAAGAACCTCGGCCCTGTCCATCGGGAGCCGTGCTCTGGCTCGCAGAGAGTCGAGCTCTTCCCCGATGAATTGGATCACCTGCTTTGGCACGAGTTCCGACTTGGCCTCGTTGATGAGGAAGCCAACTTGAGAGCAAACCTGGAGGGCCAGATCCCTGGACCGCTCCATCTCCGGTCTGGAGGAGGCCGCAATCAGCCAGTTGTCCAGGCAGGGGTATGCCTGGACCCTTTGGCGCCGCAGGAATGCTGTCACCACTGCCATGCATTTGGTGAAGACCCTAGGAGTTAGAGAAAGGTCAAGGGAATGGCCCGAACTCAGAGAGGACCCTCTGTTAAAGCGGAGGAATCGCTGGTGGGACGGACGGATTGGGACGTGAAAGAACGCGTCCTGGAGGTCCAGAGAACAGAACCACACACCTCATTCCTAGGATGGAATGATCTGAGCCAGAGTGACTATCCTGAAGGTTCGAGACCTTAGGAACCTGTTCAGGTCGTGCAGGTCTAGAATGGGGCACCAGCCCCCTGTCCGTTTTGGGACCAGGAAGTACCTGGACACAAACCCTGGGTCTGGTGGAGAATCTGCCACCTTCCTGATCACCTCCTTCTGAAGGAGCAGGGCAATGTCGGCTCGACGGGCTGACAGAGAAGATGCAGACCCCGTAGCCCCCCGTGGGGCGACGGTTCGGAAGGGAGGGGCCTGCTCGAACTCCAGAGGCAGACCCTTTCCTACCACCTCCAACATCCAATGGTCCATGGTGATAGCGGACCAAGCGCAAAGAAAGTGGCGGAGCCATCCCCCCATGGGGGGGAACCCAGGGGGAAGCAACACGGCTGGGGGCGACACCCCTCAACCCGTCACTGGGCAGGCTTGGAGGAAGGACCGGTCGAGGGACCTCCAGTGCCTTTTCCTCCCGGCTTCCTGCTGGAGGAAGCTGCAGGCTTGGCTTTGGGGTGCCAAGTGCGAGCCTGCTGGCCCTGATGCTGGTGTTGCTGGGCCAGATATGCCACAAGGGCAGAAGGGGCAAAAGGAGTTATGCTGCTGTCGGTGGCCTTTGTCCTTCTGGGCAGACATGACCGAGTCCAAGGTGGCATTGGACTTCTCAATTCTCTGGAGGTGGCCTTCCACCCCGGGCCCGAACAAGTCGGTACCCAGAAAGGGACGTCTGCCAACTTGTGCTGGGTATCCACCGTAAAGGTGGAGATCCGCAGCCAAGCTCTGCAGCGCATGGCCACTGCGGCCACTACTGACCGGACACAGGAGTCTCCAATATCGAGAGCCATTTGCAGCTGCTGTTTCACCACTGCCCTTCCCTGATCCCACACCTGTTTGACCGTAGACTGCAGATCAGCCGGGAGATGAGAGATCACCTCATCCAGGGAGCCCATAAGGGTGTGGGAGAAGTGCGCCATCAGTATGGCCAACCTGGCCTGACGGAGGCCGAGGGAGGACGCAGCATACACTTTACGCCTGGCATAGTCCAGCTTTTTGGACTCTTTGTCGGGGGGCTTGTCCACGTCCCTGGCATTCCCGGAATGCCGGAAAACGCTGTCGGTAACCAACCCCTCCGCAGAGAGGTGCTCTGAGAAACCGGACAGAGACCCGGTACGGACCACATACTTCCTGGCCATCCTGGCCGAAGGAGCAGGACAAGAGGCCGGCCCCTGCCATAACTCCAAGGCTGGGCCAACAATGGCTTCAGCCACCGGAAAGGCCTCCTTGAGAGAATCCCCTTGGTCCAGTATCTCCGTGAGGGGATACTTGGCCCGCTTGGATACGGGCTCGAGCTGCATCCCGGTGGACTCCGAGATGAACTGAAGCAGACCTATGAACGATGATGGGCTCTCATCCATTGACTGTCCCCGGAGGACTCCAGGTCAAGGGGCCTGGAGAACAGGGAGGAGTCATCGTCAGACTCCGAGGGGTCTGCGAACAGCTGCCTAGGGCCTGAGCCACCCTCCACCTGCCGAGGACGGTCAGGAGTGAGGGTGACCGACAACCGGTGGGGCAGTCCCTGACCCGACCGAGAATCCTTGGTCGGAGCCCCAGATTTTGGTTGTGGAGGTGGGGGTTCCACCACAATCGGTGGGGCAGCTGGTTTCGGCCGAACAACCGGCACTGGTTTGGGCACCTCGACCACCACAAGGGGTTGTTTCGGCCTTTCGGTGACAGCCACTTAATGGCCGGGGAAGGCGACGGCGTTGGCTTGTTCCCAGTCAGAAGGAGCTGCTGCTGCCACATTAAGTCCTCATAGCATCAACGCAATTTGCGCCGAAGCCTCTTCTCTGAGGAGGAGGAAGACGAGAACGAGCGGTGCCGCCACTTTCCTCGGTGCTGGCGAGATTGGCTGGACCAAGAAGAGGTCTGAGACCGAGACCGTCAGTGTTTCCGAGGGTGGGTCTGGGAGGGAGCCGGGGAAACCCATTCCTCCTTTGGCTCAGGAGCCTTAACTGGGGACTCCAGCACAGGAGGCGCAGGCAAGTCCTCGGTTTCCACCAGGGAAACTGGTGAAGAAGGGTTATCGGTTTCTCCAGTTGACAGCCCGTCCGACGGGTCAAGAAAAATCTCGACCGCGTCGACGGGTGTCTCGGCCAGCTGACCTGATGGGGACACTGTGAAACCAGCAGCCTTAGCCGCAACCTCAACCGAAGTCGAGTGTCGACTGTCCAGGGAGGGGGACCTCTCCAGCTCCCACGAACGCTGACGGTGGGACTTACCCTTTGAGTCCTTCTTCTTGGACCGAGAGGAGTATCCCGATGGCCCCTCACCTTTCGTGGAGAGGGATTGGCAAAGCTCCTTAAAAGAAGCTGTATAGGAGGATCCCAAGGACAGCGGGATAAATGCCGCGACCGATGATGGCGAAGATGCGGCCTGGGCCGCCTCCTCCTCGAGGGCGATCATCTGCTCGAGTTGCTCAGCCGAGCCAGCCGCTGCGGAAACCGCCCAACAGGCCTCCTTGGACTTTACCGGCGGATAACGTTTCTCTAGGGTGCCCAAGGTGGACCAGACATACAGTCTTCGGGGGCGTTTGCAAAAGACACTACTCGCAGCACTGCTCATGGATCGTGGTCAAGTTTGAGCAGTAGACACACGTGGAGTGTGGATCGGTCCTGGACATCTTCACCGCATGGGCACCGCCAAAACCGAGTCGACGGTCCATCGCGAGCTGCCAAGGAAGAAGCAGACCAAAGTCTAAAAACTTTAAAAGTATTTTCGAGTGAACCGAAGAGTTTGGATCTAGTCTAAACGCAAAGCGCTAAGGAGGGAACCTGAGCTTCCAAGCGGTAAGGAAGATCTGGCGTCATGGGGCGGAGCCGAGAGTTTTACCACCCGGGTGGGTGGGAGGAGCCAGCTTGAAAACCTTCCGGCAAGATTTAAAGCGGCAAGGAACCTGCCAGACAGTGTGGATGAACAACATATCCATGTCCCTAGAACTTCAGAGTTTCAGGTGTGAGGCCTTTTGGCACCTTTCAATCCTGCGTTAAGTCAAGACAGCTTTGATTCTATTATGGTGATCAGCATATACAGCATTTTCAATGACTGCATTGCATTAGTGGAGTATGTGTAATTTGGTGCTCCTTTTAAACTTGGTTTTATTGACAATGTCCTTCCAGGGTAACTCCTTCTTCAGTGATTTTGCTTTGAAGTTCTTGCCTTTTAATCTACATGTAGCGGACTACCTGAAGAAGATCAAGCCAGGTTAAGTCTCAAGGGGCAGACAGCATACAGTCTAGGAACATAGTGAAGCTAATGTATCAACTGATGGGGCTGCCTGCAATAATTTTCAAGGAGTCTGTACAGACAGGTGTGGAGCCCTTGGACTGGAAAGTAGCAAATGTGGACCCCATCTTTAAGAGGGGTATGGTCAGACCCAGACAACCACAGGCCAGTGAATCTTGCATCAGTGCTGGACAAGGTCCAGGATGCCATTATCAAGGAAGAAATAATGAAGTCCTTGGTTGAGGCCAATATTCTTTTCCCCTCTCAGCATGGCTTTATGAGGAGCTCATCATGCCAAACCAACCTTATTCAAGGGTGTGACCATGGAGGTGGAGAGGGTCTGGCTGAAAAAGAACAGTTACCTACTTACCATAACAGTAGATATTCAAGACAATCTCATCAGGCCACACCTATAGGACTATAGCCACCAGGCACTAGGACCACACAGAAACTTTTTGCAAGCAGTCAACAAGGGGCCGCCCACAACAATGTCTTGCGTTGACGTCCTCTGCATGCAAACGTGGGCAGCCCCTCTCTCTCCTCAGTTCCCCACTGGAGATCATACTCAGAGGACCTCCCTCTAGGGAACCGGGAGAGAGCTGAAGTGTCCAGCTACCATGCAAGGCTCGAAACAGCAGGTAGTCTGTCCTGTGGGACGGCATGGTCTGATGAAAGAGATTCTCCAAAAGGCTACTGTTATAGTAAGTATGTAACTGTTCTATCTTCTTCGATGATATCTCTTTCATCAGACCATACCTACAGGACAAGTCCCAATTAGTACTGACCAGGAGACAGTCTGGGTGGCTGGAGGCTACAGGCCTAGGAAAGAAGGCCCTGAAAGACAGTTAGGTCAAAGCCTGCCCTTCATCGAGAGGCAATGTCCAGACTGTAGTGTCTAGTGATAGTGTGGATACTACTCTAAGTTGCAGCAGCACAAATTTCCACAGCTGACACATTTCTGAAACAGGGAACTGAAGTGCCATGCCTCTAGCTGAATGGCCATGAACAACGGCAGGAATTTCCTTACCATACTTCCTGTAACAGAAGGTAATACAGTTGGCCAACCATTTGAACAAACACTGTTTCGAAATTGGAATGCCCCCTTTCCCAGGAACGAAGGAAATAAAAAGTTGTGAGGACTTCCTGCAGTCCTTCCTATGGTGAACATTATACCCAAGTATTCTATGTACATCTAAAGTGTGGAGCAATGCTTCCCCTGGACTGGTATGCTCAGGAAATTAAACAAGCAAGTGGATGGTTTGATTGAGGGTAAACTCAGACACCACCTTTGGTAAGAAATTAGGCTGTTATTCAGACAGCCTGTCTTTGTGGAAAATCAAACGAGAAGACTCGCACAAGAGTGCCTGAAGCTCGGAAATCCTTTAAGCAGAAATAATAGCAACTAAAAATATCGCTTTCCATGGCACAAAGTCACAAGTCGTAGCTGCCTCAAAAATAGGCAAAGTAAGTTTCTCCAGAACAAAATTCAGGTCCTAAGCTGGGACTGGATTATGGATAGGAGGCTTCAAGTGAAGAATGTCTCTCAAGAACGTACAGGAGACTTCCAGCTGTGCCAACATACAGTCAGCAACAGGCACATGGAAAGCTAAAACAAGCCAAGTGCACTTTGATGGAGGAGTACTACAGACCAGCATCTGACAAAGACAGCAAGTACTCCAGAATCTGATTCACTGAGCAAGTGAAGGTATCCAAGTAGTGTGAAGCCACCCACAGAGCAAACTGCTCCCACTCTCCGTGGAATAAGTGGCCCTGGTAGAGGATTTTCTAGCAGCCACCAGGACATCAGCCATCTTTTGAGACACCCCAAATCTAGCAAAGGCTATGTCTTCATAAGCCATGCATGAAGATGGAGTGACTTGAAGTCCTGATGGACAAAAAAATAAGGGTGCCCTGCTCCTGTGACAGCAATTCTGCACAAGGGTAGAGGTAATGGGGGTTCCACTGCCAACTGCTGCAGTAAGGGGAACAAGATCTGATAAGGCCAGAGGGGAATGAGTATCAGAGTAGCTCTCACCATCTGGAACTTGATCAGCACTCTCTGAATTAGAGGGAAGGGAGGGAAGGCACAGAGGAACCTCCTTTTCCAAGAGAGGGACAACATGTCTCGCCAGAAAACTCCAGGCCCTGGAGCAAGTGAGCAGAAAAGCAGCAGTTTTGCATTGAGTGGGGACGCAAAAAGGTCCAACTCTGGACAACCCCACCTGTCAATCAATCAAATCAATCAAACTTTATTTAATCAGGTAAAAATCACCCTTGAGCAAGCTCATTTACAAGATGGTCCTTGTCAAACAGGTCTTCTACTACAAAGTCAGCAACTCCCACTCGTGCATTCTTGTCTGCAACCTGCTTAGCCTGTGTGCAAGGACGTTTCTGGCACCTGGGACGTGGACTGCCAACAGTTGAAGACTGTATTCTAGAGTCCAGTACCATACCTTCATTGCTTCTCTGCACAGGGGTAGGAATGAGTCCCCCCTCCTTGCTTGTTCATGTAGTGCACTACACTGATGTTGTCCATCTGTACCAGCAAAGGCCATGAGACTAATGGTTCTAGAAGGCTTGCAGGCCACACAAGATGGCCCTCATCTCCAGGACACTGATGTGGAGGGAGAGGCATGCAGGAGGGGCAACAAGCCTCGCAGCGTGACCATCCTGACCTTCTTGTATTGACTAAAGAAGTTCAGATCCCTCAGATCCAGAATGGGCCTTAAGTCCCCTGTAGATTTTGGGACTAGGAAGAAATGAGAATAAAAACCTCAGTTCCTTTGCTCCCAGGGAACTGGTTCTATGGCCCTCTTGTGCAACAGTGTACATACTTCCTCTAGTAGCACTGGCATGTGGCCTGAAGGATAAGCTGAGGGGACTGGAAGAAGGTCTGGAGGCAACTCCAAAAGTTCTAGAGTGTGGTCCTGTTCTATTAACTGCAGGACCCAAGCATCTGTTGTAATCTCTCTCCACTGTTCCAGGTGGAGGGAGAGGCGACCCCTTACCACCACCTCCAGGTTTTGTACTGGAGGGTGAGGGTCTAATATGGAGTCATGCTGAAGCAGATCCAGCTACCACAGCAGCACCTCTTCTAGGGGCTTTGGAGTGAACACCTGTGGAGGAGGTTAGGTGCCAGCAAAGTTGCTTGGCTTTCATCCTGTTGCCTGGCCCCTGACCTAGGTCTAGTGGTAGCCCTGCAAAAGGGCACCCTCTGTCTACTTCTCAGTTGTGTGTGGTAGAGGGAATGGACTGACCTTAGAGTTCTTCTCAAGGCTTGCAGGTCAGAGAGAATGTCCTGTACATTTGCCCCAAAGAGTTTGTAACCTCTGAAAAGGGCATTCAGAATGAACTGTTGGACATCGCTAGCAAATCCTGACACCCTCAACTAAGAATGCCTTCTTATGCAGACACCAGTCGCGGCTGCTCTGGCTGAGGCATCCGAAATATCATAGGTAGACCTTAAGACATGTTTACCTATGTCAGCCCCAGTTTGGAAGACCCTGAGCATCTCCTATTTCTGGGGACCCTCTGGAAGAGTCCTAGGCTGCTGCTTTACCTTTTTCCAGAGGATATTCTAGTATCTGACCATATAGGCCTGATAATCTGAGGCCCAATGTGGCAGAGGCAAAGGTTGTCTTTCCTATGAGCAGCAGTTTCATTGACTCTTTGTCTGGGGGGAGAGAACTGGGCTGTTTAGGCACCTTAGACCTATTATGTGCTGACTTTATCACAACCGAATCAGCCTCAGGTTGGCCTGCAAAAAAGGGCTTCCATGTGGGGGCCTGGTACAGCTTGTCTGCCTTTCTGGGTGTGGCAGGGATCAAGCTTGGCTCTGTGCC
The DNA here is from genome assembly GCA_016271365.2 of Neoceratodus forsteri. Lineage (NCBI taxonomy): Eukaryota > Metazoa > Chordata > Ceratodontiformes > Ceratodontidae > Neoceratodus > Neoceratodus forsteri. The sequence goes on from CM028131.1 coordinate 1,519,808,186, forward strand.
AGGAGGCCAGGGTGGCATCCTCTAACACAGCATATAGAGGAGGAATGACAAGGGGTGGAGAATCTGGTAGTTCCAGAAACTCAGCCAAGTTTCTCCTAGTAATGTTTTGCTCCTCAGCATCAAACCCCACTGCAATTTGGAGTTGCTTCATCACAGAGATGAAGGAGAGGTCTTCAGGAAGGGACCTAGGGGTATACAGCACAGAGTCCTCACTCCTTGTGGAAATGGTGGAGCCAGACCTGTCAGAAGGGCTGCCATCCATATCTTCCTTCTCCGACGTCCTGAGTGGGTAGGGCACGTCGACAGAGTGGGTATCAATGCATGGGCTGGCCTGAGAGGCTCCGCCATCGTCATGCCTGTTGTAGAAGGTATAAGGCACTGTATTATCTCCACAAAAGAGGACAGCACCGTTTTCTTGTCAACGGTGGGGCACCTTGTGACATCGATGGAGGAGACTGGAGCACCGATGCTGACAGGCCATCGCCAGTTATGGGAGATCCGGCAGAGCTCACTGCTACCCAACCTGGAGGATTCTGAGGTCTGTGACATGGCTTGCCACATCGAAAGGAGTGACAGCAGCCCTGACTTCGATGTACCTTTGCCTCCCATGGGAGATCTGGCAGAACTCACTGCCAGAGCCAACCTTGTGGGATCAAAGGTCTGACCGTGAGGAGGCGTCACTGCCAAGAAGGTCAATGACGCTGCAGTGGCTGGTGCAGAGTGCAGTGGTGAACAGGAATGTACCAGGGGAGGGTACTCCCTCTCCTGGGGTTTGTGCTTTCCTGAAGATTTCTCTTGGTCTTGGAGAACTGGGAGCCCAAGGAATGAGCCAGCGATGCAGTGAAGCTCCTCGCCTGCAGCTCTCTCTCTTTTCTGGCTACCTGCTGCTCGAGCAGGCAGTTCTGCAGGGCTTTTTGGTGGCATTGCTGGGTAACTTGGTTAAATTTTAGGCAGAGTTCGCAGGCCTTAATGTCGTGGGCTTCTCCAAGACAGTGCACACAGACTTTGTGGTCATTGCTGGAGTAAATTTTTCCACCACACTCACAGTAATTAAAGAGTTTAGCAGAGTCCTTCATCGACATATGTGATGACGGCAATCACTTTAAAATAAAGTGACAGCTACTAGGGTGAGAAAAATAATAAAACTTTTGCCTGTAATGGCAGCTTCTCCATAGAGTCCGATGAATATGGTCAACAGTGTGAACAGCACTGAGGAGGGAGGGAGGGGCTGCACACATTTATATGCAAAAGATGCTGACAAGATGTCGACGTGGGCAGACCCTGGTAGACTGTTTGCAAAAAAGCAAGCAAGAAAGCTTCCGTGTGGTCCTACTGCATTGCGGCTATAGTCCTATAGGTGTGGCCTGATGAAAGAGATATCCTCGAAGAAAATCACAGTTCATAAAGGACTTCAACAAGGCCTCTGCCACTGGTGCACGACAAGCTCCTATGCAAAGTACACAACGTATAAAGAATCATCAAAGGAGTCACTAAGGGAGATAAGACTTTCTTCAGATACATAAGAGAGAAGATGAAAGCAAGGGGAGCGATCGTGAGGATTAGAAGGCAGAGGGAGAAGACAGCGCACAGGACCAAGATGCTCAGTCTTCACAGTGGGGGAGAGACAACACAGAGAAAAAGTGGATGAGGCGGGGTTGAGAGGTGGACGCAAGTCCATTTTCGGAGGAAACAGCTGAAGAGACTTGCAGCTCTGAAGGTGGACAAGGCTATGGGACTAGACTGGATACACCCAAGAGTACAAAAGAAACTCGGGAAGGTGCTAGCTGCCCCACTGACATCCTTATGCAATAGTCTCTGGAAATGGGCATGTTTCTGGAAGACTTAAGAAGAGTTGATGTGGCCCCTCTACATAACAGCAGCAGCTGGGAGCAGGCTAGAAACTATAAGCCAGTCAATCTTACTTCAGTGGTGGGGAAATGAATAAACCCCTGCAATAGGAAAGAATGGCAGGGTATCTTGAATCTTATGGACTGCAGGACCACTGGCTGCATGGATTCTTGCTTGGGGGGGGGTCATGGAAGGCAAATTTTGACTGATTTCTTTGAGTGGGGTACCAGGGAAATTATGAGGGGATGGCAGTGGATGTAGCCTATCTGGACTTCAGCAAGGTCTTCGACACTGTGCCACACAGTAGCCTAATACAGAAACTGGGTAGCACACGGATGGGATCCAGAGTGGTGAATTTCATTAGAAACTGGTTAACAAACAGGCAATAGAGGGTGATGGATAATGGTACACATTCTAATGATGGCATAGTAACCAATGGGGTATTGCAGGGCTCAGTACTAAGACCGGTCCTTTTCAATGCTTTCATAAGTGACACTGCAGAACTACTAGAACGGAAGGTATGCCTTTTTGCAGATCATAACAAAATCTGGAATTGGGTAGACACTCAGGAGGGGGTGCACAGAATGCTAAGGGATCTCAGGAAACCAGAGGAGTGGTCAGGGGCATGACAGATGGGGCTCAGTGCAAAAAAGTACAACTTCAAGTACCTAGGGCATATGTACCCAGGAGCACAGTACAGGATGGATATAAGGAGTACTGACATGCTCTAAGGAGGAAAGGGACCTTGGGGTTTTCATAACTAATGAAAGTGGCAGGGCAGTGTGAGAAAGCAGTGGGTAGGGCTAGTGGGATGCTGGGGTGCACACAGATGGGTAACACAAGCAGGAAGATGGAGGAAGTGATGTTGCTACTGTATCACTTGCTGGTGAGACACCATCTGGAGTACTGTGTCCCATTTTGAAGGCAGCACCTCAGGATGGACATAGGGTAGAGGCAGTACAGAGGAGGGCAACTAAAATGGTGCAGGATTTGCACGAGAAGCCCTATTAGGAGAGACAGAGGGATTTCAACATGTACATCCTAGAATAAATGAGAGTGAGAGGGGACATGATTGGGGGAGGGGGTTTAAGAGGGATGTAAGGAAATAACTTCTTCACTGAAAGGGTGGTAGATGCCTGAAACAGAATGCCAGCAGAAGTAGTGGAGGCAAAAGTGGTAGGAGACTTCAAACATACATGGAACAGACATGGGGTACATTAATAAATAGGTGGGGAGGAGGTAGGTTGCCAATGAACAGATAGAACCTGCGGAGATAGACTAGGAAGGGACCATCTGGGCAGGGCAGACTGGGTAAGCTAAGCAGTCTTTTTCTGTCGACAAAGTCTACATCTCTATGAGACATTCGCAAGGTAGATTATTTGGGTTGGGGGCAGAAAGTAGAGGGATGTGGTGGACGGGCACAACTGTGAGTGAAGACGGGAACTCAGAGGCATACCTTAGTGATCAGTGCCAGAGTCACTGCTGTTCAAAAATCTCATCAATCGTCTGGAAGCTGAAGTTTTAATCAGGTTACCAAAGGTCATGGGTGACACTAAGCTGGTCAGGGTGCTGAATTCCCTTGTGTATGGCAACAAACTTTAAGAGGATCTGAACAAGCAGGCTTGGCGACTAGTCAGACTCCTAGAGTTGCATACTCAATGTAGCTAAAGGTAAGGTGCTACACATGGGGAAGAAAAACCAAGGTAGGATCTACACACTCTTGGGGCTCATCTTGCTACATCAGAGGAGGTAAACTACATGCTGTCATAGTTGACAAGGCAAAACAAGACAAGCTGGATGTAGTCCCTATCAAAAGGGCCAGAAGAATGATGAGGTGCATCAAAAAGAAAGTGTCCAGCTGGGTAGGGAAACTTACTCTTCATCACTATAAGCCCAGTGTCGGGCTCCACCTAGAGTACAGTGTACAGTTCTGGGCTCCTCAATACAAAAAGGATATTGAAGCAGTACAGAGGGTGCAACAAAGGACCTCCAAACTAATCAGTGATATATGGAAAACAAAAAAGGTTTGGACGGGACGTGATATCAGTTTTTCACATACCCAAGGTTATCAACAAGATGGAACAGAGAGAGATGACTGATCTGATATCCTCTAGCAGGACACGTGGATGCACCTTGAAGCTCAGTGTGTGGTTAATTCAGGGGTAACATAGGAAGCACTTCTCCAAGAAGGTGGTGAACCCAAGGAACAGTGTGCCAGTGGAAATGAAGACAGTAAAAACCTTCAAGGTAAGCCTGGACAAAATTCTGCTTATCAAGGCAATCACTAGATACCCCAAGTATTAGTGCTACTGTATACTGTGCTATGCTTCATCTTGATCTGGCAGCAGGATCAGCATCAAGCAAAACACAGCTTTTAACAGCTCCACTTATCAGTGCATCTAGGAGAATCTTCTGCAGCGGAGCTCTGGCTGTGGTAGATTCTGTGGTGCACCCCCAGCAGTGCGGGGCCTGTAATGTTGGGAGAGAGACACGGCAGGTTCAACCAGATATATAGATAAATGTAACAGCAACAGCAGCAGTTAAAATTTTAGTTTTGCATTTAAAAGGGACAGGAACGGATTACTTATGTGCAGCTGCTTGTAATTTCTCTGTTTTCATGAAGTGCATTCGTACCTCTAAAGGAACCCTATTTAACTGTGCCTAAATAAAAGCTGAAGCTGTCAGTTGTGTTTTGTATTGTTTTCTTTGTATGGACAACTTGCTGTGCAGTTCCTCTCATGGAACCAAGAATCTGGAGTTTTGACTGTGTCACTTCATGGTTTCAGAACCATGGGCACTGTACTGATAAGTTCATGCTCACATTTCTGAAACCAAGAAGTAACACAGTCAAAACTCCAAATTCTTGGCTCCATGAAAGGAACTGCACAGAATGTTGTCCATACAAAGAAAACAATACAAAACGCAACTGACAGCTTTAGCTTTTATTCAGATACAGTTAAATAGGGATCCTTTAGAGGTATGAATATAATTTATGAAAAGAGACATTTTAAACTGCTAAACCTAAGTAATCAATTCCTGTCCTCTTTAAAGTGATATTCGGGGACAGTGTGTGGCTTTCAATGGTGGTCATGCCGTTTAATGGTTTCTATACTGCAGCAAAAGCATTTATCAAATAAGGTTGCATGTATTTTTCAAATAATACTGCCTCTTAGGAAGCATGCAAAAATGGTAACCACAGCTCTTGCTGTGCACACATTCTTTATAAAATAAAGTACCTTTATGTCATATCCATACGTTTCCCTTATGTCTTCATCAGAGTCTGTCTCCTCGTCATCATAGTCTAATGCCTGCCGTGGTGAAGCCATGCTGCCCATAACACGATTAAATGCTGATTGCTGGAAACTCGGCAAGTGACCCTTAAGTGAAAAGACAGCAGAGAAATAAATGCATAAACCAATTAAATGATATAAACAAATCTCTTTCATAAAGATGATTTTTTTTTAATCTAGCTGTTTAGAGCCCTTGGTGACCCTGCCACACAGTACCACTCTCTTCGTGATCCTACTATAGAGTACCACCTATCTTGCTCTCCACGTCTTCTCCTTCATAGCACCAATACTACAGCCATCAGTTTAGCTGCTGCTTCCTCTTTTGGCCCTGCTGCTTCATCTCAGTGGCAGACAATGTCCCCAAGACAGGATCCAATGTAATTAATGTGAGAGCAGGGGAACCATCACTGGTCCTAGCCACAGGTAGGAATAAGAGGGACCCCATTCTTTTTTGTCCCACCCACTTCCCTTAGTGATCCTTCCCACTCTAGCCTTGAGCGGTTAAGGACCGATGCTGCATGGTCAGCAACACTGTACTACTTCCAAAGTACCCATCTAAGAAGGTGCACTAAGGGATCTTTAACTTCCACCAGAGAAAAGCAGACAGGACCTTGAGTCTTATTCCAAGGTTGGCACCAACAACTGCAGCAATGCAGTGTCACTGTTGAGCATCTGCCCATGTACATGCTGCTGTACATTAACCAACGACCGTCTGATCTTCCTATGCCAGAGGCAAGAGTACTACCAACTGAATTGACAGTACACAAGGCAAGATTCTGCTGAATTGTGTAATCTGAACAGAGTTCATGCACAAATTCCCACTAAACTAGCTCTTAACATTAAAAAGACAAAGGCCATACTGTTCAGCCCTAAAAGTCTGGGTTCCAATAGATCACAAATCTAGTAACCTGCTCTCTCAAATGGGTTGGTGATTGAGGTTGTGGAATCCATAAAATACTTTGGGGTGCACATAGAGCAAAACAGTACCTACAAAGTACATACTGATCATCTAACAAAGTCACTGAACCAAAAGTGAGGCCTCCTGTACCGTCTAAGCCCCTTCCTTACAAAGCAGTCTCGTCTAAAGACAGCCACTGGTATCCTTTTACCTACCTTTTTATATAGATCTACAGTACTACACTCGTTAGAAGCATGGAGACGCAAAGGCTTAGAACCATGTACCATGCCCGGCCCAGTGGTGCTGAGGGTTTATGCGCTGGATGCCACACTTCGCGCCATGCCGGCAACCCGGTTTTGGTGACGGACTCGGGTGGTCGAGGGTCACCAGGGGAGGGAGAGGATGGAGCGTATGGAGGACAGCTCTCCTATCCCTGGGTGGGGGTGGATCCAGGGATGTCTGGTGTCCTGGCAGCTCCCAATGGAGACTGGGGGAACTACAGGATCACTGGCCGACATAAGGGGCGGAGTGTGACAGACACCAGTATGGCAGCCGTGCACAGGCATCACTGCACGTCACACTCCTCGGGAGGAAACAAGGAAAAACCCCATACTTGTGGATAGGCGATGGCATGTCTGCCCCAGGCCACACTCCCAATACTGGGCACTCTCTTCTCTGGGCCCGCTCGTGCAGCCCAACACTCTAGATTGTAGATAGAGCACCTTGACTGGATAGGGCGGCACCTCCAGAGGGTTCACAGCCGGGGTGGGGGTATGTCGTGCTGGAGCGAGGGGTCTTAGGTGGGAGGTAGAGTCCGGAGGCTAGAGGATGCCAGAGAGAGTTTTCTGAAGTACGGTGAAGAAACAGAGTTAAAAAAAAAAGGAACCTTGTACCATAGGATAGGACACTTTGCAGCTGCAGCTCCACCTAAGCAGCACCACTGCTACAAATGTTAAACTGGCCAACTATTGATGGTAAACTAGCTTATCTCTTACTGTGTCTAGCCTTCAAACTCAGGCTCAACAATGCTCCCCTAAGCCTGACAAACCTCATAATGGCCAAACGGAAATGGAAATTATGTACCTACCGTAATTCTTGATCTTATTTATTTATTTTATTTATTTATTTGTATATCGGTTTACAACCTTTGAGCCAGAGGCTCATTTCCAAAGGTACCTTGTCACATTGAGGACAAACAGAACAATTTTAGATTACAGCATAAGAGTCACATAACTTAGCGAAGCACATAGTGGTTTCATACATTTATACAATTTAGTAACAATTACAATGATACAGCTGAGCACATGCTGGTAATAACAGAGGCAATATGCAACGGGGAGAGGTTGGGGGGGTGAGGTGGAGTGCCACCCAGTGGGCGCTGTCAAGTATGGAGTGATCTAGGCCACATTTAGAGACAGGAGCAGCTGCGTGTGTTAAACAGTTGGTTCCGAAGGGCGGTTTTGAAGTTGGAGATTGTGGGGGCATTGGCGATGGGAGCAGGGAGAGAGTTAAACCAGGATGGAGCTCTGTAGCAGAAGGACCTCTGTTCACGGGTGGTCCTGGATCTAGGGACCAGCAGAGTGGTCTTGACGGAGGTTCGGGTTGCGATTGTGGGTTGGGTGTGGCGCATGGAGGCTGTCACCCCGGGAGGGGATAGCCCGAGTAAAGTTTTTTTTGTGAGAAGGCAGGTTTGATAGCATAGCCGTTCATCTAGTTTAAGCAGTTTTACCTCGTCATAGAGTTCACAAGTATGTGTTAGCCTGGGGGCACCAGCAATCAGCCTGCAGGCCTTATTTACGGTGAGGTGAATTTTATTGAGGGCGGTAGTGTCAGCAGCACCATATACTGGCATGCCAAGTCAACAAGGGACAGTACTGAAGATGTAACCTCAAGTCGGAGGGCATCAGGGGGGAGGCAGTTTTTACAGCGGTAGAGGATGCCAAGCTGTGTATTAGTGGCGGATGCAAGGGCATCAATGTGGGTATGGTAGGTGAGGGCTAAATCGAAAGAAACCCCAAGGTAATTGTAAGAGCACACTTGTTCAAGTGGTTGTTTGGTACTAGGGAGGATATGGAGTGAGAAGCTGCCGGCTTTGTTTTGGGTGTGTGCAAAAAGCATTGTTTTGTTTTTTTTGAGATTAACAACGAGTCTGTGCTCTTTAAACCAGGCTTCGGCATCACTGTAGGATTGTTGTAGGGTGTCCTGGAGGGAGATGGGATTGTGGTGGGTGGCAAAAATGACAGCATCATCTGCATACAGAAGAATTTTGCCAGAGCATGAACTGGGCAGGGTGTTTAGATAGAGTGAGAAGAGTAGAGGGCCCAGGATGGAGCCCTGAGGTACCCCTGAGCGGATGGGACGAGTTTCAGAAAGTGTCCCATTGATTTTTACACATTGGGAGTGAGCAGATAGGTAGCTAGTGCATCAGGCGAGAGGGCCAGCAGAGAAACCAGTGTGACAGAGGGCATCCAGCAGAAGAGGGTGGGAGACAGTGTTGAAGGCCTTTGAGAGGTCAACGAACACTGCACCAGCTAGGGAGCTGGCGTCCAGGGAGGAGTGTAGGAAATTGGAGAACTCAACTAGTGCAGTGCCGGTACTGTGACCAGTATGGAAGCCGTGTTACTCTGGGCATAAGATGTTATGTTTAGTCAGATATTCGGTGATTTGAATGGCCACCAGTTTTTCTAGGGCTTTGGAGAGAGGAGGGAGGATGGAGATTGGTCGGTAGTTCCCGGCGGAGGACCTGTCGCCTCCTTTATGAATGGGTGTGACTATGGCTGTTTTCCATGCAGTGGGGAATTGCCCCAGGCAGAGGGATCTTTTTAGTAGGCTGGTGAGTGGGGCAAGGACTTCATCTAGCACCAGCCGGAGAATACTGGGGTCCAGGGAGTCACTGCCAGGACTACTGCTATTTAATGCTTTGATCAGGTGAGGTCTGGCTTCCTGGACAGATGCCCTACGTAGGTGGAAGCCGGAGCGTTGGAGGACCAGGGAAGGTAGGGTGGGGGCAGGGTCAAAGAAATTACTGGGAAGGACAGAGCTAAGGTCAGTAAAAGAGGTGTTAAGGTAGTAAGCTATGCAGGCAGGGTCGGTGAAGGTAGAGCCATCAATGGTAAGCTGGGATGGGGGAAGGGAGAGTGCTTTCCCATTTAGTTGTTTAACATTGTCCCAGAAAGTCCGGGCACACCCCCAGGAGGAAGTGAGGGTGGCCTGGTAATGGTCAGCCTTGGCTCTACGGATGGCCCATGTGCACCTGTTCCGTGCAGCATTATAGGCCTGTCTATCAGCCATCCGGCCCATTTCAGTGGCAAGGTGCCATAAGTTATCCCTATTTCTGAGCATTTGTAGTAGGGTAGGGGTAACCCAGGGTGCATTAAGTTTTTTGGATCGAAATCCTGTGAGGGGTACAAAGAGGTCACAGGCCTTGTTAAAGGTTTGGGAGAAAAAGGCGAGGGCAGTGTCTATGTCGGGTGCATGATGAATGGGGGACCAATTTATCTGGGCGAGAAATTGTTTGAGTTTTATCAGCCCACCAGGTCGGAGGCGCCTGCGGAGTGTGGTCCGGGCTATGAGTTCGGGAGTGGGGGTCGCCCAAAGGAATAGGATAGGGGAGTGGTCACTACGTGAGTCTGGCAGGACCTGGATGTTATGGATTTTTTTTGGGGCGGTTGGTGATAATTACATCCAGAAGGGTACTGGTTCCTCTCTTTGGGTTTACTCTAGTGGGTTGAGAAATGAGTTGCATCAGGTCTAGTGCTGCGAAAGAATCACGGGTAGTGGAAGAGAAGGTGCTGAGCCACTTCATGTTTAGGTCCCCCACTATGATTTGTTCCGCCTTGTGGTGGAGGGTGGCAAGATATTCTGTTAAAGATATCAGCGCCGGGTTCTGGTTCTTTGGGGGAATGTAGGCAGTGGTGAGATATAGAGGGCCCCTGGAGGGGTCAGGAGCAAGTTTGAGGGTAAGCGCCTGGGCCCCATTTACAAGAGCAGGGGCAGGGAGCGCCTGTCTGGTGATTGTGTCCCTGGTATAGACTGCACAGCCACAGCCGCGTTTGCCTACTCGGTCCTCCCAGTATAGGGTATAGCCTGGGAGGGAGACATAAGAGTCAGAGGTGGATTTTTGACAGCCAGGTTTCAACCAGGGTTATGACGTCTGGCTGATGTAGCATGGCCCAGCACTGGAGGGCATCAAATTTTTTCAGTAGGCTGCATATATTCATGGAGGCTATGCAGAGACCAGTGGACCCAGCTGGTGGGGGCAGGGCCTGGGTTAGGATGTATATTACCTGATAGGAGTAATAGGAAGACCAAGGCTCTGACCAGGGGGTGGTAGTATGTAAGCTTCCGGGGGTACTCTGGGATGGGGAGGAGGCCATAGGGGAACAAGGAATGGGCAGGGTTTGGCAGGTCGGGAGGGCGAGAACGAGTAGCCGCCAAGGGAAGCCAGGGAAGGCAGTGGGGAGGCATCCAGGGGGTGGGTGCCGCGGCCCAGGGTACATGGTCAGTATAGGGTGGGATCAGACTAAGTCAGGGAGAGTTGTGGGCACTGGTACAAGTGGGCCAGGGGAGAGGCCTGGCTGATGGGATGTGGGTACTAGCATGTAAATGAGGGGGAGACATTTGAGGAGGAGGTGGACAAACATAGTGCCTAAGGTAGCAGCAGGGCAGAAAGGTACAAGTATCTTGGCTGCCCCTCAGAAAGCGTAGATACCACTTTGGAGTAGTGGTAGTGTCACGGACTCTGGTGGACAAGGTTCGAGACCCTGGCAGGGCAGCTGAAATAGGACCTGCGTGAGAGCGGGGATCCAGGTTCTAGGGGACTCAAGCAGGCTGGGTTTGGGCCAAAATTCAGGGTGGAAATAGCAACTCCTAGTGGTCACTGGGAGGTTAGTGGCAGGCTGGGTGTGGGTCTGGTGGTAGGGCAGGGGGTCAGTATGTAGGGCTAGCTAGGAGGCTGGGTGTGGGGGTGACGTGTGGGCAGAGGCAGAGATGATAGTAGGGGAGAGAAGTAGCATAAGTAGGTAGAGGGGTTCCAGGAAGTAGGAGGAGGAGGAGGAGAGTCAGGTAGAGAGCCAGAGGTGAAAGTCAGAGGGTGCCTCTAGTGGCTAGCAGGTATAACCTGCAAATGGAAAAGTGGGGACTTAGAATTAGAACAAACAGAATTAGAACAAACAGGAAGTGATGTCATAGGAAAGGGCCAATAAATTAAGGGACGACGGGTGGCTGGGGTTGGCTAACACCCCTCACAAAGATGCAGTCTGAGGGAGGAGGTATCCTTTACCTCTTCAGGCTCTCACGGTGTCCCGGCTTACCGGCGTCTGTTGCAGCGTCTGTGTGGATGAAGTCTCCACCACTCATTCACACTAATGGGATCTGCACCGGAGGCACTAGGACCTAGCGGGAGCAAACTTTTTGGTAGAGGGTCGGCACCAGAGATGGGGCCGTGAGGAGCAGCACCGCGAGCCTCGGCTCGTGCGGTAATGACTATCTCGGCGTCGACCCTCCAACCGCCTCAGTACCTTTTTTTCCAAGGAGGTACAGCACAACTACCCTAGAAGGATAGCCTAACTAAAAACCGGATGCAAGATAGTCCGAAGGACCCGTATAAGAAGGGTCAAAAAAGAAGTCTTCACAGCCTAAAGACTGAGGGAGTAAAGACCAAGAACAGAGGTGAGATCGGGGGATGGTGGGTGGGCATGTGAATGAGTGGTGGAGACTTCATCCAAGAAGATCAAGAATTACAGTAGGTACGTAATTTCCATATCTTCCTGGACATAAAGTCTCCACCACTCATTAACACTAATGGGAGAGTACCGAGCTAATAATCCCCCGAGAGGGCGGCAGGAGAGACCAAGAGCTCAGAATTTTTAGGACAGAAGCCCATTAAGGATGGTTCTGCCAAATGAAAGATGTCATCTGGCATGGACATCCAGAGCACAGTGTTTGACAAAAGTATGCACTGAGCTCCAGGGGGCCACATTGCAAATATCTGCAATGGGCACGTTGCGGATTTCCGCCAGGGATGCCGCGACTGCTCTAGTAGAGTGAGCGTACACTCTGTCCTCCATCTTAACCTGAGCCATGGAATAACAGTGGCGAAGGCATGCTACCAGCCATGCTGAAATATATCCGATAGCGACAGGCTGACCCAGCCGGGTCTCGCTGAAGGAAACAAACAGTTGTTGAACTTTGCGAAAATCTTTTGTTCTATCTAAATAGACGTTCAAGGAATGAAGAGAACGCTCTTCTTCATTTTGGAAGTTCGCAAAGTAAGTTGGAAGGACCAAAGGTTGGTTTAGATGGAATTCTGAAACGACCTTAGGAAGAAACTTAGGATGGGTCCTAAGAACTACTTTGTCTTTATAAAACACAGTATATGGAGGGTCTGTGACCACGGCATGTATCTCAGAGACCCTGTGGGCCAAGGTAATGGCCACTAGGAAGGCCGTTTTCCAAGTGAGAAATTTCAACTCACAGGTAGCTAGAGGCTCAAAAGGTTTTCAAGTGAGCATGTCTAGCACAAGATTAATGTCCCAGACTGCGACTGGACGTCTGATATGCAGAATCCCCTTAAGAAACCTCTTAACCACTGGTAACTGAGCCAGTGACAAGGAAAGTACTGGCTCATGATAAGCTGAAATGGCACAAAGGTGAACTTTGACAGTAGAGTATTGCAGACCTGAATTCGAGAGGTCCAAAAGGTACTCTAGAACTTTATCTGGTGGGCAGGAAAAAGGATTCAAAGAGGATTTTGCACACCAGAGCGAAAAACGCTTCCATTTGGCTGTGTAAGTTTTCCTAGTGGCTGACTTGCGCACAGCCAGAAGAATATCTGAAACTCTGCGAGAAACATTGAATCCTGTTCACTTCTATCTCTTCAAGAGCCAAGCGTGAAGGTGAAGCGATCTCAGATTGGGATGGACCACAGACCCCTGAGTCAGAAGGTTCATCTGAAGGGGAAGTGGTTTCGGAAGGGTTTCCGACATACTGTTGAGTAACGGGAACCATATTTGTCGAGGCCAGAAAGGAGCAATGACGATCATTTTGTCCCCCTTGAGAAGTACCCTCTGAATTAGAGGAAGAGGCGGAAAGGCATATAGAAAGCATTTTGTCCACTGCAGCCTGAACGCATCCTGACAGAAAATGCCAGGCCCTGGATTTCTGGAGCAGAAGAGATGCAGTTTTGTGTTGCGTGGGGATGCAAAAAGGTCCAGGTCTGGAGTTCCCCACTCTGCGAATAGTGACTGAACTACGGTTGAGTCGAGAGACCATTCGTGAGGATCTGTCTCTGTTCTGCTGAGGTGATCTGCCAGTTCGTTCTGCACTCCCGGCAGGTAGACCGCTTGAATTAGAGCCTTGTGCTCCAAGCACCATTCCCACACTCTCATAGCCTCCCTGCATAAGGGGTAAGAGTGAGCACCGCCTTGCTTGTTGATGTAATACATCACTGCTTTGTTGTCCGTTTGAAGGAGAATGTTCTTGTGACAGAGAATGTCCTTCAAGGCCCGAACTGAATAAAGGACAGCTCTCATTTCTAAGACATTTATGTGAAGCTGGGACTCGTCCTGAGTCCACGTACCTTGAGTGTGGAGAGTCTGACAGTGAGCTCCCCACCCCATCAGAGATGCGTCCGTGGTAATGGAAATCTGATGATCCAGAGGAGAAAAGGGATACCCTTCCAGAAGTTTGTCCTCTTGCGACCACCAGGTGAGTGACTTCTTCAGAGGTTCTGTCACCATGATGAGAAAGGACTGAGGGTGAGTGGTTGGGGACCACTGAGCATCCACTGAGAGGTTCTCATGTGAAGGCATGCTGGGGTACAGTGAACACCATTGATGCCATGAGGCCTAGCATCCGTTGCATCGAGATAGCTGGAACCGAGCTGTTCTCTCCGATGTATCAGGCCATCTGTAGGATATCGCTCCTTCTGTCCTCTGGTAGAAAAGCTTTCGCACAGGAGGTGTCCAGAAGAGTTCCTATGAAAAGAAGCCTCTGGGAGGGCTGCAGCTGCGATTTCTTGAGATTCAGCAGGACTCCCATGGACGTGAGAAAGTGTGAGGCCGTGGCTATGGCGTCGAGAGTTCCCTGCCTGGAAGGGCTTGCTAGAAGCCAATCGTCCAGATATGGGAACACTTGTATTCTGATTTTTCTGAGATGCGCTGCAAGAATTGCACAACACTTTGTAAAGACTCGCGGTGCCGAGGATAGCCCAAAGGGAAGACTCTGAATTGATAATGCTGTCCCAAAGCCATGAACCTTAGGTATTTGTGATGCTTTGGGTGAATAGCAATATGCTGGTAGGCATCCTGCATGTCCAGGGAGGCTAACCAGTTGTGTTGATGAAGCAAAGGTAATAGGGTTCCTAGTGATACCATTTTGAATTTCTCTTTGGGAAGAAATTTATTTAATTTTCTGAGGTACAAAATGGGGCGCATGCCCCCGGTTTTCTTTGGAACTAGAAAGTAATGGGAGTAGAACCCTGTGTTCCGTTGATCCAGTGGAACTACTTCCACTGCCCTGTTGTTCAGAAGGCCTTGTATCTCAGAGGCGAGAAGTTCTGACTGAAGTATTGACAGCTTTGGCTGCCGCTTGGAGAGACAATCCCGCAGGGTTCTCAGAAAAATTGAGAGAATATCCCTCGCGGATTATCCGGAGAACCCATCTGTCCGAGGTTATGGACTTCCACTGGTTGCAGAATTGAGTCAGACGACCTCCCACCGCTAAAGAGTCCCCCTCGGACAGCTGAGGTGGAACCTGGGCCAAAAACTCAGAAGGCGGCACTGGGCGCTTTGAGTCCTTGTGCCTTCTGTTGAGTTTTCTTCTGAGGCTGAGGAGTTTGATTTTTATTAACCCCCCCCCCCGCCTTTGCCCTAAAAGGACTGACGATTATGAAACTGGCGTTGGTTAACACCCCCTCGAGAGGGGGTGGGAGGAGGTTGAGCCAATTTAATGGCTGACCTAGTCTTCTGTGTGGCCTCTAGAGCCTGTTCTACTTGAGGGCCGAAGAGATGCACACCATTGAAGGGCAATGCCATGACCTGTTGCTGGGCATCATTCGTGAAACCTGAAGTGCGCAGCCAGGAATGGCAGCTGGTACAAATGCCCACCGCCGCTTGGGAGGCAGTATTGAAGGTGTCCATAGCTGCTTTAACCTGCTGGTTGTTGGACTCGATACCCCTGGTTATGGTTTGAAGAAGCTCTGAATTAGTGCCCGATTCGGGTAGAGCTTCAGCCATTTGCTTGAGCAAATGCCAAAGAATATACTCATATTGAGAAAAATAGCCCTGGCAGCTGGCAATACACATACCTAGGGTGGAAGCAGCAAAGACTCTCTTACCTAAGGTATCTATCTTACGAGATTCTTTTATTGGTCGAGCTGTAGTAGTCTGAGGAAGGATGACCTTATCGTTCTCTGCCAAGACTACAATAGGATCTGCAAAGGCTTGGGAAGCCAAAAATGGGTCGATCCTTGGGAGCAGCATACTTCCTATCTATGGACTTATCCACAGAAAGGAATGAGAGCAGGATTATTCCATACCATTTGAGAAAGCGTCTCAAAGGAGGGTTGTACCGGGTGAGTTAAGTCCATAGGGATGTCCGGAACATGAAGGTATTGGAGTCTTAAAAGCTTCCCAGGATCGATGCCCATAGTCTGGAGAGAAAGAGTGGAATTAAAATTTTTCAGCAGAGACATAAATGACAGGTCCTCGACCACAGGCTCTGCAGCAGGATTAGATCCTGCTCTGTCCACATCATCACCCAGTCTAAGATCTGGGTCAGGCTCAATATCATCTCCTGACAGTCCAGGAGGGACTGTATGGACAGGAAAGGAATGAAAATCAGCAGGAAAAGAATTCTGAGAGGAGAAGCCCTGAAGATTGGCAGACAAAGGGCCAGGCCTCGGCGCCAAAAAACACGGCGCCGAAAAGCCGCACAGCGTCGACAAAGCAGATGGCGCCAAAGAAGAGCACGGTGCCGAAGATGGCTCCGAAGGCTACACAGCTACCGAAAGTCAACGGCAACAAAACTCACAGTATCTAGGCACGCCGAAGCGACCCACCGATGCTGACGGCGCCAAAACCAACCCAGGACCCCGAAAACCAAGATTTGAGGGAAAAAGAGGAAGAATACCAGGAAAATCGAGGCATCGGTGTGGCCCCCTATGCCGTAGCCATGTTTGGGCGGGGGGGGACATCTGAGCACGAAGTTGACAGCACCTAAAAGGGTGCCGCACGACTAGGGAGGCCCAATTGCCCTGCTCGATCGCCCGAAGAGCCAGAGAGCCCCGGGGCGGCCGGGCCAGGCAAGTGGACCAACCTCCGAGTCCACTGCTCCATCAGAGCGGCCCACTGAAGAAACTGCTCATTGGAAGCCCTACCAGAAGGCGGGGAAGGGCTCCAATGTTGAAGAGGTCGGCGACCAGAACCAGAAACCGGCGACTCTGAAAGAGGAGACCGGCAACTGGCCCCAATGACCGATCGTCGACACGCAGATATATCAGAGGGTGACCTCGAGTGATGCCTTCTCTTTCTCGACCTATGGGCTGAAGAAGAGCTTGAGGCCGAACGGAGCCGAGAATGCGACCGTTTTCATTTATGCTTCTTGGGGACCGCTCCTCCTCAGGCACTGTACCATCCGCTGTCAGACCCCCTTCCAGACAAGGCGGCGGACCGGACCCAGCCCGGCTGACTGAACAGCTTTTATACGAAGTCTCCCTACCGTCACCTGACCCGCTCATGGTCGACTCTGTCAATGTAGGCTGAGACTTCTTTTTAAGAATAAATTACTGTAAGCGGTACTTTACTCGAAAAAAATACTATAAAATAATAAACTGAAAACTATGCTGCTAGTTTTAAGTTTGACTCCCGGAGGGCGAGCGATGTCATTACTGAAGCGCACTCAGCGGGAAAAAAGGAACTGAGGCGGCTGGAGGGTCGATGACGAGATAGTCATTACCACATGAGCCGAGGCGCGTGGTGCCACTCCTAGTGGCCCCATCTCTGGTGCTGACCCTCTAGCAAAAAGTTTGCTCCCGCTGAGTCCTAGTGCCTCCGGCGCACATCCCATTAGTGTGAATGAGTGGTGGAGACTTTATGTCCAGGAAGATTAGAAGGTTACTCAAGTCCTCAGACCGGCTGTTCCTCCATGTTCCTAGGGTTAGGACCACCTCTAGGTCATTTGCTGCCTCCATTCAATCCCTCTGGAATGCCCTCCCTAGCAGTCTTCAGGAAAGTGCCTCTACTGGTGGCTTTAAAAAGGGACTAAAGGCTCATTTAGTGGAGCTTAGTAACTACACCTGCAGTCGCTGATGTACTAATAATTTGTGAAGGTGGGCGGACATGGGGCTGCTCAGGCTCTATTTAATGAAATACTAATTGTAAGCTCTTGGTTATCTATTTTCCTCAGTATATCCCATAACTAATTTGTGCTCTTAATCTGGTCTTTTTTTGCCTATTTTCTGAATCTAAGATCCTTATGACATTGCTCAGTGTCCCACTTAAGATGTAACTTCCATGAATGATGGTGTAACCAACATGACATATTTGACTAAACTACGTCACCACACCCCATTGTGTAGTGCTACATCCCCCTCTTGTCTCAATCATTTTTACAAATGTCCTTCTAAATGTCAAAATTATCCACTGTAACTCACAAATGTCCGTATCTCAGTTATCCGCAGTCCCATGTTGTTGAAATGTTCAAACTGTATTGTTCTACTTGTTGATTTATTGTGTTATTATGTAATTAATTCCGGGTCACCCTGGAAAAAGGGACTCTTATGGTCTCAGTGGGCCAACCCAGTTACCAAAATTAAAATAAATAAAAATAAAAAATAGTGGAGGTCCATCATCTGCAAACACACTACATGAGTGGGAATCTGTAGCTCATAATCTGCAAAAGAGGAAGATTAACAGAAAAGGGCTAGACATCTAACACAGCAATGTATTTTATGTTCCAGTAAGGGATAGTAAGACACTGTGTCCTCCCCCCAAGTGTCTTCATAACTATTTCTTTAGCTTCAGCAGTCACCAGCCCCCCAGCCAAACTCTTTCATAGTACAGATTCCTTGTAAATTTATTTATTTCAAAAGTTTTAGCAGGAAGGACATACTGGGCTAGTAAAAAGAGGTTACTCACCTGTAACAGTAGTTCTAGGGAGAGGTATATGATGTACACCCATATTTCTGCCAGTGTTATTTTCCATTTAAGGCTCACTGGAACATCTTCAAGCTGGCTTCTCCCACCCACCCAGGTGGTAACTCTCTTGGCACCGCCTTGTGACGTCAAATCTTACCTGCTGGAAGCAAGACCTGTGTGCCACTTGCCAGGGGAGGTCGGGTGGGTTAGTGTGGATGTCATCATATACTACTCCTAGAACTACTGTTACAGGTGAGTAACCTGTTTTTCTAGGAACGTGGATATAATGTACTATCCACACTTCTGGCAACCTCCTAGCAGTTCTCTGGGAGAAGGGGGCAAGGTGCACACTCCTTATTTAGGGAAGAGAGTCTGAAGAACTGAGGACCCAAAACCAGCATCCCGGTGTGACTCAAGGTCGATGTGGTAATGGGAAATGAAGGTGTGTGCTGACGTCTAGGTAGCAGCCCTGCAGATTTCCTGGATTGGAACGTCCCTGGAAGCAGCCACCGAGGCAGCAGTATGACGGGTGGAATGAGCCCTTAGCCCTATGGGATGCTCCCTACCCATCACCTATAGCAGAGGTCAATGCAGGATACAATCCACCTGCCAATCGTCTGCTTACCTGCCGGTCTGCCAGATGTGGCTTCAGCACAGATGACAAATAGCTGGTGAACCTCTCCCTGAACTCCAGCCATGCAGACTTTGTAATAGGCTAGTACTCGCAGCAGATTCAAAGTATGGAGCCTGTGCTCGGCTGTCGAGGTGTTGTTGGTGATGTACACCAGGAGACTGATCACTTGGTTAAGGTGAAACTCTGAAACAACTTTTGGGAGGAACTTCAGGTTGTGGTGAAGGACAACCTTGTCCCTGTGGAAGACCAGGTGAGACTCCACTGAGAGTGCCCGGAGCTCACCGATCCTGCTGGCTGACGAGATAGCCACCAAGAAGGCGGTCTTCAATGACAGGTGAGACATTTCACACCTGTGCATAGTTTTGAATGGCTTGCCCAGTGAGCTTTGCCAACACCAGTAACAAGTCCCAAGGTGGTGGTTGTTCACGCACCGGAGGGGAAATGTGGTCGAGGTCTTTGAAAAAGCGCCAGACCACCTTCTCTTGTGCTGACGGCATACCAGCCCATGCCCGGTATGCTGAGATGGCTGCAGGTACACCTTAAGGGTCGTCGACTGAAAGCCCGACTGAGAGAGGGACCAGAGGTAGTTGAGAATGCTAGCCAACGGACAAGATAAAGTGTCAAGCCCCTTTCCCTGGCATCAAATGGAGAGCCTCTTCCATTTAAATGCATAACATTTTTGGGTTGGCTCCTACAGAGAAGCCTTGACCTATGGGAGGACACCGTGGGAGAGAACCAAAGCTTGGAACTATAGCCATTCAGGAACCAGGATGTCAGGTGCAGGGACTGAAGGTCCGGATGGAGTACCTTCCCTGATTCAAAGAGAGCAGGTTCAGATGGAAAGGGAAATGCCATGGGAGCCTGCTGCCGAGGCTGAGGACACTGGGGTACCAGAACTGGCGTGGCCAGTCAGGAGCCACGAGGATCATCAGTGCCTTGTCCCTCCTGGCTTTGATCAGCACTTTGTGGATCACAGGAAATGGAGGGAAGGCATATAGGAGGCCTGAGGTTCAGGGCCTCGAAAAGGCAACCCCTGCAGCATTCCCTGCTGAGGGGGCCGGCACAATACAGCCTCAGCTTTGCATTCTTCCTGGAGGCAAAAAGATCCTTCAGAGGAGTGCCCCACTAGAAGAACAGGTTGTGTACTACCTCTGGATGGAGAGACCACTCATGAAACGCCTCGCACACACAACTGAGGGCATCCGCCAGCTGGCTGGAGACACTGGCCACATAAATGGTCGGAGATCGGCGTCATGGCTGAGCATGAGGGTCCAGATGTGGACAGCTTTCCTGCACAGAGAAAGGGAGTGCATGCCGCCCTGTTTATTAAGGTTGTACATGGCTGTGGTGGTGTCCATCTGGACCTGAATGACCTGATGCCAAATGTGTGGAGCAAAGGCTGTCAGCTCCAGCAGGCTGAAATAGCATCAGGACTCCTCAGGGGTCCAGAGTCCGTAGAACTCTGTGGTCCCCCAACTGGGTACCCCAGCCCATCAGGGAGACATTGGTCATCAGGATGACCGTCAGCACTGAGTGGACAAATGGGATCCCTTGCTGCAGATGTTCCGGGACTAACCATTACTGGAGGGCGTCCCACATCATCTGTGTCACAGTGACTGATTGGTCGAAGTGGCCCTGGTGCTGAGACCATTGGTGGGCAATCTCCTATTGCAGAGAGCGCATTCTCCACCGGGCCCAACAGACCATGCTGGTACATGCTGCCATGTATCCCAAGAGGCGCAGGAAGTCCTGAGCAGGGCAAAATGCTCAACCCGAAGTCATCGGGCAAAGGAGGAGAGAGCCTCCGCCTGGTCCGCCAGAAGCCGAGCCCTGACTCTGCGAGAGTCGAGCTCTCCCCTGATGAAGTGTATCATCTGTGACGGTATGTTTCGACTTGGCCTCGTTCACCAGAAGACCAAAGGACAAGCAGGTCTGCAGGGCCAGATCCCTGGACCGCTCCACCTCCTCCCTGGAGGGGCCTGCTATAAGCCAGTTGTCCAGGAAGGGGGTATACCTGGACCCCCCGGCACCTCAGTTAGGCTGCCACCATTGCAATGCACTAGGTGAAGACCCTGGGAGTTAAGAAGAAGCCGAAGGGCATGACCTGGGACTCATAAAGAATCCCTTCCGCACAGGACTGCAAGAATCAACCATGAGACAGATGGATAGGGATGTGAAAGAACATGTCCTAAAAATCCAGAGAGCAGAATCACATGTTCTGCTCCAGGGATGGGATGATCTGAGACAGAGTGACCATCTAGAAGGTGCACAACCAAAGGAATTTGCTCGGGTCCTGCAGATCTAAGATGAGGCGCCAACCTCCCATCCCCCCCCCCAAAGTCCGTTCTGGGATCAGGAAGTACCTGGAAACAAACAGTGGGCTTACTGGAGGGTCTGGGACTGGAGCCACTATGACCTTCGGGAGGAGCTGGGCAATGTCTTCCCAAAGGGTTGACAACATGTTGGCAGACACTATGTCCTCCAATTGGACATGGGCTCGACAAGGCAGGTAAGCCTTGAAATCTAGAGGCAGACCCTGACCGACCTCCTCTAGGAACCATCTGTCCATGGTGACAGCAGATCATGTGGAAAGGAAGTGACTGAACCGGGCCCCCATGGGAGGACCCAGGGGAGTCAGGATGGGCATGATGGAGGCACCTCTCATCCAGTCACTGGGCAGGCTTGGAGGAGGGACAAGCTGGGGAAGCATCGGGACCTTGACCACCTGGTTTCTGGATGACCGAAGCAACTGACTTCGTTTGGGGACACCAAGCCCAGGCCCAGGGCCGCTGCCCAGCTGGGGACTGGGATGGTTTGGCCGCCGAGGCAGAAAGGAGCCGAAAGGGCTTTTTCCTTTGGATCTTAGAGTCCTTGGGATCATTCTGAGCAGAGGTAACAGAGTCCAAGGTTGCACTGGACTTCTCAATGCGAGTAAGGTGTCCTTCTGCCCCTGGCCATAACAAGTCAGTGCCCAGGAAGGGGACATCCACCAACTTGTGCTGGGTATCTGCTGTAAAGTACGAGATCCTCAGCCAAGCCCTGCAGTGTATGACCACCGCGGCAGCCACAGACTGGGTGCAGGAGTCACCAATGTCCATGGCTGTCTGAAGATGCTGCTTAGCCACTGCTTGGCCCTGGTCCCAGATTTGCTTGACTGTGGTTTGTAAGTCAGCCGGAAGCTGGGGAAGCAACTCATCAAGAGTGCCTAAGAGGGCATGAGCGAAGTGGGCCATCAAAAGAGCCAAACTCACCTGCTGAAGGCAGAGAGAAGAGGCCACATTAGACCTTTTTGGCCATGTGGTCCAATTTCTTGGATTCCTTGTTGGGAGGTTTATCCATGTCCCCCATGCTGCCAGTATACCGGAAGATCAAGTTGGCCACCAGACCCTCAACCAAGGGATATTCGGTGAAACCTGACAGGGAGCCGGTAGGAACCACATACTTGCAGGCCATCCGAGCCGATGGGGCAGGGTAAGAGGCAGGATGCTGCCAAAGCTCCACAGCAGGGCCAAGAATGGCCTCGGTGACTGGGAAGGGGAGTCACCCCGGTCAAGAACCTTGGTCAATGGATACTTGACCTGTTTCTAGATGGGCTCCATCTGGAGACCCGTGGATTCCGAGATGAGATGAAGAAAGCCTCCAAAAGAGGTGGACCCTGCTCTGTGGGAAAATCTTCCCCGACTCAATGTCCAATGGACGAGAATGCAAGAAGGAGCCCTCAGACTCCAAGGATTCATCAAAAAGCGGTTGACTGCCAGAGTCCCTGCTGATGCTATGGGGTCTGTCGGGAGTAACGGTGACCAACAGCCGACGAGGAATCCCGGAAGCGGTACAGGCATCCTTGGAGGGTCACCCACAGTCGGCTGCTTAGGCAGCGACTCCACCTGGATGGGCGGAGAGGCCAGGGGAGGCAGAGCCGGAACCAGCCGAGCTGGATTAGACTGGGGCCTAGGTGGCAGAAACCAAGGAAGAGCTGGGGTGGGAGCAGGAAACAGCTTAAGCCTGGCCAGCATGAGCTGATGCCACATGAACTCTTCGTGGCCCAGGCACATTTTGCAGCAGAGCCTCTCCTCGTCTGAGGAGGACAAAGAAGAATAGTGGCGGCGCCGCTTGCCCAGATGCCAAAAGCAGGAATGCCAGTGTTGGCATGGGCTGCTCGACTCTGGGCTTAGGGACTAAGACCTCGACCTTTGGGGCCACTGATGGTGAGACTAAGAGGGGACTGGCGAGAGCAGAAGATCCTCCAGGGTAATTGGATTCCGAGGGTTAGGGACCGGATCAGCAGGCTGGTCTGACACACCCTGAAAGGTTACAGGCAAGACTGGTGTCCTACAGAGGGGCATATCAGCCTCATCTTGCGACAACGCATCGACCGGTTACAAAAAAATCTCAGCAGGTTGGTTGATGGGCATCTTGACCAAGTGGCCCAAAGGGGAGACCGAGGAGCCAGCGGCCTGGGCCGAAGGAACGACCATAGTCAAGAAACCTCCAGAAAAGCTTAGGAATCCAAAGCCAGGGAGCACTTGCAATCCCACGATCGATGACGAGACTTCTTTTTAGTCTCCTTTTAAGAAGATTTAAAGGATTTTGTGTCCTTAGAGGGGCCCTGCCCAAAGGTGGGAAGGGACTGGCACAAATCCCGAAATGCCCCTGAAAAGGTGGCACCAAAAGTAAGTGGTATGAAAGCCGAAACCAGAGAAGCATGCTCCACAAGCCTGAGCCTCCACCTCTTCGAATGCCGCAAGCTGTTCAGCGGACTCTGTGGCCGTGGAGACCACCCGATGGGTGTATTTTGACCGAACAGGAGGATCCTGTTCATCAGGGCATCCTAACAGAAGTCGAGCATGCCGGTCTTCTAACATGCTGTGATGCAAGGTGCGACATAGGCCACATGCCTGAGGATCATGTTCGTAGCCTACCCAGTACATGCACGAGGTGTTCGGGTCGGTCCAGGATATCTTCTGCTCGCAGTCGCATTTCTTTTTTTTTTTTTTTATCATAGAAGATTTTATTAAGATTTTCAGGTTTTACAGCACACTTCCATGCACATATCTCTCATAGAATCCAGACAAAGACATAAGGATGTCCATTTAAGTGAACTCACAATTCTCAGCATATCATTAGAGACCTTATCAAAAGTAGACAGTGCATGCTTCCGGTGACGTCAGAGAGTTAATGGCAGCGTAGTCTTGTGGCTCCGTCTCCCCCCTGAACATAATCGACTTAAATCACCCGTTTAAAGAAATGGCTTCACCGGCAAAAAGCAAAAGAAACAAAGCAGGGAAGTTACCATCGACTCTGACGCAAAAATTGAGAGATATGACGCAAGAGGAGGGCCGACTGGAAATGCAAGAGAGGGAGACGGAGGGCCTACTGCACTGGGACCTCGCTGGAGGAGATTCCAACCACCCTGAGAGAGACAATAATGCAAACTGCACGCACAGTGGCTAAAATCGACAAAACACTGAATGAATTTAAATCGGATCTGGCTAAGGTGGACCATAAAACAGAGCAACTTGAACTCTGTGCTAATCAACTTGTGGAACAATCGGACCGACAAGATAGACTAATGCTTTACCTACTTGCCAGAGACCGCGAGTTGACTCGGAAGCTTGATGATCTCGAAAGCAGAAACAGGAGGCATAACATAAGACTATACGGGATCCCAGAGGGGTCGGAAAGTACATATCAGAATACAATCCTGTTTTTGCAAGACATGTTGAAACAAATCCTCCTTCTGCCTCATGACCTAGATCTTGCAATGGACCGGGCGAATAGATCTTTAATACCCCACCCAAAGAATCCAGATGCCAGGCCCAGATTCATCGTAGCCAAACTAACTACCAAGCTAAGGAAGAACTTTTGAGGCAGGCCTGGAAACATGGCTCTTTAATGTATAAAGATCACCGTATATTCATAGATAACGATTACACGAGCATGGTCCAGGAGGCTAGGAAAACACTTTGGCCAATTATGAAACAGCTACGTGCTCGAAATATAAAAGCACAAATTTTGTATCCTGCTAAGCTAAAAATAGTCTCAGACAAAGGTCCAAAAGTCTACCCTGATCTGTTGTCGGCTTGCACCCTTCTGGAGCCCTTGGTTTATCGGTCCCCCCTCTCCTAAAGGAAAGACTGGAGAAGGATCTCATTTCGTCGGCCTGGTCGGTGGCTCAGAGGGGTCCTCCACATCGGAGGGCGACTCAGGGAGCTCAGAAATTGAATCTTCGAGCAGACATCTCCACCCTGGTAACCCAGCTCAGGGACTCAGCGAATATTAATAAAAATGCTGTGCATCTTCAAACGGAAGAAGAGGAACTGGAATCCCCGGAGAGTACTGAGCCCCGAGGCACAACCTGAACAAGGATGATAAGGGAAAGGGTTACCTTCCCTGATGTCTCTCCGGACGTCCTGGAGCTTGTCTCCCCACTCTGACTTGCACTTGTCTCTCCTGTTCGTCGACCGGACAGACAGCCGAATGTTTTTCTTGCGTTCTGGAGGAACTTTCTGTGCCTAACCGTCTGGTAATTTGAAGATGCTCCCTAACCAACATACGCAGGACTTCTCGAGGGAAAACTCTGCCGGACGAGACCTCGACTTTGGCGGAGGAAATACCTTATGGATAACCTGTGCAGAACCCTCTTGGACAATTAATCTCTGGACCCAGGGGAATAACCAGAAACTCCACGATGGACTACCAGAACTGTTTTTTACCAGACGAGAGGAAGCGACGCTGATACGGCGAGTCTGAACTGATAAGGAGTGGACTGCAAGTTGAAACCTGCTTAAAATGTTTAACTAGTCATGTTGAAATGTTAAAATTATAGTTTGAAACCAATATGGCTAAGTGGAGAATAGCATTTGTTTCTTTTTCTTTCACAGGCTGTTTGGTTTGGTCTACTTGGTGGACCTATTTTGGGTGAAGTAATTGTATTAAAGTAAGAACTCGGGGAGGTTTCTGGCTTATGCATGCTTCTTTCTGACAACAAGGCAACCCAGATTGGGGATCCCCCCATGGGAGAGAAGATAGATCCTCCACTAAAGTGGAGCTCCCTTCTAGATGGTGCACGCTCACCTGCCTTAAGGCTGGAACGCCATCCTCAGCCTCCCCTAGGAAGCCAACCCACATTCTGTTTTAACGAGGTGGATGGGGCACAAGAGTGCGCACCTACCCCTAACCTTTTCTGGTTCAGGCCCCCGATGGAGGCTAGTCCTGAGCCAATATTCCTGATCTCTGATCAGGTACACGTTGTTATGTTCAATAGTTATGAACTCGTGTTGATAGTTCAGACATTTGGGTACTTTTGGGTTATTAAGCTGTTATTAGTTTCAAGCAAGATCAGGCTTTTATCTATTCCTCATGTTACTGGACAAAATCGATGTGTGATATATCAATGGCACGACACAACATAAAGATTCTGTCCTATAATATTAATGGTTGCTCTAATCCGTGAAAAGAAACAAATACAGAAATACATTGTTAAACAGGGTGTGAGGTGAACTTCTTACAAGAGACTCACCTCTCTGGCGGAGGTCTTAAAGTTGAAAATAAGTCCCACCTGTTGTTGTTTTCGCCTTCTGGAGACAGGTCGAGAGAGGGTAGCTATATTGCTGTCTGCGTCTCCTTCCCATTCGAAGCTAGAGGACACTGTATGGACAACGGGCCCAGATATCTTATGCTGATAGGGAGGGTTCAGGACACCCCAGTTACCTTAGTTAATGTTTATGCCTCCCCGGGCCCCCTGGTGCAATTTTATACCTCCCTTGCCCAGCTGATTATGGAAAGTTCTAAGGGCCTCCTCATTATGGGCGGGGACTGGAACTTAATTTGGGACAGAAAGATGGACACTACCTCAGGCATTCAAGGCCCGGATCACCAAAAATCGAGAGTGGCGGCCCGAGCTCTGAACCAGATGGGATTGACTGATATCTGGAGGGAAAAATATCCCAAATCAAAAGAATACACGTGTTATTCACACAGATTCAAAGTATACTCCCGATTAGACACTTTCTTTACATTTAAGGATAATATTTCTGCCTTCCCTTCGATGTGGGTGGGAGTATCCACCATATCAGATCACAGACCAATTTTTCTTGAGGTAGCTATTACACTCCCTAGGAAAGTGACCCACTGGAGACTGAACACGTCATTGCTCCTAGATAAAGAGATAGTGGAAAAAATTAAAAAACATATTGTCGAGTTCTTGACAGAGAACTCCACACCGTGGAGAACCCCACAGATTGTGTGGGATACACTTAAAACAACAATCTGAGGACAGTTAATATCTATAGCTTCCAAAAAGAAAAAGGATCGCTTATTAAAACAACAAAACTTACACGAAAAATTAATAGAAATGGAAACCTCAAGAAATTAAAATGGGATAGGCAAAGAGACGGGGAACTTAGACTGTTGAAGGCAGAGATTCAAAAGCTTCAACAGGAGGAGACAGAGAAAAACTTATATTACCTCAAACAAAAATTTTATGAAGGGGGTCCAAGAGGCACCAAATTACTAGCAGCCCGCTTGAGACAATTTAAAGCCAGAGCCGCAATAACCAAAATTGTTTCCCCAGCTACTGGACAAATAACACGTGAACCAGAGCAGATAGCAGAGGCCTTTGTGTCTTACTATCGTAATCTGTATATGCCTCAGGAGAAAAGGCCAGTACAGGGAACTGTAGATTACTTGGAGGCCTTGCCCCTCACTATGCTCTCCCAAGAAAAAGCCCAAATACTAATTAAGCCAATTTCACAACTTGAAATTTTTAAGACTATTAAGAATCTGAAAGGAGGGAAGTGTCCTGGCCTCAGATGGATTCGGTGTCAATTTTATAAAACATTTGCCACGGAGTTGACCCACTACTGGAAGGAGTTTTCAGAGGTTTGGGAGGAGACGTAATCCTGTCCCCCTTCATGGCAATATGCCACGATCTCGCTCATATCGAAAGAGAACAAAGACCCTGCAAATGTGAATCATATCGCCAATCTCCCTCTTAAACTCAGATTATAAGATTTTTACATCTATCCTAGCAGCCAGACTGAACCCTATTCTTCCAGAACTAATTAACCCAGACCAATCGGGCTTTGTGATGGGCAGACAGGCCCCAGATAGTGTCCGCTCAGCTGTTATCATAGCTGATGTTATGCAGCGTACTCACTTGCCGGCCTGCCTCATGAGCTTAGACGCCGAAAAGGCTTTCGATAAAGTCTCATGGTCATTTCTGTTCTTAGTTCTGGAGCGAATGGGTTTCCCACGTCCCTTCATAGACTGCATCAAAATGATATATACTGGCCCACAAGCTTATATTAGGGTAAACGGAGGACTTACTAGAAGATTTAATTTGGGTAGGGGCACCCGACAGGGCTGTCCTCTATCACCCCTATTATTTGCTTTTTATATAGAACCATTGGCTGAGGCGGTTCGTACCTCCCAGAAGGTTCATGGCATAGAAGCTGGGGGACAACAGCGGAGGATCTCGCTTTATGCAGATGATGTGTTACTTTGTTTGTCTCACCCTGAGAGGTCAATACCAGGGGTGTGGTCAATTTTGGAAGAATTTGGCAAGCACTCAGGTTACACACTGAATAAAACTAAAATGGAAGTGCTAACATTTAATTATACCCTTTCTGGGGAAGTGAGAGAATCCCTCCCTCTGGAGTGGTCCACACCCAAAATGGCATACCTGGGTGTCTGGCTGACCAGACACAGCTCCCAACTGTTTAAAGCTAACTACACCCCACTTTTAAAACAAATGGAGAGGGATATGAGCAGATGGTCACTCATGAACCTCCCAATGTATTCCAGGATGCAGACAGTAACATTGAATATCCTCCCTAAATATCTATACCTGTTTCAATGCCTCCTGATTTATATCCCTAAAACCCAATTCCGGGATTGGCACAGAATAATACTAAAGTTTATCTGGAACAACAAGAAACCTAGAATAGGGGCTAGAGTACTTCAGATGAATAGGGCGAATGGGGGCAGATCGCTTCCAGATTTAGAAGATTACTACCTGGCTACACAGATAAAGAGGGTTCTTCAATGGGCCACCCCCACATACTCTGCTAACTGGAAAGATATGGAGGAATTGGAGGAAGAGGGGCATAGGCCTCCATTGGGAGTCTGCGCTATTCAAATTGAGACCTTTAGGGCTTACCCCCGGATCGGTACGAGATACCTTGAGGGCGGCACACAGAGCCTGGCAGAAGTATAAAATAAAGTATTCCCTCTGGCCTCTTTACAGGCCCTCCTGGGATGTTAACTTTGCACCAGCACGACTAGGCCACACCTTTAAAGCGTGGGAGACTGGGTTAGTACACATTAAACAATTTATGACAGGTGGTGAGGTAACAGGTTTTCAGACCTTGGTGACTAATTATGGGCTGCGAGAGAAGACTTTTCCGTATCTCCAAATCAGGGATTACATTCACCACTGTCAGAAGCTGCCCTCCACGAGGGATGCCTCCCCCTTTGTGGAGACTCTCTCTATGATGTCCTCGGGTAAAACCCTGGGCCTTATCTCCACCATATATAGAGCTTTGGCAGAACTAAAAAAGGACTATCTGGAAAGGGTCAGGAGTAAGTGGAGAGAGGAAGGAGGTACCGGTCTCAGAGAGATTAATTGGGATCTGGTCTTTAAATGGGCCTCTAAAACGACTAATTCCCCCTTCTGGCAGGAGTTTAGTTGGAAGGTCAGGGTACGATATTTCCTCTCCCCACTCTCATTGAGCCGGAGAAGTCCTGACAGGGACGCATCATGTTGGAGGGGTTGTGGAGAGGTGAAAGCAGGCTATTTACACATTATGTGGGCATGCCCACGATTGGGTACCTATTGGAGGGGGATCACCAAAGCGCTCACTACAGTATTTGGACTGGAACCTATTTTAGACTGGCCATGTCTCATTTTGGGAGAGCCACCCCAGGGCCTGACGGGAGCAGACTCAATATATCTGTGGTCCCTCCTACTGGCGGCAGCTCATAAGGCTATCACTAAATTGTGGCTAAAGCCTGACGCCCCCACGGTGGCCACCTGGACTCTCATAGTCCAAGGAATTGCTGGCATGGAGGAGTTGACGTACAAAATAAATGATAGAATCCTGCTTTATATCCGAAGATGGGCCAGATGGGAAATGTGGAAGGAAGTGAATGTAGCAGAAACACACTTCAGCTGCTGTAGAGGCTCTTCCCCCCATTAGTGTTGGAGGAAGAACGGGGAGCGAGGGCCCATTCCTCAAAGCATTAATCTGGCCTTGAATTGGTTACGGGCCTAAATGTGGCTGCCGCCCTGTAGAGGGTCATTGGGGAGGAAGGAAAGTGAAAGAGAAGTGGGTGCTCCTAAGATAATGAATCGGGGCTGCTGGTTTGAAATGTATACTTACTCTCATCTCCTAATAACCGGTTGACTAATTAGATATGAATGCTGGAGTGAGGAGAAAGATGTTGATTATCTCATCTGAACTATATTAATTCATTGTACAAGAATGGAAATTGTCTGACCTGCCTGTATCAATTGTACCTGCTGGTTAATAATAAACTTGAATTTAAAAAAAAAAAAAAAAAGTAGACAGTGCATAAAACAGCAGTATATTATAACTATCCTAATCATATCTCCCTATTTGCCAGCAGGATGAATGAAATATTCTAGCCGAACCATCTAGGATCCAAAAGGGGGGTTACATAGAGAGGGAGGGGTTTTACACAATGGTGAGTTAGGGTAGGCATCCCACTTCTTATGGAAGTAGACCATTTGACCTCAGTGGGTATAGGTTAACCACTCCATAAGGGCCAACCTAGCCACAGCTGCATGCCACAGGCTTATACCTGGGTTGGTAGTCTGCTGCCAATGCATTAAGAGGAGCCTCTTGGCCTCTAACAGGGCTAGCATAACCCATTCTTGAAGGGCCCTTGGCAAAAACGTAAGCCCAGAAATATCCCCCAGCAATAAATTGGGGTCAAGCTGTGAATCTCCAGTATCCAGGATCTTAGAGCATTCCCACCCAGTTGCAGACCAAAAAGTGGAGACTTGTGGACATGACCACAGTACATGAAACAAATGAGCAACAGGTTGTTGACACCTCCAGCATTTGGAGTGAGGCAATAGTCCTGCAGAACACAAAACAGCTGGGGTTCTGTACCACCGTAACAAAATTCTGAGCTGTATCAGCTGGCTTTTAGAATCTTTATGTAATTTGTGCGAGTTTTGAAGGCAGCCGGTAGTCTCAGATACAGCCCTGCCCATATCAGCCTCCCATCGGTTTCTACAGTGTTCAGTAGGGTCAGGTTGGGAATCTCTGCATATAGCATAGAATTTGCCTATACGGCCTCGTGTAGAGGTTTCTTTGTGTAGGCTAGCAAGCCATTTCCAATTGTTATCTGGCCGGATTTGAGAAGAGAGGGCATTAATGAGGCTACGTATTTGAAGGAACCGCCAGAAGTCAGTGTTGGGGAGATTAAATTTGCTCTTTAATTGGGTAAAGGATAATAGGGACTCCGAGCCAGGCAGCATAAGGTCCTTCACATAATTAATTCCGCTGCGCTTCCAGGAGGGCCAATTAAGTGATTGCCCCTCTAGGGTAATAAAAGTGTTATGCCATACAGCCGCATAGCTCAAGGGTGGAGCCAAGATCTTTCAGGGTGTGAGTTAAGAGTCATAACACGCCGCCAGACATAGCGAGATTGACACACAACCAGAGGGAGCCCTTTTCTATAGGGCCACCATGTCCCAACAATGACCTAAGTGGAACTGGAGCCACCATGTCCACCTCAAGGCGTACCCACAATGGGATAGGTGCATTTGTGGGCACAAACCACTTTGTAATTTGGGCAGCCACACTTGCCAGGTGGTAACTCTGGAAACAAGGGTCCCCCGAGGCCTCCTTTAGACCCGTGTGCCCTCAATTTGCCCTTTCCCTGTCTACGTGCCTTACCTTCCCATACTAGAGAGGATACCATCTTCTCAAGTGATGAGAAGAGTTTGGGAGAGAGACGTAGTGGAAGGTTATTAAATAAATATAGAACCCTCGGGAGCAAAAGCATTCGTACCACAGCCACTCTACCAATCAGCGATGAGCGTAGTTTACGCCAGTGCTCAATCTCTGCGCTTAACTGTTTTAAAAGAGGGACAAAGTTAGAGGATTCAAAGTCTGCCCACTTAGTAGGTTTGTAGACCCCAAGGTAGGAAAAGCCTTGTGCAGCCCAACTGAGTTCCGTGCCCTGAAGGCATTCTCATGTACAAAGTGAATTCAGCGGGGCTAAGATGGTTTTCCGTTGACAGACCTGTAGGCCTGATATTGAAGTGAAGTTCTTAAGGACCGAGAGGGCTACTGGCAGTGATTCCCGGGGGTGAGATAGGGTAAGTAACTAGTCATCTGCACAGTCAGCCATAGTATAAGATTTACCATGTGCTAAGATGCCTGTAAGTCCCTCAGTACTGCTAAGGGCTCGGAGTAGTGGGACGAGGGCAACCAGAAAGAGGAGAGGGGACAAGGGCAGCCCTGACGGGTACCCCTATACAGTGGAAAGGAGTAAGAAACAGTGGAATTAGTTAGAATTCTGGGCTTCGGAGAGTTGTAAAGGGTCGAGACCCAAAGGCAGAATTGAAGTCCAAAGCCATACAGACGAAGGACTTCATGGAGATAATTCCATTCCACGGAATCAAACGCCTTTGCAATGTC
The DNA here is from genome assembly GCA_016271365.2 of Neoceratodus forsteri. NCBI lineage: Eukaryota > Metazoa > Chordata > Ceratodontiformes > Ceratodontidae > Neoceratodus > Neoceratodus forsteri. Next base: position 1,519,840,669 of record CM028131.1, read on the forward strand.
AACAGCTAGGGCTGCCATAGGGGTCTTAACTCTACTCGCTAGCCACTTCAGATTCAACAACAATCTGGTATTGTCCGAGCCCACCTTTCCAGGCATGAACCTCACTGAGATGGATGAATTACCGAGGGGAGGATGTTTTGCAACCTGGTAGCCAGGATTTTAGCCAGAATCTTCATGTCTACTGCTAAGAGTGATATGGGGCGAAAATTAGAGCAATTAAGGGGGTCATCGGACTTTTTAGGTATCAATGTAATCAAGGCCTCATTCATTGTGGTGGGAAGAGAGCCTGAGGAGTGAGCACTCTGTAGGGCAAGTGGGGGCACAATTTCTTGATCTAGAGCTTGGTACAGATCAACGGTCATTCCATCTGACCCTGGGGCTTTCCCTTTAGCCATGTGAAATAAGGCCCGTTGTAGCTCAGCAGCTGTGATAGGACTGTCTAAAAAGGCAACTTGCTCTTGTGACAATGATGGTATTGTGAATCCCTGACAAAACTGGTGCAGGTTATGAGAGAGCTGTTCCAGCGTGTGTGTGGATTTAGATTGGTACAGGGACTGGTAATAAAGTTTCATGGTCTGATTGATACCCTTAGGGTCACTGGCAATGGAGCCCGAGGATGTACGGAGGGCAAGAATTTTGGAAGAGGCTTGCTGCTTACATAATTGGTAAGCGAGAAGTTTTCCCCCCTTATCTCCCCCTTCCCAGTATTGATGCTTGGCTCTGAGCAGGGTCCATTCTGCCCTATGCTGTAGCAGTGTATTTATTTGATACTTAAGCCCTACAATTCTGCGAGCCAGGGAGTGGTCTCCAGTGGTAGTCTGGGAACCCTTAAAATGACCCTCTAGGTCAGTGAGTTCTGATTGTAACATCCCTAACTCTTTTTATCAGATTTTATTCCGGTTCGCTGCAAAGGCAAGGATGTGACCTCTTAATGTGGCCTTAAAAGCTTCCCATACTGTACTTGCAGGGACTTCCCCACCCGAGTTGAAGGTAAAATATTCCCGGGTTACTTTCCGCATGGTTTGTTGGAATTCGGGATCGTTAACCAATAGGGGTTTACATCTTCATCTTGTACCGGTATTGTGGCACCCAGGAGTAGTATAGGTGAGCATCATTGGGGCGTTGTCTGAAATAATAATATTGCCTATGGAGCTGTTCGAGATTGCACCCGATGCTAAATGATTAGCAAGCCAATAGTCAATATGACTCTAAACTTTGTGCGGGGGAATAGTACAGTAGTCTCGCCCTGAGGGATGGTTGCACCTCCAGACATCCACTAGGCCCCATTCTGCTATCATCTCTTGTAAAGCGGCGTGTGCCTTCGGATGAGTTTGGGGTGTAGGACGAGATTTATCTAGAAATATATCTGGCACTAAGTTAAAATCTCCTTCTATGAGTAAGAGAGTATTGGGTTCTGGCTGTGACAGCACAGAAATAGCTTGACTCAGACCAGGAAAGAATTCTGCCTGGTCTGTGTTCGGGGCATAGAGATTACACACTAGCAACTGCCCATGGGTGATTTTAATTTGACCATTACCCACCTCCCTTGCTTATCGGAACGGGAGTCCTCAACTGTCTATGTGCTCAATCTCCGAATAAGGATAGCTACCCCCTTTGATTTAGAGGGAGCCGAGCTGGCATGAATGGTCCCTACCCACGATTTCCTGAGCTATAGGATTGATTTACTGAGGAGGTGTGTTTCCTGTAGTAGGGCCATGTCTGTGTGCAGGGAATGCAAATGTTGAATTACCTTAGTACGTTTTATAGGGTGATTAAGGCCCTTTACGTTCCATGACACCAGACGTAGACCCTGTACATTAGATAGGGACATGGTAATATAGGAACAAGAAGTTATGCTTGACTTACCCAGTTGCGGCTAGGGGGAATACCGACAGCACTAGTAATATGTTCAAAGGTTACAACCTATCAGGCCCTCTGTAGCCTGCTGGCAAATAACAAGGAGATACGACACACTCAGATAAGAGACAAAATATCAGTTAATAATAGTATCTTTAGGAAGTGTATTTAATAGCAGTTAGGACTAAGACAAAACAGGTGAATAAACAACCAAACACAAATAACTGCCCTACCTAAACAGAGCCCTGTTAGGCAAGGGTAATGCAACAAATCTGAAAAGCGATTAAACGCTAAGAGCTACAGATGCCTCAGCGAAGGAGGATATAACAAAAACGGTATCCTCAGCTACGCTGGCATCCACGTTCAAAGGTTGGAGAGGAGAGAGACAACCTAGTGTGAACTCGCTACTCCTTATCTGAGGAACAATTCTCAGGAGAAGGCATAAGCCGGGTGGGGTGGGTGGGGTGGGAGTGAAGCAGGAAGGGGAGGAGTGGAGGGGGAGAGAGGTGAGGGGAGTTAAGAAACTTTCCCAATCGAAAACATGAGGGCCGGACTGTCTAATGTCACATCTTTGCACTTAGGTCACTTAAGTTCCTAATGCAGGAACCTCACTATTGCAAATTGCAAGTTGTGGGGACGTAACAACGCATAAGTAATAGGCCCAACCAGACTGGCAGGATAAAGGATAGTAGGGTAAGGGAGGGATCATCCGTCCCTTAGGCCATGGAGGGGGGGGTCCATCCCCATTAAGGCAACTTAGCCCAAGTAGCTCCAGTAATGGAGGAGAGTTCCCCTAAAATACCCCTATACCTCAGTAAGGAAACAAATAAGGTACACCTGTCCAAACAAGGCACTACATAATAAAGTCCAAAGATCAGCCGGTGGACTCCACATCTCAGTTTCGTGCCTGTTGGGACCCAGAGTTAGGGTCAAGAACTTCCTTGGAGGCAACAGCAGCAGCATAAGATTTGTTTCCTGGTTTGAGCTATCTGGAAAAGTCCACTGCTTTTATTAGGGAGGATTCCGGTATGTCAGCCCAGTCCATACAGCTCTCATGGCTGGTGGAAGAAAACTCTGGTGTGTTCAAAGGGCATTCAGTTCGGGTCAGGGAGGATTCGTCCCTAGACATCTTTGCAGGGGGAGCTGCTCTCTGCTGCTCAGGAGACAGGTGCTGGCCACTTCTGGATTGTTGTCGCTGGCGTGTAGTTGAGCTGGTATTTCTGGGAGGGAGGAATGTTTGCCTCGAACAGACAGACTGCTTAGGTGCAGGCATATGTCCTGTAGAAAGAGTCCTCGCTCTGGGGGAAACATCAAAATAGGGACCTGGCCTGGTTACATAGCGGCCCCCTGGATTCTGCACCTGAGAGTCTCAGTTCCTATTGCCTTTATCAGAAGGATCCCAGAGCCTTCTGGGATATGTAGTTTGAAGAGGTCAATTAGGCCAGAGCTTGGACACCCAACGTTCGACTTCCTCAGGCGTGTCTGCCAGCAGCTCCCTCCCCTCCTTGGACACCAAAAGCCTGGTAAGTCCTTTAAATCTGTAGTGGAAATTATGGGCAGCCAGGATTTTCTTGAGTGGGCCACAGGCTCTACACCTACTAGCTGTTTCTTGTGCAAAATCTCTATATATGGAGATCAACGCCCCTTGCCACCGAATTTCACCCAAGTCCCGAGCAGCTCTTAGTATACGCTCTTTGGTAGAATATCTCAAGAAATATGCCACAATTGGTCGTGGGGCTTGTGTCGGTCTTTCTTTTAACCCTGCAATACGGTGGGCTCTTTGAGTTTTGACTAGGCCTCTCCACCTCTCCCCTAACATCATAGGAAGTGTGTCGCTGAGAAATCTCTCCATGGACGCACCTTCAGAGCTCTTGGGGACGCCAATAATACGGAGGTTATTACGACGGCTCCTGTTTTCTTGATCCTCCACTCTATTTAGAAGGGTTTCGATTTTTAGATCCTGCATCCGTATTCTGTTCCAGTTTAGCCTGTTGCATCTCAAGGGTTTCCACTTGTTGCTCCACCACATTGAGGCGGTCTTGTAGTTGGTGTACATCTGAAGTAGCACCTGTTAAGGATGTACTGATATCATCGACTCGTAACAGTACCATCTCTAGCATACGAGTGATATAGTTTAGCGAGTCCCCTACAGAATTTGGCTGCGTGGTAGCACATCGTGTTGGAGGCAATTCAGATAAAGAACCCACCGCCGCCACAACATTCTGGGGCGATTGAGTTGTTAGGGGTGCTGGTGTAGGCTCTGTTGATAGGGTAAGTGGAACCGGAGTGCCAGGGTGTCCAAAGGCTAGGACTGAGGCCTCCATGGCCAAGCTGAGCGGAGCGACTCGCGAGTAACTGACTTGCAGAAGGTATATTATGCTGTGGTACCGCCAGAAAAAGTTGCACAGGACGACTGGGTATTGTTTCCCGAGCTAAGTTTAGTGAGAAGAGAGGGTTCACATCCCGGGATTAGGCCGACCCGTCGCGGACTGTCCTCAGATGGGGATGAGCTCAGGAGTTATGCTGCCATTTTCTAGTTAGCCAGGCTACGCCCCCCGCAGTTGCACTTCTTGAATCTGGGCTCCGACTTTGAGTTGTCCATGATGGAATTCGAACGTAGTTGAATCGCTAGAAGACTCAAGAGAAAGAAATTTTTGAAAGTTTTGAAAGCAAAGGGCCCTACTCAGCGCAGAGCGGTAAGGAGGGAACCTCTTCTTCCAGCGGAAAGGAAGATCTAACATCACATGGTGGTGCAGAGGGAGTTACCACCCAGGTGGGTGGAAGCAGCCAGTTTGAAGAAGTTCTGGCGAGCCTTAAAGGGAAAGGAACTGACAGAAGTGTGGACAGTACATAGAAACATAGAAACTGTAGGCAGATAAGGACCACCAGGCCCATTCAGTACACCCAAAAGCCCTACACTAGTCTGTGGCCTCTGACCCTACCTGATCAATGGCTTTTCACCCCTCCTTCCCACCTCTAAGGTACCCTTATGCCTGCCCCATGCAGGTTTAAAACCCTTCACTGTGCTCGACCCCACCACCTCCTGTGGCAGTCTATTCCACATGTCCACCACCATCTCTGTGAAGAAAAACTTACATTTCCCCTCAGCCTGCCACCTTCCAATTTCATATTATGCCCCCTTGTTCTTGTACATCTTTTATATTGAAGATGTCTCCCCTTGCACCTTGTTAATGCCCTTAAGGTACTTGAATGTTTCTATCATGTTCCCCTGATCCCTCCTCTCCTCAAGCGAGTATATACTGAGGTCCTTTAGTCTCTCCTCATATGTTTTCTGGTGCAAGCCCTGAACAATCTTAGTCGCCCTTCTTTGGATCACCTCCACCCTGTCAATGTCCTTACGAAGGTGCGGCCTCCAGAATTCCACAAAGTACTCTAGGTGAGGCCTCACTAGTGTTTTGTACAATGGCATCACCACCTCCCGCCTTCTGCTAGTGATACCTCTGCCTACACACCCCACCATACCACTGGCCCTTCCTGCAGCCTTTGTAATCTGCTTAGACACAATTACATTGCCAGAAATGATAACCTCGGGTCCCTTTCTTCCTTGGTGATAGTCAGCAACCCCCCCCCCATCCTGTAGCTCTTCCCAGGGTACCCTCTTCCCAGGTGCATTATTTTGCACTTCTTGGAACTGAACCTTAGTTGCCAGACTCCAATACCATTTTTCAAGCTTCTCCAGATCCCTCTTCATCCTCTCCACCCTGTCTGGAGTATCCAGCCTGTTGCAGATCTTGGTGTCATCTACAAACAGGCAGGCCTTTCCCTCCAGTCCTACCGCTATGTCACTAATGAAGACGATTAAACAGGACTGACCCAAGAACAGATTCCTGAGGTATTCTGCTGGTCACCCCCCTCTCCCCTGATTGGATCCCACTTACCACCATCTTCTGCTTCCTGTTCGTTAGCTAGTTCCTATTCCAGTTTACCACCTTGTGCCCCATACCCAGACTACTCATTCTGTTGAGCAGCCTTTTATGTGGGATGGTGTTGAAGGCTTTGCTGAACTCGAGGTAGGCGATATCTACCCCCCCACCCTGATTTACTTCCCTTGTCACCCAGTCAAACAGATCTATTAGATTCGTCTAACACGACCTTCCTGCTGTGAATCTGTGTTGCCTAAGATCCTGGGCACCTCTGGATTCCAAGTGTGCCACTATTCTTTCTTTAAGCAATGCCTCCATGATCTTACCCACTACTGAGGGAAGGCAGACTGGCCTATAGTTCCCTGCCTCCTGCCTACTACCACTTGTGTAGAGGGACTACATGTGCCCTCTTCCAGTCCTCTGGAACCATTCCAGTGTTGAATGACTCCGTGAACAGTGCTGCCAGAGGCGCCATTAGCTCTCTTCGCAACTCTCTTAATATCCTCGGGTGCATGCCATCTGGCCCCATTGCCTTGTCTACCTTCAGTTTTGTGAGCTCCTCCAGGACTCTCTTCACTGTGAATGGATTTGTGTTTACCTACCCCTCTTTGTGTCTGTTACCCAGCTATGGTCCCTGATCCTCCCCCCTCTTTAGTGAATACTGAACAGAAGTATTTGTTCAGTATTTCTGCCTTTTCCATGTCTCCCTCCTTACACTCCCCTGTATCCCTTTTGAGCCTTACAATCCCCCCCATCTTTCTTCTTTCACTAATGTACCTATAGAATGCCTGTCCCCTTTCTTCACTGTTTGCGCATATCTTTCTTCAGTCTGAGCCTTTGCTCTCCTAACAGCCTTCCCTGCTTCCCTTAGGTACACCTCCCTGTCCTCCTCCCTTTGAGTCTCCTTATATTTCCTGAAACCTGCCCTTTTGGCTCTTACTGTGTCTGCCACCTCTCTCAAGAACCACAGTGGTTTCCTTTTTCTCTTGCCCTTATTTACCAACCTGATGCACTGGCTCATTACCTCCTTCATGGCTCACTTTAGTTGTTTCCACTGCTCCTAAACTCCCCCTCCTGTCTCCTTTCCCACCAATGCCTCTTTGATACGACTCCCCATTTTAGAAAAATCTGCCCTCCTAAAATCTACGATCTTTGCCTTCGTGTGACTAGACTGTGTCTCGGTCCCTATGCTAAACCATACTATGTGATGGTCGCCGGACCCCAGTTAACCTTCCACCTGGATGTCTGTGATTCTGTCCCTATTGGTCAGTACTAGGTCCAGAATCGCCCCTTCTCTGGTGGGATCAGTCACTAGCTGTCTTAGGCCTGCCCTCTGTAGGGAATCCAGGATGTCTCTGCTCCTGGTTGAAGCAGCTGCTGGGATGGCCCAGTCCACGTCTGGGATATTGAAATTACCCAGCAGTAATACCTCACCTTTTGCTGCCACTGCATGAATTTAATCCCCTAGATGGACTTGGGTCGGTCCTTTTTCATGTCTCTGTTAGTGACACTGCAGAGGGACTGGAAGGAAAAGTATGCCTCTTTGCAGATGACACAAAGATCTGCAAGAGGGTTGATACACAAGAAGGGGGTGGAAAGAATGAGAAGGGACTTGGCAAGGTTGGAGGAATGGTCAAATGTATGGCAGCTTAGATTCAATGCAAAGAAGTGCAAAGTAATGCACCTGGGAAACAAAAACTCAGGTGAAGAGTACACAATGTGTGTGTGTGTGTGTGGGGCGGGGGGGGAGAGGTATTAACAACAACACAAATGGAAAGGGACCTGGGGGTAGTCATATCAGATGACCTAAAGGTAAGCAAGCAATGTGAGAAGGCAGTAAGGATGGCTGGGGGGATACTGGGATGTACAAGGAGACGCATCACCAGTAGAAAACAGAAGTTATCTCTCTGTACAGACAGTTGGTGAGACCTTATCTGGAGTACTGCGTGCAGTTCTGGAAACTCCATCTCCGTAAGGACACAGACAGGATGGAGGCAGTCCAGAAGAGGGCAACTAAAATGGTGCAGGATTTGCAACAGAAGCCATATGAAGAAAGACTAAAGGAGCTTAATATGTATACCCTTGAGGAAAAGGGGGGGCATGATAGAAACTTTCAAGTACCTCAAACAAATCAACAAAGTCCAAGAGGGTAGCATCTTTCAGAAAAAGAGATGTGCAAGAACAAGGGGACACAATTTGAAGACGGGGGGCGGAGGGGCAATGTGAGGAGTATTTTTTCAGAGAGAGGGTGGTGGACGCATGGAATGGCCTTCCTGAGGAGGTTGTGGGGTCAACAACAGTGAGGGAATTCAAGAATGCATGGGACAGACATAAGGCAATTCTGGTGGGGAGTAAAAAGAAGTAGGCTGTTGGTTAACTAGGATCTGCAGCTTATCCAATAGGTAAGGAAATGGGCAGACTGGGTGGGCCAAGCGGTCCTTATCTGCAGTCAAAGTCTACGTTTCTATGTTTCTAGATCCCTGTCCAACTTCTCCCCCTGTGCTGGAGGCCTGTAGATCACCCCTGCTCGGATTGCTGTGCCATTGCCTGGCTCAAGGGTGACCCACAGTGCCTCGGTCCTCCCCCTGTCTACCCAGTACCTCCATTGCCTTTATACCATCTCTAACGTACATGGCCACCTTCCCCCCTTTCTACCCCCTGTCCCTCCTGAACAGAGCACACCCTGGTACATCCCAGTTATGATTTGTGGTGTACCAGGTCTCTGTTATTGATGCTATGTCCAGGTCTGCCTCTACTAACAATGCTTTCAGATCTGGGATTTTATTCCCTAGGCTGCAAGCATTTGTAACCATGGCCTTCCATGTTTTGCTGCCTAGCTGCTCTTTATTCACACCTTTGCTCCGCGGCTTTCTTCCCTCTCCCCATTTTACCTTTTTGTGCTGCCTTCTAACCTCTGCCTTTCCCTCTTTGTCTGCTTTAGGTGATACTGTACGCATTTTGCCTTCCTACTCCTCATTTCTGGCTTTTCTTTCTTGTAGGGGTGGACTGCTACAGTCTCTATTCCTGTTACCCCGACTAGATTAAGCGCTTGGTTAGGAAGCAATTAAACATCATATCCACGTCCCTAGAACAGCTTGTTTTCAAAAGCATTTCTGGGGGTGGGCGGAGAACTGAATAAAAACAATATGGTACAACAACAAAAATACTACAATTAATAGATAAGCAACAAAAACTAACAACTGTGCAAAGACAAAGATCTGTGTAAGTCATCACATTATAATGTATAAAGTGCTGGGGGAGGACAATCTGCAGTGTACAAAAGGCGATACAGTTTTTATGGTGTGAGCAAATGATTGCAGTTTGGGGTTGGTGTATGGGGAGCCAAACTAATATGTGTACAGGCAAAGGGGCAGCAGAGGGTGTAGGGCAGGGTTACAATATCCTTATTTCAAGTTTTACTTTGTTTTTTGGCCCGGCAATTTTGCCTCCCATTCAGGAGGCTCTGGCCCCACACTCCGGCTCACCGCCCCTCCATCCCCAGGCTTACCCCCCGGCAGAGCCACCCTTCACCCCTTCCCAGGAAACATGGTCTCGAGGTTCTGAGTGCCCCAGGGCAGGGGCACAAGAGTGGGCCCCCCTCCCCTGGTGGACTTTGGTCTGCGGCAGGAAGCAGCTATGGAGGCAGGAGGTGTCATTAGTGGCCGGCGATGATTTTGCTGCTTTTCTTCCCTGGGGCGGGGACATGCAATGATGCTAGCATCTGCTCCACCCCCCTTTACGGTGTCGCCGGCTGCAGCAGTACCTCCAGCCTCCGCCAGAGGTCCGCACTGCACCAGACACTCTTCCCCCCTCCCTGGAGAAGGAGAGCAGTACATGGGACACTCAATCCTTCTCCCCTGGCCATCCCTCCGACTCCACAGTCTGTCCCCGAACTTGAGATGTTGGAGCCGCAGATGGACGCATTGCTGCTGCGCTGGTGGGCCAGCCTACTTTGTCAGTTTTTTAAACTTAGTTTTACCACCCAATAATACTATTTTTCTCAATTTATGAATTACTTTGTCTCTGCTTAAACCTTTGGAGTCTTAACTCATTCACACCACAATAGCTCTTTGAGACTTCCACCACTTGTGCTCTGTATACACTTAGCACTGCAACCTGGGCCTTTCTAAGCAAAATCAATCCATAATCAGCATGCCACAAAGAAATGTGAACACCTCTTGAACCATAAGTGCTACACACAAAGTATGAGAGGCAAAGTTGTTCAGCACAACATTACCTTTCTAACAGTTCTATGCAATCAATTATAATTAATTTGTTTTTTATTTTATACTACCTGAAATACCAACAACTGTGGTTTTTTTCAGATTTTTTTAAGGTGCTTAGGTGAGGCTTGAGAGACAAATGTCAGCCATGCACACCATACCTGAAACAAATGTGAATAACTCCTAAAGTATATGTGGTAGACACAAAGTATTAGTGGCAAAATTGTTCTGCACAAAATTACCTTTCTAACGGTGCCATGCAATCAATTGTAATCCATTTACTTTTTATTTTATACTACCTGAAATACCAACAACTGTGGGTTTTTTTCAGATTTTTTTAAGGTGCTTAGGTGAGGCTTGAGAGACAAATGTCAGCCATGCACACTATACCTTAAAAAATGCGAATAACTCCTAAAGTATACATGATAGACACAAAGTATCAGCAGCAAAAGTGCTCAGCACAAAATTACCTTTCTAACAGTGCTATGCAATCAATTCTAAGCAATTTGGTTTGTTTAATATTTAGGTAAAAACTGCTGACTTCCTCAGCCGTTTCCTGGCCTGAGTGAAAGTCAGCTGATTACGTCTACAGGTGTTATTGGCCTGAGTGGCTATGCTTTCAGACGCCACCTACAGCTGTATCTAGGACTGAATGAGTTAAGTGGGTATTGTGATTTTATGCCACAATGGTGTTAATCCTGTCTCAAACACACACATTAGGACTCTGATAATTCAATTAGACTTAGAAATATGATCTGTTTTGTGAGTTCCAATGTATCACTGTAGATAAGAATCCAGAGTTTAGAGGGGAATGTCCATAAGGATCTGCCCCACACCTTAGTGTGGGAAAGTAAGCTAGTCAGCAATTTGCAAAGAAAATTATATTTTTTAACTGCGTACAGTTTCTGATATTTACATTTATTTGCTTGAGCCCACCTGCATGAGAGGTCGCATGTCATGCCTCTAGTGGTGCATCCCTGAACCTCCCACGGCAGTCGTCAAAGCTGGGGATCAGTCACGGGAGAGTGTATGGCAGAGAATGTACAGTTATGTAAGAACTTGCCGTAGCAGCAGATCTTCGGGAGGAGCTCTTGCAGCAAGTTACACTGTTAGGACTAAGCAGCCAGGCGCCTGGACCCCATGGAAAAATTCTAGCTAGCAGTATATAGTGAGGTACCACCCCTGACGTCACCTAAGGTATAAAAGATGCAGTCCCCCAGCCATACCTCAGTTCTCCCACCGAAGACCCCCGCAAATTTGGAAATAAAGAACCAAGGAGGTTCCTCCGAAATGAGGAAAGGAATAGCAACGATGGAGACACAGATACCAGGGGGAAGATGGGAGGGAAGCAACACCTGCTGCAAGAGCTCCTCTTGAAGATCTACTGTTACGGTAAGTTTCCATGTAACTGTACTATCTCACTTCAAGGGGGAGCTCTTGCAGCAGGTTACACCGTTAGGACTGAGTCCCAAGCAGCAAAAGGACCAACCCCCAACGGTCGGGAGGAGGAAGAGTTGGCTGGAAAGCTCATGAGAGCAGGCCCTGAAGGACAGCAAGGCCAAATCCTGCTCTGCGACAAGAGGCAATATGCAAACTGTAATGCCGAATGAAAGACGTACAGTACTCCCTGTGGCAGCTGTGCAGATATCAACGGAAGACACATGTTTAAGGAAGCAGCCATACCCCTGGTAGAATGACCTTTGACCTGGCCTGGCCTGGCAAAGGCTCATCATACTTTTGGTAACAGTGAACAATACAGATAACTACCCACTTTGACAAAGTCTGCCTAGAAACTGAAGCCCCTTTAGTCCTCAGGGCAAAAGGCACAAACAACTCGTCTGACTTACGGACACAGCATGGGTGTGGTCTATATAATACCAAAGCACCCGGTGAACATCCAGAGTATGAAGCAGAGCCTCCCCTTCATTAGAATACTCTGGATAGTGATCCGGCTCCGTGGCACCGAGCAGAGGTTCGTGTGGCATGCCGGCGACCCGGGTTTGCGCCCCAAGCCCGGGTACCAGGAACGGAGACTGGCAGGGATGGGATCCAAAGCATCCATTGGACGCGTCCCTCCTGGGGGGTGGGCAGGGCCTTGGCACCTGATGGCGACTGGAGATGAGCTTGGGGGACATGTAGCCCTGACACGTCCCCCCTCTGCACGTCCCGCCACAGGTCGCTGTTCCAAGGATCAATCAGGGTGAAGTGGGCAGGTCGAAGAAAAGCAGAAAATGCCCCCTTGGTGGCCAGATGATGGCCACCAGTCCCCGGCATGCCACGAAGCCTTGGATAAGCACCCCACTGCCAATCCCAGGACTAATAAAGATGTGCCTATGATCACTTCTGGACTGACCCTATCCGACAAAGGGTTACGCCGGGTCACCCGGGGATCGATAGGCAGTCTGCGAGGCAGCAGGATGGAGACCAGAGAAGGGTAGCCATGGAGCCCAAGTGGCCCAAAGGAATGGCTGGCCAGGGGGAAAGGGAGGAGCAAAAGGAAAAAGAATACTCTGGATAGTAGACTGGAAGATGGATATCCTGATTCAATGTAAACTTGGACACCAGCTTGCAACCTGCAGCAGGTCTGATGGGAGGCAAAGTGAGCTTTTCTAACACACATAGCAGATCCCATGGTGGGACTGGGTCCCTGATGGGAGGCTTCAAATGCAAAATGCCCCACCGAACGTAAGGGGAAGGTCAGTTTGGGCAACAGTTTTACCCTCGCTATTGGTGCATGGTAGGCAGATATGGAGGACAAGTGCACCTTTAAGGAGGAGTAGCGCAAGTCGAAGTCAGACAGGGAGAGAAGGTACTCCAGCACAGAGTTCACCGGGCATGTGAAGAGATCCAGATGCCTAGCGGTGACCTAAAAGCAGAACCACTTCCATTTCATAGCATAAGTGGCCCCAGTGGAAGGTTTCCTAGCAGCCACCAAGACATCCGCTACTCTGGGGGAAACCCCGAATTGGGAGGTAGCTAGGTCTGCAGGAGCCACCCACGGAGATGCAAATTTGAGGTCCGGATGGACCAGGGTGCCCTGCTCCTGGGACAGCAAGTCTAATTGCAGGGGCACAGAGAGCATAAGTTTCACTGCTTGTTGCTGAAGGAGTGGAAACCTAATCTGGCAGGTCCAGTAGGGCACCAATAGAATAATCTCTGCTCCCGCTGACTGCAGTTTGAGAAGAACTCTCTGCAGTAGAGGGAATGCGTAAAGAAACCTCCCCATCCAGAAGAGGGGACAATGCGTTTCACCAGAAAACACCAGGCCCTGGATCTAGTGAGCAGAAAATGAAAATTACTGATGGCGCTGAGGGTTGAGGCGCTGGACCCCACACCTTGCACTACGCCGGCGAGCCGGGTTCGGGAATGGACTCGGGTTGCCGTGGGTCAGCAGGGGAAGGGAGGATCGAATGTCCCAGCGGATGCTCTCCTCCCTCAGGGGTGGGTTACCAGGATGCAGTAGCGTCAGACACTCCCGTAGAGAGTGCCAGTGGAAGCACCGGCCATTGAAGGGAACAGTGGTCTGAGCATGTTGAGTTGGGAGGGGGACGTCATATTTGGCTGAGAGGATGACGGCATCCGCATCGCCGCCTCTGGATGTAAGTCCCAAAGGCGCCCGCATCCTAAGGGGCTGAGAATGAAGGGAGAAAATCGGGAAAAAATGTAAACACCCCGCCCTACGAGGCAAGATGAGGCTAGGGATGGACACCTTTGGGATTGCCCTGATGGATTTAGTAGGAGGAGGTACTTTTGAGTTCTCTGAAAGCCGTGGGGAGCCGGCAACATTTAAAAAAAAAAAAAAATTTTAATTACGTACTCACCATAATTCTGATCTTTCTGTGTATCTTTACCATTCATCACCTTTGGGTATAGTGGTGGGAGGTCACGACCTCAAGACTCTTTTGGGGGATGGGGCAGGCGTCGGCCTACATCGGCACCGCCTCGAGCCGACGCACTGCATTGTGTGTTCGAGGTCGGCCCGATATGTGGCTCGACCCTGCCTTCCCACCAGTTCTGAGTCACTGCAGAGTAAGAAAAGGTTGCGGGAGGTCCAAGGACAGATAAAGAAAAGGATATACAAACTAAAAGGAGAAATAAATGAGAGGACAGAATAAAGCTGGAAAACTAAGGGGATTAGAAGGGCCCCAATCTCTGGAAGCAGAAAAGGTGGAGGGAAGGAATTTCAGAAGTAAGGATGGGGGGGAAGTAGGGAACATACCCTGGAACCTTGACCTGTCTCCAGATTGTATAGAAACTGCGAGAGTAGCCAGAAGGCTAAACTGCCAGAATTCAAGGCACAGAATCACTGGCAATAACCTCAACATAAGCAGAATTGGCTATCCTGGAAGAAAAGACAGGATACAGGGAATACTCCCCCCAACCCCCCAATCAAATTTTTGGCATATGAAAACTAGTTTCTTAAATTAAATTGAGGTTGTGTCTAAAGGACAAGAAAATCAAAGAGAATTAAAAAAAAAGCTGATGGGGAGACGGGGAAAAAGAGCAGGAAAGAGGGCAACTACCCAAACCTCCACCCCACGGGGGTGGAGCCAAGGCGCTGAGGAAGGAGTGCCCCCCATCCTGGCCAGACTCCCCCCTAGAGAAAAACATCCCCTATGTGCTCAAGGTCACCCCACTCCTGACCAACAGAAAAGAGAGGGCACAGAGAGGGAGGGGGACCCAGAGACTGAGGCCCCAGGGGGATGGAGGGTGGGACTGTGATAAATGGTGAAGATACACAGAAAGATCAGAATTACGGCAGGTACGTAATTTTCATATCTTATCTGTGTTAATCTTCACCATTCATCACCATTAGGTGAGTGCCAAGCCCCCCTGAAGGGCGCTTAACCCTAAAGGACCAAGTCCCTTAGCTCACAGTGGGTGGCACACCAAGAGACAGAGAACCTTTACAGGTCTGGAGAGGCCCGGGAGTGGGGAGAGTGAGAAGGGGACTCCTCAGAAGGAGTAGGAAGTTGCCCAGATAGACGCTGTCTCACCCTATGGGAGAAAAGATGGGTTCTCTGGTAGGGGGAGGAAATCACCCTATGCCAGGGCAAGGGTGATAACTAGGAAAGACACAGCCATGCCGTCCGCCTAGTGCAGATCGCTGTCCCTAAGACCCTGGAAGCTACCTTGTTGGCATCGTAAGATGCCCTCGCTTGGTGCCTTGCTAGCTTCAGACCACGTGCAGAGAGTGCAATGGCTTGTCTGGTTACCTCCATGTCAGGTATAGCGGCTAGGAGTTAACCTAACCTGGACCACAGGAACCTATCATAGGCAGCACAGTGGGCCTGATGTGCTGAAATAGAGAGCAGCAACCATGCCAAGTAGAAAGTCCTCCTCCCCCAGAAGTCAAAATCCATAGAATCTTGATCTCGGGGGCTGGTCACGGTGAGGGACGCCAAGCCCATCAGGAGTGTCCAGCTGCGTCAATCCTGACTGAGGATGAGGCATAAAACCTGGAGACTCCAGGGGAGCACAATACCTATGGTGCAGATCTCTAGAGGCTGGGAATCCGGAAAAGGGTCTCTGCCAGAAGCGCAATGATGCCTTCCTAAAGAGAGCAGGCCAGGGGGGGCACCACAAGGGCGTCCGCACTGAAATCACCTAAAAAGGCGTGTGTCGAGTGCTCTGGATTGTGCTGCGTGGGTGGGCTGATGTACAGGTCCTCCAACATCCTCACGAGGAATCGCTGATACTCCGTGAGATCAGCAGCTGGGCAGATGTGGACAGATGGTTCCTCTCCTCCAGAAGAGGGGGATGAAGAGTCAGAGGACCTGAAGAGTTCACAAGTTGGCTGCTCAGTGGGAGGTTGAAAAACCTGTCTGTCTACAGCCCTGATGTAAGAGGAAAATTGAACAGCCACAGCTCTGAACTGCTCCCAGTAGAGAGGTCCTCTAGGACCAAGAATACCTCGGAGAGCAGGAGAAGGTGGCAGAGGGGAAGGGACAGAGCTGATAACAGGAACTGGCTGTCCTCTGCATAGGCCAGAGAGCACACCTGGAGCCCCAAGGGAAGAGGGAGCTCCAGAAAACTCAACAGCCGACAGCTGGTCAACCATACTGGAAGTGCCTAGGCTGCGCCCTGAAGAATCCCCCCTGTGAGGTGACCGAGGCTGTGAGAGTCCAAAAGGATGGTCCCCTACCTCCAAAGAACAGGGCCCTCTTGAGGAAATCAAAAAGGAAGGGTGGAGATCCCGCACTACGACTCCTTCCGGAACCTGGGTGGGTCCCAGAAAAGGGTTGCTATGTTGAACCCCTACTGCTCGACCCCTCGGAGTCCGAAAGAACCCTTCTCCTCGAAAAAGCCAGCCTAGGCAGCTGGCAGTCCAGGTCAGTCCTGAAGGGACTATCGAGGAAGCAGCACCCTCCTCTCCTGTGGGTGCTCTGATTGGTCCCTAAGTTGGGCGATCCAGGCACACCACTTGAGGTGGTACCGCCACTGAGGGTTCAGAAAACCCTCCGAGGCCAGGTTGCAGGGCAATGGTGGCCTGCACCACTGCCTGCTGGTCAGAACCCCTGACCCTGGATCCGGGGGCCATTGTCTGCTCCTCAGAGGGGGGGCTGGCTTCAGCCTGTCAAGGACACTACCAAGGTGTCCACGTGAGCAGCCAACTCCAAAGAGTCAGACTGCCTATCTGACTCAAGAGTCCGATTTCGCCTCCAAGGAGGTGGAGACCGAAGTCCTGTGCCAGACAGTACATGGATACCCACTGCCATCCCGACTAAATGGGGCACCAGAACGAGGGACTGCACCAGAGTCGACGCCGAAGCCCTCTAGCGCACCGCGAGCAGTGCGCGAAGAGGACACGGCATCAAGGACGGCAGCAGTATCGGAGCCGAGACCCGTCACAGCGCCATCCCGACCCATGGCACCGCAAGTGGCTCCGAGACCAGAGTTGGCACCTACGACAGCCCGACCGCACTCCTTGGCACTACACAGATGGCGCGCCAGGTCGGAAATTTTCACGCCGCAGAAAACGCTGCTCGCCCCTACAGGTGGCACCAGAGCTGGACACGCGCTGTGCTCAACCATGGCGCCCGACGAGAAACAGACAAGGAGGGTGCCGTAGAGCCTCCCACAGTGCCATCCGCGCCACGAATGGCTCTGATAGCATAGACGGCACCGAGCGACGGACCGGTGCCGAGGCCCAAGATGGTGACGACAGAAGGTGTCGAGGACGGCGCTGACCCAGGCTTCCCAGCCCAGTTAGATGACACTGGGGGAGCCTTCACCCCTGAAGGGGCGATTGCCAAGGTGGTGTCTCCCACTCGCCCCCAGGAGGGACAGACTGGGCCTCCTGCACCACAGAAGGGGCTTCTGCAATGTTTAGGATACAAGAAGCAGACGGCCCTTCCTCCACGGTCCATACAGAACTGGGAAGGGACCCAGAAGGAAAGGCCGAGAGACCGTGGCTTGCTCTGATGAGTGCACGCCCGTCCCCCAAAAGTCGTCGGAGCTTGTCCCACTTTCCACGCGTGTTGTTCCATGACACGACGGTCCACGAAAAAGCAGGCGTTGCACGAATCCATGTCGTGTAGCGTGCCAAGACACGCGAGGCAATGGTCATGCTGGTCGGTGGTGGAGTACTTACGGCCGTATGGGCACCAACGCATAGGGAGCCATCCCATCTTCAAAGTTTTCTTGCCCCCCGACCGAGACATGACCTACAGGGAAAACAACCAAACACAAGACTCAATGTCGCAAAACAATAAAAGGAACAGTTTTACTAGGCAACGTCGAGTGGTGGCAGACAACGGAACTGGCAGAAAAATTCGAAAGCAGTGTCAACAAACTCGGCGTCGAGACAATAACATGGAGCCGAAGGCTTCAGAGCAGGAACAGACCTCTTGCAGCAGATCTTCCACGAGGTGCGACCTCTATGACAGAGCAGGGTCGACCACATATAACGGCCAACCTACAAGCGCCACGCAGTGCGTTGGCCTCGAGGACAGCGCCGATGGTGCATCGACTCTGCCCATCCAAGAAAAAAAAAAACCTGCGGGGTCATGACCTCCGGCCACTATATCCAAAGGTGATGAATGGTGAAGATTGACACAGCTAAGATCTGGACAGTTTTGTGATGGATGGGGAGGCAAATAGATCCAATACAAGGCGTCCCCATCTGACGAAGAGATCTTCGAGCACTGTGGGAAGAAATTCCCACTCGTGAGCCCTGGATTGAGACCTATTTAGGCTGTTTGCTAGAGTGTTCTGAACGCCTGGAACATGGACTGCTGTTAGGTTCAGGTGATAATCCACGGCCCAGGACCAGACTCTCATGGCCTTTCTGCAGAGAGGGTAAGAGTGAGCGAGTCTCCCTTTGCTTGTTTATGTGGAAGACCACTGGCAAGTTCTCCATCTGAATCAAAAGAGGGCTGGGCATCAGAAGTGTCTGGAAGGTCAAAAGAGCATATAAAATCGCCCGCATCTCCAGGACAGTGATGTGGAGATTGATCTCATCAGGACCAAGTTTCCTGTGTCTGACAGTTTCCAAAGTGGACTCCCCAGCCTTAGCCTGACACACCTGTGGTCAGAATCTGACGGGGAGATTCCTTTTGAAAGTAAATTCCCTTGGAAAGGTTGGTGGTATGCTGCCACCATGCTAAGGCTCATCTTATGGGGTTTGACACCAAGACAGCCTATTCTAGAATGTCTGATTGTTGGTCCCATTAGACTCTTAGGTTCCCTTGGACCACCCTCATGTAGAGCTGAGCCAGGGGACTGTGGCAATGGCCACTGCCATGTGTCCCAGGAGTCTTAGGATCGACCTGGCCTTGACCTGGTGAGAGGAGGAGACTTGTTGGGCATGCACTTGAAGATGCTCTGCTCTGCCTAGTGGTGGGGAGGAAGGCTCTCCCTGAACCATGTCCAGAATTGCCCCATATGCACTGCAGTCGCTGGCTTGGCCAAGGACAAGTCTTGGTTAAGTTTAAGGTGACCCCTAGGCCCTGAAACAGGGTGAAGGTGGCCTGCATGGTTTGAAAGAGCCAGTCCCAGGTGGGAGCGGTCAACAGCCAGTTGTCCAGGTAAGGGAAGACATAATAGTCTGGTCTCTGAAAGACTGCAGCCACTACTTCGAGGCATTTAGTAAATACCCTGGGGGTAGAGGACAGGCCGAAGTGCAAGGCCTGGAACTGGTAGTGGTTCCCTTGGAAACAGAAGTGCAGGAACCTCTGGTGGGGCTGAAAAACCAGTACATGGAGGTATGCGTCGTGCATGTCCAGTGAGCATAACCAATCCCCTTGCCGAAGGAGAGGCAGAAGATCCAGCACAGTGACCACCCTGAACAGATTGTGGTCCACATACTTGTTCAGGTGGCTGAGGTCAAGGATAGGACGCAGGTCTCCAGTTTTTTTCAGCGTTAGTAAGAAGTGAGAATAAAACCCTTTCCTTTTCTGCACTGGAGGAACTGGCTCTATGGCTTGTTTCAGCATAAGAGCCTGGATTTTCCCTTTGAAGAGGGCGATGTGAGCCTGATGGGTTGCTCTGGGTTACCGGGCATCGGTCCCTAAGAGACGGAGCCATCTGGCGTCCAGTTGGACGCTGGGTCCTCGGACGTCGGCTGAATGTGGACGTCAGGCCCATCTGATGACTTAGAAGGGTAGGGTGGCGGTGGGTGAGCAGTCTCCATAGCCGATGCCCGCAAAGCCGGAATGGGAGGCTGGCATCAGTCCCTAAGGGACGAAGCCATCTGGCATCCGGTTAGTGTCGGGTGTCGGACACTTGGGCATCGGTTGAATGTGGGCGTCAGGCCCAGCCGGCGACTTAGGACAGCCAATTGCCTGTCTTGAGAAGAGGTATCAGGCCTGGCAAAGTTACTATCCGGAACTGGATATACAGATGGAGGTCCTTTAGATCTAAAGTGGACCTCAGATCTCCAGTCTTTTTGGGGACCAGAAAAAATGTGGAATAGAACCCATTGTTTCTCCAACACCTGGGCACTGGCTGTGATGGCCAGCTTGCGCAGAAGGGCCTGTACCTCCTCCTGGAGAAAAGACAAGTGATCCAGGGAGTAGGTGGAGGGGAGGGATTTCTGGAGGCTGCTTGAGGAGCTCCAGCATGTGACCTGTTTCTATGATTTGCAGAATCCAGGCATACAAAGTTATTGTTCTCCATTGATTTAGATGGAGGGAGAACCGCCCTCCGACCACCATCTCTTGGTTGGGGACCAGTAGTGGGGTGTCTGGCAAGGAGTTAAGCAGAAGCAGATCCAGCCGCTGGGGCTGATCCACCACTTCTGGGACGCTTGGCCATGGCTCCTGCACTGGAGGGGTGGGCAAGGCAGAGGAGGCTCCATGCTTGCCTTGGGGCCGAGAGGCTACACCGGGTCTATTGGACACCTTGCGAAAGGGAGGGTGCTGTCTACCCTTAGGCTGCATATGGCAGAGTGAGTGGACAGATTTTATAACCCTGTGGGATGCATACAAATCATTAATAATGTCCTGTACATCAGGGTCAAAGAGCTTAGTTCCACCGAAAGGAGCCCTGAGCACCTTCTGCTGAACATCAGCAGAAAAGTCAGAGACCCTCAGGCAGGAGTGCCTACACAGGCAGATGCCGGTGGTGGCAGACATGGCAACAGTGTCCAAGATATCACAGAGGGCCCTGAGGAGCTGCTTGCTAACATCCTTTGCAGTCTGCAAGTACTTGGGAACCTCTTGCTTCTGTGTGCCATCTGGGAGGGCCTGTGCAGCAGCTCTGCCCTTCTTCCATTTGGAGTTCTGGAATTTCACTATATGGGACAGGTAAATGACAATCCTCAGTCCAAGGGTAGAAGAGGCATAAACCCTCTTGCCTTAAATTCTATGAGACTCTTTGTCAGGGGGAAGAGAGCTAAAGTGCTTAGGCTCCTTAGACCTGTCATGGGCTGCCTTAATGACAACTGAATTTGTTTCTGGCTGGGCAGCATAGTAAGGAAACCCCTGGGGGACATGGTAAAGCTTATCCGCCATGCAGAGCATAGCTGGCACCATGTCTAGCCTATGGCAGGCTGCAGCAGCAGCATTCCTCAAGGCAGACAAAATAGGAAGAATGATTTTTGGGGGAGACTCTGGGATCTCCAGAAAGTCCACCAGATCCTTTCTGGTGACACCTCCTCCTCCTCAGTGTGAAAACCCATGGCTAAGGACAACTGTTTCATCACACTGAAAAATGTGGAGTCCTCAGGAGGAGACCTAGGGGTGTGCTTAACAGAATCCTCACTAATAGAGGAGGCTGTGGACCTCCTCTTCCTCATCAGGAAGAATAAGGTCAAGGTGGTACTGCTCTTTGATGTCAACCTCTTCTAAGTCCAGGCACCAATGACGGCTGGCTTCTCACGGCCTACGTGGAGGAGCCGACGATGAGGCTGCCGTGGACAGTGCCAGTGATGTGGGCCTATAAGCGCTCAACTGATGAACGACTGCCGAGGCAAACTTGGTGAGGATTTTGTTCAGGTTGATGACAGTGGAAGGCTGTGTCGACGGTGGGGGTGGTCAACGGTGCAGGGATCATCGACCCACATGATGGAGCCTGTGAACCCCAACAGCCTGGGTAGAAGATGGGTCAGGCCTCGAAGGGAGGGTCTTCAATGACGTGCCCATCATCAACAGAGATGGGGCAGACAGCACTGAGGCCGATGACTGGACGTTCTGTGAATCAGGCGCATGTGCTGACAGTATGGGTCTGGAAGGCACAGAGGCCTGGACAGCGACTTTATGTGTCGGTGTAGCCGCAGACGACAAGAAACCCCCAAAGGAGGAGAGGCCACTGGAGAAAGAGACTGCCACTGGGGGGAGCGGTCCCAAGCCTGGTCCTTTTTATGACTTTTCCCCCCCGAGGACTTGTCTTGGGCCTTAGAGGCCTGGAAGCTCGACGACCCTGCCGGTGACTGGGAGGCTGAGACTCCAGAGGACCCCTGCCCGGAACTGGCTACCTGTTGATCCATTACAAAATTTTTTAAAGCCTTTTTGTGTCGCCTGAGGGTTGCCAGATTAAACTTCTGGCAGAGCTCACAGTCAGAGACTTTGTGGTCAGGCCCAGGACAGCAGACACAGAAAGAGTGTTCTAGGGTTACCACCTGTCCCTATTTTCGCAGGACTGTCCTAATTTGGGGAGCTGTGTCCTGCAAAAAAAACATGAAAAATACTACATGGCCTGATGATATAGTAGAAAAAAATATTTTCTGACTTTCCTTTAAATGCTGCAAAACAATATAATACCTTAACTAAAATACCTTAAAATGATAAACAATAGAAACGGGTAAAAAACTATGACACACAGTCTTAATTCTGATTATTTAGAGAAAACAAGTCTGTTGCATTGGTCGAGATTACATGTCCTGCAAAAAATCATGTTTCAGTAAGAAATGTCCCACTTTGGGCTTCTTAAAAGGTGGTAACCCTAGAGTGTTCATCTGTGGAGGCAATCTTCTTTCCGCAGCGGCGGCAACAGAAAAGAGAGAGGCTGAAGGATTAACTCTCAATATAAACAAAAAAAAGGAATCTCTTATAATAAAGAGATTCTAAAAGCAACAAGTAAGAAAAAGTTGTAGGCCAAAATGGCACAAAACTGCGTCGGAGCTTCCATGGAGATACAGGCGAACAAGTCAATGGCGGAAAAGAACTGAGGAGGGAGCTGGGCCGCTCACGCCTTTATAGGGTTCATGATGTCGATGGACGTCAACAGCGTGGGCAGCCCCAGTTTTACTGCTGAACATCCTGTGTGGAGCCTGCTTCACCAACAGTTAAATTCCTACAGTGTGACCTGATGATTGAGATATCCCCGAAGAAGATCCAACTTAGGTCACAATCAGGCTGCTTGCTACTTTCTAGCCTACTTGTTTATTTATATCACCCAGCTCATTGCTTGTATTTCACATTGTTGTAATTCTCTCGCACTGTTCTGTAAATCCTGTTCTTGTAATCTCCCAGGTCATACCTGAAAATAGGCATTCCTTTGTCTAGTGTGCTTACCCGGTAAACAAAAGCTAATAAATAAATAAATTGACTGACTGGTCATTTTCGTTTAAAAAATGTATCCAAAATGCTGTGTGGCTGCGAATACTGCCTCTGTGACTCCCCCTTATCACCTTCTCCCCGAGAACCCCCTCGGAAAATAATGCTACAACAACTTGTTGGGAATTTAGAACGTTCTGCTCGACCTACATTTTTGTACCACTACATCCCTGAATTCTGTTTCAGTGAAAATGGCTTCATTAAAAATAAAAAAATAAACAAATGGAAAGGTACTGAAATTTACATTTGGGGGAGGGAGATTTTGTATAACCGTGTTCTCCAGAAGCCAACTGTGATTTTTTTTTTTTTTTATGAAAACCAGAAAATCTTTTTAAGGGCAAACAAATGGTTTAGGATGATCGAGTCCCTAAACTTTAATGTCTCCATGTACTGCTGTCCAGTTTCACAGCAAAATCTGCATACAGTATGCAAACATTACTTTTATCTTGTTACCTGTAAATCAGGGTTAGCTGCAGCCTTCTGCAGCTCAGCACTGATAATTTTTTCTGTTTTCTCCCTCGCAGCCTGCTCCACCATGCGCTGGCTCAGTACAGAAAGCTTGGCAAGAGCAGAGGAAAGCTCATCTGTGGCAAGTGCTTGACGGGCTCTGTCCTGCCAGCTCATTGCACGTTCTGTCAAACACTGCAGGGCTTCCCCTTCTGGTAAGCGCACAGGCAGCTTCTGCAATGAAACCAGCAATGAAAGAATAGTTTCCAGCCTTGGCCTCCGGGAACGCATGCAGAGGGGGCAGAGAAACTTCACCTCCTTTGCCTGCCAGTTCAGACCCTTCTTTTGTGTGCTGGTCTTGGGCAGGGGAACACAGGTGTTATGAAACCAGTCTTTACAGAGTTCACATTGAAGCATAAATCCACTGGCAGTTTTGCGGCATATGCAGAACTTAACTTCTTCGATTCGGTCCACCATGGTCATCTTAGCCAGGTTGGCTGCTCTAAGTGAGTGTATGGCTTCTATCTCTTTTTGTTCCATTGCTTTGAAATTAGCTACCTGTATTAAAAAAAAAAAATCATCAACAATTATTTGCAGCTTCTTTTCATCACAAATTCCACTGTGCTAATTTCACTCTCTTTCTATAGTGACGTAACTATGACTATATATTACAGTAGCAAACACTCAGGCAAAGATAGGAGAAATTCCTCACACTCAAGTAATTTCCTTTAATTTTTCTTATCCTTTATTAAATATAATGCAGAGTAACAGACAATTTACCATAGTATTAAAGGTTTCAGTATACAAGAAAATCCAATTAAGCATCACTACAGCAGGTCAACATCGGGCTTTTTGCAAATAATCTGGAATGCTTTGCATCCAACTTTTAATATGGGCTGAAAAGCTAAATTCAGCGATAAGGGTCAAAGAAGGAGATCCAGGCTGTTCCAGTTACTGAAATAAACATAAAAATAAAAATCCTCCCGGCCAGGTGGCATGTGGCCAAATGCCCAAATACTCCCACATTTATTAGTGTACAAACGTGTTGTCTTCAGACATCATATAAAGCATCCAGTTTCTCCACTTTTATTCAAACTGCGGTAAATGTCCCTTAGAGTGGGCTGTCAGTCATTCCAATCTGAACATATATGTAAGAATCTTGTGCCAGGAAGCCAGTGTAGGAGCTGGTGGTTACTTCCGCATCCTGGTAATAGCTTTTTTGTCAGTGAGCAAATACACCATAATCACAGACTGACATGTGATTCGGAACCCCTGGGGAGGACTGACAAAAGTATAGTGCCAGGTTATGCCAGCCTGCCGGTGCAGCAGTAGCACTACCGCTCGCAATGCCAATGACCCAGGTACAGAAGCGAGCCCAAGGCATCTCAGAGGGCTGGCCGTGGAGAGGAGGACAGAGCGTCCGCAGGACTGCTCTCCTTCTCCGGTGGGGGGAGGGAGGCAAGAGCTCAGGGCTCGCCTGACCCCTAATGGAGGCCACAGGAGACACAGCCCGAGCTACAGCAGTGTGGAGATGTGGCAGATGTCGAACTGCGTGCCTTGATGTCAGCACACATCACGTCTTCCAGGGAGAAACACAGAAAATCTCCTGGTCGCACATAATGACCACCAGCCCCTAGACCCGGTGACTCACGCAGCTCCTGGAATCTGGATCTGGTATGGTGGGTTGAGGGACTCCCCAACCCCTGCCACAAAGGGCAAGCAGTGGGGGATACAGGAGAAGGTAAGTCCTGGGAGGAGCCAGGGCGACAGGGCTGGAAGGACCGGTGTGAAGTAGGGCTGGCTGGGACAGGGGAGGGAAAATATTTTATTTATTTATTTATTTAGCTTTTGTTGACCGGGTAAGTGCACTAGACAAATCCTGCCTATTTTCAGGCACGACCCGGGGGAGGGGGATACAGATGAATGCCAACTGACCTTGAACCAGATTAAGCTGTTGGTGGTATTTTTAGTGAACAAGGGAAATTTAGCCAGGACACCGGGGAAATTCCCCTACTCTTTTCGATAAGTGACATGGGATCTTTAACAACCACCTGAACTACCACCAATCCAGGCAGATGGGACCTCGGTTTAATGTGTCATCTGAAAGACGGCACCTCAGAAGTGCAGCACCCCTCTCATGCTGTACTACAGTGTCAGTACTGGGATATTAACCCAAGTGCCAGATGTGGGAACTGAACCCACAGCCCTCTGATCTCCCGGCCTCAGAGGCGAGTGTGCTACCTACCGAGCCACTGACACTGCTAATATAAAATAAAAAGTATAGTGCCAAGGTTTACTAAACTGAATCTTAATCTGTTCCCAGAATTGGGCTGTTACTGGACAGAACCAAAAAAATGTGTGTGTGAGTGGCCAGGGTCTATCTGCAATGTTTCCAGCAGTGACCAAAATGAGAGGAGAAAATGTAGTCAGTGCAGATGAGGTATGAAAGTAGTAATTCCTACATTTCCAGGCAAACTCTCCAACAAGGGGCAGTGGAAATTTTAATGGAGGGAAGAGTATACTTACTCAATGTGGGATAAGGAATAAAAGAGGATAGTTCAGCATTCAATGCCAACAGAATTGAGGGGGTAGAGCCCCAGCTGATCTTGCAGACCGCAGTATAAATGTCCTATTAGATGTTTCCAACCGTCGCTGTAGGTAAGAGAGGGATGGGATCTGGAAGATGCTTCCTCTGGTTCACTTTATGCATCAAAAAGATCTGAACTTATGAACACATGAAAGGCCCAGCAAAAGAAGGCCGACTTGGTTTATCAAGTCTGCTCATTAGTAATGCAGTGTTCCTGGCTTATGCCAGTAACCCTGCTCCCCTCTCCTGTCAATCTTTCCTCAATACCCCCCATTTCCATGGGTTCCCTTTATGCCTATCCCAAGCCCTCTTAAAGCCACCCACCGTTTTCATGGACACCACCTCTTCTGGCAGCACATTCTATCTGTCCACCACTCTCTCTGTGAAAAAACTATTTTCTAACATCCCTTATAAACCACCTCCCCCACCAAATTCAGACTGTGGCCCCTTGTGCTTCTGTTGTCACTTAGCTTCAAGAGACCTTCCCTATTTATTCCCGTCAGGTACTTAAAAGTCTCTACCATATCCCCCTTCTCTCTCCTCTCTTCCAGGGAGTACATTCTCAAGGCTCCAAGGCTCTCTTTGTAAGACTTCACCTGCTGTCCCCCCTCGCTTTTTTTTCCTCTCCTTCTGCCACGGGCAAGAGGATGGTCTCCCCATTCAGCTTCCCGGACCGTTCTTCCTAGTCCTCCACTGGCTGCCCAGTTGGGGTGGCCCACAGCCCCCACCCCCACGGCGGCAAGAGGCAGTCCGGTGGCGCCGCAGAGCTCCGTGACAGGAGATTGCTTTTCTCCCCCAGTGTAGGCAGTGCAGAAGTGCAATGAGCGCAGCATGCGTACTCCATCTCCGCGAAGACATGCTAGTGCTCTGTCTACATACCCTTTCTCATTTACTGAGCCTCATGTGCTTCCCTCTGGGCTCCTCCAGATGGTGACCAAGCAGCAAGGCACAGAATCTCCCCTCCCCAATGGAGGACAGCAATGGCTGACCCCAAGCCACCAGAGTCCATTGCCAGTCCCCTGATCATCTTAGTTGCCCTCCTCTGGACCATCTCCACCAAGCTGGTATCCTTAATATGATGTGGATTCCAGTACCTTACCCCATATTCTAAATGCGGTCTCACCAGTAACCTGTACAAGGGCAGTATGACCTCACTCTGCCTACTGTTGAATACCCTGACTATACACCCCAACATCCTGTTCGCCTTCGCAACTGCATTTTTGCATTGCAAGGAGTGTTTCAGGTCACTTGTTATTACCACCCCAGATCCTTTTCTTCCTCTGATGCTGCTACCCGGATCCCCACAAGGTAATACTCGGTCCTAGGATTTCTGGCCCCAATGTGCATCATTTTGCATTTCTTGGCACTGAAGCCAAGCTGCCAGTTCCCCGACCATCTCTCAAGTTTTCTGAGGTCTTCCCGTAGGTACTGTATCCCTTCAACTGTGTCCACCTTCCCACAGACCTGGTGTCATCTGCAAACAGGCACATTTGCCCTTTATGCCCTCGCCAATGTTGTTTATGAAGACACTGAACAACACCAGCCCCAGCACCAATCCCTGTGGGACCCCACTGGTGACCTCCTTGGTACTGGATAACGCTCCCCCACCACCACCCTCTGGATTTTATCACTTAGCCAGCCTTCTACCCACTTTGTCATTTTCTCCCTGACTCCAAGATCCTTCAGTTTGTTGATCAGCCTCTTATGCGGCAGAGAATCAAAGGCTTTGCTAAAGTCCAGGTAAATGACATCTATTGCTATGCCCCCATCCACGACCCTAGTGACTCAATCGAAAAAAGTCAATCAGGTTTGTCTGACAGGATCTTCCTCCCACAAACCCGTGTTGCCTCTCGTCCTAGAGACCATTCTCCTCTTATGTACTTTACCAGCCTCGCGTTGAGTATGGTCTCTAGGCGTCTGCACATGATCCATGACAGGCTGACCGGCCTATAGTTCCCCAGATCATCCCTGGGTCTGCTCATGTGGAGAGGCACCACATGTGCCATTCTCCAGTCCTGCGGCACCACTCCAGACGCCATGGATCCACCGAAGAGGTCTGCCAGCAGCCCTGCAATCTGCTATGCTAGCACTTTCAGTACCCTTGGATGTATGCCGTCTGGTTCTGGGGACTTGTCTGCCTTCAGTGCTAGTAGCCCCTCCCTCATTCTCCACCTCTATTACCATGCCTGCGGCACCTCCCCCGGCTTCTTCCCCCAGGCAGTACCGGCCCATCTTTTTCACTAGTGAAGATAGAAGTACTCGTTCAGTACCTCCGTTCTGCTCACTTCTTCTTCCACCCATCCATCCTCTTCCTCAACTTAATTATCCGTCGTCCTTCTCGCTTATGTAGCAAAAGAAGGCCTTCTCCCCAATGTTAATCCCTTCTGCTATTTGTAGTTCTTTCTGTGCCTTTGCTTGCTGCACCACCTTGCATGCCATTTTAGAAACCTCAGGTATTCCTCCTTATCTGCTTTGCTTTCAGTTCTCTCATAGGATACTATCTTATCCATCACTACCCTTGCAACCTCAAAGTTGAACCAGATGGGTGATTTGGCCCCTGATTTTTTCCTCCTAAGCTTAACACAATCCTCTGTGGCTGCTAGTATGGTACTGTCATTGAGGCATAGGTCAGGAAGCATAGGAAAACCAGGAGCAGGTATAACATTCGCA
Source organism: Neoceratodus forsteri (assembly GCA_016271365.2). Classification (NCBI taxonomy): domain Eukaryota; kingdom Metazoa; phylum Chordata; order Ceratodontiformes; family Ceratodontidae; genus Neoceratodus; species Neoceratodus forsteri. The sequence goes on from CM028131.1 coordinate 1,519,869,335, forward strand.
ACAAGAGTTTTAATTTTTCCCAATAACAGTAAAATAAAAATAAAATTGTTCAGTATAACTATTTACAAAGGCAGTGCACACAGAGAAAACAAAGTCCTTCTTCTGAGTGTTTCTTCTCAATTTTAAATCTCAGTCTCAGTCTCTGTCTCTCTTTAGCAAAAACATTTCTGCTCTTTTTATAAATCTTTGCCTGGGAACTTAAGGAGAACATCCTGCTTTTGCAAAATGTTTTGTCAATTTCTCTGCATGTACAGCAAAAAAAACAGTTACCCAGAACTGACCTCTTGTTGCCAGCTCTGCAAAGAATTTGCAAACCAGCATCTCAGGTTAACCCCTTGAGTTCCAAATAGCTTTTGCAATCATTTTAACGGTATAACTATATACAGTATCAAAGGGATCCTGTATCACTTGCAGTTTCACATAAGGATTGACATATATTTTTTCATGCCCACAGATATGCAAGGGGGACAGATGAAAAGACAGAAACAGCAAGTGAATGTAGAGAGATAGTGAGAGGTGGAGAATCACGAGACCGTTGGGAGTGACCAGTTCCTAGGTGTCACAAGAAAATTTGGTTGTGCAACTTGACAGACAAGAGACAGAAAAGGAGAGGAAAGAACAGACTCTTGCATTTAAACTCCTTCTGCATAACAAATGGGGCAGGGCCTTATTCAGCCCTGTCACAGGCATCCCTGATGATGGCTGTCTGTCCACCTATATGTGGGGCTTTGATGTCCTCTAGTTGTTTCCTTATCACCTCCCCCATTTTCCAGAAATCCGCTCTCCAGAAGTCCAGGGTTTTAGTCTTGAAGTTTCCCTTCCCATATCCAGACTGAACACACAATCTCATGTATGTGTTCCCTATCTGTGAGCACTAGATCAAGGACTGCCCCCTCCCTGAAGGGATCAGTAACTCCCTGGGTCATGAACCCTCCCTGCATTGCATCCAGGCCACCTGATCTCAAACTAGGTAGTGCGACATGGACAGCCACTTCTGAGTGCTGTAGCATCATTTTTTGTAATATCAAAATGGGTTATGGACTGTCTGTCATGAGAGATGCTGAGAAATCTGGTGCTCTTGGAGTGACCTCGCTCCCCCCCCCCAGGTTCCAGCTGAAAGATGAAAGCCATGAGAAAATACTGAAACAGCACGTGAGATCAGAAACACACAGGTTTTAGATACCAGATGTTACATGGCAGGTCGGAAGCTGATTACAGACTTTTCTAAGTTAATTATAAGCTGTAGTTGTTAAGAGGGAAATTTTATGACGTTAGAGTGGGAAGCCAGGTTTAGCAAGCTGGTGCAAATTTGTACACGTTCCTCTGATGCCTGTGTGAGAGAGGATAATGACTAAGATCAAAGAAATGTCATTTGAAGAACATGAGTATGCTGAGGTTGCAGAATTTAATACTTGGAAAAGACATCCTGTTTTTGAATAGATATATTTTTTAATATATTCTGGGAGGGAGGAGCTAGGTGGTCTCATGCAAAATAGGTGGGGAAAAACAGTTTTTAAAGATTATTCTGTTTTCCTTCAGAGACTCTTCTATCTAGACTCTGACAAAGAAACATCTTTGGAGCACTTTAAGCAGGTATTTAGAGAGAGAGGCAAATCTAAGTATGGTAGTAAGAATTGCACTGTTTAAAACCTTGTTCTTTTCATAAGATTTGTATGTCTTGTGATATAATAGTTCTGTATTTTGTGTTTTACATATTTTTATCTATTTTAGTAAAACTCTTTTTAGAGCATATTTGGTCTGTCTTTGGTTGTCTTTCATTTGTAAGAAAAGTATATATGGTTACAGCTGACACTAGGCATAAGCTTGAATGGTGATACCAAACTGGAAAGAGAAGCGTTTTAAATCGGAGGTCTTTATTAAAGTTTTTAAGGGTTCATTTCTGTACACCTGGTTAGGTGCCCGTAGGCAAAGATATCTAGCCCCACTAAGACAGAATTATCTGAGCCTGTATATTGAGTACGCTAATAAGAGGTTCACAGTTTGAATCCCTCCAAGATTGGAGACCAAAGGTTGATCCGAATTCATAAAACAGGCAAGAGGATTACCTTGTTCTGTTAAACTGTTCACAAGACTGCGCTCGGAGGTTGGCACTTTGGGAGTAGAGGGCCTGACCTGCTGAGTGGGATTGGTTGGCAGCGGTGGCATAATTTTGGTATTGTTCTGTGTCAGCTTGAGACCATAAGCTCACTTGCAAAGAAAGAAAAAAGAGTTTAATTTTAAAAAGGAAACAGAACTATATCACTTGGTGTACAGTTCAGTTCCTACCCATTTTATTTTTTTTCCTAAGTGCAAGTCAGAGTAGCCATAGTCAGGGAAGAAGATGGCTTCTGACTACAGCAGGCACACTGTAGATTACTTGAAGCAGTTGTGCGGTGACAGAGGAGTCCCGTTCGAGGTGACAGCCAAAAAGCAGAACCTCACAGATGCCCTGATGGTAGCAGATACCCAGAGCAGTGAGTCTTGGACTGTGACTGGAAAGAACCAAACATCGAGTGTGGCAGGGCTAGCTGCCAGTGCAGTGTCCAGATCTGATGAGGAGGGCAACAGGGCCACTGACAGTGAAGGGCCACAGCAGCAGGGGAAGGTCACCAGTAACCTGAATCCAGAGATACTCAGGCTGCAAATTGAGTTGCGCAGGATGGAGCTGGAGTTCCAGGAGAAAAGAGAACGAGAGAAACGAGAGGCGGACTGTGAGGCAGAGCGAGAACGCCAAGAGGCGGACTGTGAGGCACAGCGAGAACACCGAGAGGCGGACCATGAGACAGAGCGAGAACGCCGAGATGTAGACCATGTGGAGCATGAGCGCCAGCGAGTTGCAGAGGGGAAGAGGGAGTGAGAATGCCGAGACGCAGACTGTGAGGAGCAGGAGCACCAGAGTCAACACGAACTGGAGAAGATACAACTCTGACCAGCGGCACCAGAGCAGGTAAGTGGCCTGGGTTTAACTGGGGCTGCAGGACTGGGTTACAAATTGAACTCCAAATTAATAGCCAAGTTTAAAGAGAGGGAGGACATGGACGCATTTTTAAATTCTTTTGAAAAAGTTTGTATTCAGAATAAAATTCCTAGAGAGTCCTGGAGCTTCCAGTTATCCCCGCTACTTACCGGGAAAGCTTGGGATGCACTGGGTCAAATGGACAATGAGAAGAAAAAATTACTCACCTTAGTAATGTTGTTTCTTCTAATGGAGTCTTGCTGTATTCTGACATATGCAGTGATATCCGACCTTTGAACTGCCCCGGAGAGGAAAGAGTTAACTTTCCATGCAAGGCATGGAACGCTGAGCTCGGTTGAGACTCTGTCTGTTGTTTGAACCCAAATCGCCAGATCTTTACGAGCTACACTCACTGGGCATCCTGTGTGAAAACTGTAAACTCACACTAGCCAACTGGCAACTAAATTTAATAAAAAGGTTTTTGGTTCCAAGGCAAAGACTCAAGTCAGGAAACCCAAAAAACAAAACACAACACGCACCCAAACATAAGAGGGTGAGAAAAGAAAGGGGGGGACCTCTAGGGTGCCAACACTGTTCCTGCCCACCCACATCCCAAAAACCCAGGTTCTGAGAGGGGAGGCGGGGGAGGTCAGAATACAGCAAGACTCCATTAGAAGAAACAACATTACTAAGGTGAGTAATTTTTTCTTCAAACAACATGAAGTCTTGCTGTATTCTGACATATGCAGACTACCAAGCAATACCTCCATGAAAGAGGGACAGAACCTACTTTGGAAACAGGCTCTGAAGCACTGCTCTGCTAAACCGAGCATCACTCCTAGCCTGGATATCCAGAGAGTAATGGTTGGTGAAAGTATGTACTGTTTTCCAGGTGGCTGCTTGACAAATCTCCACGATAGGAATACCCCTTGCAGCAGCCAGAGAAGCAGCTGTACCTCTAGTAGAGTGAGCCCTCAGGCCTGAGGGTGGGATCCTACCTAATTTTTCATAGCAGAATTGTATACAAGAGACAATCCACCTGGCAATAGATCTCTTAGTGGCAGGTTTTCCCTTGCCAACCTCACCATAAGTGAGGAACAGTTGGAAGGAGTCAAACCTGTGACCCTTGGTGCGCTCTGTGTAGTAGCTAAGGGCCCTTTTCACATCCGGGCTGTGCAGCCTCCTCTCTCCAGAGGAGGAATGGTCAGTGAAGAAAACAGGAAGAGACACAGACTGATTAAGGTGGAACTCTGAAACCACCTTAGGCAAAAACTTACTATTAGTCCTGAGGACCACCTTATCTCTATGGAAAGAGATAAAATCAGGCTCCACTGACAGGGCCTGTAACTCACTTATGCGTCTGGCAGAAGTAATGGCTACCAAGAACACAGTTTTCCAAGTCAAGTACTTAAGCTCTGCTGAGGATAAAGTCTCAAAAGGGGGTTGCATAAGCTGAGCAATGCAAACATTAAGGTCCCAAGCAGGGGCAGGGTCCCTGAAGGGAGTACTGGTATGCAGCAATCCCTTGAAGAATTTACAGAATACAGGATGAGCTGAAAGGGAAGAGCGCTTGCCTGCTGACAAGAAGGCAGAGACAGCTGCCAGATGCACTCTAAGTGTAGCTGGTCTGAGTCCCAAGCTATTGAGATGAACCATATAGTCCAGGACTGTAGGAAACCCAGCAGATTCTGGAGAAATACTTACCAGAGCACAAATAGTGAACCTTTTCCATTTGGAGTTGTAAGTCTTTTCTGGTGGAAGGCTTCGAGAAGCCTTTAGAATATCCAGAACACCTTAGAGAGAGAGATGCAGATCAGCAAACTAACTCTTCAAGAGCCAGGCCTTGAGATTGAGAGATTTGAGATTCGGATACCAAACCCTCCCTGAGAACATGTTAACAGGTTGTAATTCCTGGGAAGAGACAGGGGAAGGTGGACTGCTAAGGACAGCAAGAGAGGGTACCAGGGCTGTCTGGCCCAGTCTGGAGCAATCAGAATCACTTTGCAGGGTTGAGAACTGATTTTGACTAGTATCTTGAACAGGAGAGGGAAGGGGGGAAAAGTATACAGGAACTTCCCTTCCCAATTCAGAACCAGAGCATCCAGGGGGACTGAGCCCAACACTGGGGGTCTGCAGCAAAAAAGAGGAAGTTGGTGTTTGTCTGGGGCTACAAAAAGATCTATCTTTGGAGTGCCCCATCTGGAGAAGATCACCTTCGAAATCAGAGGATCTAGGGACCATTCGTGATGGCCCTGAGATATCCTGCTGAGAGCATCTACCAGGACATTTGTCCTTCCCTGGGAGGTGCACTGCTATCAGAGAGGTATTCGGGGAATAGGCCAGAGACCACAACTTCATTGCTTCCGGGCACAAGGCTGTAGACTGAGTGCCCCCTTGCTTGTTGATGTACCACATTGTGGTGGTATTGTCTGTCCTGATCTGGACTACTTTGTTCTGAACAGACTTGGAAAAAACTTGAAGTGCTAGAAACACTGCTCTGAGTTCTAATAGACTGATGTGAAGCAGAGATTCTTCAGGTGACCACAACCCTTGGGTGGTCAGATCCCCCAAGTGGGCTCCCCAGCCCAAGAGGGAGGCATCTGTGGTAAGGATTAGAGAATGAGATTGGTGACGAGGGACTCCTTGCCTTAGGTTGTCCTGATCCTGCCACCACTGCAAAGCCTGGATCAGGGTTGAGTCACTGGGATTAGCTTGGTCAGAAGTCCTTTCTCTGGGACCAGAAGGCTCTTAAGTGGAACTGAACGTCCCTCATCTGAAATCTTGCTCCTTGGACCACTGCTGTAGAGGCAGCCATGTGGCCCAGGAGCTGCAGAAAATGCCTTGCTGGTCGAGACACCTGAAGGGTGAATGAACAGGCCAGTGTAACAAGGGTCCTTGCCCTGTCCAGGGGAAGGAAGGCTCTTGCCCTTATTGTATCCAGCTCCGCCCCTATGAAGGTGAGGAGCTGCACTGGCTCTAGAACTGACTTTGAAAGATTCAGGAGGAATCCTAGAGGAGTGAGCAGTTGCTGAGTTATCTGTAGGTGTGACTTGACCTGGTCTGGAGACTGACCCACTATGAGCCAGTCGTCCAGATATGGAAAGATGGAGATCTTTTTTCTCCTTAGGAAAGCAACCACTACTGCCAGGCATTTTGTGAACACCCTTGGGGCTGATGTTAGGCCAAAGGGCATTGCTCTGAATTGATAGTGGCCTGAGGGCAACTCGAACCTGAGGTACTTTCTGTGGGAGCATCTGATGAGAATGTGGAAATAGGCATCCTTGAGGTCCAGGGAAACTAGCCAGTCCCCTGGCCTTAGAGAGGGTAGATTTATTCCCAGAGTCACCATTTTGAACTTTGGCTTTAAAAGGTGCTTGTTTAAATACCTGAGATCCAGGATGGGCCGCCATTCTCCTGTCTTTTTGGGGGTTAGGAAGTACCTGGAGTACAATCCTTTTCCCTTGTGTAGGGGTGGAACCCTTTCTATGGCTCTCAGAGCCAAGAGGGAAGAGACCTCTGCCTCTAGGGCAAGGGCCTCTGAAGGATTTGCAGGTGGAAAGGATCTGGTTCTCATCTTGGGAAATTGTTAGAAGCTGAGAACCAGTCCCTAGCTTACTACTTCCAGGACCCATCAGTCTGATGTTAAAGACCTCCAGTCCTGGACAAAGTAAGCCAGCCTGCCCCCTACAGGTGGTGGAGAATCGGCCCCGGCAAACCCATCAGGGTGCCTGTTTGGCAGGGGCTTCAGGCTGAGGGGTGGTAGCAGGCCTGCTTATACCCAGTCTGCCTCTCCCTCTGAAGAACCCCCTCTGGGCAAAGATGGAAGAGGAGGCCTGGGCTTGGTAGAAAGGCCTATGAAAAGGCCTGCCCCTGCCCCTGGAATGCTGCCTCTGGGGAGTGGCTTGCCTTTCCTTGGCCTGAGCACTCCTATAGGTGGTCCTGTACTCATCCATTTTCTTCATGTAGTTCTCTGCTCCCCAGACAGAGAATTACCAACAACAGGAAAATCCATGGCCTTAGTCTGGGTATCCTGTGACAGGCTAGTACATCTGAGCCAAGCCATCCTACGAAGGGCCACAGATGTAGCCATGACTCTAGATGAAACATCATTGGAGTCCACTGCAGCATGAAATTGCACCTTGGATGCCTCAATACCATCTGCAGCCACCTGCTCCAGCTCCTTGGCAAGCTGGCCAGGGACCTGTTTAGCTAGAGCCATCACAGTGTTCCATCCAGACTTCTGGTATCTAGCTGTGTAGGCCATATAATTAGCCTGCCTGAGTCCCAAAGATGCTGCCATGTACTGTTTCTTTGCCATGGCATCAATCCTCCTGGAGTCCTTATCTGGGGGGGTGTGACCAACATGGCTGCATTGCTGGGAACGGAACTCCATATCTGAGCCTGAAAAAGTATACCTCTTGTCCATTCTTCTGTCCACAGGAGGTATAGAATTAGGAGTCTTTAAAATTTTAAATGTCTGTTTCCCAAAAGACTTATGGAGGGGGAATAGACAGCCTCCTAGACTCTGGGATGTCCATCATCTCAACATAATCAGGCTCCTTCTGATCCTCTACTGCTTCCTCCACAGGAAGCTGGAGAGTTTCAGCCACTTTTTTGTAAAACATAAAGTGGGAAGGGGACTCAGAAAGCCTAGGAGGAGAAACACCTGAAGGTCTGTCTGGGGAGATGTCCGGGTCAATGGGCACATCCAGACTTTCATAATCACCATCACTATCCTCATACTCTCCCTCATCCTCCTCCTCCAGTTCATAAATATCCTCTAAATTATAATCCGGAACTGGGTGAACCGACCGAACCGAGCCCCTAACCGATGGTGCTGGTTCGGTCGGAACCGGAGTTAGCAATTGAACAATCCTTATCGCTTTGGCTATTTCATCAGCGGTCGGAGAAAGAACTTGTGGATTCGAACCGGCTGACTTATCCTTCTTTTCTTTTAACGGAACCGACTCCTCAGATTCGTTCTCCTTTGCCAAGAAGTTTCGTCCTGGTCAGAGGGCACTCCTTCTGGTTAGTTGGAACCGAACCAGGCTGGTCATCCGGTCAGCGGACTTTTGGCCTCCCTTCCTCAGCCTACCTACTCTCTTTTCCAGGGTAGCTGTGGGAAAACTTTACAAATCTGGCAGTCTGAATCGAGGTGGTCAAACCCCAGACAATAAACACAGGTGGTGTGGGGATCAGCCTGTAAGGCTTCCCCACACACATTACAATGTTGAAACCCAGTGGGCCTGGTTTTTCTTTTGGGTTTCTCAGACATGGCCAGTCCTAACCAAACTTACCCTTTTTTCGGCAATCCGCCAGGCAAGACACCCTTATCGGTTCCTGACCGTGTTACGGGTCATGGAAAAAAACGTAATGAAATCCGTTTTTATTTTAGAACCGATAAGGACCGGTTACCACACTCTAAAAAGCAGAACAAACTTTTTTTACAAACCTGATCGGTTCAAATCGAACCGATCCGATGTTTACAAGTCCCACACAGAAGCTAATAATAATAAACCTATCTAGTACTCACGGTACCACAGAAAGAGACTGAACTAACAGGTTAGATGGAAGAAATTCGGTTGAAACTGAGGGAAAAAAACGACACTTTAACCGACTAAATTGAACCGAGCGAAGGAGAAATCTCCGGAGCGACTGTTCAGTGAGGTGGAGTAAAGAATCCGGCGGTTTGGGTTCAAACAACAACAGACAGAGTCTCAACCGCGCTCGAGCTCAGCGTTCCATGCCTTGCATGGAAAGTTAACTCTTTCCTCTCCGGGGCAGTTCAAAGGTTGGATATCACTGCATATGTCAGAATACAGCAAGACTTCATGTTGTTTGAACAGCAATGATTAGAGCAAGCTAAAAGCTGCACTGTTAAAAAAGTTTGAATTAACTGCTGAATCATACAGAGCTAAATTCCGTAAGCTCAGGAGAAGCCCTGATATGAGCTATGAGGAGCTAGCCATGAAACGACGTCAGTTTTTATAACGTTGGTGGGAAGGAACTGAGGTAAACCCTTTTGATAAAATTGAAAATGTGATTTTATTAGAACAGTTTTATTGGGCATGCCCAGCAGAGCTAAAAACCTGGCTAGAGGACCGAGATACCAAAACAGTGCAAGAGGTAGCTGAACTCTCGGACCACTATGCCAAGAGCTGACCTGCTCTGAGTGCAAATGGGGCAGGCGTGGCAGTGCAGAAAGGGAAAAGCGCACCATCAGGGCAACTAAAACCCTCACTGTCTGCACCGAAACCAGTTAGCTCCAGGTTTCAGAGAAGAGATTTCTCTGAGAGAAGAAACGAATGTTGATTGTGTAAAGAAACTGGGCATATTGCCAGACAGTGTCCCAAAAAGGTGAGCAATAATACCCAACTGGGTGCTAGAAAAGAAGTGGGTTGTTTGTGTGTGCCTGGAAACATGCCAGTGAACATGAGGGAAAGCATGCACCCAGTTCACGGTGAATGGTGTACAGACACAGGGATTAAGGGACACAGGGGCATCCCTGACTTTGGTAAAGGGGGATCTGCCTGGTCAGCTTATACCCAATAAATTCGTCACTGTACAGGACTTTGCGAGAGAGGAGAAAACATTACCCCTCGCTAGTGTTCTCTTAGACTGGGGTGAAACTGGGGGAACTGTGCAACAGGTAGCTGTATCTAAAACATTAGCAGTGGATGTGATCCTGGGCAACAATCTCAAACAAGGGATGGTATGCGCAGTTACACGTAGCCAAGCAGCAAGGGAAAACTGTCATTCCCTGAACCCCACAGAAGCCATTGTGGAAACCACCGAGAGGCTGGTTCCCCAGCCTGTGTCTCCTGATATGGAGATTAATGAAGAGGGGGTAGAAATTTCCCCAGTAGCAAGTAACCACACAGCTACAGAGGGTTACTCCGAAGAGGGAAGGGTGACCCATTGTCAGAGGGATGGGATTGACAGTGATTCTGAGGGCCCTGACGCTAGTGCTAAGGACCCTAGTTTAGCGACTAAAGGGGACCTGTCCCATGCCTTGAGAATTTGTGAGGGGTTTGCAGCTGCTCAGAGGAGTGACCCTAGTTTAGAGAAGCTGAGGGCTTGGGCAGACTCTGACGGAGCACAGGGAGGTGATGGCAGACGCAAGATTTACTGGGAAATTGACTTATGTATACTCAGGCAGTACAGACAGAGGGAGGGATGCTAGGCAGGCAGCTTGTCGTTCCCCAGGGGTACCGTGAGCAGTTGCTCAAAACTGCACATGATATTCCCTTATCTGGTCATCTGGAAATCGTACGCACTACGCAGCGGTTAGCCCAGAATTTCTACTGGCCTAACTTCACCCAGCAGGTGAAGGAGTATTGCAGGTCTTGTCACCGGTGCCAAGAAATAGGGAAGGCAGGCAAGAAAACCCAAGCCGCACTGATTCCACTGCCCATCATGTAGGAGCCATTCCAGAGGGTGGGAATGGATATTGTGGGGCCTTTAAATACCCCCAGCTCCTCAGGGAAGAGATTCATCCTGACTGTGGTGGATTATACCACCTGGTACCCAGAAGCAGTCACCCTATCCTCACTGAGGACAGACAAAGTGGCAGACATGTTACTTGGAATTTTCTCCCGTGTTGGGTTTCCTCAAGAGGTGATCACCGATTGAAGGGGTTCCTTCATGTCGGACCTGATGAAATGTTTATGGGAGAAGTGTGGGGTGGTGCAGAGATGCACAACACCATATCACCCACAAGTCAATAGGCTTGTGGAAAGATTCAGTGGTACCCTAAAGTCAATGCTCCGTGCGTTTGCTGAACAGCATGGGAGGGACTGGGAGAAATACCTTCCCCACCTGTTGTTTGCATACAGGGAGGTGCCCCAAGAGTCGACAGGATTTTACCCCTTCAAACTCTTATATGGACGCCGGGTACATGGGCTCCTAGACTTGATCTGGGAGGACTGGAAAGGCAAGCAAGCCACCCAGAGAACTCCCATTGTGGATTACGTCCTTAGGTTTAGGGAAAGGCTGAAGGAGCTTATGGAGACAGCCCAGAGCAACCTGGCAGCTGCCCAACAGAAATAAAAAGTGTGGTACGACCGCAGAGCCAGAGCTCGCTCATACATGGTGGGTCAGGAAGTCATGGTCCTTATTCTGGTCCGGAAATACGAGCTGCAAGCTGAGTGGGCAGGACTGCACAAAGTGGTTAGGAAGGTAAATGACGTGAACTACATTGTGGAGTTACCTGACAGAAGACAGACAAGAAGGATGTACCATGTCAACATGATGAAGCCATATACAAACAGGGCTGACATGGTGTTTGCGGAGTGCAGTCACGGGGAGGGGACGGATGAAGGAGACCCCCTTCTGGATTTGCTGGAAGAAAGTAAGTGGGAGTCCTCTGTGGAGGCACTAAAATCGTCTCCCCAGCTAGCCCTGGACCAGATCCAGAAAGTAAGGGAGGTTTTAACAGACTTTGCCATGTTGTTTAGTGCCAAGCCTGGACTAACCCCCTTAGCGACGCACAATGTGGAGACAGGGACACAGACGCCCATACGGCGGACAGCATACTGGGTGTCAGAGGCTGTCCAAAAGGACATTAGGAGGGAAGTGGAGGAGATGCTAGATTTAGGGGTAATCCAGAGATCCCACAGCCCCTGGGCCTCACCCGTAGTCCTTGTGCCTAAGCCGGATGACTCTACTCGTTTCTGTGTGGACTATCATGGACTGAATGCAATCACGAAGTCAGACGCCCACCCAATTCCCCAGATGGATGAACTGCTGGACAAGCTGGGCGGGGCAACCTACTTTACGACCGTTGACCTAACAAAGGGGTATTGGCAGGTAGAGCTGACAGATAGAGCTAGGAAGAGGTTTTCCTTCATCACTCCGATAGGCTTATTTGAGTTTAAAGTAATGCCTTTCAGAATGAAGAACGCCCCAGCCACTTTCCAAAGGTTGGTGAACCAGGTGCTGAGGGGTACGCCGTGGCGTACCTGGATGACAATGCCATCTTTAGTACCAGCTGGGAGGAACACCTATCCCACCTTAGGGAAGTGCTGGGCAGGATACAGAGGGCCGGGCTCACTGTCAAAGCCAAGAAGCGCCAGGTGGCCATGGGGGAAGTGGCATACCTCGGGCATGTGGTAGGCCGGGGACAGCTCCGTCCAAACCAAATAAAGATAGAGGTGATCCAGGCGTGGCCCAGACCAGAAACACAGAAGCAGGTCAGGAGTTTTCTAGGGACAGCAGGGTACTACAGAAAATTTGTACCCAATTACAGTGCCCTATCTGCTCCCCTATCTGACCAGACAAAGAAAAGGATGCCAAAGAAAATTACCTGGGGCCCAGCCTGTGAGGAAGCCTTTTCCAAACTAAAGGAGGCACTGTGCAGTGTGCCTGTTTTGACAAGTCCTGACTACAGTACGACCTTTATAGTTTAGACTAATGCCTCAGACATGGGTATTGGGGCAGTACTGAGTCAGACATCCAGCCAAGGGACAGATCACCCAGTAGTGTACTTGAGTAGGAAGTTACTTCCCAGGGAGCAAGTGTACTCCACAGTGGAAAAGGAGTGTCTTGCCATAGCGTGGGCCCTAAAGAAATTAGAGCCATACTTGCATGGGCAGCCTTTTGTGGTTCAGACTGACTGCAACCCCCTGGTTTGGCTGATGCAGATGGTGAAAAACAATGGCAGATTGCTGAGCTGGAGTCTTGCTTTGCAAGGCTATGATCTGACAATCGTACATAGGGCTGGAGCGAAGAACCAGAAGTCAGATGGGCTGCCTAAGGTCTATGAGGAGTGAACTATCTGAGAAGCTCATCCCATGCAGGGGATGGAGCCCCCAAATTCAGTCTAGGTGGGGAGGATTGTGATGTGGACAGCCAGTTCTGAGTGCTGTAGTATCATTTTTTGTAATATCAAAATGGGTTATGGACTGTCTGTCATGAGAGATGCTGAGAAATCTGGTGCTCTTGGAGTGACCTCGCTCACCCCCCGCCCCCCCCCAGGTTTCAGATGAAAGCCATGAGAAAATACTGAAACAGCATGTGAGATCACACACACACACACACACAGGTTTTAGATACCAGGTGTTACATGGCAGGCCAGAAGCTAATTACAGACTTTTCTAAGTTAATTATAAGCTGTAGTTGTTAAGAGGGAAATCATAAAAAAAGTTTATGACGTTAGAGGGGGGAAACCAGGTTTAGCAAATTGGTGCGAAGTTGTAAATGTTCCTCTGATGCCTGTGTGAGAGAGGATACTGATTTAGATCAAAGAAATGTCATCTGAAGAACATGAGTATGCTGAGGTTGTATAATTTAATACTTGGAAAAGACATCCTGTTCTATAGATATTTTTTTTATATATTCTGACAGGGAGAAGCTAGGTGACCTCATGCAAAATAGGTAGGGAAAACCAGTTTTTAAAGATTATTCTGTTTTCCTTCAGAGACTCTTCTATCTAGACTCTGACAAAGAAACATCTTTGGAGCACTTTAAGCAGGTATTTAGAGAGAAAGAGAAATCTAAGTACGGTAGTAAGAACTGCACTGTTTAAAACGGTGTTCTTTTATAAGATTTGTATGTCTTGTGATATAATAGTTCTGTATTTTGTATTTTACATATTTTTATCTATTTTAGTAAAACTCTTTTTAGAGCATACTTGGTCTGTCTTTGGTTTTCTTTCATTTGTAAGAAAAGTATATATGGTTATAGCTGACACTAGGCATAAGCTTGAATGGTGATACCAAACTGGAAAGAGAAGCATTTTAAATCTGAGGTCTTTATTAAAGTTTTTAAGGGTTAATTTCTGTACACCTGGTTAGGTGCCTGTAGGCAAAGCTATCTGGCCCCCCGAAGACAGAATTATCTGAGCCTGCACATTGGGTACGCTAACAAGAGGTTTACAGTTTGAATCCCTCCAAGACTGGAGACCAAAGGTTGATCCGAACTCACAAAACAGACAAGAGGGTCACCTTGTTCTGTTAAACTGTTCACAAGACTGCGCTCGGAGGTTGGTATTTTGGGAGTAGAGGGCCTGACCTGCTGTGTGGGTTTGTGACAGGTAGCAAGTCCCCAACTAAAAGAACATCAGAAAGAGGAGATGAAACAGAACAAAAAAACATTTTTAAAAACCAACAACCAAAGAAATTATGTATACGTTGCCCTGGGGATAACCAACCAAGCTGAGAATGTAACGGACAGTGGTGAGTACTTACAGAAGCCAATAAAACAAAATGGCGAATGTTACTATAAACAACAGAAATATTTTGTACCTCAGTAATACCCAAACAAAAAAAACAAGATTAGATACATAATTAAGATGAGGCAAAAGAGTACCAATAGCTATGGCTTTGTAGGATTCAAAAAGGAAAAAAAGTTTTTCAGCTTATATAAAATCCCAGTTTTTTTATTAAAACTATAACAAACAGATTTTATGTGATCAGAAATAGAAAGCAAAGGATTTAAAAAAAACACTGAAGTATCTGAACTGGGATACTTGCTCAATTAAATTACCTTGATTATCGCATAACTCAAATAAGGGGCAATTACTCAACATAACATGTGAATCAAACATCTTTAATTTTGTCTTATTTGCATTCAAAAGAGGTAAATTTTCAAAAAACTAATTGTGAACAAGAAAAAAAAATCAGACTTGAGATCTTTAACCAATTTGGATTGTTCTTTAGCTGAAGAAAAAAGAATAAGATCATCACCATAATGCAAAGACTGACAATTTTAATAATAGATGGAAGGTAATTAATAAAGCAAACAAAAGTGGCCCCAAAATTGACCCCTGAGGTACACACCTGTCAATTATATTTACGCTAGACACCACTGAAGAAATTCCCACAAACTGAGATCGGTCTGTTAAATAATCTTCAAACCAAGAAACAACACTGAGTTAGAAACCCAAAGATTTTATCCTGAGACGAAGCATTTTATGATCAATAAGATCAAAGGCCTTGGTCAGGTCCACGAACATGGCCCCAGTGAGGAGACCATTTTCCATACTACTGAGAACCGAGTCCATGAACTTGACCAAGGCAGTCCCAGTCCCATACCCCTTTCGAAAACCATGCTGCTGTGGACAGAAAACCTTATATTTCTCCAAATAACCATTTATTTCATTAGCCACAATTTTTTCAAGAAGTTTACTAATTGGGTTCAATATTGAAATAGAATGAAAATCCTCAACACAGGCAGCATAGCTTTTCTTGGGCACAAGTACAACCCTAGCACATTTCCAGGCCAAAGGAAATTATTGAGAAATGAGTGACAAATCGAATATAGTGCACAGAGGGGATGCAATATATGTGGTGGATAATTTAAGAAAACGACTATCAAGCCCAGCCCCACAATCAGAACCGTTATCAGCGAGAAGAGAAAATAGTTTGTGGACCTCACTAGGAGTAACTTGTTTAAAATAAAAACCAGGCCAATTATAGGAAGAATTAACCTCAGAAGTGTGTGTGTGTGTGTGTGTGTGTGTGGGGGGGTGTTCCCAGAAAAAGTATAAGCAGAACATTTAGAATTAAAAGAGTTAATAATCTCTATATCATTTACCGTCAAAGATTGAATTGTTCTTTTATCATTACTATCAATCAAAGAATTTATATTGTTCCAAAAGCAGCAAAAATCGGACCAATCCAATTCTAACTTTGTCTTGTAGTACTCAGTTTTGGCAGATGTAATCAAAACTTTTAACTCTGTTTCTAATATGTCCATACTGGGACAACAAATAAACAGATGAAGAAGACTTAAATGCAGCCCAGGCCAAATTTCTTTGTTTTATCAATTTCTTTATATTTTCAGGGCACCCCTAAATCTCCTAGCGTGCACATGGAAATACTTTTACTGAATAGGAAGAAGCTGATCATGAAAAATATCCAAAGCCAAATCAACATCAGGTATTAGGTCAATATAAGACCAATCAATAAGGGCCAACTCCAAAACAAAAACAGAAATAACATTTTTAAAGTTATGCAAGTGAACAAATACTGGTGGAACTTTTGGTGGCCTAAAAGATAAAACACGATATATGGCAAGATGGTCACAAACAGGATTACCAAGCCCGCCAACAGTTGAAACTTTGTGATCCCAATTAGTGAGGATCCAATCCAATAAAGAATTATTTAAACCACTGGAGTTTAACCCACTGGGAATCACAACTAGTTGTGCAAGCTGATAGGACTGCAATAGTAATTCATGATCTTTTTTACTATTAGATGGCCAATTTAGATTAATATCTCCCACAGCTACAAAATCATAAAGTTTAATCAAAGGCGAAACAGACACCAAAAATTCTCTGAGACATAGAAACATAGAATTTGACAGCAGATAAGGACCGCTTGGCCCACCCAGTCTGCCCATTTCCCTACCTACTGGATAAGCTGCAGATCCTAGTTAACCAGCAGCCTACTTCTTCCTACCCCCACCCACTAGAATGGCCTTATGACTGTCCCATGCATGCTTGAATTCCACCACTGTTTTTGACTCCACAACCTCCTCCAGAAGGCCGTTCCATGCATCCACAACCCTTTCTGTGAAAAAATACTTCCTTAAATTACTTCTGAGCCGCCCCGCCCACCCCCATCTTCAAATTGTGCCCTCTTGTTCTTGAACACCTCTTTTTTTGAAAGATGCTACCCTCTGGGACTTTGTTGATTCCTTGAGGTACTTGAGCGTTTCTATCATGTCCCCATCTCCCTCCTTTCCTCGAGGCTATACATATTAAGCTCCTTTCGTCTCTCTTCATATGTCTTCCGGTGCAGACCCTGCACCATTTTAGTGCCCTCCTCTGGACAGCTTCCATCCTGTCTATGTCTTTGCAGAGATTGGGTCTCCAGAACTGCCTCGCAGTACTCCAGATGGGGTCTCACCAGCTGTCTGTACAGAGGGATAATAACTTCCTGTTTTCTACTGGTGATGCCTCTCCCTATGCATCCCAATATCCCCCCAGCCCTCCTTGCTGCCCTCTCACATTGCTTGCCCACCTTTAGGTCATCTGATATGACTACCCCCAGGTCCCTTTCCATTTTTGTAGTTGTTAGTATCTCACCCCCCATTGTGTACTCTTCCCCTGGGTTTTTGTTTCCCAGGTGCATTACCTTGCACTTCTTAGCATTAAATCTAAGCTGCCATACATTTGGCCATTCCTCTAACCTTGCCAAGTCCCTTCTCATCCTTTCCACCCCACCCTGTGCATCAACTCTGTTGCAGATCTTTGTGTCATCTGCAAAGAGACATACTTTTCCTTCCAGTCCCTCTGCAATGTCCCTTATAAAGACATTGAGAGGACGGAATCTAATACTGAACCCTGCGGTACCCACTAGTAGCCCCCCTTTCTTCTGAGTGGATTCCATTTACTATTACTCTCTGTGTCCTATTCTCCAGCCAATTCTTTACCCAGGCTGTCATCCTGGGACCCACTCCCAGGCTGGCTAACTTGTATATTAATCTTTTGTGTTGGACTGTGTCAAATGCCTTGCTAAAGTCTAGGTAGGCCATGTCCACAGCCCCTCCCTGATCTACTACTTTGGTCACCCAGTCAAAGAAATCTATCAGATTCATCTGGCATGACCTTCCTGCTGTGAATCCATGCTGCCTAGGGTCCTGTGCCCCTCTAGCCTCTAGATACTCGACAATTCTTTCCTTCAGAAGTGATTCCATCATTTTCCCTATCACTGAGGTTAAACTAACAGGTCTGTAGTTTCCTGCTTCTGCCTTGCTCCCACTTTTGTGAAGGGGAATCACATCTGCCCTCCTCCAGTCCTCAGGTACCACCCCATCCTCCCATGATTTGTTAAAGAGTGTAGTCAGTGGTGTCACTAGTTCTACCCTTAGTTCTTTTAGAATTCTGGGATGAATCCCATCAGGCCCCATTGCTTTGTCCACCTTCAGTTTAAGAGTTCTTTCAGAACCCTTTCTTCTGTAAATGGGCTGGTATCAACTTCTGTATCCAAGTGTTTCTACTGTTTGTTTTAGGTACCTCCCCATCTTCCTTTGTAAATACTGAGCAAAATATTTGTTTAGCATCTCTGCCTTTTCACCGTCACCTCTGCCACCCCCTTATTAAGCCTCACTATCCCTCCCTTAGTCTTCCTCCGCTCCCTGATGTACCTAAATAAGGTTTTATCCCCCTTCTTAACTGAGTTGGCTATCTTTTCCTTGGTTCAGGCCTTTGCTGTTCTGACTGCCTTCCCAGCTTCTTTTTGCTTTAACTGATACAATTCTCTGTCCTGCTCCTTCTGTGATTCCTTGTACTTTCTGAATGCTTTCTTTTTCTCTTGAACCTTCGACGAAAATTCCTCAAATACAATGAGAAGAAATTGCGTGATGGGGGTCTTTGTGAACATCTCACAGTAAACAGAAGAGTCTAACAGCTGAACTTTCTTTTTTATTTTATTTATTTAGTTGTTTAACCAGGAGTAGCACACTAAACTGAAAGCTTTTTTACAGGAGTGACTTTCATTGATAAGAACTGCAGACCAGACACTGACAAATTCAGCAGGTACTCCTGGTTTTGTTTGCAAGGACTAGTGCGCAGGTCAAAAATTGTGTTGTCATATTATAAATGAAAGTGCTTCCTAGTGGCTATTTCTTGCTGTTGACACAAAGGTTGGTTAAGCATAATCATCTTTATTTATAAAAACAGTGCTATTCGCCATGAAGGACCATAGCGCTAGTACAATAACTAATAAAATCAATAAAGACCAGTAAAAATCACAACTAAAAACTCCATTAATTCTGGGATGAATCCCAACAGGCCCCATTGCTTTGTCCACCTTCAGTTTCAAGAGTTCTTTCAGAACCCTTTCTTCTGTAAATGGGCTGGTATCAACTTCTGTATCCAGAGTGTTTCTACTGTTAGTTTTAGGTACCTCCCCCTCTTCATTTGTAAATACTGAGCAAAAATATTTGTTTAGTATCTCTGCCTTTTCAGTCTCCCTCTGCCCACCCTCCTCCCTTTATTAAGCCTCACTATCCCTCCTTGGTCTTCCTTCGTTCCCTGATGTACCTATAAAGGGTTTTATCCCTTCTTAACCGAGTTGGCTATCTTTTCCTCGGTTTGGGCCTTTTGCTGTTCTGACTGCCTTCCCAGCCTCCTTTGCTTTAACTGATACAGTTCTCTGTCCTGCTCCTTCTGCGATTCCTTGTACTTCCTGAATGCTTTCTTTTCTCTTGAACCTTCCTGCCACTTCCTTTGAGAACCATAGTGGTTTCTTACATCGCTTTGTTTTGTTTATTTGCTTCACACAAGGCTCGTTACCTCTGTGATGGCAGTTTTATTATTCCCCATTGTTCTTCCACCCTCCTTCCTGCCCATTTGCTAGTGCATTCCTTAGGCACTACCCATTTTGGCAAAAGTCAGCCTCCTAAAGTCCAGTACTTTTGCCTTTGTATGGCTTGACTCTATTGCTGTTGTTTATTGTGAACCATACTGTTCGATGGTCGCTAGTTCCCAGATGGCTACCCACTTCTACATCTGTGATCCTCTCTCCATCTCCATTTGAGAGAACCAGGTCTAAGACTGCTCCCTCTCGAGTGGGCTCCAATACTAGTTGTCTAAGGCATGCCCCCAGTAGGGCATCTAGAATAATCCCACTCTTCGAAGTGGTTGCTGCAACTGCACTCCAGTTAACATCTGGCATATTCATGTCATCCATCAGCAATATCTCCCCTTTTTCTGCCATTCTAAGTATACTTTCTATCATTTCCTTGTCCATTTCCTCCCCCTGAGAAGAAGTCTGTCTAACCACTTATGCGGATTGTGGTGCCATTGCCTGTCTCAAATTTACTCACAGTGCTTCTTCTCCTCCCTGTTTACCCTTTTGTTCTGTTGCTTTTATTCCTTCCTTATGTAAAGAGCTACCTCCTCCTCCTCTTTTACCCTCCCTGTCCTCCTGTAGATAGTGTATCCTGGTATGTTTACGTCCCAGTCATGGTTTTGTTGTGTACCATGTTTCTGTGACTGCCACAATATCCAGATGTTCCTCCTCCATCAAGGCCACTAATTCAGGAAGCTTGTTGCCAGACTATAGGCATTGGTACTCATTGCTCTCCATTTTTGATGGCTTTACCTTCTGTTGCAGCATCCCCACTGACCTTTCTACCTCGGGTCTTTTTCTCATTTAGTACCCTGTTTTGTAGGGAGAGGCTGGATTTTCCTGCTGCTTATCAGTGCCTCCCCCTTTGACTAGTTTAAAAGCTTGCCAATGAAACATTTAAACCGATTGCTCAAAAGACTTGTTCCCTTCCTGGACAGATGCAGACCAACCTGCCAGTATAGGCTGGTGTCCCTCCAGGTGGAACCCCAGTCCCCAGTGAAGCCAAACCCCTGTGCTACACACCTTTGTTTCAACCATTCATTAAACTGCATGGTGCTAATTACCCTCGCCTCCCCCATGCCATTGACAGGCAGCACCTCTGAGAAGGATACTGTGTGTGCTACTTGTCTTAGGCCCCTCCCCAACTCTACAATGTCCTCCTGCACTGCTCTGATCTCATGATAAGCCAAGTCATCTGCCCCAGGTGGACAATGACGTCCAGCTCAGACTCCCTTGCAGCTGTTCTCGTGATCCTGAGGATGCGCTTCCTGTCCCTCCAAGCCATGGCACCAGGCAGGCACCTTACTTCAGTTTTCCCTGCTCTCCCCAGTTCTATCACCCTAATAATTGAATCCCCCACCAGGAGCTGCTTCCTTTCCCTGTGGTGTCCTCTGCCTCTTTCCTGTGGGCCTCCCTTGTGACAGTTGTCATCAGTCTTCTGTGCGGGTGCATCCATAGGGGAACTATGCTCCCCCAGAATGGTGTATGGATTGTGGAGTGGAACAATTGACTGGGTGTGCCTCTGTTCCACCATCCTCACCCTCCCTGAGCCCACTGTGGTCCAACCAGGTAGGCCACATTGAGAGGGGATTGTACAGGCATCCTAAGATACCATTTATTGCCACCAATTAAAAGATGGAGCAAAAGCCAATCAGAAGAGATATTGCTATTAGAACCACTAAAAACCATATTAACATATTAACAAACAGAGGAAAGATTAATATTCCAAATTAGGGGGCCAGAAATAAGACATGATGGGAGTGGTGCAATGCAGTGGCTGTGGCGCAGCAGTCTTCCGGGAGACATTCTGGAGGATGCGGTGTTGTCCTGTCTGAAGGCACCTCTCTGGGCTGAGGCAGGAGTTGCTCATCTCCAGGATGAGCTGGCCAGGATTTGTGGGACTTTCTCTCCCACCCAGGGACCACCAGGGTCACTGCCGCTGCCTCAGAGGTTGCCAAGAAAGAGGAGCGGTTGGACCACAGTGAGAGGGGCTCAGTGAGGGTGAGGGTGGCAGAACAGAGGCACATCCCTCCAGCTGTACCTCTCCACAATTTCTATGCTGTTCTGGAAAAGTGTGGTTCCTCTGTGGAGGCATCCACAGTGGAGACCAAGGAGGATGTGGGAACCTCTACAAAGAAGACCCACAGGACAGTGGCAAGGGACCCCACAGGTGATGGAAACAACTCCTGGTGGGGGACTCCACTGTTAGGAGGGTAGAACTGGGGGAAGAAGGGGAGAGGGAGGTAAGGTGCCTGCCTGGCGCCATGGCTTGAAGGGACAGGGAGCGAATCCTCAGGATTGCAGGAGCAGCTGCACAGGGGAGGGAGCTGGATGTCATTGTCCACCTAGAGACAAATGACCTGGCTAAGAAAGGGATCAGAACAGTGCAAGAAGCAGTTGTGGAGAGGGAGAGATGCCTTAGACAAATAGCACGCGCAGTAATGTTCTCGGAGATGCTGCCTGCCTATGGCACAGGTGAGGTTAGGGTGCTCCACACCATGGGATTCAATCAGTGGTTGAAAAACTGGGGCAGAGCTCAGGGATTTGACTTCACTGGGGACTGGGGGCCCACCTGGAGGGATGCAGGCCTATACTGGCGTGATGGTCTGCATCTGTCCAGGAGGGGAACCAGGATCCTAGGTGATAGGTTTAAATGCTTCATTGGCAAGCATTTAAACTAGCCAAGGGTGGAGGCACTGGAGAGCAGCAGGGAAATCCTAGCCCCCACAAAAATTAGGGTACTAAGTGAGGTAGACACCAACATAGAGATGCCGATAGGGAGAAGCACAGGGGTAAATGGAGAAAGTGACAAACGGAATAAGTACAGGGATGGGGCAAAAAGGGGTAAGGCCATTAAGAAATGGAGGGTAAAGGGGGCGCTGTAGAGCCCGAGCAAGATGGAGGGGGTCTAGTGGAGCTCAGTACAACCGCTAGAGAAAACAAGAAAAACCCACTGAAAAAAATTAGAATTTGTCTTTTTTACGATCGGGGGTTTCTTTCTCAACACAAACTGAACAAAATGGGAAACCCTCATCGAGATCAGCAACAGGGATATGGACCTAGAGCCAAAACAGCATCTGCGGCCTCAACCAAGTGTTCAGGACAAGGCCGCGCGGAAGACCAGGCAGAGGAAGCTAATGAAGAAACTCTGCAAACCATCGGCTCTAAGCTCACTCGACTGATTAAATCTGTCACTAATTTATCGGACAAATTGGATGGTTTGAGCAACCGGATGGTCGCTTTGGAGACTACAGTCGAGGCGATTCAGACTACTTCAGTAGAATCTACTAAACGAGCAGACAGCGATGGGAGCTGTGTCCTCTTTAATTAAAGAATCTTCAAGGTGGCAATCTCGTATTGAAATGCTAGAGAACCAGGTCCGAGTCCCAAACATACGTATTCTGGGTCTGCGGAAGGGTGCGAAGGGGATCATCTACTCTTATTCCTTAAGGAGTGGCTCGCGCAACAATTGGGCTCTGAGGCAGTGTCCCTAACTCAGCACTTCCAAAAAGCTTACCGTATAATGCGGAGGGGTCGGACTGACAATTCTGAAGCCCCCAGAGTAGTGATGCTGGTAACGGATGGCCCAGGCACCCGAGACTCAGTTTTGGCGCTAGCACGAAGGAAGAGCCCTCTCCTGCAGAGCGGGCACACCATACGACTTTTCCCGGACATCGCTACGTGACGAGGCAGAAAAGGAAGCAATCCGACGGTGTGAGAGCGGTTCTGCGCGAAGCATCTGTGCCCCATGGGATGATTTTCCCTGCTCGTCTCCGGATCACTTTTGAAGGGAAGGTCTTTTTATTTAACGATCCCGAAGACGCGTTGAAGTGGTCCCACAAGAATATCACGGTGAAGCCCTGAGAGGAAGATAGAGAAGATGATTCCTCCAAAGAAGACGAGGAAACCTGAGAGAAACCTGAGAGAAATGTGAACTCTAAATATTTAAAAGTTTACAAATGTAATATTAAGCTAGTTAATAAAGGAGTAAGGTGGCCAAGGCACATTTCTGTTTCTACTTCAAAATCGGGGTCACCCTCCAGTTGCCTTCAGCTCAGGTTGGATTGAAAATAATTTAAATAGTTGATGCGTCATAGGTGCTTGTATAATTGTTTAGGTACACAATTGCATGTTAAGAAGATGTTACATTAACATAGCTTGAATACTACATATTATACCAAATTTCTCTGGCGTAGAAGTACTTTAAGTTAAGGGTGGTCTCCACAAGATCTAGCTGTATAAAGAGGGTTGCAAATATTGCAAAATCTTTGATTAAGCATGGTACAGTAGGACCTCACTAGTTGTGAGGCCAGTTCCTGGACATTATGAATTGAATGAAAGTGGTTTGTTAATCCATGCAGCTCATGGGCTTGTTAGCAGCATTTGGAATTAATTCTGTGATTATAAAATTTTCCTTTAGGTATAACCCCTCAAGGATGTATCAATTAGCAACAGAAATACATATTTGTTTTATTAAGAAGAGTGGCGCCCTCATGGGGATCTAACTGTGCAAAACATCTGTATGCTTGGAATTCTGAACTGTTCTTCTGAGTTCTGAAAAGATAATAAATAAAAAGTTTAAAAAAAAAAGAAATGGAGGGTAATGAGTACCAGCACCCGTAGTCTGGGCAACAAGCTCCCTGAACTGGTGGCCTTGATGGAAGAGGGATGCATGGATATCGTAGCAGTCACAGAAACATGGTACACCAGAGAACCATGACTGGGATGTTAACATACCAGGGTACACAACTTACAGGAGAGACATGGAGGGGAAAAGAGGAGGCAGAGTAGCTCTCTATCTAAGGGAAGGGATAAAAGCAACCGAACAAAAGAGTAAACAGGGAGGAGAGGAGGCACTATGGGTCACCTTAGAGACTAGAAATGGCACCACAATCTGCACAGGGGTTGTATACAGACCCCCATGTCAGGGGGAGGGAATGGACAAGGATATGATAGAAGGCATACTTAGGATGGCAGAGAAAGGGGAGATACTGTTGATGGGGGACCTTAATATGCCGGATGCCAACTGGAGCACCTTTGCTGCAGCCACATCCAAAAGCAGGGCCATTCTCGATGCCTTTCAGGTGGCATGCCTCAGACAGCTAGTTTTGGAACCTACTCGTGAGGAGCAATCTTAGACCTCGTACTCTCAAATGGGGACAGTGAGAGGATCTCAGATCTAGAAGTGGGTAGCCGTTTGGGAACAAGTGACCACCAAGCAGTGTGGTTCACGATAAACTCAGCTACAGAGTCAAGCCATACAAAAGTGAGGGTTCTGGACTTCAGGAGGGCTGACTTTGGCACGATGGGAGAGTGCCTTAGAAAAGCACTAGCAAACAGGCTAGGAGGAGGGGTGGAGCAACAATGGGGAAATATCAAAACTGCCATTACAGAGGCAACAAGCCTTTGTGTGACACAAATAAACAAATCAGAATGAAAGAAAAAGCCACTATGGTTCTCAAAAGAGGTGGCGGTGAAGGTTAGGGAGAAAAATATAGCATTTAGGAAGTATAAGGAAACACAGAAGGAGTAGGACAGAGAACTGTACCAGTTAAGGCAGAAGGAAGCAGGGAGGGTAGTCAGAATAGCAAAGGCCCAAACTGAGGAAAAGACAGCCAACTCAGTTAAGAAGGGGGATAAAACCTTTTATAGGTATATCAGGGAGCGTAGAAAGACAAAGGGAGGGACAGTGAGGCTGAACAGAATAGAATAGATGGTGGGTGGGCAGAGAGGGACAGTGAAAAAGCAGGGATACTGAATGAATACTTCTGTTCAGTATTCACAAAAGAGGAGGTGGGGGAGGTACCTAATCCAATTAACAGAAGCACTCAGGATAAGGGGGTCGATCCCAGTCCTTTCACAGAAGAAAATGTTCTGAAAGAACTCCTAAAACTGAAGGTGGACAAAGCAATTGGGCCAGATGGAATTCACCCCAGAATTCTAAAAGAATTAAGCAGAGAACTAGTGACACCACTGACTACCCTTTCTAACAAATCATGGGAGGATGGTGTGGTACCTGAGGACTGAAGGATGGCAGATGTGATTCCCCTTCACAAAAGTGGGACCAAGACAGAGGCAGAAAACTACACACCTGTCAGTTTGACCTCTGTGGTACGGAAAGTGATGGAATCACTTCTGAAGGAAAGAACTGTTGAGTACCTAGAGGCAAGTGGGGCACAAGACCCAATGCAGCATGGGTTCACAGCGGGAAGGTCATGTCAGATGAACCTAATTGATTTCTTTGACTGGGTGACCAAAGTAGTAGACCAGGGAGGGGCTGTGGACATGGCCTACCTAGACTTTAGCAAGGCATTTGACACAGTCCCACACAAAAGATTAATAGTCAAATTAACCAGCTTGGGAGTGGGTCCCAGGGTGGCAGCCTGGGTAAAACATTGGCTGGATAACAGGACACAGAAAGTAATTATAAATGGAGTCCACGCTGAAGAAAGAGGGGTTACTAGTGGGGTACTACAGGGTTCAGTACTGGGTATAGTCCTTTTTAATGTCTTTATAAGTGACATTGCAGAGGGACTGGAAGGAAAAGTATGCCTCTTTGCAGATGACACAAAGATCTGCAACAGGGTTGATACACATGGAGACATGGAAAGGATGAGAAGGAACATGGCAAGGTTGGAGGAATGGTCAGAAGTATGGCAGCTTGAATTCAATGCAAAAAAGTGCAAAATAATGCACCTGGGAAACAGAAACCCAGGGGAAGACTACACAATTCGGGGGAGGTAGTAACAACAACAAAAATGGAAAGGGACCTGGGGGTAATCATAACAGATGAACTTAAGGTTGGCAAGCAATGTGAGAAGGCAGTAGAGAGGGCTGGGGGGATACTGGGATGTATAGGGAGAAGCAGCACCAGCAGAAAACAGGAAGTTGTTATCCCCCTGCACAGACAGTTGGTGAGACCTCATCTGGAGTACTGGGTCCAGTTCTGGAGATCCCATCTCCGCAAGGACATAGACAGGATGGAGGCAGTTCAGAGGAGGGCAACTAAAATGGTGCAGGGTCTGCAAGAGAAGCCATACAAGGAGAGACTAAATGAGCTTAATATGTATACCCTTGAGGAAAGGAGGGGGGACATGATAGAAACATTTAAGTACCCTCAGTAGAATCAACAAAGTCCAAGAGGGTAGCATCTTTCAGAAAAGAGATGTGCAAGAACAAGGGGACATTGAAGACAGAGGGGGAAGGCCTAGGGCAATGTGAGGAAGCATTTTTCACAGAGAGGGTAGTGGATGCATGGAACAGCCTTCCTGAGGAGGCTGTGGGGTCTAAAACTGGGGAGAATTCAAGAATGCATGGGACAGACATAAGGCAATTTTTGTGGGGGGTCAGAAGAAACAGGCTGTTGGTTAAATAGGATCTGCAGTTTATCCAGTAGGTAGGGAAATGGGCAGACTAGGTGGGTCAAGCGGTCCTTATCTGCCACCAAAGTCTATGTTTCTTTAAAGAGGGACTACAGTCACAATTTCTAGCATCAATACATTTCAGAATTTGGATCAGCATAGCCCCAATCAGCCTAATGCAAAAAATAAGATTGCTAAGTTACTTTGTTTAAAAGTTACACATCATTTTACAACCCTAAATTCACTGCCTGTTCAAACAAGCCAGTTTCAGTGAAGAGCTGCTGCTGATGTCATCTCCAGAATTCAGAGTCTATTCTTCCCTATCAGCAAGCTTACAGAACCGGCTTCTACAAAGGCTGGAGTTCATGTGCAGTAGTCTTCACAAACAAAGCAGGCAGTAACATTCAAAAACATTGCTATAAAAACCGTGTGTTTCAGGTTTTGTAAAAAAATTAAAAAGTTGACAAATGTCTATTCTTTTTATTTATTTATTATGGTGCCTTTATGTTGTGGTCCCTTTCTCCAGGGTTGCTGAATGTTGAATCACAGCACACTACAGTGAGGTTTAGTTTCCTTTTTTTTTTAAATACTGGAAAGGCATGTGGATGGAAGGCTATGATCATTCACACCTGTCATTCAATTGAGGTGACTTCTCAGGATGGCACTTTAAAACAATTAATTATACTACCTCCCTGTAAATGATGGTGGGAGACCTAATGCTGTTTTGAAACCTTACTATGAGTTTCTATGCAGTAGCCAACCCAACCGACCTAGGGACAGATATTCAAAACTTTGCTCTAGGGCAAAATTAGCACTGCACATCGGGCAGAATTAGTCCGGAACCATTTGTACACCATAGTCAAAGAAACAGCCCCAGGGCTAAGTGAGTTGAAAGTAGCTTGCAAATGAAGGTGTGCAAACAAGGCAGAGAGTGAAGTGCATCAATAGCTCAGCAAATAAGACAGCACTGAATATAGCAACCGAGAGCAGTACAAACTGCAACAGCGGTCCAGTACTCACAGAGGGTGGAGTGAGGTAAGGCTGAACAGTGTGGGCAACGTGTGTGCTAGCAAACCAGTTGAGCACAACAGCAGCAAACAACAGTGCAGGCCAAATACAGCAGAACCATGTAATGGAACATTAAAATATTGTGCGGCGCAGTCCCATTTTCCCAGCGCTAAAGTTTGCTGTATTCAAAACTGCAATGCAAATAAGCCTACTCAGGCAATCCATGAGCAAACAACCACATTAGCATCTCACTACAGCCTGCTTCGCATGTGGTTTCCCGATGCTATAACATGGTGCACACAGCTCTACCTGTAGGTCCAACTGGAATTACAGGTCAGTAGCCACGTTTCTTTCTGTGCTCACAGGTCCAACTGGTATTACAGGTCGGTTGCCACATTCATTGTGTGCTCACAACTCACAGAACATTAGCCGCAGTCTTGGTTTGGACACAAGATGCAAACAGTAATGTGGCCCTGTGGTGAAGCACTACAGGAACGGGTGGTCGTGTTGCATGCCAGAGGTAAATCGTTCCTGCCACAGTGTTTATCAGATAGTATAGTATCACAGTAGGCACTACTGTGCGGTAAAATCACAATCCAGAAAATGTGGGTTCCCTCCCAGTATAGCATCTATCAACAGACAGAGTACAGTGCCCACCCCCACCTACCAGACAGGTTTTTTTTAGGCCACAGACAGGCCCAGGAAGAGAGACAGGACACTTATCACACCAGATCCCAAGGTTACACAGAGAAAACAATCGGCAAGTAAAAACTACAGGAGGAAGAGGAGGTGGAGGCAGAGCGAGAGGAGGAGGATACAAGGGAAAGAAGACACAGTTATTTTTAATTCAAGTAAAAAAGAATTAACGAACACAGAAATTCAGATGCTCAGTAGAAGTCTATCTTTTCCTCCTTTTTCCCCCACCAGATAGATTTCAAATTTTGAGTGATTTACACAGGTTTTTTTAGGAAAATACGACTCAATGAACAATTCCGCTTACAGCCCCCACAAGACCCTGTAGTGAGAAGTCTAAAAAGAGATATGAAACACAAATCCACATACAACCCGCCCAAAGGGAGAAATCCCAACACTGAAGCATACATTAACCAGGTCCGTTTGGATGTTGAAACAATACTTAGGGATACACCAAATCCAAAACCCAAATATAATCCAAGTAAGGCTGAAGCACAGGCTCTAAAAGAATTAGAACAAAATCAGGAAATAGTCATCAAATCAGCAGACAAAGGGGGTGGAATTGTCATGGATCGTGAAAAGTATATCAAAATGTGTGAAGACTTATTAAATGTTACACCAAACTATGAAAGGTTACCTGGGGACCCCACTAACAGAATCTCTGAAAGCCTTACTGAGATCTTGAAAACAGAAATGGACTTGGGACACTTACAAGAATGGCAAGCTAAGTTGATAAAAGAACAGGTTACTCACCTGTAACAGTAGTTCTAGGAGTGGTATATGTTGTTCATCCACACTGTCTGGCATTGTCCCTTTCCCCTTTAAATTTTGCTGGAAGTCTTCAAGCTGGCTCCTCCCACCCACCCGGGTGGTAAATACCTCGGCTCCGCCCCATGATGCCAGATCTAGCCCGCTGGAAGCCAGGTTGTGCGCCTTAAGCCAGGGAGGTCGGGTGGGTGCGTTTGGATGAACAACATATACCACTCCTAGAACTACTGTTACAGGTGAGTAACCTGTTCTTCTAGGAGCGTGGATATGTTGTTCATCCACACTGTCTGGCAGACTCCTAGTAGTTCTCCGGGAGGAGGGAGGCAAGGCGCACACCCCCTACTTAGGAAACAGAGATTGGAGAACCGAGGCCCCAAAACCAGCATCACGTCGTGACTCTAGGTCGATGTGGTATTGGGTAATAAAGGTGTTTGCTGACTTTCAGGTAGCAGCCCGACAGATTTCCTGGATAGGGATGTCCCTGGAAGCAGCCACTGAAGCAGCAGTATGGCGGGTAGAATGAGCTCTTATCCCTCTGGGAGGCTCCTTGCCCGCCAACTCATAGCACAGACTTATGCATGATGTAATCCATCTTGCAACAGTCCATTTAGCTGCAGGTCTGCCAGAAGCGGCTTCAGCGTAGGTGACAAACAACTGGCGAACCTCTCCCCGAATTTCCACCGTCCTCTCTTTATAGTAGGAGAGAGCACGCCTGAGGTCCAGAGTATGGAGCCTGTACTCCACATCCGAGGTGTAGTTAGAGTAGTATACCGGCAGAGTCAACACCTGGTTGAGGTGAAACTCTGACACCACCTTCGGAAGGAATTTCGGGTTGGGGCGCAGGACAACTTTGTCCCTGTGAAAGACCAGATAAGGGGAGTCCACCGAAAGCGCCTGGAGTTCCCTGTTCTTCTGGCTGACGTGATAGCCACCAAGAAGGCAGTCTTCCACGACAAGTGCGAGAGCTCACACTTGTGCATGGGTTCGAATGGCTTGCCCATGAGCTTTGCCAAAACCAGCAAAACATCCCACGGAGGTGCAGATTCATGCACCGGAGGGGACATGTGATCCAGGCCTTTGAAAAAGCGCCCGATTACCATCTCCTGAGCCAACGTCGGCTGACCGGCCCGCGCCCGGTAAGCAGAGATGGCTGCCAGGTGCAACCTAAGGGTTGATGACCGAAGACCCCCTTTGGAGAGGGACCAAAGGTAGTCTAGAATGTTAGCCACAGAGCAGGATAAGGGGTCCAGGCTTTTTCCCTGACACCAAATGGAAAATCTT
This sequence comes from Neoceratodus forsteri, assembly GCA_016271365.2. Taxonomy (NCBI): domain Eukaryota; kingdom Metazoa; phylum Chordata; order Ceratodontiformes; family Ceratodontidae; genus Neoceratodus; species Neoceratodus forsteri. The sequence continues at coordinate 1,519,899,700 of CM028131.1, forward strand.
TTCCACTTGAAGGCATAACATTTCCTGGTTGATTCTTTTCTAGATGCCTCCACCACGGTGTAGACATCCTCAGAAAGACCCAAAGCCTGGAACTCCAGCGACTCAGGAACCACGCTGTGAGGTGCAGTGATTGAAGGTCCGAGTGGAAGACCTTCCCCTGGTTCAGCGATATCAGGTCCGGGCGTGTACACAGCTGCTCCAGAGTCCTGCAGCTGAGGCTGAAGAGATCTGGATACCAGAACTGGCGTGGCCAATCTGGGGCTACCAGAATCACCTTCGCCTTGTCCCTCCTCACCTTGAGTAACACCTCATGGATCAAGGGAAATGGAGGGAAGGCGTAGAAGAGGCCTGGGGTCCATGGCCTCGAGAAGGCATCCCCCTGCAGCGAACCCCGCTGAGGGGGGCCGGCATGGTACAGCCTCAGCTTGGTATTCTCCCTTGAGGCAAACAGGTCCACCAATGGTTTGCCCCAATGGAAGAACAGGTTGTAAGCTACCTCTGGATGGAGAGAACACTCTGGGATGTCTGGCCTATCGGAGAGAGCATCCGCCAGTTGGTTCGCGACTCCTGCCACATGGATGGCTAGGAGATCCGCCTCCAGCCGGCTGGACGAAGGTCCAGATCTGAGCGCCTTGCACAGCAGACGGAGTGCATGCTGCCCTGTTTGCTGAGGTAGTACATGGTCGTGGTATTGTCCGCCTGGACTTGAACCACTTCACCCCAGAGCTGAGGAGCGCAAGCTGACAGGGCCAGTCTGACTGCTCTGAGCTCCAGCAGGTTGATATGGCATCGGGACTCCTTGGGGGTCCAGAACCCGTGGGCCCTGTTGTCCCCCATGTGGGCTCCCCAGCCGATGAGAGAGGTGTTGGTCGTAAGGACGACCGTCGGCTCGGGGCGAACAAATGGGACTCCTTCCTGCAAATGACTCGGGATGGTCCACCATTGGAGAGCATCCCACATCCTCTGGGTGACTGTGCTCAGCTGGTCGAAGAGACCCTGACGCTGAGACCACTGGGCAGCCAGTTCCCATTGAAGGGGGCGCATGTGCAGTCTGGACCAATGGACCACTGAGGTGCACGGCGCCATGTAACCCAGGAGGCGCAGGAAGTCCCGGGCAGGGTGCAAGTGCCCAACCAGAAATGATTGGGCAAAGGAGGAGAGAACCTCCGCCCTGTCCGCTGGGAGCCGAGCTCTGGCTTGACAAGAGTCGAGCTCTGCCCCGATGAAGCCCATCACCTGAGAAGGTACAAGTTCTGATTTGGCCTCGTTGATCAGAAGGCCCAAGTGAGAGCAGGTTCGGAGGGTCAGGTCCCTGGACCTCTCCACCTCCTGAAGGGAGGAACCCGCCAGGAGCCAGTCGTCTAGATAGGGGTAAATATGGACCCCTAGACACCGTAGATGGGCTGCCACCACTGCGATGCATTGGGTGAAGACCCTCGGGGCCGATGACAGGCCGAACGGCATGGCTCTGAACTCGTAGAGAGTCCCTTCGACCCTGAAGCGGAGGAACGGCTGATGGGACGGACGGTGGTAAAAAGCGTCCTGAAGATCCAGTGTACAGAACCACATGTTTCACTCCAGGGATGGTATGATCTGGTTCAGAGTTACCATCCGGAAGGTGCGAGACCTGAGATACCGATTCAGGTCGTGGAGATCTAGAATGGGGCGCCAACCCCCCATCTGCTTGAGCGCCAGGAAGTACCTGGAGACGAAGCCTGGTTCTGAAGGAGGGTCCGGCACCGGGACAAACGCCTCTTTGAGGAGGAGTTGTGCAATGTCTTCCCGAAGGGCAGACTGGGTGCCAACTGAGATCCTTTCCTCCCATGGAGCATGGACTCGGCTGGGAGGGTACTGCTCGAACTCTAGGGGCAGTCCCTGCCCGACCATTTCCAGAACCCACCAGTCCGAAGTGATACCGGACCAGGCGGAAAGGAAGTGGCGGAGCCGGCCCCCCACGGGAGGACCCAGAACTGGCGTGACGGGTGTGGGGGAGGCCACCCCCGACCTGTCACTGTGCAGGCTTAGAGGAGGAGGAGGCAGCTGGACCAGCACCTCGGCCTCCCTTGCGGGGCTGCTGGGGACCTTGCTTGGGCCTAGGGCACCAAGCTTGAGCCTGCTGCTGTTGTTGACCTCCCTGGAAGGAGGGTTGTCTGACCGCAGGGGAAGAATGCCGAAAAGGCTTCTTCTTGCACTTCTGCTGGTTCTTGCCTGAAGAACCCTTAGCAGAGGTGGCATCTAAGGTGGCATTAGACTGCTCAATGCGCTGAAGATGACCTGCCACTCCCGGACCGAAGAGGCGGTGCCAAGGAAGGGCACGTCAGCTAGCTTGTGCTGAGTATCCACTGGAAAGGAGGATAACCTCAGCCAAGCCCTGCAGCGAGAGGTGACCGCTGCCGCTAGTGAACGGGCACAGGAATCCCTAATGTCCAGAGCTGTCTGGAGCTGTTGTTTGGCAACAGCCCGGCCCTGGTCCCGGACCTGCTTGACCGTGGTCTGCATGTCTGCTGGGAGGTGAGGAAGAACTTCATCCAGCGACCCCAAAAGAGCATGAGAAAAGTGTGCCATGATCACTGCTGAGCTTGCCTGACGAAGACCCAAGGATGATGCCGCGTAGACCTTTTGGGCCAAGTGGTCCATAAGTTTGGACTCCTTGTCCGGAGGGTGGTCAGTATCTGCAGAGCTGCCCGTTTGCCTGAATACTGAGGCAGTCACAAGGCTTTCCACCGAGGGGTGCTCAGTAAACCCCGCCAAGGACCCTGTGGGCACCGCGTACTTGGGGCCATGCGGGCAGGAGAAGCTAGGCAGGAAGCTGGACGCTGACAGAGTTCCAGAGCCGGGCCAACTATGGCTTCGGCTACTGGAAAGGCCTCCGTCGGGGTAGCCCCCCTTTTAAGAATATCCGTGAGGGGATATTCTGCCTTTTTCTGAATAGGCTGCAAAGGCATTCCTGTGGACTCTGAAATGAGTCGAAGGATGCCCTGAAAGGAAGAAGGCCCTTCTTCCAAGCCTGACACCGACAGCTCGTCATGGGAATGAAGCCGGTATTATCCGAATCGAGGAATCCAGATACAGGCTTCCTCCAAATCTCCTTGATACGCCTGGGGCGATCAGGGTGACCATGATCGACAGTCTATGAGGGAGACCAAGACTATTGGTCCTCCATGAGGGATCCCTCCCAGGGGCTGTTTTGTGGAGGTTCCACCAAATTGGTGGGGAGCCTGTAATCCAGCCGAACCGAAGAAGCATTTAGGGCCACCAAGGAACCGGAGCTCCTGAGGTCAAGATGACGGTGTCGGGCCGACGAGGCTGAGGCCAAGTGATAGCCGGAACCGACGGGGTAGCCAGTTTCTGGCCTGTTAGCAGAAGTTGCTGCCACATAAGATCCTCATAGCGTCTACAGAGTTTCTGTCGAAGCCTCTCCTCATTAGAGGAGGATGAGGAACGGTGGTGGCGCCTCTTCCGGGAGTGTTTGTGTCCTTTCTTGGGTCTACCGACCGAAGAGGACTTACTCCTCGATCGAGACCGACGGCGTCGGCTCTGTCGGTCCGGGGAAGCGGGCTCGGTGAAACCGAGGTCCGCCCTGGCCCTCGATCGGATACCCACGGACGGGTTTCCTCGTCAGGGAAAGAGAGAATAGGTGTTCTCTCCAGCGAGTCGACGACAGGTGTCAGCGACAACGGCTCGATCGGGTCGAGAGAGATCTCAGCCGGTTCAGCTGTGTCCTCGACTTCAGTGCCTTGTCCAGACGGAAGGTCTGAAAAACTGGCAGCCGAGTAGGCGATCTCGACAGTAGTCGAGACCCCTTGCTCCTGGAAGTCAGACCCCTCTCGGTCCCAGGAGCGTCTTCTTCGGCTTGAAGAAGACGGTTTAGGATCCTTCTTTTTGGATCGGGAGCAATGCGAGCCCGAGGGTGCCTCACCCTTTGTAGGGAGAGACTGGCACAAATCCCGGAAGGATCCTGTGAAGGTGGAGCCCAAGTTGAATGGCACAAAGAAGCTTCAGTTGGCCGAAGCCTGGGCAGCTTCTTCCTAAAGCCACCATCTGCTGAGAGCTGCTTCGTGGATCCTCGCATCAAGCGAAACCACCCACCTGGCCTCTTAGATTTCACCGTGGATTGCGAAGCTCGTCTCTCAGCTTCAGGCGCTTGACAGTCCTCCAGAATGGTGGGATGGAAAGCAGCACAATAGTGCATTGCGAGGTATCATGAACTGTACCGAGGCAATAAACGCACGAGAGGTGGGGGTCGGTGCGTAACATTTTTTGTCCACAAGGACACCGGCGAAACCCGTGGGACGATTGTCATCCATGTCCGAAAGGTTCGGATCCAAGTCAGATACCTACGAAGTTTCAAAGCGAGACATGCGGTGAAAACTGGCCGATTAGACTCAGGGCCTCAATCGCTGCAAAAAGCACGAGGGAACCTGTATCTTCCAGCGGAAAGGAAGATCTGGCGTCATGGGGCGGAGCCGAGGTATTTACAACCCGGGTGGGTGGGAGGAGCCAGCTTGAGGACTTCCGGCAAGATTTAAAGGGGAAAGGGACAATGCCAGACAGTGTGGATGAACAACATATCCACGCTCCTAGAAAATACATTTCCAAAAGTACCTGTATTTTATGGATTACCCAAAATCCATAAAAATCTAGAAAACCCACCTGCCAGACCAATTGTGTCAGGCAATGACTCTGTAATAGAGGGACCATCAAACTCTGTAAACCACTTGGACACTAATGATGTCATCAAAATCATAGAGTCACTGGTGAAAGGGAAGGTTTACAGGCTCTAATTAGTAGACAGCTGTTGCAGAAAATTAAAAATTAAAAAAATGGGAAATCCCCAGGTTTAGATGGCCTCCCATCGGAGTTTTACAAACCCTTGAAGGAGGACTTGGTGACTCCTCTTCTGGCATGTTTCCATCATATACAGGACGGAGGGGAAGTGCCTGACTCATGGAGATATGCCCAGATTTCGGTGAACCATAAGAAAGGTAAGGACTCGGAGCAGTGCGGCTCCTACCACCCCTTCTCTTTGTTAAATGTGGATCTCAAACTGTTTACAGGGATTCTGACAGATCAACTGTAGAAGGTGGCCTCTAAACTGGTTCACCCAAATCAAACTGGCTTTATAACAGGAAGATACTTAACAGATAGTATTAGATGGCTATTAAATATTATCTTGGCTCAGACAAATCAAAATTTTCAAATGGCAATATCGATGGATGAGGAAAAGGCGTTTGACAGAGTAAATTGGAGATTTCTATATAAAACAATGGAAAAAATGCAATTTGGCCCCAAATTTTTAGGGATAATTGAAAATCTATATAGATACATACATAGATACATAGACAGTGTCGGCAGATAAGGGCCTATGGCCCACCTAGTCTGCCCATTTGAGCTTGTAAGTTCAGTTTGTTTTCCTAGAAGTCTATTTCTCCTTACCCCTGACCTCTAGAATTCCTTTATGTCTATCCCATGCATTCTTAAATCCCGTGATTGTTTCAGCCCCCACCACTTCCTCTGGCAGGGTGTTCCACTTGTCCACCACCCGTTCTGTGAAGAAATTCTTTCTCATGTTTCCTCTGAATCGTCCTCCTCCAACTTCATCCCATGCCTCTAGTCCTGAAACATCTTTTTCGCTAAAAATAGTGTTTTCCTGCACCCTGTTCCTCCCTGTAAGATACTTGTATGTCTCTATCATATCCACTCTCTCCTCCTCTCTCCAGGGAGTACATGTTCAGTTCCTTCAACCTGTCTTCATAGGACTTGTGATGCAACCCATGCACCATCTTTGTTGCCCTCCTCTGAACCTTCTCTACCCTGTCTATGTCCTTACGTAGGTATGGTCTCCAGAACTGTACACTGTACTCCAGGTGGGGCCTCACTAGTGTCTTGTATAGCGGAATTATGACCTCCCTTTCCTGCTGGTGATGCCCTGCCTATACATCCCAGCATCCTATTTGCTTTACCTGATGCCTTGTCACACTGTTTCCCTACCTTGAGGTCATCAGAGATGACAACCCCAAGATCCCTTCCTGCTTGGTGCATGCTATATCCTCACCCCCAACTGATATATTGTGCCAGGGTTTTGTGCCCCATATGCATTATCTTGCACTTCTTTGCATTGAATTTCAACTGCAAACCCTTGACCATTCTTCAAGTTTCTGCAGGTCCCTTCTCATTCTGTCTACACCCTCTGGTGTGTCTACTCTGTTACAGAGCTTTGTGTCATCAGCTAACAGTGAAATTCTGCCTCTATATCCTGTGCAATGTCACTGATGAAGATGTTGAATAGGACCGTCCCAGCACTGATCCCTGTGGTACCCCACTGGTCACTCTTCCTCTGTGGAGTGACAGCCATTTACCACCACCCTCTGTGTCCTGCCACCCAGCCAGTTACCTACCCACCACACTACTGTCCTGCCCACACCCATATTCCCAGTTTGTGTAATAGTCTCTATGTGGCACAGTGTCAAAGGCCTTGCTGAAGTCCAGATAGGCCATGTCCACTGCCCTCCCTGATCCACCTCCCTAGTCACCCAGTCAAAAAATTCAATGAGGTTGGTCTGACATGACCTCCCCCTGGTGAAACCATGCTGCCTTGGGTCCTGTAGTCCATTGACAACCAGATGTTCCACCAATCTCTCCTTCAGTAGTGCTTCCATGATCTTTCCCACTACCGAGGTGAGGCTGACTGGTCTGTAGTTCTCTGCTTCCTCTTTGTTCCCACTTTTGTATAAGGGGACTACATCTGCTGTCCTCCAGTCTTTGGGTACCTCCCTGTTTCCAGTGATTGGCTGAACAGCATAGCCAGAGGTTCAGCCACCACCTCTCTTAGTTCTTTAAGGACCCTGGGTGCACCCCATCTGGCCCCATTGCTTTATCAGCTCTTATTACTTCCAGTTCCTTCAGGACCCTTTCGTGTAAAGGGACTTGTGTCCATTTCTGCACCATTCTCACCCCTTGTACTCCCTTCAGACCCATTACCCCCCTCTTCCTTAGTAAAGACTGAGCAGAAATACCTGTTCAATATGTCAGCTTTACTGTTGTCATCGTCCACGCGGCTCCCATCCTCCCCCTTCAGTCTCACTATCCCTCCCTTTGTCCTTCTTTTTTCACTTATGTACCTGTAAAAGGTTTTGTCCCCTTTAACCAATGATTTTGCAATGTGTTCTTCTGTCTGAGCTTTGGCTTCCCTTACTGACTTCCCTGCCTCCCTTTGTTTCTCCTGGTACTTCTCCCTATCCCCTTCTGCCTGTGTCTTTTTGTATTGCCTGAATGCAATCTTTTTGGCTTTCACTTTCTTTGCTACCTCTTTGGAAAACCATAATGGTCTCCTCTTTCCTCTTGCTAACCTGCTTAATGCATAATTCTGTTGTTCTTATAATCCCCATTTTAAATACTGCCCACTGTTCCTCAATCCCTGATTCCGGTCCCATTCCCTTAATGCCTCTTTCAAGCATCTCCCCATTTTCCCAAAGTCTGCCCCCTAAAATCCAGGATACGTGTTTTTGTGTGGTTTGGTTCTGCTCTTTCTGTGATTTCAAACCACAATGACTGGTGGTCACTGTTCCCCAGGTGCTCCCCACTGTTACCCCCCATCACACTGTCCCGGTTGTGAGCACAAGGTCCAGTATTGCCTTCTGCCGAGTTGGTTCCATGACCAGTTGCTTGAGGAAGGCACCCTGAAGGGAGTCCAGGATAAATCTGCTCCTAGTTGATGCTGCTGCTGGGATGCTCCAGTCCACATCTGGTATATTGAAGTCTCCAACCAGTACTACCTCATCCTTGTCTGCCATCCTTTGGATGGCTAGCATCAGCTCCCTATCTGTTTCTTCCTCCTGGGCTGGTGGTCTATAGACCACACCTGTGCGGATGGCTGGCCCCATTTTCCTTTCCAGCTTAACCCACAGTATCTCTCCCCATTTGTTCCTCCTGGATCTGTGTGGCCCTTATGTCATTTCACATACAGTGCCACCTCCTCCCTTCCTGCCTGCTCTGTCTCTTCTGAATAGTTGTAGCCAGGTATGGCCATCTCCCAGTCATGGTTATCATTACACCAGGTTTCAGTGATGGCCACAATGTCCAGGTCTGACTGTACCATGACAGCCTCCAGATCTTCCATCTTGTTGCTAAGGCTCCTGGCATTTGCACACATGGCTTTCCATGATTTGACCTCCCTAGACTGCTTCACTGTTCTACTCCAGCCCCTTCCTTGGTTGTCATTTATCCCTGGTTCTCCTTGCTGTCTGCCCTTCTGCTGAATTTTGCCCCTTTTCTGCTTAGGGATCCCCAAGCACAAGTTAGAGTGAATGGGATTAATTTGGGAAGGTTTCCCATCCACAGGGGCACTTGGCAGGGATGCCCACTCTCTCCAGTGCTGTTTGCTATTTTTCTTGAACCTTTAGCAGTAGCGATCCACCAGAACAAGGACAGAGAGGGGGTATTAACAGGGTCCATAGAACACAGAATTGCACTATACACTGATGACTCCACATTCTTTCTGAGAAGCCCAGAACACTTGCTGCTGCATTTGCTCTGGGTCCTCAAATCCTTAGGAGCAGTCTCAGGATATCGAATCAATTATAATAAATCAGAGGCCCTGATCCTGAGTGGAACTTGCCCTCCAGAGTTCAGGAGAAATTTCCCATTCACACGGGCGAAAAACAATCAGATGAGATATCTTGGCGTGCAGGTTACTACATTTTTGTCTAGGCTGTTCAATATTAATTATAATAAATTATGGAATGATATGCAGAGGGATATGGCTAGGTGGTCACTGCTCCCTTTAACTCTGGCAGGCAGGGTGGACTCAGTGAATATGAACCTGCTGCCAAGATTTTTATTCCTTTTTTCTACCTTACCAATCCCAATCCCTAAAGAATTTTGGCACAAAACAGAGTCAGGTATTACTAAATATATCTGGGGAGGGCATAGACCGAGGGTCAGACAACCTGTACTTCAAAAACCTAAGCTGCAAGGAGGCCTTGGTCTCCCTAACTTGAGGGGCTATTACCTGGCTGCTCAGATGGGGGCAGTGAACACTTGGGCTAAACAACGCCTGGACTCTGGGTGGTATGAAATAGAGAATGGTGGGGAATGCCCCGTCCCCCTGTTTGCCCTGCCTTGCCTGGCTCTCCCCGGAAAGTTTATAAATCAAATTAAGAACCCATGGATGCAACATTCTATGGGTACCTTCAAGATAGCCAGGTAACAAATGGGAGGGGGGGTAACTGAGGCACATTGTCATTAATTAGATATACCCCGGATTTCATACCTCCAGGGACAGATTCAGGTTATGAAAGGTGGGAAAGAAATAAAATCACAAGATTTGCACAGTTGGTAGAAAGGGGGATCCTCATGTCCTTTCAGCAGGTTCAGGTTAAATTTAAACTACCTCAGTCTGAATTTTTCAGATATTTGCAGATAAGACATTGTTTGAACACGCCTGGTCACCTTGCCCTGGTAAGCTGACAGAAGAATTCATGGGAAGATTTTTATTAATAACATGGTAAGAACAAATTTTAAAGGGAGATACATCTCAGACCTTTACGCCTGGACGATCCCAGTAGAGGCCATTCTACTAAGTAGTATTATAGAGGCTTGGCATAAGGAGGGGGTAAATCCGATAGCAGAGGATGCCTGGGTGAGGAGAGTACTTACAGGTTGGAGAGTGACCACTTCGCCTAATTGGCAAGAATTTTATTGGAAAGTCCTGATTAGATTCTTTTACACCCCAAAAATAATAAAACATTTTCATAAAACTAATTCGGATAAATGCTGGAGAAACTGTGGCTCAGTAGGATCCCACTTACATATCTTTTGGGACTGCCCAGTTATACGAGGGTTCTGGGAGGAGGTGAGGACCACCACTAATGCAGTATTGATGGTGACTATCCCTGGAGATATGAAAGAATGGGTGCTGGGCTTACCCACGGTCCTACACCTTCCTGTTCCTCAGAGAAAACTAGCCCAAATTTTTATGGTAGCGGCACTTAAGTGTCTTACAGCCCATAGGCTTAAAGGAGAGTCCCCTACAATATAAGAATGGAGAAGCAGAGTAGACTCCACCTGTGAGATGGAACGCATAACAGCAAGAATTCGACTCAGGGAAGAGAAATTCCGAGACCCGTGGAACCCCTAGCTGCTCGGGACTTCAGGCCCTAACTAGTAGAAGAAGACTGCTCACCTGAAAAAGGGAGGGCAGGGACTAAAACAGACCTATCTTATTAAATTGCTGAAATAAACAGAGAAAAGACATATTAAAGGATATAGGAATGACACTTATTAAGTAGTAGAGACAGACATCTGTTTCTTACTTTCCCCCTTTTCTGTTTTGACACACCCCTACCCTTCATACCCCTCCATTACCCTCTGAATATCTGAACAAGAGCCGTAAATGAAATACTGATATTTATGTATTCACCCACTCCACTTATCCTTTTTCTTTAGTCTGGGCATAATGGAAATTACACTTGTTGTTACTGGTTTTATTTTTTCTTGACTACTGATAAGACACAAAGTTAGATTGTAATGAATTTATTAATTTATGTATGTCGATCAGTGTTACAGTACCAGAGGACTAAATCCATAAGGAGATAGAAATTTGGTGAAAAGATGATTACAAAGCAAAACAGTAGTATGTAATCCAGGATCTGTTTTATATACTTGTATGTACTTGTCATGGGCATGAATGCTAAAGCTTTGGATTTTAAATAAGATGTACTCCAAACTTTTGAATAAAGATGAGTTAAAAAAAATCATAGTCACTAAATGAAACAATAAACACTCAAAATTTGGAAAATCTTGTATTGTGCACCATGGATGTCAAAGATTTATATACATGCATTCCACATGAGGCAGGTCTACACACCCTGGAGAAAGGCATCAACAAAGTAAGAGATACACACACACTCCACCCACAAGTACACTGTTAGAACTGGCTAGATTAGTGTTGTATGAAAATTACTTTAGATTCAATGGGGTCTATTTCAGACAAACACAGGGAACAGCCATGGGCAGTACCATATGCAAATTTATTGAACATTTTGAAACATCATTTATTATAAATCCAATGTTTAATCCTTTCTTTCAACATACAGTCACCTGTAAAAGATACATAGATGATTTGCTGTTTATCTGGAATGGGACAGTGGGTGAACTGGAGGCTTTCTTTGATCACTTAAACTCAGCTGGAGAAAATTTACAATTCACAGTGACGGCCAGTGTAATGGAGATTCCATTCTTAGATTTCCTGATTTACAAAAGTCAGTATGCTTTAGAACACTGTCTTTATAGAAAAGAAACCGACTGCAATACTTTGCTACATGCTCAGAGTTACCACCTCACCTCATTAGAAACATACCCTACTCACAAATGCTGAGTCAACAGAAACAGTAGTGAGCCAACACCGAAAAGACAAGGGATCCAGGAAATGTCTGCTAGGTTTGCAAACCAGGGTTATGGCTACAGAACAATCCATGAAGCAGTACAGAGAATAGATACACCATGCTCTAACACATCTACAGATACAGCTGCAGGCAACAGACTGGTGTTGCCCCTAACAGTTTCAGGATTTATTGAATCTATTAAACAGATCATAAACGAACACTGGGACACACTAAAACCTATGGACGTCAGTGACTTAATGCAAAAACCTATAATAGCTTCCAAAAGGATTAACACCATTAAAGACAAGTTGGTACACTCAGAACAGAACTGTACAAACTGGACTACCACTGGGCCTCTACTTCCCGGTATGCAACCATGTGGAAGGTGTTGCCACTGCAATAATACTTCCAGAAAAACTGAATTTAAACATCCTAACGATAATAAGACATACAAAATCAACAGCAACATCACCTGTGACACTGATCATGTCATTTACCTACTAACTTGCCCCGTCCCAAACATTATGTAGGCATGACCACGAGACCTTTAAAACAGCATATTTCTGAACATAAGAGCAACATATGGCTAAGAAACCAAATGTCACCAGTGGCTATCCACTTCTCAGAAGCAGGTCACAATCCTTCTCTAAAATTCTGGGGAACTGAGCATGGGAATCCTCCAAATAGAGAAGGTGATTGGAACAAGGCAGTCGAAACCAGAAAAATGTACTGGATATACACACTAAACACAACTAGTGACAGATATGGCCTGAATGAGGAAGAAAATTGGGGTGCTACATGGTAACTCTTCAATTCCAAGCAGGCTAACATGACTTTACTAAACACATGTTTGTAAACAACTTATAATATTTGTTCAGGAACCCACCCCACTCCCCAGCCTCCTTTAATCCCCTTAACTCCACCTAACCGTGAACCTCACTCTATAGATGAGTCTAGCACTTGTATAACTACCTCGCTGGCCATCTGAAAGATGCTTTCCACTACTGACCTCCCGTGACCTAGGATGACCTCTCACTATGTCCATTTATTAAGACCTTTAAAATGTATTTCTAACGTAATACCAACAAGAATACAATAAAAGGCAACTGGTACAGGGTATAAAAAATAACATATATTGTAATAACTAGTACTGAACGTTTATTCCTGACTTTACACTGCCATAATTGAATCCTTATACTCATCTTTAAATGTTTATGAAAGACTTTTAGAATAATGAATTCTTGGTTATGGCTCATGAGGTCGCATCTGGAACCGAGCAACACTGCTCAGTATGCCTTCCTGGTTAAACTCGTAAATAAATAAATGAATGAGAGACAACCAAGAACAATTATCTAACATACTTTTCAAAAACTATTGTATTTAGAATATTAGTAAGGCATCTCACAAAGTGCTCTATCTTTTAAATTATGGCATCAATTTAAAGGAAATGTGTGATGTGCTGAAACCACACTTTGGGCTTCATAGCCCACTACCCTGGGGCAGCGATAGCCCTGCTGTGTAGAAATAAAAATGTTGTACTCACTGATAAAGTATGGGAAGGGATCGTAATTTTTCCAAACTGCGAGCCAGCCGATCCCTTCCCACTTCCTAGACTGCCTGCTCTGCCCCCGCGCTCCCCCGTTTTGTGACGTGGTACCAGGAAGAGCGCGGGGACCCTATTAGTTGAGCGGTGTCTTTCTTTTTTTATCAAAAGGTAGTTTTAAGTTTTAAAAAAAGATCCGAAAATAAGCCCCATAGACTTGTATGGGGCACGTCCCCACGCTCTCCCTGGTACCTCTATTTAAACTGCAATGTTACAAAACACAGTGCAACAGAGAATGCCCAAACACACACAGCAGGAACTAGAAGGCAAGACTTTAAAACACCTTGAACTACTGAATGAGCAGTGTATAGAGAGATTTGGTTGATACTGACTGGCACATTTTTCCTAAAATGCAGGAAGAAAACCTGCATGTGCTGCATAGACAGAGCCACACTTGAAACTGGGTGAAGCAGTAGTAAAACTAAGAGTGAGTACGTTGTCGTATGTCACGCAGTCTAGCAATTAAACCTGCTGTAATTAAGTAAATGCTTTCAGACTAGAAACACTTACTAAATATATTCCCTTATTGTTTACACACTGGCTTACATACAGGTACAGAATTTATCTACCTGAGAATCTTCATAGGAAGTCAGAGGAGAGTGATTCAGTTCCTACAAACTTGTGAGTTCTCATGTAATTAGTAACTTGCTTCAGAACAAAAATGGCTGCAGGCTTTTTATAAAAAGCATTGTTTAAAACTGACATCATTGCGTTGCGTTTTCTTTATTACAGATGGGTGCAACTGTAACTGTTAATTTAAAGTTTTGAGAATTCAAGAAAGGTTAGAGCATATGATTGTTGAATACACTCTGCCACAGCACCACTGAATGTTTACTTTATGCAATAAAATCACTTCTTGAATTGAATTCCAGGCAAGAAAAGTTTATTTAAACAGAGCCTAATACCACTAACAGTGGTGAAACAGGAGAAATAACTCAAAGGTCAGTCAGGACTGCTTATTTCACCAATTTATACTCAAAATAAGAATTAAATGCTGAATATAGAACTTTCTATTTAAATACATAGGATAAAGTCCGACTGCTTACAAGGAAAGACTGTGAAAGACTGTACCACTATATCTATTTAATTTAAGGTATGTTGTGTTTTACAAACATGTAAACAAAGTGGTAAATAATATTTTATATAAAATAGAATCTATACCAAGTTTCTTTAGTGTTGAGTGTTTAATGTTGTATCCAGAAGGTATGGAGGAGGGGGGTCATAAGACATTAAACTTCAGTCGATGTAACTGCTGCATAACTTTAACTTAATTTATTTTACATGTATAATGCTTTTATATAAAAGAAGTCTGATCATGTAAGACCAGAAGAATGCAAAACATGAATTAGTGGCTCTAGGCATCTGCCACCTTGTGGCATGAATTAAAATTACATGAACAAATTGTTGAAAAATGTCAAATAGAAATGATGTTAGAATGTATAATCACATAATAAAATACTTTATATATGTTTACAAATAGATCCTTCCCCTGAAGAAGCCTATTAAGGTGAAACGTTGGGTTACAAGGATCTTATTGAAAGAAAAAGTAAGAAAAATAAAAGAAAACATTTTTGGAACCTTTACCAGGCGTGGCTGGCTATTTCTTTTCATTTACCTACTAGTACTGTGAGTTACGCAGCAATGCCTATGGTGTGTCAGGCAACAGTGACTGGTGCCATCCACACAGTGACATGCACAGCTTGTAGGTGTGGTCCGACAGTTGACACCACAGTCATACTGTCCTGTGATCCTCATATGCTGCACCAGTGGCATGTGATCCCTACACTACCATATACATGGCTGTCCATGTGTGTGGGGATCCTGGACAGGTGTAGGTGTACCTGGGGGGAGGCACATATACCATCATACTGGCACACTGCTGTCAGGAGCAGTCCCGTCAGTGGAACACGTGCACTGTGTGGATGGCCCCCAGCTGTGTGGTAGTACCTACTATGTGGTGCAGCCTGGCCACCTGTATACCCTCCCCTCAACACCCTTCACTCCACCAGTGCGGCATGTGTCTGCTGGACTGTGTTACTGTACCCCAGTGGGGGAACTGGAGGTATGCGCTGCATGGATGCATTGCCATAGTGTCCACTGGGTGCTGGGGCACCTACTAATGCCTGGCAGGCTTAGGACCGATGCCAGATGACTGCGACATGAGCGCTGCCATTTGTGTGCTGCATGTCTGTCATGTAAGTGTTCTGTTCCTTGTTTATTGCCTTGTTCATTGGGTAAGCACACTGGGCCAAGGCCCAGTGTTAAGAATGACCCAGAGATGCTAACTTTGTGGCTAAGATACAACGGTGTACAATAAAGACATACAATACAGACCAACACACAGCACACAAATATCACATTAGGTACACATTACAATACCATACAAATAGTCTGTTGCTGCAAATGGTGTTCTAGCTCAGTTGAAACATTTACACGAGTGTTCACTTCACAGAACTGTTGGGGCATTGCATTCCACAGTTTTCGTTCTTGTGCATATGGAGTGGCCCAGGGTGGCCGTCCGTCCACACTGCCTCCTCACTGGATGCATACAGCCTTGTTCCCTGTTGTTTCTGTGTCCACACTCCCATCCTGGGTTTGCCCAGCATTAAGACCACCTTTTCATGCACAGTAATCTGCGCCGTACTACATGTTGTACTAACATATGTTGCACGGCGCTATACTTTTGAATATACCATTGCACCAGTATGCATGTCCCCGCCCTTCACTTTGCCTCATGCATACATTATCTCATAGCGTTGGTGCTATCACATTGTGCTGGCACTATCTGGCCTTTTGAATATAGCACTCTGGTACAAATGTGCTGCAATCGTGGCGCAATCAATCTGCGCCAGGCACAACGTTTTGAATATCTGGCCCCTAGTGTTTTCTCTCTCTGACAGGCTGTTACTTAACCTACATTCAGACTCATCTATGTTGTATTCCACATTAAAATGATAATTTTACCAGGGCTAACACTTCCACCACTAGCAGGAATTAACACACATGAGGCCAGTGTTAAAGAGCACCTTTCATGATGGTCCAAAAAGTTACATCTTGTAGTCATTATATGCAGTACTAGACCTTAAAGGGTTTGTGCATTTATTATTTTTGGCCAAGTATTACTCTGCCTTCCATAATTCTAATTTGGTTTTGAGCCCTGCTTTAGCCCTGCTGTACTTGCCTTTGCTGTCAGGCAGCTGGGTTGCTGGCTCCTGATGGCATCACTGTAGGACACAGGAGTGACTCACACTGTGTAGTACAATGCAGTCACACATGAAACTTATAAGAACAGGAGGCTGAGTTTCAACTGCTAGGAAAAGACACAAAACAGAGCAATATTTTGTTGAAAGATAAGAGACTGAGAGTTAGAGCACCTTTCCCAGTCCTTTTGACTTCCATGCATATATTACCCCTTCTTGCACTGATACTGGAATTGCATTTCATTCATTTTGACGAAAACTAACTGTAGAGGACAGTAATGAAATACAATTTCAGAATCCATGCAAGAAGGGGTAATTTATGCATAAAAATCAAAAGGACTGGGAGAGGTGCTATTTAAAACTTGTTGTAAAGCAGACACTGACAAACAGCAGTGAAACTACCAGCATTATGTAATAATAGTAGCAATACAACTTCCTAACAGACACAGTAGAGGAGCACCCCAAATGGTATCAGCAGCTTGGAGGCATGCTGACTCAGCATTCAGCAACCCTGGAGAAATGGACTACATCAAAAAGGCATTAAAATATGAATTTGTCAACTTTGTTCCAAAACCAGAAACACACAGTTTTTATATACGTATTTTGAATGTTGCTGCCTCTTTTACTTGTAAAAACCACTGCACATGATTTTTAAACTTTGGAGAAACGGATCCTGTCAAGCTTGCTGTCAGGGAAGACTAGACTGTGAGCTCTGGAGATGACATCATCAGCAGCTCTTCACAGAAACTGGCTTTTTTGAACAGATAGTGAAATCAGGGTTACAATATAGCTCGTAATTTTAAAATGACGTAACGAAACCTAATTTTTGGTATGTGATTTATTGGGGGTATGCTTATTCTAATTTAGCAAAGTAGCACTTTTGGCCGGAGTCCCTCTTTAAAATATACAATAACCCCCCACCTTTTTTTCCCTAAATAGTCTTGTCTAAAAGAAATTATACCCAGGCAACATACACAGTTCATAGGGTTCATCTGTCCGTATATTTGCTGTCTTTTGGGGATGAGGTTTGGTACAATTTGGCATTTATGCCATAATAAATTAAATTTATTATACCCTGTTCCTGTATGCCATATATCCTTCTTGCGCTTTATGTAACTGGATCTGGCTGGCCTATTATATGAGCACCCGTCTTCTGCATTCCAGCCTGCACACTTCACTTCAGGATTAAACGTACATAGTTTATCAGGTACAGAAGGGTTCAACCAGGATTCAATCATGCCAATAACATCAGCATGATAAGTACTAGTAAGAACTTCAAGTTCAGCCATTTTATGTAGAAGACTACAGGCATTTAAGTGAAGGATTTTTAAACCATGTTGCTTATATCAAGGTTTAGAAGGTCCACACTCAGAAGACCAGGATTTAGTTCTAATGCCCCCTGCTAATAAAAGCAAACAAAAACTTAAAAAAAAAAACGTAACTTAATTCTACTCAAAAACTACTGACAATTCATAGGACAACAATACAATAAAGGAAAGCCACAAAGTCCTAACAACAAAATATGTATCCATCAAGCAATAAAAACAACTCAGATTTCAAAAAATGTAATTTAGAAAGAAAACTGGACATAGTAAAACCAACTAATTCAGATTTACTACAATCCGGTGAAATAGTTAAAAAAACAAGAGAAGGATTCAGACATAGTGAATACCACAAGAAGAAAGGACACCCACCCAAAAATCGCTTTAACAGAATTAATTCGAAAGCAAAAAATAAGACTGCAGATATTGAATGCATAAAAATCCAGCAAAAAATAAAAGGTACAGACTGACAGAAATGTAATTTTGTAGGAATGTAAATATTTGGGCACATTAAATGCCACTGTGAAAAAACACTTTTTTTTTTTTTTTTACCTTGTCTTTATCCGCCTGACCTGCCTCTTCCCTCCACTCACTCGGACATCCTCAGTGGACCCTTGAACCCCCGCCGTGGTCTGCCCCAGAGTACCTTGATCACACATACACACACGCCCTTGAAGACCCCCGGTATGCCACCCGGGTAGGAGTAGAGGGATGCCCTCTCAAACCAGCACTCTAAGTATGAAATGCGTAGTCCGACACAGCGAGTCTGCCTTGACGAGTGGTCAGAAGTCCAAGGGAGGTGTTGTCACCTAGGAGGGATGAGGTGTTTTTCCTGTTTTTTTTTCCCCCTGACGTCGGCGAGCAATGAGGGGCTGTGAGCTGAGAGGCACGCTGAGACGCACCTCTTGCTCCGCCCCTCTGCCGACCGTCACCCACTCCCCTTACTGCTTCTCCACCTATTGCGCTATCCACCCGGGCTCCCCTAGGTGGTAGCATTGCAGCACGCGCCTGCAGTCACCCTCCCCGGAGAAGGAGAGCTGCCGTCGGGCGCTCTATCTTTCTCCGCCCCGGCCGATCCTCAGCAACCCATGCTCGTTCCCGAACCAGGGTCGCCGGCACGGTGCGAGGTGTGGCGTCCAGCACCTCAACCCTCAGCGCCACTGGGCCGGCCTGTAAAAACACTTTTGAACAAAACAGTAATAAATTATTCTCTGTTTGAATTCTTTGAAGCAAGGCCCCTGAAGCCCCTTGAAGTGGGGCAAAACATTGGGGCAGGTGACAATAAATTGGATATATTAAGGAACTACTGTATGGAGGCTGTTTTCTTTATCTTTTTACAAAAAAGAGAGGTTGAGCTCATCACCCCCAATTTTTTGGATATCAAGTACCGAGAGGGAGTAGCATACCTACAATGATAAGAAAAGAACAGTTACATAAGAAATGAAAATTACGTACCTACCGTAATTCTTGATCTTCTTTTACATCTTCACCATTCATCACTGGTGGGTATACGCTGGAGGCGCCATATCCCCGTGGGAGCTATCAGCTTACAAATTGTTTTGTTTGGGGGAGGAGTCAGAGTAGAGGCCAGTGCCGCCCTCGAGGATGCACAGTGTACTGCTCGAGCGTTAGCTGGTAACCA
Organism: Neoceratodus forsteri; assembly: GCA_016271365.2. Lineage (NCBI taxonomy): Eukaryota > Metazoa > Chordata > Ceratodontiformes > Ceratodontidae > Neoceratodus > Neoceratodus forsteri. The sequence continues at coordinate 1,519,918,851 of CM028131.1, forward strand.
ACGCTGATTCCTCCATCACCTTAGTTCTGTGCGCCAAAAAGAGTGAAATTAGCAATAGTGAGAAGAAGGGAGGGCAGGGCAAGGGAGCCCGAGAGACAGTAAAAGGAAAAGATATAAACAAAAAGGCTGACACAGATGGAGAGGGGAGGCTACCTGAGGGTGTGGTACGGGGGTGGGGGGGACCACTGGGCAGTTATAGGGATTACAGAAGTGGAAAGGGTTGGGAAGAAGAAAAAGGGATAGCAAAGAGATTAGAGCCCCTTCAACACCCTACTCCCTTCAGGTAAGGAAGAGTCAGGGCTGCCTCTGCCCTTAACTTCACAGAAGCTCCTCAAGGGAAAAATCGGCCTGTCTCAACAGAAAGACACAGGGCTGAATTGTGCTAAGCTTGCCAAAAAAACTGATCTCAAGGAGAAGAAGGAGGCTCCTGACCAAGTCCCTAACGGGCAGGTTGTTAGGGTCTCTGGAAATATCCTAGGGCACTGGGGTGGGGACAGGGTCCACCCCAAGACAAAGCACCTCTTATTAGAATTTTACATCAAGATGTTATTTTGAACTGATCCCTAGCAGGGCAAGGGAGAAGGAATCCTTGAAGGAGAGGCACTGCCTTAGGACAATCAAAGGTTCATGGAAAAAAAAGGAGGGGGGCATCCTTAGGTATCCCCCTTTTTTAATGCCCTCCAGTTCATGAGGCCCAGAGGGACCAAACTCTCATCTTGAGAAGAAGCTAGAAGGGGAAGGAAACATATTCATATCAGTGCTTTAGTTTACAGTAACTGGTGATTGCTATTTTTGTTATTAAACTTAGATTGTGGGCTCCTAGTGACACTGTAATTTCCTTGCTGTCTTTACTTAGAATTGTTTTTGGGCTGCTGAAAATTTAAAATGTGGTGGTGTATTTCTCTGCTGTCTTTAACTGCTGCAAATTTAGTCTTGGCTCATCTGACTTGCCCTGTAGTCTGGATGAGGGGTGCTAATTTTCTGGCCTCTGACCTCAGCTACGTAATAACTGGAGGTGGGGCTTAGACAGAATTGAGGTAGCAAGTGATTTTTGTTTTCTTAGAAGAAGCCAGAAGGGGAAGGAAACATATTCATATCAGTGCTTTACAGTAACTGGTAATTGCTATTTTTCTTACTAAACTTACACTGTGGGCTTTTAGTGACACTGTAATTTCCTTGCTGTCTTTACTTAGAATTGTTTTTGGGCTGTTAAAAATTTAAAATGTAGTGGTGGTGTATTTCTCTGCTGTCTTTAATTGCTGCAAATTTAGTCTTGGCTCATCTGACTTGCCCTGTAGTCTGGGTGAGGGGTGCTAATTGTCTGGCCTCTGACCTCAGCTACGTGGTAACTGGAGGTGGGGCTTAGTCAGAGTTGAGGTAGCAAGTGATTTTTGTTTTCTCAGAAGGGGAAGGAAACATATTCATATTAGTGCTTTACAGTAACTGGTAATTGCTATTTTTGTTATTAAACTTAGATTGTGGGCTTTTAGTGACACTGTAATTTCTTTGCTGTCTTTACTTAGAATTGTTTTTGGGCTGTTGAAAATTTAAAACGTAGTGGTGGTGTATTTTTTTGCTGTCTTTAATTGCTGGAAATTTTCGCTCCCCTTTCTCCAACTCTGAATTATATGCCCTGTTAAATTTGACTGACAGGAGCTAAACGCAGGGGACAGTAGGGGGTGTGGAGTAGGAGGGGCATAAGGGGAAGAAGCCCACCCTCAGCACAACAAGTATTTTGACTCATTTATTATTTATTTATTTTTTTAAAGAAAAGTATCTGAGGATCAGTGGCAGGATCTTTAGGACAGTAAATTAATAAAAAGGGAACTAGGAGAGCTTCAGTAACAGACAAGTAGTGGAATAGCAGTATAATTGCAGTATAATGTGGGGAGTGGTGCAATGCAGTAGCTGCGGGGCAGCCATATTCAGGCAGACCTTCTGGACACTGAGGTGCTGCCCTATCTGCATGCATCTCTCTGGACTGCGGAATGAGGTAGCCAGACTCAAGCGGAAGTAAACTGGGTCAGGAGTACCATCACCCCTATCCAGAGACCACCCAGTCCAATGCTGCTGCCTCAAAGGATGCCGAGAACTAGGAGCACTTGGATGACAGTGGGCTCAGGGCGGGTTAAGACGGTCAGGCAGAGGCACATCCCAGATCCTATTCCACTCAAGAACTCATGTGCCACACTGGCAAATGGAGGCAACCAAACAGAGGTACCCAGAGAAGTGGAAGGAAAGGATGTGGAGGTTAGCCAAGGAGGTAACCTCAGCGGGAAGAGCAGTGGACCCCAGAGGAGGAGGAAGCGAATCCTGCTGGGGAACTCCATCATAAGAGGGATCCAGCTAGGAACACAGGAGGGGGAGGACCAGGAGCTGAGGTGCCTACCAGGGTCCACGGCATGGAGGGATGGAAGGAAGATCCTGGGGATTGCTGGGAAGGCAAGATGGGAGGGTGAGCTGGATGTCATTATCCACCTAGGTACTAATGACCTGGCAAATGGGGAGCCAAAGGAAGTTCAGGAAGAGTTTAGGAAATTGTGGAGGGATCTCAAGCAAGTAGTTACTTCTGTCACCTTCTCAGAAGTACTACCTGCAAGAGGCATGGGACAGCCAGGAACTTTAACTCATGCTTGAAGAACTGGTGCTGTGAGGAAGGGTTTGGATTCATTGGTGACTGGGGACCCACCTGGGGGGGATGGAGGTTTCTTCAAGCCTGACGGCCTGCATCCATCCTGGAGGGGAATCCAAGCACTCAATGATAAGTTTAAATGCTACATTGACGAGTATTTAAACTAGCCAAGGGGGGTGGCAGGCCAACAAGTAGGGTACCTACTTGCTCACCCCCCACAGCTAGCAGTGGAACCAGTGAACCAAAGGAGTGGACATCTCAACAAAGCAGTGTGCAAAAGATGGAGCTTAGCGCCCAAGAGGTGGATAGGCAGAAAAGGGGAGAAAAGCAGCAGAAGGGCAGACAGCAAGGAGAACCAGGAATAAAGGACAACCAGGGAAGGGGCTGGAGTAGAACAGCTAAACAGTCTAGGGAGGTCAAATCATGGAAAGCCATGTGTGCCAATGCCAGGAGCCTTAGCAACAAGATGGAAGATCTGGAGGCTGTCACGGTGCAGTCAGACCTGGACATTGTGGCCATCACAGAAACCTGGTGTAATGATAACCATGACTGGGAGATGGCCATTCCTGTCTACAACATATTCAGAAGAGACTGGGCAGGTAGGAAGGGAGGAGGAGTGGCACTGTATGTGAAAAATTACATAAGGGCACAGAGATCCAGGAGGAACAAAACGGGGGAGAGATACTGTGGGTTAACCTGGAAAGGAAAATGGGGCCAGCCATCCACACAGGTGTGGTCTATAGACCACCAGCCCAGGAGGAAGAAACAGACAGGGAACTGATGCTAGCCATCCAAAGGATGGCAGACAAGGGTGAGGTAGTACTGGTTGGAGACTTCAACATTCCAGACGTGGACTGGAGTATCCCAGCAGCAGCATCAACTAGCAGCAGATTTATCCTGGACTCCCTTCAGGGTGCCTTCCTCAAGTAACTGGTCATGGAACCAACTCGGCAGAAACAGGGACAGTGTGATGGGGGTAACAGTGGGGGAGCACCTGGGGAACAGTGACCACCAGTCACTGTGGTTTGAAATCACAGAAGAAGCAGAACCAAACCACACAAAAACACATATCCTGGATTTTAGGGGGGCAGACTTTGGGGAAAATGGGGAGATACTTGAAAGAGGCATTAAGGAGAACGGGGCAGGAATCAGGGGTTAAGGAACAGTGCACAGTATTTAAAACGGGGATTACAAGAGCAACAGAATTATGCATTAAGCAGGTTAGCAAGAGGAAAAGGAAGAGGAGGCCATTATGGTTTTCCAAAGAAGTAGCAAAGAAAGTGAAAGCCAAAAAGACTGCATTCAGGCAATACAAAAAGACACAGGCAGAAGGGGATAGGGAGAAGTACCAGGAGAAGCAAAAGGAGGCAGGGAGGTCAGCAAGGGAAGCCAAAGCTCAGACAGAAGAGCACATTGCAAAATCAGTGGGTAGAGGGGACAAAACCTTTTACAGGTACATAAGTGAAAAAAGAAAGGCAAAGGGAGGGATAGTGAGACTGAAGGGGGAGGATGGGGACCATGTGGAGGATGACAACAGTAAAGCTGACATATTGAACAGGTATTTCTGCTCAGTCTTTACTGAGGAAGAGGAGGGTAATGGGTCTGAAGGGAGTACAAGGGATGAGAATGGTGCAGAAATGGACACAAGTCCCTTTACACGAGAAAGGGTCCTGAAGGAACTGGAAGTAATAAGAGTTGATAAAGCAATGTGGCCAGATGGGGTGCACCCCAGGGTCCTTAAAGAACTCAGAGAGGTGGTGGCTGAACCTCTGGCTATCCTGTTTAGCCGATCACTGGAAACAGTGGAGGTACCCAAAGACTGGAGGACAGCAGATGTAGTCCCCTTATACAAAAGTGGGAACAAAGAGGAAGTGGGAACTACAGACCAGTCAGCCTGACCCAGTAGTGGGAAGATCATGGAAGTACCACACGGCGAGATTGTGGAACATCTGGTTGCTGTCATGGACTGCAGAATCCAAGGCATGGTTTCACTAGGGGAGGTCATGTCAGACCAACCTTGCTGAATTTTTTGACTGGGTGACTATGGAGGTGGATCAGGGGAGGGCAGTGGACATGGCCTATCTGGACTTCAGTAAGGCCTTTGACACTGTGCCACACAGAAGACTATTACACAAACTAGGGAATATGGGTGTGGGCAGGACAGTAGTGTGGTGGGTAGGTAACTGGCTGGGCGGCAGGACACAGAGGGTGGTGGTAAATGGCTGTCACTCCACAGAGGGAAGAGTGGCCACTGGGGTACCAGAGATCAGTGGTGGGACCGGTCCTATTCAACATCTTCATCAGCGACATTGCGCAGGACCTAGAAGGCAGAATTTCACTGTTCACTGATGACACAAAGCTCTGTAACGAAGTAGACACACCAGAGGGTGTAGACAGAATGAGAAGGGACCTGCAGAAACTTGAAGAATGGTCAGGGGTTTGGCAGTTGAAATTCAATGCAAAGAAGTGCAACATAATGCATATGGGGTACAAAAACCCTGGCACAATATATCAGTTGAGGGGTGAGGATATAGCATGCACCAAGCAAGAAAGGGATCTTGGGGTTATCATCTCTGATAACCTCAAGGTAGGGAAACAGTGTGACAAGGCAGCAGGTAAAGCAAATAGGATGCTGGGATGCATAGACAGGGGCATCACCAGCAGGAAAAGGGAGGCCATGATTCCACTATACAAGACACTAGTGAGGCCCCCACCTGGGAGTACAGTGTACAGTTCTGCAGACCCTACCTAATGATGACATAGACAGGTAGAGAAGGTTTAGAGGAGGGCAACAAAGATGGTACACATAGATTGCATCACAAGTCCTATGAGGACAGATTGAAGGAATTGAATATGTACTCCCTGGAGGAGAGGAGGGAGAGAGGGGACATGATAGAGACATACAAGTATCTTACCGGGAGGAACAGGGTGCAAGAATACACTATTTTTAAGTGAAAAAGATATTCCAGGACTAAAGGGCATGGGATGAAGTTGGAGGGAGGATGATTCAGAGGAAATATGAGGAAGAATTTCTTCACAGAACGGGTGGTGGACAAGAGTAACACCCTGCCTGAGGAAGTGGTGGGGGCTGGAACAATTACAGGATTTAAGAATGCATGGGATAGACAAAAAGGAATTCTGGAGGTCAGGGGTTAGGGGCAACAGAGTTCTAGGAAAACATAAACTGAAGTTACAAACTCAAATGGGCAGACTAGGTGGGCCATAGGCCCTTATCTGCCGACACTATCTATCTATGTAAAACAGAAGACAGAGAGAGAAGAGAAAGACCCAAGGAGCTCCCCTCCTACAAGGAGAAGAGCTCCCAAAGTAGCAGAGAAAAGGAGATAAGCAGGTCTTATCACAAAAAGGTCCCCACAGAGGAGAGAGCAAGCAGGGAGGAGGTACTGCTCAGAGGTTGAGGCATCAGAGGGGAAGGTGGGTGGGAAGCAGTGATGAATGGTGAAGATGTACAAGAAGATCAAGAATTATAGTAGGTACGTAATTTTCAAATCTTCCTGTATGTATCTTCACCATTCATCACTGGTGGGTGAATACCAAGCCCCCCAAAGGAGACCCGGCATGTCCCTAAGGGTAGACCTTCCCTCAGCCCTCTGTGGGGGAGGACCACAGGGAGAGAGGCCCCAGACTGGTCAGGATGAGATGGGGACTCCCGAGACCTGGGACACGGAAGGCACCCCGCCAATTTCTGTCTTACCCTGCGGGAGGAAAAATAGGCTCCTTGGAAAGGGGAGGCAATCACCCTGTGCCGGGACAAGGGTGACAACCTACAAAGGTGAAGCCATGCTGTCTGTCTCACACAGACTGCAGATCCTGCCAACCTAGACGCTACCTCATTAGCGTCATAAAATGCTCTTGAGAGATGCCCCGCTAGCCCTAGGCCAGAAGCAGAAAGGCAGATGGCCTGCCTGGTTGCCTCCGTATCAGGCAAAGTGGCTAGGAGCTGTCCCAGCACCATCCATAAGTGTCTAGAATAGACAGCCATATGGGCCTGATGTGCCGAAATACACAAAAGGAGACGCACCAAGGAAAAAAACCTTCTCCCCCAGTGATCAAACTCAGCTGGGTCAGACTTGGGGAGTCGTGTCTTGGGCAACGATGCCCAGAGTGGTATCCAGTAACTCTATCCCAGAAGTGGGATGAGGCAGGAAGCCTGGAGTCCCAGGGGTGCAAGATACCTGCACCAGCAGTCCCTCAGGGCAGGAGATGGGGTAGCTGGAGACTGCCAGACCCAATGGGACGCTTCCTGAAAAGGAATAGGCCAAAGAAGGATAACAATATTCTCCGAGAAAAACTCTCCCAGGAGAGCAAGTGTTGCATGGGCAGGATTGCAGCCTCTGAAAGGGGAAATATGGAGTTCCTCCATCAACCTCGACAGGAACCGCTGATAGCTGGTGGTATCAGCGTCTGAGGACAAGTGGGCCATGGTGTCTTCTTCCTCAGGAGAGGAAGACAAGGGGGTGAAGGAGCTCAGTTCAGGGGTGGGTGCAGCAAGGGTTTGTGGTCTAAAAATGGCCCAGTCCAGTGCTCTAAGGTGGCGAGGAAAGGCAGCAGCCGAACCTCTGAACTGGTCCCATGACAAGGGCTCTGTAGGACCCAAATGCCCGGGAGTGCAGACGGTTTGGGCAGAGGATCCGAAGGTGGAGGAGAAGACTGGCAAACCAGAGCAGGATCCCTGCTAGGGCTCCAGGAACATTCACGCAACCCCTCCTGGAGGGTGGGGCTGGGCAACAAAACTACAGGAGGTCGCACAATTGTGCAGGTGCAGCCCGAGTGGTGCCCTAAGGAAGGAGCCCCGTAGTGAGGAGACCGGGACCAGATTGGCTCTTGCAGGCAGCCCCTAACCCCACCAGATACAGGCTCTCCCCACTGAGGAGAGTGAAAACATGAGGTATCAGCACTGTGGCTCCTACCAGAGCCACCAGCAGCTCTGAGAGAAGATCCCCTGGCCATCTCTGATGCACTCAAGCCCTCCCCTTCAGAAAAGGATATACCTCTCGTCCGTCCATGGGGCACTGAGTGGGGGTAACACTGAAGGGACCACAGGTGTCTGCAAATCTGCCCTAGCATCCACCTAGTTAACCCTTAACAAGGGAATAGAAGCAGCACCATTCCCAGCTTCAGCACCAGAGTCAGCCCTCCCCGAGGCGCCGACCTCCGACTTGGCATTGGGAGTGGCGCCGTTTCCAGACCCGGCACCGTCTTCAGCACTGGCCATCCCTGTGACACCGGGGACAGTGCCACCCTGTTCCACGGCGCTGGAGGCAGCTGTGCCAGAGGACTCGGAGACAGTGGCCCCAGAGACAAAGCCAGACTGAGGAGGAGAAAAAACCCTCAAAGCCATGCTGCTAGGCTTTGTAGGGAGGTGATGTCCTTCAGAGCCCGAGAGCTCCTCAGAGGGGTAATCACTTCTTTCCCTCCGAAGAGGAAGAAAGCAGAGAGATCGGGAGAGAGGCCACTCCTTGCACCCTACCAAGTTCGGAACCGCTGGCGGCACCAAACAAAGTCCGTACTGCACCTTCAGCACTGTCCTGCTTACCGGCTCCAGAAATGGTGCCAGGAGGAAGAGCGGAGCCAGTGGACAGAGTCGAGGACACCACCAGTACGGATCCAGTGTGTAGCTCTGATCGTGACATCAGGGGTGGTCGTGGCTCCGAGGAGGCAGCCGACCAAGAGGCATGCTCAACCAACCCCCCAGAGGAGGCAGACTGTCAACCCGACCCCTCTAGCGAACTGGAGACACCAGCGAGGCCGGTGTCATCGATGGCTTGCGGCCCTCCGGTACATATAGTAACAAGAGGGTGACCCGGGGGAAGGGTCAAGAGATTTTGTCTTGGTGTCCTGGGACTAACGGCGCCCTCCAAAGGTAGTAGGATTCCAACCCATCTTCAACATGCATGTTTTGAGGACACAGCAGTCCATGGAAAAGCACGCATCACAGTTGTCCATATCGTGCTGTGGATCCAGACAAGAAAGACATTGACTGTGATGATCCATTACGGATATGGACTTGCCACAGGGGCACTGACGCATAAGAGCATGTCCTGCCTTGGATTCTGATTTAGGCTCGGACCGGACATGATCAACCGCACACAAAAATAAAAAAAATAAGAAACAGACTCAGCACCATAGAAACAATGGCAATAAAATAAAATAAAAAAGAATGGTCTCACCCGTTTGAAGAGTCTATGGCGTCAAGTATGACAGAACTTCGGTGGCGTTGAACTAAACGAACTAAGTAGCTGTCTTCAGCTTCCACGAGGTGCACTCTCGATTGCGGGAAGAACAAAACTGAGGTGGGGGAAGAGTCGGCATTGGTTACTGGCTAATGCTTGAGTGGCATGCTGTGTGTCGTCCTCGAGGGTGGCGCCGACCTTGGTGTCGACTCCTCCCCCAAATAAAAAATTTTGTAAGCTAATAGCTCCTGTGGGGTCATAGTGCCTCCGGCGTATATCCACCAGTGATGAATGGTGAAGTCACATACAGGAAGATCTTACCATAACAGTAGATCTTCGAGGGGATCTCAATCATCAGGTAACACCGTAGGAACCTTCGCCATCGGTGAAGGAGAATCCACATGGAAGATTTTCAACAGTACAACTGGGGCCGCAAATGCCATCGACATCACCAACCCAATACAGGCATGAACTGCCCCACTCCCTCCTCAGTTCTTTCCCCTGGAGACTAAGGGAGCTAGGCTCTTGCCATGGGGGACTGAGGAGAGAGAGAGAGTTACAGAGACCTAAATGAAAGGCTGGATACACCAGACGGACAGTTCCTACGCAGAAGCCCCAAGAAGGGGAATGGTGGGAGGGAAAGCATACCTGATGACTGAGATCACCTCGAAGATCTACTGTTACGGTTAAGTTCTTACATAACTATTCTATCTTCTTCGGGGGTATCTCAGCCTGCAGGTTAACATAGAAACATAGAAGTTGACGGCAGATAAGGACTGCAAGGCCCATCCAGCCTGCCCATTTCTTTTCTACCTTACAAATGTGCCATCGACCTTTGCTCTGTCAGTGGCCTATCTATTCATACTCATTTGTATTGCTCCCTTAGGCCTATCCCATGCCTGTTTGAAGCCCTGCACTGTATTCATAGCCACCACTTCTTGAGGTAGGCCATTCCATGCATCCACCACCCTTTCTGTGAAAAAGAATTTCCTCACATTCCCCCTTAATCGGCCCCCCTCTAATCTCATGCTGTGTCCTCTTGTCCTGCTATGTTTCTTATTTTAAACATGTTAGACTCTTTCAGCTTGTTAATGCCCTTAAGGTGTTTGAATGCCTCCATCATATCACCTCTCTCCCTCCTTTGCTCAAGGGTATACATATTGAGCTCTGTTAATCTGTCCTCATATGTCTTCTGATGCAGTACCTGCACCATTTTGGTTGCCCTTCTCTGGACTGCCTCAATTTGGTTAATGTCCTTATGAAGGTGTGGGCTCCAATACTGCACGCTGATGGGGCCTAACCAGTGTCTTGTAAAGAGGGATTATTACCTCCCTCTTACGACTTGTGATACCCCTACTAATACACCCCAACACCCCCCTAGCCTTACCTACTGCTTTAGAGGTCTGCTTGGATGATTTCAGGTCATCAGTGATGATGATGCCCAAATCTCTTTTTTTCTTTTTGTGACTGCTAGCAACTCCCCTCCCAGCCTATAGGTGGCTTCAGGGTTCTCTTCCCTATGTGCATGATCTTGCACTTCTTTGCATTAAATCCCAGTTGCCACTCTTCTGACCATTTTGCTAGTTTATCCAGATCTCTTCTCATTTTGCCCACCCCATCTGGATCATCTACTCTGTTGCAGATCTTGGTGTCATCTGCAAACAGACAAGCCTTTCCCTCTAGTCCATCTGCAAGGTCACTAATGAAGATGTTGAAGAGGACTGGCCCCAGGACTGATCCCTGAGGTACCCCACTTGTGACTTGCATCTCTTCTGACTGTATACCATTTACCACCACTCTCTGTTTTCTGCCCGTCAACCAGTTTGCCACCCAGTTGACCAACTTCTGACCCACCCAAGCCTACCCAGCTTATTTATCAATCTTCTATGTGGAACAGTGTCAAAAGCTTTGCTGAAGTCAAGGTAGGCGACATCAACTGCTCCCCTTGGTCCACCACTCTGGTTACCCAGTCAAAGAAATCTATGAGATTAGTTTGACAGGACCTTCCTTTGTAAACCCATGCTGTCTTGGATCCTGTGCCCTATGGATTCCAGGTGTTGCACTATCCTTTCCTTAAGGAGTGCCTCATAATCTTGCCCACTACTGAGGTAAGACTGACTGGTATGTAGTTCCCTGCCTCCTCCCTGCTACCACTCTTGTGGAGCGGGATCACATGAGCCCTTTTCCAGTCTTCTGGGACCTCTCCTGTGCTCAGAGACTCACTAAACAGTTCTGCTAATGGCTCTGCTAGTTCCACCTTTACCTCCTTAAGTACCCTGGGATGTAAGCTATCAGGTCCCATTGCCTTGTCCACCCTGAGCTTAGCAAGCTCTTGTAGGACCCTTTCTTTTGTGAAGGGAGTAGTGCTCACCTCCCTCCCCCCTGTGTCCATGGTGCTGAGCTGTGGGCCCTGCCCTACCTTCTCTTCAGTAAATACTGAGCAAAAGTATCTATTTAGGATAGATGTTTTTACATGGTCCTCCTCCTCACATGCTCCTTTTTTCCATTAAGCTTAGCAATACCCCTCTGGACTTTCTCCTTTCACTAATGTATCTATAGAAAGTCTTGTCACCTTCTTTTACTTCGTGCTAGTGTTTCCTCAGTTTGGGACTTTGCCTGCCTTACTGCCTTCCCTGCTTCCCTTAGGGCAGTTTGGTATGCGTCCTATCTTCATCCCGCTGTGTTCCTTATATATTTCCTGAAGGCCAGCCTTTGGCTCTGACCTTTTCTGCTACTGTATTTGAGAACAAAGTGGTTTCCTCCTTCTTTTACCTTCCTTTTCTGTCTAACACAATGGGATGTTGCTTCAAGTATTGCATCCTTAATGCTTGCTCACTTTGCCTGTACCCCTCACCTGTGTTTCTTTTTGCCAGGGCTAGCTTAACTCTGTTGGCCGTCTTATCAAAGTCAGCTCCTCTGAAGTCCCATATTTTTGCCTTGGAATGGGATGATTTAGATGTAGTAGCCAAATTGAACCATACCATGTGATGGTCACTGGCCCCCAGGAGACCTTCTACTTGGAGATCTGTGATCCCTTTCCTGTTAGTCAGTACTAGATCTAGGATAGCCCTGTCTCTTGTGGGTTGTTGTACCAGTTGTTTGAGGCCCTCCCCCTGCAGGGAATCCACTATGTGTCTAGTTCTGGCAGATGTTCCTGCTGGTATTGACCAATCTGTATCTGGCATGTTGAAGTCTCCCATTATCAGAACCTCCCCTTTAGCTGTCATGTTTTGTATATCTTCTAACAGTAATGTGTCTATGTCCTCCCCTGGTCTGGGGCCTGTAGACAACCCCAGTTCTTATGGCTGTCCCATTTCCTGTTTCCAGGGTGACCCACAGTTCTTCTGGCTCCTTATGTGTATTCTGAATTTCTGTAGCTTTGATATTTTCATTGATATACAGGGCCACTCCTCCCCGTTTTTGCACCTCGGTCTCTTCTGAACAATACATAGCCAGGTACTGAAGTCTCCCAAGTGTGGTTACTGGTAAACCACGTCTCACTAATTGCTACTATGTCCAGTTTAGCCTCTGACATTATTGTCTGCAGGTCTGGGATCTTATTTCCCAGGCTGTGAGCATTTGTGTACATGATTTTCCATTGGCCAGATTTCCGTGTGTTAGTTGTTGGGTGAGGTTTGGCATTACCCCTGTGCGTTGTATGGGGAGACAAACCTTTTTTCTTACCTGGTGATGCAAACGTAACTGCAAACATGCTGAATCCCTGTTTGACCACTAGCTGAGGGGGAAGGGTGTTCATCCCATTCGCACGATGGGGTGCTGCACCCTCCCATTTGCTAGTTTAAATATTCTGCAAACACGTCAAACTTCGCCCCAATGCTGACTCCCTCCTTAGTCAGATGCAGTCCATCAAATTTAAAGAACTTTCGCTCCCAGAACTGTTGCCAGTTCCCTACAAATCTGTGTCCTTTTTCCTGGCACCAGCCTTGGGCCACGTGTTTAGCTCCCCTATCTCTCCTTCTCTGACCTTCCGTCCATCTGCCCCCCTCTCCCAGACTGGCAGGATCTCAGAGAAGGAGATGCCGGATGAAATGGATGATAGTTTATCACCCAGCCTGGTCAGGTGTTCCCTGGTCTCCACAACTGACCGGCTGGCAAGATCATTAGTCCCTATGTGTACTAGGACATCAATGTTTTCTCTTGCTTTGTGAACAATTTTAGCAATGCGGTCAGTGTCTCTCCATGCTGATGGTTACACTGTAGGAACGAGTCCCAAGCAGTTACAAGTGCGTAACAGACAGTCTGGGAGGAGGGCTCTCCATAAACTTAAGACAGGAGTCCCTGTAACACAGCCCTGCCAAATCCTGCATGGGCTGCAGAGGCAATGTCCACACTACAGTGCTTGGTGAAAGTATGGACTGTGCTGCAGGCAGCAGCCGCACAAATATCAGCAGCTGAGAACCCTCGGAAACGAGCGACTGAGGCAGCCATTCCTCTTGTGGAATGAGCTTTGACAGCACCAGGCAATCTTTGCCGTACTTGTAGCCACAATGCAACTAGCCAACCATTTGGATAAACACTGCTTAGAAACAGAACCGCCCTCTCTACCCAGGGCAAAGGAAACAAACAACCACTTCAACTTTCTGGACTCCTTAGTCCTAAGCAGATAGTACTTCAAAATTCTGCGCACATCTAACATATGGAGCAGTGTTTCCCATGGATTGGCATGCTTGGGAAAATAAACAGGAAGGTGGACAGACTGAGTGTAAACTAAGACACTACCTGGGGGAGAAACTTAGGATTTGTGCGCAAAGACACCCTGTTTTTAAGAAAAATCAAATAAGGCTCCTCACACCAGAGGGCATGAAGCTCTGAAATTCTGTGAGCTGAACTAATTGAAACTAAAAACAACGCTTTCCAAGAGAGAAAGCGCAAATCACAAGTCGCGACTGGCTCAAAAGGAGACAAAGTCAATTTTTCCAAAACCAAATTAAAGTCCCAAGCCAGGACAGGGGAACAGATTGGAGGTTTCAGATGTAGGATGCCCCTTAGGAAGTTATGGGAGAAATCCAGCTGAGCTCTCATGGCCTCCCTGCAAATGGGGTACGAATGAGTCACCCCCCTACTTGCTGATGTAGTATACTATGCTGCATGATGTAGAGCACCGCCCTCATCTCCAGGACACTGATATGCAGGGAGGCTTCCCACTGGGACCAAGAGCCCTGGGTCTGGAAGGGAGCCTGGTGTGCTCCCCAGTCGAGACCAGAGGCATCTGTGGTTAGCATCTGATGTGGGGAGAAGATCTGAAAAGGGACGCCTTGAAGGAGGTTCAAGGGGTCCATCCACCACTGCAGTACCTTGCGGACTGGGGAAGAGACCAGGACTGGTTGGTCTAACTCATCCATGCACTGGTCTCACTGTACCTAGAAGGTCCACTGGAGGGTACGCATATGGAGCCTGGCCACTGGAACAGTGTGTATGGTAGCTGCTATCAGGCCCAATCTGAGATATACCCAGGCAGGAACGTACCGACTTTGGGGAACTTCCTGAGCTTAGGCTATGAGGCACTCTGCCCTGTTTTGGGGCAGGAAGACCTTCCCCTACGCCGAGTCCAGAACCGCCACTATATACTGCAACTTTTGGGAAGATATCAGAACCGACTTGGGCAGGTTGACTGAAATGCCCAGGGAGTGGAAGAGTTGGAGAGTTCACTCCAGAGACAGCAAAAGCTGTTCCCTGGACAGGGCCTTCAGGAGCCAGTTGTCCAGATAAGGGAAGACCTATAGTCCTTCCCTTCTAAGAGCTGCTGCGACTGGTGCTAAGCACTTGGTAAAGACTTGCGGCCAGGAGGACAAGCCAAAGGGCAGCACTTTGAGCTGGTAATGCTCGACCTGAAAGGCAAAATGGAAAAACTTCCTGTGAGGAGGAAAGACCAAAATGTGCAGGTAAGCATCCTGCATGTCCAGTGAGCAGAGCCAGTTCACTGTCTTGAGGTGAGGGATTAGGCCTGGCAAAGTTTTCATCCTGAACTTCTTGTACTGGACATACAGATTAAGGTCCTTTAAATCTAGAATAGGCCTTAAATCTCCAGTATTTTTGGGGATCAGGAAAAACTTGGAATAAACCTCTTGTTTCTCTGGTGCCTGGGCACTGGCGCGATGGCATGCTTGTGCAGAAGGGACTGCACCTCCTCCCGGAGAACAGACAGGTGAGTAGAGGGGTACCACAGAAAATACAGGCGTTCTAGGAATGGTATATGTTGTTCATCCACACTGTCTGGCAGGTTCCTTGCCGCTTTAAATCTTGCCGGAAGGTCTTCAAGCCGGCTCCTCCCACCCACCCGGGTGGTAAAACTCCGGCTCTGCCCCATGGCGCCAGATCTGGCTGGAAGCCAGGTTGTGCGTCGAAGCTGGGGGAGGTCGGGTGGCGTGTGGATGAACAACATACCATTCCCTAGAACTCCTGTTACAGGTGAGTAACCTGTATTTCTAAGGACATGGATATATTGTTCATCCACAATCGTCTGGCAGACTCCTAGCAGTTCTCCGGAGGGAGGAATGGCGCTTTTACTACTTGAAGCCGAGACTGAGGGCAGGCTAAACCAGCATCGGGCGTGACTCCAAGATCCGATGTGGCAATGGGTGATGAAGATGTGCTGACTCCAGGTAGCAGCCCTGCAGATTCCTGGATAGGGATGCCCCAGAGCAGCTACCGATGCTAGCCAGGCATGGCAGGCAGAATGCGCCTTATCCTCTGGGAGGCTCCATGCTCAGCAAACCATAGCAGAGATCTATGGAGGAGGTGACCCACCTGCCTATCGTCCGCTTAGCTGCAGGTCTGATAGGTGTGGCTTCAGCGTAGGTGACAAACAGCTAGTGAACATCTCCCGAACTCCAGCTGTCCGCTCCTTGTAGTAAGCGAGTGCTCTTCTAGGGTCCAAAGTATGGAGCCTATATTGAAGCCCCTCGAGTGTGATTTGGGTGAGAACACCCGGCAGAGTCAACACCTAGTTAGGTGAATCCACCATCACCTTCGGAAGGAATTCTCGGTGGGGGGCAGGACAACCTTGTCCCTGTGGAAGACCAGATAAGGAGACTCGATGGAAAGTGCCTGGAGCTCTCCCATCCTTCTGGCTGACATGATAGCCACCAAGAAGGCGGTCTTCCACGACAGGTGAGAGATGTCACGCCTGTGCATCAGTTCGAATGGCTTGCCCATGAGCTTAGCCAATACCAGCAGTAGATCCCACGGAGGTGGAGGTTCTCACACCGGAGGGGATATGTGATCAAGGCCTTTGAAAAAGTGCCCAACCACCTCTCCTGCACCACTGACTGCTTCCGCCACTGCACTCGGTAAGCAGAGATGGCTGCCAGGTGCACCTTAAGGTCGCTGATCAAGCCCTTGCTGAGAAAGGACCACAGGTAGTCCAGAATGTTGTATGAACAGAGAGAAAGGGTCCAGACCTTGCTCCAGACACCAAATGGAGAATCTCTTCCATTTGAAGGCATAGCATTTTCTGATCGACTCCTTACGGGATGCATCAACAACATTGAGGACCTCGTCGGAAAGACCCAAGGCCTGGAACTCTAGCCGCTCAGGAACCAGGCCGTCAGGTGCACGGATTGACGGTCCGGATGGAAAACCTTCCCATGACTGACTGAAATCAGGTCTAGGTGGGCTGGAAGCCGCCTCGGGAGCCTGGAGCTGAGACTAAGGAGCTCTGGATACCAGAACCGGCGGGGCCAGTCTGGGGCTACCAGAATCACCTGCATCTTCTCCCTACTCGCCTTGAGAAGCACCTTGTGGATCAAGGGAAATGGGGGAAAGGCACAGAAGAGGCCCAGGGTCCACGGCCTCGAGAAGGCATCCCCCTGCAGTGAGCCCTGCTGAGGGGCGGCATGAAACAGTCTCAGCTTCGCATTCTCCCCTTTTGCAAACAGGTCCACCTGAGGCATGCCCCAGTGGGAGAACAGATCTTGTGCTACCTCTGAAGGAGAGACCACTGGTGGGCGCAGCCCCTATCGGTTTAGGGCATCGGCCAGAATGTTGGAGGCTCCTGCCACATGGATGGCAAGGAGATCTGCCTCCAGGCTGCGCACGAGTGACCAAATGTGGAGAGCTTCCTTGCACAGAGGCATGGAGCGCATCCCGCCCTGGCGATTTAGGTAGTTCATGGTTGTGGTATTGTCCGTCTGGACCTGGACCACTTGACCCTGTAGAAATGGAGCGAAGGCAGTGAGGGCTAGATGAACCGCTCGAAGCTCCAGCAGGTTGATGTGGCATGAGGACTCGAGGACCGAGGCCGGTGCTCCCAGATGGGCACCCCAACCCATCAGAGAGGCATCGGTCGATAGAAAGACCGCCGCTCAGGGCGGACAAACGGGATGCCTCCTGCAGATGTGCTGAACGGTCCACCACTGGAGTCGTTCCACATCCTGGTCACTGTCACTAGCTGATCCAAGGGATCGGAGTGCTGACCATTGGCTAGCCAGCCCCATTGAAAGACGCATGTACCAATGGGCCCAACGGACCACGCTGGTGCAGGCCGCCATGAGGCCCAGGAGCTGCAGGAGGTCCCGGACAGGGTGCAATTGCCCAACCTGAAATGATTGGGCAAAGGAGGAAAGAACCTCAGCCCTGTCCGCCGGGAGCCGTGCTCTGGCTCATAGAGAGTTGAGCTCTGCTGATGAATTGTATCACCTGCTTTGGCAATTCCGACTTGGCCTCGTTGATGAGGAGGCCAGCCTGAGAGCTAACCTGGAGGGGTAGATCTCTGGACGCCTCCACCTCCATTCTGGAGGAGGCTGCAATCAGCCAAGTCGTCCAGGTAGGGGTACACCCGGACCCTTCGGCACGGCAGGAATGCTGTCACCACTGCCATGCATTTGGTGAAGACCCTGGGAGCTAGGGAAAGGCCAAAGGGCATGGCCCGGAACTCATAGAGGGATCCCTCTGCCCTGAAGCGGAGGAATCTCTGGTGGGATGGACGGATTGGGACATGAAAGAACGCGTCCCGGAGGTCCAGAGAACAGAACCACATGCCTTGTTCCAAGGATGGAATTGTCTGAGCCAGAGTGACCATCCTGAAGGTTCGAGACCTTAGGAACTTGTTCAGGTCGTGCAGGTCTAGAATGGGGCACCAGCCTGCAGTCCGTTTCGGGACCAGGAAGTACCTGGACACAAACCCCGGGTCTGGTGAAGGATCTGCCACCTTCCTGATCACCTCTTTTTCAAGGAGCAGGGCGATGTCGGCTCGATGAGCCGACAGAGAGGCTGCAGACCCCGCAGCACTCCCGGAGGGTGACGGCTCGGAAGGGCGGGGCCTGCTCGAACTCCAGGAGCAGGCCCTTTCCTACCACCTCCAACACCCAGCAGTCCGTGGTGATAGCAGACCAGGCGGAAAGGAAGTGGTGGAGCCGTCCCCCCAACAGGGGGAACCCAGGGTGGAGTGACGAGGCTAGGGGCGACACCCCTCAACCCGTCACTGGGCAGGCTTGGAGGAGGGACCGGCCAAGGGACCCCCTGGGCCTTTTCCTCCCTGCTTCCTGTTAGAGGAAGCCGCAGGCATGGCTTTGGGATGCCAAGTGCGAGCCTGCTGGCCCTGATGCTGGTGTTGTTGGGCCGGACGTGCTGCAGGCACAGAAGGGCGAAAGGACTTATGTTGTTGACGATGACCCTTGTCCTTCTGGGCGGAGGTGACCGAGTCCAAGGTAGCACTGGACTTTTCGATCCGCTGGAGGTGGCCTTCCACTCCAGGGCCGAACAGGTCAGTCCCGAGGAAGGGGACATCTGCCAGTTTATGCTGGGTATCCGCCGTGAAGGTGGATATCCTCAGCCATGCTCTGCGGCGCATGGCCACTGCGGCCGCAACTGATCTGGCACAGGAGTCTCCAATGTCCAGAGCCATTTAGAGCTGCTGTTCTGCCACCGCCCTTCCCTGGTCCCGCACCTGCTTGACCGTGGTCTGCAGGTTGGCCGAGAGATGAGGGATCACCTCATCCAGGGAGCCCATGAGGGCGTGCGAGAAGTGTGCCATCAGCAAGGCCGAACTGGCCTGGTGGAGGCCAAGGGAGGATGCAGCATACACCTTGCGCCCGGCATAGTCCAGCTTTTTGGACTCCTTGTCGGAGGGCTTATCCACATCCCTAGCGTTCCTGGAACACCGGAAAACGCTATCAGTGACTAACCCCTCTGCAGAAGGGTGCTTCGCAAAAACGGACAAAGAGCCGGTAGAGACCGCATACTTCCTGGCCATCCTGGCCGAAGGCGCAGGACAGGAAGCCGGACGCTGCCAAAGCTCCAAAGCTGGGCCAACAATGGCTTCAGCCACTGGAAAGGCCTCCGTGGGCGAATCCCCTCGGTCCAGTATCTCCGTCAGGGGACACTTGGCCCGCTTGGATACGGGCTCAAGCTGCATCCCAGTGGACTCATAAAAGTCGATGGGCTCTTGTCCATCGACTGCCCCCTGGAGGACTCCAGGTCAAGGGGCCTGGAAAACAGGGAGGAGTCATCGTCGGACTCAGAGGAGTCCGTGAAGAGCTGCCTGAGCCACCCTCCACCTGCCGAGGACGGTCAGGAGTGAGGGTGACCGACAACCTGTGGGGCAGACCCTGACCCGACCGAGAGTCCTTGATCGGCGCCCCCGATTTCGGTTGTGGAGGCGGAGGTTCCACCACAATCGGGAGGGCAGCTGGTTTCGGTCGAACAACCGGCCCAGGCTTGGGCACCTTGACTACAGCGAGGGGTTGTTTTGGCCGTTCTGGTGACAGCCACTTGATGGCCGGGGAAGGCAACGGCATTGGTTTGTTGCCGGACAAAAGTAACTGCTGCCACATTAAGTCCTCATAGCGTCGACGCAATTTGTGCCGAAGCCTCTCCTCTTCCGAGGAAGAAGGCGAGGACGAGCGGTGCCGCCGCTTACTTTGGTGCCAAGACCGAGACCGCTGATGTCGGCGGGATCGGCTGGACCGAGACGAGGCCCGAGACTGAGACCCTCAGTGTTTCCGAGGGCGGGTCTGGGAAGGGGCGGAGGACACCCGCTCTTCCCTCAGCTCAGGAGCCTTGACCGGGGACTCTGGCACGGAAGGCGCAGACAAGTCCTCGGTCTCCACTGGGGGAACCGGTGAAGAAAGTTGTCGCGTTCACCAGTCGACAGCCCATCCGACGGGTCGAGAAAAATCTCGACCGCGTCGAGGGGTGTCTCGGCCGGCTGACCTGACGGGGACACCTTGAAGCCAGCGGCCTTAGCCGCAACCTCAACCGAAGCAGAGTGTCAACTGTCCGGGGAAGGAGACCTCTCCTGCTCCCAAGAACGCTGACGGTGGGACTTACCTTTCGAGTCCTTCTTTTTGGACCTAGAAGAGTGTCCGATGGCCCCTCTCCTTCGTGGAAAGGGACTGGCAAAGCTCCTTAAAAGAAGCTGTGTAGGAGGATCCCAGAGAAGCGGGATAAATGCCGCGACCGAGGAAGATAAAGATGCAGCCTGGGCGCCTCCTCCTCCTCCTCAGGGGCGATCATCTGCTCAAGGTTGCTCAGCTGAGCCAGCCACATGGACACCGCCCAATGGGCCTCCTTGGACTTCACCAGCGGGTAGCGCTTCTCGGGGCACCCAACCTGTAACCGGGCAGCTGGGTCTTCCAGGACGTTGGCTGAAAACGAACAGTATAACTTGCAGGCCTGCGGGTCATGATCTAGGCCGAGGCAGTAGATGCACATGGAGTGCGGATCCGTCCTGGACATTTTCTGCCCACACGGGCACCGCCAAAATCCGGGAGTCGATTTGTCCATTGCAGCCGCGAGGGAGTAATTAGACCGAAGTCTTGAAAACTTTAGAATTAGTTTCGAGCGAACCGAAGAATTAGGATCCAGTCTATACGCAGAGCATTAAGGAGAGAACCTGAGCTTCCAAGCGGTAAGGAACATCTGGCGTCATGGGACGGAGCCGAGAGTTTTACCACCTGGGTGGGTAGGAGGAGCCAGCTTGAAGACCTTCTGGCAAGATTTAAAGTGGCAAAGAACCTGCCAGACAGTGTGGATGAACAACATACATATCCATGTCCCTAGAACATAGACTTTGATGGCAGAGAAGGACTGCTTTGCCCACCAAGTCTGCCTGTTTCCCTACCTATTGGATAAGCTGCAGATCCTGGTTAACCAACAGCCTACTTCTTCCTGCCCCCCACCAGAATTGCCTCATGTCTGTCCCATGCATTCTTGAATTCCCCCACTGTTTTTGACCCCATGACCTCCTCAAGAAGGTCGTTCCATGCGTCCACCACCCTCTCTGTGAAAAAATACTGCCTTACATTGCCCCTGAGCCACCTCCTCTATATCTTCAAATTGTGTCCCCTTGTTCTTGCACATCTCTTTTTCTGAAAGATGCTACCCTCTTAGACTTTGATTCCCCTGAGGTACTTGAAAGTTTCTACCATGACCCCCCTCTCCCTCCTTTCCTCAAGTTTATATGTACTAAGCTCCAAGGAGGGGGGAGATGGGGTTTCTGCAGGCTGCTTGATGAGCTCCAAGGTGTGACCCTTTTCTATGATCTGCAGAATCCATGCATCCATTTATGGGTCTCCACTGATTCAGATGGAGGGAGAACCAACCTACAACCATCGCCTCCTGGTCCAGGACCAGTGGAGGGGGTCCAGCAAGGAGTCAAGCAGAGGTGGAGCCAGCCACAGGGGCTGGTCCCTCTCACTTCTGTTGTGCTTGGCAGCCTCTCAGCACTGGAGGGGCGGGCAGCAAAACCCTGGCCTCTCGCTTTCCTTGAAACAGGGAGCTGTCCCAGGCCTATTGTTCTTTTTACGAAAAGGAGGCCATCCTCTACCCTTTGGTTGGGTATGATAGAGGGAGTGGGCAGACTTTAGGGCCCTATGCAAGGGTTGCAGATCATTTATGATGTCTTGGATAGCAGAGCTAAACAGCTTGGTGCCACTGAAGGGGCATTAAGCACTTTTTGTTGCACATCAGCTGCAAACCCAGATACCCTGAGCCAGAATTGTATTCAGATGCATATGCCCGTGGCAGCTGCCCTGGCAACTGTGTCAGCCATGTCATACAAGGCTCTGAGCTCTGAGGAGGTGTTTGCTAACATCCTCTGCCGCTTGGAGGCACTGTAGCAGCTCCTGCCTTTTTTTTATTTTTTTTATTTATATTCATTAAGTATTTTTATACAGATATACATCATTTATACGTCATACAGTACATAATATGATCACAGAATACCATTATTTGTTCAGTTTACACAACCACAGTCGGAGTCCCAAAAAGGTTCAGATTCTTTCTCACAGAACACCAGATCTTAAATTCTCCGGAAAGTGCTACAAGACATATTCAAGGAACAAAAGATGAGTCAATCACAGAGTAGTACAGAACCCAACCCTGCCATTTATTTCTACATCCTTGCATGCGGTCTTGAAACACTGCTGTAAGGCTCTTCATCTGGTAAATTTCCAGCATTATGGATCTCCAGTCCTGAACAGAAGGAACCCTCTGGGACATCCATCTTCTGGTGATAGTCTTCTTGGTTGCTATAAGAAATACTGGCAACAATGTTTTGATCCATTGAGGTGAGTGGTAAGGGTATACAGAAAGCAATATAATTTCCCCCGTCAATTCCACTGGTTCTCCTAAACAACTGGATAATTCCAGCTGAAGGCCACACCAAAAAGGCATTAACAGGGGACAATGCCATAGAATGTGGCCAAAATCTGCCAATCTACATCCGCATTGTCTCCAACAATGACCATATGTGGTGGGAGAAATTTAATTAAAATAGCCAGTGCTCAAAATAATCTTGTTCAGATTTTCCAGGAAAACTACCACCAAAAAGAGGAGGAAGTCACTTTAACGGCTGGCAAGGTCGTAGCTATCCACTCGGTAAACTGGACCTCCGAGGCCAGGTCCACATTCCACTTCTCTAATACTGACTGTGTCGAATCTCCCAGTAGATCTCTTAATGCCTTACAGATGTTCCCTATTAGGTGACCGCCTTGGTGCTTTTTTTTTTTTCTATATGTATTTTATCCCTCCTTCAGGGAGCTGGCAGGCGGCTCCCGCCCCTCTCTTAGAGGGGATTCATCTCTCCTGCTCGACATCCCCACACCAGTACCACCCGGCGAATCCCCACGGGTTGCACCCCGACAGGGCCAGTGGCAAGTGAGCATCAACCACCCACCCCCCATCCCCCGAAGCCAACATCTAGATCTCCGGGGGGCTGGTGCAGACGCAGCCGGCCATCATGGAGCCTGCCAACTCTGTTCTTTTCCTCCGGTTTTCTCCCCGGACCCACACAAAGTGAGGCATCTGTTGAAATGAACAGTTTTAAAGACAGCAGTCCTGTTCATAGCGGAATGAAAACCCTGTTACCCTTAGGTTTTAAACTGTAGTTACAGTTACAACTTGTATTTGTACTTACAAAGTAAATAAATAAAATATTCCTGGAACAAAGGCATGTTTTAGGACATAATGAGTTAAAAAGTGTTTTCATGATGGTACAGGGTTATAGTAATTAGATAAACAAATACCTGATCTTACTTCGAGAGGACTCTTGCAGTAGGTAATTACGTATAGGTCTCAAGCCGGTAGGTGTCAGGACCCCACAGAAAAATTTCTAGCTAGCAGTCTGGGGGGGGGGGCACCCACATGTCAGGTGATTGGCGGCAGGTGACATCAGTATAAAGGAGGTCCCACGCTCAGTCTTTCAGTTATTTCCTGCCGTCACGTATTGTAAACCCAATTTTTCTTGTTTTTGACATTTTCCTGCTTAAATGTTGTGTATGTCGTCACACACCACATCCCGATTCACATAAAACAACAGGTGTGACCATGTGCCCAGCTCCTACATAAGGACCGTCTTTTCCAGTGCCTTTTCTGCCCCTGAGCCCAGATCACCCGTGGAGGAGTGTCAGCACTGCCAGCAATTTAGCGCTGCCACCCATAAATGGAGGCAGCAGTCTCTGGAGGCCCATATTTTAAAAAAGAAGATGGCCTCCATGGAGAAGGAGCTGAAGAAGCTAAGGCAAGCCTCCACTTCACCGGAGGGACATCGCAAGAAGAAGGAGAAGCACCCGGGACTCCACTTCCACGGCTACTGCAACTCTGGCTGGAGTTGCCGTATTACAGGTAACATTCTCCCTGGGGGACCGACCCTCGACAGCCATCTTGGCAGCATCCAAGGCATCGTCGTCCCTCCCGTTGGGCTCGCCCTCGGGAGCCTCCAGGGAAAAAGGAGGCGACCGCTTCCGGGAAGGCTGCTGTCTCGCAGCCCTCTGGGTCGAGTGGGTCCAGTAAGTCGGATGCCAGTGCCATCGACATCCGCCCGGACAGGGCCGATAAGTCACCAGCCCCTTTGGGGGCACGCACGGCCCCCAAGCCGCCCGTGTCTTGCCTCAGAAATCCAGACCCTGTTTTTTGCTATTGGAATGCTTCTCCGCAGTGGACACATCCTCCTGTATACTCTCCCTCTCTTCCCTTAGTTCAGAGACTGCTACTAGAGTTGTAGGCAAATGGGCAGAATGATTCCTCTTGGAAAAAGAAGTTGGTAGGCTCTGGTTCTTCCAGACCGCCACTAGAGGCTTCTAAGTCGTGCTTTGGCCTTCCCTGAGGAAGGCTTAAGTGACTTAAGTGGAAACAAAACCTTTCTCCATTGATGAGCTAACCCCACCTGGACTTCCGATTGCTCACCAAGTAAGGGGTTCAAGTGCCTCTTGGACCTGTTGTTCACAGGCCAGCCATACTTGGTAGTGTGGATATCCCTCTGCGCTTTCTCTGTCTACCTTGAACCAGTAGACTTTACCTCCGGCTCTTTCAGTTAGTAAAACTTTTTGCCTGGACTTCTGGTGATGACACTGAAGCAATGGCGGTCTGACCTGGGAGCTGTCTAAACCCTCGGCACAGAAGGAGCCTGTATAGCAATAAATACAAGAAATTTTCAAGAAATACGAGTTCGTCGGCCTGCTCAGGTTTTGCCTCGGTTCTATTTGTCCTGCTTGATGTCGCTTCTGGCCGGTAAGCTCTTTCCTTTTCTTTAAAGTGGCGTAGAGTACTGTTTTGTATTTATTTACGAACGGTCATGTCTCATCTAGGGGGCAAAAACATTGAAAGCATGGCGGTCTCCAATGCTTGGTGTCCCTGCAACCACCTCTATTCCGTGACGGACCAGCATGACTGCTGCCTTTCCTGTTTCAGCCTGGGCCACATGGACAACTGCAACACTTGTTTTTCTGTGGCCCGCCAAGTTGCCGAAAACCGCGCGTTTAAAGTCAGATGTGCTCCGCCAACTTTCGGGGGATAAGTGCACAGTCGGCTGGCCAAGGCACAGATTTTCAGCCCTTCCTCCGGGTTCCCTCCCAATCCTATATGGCCCGTGGAGGTGTGAGCCCCTGCCTCTGTTAGCCTTGCCGCGGCTGGGTTCTTCCGCGGTACGGTAGGCCCAGTCTGTCCCTCTCGGGGGACAGTTGTGAGGCACCGCTTTGGCAGTCGCCTCTTCAGAGGTGAAGGCTCCCTTGTTGTCATGTTTTGGGCCCTTCAGGTCTGGACTGGCGCCCCTGTTGGTTCTGGTGCCGTTCGCAGCACCACGGACTTAGAGAGCGGTGCCGCGGTTGGCGACGGGCCATGTCTCAGTGCTGCTGTTGCTTCTGGTGTCGTTCGCGGCGTTGGGACTCTCAGCTGCTCCGGGAATGGTGCATTGGTGGTTTCTGGGCCTGTTTCTGGTTCTGGCGCTGTGCGCAGCACCGGGACTGGAGCCGGCACCGGGGATGGGGGCAGTGCCACGGTTGGTGCCGACCTTGCCTTCAGCGCTGCTTCTGGCGCCAGAGTGTCATGCGGCACGTTCAGAGCCGTGCCCACTCCAGTGCTGCTCACGAGTGCGGGGTGTTACATAGAAACATAGACTTTGATGGCAGATTAGGACCGCTAGGCCCATCTAGTCTGCCCATTTCCCTACCTACAGGATAGGCCGCAGATCCTAGTTAACCAACAGCCTATTTCTTCCTACCCCCCACAAGAATTGCCTTATGTCTGTCCCATGCATTCTTGAAATCTCCCACAGTTTTAGACCCCACAACCTCCTCAGGAAGGCTGTTCCATGCATCCACTACCCTCTCTGTGAAATACTACTTCCTCACATTACCCTGAACCGCCCTCCTTCTATCTTTAAATTGTGTCCCTTGTTCTTGTAAGTCTCTTTTCTGAAAGATGCTACCCTCTTGGACTTTGTTGATTCCACTGAGGTACTTAAAGTTTCTATCATGTCCCCTCTCCTTCTTTCCTCAAGGGTATACATATTAAGCTCCTTTAGTCTCTCCTCATATGGCTTCTCTTGCAGACCCTGCACCATTTTAGTTGCCCTCCTCTGGACTACCTCTATCCTGTCTATGTCCTTGCGGAGATGAGGTCTCCAGAACTGGACACAGTACTCCAGATGGGGTCTCACCAACTGTCTGTACAGAGGGATAACAACTTCCTGTTTTCTGCTGCTGATGCCTCTCCCTATACATCCCAGTATACCCCCAGCCCTCCCTACTGCCTTCTCACATTGATTGCTAACCTTAAGGTCATCTGATATGATTACCCCCAGGTCCTTTTCCTTTTTTGTTGTTACTACCTCCCCACCCATTGTGTATTCTTCCCCTGGGTTCTTGTTTCCCAGGTGCATTATTTGCACTTCTTTGCATTGAATCCTAGCTGCCATACTTCTGACCATTCCTCCAACCTTGCCAAGTCCCTTTCATCCTTTCCACGCCTCCTTGTGTATCAACCCTGTTGCAGATCTTTGTGTCATCTGCAAAAGGCATACTTTCCTTCAGTCCCTCTGCAATGTCACTGATGAAGACATTAAAAGGACTGGACCAATATTGAACCCTGCGGTACCCACTAGTAACCCCTCTTTCTTCAGAGTGGACTCCATTTACAATTACCTTCTGTGTCCTGTTGTGCAGCCAATGTTTTACCCAGGCTACCACCTGGGACCCTCCCAGGCTGGTTAATTTGACTATTAATCTTTGTGGGACTGTGTCAAATGCCTTGCTAAAGTCTAAGTAGGCCATGTCCACACCCCTCCCTGGTCTACTACTTTGGTCACCCAGTCAAAGAAATCTATTAGATTAGTCTGACATGACCTTCCCGCTGTGAACCCATGCTGCCTTGGGTCCTGTGCTCCACTGGCCTCTAGGTACTCAACTATTCTTCCTTCAGAAGTGACTCCATCACTTTCCCTACCACAGAGGTCAGACTGACAGGTCTGTAGTTTTCTGCCTCTGTCTTGGTCCCACTTTGTGAAGGAGAATCACATCTGCCTTCCTCCAGTCCTCGGTACCACACCATCCTCCCATGATTTATTAAAAGAGTAGCCAGTGGTTTCACTAGTTCCTCCTTAATTATTTTAGAATTCTGGGGTGATATTCCATCAGGACCCATTGCTTTGTCCACCTTCAGTTTTAGGAGTTCTTGCAGAACCCTTTCTTCTGTGAAAGGACTGGGATCGACCCCCTATCAAGTGCTTCTGTTAATTGGATTAGGCACTTCCCTCCTCTTTGTGAATACTGAGCAGAAATATTAGTTCAGTATCCTGCTTTTCACTGTCCCCCTCTGCCCACCCACCGTTCATTCTATTCAGCCTCACTATCCCTCCCTTTGTCTTTCTCACTAGCTGATGTACCTATAAAAGTTTTATCCCTTCTTAACTGAGTTGGCGATCTTTTCCTCAGTTTGAGCCTTTGCTATTCTTCCTCCTGCTTCCTTCTGCCTTAACTGGTACAGCTCTCTGTCCTGCTCCTTCTGTGTTTCCTTATACTTCCGGAATGCCATCTTTTCTTCCTGACTTTCACAGCCACCTCTTTTGAGAACCATAGTGGCTTTTCTTTCGTTTTGATTTGTTTACTTGCTTCACACAAAGGCTTGTTGCCTCTGTGATGGCAGTTTGATGATTCCCATTGTTGCTCCACACCTCCTTCTAGCCTGTTTGCTAGTGCTTTTCTGAGGCACTCTCCCATCTTGCCAAAGTCAGCCTCCTAAAGTCCAGTACCCTCACTTTTGTATGGCTTGACTCTGTAGCTGAGTTTAATGTGAACCACACTGTTTGATGGTCACTTGTCCCCAGATGGCAACCCACTTCTAGATCAGAGATCCTCTCACTGCACCCGTTTGAGAGTACGAGGTCTAAGATTGCTCCCTCACGAGTGGGTTCTGAAACTAGCTGTCTAATGCCTGCCACCTGTAGAGCATCAAGAATGGCCCTGCTCTTGGATGTGGCTGCAGCAAATGTGCTCCAGTTAACATCTGGCATATTCAGGTCTCCCATCAACAGTATCTCCCCTTTCTCTGCCTTTCTAAGAATGCCTTCTATCATATCCTTGTCCATTCCCTCCCGACATGGGGGTCTGTACACAACCCTGCTTGCGGA
Organism: Neoceratodus forsteri; assembly: GCA_016271365.2. NCBI lineage: Eukaryota > Metazoa > Chordata > Ceratodontiformes > Ceratodontidae > Neoceratodus > Neoceratodus forsteri. The sequence continues at coordinate 1,519,947,040 of CM028131.1, forward strand.
TTGTGGTGCCCTTTCCAGTCTCCAAGGTAACCCACAGTGCCTCCTCTCCTCCCTGTTTACTCTTTTGTTCAGTTGCTTTTATCCCTTCCTTTACATGAGGCTACTCCTCCCCTCTTCTCCCCTGCCTGTCTCTCCTGTAGGTTATGTACCCTGGTATGTTAACATCCCAGTCATGGTACTCTGTGTACCATGTTTCTGTGACTGCTACCATATCCAGGCATCCCTCTTCCATCAAGGCCACCAGCTCAGGGAGCTTGTTGCCCAAACTATGGGCACTGGTACTCATTACCCTCCACTTCCTGATGGCCTTACTCCCTTTTGCCCCATCCCTGTCCTTCTTGCCTTTGTCAGTTTCTCCATTTACCCCTGCCCTTCTCCCTATCGACACCTCTATGTTGGTGTTTGCCGTACTTACTACCCGTGATTATTTGGGGGCTGGAGTTCCCTGCTCCTTTCCAGTGCCTCCCCTTGGCTGGTTAAAAGCTTGCCAATGACATTTAAACCTATCACCTAGGATCCTGGTTCCCCTCCCGGACAGATGCAGCCCATCATGCCAATATAGGCTTACATCACTCCAGGTGGACCCCCAGTCCCCAATGAAGCCAAATCCCTGAGCTCCACACCAGTTTTTCAACCACTGATTGAATCTCATGGTGCGGAACACCCTAGCCTCTCCTATGCCATAGATGGGCAGCACCTCCCAAAAGTGTTAGCGTCAGGTGCGGGGCCATGCTTCGCTTTGGTGTCGCTTGCAGTGCCAGTGGGGAGCACAGCACCGTGCACAGGGCTGCGCCTGACTCTGGCACAGGGGGTGGCTGTTGGCGTCAGGTGCGGGCCATGCTGAGCACGGCGCCAGGCTGGAAGGTGCTCCAACTCGTGGTCCAGGAACTGGGGGGAATCGGAATTGTCTGGCATCAGACCTCGGAGTCTGCCTTCTCAGAGGCAGACTCTGGGTCTGATCCAGATTGGCTTCCAGGTTCTTCAGAATCCTTGGATCCCTCCGTTTCCAGCACCTTGGCCCCCACTCAGCCTCCCTCTGGGGGTTAGTCATCACTGGTAGGTCCTACGGTCGGTGGTACTGACCAGCCAGTGGTGGTCCCCCGTGGTCACTGCCGTGCAACCTGGGGCCACTGGCACTTCTGCTCCCCCAGTTGGGGCACCCCCTTTCCTGGAGTGTTTGGAAAGTCCAAGTTTGGGACAGCCCGGGGCATGCCAGGAAGGGGAGGGTAAGCCTCCCTGGGTGGACTCCTCGGATACCACCCAGAGTTGCCAGCTGCCTAGGCTGGTGGCTATGAGGATGAGGCCCTTCTCTGATTCTGAATGGTTGAGGGGTAGGGATGTGGTGCAGCGCGCCCTCACTGGAGCCTGGCCAGGTTCTGAGAGGAGTCGCAGCGCAGACCCTCGCTCTTCCCTGGACAAGTCCTCGAGAGGGACATTAACTTCTGAGGTCAGTGGCCATCCTTCTCGCAGTCCCGGTTACCTCACGGGGGGATTTCTTCCTTTGGGCACAGCTCTGACCATTCCGATCCGGTTGAACGGCTGTTAGCTGCTGGGACTTTGTATCTCCCTTATTGCGAAGGGTTTCCTGTTGGCTCCCCTGCCCTGACAGAGATCATTCTCCTGTTGCTAGGATCTTGTCCTCCGAGCCTCTGTCTCCATCCCTGGATATCCCAGGTATTCCCTGTCCTAGGGGACCTCTCACCTATTGTAAGATGTATAAACGATAACCACAAATAGTGTCCCTCAGATAGGCCAGAGTGACACTATTTGTGATTGTGGTTTGTACTTCTATATGGGGCTGGCTGCCCTTCAGTGAGCACCATCCTGTGTGGCTGGATCGAGGCATACTTTTGAATTTTTTGTATTGTAAGATGCCCTCAGGATGTGATTACCTATATCCGAGACTCATTTCATGATGGCCATAAGCTCTTCCCATCTGGGGGAGTCTGGCATGGCTTGAATAATCTCCAGTGCCTTTTCCCACATGGCGTTTTGGTACTGTACCATGTGGGCAATGAAGTTTTGCGACTGGATGGCACATGTAGAGGAGGAAAAAACTTTCCTAGCCAGATAATCGAACTGCTTGGAATCTTTTTCTGGGGGTTGTGTACTGAGGCGCTGAGGCTGTTTAGACCTATTGTGGGTGGCACTCAGCGCCACAGAACTGGCCTCAGGCTGCTCCCCATAAAAGAGGTCATCCCGGGGAACAGTGTACAAGTGGTCTGACTTTTTGGATACAGTTGGAGCCAAGAAAGGACACTTCCAAGCAAGCTTGCTGGCATCCTTGTAGGAACTGATCACTGTAAGGACTACCACGGGTAGGGCGTCCTTCTTTTGAAGAAAAGCAGGCAACCTTCTTCATTCTGGGTCGAGGTCTTTCGTGTCCCATCCATTCAGTTATTGGATGTGATGCATCACATCCATGAACAAAGGGTCATCAGGCAGGGGAGCATGGGGTGTCCTTCCTGACGATTGGTTCTGACAGAAGGTCCGAATCCCCCAGGCTAGGGGGGAAGGAATCATCATCCGAGTCTGGAGAGGGGGAAGATGACCTGTGTGGTCATTCCCTAGGAGGAGTAAGCTCCTTGTCTGGCGTCGGCCCCTTAGGAGACGGGACAGTAGGACAACCCAAGGGTTCAGCTGGAGGAGGTCCTGGGGGCCCGGCTTAGAAGGGGTCACGGGGGCTTCTTTGTCTCTAAAGTAGGCCCACCATGCCACAAACAGTTTGTTGAGGCTGTGTGTGTGTGGGGTGTGGGGTGTCTTGTATTTGGCATCAGGAGAGCTGACTTGGATGGCCCCAGTATCAGGTCGTCTGGATGGGGTAACCCCGAGGTCGGAGTGGTCCGGTCTAGGCACTCTAGCATCAGTACCAAGGGAGAGTCCTCAGGTGCTGGAAGTGGAGGGTCTGACGTCCGGCCATCAGTGTCGGCCCACTTGGGGGCCGTAGTCAACTGGCATCTGTGGGGGTGCCAGGATCATTCGAGGGGGTGTGGGCGAGAATAGCGCTGATGCAGAACCAGCCAGTGGATTCCTAGGCGGAGTCACCTGTGGAGGAGGGGTGGCTCCTGAGTGGGACGTACATTCGCTGCTTCTGGAGGAAGAGGGCAACCGTCACGGGTGCCGCTTGATAGCATCGGCCCCTGATGTCAGGGTGGACACCCTGGCCAGGAGGAGCGACAGACAGCAGCCTGCCGCCTTGGAAGGTCACCGGCCAGGCCACCAGGCTTAGAACCCCCAGGGGTGATAAGCTTAAGCTTGAGTGGTGGAGAGATGTGAGAAGACTTCCTATACCCCGAAGGGCCTTCTCCCGTAATGGAGAAAAGGGAGGGAGGCTTAGTGACCGGGAGCCCGGAGGCCTGCCCAGAGGATGAGGAGGTCACCAACTTCGTTAGGGACCGAAAGTGATCTTCTGCCTGGGACTTCTCCTTATGTTTCTCTCAATGTTTGTGTTTTTCGCTCGATTTCTTCTCTTTATGAGAAGAAGAGGATGAGGGAGAAGAAGAAGAGCTTTTGCAATGAAGTTTCTTTTCCATAGCAGATATCTGTTTTTTTCAGCAGAAAAGCCTCAAGGGTCTTCTGGTGCCACAGCCGCGTGCACTGATTGAAATTGCGGCAGTGCTGACAGGCCTGGTCTGGGTCTAAGCAAAAATGGCAGGCCAAATGGCAGTCTTTATGTGGGATCTGCTTGCCGCACACGCACTTGGAAAGGCGCCTCTCGACAGAAGTTGGAGAAGAAGACATGTACCTTTGGAAAAAATTCAGAAAAGGCAAAAAGACGTTGAAAAAGGTGGTTGGATGGCAGTCAACTAGTTGAAAGCATCCGAGGAGGTCCGACTTGCGCAGCTGACAGCGGGAAAAGAACTGGGGATGGGCTGGGTGACCGCCCCTTTTATACCATACAGGACATTGGGGGTGGTCCCCCGCTCGGTACTGCTAGCTAGAAAGTTTCTATGGGGTCCTGGCACTTGCCGGCTTCAGTCCTAAAGGTGTTACCTGCTGCAAGAGTGAATCTCGAAGTAAGATCTTCCATTTCTTGAGGAAGAGAAAAAAAGGAAACTTACATACCTACCATAATTATTAATCTTCCAGAATATCTTTACCATTGATTAACACTTATGGGTCTGGGACCAGAGACATCAGGACCCCTCTCCCCACCGGGAAGAAAAATTTTGTTTGGAGGGAGCCGGCGTCAGCCACTGAGCACAGCGCCTGCACACACCCACGTTGTGTCACATGCCAGTCAATGACCAGTGCCAGCTCCCTCAGTTACGTCAGTTCTGTTCATCAGGAGAGAAAGTTGGGAAAAAGAGAGGGAGAGAAAGGGCTAGGAAGTGTCCCAGCCCAAATGGATAGGGAAAGTACAGTTACATAAGAACTTACCGTAACAGTAGACCTTTGAGAGGCGCTCTTGCAGTAGGCTATTACACTAAGGACTATGCCACAGGCACTAGGACCCACCAGAAAACTGCTCAGCCAGCAGTACCCAGTAGGGACTGCCCCCTTCCCCGACGTCGGCTCCACCCCATCAGCCCTGGTATAAAAGCGGGCGGACCAAGCTCCACCTCAGTTCCCCCACCAAGACCCGCGAACAAGCCCTGACAAGAGAAGGAGGCGAAGCCTGAAAATGACGATCTGCACACCTCATTTGGGGGATGGAGAGCGGGAAAGCAACGCCTGCTGCAAGAGCTCCTCTCGAAGATCAACTGTTATGGTAAGTTCTTACATAACTGTACTATCTTACTTTGAGTGGGAGCTCTTGCAGCAGGCTATGACAATGAGGATTGAATCCCAAGCAGTCCCTCGCCAAGCAGGTATCCGATCCCGGGAGGTGGAAGAGAAGAGAAGAGGCTGGACACAGCAATTCAAGACAAGAGTCCCTGAAGGACTGCTAGGCCGAAGCCGGCACGGCGTCTGGATGCAATGTCCAACCTATAGTGCTTTACGAAAGTATGCACTGAATTCCAGGTAGCAGCCGCGCATATGTCCCTAACAGAGACATTCCGAAGAGCAATGAAAGAAGCAGACACTCCTCTGGTGGAGTGACATCTAACCGGGCCCGGAAGAGGTTTACTGTACTTCTCATAACAGAAAGTAACACAGTGGACAATCCACTTGGAAATGGTCTGCTTGGACACCGGTTTATCCAAGTGTTGTGGCACAAATGCCACAAACAGTTGCTCTGATTTACAGTGATGAGCTGTTCATGTAAGGTAATACCTCAGCGTCCTGTGGACGTCCAAAGTGTGAAGGAGAGCTTCTCCACTGTTAGATGGAGAAGGGAAAAAAACTGCAAGGTCAACTGACTGGTTGAGGGTCAACTCCGAGACCACTTTAGGAAGAAACTTAGGATTCGTTCTTAGGGAAACCCTTTCCCTATGAAAAATTAAATAAGGCTCTTTACACATCACAGCCTGAAGCTCAGAAACTCTTCAAGCTGATGTAATGGCAACCAAAAAGCAAACCTTCCAGGAAAGATAACGAAGCTCAGTCTGCTGCAGGTTCAAACAGGAGAAGAATAAGCTTCTCCAACAGAAATAGGAGGTCCCAGGGAAGGATAGGATCCCGAATGGGTGGTCTCATGTAAAATCCTCCGTAAAAAGGTGCGGGCCACATTCAATTGGGCTAAGGTTCTATCTCCCAAAAGGGTGTGATAAGCAGAGATGGCCCACACGTGCACCTTTATGGAGGAGTAGCTCAAGCCTTGTTGGCATAAGGAGAGGAGATACTCCAATGCAGAGTTCACCGGACAGGTAATGGGATCCAGATGGTGAGACAACGCCCATAAGCAGAACCGCTTCCACTTCGTAGCATAAGTGAAGCGAGTAGAGGGCTTCCTCGCTGAAATGAGTACGTCCACCACCTCTGGAGATACCCCATACCTGGACTTTGCTACTTCCAAGGGAGCCAAGCATGCAAGTGCAAAGACTGGCGATCGGGATGGACCAGCGAGCCCTGATCCTGGGACAGCAACTGCGAGCAAATTGGCAGCGGGACTGGAGGTTCCTTGGACAACCGCTGAAGTAGTGGGAACCAAATCTGCCGAGGCCACAGCGGGGCGATTAGAATCATCCAAGCCCCCGCGGCCTGTAACTTCAAAAGAACTCTCTGGACAAGAGGAAAGGGAGGGAAGGCGTAAAGAACCCTCCCTGCCCAACAAAGGGACAACGCATCTGGCCAGAAAACACCAGGCGCGGGCTCTCGCGAGCAGAAAACTGTCAGTTTGGCATTGCGTGGTGACACAAAGAGGTCCAGCTCTGGACGACCCATGTGTTGAACAGCTGATCCGCTACTGATTGCAGTAGCTCCCACTCATGCGCTTGGACATGGACTGAGACCTGATTAGGCTGTCTGCCAAGTCATTTAAGATGCCTGGAACGTGCACTGTGGACAGAGAGATAAGCCGCTCCAGTGCTCAGTACCAGACTCTCATCGCCGCCCTGCACAGGGGTTAAGAGTGAGCGCCCCCTTGCTTGTTGATATAGAAGATGACCGCCATGTTGTCCATCTGAACAAGAAGAGAGCCTGGCATGAGGTCTTCCTGAAAGGCATGTAGCGTATTGAGGACCGCTCGCATCTCCAGGACATTGATGTGGAGTTCGCGCTCCATGGGGGTCCAAGTGCCTTGTGTCTGGCAGGCCCCCAGGTGCGCCCCCCCATCCCAAATCTGAGGCATCTGTTTTCAGAGTCTGATTCGGGGGCTCCGGATGGAAAGGGACCCCTTTTTCCAAATTGAGTGAGTCCAACCACCAAAGAAGAGTCCTCTTTACTGGCTCCAAGACTCTGACCATGTAGTCTAGGTCGTCTGAGCACTAATCCCACTGCACTCTGAGCATCCATTGTGGGATTCTCATGCAGAGGTGGGCCAGAGGAGTGACTGGAATGGCCGCTGCCATGTGCCGCAGAAGCCTGAGGAAGGTCCTTGCCCGGACCTGAGGGGTTACTAGGACTGACTCAGCAATCTCCCGCAAACAATCGCCCATCTCTGGGGGTAGAAAGGCCATACCTGGACCGAATCCAGGACCGCTCCTACAAAAGACGAGTCTTTGGCTGGGTTCTGGGGAAGACTTTGGAAGATTCAGGGTAATCCCCAGGTCTCGGAGCAGAGTACAGGTGTTTCCTAGAGCTTGAAGAAGACGCAACCTTGACTGGGCCGCAAGCAGCCAATCGTCCAGGTAAGGGAAGACCATAATGTCCCTGGCGCCTTAAGAGTCGCAGCCACTACTGTCAAGCATTTTGTGAAGACTCAAGTAGCGGAGGAGAGGCCAAACGGAAGAACCTGAAACTGATCATTCTCCCCCTGGAAGTGAAAACTCAGGTACTTCCTGTGATGGGGAAAGACCCCGATGTACATGTACGTATCTTGCATGTCCAGGGAAAAGAGCCAGTCCCCCTGGTGCAGCAGAGGAAGCAGTCCTGGAAGAGTCACCATCCAGAACCTTCTGTACTTTATATAACAGTTTAAAGAGCTGAGGTCCAAAATGGGACAAAGGTCTTGTGTCTTTTTTGGGACCAGGAAGAAGTGGGAATAATACCCTTTCCCCTGTTGCTGCAGGGGGACTGTTTCTATTGCCCTTTTGCACAAGAGGGCCTGTATCTCTCCTTCTCTGAGTGGAATGTCAGAAGGAGGTTATCTGGAGGACCTTGGTGGGGTGTCTGGAGGAATCTTTGTGAACTCTAGAGTATGTCCTCTCCTTAAGATATCGAGGACCCACTGGTCCGCAGTTATAGAGCTCCATCCCTTTAGACAAGGGAAGGACCCCTACGCCTCCCCTGGAACCTCCACCGAAGGGGTGGGTCTGGAGGGAGTCACTGGGCGGAGCCGGGAGTGAGCACAGAGGCCTGGGAGGACTTGGGGCCACAGGAAGGAGCACCTCCAGGCTGCTGGTTGCCAGCTCTCCTTCGAAAGCCACCTCTCTGGCCCTGTTTGTTGCCACGGGCTTGGGCACCTGAGGGCTTATGAAATGTCCGTTTCCTAGGTCTCCTCTGTACATCTGATGGACAGACCAGATGGATTTCCCTGACTCCTGGAAACGAGACATGAGTAACTCTGTTTCCTGCCCAAACAAAACAGACCCTGGAATGGTAAGTCCTGGATCCCAGACTGCAGGTCTTGGTGAAAGCCAGAGACCCTCAATCAAGCACGGCGCCGGAGACAGACCCCTGCCGCTCTGGCCGCCGTATCTGCAGTGTCGAACGAGGCATGCAAAACATGTGTGCCTATGTCCAAGCCCGATTTCAGGACATCCAGAATCTCCATCTTCTTCTCGGAGTCTGGCAAAGCATTCACTAGCTCCTGTCCCCGCTCTCAGAGCGCATTCTCGTACTGAACCATATGCGTCAGGAAATTTAGGGACGTAATGGAACAGGTCGAGGCAGAATACACCTTCTTGCCCACCTGGTCCAAGTACCGAGACTCAGGGTCAGGAGGCTGTGAGCTAAGGTGCTTAGGCTGCTTAGATTTATCATGAGCAGCTGTAATCATGGAGGAGTCCGCCTGAGGGTGCTCGGCCAGAAAAGGTTCATCCCTTGGGGCCCTGTACAGCCTATCCAATTTTTTCGGAACCACCGGGATGGAAGCTGGCTGCTTCCAGGTGATCCGAGGGAGATCCTGGAAGGTGCCCATCAAAGGAGGCACAAGTGGTTTGGGCTCCTTCTGCCTCAGGTACTTGGCCGGCCGACGGCGTTCCGGATCCAGGTCCTCTGTATCCCATTCATTGGAGGCCTGGATGTGCCTCATGACGTCCAAGAAAGTTGGATAATCAGGAGGCGAACAAAGCTGGTCCTTCTCTCCTGGGGAACCCCCGATTCCCGAGATGGAAGAGGAAGAGGTAGACTGGCTATTGGGTGTCAAGTATCCGGACCTGTCCCTATGACTAGCCCCACTCAAACGTTGGTGACTCACGACCGACGGCGGTCCAAAGACCGGCGTCGGTCATGGGACCGACGACTGAGCAGAGACTGACGTCTGTCACAGGACCGACATCAGAAGCGGTCCCGCCTAGCAGAACAGGAACAGCTCCTGGTGCGAGATCTGACCCGGCGTCAGCTACCACATCTTGGTGAGCGCTGGCGTCGGTCTGCGGACAGAGATCGGGAATGAGCCTTGGAAGGTGTTGGAGGTGGCGGCCTCTTGGGGGTCTTCTGTGGCGAAGAGGCACCTCCCAGCTGTGGTTCCCCCGATGGGTCCAGTACCGGTGATGGGGCCGGCTTCGGGAGGTCCACTTCTGAACCAGACCCCACCAAAAGGAAAACAGATCCTGGAGCTCGTCCTTCGTGAATATAGAGGCCGCTTTCCCCGGAAAGGGGGTGTCTGCAGTGGGCCTAGAGGGCCCTGGGTGGGAGGACTTAGGGGATGGAGGCGCTGCACCCGCACTGGCTGCGTCCAAAATCCGTCGCCCACTTCTACAGCGTGTGGAAGCGACAGCTTAGCCACGGGGGATGCTGGAGTGTCCTTCGACTCCAAGGGCGTACTCTTATTGGGTGACACTGAGGCCTTGGAAGGCAGGGCTGAAGCTTGTGCCTCCGTGGACTTGGTGGTACCCTTAGCAGGGTCACCTTAGGCTTTGCTGACTTCTCCCCCGAAGGCCCAGCCTTAGCCTGCTTCTTGGATTTAGAATGCTCACCTGAGCCCGGGGAAGTGCAGCCTTTCTTGGGAGAGGGCTGCGAGCAGGAGCGAGACCGGGACCTGGATCGGTGCTGGGACCAACTACGGTCTTTGTCACGGGACCGCTTAGACTTATGTTTATGCTTTGCCTTCTCCCCGGAGGTGTGGAGGTCCATCTTCTTCTCCAATAGGTATGCCTTAAAAGCCTTCAGGCGGCGGATCCTGGTCCTAATAATGAAGCTCTGGCAGGAGGAACAGGCCACAGTGTCGTGGTTAGGCCCCAGGCAGAAGACACACTTCATGTGGCCGTCTTTGGCTGGAATCTGGCGGCCACAACTGCACTTATTTCGATGGGTTCCCGATGAGAAGACTGAGGATGGGGACGGCATATGTTGGTACTTTGAGAAAAAACATCGAAAGCAGTAGGAAAAAGGGCGAAAATCGAAGTTTTAGCTGGGCTGTCAAGCCAAGAACTCCTCACGTGTGCGGGCTGCGGCAGGAAAAGAACCGATGTGGAGCTGGGTCCACCCCTTTTATACCAGGGCTGATGTCGGGGGGCAGTCCCTGCTGGGTACTGCTGGCTGAGAAGTTTTCCAGTGGGTCCTAGTGCCTGCGGCATAGTCCTTATTGTAATAGCCTGCTGCAAGAGCTCCCACACGAAGTAAGATCTAAATAAACAACAGAATGAAACCTGACTACCAACTTTCAGACATGGAAACAGGTCACACTAGGTGGCACAAAGGGATAGCTGGGTAAAGAGCCAGTGCCTCACACCGCTGGCCAGACATGAGGTGCAGCATGTAGCTCTGGCAGAAGATAACAAAGGGGATGCCAAGAATTGGGACTCCCTTTTAACTGAGATAGCATAATGTGCCAGAACAGGAATGAGACACATAATCCACACTACCAGATAGAGGACTGGGTATACAAAAAAAAAAAAAAAAACAGTCTGGCATAGCCAGAAGATTTAAGAGGAAATTACCTGCTTCTCCTGCAACCACAGCGATGTACTCAATGTAAGAGCTAGCGCATTTGCCTCAATCCAGTGCACAGCACCTCCCACAGGCAGTGCAACTGGATAGTGCCCAAAGACACAGACTGCATTTAGCAAGTAATAAGGATATGCCTCAAAAGGGGATATACCCCGTGACAGACAGGAGGACAAAAAAGAAATTAAAGAAAGGTGGGAGCTACCTTCCTTTCTCCCTTTTTTTATTAATTTTTTGTTTGGTATGAGGTTCCTAAAAGGCCCCAAGTTTTAAGGTTTTTTTTTTTTTTGGGTGAGGGAAGGGATCCAACAATGAGCACCTGACCTCCTTTTTATAGTTTGTGAAAGCCACTCCAAGGGAGTGCAACAAGAGAGATGCCCTAGCACTTGTGGTGCCGGCCAGCACTCAAGGGTGAGCTGCCCAGAGGCCCAGGCCCTGCTACAGTGGAGGATGGTGGGCGAGTGTGGTAATCAATGGTAAAGATATTCCGGAAGATTAACAGTTATGGTAAAGATGGAATTTTCATATCTTCCAAAAATCAGTCTTCACCACTGATTCCCACTTTTGGGTCCAAGTACCAAGCCTTCCCTTCTGAGGGAGAAGCAGGCTCACCCTGAGGAAAACAGATGCTGTTAGACCTCTGTCTGTGGGGGAACAGCAGAGGGCAGGGGCTCACTACAGGCCTGTTGAGATCCGAGACTGGTCAGGGTCAGGCTGGGGCTCCTGTGGCACAGAAGCAGGAGGGTACCCACATAGTTCCTGTCTGACCCTGGGGGAGAAGAAATGAGCCCCCTGGAAATAAGAGTTAAGCACCTTACGCTGGGCCAAAGGTGCCAGCTGGGAGAGGAAAAGTCATGCCATCCACCTGATGCAGACTGCAGTTCCTGTTGACCTGGAGGCCACCTCATTGACAACGTATGATGCCCTTGAGTGGTGCAGAGCTACCCTCCAGGCACCAAGCAGAAAGGTCAATGGCTTGCATAACTGACTTGTTTTGGGGCATGACAGCTAAGAGTTGACTTAGTTGCAACCATAGGCGAAGACTGAAGGTGGTCAAATGTTGATGGTGTGCAGAGATGCACATGATGAGGTAATAACCTTCCTGCCAGAGCCATCTGTCTGGGTCAAATCTGCCTCTGGAGGTTGAATGTTGGGCTATAAACGTATGTACTGCAAACCACATCCAGGTTGGATGCATTGTACGAAAATCTCTTGTGGTCAGATATCTTGCAGCAGGTGGATAGATGGACTCCAGTCTTAGAAAGGTTGTAGACCCCTGGCCCAGACCGTGCATGCAGAAAATGATTTCTGAGCATTCTTCTATTCAAACAGTAGTTAGAAAATGTAGTTCATACATTCATATACAAAATAAGCAAAGCATCGTGCCGGCCCAGTGGCACTGAGGGCTGAGGCGCTGGTCACCTTACCTCGCACAACACCAGCGACCCATGTTGGGGAACGAGCACGGACCACTGGGGGTCGGCAGGGGCGGGAAAAGGTTGAGCATCCGATGGACTGTTCTCCTTCTCCGGGGGCTTCAGCTGTCACCTGGTTGCCTCTCTAGCAGAGGCTGGGGACACAGCTGTCGTGATCTGAACAAGCGAGGTCGGGGCAGGCAGCTTGAAGGGAGGCGTGCAGGCAGCGTGCGCGCTCCACTCCACATGAGCATCATTGTATGCCTCGACTCCTAGGGAAATGTAAAGGAAAAACACCAGCTGCAGCAGTGTGATGGAGCGCCTGCGAGGCTACACTCCGGTCTGCGGTCTCTGGTGGGGTGTAAGGAGCCCCGCTGGGGGTTATGCCCTCAGGCCAGATCAGTGCTGGATGGTGGATGTCGGGAGGCGAGGCTGGGGGCGCCCTCTGGATGTAGGCCGGCAGCAAAAATTAATAGCCGCAACAAAAGGAAAAAAAAAGATAAGCAAAGCATAATTGTGTACTTACAACAGAAGCAGGGTCCCTGACATCTTCAGTCATCTCCTCCATTTCACTCAAGTTGTCCAATTCCAGGTCTCTCTCCTTCTCCAGAAGCTCCTTCACTTTCTTTCTTTTACTTTTACTGCTGCCATAGACACCAATGTCTGTCCTGGGGCTCAACACCTATAAAACACAGGGAAACTAACATTCACACCAATCTAAGTGATTAACACAGGGTACCAGGACTAAAAGACCATAGTTTTATTCAACAGACTGCAAAGAGGTTGCTTCAGTGCTGAAAAGACAATTTTTCTTACGTGTAACTGTACTTCTATAATTGGTATTTCTTCCAATTTCACACAGTAGCAGTGAACAGAGTAATGAGAAGTTCCCAGAAAGTTACTAACAGGAACCTTGAGTCCCCCACTTCATCCTAAGCAACAACGTCTCCATGTTTAAATCATTTAAGTACCACAAGAAAAGGAGCAACTTTTCAAGCACATAAAGGGCTGTAGTCAAGGGGAGGCCAGGGGGCTATGAGAAAACTTAAGTAGTACCAGAAGTAGAACAGTTGCAAGTAAGTATCTTATTCTTGTAACTACCTGTATTTCCTCCACTTATTCACAGTACAACAGATTGTAAGCAGTGCCTACCTGAAGGGGACTTGTCCCTTAACTCCTTTGAAGAGGGACTTCAGGAACAAAGACCCAAAAAGCAGCACACTTTTAATTCTGCAGCTCTAGGCTACAACGTGTTCTGCATGTGTGAATGACAGACCAGGTAGCAGCCCTGCAATTCTCATCCAGTGTGATTTTCCTGGCTGCAACAGCTAACACTGCTGTGTATCTGGTAGTATGCATATAAACTTGCAGAACTTCTAGGCATATGCAAATCCCACCAGGAAAATCCAGGACAGGTAACACAGGTCACACTCAACCACAGACTCGGATGATTTTTTCATGAGCTTGGCAACAACCACGTGGTGATCCCGAGCAGAATGAAGCTCAAGTAGCCTAGTAAACATGTGATTAAGCCCCATACAGAAACAGTTAACCACCTTCTCCAAAGACCCATTATGGTGCACTGCTTTTATCCTATAGGCAGAGACAGTGGCCACGTGCACCATCAAGAAGTGGGCTTGAAAGCCAAACACCACAAGTAGGTGAGAAGTTACAGCAGCTCTCAGTCCATTGGTGGCAGGTTATGCTCCTGACACCAAAGCCAAAATATTTTCCATGAAGGCATAAGTCCAGCAGTTAGATGATGTCCAAAGCCGCCAACACAATGAGAACCTCATCCAAATGGCCTATAGCCACAAATTCTAGCTATTCATGGACCGCATCATCAGATATAGGGGTGTTAGGACTGGGTGCTGCAGCGGCACTGTCCCTCTGAACGAGATGAAAACTCCAGCTTTAATGGGAATGTACTTAGTAGCTCAGCGCTGAGAAAAAACTAGGTCAGGATACCACACTGACGTGGCCAAACCACAACAAGTGGTATTATCCAAGACCACCACTGGAGGGCTTGTGCAACAAAGATAAAGGTGGAAAGGCACAGAAAAGCTTGCTCCAATCCAGAACAAAAGCCTAGTCTGAAAATGTGCCCCTGGCAGGAAGGCAGAGGCAGAACAGTGGTAGTTTATGGTTCTCCTAGAATGCAAACAGGTCGATAAGGGAAACTCCTCAAAACAAAAAAGCCCACTCATATCATCCTGGTGCAGTGACTACTCATGGGACATCACTCCTAGAAGGCAAAGGTCATCTGCCAACTCACAGTCCACCTTTGCTAGACTGGCTGACTAAACAAGTGTTGCGAGTCACCAGATTCCATGTTTTCAAGGCCTCTTGGGGGATGAACTTCAGAAAGCAGGCTAGGGACCAGACCTCCTCGCTGATGAAGAAGACCAGAACAGAAGACTCTTGACTGGAAGAAATGACCAGAAACTCATAGGGTTCCTCATGCTAGATATCCTGCAGAATGATCCACAGCATGTTGGAAATCTGCAGTACGGTGGGAAAGCATTTGAGGGCTTGAGGAGGAAAGACAACTGTGAGCCCCACACCCTCATTCTCATCCCAGCAAGTACCCGAGGAATATTCCAAGAGCCTTGAGGTATTGCCACCCATGCAGAACAGTGGTTTGAACCCCCAATAGGCATCATAGCTAGGAGCACCACATAAGGCAGTGGATCAGGTTTAGGCTCTTTTTGTGGAGGAAGAGCATGCAGTGAGAAAGCTGGACACTCTATCTCAGGAAGGACACCATGGCCAGACCCAAGGTGATGGGGTGGTGCTGAAGTCAGAGGGGTTGAAAGGTGAGCACATAGCTCCATAAACCTGATTCACTCCTGGAGTATATATATATATATATATATATATATATATATATATATATATATGAGTCAAAACAGTATATGCTCAACTGTATACAACATGGCCACCTCGAGCTGGGTGAGAATTATTAACTCAAAAGGCCCTGGGGAGGTCAGAGTACTATTGTTTGATTGAGTCTAAGTCTACTTCTTGGTCTTTGAGGTGTCCTGATGTTCATGACCATGCCACAAGGGATTAGCTGGTTTCGACCTTTGCTCCTTAGACCCCTGTCCCTCAAAGACTGTTTGGACCTGGACCATATGGTTTTGGGACTAATCTTCAAGATCACCTTCCCAGAGGGACTGCTCCAGACTGAGGTCAAGCACAGCCTCTGGAAGCAGCACTGACACCAAAGGACATGAGCACCCCACCTTTTGAGGAAATGGGCAAGACAGGAGGTTTAATCTTATCCCGGTGAGTGCAACTTGAGGTCAGGGGCCCCCCAACTTATACAAAGGTGTTGAGACCAAACCTGGCCTGCCAGGCAAGAAGTTCAGACAGCAGCTGGGAAATTTCAATAGGATAATCTAACAGCACTTGCAGTGCTCAGTGTAATATACCAGACCCAAACTAGTGAGACAAGAATTGTGCTCATCAGTGACAGACATCATCAGTCTGACAACGGTGCAAAACTGAAGTCCAACCCCAAAACAAACCCAATAGAACAAAGGCAAAGTCAGTACAACACCACCTTGCTATTTAGAGGGACAAAATATTTGGTGCTTGGGGACAAAAAACTCCTTGTGCACAGTTCTGTTTAGTGGTCAATTCTTTCTTTTCTGTCAAAGAGATCAGTTGTACCTGGATCCATTCTGTTTCCTGCATCATTTTTGTGTTCGATTGGTCCCGATTTGGTTTCAACAATGCTTCGATCACTTTTTCAGTGTTTGCATATGCAAAGTTCTCAGAAGATCATTGGCTGTGTGACTCCTCACATCGTCTTCTTGAGATCTTTTGTCTCCATGCACCAAATCTTTCTTCCCTTTGAACACCAAGGTGTTCTTTTACTGACTTTGCCTTTGTTCTGTTGGGTTTCTTGTTTTGGGGCTGCACTTCAGTTTTAAAAATGTGATATAATTGTATGTATTGATACAAACAAATAATAGTACTGACCCAGTCTGCTGGTACAAAACAAAACAGCATGCTGCAATGTGTTTGCTTTTTTGGGGGCCGTCTCAACAAAAACATATATGGATAATGTGCTCAAAAAGCACATTTTCTGGACCTGGAAGGATACTACTTCTTTATTCAACTGCAAGCTGTGTGAGAAATTCTATATTGCACTTGATATCTGCAACAAACGTGCACTTTTGCTTAATTCTGTGGGAGGTGAAACTAACTACCCTTGGTAATTGCTTTTTATTCACATATTTATTTAGTGTTTAACCAAGAAGGGGCTTGCAAACTCTGTTTATCTTGTTAGTAACTTCAGAAGGATTTAAATACTGCATTTAGGTAGATCCTTGGAGGTAGCTAGATTGTCTACTAGGATTTTCTGACAGTTAAACTATTTTAAACAAGGCTGAGGAGTTTTAAAAGCTTACAAACTCTGCTTATCTTGGAAGTAACTTCTAAGTGTTTGAATACTGCATTTTGGTTGTCCTTGGGGTAGCTGGATTGACTACTAGGATTTTGGGACAGAAACTATTTTTAAATAATTTACTGGTGTGTAGGAGTTTGTGATAGTTAAACTATTTTTAAAAAAAGTTACTGTGGTTAAGGAGTGGTCATAGAAAAACCTGCAATGTGAAACAGGAAAAGACAGTCTTTCAAGCAACAGAGGGAGGTGGATCTAGGTTTACGTTTGTTTATTACAATTCTTAACATTTTCAGTGCAGGAAGAGTTTAAAGCACAGCTGACTTATTCTGGGGCTGACAGCTTTCAGAGCACAAACCACCAGGCCTGTTTTGGGGCTGGGGAGGTTTACCTGTGTCTGACTTGGATGTGTGGATTTTTCTCTCTTTGATTAGCAGGGTATTTTCTCTGTCAAATTGCTGTGTAGGGCATCTTGCTGACAGGAAGGCATTCATCGCAGCGGTGGGTCAGAGCTTTTAGCTGATTGTTTTGTGAGGGCACAGTTTAGGCCCATCCCCTTCCCACCCCTTGAAATAGTTCCTTTATACCTGGGGTTCTGACATCATTTCCTCAAGAGTGCAAGGTGCATATCACCGTCATATCCTCTCTAGCACACTGCACTGACAATATAAGCATACACACTGTATAATATATATATATATATATATATATATACAAACCAATCACACACAAAAAAAAAAAAAATGTGGGAGTAGTGCAATGTAATGGCTGTGGGGCAGCAGTCTTCCGGGAGTCTTTCTGGAGGCTGAGATGCTGCCCTATTTGCAGACAACTCTCTGCCCTGAGGGAGGAGTTGCCGTCTTCAGGCCACACTGGACAGTAGTAGGGGACCTTCCCCAGGCCACACTAGACCCAGTAGGAAGGAACCTCCCTATCTAGGGAGCACCAGAGCCACCACCACTACCTCAGAGGTTGCAGAAGAAAGCACAGCAGTTGGACCACAGTGGGCTCAGGGAGGGTGAGGATAGTGGAACAGAGGCACACCCAGTCAGTTGTTCCACACCACAATCCATACACCATTCTGGGGGAGCATAGCTCCCCTATGGATGCACCCACAGAGGAGACTAAGGAGGCTGAGGACAACTGTCACAAGGGAGGCCCACAGGAAGGAGACAGAGGACACCACAAGGAAAGGAAGCAGCTCCTGGTGGGGACTCAATTATAGGGATAGAACTGGGGAGCAGGAAAACTGAATTAAGGTGCCTGCCTGGTGCCATGGCTTGGAGAGACAGGAAGCGCATCCTCAGGATCACGAGAACAGCTGCAGGGAGTCTGAGCTGGGCGTCACTGTCCACCTAGGGACAAATGACTTGGCTAATCATGAGATTAGAGCAGTGCAGAAGGACTTTGTAGGAGTGGGAGGGCCTAAGACAAGTAGCACACACAATATCCTTCTCTGAGGTGCTGCCTGTCAATGGCATGAGTGAGGCGAGGTACTTTGCACCATGCAGTTTAATGAATGGTTGAAAAAAATGGTGTGAGCACAGGGGTTTGGCTTCATTGGGGACTGGGGTTCCACCTGGAGGGACACCAGCCTATACTGGCAGGATGGTCTGCATCTGTCCAGGAAGGGAACAAGTCTTTTGAGCAATCGGTTTAAATGCTTCATTGGCAAGCTTTTAAACTAGTCAAGGGGGGAGGCACTGATAAGCAGCAGGAAAATCCCAGCCTCTCCCTACAAAACAGGGTACTAAATGAGAAAAAGACCAAGGTAGACAGGTCAGTGGAGGATGCTGCAAAAGAAGGTAAAGCCATCAAAAAATGGAGAGTAATGAGTACCAATGCCCGTAGTCTGAGTAACAGCTTCCTGAATTAGTGGCATTGATGGAGGAGGAACATCTGGATATCGTGGCAGTCACGGAAACATGGTACACACTAAACCATGACTGGGACATAAACATACCAGGATACACTATCTACAGGAGGAACAGGGAGGGTAAAAGAGAGGAGTAGTAGTAGCTCTTTACATAAGGGAAGGAATCAAAGCAACAGAACAAAACGGAAAACAGGAAGGAGAAGAAGCACTGTGGGTAAATTTGGAGACCGGCAATGGCACCACAATCCGCACAGAGGTTGTATACAGACCCCCTTCTCAGGGGGAGGAAATGGACAAGGAAATGATAGAAAGAATACTCAGAATGGCAGAAAAAGGGGAGATATTGCTGATGGGTGATCTGAATATGTCAGATGTTAACTGGAGTGCAGTTGCAGCAGCCACTTCAAAGAGTGGGGTTATTCTAGATGCCCTACAAGGGGCATGCCTTAGACAACTAGTATTGGAGCCCACTCGAGAGGGAGCAATCTTAGACCTGGTTCTCTCAAATGGAGATGAAGAGGATCACAGATGTAGAAGTGGTAGCCATCTGGGAACTAGCGACCATCGAACAGTATGGTTCTAATAAACACAGCAATAGAGTCAAGCCATACAAAGGCAAAAGTACTGAACTTTAGGAGGGCTAACTTTGCCAAAATGGTGAGTGCCTAAGGAATGCACTAGCAAATGGGCAGGAAGGAGGGTGGAAGAACAATGGGAATAATAAAACTGCCATCACAGAGGTAACAAGCCTTTGTGTGAAGCAAATTAACAAAGCAAGCGATGTAAGAAACCACTATGGTTCTCAAAGGAAGTGGCAGTGAAGGTTCAAGAGAAAAAGCATTCAGGAAGTACAAGGAATCACAGAAGGAGCAGGACAGAGACTGTATCAGTTAAAAAGCAAAAGGAAGCTGGGGAAGGCAGTCAGAACAGCAAAGGCCCAAACCGAGGAAAAGATAGCCAACTCAGTTAAGAAGGATAAAACCTTTTATAGGTACATCAGAGCGAAGGAAGACCAAGGGAGGCTAGTGAGGCTAATAAGAGGAGGGAGGGTGGGCAGAGGGTGACTGTGAAAGGCAGAGATACTAAACAAATATTTTTGCTCAGGATTTACAAAGGAAGAGGGAGGTACTTAAAACAAACAGTAGAAACACTCTGGATACAGAAGTTGATACCAGACCATTTACAGAAGAAAGGGTTCTGAAAGAACTCTTAAAACTGAAGGTGGACAAAGCAATGGGGCCTGATGGAATTCATCCCAGAATTCTAAAAATGAAAATTACGTACCTACCGTAATTCTTGATCTTCTTGGGCGAGTCTCCACTACTCATTCACACTAGTGGGATTGGTCGCCGGAGCACCTAGGACCATCGGAGCAAACTTTTGCTGGAGGGTCGGCGCGAGAGATGGCGCGAGAGGCATGGCGCCCGAGCAAGCTTCGGCGGCAATGACCATCTCGGCGGCGACCTCAACCACCTCAGTACCTTTTTTACAAGGAGGTGCAGCGCAACTAACGTAAAAATAAATCTAACCTTAAAAGCGGACATAAGATAGTCAGATGCGACCCGTGTAAGAAGGGTCAGCAAAGAAGTCCTCCTGGCCTAAAGATTTGAGGAGTGAAGACCAACACCAGCGGTGAGCTCGGGGGATGGAGGGTGGGCGTGTGAATGAGTGGTGGAGACTCGTCCAAGAAGGTCAGAATTACGGTAGATGCGTAATTTTCATATCTTCCTGGACATAAGTCTCCACCACTCATTCCTACAGGAAGTACCAAGCTGATAATCCCCAAAGGGGCGGCAGGAGAGCCAGAGCTCACGCGTCTAAGATAGAAGACCATTAAGGATAGTTCTGCCGAATCGCAGAATATCGCCTGCAACATGAACATCCAGTGCATAATCTTAACGAAGGTATGCACTGGGCTCCAGGTGGCGGCGTTGCAGATATCCATTGGAACACTTGGAATCTCCGCTTAAAGATGCCGCGACCGTAGTAGAGTGGCGTATACTCTACCCTCCAATTTAACTTGAGCCATGGAATAGCAATGTCGAAGGCATGCCACTAACCATGATGAGATGCATCTAATAGAGCACGGTTGACCCAGCGGGTGTCGCTGAAAAAACAAACAGTTGCTGAGTCTTGCGAAAATTCTTGGTTCTATCTAAATAGAACACGCAAGGCTCTCTTAACATCAGGAATGAAGAGATCGTTCCCCTTCATTTTGAAGTGCTTGAAGTAAGAGGAAATACCAGAGGTTGGTTTAGATGGAATTCTGGACACAACCTTGGGAGAAATTTAGGATGAGTCGGAGAACTACCTTGTCTTTATGGAATACAGTATCTGGAGGGTCCGTCACCAAGGCATGAATCTCGAGGACCCTGCGGGCTGAGGTAATGGCCACCAGGAAGGCAGTCTTCAGGTAAGAAATTTAGCTCACAGGTAGCTAAGGGCTTGAAAGGCTTCCAGTGAGCATGTCCGCACCAGGTTAATGTCCCAGGTTGCAACTGACGCCTAACAGGGGTCTGGTATGAAGAATCCCCTAAGAAATCTCTTCACCATAGGAAGCTGAGCCAGAGTCAAGGAAGAAACCGCTCATGGAGCAGCTGAGATGGCACTAAGGTGAACTTTAACTGTGGAGTACTGGAGACCTGAGTTTGATAGGTCCAAAAGATACTCAGAACCTTGTCAGGAGGACAGGAAAAGAATTCAAGAGGACTTTGCACACCAGAGGAGAAAGCGTTTCCATTTTGGAAGCGTCGTTTTCGGTGGCTGGCTTCAGCGCAGCCGAAGGATGTCGAGACTCTCAGAGGCGTTGATCGATTCACTTCTACCTCTTCAGGAGCCAAGCATGAAGGTGAAGTGATTTCAGGTTAGGATGGACCAACGAACCCTGAGTCAAAAGGTTGATTTGCAAGGAAGTGGTCTGGAGAGGCTGCCAACATACTGTTGAGCAGAGAAACCATAGTTGCGAGGCCAGGAGGGAGCAATGAGAATCATTTTGGTCCCTGAGACTCGAACTTGAGGAGAACTCTCTGGATTAGAGGATCGGTGGAAAGGCGAAAAGAAAACATTTTATCCACACAGCCTGAGCGCATCCTGACAGAAAATGCCAGGCCCTGGATTTCTGGAGCAGAAGAGAGGCAGTTTTGCATTGGTGGGGATGCAAAAGGTCCAGGTCTGGAGTCCCCACTCTTGAATGAGTGCCGAGACTCTGAGCTGGATCGAGACCACTCGTGAGGTCTGCCTCCGTTCTGCTGAGGTGATCTGCTAGATCGTTTGTATACCTGGCAGATAAACCGCCTGAATCAGAGACTTGTGCTCAAGCACCACTCCCACACCCTCATTGCTTCCTGCAAAGGTAAGAATGAAACACCGCCTTGCTTGTTGATGTAATACATCACAGCTTTGTTATCAATATGAAGAGAATGTTCTTGTGACAAAGGATATCCTTCAGAGCTGGATCGCGTGAGAGGACAGCTCTCATCTCCAGGACATTTATGTGGAGAAGAGTTTGAACTGAGTCCATACACCTTGAGTGTGGAGGGGCGACAGTGAGCTCCCCATCCCATTAGCGGTCTGTCTGTGGTGATGGAGATCTGATGATCCGGGGAGCAAGGGGAACCCTTCCAGGAGATTGCTCTCTTGAAGTCCACCAGGTGAGAGACCTTGAAGGGCTCCGTCACCTTGATGGATAAGACTGGAGTGAGAGGCGGAGACAGCCACTGAGTGGAGAGAGCATCCATTGGGTGGTTCTCATTCTTGGCCAGACCGGAGTACAGTGAACAAGAGAGGCATGCTGAGACCCTAACATGCGTTGCATTGAGAGAGCTGTAACGATTGGTTCTCCCGATGTAACGGGCCATCCGAAGGATGTCGAGTCTTCTGTCCTCTGGAAGGAAAGCCTTCGCGGAAGAGGTGTCTAAGCGTCCCTATGAAAAGGAGCCTCTGGGAGGCTGCAGTTGTGATTTTCAAATTCAGCAGAATTCCCATGGGCGTGAAGAAGCGAAAGTCGTTTACATAGCTTCAAAGTCCCTTGGCTGGAAGGAAGCTTGCTAGAAGCCAATCGTCGGTAGGGAAACACTAGTCCGATCTTCCTGAGATGCGCTACGAAACTGCACAACACTGCCAAGACTAGCGGCGCGAGGATAGCAAAGGCAGGACTCTGAACTGATAATACTGACCCAGAACTACAAACCTGAGGAACTTGCGGTGGAGTCGGGTGAATGGGGATATGCTGGTAGCGTCCTGCATATCCAGGGAGGCCAGCCAGTCGTGCTGATGCAGCAAGGGTAACAGGGTACCTAGGAAATCATTTTGAATTTCTCCTGGGGAGAAATTTGTTTAACTTCTGAGGTCTAGAATGGGGTGCATTCCCCAGACTTCTTTGGAACCAGGAAGTAATGGGAGTAGAACCCTGTGCTCCATGAATCTCGAGGCACCAGTTCTATGCCCTGTTGTTAAAGGCCCTGGATCTCGGCGGTGAGGAGGTCTGACTGAGAGGCCGACAACCTGGGTTATGTCGTCTGGGAGGGAACAATTCGGAGGGTTTCCAAAAATTGAGAGAGAATAACCCTGCGGGTATCTGAAGGACCCATTTGTCGAAGTTATGGACTTCCACTGGTTGTAAAGTACATCAGGCGACACTCCACCGGAGGAGAAAGTTCCACCTCGGGCAATGTGGATGGAACTTGGGCCAGCAATTCATAAGGTGGCGCTGGGGCTTTGGGCCCTAAACTCTCTACGCTTTCTTTTGAGGTTGGGCAGGTTGGCTTTTATGGAAGCTTCCCTGCCTCTGCCTCGAAAGGACTAGCGACTATAAACTGGCGTCTGTTCACATGCCCCCAGAGGGGAGCAGGCGGAGGTCTGGCCAACTAATAGCCGACCTAGTCTTCTGAGTGGCCTCTAAGGCTTGTTCCACCTGAGGGCCCAAAGAAGGAGCCATCAAAGGGCAGCGCCATTACCTGCTGCTGAGCATCATTCGTGAAGCCAAGAAATGCGCAGCCAGGAATGGCGCCGAGTACTAATACCTGCGGCTGCTGAGCGGAAGCAGTGTAAGAAAGCGTCCACCATGGCTTTGACCTGTTGGTTATTGGACTCAATACCTAGTAGCAGTCAGAAGAAGCTCTGACTTGAGTCGAATCGGAAGAGCTTCAACCATTCTTTCAAAGGGTGCCACAGGATATACTCATACTGAGAAAAATAGCCTTGATAACTGGCAATATGCATACTTAGAGTGGAGGCAGCAAGGCTCTCTTACCTAATGTACCAATCTTACGAGACTCTTTGTTAATAGGTCGAGCTGTTAGTAGTTGAGGAAAACGACCTTATCATTCTCTGCCAGGACTACAATAGGATCAGAAAGGCTTGGAATGCCAAAATGGGGCGATCCTTGGGAGCTGAATACTTATCAATGGATTTAGCCACTGAGGGAATAAAACAGGATTATTCCATACCATTTGAGACAGCGTCTGAAGGAAAAGGCTGGATTGGAGGAGTCAAATCCGTGGGATCTCCAAGCATGAAGTACTGGAGTCTTAATATCTTCCCAGGATCGATGTCTGTAGTCTGGAGAAAAGTGGATCTCAGGTTCTTCAACAGAGACTTAAAGAGCGGGTCCTCGACCACAGGCTCTGTAAAAGAAAGATCCTGTTTCCTCCACTTCATCACCCAACCTAAGGTCTGGGTCAGGCTCAACATCATCTCCTGATGGTCCAGAAAGGACTGATTGGACAGGAAAGGAGGAAAATTAGGAGAGGAGGAAATAGCAGAAAGAAGGAGAGTCCCCGAGGGCCCCGCGCCAGAAGGCAAAACGGGTTAAGGGGCACGCGCCTCAAGAGGCACGCTGGCATTGGCAGTGGCGCCGCTGACCAAGCGGCGCGCCGCTTAGACCCAACGACGCCTGGCAGGCGGCGCCACGAGACCATATGGCGCCTGGCAGACGGGCGTCGCAGAGGCCAAAGTGCACCAAAACGCACCGATAAGCCAGACCCCGCTGAAGGCGCCGAAACACCCCAGGAACCTGGACGCTAGAGAAGGAAAAAACCAGGAGATAAGGGCATCGTGTGGCCCCTGCGCCGCAGCCATGTGAGGGGAAACACCTAAGCGGAGTCACCGGCACCGAAGAAGCGCCGCACTACGGAAGGTCAACCGCCTTACCCGATCGCTGGAGGAGCCGGGGCTCCCGTGGCAACCGAGCCAGGCAGGAGAACCAACCTCCGAGCCCATCGCTCCATAAGAAGCGGCCCACTGATGAAACTGCTCATCTGGAGCCCCTACCTACAGGCGGGAGGGCTCGATGTCGAGATGGCGGTCCTGGCAGTTGGCGACTCCGAAGAAGGAGAGCGACAGCCAGCTACGATAACCGACCGTCGACCGCCAGACATACCAAGGGCGACCTCGGTGATGCCTTCTCTTTTTTGACCTGGGCCAAGAAGAGCTCGAGGCGAATGGTGCGAAATCGACCGTTTATTTTATGCCGATGGGACCGCCCATCCCGGGCATCGGACTGACCGTTGTCGGAACCCGCTGAGGAGAAGGAGGCGGCCGGACCCAGCCGGCTGACAGAGCTTTCATCACAGAAGTCTCCCCTACCGTCACCTGACCTGCTCATGGTCGACTCCGTCCAGTAGGCCGAGACTTCTTCAAGTAAGTTAAATTTAAAATATTAGAAAAATTTAACGAAAATAGAATAAAATTAAGCGATACTACTATCGAGATAATGTTACAAAAAAATAAACTGAAAACTATGCGCTAGTTTGAAGTTTGACTCCCGACAGGCAAGCGACGTCGTCACTGAAGCGCACTCGACGGCGGGAAAAAAGGAACTGAGGCGGTTGGAGGTCGTGCCGAGATGGTCATGCTGTCGCCGAGCCGCTGCTCGCGGCGCCATGCCTGTGGCGCCATCTCCCGCCGACCCTCCAGCAAAAAGTTTGCTCCGGATGGTCCTAGTGCCTCCGGCGCCAATCCCACTAGTGTGAATGAGTGGTGGAGACTTATGTCCAGGAAGATCTAAGGGTAGAACTAGTGACACCACTGACTAAACAAATCATGGGAGGATGGGGTGGAACCCGAGGACTGGAGAAGGGCAGATGTGATTCCCCTTCACAAAAGTGGGAGCAAGGCAGAAGCAGAAAACTACAGAACTGTTAGTTTAACCTCAGTGGTAGGGAAAATGATGGAATCACTTCTGAAGGAAAGAATTGTTGAGTATCTAGAGGCCAGAGGGGCTCAGGACTCAAGGCAGCATGGATTCACAGCGGGAAGGTCATGCCAGACAAATCTGATAGATTTCTTTGACTGGGTGACCAAAGTAGTAGATCAGGGAGGGGCTGTGGACATGGCCTACCTAGACTTTAGCAAGACATTTGACACAGTCCCACACAAAGATTAATATACAAGTTAGCCAGCCTGGGAGTGGGTCCCAAGACGACAGCCTGGGTAAAGAATTGGCTGGAGAATAGGACACAGAGAGTAATAGTAAATGGAGTCCACTCTGAAGAAAGGGGTTACTAGTGGGGTCACATGGGAGTTCAGTATTAGGACGGTCCTCTTCAATGTCTTTATAAGCTGACATTGCAGAGGGACTGGAAGGAAAAGTATGTCTCTTTGCAGATGACACAAAGATCTGCAACAGAGTTGATGCACAAGGTGGGGTGGAAAGGATGAGAAGGGACTTGGCAAAGGTTAGAGGAATGGTCAAATGTATGGCAGCTTAGATTCAATGCTAAGAAGTGCAAGGTAATGCACCTGGGAAACAAAAACCCAGGGGAAGAGTACACAATGGGGGGTGAGATACTAACAACAACAAAAATGGAAAGGGACCTGGGGGTAGTCATATCAGATGACCTAAAGGTGGGCAAGCAATGTGAGAGGGCAGCAAGCAGGGCTTGGGGATACTGGGATGCATAGGGAGATGCATCACCAGTAGAAAACAGGAAGTTATTATCCCTCTGTACAGACAGTTGGTGAGACCCCATCTGGAGTACTGCGTGCAGTTCTGGAGACCCAATCTCTGCAAGGACATAGACAGGACAGAGGCTGTCCAGAGGAGGGCAACTAAAATGGTGCAGGGTCTGCACTGGAAGACATATGAAGAGAGACTTAAGGAGCTGAATATGTATAGCCTCGAGGAAAGGAGGAGAGGGGACATGATAGAAACTTTCAAGTATCTCAAGGGAATCAACAAAGTCCAAGAGGGTAGCCTCTTTCAAAAAGAAGGTGTGCAAGAACAAAGGGGCACAATTTGAAGATAGAAGGGGTTGGCTCAGAGGTAATTTAAGAAGTATTTTTTCTGAGAGAGGGTTGTGGATGCATGGAGCAGCCTTCCAGAGGAGGTTGGAGTCAAAACAGAGTGGTGGAATTCAAGCATGCATGGGACAGTCATAAGGCAATTCTAGGGGGTTGGGGTAGGAAGAAATAGGCAGCTGGTTAACTAGGATCTGCAGCTTATCCAATAGGTAGGGAAATGGGCAGACTGGGTGGGCCAAGCGGTCCTTATCTGCCATCAAAATCTATGTTTCTATGTTAAAAAGTGGTTTTAAACAGTAGTTGATACATACAGAATAGTACTGACACACAAAATTTATACCATTAGGACAAGACTGATTCTTAACTACCTGCCTCCAATCTTTCATCTGAAAAAAATTAAATTTCTAGCCCTAACCATTTCAAACCCAGAACTTTCGAAACACTGTTTTTTAAAATGAGTTAGAAAATGGCAATGGAAATCCCAGCATCCTGATTGGCTGCCAGGATTCCACAGCCATGCATCTATTTTTCGACAGAGCCCTGTACAAAACAAGTTCCAGCTGAATGCCCCAAAGGCAAACATGTACCCTTGAGCCACTAAAAAATTCAAAGTCCAACAGGTGTCATTTTTGTTTTCATTGGTAAGAAACACACTAAGCGAACCAACAGGGCAAGACAAGGCCCTTCCAGCACAGGTTAGCAAATACCTCATCTTACAAGAAAAACTAACTAAGCAAATCATAATGACAGCCAAAAAATGTTACTATTTTGTCTCTGTACAGTACTCTGACCACAACACAGACCTGCCTCCTACAGTGGACTGGCCACTTGCTTAACTCCCACAAGCCAGTAGTGCGTCTCCATCAGTGGGAGACAAAAGTGAAAACTATAACGCTCCTGTCTCCGTAGAGCGAGCGGTACAGCATGGTGCTCACTATTACCCACTCGCTTAGAAACCCATCTCATTTATTTATTTTTTACAGAATCAGTTACCTCGCACTCAGTAGACGTCACGATTGTGCTTCTTTCCCCTGACATAGCCACTGCAGTCTGCTCTACTGTAACAGAGTGACTCCCCACAGACTGAGAAGTCACGATCCAAACACACCACCGCCCAAAAAAACAACAACAAATGAGCACTGGCAAAATGCAGGAGAGCATGCACACAAAAAAAAGACAGATCACACAGTAAAAGAAATGCAGCAGTAAAGTACAGTTCAAGGTAAAGAAACTGGGAAAGACTACAGTGCCCTCTACTGAGAAATATACCAGTACAGGGACTACTCTACCACTGTAACACCTTTCTTTTATTTTACTCATAAGTTATGAATTTCTTATTTTTTTCTTCTTTTCATTTTCAACTGTCACATGTGGGTAATTTTCTAAGCACAATAATACCCTGCAGGGTGGGTGGTATTGGGAAATACCAGACCTTCCAGGGGCTATATTACGCCTCTGGGCAGTCCATTATTTCCCAATACCGCCCATCCTGTCGGGTATTATTGTTTACATAACTTTGGAATGGTTAGGATGAGAAGAAAAAATTACTCACCTTAGTAATTGCTTTTCTTCTCATGGAGTCTTGCTATATTATGACTAATGCAGTTAGCCACCGCACTTGAACTGCCCCGGAGAGGAAAGAGTTAACTCCAGGGAGTCTGGAGTTCTACAGCGCGAGAGCGCTATGCCAAAGCTCTATCTGGGCAGTTTCAAATGAAACTGTCAGATCTTTACGAAGCTAATACTAAGCAACAAGTCTGTGTGGAAAGCTCTACACTAGTCAAATGGCTACCTACTAGTAGAAAAACAACAATATAAACAACAATAACAATAATAACAATGAATAATAGTATTATTAGTTACCCCTGACAAGAACCATAGGACTCTTCCCCAAAGACTCAAGTCCAGGAAGGGGCCAATATATACCTAAATAAAATAACTTAGTTCCCTAACCCTAAATAAAAGAAGGTAAGGGAAAAAAACTACAATGGCATGACACAGTGCTTGCACTAATTTGCCACCACTACCCAAGTAGAAGTTCTGAGAGGGGCAGGAGGGAGGGTGGTCATAATATAGCAAGACTCCATGAGAAGAAAAGCAATTACTAAGGTGAGTAATTTTTTCTTCAAACACCATGAAGTCTTGCTATATTATGACTAATGCAGATTACACAGCAGTACCTCCATGGAGGAGGGTCAGAACCTACTTAGGAAATAGGCTCTGAAGCACAGCTGTGCCAAAACGAGCATCTCTCCTGGACTGAATATCCAGGGAATAATGCTTGGTAAAAGTGTGAACTGTTTTCCAAGTAGCAGCTTGACAGATTTCCAGAATGGGAATATCTCTAGCAGCCGCTAGAGATGCAGCTGTACCCCTGGTGGAGTGAGCCCTCAGTCCTGAGGGGGGTTCTCTACCTAGTTTTTGATAACAAAATTGGATACAAGAGACAATCCACCTTGCAATTGTCCTCTTAGTGGCAGGTTTCCCTTTGCCAACCTCGCCATAGGTAAGGAAGAGTTGGAGGGATTCGAACCTGTGACCCTTGGTGCGTTCCAAATAGTAGCTTAAGGCTCTTTTGATGTCCAAGCTGTGCAGTCTCCTCTCACCTGAGGAAGAATGCTCAGTGAAAAATACTGGAAGAGATATGGATTGGTTCAGGTGGAAATCTGAAACCACTTCAGGCAAAAACTTTCTGTTAGTCCTGAGGACTACCTTATCTCTGTGGAAAGAGATAAAATCTTCTTCCACTGACAGGGCCTGTAGTTCACTTATGCGTCTGGCAGAAGTGATAGCCACTAGGAAAACAGTTTTCCAAGTTAGAAACTTGAGCTCTGCTGAGGACAGAGGCTCAAAGGGAGGTTGCATTAACTGAGCAATGCAAACATTCAGGTCCCAGGCGGGAGCTGGTTCTCAAAAAGGAGGGTTAGTGTGAAGTAACCCCTTAAAAAACTTGGAAAACACAGGGTGAGAAGAAAGGGAAGCAGGCTTCCCTGCTGACACAAAAACAGAGACAGCTGCCAGATGAACCTTTAAGGTAGCTGGCCTAAGGCCTAAGGAATTTAAATGGACCAAATAGTCCAGTAAAATGGGCAGATCAGCAGATTCTGGGATAATCTGCTTCTCAGAGCACCAGATGGAAAACCTTTTCCACTTAGAATTGTAAGTGGCCCTAGTGGAAGAGGTTTCCTTGAAGCCTTTAAAATATCCAGAACACCTTGAGAAAGGTGCAGGTCACAAATTCTAACTCCCCAAGAGCCATGCCCTTGAGATGGAGGGATTTGAGGTCCAGATACCACACTCTCCCTGTGCACAGGCCAGCAAGTCGTGGACTCTGGGCAAGCTCAGGGCAGGGTGGACTGTCAAGGACAAGGCAGTGGGTACCAGGGCTGTCTGGCCCAATCTGGGGCAATCAGAATCACTTTGCAGGGCTGAGATCTGATTTTACTAGTACCCTGAAAAGAAGAGGAAAGGGGAAAGGCATACAGGAACTTCGCTTCCAATCCAACTGAAAGGCGTCCAGGGGGACTGAGCCCAGCACTGGAGGCCTGCAACAAGACAGAGGAAGTTGGTGGTTGTCTGGGGCTGCGAAAAGATCTATCTGAGGGGTGCCCCATCTGGCAAAGACCGACCCCAGCACCTGAGGATTCAGAGCCCATCGTGATGGCCCTGAGAAATCCTGCTGAGGGCATCCCGCAGGACACTGTCCTTCCCTGGAAGGTGAACTGCTATCAGGGAGGTGTTCAGGGAGTAAGCCAGAGACCACAACTTCATTGCTTCGGTGCACAAGGCTGAAGACCAAGTGCCCCCTTGCTTGTTGATGTACCACATTGTTGTGGTGTTGTCTGTCCTGACTTGAACTACTTTGTTCTGGACAGAAGCTGAAAACACCTGAAGAGCTAGAAAGACAGCTCTGAGTTCCAAAAGGTTGATGTGGAGCAGAGATTCCTGAGGAGACCACACTCCCTGAGTGGACAGGTCGCCCAAGTGAGCTCCCCACCCTAACAGGGAGGCATCCGTGGTGAGGGTGAGGGAGTGGGAGACGGGAATGAAAGGAACCCCTTGTTTTAGATTGCTTTGATCCTGCCACCAGTGTAGAGCCAGGATCAGAGTTTGGGTCACTGGAACCAATTTGGAAAGGGGGTCCCTCCTTTGAGACCAATAGGCCCTCAAATGGAACTGAATGTCCCTCATCTGGAATCTTGCTCCTTGCACTACAGCTGTGGAAGCAGCCATGTGCCCTAGGAGTTGCAGAAAATGCCTTGCTGGTTGAGAAACCCGAGGGTAAAGGAGGATGCCAGGGCAATGAGCCTGTCTACCCTTTCCGAGGGAAGAAATGCCCTGGCTAACTTTGTGTTCAATTCTGCACCTATGAAAGTTAGTACCTGAACTGGTTCCAGAACTGACTTTGGTAAATTCATCAGGAATCCCAGGAAGTGAGAAGCTGCTGGGTGACTTGCAAGTGGGATTTTACCTGATCTGGGACTGACCCACTATGAGCCAGTCGTCAGGTAGGAAAACAGCAATCCCTTGCCTTCTTAAATGAGCCACTACCACAGCTAGACATTTTGTGAATACCCTTTGCTGAGAGGTGGCCCAAGGGCATTGCCCTGAACTGGTAGTGGCCTGAGGGCAGTTCAACCTGAGGTACCTTCTTCGCGGTGAGAAGGCCTGATCAGAACATGAAAATAGGCATCCTTGAGGTCCAGGGAAGCCAGCCAGTCCCCTGGCCTCAGGGAAGCAAAATCATTGCCAGAGTTAACATTTTGAACTTTGGTTTCAAAAGATGCTTGTTCAGATACCTTAAATCTAGGATGGGCGCCATTCTCCTGTCTTTTGGGGTAAGAAAGTATCTTGAGTACAGCCCCTTGCCCTGATGGCAAGGAGGACCCTTTCTACTGCTTTGCAGTCAGAGAAGAAGAAACCTCTGCTTCCAAAGCAAGGGCTTCTGTAGGATTTGCAGGTGGAAAATGTCTGGCTCTCATCTTTGGAAACTGTTTGAAGCTGAGAACAGACCCTGGCTTATTACCTCCAGAACCCATCTGTCCGAAGTTAGAGACACCCAGTTCTGGCTGAAATAAACAACCTGCCCCACTGGTACAGGAGAATCGGCCCTAGGCACCCCATCAGGTGCCTGTAGCAATGTATATGCAGGCTGAGGGAGGGGACGGTTTACTTGTGCCCGGTCTACCTCTGCCTCTGAAGAAACCCTCTGTGCAAGCGCAGAGGAGGCCTGAGATTGGTAAAAGGCCTGTGGAAAGGCCTGCCCCTACCTCTGGGGGCGTGCCTCTGTGGAGTGGCATGCCTCTCCTTAGCCTGGGCACTTTTGTAGGTAGTTCTGTATTCATCCATCTTTTCATATAGTTTTCTGTTTGTTCCCCAAACAGAAATTACCCACTACAGGAAAATCCATAGCCTTTGACTGAGTATCTTGGGACAGATTAGTGCATCTGAGCCATGCCAACCTAGGAAAGCTACAGAAGTGGCCATGACCCTAGAGGAAACATCATTAACATCAACAGCAGTATGAAATTGAACTTTAGAGGCTTCAATGCCATCAGCAGCCACCTGTTCCAACTCACTAGCCAGCTGGCATGTGCCTGCTTGGCTAACTTCACAATACTGTGTCCCATCTAAATTTCTGATATCTAGCTACATAAGCCATATAATTTGCCTGCCTGAGTCCCAAAAGAAGCTGCCATATACTGTTTTTCAGGCATCAATCTTCCTGGAATCCTTATCAGGAGGATGTGAGGCCAGGAAATTACTTATCACAGGCTGCAGCTTGAACCACACCTACATGACTACACTGCTCATGAGGAAGTCTGTATCAGAGCCTGACAAAGTATACCTTCTGTCCATTTTTTATCTACAGGAGGGACATAATGAGGATTTTTAACATCTTTGTTGTTTGCTTCCTAAATGACTTATGCAAAGGAATAGACAACCTCCTAGACTCTGAGTATATCCATCATTTCTACATAATCAGGCTCCTCTTGCTCATCCACAGCCTCCTCTAAAGGAAGCTGGAGGTTTCTGCAACCTTTTGTAAAACATAAAATGAGAGGGACTCAGACAGAATAGGAGGAGATTCTAAAGGTCTGTCTGGAGAAATGTCCGGTTCACAAGAGCACGTCAGACCCTCCCAGCCACATATATATTGATCAAATTCCTCCTCCCCTCCTGTGGTTCATAAAATTCCTCAACATCCATACTCCTGAACCACTGGAACTGGCAGAACCAACCCTTTACCAACTGTTGGTGGTTCGACAGGACCCTGAGACAGTGACTGGACAATCTGTATGGCTTTAGCTATTTCTGCAGCAGTTGGAGAGACATTTTGGACTCCAAACCTACTGATTTCTTTGTCTTTTCACTGGGACTGGTTCCTCTGAACCAGCCTTCCTTTTGCCTGAGGAAGTCTCGCCCTGGTCAGAGGGCACTCCTCTGGTCCAGTGGGTGCTGGACCGAGCTGACCATCCCAGGTCAGCGGACTTTTAGCCTCTCGTTCCTGAGCGGCCCAATCTCTTTTCAGGGTGGCTGCAGGGAAATTTTACACCTGGCAGTTTGACAGGAGGTGGTCAGCCCCCAGACAATAAACACAAGTGGTGTGTGGGTCAGCCTTGGCCCCACAGACATCACAGTTTGAAACCCAGTGGGCCGGTTTTCTTTTGGGTTTCTCAGACATAATGCCAGCCTAACCAAAAACTTGCCCTTTTGATGGCAGTGCCAGGCAAGACACCCTTATCGGTTCCTAACCGTGTCACGAGTATTTGAAAAAACCTAATTTCAAAGCAAGGTTTTTTTTAGAACCGATAAGAACCGGGAACCGCACTCTAAAAGCCCAACCAACACTTCAAAGCATTAATTTCAAGCAAACCGATCGGTTCCAAAACCGAACCGATAATTGAATTTCCACACAGACTTTAATTTTTGTACTTACGGTTTACCAGATAGAGCTTTTAAACCGAAATGCGGTAAAATAAATACTTTTGCTGGTTCAAATGAACCGAAAATACTAACTGAACGAGAAATGAACCGAGCTGAAGGAGCTGATCTCTGGAGCGACTGTTCAGTGAAGCGGAGTAAAGAATCTGACAGTTTCATTTGAAACTGCCCAGATAGAGCTTTGGCATAGAGCTCTCGCGCTGTAGAACTCCAGACTCCCTGAGGTTAACTCTTTCCTCTCCGGGGCAGTTCAAGTGCAGTGGCTAACTGCATTAGTCATAATATAGCAAGACTTCATGGTGTTTGAAACATCGTGTATTTATTTTTTTAAATGAAAGCTTGGAATCAGCAAAACTGATATTGTGTATCGATATAGGATGTTGCTAGATCTTACATATAGCGATATGAAAACATAAACTCGTTCAACACATTTTTTAAATCCTTTTACAACATGGCTATCTAAAATACAATCATTTCATTGGTCAGAACATATCACCTGACAACTGATTAATCCCAGATATACCCACAGTTGCCTTGCCAGTCCACAATATCCTGATTGACAGCAATGTAAACCGACTTAGAGAAATCACTCCACCATAGATGCATTGAAAAAGAGAAGGCTGATTCCACCTTGCAAAGGCAGATTCCACATCCTCATGACAACAAATCCACCTAGTGGACACCTACAAAGACAGCATCCTCTATACACATTATTCATTAGGTGGAAGGATCATTTTAGTAGAAATCCATGTTCACACACATATATTTGGTCTCCAGGGACCACAGTGTCAATGACCTTTCTGTTTTCGTGTCCTTCAGCAGGGCTTCTGGGATCCTGACCATAGAAAAAACATGGAAGCCAAGCTGATCATCCGCCTTGGCTCCCAGCAGCTCTCTGGTTTAAATGATAGACTTATTTTCCACTAACATCTTTCAGCCACCCCCTTTTTTTCCTAAAGTCTATTTGTTTTTGTACTCATTTAATTTGTTTTTGTACTAATTTAATTTATTTTTCATTTTCACTATAAGTCCCCATCTCTGTCTCCTTCCCACACATTTGTCACCTTTTAGCCTTCTTACTAGGCCCTGTTAATTAGTCCCCACCTGGGAACTTCCCTAGCTCTTTCACTCCTATTATGCTTTATCTTTCCCATCATCACCTTTTTGTTTCACAGATTCTCTCTCAATCTTGCCATTTATCACTTCTTCTCCCTGAGCCTCCCCTTTCTTCTTTCCCCACATATATATATATACACACACACATATTCCTCATTTTACCTCCCCTCTACACTAACTTTGTTTTTTTTTCTCTTTTAGATATTTCCTGAAGAAGACCTAAGGTTGAAACGTAGATTTTTAACTCTATTTTCTATTTTCAGTGTGCATTTAATATAACCATTTTGTTTTGCTTTTAGACCACATGCCTTGTTTCTGTTTTTTACATTTTGTATGCTACATTTGCTGCGACCCACTATGCCTAATCTGAAATCTCTTCTGAATTCTCTACGATGCTCCTTCATTTCATCTATGTCTGTATTCCCTTCTCATATTTCTAAGTCTTCTCTTGAATTATTTTCTGCCATTTGCTCTAAGACTAAACTCTGCAGTCTCCTACAGTTTCTTTCCAAATGCCGCCAACCTGGGTATTATTCCTAAAGGTTTCTGTTTGAAATTCCATCCTTGTTCATTTGGGTCTGAGATACATGTTTCCTCCCCTAATAAACTTTTGAAAACTTTCTCTAGGAAACTTATCACGCACACCATTCTCTCCATTAAAACACAGCTGATCTCTGCGGACAAAACCATTCAAAGGCAAAAGTTTCCTGCAGCAAGCGGCTCCATAACCTTCCTTTATCAAGCACTGCATCCAACCCTAACTCCACTCTCTTTCAGTTCCTCAAGGACACCAAATCTGCAAAACTCCAGTCTCTCACCCAGATCAACAACCAACATGAGCCCTCGAGTCAGACACAACCTAGCAATTTGATATTTTGTATTCCTCCAGACCTTACCCCGACACAAGATGAGCAATCACTCCTTAGCAGAGGTCTCTCTTTTGTGCCCACACCGAGATATCCTGATGCACCCCAATTTCAAGTTGATCTGCAGTGCTTCTATCATAGAGTACGCCTTACAGCTCATTTTTCTAATGAGACTCCTCTTCCCACAGATGATGACAGTATCACTGGAACAATCAACAATATCAATACCCAGCGAAGTGCATGGACACCCCCCTCCAGGATGTTTTGCTGCTGTTGATTATTTTGTTAACCAATGCATGGAAAACACCACTAACTTCAATCTTCATTGCAGGCACAACCATTCCAACCTAACACCTGGTGAGCTTGCAGCCCTCAGATCTCTGCAATATAGGGATGAAATTTTTATCAAACCAGCTGATAAGGGAGGTGCTGTTGTGGTTTGGCAAAATGAGCTATACATCACTGAAGCCACACAGCAACTCTCTGACACCAGGTTTTATTACTCTCTTCCACAGGACCCCACTGCTGACTATCAGACTGAGGTCACCACCACCACCACCTCTGCTACTGAAAACAAAGAGCCCCCTGCTTCTGCTAAGAGACTCATAGTTCAGCAACCCCAGACATCCAGGTTTTACCTCCTTCCCAAAATGCACAAAACAGGTAACCCAGGTCGTCCCATAGTGTCTGCCTGCTCCTGCCCCACATCCCACATCTCTGCATTTTTGGACAGCCTCATGAGACCCCTTGTTGAGTCCCTGCCCTCCTATGTTAAAGACACTAACCATGCTCTCCAGTTATTTGACAAGTTCAGATTCAGTGACTCTCATCAGCTCATCTTTACCATATACATCAACTCTCTTTACACAGTGATCCCCCATGATGATGGTCTGAAAGCTTGGCAGCATTTCTTGAATAAGCGGGAAGTCCAGCAGCCACCCACACACATACACTAACTCATCTGGCAGAACTGATTCTTACACTCAATGTTTTTTCTTTTAATAACCGTTTTTTTCAGCAGGTCAGTGGAGT
Organism: Neoceratodus forsteri; assembly: GCA_016271365.2. Classification (NCBI taxonomy): domain Eukaryota; kingdom Metazoa; phylum Chordata; order Ceratodontiformes; family Ceratodontidae; genus Neoceratodus; species Neoceratodus forsteri. The sequence goes on from CM028131.1 coordinate 1,519,983,535, forward strand.
TGCCATGGGTACCAAGATGGTCCCAGCTTTGCTGATCTGTCTGTGGGTTGGGTGGATGAACGTTTTTTTTTCTCTCATTCACAGGGACTGTGCCTGAACTCTACAAACACTAGATTGATGACTGTGTGGGGCCACCTCCTGCTCCAGGGAGACCTTCCAAGTCTACCTTGACAAGTTTACCATGGCCCATCCTTCCCTTCAATACTTTTATGTTACCCTGTTAGTGTATGTTTTTTTCTCATTTTCTGTACCTTATATTGTGATATTACTATGATAGTCTACACATGGGCACTTATCTCTATTTGTATAATTTACACCATTGCGTGCCTTGTACCAATATTTGTCTCAATCTTTGTTCTCACTTTCTGTTTGTGATGATTGCATATATCCTGACACTGTATTCATTGTAACTGTATCTCACTGTCTTGTTGACCTCCCGGGTCGTGCCTGAAAATAGTCACTTTCGTGTCTAGTATACCTACCCAGTTATCAAAAAATAAATAAATAAATATACTGTTGAAGTATCCTCCTCTACACTGCCTTTTCTGGATATCCAGCTGTCAGTACAGAACACTGGTCTGAAGACATCAGTTTATTACAAACCCACTGACTCTCACAGTTTACTCCTCCACAGCTCCTTCCATCTAAACATGTCAAGAATGGCCTGCCTTATTCACAGTTTCTTAGACTTCACAGATTATGTAGTGAAGAGGATGATTTTGCTGAGCAGACCCAAATAATGCATTTTTTTTTTTATCAACAGGGGGTACCCTAAAAGCACAGTGGACAGAGCACTCTCCCGGTTCAGCAACATGCCCCATAACCTTGACCCCCAGGAAGGATACTGTTGCACAAGAACAACGATGAATTCCACTAGTGCTTCCTTTCCATCAGAGCACACCTTCTCTTCACAGGATCATCACCAGTAACTTTCCCATTTTGCAAACTGACCTTAACATTGGTGCTTCCTTTACAGAACCACGTATTACCTCCTACCGCCGGCCACCTAACCTGCGGAATCTCCTGGTTAAAAGCAGCCTACCTACTCCTAACAGTTCCTCCCTCCCAGGTACCAAACCTTGCAACAGGACTTGCTGCTACACCTGCAAATTTATTTCCAGTGTGACTGAAATTGAGGGCCTACGGCGTTTCACATCATCAAGGAGTTCCCACGCACCTCCACTAATGTGGTGTATTGTATTCTTTGCAGGAAGTGTACAGCTATTTACATCAGAGAAACTGGTAGGCGCCTTGCTGACCATTTCAGGGAACATTACAGAGCAGTCAGGAATGGTGACACTGCTAAACCCACTGTATCCCACTTTATCTCCAGGGACCACAGTGTCAATGATCTTTCTGTCAGTGTCCTTCAGCAGGGCTTCTGGGATCCTGACCATAGAAAAAACATGGAAGCCAAGCTGATCATCCACCTTGGCTCCCAGCAGACCTCTGGTTTAAATGATAGACTTATTTTCCACTAACATCTTTCAGCCACCCCTTATTTTCCCCTAAAGTCTATTTGTTTTTGCACTCATTTAATTTATTTTTCATTTTCACCATAAGTCTCCATCTCTGTCTCCTTCCCACACATTTGTCACCTTTCAGCCTTCTTACTAGGCCCTGTTAATTAGTCCCCACCTGGGAACTTCCCTAGCTCTTTCACTCCTATTATGCTTTATCTTTCCCCTCATCACCTTTTTGTTTCACAGATTCTCTCTAAATCTTACCATTTATCACCTCTTCTCCCTGAGCCTCCCCTTTCTTCTTTCCCCACATATATATATATCCCTAATTTTACCTCCCCTCTACACCAACGTTGTTTTTTTATCTTTTAAATATTTCCTGAAGAAGACCTAAGGTCGAAACGTAGATTTTTAACTCTATTTTCTATTTTCAGCGTGCATTTAATATAACCATTTTGTTTTTAGACCACATGCTGATGCAGCGCCTTGTTCCTGTTTTTTTACATATATTTTAATATTCCGTTACATAAACCTCTAATATAATGCGGCTCATGTTATAAGAGGATTAACCCACTCCAGGGTATGGGGTCACTTAAGCAATAAGGCATGACCAAGGGTTATGTTAATGGTCTGTTAATCACCTTCTAGGGGTGTATTGTGTCACGAGGTGTAGCAGAGTGCCATATGCTCCTAGATGGTGATTAACTGACCATTAACATAATTCTTGGCAGTGCCTTATTGCTATTATAAAAAAAAAATGTTTTAAAACAGTGTTAAATCATGTTCAGCATATGGTTAAGCTCTACATAAGGCTGTTAGAATGTTTACAGCCAATCAAAAAGTTCCTTTTCTCAGACCCTTTTTATAATGAGCATTAATCCATGCCTGGGTGGTTGAAATCACTCGGCCTGCGGCATCGTGATTCCAGGAGTTTTTTTTTTCTCTAAACTACTCCTCCATAGGGCGTAGAACTTGGGAGATGCCATGGCACTAGATGGTGCCAGCTAGCACTAACAGGGTCAGCTGCCCTGAGGCCCTGGCTCTGCTAGAATGGGGGATGGTGGGCAGGTATGGTAATCAATAGTTAGGAAGATAAACAGTTACGGTAAGTGCGCATCTTTCATCATCTTCCAAGAATCAATTTTCACCCATGATTCCCACTTATGGGTCTGAGTATCAAGCTTCCTGTCTTATCTGAGTGATAAACTGGCTCACCCTAAGGGTACAAGATACCCTCAGACCTCTGCATGGAAGAGAACAACTGATGGCAGGGGTTCCTTATAGTCTGGTGAGACCTAAGATTGATCAGAGCCAGGAGGAGGCTCCTGTGGCACAAAAGCAGGAGAGCTCTGACAGTTCCCACCTGACCCTGGGGAGAAGAAATGAACCTCCTAGAAGTGCGAGTTAAGCACCTTGACATGGGCCAACAGTGCCAGTCAGGAGAGGCGAAGCCATGCTGTCCTTCCAGTGAAGACTGTGGTTCCTACCAGCCTGGAAGCCAACCCGTTGGCATTTTAAAATCCCCTTGACTGATGCGGTGCTACCTACAGACCCCATGTAGTAAGGTCAACGGCCTGCCTGTCTCATTTGGTGGCAGTGTAGCTACCAGGCTGTATAGCTGCAACCATAGGTGACGGATGTAGCTTGCCACATGTGTCTGATGTACAGAAATGCCAATGAAATAGCCTACCTCCCAAGAGCGTCCATCTAAGCGTAATCTGCTTCTGGAGGTGGATTACGCATGAGAAACTGTGGCCCCAGTGTGGTCTGCAGTACTTCAAGCCCTGACGAGAGGTGAAGTACCTAACCTCCAGACGCTGTGGGTGCACAATACCATGTGAGGAGGTCCCTAGGGATGGGTGGATTGGAGAGGGGATGCCGCCACACTGCCCTACATGCCTCCTCCATGGCCCTAGGCCAAGGAGGAGTGACTACAATGTCAATACTGGGAATTCCAGGAAGTCCCAATAGTAGGGCTACCAGACTGCAGATCGTATGGGCTCTGAGGTCAAACATCTGGATCACCTCCACAAGGAATCACAGGTACAGGGCGTACTCAGCAGCAGAAGGGAGGTGGATAGATGATCCATTGTACTCACCAGAGCATGTTGATGGAGATGAGGTGCTGCCTCTAGGCAGGGTCTGTACCCAAGAAAAAGGCCTGTTTGACTCCCTATACCAATCATCTAAGGCACCAACCCATGCCCAACATTGTTCCCATGCTAGAGGCCCCTCAATGTCTATCAATGAGGGAATCATCAAGGACTACATGGCCCCTCTAGAAGGGGTTGAGACTCCTGGTATCTGGAGCCCTTGTCCTGGGTTGTGGAACGGTGTAGGGGGCCTTGCCTGAGAGAAGAGCCTAGCAGAGACACCTGCCCTCCTATATCTGAGGAGTGACCCGATCAGTTCCCATGGGAGGAACCTCCAGGTGAGAAAAGGGGAGCCATACAGGTCCCACATGGCAACCCAGTCCTCACTGGTGGCAGTGAAGTTCAGTGGCTCCCGAGAATGCTCCATCTGTAGGGTGCCACCTCTGGCACTGGACTCAGGATTGGATACCGCCTCAGGGACAGGGTCATCCTGATCATCATGGCCAGCACTGCCCTGCCCTCAACACTGTACCTGGTGACAACTTCAACGTCATGCCTGAAGCAATCACCCTCCTCGGTGTCATGAACGACACCAGAGTAGGGGATAAAACTGGGAACTTCCTCATCGTCAGCACCTCGCCCAGAGCTAGAATCAGGACCAGTACCTTGACTGTCCCCGCCTCCATCACTGTGTCCGGAATCACTACCTTCCTCGGTGTTGCAAGCAACACCAGGGACAGTGACAACATCTGAACTGGCAACAGTGCAGACAGCAGCCTTGGTGCCGGTCCCTCTCCTGACACCACTAACAGTGTGAGGAGGGGGCCCAATGTCGTCGTTGGTGCCACCTGCCGATTTGTCCCCGTGAATGGTGACAGCATGTGCAATGCCAGAGGACAACGTCAAGGTGTCCACCGATGTAGATTGAGCACATAGGTGGGCCTTGCCACTGGGGGACATCTGCTGCTCAAGGCAGGCAGTGTGTGAAAGGTTCACAGTCAACTGATCAAAGGCAACCCCAGCACAGCATATTGTTACTGGTGCAGGCTCTAATCAGAACCACAGCAACAATGGAAGAAGCCATGCACACTAGGGCTCACTCAATAAACATAATTTATTAAAGTGCATATGCAGTTATGCAAAAAAGAACTGGCATACACTCACCACCTAAGCAAAAAAAACTTTCCTTATGCATTCAACACAAGTAATGCCTCTGGCAGAGCGCCTGTATGAGTACCAGGGGAAAGGCCTAGAGACCTGGTCTTGGACGAATGTGTACATCCAAAGATAGGGATTGGGTGACCCCACCTCAACATGCGGTTCTCAAGGGTGTAGGGGATCCATGGAAAAGCAAGTACCACATGCATCCATATTGTGCTCTGGACCAAAGCAGGCAGCAGAGGGTCTGATGCTGGTCCAGAACAGCCATCAGTTTCCCTCAAGGGCAACAAAGCATAATGGGCAGCTGTCGGACTTTCTTCAGTGACTTGGCCCCTTTTTTTTGGGACTTTGGCATCGCGATAAAATAAAGACAGGCAACACCGCAAATGAAAAAGGATTACAGTGATACAGTAGAAATAAGCAGCAGTGAGGTGAACTGAGATGCTGTGCTCCCACAGTGTGTACTCAATGACTGGAAGAACAGAACTGAAGTTAGTGAGGGAGATGGCAAAATTTACTGGCTTCCGCAAGGCACTATGGTCGGGGGGCTGCACTGGCACCATGCCCAGTAAACATGGCCGGCCCCCTGGCAAAAGCTCCCATGAGGTCCTAGTATCTCTGGCCAAGATCCAAAACTGGGAAGCAATGGTGAAGACTGATTCTTGGAAGATCTAGTTTTGTGGTTAGAATTAACAACGCAATATCAGTTTTTTGGTTTTTTTTTTCACAAAAATGGTAAACCTTGCATATGCTAAGCCCCCTTATTTGCTGCCTATTATTAGCAACAAAAACTACACTTGCACATAAAATAATACTTTGTACCCTGAGACCAGCATCACAGCTGAACTCTGAGCTCTGCTACCACTTTTGGTTCACAAAGTGCAGCAACAACTGTCAGGAACGGATAGATGTCTCTAGCGGGCATCTTCAGTTTTTTTCGTTGTGTTCTCTGTTAACTGAACTATGATTCACAGCACACTGGGGACAGCAGCTGCAGCTATTTGATGAACCAGTGCAGAAATTCACCATGTGCAACAATATAATCAATCTACAGTCTGAGAATCAACAGCTTAAAATAGAGAAGCAAACGGCAGCCTAAGCAGACCCTTAGTTCTGTCCCCTGCACCAGCTGCAAAAAAATAAAAAACATCTCTGCAGGGGATGTCTCGGGATACATTTTCTTCTTGTGAAAACTGGGGGCATGTCTGAAAGTCTTTGTGCTCCTGAAATACAGTGGTACTCATTTACTGTCAGGATCTCCTGAAGTAAAACTCCCAACAAATTCACTTAGAGCGTCAATGATCTGGCAGATGGCAGCTGGACAACACACTTCCCATACAGGAATCTCAAACGATATCTGTCCATCATTATAGGCAGCTAGATTTTCACTGAATTTACAGAATGTGGTGCAGGAGCTTTTGTTATTATAGCACAAAATTCCCCAAATGTCCAACTCCTCAATGACGCTTTGCCAGTTTTGTTGAGGCTTTCAATCAGTTTATCTTAACATATATAAAATCAATGTTCTTTATTGTGTGGCCATTTTTTTTTTTAATAGTTTTTAGTTAACTACCTATCCACCTGGTTTTCAGGTCTGGGATTTCTAACAGCGACCCCCAATCCCTGTGATCTGCTACCCCACCATCATCCCAACAGGGTCGACACGGAACGGAGTCCAAGAGTGCCAACAAAGTCAAAAAGATGGTACTGGGCTTTTTTCCCCCTGGTTTCTCCTCAAATGGTCATACCACCCTTTGATCTTCACCCCATGTGGTGCAACGTACAATGAGCACAGGCAGTACACTCTACTGTAGGGGAGCAAGCTTCTGGCCCTCCATGGGGATCGCTGTGATGTCAAGCCACCACCATCATTCCACCTTGACTGTGGACTGCAGCCATCAGCAGTACCCTAGCCAGCCAGGCTGCCTGACTGCTTGCTCCTGAACCAATTCCTGAACTTGAATAGCAAGGCCATCGAGTGGCTCCTTGAGTGTTCATTTTTAACTACGAAGCAATTTTAATTAATTTATAACTGCTTTCACAGGACAACCTTTCTTGTAAAGCAACATCTTATTTACAGGACTGTCCAATTGATGATCACAAAATTAGAGAATTTCAGAAAGAAAATCAACCATTTGAGCTTACCTGTCTGAAATACATTTCAGAAGTAAAAGACTACACTGGAACTTCATGAAATGAGAATGTAAGTCATCTTACAGCTGAGGCACACTTAAATTACGTGAAAAATTAACTCTACTGCAAAACAGTTATAAGTCCAACACAGTACATACTCACCTGTAACAGTGTATAGGTAGAATTCTTTTTGAGAAACGTTCTGCCTGTCCTCTCTCTCCAAGCTCGTGCAGCAGCTACCTGAGTTTCTACCCGAGGAAGACAATCTAGGCGCACAGGGACTGTGCGCCCCCTGACTAGCAAATTTTCCAGTTGCTCCAGGTATGCATAGTTGGTGCCATTCTGGAAACAAAACAATTGTTTTATGAAATTTTGTCTCTGCTACAGACATTGAAATATATTTATAAGACTGCATCCACCCACTTTTAAGTAAACAAATTAGTGAACAGGAGTTCAAAGCTCTCACTACAGTAGTTGTAACAAAGACCATTTAAAACCATCTCCAACCTAGTATTTAATGCAGAAGGAAACAACCAATAATTCTACTCTACCTGAATGGCTTCCACTTTCGATGTCCAGTCTTTGGCTCTCTGAAGTGCTTCTTTCAAGGCCAACACATTCGGAAGGTATGCAGGAATACTCTTGGCTTCATTTACAATGCTTTCCAGGGTAGCCATGCCATGTCTTGGTCTGTAAAAATTTAAGGCCAGAAATACGGTTTGAGCAATTCAGAATATATTTTCAGAAGCTATCCGTGAGTCTAGAGGAATAGAGGGCATAGAGGTGGGGGGAGACGTACATAACATTTCACTGTATGCGGATGGTGTACTTTTATATATCTCCCAACCAGAGAAGTCTATACCTAATGTGTGGGCAGCATTGGAAGAATTTGGTAAAGATGCCGGCTATACCCTAAACAAAACTAAAACTGAAGCCCTTGTGTTTATACTACAATCCCTCTCAGACTATCACCCACTTTCTTTCCCTTAACTGGAACACCCCTAAACTTAAATAAATAGGAACATATATTACAAAAAAACAGCCCTCCTATTTAAAGCCAACTTCAACCCACTAATCTCACAAATACAAAAAGATACTGAAAAATGGTCCTTATTAATACATCTTCCCACGTAAGCACGAATAAAGTCAATTATAATGAATGTCCTTCCAAGGTTTCTACATATATATTTATTTCAATGCCTCCTAATTTACATACCAAAAGCCCAGTTTCAGATTTGGCAAAAACTGGTCTCCAAATATATATGGGACAATAAAAAAACCTAGAACTAGATACACGATTTTACAAACCCATAGATCAAACGGGGGGAGATCCCTCCCTAACTTGGAGGATTATTACCTGACCGCCCACTTAAGGACAGCCCTCTTATGGTCAGTGTTATTTTACCAGGCTACCTGGAAGACCATGGAACACGAAGAAGAGAATGAAGGCCCCCCACTGGGAGCCCGAATGATGAATACAACATTGAAGGAAGCCACAGAAAACTTAAAATTGTCCACTACTCAAGATATTCTTAGGGCAACTTTTAGGGCCTGGAATAAATACAAACTGGCAACTTCATTATGGCCACTGCAATGGTTTGCATGGGATAACTCCTTCCTCCCATCCAAGACAGACCACACCTTCCACAGGTGGGACAGGCAAGGACTCCGATGTTTGGGTCAGCTGACCTCAGGAGAATCAGTACTAGACTTTGAAGCAATAAAAGAAACTTATGCACTCCGTAACTTAGACCACTTTAGGTTTTTTAAACTACGAGCACATATCAATCAGTGCCAAAATGCAAACAGAACCCAGAATAAGGCAGCAGCTTTAATAGGAACCCTTAGAGAGATTCTACAAGGCCAAACCCAGAAAAGCCTAATCTCTAAACTATATGGGGGTCCTTAGGGATTTCAGTGACACTACCCTTGCACATGTAAAAGCAAAATGGATACAGGAAGGAGGCACAGATGCTACGGAAAAGGAATGGGACAGGATCTTCCTTATGGCAACAAAAAACACCTCCTCGCCCCTATGGCAAGAGTTTGCCTGGAAGGTCAGGGTTCGATTTTTCTATACACCTGTGATACAAAACAAAAGAGACTCGACCCATACATATGCATGCTGGAGGGGTTGTGGCGAAGAGGCAGACCACCACACAGACATTTTCTGGGACTGCCCGAAACTGCAACCTTTCTGGCAGGGGGTAGGGTCTGCTTTAAAGGACTTATTTACACTAAATACTACACTATAACTAGCTAATGCAGTCCTTGGACTGCCCCATCCAGAAATCCGGGGTCCTGATTCAGCCTGTCTCTGGAACCTGTTACTAGCAGCTGCCCACAAAGCCATCACTCATAACTGGATTCAGGCTGAACCCCCCCCACCACCACCACCACCACCTTTGGCTGAAAATAGTTCGGGAAATTTCAACCATGGAAGAGCTAACATATAGGGTAAACCTGAAAACACATATATATACCAAGAGATGGACAAGATGGTTACTGTGGTAGGACACCCGCCCAGAAACAGAGTCAGAACCAAAATAGCTCAAGAAAAGTAAAAAGGAACCAAACGATACCTCTACAGATAGGTAGGGAAGACTAATTATATATAATAAACTTTGTGGGGTTTCTTTTCAACCCATATACGGGAGATTTTGTCCTCAGAGAACAAGATTAACCAATAAACTGATCTGATGTATTGTGATATATAGTTTATAGTACCATAAGAAACTGATTTAATGTATGTAAAACTTGTGTACCCTATTATGACAATAAAGATGAATTTAAAAAAAAGAATATATTTTCAGCTTATGCCAGTTCAGTTTCTATCAACCAACCAATCGCACAAGAGTTAATTCCTATACTACACACCATCTCACTACAGAAACTGATTTACCTGTTCCTTCATTTTCTTGTGTTACAGGATGCACATGCTGCTAGCATACTCAACAGTGGTTGTTAACCACTTTCAGAATCTCTTATGTAAGCCGTCCCTGTCGGCACAGCATTAGGGCAACCACTCCCAGCACCGGTAACCTGGGTTTGGGATGCAAGCCCGGGACGTCAAGGGCAGGCCAGAAGGGGGGGAGGATCAAGCATCCCAGTGAACCTTCTCGTCCTCTAGGGTGGATGGGCAGTAAGGTCCGCCGCAACACTGCCACCTAGGTGAACGCAGGTGGTGGTGCGAGTTGAGTGGCTAAGGAGTGGGGGATGCTCCCTGCGCAAGACGTCAGCACGCTCTGCGTGCAGCATCATACTGCCTACTCCGTGGGACTTTCAAGGGGAGAAGAAAACAGAGGAACAGTCTGTCGCTGCAGCAGAATGAAGCAGACAACCTCACACTGCTTACTGGGCTCAGGCCTAGCCTGGCTTCTGCAGGGGAACCGGGGTAGCCCCTTCAGCTCTCCCACAGAGGGAAAGCTGTGGGGAATTCAGCCAGGCCTGAGGTAAGTCCCAGAGATGTCGGTTGATGAGGTTGGAGGGGCCATCAGCAGAATACAGCAAACCAGTTGTGAGGAGAACAAAAATAAAAAAAATGTTCTTACAGTGGGTTTAATATTTTAACCCCACTGAAGGACACCTATCTCCTTCCTTCTGCTTTCACCACCAGCTACCATCGAGGCACCTGTCCTCCACCTGATCTAGCTTCCTTCTCAGACATCCACAGCCCCACACGCTATGTGGGGAACCCTCTCTATGGTGAGGCTCAAGTGCAGGAACACCTGTTAGTGAGGTTGCTGAAGGAAGCCCAAAGGCATCGATGCCCACCTCTTTTTCTACAGAAGTAATACTATTTTCAACATAGATTCTCCTGGTACAGCAAAACAGGCCAGCCATATCCAATGACTCTAACCATAATTTAGCTATAAGCAGTGCATAGCACCAAATACTTTTCTGCAAAACCAGATTTTTTTCCTATTTCTCCAACACAGCTTATATATAAAACAAAAATAAAATGCTTTGGCACATAGGACTGTGGCAATATGTTTGTCATTACTTTACATAACACAGTTTGTTCAATATGATTTATTTATTTTTTACTCAGTTAATAACTCTTGGGATAAACCTGTTTTCTTGAGAGATGCATGGTAAAATAACTATGCAATCTTGAACACAGCAAGATTTTTTCTTTTATTTATTTATTTCTAGGAAGTACCTTTGAGCCAAAGGCTCTTTTTACAGAGGTTCCACGTCATAGTAATACATGGGCATAACATCATTTACAATGGTTACAAGCAAATAAGCAGAGACAAGGAGGTTCCATGCCTAGAAAGACATGAGCACATCAGGTTACAGAGGTTACATAATTACAATAACAGGGATTACATAAGTGAAACTATACAGACACATAATTTAAAGCAGGCTAGGTTGACAGGTTGTTAAGTGAACAACTTGAGAATCTACAGGATATAGAGCGAATCAGGTAGGGAACAGAGGATGATATAGTCTGTAAAATAATTAACTAATACTAAACGCAAGGAGGCGAGAACTTGATGGGCAGCAGTTCTTTTGTCTTAAGTTCTAAAGAGTGTAGTCATAAAGGAGGGCTAGACTCACGGGGGGGGGGGGGCGCTGAGGCGGGGACCGGGAGCCTACTAGGGGAGTGTTAGTTAGCAAGAAGGGAGAAGGTAAGGGTGCAGGTTAGAATGAGGGTAGCAGGGAAGAGTGTGGGGGTGAGTTCAGGTCTCACAGTCACAGTTCCTGTTTGTGGTGAGGGCCACTCGGAGTTTATCTTTAAAGGGGCCTTTGTCTCTTTTGTGAAGCCTAGGTCAAGCGCATTAAGCCAAAGTGGTGCCCAGTATTCGTAGGACTGTTGGCCTTGTGTGGTTCTATGGCAAGGGACGCAGAAGGCTGAGTTGTTTGTACCCCTAGTGCAACTGATGGAATTAGGTTGGCTAAGGAGGCTTTGCAGGCCTGGGGTGCCAAGTCCTAGCATAGACTTCTTGGCGAGCATGCACACTTGATACTGGAGGCGACTGTCAAGGTTGAGCCATTTTGAGTGTACAACTAGCAGGTGTGAGTGAGATGGGGTACACCTAGGACTGAACAACACACTTTATTTAGTGTTGTTTTGATACGTTTCAAAGCAGTTTGGGAGGCAGCCCCATATACTGCTAGACCATAGTCCATCACTGAGAGGACTGAGCTATTTACAGCAGTTTTGAGTGCCTCAGAAGTCAGGCCTTTTCGATGTCTGTACAGTAATCCTAATTTTGCATTTGAAGACTTTGCGACTGCGTCTATGTGTGGTTAAACGAGAGGGTGCGGTCCAGTGTCAATCCTAGGTATTTAAATGTTTGAACTATCTCTAGGGAAGTGTTCTGATTGTTATGAATGCAAAGTTGGCGAGTGTGGTGTATGTTATGTGATGATACGAATAACATAGTCTTAGTTTTTTTATAATTGAGGAATAGTTTTGATTGAAGGAACCAGTGCTCAGTTGCGGTGAAATTAGCCTGCATTTGCTTTTCCAGAATGTAGGGGTCAGAATTACATGAACATAGGACCGCATCGTCTGCATACAGTAGTAGCTGGTCGTTTACCGATTGAGGGAGGTTGTTTAAGAACAGGCTGAACAGTAGAGGGTCAAGGATAGAGCCTTGAGGAATGCCTGTGTTAACACTAAGGTTATCAGAGAAGGTGTCCAGGATTTTCACTTTTTGCACCCTCCCAGAGAGGTAGCTTCTGAAGACTGTTGCAGGGGAGAGGCCGGTATTGGAGAGCTGATCCTGGAGCAGATTGTGATTGACGGTGTCAAAGGCCTTGATGAGAGCAATGTATGCTGCCCCCACCAAGAGCCCTCTGTCTAGCGCATTATGGATAAAGCTGGTAAACTCCACTAGAGCAGCTGTGGTACTGTGTTGTTTTCGAAATCCATGTTGTTGCTGACATTTTAAATTATACTTGTCTAGATAGTCCGTCAGTTGGTCGCTCACGATTCGCTCCAGGGCCTTGGAGAGTGGAGGAAGGATAGATATTGGGCAATAATTTGTAGAGTTGGTCCTGTCACCACTTTTGTAAAAAGATTAGTCACATAATTCAGTATAAGTTATACACATCAAACAAAATTCTAATAGTTTAGTTACTACAAACAAGTATCGAAATAACTTGATACCAGATAGTGTGTGTGTATGTGTATATATATATATATATATATATATATATATATATATATATATATATATATATATATATATATACACATATATACCACACACACACACACACACACACACATATTATAGGGCGCGGTGTTAGGGTTATGAAGGCACTTTAATGTTAAACTTGAAATTTTGCGCGTTAATAACTTTGGACCCGTTCAACGGATTTGCATGAAATTTGGTATGCGCGGTGGGGTATGGTAGATCTCTTGATTTGCCAAATTGCGTTTTGGTCAGACTTACGGTTTTTGTGCAGTTAATCGCTGAAAAATGCAGTTTTTGCCAGTCTTGATGGCAGTTTTTCGGATTTTGTCCGTGGCGCTACGCGGCCACCATGTGGCGTGCCCATCTGAAACCTGGCATGTAGAAAGAACTTGGGAACATGCCACTTTTGTTTGGTGAAAAAATATTAATCCATTCAAAAGTTATTAAACTTTTTAACTCCCATTATAAGTCTATGGAAAAATTTATATGGCTGTTTTGTGAAAGAAGAATGGGGTTTTGGTCATCTGGTCACTCCTTACGATCACGTGATCAAAGATTCTTTGATCTCGAGCAATTTATTGATTGCGATGGCCGCCATCTTGTTTTCAGTTTGGGGTGGGGAAAAAAACAAATACCTCAGCCCAGGGGTGACTTCTGAAGTAAAACGTGGATGGGTTTTTCTCAGGGGGCTTCCTTCTATCAAGCCATGCCTGTGGTTTAATGTAGCTGTGTCAAAATATGGAGTTTTAAATGTTTAAATTCTTTGATCATGGCACGCTAAAGATCTTTGATCGTGATCTTCGTTCGCGAGGGAGGGACGAGATGGCCAGATTTTTGGGTAGGAAAAAAACAAATATCTCAGCCCAGGGGTGACTTCTGAAGTAAAACTAGGACAAGTTTTGCTCAGGGGGTTTCCCTCTATTGAGCCATGCCTGTGATTTAATGTAGTTGTGTCAAAAAATGGAATTTTAATGTTTTTAAATTCTTTTATCACAAGTCTGCAAATTCTTTGGTAGCGAGATTTCTTTGATTGCGAGCTTCATTTGTGAGGGATGGCCAGACTTTTGCTGGACCAGATGTCTCTGGGAGGGACCAGATAGCCTAATTTCACGACCAGATGTCCCTTCACGATCAAAGCTGATCTTTGATCACAAGGTCGCGGCCGATTCTCGCGATCAAAGAATTTTTAAAGGTGCAAAAATGTTTAAATTAAATATCATGGAAAACGGTTTGGTCTTTTAACTTGAGATTTGGCGGGTGTTGAGGAGATGTCCTGTAGATGTGAATTATGGTGTTTAGGTGTCGGAAAATTAATTTGCTGTGGAGATATTGCGTGATGTGGTTTATGTTTTGTGGATAGCATTCTGCACTGGGGTAGTGGCTTGAAATTTATAGGGTAGCTAGCCTTACTGCCACGGAGGTACTTTTCAGTAGTTAGATGTGTAAAATGTAAACAGGTGCGGAATTATGCCACTCCGAAGAATGGAAATCTAAAACTTTAAAATTAAATAGCTTGGAAATGGTTTGGTTTGGTCTTTTAACTTGAAATTTGGAGGGTGTTGGCATCAAAATTCCTATTGACCTGAAGCTCCTTTCCGACCTTAATTACTCTCCCCTAATGAAGGCCCTTAAAACAGACATAAGGAGATGGACTGTCCTCCCTCTATCTTTTTATGCCAGAAATCAGGATATTAAAACGTATGCCCTCCCAAGGCTACTATATTTATTTCAATGTGTTCCAAGTGTGGTTCCCATCAAATCCCTTACTCAATGGCAATGTGCCCTTTCACACTTTTTATAGCAGGGCAGGAAAGTGAGGCTTAAGTCCCATTTCCTAATCAATCAACCAATCAATCAATCAAAATCTTTATCCAGACGGGCACCATTGAGCAGGACTCATTTGCAAGATGGACCTGGTCATACAAAAATCATAGTACAGTAACATCGAAAAACAAAATGTAATATTATACAAAGAAAAAAATATTTATTTATTTATTTTATTTATTGAATTTTGATGACCGGGTAAGCCCACTGGGCCCCGAAGGTCCCTTTTTCAGGGGCGACCCGGGAATAACATTAAGAGAAAACATACAGTAGAAAAAACATGTGGGAGTACAGATTAACACAGGTATACAGTATTCAGCTGTTTACACATAGCAGACATGACATTGGTTAGGTGTTGTTCATTACATTATCCATTGACAAAGACATTATTGAGACAGTACTGTAGATTTCCTTGGTAAACCTAGTTCAGGAGCATTAATAGGTTCAGGTTAGAGGAGGAAAAACATAGTGCATACATTGTTAGGGGCTAACACTTGTAGTTAGTTGAACAGTCTGCAGAGGTAACTGCAATAGTGTCAAGGGCGGAGGCAATGGCATATAACATACATATCTACATCAACATTTGAGTGAGAGGGCCTTTACAACAGACAGGCTCATAACTGGGTACAGCCGGAATGCTAACTTAAAAGGAGAGAGAAAGGCAAGAAGAGGGATACCAGCTTAGGAAGAAATGACGGGCTTGGAATAGTTAACTGGCATACTTCAGGGAAGGGGGGGTGGAACTTGGCCATGGCTAAAGAGAGGCACAGAAGCCGGTATTTTGGTAGGGAAAGAGAGGCTGGGGCAGAGGCAGGGCGGGAGGCATGAGGGAAACTGAAAAATAGGTGAGCTAGCGATGTGGGAAACATTTGCAGGATTCCTTCATGGAGCAGTCATAGAGTGACTTGAAAATATTCAGGCTAACAGGACAGCTCAGCTTCAAGTATTTTTGCATATTGTTCCACAAGGAAGGCAACGAGAAACTTATGGCAGCTCTGCCGAAATGAGATTTGACCTTAGGTAATTGCAAGGCAATTAGGGAATAGCTTCTTAGAGCATAGGCACCTATCATACTCAGGGGAATACAATCAGAGAAGTATAGGGGGGAGCTTGTTGGTAACCACTCTGAAAGCCCATAGAGCGGCATTTCTATTTCTCCTATAATGAAGGGAAGTCCAGCACACCGCAGTGTACAATGAACAATGGTGTGTGGAAAGTGGAAGGCCCATTATGAACCTGATTGCTCTGTGGTATAGGGTATCCAACTTAGCCAGGGCAGAGGCAGTACAATGGCTATAGAGAAGGTCCGCATAATCTATTAATGAAAGGAACGTGGTTTGAACCAACCGCTGCTTGGCATCTCTAGTAAGGAAGTGGTTAATTCTGTAGAATAGTCCTAGTCTTTGTCTTAGTTTCTTCAGTAGTTCTTCGAGATGTTCAGAGAAGGAGAGTTTGTGATCGAGCCATATACCCAGATATTTGAATTTTGGCACATACTCTAGATTTTCTTCAAGTACTGTGGTAATCTGAGGGATAGCCCCAATGCAGGTGGGGTTCATGATAGGAGGAAGGGAAAAGAGCACTGCTTTTGTTTTTCTTTGATAGCAGAAGCTTTTTGCTTATGAGCTGGTATTGCAATAGGTTAAATTCAGCATGGAGGTCTTCACAGGCTGCTTCCGGCGTAGAACGACTCAAATAAAGTACTGTGTCATCAGCGAACAAGTGGATATTGGCTTTATTGATGTTGTCATTGATGTTGTTAATATAGACCACAAACAACAGGGGACCAAGGCTAGACCCCTGAGGCACACCTCTCTGTAGGGGTTTTAAGTGGCCAAAGAGCACCTTCAGTCTTAACCTGCTGTCTCCGTTCCGCAAGGTAGTCGGCAAACCAACACATGGAGTTAGGGTCCAGACCTAGGTTACACAAGGAGGAAAAAAGCAGGCTATGGTCGACTGGTCAAAGACCTTACTTAGACCCAAAAAAACGGCATAGACAAAATTCCTATTGTTAAGGTCAAGGAGCCAATCATTAGTCACTTTTGCTAGGGCAGTTATGATACTGTGCTTTGCTCTGAATCCAAAATGCACTGGGTTTAACAGACTCCTGGATTCAAGGTACACCCTTAGCTGACCACTCACTATCTTTTCCAATAATTTAGACAGAATGGGGAGGAGGGAGATCGGTCTATAATTGTTAGGGTCACAAGGGTCACCTGATTTGAGCAGAGGGATGACATGGGCTACTTTCCATTGTAAGGGGAGGCTCCCCTGGGATAGTGACAAGTTGAAGAGGTGTGTGATTGGCACTGCCAACACATGGTATGCACATTTCAGAAAGTAAGGCTCTATAGAGCCCAAACCTGCATCCTTCTTGATATCCAACTGCAGCAATAGATCTTCAACCTCTTTTAGAGAAGCAGGCAGGAAGGAGAAGGCCTCACTGGTAGCAGGAGACTTGTGAAACAATAATCCCTACTGGGTGTGGATGGCATTAGCAGGGGATGTGTCAAATGCTAGCCAAGCGGTTGCGAAATGATTATTGAGGGCTTCCAGTATCTCCGATCAGTATGAAATGGTGTTACTACCGGATATAATTTTTGATGGAAGGGAATTTCCAGGTGAATGTCCAGACATGTCCTTCATTATTTTCCAAAATTTTGAAGGATCCCTTGAGGCAGAGTCTAGCTCAGTGTGACAGAAAGCGGCCTTGGCTGCTCAGACCAACTTGGTGCACTTATTGCGTGCCCTGCTAAACTGACACCAATCCAAGTCATTCTTGCTTCTGTGTGCTTTTTTCCAAAGTGTACTCTTATCTAGCATGGAAGCTTTGAGTTCTGGTGAAAACCAGCAGCAAGTGTTGCTCCTTACATGTACCTTTACCATGGGGGCATGCCTGTTTAAGGCCGCAGTTAGTATTTCGTGAAAGATAGTACATGCCTCATTAACCGTTTTGGCTAAATAGAAATCCTGCCATCACTGGGAATGTTTCAATTCGTCGAGGCAGGCAAACAAGTCGAAGCTGCGTTTACACCTCTTGATTGAGAACTTTGCTACATACTGTGGATTATGCACAGATCTGATGCTGGCGATGAAACAGTGAGTGCTGATGTCAGAGAAAAATTTTCCAACATGGGAGAAAAGGTGTGGTTTGTTAACCAAAATTACATATAAAAGGGTGCTGTTACTAGGGTTCTTTTTATTTGGGCGAGTGGATTCACCAATGAGTTGCACCAGCCGCAAGGTGTCACAAAAGGATTTCAAGGGAGCCGAGGCTTTTGATAACCAGTTGTAGTTCAGATCGCCAAGACTAATAGTTTCCAGCATACTAAGCCCAGGGCAGAGCTTAGATGTGACAAGAGATGTGACCCTGCAGACGGGGGCCTGTAATAGCCTATTACACAGAGTGAGCAAGAAAGTGATAGTTCAACCTTTAGGGACAAGCATTCGAATTCATTAGGGGAGGAGGAGGAGGATTCTAGACATGATACAGAGAATTTGTTCCTGACATAAATCGCCACCCCTCCGCCTCACGATTGCCTATCAACTTGGAAGAGCAAATAACCTGGGAGTGATTCCCCTGTCCGGAGTGGCTGGTCTAAGCCAGGTCTCAGTGATCACCAGAACATCAGGTAGGGTGTGTCTAACCCAAGCCTGGATCATGGTGATCTTTTTCAAAAGGCTGCAGACACTGAAATGCAGGAATGACATTCCTTTAATTCCAGCAAGGTCAGAGGGAGAAGCAAGGGTATCTAGAGGCCCCGGGTTGAGCTCGACATTGCCTGAGCACAATAGCAATAGCAGCAAAATCCTTTTTAAGGCAGCAAAAGTTAATTTGTAGTCTTTGTTCTTTGAGCATCTGGGAGGGTGGTGAAGTTGAACATAGTTATCTCCACTCCTGGTGCTATACTGACCTAGGGTTGCAGCCACTAGAATCCTGACAGAAACATGCCAGAATAATAAAGTATCAAGATGGGAGGGAGGAGTACCCTGCAGTGGCAATTTGGGAGATGTCCCACAAACCACGATTCCCCCCCGCTGGGGTATCTGCCTGGTTTACTACTCAAATGACCTGAGGCCTGCTGGTCTCCTGCAAATTAATTCATCAAAATGCTGTTATATCCTTTACAGAAGCCCAAACTACATTTCTTTTTAACTCAATGACTTAATCTACTATCTCCAAATCAGGGATTTCATTAATTCTCAGTTTAGAATGCAAACCTCTAAGTGCCAAAGCCCTGAGGACAACTCCCGTTTATCCAAATATGGACTTCTACTGAAAATGACCATGCAATTTCTAAACTATATGTTCTTTTTTTTTTTAGACTTTATTTTTCTGCAGGACCGAGAAACTCTCTCAATCTACCTTACCAGCCTGGCTCTACCTCCCGGTCTGAAGCTAGGAATTCCAGGCCGACCCTGCCCAGTGGATCCCCTGGCTCCGAGTCCCCCCAAGGTAGGACCACCCGCTCTGGCGCTCTATCTACAATCTAATGCACCAGGCAGGTGTCAAGCCCCCAAAAAAAACCAAGCCCGATAGTGGAGAGGTGGCCCAGACTGGAGGCGCTTCTCGACTATCCTTGGCCCGGGTTTTTTCCTTTAGGTTACCCCAGGAGCCGGACGGCAGTGACACCTGCACAGAGAAGCCGTAAGCATCCGCCGCGCTCCTCCCCTTACATTCCAGGCACAAGTAGTACATCCGGTCTCCACCGGGTGTCACTACTGCGTCGAGGAGCCCCCGAACCCACTCCAGGGAGAGGAGAGCCATCCTCCAAGCGCTCAATCCTCACCCTCCCCTTCTGACCCCCGGCGGTCCAGGCTCGTTCCCGAACCCAGGTCGCCGATGTGGCGTCCAGCGCCTCAACCCTCAGCGCCATCGGGCCAGCTAAAACTATATGTTCTTACTCTCACAACAGGTCCATGTCTCAGATGCATTAAAAATTTGATGGGAGCAAGACCTGGGTTCCCCCGTTCTTCAGACAATCTGGCCCAAAGTATGGCGAATGACCTGGTCCCCAACACTTTCCCCAGGGTGGCAAGAATATGTATGGAAGGTCCGTACCAGATATTTTCTGATGCCTAAGTTCCTTGCCAGGCGTAAACCAGGAACCACATCTGACTGTTGGAGATTATGTGGAACCACTGAAGCATCTCACGCCCACATCTTTCTATCGTGCCCTAAAATCCAGGTTTTCTGGCACTCCTTCTCCCTGCAAGTTAAAAATGTACTCAAGGACTTCCGGTGACATCAGGAAATCTATGGTTGCCTAATCTTGGAGCTCCGGATCGGCCTCACCATTATCTAAGTACATTGACTGATTAAAAACATGAACTCGCCAGCCAAAGCTACCAGATCAAAAAATGTAAACCAAAGGCACTCCGAAACCCTGGTTTCGTGGCTTCGGGAGCTACTAGCCAGAGAGAAAACAAATGGGATGCCTAGCGAGGAGGCCGTAAGGGAAAGCATGTCACCAGAACTTCAATCTGATATGGTGGATAAAGATCTCACTGCTACAATTATGTAGACAGCCCAAACAGTAGAAAAGATAGACAAAATGCTAACGGAGATAAGAACGGACATTAACAAAGTAGAACATTGTACTGACCAGCTCGAGCTTGGCCTAACTTCTGTCTCAGAGCAGTCTGATCGTCAAGACCGACTTCTTCTCTACCTCCTAGCCAGAGAAAGGGAACTGAATCACAAAACTGACAACCTAGAAGGCCGTAGATGGAGACAGAACATTATAATCTATGGCATCCCCGAAGGGGTGGAAGGTAAGGCCCCTTATGTAGCTACCTTCATTCAGACAGTTCTCAGAGAAGCGCTGGGCCTCTCGCAAGACTACGACCTAAGTATTGATAGAGCTCACCGATCGCTTGCCCCCAAGCCTTCTAATGCAGGCGCCCAACCTCGTTCATTTGTGGTTCACCTAACTTACTATGCCACAAAAGAAGAACTCCTGAATAAAGCCTGGAAAATGAGAGAGATAACCTATAAACAAAACCGTATTTCTCTTGACAATGATTACACTGCGCAGATACAAGAGAAGAGAAGAAAACTCTGGCCTATCATTAAACAACTGAGAAGTAAAGGGCAAAAAGCACAAATCCTACGCCCAGCACGCCTCCGAGTGGAAACAGATCGAGGCCCCAGAACCTTCGAGGATTTACTGTCTGCTCAATCATACCTGCAAAACCTGGGGATTTCTCTCCCTGCATTATTTAAGGAGCAAATGGAAAAGGAACTGCTTCGAGCAGCGTGGTCAGTGGCACAGAGAGGCAGTAAACGTAAGGGCTCCCAGCAATTTGACCCGCAGACAAACCTCTGTGCAGATCTGGCCGCGATCATGAAACCGTTTGATTCCCCTACGGTACAATGGATTCTCTCTGCACAAGAAGATAAGAACATTGGAAACAACAATGCGAAAAATAGAACAACGCCCGAAACAGAGTGTGAAGACACCACCTGAATAACAGCAAAGGCAAACTTGTAACTCATACCTCTTCTCGGTCTACACAGTGCCCCGAGACCAGAGGGCACTGGATATGTCCAGTGACATTTATTCGGACTGAGACTTCTGCCACCTCATTTAAACCGACTGCTGTCCTCTTCAGACACGCCCTTACATTATGGGGCGTATCCACGGTCGGTATACTGAAATAATGGGAAGGGGAAGAAAATGCGCTAGTTACCTGCACCAGAACTCCTGCTGCTCGAATGACTATGCCTGGAAACATCTTCCACTCACCCCCGAGGAGGATTGAATGACTAACCTGCTATGCATATATCCTTAAAAATTCCAGGATTTACTCATACTTTCTGTTTCTGGCTTAATCTCTCTTGATATATAGTCAAATTTGTGATATTTTAAGCTCCCAAATACTTCAAAGGTTTTTAAAATGTGAAACAAAGTCGGGGGGCTGCAATGGATGCCTACCTTTAGTCAATTAGGTGGTTTCCTTTTGTTATTTTTGGGCTGGTCTTCTAATTGAAACTGGAATTAGGGTCCATCTCCTTAATATAGTGAATCATTATTAATTTGGTCACTGAATCTTTGTTCCGTGTGCACGAGGCGACCCCTCGTGATATGCGGCCTAGAACAGGACCACTAGGGGCCCCTCGAGGCCTAAGCTTTACATTTTTACTTAGATCAGAACCCAAGTAGAACCCTTATAAATACACATGAGGTCGAAATAGTAATAGAGGATTTTCTTTTCCCTAATGTCACCTTAGGTTGGGGTCGCTCCGATCTTGGGCAAGGCAGTTTCAATCACCTAGCCTTGGAGTCCTGACGTAGATTAAACTCAGGAGAATCTTTCAGTCATTCTCTAGAATGAAAGTACCCACTACACCTGACGGGTACTAGGCACATAACTAAGTGTCCACTAGTAGTCAAATTTGGCTCCTAAAACCTTGGAAGCCTGTTTATCTGCAGAACAGGACATATTAAAGTACTATGTAAATAGTTTACCTTGAGCCAGGATAGCATCCAAGACACGGTTTCCTAGATCTTTGATTATACATATAGATTAGATTGAGTCTGCCAGCCTCTTAGTCAATACTGAAGCAAATTACAGTCTAAGAAAAGTGTTGTGATTTCTGCAAGTTTTGGGAAGGGAACATGTCATACATAGGAACGAAGGTTTTAACTTACAATGTTAACGGACTTAATAGCCCAATCAAGCGAAAAAGAGTACTCAAGTATAGTGGTGAACAACGTAGCTATTTTGTCTTCTTACGAGAGATGCACCTCGCTCCCCAAGAAGCTACTAAACTTAAGTCTAGAGCCTACCCCAAAATTTACCATGCCTCGTTAGACAGAGGGAAGAAGAGGGGTGTAGCATTAATTTCCGACTCCATCCCGTTTGAGGAGGAGACGGTGGTGGCTGACCCAGGAGCGAGATACGTAATTGTCATAGGCCGTATTCAGGAGGAGGAGTACTGCATGTAATGTTAGCTAACATGTACGCCCCCTGGGCTCTTCCTTCTCCTTTTACTCAGACGATACTAGAGAAAACCAAGGGCATACTGCTTTTGGGAGGGGACTGGAACCTCACCCTGGATAGGCACTTGGACACCACATCCCTGATCCCTACACAGAGCACTAGGACTGCCAAACTCTTTCTTCGGCTGTTAAGGGAGATGGGTCTAAGAGACATCTAGAGGGAAAGATACCCTTTAGCTAGGGATTACACGTACTATTCCCCCCGCTACAAAATTTATTCGAGAATAGACATGTTCCTTACACTGACCAGAGACCTCTCCAATTTTGGGCACCTTCAAGTGGGATCGGCAATCTACTCAGACCATCAACCCCTATTCTTACACTGGGACCTCGGTCTCTCAAAAAAGAAATCTCAGTGGAGATTAAACAACTTCCTACTGAGAGATAAAGACACCCTAAAGAATCTTCTCGGTAGTGTCCCAGACACTATCACATAACTCTGAGAAAGAGGTCTCCCCGCAGATACTCTGGGACACAATTCAAACAATGATGAGGGGGAAACTAATTGCCATAGGAACATAAAAACAGAAGGAAAGGAGGTCCCAACTAGACCAACTCAATCTCCAACTATGGGACCTAAAATCACAGCAAAAATTAAGATGGACAAAGCAATTGGATGACCAAATTAGAGACATCAAATCCCATCTGCATAAGCTTCACCTAACAGAAGTAGAGAAATCACTTGCCTATTTACTGCAATCTTATTATGAGGGAGGGGCACGGGCAACTAAAATACTTGCTATCAGACTTAGGCAGAGACAGGCCAGGGCCACCATTGTAAAGATCAAACATCCTAAAACTGGGGCCTTGACCTACAATCAGGGGAAAATTATGGAGGCATTCATAGAATATTATAAGCAACTTTATAAACCCCAACCAGAGTCCTCTAAGGAGGAAAAGGCTAATTTCCTTGAATCTCTGAACCTGCCCACTCTTACCCAAGATCAAAAAGAGACCTTGACTACCCCAGTAAAAATGACTGAGTTGGATCAAGCCATCACAAGAATGAAACCTGGGAAATGTCCCGGACCTGACGGTTTTAGTGAAGACATCTATAAAAAACTTAGATGGGAGCTTGTTCCACACCTGCTTAGAGTTTTTAATGAGGTCTGGACGGGTGGGGAGGCACCCCCATCATGGAACTAAGCTAATATTTCGGTATTACACAAGCCAGGCAAGGACCCTTCCGAGTGCACCTCGTACAGACCTATCTCCCTACTTAACGTTGACTACAAGATTTTTACCTCCTTCATAGCTTCCAGATTAAACACCCTTCTTCCATCCTTAATAGATAAAGACCAAACAGGTTTTATAGCCGGCTGTCAAACCCCAGACAGCATCAGGCGCACCATCAATATTATAAATAAAGTCTCCACAGATAGAACCCCAACCTGCCTCATGAGCCTAGACGCAGAAAAAGTGTTTGATAAGGTATCCTGGCCTTTCCTTTTTACCACCCTGGAGCATTTTGGTATCCCCCAGAACATGACTGATACCCTTAAGAGTCTATACGCAGCTCCACAGCCAATATAAGGTTAAACGGTAGCATCTCGGATAGATTCTTGCTCGGCCGTGGGACTAGACAGGGATGCCCCCTCTCCCCCTTATTATTCGCCCTATACATCGAGCCATTAGCTTCTGCTATACGAGGGAGTCCAGAGGTGGAGGGTATTAGGATTGGAGACACCGAACATAAGATTTCGTTATACGCTGACGATGTCCTGCTATATCTTGCAAACCCTGATAAATCAATCCCAAAGATCTGGAATCTCTTGGAAGAATTTGGCCGACACGCAGGCTACTCACTAAATAAAGAAAAGACAGAAATCTTGAAACTCTTTTACAACCCTTCACCAGAGGTAATTAAGTTACTACCTATTGAGTGGAATAAACAGAAAATTAAATATCTGGGGATACAACTAACAAAACATATAGGGGGACTTTTTACTGCAAATTATGGCACACTGCAGACGTAAATTACACAAGACTTAGCTAGATGGCAACTTCTCAACTTACCATTATATTCTAAAATCCAAACAATCACCCTAAACATCCTACCCAGATTTTTGTACCTCTTCCAATCCCTACCAATATTTATCCCAAAGAAGTACTTCAAAGAATGGCAGAGACTGATTGGCAAGTTTGTTTGGCATCCAGGCAGACCCAGGGTAAGAATGGCACTACTCCAGACAGATACAGCCGACGGCGGCAGAATGGTCCCTATCTTAGAAGATTACTGTATAGCCGCTTACCTTAAGAATGCGTTGCTCTGGTACACTGAAACATATGAGGCCCACTGGAAAGATCGAGTCTCATATAACTGAGGGCCCTCCTCTTGGAGCGAGGATTGCAGACGCCTCTATACTTAAGTGGACACCGTGCCCCCCTTCAACAGTCGAGGGCACCATAAAAATGATTCATAGATTATGGACAAAGTACAATCTATTTAAGGAAATGTGACCACTACATCGGTTCACTTGGTCCCAATACTTCCTCCCAGCTAAGACAGACCACTCCTTTAGAAGGTGGGCTAGATTGGGATTTACCAGTCTGGGTCAGATGATCTCGGTGGATACGATACTAGATTTTCACTCCATTAAACAAACATACCATCTAAGGAACCAAGATCATTTTAGATACTTACAACCTAGAACACATATATACACGCTTAAAAAAATTACAAGAATTGAAACCCAAAGTAAAGAATCTTTTGGAGGTCATAGCAACTATTCAGGAGGGGGCCCTTGTGAAGGGACACATATCAGCTCTCTATAGAGCATTAAAACAACAGCATCCTAGACAATCCCTTAGAATTAAAAATAAGTGGGAGCAGGAAATGGGACTAAAAATAACAGAAGAGGAATGGAGGGCATTATTCCAGATTGCAAATAAAACCACACTTTCACCTAACTGGTGCGAATTTGCCTGGAAAATAAGAGTCAGGTACTTTCACACACCTGAAAGCTTAAGCAAGTGGGATACAGGGATAAACCCACTTTGTTGGAGGGGATGTGGTGTCCAAGTGGCTCATCACTCCCATATTTTTTGGGAGTGTGATGCTATACGTCCTTTCTAGCAGGGGGTCTCCGGAATATTGGAGAATTTATTCTCCTGCAACACACAACTAACAAAGAATCTAGTTCTGGGAATACCTCCTAATGAAGTTAAAGGAGCCAATGGTATGTACCTCTGGGGGGGTACTCTTGGCAGCAGCTCATAAGTCAATCACTAAAAAATTGCTCTCTCCGGATGTGCCTGACTTGCCCCTTTGGCACTCTATTATAAAAGAAATAAGGGAAATGGAGGAATTAACATATAAAATAAATAACAGGATGAACACCTATGTGAATAAATGGACCAGATGGGACCTAGCTGCGGGAACCTAGAATGGCCTGAGGGCCTGGGATGGAGGAGGGAGATATGGAAGAAAAGAAACATAAAAGAGACTATAACAGAAATGGGGAATAAGTAGAAATGAGCTGCTGTCTCTGACCTTATCTTTTAGATAGAAGATGAGTGTATATCCCAGAAAAGAAAATGAACTAAGTCTTGGAAACTCAACTAATTCTGTACTAATGTTATACATTGCTTATGAAATCTGTAAATACTTGCAGTATGTATGGCTTGTGATGGTACGCAGACTCTGAAGTTTCAATAAACTTGAATTATATAAAAAAAAAAATGCACTCAAAAGTCAATCTGCAGTACCACCTAAGTCCAGAGAACCTCCTATTGGGTCTACCTCCTAGAGATTTAAAAGGAAAAGACCCCCAATATCTTTGGTCCATCCTTCTGGTAGCAGCCTATAAGGCCATAACGAAAAAATTGTTACAACCAACTTCTCCCACAGTAGAAGATTGGCTTAGTATTATAAACTATATAAACAGGTTACTCACCTGTAACAGTAGTCCTAGGAGTGGTATATGTTGTTCATCCACACTCTTTGGCATGTCCCTTCCCCCTTTAAATCTTGCCGGAAGTCTTCAAGCTGGCTCCTCTCTCCCACCTGGGTGGTATATACCTCGGCTCTGTCCCATGACGCCAGATCTTAGTCCACTGGAAGCAAGGTGATGCGCCTAAAGCTGGGGAGGTTGGGTGAGTGCGTGTGGATGAACAACACCACCTCCTAGAACTACTGTTACAGGTGAGTAGCCTGTTTCTCTAGGAGCGTGGATATGTTGTTTATCCACACTCTTTGGCAGACTCCTAGCAGTCCTCTGGGAGGAGGGAGGCAAGGCGCACTCCCCCTACTTAGGAAACAGAGATTGGAGAACCGTGACCACAAAACCAGCATCCTGACATGACTCAGGGTCGATGTGGTAATGGATAATGAAGGTGTTTGCTGACTTCCAGGTAGCAGCCAGACAGATTTCCTGGATAGGGATGTCCCTGGAAGCAGCCACCGATGCAGCAGTATGGCGGGCAGAATGAGCTCTTATCCCTCTGGGAGGCTCCTTGCCCAACTCATAGTACAAACCTATGCATGATGTGTTCCATCTTGCAACAGTCCGTCTGGCTGTAGGTCTGCCAGAAGTGGCTTCAGCGTAGGTGACAAACAGCTGGCGAACCTCTCCCCAAATTTCCGCCGTCCTCTCCTTGTAGTAGAAGAGAGCATGTCTAAGGTCCAGGGTATGGAGCCTGTACTCGGCGTCCGAGGTGTAGTTAGGGTAATATACTGGCAGAGTCAACACCTGGTTAAGGTGAAACTCTGACACCACCTTCGGAAGGAATTTCGGATGGGGGCGCAGGACAACTTTGTCCCTGTGAAAGACCAGATAAGGAGAGTCCACAGAGAGCCCCTGGAGCTCCCCTGTCCTTCTGGCTGACATGATAGCCACCAGGAAGGCAGTCTTCCACAACTGTGAGAGCTCACACTTGAGCATGGGTTCAAACGGCTTGCCCATGAGCACTGCCAAAACCAGCAGAAGATCCCACGGAGGTGGAGGCTCACGCACCGGAGGGGATATGTGATCCAGGCCTTTGAAAAAGCGCCCGACCACTGTCTCCTGTGCCAATGTCGACTGACCGGCCCACGCCCGGTAAGCAGAGATGGTTGCCAGGTGCACCCTAAGGGTCGATGACCAAAGACCCCCTTTGAAGAGAGAACAAGGGTAGTCTAAAATGTTAGCTACAGAGCAGGATAAGGGGTCCAGACTCTTACCTTGACACCAAATGGAAACTCTTTTCCATTTGAAGGCATAATATTTCCTGGTCGATTCCTTACGACATGCCTCCACCATGGTGTAGACATTCTCGGAAAATACCAGAACCTGGAACTCTAGCCGCTCAGGTACCAGGCTGTGAGGTGTAGGAATTGAAGGTCCGGGTGTAATACCTTCCCCTGGTTCAATGATATCAGGTCTGGGCATGTACAAAGCCACTCCGCAGCCCTGCAGCTGAGGCTGAGGAGATCTGGATACCAGAACTGGCGTGGCCAATCTGGGGCTACCAGGATCATCTTCACCTTGTCCCTCCTCACCTTGAGTAACACCCTGCAGATCAAGGGAAATGGAGGGAAGGCGTAGAGGAGGCCTGGGGTCCACGGCCTCGAAAAGGCATCCCCCTGCAGCGAGCCCTGCTGAGGGAGGCAGGCATGGTACAGCCTCAGCTTGGTGTTCTCCCTGGAGGAAAACAGGTCCACCAACAGTTTGCCCCAATGGGAGAACAGATTGTAAGCTACCTCTGGATGGAGAGACTACTTATGGGATGTCTGGCCTATGCTGCTGAGAGCATCTGCCAGTTGGTTCAAGACTCCTGTCACATGAATGGCAAGGAGATCCACCTCCAACCGGCTGATGAAGGTCCAGATCCAAAGCGCCTCCTTGCATAGCAGACGGGAGTGTGTGCCGCCCTGTTTGCTGAGGTAGTACATGGTCGTGGTACTGTCCGTCTGGACTTGAACCACTCAACCCCGGAGCTGAGGAGCAAAAGCTGACAGTGCCAGTCTGACTGCCCTGAGCTCCAACAGGTTGATGTAGCAACGGGACTCCTCGGGGGTCCAGAACTCGTGGGCTCTGTGGTCCCCCATATGGGCTCCCCAGCCCATGAGAGAGGCATCGGTAGTCAGGATGACCGTCAGCTCGGGGCAGACAAATGGAATCCCTTCCTGCAGATGACTTGAGATGGTCCACCATTGGAAAGCGTCCATCTTCTGGGTGACAGTAACCAGCTGGTCGAAAAGACCCTGACGCTGAGCCCACTGAGCGGCCAGCTCCCACTGGAGGGGTCGCATGTGCAACCTGGCCCAACGGATTACTGAGGTGCATGCTGCCATGTAACCCAGAAGATACAGGAAGTCCCGGGCAGGGTGCAAGTGCCCAACCAGAAATGATTGGGCAAAGGAGGAAAGAACCTCCGCCCTGTCCACCGAAAGCTGAGCTCTGGCTTGACGAGAGTCGAGCTCTGCCCCGATAAAGCCCATTACCTCAGAGGGAATGAGTTTCAACTTGGCCTCGTTGATCAGGAGGTCTAATTGGGAACAGGTTCAGAGGGCCAGGTCCCTGGACATCTCCACCTCCTGCAGGAAGGAACCCGCCAGGAGCTAATCGTCGAGGTAGAGGTATATCCGAACCCCTTGATGCCGTACATGGGCTGCCACCACTGCAATGCATTTGGTGAAGACCCGGGTCGCTGATGACAGGCCAAACGGCATGGCTCGGAACTCGTACAGGGTCCCTTCGACCCTGAAGAGGAGGAACCGCTGGTGGGACGGACAGATTGGGACATGAAAGAACGCGTCCTGTAGATCCAGTAAACAGAACCACATGTTTCGCTCCAGAGATGGTATGATCTGGTTCAGAGTTACCATCCGGAAGGTGCGAGACCTGAGATATTGATTCAGGTTGTGGAGATCTAGGATGGGGTGCCAACCCCCCCGTCCACTTGGGCACCAGGAAGTACCTGGACATGAAGCCTGGGTCTGTAGGAGGATACAGCACCGGAGCAACCGCCTCCCTGTGGAGGAGCTGAGCAATGTTGTCCTGAAGGGCCGACTGAGCGCCAACTGAGATCCTTTCCTCCCGTGAGGCACGGGCTCAGCAAGGAGGGTACTGCTCGAACTCTAAAGGCAGTCCCCGACTGACCACTTCCAGGATCCACCTGTCTGAAGTGATACCGGACCAGGCGGAAAGAAAGTGGCGGCGCCGGCCCCCCACGGGAGGACCCAGAACTGGTGTGAAGGGAGTAGGGGTGGCCAACCCCGACCCGTCACTGCGCAGGCTTAGAGGAGGAGGAGAAGGCTCCTGGACTGGCACCTCGGCCTCCTCTGCGGGGCTGTTGAGGACTCTGCTTGGGCCTAAAGCGCCAAGCTTCAGCCTGCAGTTGCTGCTGATGCTACTGACCTCCCTAGAAGGGGAGCTGTCTAACTGCAGGAGAAGAGTGCCGAAAAGGCTTCTTCTTGCGCTTCTGCTGGTTCTTTCCCGAAGAACTCTTTGCAGAAGTGGCATTCAAGGTGGCATTGGACTGCTCTATGCACTGGAGGTGACCTGCCACTCTCGGACTGAAGAGGTCGGTGCCAAGGAAGGGCACGTCAGCTAGCTTGTGCTGAGTATCCGCTGGAAGAGGATAATCTCAGCCAGGCCCTGTGGCGAGTGGTCACTGCGGTTGCTAGTGAATGGGAAAAGTAATCTCCAATGTCCAAAGCCGTCTGGAGCTGCTGTTTTGCAACAGCACGGCCCTGGTCATGGACTTGCTTAACCGTGGTCTGCATGTCTGCTGGGAGATGAGGGAGGATTTCAGCTAATGACCCCAAGAAGGCGTGAGAGAAGTGTGCCATGATCACTGCCGAGCTGGCCTGACGAAGGCCCAAGGATGAGGCCGCATATACCTTCCGGGCAGAATGGTCCATATTTTTGGACTCCTTGTTCGGAGGGCGGTCAGTATCCGCTGAGCTACCCGTGTATCTAAACACTGAGGCAGTCACAAGACTCTCGGCCGAGGGATGCTCAGTGAAGCCCGCCAAGGACCCCATGGGTACAGTGTACTTGCGAGCCATGCAGGCAGACGGAGCCGGGCAAGAGGCAGGGCGCTGCCATAGCTCAAGGGCTGGGCCAACAAAGACTTTGGCCACTGGGAAGGCCTCCGTCATGGTTACCCCCTCTTAAGGATATCTGTGAGAGGATATTCCACCTTCTTTTGGATAGGCTACAAGGGCATACCAGTGGACTCAGAAATAAGTTGAAGGATGCCCTGGAAAGAGGAGGGATCTTCCTCCAGGCCTGTCACTGCCAACTCATCATCAGGGTGTGAGTGAAGACCAGTGGTATCCAAGTCCAAGGAGTCGGGATACAGGGATCTTTCGCCTATGTCCCCTTCTATACGCCGAGGGTAATCAGGAACGACAGTGATGGACAGACGACGGGGCAAGCCCATATCTGTCCGATCCTCCTTTGAGGGGTTCCCTCCCTGAGGCTGCTTAGGCAGTGGCTCCACCAAAATTGGCGGGGAGACCGGAACAGGACGAACAGGAATGCGTGACGGTCCTACCGGAAGGAGAACCGGAGTCCTCGGTACCAGAGGAGTCGGTGTTGGCCTAAGAGGCTGAGGCCAAGTAATGGCCGGTGTAGACAGAGTAGCCGCCTTTTGACCAGTCAGAATTAGCTGTTGCCACATGAGGTCCTCATAACATCAACGGAGCTTCCGTCGAAGTCTCTCCTCGTCCAAGGAGGATGAGGATCGGTGGCGGCGGCTCTTCCGAGAGTATTTGTGACCCTTTTTCGGTTTTTCGACCGATGGGGTCCTAGTCCTCAACCTAGAACGATGGTGTCAGCTCTGTCGATCAGGAGAGGCTGGATTTGGTGAAAACTGAGGTTCTGGCTACTGTCCCTCGATCGGGATACCCGAAGGACGGGTCTCCTCGTTGGGGAAAGAAAGGATGGGTGTCCTTTCCCATGAGTCATCAAGCGGGGTTGACGACAACGGCTCGATCGGGTCGAGACAAATCTCAGCCAGTTCTGCCATATCCTCGGTCTCGGTGCCCTAGCCTTACGGAAGGTCCGAGAAGCTGGCGGCCGAGGAAGCGATCTCGACCAAGGTCGTGACTGCCAAGTCCTGAGAACTGGACCGCTCTCGGTCCCAGGAATGTCTTCTTCGGCCAGAAGAAGATTTAGGGTCCTCGTCCCTTTTCTTAGGGCGGGAGGAATGCAAGCCCGAGGGTGCCTCATCCTTGGTAGGGAGAGACACTGGCACAGCTCCTGAAAGGACCCAGTGAAGGTGGAGCCCAGGTTAAGCGGCACGAAAAAACCTCGGCTGGCTGAAGCTTGAGCAGCTTCCTCTTCGAAAGCTGCCATCTGGTAGAGCTGCTCGGTGGATCCCGCGGCAGCGGAAACCGCCCACCTGGACTCCTTCGATTTCACCAATGGATTACGAAGCTCCGGTCTCCCTAGCTGTAGGCGCACCTTACGGTCGTCTAGGACGTTGGGATGGAAGGCCAGACAGATTGTGCAAGTGGTGGTGTCATGCACGACACCCAAGCAATAAACGAACAAGAGGTGGGGATCGGTGTGAGACATCTTCTGTCCACATGGACACTGACAAAACCCGGGGGACAACTTGTCCTCCATGTCCGATGTGCTCGGATCGGAATCGTAAACTCTTACGAGTTTTAAAGAAAGCAAATGCGGCGAAAATCGTCGAGTAGAATCCAGGGCCTACGGTACTTGTAGAAGTAGCATGAGGGAACCTGAATCTTCCGGCAGAAAGGAAGATCAGCCATCATGGGGCGGAGCCGAGGTATATACCACCCGGGTGGGTGGGAGGAGCCAGCTTTAAGACTTCTGGCAAGATTTAAAGGGGAAAGGGACATGCCAAAGAGTGTGGATGAATAACATATCCACGCTCCTAGAAATAAAATTTCGAGCTATTAACTCATAATTTACAAAATGGGGCCACAATCAACCAGAATCAATCAACCAGATAGGACCTGAGAGTCAACCCTCAAACTCAGGATGGCTCCACACCTTCCTCTCCCCCCACTCTGAAGAGACTGAATATATTCACATAAGTTATATACTCTCTTTACCTTACTGACTTGGACTAGATTCCCCACAAAGCTGAATGATATTTCTTTCAAATAGCAAAGAAAAAGACCGCTGACACAGTTTTTATTATGTCTTTATTTTTCTTTTTAATCTCAATTTTTTCTGGTATGTTACAGTTTTTGATACTGTTCTATTTCTGACTAAAAATGGGTTTATTAGAGTATATTTTCCAAACAATGGAATGTTATTTTATTAGATATCTGATTCAGCAAGACAAATACAGGATTCTGCTGTGTTTGATATATAAAGTTATGTATCATTTGTGATATCAGTTGGTGATAATTCCAATAGAAATGATAAAATCTCTCTGTATTGACACTGCAGTGTTGGTAAAAGAATGTATTCTTTCCGTATCTGAAAAAAAAGAGAACAATTACTCAATAAAAATGAAGTATAAAAATAAGAAATTTGGAGGGTGTTGAGGAGATGTCCCATAGATGTGAATTAAGGTGTTTAGGTGTTGAAAAATTAATTTTCTGCGGAGATATTGTGTGACGCAGTTTACATTTTGCGGATAGCATTCGGCATTGTAGTAGTGGCTTGACATTTATAGGGTAGCTAGCCATACTGCCACAGAGGTACTTTTTAGTGGTTAGGTGTGTAAAATGTAAACAAGTGCAGAATTATGCCACTCTGACGAATGAAAATTTGGTTCGTTTCAAGTTGGTGAGAGAGTGGGGCCCAAAGGGTCCTAATCTAGCTGTCTCTTGACCAAGAGCTTATATGTAAAACAACAGACATCTAGAACCACTTGCCCCCCCACCCCCAAAGCCTTTGGGCTGCTTTCGCTGTGGTCATTGTAATGTGTATACATTTTGTACACAAGGACCAACATTTTTACATCCACAAATATATAAAAATAACAAGAAAACAGAAATTTTACATTTCATTAACTGCACTACGATATATGTAATATTTATTGTACAATGTACCAGGCCTCTTATATACGTGGGTCGAACAAAAAGGATGCTTAAAGAACGTATACAAGAATATATTAGGGCCATACACAGACCTGAACCTAACACCACAATAGGCATTCATTTTGAATTATGCCACAACAAAGATGCTAATGCATTTACTTTTATGGGGGTTGATCATGTAAAAGAAAATATAAGAGGTGGTGACAGATTAAACAAATTGTCAAAACTTGAGCAAATACACCATGCAAGCACTCTATCCCCTTGGTCTGAATGACTGCTTGGATGTTACAGTTTTCCTTTAAAATGTGTTATTCCAAGCTTGAACCCATGTTGAATTACTGACCTGTATATTTGCACTTCATTTTTTTGGTCTGAATGACTGCTTGGATATTATTATATTTCTTTAAAAAGTGTTATTTTTAAGCCTGAATCCATGTAGGATTATTGGCTTGCTTACTTGAATTGCCCCCCCCCCCCCTTTTTTTTTCAATGTTGCTGTTTTTTGATAAAATGTCTTTTCATCCAATATGAACACATTTGTTTATATATAAATTGTTGAAATATCTGAAATAAATTGTGATTAGTGGTCATAAAACTTCTGATATAATGGGAGTAAGATAAAATATAAATGATTTAAGACTGTGCCTACATTGCTTTTGTGTACGAATGATATGGCATTTTGAAATGTAATGTGTACAAAATTTGTATTGCACTGTCACTTTAAACATTTTGTGAATAAATATCACTGGGCCAGCATTCAGGACATACACCCTGATGAAGAGTCACGCCTTAGACTCGAAGCGCTGGGTTCGTAACCGCTGGCTCTGGCAGTTGAAAACCACTCATATGGTCTTTTTCTTTATTTAATTTGACTTGCGAGTGCTGTTTTGTTTTGTATTGTGTGTCTAAAGATCTGGCCTGGGAGGCCCGAGAGCGACGTCACTCTCTGAAAGTCGGCAGGGCCCTGTCGACTTTGAACACACGGATTTCCAGAACGCGACGGTCCATGGAGAAACAGGCGTCGCATCTATTCATGTCATGATTAGGTTCCAGGCACCACAGACAAACATCATGCCGGTCTGTAATGGAAAAATGCCGGCCACAGGACTACTGACGCATTGGGGCCCGACCCATTTCGACTTGCTCTTGGCTCCCAAACCGGACATGATGTGGAAATAACTGAAACACAATAAAAGATCCCGGCATCGTTAGAAAAGACAAGGAATGGACTTACTCACTTTCAACGGCGTTGGGATGGAGAACTGGGATAAAGAAGAAAAGAGAGGCGTCGAAAACTTGAATAATGAACGATGACGCAGATAAAATGAAGAGCAGCTTGTAGCAAGTGCAGCTTCGATGGCGGGAGAAACAGTACTGGGATGGAGGAAGAGCCTGTGGTGCCTAACGGCTGCCTCTTGCGCACCACATAGTGCATCATGTTTGTGGGCGGTGCCATCTCCTCCTCCCAAAAAAAAAAAAAACTCCCGTAGCTGGTGGACGCATACGGTGAAGATTGACAAGGGAAGATCAAAGCTACCCTGCCCACTGCAAGGGTTGCAGTGGAGGCGGAACACTGTGCCAGTCCCACCCCAGTTTGGACACACCATGCCCTCTGGCAACCCAAGCCAGCTCCCGAGTCTGCTTCTGTGTCCACTCCTGAACCTGTATCACAGGCATGGGAGCACAACATATTACTCACTTGGCCACTAGGTGCCCCTCCACCATTATTTTTTCCTGTTAACTATACATTATCAGACTCACAATTAACAGCATCTAGGGTTAGTCTGAGGATTAATACAGAAAAAATTCTGTGTGGTACCAGGAAAGACATACTATCAATAGATTCTTCAGACTAAAGCAGGGAGGTATCACCAGAGGGCATGATTTGAAGTTGGAAGGTGGAAGGGTGAGGGGGGGAAAGAGGAGGAGGTTTTTCACTGAGAGGGTGGTGGATCCTTAGAACGTGCTGCCTGGCGAGCTGGTTCAGAGATCCACAGTGGAGGGCTTCAAGAGAGGGTGGGACAGATACAGAAAGTGGATGTATCAGATGATGGCCTGGCCCGGGGGGGAGGGGTGGGGATGGATGATAGGGGTTTCTGGAACACAAGAGTGGGGGGAGGGAATCGGTACACAACTAGGGATCTGAGGTTCCAGCAGACTTGATAGACCGTAAGGCCTAATCTGCTGGCAAATTAGTATGCTAGTATGTAATTTAGACCACGGTATTGCAAATGATCACCTAAAACAGCAGTTCTAGTAATGGTATTCAGTTCACATCCACTAATAGGCAGTTCTGTTGGAGACAGCTGAAGCACTGGAAGTCTTCAAGCTAAGCTCCTCTCACCACGCGGGTGGTATATCCTCTGGCTCCACCCCGTGACACCAGATCTTTGCACACTGGAAGCAGGGATTCGGGCGGGTGCCACTTGCCAGGGGAGGTTGGTTGGGTGTTGTGGATCTGAAATGAATACCACTACTAGAGATAGAAATTACGTACCTACCGTAATTCTTGATCTTCTTGGACAAGCCTCCACCACTCATTCACACTAATGGGAACTGCGCCGGAGGCACTAGGAACCAGCGGGAGCAAACTTTTTAGTGGGTCGGCGCCCAGAGATGGAGCCGTGAGGGAGGGCAATCATGAGCTCCCAGCTCGCAAGCGGTAATGACTATCTCGGCGTCGACCCTCCAACTGCCTCAGTACCTTTTTTTCTGAGGAGGTGCAGCGTAACTAACCTAGAAGGACAGCCTAACCAAAAAACAGGACATAAGATAGTCCGGACGACCCGTATAAGAAGGGTCAACAAAGAAGTCTTCACAGCCTAAGATTGAGGGAGTGAAGACCAACAACAAAGGTGAGCTCGGGAGATGGAGGGTGGGCGTGTGAATGAGCGGTGGAGACTCATCCAAGAAGATCAAGAATTACGGTAGGTACGTAATTTCCATATCTTCCTGGACATAAAGTCTCCACCACTCATTCACACTAATGGGACAGTACCAAGCTAATAATCCCCCGGGGTCGGCAGAAGAGACCAAGAGCTCATAGTTTTAGGACAGGAGTCCATTAAGGATGGTTCTGCCAAAAGAAAGATGTCATCTGGCATGGACATCCAGGGCACAGTGTTTGACGAAAGTATGTACTGAACTCCAGGTAGCCGCATTGCAAATATCTGCGATGGGCACGTTGCGGATTTCCGCTAGGGATGTCGCGACCACTCTAGTAGAGTGAGCGTACACTCTGCCCTCCAGCTTAACCTGTACCATGGAATAACAGTGGCGAAGGCATGCCACCAGCCATGCAGAAATACATCTGATAGCGACCGGTCGACCCAGCCGGGTCTTGCTGAAGGAAACAAACAGTTGTTGAGCATTGCAAAGTTTTTGTTCTATCTAGATAGAAACACAAAGCTCTTTTGACATCCAAGGAATGAAGAGAATGCTCTCCTTCATTTTGGAAGTTCGCAAAGTAGGAAGGAAGGACCAAAGGTTGGTTTAGATGGAATTCTGAAACAACCTTAGGGAGAAACTTAGGATGGGTCCTAAGAACTACTTTGTCTTTATGAAACACAGTATACGTTGGGTCTGTGACCAAGGCATGTATCTTAGAGACCCTGCGGGCTGAGGTAATGGCCACTAGGAAGGCCATCTTCCAGGTGAGAAATGTTAACTCACAGGTAGCTAGAGGCTTGAAAGGTTTTCGAGTGAGCATGTCTAGCACCAGATTAATGTCCCAGGTTGTGACTGGACGTCTTATAGGAGGCTGGTATGCAGAATTCCCTTAAGAAGCCTCTTAACCACAGGTAACTGAGCCAGTAACAAGGAAAGTACTGGCTCATGATAAGCTGAAATGGCACAAAGGTGAACCTTAACTGTAGAGTATTGCAGACCTGAATGTGAGAGGTCTAAAATGTACTCTAGAACTTTATCTGGTGGGCAGGAAAAAGGATTCAAAGAGTATTTTGCACACCAGAGAGAAAAACACTTTCATTTGGCTGTGTAAGTTTTCCTAGTGGCTGGCTTGCATGCAGCCAGAAGAATATCTGAAACCCTACGAGAGACATTGAACCTGTTCACTTCTATCTCTTCAGGAGCCAAGCGTGAAGGTGAAGTGACCTCAGATTGGGATGGACTGGATACCCATGGTTATGGTTTGAAGAAGCTCTGAATTAGTATCCGACTCCAGTAGAGCTTCAACCATTTGTTTAAGCGAATGCCAAAGGATATACTCATATTGAGATAAACAGCCTTGGTAGCTGGCAATACGCATACCTAGGGTGGAAGCAGCCAAGACTCTCTTACCTAAAATGTCTATCTTACAAGATTCTTTGTTAATAGGTTGAGCTGTAGTAGTCTGGGGAAGGACGACTTTATCATTCTCTGCCAAGACTACCACAGGATCCGAAAAGGCTTGGGATGCCAAAATGGGTCAATCTTTGGGAGCAGCATATTTCCTATCTATGGACTTAGCCACAGAAGGACTGAGAGCAAGATTATTCCATCCCATTTGAGACAGCGTCTCAAAGGAGGGCTGTACCGGAGGAGTCAAATCCATAGGGATCTCCGGAACATGGAGGTATTGGAGTCTTAATAATTTCCCAGGATTGATATCTGTAGTTTGGAGAGAAAGAGTGGAATTTAAGTTTTTCAGCAGAAACTTAAAAGACAGGTTCTCGACCACAGGCTCTGCAGCTGGAATAGATCCTGTTCCTTCCACATCATCACCCAGCCTAAGGTCTGGGTCAGGCTCAATGTCATCTCCTAACAGTCCAGGGGGGACTGTATGGACAGGAAAGGAGTGAAATTCAGAAGGAAATGAGGAAGGAGAAGGATTAAAAGAGGAGGAGTCCTGGAGGCTGGATGACGCCCTAACAGGTCTTGGTGCTGAAGAAACGCACGGTGCTGAAAATACTCACGGCGCTGAGGAGCCACACAACGCCGAAGACGACGCCGAGAGGCAGGACAGCGCCAAGAGGCCACAAGACACCGAAAAGCCGAACGGTGCCGAGAGGCTGCACGGCGCCAAGAAGCCACATGGTGCCGACGAAGCACACAGCACCGAGGACGGTGCCGAGAAAATCAATGGCGCCGAGTACGCCACTGACAGACGCGCCGATGACGGCACCGAGCGTGCCACCAATGCCTAGGGTGTCAAAAACATCCCAAGACTCCGAAAAACAGGATTCGAGGAGAAAGAAGGATGAATACCAGGAGATAGAGGCATCGGTGTGGCCCCCTGTGCCGCAGCCCTGTGAGGGGAAAACACTTGAAGGTGGAGTCAACAGCACCGAAGACGATGCCTGCAAGTGACTAGGAGGCCCAACCGCCCTACCTGATCTTCCAAAAGCCAAGACACCTGAGTGACCGGCCAGGCAGCTGGACCAACCTCCGAGCCCATTGCTCCATAAGAGCAGCCCACTGATGAAACTGCTCATCTGAAGACCTACCAGAGGGTGGGGTAGGACTCCGATGTCAAAGACGTCGGCTACCAGAAACAGAAACCAGCGACTCCGAAGAAGGAGACTGGCAACTAGCCCCAATAACTGACCGTCTATGTGCAGACATATCAGAGGGTGACCTCGAGTGATGCCTTCTCTTTCTCGACCTGTGGGCTGAAGAAGAGCTCGAGGCCGAATGGTGCTGAGAGTGCGATCGTTTACTTTTATGCTTTCAAGGGGACTGCCCACCACCTCGGGCATTGGACTGTCTGTTGTCAGACCCCCACAGGAGAAGGCGGTGGACCGGACCCAGCCCAGCTGACTGAACAGCTTTCATACGAAGTCTCCCTTCTGTCACTAGACCCGCTCATGGTCGACTCCGTCAGTGTAGGCTGAGACTTCTTCTTTAAACAAGAATAAACAAACTAAGCGACACTTATTCGAAATATTACTACAAAACAATAAAACTGAAAAACTAAGCTACTAGTTTGAAGTTTGACTCCCGGCGAGCAAGCGACGTCGTCACTGAAGCGCACTTGACGGCGGGAAAAAAGGAACTGAGGCGGTTGGAGGGTCGACGCCGAGATAGTCATTACCACACGAGCTGGGGCTCGCTGTGCTGCTACTCGTGGCTCCATCTCTGGCGACCCTCTTAAAAAAAAATTTACTCCTGCTGGGTCCTTTTGCCTCGGCACAGTTTCCCATTAGTGTGAATGAGTGGTGAGACTTTACGCACCAGTCAAGATCTACAGTAGGCAGACTTCTAGCTGTCCTCCAGGATGGGGGAACAAGGAGCGCACCCCTATTTGGTGAACAGAGACCAAAAGACTGAGGTACCAAAAGCAATATTCTGACCACTAATTACATCAATTCTGTAACCAGAAAAGAAGGTGTGCATTTTTGCACTGGTTACATCCCTGCATATTTTCTCAATGGGAATATCCGTGGAAGTAGCCACCAAAGCAGCGGTATGGCTGGTGGAATAAGCCTTAAATCCTATGGGCGCCTTCCAACCAGCCAACATATAGCAGAGGTTGATGCAGGATGTGATCTACTTGGCAAATGTCCACTTTGCTAAGGGTCTGCCAAGCACAGCTTTAGCGTAGGTGACAAACAACTGGCAAGACTCTCCACGAACTTCTGTTGTACACTCCTATTAACAGGATAGCACCCTCCACAGTCCAATATATGCATGTGATCGGTGTCTGAGGTCAGACTGGTGAAATACACCGGAAGGTTTATCATCTGGTTCAGGAGAAACTCTGATACGACCTTCAGGAGGAATTTCATGTTATGGTGAAGGACCTATTTGTCCATGTGGAAGACCAAATAGGAAGGCTCCAGTGAGAGCACTTGAAGCTCTCTGACCCTTCTGGTTCACGATATGGCCACCAAGATGGGGGTCTTTCATGACAAGTGTGACTTCTCACACTTGGGCATTAGCTTGAGTGCTTTGTCCATGAACACTGCCAACACCAGCAGTAGGTCCCATGGAGGCGGTGGTTTGCGCACCAGAAGAAACAGATGATCCAGGCATCTGTAAAAGCACCTGATCACTTCTGCGCCATTGCTGGCATACCAGCCTGTACCTGGTTTACGGAGATGCCTGCAAGGTACACCTTCACAATCATGGCTCGCACTATTGAATGTGACAGGGACTAGAGGTAGTCGAGAAGAACAGGTTACTCACCTGTAACCGTAGTTCTAGGAGTGGTATATGGTTCACATCCACACTCTGGCAGTTCCACTGTAATGATTTTGTTCCTGGAACGTCTTTAAGCCAAGCACTTTCAACCACCTTGGCGTATAACCCCGACTCCATCCCATGACGTCAGATCTTGCCCGCTGAAGCATGATCAGATGCCACTTGCCAGGGGAGGCCAGGTGGGCTGTGTGCATGTGAACGATATACCACTCCTAGAACTACAGTTACAAGTGAGTAAACTATTCTTCTAGGGGTGTGGTTATGGTTCACTTATCAACACTCTAGCAGTCCTCCAGAAGGAGAGGGCAAGGTGTGCACCCCTAGCTGGCGAACAGAGACTGGGGAACTGAGGTCCCAAAATTCGTATCTCAGTGTGACTTAAGGTCACTGTGGTAATGGGAAATGAAGGTGTGTGCTAACTTCCAGGTAACAGCCCTACAGATCTGTATGGGAACATCCCTGGAAGCAGCCATCGAAGCGGCAGTGTGTCTGGTTGAATGAACTCCCAACCAGCCAGCATACAGCAGAGGCTGATGCAAGATGTGATCCACCTTGCAATTTCCTATGCTGCTGCTGGTCTTCCAGGCACAGCTTCAGTGTAGATGACAAACAGCTGGCAAGCCTACCCCCGAACTCCAGCTGTATGCTCCATATAGTAGGAGAGTGCTCTCCGCAGATCCAGGGTTTGGAGCCTGTGGTTTCCCTCCTAAGATGGGCTGCTAAAATATACCAGCAAGTTAATAACCTGGTTAAGATTAAACTCTTCTGGAGCAGCATCACGCTGGGGCAAAGGATGACTCTGTCCCTGTGGAAAATCAGACTGAATGAGTCCACTGAGAGTGCCTGGAGCTCCCCAATGCTTCTGGCAGATGTAACTGCTACCAGGAAGGCTGTCTTCCACGACAGGTGTGACAACTCATACCTGTGCATTGGCTAAAAGGCTTGCCCATAAACATAGCCA
Organism: Neoceratodus forsteri; assembly: GCA_016271365.2. Lineage (NCBI taxonomy): Eukaryota > Metazoa > Chordata > Ceratodontiformes > Ceratodontidae > Neoceratodus > Neoceratodus forsteri. The sequence continues at coordinate 1,520,025,425 of CM028131.1, forward strand.
GGACAATCAGTAAGTCACACAGTGGAGGTGGTTCATGCACTAGAGGGGACAAATGGTCAGGGTCCTTGAAAAAGTGCCCACCTTCTACTGGGCCACCATCAGCATATGGATCCATGGCTGGTAAGTGGGGATAGCTGCCGGCTGCACTTTAAGGGTTGTCGCTCACAGTCCCAGCTGGGAAAGGGACCAGAGGCAGTCCAGGATGCCACAGGGCAGGCAAGGGGATCAAGCTCCTTGCCCTGACACCAAATGGAAAATCTCTTCCATTTAAAGGCATACCACATACAAGTCAACTCTTTCCTGGAGGCCTTCATCACATGAAGATCACACTCGGAGAGACCCAAGGCCTGGAATTTTAGACACTTAGGAACCAGGCTATCAAGTTCAAGGACAGAAAGTCCAGGTGCAGGACCGAAACCTGCTGCTGAGGCTGAGGAGATCCAGGTACCAGAACTGCTGAGGCCAGTCTGAAGATATCAGGATCATCCGCATTTCGTCCTGCCTGACCTTGACCAGCACTCTATGGATCAGGAGGAAAGGCATACACGAGGCTTGGGGTCCAGGGCCATGTGAAGGCATCTCCCATTAGTGTCTCAGACTATGGATGGGGGTGCAAACACAAGCCCCACAGGGAGAACAGGTGGTTCACCACCTCCTGATACAAAGATCACTTGTGCAATGTCTCTCCTACTCGGTTGAGAGCATCTGCAAGCTGATTGTTCTCTCCCGTGACATGAATCACCAGAAGATTGGCACCCAGGCTGTGCACGAAAGCCTTGGTGGAGAGTGCCTCCCGACAAAAAAGAAGCAGTGTGTGTCACCCTCTCTGTTCAGGTAAAACATGGTCATGGTGTTATCCATCTGACCTGAACAACCTGACCCCTGACTAGCAGAACAAATTTTATCAGAGCCAAGTGCACTGGACAGAGCTCCAGTGATTTATGTGGTGACGGGATGCCCTAGGTGACTAGAACCTGTGGCCTGTGTGGTCTCCCAGGTGTGCTCCCTACTCTACCAGAGATGCGTCTGTTGTCAGCCTGATGGTCGACTCTGGGTGGACAAATGGGATTCCTTCCTCCAGATATTCTGGGACAAGCCACCACTTGATGGTGTCCCACACTGGCTAGGTTACTGTGACTGGCTGGTCCAAGTGGTCTAGGCACTGGGACCACTGACGACCCAGCCCATACTGAAGTTGGCGCATCAGCAAGCAGGCCCAGTGGACCACGCTGGTGCAGGATATCACGTACCCCAAAAGCCACAGAAAATCCTGGGCAGGGGACAAGAGCCCAACCTGAAAAAATCGGGCAAAGGAGGCAAGAGCCAGTGCCTGGTCCACCGGGAGGCAGATCTCTAGTTCTGCCCCAATGAACTTAATCACCTGCTTCGGTACCAGTCTGGACTTGTCCAGGTTGACCAAGAGGCCCAAGGCTCGACTGATCGGGAAAGCCAGGTCAGTGGATCTCTCCACAGCCTCTCTGGATGGATCAGATATCAATCAATTGTCCAGGAAGGGGAACACTCTGACCACCAGGTGATGCTGGTGGGCTGCCACCACTGCCATTCATCTGGTAGAGACCTTGGGTGCAAAGGAGAGCCGAGGGGCATGACCTGGAACTGGACCTGGGCCCCTTCCGCTCAGAAATGATGGTACTGGTGGTGGGATCCTTGGCTGAGAATGTGGAAGAATGCATCCTGAAGGTCCAGGGAGCACATGTTTTGCTCCAGGAATGGTATAATCTCACTCAGAGTGACCACCCAGAACTTGCACTTCTGCACATACTGGTTGAGATTGTGTAGATCCAGTATGGGGCACCAGCCCCCATCCGTTTCAGGACCAGGAAGTACCTGGACATGTAATCCTGACTAGCCAGGGTGTCCAGGATGAAAAAATTACTCACCTTAGTAATTATGTTTCTTCTAATGGAGTCTTGCTGTATTCTGACAATTGCAGTGATTCCCAACCTTTGAACTGCCCTGGAGAACAAAGAGTTAACTTTCTATGCAGGGCATAGAATGCTGAGCTCGAGCTCGGTTGAAGTCTCTGCCTGGAGTGATTCAAACCTAAACCGTCAGATTCTTACAAGCCCAACTAAACTGAAAATTCTATGTGGAAATTGTAAAAGTTCTTACTAGCCAACTGGCTAAAAAAGTTTTGGATTCCCAAGGAAGACTCATCTCAGGAAACCCAAAAAACCAAAACCAATCTACTATAAATAACAATAATAAATCAGCACCCAAACAAAAAGGAGGAGGATGCAAGCAAAAAACACCCCTGGGGTGCAACACTGCACCTGCCCACCCACTTCCCAAAAACAGGTTCTGAGAGGGGAAGCAGGGAGGGAGGTCAGAATACAGCAAGACTCCATTAGAAGAAACATAATTACTAAGGTAATTTTTTTCTTCAAACAACATGAAATCTTGCTGTATTCTGACAACTGCAGACTACGCCAGTACCTCCAAGGAGGAGAGACAGAACCTACTTTGGGAATAGGCTCTGAAGTACTGCTGTGCCAAACCGAGCATCACTCCTAGCCTGGATATCCAGAGAGTAATGCTTGGTAAAGGTATGGACTGTTTTCCAGGTGGCTGCTTGACAAATTTCTAAGAGAGGGATATCCCTGGCAGCAGCCAGGGAAGCAGCTGTACTCTTGTGGAATGAGCCCTCAGGCCTGAGGGTGGAGTTTTTCCTAGTTTTTCATAGCAGAATTGTATACAAGACACAATCCACCTGGCAATAGATCTTTTGGTGGGAGGTTTACCCTTTCCCACTTCTCCATAAGTGAGGAACAACTGGAAGGAGTAAAACCTGTGACCCTTGCTACGCTCTATGTAGTAACTGAGGGCTCTTTTGACATCTAAACTGTGTAGCCTCTGCTCTCCTGAGGAAGAATGATCAGTGAAGAAATCAGGGAGAGACACAGACTGGTTTAAATGGAAGTCTGAAACCACTTTGGGCAAGAACCTTCTATTGGTTCTAAGGACCACTTTATCCGTGTGAAATGAGATAATATCAGGTTCCACTGACAGGGCTTGCAATTCACTGATATGTCTGTCAGACATAATGGCTACCAGGAACACAGTTTTCCAAGTCAAGTACTTAAGCTCTGCTGAAGACATAGGCTCAAAGGGGGGTTGCATAAATTAAGCAATGCAAACATTCAAATCCCAGGCAGGGGTTGGGTCTCTAAAAGGAGGATTGGTGTGAAGCAATCCTTTAAAAAATTTACAGAACACAGGATGGGACGATAGTAAAGAAGACTTCCTCACAGACAAAAACGCAGAAACAGCTGACAAGTGTACTTTGAGAGTAGCTGGTCTGAGGCCTAGGCCATTAAGATGGACCATATAATCCAGAACTGTAAGCAATCCAGCAGTGTCTGGAGAAATATGCTTCTTAGAACACCAAATGCTGAATCTTTTCCATTTGGAGTTGTAAGTCTTTCTGGTGGAGGGCTTTCGAGAAGCCTTGAGGATATCCAGAACCCCTTGGGGAAAGGTGCAGATCTGCAAACTCTTAACTCTTCAAGAGTCATGCTTTGAGATTGAGAGACTGAAGATTGGGGTACCAAATCCTTCCCTGAGAGGATGTTAACAGGTTGTAATTCCTGGGAAGAGACAAGGGAAGATGGATTGCTAGAGACAGCAACAGGGGGTACCAGGGCTGTCTGGCCCAATCTGGAGCAATCAGAATCACCTTGCAAGAGCGAGACCTTATTTTTTCCAAAACTTTGAACAGGAGTGGGAAGGGGGAAAGGGCATGCCAAACTCCTTCCCAATTCAGGATCAGGCGCCCAGAGACTGAGAGCCCAAGACTGGAGGTCTGCAACAAAAGAGAGGTAGTTGGTGATTGTCTGGGGCTGCAAAGAGATCTATCTCTGGAGTGCCCCGCCTTGAAAAATCACTTTCAACACCTCAGGTCGAGGGACCATTCTGTAATGGCCCTGAGAGATCCTGCTCAGTGCATCTGCCAGCACATTGTCCTTGCCTGGAAGGTGAACTGCTACAAGAGAGGTTTGCAGGAACAAGCCAGGGACCACAACTTCATGGCTTCTGCACAAGGTCATGGGACCAAGTGCCTCCCTGCTTGTTGATGTACCACATGGTGGTGGTGCTGTCTGTTCTGACTTGAACCACCTTGTTCTGTACCGACTGCGAGAAAGCTTTTACAGCCAGAAAAACTGCTCTGAGCTCTAGAAGATTGATGTGGAGAAGGGATTCTTGGGGGGACCACAGCCCAGGGGCAGTAAGGGACTCCAGATGGGCTCCCCATCCCAGGAAAGAAGCATCCGTGGTAAGGACCACTGAACAAGGCTGAGTAACAAAAGGAACACCCTGTCTTAAACTGTCCTGATCCTGCCACCATTGGAGGGTTTGGATCAAGGTCAGAGTCACTGGGATCAGTTTGGTAAAGGAATCCTTCCTCTGAGATCAGAAAGCTCTCAGGTGGAACTGAATATCACTCATCTGGAATCTTGCCCCTTGGACCACTACTGTTGAAGCTGCCATGTGGCCCAAGAGCTGGAGGAAATGCCTTGCTGGTCGAGATACCCGAAGGAAGAAGCTAGTTCCATAAGAGCCCTTGCCCTTTCTAGAGGAAGAAAGGCTCTTGCTCAGAGTGTGTCCAGTTCTGCCCCTATAAAGGTAAGAAGCTGGACTGGTTCAAGAACTGACTTGGGAAGGCTGAAAAGAAATCCTAGAGAACCATGGCAGGTTGTTCACTTGGGAACATAAGCAGGAGGCTGGTAAGGATAGAGGTCTGGGGTTATATTCTGTTTTAACTGAAATATTTGAATAGTTTTGTACTTGAAATTAGTTCTATGTGTTAAAAATTACTACCCTGAGTTAGAACTGTTACTTGGGCTGTGATATTGTAACTTTTGAGGCTTGGGAACACTTGTTTGGCAGTGATAATTAAAGTGAAATTTAAATGTGTTGTTTGCCTGGTGTTAGGGGGAAGGGAAATTAACAGGAATTACCTTGTCTTTCATTGTTCACTTGGGAACATAAGCAGGAGGCTGGTAAGGACAGAGGTCTGGGGTTATATTCTGTTTTAACTGAAATATTTGAATAGTTTTGTACTTGAAATTAGTTCTATGTGTTAAAAATGACTACACTGAGTTAGAACTGTTACTTGGGCTGTGCTATTGTAACTTTTGAGGCTTGGGAACACTTGCCTGGCAGTGATAATTAGAGTGAAATTTAAATGTGTTGTTTCTTAAATACTGAAAAGCCACTGGGGGGTTGGGATTGAAGGGCTGAGTATTTCTGTTTGGGACTGAAATTCGAAGCAACAGGAACTAGTGGGCCTGTGACATCATACGGTACCTGATGTCTGCATACACACACTGTTAGTGGGACTGGACACACACTGGACGTATGTGTTTGTGAGACTTGGGAACTTTATTGGTGGGGTTGAAATTGGGTTTGTAAATAACTGCAGTCAGTATAGAGAGAAACTGTATTCCAGGGGAAAGGGACTGAGAAAAGGAGGTGTGCCATTATAAACAGAGGGGGATAAACAGGGTGGCCATATTCCACCATGACAGGCATCTTGGAAGGGTTGTAGGCTGCACAGGCTGTGGGATGGCAATAATTCTCAATTGGGCCTGGAGAGAGGGAGGCTGCCCACTCTGTAGACAGCTATCTTGTATCAGGAGTGAGGTATATTGGTTAAGGAGTAAGCTGGGGGGGGTCCAAGGATAAGGGGTGTGGATATGGGCAGCAGAAGGGTGGGGCTGAGGGGAGGCTGGGGCAATGCTCTGAAATTACAGGACGTTATGTTACAGCAAGCAGGAGGGGGGATATTAGGGACAGAGGACCCTTAGATAGGGATGTTGACGCTAAGGGGAAAGCTTACGGGGTGAACATTCTGAATACAAAGAGAGTGGAGGGGAAGAGTCAGAGGGGCTGTTGTGGGGAAGCCCTAAAACAGCAGACTGTGGAAGGGAGCCCTAAGGTGAACAGAGCAAGAGGGGAAGAAGAGGGCAGTTTAGAGGTGCAGCCAGGGGAAACTCGTTACTTGATGGAGGCTGACACAGAGTGATCACAACAAATTTGAGCTACTAAGCAACCTAGAGGGGAGGAATGGTTGGTGGAAATGAGGAAACTGATACAGAGGCCGGGGGGAGGGAGTCGGATACCCATAGGGCATCACAGACCGGCAATGGAAAGGATAGAAATAGTCCCAGAGGGAGAAGGGGAAACATAAATGTTAAGCAGATGGGGGAGATGCAACATATTGCAGACATGAGGGAGGAGAGCATGACTGGAGAGAAACTGGGAGACAAGGAGGTGGGAGAGGAGCCCCCCTTCAGCAGGGGGGTCAGTACCAAGGATGGGGCCCTAGCTAAAGGGGACCCACAGAGAGCCTCTGGAGGCAGTGGTACTATTACAAGGGGGGGGGATGGCAGGTGGGGGAAGGGGAAACCATCAGGGCCAGGATATATGGTTCGGATAAGAGAGGGTTAAAGGGGACACCTATTCAGAGGGGGTTTGAGTTAAGTGGGCAACATAACGAGGGAGGCAGAAAGGGGAGGGTGACAAGGGGGTCTCTAATAAGGCAGGAAGACTCCCATGGAATTGAGATCACGAAGAAAGGGGGGATGGGGGGCTGAGAGGGCACAGTAGAGGTAACCATAAGGATAATGGCGGTGTTAAGGTTCTGTTATTGGGAGACTCGATGATTAGGGGTATCCAGTGGGAGAGACAGGGGGGTGGATGCCATAGCCAGGTGAAGGTAGTGAGTATCTCTGGGCTGACAGTGCACAGAGCAAAGTTCATGGTATATGAAATGGTTAGGGATTGTGGAAGGAAACCGGATTTCCTAGTGCATTTGGGAACTAACGATCTAGAGGAAAGAAGCGTTTTGGAAATCCAAGCAAGGTTCCAAGAACTTGCAGAGTCTGTCGGGATAATGGATGCAACATTTCCTTTTAGGAGATATTGCCAGTACCAAAGGCCTCAGTGGAGAAAAAATGAAGCTCACAGAGGTTAATGACTGGCTCAGGAAGTGGGGTGAAGAGAGTGGGTTGGGGTGTTAGGAACTGGAAAGGAGTTTGGGAGGATAAGGGACTGTATGCCAAGGACAGGCTTCATCTTGCCCCATTAGGGAAGGAAGTCCTTAAACAGGAGATGGCTGACTACATTCAAGAAAGGTGGGGTTTAAACTTGTGAGGGGAGGAGTAGGAGGGCTGACCAAGCTCTCCTCCAGATGAGGAGTGAGCCTTCAAGCCCAAGGGGAGGGGAAACAGACTGGGGTGGAGATTTCAGGAGGAGCAGATGGAGGATGGAAGTATAAGGAATCTGGGTGGGGTTCGACAAGAGGATCAGGGATAAGGGGTAGGGGTTGGTGTTAGTAATGCCAGGAGCTTGGGAACCAAGCTGCTAGAGTTCCAGGCCATGCTGTTTGGGGGGGGGGGGTGGATGTGGCGGCGGTCACAGAGACTTGGGCCAACAAAAACCATGACTGGGACCTAAACGTGCGGGGGTACACTATGCTTATGAAGGATAGAATGGAGGGCAGAGGGGGTGGAGTGGCTATGTTCATTAGAGATGGCATACAAATTGCTAGGGTAGAAGAGGCAGAGAGAAACGTGGAGGCCTTATGGGTCACCTTACAATCCCCAGCAGGAGATAAGGTCAAGTTGGGTGTAGTATATAGGCCCCCCGGGATGAGTGATGTCTAGAGGATGGTTTGCTGGACAACATCATTGCCCAGTGTGGACCTAAAGGGGAAGGAGAGTATTGATGGGGACCTAATATGCCAGGTACAAACTGGGGAACCATGTCCTCTAAGGTGGCCAAGGAGCAGAGGCTGCTGGACGGCTTCCAGGATGTGTTCTCAACACAGCATGTGATGGAGCCACAAGGGAGGGGCATGTCCTGGACGTGGTTCTGGCAGATGGTGATCTGGTAAGGGACCTGGTTGTACAGGACCCCCTGACTGGGAGCGACCACACTACTGTCTGGTTTCAAATAAGCATGGGGGAGATCTAGGACACTGGCAGTGGACTTCAGGGGGGGCAGACTTTGAGGGCATGGGAAATATTCTCAAGGATCATGAAGGGATTACATCAATGACAAGTGTGGAAAGGAGATGGGAGGTCATAAAACGGGGACTTCATGAGGCAGTCAGGATCTGCGCTAAATTGAAACATAAGGGAGCAAGGTCACATAAACCATGCTGGTGGTCCAGTGAGGTACAGGTGAGGTCAGAGAAAAGAGAAGGCTACAAAAATATAAAACAACAAGAGGGATAGGGATAAGAAATGTACCATCTTGCATCTAGAAAAGTCACCCGGATGGTGAGGGAGCAAAGTCCAGTAAAGAGCAGCGGCTGGCACAGGGGAAAAGAGGTTCTTCCGGTACATTGGGGAGGCGGAGAAAACTAGAGGCCATCTCAGCAGATTGAGATCAGAAGGAGGTGGGTGGAAGAGGCGAGAGGACCAGGCAGAGGTATTTAGCAGTACTTTGCCTCTGTGTTCACTAAGGGAGGGGATGGATATCTACAAAGCAAGGCACGAAGGGATAGAAGCGGCAGTGAGTGGGATCAGGGGGCAACAGAAATGGAGCAAGAGGGAGGAGAGGTACCCTAGGGTGTCACATCTGGATAAGATAAAAAGGCCAGTAAGGTGGAGGGACAGATGATGCTATCTCCGCAAAGGGTGTGGTTAGCCCTCAAGGCCCTAAAGAAGACAAATCTCCTGGGCGGATGGCATTCATCCAAGTACTATGGGAATTGGCGGATACTGGCTGCACCTTCGCGAGCTCTTCAAGAGGTCACTTGAGACAGGGAGGGTACCTAGGGATTGGCGAGAGGCACATGTGGTGCCAATCCATAAAGGGGGGTCGAGGGAAGTACCAGGTAACTATAGACCCATCAGTTTGACCTCGGTGGTGGGAAAATTAATGAAGAGTATACTAAAGGAACAACTGGGGGTGTACTTGGAGGAGGTGGGAGGTCTGGATAGTCGGCAACATGGGTTTGTGCCAGTTAGATCATGTCAAACCAATCTTGTGGAGTTCTCTAGAATGGGTAACATCAGAACTGGACAGGGAAAGCCTGTGGATGTATTATTCTTGGACTTCAGCAAAGGCGTTGACTCTGTCCCCAGCAGTGGTCTGGTGGAGAAACTGATGAGGTTGGAGTGAGCCCTTCGATGGTCAGAAGGATTGAAAACTAGCTAGCTGGACGGACCCAGAGAGTAGTGTGGTCTGTGGGGAGCTCTCAACCCCAGAGAGGTTGGTAGTGGGCACCGCAGGCTCGTCCTGGGTCCGATCCTGTTTAATGCATACATATCGACATCAGGGAGGGTATAGGGTGTGAAATGAGTCTCTTAGTGGATGACTCCAAGATGGGAGCAGTAGTTGAGGGAGAAGAGGGGAGGTTGGCCCTGCAAGGGGACCTGGACACCCTGGAAAGCTGGGCTCACACATGGAAATTAAATTTCAATATCACCAAGTGCAAGGTGTTGCATCTTGGTCGGGGAAACCCTAAACACAGGTACACCCTGGGAGGGGAGGCGCTGGAGGCCTCAATAGGGGAAAAAGACCTAGGGGTCATGGTGGATGCATGTATGAATAACTCTGAGCAGTGCAGGAGAGCGGCTAGCAAGACAAACAGGATGTTGGGATGCATCGTAAGGGGGAATCACCTCTAGGAGCAAGGAAGTGATTCTGCCGCTGTACAATGGACTGGTTAGACCACACCTTGAGTACTGTGTACAGTACTGGAGACCACACTTGAAGAGGGACATACAGCTCCTGGAGAGGGTACAGAGGAGGGCAACTAAGATGATACGAGAGCTAGGGGATTTGACGTATGAGGACAGACTTGAGGAGCTCTGCCTGTTTTTATTGGAGGAGAGGAGAGACAGGGGGACATGATTGAGGTCTCAAGTACCTCAAGGGAATAAATAGGGTAAACACGGAGGGATCTTTAGACTAAAGCAGGGAGGTATCACCAGAGGCATGGTTTGAAGTTGGAAGGTGGAAAGGTGAGGGGAAAGAGGAGGTTTTCACTGAGAGGGTGGTGGACCCTGGAATGCACTGCCTGGGCAAGCTGGTTCAGAGATCCACAGTGAGGGCTTCAAGAGAGGGTGGGACAGACACAGAAAGTGGATGCATCAGATGATGACCTGTCCCAGGGGGGTGGGGATGGATGATAGGGGTTTCTGGAGCACAAGGGATGGGAAGGCCTCGGCACCCAACTAAGGATCTGAGGTTCCAGCAGACTCGACAGACCGTAAGGCCTAATCTGCTGGCAAACAGTATGTTAGTATGTTAGAAGTGAGCACTTGCTGGGTCACTTGCAGGTGAGACTTGACTTGGTCTGGAGAATGACCCACTATTAGCCAACTGTCCAGATATGGAAAAATGGAAATCTTTTGCCTTCTTAGAAAGGCAACTACTACTGCCAGGCACTTTGTGAAAACCCCTGGGGCTGAGGTTAGGCCAAAGCGCATTGCTCTGAACTGATAATGGCCTGAGGGCAACTCAAACCTGAGGTACTTTTTGTGGAAGCACCTGATGGGAATGTGAAAGTAGGCATCTTTGAGGTCCAGGGAGGCTAGCCAGTCCCCTGGCCATAGAGAGGGAAGGATTATTCCCAGAGTTATCATCTTGAACTTTGGTTTTAAATTATGTTTGTTTAGATATCTTAGGTCTAGGATGGGTCGCCACTCCCCTGTCTTTTTGGGGGTCAGGAAGTACCTGGAGTACAGACCTTTGCCCCAGTGTAGGGTAGGCACTCTTTCTATAGCTCTTAAAGCTAGAAGAGAAGAAACCTCTACCTCTAGGGCAAGGGTTTCCGAGAGACTTGCAGGTGGAAAAGATCTGGCTCTCATCTTTGGAATATTTTTGAAGCTGAGAACCAGTCCCTGGCTTACTACTTCCAGGACCCACTTGTCTGATGTAACAGACATCCAGTCCTGGACAAAGTAAGCCAGCCTGCCCCCTACTGGAACAGATGAGTCGACCCCGGCAGGCCCATCAGGTGTCTGCTTGGCAGGGCTTTTAGCTGAGGAGTGGATGCAGCCCTGCTCATCTCCCTTCTGCCTCTCCCTCTGAAGAACCCCCTCTGAGAAAAGGAATAAGAGGCCCTGCGGCTGGTAAAAGGCCTTTGAAAAGGCTGCCCCTGCCCCTAGACTGCTGCCTTTGAGAAGCTGCCTGCCTTTCCTTGGCCTACCAACTCCTGTAAGTGGTCCTGTACTCATCCATTTTCTTCATGTATTCTCTGTCTGCTCCCAAACAGAGAATTACCCACTACAGGAAAATCCATTGCCTTAGCCTGGGTGTCCTGCGAGAGGCTAGTACATCTGAGCCAAGCCATCCTCCGAAGAGCCAAAGATGTAGCCATGACTCTTGATGACACATCATTAGAGTCCACAGCAGCATGAAACTGAACCTTAGATGCCTCAATCTCATCTGCAGCCACCACCTCCAGCTCCCTGGCTAGCTGGGGGAAGGCCTGTTTAGCCAGTGCCAGTACAGTGTCCCACCTGGACTTCTGGTACCTGGCTGTACAGGCCATGTAATTCGCCTGCCTGAGTCACAAAGAAGATGCTATGTACTGCTTCTTTGCCATGGCATCAATCTTCCTGGAGTCCTTGTCAGAGGGGTGTGAAGCCAAGGGAATATTTGCTTTGTCACAGGCAGCAGCCTGCACTACCCCAACATGGCTGCACTGCTGATATAAGAACTCTGTGTCTGAGCCTGAAAGTGTATACCTCTTGTCCATTCTTCTATCCACAGGAGGTATAGTGTTAGGAGACTTAAGATTTTTTGTGTCTATTTCCCAAAAGATTTATGGAGGGGAATAGACAGTCTCCTGGACTCTGGGATGTCCATCATCTCTACATAATCAGGCTCCTCTTGATCTCCCACAGCCTCCTCCATAGGAAGCTGGAGGGTTTCAGCCACCTCTCTGTAAAACATAAAGTGAGAAGGGGACTCAGAAATCCTAGGAAGGCAAACACCTGAAGGTCTGTCTGGGGAGATGTCCGGTTCCACAGGCAGATCCAGACCCTCACTTACATCATCATCCTCAAATTCCCCTTCCTCTTCAAATTCCGGTTCATAAAAATCTTCGAGAGTATAATCTTGAACCAGGGGAACCAACCGAACCGAACCCCTGCCAGAAGGAGATGGATACGTCAGAACCGGACGGAGCGATTCCACAATCTGAATCGCTCTGGCTATCTCTTCGGCGGCTGGAACATGAACCTCTGGATCTGAACCGGTCGATTTATCTTTGTGTTTTCTTTTTGTCGGAACCGATCCCTCGGAATTGGATCTCCTTTTGCCCGAAGAGGTATCGCCCTGGTCAGAGGGCATTCCTTCTGGTTCGGTCGAAACCGAACTGGGCTGGCCATCCGAGTCACCGGACTTCTCGGCCTCCTTTTCCCTCAGTCTATCTAATCTCTTCTCAAAGGTAGATTTGGGAAAGTTTTTACATATTTGGCAGTCTGAATCGAGGTGGTCAAACCCCAGACAATAAACATAGGTGGTGAGGTGACCGGCCTTAGCAAAGACCTCCCACACTCACTGCAGTGTTAAAACCCAGTGGGCCCGGTTTTTTTTCTTAGGTTTCCTCAGACATAGTAACTAACCAAACTTACCTTTTTGCAACCTCCAGGCAAGACTCCCTTATCGGTTCCTAACCGTGTCACAGGTGTTGGAAAAAAACATTTAAAACACGTTTTTTTTTTTTTAGAACCGGTAAGAACCGGTAACCACACACTAAGTAAAACTCACAAATTTCACTATCAAATGGCTGGTTCAGCAGAACCAAGCCGCACTTTTACAAGTTCCACACAGAAAAAACAGAACAATTCCTATCTAGTACTCATGGCACCACAGACAGAGGCTGAACCGACTATGCGAATACTTTTCCGGTTTAAAAACGGACGAAAACTGAAACTTTAACCGACTTTCGAACCGAGCTGAAGGAGAAATCTCCAGAGCGACCGTTCACTGAGGCGTAGTAAAGAATCCGACAGTTTAAGTTTGAATCACTCCAGACAGAGACTTCAACCGAGCTCGAGCTCAGCATTCTATGCCCTGCATAGAAAGTTAACTCTTTGTTCTCCGGGGCAGTTCAAAGGTTGGGAATCACTGCAATTGTCAGAATACAGCAAGACTTTATGTTGTTTGAAACAGTTACTGCCCCTTTCGCAAGCAGCTGAGTGATGTCCTCCACGAGGGTGGACAGCATGTCCTGAGACATCCCGGACTCTCAAGGCATGTGGAAGAGGTAGGGAAGGAGAGTCTCAAAATCTAGAAACAATCCTCTGCCCATTACATCCAACATCAACTTGTCTGTTGTGATAGTGGACCAACGTAGCAAGAGGTGATGTAGCTGGCTTCTGACTGGGAGAGCAGTTGGGGACAGGACAGGTGGAGGAATGACACCCCCAACCCATCAATGGACGGCCTTTCCAGGGGCACTGGCAGCTGCTGCCAGAGGGGCATCACTACCCCTGCCCCCCCTCCTATACTGGACCTCAGCCCCAGACTTCAGCTTGGGGTGCCAGGCTTTAAACTATTCCTGCTTGGGCTGCTGTCAGGGAGGCTGTGACTTAAAGGACCGGTACTGAAAAGCTTGCTTCTTAGGCTTTTTCTTCTGGTCCTTCTGGGACAAGGTCACAGAGTCAAGGGTGGCACTGGACTTCTCAATCCGGGTGAGATGCCATTCCACCCCAGGACCAATGATGTTGGTGCCCAGGAAAGGGACATCGGCCAGCTTCCATTGGGTGTCTGTCGTGATGGTGGACATATGCAGCCAAGCCCAACAATGCATGGAAACAGCTGCTGCCACTGCATGGGGGCATGAACTGCCCACATCCAAGGCTGTCTGGAGCTGGTGTTTAGCCCTGGACTCTTATGAGCTCCATCACTGTCCGCTGCTCTGTATGGAGGTGGGGGAGGACCGCATCCAAAACTCCCATCAGGGAATGACCATATTTAGCCATCATGATGGCACAGTTAAGCCTGTCAAGAGACCCAGAGCGGCTGCAGTATACACGTTTTTAGCAGCATGGCCAGTCTTATGGGACTCCTTGAAAAGAGGCTTGTCCACATCCCCCTTGGTGTTCAGATTTTTGGAATATCGAACCCGTGACCAGACCTTTGGCCAAAGGGTGGTTTGAAAACCCTGAAAGTGAGCCTCAGGGAACTGCATATTTGCGAATCATGCTAGCCAAGGGGGCCGGGCTGGATGCTGCATGTCGCCAAAGCTGCAGAGCCAGTCCCAAGATGGCCTCAGCCCTTAGGAAGGCAATCCCCAGGGATTCATCCTGGTCCAAAATGTCCGTGAGAGGGTACTCAGCCCTCTTCTGGACTGGCAGTGTCAGGTTGATTTGGACTCCACGATATGTCGGAAAAGCCCATCAAAGAAAACCAGGACATGCTCGGTGGAATTCTCCTCAACTGAGCTACAGTCGAAGAGCTGAGTTCCTGAGGAGGCCATGGACTCCTGATCCAGGTTGTCCTATGACGATTCAAAGATGGCCCTCAGCCAAAGTTCACCACGGACTACCTGGGAATCCTCACCCAAGGTAGTCCTAACCGACAACCAGCCTGGCAAGCCGGCAGCCAAACAGCTGGCCTCTGTTTTTTTTTTTCTTCCTATATTCTGTTTTTCCCGCTGTGGCCAGGACAGGCGGAGCTCCCATTGAACTCCGCTCTACCAATCCCCACAGTCATCATCTCCCTAGGACTTACCTTCTGCTGGAGTGTTCTGGTCCAGGGTCTCGGGAATTCGGTGGGTGACAGCTGGAGGGCAGGCTTTAAGAATGCCTGCACTGCCACATTTCCACCAGTCTGTTCCCCAATCCCCACAATGGAGCGTACACATCAGCATGTGCATGTGGAGGCATGCGCATGATGCAGAGTCCCCCAGCACCTCCTTCTACCGCCCTCCTTGACCTGCACTGCCACTAGGCCTCCAGCTGTCATCGAGGCACAGGTCAGGAAGCATAAGAAAACCAGGAGCAGTTTCAGAATTCGCAAATAATGTTTTATTTTACAAAAGCAGTACAGGCAGAGAAAACAAAATCCTCCATCTGAGCGTTTCTTCTCAATTTCCAATCTCAGTCTCTCTCTCTCTCTCTCTCTCTCTCTCGAAAAACACTGCTCCTCTTTTTATAACCAGCCTTTGCAGGGAGCTCGATAAGAGAACATTCTGCTTCTCACACAGTGTTCTTCTCAGTTTCAGCAGGTACAGGCAAACGAACATTGTGACCCAGAACTGACCTCTTGTTGACAGCTCTGGAAATATTTTTCAAACCAGCATCTCAGGTTAATCCCTTGAATTCCAGTTTTTGCAGTCATTTCAGCAGTATAACTATATACAGTTTTAAACAAAGGGGTCCCAGTATCACATACATAGTTACACAGAGATTAACATATATTTTTATAACTGCAGATATGCAAGGGGGAAGAAAAGACAGCAATAGCAAGGGAAGGCAGAGAGGTGGCAAGAGGTGGAGAATTGCGAAACCGTCGGAGTGATCAGTTCTAGGTCTCACAAGAAAATTTGACTGAGCAACCAGACAGAGAAGAGACAGAAAAGGAGAGGGTAGAACAGACCCTTGCGTTCAACTCTTCCTGTATAACAAATGGGACAGGGCCTTATTCAACCCTGTCACACAGTCATTCGGAGGAGCATGCAGTTCCCCTTCCCGAGACAGGACAGCAGCCCTGCTGACCCTGGCAACCCGCGCTTGCTCCCCAACATGGGTCGCCGTCGAGAAGTACAGAGCTTAAGCACCTCAGCCCTCTGCACCACTCAGCCAGCTATGGAGTGCCTCTTTGGTCAAAGAGCTGACTGGCGGTTGTCGGGGTGGCAGCTCTAGCCTAATCTGCGGAGAAACAGGTGTGGGGAGCACTTGCAGAACCTGGACCAGTAGGGAAACCACGGGCAGCTACTAGGGGACCTAAGGCACTTGAGGTAGTGCTCTGCCATGTGATGGCACACTGCTGCCAGAGAAATTCCTCAAAGCACCTGCACATCTTACACCAGTACCTCTCCCCACCCAACAGTGAGGAGGATAAGGGACGTTGATGGTGGCGCCTCCTGGTCAAACAGGATTGAGAGCTTGAGTGCCTCAATCGTGACCTTAACAGTCAACTAACCAGCCAACAGTGAGAAGGGTCTTCCTGCAGTTGGCTGTATATGATGTGCCTTCCGACACTGAGCGACACAGGCGAAGACCTGACCCCGGGTGGTGGCTGGCCACTCGAAGGATTGAGCGAGGTCACCAATTGGTCCATGTCCTCCTGTGTGAGAACTGGGAGATTGGTCCATGTCCTCCTGAAGGATGACCAGAAGCACTGAGATCTGTGAGACTGACTCCTCGTCCGACAACTGATCACAGGCTCAAGAAAAATCTTGATGGCCCAGTAGACCAGAGCCGAGGCTGACTGGTTTGATGGTGGAGCCAAAGAGCCCTCAATCTGCCCGACCTGCCCCTCAGGTGAGTTGAGGAACTGGGAGGACCTCGATCTCTGCCCGTTCAAAGATCAGTGCTGGTGGTGCTTGGATTCTGAACCACGGAAGGCAGGGCTCTCCGCAAGGTCTGCAGGGAAAGGCACATGTCATAGAACTGGCCTATGAAAAACCCTCCAATGCTAGCCCCAGGGAACAGCGCTGAGACCAAGGAGGTTCCCCCCGCAGCAGCTGCCTCTTCTGTCTCAAGGGATGCAAGCTGCTCAGCAGACCTGGATGCAGTTGAGGCTTTCTTGCAGCCCTTAGGGTGGTCCTTCAGATCCCTTTCTGAAGACCAACCTGGCAAGAGCCTAAGTTTCCTGTCCTTGAGGGACTCAGGAAGCATGGATAAGTACAGGCTGCACCTGGCCATGTCGTGTTGCCCGCCTAGGCGGTACACACATGTGTCATTCTGCCAGCACTTAACACAAAATTTGAATCCTGGTTTCTTGTGTTCCATCGATGGTCCAGTGATGGAGTTGAAAGAACAGCAAAACTACAAGCATGAATTTGAAAACTTTTGAAAAGAAGAGGTTCACCTATCACACATAAAATTCTAAGCAGCAGTGTGAAGAAGGTGATCTGTTGTTGCAGAGGAAAGAAAGATGAAGTCACAGCACAGAGTCGAGGGTTGTACTGCCCAGGTAGTGGGAGGAGCATAGCCTAAAGGTGTTTCAGCCAATAACATGGATCCAGTGGAATTGCCAGAGTGTGGATAACAACGCCCCTAGAATGGTTGTGACTGGGCTGGCAAGGGGATCAAGGTTCTTCCCCTGACACCAGAGCGAGAATCTCTCATATAAATGCATAGCATCTGCAAGTCTACTCCTTATGGAACACCTCCACCACACAGACAACGTTTCCAAGAGGCCCTAGCCTGAAACTCTAGCTGCTCAGGGACCAAACTTAGAGGTGTAAGGATAGAAGGTTCAGCTGTAGTACCGTCCCCTATTATCTCGTCAGTAGGTCGGAGTAGAGAGGCAACCTCCATGGTGAACTGCTGCTGAGGCAAAGGAGATCCAGATATCAGAACTGCCTGGGCCAGTCTGGTGCTTTCAGCATCATCCATGCCTTGATCACTACCTTGTGAACCAAGGGGAAGGGAAGAAAGGCGTACAGAAGAGTCCAGGGCACTGAGAAAGCATCCCCCTGCAGTCTCAGACTGAGGTGGGTGGGCACAGAACAGCCTCGGTTTTCCATTTTCCCACAAGGCAAACAGATCCAACAGAAGGGTGCCCCACTGGGAGAACAGGTGGTCAACCACCTCCTGATTCAGGAACAACTTATGAAATGGCTCTTCAACCCGACTGAGAGCATCTGCCAGCTGACCACTATCTCTTGTGACAAGGATCGCCAGGAAAGTCACTTGCAGGATGCGCACCAGGGTCCAGATGTAGACAGCCTCCTGACACACAAGGTAAAGGGGTGCGTACTGCCCTTCCTGTTCAAGTAGAACATGGTGTTCATGGACCTGAACCTGAACGACCTGACCCCACATCAACAGAGCAAATTCTTCCAGACACACTGCATGGAGCTCCAGCAGGCTGATGTGGTACTATGACTCCTGGGGCAACCAGAACCTGTGGGCTCTGTGGTCTTCCAGGTGAGCTCCCCACTCCACCATAGAGATGTCCGTCAAGAGAGTGATGGACGGTTCTGGGTGGACGAATGAGAGTCCTTCCTTCTGATGCTGTGGGCATAAATAACACTGGATAGTATCATCGGCTGAGTCATGAAGACAGGCTGATCCAGGTAACCTAGGCAATGGGACCACTGCCAGCCCAACTCCCACTACAGGAGGTGCTGGTAGAAGTTGCCACAGGCCCCAGCAGCCACAGGAAATCCAGGACCGGATATCAGCGCCCAACCAGAAATGATCGCACAAAGGAGGTAAAATCTAATGCCCCGTCCACTGAGAGGCGGGCCTTTGCCTGCAGTGAGTCGAATTCTGCCCCAATGAACGTTGCTCACATTTGAGGAAACCAGCTCGGACTTGGCCAGGTTTGCCAGAAGGCCCAATTCTTAATAGGTTTGCAGGGCCAGATTTCTGCACTACTCCACATCCTCCTTGGATGGTCTGGCTAGGAGCCAGTCAACCAGGTAGGGATATACCCTTTCATCCATTCGCTGCAGGAAGGCCGCCACCACTGCCATGCACTTGGTAAAGAACCCTGGCGTGGATGAGAGGCTGAATGGCATAGCCTGAAACTGGTAGAACACCCCATCCACAAAGAACCAAGGTGCCAGTGATGGGCTGGACTGAGATGTGGAAGAACACATCCTGGAGGTCTAGAGAGCAGAACCGCATCCCTTGTTACAAGGATGGTATGATCTGATTCAGCATGACCATCCAGAACTTGTGCTTCTGCACGAATTTGGTTAAGTATGGAGGGCCAACCCCTGTCTGTTTTGGAACCAGGAAGTACCTGAGGAAGATTCCATCTTCTGCACTAGTGGTCTGGTGCTGAGCGCAGCCAGCCACAGGGTGCTCCCCAGCCTGCCCTCAAGAGCAAGATTCCAGGTACGCTTCAGGAAAGCAGCTCCAGTCCAGCTTGCTAGCCATGAACCCAGTTCATGGATGGTGCCTGAAATTATAGGCAGAGTCAGCACTCCGTCTCTCCCTGACTGGCTTCAGCTCCTGGAGATTTGAACTGTTTGGCACAGTTCCCTGGAGCTCATCTGTCTGCTGCCTAAATTTCTTTTTTCCTAACCTCTGAAACTAAATCTGTGATGCGTCTTTGTGCCCACTTCTGAATTTGAATTGTTAGTGTAGGGAACTACAACCCCTTTTTATGTTTGCTTGCACGCATGTACAAGAAACATAGTGCCATCATCCAAGTTTTCGGAGGTGTGGCAGCCGTCTTCCAATTCAGTCAGTGTGTTTGCAGGCTCGGCCCCAGTTCTCCAATGAACGCTGCAGCTGTCTATGACAGCAGTTGAAAATGCAGTGCCGTACAGTTGAAAGGGAGAGCTCCACTTCAGTGAGCAGAGCTCCCCCCACCACGTGCACACATTGCGTGCTCATGCGCCTCCCCCACGCACGCACACTGTATGTCTGACAGTGGTGCCCAATCCCACATCGACTCCAGCCTTCCCACAAACAGCCTTCCAGCTGCCACGCTGGGAGCCCATCCCAGCATGGCAAACGTCCCACCTTGTCAGCCTTCCAGCTGCCATGCTGGGAGCCCACCCCAGCGTGGCATTAGATCGTATGGCCGATGGGGGTGTCCAATCCCCGTCGGCTCCAAGGCCCTCCCAAATAGCATTCAGCTGCCCACGCTGGGTACCCACCAGTGTAATAAGCGTCACTGCATCATCAGCCTTCCAGCTGCCACGCTGGAGCCCACTAGCGTGGCAAGCGTCCCATGTTGTCCACAAAAAAAAACAACCTGTAAACAAAAAATGTTTCCCTTGGCGGTCTCGCGGTCTCTCTGCCCACCAGCGCCCAACCTCTGCGCACTCTACCTCCCCACACCCCCACCTCACCCCATACTTATCTCCGGAGCTCGGCGCGATGATCTTCAACCTGAATGGGCTCTACCTGACAAGTGGGTTTCTTACGAGAATTGATGTATGCAAACTTTATTTATCCCTTTCAAGTACTTGAAGGACCCAATCATGTTTTCTCTCTCTCTCTCTCTCTCTCTGTCTCTCTCTCTCTCTCTGTCTTCTAGGGAGTACATGTTCAGTGCCCAGGGTCGGTCTGGCCCACCTGGATACCTGGAAATTTCCAGGTGGGCCCCCCCTCAGTTGACTAAGTGGTTACCTTCTGAACCCTGAAAACTTTTGCATTTATCATCTTTTTTCTAATTAAATGGGGTTTCTCGGACACTGTTGATAAATATAAGATGCCAACGCAGAGCTAGTGTATCAGACTGAAGTGGAATATTGATATGAGTGTGTCAACCTGGGCCCTCCTCTATTGCTTTTCCAGGTGGGCCCTTGTATCTTCTTTCCAGGTGGGCCCTCTGTACCCCAGTCCGACCCTGTCAGTGCCCTCAGCCTCTCCTCATATGCCTTACCCTGCTGACCTGTTATCATCTTTGTAGCCCTCCTCTGGATCTTCTCCAGCAGGTTAATGTCCTTTTTGAGGTGTTGACACCAGTACTGAACTCCATACTCTAGATGCGGCCTTACCAGTGACCTGTACCAGGGCAGTATAACCTCTTCTCTCCTACTACTGATCCCCCTAGATATGCATCCCAACATCTTGTTTGCCTTTGCTGCTGCTTTCTTGCACTGCATGGAGTGCTTCAGGTCACTAGTGATCATCACTCCCAGATCCTTTTCCTCCTCTGATACAAATACTCGGACTCCATCCAGGTAGTACTCTGTCCTGGGATTTTTGGCTCCAATATGCATAAGTTTGCATTTCTTGGCATTGAAGAACATAGGAGAACATCTCAGTGATATTAGATATGGTAATGTAAAAAATGCTCTGGCTAGACATATCTCGCAACATGCAGCTGTAGCTTTCCACACTTTTTTGTTTCAAGGAATAGAGAGAGAGTGACCTTGGGCCCCAGAGGGGGAAAGCTATGCAACAAGATTTTAAGTAGAGAAACATTTTGGATATATCATTTAAGAGCATTAAAAGTTAAGGATCCTAGAATTTCAAGGGCGCAGAATTTTGGCGCAGAATCCTGCAATCTACCGTAGAACTTCTGTGGTGCTGCAGAATCTAATCTTCTTGGTGATTTTTTATTAATATTCCTGTTTATCCACAGAATCTGGTTCCCTTCCCTCTTTTTATATCCAAAACCCCATATGTTCAGAATGTGATGTTATCATTGCTATAACATCATACATTAGCTAATGAAATGGCTGCATTCTGCAACAGAAATGACCAGTCACTTATCTACCACAGCTCCCACTGCCAGAGGTGGTGGCACAGCACATCAGGCATGGTGATATTTGCTCAGCCTGCACTACAGCCTAATACAATTTTCAGTCTTACATTATTGCACTAGGGCCTACTTAAAACCTTGACAATAGCACAGACATGTTAAGTCCATACCTCACTTTGTACAAACTTATTTGTGCCTTTAAGGTATAGAGATGCCGTCTGAAATGAATAACTGGTAAAATGAATTTAACTGCCATTAAAAAAAAAAATAAAGTAATTATGCCCAGAAAAGTAGAATATAACAATCTGTAGACCTGTTGAAAGAATAGACCTGTTAAATAAATAATTGTACTGTACGCATTTTTGCTAGGGTTATTGATTACATCTTGTCACTGGTTGACAGAATCACCTAAAAGTTATCGAGAAATGTCGTGTGCAGGGACAGCTGTTGGGCCAGAGGGTAGCATGCTGTGTTTCCATGCTGGCAACTCAGGTTCAGAGATTAGCTCTGGGAGCTGGCTGGGCAGCACAAGGATTGGTGGAACACATCACTGCTTGGAGCCTGGGAAGGTATGGTGCAGTGTTCTGTCACATGGTGGACACATTGTGATGGGCTGGAGAGCTCTATCTCACTATCGGTTCACATGCATGTCATGGCCTGATGGTGTTACGTAGTGTCTCTGGGGAAGCAGGTTGACATGAAAAATGAGTTTTGCAATAACTCCTCTATTCTGCTTGTTCCATTTCCATTGGGACCTGTAAGAATGAGGATGCAAATTCATGGAAATTTAAAAAAAAATATATATATATATCTATATACACAAACATACAGTATCTCTGTCCCTCTCACTATACACACACACACACACACATATTTGTATGTATGTTACAGATTGCATATAAATATATAAGTGATACACAGTGGGAACCTCATGAGTGGTGTAGAAAGCACATACAAATATATAAGTGATAGACAGTGGAGATCTCATTAGTGGGATAGATAGCATAGAAACATAGAATTTGACGGCAGATAAGGACCGCTTGGCCCACCCAGGCTGCTCATTTCCCAACCTAATGGATAAGCTGCAGATCCTAATTAACCAGCAGCCTACTTCTTTCTGCCCCCACCCCCTAGAATGGCCTTAGGACTGTCCCATGCATGCTTGAATTCCACCACTGTTTTTCACTCCACAACCTCCTCCGGAAGGCCGTTCCATGCATCCACAACCCTCTCTGTGAAAAAATACTTCCTTAAATTACCTCTGAGCCGACCCCTCTATCTTCAAATTGTGCCCCCTTGTTCTTGCACACCTCTTGTTTTGAAAGATGCTACCCTCTTGGACTTTGTTGATTCCCTTGAGGTACTTGAAAGTTTCTATCATGTCCCCCTCTCCCTCCTTTCCTCGAGGCTATACATATTAAGCTCCTTAAGTCTCTCTTCATATGTCTTCCGGTGCAGACCCTGCACCATTTTAGTTGCCCTCCTCTGGACAGCTTCCATCCTGTCTATGTCTTTGCGGAGATTGGGTCTCCAGAACTGCACGCAATACTCCAGATGGGGTCTGACCAGCTGTCTGTACAGAGGGATAATAACTTCCTGTTTTCTACTGGTGATGCCTCTCCCTATGCATCCCAGTATCCCCCAGCCCTCCTTGCTGCCCTCTCACATTGCTTGCCCACCTTTAGGTCATCTGATATGACTACCCCCAGGTCCCTTTCCATTTTTGTTGTTGTTAGTATCTCACCCCCCATTGTGTACTCTTCCCTGGGTTTTGTTTCCCAGGTGCATTACCTTGCACTTCTTAGCATTGAATCTAGCTGCCATACATTTGACCATTCCTCTAACCTTGCCAAGTCCTTCTCATCCTTTCCACCCCACCTTGTGTATCAACTCTGTTGCAGATCTTTGTGTCATCTGCAAAAAACATACTTTTCCTTCCAGTCCCTCTGCAATGTCAGCTTATAAAGACACTGAAGAGGACTGGTCCCAAACTGAACCTTTCGGTACCCACTAGTAACCTCCTTTCTTCACAGTGGACTCATTTATTACCCTCTGCTCCTATTCTCCAGCCAATTTTTTATCCAGGCTGTCATCTTGGGACCCACTCCCAGGCTGGCTAACTTGTATATTAATCTTTTGTGTGGGACTGTGTCAAATGCCTTGCTAAAGTCTAGGTAGGCCATGTCCACAGCCCCTTCCTGATCTACTACTTTGGTCACCCAGTCAAAGAAATCTATCAGATTCATCTGGCATGACTTTCCGCTGTGAATCCATGCTGCCTTGGGTCCTGTGCCCCTCTGGCCTCTAGATAATTGACAATTTTTTCCTTCAGAGTGATTCCATCATTTTCCCTACCACTGAGTTAAACTAACAGGTCTGTAGTTTCCTGCTTCTGCCTTGCTCCCACTTTTGTGAGGAATCACATCTGCCCTCCTCCAGTCCTCAGGTACCACCCCATCCTCCCATGATTTGTTAAAGAGGGTAGTCCAGTGGTGTCACTAGTTCTGCTCTAGTTCTTTTAGGATTCAGGATGAATCCATCAGGTCCCATTGCTTTGTCCACCTTCAGTTTTAAGAGTTCTTTCAAACCCTTTCTTCTGTAAATGGGCTGGTATCAACTTCTGTATTCAAGTGTTTCTACTGTTTGTTTAGGTACCTCCCTCTTCCTTTGTAAATACTGAGCAAAAATATTTGTTTAGTATCTCTGCCTTTCACAGTCACCCTCTGCCCACCCTCCCTCCCTTTATTAGCCTCTTATCCCTCCCTTGGTCTTCCTTTGCTCCTGATGTACCTATAGACGGTTTTATCCCCCTTCTTAACCGAGTTGGCTATCTTTTCCTTGTTTTGGGCATTTGCTGTTCTGACTGCCTTCCCAGCTCCCTTTTGCTTTAACTGATACAGTTCTCTGTCCTGCTCCTTCTGTGATTCCTTGTACTTCCTGAATGCTTTCTTTTTCTCTTGAATCTTCACTGCCACTTCCTTTGAGAACCATAGTGGTTTCTTACAACGTTTCGTTTGTTTATTTGCTTCACACAAAAGGCTTGTTACCTCTGTGATGGCAGTTTTATTATTCCCATTGTTCTTCCACCCTCCTTCCTGCCCATCTGCTAGTGCATTCTAGGCACTCACCCATTTAGCAAAGTCAGCCCTCCTAAAGTCCAGTACTTCTGCCTTTGTGTGACTTGACTCTATTGCTGTGTTTATTGTGAACCACACTGTTCGATGGTCGCTAGTTCCCAGATGGCTACCCACTTCTACATCTGTGATCCTCTCTTCATCTCCATTTGAGAGAACCAGGTCTAAGATTGCTCCCTCTCGAGTGGGCTCCAATATTAGTTGTCTAAGGCATGCCCCCTGTAGGGCATCTAGAATAACCTCACTCTTGAAGTGGCTGCTGCAACTGCACTCCAATTAACATCTGGCATATTCAGATCACCCATCAGCAATATCTCCCCTTTTCTGCCATTCTAAGTATACTTTCTATCATTTCCTTGTCCATTTTCCTCCCCTGAGAAGGAGTCTGTATAAGAACCCTATGCGGATTGTGGTTCCATTGCCGGTCTCCAAATTTACCCACAGTGCTTCTCCTCCCTGTTTTCCCTTTTGTTCTGTTGCTTTGATTCCTTCCCTTATGTGAAGCTACTCCTCCTCCTCTTTTACCCTCCCTGTCCCTCCTGTAGATAGTGTATCCTGGTATGTTTCGTCCCAGTCATGGTTTTGTGTGTACCATGTTTCTGTGACTGCCATGATATCCAGATGTTCTTCCTCCATCAAGGCCACTAATTCAGGAAGCTTGTTACTCAGACTACGGGCATTGGTACTCACTGCTCTCCATTTTTTGATAGCTTTACCTTCTGTTGCAGCATCCCCACTGACCTTTCTACTTCGGTCTTTTTCTCATTTAGTACCCTGTTTTGTAGGGAGGCTGGGATTTTCCTGCTGCTTATCAGTGCCTCCCCTCTTGACTAGTTTAAAGCTTGCCAATGAGCATTTAAACCGATTGCTCAAAGACTTGTTCCTTCCTGGACAGATGCAGACCATCCTGCCAGTATAGGCTAGTGTCCTCAGGTGAAACCCAGTCTCCAATGAAGCCAAACCCCTGTTCTCACACCATGTTTTCAACCATTCATTAAACTGCATGGTGCAAAGTACCTCACCCTCACTCATGCCATTGACAGGCAGCACCTCTGAGAAGGATACTGTGTGCTACTTGTCTTAGGCCCTCCCCAATTCTACAAAGTCCTTCTGCACTGCTCTAATCTCATGTTGAGCCAAGTCATTTGTCCCTAGGTGGACAATGCGTCCAGCCTCAGACTCCCATGCAGCTGTTCTCAGTGATCCTGAGGATGCGCTTCCTCTCCTCAAGCCATGGCACCAGGCAGGCACCTACTTCAGTTTTCCGCTCCCCAGTTCTATCCCCCTAACAACTGGGTCCCCCACCAGGAGCTTCTTCCTTTCCTTGTGGTGTCCTCTGCCTCCTTCCTGTGGGCCTCCTTGTGATAGTTGTCCTCAGCCTCCTTAGTCTCCTCTTCGATGGTGCATCCATGGGGAGCTGCTCCCCAGAATGGTGTATGGATTGTGGAGTGGAACAACTGACTGGGTGTGCCTCTGTTCTACCATCCTCACCCTCCCTGAGCCCACTGTGGTCCAACTACTGTGCTTTCTTGCAAACCTCTGAGGTACTGGTGGTGGCTCTGGTGCTCCCTGGATGGGGAGGTTCCTTCCTACCATCCAGTGTGGCATGGGGAAGGTTCTCTTCTACTGTCAGTGTGGCCTGAGGCAGGCAGCTTCCTCCCTCAGGGTAGAGAGCTGTCTGCAAATGGGCAGCATCTCAGCCTCAGAAAGACTCCTGGAAGACTGCTGCCCCAAGCCATTACATTACTTTCTCCCCATGTTTATCTACTTTTTATTTATGTGTGTGTGTGTGTGTGTGTGTGTGTGTGTGTGATTGGTTTGTTATATAGAAATATATATATATATATATATATATATATATATATATATATCTATATATATAGATATTATACAATGTGTATGCTTATATTGTCAGTGCAGTGTGCTAGAGAGGATAGGACAGTGATATGCACCTTGCACTCTTGAGGAAATGATGTCAGAACCCCAGGTATAAAGGAACTATTTCCAGGGGTTGGTGGGCCTAAACTGTGCCCTCACAAAACAATCCGCTAAGAGCTCTGACCCACCGCTACGATGAGTGCCTTCCTGTCAGCAAGATACCCTACACAACAATTTGACAGAGAAAATACCCTGTTAATCAAACAGAAAAATCCAGACATCCAAGTCAGACACAGGTAAAACCTCCCCAGCCCCAAAACAGCCCCTGGTGGTTTGTGTTCTGAAAGCAGTCAGCCCCAAAATAAGGCAGCTGTGCTTTAAACTCTTCCTGCACTGAAAATCTTAAAATTGTAATAAAGACTGTCTTTTCCTGATAATTCTAAGTTAGATTATTTCACCTTTCAGTTAAAGTAGCCTCCACCTGCAGAATATCTGCTCCAAACCAAGACAATTGTGAGTTCACCTCCCTCTGTTGTGACCACAACTCGCTTTCTTGCAAATCCTATGTTCAGTATTGCAGCTTCCAGCCAGAGATAGTTTGACTTGAAAAATGTTAGCTGTTCTGATGAGTTTGCTATAAAACACTTGCTTATAATACAATTGTTCTAAGGTCTGTTACCAAAGCTATTGGCTGATAAGCAGCTGTGATGTAAGCACTTCCTGCTAAAGTCTGGAATTTCCTTTTAAGGCATACACAGATAAACACAAAAAACAGTTTCCACCCCCTAGGGCACTTGTCTGGGTCAAACACACAACCTGTACCTGCACTTATTTCAGGATTTATGATAAATTCTTAGCCCAAGGTTTAAACTCTTCCTGCACTGAAAATCTTAAGAATTGTAACAAAGACTGTCTTTCCCTGATAATTCTAAGTTCCTTATATCACCTTTCAGTTAGAAGTAGCCTCCACCTGCAGAATATCTGCTCCAAACCAAAGACAATTGTAAGGTTCACCTCCCTCTGTTGTGAGCACAACTCGCTTTCTTGCAAATCCTATGTTCAGTATTGTAGCTTCCAGCCAGAGATAGTCTGACTTGAAAAATGCGTATAGAAATACCTTACTTATCACATAAGGTCCCCTCTGCATATGTCATTTATGCAATAGGCTAGAACCTTAAGGGAGAGACATTGGTTTTGCTTTTTTAGGCATAAAATTATTTCTATAAGTCTGTTATTTTTTGAACTAGTGTTACTGTGCTTTCCACCATCCTGATAGCTATAAAAACTGCCATGAAAGTGAAGTCAGGATGACAAGCTGACACTGTGATGTGGTAGTTTGTTAGTGCCGCAGAACTTCCGTAGAAATTACAAACCACTGCCGCAGAAGTTCTGCGGCAAATGGTAGTCTTGCCGCAGAACTTGGTCCCACTGTGCCACAGAAAAGTAGGGGCTTTGATTAAAAGCCGCAGGCCTTAATGACTCCTTTGATACTACCCCCCTTTTTAAGAAAATGAAGTCTTACAGAGAATGTGACCTGTATTCTTAATATGTTTTTTACTAGTATTTATACAAATATAAAAAATGAGATTGTATCAACAATAAATATTAATGTCTTTTCTATATGATTTTCCCACAGAATGAAGATAAAAGGGGTTGAATTACTACATTTATTGACCATACATTGACCATTTGGAAAGGTATTCATTAATAACCAAACAACAATCTGGTTTTCGAAAGGGATACTCCACGGGCACTGCTCTCACCGATGTGGTTGATGCTACTGCATCTAAATTAGAGGGGGGCCATTCGGTGGGAGCGGTGTTCGTGGATTTATCCAAGGCCTTCGATACAGTTAATCATAGCCTGTTGGCTAAACGTATGGCAGAAACTGGTGTGGTTAAGGAGACAGGAAATTGGTTTAAATCTTACCTTTCAAAAAGAACTCAACAGGTCTGCATTAATGGAGTGTTATCAAACAAATTAAACATGCAACGAGGAGTACCTCAGGGCTCCATTTTAGGCCCAATGTTGTTTCTGATTTACAGGTATATTAATAAGGTTACAGAGTGCATAAAACACTCTAGTATAAATCTTTACGCGGATGATACTCTGTTGATTTCTAGTGGTCATAAAATTGGTGAAATGCAAAAAAATCTACAGAATGACTTTACCGGTTTATCGAATTGGCTAACTAAATCTGGCTTAATACTTAATAGTAAAAAGACTAAGTTTATGGTTTTTGGAAGAAAGCAAACCCCTATAAGTTTTGGAAATACAAAGATTAATATAAAAACCTTAAGTGATGAAATGTTAGAACAGGTCACAGTATATAAATATCTGGGTGTTTGGATAGATTCATCATTGAAATTTGAACATCATATAACAGAGACTATAACTAAAGTAAATAAAAGGTTGGGAGCTGTTAGGCGCTCTAGTTTTTGTCTGAATAGATTAATGAGGGAACAAATTATAAATCAATTTCTTTTTCCAATTTTGGAATATGGAAATCACATATGTGGTTTCGCAGCAAACAGATAGTTAATTAAGGTTGATCAATTATATTATAAGATGGCTACATTTATAATACAAAAGGACTATAGGGCACATCACTGTCAAGTGCTTAGTGAATTGGGTTGGGTCACACAGGAAAGTAAACGTAGGATTTCTTGGTTAATACAAATTTTTAAGGTAATAAAATTTCAACAACCTGAAAGTCTTTATGATAAATTAGAACCAAGAAAATATGTATATAATTTGAGAGATATAAATTTAAGGGGTTATGCATTCCCAAGGTCCATAAACGCATATAGTGCTCTTATGTTTCCGGTTATTGTAAAAAATTTATGGGGGGCTTTGAAACCTGTATAATGTAATCAGATTAATGATTTGAAGGTATTTTTAACAAGTTTGATGCCTGAACTAAAAATACATTGTGATTGTTATAGATGATTGTTTAGATGTTTTGTGTATTATATTGTGAATGACTGGTATATGTGTATTGCAATGTATTGTTGTTATAACTTATGATCTATGTACTCTACAGGACCATCTTGAAAATAGGACTTTGTCCTAATGATGTGATGTTTTCCATCTGAATTGCTGTTTAAAAATAAAGGTTTTAACTAACTATTTATGTAGTTTTGCTTTCTGCTTTCAAGATATATGGTTAGCAGTAATACTACCAATTAAAACAAAGCTAGGAGGATCTCATTCTGCCTAAATCTTAAATTATGATTATATATATTCATATATGACTTTGTAAAGGCAATGTATGAAATGTTTTATCTTTTTTAACATGTAACAGCTTTCTTTATGTACACCTGAATACTGAAGCACTGTTACTTTAATTATTTGGCTATTTAACTGCACTGATGTCTGGAGATGGCCGTCCGTGAGGACATATGAAATTT
This sequence comes from Neoceratodus forsteri, assembly GCA_016271365.2. Lineage (NCBI taxonomy): Eukaryota > Metazoa > Chordata > Ceratodontiformes > Ceratodontidae > Neoceratodus > Neoceratodus forsteri. The sequence continues at coordinate 1,520,055,183 of CM028131.1, forward strand.
GCCAGCAGATAAAGGCCTAGAGGTCTATCAAGTCTGCTTGAATGTGCAGCTAGCACCCCTTATTCTGCAACTGCCCCTTCCTTCCACCCTTCCCCTTCATTAACCCTGCCCCTTGTCCTGTCCCATCCTCGTTTGAAGCAGTCCACTGTTCTACTGCATACCACTTCAGCAGGAAGCACGCATGCGCGAATCCGGTCAGGCCTGAGTAGAGTGAGCACCTTGTTTGTCCTACGTGGCACTTCTAAAACGTCTTTATCTGCTCCAAAGTGAGAAAAAACAGGTTACTCACCTGTAACAGTAGTTCTAGGAGTGGTATATGTTGTTCATCCACACTGTCTGGCATTGTCCCTTTCCCCTTTAAATCTTGCCGGAAGTCTTCAAGCTGGCTCTCCCACCCACCCGGTGGTAAATACCTGCCCACCCCATGACGCCAGATCTAGCCTGCTGGAAGCAAGGTTGTGCGCCTTAGCCGGGAGGTCGGGTGGGTGCGTGTGGATGAACAACATATACCACTCCTAGAACTACTGTTACAGGTGAGTAACCTGTTTTCCAGGAGCGTGGATATGTTGTTCATCCACACTGTCCTGGCAGACTCCTAGCAGTTCTCTGGGGCGAGGGAGGCAAGGCGCACACCCCCTACTTGGGAAAAAGAGATTGGAGAACCGAGGCCCCAAAACCAGCATCACGTCGTGACTCAAGGTCGATGTGGTAATGGGTAATAAAGGTGTTCGCTGACTTCCAGGTAGCAGCCCGACAGATTTCCTGGATAGGGATGTCCCTGGAAGCAGCCACAGAAGCAGCAGTATGGCGGGTAGAATGAGCTCTTATCCCTCTGGGAGGCTCCTTGCCCGCCAATTCATAACACAGACTTATGCATGATGTGATCCATCTTGCAATAGTCCGCTTGGCTGCAGGTCTGCCAGAAGCGGCTTCAGCGTAGGCGACAAACAGCTGGCGAACCTCTCCCCGAATTTCCGCCATCCTCTCCTTATAGTAGGAGAGAGCACGCCTGAAGTCCAGAGTATGGAGCCTGTACTCGGCATCCGAGGTGTAGTTAGGGTAATATACCGGCAGAGTCGACACCTGGTTAAGGTGAAACTCTGACACCACCTTCGGAAGGAATTTTGGGTGGGGGCGCAGGACAACATTGTCCCTGTGAAAGACCAGATAAGGGGAGTCCACCGAAAGCACCTGGAGCTCCCCTGTCCTTCTGGCTGATGTGATAGCCACCAGGAAGGCAGTCTTCCACGACAAATGCGAAAGCTCACACTTATGCATGGGTTTGAATGACTTGCCCATGAGCTTTGCCAAAACCAGCAAGAGATCCCACCGAGGTGGAGGTTCACGCACTGGAGGGGATATGTGATCCAGGCCTTTGAAAAAGCACCCGACCACTGTCTCCTGTGCCAATGTCGGCTGACCAGCCCGTGCCCGGTAAGCAGAGATGGCTGCCAGGTGCACCCTAAGGGTCGACGACCGAAGACCCCCCTTTGGAGAGGGACCAAAGGTAGTCTAGAATGTTAGCCACAGAGCAGGATAAGGGTCCAGGCTTTTCCCTGACACCAAATGGAAAACCTTTTCCATTTGAAGGCATAACATTTCCTGGTCGATTCCTTTCGAGATGCTTCCACCACGGTGTAGACATCCTCGGAAAGACCCAGAGCCTGGAACTCTAGCCGCTCAGGAACCAGGCTGTGAGGTGCAGGGATTGAAGGTCCGAGTGGAAGACCTTCCCTTGGTTCAACGATATCAAGTCCGGGCATGTACAAAGCCACTCCGGGTGCCTGCAGCTCAGGCTGATGAGATCTGGATACCACAACTGGCGTGGCCAAGCTGGGGCTACCAGGATCACCTTCGCCTTGTCCCTCCTCACCTTGAGTAACACCTTGTGGATCCAAGGGAAATAGAGGGAAGGTGCAGAGGAGGCCTGGGGTCCACGGCCTCAAGAAGGCATCCCCCTACAGCGAGCCCTAGTGAGGGGGCAGGCATGGTACAGCCTCAGCTTGCTGTTCTCCCTGGAGGCGAACAGGTCCACCAATGGTTTGCCCCAACAGGAAAATAGATCGTAAGCTTCTTCTGGATGGAGAGACCACTCATGGGATGTCTGGCCTATGCGGCTGAGAGCATCCGCTAGTTGGTTCGAGACTCCTGCCACATGAATGGCTAGGAGATCCACCGCCAGCCGGCTGACAAAGGTCCAGATCCGGAGTGCCTCCTTGCATAGCAGACGGGAGTGCATGCCGCCTTGTTTGTTGAGGTAGTACACTGTCATGGTATTGTCCGTCTGGACTTGCACCACTTGACCCCGGAGCTGAGGAGCAAAAGCTGACAGTGCCAGTCTGACCGCTCTGAGCTCCAACAGGTTGATGTGGCATCGGGACACCTCGGGGGTCCAGAACCAGTGAGCTCTGTTGTCCCCCATGTGGGCTCCCCAGCCCATGAGAGAGGCATCGGTCATAAGGACGACTGTCGGCTCGGGGCGGACAAATGGGATTCCTTCCCGAAAATGACTCGGGATGGTCCACTATTGGACAGCATCCCACATACTCTGGGTGACAGTGACCAGCTGGTTGAAGAGACCCTGACGCTGGGACCACTGGGCAGCCACCTCCCAGTGAAGGGGGGCGCATGTGCAATCTGGCCCAACAGACCACTGAGGTGCACGCCGCCATGTAACCCACGAGGCGCAGGAAGTCCCGGGCAGGGCGTAAGTGTCCAACTAGAAATGACTGGGCAAAGGAGGAAAGAACCTCCACCTTGTCTGCCGGGAGCCGAGCTCTGGCTTGACGAGAGTCAAGCTCTGCCCCGATGAAGCCCATCACCTGAGAAGGCATGAGTTCTGATTTGGCCTCGTTGATTAGGAGGCCCAGGTGGGAGCAGGTTCGGAGGGTCAGGTCCCTGGACCTCTCCACCTCCTGTAGGGAGGAACCCGCCAGGAGCCAATCATCTAGATAGGGGTAAATGCGAACCCCTTGAAGCCGTAGATGGGCTGCCACCACTGCGATGCATTTGTTGAAGACCCGTGGGGCCGATGACAGGCCAAACGGCATGGCTCTGAACTCGTACAGGGTCCCTTCGACCCTGAAGCCGAGGAACCACTGATGGGACGGACGGATTGGGACGTGGTAGGACGCGTCCTGAAGATCCAGTGTACAGAACCAAATGTTTCGCTCCAGAGATGGTATGATCTGGTTCAGAATTACCATCCGGAAGGTGCGAGACCTGAGATATCGATTGGAGACATAAGATGGGCTGCCAACCCCCCGTCCGCTTGGGCACCAGGAAATACCTGGAGACGAAGCCTGGGTCTGAAGGAGGATCCGGCACTGGAGCTACTGCCTCCTTCAGGAGGAGCTGAGTAATGTCATCCCGAAAGGCCAACTGAGCGCCAACTGAGATCCTTTCCTCCCGTGGGGCATGGGCCCGGCTGGGGGTGGGGGGTACTGCTCGAACTCTAGAGGCAGTCCCTGCCCGACCACTTCCAGGACCCACCTGTCCGAAGTGATACCAGACCAGGCGGAAAGAAAGTGGCAGAGCCGGCCCCCCACGGGAGGACCCAGAACTGGCGTGACAGGTGTAGGGGAGGCCACCCCCTACCAGTCACTGTGTAGGCTTGGAGGAGGAGGAGGCACCTGGACCAGCACCTCGGCCTCCTTTGCGGAGCTGTTGGGGACCTTGCTTGGGCCTAGGGTGCCAAGCTGGAGCCTGCTGCTGTTGCTGACCTCCCTGGACGGAGGGCTGTCTGACCGCAGGGGAAGAATGCCGAAAGGACTTCTTCTTGCGCTTCTGCTGGTTCTTGCCCGAAGAACCTTTAGCAGAGGTGGCATTAGACTGCTCAATGCGCTGTAGATGACCTGCCACTCCCAGGCCGAAGAGGTCAGTGCCAAGGAAGGGCACATCAGCTAGCTTGTGCCGAGTATCCGCAGGAAAGGAGGATAACCTCAGCCAAACCCTGCCGCGAGTGGCTACCACGGCAGCTAGTGAATGAGCACAGGAATCACCAATGTCCAGTGCCGTCTGGAGTTGTTGTTTAGCAACAGCACGGCCCTGGTCCCGGACCTGCTTGACCGTGGTCTGCATGTCTGCTGGGAGATGAGGGAGGACTTCATCAACCGACCCCAGAAGGGCGTGAGAGAAGTGTGCCATGATCACTGCTGAGCTAGCCTGATGAAGGCCTAGGGATGATGCCGCGTAAACCTTCCGGGCCGAGTGGCCCATATTTTTGGACTCCTTGTCTGGAGGGCGGTCAGTATCTGCAGAGCTGCCCATGCGCCTAAACACTGAGGCAGTCACAAGGCTCTCGGCCAAGGGATGCTCAGTGAAGCCCGCCAAGGACCCCATGGGCACCTCGTACTTGCGGGCCATGTCAGCAGATGGAGCCGGGCAAGAGGCAGAACGCTGCCAAAGTTCCAGTGCCGAGCCAACTATGGCTTCGCCCACTGGGAAGGCCTCCATCGGTGTATCCCCCCCTTTGAGAATATCCATGAGAGGATATTCCGCCTTCTTTTGTACGGGCTGCAAAGGCATACCTGTGGACTCCGAAATGAGTCGAAGGATGCCCTGGAAGGAAGAAGGGCCTTCCTCCAAGCCTGTCACTGACAGCTCATCATGTGAGTGAGGCGGTAGTATCCGAACCAGGAACTGGATACAAGGGTCTCCCACCTAAGTCCCCCTGAATGCGCCTAGGGCGATCAGGAGTGACCATAATGGACAACCTATGGGGCAAGCCCGTAGTTGGTTGGTCCTCCTTAGAGGGAGCCCCTCCCTGAGGTTGTCTGGGTGGTGGTTCCACCAAAATTGGTGGGGAGCCCGTAACAGGCCAAGCCGAAATACGCACCGGTCCCACCGGAGGGAGAACCGGAGTCCTCGGAACCAAGGGAGTTGGTGTCGGCTGAAGAGGCTGGGGCCAAGTAATGGCCGGTACAGCCGGAGAAGACGGCTTTTGACCCGTCAAAAGAAGTTGCTGCCACATGAGGTCCTCATAACGTCGATGGAGCTTCCGTCTAAGTCTCTCCTCGTCCGAGGAGGATGAGGAACGGTGGCGGTGCCTCTTCCGGGAGTGTTTGTGACCCTTTCTCGGTTTACTGACCGACGGGGTCCTACTCCTCGATCGAGACTGAAGGCGTCGGCTCTGTCAGTCGGGAGAAGCTGGATTTGGTGAGAACCAAGGTTCCGGCTCTTGTCCCTCGATCGGGATGCCCAGGACGAGGTCTCCTCGTCGGGAAAGGAGAATGGGAGTCCTCTCAAGGAGTCGGCCGACTACAATGGCTTGATCGGTTGAGAGAAATCTCGGCCGGTTCTGCCATATCCTCGGCTTCGTGCCCTGGCCTGATGTAGGTCCAAAAGCCGCAGCCAGGAAGCTATCTCAACCGTGTGGGCTGAGACTGCCTTCCTGAGTGTCGGGCCGCCTCTGATCCCAGGAACGTCTTCTCCGGGAAGAAGAAGATGATTTTGGATCCTTATCCTTCTTCTTGGATCGGGAGGAGTGCGAGCCCGAAGGTGCCTCACCCTTAGTAGGGAGAGACAGGCACAACTCCTGGAAGGATCCTGTGAAGGTGGAGCCCAGGTTGAGCGGCACAAAGAAGCTTCAGTTGGCCGAAGCTTGGGCAGCTTCCTCTTCGAAGGCCGCCATCTGCTCGAGCTGCTTGGCGGATCCCAAAGCCGCGGAAACTGCCCACCTGGCCTCCTTCGATTTACATAGAAACATAGAAACATAGAAGTTGACGGCAGATAAGGACCGCAAGGCCCATCCAGTCTGCCCATTTCTTTTTCTACCTTATAAACATGCCATCGGCCTTTGCTCTGTCAGTGACCTATCTATTCATAGTCATTTGTACTGCTCCCTTATGCCTATCCCATGCCTGTTTGAAGCCCTGCACTGTATTCATAGCCACCACTTCTTGTGGTAAGCCATTTCATGCATCCACCACCCTTTCTGTGAAAAAGAATTTCCTCACTTCCCCTTAATCGGCCTCCCTCTAATCTCATATGCTGTGTCCTCTTGTCCTGCTATTTTCTTATATTTAAACATGTTAGACTCACCTTGTTTATGCCCTTAAGGTGTTTGAATGCCTCGATCCATATCACCTCTCTCCTCCTTTGCTCAAGGGTATACATATTGAGCTCCGTAATCTGTCCTCATATGTCTTCTGATGCAGTCCCTGCACCATTTTGGCTGCCCTTCTCTGGACTGCCTCAATTTGGTTAATGTCTTTGTGAAGGTGTGGCCTCCAATACTGCACGCAGTACTCCAGATGGGGCCTAACTAGTGTCTTGTACAGAGGATTATTACCTCCCTCTTCGACTTGTGATACCCCTACTAATACACCCTAACACCCTCTAGCCTTACCTACTGCTTTAGAGGTCTGCTTGGATGATTTTAGGTCATCAGTGATGATGATGCCCAAGTCTCTTTCTTCCTTTGTGACTACAAGTAACTCCCCTCCCAGCCTACAGGTGGCTTCAGGGTTTCTCTTCCCTATGTGCATGATTTTGCACTTCTTTGCATTAAATCCCAGTTGCCACTCTTCTGACCATTCTGCTAGTTTATCCAGATCTCTTCTCATTCTGCCCACCCCATCTGGATCATCTACTCTGTTGCAGATCTTGGTGTCATCTGCAAACAGACAAGCCTTCACCTCTAGTCCATCTGCAAGGTCACTAATGAAGATGTTGAAGAGGACTGGCCCCAGGACTGATCCTGAGGTACCCCACTTGTGACTTGCATCTCTTCTGACTGTATACCATTTACCACCACTCTCTGTTTTCTGCCTGCCAACCAGTTTGCCACCCAGTTGACCAACTTGACCCACCCCGAGCCTACCCAGCTTATTTATCAATCTTCTATGTGGAACAGTGTCAAAAGCTTTGCTGAAGTCAAGGTAGGCGACATCAACTGCTCCCCTTGGTCCACCACTCTGGTTACCCAGTCAAAGAAATCTATGAGATTAGTTTGACAGGACCTTCCTTTGTAAACCCATGCTGTCTTGGATCCTGTGCCCTATGGATTCCGGTGTTGCACTATCCTTTCCTTAAGGAGTGCCTCCATAATCTTGCCAACTACTGAGGTAAGACTGACGGGTCTGTAGTTCCCACCTCCTCCCTGCTACCACTCTTGTGGGAGCGGGATCACATGAGCCCTTCTCCAGTCTTCTGGGACCTCTCTGTGCTCAGAGACTCACTAAACAATTCTGCTAATGGCTCTGCTAGTTCCTCCTTTAGCTCCTTAGTACCCTGGGATGTGCGCCATCAGGTCCCATTGCCTTATCCACCCTGAGCTTAGCAAGCTCTTGTAGGACCCTTTCTTTTGTGAAGGAGTAGTGCTCACCTCCTCCCCTGTGTCCATGATGCTGAGCTGTGGGCCCTGTCCTACCTTCTCTTCAGTAAATACTGAGCAAAAGTATCTATTTAGGATAGATGCCTTTACAGGGTCCTCCTCCTCACATGCTCCCTTTTCTCCATTAAGCTTAGCAATACCCCTCTGGACTTTCTCCTTTCACTAATGTATCTATAGAAAGTCTTGTCACCTTCTTTTACTGTTCGTGCTAGTGTTTCCTCAGTTTGGGACTTTGCCTGCCTTACTGCCTTACCTGCTTCCTTAGGGCAGTTTGGTATGCCTCCCTATCTTCATCCCGCTGTGTTCCTTATGTTTCCTGAAGCCAGCCTTTGGCTCTGACCTTTTCTGCTACTGTCTTTGAGAACCAAAGTGGTTTCCTTCTTCTTTGCACTTCCTTTTCTGTCTAACACAATGGGATGTTGCTTCAAGTATTGCATCCTTAATGCTTGCCCACTTTGCCTGTACCCCTCACCTGTGTTTCTTTTGCCAGGGCTAGCTTAACTCTGTAGGCCATCTTATCAAAGTCAGCTCCTCTGAAGTCCCATATTTTTGCCTTGGAATGGGATGATTTAGATGTAGTAGCCAAACTGAACCATACCATGTGATGGTCACTGGCCCCAGGTGACCTTCTACCTGGAGATCTGTGATCCCTTCTTTGTTAGTCAGTACTAGATCTAGGATAGCCCTGTCTCTTGTGGGTTGCTGTACCAGTTGTTTGAGGCCCTCCCCTGCAGGTAATCCACTTGAGTCTAGTTCTGGCAGATGTTCCTGCTGGTATTGACCAATCTGTATCTGGCATGTTGAGTCTCCCATTATCAGAACCTCCCCTTTAGCTGTCATGTTTTGTATATCTTCTAACAGTAATGTGTCTATGTCCTCCCCCTGGTCTGGGGGCCTGTAGAAAACCCAGTTCTTATGGCTGTCCCATTTCCTGTTTCCAGGGTGACCCACAGTTCTTCTGGCTCCTTATGTGTATTCTGAATTTCTGTAGCTTTGATATTTTCATTAACATACAGGGCCACTCCTCCCCCCCTTTTTGCACCTCGGTCTCTTCTGAACAATACACAGCCAGGTACTGAAGTCTCCCAAGTGTGGTTACTGGTAAACCACGTCTCACTAATTGCTACTATGTCCAGTTTAGCCTCTGACATTATTGCCTGCAGGTCTGGGATCTTATTTCCCAGGCTGTGAGCATTTGTGTACATGATTTTCCATTGGCCAGATTTTGGTGTGTTAGTTGTTTGGGTGAAGTTTGGCATTACCCCTGTGCATCGTATGGAGAGACAAACCTTTTTTCTTACCTGGTGATGCAAATGAACGGCAAACATGCTGAATTCCTGTTTGACCACTAGCTGAGGGGAGGGGTGTTCTTCCCATTCGACGATGGGGCTGCTGCACCCCTCCCATTTGCTAGTTTAAATATTCTGCAAAGACGCCAAATCCTGCCCCAATGCACTGACTCCTCTTTAGTCAGATGCAGTCCATCAAATTTAAAGAACTTTCGCTCCCAGAACTGTTGCCAGTTCCTACAAATCTGTGTCCTTTTCTTGGCACCAGTCCTTGAGCCATGTGTTTAGCTCCCCTATCTCCCTTCTCTGAGGAGCTAAACACGTGGCTCAGAGACTGATGTAAATTTCACCGGTGATTGACGGCCCGACTCCAGAACGGTGGGATGGAAGGCCGTAATAGATGGCAAGCCAAGTATCATGCACGGCGCCTAGACAGTAGATGCACGAGAGGTGGGGATCGGTGCATGACATTTTTTGTCCACAAGGACACCGGCGAAAACCCGGGGGAAGGCTTGTCCTCCATATCCGAAGCGTTCGGATCCAAATCGTCAACTCTGACGAGTTTTAAGGCAAGTAAGTGCAGTGAAAACTGTCGATTTGACTCCAGGGCCTATGGTACTGCAAAGTAGCACAAGGGAACCTGTATCTTCCAGCGGAAAGGAAGATCTGGCGTCATGGGGCGGAGCTGAGGTATTTACCACCTAGTTGGGTGGGAGGAGCCAGCTTGAAGACTTTCAGCAAGATTTAAAGGGGAAAGGGACCATGCCAGACAGTGTGGATGAACAACATATCCACGCTCCTAGAATAAACTTTTTTTGCATTATGCTGGTGGGTGGTGCAGTGCTTTTTTTGTTCTCGATAACTGAAGCCATGCTGCCAGATCCTGGATCACCTCCCCAGCTTTTCCAGATCTTCCAATAAGTCCTGTATCTCTTCAGCTGTGTCCACTCTCCCGCAGAGTTTGGTGTCATCCGCGAACAGGCACATTTTGCCCTTAATGCCATGTCCAGTGTCACCGATGGAGACACTGAACAACACTGGCCCCAGCACCGAGCCCTGCGGGACCCCACAGGTTACCTCTCTGGTGCCAGATAAATCTCCCCTCACAACCACCCTCTGGGTTCTGTCCCTCAGCCAGTTTTCCACCCATCTGGCCATCTTTTCCCCAACCCCAGGATCCACCAACTTCCTGATCAACCTTTTGTGGGGCACAAAGTCAAAGGCCTTGCTGAACTCAAGATACAGGAGGTCTACCACTTGGCCCCTGACTACTGTCTTAGTGACAGTCAAAGAAGTCAATCAGATTCGTTTGACACGATCTCCCCCCATGAACCCATTCTGCCTCGCATCCTGGAGACCATGCTCTTGCCCACTGGTCTGTAATTCCATGGGTCATCCTTGGGACCACTTTTGTGGAGGGGCACTACATATGCTGTTCTCCAGTCCTGCGGTACCACGCCTGACTCTAGTGAACTATTAAATAGGTCTGCCAGTGGCCCTACCAGCTCCTCAGCCAGTTCCTTTAGTACCCTTGGATGTACTCTGCCCAGGCCTGGTGATTTGTCCACCTTCAATGCCAGCAGCCCCTCCCTCACTCTATCCTCCTCTATCATTACATTTGTGTTCCCCTCCCCCCCGCTCTTTTTCCTCCTGAAGACACTGGTCCATCCTCCCTGGTGAAGACGGAACAGAAGTATTAATTTAGCATCTCTGCTTTCCCCCCATTATCCTTCTTCCACTCCACTCCTTTCTTAAGCCTAACAATCCCTTCTTTCTTGTCCCTTTTCTCTCATATATAGCGAAAGAAAGCTTTCCTCCCCTTCTTAATTCTTGCAGCTATCTGCAGCTCCTTCTGTGCCGTTGCTCGCTGGACTTCTTTACCTGCCTCACTCGCCAACCTTAGGTAATTTTCCCTATCCACCTCTCTCTTGGTCTTCCTGAATTTTCTATAGGCCAACCTCTTTTCCCTTACAGCCTGAGCAACCAAAGAACTAAACCAGCTGGGCGCTTTGGCCCTTGTGTTCTTCCCCCTGAGCCTAATGCATATTTACTCATCAGACAGTTGTACCTGTTCTCAGCTAAGAGCTACACCAACCTTTCATACAACAAACAATTGTGCAAATTTAAAGCTGACAAATCTACACACTCTGCTATACAATAAAGACTGTGTGTGTATGACATAGGTCTGGACAGCATTGTAAACATTACAAAACCATGTTTAGCAAATTCTTCTTCCTAATTGTTCAAATCCCTGACACATAGAAATACATTACCAGGCAAAAACCCACCTAATAGGTGTACCAACCTGTCAGGGTCAAAACGTTAATATGTAAATCACACAACCCAGCAAAATTAGAAAGGCATTATGCAAATTAAACAACCAGATGGCAAACATTACCATACAAGCACCCCCCAGAAATCATAATGCAAGTTGACGGCATAACAAAAATGACCACTGAACCAGCCTCTTCCTGCACAGACAAAATTAACAGCAACATATATAGAAAACACCAGCTCAAACTCGTACAAGACAAAACATCAAGAAAAACAACTGAAAAAGTCACTAACTCAAGAAGCTTTCCCTCTTCCCCCCCAAAAAAACAGTACAGTAACGTAAGAACTTACTGTAACAGTAGCTCTTCAATAGAATCTCTTGCATCAGGCCACACCTATGGTACTATAGCCACCAGTCACACATAGAAACTAGGGGCCACCTACGATATCAGCTGACGTCCTCCCATATAAACATGGGTGGACCTCGCCCTCCTCAGTTTCTCCCGCAGAGACCACACACAGAGGATCTCCTGCTAGGGAACCGAGGGAGCAAAGTTCCCACCATGAAGAAAGGTGAAACAGAAGGTAACTCATCCTGGAGAAAGAGAGGCCGAGAAGCCCTAAGGCCTGGGGGGGACGATGGGGGGACGGCATAGCCTGATGCAAGAAATTCTCTTGGAAGATCTACTGTTACAGTTTTTTGTTCCCCTCTTACACTTGCTTTTTTCCCTTTTGCATTTCTTTTTCTCTGTTCCCCACACTGTTTCGCTGCCAGCTTCTGGACCCCTGATGCCCTCTCCTGACACCCCCGTGAACCAGCATATTCTATAAATATTACCTGCCATTTTGGGCCATCTTCTCTACTCCTTCTCCTGGACCTCTGCCTCCTTCCCCAACAACCTCCTGAACCAGCCTTTTGTTTTGCTAAATTCCCATCTGGCACCTTTACCCAGACCTCTCTGCAGGAACCCTTTCTTTCCCTTCATGACCACTCTTTGTAACTACTTCTGCCCTGAGCACTAAATTGCCAAGGGCCCTTCCACCAATTTACCAGAGCTTTGTCTTTATTTTTTTTTAACCAACGGCCAACCTTTTTCTGCTCTTTTATAGCCACAAGCCCAAATCGGGCTCTCCACTTCAGCTGAGTGGCCCCGACGCTGATCCCTGCCGGCGGCCAGACATCTGCATCAAGCCCACCACCCCCCGACCAAGGAAAGCAGGTACAATCAGTCAACTCCTAGCCCAGAGCTGCCAGGCTTCAATCCCCGTAACTGGACCGGCTCCTGGGGACTGTGGGCGCTTCCCCAATGGACGCTGCAGATTCCCACTGAGAAAGCAAACACTCAAGGCCAGTGGTGGCTCCAGCTTCTGTTGGTTACCAGGGCACTGGGTGGGCATCACAGTTGGCAGCCAGGGCACGTATAGAAACCAGAATGTGTATCATGCATCTATATTCCTGTGTGCCTGCCTTTTAAGTTACCAGTACAGGAGACATGCAGTTTGAGCTGTGCCCAGTAGAGGTGCAGAAAAGGTAAACAAATAAAAAAAGCTCCCCCACAGCCAGCTAGTCATCAGGCCATTTCAACCCTCCTCTCACTCCACAAACAGAACACAGGAGTCTCATTTTTAAAATCGCAGGCCAAAGCACAAAACCACATCATAGGGCTCCAAGTCTCTCCCCATGCAACACCAACTGCCACATTACAACAGGAAACTGCAACACCCCCACCCAGACCCCAACACACAAAAATATAACAGCACTGCCCCCTATTCCCAAGTCAGCCATCCAAACAACAGGACACTTTAGTTTTTTCAGTTTCTCTCCCACTCCCTTTCAAACCCTGGCTTCCCCAAAGAACTGTAAAATGCCTCACAAAATACAACATCACAGCACAGCCAGCACCCTCCCCATCTCCTTCTCTCCTCTTTTCCTTCCCCAAGTCAGCCATCCAAACATTTCAGGACACTTTAGTTATATTGTAAGTCAAACTCAAGTCTCTCCCACCCCCTTTCAATCAAGCAGCAGGCCGGCAGCCCCTGACTTCCCCAAACCAAACCAAACAACTCAACTGTAAAAAAAAAAAAAAAAAAAAATGCCCCCTTTCTCCTTACCAGTACAGTAGGTGAAGTATGCAGAGTCCGAGCCGGACAACTGGTGCAGGAAAGGTCTTGGTGGTCCGGTCGTCGGCAGCTGTTCTTGAGGTTCGGATTCCAAATGTAATTTGCAGAGAGCCCGGGAGGACATGGTTGGGGTTGGCCTCAGTGACTCCAAGTCTTTTCTGTGGCTCCTCCACTCAGATCTAGCCCAGGACAGCAGGACTCCGGGTCGGCAACTTGGCGGCAGCAGGACTCCGGGTCGGCAACTCAGCGGCAGCGGGTGACGATCCCAAAACTCAAAAAAATCAGCAGGTCGACTTGAGATTGAGCAGGCGACACGCAGTCAGCAAATAAAGCAAAGAAGGAGCCAGAAATCCGAATCAACACTAGTCTTCTTCTTGGCAAATGAAGACAAACTGGTCCTGTGTCCATGCTTCTTTATTGCCGTAACAAACACCCAGCGGGCAAGCAGATTGACTGCTGAATCAGAGCTTTCATTGGCTCACGTTATCTCTCTTTGGATTGGCTCCACATGCCTACCTCTCACTGGTACAGATTTTCCTGTTTCTCGATTGGTCCCTATTACTTCTTTTCCAGTTCCCCCATTGGCTGCTTCCTGATTCTGCAAGCCTGGCTTTAGCTTAGCTCTGTGATGATGTGTCATGCCCCCCCACACAACCCTGCTGGCGATGCGAGTTTTCAAATTTTGCTCGGGGAGTAGGGCTTGGTAGAAGGATGTCAGCAGGACTGTTTGTGTATTGCAGCCAGACTGCTCACTTGAGTGGAGGATGAAGTTGGTGCCGTATCTATCGTACTGTGCGGCGGGGAATCAGATCACTGCATGGCAGGGGTTCATTCTTCCTGGACAAAGGGTTGTGCTGGTATTCTGTGCTTGGTTGGGAGGAGATTAATCTGATTCCAGGTGGCAGATGCAACAAAAGGTTTTAGAGCTCAGTGCACTGTATGTAGTGACAGATGCGGACTTGGATGGCGATGGAGACTACTCGGAGCACCGGGGCATGAACTGGGGCACAGCATTTTTCCACCGGGGCACATGGCCTGGTGTGCCACGGTGTAGCGCCACCAGTGCTCAAGGCGCCTTTTTCAAATCACACCTCAGCCACTGCCTTGCTCTACTACTCTCTGGACAGGATTTTTTGCCGCCACCTCCCTCCTTTATTAAATACACTTTCCCAGTGATCCCCGCCCCCTGAGGCCTCATACTAGTCCATTACAACAACTTCCTAAAGGGGCTTTCCTTTCCTCCAACTTCTTGAAAGGGAGGTCCTCTCTCATGTTCAAATTTAACAAACACCGCTGACTGCCGTATCTTCACACGCTCTTTCCTACAGCCTCCCACTAACAGTGCCTTACCACTGCTCTATCCCTAGACATAGTTTCTACCACACTCAACTTTGTACCCCACTTCCCTATTCCCTCACTGATTACAGTCCTGTCACCTTCCCTTTTTCTTTCCACCTGCATGGAGTGCCCTAAGTGGTTCCATCTCCTCTACTTACTCCTCTCCTTGTTCCTTCCTTCCACCCCCGCTCAACTCCCTTCACCCTGCCCCTCCCTCCCATCCCTTCCCCACCAGTTTTGCCCCAAAATCCTTCTCACACCATCTCTCCTCGTCTCACACCTCCTCGCCTCCCTTTCCTCCCACCCCCACCTGCATGTCCAAATCTATCCCTGACCATCCCCACGTGAGCCCCTTCGTCAGCCTTTGCCTGTTCCATGAGTTCTCTCCATCCTACTACAGCCATATCTTTTTCACACACCACTACACCAGGCTATACTCCACCAAGCTGTCTTCGCTTGTGAACCGCAGGGACTCAAGGCTCCTCCTCATCTCGGGCTCCATTCACCCCAACCCTGGCCCCACACCCTCTACCGATTTCACCCCTCACTTCTCCCCTAAACACCTCACTTTTGCTCACCTTAATGTGCAAAGCCTTTTGGCAAAAAAAAAACTTAATCGAGTCCTGGGTGACGGCTAACGCTTTTGATGTCACTGCCCTGACCAAAACCTGGCTGAAGGAGGCCATCTCCCCCAACAAAATCCCCCCTGAAAGTTACTCAGTCTTTAGAAAAGACAGGGTGGGGAAGTGTGCAGAAGACTGCCTCATCTGGGTTGCCGATAAATGGAAATTAAGTACCTACCGTAGTTCTTGATCTTCTTGGACGAAGTCTCCACCACTCATTGACACTGATGGGATCTATGCCAGAGGTGCTAGGACCTAGTGGGAGCAAACTTTCTGCAGGAGGGTCGGCGCCAGAGATGGAGCCACGAGGAGCAGTGCCACGAGCCTCGGCTCGTGTGGCAATGACTATCTCGGCGTCGACCCTCCAACTGCCTCAGTACCTTTTTTTCCGAGAAAGTGCAGTGCAACTAACCTAGAAGGATAGCCTAACATAAAAAACGGACACAAGATAGTCCAGAAGACCAGCATGAGAAGGGTAAAAGAAAAGTTTTCACAGCCTAAAGACTGAGGGAGTGAAGAACAACAACAGAAGTGAGCTCGGGAGATGGTGGGTGGGCGTGTGAATGAGTGGTGGAGACTTCGTCCAAGAAGATCAAGAATTACAGTAGGTACGTCATTTCCATATCTTCCTGGACATAAAGTCACCACCACTCATTCACACAGATGGGAGAGTACGGAGCTAAAAATCCCCCGAGAGGGCGGCAGGAGAGACCAAGAGCTCACAAATTTAGGACAGAAGTCCATTAAAGAGCTAGTGTACTGCTTAGAAACTGCCTGCAATTAATTGTAACTTTCAGATGTAGTCAGCTATCACTTCTTATATCTCAAGTATTTTTTCTTTTCAGCTTGCTAATTTGAAGATTTCCACCTGGCAGTACTGGGGTGATGTGTGGAACAGCACTGTGTCTGGAGGAAAAAAAAAGTCAGTTCTGTTCCTCCCACTGCATCAACACTGAGACCACACCGACTACAACATCACAAGTAACCAATGAGAACCATTTCTCACTGCCAGGTTTCACTTTCACATGAAGCTGTAGGGACTGGCTTTCCCTGGTTACTAGTGATGTCATAATTTCCTGCATTTTGATTGGTATCTTGTGAGAGTCACTATTCAGGCTGCAAGGATTGTGGTGCCTCAAGGTGTTTGGTCTCATTTCTGACGATGCAGTGGGAGGAACAGAATTGACTTTTTTTTTCCTCTAGCAGAGTGCTGGTCCACACATCACCCCCATATTGTAAGGTGGAAAGTCTTCTAATTAACAAACAGAAAAGAAAAATACTTGCGATATAAGAAATAATAGCTGACTGCATCTGAAAATTACTATTAATCCCAAGCAGTACACTAGCTCTTTAAGGATGTTTCTGCCAAACGAAAGATGTTGCCTGGCATGGGCATCCAGGGCATAGTGCTTGACGAAAATATGTACTGAGCTCCAGGTAGCCGCATTGCAAATATCTGCAATGGGCACGTTGCGGATTTCCGCCAGTGATGCCGCGACTCCGCTAGTAGAGTGAGCGTACACTCTGCCCTCCAGCTTAACCTGCGCCACAGAATAACAGTGGCGAAGGCATGCCACCAGCCATGCTGAGATGCATCTGATAGCAACAGGCTGACCCAGCTGGGTCTCGCTGAAGAAAACAAACAGTTGAGCTTTGCGAATTTCTTTTGTTCTATCTAAATAGAAACGCAGCGCTCTCTTGACATCCAAAGAATGAAGGGTACGCTCTCCTTCATTTTGGAAGTTTGCAAAGTAAGTAGGTAGGACCAAAGGTTGGTTTAGGGAGGAACTTAGGATGGGTCCTAAGAACTACTTTGTCCTTATGAAACACAGTATACGGAGGTCTGTGACCAAGGTACATACCTCAGAAACCCTGCGGGCCGAGGTAATGGCCACCAGGAAGGCCGTTTTCCAAGTAAGAAATTTCAGATCACAGGTAGCTAGAGGCTCAAAAGGCTTTCGAGTGAGCATGTCTTGTACAAGATTAATGTCCCAGGCTGCGACTGGACGTCTGATAGGAGGTCTGGTATGCAGAATTCCCTTGAGAAACCTCTTAACCACAGTTAACTGAGCCAGTGATAAGGAAAGTACTGGCTCATGATAAGCTGAAATGGCACAAAGGTGAACTTTAACTGTAGAGTATTGCACACCTGAATTTGAGAGGTCTAAAAGGTACTCTGGAGCTTTATTGGGTGGGCAGGAAATACAGGTTACTCACCTGTAACAGGAGTTCTAGAATTGGTATATGTTCATCCACACTGTCTGGCAGATTCCTTGCCGCTTTAAATCTTGCTGGAAGGTCTTCAAGCTGGCTCCTCCCACTCACCCGGGTGGTAAAACTCTCGGCTCCGCCCCATGATGCCAGATCTAGCCCGCTGGAAGCCAGGTTGTGCGTCGAAGCCGGGGAGGTCAGGTGGGTCGGGTGGATGAACAACATATACCATTCCTAGAACTCCTGTTACAGGTGAGTAACCTGTATTTCTAAGGACATAGAGACATCCACACTGTCTGGCAGACTCCTAGCAGTTCTCCGGGAGGAGGGAGGCAAGGCGCACACCCCCTACTTGGGAAATAGAGACTGGAGAACCGAGGCCCCAAAACCAGCATCCCGGCGTGACTCAAGGTCAATGTGGTAGTGCGTGATGAAGGTGTGTGCTGACTTCCAGGTAGCAGCCCTGCAGATTTCCTGGATAGGGACATCCCTGGAAGCAGCCACTGATGCAGCAGTATGGTGGGTAGAATGAGCTCTTATCCCTCTGGGAGGCTCCATGCCCGCCAACCTATAGCAGAGATCTATGCAGGAGGTGACCCACCTGCCTATCATCTGCTTGGCTGCAGGTCTGCCAGATGCGGCTTCAGCGTAGGTGCCAAACAGCTGGCAAACCTCTCCCCGAACTTCAGCCGTCTGCTCCTTATAATAAGCGAGTGCTCTTCTAGGGTCCAAAGTATGGAGCCTATATTCGGCCTCCAAGGTGTGAGTGGGGTAGAACACCGGCAGAGTCAACACCTGGTTAAGGTGAAACTCCGACGCCACCTTCGGAAGGAACTTCGGTATGCAGTACAACCTTATCCCTGTGGAAGACCAGATAAGGAGACTCTATGGAAAGCGCCTGAGCTCTCCCATCCTTCTGGCTTATGTGATAGCCACCAAGAAGGCGGTCTTCCACGACAGGTGAGAGATGTCACACCTGTCGCATCAGTTCGAATGGCTTGCCCATGAGCTTAGCCAATACCAGCAGTAGATCCCACTGAGGTGGAGGTTCTCAGACCGAGGGGATGTGTATCAAGGCCTTTGAAAAGCACCGACCACCTTCCTCCTGCGCCCACCGACTGCTTCCCGGCCTGCGCCAGTAAGCAGAGATGGCTGCCAGGTGCACCTTAAGGGTCGACAACCGAAGCCCTAGCTGAGAAAGGGACCACAGGTAGTCCAGTATGCTTGCCAAGGAACAGGAGGAAGGGTCCAGGCCCTTGCACTGACACCAAATGGAGAATCTCTTCCATTTGAAGGCGTAGCATTTTCTGGTCGACTAAGATGGACGCCTCAACGATGTTGAGGACCTCGTCGGAAAGACCCAAGGCCTGGAACTCTAGCCGCTCAGGAACCAGGCCGTCAGGTGCAGGGATTGAAGGTCCGGATGGAATACCTTCCCCTGATTGACTGAGATCAGGTCCGGGCAGGCTGGAAGCTGCCTCGGGAGCCTGGAGCTGAGACTGAGGAGATCTGGATACCAGAACTGGCGGGGCCAGTCTGGGGCTACCAGAATCACCCACGCTTTGTCCCTCCTCGCCTTGAGAAGCACCTTGTGGATCAAGGGAAATGGGGGAAAGGCGTAGAAGAGGCCCAGGGTCCACGGCCTCGAGAAGGCATCCCCCTGCAGCGAGCCCTGCTGAGGGGGCCGGCATGAAACAGTCTCAGCTTCGCATTCTCCCTGGAAGCAAACAGGTCCACCTGAGGCATGCCCCAGTGGGAGAAGAGATCTTGTACTACCTCCGGCAGGAGTGACCACTCGTGAGACGCAGCCCCTATCCGGCTTAGGGCATCAGCCAGGGTGTTGGAGGCTCCTGCCACGTGAATAGCAAGGAGATCTGCCTCCAGGCTGCGCACGGGAGACCAAATGCGGAGAGCTTCCCTGCACAAAGGCATGGAGCGCGTCCCGCCCTGGCGGTTGAGGTAGTACATGGTCGTGGTGTTGTCCGTCTGGACCTGAACCACTTGATCCCGTAGAAATGGAGTGAAGGCGGCGAGGGCTAGGCGAACCGCTCGAAGCTCCAGCAGGTTGATGTGGCATCGGGACTCCCGAGGGGAACAGAGGCCTTGCGCTCTGTGCTTCCCCAGATGGGCACCCAACCCATCAGAGAGGCATCGGTCGATAGAGAGACCGTCAGCTCGGGGTGGACAAATGGGATGCCCTCCTGCAGATGTACCGGAACGGTCCACCACTGGGGAGCGTCCCACATCCCCTGGGTCACTGTCACTAGCTGATCCGGCGGATCGAAGTGCTGTGACCATTGGCTGGCCAGCCCCCATTGAAGGGGATGACATGTACCAGCGGGCCCAATGGACCACGCTGGTGCAGGCCGCCATGAGGCCCAGGATGCGCAGGAAGTCCCAGGCAGGGCGCGATTGCCCAACCTAAAATGACTGGGCAAAGGAGGAAAGAACCTCAGCCCTGTCCACCGGGAGCCGTGCATGACTCGAAGAGAGTCGAGCTCTGCCCCAATGAAATGAATCACCTGCTTTGGCACGAGTTCCGACTTGTGTCTCATTGATGAGGAGGCCAATCTGAGACAAACCTGGACGGCCAGATCTCGGACCGGCTCCACCTCCGCCTGGAGGGGGCTGCAATCAGCCAGTCGTCCAGGTAGGTTACACCGGACCCTTCGCCGCGAGAATGCTGTCACCACTACCATGCATTTGGTGAAGACCCTGGGAGCAGACAGAGGCCAAGGGCATGGCCCGGAACTGTAGAAGGATCCCTCCGCCTGAAGCAGAGGAATCTCTGATGGGACGGACGGAATGGGACGTGAAAGAACACGTCCTGAAGGTCCAGGGAACAGAATCACATGCCTCGTTCCAAGGATGGGATTATCTGAGCCAGAGTGACCATCCTGAAGGTCCGAGACCTTAGGAACCTGTTCAGGTCGTGCAGGTCGAGAATGGGGCACCAACCCCCTCTCTGTTTTGGGACCAGGAAATACCTGGACACAAACCCCGGGTCTGGAGGAGGATCCGCCACCTTCCTGATCACCTCTTTTTCGAGGAGCAGGGCAATATCGGCTCGGCGGGCTGACAGAGAGGCTAGGACTCCGTGGGCTCCCGAGGGGCATAGTTTGAAGGGCAGGGCCTGCTCGAATTCCAGAGGCAGGCCCTTCCTACTACCTCCAACACCCAGCGGTCTGTGGTGATAGCAGACCAAGCGGAAAGGAAGTGAGGAGCTGCCCCACGGGGAACCTAGGGGGAGGACAAGGCTGGGGTGACACCCTCAACCCGTCACTGGGCAGGCTTGGAGGAGGGACCGGCCGAGGGACTTCCTGGGCCTTTATCTCCCTGCTTCCTACTAGAGGAAGCCGCGGGCTTGGGTTTGGGATGCCAAGCGCGAGCCTGCTGGCACTGGTGCTGGTGCTGTTGGGCCGGACGTGCTGCAGGCGCAGAAGGATGAAAGGGCTTGTGCTGCTGGTGGCCTTTGTCCTTCTGGGCCGAGGTGACTGAGTCCAGAGTGGCATTGGACTTCTCGATCTGCTGGAGGTGACCTTCCACTCCACCTTCCACTCCAGGGCCGAAGAGGTCGGTCCTCAAGAAGGGGATGTCCGCCAATTTGTGCATGGCCACTGTGGCCGCAACCGATCTGGCACAGGAGTCTCCTATGTCCAGAGCTGTTTGGAGCTGCTGCTTCGCCACCGCCCTACCCTGGTCCTGAACCTGCCAGACCATGGTCTGCAGGTCGGCCGGGAGATGAGGGATCACCTTATCCAGGGAGCCCATGAGGGCATGGGAGAAGTGTGCCATCAGCATGGCCGAGCTGGCCTGGCGGAGGCCAAGGGAGGACGCAGCGTACACCTTGTGCCCGGCGTAGTCCAGCTTTTTGGACTCCTTGTTGGGGGCTTGTCCACGCCCCTAGCATTCCCGGAACACCGGAAAACACTGTCGGTGACCAACCCTGTTCCGAAAACCTGAGCAAAGAGCCGGTAGGGACCGCATACTTCCTAGCCATCCTGGCCGAGGGCACGGGACAGGAAGCAGGCCGCTGCCAAAGCTGGACCTACAATGGCCTCAGCCACCGGAAAGGCCTCCGTGCGTGAATCCCCTTGGTCCAGTATCTCCGCCAGGGGATACCTGCCCGTTTGGATACAGGCTCGAGCTGCATCCCAGTGGACTCCGAGATGAGCCGAAGCAAACCCATGAAGGATGATGGGCTTTCGTCCAGTGACTGGCCCCCAGAGGACTCCAGGTCAACCGGCCTGGAGAACAGGGAGAAGTCATTGTCGGACTCTGAGGAGTCTGCAAAGAGCTGCCTAGGGCCTAAGCCACCCTCCACCTGCCGAGGACGGTTGGGAGTGAGGGTGACCGACAACCTGTGGGGCAGGCCGTGACCCGACCAAGAGTCCTTAGTCGGTGCCCCCGATTTCGTTGGGGAGGCGGAGGTTCCACCCACAATCGGTGGGAAAGAGGTTTCGCCCAACAACCGGCCCAGGTTTGGGCATCTCACTGCAGCGAGGGTTGTTTCGCCGCTCGGTGACAGCCACTTGATGGCCGGGAGGGCGCCATTGCTCCGGACAAAAGTAACTGCTGCACATCAGGTCCTCATGCGCCGACCACGCAATCTGCACAAGCCTCTCCTCTCCGAGGAGGAAGACGAGGATGAGCGGCGGCGCTTGCCACTCGGTGCCGAGATCGGACCGCCGATGTCGGCGGGATCGGCTGGACCGAGAAGAAGTCCGAGACCGAGATCCTCGGTGTTTCCGAGGATGGGCCTAGGAAGGAGCGGGGGACACCCACTCTTCCTTCGGCTCGGACACCTTAACCGGGTACTGCTGCACCGGGGGCGCAGGCAGATCCTCGGTCTCCACCGGGGGAACCAGCGAAGAAGGGTTGTCGGCTTCACCAGTCATCAACCAGTCCAACAGGTCGAGAAAAATCTTGACTGGCGCCGACGAGTCTCGGCCGGTGGCTTTGATGGGGACGCCAGAAGCCAGCGCCTTAGGCCGCAACCTCAACCGTTTCACTGTCCAGGAAGGGACCTCTCCCTGCCCTACTTAACGCCAACGATGGGACTTACCCTTAGAATCCTTCTTTGGACCGAGAGGAATGTCCCGATGGCCCCTCTCCTTCGTGGAAGGGATTGGCAAAGCTCCTTGAACGAAGCTGAATCAGAGGTACCCAAAGAGAGCGGATAAATGCTTTGACCGAGGAGGAGGAGGAAGATGCGGCCTGGGCCACCTCTTCTCGAGCGGTGATCATCTGCTGGGGCTGCTCAGCCGGGCCAGCCACCGCAGTAACGCAGCAGACTGCTCTTTCGACTTTTGACTGGCGGGTGGCGCTTCTCGGGCGCCCTAGCTTTGATCAGGCGCGGTCCTCCAGGACGTTGGCCGAGAATCAACAGCATGACTCGTGAGAGACTCATGGGTCATGTTCTAGGCTGAGGCAGCAGATCTATTACGGAGCAGGTCCGCCCTGACATCTTTCTGCCCACAAGGGCACCGCTGAAAACCGAGTCGATTTGTCCATTGCAGCCGCTGAGGAAAAGGATGACCAAGTCTCTAAAATTTTAAAATGAGTTTCGGCTAACCAAAGAATTAGGATCCAGTCTATCACGTAGAGCATTAAGGAGGGAACCTGAGCTTCCAAGCAGTAAGGAAGATCTGGCATCATGGGTGGAGCCGAGTTTTACCACCGGTGGGTGGAGGAGCCAGCTTGAAGACCTTCTGGCAAGATTTAAAGTGGCAAGGAATCTGCCAGACAGTGTGGATGAACAACATATCCATGTCCCTAGAAAAAGGATTTAAAGAGCATTTTGCACACCAGAGAGAAAAACGCTTCCATTTGGCTGTGTAAGTTTTTCTAGTGGCTGGCTTGAGTGCAGCCAGAAGAATATCTGAAACTCTGTGAGAGACATTGAACCTGTTCACTTCTATCTCTTTAGAAGCCAAGCGTGAAGGTGAAGCGATCTCAGATTGGGATGGACTACAGGTCCCTGAGTCAGGAGGTTTGTCTGAAGGGGAAACGCTTTCAGAGGGGTTTTCGACATACTGTTGAGTAACAGAAACCATATTAGTTGAGGCCAGAAGGGAGCAATGAGGATCATTTTGTACCCTCTGAATTAGAGGAAGAGGAGGAAAGGCGTATAGAAAGCGTTTTGTCCACTGCAGCCTGAACGCAGCCTGACAGAAAATGCCAGGCCCTGGATTTCACGAGCAGAAGAGAGGCAGTTTTGTGTTGAGTGGGGATGCAAAAAGGTCCAGGTCTGGAGTTCCCCACTTTACGAATAGTGACTGAACTACAGTTGAGTCAAGAGACCATTCATGAGGATCTGTCTCTGTTCTGCTGAGACAGTTTGCCAGTTCGTTCTGCACTCCCGGCAGGCAGACCACCTGAATTAGAGCCTTGTGCTCCAAGCACCATTCCCACACCCTCATCGCTTCCCTGCATAAAGGGTAAGAGTGAGCACCGCCCTGCCTGTTGATGTAATATATCACTACTTTGTTGTCCGTTTGAAGGAGAATGTTCTTGTGACAGAGACTGTCCTTCAAAGCCCGGACTGCATAAAGGACGGCTCTCATTTCTAGGACATTTATATGAAGCTGGGACTCGTCTTGAGTCCACGTACCTTGGGTGTGGAGATCCCGACAGTGGGCTCCCCACCCCATCAGGGACGCGTCCGTGGTAATGGAGATCTAGTGATCCAGGGGAGCAAGTGGATACCCTTCCAGAAAGTTGTCCTCTTGCGACCACCAAGTGAGCGACCTTTTCAGAGATTCTGTCACCTTGATGAGAAAGGACTGAGGGTGAGTGGTTGGGGGACCACTGAGTACTGAGCATCCACTGAGAGGTCCTCATGTGAGAGACGAGCTAGGTGTACAGTGAACACTGAGGATGCTATGAGACCCAGCACCTGTTGCATCGAGATAGCTCGAACCGAGCTGTTCTCCCTGATGTATCAGGCCATCTGTAGGATATCGCTCCTTCTGTCTTCTGGAAGAAAGACTTTCGCACAAGAGGTGTCCAGAAGAGTTCCTATAAAAAGGAGCTTCTGGGAGGGCTGCAACTGCGATTTCTTGATATTAAGCAGAACTTCCATGGACATGAGAAAGTCTGAGGCCGTAGATTAGGCATAGAGAGTTCCTTGCCTGGAAGGACTTGCTAGAAGCCAGTCGTCTAGATATGGGGAACACTTGTATTCCGATCTTTCTGAGGTGCGCTGTGAGAATTGCACACTTTGTAAAAACTTGAGGCGCCGAGGATAGTCCAAAGGGCAGGACTCTGAACTGATAATACTGGCCCAAAGCAACGAACCTTAGGTATTTGTGATGCCTTGGGTAAATAGGAATATGTTGGTAAGCATCCTGCACATGTCCAGGGAGGCTAACCAGTCATGCTGATGAAGCAAAGGTAACAGGATTCCTAGCGATATCATTTTGAACTTCTCCTTGGGAAGAAATTTGTTCAATTTTCTGAGGCCCAACATGGGGCGCATGCCCCCGGTTTTCTTTGGAACTAGAAAGTAATGGGAGTAGAACCCTGTATTCCGTTGATCCAGCAGAACTATTTCTACTCCCCTGTTGTTCACAAGGCCTTGTATCTCTGAGGCGAGAAGTTCTGACTGAAGTACTGACAGCTTGGGCTGCCATTGGGGGGACAATCTGGAGGGGTCTCCGAAAGATTGAAGGAATACCCCTCGCGGATTATCCGGAGGACCTATTTGTCCAATGTTATGGACTTTCACTGGCTGTAGAATTGAGTCAGACGACCTCCCACCACTGAGAAAGAGTCCTCCTCGGGCAGCTGAGGTGGGACTTGGGCCAGAAACTCAGAAGGCGACACTGGGTGCCTCAGGTACTTGTGCTTTCTGTTGCATTTTCTTTTGAGGCTGAGGGACTTGGTTTTTATTAAACCCTCCTCTGCCTTTGCCTCGAAAGGACTGATGGTTGTGAAACTGGTGCTTATTAACCCCCCCCCCGAAGGGGCAGGAGCAGGTCGAGCCAATTTAATGGCCAATCTGGTCGTTTGTGTGGCCTCTAGAGCTTGTTCTACTTGAGGACCGAAGAGAGACAGACTGTCAAAGGGCAACGCCGTGACCTGTTGCTGGGCATCATTCGTGAAGCCTGAAGTGCACAGCCAGGAATGACGGCGGGTACAAATGCCTGCTGCCGCTGCTTGGGAGGCAGCATCATAAGCGTCCATAACCGCTTTAACCTGCTGGTTGTTGGACTCGATACCCCTGGTTATGGTTTGAAGAAGCTCTGAATTAGCGTCCAACTCTGGTAGAGCTTCAACCATTTGTCTGAGTAAATGCAAAAGAATATACCCATATTGAGAGAAATAGCCCTGGTAGCTGGCAATACGCATACCCAGGGTGGAAGCAGCAAAGACTCTCTTACCTAAAGTATCTATCTTACGAGATTCTTTGTTTATAGGTCGAACCGTAGTAGTCTGAGGAAGGACGACCTTATCATTTTCTGTCAAGACTACAATAGGGTCCGCAAAGGCTTGAGAGGCCAAAATGGGTCAATCCTTGGGAGCAGCATACGTCCTATCTATGGACTTAGCCACAGAAGGAATGAGAGCAGGATTATTCCACACCATTTGAGAAAGTGTCTCAAAGGAGGGTTGTACTGGGGGAGTTAAATCCATAGGGAACTCCGGAACATGAAGGTACTGGAGTCTTAAAAGCTTCCTAGGATCGACAGCCATAGTCCGGAGAGAAAGAGTGGAATTCAAATTTTTCAGCAGAGACTTAAATGACAGGTCCTTGACCACAGGCTCTGCAACAGGATTAGATCCTGTTCCTTCCACATCATCACCCAGCCTAAGGTCCGAGTCAGGCTCAATATCATCTCCTGACAGCCCGGGAGGGACTGCATGGACAGAAAAGGAGTGAAAATCAGAAGGAAAATAGGAAGGAAAGGGGTTCGGAGTCGAGGAGTCATGAAGACGTCATGCCAAGTCCCGGAAATGAAGAGCACGGCGCCGCCTGGCCCAGCACAGCGCCGACAGAGCCCCCAGCGCCGAGGATGGTGCCGAAAAGCTGCACAGCGCCGACAACCCCAATGGCACCGAGGACGGCGCCAACAGACACATCGAAACTGAGGATGGCGCCGAGCTACCCATTGATGTCAACGGTGCCGAAACCAATGCAGGGCCCCGAAAACCAAGATTTGAGGCAAAAGAAGGAAAAGAAGCATGCAATAGAGGCATCAGTGTGGCCCCCTGCTCCGCAGCCATGTGAGGGGGGAGAACACCTGAGCACAGAGTCGACGGCACTGAAGAAGGCACCGCGCGACTAGAGAGGCCTAACCGCTCTACCAGATCTCCCAAAGAGTCCGAGGGCCCTCAAGTGACTGGGCCAGGCAGCTGGACCAACCTCCGAGCCCACTGCTCCATGAGAGCGGCCCACTGATGAAACTGCTCATCTGAAGCCCTACCAGAAGGTGGGGAAGGGCTTCGATGTCGAAGAGGTCTGAGATCGGAGACAGAAACCAGCGACTCTGGAGGAGACCGGCAACTGACCCCAATGACAGACCGTTGACGCGCAGACATCCCAAAGGGTGACCTCGAGTGATGCCTTCTCTTGCTGGACCTACGAGTCAAAGAAGAGCTCGAGGCCGAACGGTGCAGAGAGTGTGACCATTTTCTTTTATGCTTCCGCGGGGACTGCCCCTCCCCCCAGGCACTGGACTGTCCATTGTCAGACCCTCCCTCTGGAGAGGGTGGCGGACCAGACCCAGCCCGGCTGATTGAACAACTTTCATACCATCACCTGACCCGCTCATGGTCGACTCCATCAATGTAGGCTGAGACTTCTTTCTTATAATAAATTATAGCAAGCGGTATTTTATTTAAGAAATACCATAAAATAAAAAAGAACTGAAAACTATGCTGCTAGTTTGAAGTTTAACTCCCGGAGGGCGAGTAACGTCATCACTGTAGTGCACTTGACAGCAGAAAAAAAGGAACTGAGGTGGTTGGATGTTTGACGCCGAGATAGTCATTGCCGCATGAGCCGAGGCTCGTGGCTCCATCCCTGGCGCCGACCCTCCTGCAAAAATTTGCTCCCGCTGGGTCCTAGCGCCTCCGGCGTAGTTCAGTTTGAATGAGTGGTGAAGGCTTTATGTCCAGGAAGATCCTCCTTGCCACCGAATTCAATCCCCCACTACCCACCTCCTCCCTCGAGACCATCTCGATTAACCTCCTCCTCGGAGCAGATAAAATGGTCACCGTCAGCGTGGTGTACCTGCCACCCTCCTCCTCACCCCATGATCTCGACCTCTTCCTCGATATCAAGACCTTCCTCCGCAAAGAGAGGGACTGGATCATCCTACGGGATTTCAACCTAAACTGGCCGTCTCCTCACTGTGACTCCACCAAGGAATCCATACTTGATCCTGGCCTACAACAGTTCATCACTGACCTACCAGAACCAACTACAAAACTAGATCTCAGTCCCACATTGATTGGGTCCTGGTCTCACATCCCTCCCATGTCACCACCTCCGGAGTTCTTCCTGACACAGTCAGTGATCACTGTGCTGTCTTCTGCTGATGGGCCATAAGAACACCCCCCACCCACACAAATTCATCCAAACCAGGCAACTAATGAAGCTGGATGCCTCCAAGTTTTCCAAAGCCACCCTAGCCCAAGACTGGTCCTTCACTGAAAACATTTCTGACATCTGCAAAGTGCATGAAGCTTTCAGCAATAAGTTCCTTGCCCTCTGCGACTGTTTTATCCCACTTAAAAAAATCCGGGTTAAGGGTTCTAGCCAAGAATGGGTGACCCCCAAGCTTTGCAAACTAATGAGGGATAGGGATCGAGCCTGGAAGTTTTACAGAAAACACAACCCCCCAACTTCTCCAAGACTTCAAAACCCTCAGAACAGGTGCAAATCTTCCACAAGATCTGCTAAATCCTCCTTCATCCTGGAAAAACAATGTGCTGCCCAGGGGAACCCTAGGAGGATGCGGAACATTCTTAACAACCTTATTGGTAGGGTAATTTCCTCCGAAGGGACAACCACCACCGAGCCAAGCGAAATAGCCTCTCTTTTCAATAAATACTTCAGCGACCTCGACCAGTACGCACCCAGCTCCACTCCTACAGTACCTCATTTGCCCCCACACCCCTCCCAGTCTCCCACCCTATTTCAGGTACCTAACCCATGGTGAAGTGGACAAGTTAATCAAACAAACACCCAAGACCATCCAAGGGCACTGACAACACTGACTTCAGAGTTCTCCGTCTTGTCTGTGAGTCCCTGGCCATCCCTCTTACTAACATCCTCAACCACTCCCTCTGCACGGGGTCCTTCCTTAAAGCTTGGAAGTGCACCATTATTAAACCTCTTCACAAATCTGGTTCCAAGAATCTAGTATCCAACTACCATTCCACCTCCCTCCTTGCCCCTCTCTACAAAATTTTAGAGAAAGTGATCCACAGGCAAACCTTGGAATTCCTCTCCAAATACAACCTGCTTACAGAGGCCCAGCATGGGTTCCATGCTCGACACAATACCGAAACTGCCCTCATCAAGTTCACCCACTGCACAGACAAAGCCAACAATGAAGGCCGGTGCTGCACTCGTAGACCTCATCAAATCCTTCAACCTCGCTGATCATGAAGTCCCCTGGCTGACCTCCATTTCTCACCTGAGGTCTGCCTCTGGTTCAAGAATTACTTAACGGGCAGATCCCATCGCACCATTACTGGCGGTGTCCTCTCTGAATCCTGCCCCATCAAATACGGCGTCCCCCAAGGTTTCATCCTGGGCTCTCTTCTCTCTGGTTGTTAACCCCCTGCCTGGCATCTGCACCACCTCAGAACTCATTCTCTATGCTGATGATGCAGCCCTTTTCTGTCAGGACAAAAACTCCAATGCTCTCATTAATAAACTCCAATTTGATTTCAGCAGACTTCACACCTGGTTTACGTCCAAAAGTCTTGTACTCAACTCCAAGAAAACTAAGTTCATGGTTTTCTCCAGCCCCCACAAACCCCTTGGCTTTCACCTCTCCCTCTCCCTCTACGACAACCTTGGTAATGCCACTGAAAGGGTCAGTGAATTCAAATACCTTGGCTTACTCCTGGATAGCCACCTCAATTTCGATGCTCACACTAGCCTCACAATCAAAAAAGCCCACCATCGCCTCAGTATCCTCCACAGAATCAAGCATTACCTTACCAGGCAATCCAAATCCCTCTTAGTCTCCAGGTTCCTCCTTCCTGTCTCTGACTATGTTCACTTGTCTCCGTCCCCCGCCTCCCCATCAAAAATTTCTCCAGACTTTGAAGCTCCTACCACAACGCTATCTGCTTTGCCTCTGGTCCCCTTAAACTCACACACCACTGTGACGTTTATGAGCTCACTGGTCGGCCCTCCCTTGAGGCCCGCCTCAACTGCAAGATGGCCACCTTCCTCTTCAAACTCTCCTGTGGACTGCTCCCTGACTGCCTCACTTCTCTCTTCCAGACAGCCGCCACCACCAGGACCACTAGACTGTTCTTCACTCTCTCTTTCACTGTTCCTTTCTGCCAGACTACTCAAGGCCAGAAAAACACTCTCTTTTATGGGACCCAAGCTCTTTAACTTTCTCCCTATGGAACTAAAACTCTGTCCCTCCACAAATGCCTTCAAACATAATATTAGGAGACATTTCTCTCCCACCTGCACCTGCTCGCAGCCCTAATCTAGCTTCCATTCTGCACTTTTTTCCCCTCATTCTCTGGCTATCCACCTCAGGCACTTACCCTCTCTTTCTAGCACTTGAAGTACTGTTAATTCACCTAGGCTAGTTTTTAGATTGCACTTATATTTTTTGTTTCCCATTGTTATATTATATCATTTTTAAATCATCAATGAATCTCTTCGACGCTCGTTGCTGTAGATGCACCTAATTAATCCCACTGTGGGAGCCTCCTGTCACACTTCCCTGACTTGACAACGCCCTCCGGACAGCCTATCCTCTCCCCATCTCTACCTCCACCCTCTTCAGGTATTATCTAGGTATGTCCAGGACTGTACCCCCAATGTAACCCTTGGGTATCTTGTATTTGACTGTAATCTATTATAAGTAATATTATTATGTAATCTATGTCTACTCTATGTTTAATGTTCTGCACCTATAGTGTTCTCACTGTTGTAACCACACTATGTAACTCTGTCTACCCCCTCTGCGACGAGGTGCCTTTGTAAATGAGTCCATGACTCAAAGGTTGTAAATCCGACTTTTCTAATAAATAAATAAAGAATGCTTAATGTCACCTTGTATTTGTTAATTCATCAAGGCTAGTTCTAAGAAATAAATAAAGAATGCTTAATGTCACCTTGTATTTGTTAATTCACCAAGGCTAGTTCATGGTTTACCCTTTAGTCTATATCATTCTAAATTTATGTACCATTTTATTAATCCTCATTGTTAGTTAAATGTTTAGGCATATGTCGTATCTCATGATTGTTGTATGTAACTGGACACTTGCATAAATGGGCAGCAATGCTTACATGCCTTTCCAGTATAACCAATAAAAATGAGAATGAAATGAAAAAATGAAGTTTTTACATAACTGTACTATCTTCATATAGGATATCTCTTGCATCAGGCCACACCTATGGAACGAGTCCCAAGCAGTTATGACAGAGAACCAGTCTGGGTGGCAGGAGGCTACAGGCCTATGAAAGGAGGCCTTGAGGCACAGCCAGGCTGAAGTCTGCCCTTCCTCAGGAGGAAATGTCCAGGCTGTAGTATTTAGTGAAAGTGTGGACTGTACTCCAGGTTGCAGCAGCACAAATCTCTGTAGCTGAAACCTTCCTAAACAAGCAACTGATGTGGTCATGCTTTGGTTGAAAGGCCACCAACACCACCAGGAAGTTTCTTATCATACTTCCTGTAGCAAAAGGTAATACAGTTAGCCAGCCATTTGGACAGGCACTGTTTAGAAACTGGTACACCCTCTTTTCCAGGGGTGAAGGAAACAAACAGC
Source organism: Neoceratodus forsteri (assembly GCA_016271365.2). Lineage (NCBI taxonomy): Eukaryota > Metazoa > Chordata > Ceratodontiformes > Ceratodontidae > Neoceratodus > Neoceratodus forsteri. Next base: position 1,520,086,352 of record CM028131.1, read on the forward strand.
TGTGAGGACTTCCTGCAGTCCTTCATAGGGTGTGTATAGTAATGGAGAACTGTATGCATATCTAAGGTGTGGATCAATACTTTCCCTAGAATGGCATGCTCGGGATAATAAACAGGCAGGTGTATTGTTTGATTTAAGGTAAACTCAGACACCACCATAGGAAGAAACTTAGGATTCCTATGCAAAGACACCCTGTCTTTGTGAAAAATCAAATAAGGAGGCTCACACATCAGTCTGAAGCGCAGAAATCCTCAGAGTAGAAGTAATGGCAGCTAAAAATAACACTTTCCATGACAGAAAGCGCAGCATGCATGTCGCGGCCAGCTCAAAAGGAGCCAAAGTAAGTTTCTATAACACAAACTTCAAGTCCCAAGGTGGGACTGGATCGTGGATGGGAGGCTTCAGATGAGGAATGCCTGTCAAAAATGTACCGGACACCACCAGCTGTGCCACCATAGGGCCATCAATTGGCACATGGAAGGCTGAAATAGCAGCCAGGTGCACTTTAATGGAGGAGTACTGAAGGCCAGAATCTGAGAGGGACAGCAAGTACTCCACAATCTGATTCACTGGACAAGTGAAGGGATCCAAATGACAGGAAGCCGCCCACAGAACAAAGCGCTTCCACTTTATGGAATAAGTGGCCCTAGTGAAGGGCTTCCTAGCAGCCACCAGGACATCAACCACCTTTGAAGACATCCCAAATCTAACCATGACTATGTCTTCAGAAGCCAGGCATGAAGGTGTAGTGATCTGAGGTCCGGATGGACCAGGGTTCCCTGCTCCTGTGATAGCAAGCCTCTGCACAGGGGCTAGAGGTTCTACCACCAGCTGCTACAGTAAGGAGAGTCAGATCTGATGAGGCCAGAAGGGGGCAATGAGGACCAGAGTGGTCCCTACCATCTGGAGTTTGATCAGCACCCTCTGGAGTAGTGAGAAGAGAGAAAAAGTGTAGAGGAACCTCCCTTTCCAAGAGAAGGGCAATGCATCTCACTAGAAAACTCCAGGTCCTGGAGTGAGCAAGCAAAAACACAGCAGTTCTGCACAGAGTGACGATGCAAAAAGGTCCAACTCTGGATGACCCCACCTGAAGAACAGGTCTTCTACAACTGAGATCAGCAGCTCCCACTCATGCGTCCGAGACTGTGATTAAATTAGCCTGTTCGTCAGGAGGTTTTGGATGCCTGGAACATAGATGGCCAACAGTTCTAGACCCCAGTACCAGACCCTCATTGCTTCCCAACAGAGGATACAAATGGGTCCCCCCCTTGTTTGTTGATGTAGTGTACTACACTGATGTTATCCGTCTGCACCATCAGATGACCTGGGGACAAATGGATCTGGAAGGCTTGTAAAGCATACAGAATGGCTCTCATCTCTAGGATGTTTACATGGAGGGCAGCCTCCACTTTGCTCCACATTCCTTATGTCTGAAGAGGCTTTAGCCCAACCCCAAAGCGTCTGTAGTGAGGATCTGCTGAGGGGAGGGAATGAGGAAGGGAACCCCTTTCGACAGGTTGCTGGGTTCCATCCACCAGAGCAGCACCTTTTTCTACTGGGGAGGAGACTAGAACTGGCTGTTGTAGGTCATTGGTGCATTGATCCCACTGGCCACTTACTGTTCACTGGGGGGATCTGCATGTGCAGCCTGGTTAGGGGTACTGTAACAATGGCTGCAGCCATCAGGCCTAAGAGCCTGAGGAAGGCTCTGGCCATGACATATCTGTTGTGAAACAGCTGGGCCTGAGCCATCAGGCAGTCCACCCTGTCCTGCGGTAAGAAAGCAAAGCCCTGAGACATGTCCAGTACTACCCCTATGTACTGTAGGTGCTGGCGAGGGGTTAAGACTGACTTGGGAAAATTGACCATGATCCCTAGGGAAAAGAACAACTGTCTGGTCCATGCTAGAGTGTGAAGCAGTTGTTCCCTGGACTATGCTTTGAGCAACCAGTCATCCAGGTAATGGAAGACATACAATCCCTCCTTCCTGAGGGCTGCTGCTACCACCACCAAGCATTTGGTAAAGACCTGTGCCACAGAGGGCAGGTGCCAGACTTGGGCCTATGGGTGGCATAACGAAACGGCACTCTCCGGCTACTTTCTGGCTAGGGTGATATAGAGAGTGAACTGACTGCAGGGTCCTGTCCAAGGCCTACAGATCAGAAAGGATGCCCTGAACATCCGCCCCAAAGAATTTGTAGCCTCTGAAGGGGGAATGCAGGATGGATTGTTGTACATCAATAGCAAACCCAGACACCCTGAGCCAAGAATGCCTTCTCAGGCAGACACCAACTGGAGCAGCTCTATTGGAAGCATCGGTGGCATCATAGGCAGACCTCAACAGATGCTTTCCCACATCTGCCCCAGACTGGAGGGCCTCTGGGGACCCTCTGGAAGGGCTTGAGCTACAGTTTTGGCCTTTGTCCAGAGAGTGTTCTGGTATTTGACCATATGGACAATGTGACTCATAACCCTGATGGTCAGCATGGACAAGACATAGGCCCTTTTATCCAGAAGGTCCAGCTTTCAGGACTCCTTATCTGAGGGAAGAGAGCTGAGGTGTTAAGGTCTCTTGGTTCTGTCATAGGCAGCATTTATCACAACTGAATCTGCCTGTGGTTGCTCAGCAAAAAAAAAGCTTCAGTGACGAAGCGTTTTGTCTGCCTTCCTGGGCATAGCAGGAATCATATTTGGTCTGTATCAAGCAGCCACGGTGGCATCCTCTTCTGTAGCCAGCAGAGGAGGAATAATCAGAGGAGGAGAGTCTGGCAATTCCAAATATTCAGCCAGATTTCTCCTGGTAATATCCTGCTCCTCAGCATCAATCCCCGTAGCTGTCTGCAGCTGCCTCCTCATTGAGGTGAAGAAGGGGTCTTCATGGGAGGGACCTCTGGGTGTACTTGGTGGCGTCCTGACCCTCTGAGGAAAAAGCAGAAGACGACCTGGGGAGCTCTTAGCTCCATCATCTTCATCATCATCCTCCTGAGTAGGATGAAGGTCAGGATGGTGCTCCTCCTCATCTCCTGGCTCTGAAATGGGCATAGGAGACATCCATGCCTTACAGCGAGTAGGCTGCATCGACACACAAGGTATCGGCACAAGGGCTGGCCTAGTAGGCCTCGGTGGTGATGGACCCGGAGGAGGAGGAGCAGGTGGTGCATGAACTCCCAAAAGGAGGTAAGCGCAGTGAGGATGTCGATGGTGATCGGCGCCCCTGGAGCACCTGAATTCCCAGTGTTGGCGGTATGGCCTGAAGTGGTGACGCAGAGGGATGAGACATCGGCATCAACATGATCGTCTGAGGCTTCGACAGGGGAGGATGAATCCCCCAAGTCAACACCATGGATAGGCCATCGCTGAAAAAATTCCCTGCCTACTGCCCCCGAGAAAGAAGGGGTTTGAACTGCAAGGGTTGGAACGTCAGTGGGGGTGTCAGGAGGCCCAATGCTAATGAAGCATCACCAGCCAAAGCAGGTCTGGTGGCACTCCGTCTGTTGCCTCTGAGCCTGAAGGGGACTGAACAGCAGGGGTGGGAGCGTGGGCGGGGAAGAGAGTAGGTCTAACACCAAAGAGCCGCCGCCGGGCGAGGAAGAACCAGTGGGGCACGCTGCCAAAGCCGACCCTGTGGGAGAGAGGGTGTGGGTGGCAGTTGGGGTCGCCACCAAGGCGGTCGATGACCCAGCGGCAGCGAGCACTCTAAGTGGTGACTGAGAGCGAGCCAGAGAGGACTTCTCCTTACTCCTGTCCCTTTCTCAGTGCTTGTGTTTACTGTAAAATCTGTTCCGGGTCTTGGAGGAACAGGAGCCCATGGACAGAGCCGGCCAGGCAGAGACGCTTCTTACCTCTTGCCTGGTACTCCTTCTCCATTCTGGTGATCTTCTCTTTCAGCAGGAAGGACTGGAGGGCCTTCTGACAGTGCCACTGGATAGCCTGGTTGAAGCGCGGCAGACCTCATAGGCCTTAATGCAGTGGGCCTCGCTGAGACAGCGAACGCAGGCATCGTGGTTGTCCTTGTTATAGATCTTTTTACCGCACCTACAGTATTTGAAGAGCTTCTCAGGGTTGGTCGGCATAAACGGAGAACGAAAATCACTTTAATAATAAAGTGATATACAACTAGGGTGAGAAAAAAAATAAAATCGGAGATTTTGGCGGTCGACTAAAGTGGCGGTGTCTCCGTGGAGTCCAATGTACAATGTTCGATGATGGGAAAAGAACTGAGAAGGGTGTGGGGCCACCTACGTTTATAAGCGAGGGACGTCGTCAGTGGATGTCATCATGACTGGCCCTTAGTAGACTGCTAGCTAGAAAAGTTTCCGTCTGGTCCTAGTGCCTGGTGGCTATAGTTCCATAGGTGTGGCCTGATTCAAGAGATATCCTCGACGAAGATAACCAAAATCATAAACTGCATAGAACTAGAGGTTTCTGACGTCTCCTGGACAAAAGCTTCATTACAGGCAGTTAAAATTACATCGTCCCATCTATGGCGGGAATTTGCTTGGAAATGCAGAAACTGGTATTTTCGCTCACCTGCAATTCTAATAAAATATCTTCCGAATAACTCTGGTTATTGCTGGAGAGATTATAAATGTAAGTTACCAGATTTAGGGCATATTTCTGGAATTGCCCCTTATTAATGCCATTTTCGTGCTCCCTTCAGCTGACCTAAGCGGAATGCTTGGGTGAGAAAAAGAACTTACTGCAGATATGACACTTTATTCCATCACTCCCAAAGACCCTCTAACCAATATATTTGGTTGTGGCCAAAAAGGCTACCACCCGCAAATGGAGGATCAAAGTCATTCCTTCAGTACTAGATTGGAGGCAAATAGTTTTGAGAATATATCAAATGGAACGTAGTACAGCAGCTATCCATGATAAATCGACCATTTGCCAAACTAAATGGCAGAAGTGGATCCAATACCTATTAGAAACTGATTCAGAATTTGTACCTTAAGGGGCTATTAATTTCTTTGGGGTTACTCCCAAGAACTTATTTCCTTTTCATCTGATGAAGGTTCTGGCAGGGTCAGATAGGCCATTCTGCATTAATAACTATTTATAAATGTTAGTATCTTATATGGACTATCAAGAGACGTTACTTGATTAATCAAATGATTAACTATCAAGCCAAATGCTCTGTATTAATATATAGTTCGATTTTGTCATGATTGCAAGCTATGCTTTATCTAAATATGTGATGCCTTGATTTTTCTCTAATAAAAATCAAATAAAAAAAATATCAACTGCAAACCCAAGCATCCAGAAATAAACTGAAAGAACAAACACAATATTTTACTGAAGAACAGTCCACCAAAACTTAGAATTACTTTACTAAAAACAAAGCAAACCATCCAGATGAATGTGGAGTAGCACTCCCCAATGTAAAATGCACACCAAATTTAAAAAGTAGAAAGCGTTCAAACATATTTCACACAACGGCAAACATACAATCACAGACCAAGCAACAGAAATATCACCAACAATTCTATGTACAATGCAGTAAAATTTAGAACTATCCGAGTAAAAGCAGTAGTTCCCAAAGTCAGTCTCAGTGAGACAGCATGGAACTGGATAGTCTAAACAGCAGCACACTTAATACCTGCCTATAAACAGAGCTTCTTTTAAAAAGGAAACTGAACACTACTTGGAGGATTGGACCCCACACCTACAGCACACAACAAAAATGCAGGCTGCAGCATTGAACCCAATTTTAAAATGGGACCCAAATTGTAGGTAAACCGATAGAAAACACCAACACATTTTTCATTAACACATTTAGAACTGTCATGAGAGAGTCCAACCATTTAATAAATGGAATGAGACCCTTCAGAGTGCTGATTATACTGTGTCAGTCTGCCTCATGGTGGTTGAAGCCCTGAGATGACACGAGCCAACTAGCTGGTACAGTAACATGGCAGCTGTGTTTCAATGCAAAAAAGTGCAAATTCATGCACCTAGGGCACAGAAATCCAGAGGTGGTTTATAAAATAGGAGAAGAGGTACTGACAGCCACTAAACAGCAGAAGGACCTTGGCATAATCATACCGGATGACCTCAAGGTGGCATAGCAATGTGAGAAGGCTGCAGCAGGATACTGGGGTGCATAGGCAGGGGTAACACTAGCAGAAGAAGAGAGAGGTGCTATTACCACTGTATGGATAATTAGTGAGACCCCACCTGGAGTACTGTGTCCAGTTCTGCAGACCACATCTCAGTAAGGACATAGACTGGGTAAGGCTGTCCAGTAAAATGGTGCAGGGGCTGCATCAAAAGCCTTATGAGGAGAGACTAAGAGAGCTCAATATGTACACCCTGGAAAGGGGGAACATAACAGAGATCTAACATTACCTCACAAAGCTGAATAAGATACAGGAAGGCAGTATTATTCAGAGGAGAAGGAGCATAAGAAATGAAAATTATGTACCTACTGTAATTGTGATCTTTCTGTGCATCTTCACCATTCATCACATATGGGTTCAGGGCCGGAGGTCATGACCCCCACCAGGAGCGCCTTTTTTTTTTTTTTGGGTAGGCAGGCGGCGCGATTATTGGCGCCGCCCTCGGGGCCGACGTATTGCGTGGCACTTTCGCGGTTGGCCATGAAGGCGCTTGTCGACTCCACCTGCCTGCTAGTTCTGAGTCGCGAGAGGTAAGAGGAAGGGAGTGGAGGGTGGGACAAGGAAGTACAAGGGACAGGAAAAAGGAAAGGATATAAAACTAAAAGGAGAAGTAACAACTGAGAGGACAGAAGAGAGAAGTCGGAACCAAAGGGATTGGGAGGGGCCCCAATCTCTGGAAATAGAGGAGGGAGGTAGGGTGGGGTAAAGAATTTAGAAGGTAGGAATGGAGGAGTAAGGGTAAACGTATCCTAGACCCCGGTCCGTTTCCAGATTGTACAGGAACTGCAAGGAGTAGCTAAAGGCTTCTTGCCAGAAATCAAAGCACAGAATAGCTAGCAAAAACTCCAGATGAGCAGAGTCGGCTATTCTGGAAGAAGGACAAGGCACAGGGGATTAACACCCTCTGAAGGAAAACATTTTTGGTGAAAAAGGAAAGAGATATATATATTTTTTTTTTAAAAGGGTAATCCAAGGGACAAGAAAAAAAACGAGATGGACAGGTAAAAGGAGGAGGAGAGGATGGAGGGCCACTGCCAACTCCCACCCCACAGGGGTGGGCTAAAGCACTGGAGAAGGAGTGCCCCCCATGCTGACTAATCTCCCCAGAACCTTATCCCCCATGTGCCACTGTTCACCCCACTCCTAAGAGAAGAGGGGCAGGAGGTTGGGCACAGAGAGGGAGGTGGACCCAGAGACTGGGGCTCCAGGGGGACGTAGGGCGGGACTGTGATTGGGATTGTGAAGATACACAGAAAGATCACAATTACGGTAGGTACGTAATTTTCATATCTTATCTGTGTCAATCTTAGCCATTCATCACATGTGGGTGAGTGCCAAGCCCCCTGAAGGGGGTTTTCTTAACACCCTAAAGGACAAAGTCCCTTAGCTCGCAGTGGGTGACACACTAAGAGGGAGAACCTTCAGGGCCTGGGGAGGCCCGAGAGTGGGAAGAGTAAGACGGGGACGCCACGGAGGGAGGAGGAAGTTGCCCCGACAAATGCTGTCTTGCTCTACAGGAGAAGAGATAGGTTCTCTGGTGAGCAGAGTTAATCACCCTACGCCAGGCCAAAGATGACAACCGGGAAAGATGCAGCCATGCTGTCCACCTAGTGCAGATCGCTGTCCCTACGACTCTGGTAGCTACCTTGTTGGCATCACAGGATGCCCTTGCTTGGTGCCTTGCTAGCTCCAGGCCACGTGCAGAGAGTGCAATGACTTGTCTGGTTTGCTCCGTGTCAGGCAACGAGGCTAGGAGTTGACCTAGCCTAGACCACAAGAACCTGTCATAGGCTGCATAGTGGGCCTGATGTGCAAAATGGAAAGCAACAACCGGGCCGAGTAGAAAGCTCCTCCTACCCCAGAAGTCAAAATCAAGGAATCTTGATCTGGGGCCGGTCACGTGAAGGCGCAGAGCCCATCAGGAGTGTCCAACTGCATCAATCCAGACCGCGGAGAAGGCATGGAACCTGGAGCTCCAGGGCGTAATACGCTGGCAGGGACCCCTAGGGGCAGGAACCTGGAGAAGGACTCTGCCAGAGCGCCAACGACGCCTCCCAAAAGGAGCAGGCCAGGAGGGCACCACAAGGGTGGCCTTGCTGAAATCACCTAGAAAGGCGTGCGCCGAGTGCTCTGGATTGCTTACAGTGGCAGGGGTGAGGTGCAAGTCTTCCAACATCCTCACGAGGAAACGCTGATACTCAGTGAGATCAGTGGCTGGAGAGATGTGGACAGAAGGCTCCTCTCTCCCAGAAGAGGGGGATGAAGAGTTGGAGGGCACCAACTGCTCAGAGGACGGCTGCTCGGGGGGAGGTTGAAAAACCTCTCAGTCCATCGCCCTAACGTAAGCTGGGAACCAAGCAGCCATAGCCCTGAAATGTTCTCAGGAGAGAGGCTCGCTAGGACCAAGGATGCCTGGGAGCGCAGGAGAATGTGGCAGAGGGATGGGGACAGAGCCGAGAAGAGATGTTGGCTGACCTCTACCTGGGCTAAGGGAGGACCAAGAGTACCCGAAGAAGAAAGTGCTCCAGAAGACTCCACAGCTGAACAACCATTTTGGTACTGCCTTGGCTGCACCCAGAAGAATCCCCCCTGGGAGGCGACTGGGGCCGTATAGGTCCAGAAGGACGGTCGCCTGCCTCAAAAGAATGGGGCTCCCTCAAAGAGACCGAGGCGGAAGAGTGGAGATCCTCACTACGGCTTCTTTCAGAGCCCCGGTTGGCCCCAGAAAAAGGTCACCATGCAGACCCCATGCCCCTCGACCCCTTGGAGTCCAAGAGAGCCCTCCTTTTCAAGAGGGCCAGCCATGTAGCTGACAGCCCTGGCCAGCACCCGAGGGAGCTATCCAGTGCGCAGCACCCTCCCCTCCCGTAGAAGCCTTGATCAGCCCCAAAGTTGGGCGGTCCAGGCACACCACAGGCGGGGGTACCACTGCTGAGGGGTCAGTGAACCCACCAAGACTGAGCTGCAGAGCAATGGTGGCCTGCACCACTGCCTGCTGGTCAGCATCCCTGACCCCAGTCTCGGCAGCCGCCAACCTCACCTCAGAAGGGGGCTGACTCCGGCTTGCTGAGGACACTACAGGGCTGCCCACACCAACAGTCAACTCGAAGGAGTCAGACTGCTCGTCTGACTCAGAGCCCGACTCTGCCTCCGAGGAAGCAGAGGCTGAAGCCCTGTGCCAGACCATAGGAGGGCACCTGGTGCCATCCTTGCCAAATGGGGTGCTGGACTCCGAGACCACGCCCGAGCCAGTGCCAGTGCCCCCCACAGCACCACGAGCAGCGCCCGTGGAGGACACGGCTCCAGCCCGAACAGCAGCCCCAGAGTCAGAACCAGTCACGGCGCCGTCAGGCCCCACAGCGCTGCAAGCGGCGTCGAGGACGGGGACAGCACTGATGATGGCTCTGACAGTGCCATCGGTGCCACAGACGGTGCCGTCCAGCTCCACGGCACCATGAACGACACCGAGGGCAAGGGCGGTGCCAACAGCAGAATCCGATGCCCCCACGGTGCGGAGTCCCGAGGCAGACACGGCGCCGTGCTCAACCTCCGCGCCATGAGAAGAAGACAAAGACGGCACTGTAGGGCCTCCCATGGTGCCGCTAGCAGTAGCTGCACCGCGAACGGCGCTGAAAGTAGCCATGGTGCCAAGGGACAAACTGGCACCGACGACAGCTCCGTAAAAGCCCACGGCACCACGAACGGTGCCGAGGCCCACAACGGCGCCGACCCAGGTCTTGCGAACTGCGGGTGCGACACCAGGGGAGCCTTCGGCCTTACTGCCTTGGCAGCGCCTCCCACCCGCCCCCCGAAAGGAGCGGGACGGGCCTCCTGCACTGCAGAAGGAGCCTCGGCAATGGCCAGGCTACAAGATGCTGAGGCTCCCTCCTCCTCGGTCCGGTAGAACCGGGAGGGGACCCGAGGAAAGGCCGAGAGTACGTGGCTGCCAGAGCAAGCGCACCCGACCCCCGGAAGTCAGCGGAGCTCGCCCCACTTTCCACATGCATTGTTCAATGACCCAGAGTTCCATGGAGAAGCAGGCATCACACGAATCCATGTCATGAAGTGGGTCAAGACACATAAGGCAATAGTCATGCTGGTCAGTGACGGAAAATTTACGACCGCAAGGGCACCATCGCATGGGGGGCCGTCTCGTCTTTGAAGACTTCTTGCCCTCCAACCGAGACATGACCTACAAGGAAAAAACACCAAAAACAGACTCGACGTCACCAAGAATAAAAATAAATGGAAAGATCTTACCAAGCGACGTCGAGTAGGCAACTAGAATCGGCAGGAATGGGATCGACGGACTGCAGCATGGAAGAATAATGGCAGAATTAAACTGCGTAGGCAGTAGGCCTCAAGTTCAGTACAGCTTCGACACAAGTGAACCCGATGGCGGGAGATGAAGAACTGGCAGGCAGGCAGAGCAGACAGCGCCTTAACGGCCAACCCGCGAGCACCACGCAATACGTCAGCCTCGAGGGTGGCACCGATAGTGCGTCGGATCCGCCTACCAAAAGAAAAAAAAAGAAAAAAGAAAGAGCTCCCGGTAGGTCATGAACGCCCTGAACCCATAATGTGATGAATGGTGAAGAATGACACAGGTAAGATCTAGGGGGCATGCAATGAAGCTGGAAGGGGAGGAACTTAGGAGGGATGTGAAGAAGTATTTCTTCACTGAAACAGTGCTGCATGCCTGGAAGCAGTCTTCCAATGGAGGTGGTGGGGTGAAAACAGTGATGGGCTTCATAATGCACAGGACAAGCACAAAGGAATCCTGGTAGGAAAGCGGGGGCAGAGATCAAGTAGGGTTTATGGTGACTGTACAAGTGGGGAAAAATGAGTAGAATGGGTGAACCAGGCGGTTCCTATCTGCCAACGAATTCTTTCTATGTTGTAATCAACACTATTGTGTGTACTCCATGTATAATCTATTGGGGGTCAATAAATGGGCAGTCTGTAGGTTATGAAACTCTAAATTCTTGAGCTTCATTTCTGGGTTTGGGAAAGTTGCAGAAATGGTTACATTGTTTCAAACTACAACATGTAAGCATTAATCACCGGCTGAGGAGGCCTCTACCGGGGATTAATGCCCGCTGGGCGTTGTTGCACGAGAAGCCCGAGGTTCAACTCAGCGGCATTAATCACCGGTAGAGGCCGAGGCTGCCGGTGATTAATGCTCTTGTAACACGGACAAGCACGATGTCTACTAGGACGAGCACAGTGCAGAGTCATTAAGAAAAAAGGGGCCGGAGACTGAGGCAATCTTCATAGACTTTAGTCTTATTTTACAACACAGCATTATTGAAGGCTTTACAAGGGCGCCCTGCGATAGGCGCAACGCTGTCATGTGGTGCAGGAGCAACACGGCATTGTGAGCCAATAATGCCGTGTTGCTGTGCTGGGAAGTGCGTTCACGACTCCAACACGGCATTATTTCTCATAATGGCGTGTTGGTCTTGTGCGTTCCCGAGCCCAACACGGCATTATTTCTCATAATGCCGTGTTATCTTCGTTCAGGCCCAACCGCGGCATTATGAAAATAATGCGTGTTGGACTTCGTGAAACCGCTTCCCAGGACAGCAACACGGCATTATCGGCTCACAATGCCGTGTTGGTCCTGCACCACGTGACGGCGTTGAGCCTATCGCGGGACGCCCTCCTAGACTTCTGAATAATGCCGTGTTACAAAAGGTCATAAGGCAGGGTATTAAATGAACTGAAAAATGTAATCAGCAATTTGTAAACCAAAAGCACTAATCAAGTATGAAAATGCATAGCACTTGGCACAGATTGTTAACAAAAATGTAAAACAGAACACTTGTTTTACTTAGGTAGTCTCATGTGCCATGAATCTACACAAAAAAATGATTGGCAGTTCACTGCTGTGCATTTCCGGAAATGGCCAATATCATCCCACGTTTTGCACAGCACTTTTGCTATGCTGCAAGAGACATTTTATTGCCCTGTAACATTTAGAGATGGAAGTAGGTTGTTAAGCCAATTCTTTACCGTCCACGACTTCACAGTACTTACAGCATTTGAGAGCACCCACCTTCATGTATCTGTCAAAAGTCTGCTTTAAAGGAATTTTATTATCTTAGTTCTATTGCCCTTAGTGACAGACTAACTCAACAACCCACCACTCTGTGTGAAGACATATTTCCGATCTCCTCTAAACTGATTTCCTTGCAGTTAAGAGTTATGCCCCCTTGTGGCTCTGGTAATCCCCTTCAGTTCAATACTCAAACTTTGCCTCAGTGCTCTGCTTATCATCATTCTGTATGCCGATATCAAGTCTTCCCAAAACCTTCTCTCTTCCATGCTGTTAAGTCCTAGTACAATTTCTACATGTGGCAGGTTTTCTTTTGCTACATGCAGGGAACTGTTAGATCCCGTCTCACTGTGGTGCCAGCCAATCAGCAAAACACTAGCATGTTTTGTCTACCTATTTAGTTAACTGTCTTGGTGGCTGTAATGAGAACTGCCATCCCTTCAAACAGTGGAAAAGAACATACCGCGTGTCAGAACTGTATCGCAAGCCTGTCTTCGTATGCCCTGCTCCCCAACCTGTCATCGTAGTTACCTTTGTAGCCTTCCCCACTCTTGCCACATCCTATTTCAGGTACGGGGGCCTAGAACTGGCAGAAGTATTTCATACTCACCAGCTTGGTTGGTCATCTACACAGTGGTAAACTCACCTCACTAGAACTCGTTAATAAATTTCTCTGAATATACATCCGTATCTAATTTCCTTTTTTTTTTTGCGGACACTTCATGGTGATGGCCTTGCTTTAGGTTTCTTGAAATTATAATTCTGAACTCCCTTTCTTCCTTAGTTTTTTAGTACTTTGTCTTGGGGTTCTTTTGAAGTTCATTACTGCCCACTTATCCACAATGAACTTCATTTTCTACTTTTCCACCCATCCTTTATAAACTTTTGTGGGTGCTCACTGCCAGGAGGTAGCATTTTTCCTATGGCCAGTTTCCCTGGTAGTTCTTGTCTGCAGGCTACCCTCAAAACGCTGAGGGTGCTCAACTCAACTTTGTTGGTTCTTGAGCATTCCATCACCCATGGAGTCTGCACCTATGACCCCATCACTGTTTTCGCCCCACCTCCTCGGTTGGTAGACTGTTTCAGGAATCCATCACATCTCTTCTCAATCTACCCCACTTCAACTCACAGCATGCCACCATGTTCTTGTGCACTTTATTTTCTAAAAAATAATTTCATCCTGTACCTTATTTACCTCCATAAGGTATTTAAAGATCTCTATTATACCCCCTTCTCCTTCCTCTCTTAAGGAGTGTACATACTAAGTTCCTTTAGTCTCTTCTCATAGGTCAGTTGATGCAGATCATTTACCACTTTAGTTGCCCTCTTCCGGACTGCCTCCACTCTGTCTATGTCCTTCTGGAGATTTGGCCTAGAGAACTGTACACAGTATTTTATGTGAGATCTTACCAGTGATCTATACAGAGGCAGCACCACTTCCCTCCTTCTGCTGGTGATACCACTCCTTATGCACCCCAGCATCCCGCTAGCCCTCCCAATTGCCTTTCTGCACTGCTTGGCCACCTTTACGTCAGAGATTATTACCCCAAGGTCTCTACCCTGCTTGGTGGTCCTCAACAACACTCCCCCCATTCTGTACTCTGCCCCTGGGTTTCTACGCCCCAAGAGCATTATTTTGCACCTTTTTGAACTGAAACCCAGCTGCCATATCGTTGACCAATCCTCAAGATTTCTCAGATCTCTGCTCATTCTTTCCACCCTCTCGAAGTATTCACCCAGTTGCAGATTCTGGTGTTATCCGCAAAAGGGCATACCTTCCCCTCCAGCTCCTCAGCAATGTCACCTGTAAAGCCAATAAAGAGGACCGGTTCCAGCACTGATCCCTGAGGCATCACGCTTGTTCACTCTCCCCTTCTTGACTGAACTGTTTACCACCACCCTCTGTTGCCTATCTCCTAATCAATTTCTTACGCAGTTTACCAGCTTTTGACCCACTCCTATGCTACCCAGCTTGTTTAAATAGTCTTCTATGTGGAACATTGTTGAATGTCTTAATGAAATCTAGGTAGACCACATCCACGATTCTACAATGATCTAATTCCTTGATCACTCCATCTAAGAAATCTATCAACCATGCAGCCTCAGGTCCTGTAACACATTAGATTCAAGATATTCCATTATCCTCTCTGTCATCAAGGTCACGAAATATCCTGGTTTTCCTCCAGGAGCAGTCTCAAAATTTGCAGATAGCATTTTATTTTCCTCAATAACAACAAAATAAAAAATAAAAATTATTCAGTATAACTATTTACAAAGACAGTACAGAGAAAATTAAATCCTTCTTCTGAGAGAATCTCAATTCCAAGTTTCAGTCTCTCACTCTCCTTGTCTCTCTAGCAAAAGTATTGCTGCTCTTTTTATAAGTCTTTGTCTGGGAACTTGTTAAGAGAGCCTGCTTCTCACAGAATGTTCTTCTCAGTTTCAATGCAGGTGCATCAAAAAGAACATAATGACCCAGAACTGACCTCTTGTTGACAGCTCTGGAGAGATTTTGCAAACCAGCATCTCAGGTTAACCCTTTGAGTTCCAAACAGCTTTTTGCAATCATTTCAACAGTATAACTATGTAGTTTTAAACAAAAAGATCCCCGTTTCACATACAGATTTACATATACTGTTATACCTGCAGATATGCAAGGGGGCAGAAAAAACAGAAATGGCAAGGAAAGACAGAGAGATAGCGAGAGGCAGAGAATTGCGAAACCGTTGGAGTGATCAGTTCCTAGATCTCACAAGAAAATTTGGTTGTACAACCAAACAGAGAAGAGACAGAAAAGGAGAGGATAGAAGAGATCCGTGCATTTAACTATTTCTGCATAACAAATGGGACAGGGCCTTATGCAACCCTGTCACATCCCTCAGCAGTGATTCCATTAAGTTTCTCACCAGCGATGTCAGGCAGACTGGTCTGTAATTGCCAGCCTCCTCCCTGCTACCACTTTTGTGAAGTGGGACTACATGTGCCCTCCTCCAGTCCTCTGAAATTACTCCTGTTTCAAGCGAACTGTTAAACAGGGCTGTCAGAGGTGCAGCTAACATCTCCCTGAGCTTCAATATTCTAGGATGTGCCACATCTGGTCCTATTGCTTTGTTCACTTTAGATTAGCAAGTCCCTTTAGGACTCTCTCCTCTGAAAAAGGACTAGTGTTCACCTCCATCCCTTCAAAGCTGCTGTTATTTTTTGTGGCCCCCTCTCATTCCAATTCCACGCTGAACACTGAACAGAAGAATTTATTCAGAACATCTGCCTTTTCCTGGTCCCCCTCTGCATCGTCCCCTCATCCCTTTTTAACCTTATAATCCTTCCCATGGTCTTCCTGTTTTCACTTACATAGCTAAAAAATGTCATGCCCCCTTTCATTACTGCTTGGCTATTATCGTTTTTGTTCATGACTTTGTGCTTCTTACTGCTTTCCATACTTCTGTCTCTCCTAATACACCTCCCTATTCTTCTTCCTCTGTGCTTTCTTATATCTTCTGAATGTCACCCTTTTAGCCATTACCTTTTCAGCCACCTCTTTTAATGATCACGGCAGTCTCTTTTTCCTCTTTTACTCGCTTGTTTGTTGCCTCCCACTATGCCCCCTTTTAGCTCTGCACACTGTTGCTCCACGCCACCCAGGTCATCCTCCCTGCCAGATCATCCTGGAGGCATTCACCCATCATTATAAAATCTATCCTCCCAAAGTCCAGCACCTTCGCTCTTGTGTGATTCAATTCTGCAGCCATCCTTATACTGAACCACCCTGTATGCACTAATCACTGGTCCCCAGGCGGCCTGCCACCTTAACATCTGCAACACTGTCGCTGTTAGGTGTACCAGGTCTAGTACTGCCCCATCACATGGTTAGTCAAACTGGGCTTTTTGTTTGTCTGTTATATTTAGTTCTCATGGGGATGGGAAAAGGAGGAAGGAGGGACATCTGCAAATGAACAGGGTACAGTAATAGGCAGGAGAACAGGGCAGACTAAATGGGCCTTCTGGTCCTTTGCTGCCAATAATTCCATGTTTCTGCGTTGTCTTGCTGTGGCTGTGTTGTCTCCCCTTCCCTCATTTTCTCCTCTCATCTCCATTCTCCAAGATCATTTCTCATTTTACATATTCTAGTGGGGGGTAGGAGGAAGTAAGCTGTTGGTTAACAAGAATCTGCAGCTTATCCATCAGGTAGGAAGATGGACAGACTAGGTGGGCCAAATGGTCCTTATCTGCCGCCAAATTCTATGTTTCTATATGTTTGCCCTCCCGTAATCAAAACACATGGTGTTACTCCTTCCAGTTACAAACTTTTTATTATTCATGAACTGCACCATGTTACGTTCACTTCCTCCCAGCAGTTTCATCCCCTTACATCTTTCAACATTAATCCCCAGGTTGCTAATGGTTAAAAGGGGAACAGTCAGCACTAACAGCTTCAGTTTCACACCCAGCTGTGGAGCTGGTCCCGTTTACACTCTGTGCAAAAACTTTTTTTTTTCTTTACTTACTGTTTACTGCAGTAATGTAGACTGCATCAGACTAATTTTGTGTACTTCCAGGCTGACATTTTCTGCAACTACAAATCCCAGAATCCCCTGAAGCTAACATCAGATCAGTGCTGCAGTAGTGGAAGACTCAACAGACTCCAGTGTATCTTAGAATACAAGAACAATTACTTACCGTAACAGTAGATCTTCGAGAGAATCTCTTTCATCAGACCATACCTTTGGAACTATACCCATGTCAGCACTAGGACCACAGATAAACTTTTGCAAGACAGGGGACGCCCACGATGACATCCTGCGTCATCATCTACATAAACATGGGTGGCCCCATCTCTCCTCAGTTCCCTTCCAGAGACTATGCTCGGAGGACCTCTCTGTGGGGAACCAACAGATAATGCCAGCATCCAGCATACCAGGCAACAATGGATGCTGGAAAAGGCAGCTATGGATTGAAGCAAGGCAGGAAATCCGGTGCCATATTCCTAAGGGGAAAGGAGAGTGAGACGGCATGGCCTGATAAAAGAGATTCTCTTGAAGATCTGCTGTTACTATATGTATGCAACTGTTCAATCTCTTTTGAGGATATCTCTTTCATCAGGCCACACCTTTGGAATGAGTCCCAAGCAATACCAAAAACTGACAGTTTAGGGGGAAGGTACATATATGTTCAGGAGAGCAGGCCCTGTAATACAGCTACACCAGATCCTGCTTGTCTATAAGATACACTGTCCAGACTGTAATGTTTAGTGAAGGCGTGGCAGCGTGGACAGTGCTCCATGTGGCAGCTGCACAAATCTCAACAGCAGAAACATTCTGAAAACAAGCAACAGAAGTGGCCATGCGACTTGTGGAATGATCACAAACCACTCCATGAAGTTCCTTATCATACTTCTAATAACAGAACATAATACGATGTACCAGACATTTGGACAGGCACTGCTTAGACAAAGGGGCACCGTCTTTCACCGGGACAAACGAAACAAAAAGGTGAGAGGACTTTCTGCAAATCCTTGGTGTGGTACACATGATATTTGAGAATTCTATGTACAAGCAAAGTATGGAGTAACGCTTCTCCTGGATTGGCATGCTCCAGGTAGTATACTGGGAGTTGAATGATTTGATTCAAAGTAAATTCAGACAGTGCCTTTGGTAAGAAAGTACAGTTACACAAGAACTTACCATAACAGTAGATCTTCGAGAGAGGCTCTTGCAGTAGGTAATTACATATAGGACTGAAGCCAGTGTCAGGACCCCATGGAAAAATTTCTAGCTAGCAGTCTCTGGCGGGGGACCGCCCCCACGTCAGGTGACCAACGTCAGTATAAAGGGGCGGTCCCCCCACACCCGCCTTCCAGTTCTTTCCCATCTAAGGCCAAAAAGGCAAGAAGAGAGAGAGAGAGAGAGAGAGAGAAGCAGATGATTCTCTTCCTGGAAAAGGAGGTGAAAAAGCTAAGGGGGGTGGAGGGCATTAGCTACTGCAAGAGCCTCTCTCGGAAATCTACTGTTACGGTAGGTTCTTACGTAACTGTACTATCTTAATTCGAGAGGGCTCTTGCAGTACGTCATTACATATAGGAATGAGTCCCAAGCAGTCTGGAACCAAGAAAAGCACTCGGGAGAAGGAAAACTAACACCAACAGAACCTCTGGCTGTAAGGGTCAAAGAAAGAAGACCTTGCAGAACAGCCAACCCGAAGCCTGCTCTACGGATACAGGCAATGTCCAAACTGTTGTGTTTTGTGAAGGTATGGACGGAAGTCCAGGTCGCAGCTGCGCAGATATCTGCCGATGACACATTTTTGAAACAAACAGCAGAGGCAGCTACTACTCTGGTAGCGTGACCTCTGACTTGACCAGGCAGGGTCTTGTGGTACTTGTCATAACAGAAAGTGATACAATGAGCCAACTACTTCGATAGGCATTGCTTGGAAACTGCATTGCCCTCTCTTTTGTAAGCAAAAGAGATGAAAAGCTGATCAGATTTCCTGAGATCCTTAGTCCTAGTAGTATAGTATCTCAGAATCCTACGAACATCCAAAGTATGCAAGAGGTACTCCCCTTGATTGGAGTGTTGCGTAAAGCTCAATGGATTGGTTCAGCATTGATTCCGCTACTACCTTAGGGAGAAACTTTGGGTTAGTGCGCAGAGCCACATGTTCCTTGCGAAAAATCAAATAAGGGATTTTGCACATCAGGGCCTGAAGCTCAGAAATTCGTCGAGCTGAAGTAATGGCCACTAGGAAGAGAGTCTTCCACGAGAGGAACTTCAAGTCTGCTGAAGCTGCCGTTTCAAAGGGAGGTAGAGTAAGCGTTTCGAGAACAAAGTTCAGATCCCAAGGAGGAGCAGGAAAGCAGATGGGGGTCTCAAATGGAGAACACCTCTGAGGAAAGTCTTAGAGACTTCCAACTGCATGAAAGTCCTGTCTCCAAAAGGGACATGGTAGGCCGAAAGAGGCCCAAATCGAGAAACATTTCCACTTCATAGCGTAGGTAGACCTAGTGGAAGGCTGTCTGGCCTCCACCAAAATGTCTGTGATGAGCGAAGAAACCCCGAACCGGGACTGAGCTACATCCGCAGGAGCCACACATGTAGCTGAAGGGATCTGAGACCTGGATGGACCAGGGTCCTCTGAGCCGGGGTCAGCAAGTGCTGTGATAGAGGAAGAGGAAGCGGAGGTGCCTCTGAAAACTGTTGCAGATGAGAGAACCAAACTTGCCTGGGCCAGAATGGAACAATGAGGATCATCTGGGCTCCTTCTGAACTGAGTCTGTGTAAGACCCACAGAATTAAGGGAACTGGAGGGAAGGCATAGACGAATCTGTCCCTCCGGTTGAGAGACAGAGCGTCCCCTGAAAACTCCTACGCCCTGGAGGCGAACGAGCAGAAGGCGGGAAGTTTTGCATTTTGATGAGATGCGAACAGGTCTACCTGAGGGGCTCCCCAGCACAGGAAGAGTTTGTCTGCTACCTCTTGATCCAGTTCCCATTTGTGGGCTTTGGCTGATGACCGACTGAGGTGGTCTGCCAGCGTGCTTTCTACTTCCAGAACAAGAACCCATCAGGTGGAGGTTGTACTGAACAGCCCAACTCCATACTCTCATAGCTTCCCTGCATAGAGGGTAGGAGCGAGTCCCTCCCTGCTTGTTGATGTACCAGACTATGCACATGTTGTCCGTCTGGACTGTTAGATGATCGGAAAGAAGGTAAGAGTTCAGGACCTGGAGAGCATACAAGACGGCTCTGAGCTTGAGCACATTTATATGAAGAGCGTGCTCGAGTCTAGACCAGGAGCCCTGAGTCCTGTGAGACCCTAGATGGGCTCCCCAGCCCTCTCCTGAGGCATCTGTTGTCAATGTTTGGGAGGGGGGTTCAATACAGAAAGGAACTCCCCGGCAAAGGTTCTCTTGCACCATACACCACTGCAAGTCCCTGACCATGGGATCAGAGAACAGAACTTCCTGGTCGAGGTTGTCAGATGTCTGGTCCCACTGAGAGAGTCTCATATGGAGCCGAGTGCGAGGGACTGTCGGAATAGCAGCTGCCATGAGCCCAAGGAGGTGAAGGACTGACCTGGCACTGACCCTTCTGCTACTGGACAACAGACTTGCTTGAGCCTGGAGGGTGTCCACCCTGTCCGGAGGCAGAAAGGCCTTGCTGATGATTGCCCTGAGAAACTGGAGTCTTTGGCTAGGAACCAAGGGACCACCTATGGGAGCTGGCCAGAAACTCTGGAAGGCAAAACGACACCCAAAACTACAAACGTGCTCGCAATGACTGCACCAAAACCATCTGGCAAATGAAGTCCGCCTACTATAAGCATGCCCTCACAAACTCCTGGGGCAATGGTCGGGAATTCTGGAAGAACATAAAGGAACTCACCGGGAATCCACCCAAAACCCCCCCATCAATACTCAACATCAACGGAACCACAACCCTCAACCCAAAAACCACTGCGGATACCTTTAACAAAGCCTTTACCAACCTCAGTGCTGTCCTACCGCAGGACTACTTCAAAGATGGTGAAGCCCCTCTGTCCGTAATGAACACTATTCCCACCAGCTCCCCCCGCTTCTACTTCAAAGCAATCAAGGCTCACCAAGTACGCAAATATGTAACCAAAGCCCTTGGTAAATCAAGATTCAGTAATGACTCCCTCAGCCTCAAAATCCTGTCTCTCACACTTGATGAAGTGCTTAGTCCTCTGACCACAATTTTCAACCTCTCCCTCAGCCTTAGCCAGTTCCCGGACAGATGGAAATCTGCCACTGTCACCCCAATCCATAAAAGTGGTGACAAAACTGCCCACGATAACTACAGATCTATCTCCCTACTACCCCCACTCTCCAAGGCACTAGAACGCATCATCTCGGACCAGCTCACAGAATACCTGGATATGTACAACTTCCTGGGCAAGCAACAAAATGGGTTCCGAAAAGGTCACAGCACCTCCACAGCCCTACTTGAATTCACCAGTGTAATCCACAACGCACTTGACTCCGGTGAACTACTAGGTTCAATCTACATTGACTTAACTAAAGCCTTGGACACCATCAATCATCGCCTCCTGCTTGTCCAGCTTCAGAACACTAGGCTGTCAACTGACTCCATTGGCTGGTTTAAGAGCTACCTTGAAGAACGGTTCCAAACAGTAAGAATCACTGATACACTCTCGGACCCTAAACCGGTCCGCTTGGGAGTCCCCCGTGGCTCCATTCTGGGACCCCTCCTCTTCAGTCTGTTCTTAAACTCACTACCGGACAGCTGCCCAGAACAAATAATTCTCTACGCCGATGATGCTGTGATCCTCACCTTGGACCCTGATCCAATCCAATTACAAAATAAACTTCAGCAGGCCTTCTCCTCCATTGAATCCTGGTTCCTAAATCATAAACTGCTTCTCAATCAGAAAAAAACAAGTCTATGGTCTTCTGCAGCCCCCACAACAAAAACGAACAACTCCACCTCTCCATTGCAACCAAACAAGGAGCCATCCTAGAGCAAACACAATCGTTCATGTACCTCGGCATCACCCTTGATCCCCACCTCTCATATGCTGTCCATATCAGCAATGTTGCAAAGTCTGCCAATGCGAGGTTAGGCATATTATTCTGGCACAGGAACCACCTAACCCCAGAAGCACTGGTAGTGGCCATCCAAAGCTCCATCGTCAGCATCATAGACTATGGTCTTATCATATATGCGTCTGCAACTACCTCTGCTCTCAAATGTATCGCAACCTCCCTGAATAAGGCCTGTCGTCTCATCACTGGCTCACATCGCCGCACCCACACGTGACCTTTATTCCCAATCTGGATGACTTCAACTGGACAAACGCATAAAATACCAAACCTGTATCACGGCCAAGAAAATTATAATGGGTCTGGCCCCACCTGGTGTCTGTGCCCTCCTTAAGCCTAGACATAGGAACGCCACTACAAGGAGATCCAATTCCCATCTACTACATATCCCACGATGTCGCATGACCCAAAGACAAAGGTCATTCGCCTATCGGGCATCTAACTGGCTCAACTCTCTTGGCAGCGACATAGCGACCACTCCAACACTCGGCCTCTTCAAGTCCAAGCTGCGACTCACTGCTTGTATCCTGCCATTGCCCATCTTAACATTTCCACCGTTCCAGCTGCAAATGCCCCAGCACCCAGCACTTACAATCAGTCTTTGCACCCCTAGCACCTTACCTGTCATATTCCTCGACAAGGTCCCTGGCTGAACTGTCTCCCACCTCGCCCACCTCCCCCGTATCTCACTCCTGCCCCACCCCAACCACCTCCCGTACTCCCCCTTACCCCTGCCTACCCCTCGATCTCCTACTCTCACTTCCCCACCACCCACCCCCTTCCCTTGTCTTGCCTCATAGCTCAAGTCTTTGTACTGGTTATTACATGTCTGTAAGTCAATGACTATATGTTTGTAACTAAAATGATGACTCTTGCACACACTGACGCGGAACCTTTGTAAAAGAGCCTTGGTTCAAAGGTATTATAATCCTAGATTGAAATAAAAAAAAAAAAACAGATGGGACTTGGCCTGGTTGATGGTGATACCCAGGCTGGTGAAAACCTGCAGGATAAGGGAAAGAGAGCGTCGGAGTTCCTCCCTGGACGGGGCCGCCAGGAGCCAGTTGTCCAGGTACGGGAATACCTGTACTCCCTGGGTATGCAGGTGGGCTGCTACCACTGAAAGACATTTGGTAAACACTCGGGGAGCCAAGGAAAGACCAGATGGGAGGGCTTTGAATTGGTAGTGGTCCCCTTGAAATGAAAACAGAAGAATTTGTGGTGGAAAGGGTGGATGGGGATGTGCAGGTAGGCATCCTGCATATTCAAAGCGCACAGTCACTGTCCCTGTCAAAGAAGCGGCAGAAGGCTCTACAAGGAGAGCATTCTGAAGCGTTTGTACTCCACAAACATGTTCAGGAAGCTAAGGTCTAAGACAAGCCTCATGTCTCCCATCTTCTTTGGAACTAGGAAGAAATGGGAATAGTAACCTGTCCCCCAAAGGTGGGTGGGGACTGGCTCCATCGCCGCCTTCGAGAGAAGGGAGGTGATTTCTTCCAGGACCAGAGAGAGATGTTCTGGGGAGTAAGACGATCTGGGGGTGGTTTCTGAAGAAACTCGATTGAGTGTCCTGCTGCTATCAGTTGGAGCACCCAAGCATCTGATGTAATCTTCTCCCAACCCGGTAGATGGAAGGAGAACCTCCCTCCTACTGGTTTCTCTTGGGGGGTCCAGAGGCTGTGGGAGAGGAAAGGAGTCAGGAGGTGTGGGGCAGTGTGGCGGCAGGCTCCCACAGCCTTTTTGGGCGGGGGATTTGGCAGCGGAGGGGCCAGATGTTTGTTGGCCCGCTTGCCCTGAGGTTTCGCTTTACGCAGAGAACGTCTGTGAAAAGGGCAATGCTGTCCCTGAGGGGGCCTGTACAGAAAGTCAATGGACTTGAGTGCAGTACCCTTCTCTTGCAGGTCAGTGATGCTGTCCTAGACATCCCCACCAAACAGCACCGAACCCCTGAAGGGTGCATCTTGAATAGCAGATTGCACTTCAGGGACCAAACCAGACACCCGGAGCCAGGCATGACACCGTAGACCTACAGCAAAAGCCGTACTCTGACTAGCTGTGTCCACTGTATCGTATGTGGCACGGAGCATGTGCTGACTGGCCGAACGAGCAGAGTGGACAAGGTCAGCCACTTCCTGCTTGGTCTGAGACTCAGGAAGGGATTCCAATTTGGATTCCACCTGACTCAGGATCGTCTTCTGGTAGTCCACCATATGTGCGACATTGTTCAGGGCCCTAATCCCCAGAGTGGAAGAAGCGTACATCTTCTTCCCATACTGGTCCAAAAGACGGGATTCCTTGTCGGGTGGAGATGAGCTCAGGTGTTTCAGACTGGCCGACCGGCCGTGAGCAGTGCTAATTACGACCGAGTCAGCTTTGGGGTGTGTATTCAAGGAATTCACACCATCAGGAGCCTGGTATAGCCTACCCGCCTTCCTCGGAAGGGGGGCTAATGCGGACGGTTGCTTCCAAATAGTGGAAATAAGGTCCGCGTGAGGCTCGATCCAGGGTGGAATCAATGTCGGAGCAGTTTCAGGCAGATCCAAGTGAGCAGGGAACTTTTTCCGCTGTGGATCTGGCTCCAGAGATTACCACTGGTGGACCTCCTGGATCTTTCTAAGTAACTCCAGAAAGGAGGGATCTTCCGGAGGAGTCCTTTGCCGGGGTCGGTCTGGAGTACATGGCTCGTCGTTGGGATCGGAACATCCTCCCGAGTCCGAGTCAGAGGTCTCCAAAGAAGAGAAGGAAGACTCCTCCTGAGGCGGGGGAAGAACAGACCCCTTGGGCAAACCTCGGGGAAGCATATCCTTCCCACCCCTAGCACCTGAGGGTTCACCTCTGGTGTCGGGTGGGGGGGGTCTCTCGTCTCTTGCAAAGGTGGTCCTGCGCAGGGTCCGGTGGCTGCAGATGGCTCTCCACTTCCCTGGTGAGTTGAGCCTTGGCCTCAGCCTACCAGGCAGCCAGAGTCTCCTTCAAATCCACCGGCGGCTGGAGGGGGGGGCGGTGGTGGAGGAGGGGGATACGGATACTGAGGGTATAAGTAGGAGGAGTATCCGTAACCCAACGGTGGGAAGCCCCGTGTCGGGTATTGAGGCAGCGGGTATACCGGCGTCGGGTACTGCGGCGTGGGATACAGTGGTCCCGGGTAGGAAGGGGCTAGATACCCATGAGCTCTGCCGGAGCAGACGGCACAGAAAGAGGCCTGGCGGGCGGGCCAGGTACAGGTGGCCCCGCGGGCGTACATGACAATTCACTCCCGACTTTTCACTCTCTGACAATTCGCTCCCGACTATACGCTTCCGCGACTACTCACTCCTGCAACAACTCGCTACTGCGTCAATTCGCTCCCGGCTTGCTGGCTCTAAAGAATAAAAAAATTCTGCCAGTTGAGCCACGTAGAATACATGTATGCAGCCAAGAAGAGCTGCTCCATTTTAAAAAGCAAAAGCTGCTCCTTTCCTTTTTCTTTGCCAGCATTTCTAGTCTCTGGTGCCCCTTCTGAATGAAAAGACCCTATAGGGAGTTGACTGGATTAAATTCAGAGGAATTCACTCCCGGTCATTTAAGAAACAACTTCTCCAGCTCCCTGGGAATTTTTTAACAGGAACATGATTCATTTTAAACGCTGTTGCAACACTGTTAAGCTAGAACACTGCGCCCAGTTGTTTGTAAACATATACGCATATTTATTTACCATTCCAAGTTGCTAAAGGCGTGCAGATAACCCCTTTCTAGAGCAGTGTCCTTTATTTGTGACTGTAAC
This sequence comes from Neoceratodus forsteri, assembly GCA_016271365.2. Classification (NCBI taxonomy): domain Eukaryota; kingdom Metazoa; phylum Chordata; order Ceratodontiformes; family Ceratodontidae; genus Neoceratodus; species Neoceratodus forsteri. The sequence goes on from CM028131.1 coordinate 1,520,111,871, forward strand.
TGGTGCACAATGGTGATTCTAATGAGTCAGCGGTGTGAACTAGACAAACTCTTCGTATTTCTTAAGACACAAATAAGATACGAATGTGAAATGACTGCATAGCATTTTATTGTGAATGACAATCATTTTTAGGTCACCGTAGTGATTAAAGTTAAGCAATAATGAAGAGCTTTATTTTTGCCTTGAATCGAGTCAGGATTGATACGGGGTGGTGATGGCATTTCATTAATTCCTACTGTCATTCTGAGTAAGTTACAGTTACAGTTATAATTGCTATCAGTGGGCGGGGAGCAAATTGTCATGGGAGCGATTTATTATAGGAGCATATTGTCACCGGAGCGTACAGTCAGTTGCGAGTTGTCATGTTCCCGCCCAATGGGCATCAGGTCTGGCGTTGGGATGGTGTCCGGCAAAGGGATGTCATCCGGCATCGGATAGGCCGGTGACCGACGGTCCGGCATCAGGGGATCCGGCCCTACGGGAGGGAGCCCTGACGTCAGCGCACCTGCACTGTCTGTACCATCCAGGGATGGAGGACTGAAATCCCCAGGGTCCAGCACAGGAGACACTGGAGCCTCGGATGGCGGACTTGCCTAGGCTGTCCGGTGTAGGTTGCTTCGCCGTGCGTTCATCGGAGGGGTCGATGTCCGTCTTACCGGTGGGATCCAAGCGGGCGACGGAGGAGCCGGTGTCTGACTTATCGGATCCTGTGCCCGACGATGGCTGTGTTGGGGAAGCAACCTTGGCTGGTGCTCGAGGGACCATGTGCCTCCCTGAAGGGGCCGGCCTCTTATCGGTGGCACAGACGTCCGACTTATCAGACCTGCTCGACCCAGAGGGTCGCGAGGCAGCAGCCTTCCCAGGAGCGGTCACCTCCTTTGTCCCAGAGGCACCCGAGGGGCCCAAGCGCGAGCTTGACAGGAGAGACAACACTGTCTTGGATACCGCCAAGACGGCCGTTGAGGGTCGGTCCGGGGACGTTATCTGAGATGGCTGGCTACCCAGCCAGAGTCGCTGGGTAGCCGTGGAGGTGGAGTCCCGGTGCTTCTCCTTTTTTCCGTGTCCCTCGGGGGAAGTAGAGGCCTGCCTAAGCTTCTTCAGCTCCTTCTCCATGGAGGCCATCTTTAAAACGTGGGCCTCTAGAGACTGCTGCCTCCGTTTATGGGTGGCAGCATTCAATTGCTGGCAGTGCTGGCACTTCTCCACAGGGTGTTCTGGGCCTAGGCAGAAGAGGGACAGGGAGTGACCGTCCTTATGTAGTAGCCGTGATCCGTACGAGTTGCACTTATTCTTATGCGAATCGCAGGGTGTAGGGGACAACATACATGGTGTTTTTAAGAAAAAATGCAAAAAAAGGGACGAAAAAACTCAGTAAACAAGACAAACGACAGACTGACGAGCAGAGGAACTTAGCCACAAGGCGCTTTCACAAGTTAACGGCGGGAAAGACCTGGAAGGCAGGCGTGGGGGACTGCCCCTTTATACTGATGTCGCCTGACGTCGGTCACCTGCCATGGGGACGGTCCCCCACCAGAGACTCCTAGCTAGAAAGTTTTCCGTGGGGTCCTGATGCCTACCGGCTTCAGTCCTATATGTAATTACCTACTGCAAGAGCCCTCTTGAAGTAAGACCATAGGATTCATATGTAAAGACACTGGGCCTGATTTTCAAACGGTGCATGTTGCATTGAATCCCTGCCCGCGGCAAACCCCATGTGCATCAGGAACCTTGCACAGGAATCTGGTACAAAAGGGGTCCCAGCCCCAAAGTTCCCATCTTTATTTTTCATTCCTTATTTCTGTTCAGTTATGCAACCTGCTTACAGGGGAGCCATACACACATGCCATTTTTAAATCATCAACATGGCATGACGTCTTCAAGCACTCTTAGAGATGTGCATCGTGGGCACCACAGATCGGACAGTTTGTTTAAGTATCATGTTACTCAATGGCACCACATAAAGTACAGTTATGTAAGAACTTACCATAACAGTAGATCTTCGAGAGAGGCTCTTGCAGTAGGTAATTACATATAGGACTGACGACGGCCGGCGGCAGGACCCCACGGAAAAATTTCTAGCTAGCAGTCCCTGGCGAGGGACCGCCCCCACATCAGGTGACTGGCGTCATGCGACGTCGGTATAAAGGGGCGGTCCCAGATGCCCGCCTTCCAGTTCTTTCCTGCCACAGGCCCGGACGAGAGAGAAGCAGATGTTTCCATTCCTGGAAAAAGAGCTGAAAAAGCCTAGGGGGATGGAGGGCGGGAAGGTATTACCTACTGCAAACAGCACTGCCGTCCCTTTTGTGAGCAAAAGAGACGAACAACTAGTCAGGTCTTTCTGAGATCCTTCGTCCTGTCAGTGTAGTATCTTAGAATCCGGTGAACATCCATGGTATGGAGTAAATATTCTCCTTGGTTGGAGTACCGCGTGAAAAAGGCACGTAACTCTATAGACTGATTTAAGGTAGACTCTGCTACCACTTTAGGTAGAAACTCAGGGTTCGTGCGAAGAGCCACTCGTTCTTTGTAGAAAATCAGGTATGGAATTTTGCCATACAAGGGCCTGAGCTGGAAATTATTTGAGCGGAAGTAATGGCTACCAAGAAGAGCTGCCTTCCATTAAAGAAATCTTCAGATTCAGTGTGGCGTGAGGTTCAAGGAGGAAGGTGTTACTTTCGAGAACAAAGTTCAAGTCCCAAAGGGGAGCAGGAGTCCGGACGGGGGGCCTTAGATGGAGGACCCTTCTAAGAAAGGTCTTAGAGACCTCTAATTGGGCAAATGCTTTATCTGCGAAAGGAACATGGTACGCTGAAATAGCGGCCATGTGCACTTTCAAGGAGGAATGACTGAGACCCAGGACAAAGAGGTGACGTAAATATTCCAGCAGAACGGCCACTGAACAGGAGAAAGGCTCCACGTTCCTAGAGGTGGCTCAAACAGAGAATCTCTTCCATTTCACTGCATAAGTGGACTTAGTGGAGGGTTTCCTAACCTCCACCAGAATCTCAGCCACCTTTGGAGAGACACCAAAGCGGGATTGAGCTAGGTCTGCAGGAGCCATGCATGAAGTTGTAGGGACTTGAGTCCCAGATGGACCAGGGTCCCCTGATCCTGGGTCAGCAAACCTTGAGATAAAGGAAGAGGAAGAGGAGGAACCTCTGAGTTCTGTTGTAGAAGAGAGAACCAGATTTGCCTGGGCCAGAAAGGAGCGATCAGAATCATTCTCGCTTCTTCTGTTGATAGTTTCTGCAACACATGAGGGACCAGAGGAATTGGGGGAAAAGCATAGACGAATCTGCCCTTCCAGCTTAGAGACAGAGCGTCGCTCCAGAAAGCGTCTCGCTCTGGAACGAACGAGCAAAAGTTGGGAAGTTTTGCATTTTGGGAAGAGGCGAACAGGTCTATCTGTGGAGTCCCCCAAAGGTGGAAGATGTGAATTAGCACCTTTTGGTCCAACTCCCACTCGTGTGGCAGGGCAGAGGAGCGACTCAGCTTGTCTGCCAGAGTACTGTCGACTCCTGGAACATGAATCGCTGTGAGGTGAAGGTATTGCTGAGTTGTCCAGTCCCAAACCCTCACTGCTTCCCTGCATAGAGGGTAGGATCGAGTTCCTCCATGCTTGTTGATGTACCACACCATGCAAATGTTGTCCGTCTGGACGGCTAGGTGACCGGGAAGAATGTATTGGTGAAGGGCTTGGAGAGCATACAATACTGCTCGAAGCTCGAGCACACTGATGTGGAGAGCTAGTTCCAATCTGGACCAAGATCCCTTGGTTCGGTGAGGACCCAGATGGGCTCCCCAACCTTCGCCTGATGCGTCTGTGGTCAGAGTCTGGGAGGGGGGAAGATGACAGAAGGGGACCCCCCAAAACAGGTTCTCTCGAACCATCCACCATTGCAAGTCTCTTCCCATCGGCGAGGAGATCAGAACTAGATGATCTAGGTCGTCTACAAATTGATCCCACTGGGAGCGAAGAGTCCACTGAGAGATCCTCATGTGGAGCCGAGCGCGGGGAACTGTCGGGATGGCGGCCGCCATGAGCCCCAAGAGACGGAGAACCGACCTCGCCGGAACCTTCCTGCGTTCTGATAGCAGTGAAATCTGTGACTGAAGAGAGGCCGCCTGTCCGGAGGCAGGAAGGCCTTGCTCACCGCCGTATCGAGGACAGCCCCAATAAACTGTAGTCTCTGGGAGGGATCCAGATGAGACTTGGAATGGTAGATGGTAATACCCAGGCAAGTGAAAACCTGCTGGGTGAGGGAGAGAAAATGCAGGAGCTCCTCCCTGGACGAGGCCGCCAGGAGCCAGTCGTCCAGGTAAGGGAACACCTGAACCCCCATCGTACACAGGTGGGCTGCTACCACAGCCAGGCATTTGGTCAAAACTCGGGGTGCTGAGGAAAGACCAAACGGGAGTGCCCGGAACTGGTAATGGTCCCCCTGGAAAGCAAACCGAAAGTATTTGCGATGAGAGGGGCGAATGGGGATGTGCAGATATGCATCCTGCATATCCAGTGCACAAAGTCATTGACCTGGCTGAAGGAGGGGCAGAAGGGTCTGTAGGGAGAGCATCCTGAACCTTTTGTATTCCACGTAAAGGTTCAAAGAGCTGAGATCGAGAATGGGTCTGAGATCTCCCGTCCTCTTTGGGACCAGGAAGAAATGAGAATAGTAACCCGTCCCTTGAAGATGAGGAGGGACGGGTTCTATGGCCTGCTTCGAGAGGAGGGCAGAGATTTCTTCCCGGACCAAAGGAAGATGGTCCCTTGCATAGGACGACTTCAGAGGGGGGTGGCGGGGTGGTTTCTATAGAAACTCTATAGAGTGCCCTTCCGCTATAATCTGAAGCACCCATGAATCCGATGTTATCCTCTCCCAACCTGGAAGGTGGAGGGAGAATCTCCCTCCTACCGGTTCCTCTGGTGTGTCCAGAGGCGGTGGGAGAGGGGAGGAGTCAGGTGGTGTGGGGCAGCACCACAGCTGGGGCACCCGCTGCTTTTTTGGGCGGGGGGCCTGGCAGCTGAGGGGGCCCGGCGTTTAGTGGCCCGCCTTCCTTGGGGTTTCTGATGTGGCCAACTGCGTCCTGCAAAAGGACGGCGCTGTGGGGGATGGGGACGGTATATGGAATCCACGGATTTCAGAGCCGTCCCCTTCTCCTGCAAGTCGGTGATGATGTCCTTGACATCACCGCCGAAAAGCACCGAACCCCTGAAAGGTGCTTCCTGGATCGCTGACTGCACCTCTGGGACCAAACCTGACACGCGGAGCCAGGCATGACGCTGAAGACTTACGGCGAAAGCGGAGCTCTGCCCTGCAGTGTCCACTGCATCGTATGTCGTCCGCAGAATGTGACGACTGGCCAAACGAACAGAACGGACTAAGTCAGCTAACTCCTGCTTGACTTGAGAGTCAGGTAAGGAGTCAATCTTAGATTCCGCCTGGGTAAGGATGGCCTTCTGGTAATCCCCCATATCAGTAACATAATTCAGGGCCCAAATTCCCAGTGTGGAAGAGGCGTATATTTTTCTTCCATACTGGTCCAGGAGGCGAGATTCCTTATCCAGAGGAGACAAGCTTAGATGTTTGGGATGTGCTGACCGGCCGTAAGTGGCGCTAATCACGACCGAATCTGCACGAGGTTGAGAGTCCAAAAAATCTACACCCTCGGGAGCCTGGTATAGCCTGTTAGACTTCCTAGGAAGCGGGGTTAAGGCACGACGGTTGTTTCCAAATAGTGGAAACAAGGTGGGCGTGAGGCTCGATCCAGGGTGGCACTAAAGTAGGAGCCATCAGGGGCAGGTCCAGATGTTTGGCGAGTTTGACCCGCTGAGGATCTGGTTCCAATGAGCGCCACTGATGTACTTCCTGGATTTTTCTGAGCAACTCCGAGAATGAAGGGTCCTCCGGAGGAGACTTAGGAGGAGTCCTCGGCTGGGGCTTGGACGGAGAGCGAGGCTCGTCGTCTCTCTCGGAGCATCTGTCGGAGGAATCCGAGAGGGAAGAAGAAAAATCAGAAGCACAATAGGACTCCCTAACACGGCTAGGGGGAGGAACGGGTTCCTTGGGGGGGATCCCTGGATGCGTGTCCTGCCCCTCTCGGGATCCAGATGGAAGGGCTCTGGAGTCCGGAGGCGGTGAGGAAGTGTGCCGTCTCAGGCGTATGGGGGCCGGGGGCAGTACCGTTGCCGTAAGGCGGCTCTCCACTTCCTTGGTGAGCTGAGCCTTGGCCTCAGCCCACCAGGAAGCCAGAGTCTCCTGCAGATCCACCGGCGGCCGGGGGAGTGGTGGAGGAGGAGGGGGAAAAGAATACGGGTTGTATCCGTAAGGCGAGTATCCGAAACCCGGCAGCGGGAAAACCGGTGCCGGGTTTTGAGGCGTCGGGTACTGCGGCGTTGGAGCGACCGACGTCGGGTACTGCGGCGCTGGATACTGCGGTCCCAGGTACGACGGCGTCGGATAAGACAGCGGGTACCCGGGCACCGGAGGAGCTGCCGGAGCAGACGCTCGAAGGTGGCCCCACTGGTGGTCAACAATGAGAGGCTCGGCGGGAGCAGGCCCGACGGAAGGGAATATCCCCAGCCGGGCGCCAGTGAGGCCGGCGCGGAATCAGGCCGGAAGGACTGTGTCAGGGCCGCGCCCAGGGGCCGGGCGTCAGATCCGGTTCCTAGGGAGGAGGGTCTGATGGAGGTGGAATATCCTCTACATCGCCTGGGACAGGGGAAAGTCCGGTCAGGCTGGGGTGACTCGGGCTCCCGGACAGCAGCGGCGTGCGGGAACCAGGTACGACGGGGTTGGAGGGTCCGTCGTGGGTTCTGTGCGCGGTCCGCGACGTTGGGGGAGCCGACGCAGGCTTAGGGGGCTAGTTTCGGCGGGCGCCCGGAGGAGCCAGCGCCCATCTTACAGGGTCCTCATCGGAGACGGGCGAGGAGGGGAGCGCCCGTCCGAGGGGACGAGGTCCTGCACCGCCCCGAAGGGTCGGGCATCTTATCAACCTTCTCCCGGCGGACGTCGGAGGAGCTGACGTCCGACTTATGGGAGTTGCCCACACCAGTAGGCCGCAAGCCTGCAGCTGAACTGGGGGCGGAGGCCTCCTTTTGCCCGGAGAAGCCCTCAAGGCCCGAGCGCAAGCCCGACGGGCGGGCCGACACCTCCTCCAAAGCCTTGGAGGCTGCCGTCGGACGGTCCCCCGGAGGGGATGTTACCTGGGCCGCGACTCCAGCCGGAGTCGCGGGTGAGGAGGCCTTCTCCCGGTGCCTCTCCTTGTCCCGCTTTTTACGATGCCCTTCAGGAGAAGTCGACGCCTGCCTAAGCTTCTTCAATTCTTTTTCCATCGAAGACATCTTTTTCTTGAGAAGATGGGCTTCCACGGACTGTTGGCGTTGTCTGCGGGTAGCCGCGTTGAAGTGAAGGCAATGCGGGCACTTGTCGATCGGGTGGTCGGGGCCTAGGCAGAAGAGGAAGAGGGAGTGGCCGTCCTGTGTGGCAGTTGCTGACAAACAGACTTGTTTTGTAGCTCAGAAGGTGTAGGGGACAACATAATCAACGGCGACCTGACGATAGGAAGAAAATACTGAAAATTCTCGCAAACCGACTAAAGAACAGGGCTGACTAAGCACGGAATTTACCATGAGGCACTACACGAGCTAACGGTGGAAAGAACTGGAAGGAGGAAGGCCTGGGACCGCCTTTATACCGATGTCGCATGGCGTCGGTCACCTGACGTGGGGGCGGTCCCTCACCAGGGACTGCTAGCTAGAAATGTTTCCGTGGGGTCCTGCTGCCAGCCGGCATCAGTCCTATATGTAATTACCTACTGCAAGAGCCCTCTCGAAGTAAGATCTCACATGCAGGTCCTTTATACGGTTTATGGTGATGTGCGACAGCGGTCAGAATATGCAGCTTCAAGATGATCAAAGCAGTTGTTCTAGTAAGGAATCGTGATCTGACATATGCGGCTTAGGCAATTCTGTGCAATGTACATGGCAATGCTGCATGGTGACGCTTCCCACCAAAATGCCATGCCACAACATATAACAGCATTCCTAACACTGCACATCTTACTAGGAATGGTGGGCTCTGGGGTTTCTAACCCCCCCCTCTACCCAATGAAGTCCTGACGTGCAGCACAAGGGTTATAGGACCAGCTTGGGCTGGTCTAATCCCAGCCAGGACTTGCAGCCACAGCGGGGCTTTCAAAATCCCAATTTAGGGGAAGACGCAGCAGCCCCGTTGTGGCGCAATCTCCCTTCCAACTTGGTGCACCCCCATATTTGGCGCAGGGCTCCCACAGTCTGTGTCTGAAAACTGGGTTTGCCACACATTTTGATGCAAGGTACCTCTTGCATCAATTCTGTTTGACACATGCACCTTGCCTGAAAGTCGGGCCTTTGAAAATTGAGCCCACTCTGTTTTTATGGAAAACCAAATAGGGAGACTCATACATTAGAGCCTGTAGCTCTGAAATCCTTTGAGCAGAAGTGACTGCAACTAAAAATAATGTTTTCCATGAAAGAAAGCATAAGCTACAACTCACAGCTGGCTAAAAAGGATCCAAAGTCAGATTCTCTAAAACAAAATGCAGGCCCCAAGCCAGGACTGGATTTCTACTGGGAGGTTTTATATGGAGTATACCTTTCAAAAAAGTACAGGATACCTCTAACTGGGAAACCGTACGTACCTCCACAGCAGCATGAAAAGCCAAAATAGCAGCCAAATGCACTTTGAGTAAGGAACACTGAAGACCACAGTCTAACAGGGACAGCAGATATTCCAGCACTGCACTGACTGAACAGGTAAATGGGTCCAATTGCATAGAAGTGGTCCACAAAATAAACCATTTCCACTTCAAAGAACATGTATGTCTGGTGGAGGGTTTTCTGGCAGTCTCCAGAACATCAGCCACTTTAGGTGATACTGCAAATGACGGTTATGTCTTCAGGAGCCATGCACACAGATGTAGGGACTTCAGGTTTAATGCAAAGAAGTGCAAGATCATGCACATAGGGCCACCTATAAGCTGGGAGGGGAGTTGCTGGCAGTCACAAGGGAAGAAAGAGACTTGGGCATCATCATCACCGATGACCTGAAATCATCCAAGCAGACCTCTAAAGCAGTAGGTAAGGCTAGAGGGATGTTGGGGTGTATCACAAGTCGGAAGAGGAAGGTAATAATTCCTCTTTACAAGACACTGGTTAGGTCCCATCTGGAGTACTGCGTGCAGTACTGGAGGCCACACATTCACAAGGACATTAACCAAATTGAGACAGTCCAGTGAAGGGCAACCAAAATGGTGCAGGGACTGCATTAGAAAACATAGGAGGACAGATTAACTGAACTCAATATGTATACCCTAGAGCAAAGGAGGGAGAGAGGTGATATGACTGAAACATTCAAACACCTTTAGGGCATTAACAAGGTAAAAGAGTCTAATGTTTCAATATAAGAAAATTAGCAGGACAAGAGGACACAGCATGAGATTAGAGGGAGGCCAATTAAGGGGTAATGTGAGGAAGTTCTTTTTCACAGAAAGGGTGGTGGATGCATGGAGCGGCCTACCTCAGGAAGTGGTGGATATGAATGCAGTGCAGGGCTTCAAACAGGCATGGGATAGGCATAAGGGAGCAATACAGATGAGTATGAATAGATAGGCCACTGACAGAGCAAAGGCCGATGGCACATTTGTAAGGTAGAAAAACAAATGGGCAGGCTGGATGGACCTTGCGGTCCTTATCTGCTGTCAACTTCTATGTTTCTATATGCAAGTGGGCCAGTGGCACAGTGACAACTACTGCTGTCATAAGTCCCAGAAGGCACAGCTAAGTCCAGACTAGGACATACTGTGTTATACCACCTGTGCTTGAGCAATGAGGCATTCTGCCCTGTCCAGAGGCAGGAATGCACAGCCCTGAACTGTGTCCAAGACTGCCCCTATACACTGCAGTCTTTGACAGGGGGTCAGTACTGACTTTCGCAGAATGACTGTTACCCTTAGGTCATCAAACTATTTCCTTGTTCAAGACAGGATGTGCAGTAGTTGATCTCTGGAGTGGGCCTTTAAGAGACAATCGTCCAGGAAGGAAAAAAACATACAGGCCTTCCCGGCGGAAGGCTGCTGCTACCACTCGTAGAAGATAAGCCAAAGGGCAATACTCTGAACTGGTAATGCTCCTCTTCTAGGATAAATCTCACATATTTTCTGTGATGCTTCCTGATTTTTATATGAAGGTAAGAATCCTTCACATCTAGGGAGCATATCCCGTCCCCTATTTGTAACAGGGGAATCAGAGTTTGCAGAGAAAAAATATGAGACTTCCTGTGCTCTATGTAGATGTTGAGGTCTCTCAGGTGTAATACAGACCTCAGATCCCCTATCCACTTAAGGACTAGGAAGTATCTGAGGTAGAATCTTCTGTTCTTTTGTCTGGAAGGAACGGGTTCAATGGCACATTTTTGAAGGAAGGCCTGCACATCTTCTCTGAACAGGGACATGTGTCTCGAGGGATAAATTGAGACAGGTGGCAGATGATCTGGCAGGGTATCCAGAAGCTTCACCGTAAGAGCTTTTGCAAAAATTTCCAGTACCCATTCGTCTGCTGTGATCTCACTCCATGGACTCAGATGAAGGAAGGGACGACCCACTACAATCACCCCTAGGGGCAATGGTAAGTGGGGGGGCTGTATTGCTGCGAGGCAGGCTGAACCGGTGGGGGCAATGCCACTGGCTTCATCGCCTTCTGCTGCTTCTGAAGGGGCACGTGAAGGAAGGGGGACTGGCAAGACTTCAGCATCCTTACCCTTTCCTTGTTGTCTGTAGGCCTGTCGACCACCTCTTGCAATGGACTGGTGAAAATGACCCCTGACCCTACCTCAGCCTGATGTGGGATACAGGAATTTTACTGACCTCAATGTCATCCTGGATGATTGAAGGCCTCTTAATGCCTCTTCAACATCAGATCCAAACAGTTTGCTGAATACTATTTACAAAGCCCGCTACTCTGAGCCAAGAATAGCATCTCACGCAAATGCCAGATGCTGCTGCACTGGCTGATGCATCTGAAACATCATAGGCTGAGTGGATTAAATCTTTCCCCACCTCAGCCCCTGCAGTCAGGGTTTTAATTAACTCATTTTTGGCATTACCCTCAGGTATGGCCTGTGCTGCAGCCTTGGCACTTCTCCACATGGTATTCTGGTATTTAATCATTTGGGCCTGGTAGTTGCAATACACAGGCCTAATGAGGCGAAGGCACAAGTGTGTTTTCCCATGACATCCAACCTCCTGGATTCCTGTCAGGAGGCGAGGAGGGCGTTCATATATTTAGGTGCCTTGGATCTATCATGAGCAGCAGTGATCACCACAGAATCAGTTTCTGGCTATTTGCATATTAAGGCTTATCAGATGTGCAGAGTACAACTCCTTTCTAGGTACAGCAAGTATGGCATTTGGTCTGTACTGGGATGCGTATGTAGCATCCTCCAGAGCTGGGTATAATGGAGGAATGACAATGGATGGAGCTTCTGGCACTTACAAGAACTCCATCTTCTTTGAAACACAGAAATGGACAGCAGATAAGGACAGCTTGGCCCACTTAATCTGACCATTTTCCCTACCTACTTCCCTCTGCAGAGTCTTCTTTCCCCAAACTAAAGTCCATGGCAGTCTGCATTTTCTGCATGATTGACTGAAAAGAGGGGAGCCTCTGAAGATGACCTTAGACTATTCACTAGGGTCTTCACTACAGGGAGATATGGTGGCACTGGTGCCAGGTAGATACTGGTCATCAGTATATCCTTCTTCCTCCTCATAATCCTCCTCCATTTATGAGATCTGGATTATATTCCTCGTTGTCGTCTGCCTCAGTGACAGGAACAGAAGACCATGCCAGCCAAGCTGGCTGCAGTTCTGGAGGTCTCCTTTGCAGAGTGCTGGTTTGAGGTGTCAGTGTGGTCTGGGAAGTAATAATCTCCACTGCTGGCAGAACAGATTGCTCAGGTAAACCTGGTAGTAAGTGCTGTAATATTTCTAAAAACGACACCAGCACTGCTTGTGCACCAACGATGCCTGTATTAGGGGGTCATGACTGTTAAGAGTTGATGGTGGGTGAAGACCCAGCGATGATGATGTACTGTCCATAACAGGCCCAGTAGTGCCTAAGCCAAGCCCCCATCTTGGTGTCTCGTCGATGGTCGGGGGGCTATTGTCACCGCTGTTAAGGTGGACAATGACAAGGTAGAAAGGTTACCTGACAGCCGCTGCAGCCACATGGATCTCATCGGGGAGGCCTTTTCTTTGTCCTTGTGCTTATGGCTGTGTCTTCCTGTCAACGACTTTTCTTTCTATTTCGATGACTGTGATTCAGTCGACGGAGCAGGCAACACAGATTTTTCCTGCATTCGCTTCTCCATTCCTGCCAAAGTTTTCTTCAGGAAGAACTTTCTTAGTGCTCCTTTTTGATGTCTCCTGGTAGCAGAGCTGAAGACCCTACAAATCTCGGAAGCTTTAACACTGTGAAAGAGGCCTAAGCAGCAGACACACAACTCATGTTTGTCATCCCTGTAAATCTTTTCTGCACACTCACAATATCGGAATAACTTTGATGGTTCTTTTGGTGGCATACAGAAGTACCGAAAATCACTAAATTAGTAATTAACTGATGTTTAAAAAATAATAAACGATGACTAGTGGTCGACGTTTCCATTGGAGGTCCAATGAGTATGATCAATGGCAGGAAAAGAATGGAGGAGAGATGGAGCCACCCATGTTTATGTAGACACTGGCACATGACACTGTCATGGCTGGCCCCTGGCTTCCAAACGTTTCTGTGTGGTCCTAGTGCTGACGTGGGATAAGTTCCAAAGGTGGTGCCTGATGAAAGAGATATCCTCGAAGAAGATCTTAAAAGATCAAATGCCATGTTTATCAACATTTATTTTCAGAATGATTTTATGCAGTGCTTTCCACATCTCACCTGGCCTGCAGAGAGACCTTTGCTTTCTCCTCCCAACGCTCTGAGACTGTGAGGAGTTCCTGCAGCTCAGCCATAGCCTTCTCAACAGCGTGATGGGGTGCTAGGCCCACTCCGGAATCAATGAGCTTCTTCATCACATCCAAGGTGACTCGATTCGGGTTGGAAAGGGTCAGGCGTACCTCGTCTAGCCAGCGGGCCTGCTGCAGCTCCTGTTTGAGCCGGGGCAGTTCAGGGAGCTCCACATAAAGACCTGTGCCCATGTCTATCAGGGCCTGTAATTTAGAGGAGTCTGGGGTCTCATCCATAAGGGCCTCCTGACTACGCTCATGAAATTCTTCCACATCTTCCAATAGGTTCTAAAATCAAATAGAAGCAGACATCTTATTTTCAAATAGACAACTTGTTTAAACTACTGAATAGCTCAAGAAAACATATCTACTATAAAGCAGAATGCTATTTCTGATGCTGCATGCTACAATATTGTGTCCATCCTTGCAGTATGATAAAGAAATTTAACACACACACACACACACACACTTTAACAAATTATATCACAAAGAATTAACATAATTTGCCCTAGGAAATGTGCTTCAAAAAGCTTGTATTTAATATTTAACTACAGATTCTTTTTTAAGTAGGGTCTGTAATTAACTTTTTTCCCCAAGAAAATTCAACTGACATATATACGAGAAGCAGATTATTCTTTGATTTCAAAATACTATATATTGGGAGGGAAGTATTTGTTCCTGAAACACTGCATGGCTGACAGCAGTTAACGGTATCTGCATCCCTTACCTTCACTTGTCTGGCCTGGCTAATAATACAAGGCAGACTGTATAGCTGATCAACAAATGCCTTCAGTTCCTCCATGGTCAACTTGGTCCGTGCCTTTCCACTCTCAGGGCGTAGTCTGTTTATAGATAAGGTTGGGGAAAGAGGGAGAGGAAAGATTACAATGATAAACTTTCAAAATCAAATCTGCTGCAATGCATTAACCCCACCCCACATCAAATGTCATTTTTTTTGTAGTCAGCCTCCTTGACCCCATGCCACACTCCTCCCATCAAACCTTTGCACATCTAGACACTTCAGAGGCCCTTGGAACCTCCACCAGAATTGTCCAGGACCTTTACAGTGAAGAGGTCTTTTTTTTATAACAAATGTTTGACTTGACAAAAGTTGGTGAGAGGTCCTGAGAACTGGTGGTCCTATGACATGAGGGGCTGGCTAAATGTCATCATCCAAGCCAGCAGGTGGGGCTTCTTCCTTGATCTTTCATATGTCTCTGCCCACCACCTCTACAATAATAAGTTTCCAGTGTTTCTCCTCTGTGTGGGCTCAGTCAGCTAGGAGTAGTCATTCATGCTGCCCATGCCATGCATCTATCCTCTGTAGAATGCAGTGCTGTGGTAGTGTAGATCCTCTCCTCCCAGGAGTCTGCACCTCCTGCCTCTGCAGCACATGCCAGACTCTACTAGCCCAGAGAGAGATAGAGAGATGCTGGGCTTACAGCACAAACCTGAGTTTCCTGCACAATGTTGTATTTAATTTTATTCATATCAAGTTTGCACTAGATATAAACATAGAAATAGTTGGCAGATAAAGGCCTTCGGCCCATCTAGTCTGCCCTATTACCACTAACAACTGCGCTCTATCATTCACTGCTGGCATTAGGTTGTATAAAGTATGTTGCAACGAAGTTTTGAGTGTCAAACAAGTATCTGGCTAACAATTCACTATCTAGCAGAATATCATTTTACAAAAATGCTGACTATCTTGCCCACCAGCACCCAGCTCTTTCGGGCACCCAATGTGGCCACTGCTACCCGCCAGATTTACCTCCTCGCTGCCAGCTTCAGAATCCTATCCCAGACCGGCAACCTTCACATCCTGAGCCAGCGTGTCCCTGCCAGGAGCCCACTCTGGTCGTCGAGGTGCATCTCCTGAACACCACCTCACTTCCTGTTCTATGTGTGCCAGCTTGTCCCCCGTGAGAACCCCACCCCGATCTGAAGGAAGAGAGCACCCTGCAGATGCAGCTGAGGAGCTCCTTCTAATAGTGTGCTGGGGGGCATCTATGGCACGAAGGGGACCGTGGGGCCTTCATTTGGTATACCCGTGCAGCATTTCTACCTTTTCTCCCCACCCTCCCTCAACATCCATTACACTGTGGCTGGCCTGCGGGGTGCCTGATAGCACGTGGTCGCCCACACTGTCAATGCACCTCTGCTAGCCACTAACAGAAGCTGCTACAGAGGGGTACAACAAGTACAAATCCCGCCCCCCCGATGACCTCCAATCCTGACATCTCGAGCTCAGAGCATGAACTCTGGTCGCCAGCGTGCTAGAGCGACACATACTGCTTACTCAGCGCAGTATAACATGATAGGTGTGATACAGGAGTGCATTAAGCATGTCAGGAAGGAAAAGAAATACAAAAGGCCAATTTGGTCCAGTGTGCAGATAAGGAAGGCAAACAGTGCAAAGAAGAAAAGACTGCTCTTCTGGTAACTGTAACTCTTCAAGTGAATGTGATGCATGTTATTACTATTAGCAGTCATCTTGCGCTGCAGAGATGTTCCGGAATTTAGTGTTAAATTCAAAGAATGCCTTCATAATGCGCTGGTCATGCAACAACCATCTCACCAACAGCAGATCTTTGTCTGAAGAAGCTACAAGATAACTGTGACCATTTTTTTTTTTTAATTCATACTAAGGATTTTTAGGAGCAAGGGGGGCTGGTTTAGCCCATATCTGCAACTTTTATGCATTATGACAAGTTTGAATACTACTGAAGCCTGTGTCCAGACAACAGAAGAGTATCAAGTTTTTTTTTTTAAATATCGATTTGGTCTCACTGATGACAACATCCAGAGGTAAATTATTTAATGGGCCAATAACCCTAAATGTGAAAAAGAACTTCCTGCCAATATAATTAAATCTTTTTCGCACAAGTTGTAGTGGGTGCCCTTGGATGTTGTATGTACTATCTTTAAAAACTAACCCCAGATCAGACATTAGGCATCGGTCCTGTATTATATCATATAAAAAAAGAAGATTGCCTCTGAGTCTACACGTTTCTTACGACATTAAATTTAAACTAGATAGTCTGGTTTCATAGTTGTCATTGCGTAGACCACAGATATGCTTGGTGAAACTCCTCTGTACCTTTTCTAGTATGCTACGTTCACCCTTTTTAAATGGGCACCATAACTGAGATGCATACTCTAAATTAGGTCCAACACAATCTCGGTACAGAGGTACCATGACTTTTGTGTCGCGTGATCTAATATTTCTCCTGATGGACCAGATTACTCTATTTTTATTAATTTTTTTAATTTTTATTCAATCTTGGATTACAATACCTTTGAGCAGGAGACCACTCTTTTACAAAGGTTCCACGTCGTAAAGGGTGGGTATACATACATTATGGGTTTAGGAGTATCTAGCTAGGTGAGTAAACATAGACAAAAATACACTGTAAATAGGAAACAGAGATGGTTTTAACACTAGGATAATTCAGGTAACAGTAGCAGCCTAGGTGGCATTGTCAGATAAAAGACAGTAAGCAGCTATCCAGAAAGGAGAGTAGGGGCACTGAGTGGGGGCATGATGACTATTTAGGGGGAGGTGGGAGAGAAGAGTGCATGGTATTGCAGGGCAAAAACAGGGACAATTCAGGGTAGGACAAAGTAGGAGTAGCAAGGAGATGGTAATAACCTGAAAGGTGAATAAGACCAGGGTCAACTCAGAAGTGTGTGTGTGTGGAGTAATTAGAAAGTACAGTCACAGGAGCTTTTCTT
The DNA here is from genome assembly GCA_016271365.2 of Neoceratodus forsteri. NCBI lineage: Eukaryota > Metazoa > Chordata > Ceratodontiformes > Ceratodontidae > Neoceratodus > Neoceratodus forsteri. The sequence goes on from CM028131.1 coordinate 1,520,128,644, forward strand.
CAGTAGGTGTTGTCTTAGCTTGGTCTTGAAAAGCCCTAATCTCTTCGTGACGTTATGTTCAGTGCTGAGGTTACTGAGCCAAAGTGGTGCCCGGTAGGCATATGACCTCTGCCCTTGGGAGGTTCTGCAGCAAGAGATGGTGAGAACCTGATGGTCGGAGTTTCTGGTGCAGTGTGGGCCTGTGAATAAGCTTAACAGGTTTGTGACTCCAGGAGGCTGAAGTCCAAGTAGTGATTTTTTTAGCTAAGAGGCAGGTTTGGTATTGTATCCTGTTTTCAAGTTGAAGCCACCCGGCTTGCTCATAAAGGTCACATGTGTGCGTTAGGGGGAATTGGTGAGCAGTCTGCAGGCTTTGTTTAGGACTACTGCTATCCTACGTAGTGAGGTGGGAGTGGCTGAACGGTATATTTATTTATTTATTTCGTTTTTGTTGACCGGTTAAGTGCACTAGACAAATCCTGCCTATTTTCAGGCACGACCCAGGGGAAGGGGATACAGATGAATGCCAACTGACCTTGAACCAGATTAAGCTGTTGGTGGTATTTTTTTTTAGTGAATGAGGGAAATTTGGCCAGGACACTGGGGAACTTCCCCTACTCTTTTCGATAACTGCCATGGGATCTTTAACATCCACCTGAACTACCACCAATCCAGGCAGATGGGACCTCGGTTTAATGTCTCATCTGAAAGACGGCACCTCACAAGTGCAGCACCCCTCTTGTGCTGCACTACAGTGTCAGTATTGGGATATTAACCCAAGTGCCAGATGTGGGAACTGAACCCACAGCCCTCTGATCTCCCGGCCTCAGAGGCGAGTGTGCTACCTGCTGAGCCACTGACACTGATAAGTCGATGACGGAGACAACTGTGCTATGGATTGAGGTTTGGAGTGCTTCAGGTGCTAGGCATTTCTTGTGCCTGTGCAAGAGCCCAATTCTTATGCTGACTTTTTGGCCACATTCTGAATGTGTTCTGCATAGGAGAGGGAATGATCAAGCGCAACCCCCAGGTATCTGAATTGCTCCACTTGTTCAAGTGAAACCCCTGCACAGTTAGTGATGTTGCTTTGTGTTTGCTTCTAGCACTGCTAAAAAGTATTACTTTTGTCTTTTTATAGTTTAGAACCATCTTGTGGGTTCTGAACCAGTCTTCAGTTTGTTTAAAAGCATGTTGTAGCTGACAGTTTAGGGTGTGAGGGTCATGCTGAGAAGTAAAAATAACAGCAGCATCTGCATAGAGAAGTATCCATTGGTCACACGATCGAGGTAGGTTCTTTAGAAAGATGATGAAAAGAAAGGGTCCTAGGATTGACCCCTGGGAGACCCCACAATGAACTGGCAGGGGCCCAGATGTGATGTTTCCAATCTTTACCTGTTGGTAACGATCAGCTAGACAACTTTTGAACCAGTTAGTAGCGGGGTTAGTGAGGCCTAGCGAGGTGAGTTGTTGAAGTAGTAGGGAGTGACCGACAATGTCAAAGGCCTTTGTTAGATCAGTAAAGGCCGCAACAACAAGGTTACCCTGGTTCAGTGAACTGTGTATGCAGCTGGTGAACTCCAGAAGAGCTGTGGAGGTACTGTGCCCTTTCCGAAATCCATGTTGTTCTGGACACTGAATGTTGTATTTATTAAAGTATTCAACCAGCTGGTCTGAGACTATGCGTTCCAGCGCTTTTGACAGTGGTGGAAGGATAGAAATAGGTCTGTAATTGGCATGCAGTGCCCAGTCATTTGTTAATCACAGCATTAATATGCTCTGTGTGATTAAGATTACTATTAGTCCTTGTCTCTTAGGGCTATCTACCCAACAACCATTTTGAAGAATTAAATTAAACTTCTGGCATGTTCTCAAAACCACTGCAACTGTGCCCTTACAGCTCCTTGCTGTTACTAACTGGTCACTACCTCATGCATCATCCATATGGAAAGGAACCTGTTAAAAAAAAGGGCCCTGCTGCCCCACAGAAGCAACTTTAAACCCCTTTTAAAACATCTAATACTGCTGCTGTTGCTCCTCTCAGGCAACATTCACCCTAACCCCGCCCACACAACTTGCACACAAGGTTAACGGCAGTGCAGGGTCACTCCTGGCAAGCATTAACATCTGCAGCCTCCTTCCAAACTTGATACCCTCTCTGCCTGGGTTTCCCAGCACAATCCAGACATCCCATCAGTGCTGGAAACATGGCTGTCTCCAAAGATACCTGACTCCGCAATAACAATTCCCAGATATGTCGTTTTCAGACAGGACAGACTTACCAAGAAAGGAGGAGGCTGTGCCCTCTACCTTAAAGAGTCCCTCATGGGTCATGTCATGCCTGTGCCCTTCCCCGGAAATGACATCCAAATCCTTGCTGCCAAAGTACTTCTCGGAACTCATAACAAGATCCTTACTGTTGTCTCTGTCTATATACCACCCAAGTTGAGCAGTCTGGGCTTTCACTCCCTCCTTGACTGTATCAACTCCCTGGATCAGCATACAGAAGTTATCCTACTTGGTGATTTCAACATCAACTGGCTGGCTTCCAGCTCGAATAGTTATAAGGATGCCCTAGCTGCAGCTAACTTCTCACACATGGTCAAATCACCTACTACAGTAAACTACAGAACAGGGACCTGTACACTTCTAGACTGGGTGCTAACTAATCGTCCAGAGCACATCTCCGAAGCAACAGTCCTCCCAGACTCCTTAAGTGATCATTCCCCTATCTTGTGTATCTGGACCAACAAATACACCAAACTCCCCCCCCCCAAAACTATTAACAGGAGAATGCTGACCCCCGGTCATCTTGAGTCACTTAAAACACTCCTTCGTGAACATGACTGGTCACCAATTGATATAGTCCCCGATGTAGACACAGCACTTGAATACTTTATCACCTGTTTCAACTCAGCCTGCCGATGTTCATGCTCCGTTCAAGAAGCGTAAGATCAAGGGTGTCAATAACCCATGGATGACACTAAGCCTCCTTACACAAATGAAATCTTGAGACCAGCTCTGGTATCGTGCTAAGGCTACTGGCAACCAGACTGATATCCAGGCCTACAAAACAGCAAGGAATGCATGTATCAGGGCAATCCGCCATAAGAAGGCTAACTATTACAGGAACGCCTTAGCTAGCACCTGGAATGATGGGAGTAAATTCTGGCGTAACCTTGCTGAAGTGACTGGAAAGGATCCCAAAACAACACCCACAATGTTGAACATAGATGGTACCATCACTCTTGACCATGTAATCATAGCCAACGCATTTAACACCACTTTTGCTGACCTCAGTCATGTGCTACCCCCTAACCTTTTTGATCCCACCACAGTCAACCCAGCTCCTGTTAGTTCAGGTTTGACACCAGGGCACCCTCCTTTCCATTTCAAAGCAATCCCGGCAAGCCTAGCTAAAAAACAAATTTTTAAAGTGCTTGGAAAGTCTAGGGTCAGTGGCGATTCACTGGATATGAAACTTCTCGCCCTCACCACTGACGAAGTCCTGCTTCCACTAACCAAAATCCTCAACCGTTCCCTCATGCTCTCCCAGTTCCCCCAAAAGTGGAAACTGGCAGTGGTGACTCCAGTCCATAAAAGTGGTGACAAGACTCTCACGAACAACTACAGGCCTATATCCATCCTCCCTCCTCTATCCAAAGGCTTGGAACAGATAGTGGCTGATCAGCTCACGGAGTACCTTGTAAAATACAGCCTGCAATGTTCCCAGCAGCATGGCTTCTGCAAAGGGCACAGCACTCCTCGAATTCACCACACATATCCATCATGCACTTGATCAGGGCCAGTTGGTCGGCGCCTCTTTTATTGACCTGACTAAGGCATTTGACACCACCAGTCACTCCATTCTCCTCAAACAATTATCCCTCCTTGGTCTTTCAAGTGAAACTACCCTCTGGTTTCAAAGCTACCTCAGTAACCGGATCCAACAGGTCAGGATTGGTGAATTCCTTTCGTCATATCTACCAATCCACTCTGGAGTACCCCAAGGTTCTATCCTGGGTCCCTTGTTATTCAGCATATTCCTGAACAATCTCCCTGCCTCCTGCCATGACAGAATGTTACTGTATGCAGATGATGCAGTAATCTTCACTTGCCACACTGACCCCACCTCCCTTCAGTCTCAACTACAGAAAAGTTTCACAGAAGTGGAAGACTGGTTTTGCTCACATAAACCACAAAAAAACTAAAACAATGTTGTTCCATGGAACCCACAACAAGTACAAGGACCATGAGCTTATAATTAACAACCACGAAGGCGTCAGTCTTGAGCAGGTGGATATGTTTAAATATCTGGGCCTGACCCTTGACTGCTCCCTCTCGTATACCAAACACATTGACAATATTGCTAAAACTGTGAACTCCTGTATAGGGCTACTATACAAGCATAAACATTGCCTAACGGCTGAAGCCTTGAACCTCGCTATCCAGAGCTCTGTTATCTCAACTATTGACTATGGGCTCGTTATCTATGGATCCGCTACTGATACTGCACTCCAGCGCATAGCTTGTAGCCCTTAATAAAGCATGTGGACTCCTTATTTCAGCTGCCCGCCTTTCTCACACGTGTGACATTTACGAGCAGGCTAAATGGCTCCAGCTATCCAGCAGGCTAAAGTACCAGACCTGCATCCTAGCTAAGAAGACATCACTGGGCCTTATGCCCCCTAGAGTCCAATCAATATTGACCCCGCAGTGTGTCCACCGCCTAACTAGAAGATCGGGCAGTCTAACCTTTACAATACCTCACTGTCGGACCTCTCAAGCTCAGCGTTCTTACCTTGTCAGAGCCTCCACCTGGTTCAACTTGCTACCTGCAGAAATCTCCAACATTGCCATGATTGGTGCTTTTAAGTGTAAACTGCGTCAACACCTCGTGGCTAGTGCCTTCTGTGATTGCTTCTTATAATCTTCTCCAGGCAGACTACCCTCAAGCATCCCTCCTCACTGCATCAGCTCCTCCTCCTCCTCCTCTCCTACCCCCCATTACTGGGTATAGGATGAATGTCTCCTTTTCATCCCCCCTTCCTCCTCCCTTGCTGTTTCCCATTTACTACATACCCAATGCAATGCCCTCCCTATTGCCCTCCCCATTTCTCCCCTCCTCCCTCTCTCTCTCTCTCCCATACCACCCCTCACCACCACTCTTCTTTCTGTTTTCCCACTAACCCACTCCTAACAAAGCTTCACTAAGCTGCCTATGACTTGTACTGTATAATTAACTCGCAACACAATTCCTTGACAATGCCTTTGGCTGCTATTATTGTAACCTTATTTGTCTTTTTTTTTTCCGTAAGTTCCATTGTAATGATCATATTATGTTTTGTACCTTATTGCCTTGATGTGGAACCTTTGTAAAAGGGCCCTCGGCTCAAAGGTGTCATCCGAAATACAAATAAATAAAATAAAAAATAAAATTAATAAATATGCCCAGAGTTCGACCTTAACATTGTTTTACTAGCCCTGAACCTAGTGCAATCTGGCCAGGGCTAGTGCAGCTAACCCTCTACTTGTCCGTCTTGACTAGTGCAGGTTTTTCATGGCTGTTAATGAAGTTGAAAAAGTCCCTACTTTAGCAGGCTGTAGTCCTTTTGCTAAGCACCCTTAGTGTTCCAGGTGGCCTGGTGTGATTAACAGCTCATTAAGAGATGCAATTATCTGGCAGTTCAAGAGGGGGATCCAACAAAACACTCAATGTGAGTCATTATCACTCAATTGTTAGGACATTCAGCTAGTCTGCACGCTGTGATCAAGGACAGAGTGCTGTTAAGTCAGTAGCTTGCAGTTTGCTGAACTTGTCTTTGATTTGTCCCACAACATTAAAACCAGTGTGCCTCATTTCCCAACCTTTTGAGTGCCTGTATCCAACACTGCAGTGACAGAATGCTATCATGTATACACGGTCTGCCCAGCCAGGTGGTCTGACTACTCTACACTTTCTCTGGACACCACTGCAGATTAGGCTCTGAAGTGGCCATCCATAGACCAATAGCTGCCATTACTGACTGGTGTATGGTTCACAGCTCCTCTTAATGGATCACGCCACTCAATGCCATCAATGCAGTACCACCCAGCATGTCATTTCATCCTAAAAACAATGCTTTTGAGCATGTTTGGTACAAAGCAAAACCTTAGTAAAATATGTAATTTGAAAGGTTAAAATGTTACCAAATGGCTTCATGGGGGCCTTTTCTCCCTTATGAAACTCAGGGACAAAAGCGGGGCGACCTTTAAGGCCTCCCAAAGCACCACAGATCTTCTTGCCTGCAGGGCCCTCAGAAACTCATGCAAAAAAGCCATCTGCGCTGCAAATAGCGAGTACTGCCAATCCGCCCTGCTCTCCTCAGCAAGCAACCCGAGGAGTTTCTGGCAGAATATCAGAAGCACAGTAGGTGGGTCTGCCGAGTGCAAGTCACTGACTTACTCATTGGCGGGGTCAGCTGTAATAACCCTCTTACTATCTCCAATGCCTTTAACTCCCTGTTCTCCGAACTCTCTGCCCCACTCCCCCTGTCCACTTCCCCCAAGCCCCCTGACCCCCCACCTCCTGTATCAAACTCCCAACCACCACTCTTCCTCCAGCAAGTGTCTGCATATGAGACCCAGAAGCTACTCGCCAGCCTCTCCCCCCACAGTGGGGCAGGACATGACAGCCTTGAGCCCAAACTGCTCAGACTAGGGGCCCACCTCCTTGCCAGGCCCGTCACGCACATTTTCAATGCCTCCCTTAGCTCCGGGATCATCCCAGATATCTGGAAAGTGGCGAAGGTTGTCCCAGTTCTAAAACAAGGCAACCCCAAGGATCCCCTGAATTACCGACCCACTGCCATTCTGTCTGCCGCCTCAAAAATTCTTGAGAAAATTGTGGCCTCCCAACTGTCCCAGTACATACAGAACCACAACCTCCTCTCACCGGCTCAACATGGGTTCAGAAAAGGGCATAGCACATCCACTGCCCTTGCTGTAGTCACCTCTACTATCAGAACTGCTGCCGACCAGGGCAACCTCACCGGCGCCATCTTTGTGGATCTTTCCAAAGCCTTCGATAAGGTTGATCACTCTCTTCTCAGCTCCACTCTCCTATCCCTTGGTTTCTCCCCCCTGACCACGCGTGGTTCCTCAACTACCTCTCCGGCAGGCAGCAGTAAACTAACTTTAATTGCACCCTCTCCACCCTCTCTCCTGTCCGCTGCGGGGTACCCCAGGGTTCTGTCCTCAGCCCTACCCTCTTCATCAACAAACTTCCATCCATCACGGTCCATGGGCATACCACCCTGTATGCGGATGACCTTGTCATCCTGGCTAGTGCCCGGGACACTGCCACCATTAACTCCCAGCTAAATGAGGACTTCAAACGCATTCAGTCCTGGCTGGTGGAGCATAGACTCACCATCAACCTAAAGAAAACCCAAGCAACATTCTTTGGCTCACAGAACAAGATCAAATCCTGCCTCACCCCCCTTCATATACTTGGTACCGATGGCTTCCCTCTGCAGACAGTGACTGCCGTCAAGTACCTGGGGGTCACCCTGGATCCGCAGCTTGATCTTACCCTACAAATTCGGAATGTCTGCAAGGCTACTAATTGTAAACTCGGCCTCGCCTACAGAGCCAAAAACTGCCTAACTCCAGCAGCTCACATGGCCCTTGCCAGAGGGGTTCTCCTCCCTACTCTCTGCTATGGGCTGGTTAACTTTGCCCCTGTACCCACATCCAGTCTCCTGAAATGGGACTCAGCCTACAATAACATCTGCCGCTTCGCCCTCTCCGCCCCTCCCCTCACTCACCGCTGTGATCTCTACACTCGTCTGGGGTGGCTCCCTCCAGGAAAGCACTGCACCTTCGTGCTTGGCAATTTCATTGACAACATTATCAGATCTGCCACCCCCTCTGCCCTCGCCCCTTCCCTCAATCCTGGCCCCCCATCCTACCATCTCAGGTCAAGGGCGGCTCTAGATCGTCTGGTTCCCAGAACTCAATCCTCACGGTGATCGCGCCTTCACCATCTATGCCCCAAAAATCTGGAACTCGCTTCCAGTCCCCACCTGATCCTCCCCCTCCCATCGCCACTTCAAAACCTCTCTCTGGAACTTCCTGAATTCTTCCTCCATATGTCCCTGTACCTCGTAATATACCTGACCAACCTGTATACTGAGGGCTCTTAGCGCCCACTGCACTTATCCTCCAGAATTGGTGGTGGACACCCGCTCCTTATTCTATTCTCCCTCTCTACCCCCTACCTTCTAATTGGTTTCTCCCGTGTTTTTTTTTTTCCCATCTGGCCCCTTTCACCCTCTGTTCCCCCCATCTTTCTGTTCTCGGCCCCCACACTTACTTCTGTTGCACTTATTCGTTCCAGTTATGTATCCAGCTGCCCTCTCCCAAGCCCACCTAATACATGCCCCACAACTGTCCCTTATTGCCACTATTGTATGTATCATGTCCTAATGAACTGTAACAATGTCTTGCTTCCCTATTCCTTCCAGGTTATGTCTGTTGTTTTCCTGTATTTGCTAAATTTGACTTGTACTGTCAGCTGCCTATACAACTCATGTTAAGCTTTTTTGCACCATCTGTATGTAACAGACTCCCTCACTGTTATATGTATGCCTCTACCTTTGTAACCCTCCCGGGTCGCACCTGAAAATAGGCACTTGGCTGTCTAGTGTGCCTTACCCGGTTAACAAAAATAAATAAATAAATAAAATAGTTATTCCTGGTGTGCATAGATCATCCTATTTAGAAAGAGAGGTAGTACAGCATCATGCCTGTATACTGCTCCCCTTTGACTGATGAAAGGACACTGTTGTGAAAAATCTGTTTATGTTAGGACAGAGCATGTTAAATTAATATTGTTGTGCCTGGTATATATAAACAGATATGTCAAAGTTTCTTACATCACAAGCCCCCTGTGTTTGTTTAACTCTCTCCAAAGAAATCCTAGAACTGCCCCAGGCTCACTTCGCAGTGTAAGAAAACTTCCAGAAGTGCAGTTCTGGTTAATCACAGGGTGGGGGATAAGTGTGTCTTTCTCTGCCTGACTCTGTATGTTGCCCTGCAGGTTAGGGTGGGACTGTTGTGATATGCATGATGATGTTGGCTATTGTGTGAGCAGAGCTAGAACTGCCTGATTGAACATTTCCTATTATGGTATTCTCTGATTTGGCGGGGAGAGGGTGAAGAAAGAGGAAGCAAGGGGCACATGGTTAAAAAAACAATGGGGGTACACACTGCGTGTGACTGGAATGCAGTCTTTTTTTTGGCTGGGGCAGAAAGCAATGTGGGAGCAGGATAAATACACAATAATCAGAGTATTTCTTGACTTGCATTTTTCCTGTATAACTGATCAAAATTGACCATTATTATTGTGAGCTAGTGCAACAATCTGCAGGCTAGTGCAATTTTTAATCAACTTGTCCGGCTGGCTAGTGCAAAAAAAGTTAAGATTGACCCCTGAATACGCCCAAATCTTTTTCCTCATGAGTTATATTTAATGGCTCTCCAACCAATGAATATGTAGTAACAAGATTGTTTGCACCTAAGTGCACAACCTTACATTTTTCTTTGTTTACTTTCATACCCCATTTTTTTACCCATGCTGTGATAAAATCTAGATCTCTTTGTATGATAAAATAGTCTTCTGGACTAAGAAAGACACCTCCCAATTTGACATCATCAGCATATTTTATATTAAGCAATGTACAATCTGAAGTTAGGTCAGAAATAAATATTTCAAACAAACAGGGGCTGAGAACAGACCCCTGTGGGACATTACTGGTTACTGGTCCTGAGGAGGACAGATGACCATTAGGAAACAATTACTCACCGAAGTAATATTACTTCTTCCAGGGGATTCTTTAGCATTACTGACAGATACAGTATGCCAGCTGGGTTCAGCTGCCCCGGAGAAGAGGAGTCAATACAAATGAGGAAGGCATTGGCCAATCAGGATACAGTTAAGAGTTCAGTGCTGCCTGCAGTCAGCCTGAGGGACCTCAGAACGCATTTCGGAGCTGAAAAAGAGCAAAAACTGTGCCCGCTGGGGAAAAAAAACTGTTAGCAATAACCCACCATATATTCTAACCCACTATTATGAAATGTTTTCTTTTTTTAATCACACAAATGAATGACAGTCATCAAATTTGGCTAAATCCCCTAACAGAGCCTTTGGACAAGGTTTCCGGGGATGAAGGGTGGGAATGTCAATAATGCTAAAGAATCCCCTGGAAGAAGTAATATTACTTCGGTGAGTAATTGTTTCTTCTCACTCCAGGAATTCTTTAGCATCTATTGACAAATGCAGACTTCGAAGCAGTGTAGTTGGGAGGAGGACACAGAAACCTATTTTAAGAAGAGGCTCTGAAATACCGTCCTGCCAAATTTGGCATTCTATCAGACTACACATCCAAGAAAAGATCTTACTGAATGTGAGAAGCAAATTTCAAATAAGTGGCCTGCACACTTCTAGTAAGGATATAGCCTTGAACGCTACCCAGGAGGCAGCTGTTCTCCAGGAAGTAGGTCCTAAGCACGAGAAAGGCTGAATGTTAGCCTTGTTGTACCAGACCCGAAATACGGGAAAATAGTCCCGTGCGAAAGTGCTCTTGGTCACTGGTTTCTCCTTTTCTGTGAAAACGCAGGAAAGGAAGGGATGATAATGACAGTACCAGAACTGCTAGGACCGCTGACACAGACCGGCAGGATTAATTCATGCCCCAACCGAGCAGCCTGAGATAGCCTAGACAGGACTTGCCTGAGAGCAGTACAGGCAGAGAAAAAGGACTGATGAAGGTGGAAATGGTAGACACTTGGGAAAAGGATTTCCTATTCATCCAGAGGACTAAACTGTTCTTAAAGGCAGTGAGAGGATAAGGCCTAAAAGAAAACCCTGAAATTCTGAAACCTGTCTGACAGAGGAAAACGACAAACTGAAAGGTGGTCTTCGATGTTACTCGCTCCAGGACAGAATTGCCACAGGTTCAAAGGGACACCCATGAACTTGAATATACAGAGGTTTGTGTTCCACAGGAAAAAACTCCAGTCCCTAGAAGGGTCTGGAAGTGAAATGGCCCCTTGTGAAATTCTCTGAAATGGTCTGAGAAATGACAGATTTTTCTTGCCTGACAGAAAAAGAATCCAAGTAACCGCTACGTGTACTCCCAGAAAATGGAAATTACGTACCTACCGTAATTCTTGATCTTCTTAGATGAGTCTCTACCACTCATTCACACTAATGGGAACTGCTCCAGAGGCACTAAGACCCAGCGGTAGCAAACTTTTTTGGTAGAGGGTTGGCACCGGAGATGGTGCTGCAAAAGTGTACCGAAACCTCAGCGTGCGGTAATGACCACCCAGCGTCGACCTCCAACCACCTCAGTACCTTTTTTCCGAGGAGGTGCAGTGTAACTAACCTAGAAGGAAAGCCTAACTAAAACCGGACATAAGATAGTCCGGACGACCCGTATAAGAAGGGTCAACAAAAAAGTCTTCACAGCCTAAAGATTGAGGGAGTGAAGACCAATAACAGAGGTGAGCTCGGTGGATGGTGGGTGGGCATGTGAATGAGTGGTGGAGACTCGTCCAAGAAGATCAAGAATTACAGTAGGTACATAATTTCTACATCTTCCTGGACATAAGTCTCCACCACTCATTCACACTAATGGGAGAGTACCAAGCTAATAATCCCCCGAAAGGGCAGCAGGAGAGACCAAGAGCTCACAATTTTAGGACAGAAGTCCATTAAGGGTGGTCCTACCAAATTAAAGATGTCGTCTGGCATGGACATCCAGGGCAGAGTGTTTGACGAAAGTATGCACTGAGCTCCAGGTGGCTGCACTGCAAATATCTGTGATGGGCACGTTGCGGATTTCTGCTAGGGATGCCGCGACCGCTCTAGTAGAGTGAGCGTACACTCTGCCCTCCAGCTTAACCTGCGCTATGGAATAAAAGTGGCGAAGGCATGCAACCAGCTATGCAGAAATACATCTGATAGAGACAGCTTGACCCAGCAGGGTCTCACTGAAGGAAACAAACAGTTGTTGAGCTTTACGAAAGTCTTTTGTTCTGTCTAGATAGAAACGTAAAGCTCTTTTGACATCCAAGGAATGAAGAGAACGCTTTCCTTCATTTTGGAAGTTTGCAAAGTAAGATGGAAGGACCAAAGGTTGGTTTAGATGGAATTCTGAAACAAACTTAGGGAGAAACTTAGGATGGGTCCTAAGAACTACTTTGTCTTTATGAAACACAGTATACGGAGAGTCTGTGACCAAGGCACGTATCTCAGAGACCTTGAGGGCTGAGGTAATGGCCACTAGGAAGGCCTTCTTCCAAGTGAGAAATTTTAATTCACAGGTAGCTAGAGGCTCGAAAGGTTTTCGAGTGAGCATGTCTAGCACCAGATTAATGTCCCAGGCTGCGACTGGATGTCTTATAGGAGGTCTGGTATGCAGAATTCCCTTAAGAAACCTCTAAACCACAGGTAACAGACAGTGACAAGGAAAGTACTGGCTCATAATAAGTTGAAATGGCACAAAGGTGAACCTTAACTGTAGAATATTGCAGACCTGAATTTGAGAGGTCTAAAAGGTACATTAGAACTTTATCTGGTAGGCAGGAAAAAGGATTCAAAGAGGATTTTGCACACCAGAGCGAGAAACACTTCCATTTGGCTGTGTAAGTTTTCATAGTGACTGCCTTGCATGCAGCCAGAAGAATATCTGAAACCCTGTGAGAGACACCGAACCTGTTCACTTCTATCTCTTCAGGAGCCAAGCGTGAAGGTGAAGCGATCTCAGATTGGGATGGACCATAGGCCCCTGAGTCAGAAGGTTCGTCTGAAGGGGAAGCGGATTTGGAGGAGTTTCCGACATACTGTTTAGTAGTGGAAACCATATCTGTCGAGGCCAGAAGGGAGCAATGAGGATCATTTTGTCCCCCTGGGACTCGATTTTAAGAAGTACTCTCTGAATTAGAGGAAGAGGCGTAAAGGCGTAAAGAAAGAGTTTTGTCCACTGCAGCCTGAACGCATCCTGACAGAAAATACCAGACCCTGGATTTCAGGAGCAGAAGAGAGGCCGTTTTGCGTTGAATGGGGATGCAAAAAGGTCCAGGTCTGGAGTTCCCCACTCTGCGAATAGTGACTGAGCTATGGCTGAGTCGAGAGACCATTCGTGAGGATTTGTCTCCGTTCTGCTGAGATGGTCTGCCAGTTCGTTCTGCACCCCCAGCAGGTAGACCACATGAATTCGAGCTTTGTGTTCTAAGCACCATTCCCCACCCTCATTGCTTCCCTGCATAAGGGGTAAGAGTGAGCACCGCCTTGCTTGTTGATGTAATACATCACAGCTTTGTTGTCCGTTTGAAGGAGAATGTTCTTGTGACAGAGAATGTCCTTCAAAGTCCGGACTGCATAAAGGACGGCTCTCATTTCTAAGACGTTTATGTGCAGCTGGGACTCGTTGTCAGTCCACCTACCTTGAGTGTGGAGAGTCTGACAGTGAGCTCTCCACCCCATCAGGGATGCGTCCATGGTAATGGAAATCTGATGGTCCAGAGGAGCAAAGGGGTATCCCTCCAGAAGGTTGTCCTCTTGCGACCACCAGGTGAGTGATCTCTTCAGAGGTTCTGTCACCTTGATGAGAAGGACTGAGGGTGAGTGGTCGGGGACCAATGAGTACTGAGCATCCATTGAGAGGTTCTCATGTGGAGGTGTGCTAGGAGTACAGTGAACAACGAGGATGCCATGAGACCTAGCATCCGTTGCATCAAGAGAGCTGTCACCGAGCTGCTTTCTCCGATGTATCAGGCCATCTAAAGGATATCGCTTCTCCTGTCCTCTGGAAGAAATGCTTTCATACAGGTGGTGTCCAGGAGAGTTCCTATGAAAAGGAGCCTCAGGGAGGGCTGCAGCTGCGTTCTTTTGAGGTTTAGCAGGACTCCCATGGACGTAAGAAAGTGTGAAGCTGTGGTCACGGCGTCTAGAGTTCCCTGCCTGGAAGGACTTGCTAGAAGCCAATTGTCCAGATACGGGAACACCTGTATTCCGATTTTTCTGAGATGCGCTGCGAGAATTGCACAACACTTTGTAAAACTTGTGGTGCCGAGGATAGCCCAAAGGGCAGGACTCTGAACTGATAATGTTGTCCCAAAGCCACGAACCTCAGGTATTTGTGATGCTTTGGATGCATAGGAATGTGTTGGTAAGCATCCTGCATATCTAGGGAGGCTAAGCAGTCATGTTGATGAAGCAAGGTAACAGGGTTCCTAGTGATATCATTTTGAATTCTTCTTTGGGAAGGAATTTGTTCAATCTTCTGAAGGTCCAAAATGGGGTGCATGCCTCCGGTTTTATTTGGAACCAGAAAGTAATGGGAGTAGAACCCTGTGTTCCATTGATCCAGCAGAACTATTTCCACTGCCCTGTTGTTCAGAAGGCCTTGTATCTCGGAGGCAAGAAGTTCTGAATGAAAAACTGACAGCCTGGGCTGTCGACTGGGATGGACAATTCGGAGGGGTCTCCAAAAGATTGAGGGAATACCCCTTGCGGATTATCCAGAGGACCCATTTGTCCATTGTTATGGACTTCAATTGATTGTAGAAGTGAGACAGACGACCTCCCACAGCTGAGGATGAGTCCCCCTCAGGCAGCTGACGAGGGACTTGGGCCAACAACTCAGAATGCGGCACTAGGGGCTCTGGGTCCTTGCGCCTTCTGCTGTGTTTTCTTCTGAGGCTGGGGGGGCTTGGTTTTTATTAAAACTTCCCCTGCCTTTGCCTCGAAAGGACTGATGGTTATGAAACTGGCGTTTGTTAACACCCCCTCGAGAGGGAACAGGAGGAGGCTGAGCCAAATTAATGGCTGACCTAGTCTTTTGTGTGGCCTCTAGAGCCTGTTCTACTTGAGGGCATAAGAGATACACACCATCGAAAGGCAACGCCATTACCTGTTGCTGGGCATCATTCGTGAAACCTGAAGTGCACAGCCAGGAATGACAGTGGTACAAATGCCCGCTGCCGCTGCTCGGGAGGCAGTATCGAAAGCGTCCATAGTTGCTTTAACCTGCTGGTTTTTGGACCCGATACCCCTGGTTATGATCTGAAGAAGCTCTGAATTAGTGTCCAATTCCATAAGAGCTTCAACCATTTGCTTGAGCGAATGCCAAAGGATATACTCATATTGAGAGAAATAGCCTTGGTAGCTGGCAATATGTATACTTAGGGTGGAAGCAGCAAAGACTCTCTTACCTAAAGTGTCTGTCTTACGAGATTCTTTGTTAATAGGTTGAGCTGTAGTAGTCTGGGGAAGGACAAACTTATCATTCTCTGCCAAGACCACAATAAGATCCGCAAAGGCTTGGGATGCCAAAATGGGTCGATCCTTGGTGGCAGCATATTTCCTATCTATGGACCTAGCCACAGAAGGAATGAGAGCGGGATTATTCCATACCATTTGAGAAAGCATCTCAAAGGAGGGCTGGACCAGAGGAGTCAAATCCATAGGGATCTCTGGAACATGGAGGTATTGGAGTCTCAATAGCTTCCCAGGATCGATATCTGTAGTTTGGAGAGAATCAGTGGAATTTAAGTTTTTCAGCAGAGACTTAAATGACAGGTCCTCGACCACAGGCTCTGCAGCAGGAATAGATCCTGTTCCTTCCACATCGTCACCCAGCCTAAGGTCTGGGACAGGCTCAATTTCATCTCCTGACAGCCCAGGAGGGACTGTATGAACAGGAAAGGAATGAAAATCAGAAAGAAATGAGGAAGGAAAAGGATTCAAAGAAGAGGAGCCCTGAAGACTGGATGACGCCCTAACAGGCCCCGGGGCCGAAGAGCACGGCACCGAAATCACGCACGGCACCAAGGACGGTGCCATGAGGCCGCATGGCGCAGAGAATGGTGCTGACGAGGTGCACGGCAACGAGGACGGCGCTGACGAGGCAGAGAAACTCAACGGCGCTGACGAACGGTGTCGATAGACACGTCGGCACCGAGCGTGCCATCAATGCCGAGGGTGTTGAAAACATCCCAAGACTCCGAAAAACAGGATTTGAGGAAAAGGAAGGATGAATACCAGGAGATAGAGACATCGGTGTGGCACCCTGCGCCGCAGCCATGTGGGGGGACACCTAAGCACGGAGTCGACAGCACCGAAGATGGCCTACCTGGTTTCCCAGAAAACCCGAAGGACCTTGAGAGACCGGGCCAGGTAGCTGGACCAACCTCCGAGCCCACTGCTCCATAAGAGCAGCCCACTGATGAAACTGCTCATCTGAAGACCTACCAGAGGTCGGGGTAGGGCTCCAATGTCAAAGACGTCGGCTACCAGAAACAGAAACCGGCGACTCCGAAGGAGGACCTGCCAACTAACCCAATAACTGACCATCTACATGCAGACATATCAGAGGCGACCTCGAGTGATGCCTTCTTTTGACCTGTAGGTCAAGAAGAGCTCGAGGTCGAATGGTGCCGGAATGCCACTGTTTACTTTATGCTTTCGAGGGGACCGCCCAACCCCTTGAGCACTGGACTGTCCGTTGTCAGACCCCCCCTTCCGGAGAAGGCAGCGGACCGGACTCAGCCCGGCTGACTGAACAGCTTTTATACGAAGTCTCCCTACCGTCACCTGACCCGCTCATGGTTGACTCTGTCAATGAAATAAATTAAGCGATACTTTATTCAAGATATTACTACAAAACAATAAAATTGAAAAATTATGCTGCTAGTTTGAAGTTTGACTACCGGAGGGCGAACGACATCGTCACTGAAGTGCACTCGACGGCAGGAAAAAGAACTGAAGCAGTTGGAGTGTCAGCAGGATGAATCATGCACGAAGGCGGAGGCTCGCGGCACCATCTCCGCGCCACCCTCTAGCAAAAAAGTTTGCCCGCTGGATCCTAGTGCCTCCGGCGCAGATCCCATTAGTGTGAATGAGTGGTGGAGACTTATGTCCAGGAAGATCTATTATTTTCAATAAAACCATTTCTTATGAAGATAAACTCGCTAAATTTAACTTAATGACATTCGAATATAGGAGACTGAGAGGTGATCTCCTATTTGTCTGGGACATCATACATGATCCTTATCTACTAACAGTATGCAGGCTCGATTTTGAGCAAATACAAGTAAATACTAGAGGACATCCATTGCAACTAACAAAGAATAAGTGCTTCTCTAAGAGAAGGGCTCACTTCTTTTCCCAGAGAGTTGTTCATCCCTGGAATCTACTTCATCTAGATATTATCATTAGCAGTGACAAAACTACTTTTAAAAACAGACTAGATAACTTTATGATATCAGGAAAGCCCTTAACTTTCTATAGGTAGCCCTGAAGCTCGATGGGCTTATTGCCTTTTGCTGCCTTTATTTCTTAGTATGGTGGACTCCCATAAACAAGACTATAGACGGTAGGTGCTTCTCCCTCTGCCATTACATTCATGGGCCATGTCTGTTAAGATGAATGTACTACCAAGATTTTTATATCTCTTTCAAAACATCCCTTGTATTCGCCCACATCATGAACTGATGGTCTGACAGAAAATAACAGTTATGTAAGAACTTACCGTGACAGTAGATCTTGGAGAGAGGTACCTGCAATAGGTCTTCACAGATAGGACTGTGCCCCCTGGCGTCAGGACTGCATGGCAAATTTCTAGCTAGAAATTTATCACATTACGGGACTTCGGTGTGACCATATATACGGGGCGGTCCCCATGCCTGCCTCCAGTTCTCTCGCAGGAAGATCCCGGAAGGAGGAAAATGGAAGAAAGGAGTTCAACTCCTGAAGCCCAGAGCTACTGAAAAAACAAAGCCCTGGGAAAGGAAGGGAGAGGAAAATGCAGAAGCTGGGGCAAGATGGGTGGGAAAATGAGACCTACTGCAGGAACCTCTCTCGAAGATCCTCGGTTACGGTAAGTTCTTACATAACTGTTATATCTTACTTTGAGAGGGTTCTTGCAGTAGGTCTTCACAGATAGGACTGAATACCAAGTAGTGAAGAAAGAGAAGTTGGAGACTGAGTTCCAGGAGAAGGACAAGTCTGCTAACTAGAAAGCTGCCTATGACAGAAGGCCTTGCAGGACAGTGAGGCCAAAACCAGCCCTACGCCTAGAGGCAATGTTCAGACTGTAATGCTTGGTAAAAGAATGGATGGAAAACCGAGTGGCTACAGCACAAATATCGGCCACAGACACATACCATAAGAAGGTCGTCGAAGCAGTCATACCACGGGTCAAATGGCCTTTCACTTCCCCCCAGAAGAGGCTTCTCATACTTCTGGCAGATATATGAGATGCAAGTAGTCAACCATTTAGACAAGCCCTGTTTCGAAATGGCTGTACCCTGGCGTCTGGGTGTGAAAGCCAGAAACTGGTCAGATTTACGCACCTCCTTGGTTTCAGAGATATAGTATCTCAGAATCCTGTGCACATCTAATATGTGCAAGAGGTATTACCCCCGCTGGAATACTCTGGGTAATAAACTGGCAATTGAATGTCTTGGTTCAAAGTAAATTCTGAAACTACTTTCAAAAGAAAGAAAGAAAGGGTTAGTCCACAGAGCCACCTGGTCTCTGGAAAATTAAATACGGCCCCTTACAAACGAGGGCCTGAAGCTCTGAAATCCTTTGAGCTAAGGTAATAATGGCTAAAAAGAGTACTTTCCAAGACAAATAGTGCGTCTCAACTTGCTGCCGGTTCAAAAGAGAGCAAAGTAAGTTTCTCTAAAATAAAATTAAATCCCTTGGGGGAACCGGATTGTGGACCAGAGGCCAAAGGTGGAGGATCCCCTTAAGGAAGGTTTTGGGGACCTCCAACTGAGCAAGGGTTTTGCCCCCACTGGAAGGTGATAGATGGAAACCGCAGAAAGGTGGACCTTTGGAGAGGAATAACTGAGGCCCAAATCAGAGAGGTGCAAGAGGTACTCAAGCACCTGGGAGACCGAGCAGGAAAATGGGCCCAGGCCCTCTGCAGTGGCCCAGACAGAGAATCTCTTCCATTTCACAGCATATGTGGAACTAGTAAAGGGTTTTCTCGCCTCCACTAGAACCTGGGTGACTCTGGCAGAGATGCCAAAGCGAGAGACAGCTATGTCCAAAGGTGCCACGCATGCAGGTGAAGAGACTTGAGGCTCAGATGCAATAGGCTGCCCTGCTCGAGACAGAAGGTCGTGGGAGAGAGGAAGTGGTACCGGGGGTTCCAATGTCAGCTGCTGCAGCAGAGGGAACCAAATCTGCTGAGGCCAAAGAGGGGCTATAAGAATCATGTGAGCCCCTTCTGCCTGAAGCTTCAGCAGAACTTTCTGAAGAACTGGAAAGGGAGGGAAAGTGCACAGAAATCTCCCTGTCCAAGACAGAATCAGAGTGTCTTGCCAGAAAGCACCATGCCCAGGAACGAGCGACGAGCGAGCAAAAGTTTGGTAGTTTTGCATTGGATGGGGAGGCAAAGAGGTCTATCTCTGGCAGACTCCACTGATGGAAAAGATCTTCCACTACTTCCTGCTTTGACTCCCAACCATGAGCCCGTTTGGCAGTGCGGTTGAGACAGTCCGCCAGGACACTGTGAACTCCTGGAATACGGATTGCTATCAGAAACAGGCCATGCTGGACTTCCCAGTACAACACCCATATTGTCTCCCTGCAGAGGGGTTATGATCGGGTGCCTCCCTGTTTTTTGATGTACCAGGCTGTGGCAGTGTTGCTGGTCTGGACTAGGAGTGTTCCCGGAAGTAAGAGGGACTGGAAGGCTTGGAGAGCATACAGCACAGCTCTCATCTTCGGAATACTGATATGCAGATGCTCCTCTTGTGGAGACCATCTCCCCCGAGTTCGATGGTCTCCCAGGTGGGCTCCCCAACCGTGACCTCAGGCATCCATTGTGAGGGTCACGGAAAGGGATGGAGGATGAAAGGGAGAGGCTGGGTAGATCTTGCCACCAGGGGAGGTCCCTCTTCAAGCTGCTGGAGATAAAGACCCTGTGGTCCATTTCGTCCAAACGTTGATCGCAGTGGACCCAAAGGGTCCACTGGGTCACCCCTCGTGTGCAGCCCGGCCAGAGGAACTTTGGGGATGGCAGCCGCCATGAGACTCAACAGTCGGAGGACGGATCGCGCTGTGGAGCAACAAGAGCTGGGCACCAACGCAGCCCTGGACCATATCCAGCACCGCTCCAATGAACTGGAGGCACTGAGAGGGTAAAAGTTGAGACTTGGGATAATTCACAGTGATGCCAAGTCTGGAGAAGAGGTCCAGGATGGTGGAAAGACAGTCCATCAGACGGTCCTGAGACAGAGCTGACAACAGCCAGTCGTCCAGGTAAAAGAACACATAAATCCCCCTGAAGCGCAATGCCGCAACTACCATCACTGAGGAGAGGCCAAAAGGGAGAGCCCTGAACTGGAAATGGTGGTTCTCCTGAAAGGAGAATCTCAGGAAACGGCGGTGGGCCTGGAGGATAGGGATATGCAGGTAAGCATCCTGCATGTCCAGCGAGCACAGCCATTGGTTCTGTTGGAGCAGGTGTAGAAGTCCCTGGAGAGTCAGCATACAAAACCTCTTGTATTCCATGAAGAGGATGAGAAGACCGAGATCTAGAATGGGTCTCATATCTCCTGTCTTTTTTAGCACTAGGAAAAAGTGGGAGTAGTATCTCCTTCCTATTTGCACTGGTTTAGAAGTAAGGATGTGAGGGGGGAGAGAGGAAACATACCCTGGAACCTTGACCTGTCTCCAGATTGTATAGGAACTGCGAAGGAGTAGCCAGAAGGCTAAACTGCCAGAATTCAAGGCATAGAATCACTGGCAATAATCTCAACATAAGCAGGATTGGCTATTCTGGAAGAAAAGACAAGATACAGGGAATACCCCCATAAATCAAATTTTTGGCATAAGAAAACTAATTTCTTAAATTAAATTGAGGTTGAGTCTAAAGGACAAGGAAATCAAAGGGAATTAAAGTAAAGCTGATGGGAAGAAGGGGAAAGAGAGCAGAAAAGAGGGCAACTACCAACCCCCACCCTACGGAGGTGGAGCCGAGGCGCTGAGAAAGGAGTGCCCCCCATCCTAGCCACTCTCCCCCTAGAGAAAAAATCCCCCTATGTATCCAAGGTTACCACACTCCTGACCAAAAGAAAGGAGGGGGGGTGAAAGAGAGGGCACAGAGAGGGAGGGGGACCCAGAGACTGAGACCCCAGGGGGATTATGATGAATGATGAAGATACACAACAAGATCAGAATTACGGTAGGTACGTAATTTTCATATCTTCTCTGTGTCAATCTTCACCATTCATCACCGTTGGGTGAGTGCCGAGCCCCCCTAAAGGGGGCTTAACCCTAAAGGACTAAGTCCCTTAGCTCTCAGTGGGTGGCACACCAAGAGATAAAACCTTCACGGGTCTGGAGAGGCCCAGGAGTGGGGAGAGTGAGATGGGGATTCCTCAGAAGGAGTAGGAAGTTGCCCCGACAGACGCCGTCTCACCTACGGGGGAAAAGATGGGTCCTCTGGTAGGGGGAAGAAATCATCCTACGCCGGGCCAAGGGTGACAACCAGGAAGGACGCAGCCAAGCTGTCCGTCTAGTGCAGATTGCTGACCCTACGACCCTGGAAGCTACCTCACTGGCGTTGTAAGATGCCCTCGCTTGGTGCCTTGCTAGCTCCAGGCCATGGTCAGAGAGTGCAATGGCTTGTCTGGTTACCTCCGTGTCAGGCATAGCGGCTAGGAGTTGACCTAACCTGGACCAAGGGAACCTATCATAGGTAGTGTAGTGGGCCTGATGTGCTGAAATAGAGAGCAGCAACCATGCCGAGTAGAAAGTCCTCCTCCCCCAGAAGTCAAAATCCACAGAATCTAGATCTGGGGGCCCGTCACAGTGAGGGGCGTGAAGCCCATCAGGAGTGTCCAGCTGCGTCAATCCTGACTGAGGATGAGGCACAGAACCTGGGGGGGGGGGCACAACATCTCTGGCAGAGATCCCTAGTGGCTGGGACTCCGGAAAAGGGTCTCTGCCAGAAACGCAATGATGCCTCCCGAAAGGGAGCAGGCCAGGGGGGCACCACAAGGGTGTTCACACTGAAATCACCTAAAAAAGTGCACGCTGAGTGCTCTGGATTGTGCTGCGTGGGTGGGGTGATGTGCAGGTCCTACAACATCCTCACGAGGAATCGCTGATACTCTGTGAGATCAGCAGCTTGGGAGATGTGGACAGACGGTTCCTCTCCTCCAGAAGAGGGGGATGAAGAGTCAGAGTACCTCAAGAGATCAGAAGCTGGCTGCTCAGGGGGAGATTGAAAAACCTGTCTGTCCATAGCCCTGACGTAAGAGGGAAATTGAGCAGCCACAGCTCTGAACTGCTCCCAGGAGAGAGGTAGGCTAGGACCAAGAATACATAGGAGAGCAGGAGACAACAGGAATTGGCTGTCCTCTGCCTGGGCCAGAGAGCACACCTGGAACCCCAAGGGAAGAGGGAGCTCCGGAAAACTCAACAGCCAACAGCTGGTCAACCATACTGGAACTGCCTAGGCTGCGCCCTGAAGAATACCCCCTGTGAGGTGACCGGGGCTGTGAGAGTCCAAAAGGATGGTCCCCTACCTTGAAAGAACAGGGCCCTCTCGAGGAAACCGAAAAGGAAGGGCGGAGAGCAGCACTACGACTCCCTCCGGAACCCAGGAGGGTCCCGGAAAAGGGTCGCCGTGTCGAACCCCTACCCCTCGACCCCTTGGAGTCCGAAAGAGCCCTTCTCCTCGTAAAAGCCAGCCTAGGCAGCTGGCAGCCCTGGTCAGTCCTCGAAGGGACTATCCAGGGAGCAACGCCCTCCCCTCCTGTGGGTGCTCCGATCATCCCCAAAGTTGGGCGATCCAGGCATACCACCTGAGGGGGTACCACCACTGAGGGGTCAGAAAACCCACCAAGACCAGGTTGCAGGGCAATGGTGGCCTGCAACACCACCTGCTGGTCAGAACCCTTGACCCTGGACCCGGGGGCCACTGTCCCTCCTCAGAGAGGGGCTGGCTCCAGCTTGTCAAGGAAACTACCAAAGTGTCCACGTGAGCAGCCAACTCCAAAGAGTCAGACTGCCTATCTGACTCAGAGTCCGATTCCGCCTCCAAGGAGATGGAGACCGAAGTTCTGTGCCAGACGGTACATGGATGCCTGCTGCCATCCCGACCGAATGGGGCACCAGAACGAGGGACTGCACCAGAGTCGGCGCAGAAGCCCTCAAGTGCACCGCGAGTGGTGTGTGAAGAAGACATGACACTGAGGATGGTAGCAGTATCGGAGCCGGGACCTGCCACAGCGTTGTCCCGAACCACGGCACCACAAGCTGCTCAAAGGCCAGAGACAGCGCCGATGATGGCCCCGGCCGCACTCTCGGCGCCAAGGTCGGAAACCCCCATGGCGCCGTAACACTGCTCAGCGCTGCAAGTTGCACTAGAGCTGGACAAGACACCATGCTCAACCATGGTGCCGCGAACGGCACTGAGGCGAGAAACCAACAAGGATGGTGCTGTAGAGCCTCACACAGTGCCGTCAGCACCATCGGTGCCGCAAACAGCTCAGATAGCAGAGACAGTGCTGACTACGGTGCCATCAGGGCCCATGATGCCGCGAATGGCGCTGAGGCCCAAGATGGCACCGACAGACGGCATCGACCCAGGCTTCCCAGCCTGGGGAGACGACACCAAGGAGCCTTCACCCCCGATGGGGGGGCCTGCCAAGGCGGTGCCTCCCGCCCGCCCCCCAGAAGGGACGGACTGGGCTTTCTGCACTGTGGAAGGGATTCTGCAATGGCTAGGCTAAAAGAAGCAGAAGCCCCCTCCTTCATTGTCTGTATAGAACCAGAAGGGGACCCGGAGGAAAGGCAGAGAGACCGTGACTTGGCCCAAGTGCACGCCCATCCCCCGAAAGTCAGCAGAGCTCGTCCCACTTTCCACGCACGTTGTTCGATTACACGACGGTCCATGGAGAAGCAAGCATCGCACGAATCCATGTCGTGCAGTGGGCAAAGACACGCAAAGCTATGGTCATGCTGGTCGGTGACGGAGTACTTATGGCCTCGCGGGCACCGACGCATAGAGGGCCGTCCTGTCTTCAAAGTTTTCTTGCCCCCCGACCAAGACATGACCTACGGAAAAAACAGCCAAAAACAAGACTCGACATTGCAAAAAGAATAAAAGGAACAGTCTTACCAGGCGACGTCGAGTGGTGGCGGACAATGGAACCAGTAGGAAAATTCAAAAGCGCGTCGAAGATAACATGGAGTCAAGGCTTCAGATCAGCAACAGGCCTCTTGCATCAGAGCTTCCACAAGGAGGCGACCTCTCTGACGGAGAGCGAACTGGTGGGAGGCGGGATGGAGCCACACATAACCAACCCACGGGCGCCATGCAGCGCCGCCCCGGTGAGCGGCATTGATGGTGAGTTGACTCACCATCCAAAAAAAAGCACTCCCGAGGGGTCATGACCTCCGGCCACTATACCCAAAGGTGATGAAAGGTGAAGATTGACACAGATAAGATCCAGTGGCACAGCGCCTACTTTGTCGTCTGCCCTGGTTCTGCCAATTCCACCTCTCCTGGGGGTGACGAAAGGACTGCTTGGGATTTTGGCACGAGCGGTACAAGAAGCGGATGTCTTTAAGTGACCTTCCGCTCTCTTGGAGCTTCGTAATGATGTCCTTAGTGTCACCTCCAAAAAGGACAGAACCCCTGAAGGGGGTGCCCAGAAGAGTGCTGTGGACATCTTGCGCCAGTCCTGCAAGCCAGGACCAAGCCAGATGCCTCAAACCAATGCCCGTAGCAGTGCAACAGGCCACCGAATCGACGGAATCATAAGTGGCCCGCACAGCATGGGCGGCAAAAAGACTTATTAAGTCTTACTTTCTCCAGAAGCTCGTTTCTGAGGTCCTAGTCCGGAATAGCCTGTAGGTCCTTTTCTATGTTGGATAAGGCCAGCTTTTGGAAGGACACCATGTGGGCCACATAGTTTAAAGGGGATCCGTACATTTGCTT
Source organism: Neoceratodus forsteri (assembly GCA_016271365.2). Taxonomy (NCBI): domain Eukaryota; kingdom Metazoa; phylum Chordata; order Ceratodontiformes; family Ceratodontidae; genus Neoceratodus; species Neoceratodus forsteri. The sequence goes on from CM028131.1 coordinate 1,520,153,642, forward strand.
GACTTAAAATCCTGACACATGTTAGCCCGACTCTGAATTCCCAGCAGTATCATAATACCGACGCTGATATTCCCCGACTACAGAAATCTCGTTGGATAGTCGGGCAAATGTTACAATTGACAACTGTCTTACACATTTCTCCTGTCAACTGCAAAATATGTCACTGAAAAATCAGACCGCACACTACAACCTACAACATGTAATGCTTTTTTTAACATTTGGCTGCAAAATATCTCCCAGAAAAATCTTTTAACTTACTGTATTTGCGAAGGAGCACCCTGTATTTGCTGCTGTTGAAATCTGCCTGGTAATTAATGCAGCATTCTGGCAGTAGTGTAATTCTGTAACTGCTTATTGTTCTGCTGAATCATGATGTGCAAGAACTAATACGGAACTTCTAGCTGGAGACACCGTATGCCATTACCTCCTCCAGGGACATCTGGTAACTTCCAACATCTTCCGTCAGCAGGTAATGTTAAAAAAAGCTAGTAACTTAAGATACTTCCTCTGCCTCGCAAAAAGTTGAAATAGCCCCGTAACCTTTCAGTTTGCAGTCTGGTTCTTCTGGGAAATATTCTGACAGTGGATAATGTTAAAAAAGCTAGTAACTTAAATACAGGTTACTCACCTGTAACAGGAGTTCTAGGAATGGTATATGTTGTTCATCCACACTGTCTGGCAGGTTCCTTGCCGCTTTAAATCTTGCCCGGAAGGTCTTCAAGCTGGCTCCTCCCACCCACCCGGGTGGTAAAACTCTCGGCTCCGCCCCATGATGCCAGATCTAGCCCGCTGGAAGCCAGGTTGTGTGTCGAAGCCGGGGAGGTCGGGTGGGTCGTGTGAATGAACAACTTATACCATTCCTAGAACTCCTGTTACAGGTGAGTAACCTGCATTTTTAGTGACATGGTTATGTTGTTCATCCACATTGTCTGACAGACTCCTAGCAGTTCTCTGGGAGGGGGGAGGCAAGGCCACACCCTCTACTTAGGGAATAAAGACTGGAGAACCGAGGCCCCAAAACCAGCATCCCGGCGTGACTCAAGGTCGATGTGGTAGTGGGTAATGAAGGTGTGTGCTGACTTCCAGGTAGCAGCCCTGCAGATTTCCTGGATAGGGACGTCCCTGGAAGCAGCCACCGATGCAGCGGTATGGCGGGTAGAATGAGCTCTTATCCCCTCTGGGAGGCTCCATGCCCGCCAACCTATAGCAGAGATCTATGCAGGAGGTGACCCACCTGCCTATCGTCCGCTTGGCTGCAGGTCTGCCAGGTGCGGCTTCAGCGTAGGTGACAAACAGCTGGCGAACCTCTCCCCGAACTTCAGCCGTCCGCTCCTTGTAATAAGCGAGCGCTCTTCTAGGGTCCAAAGTATGGAGCCTATATTCGGCCTCCGAGGTGTGACTGGGGTAGAACACCGGCAGAGTCAACACCTGGTTAAGGTGAAACTCCGACACCACCTTCGGAAGGAATTTTGGTGGGGAGCAGGACAACCGTGTCCCTGTGGAAGACCAGATAAGGAGACTCAATGGAAAGCACCTGGAGCTCTCCCATCCTTCTGGCTGACATGATAGCCACCAAGAAGGCGGTCTTCCACGACAGGTGAGAGATGTCACACCTGTGCATCGGTTTGAATGGGTTGCCCATGAGCTTAGCCAATACCAGCAGTAGATCCCACGGAGGTGGAGGTTCTCGCACCAGAAGGGATATGTGATCAAGGCCTTTGAAAAAGTGCCTGACCACCTTCTCCTGCGCCACCGACTGCTTCCCAGCCCGCGCCCGGTAAGCAGAGATGGCCGCCAGGTGCACCTTAAGGATCGTCGACTGAAGCCCTTGCTGAGAAAGGGACCACAGGTAGTCCAGGATGCTTGCCAAGGAACAGCGGGAAGGGTCCAGGCCCTTGCCCTGACACCAAATAGAGAATCTCTTCCATTTAAAGGCGTAGCGTTTTCTGGTTGACTCCTTACGGGACGCCTCAACAACGTTGAGGACCTCGATGGAAAGACCCAAGGCCTGGAACTCTAGCCACTCAGGAACCAGGCCATCAGGTGCAGGGATTGAAGGTCCAGATGGAATACCTTCCCTGATTGACTGAGATCAGGTCCGGGCAGGCTGGAAGCTGCCTCGGGAGCCTGGAGCTGAGACTGAGGAGATCTGGATACCAGAACTGGTGGGGCCACTCTGGGGCTACCAGAATCACCTGCGCCTTGTCCCTCCTCGCCTTGAGAAGCACCTTGTGGAACAAGGGAAATGTGGGAAAGGCGTAGAAGAGGCCCGGGGTCCATGGCCTCGAGAAGGCATCCCCCTACAGTGAGCCCTGCTGAGGTGGGTGGGCATGAAACAGTCTCAGATTCGCATTCTCCCTGGAGGCAAACAGGTCCACCTGAGGCATGCCCCAGTGGCAGAACAGATCTTGTACTACCTCCAGCAGGAGAGACTACTCGTGGGACGCAGCCCCTATCCGGCTTAGGGCATTGGCCAGAATATTGGAGGCTCCTGCCACATAGATGGCAAGGAGATCCGCCTCCAGGCTGTGCACGGGGGACCAAATGCAGAGAGCTTCCCTACACAGAGGCATGCAGCGCGTCCCACCCTGGCGGTTTACGTAGTACATGGTCGTAGTATTGTCCATCTGGACCTGGACCACTTGACCCTGTAGAAATGAAGCGAAAGTGGCGAGGGCTAGGTTGAACCACTCAAAGCTCCAGCAGGTTGATGTGGCATCGGGACTCCCGAAGGGACTAGAGGCCGTGCGCTCTGTGCTCCCCCAGATGGGCACCCCAACCCATCAGAGAGGCATCGGTCGATAGAGAGACCGTCGGCTCGTGGCGGACAAACGGGATGCCCTCCTGCAGATGTGTTGGAACGGTCCACCACTGGAGTGCATTCCACATCCCTGGGTCACTGTCACCAGCTGATCCAAGGGATCGGAGTGCTGTGACCATTAGCTGGCCAGTCCCCATTGAAGGGGACGCATATACCAACGGGCCCAACTGACCACGCTGGTGCAGGCCGCCATGAGGCCCAGGAGGCGCAGGAAGTCCTGGGCAGGGCGCAACTGCCCAACCTGAAATGACTGGGCAAAGGAGGAAAGAACCTCGGCCCTGTCCACCGGGAGCCGTGCTCTGGCTCGTAGAGAGTTGAGCTTTGCCCCGATGAATTGTATCACCTGCTTTGGCACAAGTTCCGACTTGGCCTCATTGATGAGGAGGCCAACCTGAGAGCAAACTTGGAGGGCCAGATCTCTGGACCACTCCACCTCAATTCTGGAGGACACTGCAATCAGCCAGTCATCCAGGTAGGGGTACACCTGGACCCTTTGACGCCGCAGGAATGCTGTCACCACTGCCATGCATTTGGCGAAGACACTGGGAGCTAGGGAAAGGCCGAAGGGCATGGCCCGGAACTCGTAGAGGGATCCCTCTGCCCTGAAGTGGAGAAATCTCTGGTGGGACGGACGGATTGAGACGTGAAAGAATGCGTCCTGGAGGTCCAGAGAACAGAACCACATGTCTCGTTCCAGGGATGGAATGATCTGAGCCAGAGTGACCATCCTGAAGGTTCGAGACCTTAGGAACCTGTTCAGGTCGTGCATGTCTAGAATGGGGCGTCAGTCCCCCATCCGTTTCGGGACCAGGAAGTACCTGGACACAAACCCCGGGTCTGGTGGAGGATCCGCCACCTTCCTGATCACCTCTTTTTCGAGGAGCAGGGCAATGTCGGCTCGGCAAGCCGACAGAGAGCTCTTGAGACCTCGTGGCCGAGGGGCAGCGGCTCGGGCGAGGCCTGCTCAGAACTCCAGAGGCAGGCCCTTTCCTACCACCTCCAACACCCAGCGGTCCGTGGGTAACAGCGACCAGGCGGAAAGAAGTGGCGGAGCTGGCCCCCACCGGGGAACCCAGAGGGGAGGACGAGGCTGGGGTGACACCCCTCAACCCGTCACTGGGCAGACTGGAGGAGGGACTGGCGAGGACCTCCTGGGTCTTTTCCTCCTTGCTTCCTGTTAGAGAAGCTGCAGGCTTAGCTTTGGGATGCGCGAGCCTGAGCCTGCGGCCCTGATGCTGGTGTTGTTGGGCCGGACGTGCCGCGGGCGCAGAAGGGGGAAAGGACTTATGTTGTTGACGATGGCCCTTGTCCTTCTGGGCGGAGGTGACAGAGTCCAGGGTAGCATTGGACTTTTCAATCCGCTGGAGGTAGCCTTCCACTCCAGGGCTGAACAGGTCAGTCCCCAAGAAGGGGACGTCCGCCAGTTTATGCTGGGTATCCGCCGTGAAGGTGAATATCCTCAGCCATGCTCTGTGGCACATGGCCACTGCGGCCGCAACTGATCTGGCACAGGAGTCCCCAATGTCCAGAGCCGTTTGGAGCTGCTGTTTTGCCACCGCCCTTCCCTGGTCCCACACCTGCTTGACCGTGGTCTGCAGGTCGGCCAGGAGATGAAGGATCACCTCATCCAGGGAGCCCATGAGGGCGTGGGAGAAGTGTGCCATCAGCACGGCCGAGCTGTCCTGACAGAGGCCTAAGGACGACGCAGCGTACACCTTGCGCCCGGCATAGTCCAACTTTTTGGACTCCTTGTCTGGGGGCTTATCCACATCCCTAGCGTTCCCAGAACGCCGAAAAAAGCTATCGGTGACTAACCCCTCCGCAGAGGGGTGCTCCAAAAAACCAGACAAAGATCCGGTAGGGGCCGCACACTTCCTGGCCATCCGGGCCGAAGGCATAGGGCAGGAAGCTGGCCGCTGCCAGAGCTCAAAGGCTGGGTCAACAATGGCTTCAGCCACAGGAAAGGCCTCCGTGGGCGAATCCTCTCGGTCCAGTATCTCCGTCAGGGGATACTTGTCCCACTTGGATACGGGCTCGAGCTGCATCCCGGTGGATTCTGAGATGAGCCAAAGTAGACCCATAAAAGACGATGGGCTCTCGTCCATCGACTGCCCCCCCCCGGGGGACTCCAGGTCAAGGGGCCTGGAAAACAGGGAGGAGTCGTCGTCAAATTCAGAGGAGTCTGCGAAGAGCTGCCTGGGGCCTAAGCCACCCTCCACCTGCCGAGGACAGTCGGGAGTGAGGGTGACCGACAACCTGTGAGGCAGACCCTGACCCGACTGAGAGTCCTTGGTCGGCGCCCCCAATTTCGGTTGTGGAGGCGGAGGTTCCACCACAATCGGTGGGGCAGCTGGTTTCGGCCGAACAACCAGCCCAGGCTTGGGCACCTCGACTACAGCAAGGGATTGTTTTGGCCTTTCCGGTGACAGCCACTTGATGGCCAGGGAAGGCGATGGCGTCGGCTTGTTCCCGGACAAAAGTAACTGCTGCCATATCAATTCCTTGTAGCGTCGATGCAATTTGCGCCAAAGCCTCTCCTCTTCCGAGGAGGAAAACGAGGACGAGCGGCGTCACTGCTTACCTTGGTAACGAGACCGCCAATGTCGGCGGGATCGGCTGGACTGAGACGAGATCCGAGACCGAGACCCTCGGTGTTTCCAATGGTGGGTCTGGGAAACGGCGGGGGACACCCGCTCTTCCCACAGCTCGGGAGCCTTGACCGGGGACTCCGGCACAGGAGGCACAGGCAAGTCCTCAGTCTTCACTGGGGGAACCGGTGAAGAAGGGTTGTCAGCTTCACCAGTCGACAGCCCGTCTGACGGGTCGAGAAAAATCTTGACCACGTCGACGCGTGTCTCGGCCAGCTGACCTGACGGGGACACCGTGAAGCCAGCGGCCTTAGCCGCAACCTCGACTGGAGTTGAGTGTCGACTGTCCGGGGAAGGGGACCTCTCCCGCTCCCACGAACGCCAACGGTGGGACTTACCTTTCAAGTCCTTCTTTTTGGACCGAGAAGACTGTCCCAATGGCCCCCTCTCCCTTCGTGGAAAGGGACTGGCAAAGCTCCTTAAAGGAAGCTGTGTAGGAGGATCCCAGAGAGAGTGGGGTAAATGCTGTGACCGAGGAAGATGAGGATGTGGCCTGGACCGCCTCCTCCTCGAGGGCAATCATCTGCTCAAGTTGCTCAGCCAAGCCAGCTGCCGCGGACGCCGCGGACACCGCTCAACGGGCCTCCTTGGACTTCACCGGCGGGTAGCGCTCGAGGGTGCCCAAGCTGTAACCGAACAGTCGCGGTCTTCCAGGCGTTGTCGGAACGAGCGACATAACTCGCGGGCCTGGGTCGTGATCTAGGCCAAGGCAGTGAGCGCGCGTGTAGTGCGGATCCATCCTGTACATTTTCTGCCCGCATGGGCACCGCCGAAATCCGGAGTCGATTTGTCCATCGCAGCCGCGAGACAGTAAGTAGACCGAAGTCTTGAAAACTTTAGAATTATTTTCGGGCGAACTGAAGAATTAGGATCCAGTCTATATGCAGAGCGTTAAGGAGGGAACCTGAGCTTCCAAACGGTAAGGAAGAAAAAATTACTTACTTAGTAATGTTGTTTCTTCTAATGGAGTCTTGCTATATTATAGACATTAGCAGTTTGTTCCAGCTCTAGAACTGCCCCGGAGTGAAATGGTTAAAACCATTCCAAAATAGAATTTTGGCAGGAGAGCAGCTCTATCTGTGTCATTTCAAACTTGAACTGTCAGATCTTAAAGAGCCAAACTCACTAAGGTCTGTGTGGAAGCTGTAACCTACACTAGCCAAATGGCTACCTAAATAATAACAACCATTGATGGTCCCAACACCCAAGACTCAAGTCAGGGGACCAGAAATACTAACACCATTCTAATAATATGAAAATGGAACATAAGTATAATAAAACACACACAGCGCTACATACACACACCCCCAAAGTCCCAAAGAGGACAAAATGCTAACAGGACATAAGTAGTGCCCACACTAAGTTGCCCGCACCCCACCAAGTAGAGGTTCTGAGAGGGGCAGGTTGGGGGGGAGGTCTATAATATAGCAAGACTCCATTACAAGAAACAACATTACTAAGGTGAGTAATTTTTTCTTCAAACAACGAAGTCTTGCTATATTATAGACATTAGCAGACTACACAGCAGTACCTCCATGGAGGAGGGGCAGAACCTACTTAGGGAATAGGCTCTGAAGAACAGCTGTGCCAAACCGAGCATCTCTCCTGGCCTGGACATCCAGGGTAATGCTTGGTAAAAGTGTGTACCGTTTTCCAAGTAGCAGCCTGGCAAATCTCTAATAAAGGGATATCTCTGGCAGCAGCTAGAGACGCAGCTGTACCCCTGGTAGAATGAGCCCTCAAACCGGGGGCTCTGCCCACTTTCTGATAACAAAATTGGATACAAGAGACAATCCACCTGGCTATTGATCTCTTAGTGGCAGGTTTGCCTTTCCCAACTTCACCATAGGTAAGGAAAAGTTGGAGGGATTCGAACCTGTGACCTTTGGTACGCTCTATATAATAACTAAGAGCTCTCAACATCCAGGCTGTGCAACCTCCTCTCACCCGAAGAGGAGTGATCAGTGAAAAATACTGGAAGGGAGATAGATTGATTAAGATGGAAATCTGAAACCACCTTAGGCAAAAACTTCCTATTAGTCCTAAGGACTACCTTATCCCTGTGGAAAGAAATAAAGTCAGTCTCCACTGACAAGGCTTGCAATTCACTTATGCGTCTGGCAGGGGTGTAGTCAGGGATTTCAGATCTGCACACCAAGTGGACTCGCTGCTACCCCACACCCCCTTGTTAGGGTGAGCTACCCCCCCCCCCCATGTAGCCAGATAATATACAAATGTACACCAGGACTGTGTTTGTTGCCTCATTTGGCACAATAAATACAACTTTTGTATCTCATGACAAAGATTGTTGCCATGCATGGGTAAATAAAAATGCCATGCATTATTCCCTAAGATACCCACATACCAGCCCAGAGCCTGTAAAGTTGTATTGTCCTTGGGATGCAAAGACAGTATTAATGACCAGTCTTTCTAGTTTCGACTCCTATGAATAAAATTACAGAAAGTTTCAGTATTTTCTTTCAGTTTTCATGGAAAAAGGAAGCAGTTCAGAGACTATTTGCTACCCCCCTTAAAAAAATTGCACACCATGGAGTGCTTGGAGTATGCCTGCCTACACCCATGCTTGCAATTCACTTATGCATCTGGCAGAAGTGATAGCCACTAGAAAACAGTTTTCCAAGTTGGTACTTAAGCTCTGCAGAAGACAGAGGTTCAAAACCGGGTTGCATTAACTGGGCAATGCAAACATTAAGGTCCCAAGCAGGGCCGGTTCCCAAAAGGGAGGATTAGTACGGAGTAATCCCTTAAAAACTTGGAAAACACAGGATGAGAGAAAAGAGGGATGACTTTCCTGTTGACACAAAAGCAGACACAGCTGCCAAATGAACTCTCAGGGTAGCTGGTCTGAGACCCAAGGAATTAAGATGTACCATGTAATCTAACAAAATGGGCAATTCAGCAGATTCTGGGAAATATTTTTCCAGCACACCAAATGGAAAACCTTTTCCATTTAGAACTATAAGTAGCCCTAGTGGAAGGCTTTCTGGAAGCCTTTAGGATCTCAAGAACACCCTGAGAGAGGTGTAATCAGCAACTCTAACTCCTCAAGAGCCAGGCCTTGAGGTTGAGGGATTTGAGGTCCGGATACCAAACCCTTCCCTGGGCACAAGTCAACAGATTGTGATTGCTGGGGAGGCACAGGGGAAGATGGACTGTCAGAGACAGAAGGAGTGGGTACCAGGGCTGCCTGGCCCAATCCGGTGCAATCAGAATCACCCTGCAAGGCTGAGATCTGATTTTGACTAGTACTTTGAATAGGAGAGGAAAGGGGGAAAGCATAGAGGAACTTCCTCCCAATCCAGAAGAAGGGCATCCAGGGAACTGAGCCCAGCACTGGAGGCCTGCAACAGAACAGAGGAAGTTTGTGATTGTCTGGGGCTGCAAAAGATCTATCTGAGGGATGCCCCACCTGGCAAAAACTATCCCTAAGACTTGAGGATCCAGGGACCATTCGTGATGGCCCTGGGAAATCCTGCTGAGGGCATCCGCTAGGACATTGTCCTTCCCTGGAAGATGAACTGCTATGAGGGAAGTGTTCAGGGAATAGACCAGAGACCACAACTTCATTGCCTCGTGCACAAGGCTGAAGACAGAGTGCCCCTGTTTGTTGATGTACCACATTGTTGTGGTGTTGTCTGTTCTGACTTGTATCACCTTGTCGTGGACAGATGCAGAAAAGCTTGAAGAGCTAAAAGACAGCTCTGAGTTCCAGCAAATTGATGTGGAGCAGAGTTCCTGGGGGACCAACTCCCTGAGTGGAAAGGTCGCCCATGTGGGCTCCCCAACCCAGAAGGGAAGCATCTGTAGTGAGAGTCAAGTCGTGAGAAGGGGAAATGAAGGGGACCCCCGCTCTTAAATTGCTCTGATCCTGCCACCACTGGAGAGCTAGGATCAAGGTTCGAGTCACTGGGACCAACTTGGAAAGGGGGTCTCTTCTCTGAGACCAAAAGGTTCTCAAGTGAAACTGAATGTCTCTCATCTGAAATCTGGCTCCCTGCACAACAGCTGTGGATGCAGCCATGTGCCCAGGAGCTGCAGAAAGTGTCTTGCTGGTCGAGAGACCTGCAGAGTGAAGGAAGAGGCCAGAGCCACTAAATTCCTTACCCTTTCTGGGGGAAGAAAGGCTCTGGCTAGCTTTGTGTCCAATTCTGCCCCTATAAAGGTGAGTACCTGGACTGGTTCCAGGACCGACTTTGGTAGGTTTAGCAGAAAACCCAGGGAGGTGAGAAGCTGATGGGTGACCTGCAGGTGAGATTTTACCTGTTCTGGGGACTGGCCTACAATGAGCCAGTCATCTAGATAGGGAAAAACAGCAATCCTCTGCCTCCTTAAGTGGGCCACTGCCACTGCTAGACACTTTGTGAATACTCTTGGAGCAGAGGTAAGGCGAGGCATTGCTCTGAACTGGTAATGACCTGAGGGCAGTTCAATCTGAGGTACTTTCGATGGGATCTTCTGATTAGGACATGGAAATAGGCATCCTTGAGGTCCAGGAAGGCTAGCCAGTCCCCTGGCCTTAGGGAAGGTAAATCATTGCCAGAGTTACCATTTTGAACTTTGGTTTCAAAAGATGCTTGTTCAGATATCTGAGATCTAAAATGGGCCGCCATTCTCCTGTCTTTTTTGGGGTAAGGAAGTATCTGGAATACAGACCCCTGCCCTGATGCAGGGAGGAACTCTTTCTACTGCTCTGAGAGCTAACAGGGATGAGACCTCTGTTTCCAGAGCGAGGTCTCTGAAGCACTTGCAGGTAGAAAAGTCTGCTTCTCAACTTGGGAAACTTTTGAAGCTGAGAACCAGACCCTGGCTTACTACTTCCAGAACCCACTTGTCTGAGGTTAAAGAAGCCCAATTCTGACTGAGTAAGCCAGCCTGCCCCCACTGGTACAGGAGAATCGGCCCTGGGCACCCCATCAGGGTGCCTGTTTCAGAGCTTTAGGCTGGGGGTGGGAGCAGGTCTGCCCACCCCCTGCCCCTGCCTCTGAAGAAGCCCCTCTGAGCATAGGCAGAGGAGGCCTGAGTCTGGTAGAAAGGCCTGTGAAAAGGCCTCACCCTACCCTGAGGGCATGCCTTTGAGGAGTGGCTTGCCGGCTCCTTAGCCTGGGCACTCTTGTAAGTAGTCCTATATTAGTCAATCTTTCTTCATGTAATTCTCTGTCTGCTCTCCAAACAGAGAATTTCCCCACAGGAAAATCCATAGCCTTAGTCTGGGTATCCTGTGACAAACAAGTACACCTGAGCCAGGCCAACCTACAAAAGCTACAGATGTGGCCATGACCCTAGAGAAACATCATTAACATCCAGCAGCATGAAACTGAACCTTAGAGGCTTAATGCCACTCAGCAGCCACTTGTTCTAGTTCACTAGCCAGCTGGCCATGGGCCTGCTTGGCCAGTGCATAACAGTATCCCATCTAGATTTCTGATACCTAGCTACATAAGCCATATAATTTGCTTGCCTGAGTCCCAGAGGCTGCCATATACTGTTTTTTGCCATGGCATCAATCTTCCTGGAATCCTTGTCAGGAGGATGTGAAGCCAAGGAATATTAGCTTTATCACAGGCAGCAGCCTGAATTACCCAACATGACTGCATTGCTGAGAAAGGAATTCTGTATCAGGGCCTGACAATGTATACCTTCTGTCCATCTTTTATCTACAGGAGGCACAGAATTAAGAGCTTTTAAAATTTTAATTGTTTGTTTCCTAAAAGACTTATGTAAAGGAATAGACAATCTCCTAGACTCTGGAATATCCATCATTTCTACAAAATCAGGCTCCTCTTGCTCATCCACAGCCTCTCTTCTAAAGGAAGCTGGAGGGTTTCAGCAACTTTTTATAAAACATAAATGAGATGCGGACTCAGACAGCATAGGGGAGTTCTAAAGGTCTGTCTGGGGAGATGTCCGGTTCAATGGGCACACCAGACCTTCCCAGCCACATTCATACTGTTCATAATCCTCCTCCCTCCTCTGGTTCATAAAATTCCTCAATATCATAATCCTGAACCATTGGGACCGGACGAACCGACCTTTTACCAGATAGTGGTGGTTCGGACGGACCCTGAGACAATGACTGGACAATCTGTATGGCTTTTTATCTCTGCAGCAGTTGGAGAAGGAATTTTGGACTCCAGACCTGCTGATTTTCTTGTTTTCTTTACTGGAATTGGTTCCTCAGAACCAGCTTTTCTTTGCCCGAGGAAGTCTGGCCCTGGTCAGAGGGCACTCCCTCTGGTTAGGTTGGCACCAAACCCGGGCTGGCCATCGGGTCAGCAGACTTTTGGCCTCGTTCCCTGAGCCTGCCCAATCTTTTTCCAGGGTGGCTGCAGGAAATTCTTACTACCTGGCAGTCTGACTGGAGGTGGTCAAACCCCAGACAATAAACACATGTGGTGTGTGGGTCAGCCTTGGCAAGACTTCCCACAAACATCACAGTGTTGAAACCAGTGGGCCCGGTTTTCTTTTGGGTTTCTCAGACATAATGCCAGCCTAACCAAAACTTGCCCTTTTAGCGGCAGTGCCAGGCAAGACACCCTTATCGGTTCCTAACCGGTGTCACGTAGTGTGGGAAAAAACGTAATAAATCCGTTTTTTAGAACCGATAAGAATCGGGAACCCACTCTAAAATAGTAACTTTTAGTTTTAAACGAGTTTTAACCCACTGATCGGTTCAAACCGAACCGATAACTTACAAGTTCCACACAGACAAAACCTTCATTTACTTACGGTTACCACAGATGAGAGCTTGAACCGAGCGGTTTTGCGGTTAAATATAAAACTATTCTCGGTTAACCAACCGAGAAAACACTTTAAACCGAGAAATGAACCGAGCAGAAGGAGAAATCTCCGGAGCGACTGTTCACCGAGTAGGAGTAAAGAATCTGACAGTTCAAGTTTGAAATGACACAGATAGAGCTGCTCTCGTGCCAAAATTCTATTTTGGAATGGTTTTAACCATTTCATTCCGGGGCAGTTCTAGAGCTGGAACAAACTGCTAATGTCTATAATATAGCAAGACTTCATGTTGTTTGAAGATCTGGCGTCATGGGGCAGAGCCGAGAGTTTTACCACCCGGGTGGGTGGGAGGAGCCAGCTTGAAGACCTTACGGCAAGATTCAAAGCGGCAAGGAACCTGCCAGACAGTGTGGATGAACAACATATCCATGTCCTTAGACCATATTTTCCCTGCAGTTTTGCATGAGATTCCTTTTGCAGTTTGCATGAGATTGTGATAGTCAGTTTGCATTTGTGAAGAATTAATTACAAGGTATTCATGTGCTTCTGTAAGACAACACTTGCTGTTGGTAATTTGAGTAATGGGATTGCAACAGTCGGGAATATATGCATCGGTAGTATGATACTGTCTGGAAATCAGAGTCGGGGTAATGTGCGTTGGGATACTGAGAGTCGGGCAAATGTACCAGACCCATTTAAAGACCTGATGGCACAGGCAGAGGAAGTATATACACCTTGCGTCCATACTGGTCCATCTGTTTGGACTCTTTATCCGGCAGGGAAGCACTCAGGTGCTTTGGTTGAGATGACCTGTCATGGGCCGCAGTAATAACGATGGAGTCAGCCTTAGGTTGGCTAGTCAAATGACCCGCCCCTTCCGGGGGTGATAAGTCCTGTCGGCTTTCTTGGAAACCGCAGGTATGGATGATGGCTGCTGCCAAATAGTTAATGTCAAGTCCTAATGCAGCTCCATCCAAGAAGGGATGAGGAGGGGGTCCGCATTAGTGAGGTCGAGGTGTTCTGCGAGCCTCTTTCATTTGGGGCCCATCTCCTGCGACACCCAACCACAGGCTTGCTGGATGGACCTGAGGAGCTCCGCAAAGGATGGGTCCTTCGGTGGGGACTTGGGAGACTCCTTTGGTTGAGGCTCAATGGGGGAATGAGGCCTAGAATGGCCCACAGAGACGGAGTCTGAATCGAAAGACTCCGGTCTGCTGGGTTGGGAAGTGACGTCAGATATTGCCTCTGCGGCATTAGCTCCAGTACGAACCCCAGTAGGGCATCTGCCCGAGTCCGTCTGATGACCGATGGTCAAAGGGGGATGGGCTCTTTGTCCTGTGGGTCGGGGTGGGAACCATGACCAGATGAGATTCACTCAGCTAATGCAGGAGTTAGGACTTAGCATCCATCCACCAGGCTGGAATAGTCCCTTGTGGTTCTGGCTGAAGAGGAGGAGGTGGAGAAGGCGGTGGAGGCTGCTAGCCTGGGTACCCTGAGGTAGGGTAATGGGGGTAGCCAGGAGCCTGGTACCAGTAGGGGGTAGTATGGGAACTGTGGCGGCGGGCAGCCGGGGTAGTTGCTAGAGGGGTCTGATGGCAGGGGGGCTGAAGGCCCTGAAGGTGGCAGAAGCTGAGGGAATGCTGGGAGCCTGTGGGTATTTCGGCTGCCCTGGGGTCTCTGTAGGGATACCCAACGGACCAGGAGGGTGTTCCAGCGTCTGAACATGAAATACCATGTCCATCTCTAAATCAGTGGGGATTTGTACCGGAGACTGGCCTGGCACTGGGGATCGAAAGATGCCTGACTGCTCTGAAAAGGGCGAGGGGCATAAGGGAATAAATACCCATCATCAGGTCTGCTAGAGAAGCAGAGAACACAATAGTAAAGCCCGACACAGGAGAGGTCTCCTTGACAGCAGAACTCAAGTCCCAGAGGTCAGGACAACGAGAGGTCAGGCTGGGTCAGTGAGGCCCGGGAGGGAGAACCCCTGCAGGACGTAGGGGAACCTGGAAGCTGGCCCTGTGCGACGTCAGGGGTCAATTAGGTGTCCGACAGGTGAGCATCAACTGGGTGGTCGTCGGGCAAGCCGGTGACCGACTGATCGGCTAGGATCAGACAGGCGTCGGAGGAGCCGACGTCCGACTTATAGGTTGTGGTCGAGTAGACAACAGCTGAGGAGCTGGAGTCTGGCTTGTCGACAGAGGCTGTGCACCTGGAGGAGCCGGAGGGAGGCTTATCGGCCGAGCTGTTCACAGGTTCCGAGATGAAGTCCTCCAGAGAGGAAGTCCCTTGCTGCTCACTGACCAAGGCAGAAGGGGAAGAAGACGTCCGATCTGCCAGAGTGGATGGAGACCTAGGTGGAGGAGTACTCACCGATGTGGAGGCCCCAGCAGAAGTGGTGTCGGCTGTCTGGCGACGCTGCATAGTGGGAAACCGTGCCCGGCGCTTCTCCTTCTTTTTTTCTGGGGTAGGCGAAGAGGAATGGTCCCATAGCTCCTGAAGCTCCTTTTCCATCGATGCAAGGCGTTGTTTTAGGAGATGGGTATCAAAGGCCTTCTGGCATCGGGAGCGCATGGCCTGGTTGAAAGAGTTTGCAATCAGCCTCTCGGAGTTTGGGGCCCAAGTAAAAGACGCAGCAGGAGTGATCAACCCCATGTGGAATCTGAGCGCCGCACTGTGAGCACTTCTTTTTAATTTTGCGCGAAGACATGCAACAAAATTATTTAAGATAAAGATGGAAGAAATCAAAAAAATACTTACGAAAATAGCGGTCAACTGAAGCCGAGTTCACCGCGAGGTCTGACAAATTCAGGTCAACGGCAGGAAAGAACTGGAGGGCAGGCGTGGGGACCACCTCCTATATACGGTCACGCCGACATTCCATCATGTGACAGCGGGGCGGTCCAACGCTATGGATTGCTAACTAGAAGTTTGCCATGCGGTCCTCACGCCAGGGGGGCAATCCTATCTGTGAAGGCCTATTGCAGGAACCCTCTCGAAGTAAGATCAGTTACTTTAATTTTCTGGGGGCAACAAAAGACCTCACATAAGGCAATAAATTACATATTTACCTAAGAGAGATGGCGGGCTTGGACTCCCGTATCTGCCTGAGTATTGAGTAGCCTCCCAAATGACATTTTTTCTTTTATGGCAAAACCCCCAATACTCCTCCCATTGGAAAAACAATGAATTGCAGTCACAGCAGACACCTCCTTTACAAAGCTTACTTTTCCATCCGAATTTGAGGGTAGGGTTGGGGAAGATGCTTACCAGGGTAACAACTGCATTGGAGGGGTGGAAAAGTGGAACCAATAAAGGACAACCTTCTTGTACCCTATTGAGGTATAAGTGGTGGGCATGGTATGAACAGTTTATTCCAGCATCCTTACACCCATGGTTTAGGTGTCATTCTTTGCTGGGTTTTCACACCCCATAGCAGCTACTGAAGGGTAATTCCCCCATAACCTTTGATGCTCTGACCCCCCAATATAATCTTCTTCCAGGGGATAAATTTTTACCAGCTGAGAAATTACGTTACTGCACAACTGAACAAGCCTGTGTACATACCATATTTAGATGTACCCCTCCCACCCTTCGAAACTATTTGGGTGTCTCGTACAGGGAAAGGTGCCATAACATTATTATATGCGAATTATTTAAAAAATCAGGGTACCTCCACCTCATATTTTAAACTGAAATGGCAGAGGGGAGCTTGGGCTTCAAATCTTACCTACTGACTGGGACAGAATCTGGAAAGAGGTATGGTAGACTTCCTCCTCACCAGCCTGGCAGGTGTTTTTGTGGAGAGCCCATTCCAAATGGGACCCTGCTAGATCCGCTGCCTGTTGCAAACAATGCGGGGAAGTAAAAGCCACACATGCTCATAACTTTTGGCAATGTCCAAAGCTAAATCTCTTTTGGAATAATGTGGTGAGCCATATGATTAAATTATTTGACTTGAGGAATGGGGTAGGGCCAGAACATATTATTTTGGGGTTGGAGCCAGGCTCCATAAAGGGAAAAGAGGCTAAATATCTGTGGAGTATTTTGATAGCTGTTGCTCTTAAGACAGTCTCTAGGCAGTGGTTACAATCGTCCCCACCAATGGTAGGAGCTTGGGTTCAAAAGGTGGTACAAATACAAGAAATGGAATGCATTACTTATTCTTTGCAACGAAGGCAGTCAGCATTCCTTAATAGATGGACTGGGGGGAATGTATGCAACAGACAATAATATCGGTGGGTCTTAATTATCTTTAGTGCCTAAATGTACCATAGCCATTTATTTTTTCCTTTTCTTTATTTATATATATTTTATTATTAAATCAGTATGTGATGATACCACAGAAATGTACATGGATTATATTTTATTCCTCTCCAGTCCTGGTTCCAACTTATGAAGGATGTATACTAATCTGTTTAATTGCTTTTAGAGGGGTGGGCTGAGGTACCCTTTTAGAGTTTATTAAGTGAAAAGTGTCTGAGATGTAATAGAGATGGGGGGGTTTGGGAGAGGTGGCAGCTTTTTGTTTTTGTCGTCTTGTTCTTAATAGATTTGTTGTAGTTACTTAATAATAGGTAAACCTTTTTATGGATGTTTCAATGTATTTTATCTTTAAAATAAGTACAGCAAACACTGAAAGGTCCTAACTGTGAAACTGAGGCCTACATCATTAATTTGCTATAGAATATACTTGCAAGAATGCTACTGTATAAGTTGCATCTTGTTATGAAGAAATGAGGGTTTGTACTTCATTAATAATTCTCAATAAAGTATTAAAAAAAAAAAAAAGAAGACACTGAAGAGTACTGGCCCCAGAACTGATGCCTGTGGCACCTCACTAGTCACCTTCCCTTTCTCTGAACGTACCCTATTTACCACTACCCACTGGCTCCTGTAACTTAGCCAATTTTGTACCCATTTTACTACTCTGACCCCACCCTGAGGCTGCCCAGCTTGTTTACCAATCTTCTGTATTGGACGGTGTCAAAGGCCTTACTAAAATCTAGGTAGGCTACATCCACCGCCCCTCCCTGGTCCACTTCTCATGTCACCCAGTCGAAGAAATTGATTAGGTTTGTTTGGCAAGATCTCCCCCCAGTGAACTCATGCTGTCTTGGATCTTGCAGCCCCATCTGCAGCAAGGTACTCCACAATCCTTTTTTTTATTAATGTTTCCCACCACTTATGTCAGATTTACTGGTCTATAATTCCCTGCCTCCTCATTATTCCCACTCTCGTGAATCAGTACCACATCTGCCCTCCTCCTCCAGTCCCTTGGTACCTCCCCTGTTTCCAGTGATGTACTTCTAGTCTAATGATGTACTGGTAATATAATGCAAATTACCACTGGCAATGTATTTTTACAGTGCTACCATGCGTATACTGGAGACTTCCCTTTTCGCATATTTGGACACTAATCTGTGTCTGGTGGCAGCAACGCTTCAGTATGAACCCTTGTAATTTCTTGTGTCCTTAGTGTTAAGTAGCTTGAGGATTCTTTTTCACAGACATAGATTAGCATTCCCAGTGTTGTAATGCTGTGTAAGAAGTGCTGAAGTATACCTTTTTATAACTCTGTTCCTGTATTGTATATTGAGTCTCACTTACATGGAAACATAGACGTTGACAGCAGATGAAGACAGCAAGGCCCATCCAGTCTGCCCATTTTTTCTACCTTATGAATGTGACATGCGCCTTTACTCTGTCAATGGTCTATCTATTCATACTCATCTGTATTGCTCTGTGGAGGAGTTGTGGGATAACAGATGGCCCAGACACCGAACTTCAAGTTCAACACACAATCTCTGTGTGATGGTTATTCAAAATGCAGGAGATAACTTTTGGCAATGGCATATCCCTTCTTCAGTACTTCAGTTTGTAACAAGGACTATGAAAGTATTTTCTCTACACTTAACCAGCACCTACTTACTCACAGATCTCTGATCTAACCTAGCAGTTGAGATTCAGCCTCCACCCCTATGCGGGCCTTGTTTGATTGTATAGTGGGAGCGGGAGCTCAAATAATAAAAAAAAAAGGCAAACTAAAACAAAGAACCTCAGTGCAGAAGCACTGAATCAAGGGTTACTCCACAGGGCACTGCCAATAAGCCAAAAGTCAAAGAAACACAACATCACACATACTTCCCTAATGGAAAGCATCATGGGATATATGTAAATCAACATGACATTTGAGACTTGTTCAACTTACAGCAATTTACATGCATTTTAAATAGCACAACTAACTTAATTTCTATAATACTCACCTAGTACTTTTTACCATTATCAAAAACATCTAGTGCGATGGTATTTTCAACATTTACAGATTTCATAAACATAAGGTATATACATCAAGGTATTTTATGACATAGTGCTATTACATACTAAATCTAACAACAATAAACACAACCTGTTTTACATATGCTTGGAGGTCACCACAATAACCTCCCTGTATGAGGACCTGAGAGGGAAAAGAAATTAAAGAGGACACTATAGCATAGTCAAGAAAGGGAAGGGGGTGCCTATAGGTGGCCAACCTTATGGACTAGAAATTGTAAAGGATAAAGTAGGCTAAGACACTGTAACAGATTTAAGAAATGGTTGGTCCTCAAGAGTGGCAGGAGCTCCGGGTCACATGCTCCCTTAATGCCTATCCCATGCCTGTCTGAAGCAGTGCACTGTATTCATATCCACCACTTCTGGAAGTAGGCCGTTCCAGGCATCCACCACCCTTTCTGTGAAAAAGAACTTCCTCACATTACCCCTTAATCGGCCTTCCTGTAATCTCATGCTGTGTCCTCTTGTCCTGCTATTTTTCTTATATTGAAACATGTTAGACTCTTTCACCTTGTTAATGCCCTTAAGGTGTTTGAATGTTTTGATCATCTCACCTCTCTCCCCCTCCTTTGCTCTAGGGTATACATATTGAGCTCCGATAATCTGTCCTCATATGTTTTCTGATGCAGTCCCTGCACCATTTTGGTTGCCCTTCTCTGGACTGCCTCCATTTTGTTAATGTCCTTGTGCAGGTACGGCCTCCAGTACTACACGCAGTACTCCAGATGAGGCCTAACCAGTGTCTTGTAAAGAGGGATTATTACCTCCCTCTTATGACTTGTGGTACCCCTACTAATACACCCCGCCATCCCTATAGCCTTACCTACTGCTTTAGTGGTTTGCTTGGATGATTTCAAGTCATCTGTGATGATGATGCCCAAGTCTCTTTCTTCCCTTGTGACTGCCAGCAACTTCCCTCCCAATCTACAGGTAGCTTCAGGGTTTCTCTTCCCCATGTGCATGATCTTGCACTTCTTTGCGTTAAAACCCAGTTGCTACTCTTCAAACCATTTTGCCAGTTTATCCAGATCACTTCTCATTCTGCCCACCCCATCTGGATCATCTACTCTGTTGCAGATCTTGGTGTCATCTGCAAACAGACAAACCTTACCCTCCAGTCCATTTGCAATATCACCGATGAAATTATTGAAGAGGACTGGCCCAGGACTGATCCCTGAGGTACCTCACTTGTGACTTGCATCTTTTCTGACTGCATACTGTTTATTACCACGCTCTGTTTTCTGCCCGCCAACCAGTTTGCCACCCAGTTGACCAACTTCTGACCCACCCCGAGCCTACCCAGCTTATTAATCAATCTTCTATGTGGAACAGTATCGAAAGCTTTGCTGAAGTCAAGGCAGGGGGACATCAACTGCACCCCGTTGGTCCACCACTCTGGTTACCCAGTCAAAGAAATCTATGAGATTAGTTTGACAGGACCTTCCTGTTGTAAACCCATGCTGTCTTGGATCCTGTGCTCCAGTAACCTTTCCTTAAGGAGTGCCACCATAATCTTGCCCACTACTGAGGTAAGACTGACTGGTCTGTAGTTCCCTGCCTCCTCCCTGCCGCCACTCTTGTGAAGCAGGATCACAAGCCCTTCTCCAGCCTTCTAGGACCTCTCATGTGCTCGGAGACTCACTTAACAGTTCTGATAATGGCTCCGCTAGTTCCACCCTTAACTCCTTTAGTACCCTGGGATGTATGCCATCAGGTCCTATTGCCTTGTCTACCATGAGCCCAGTGAGCTCTTGTAGGACCTTTTCTTTTGTAAAGGGACTTGTGCTCACCTCTCTTCCCCTGTGTCCATGGTGCTGAGCTGTGGGCCCTGCCCTATCATCTCCTCATTAAATACTGAGCAGAAGTATCTATTTAGGACAGATGCTTTTCCTTGGTCCTTCTCAACACACTCCCCCCATATCCCTTTTGATCTTAGCAATACTCCCTCTGGACTGTCTCCTTTCACTAATGTATCTATAGAAAGTCTTGTCGGTTTGGGCCTTTGCTTGCCTTACTGCCTTCCCTTCTTCCCTTAGGGAAGTTTGGTATGCCTCCCTATCTTCGTCCTGCTGCGTTCCCTTATATTTCCTGAAGGCCAACCTTCTCCAGGTATGGTGCGGCGCTGCTCTGCTCGCTTCAATACAAGTAAGCGGAACAGCACTGCACCATTACACTTAATGGAGTCCCCAGCATCCGTCATACTTCCGGTTCGTGGAATTGCAGTGCAAGAAAAATGCTGCTTTTGTGGGCTAAAGTTAAACTGGAGGGTAAGCCTTATGGGGGCAGGAGCTGCTCGATTTCTACAGTTTTCCTTTAAGAATTCCTGAGTGGTTTAGAAGGAACCCTCTTGGAGGGAGACTGCATACTGTATGACTGTTTCTTCCCTTTGAAATGGCAGGGAGGCCGTGCCCTCCAAAATGTTGAGCTCTGCTCCTATGAACTTCAGTACTTGTACTGGGTTCATTTGTGATTTCTCTGGGTTTAACAAGAAACCCACCCAAGTCAGCACTGTTTCATTTGCTCAGTTGCTAAAAGCCTGTTCTGCTGTTTTTTTCCCACACTAGCCATTCATCTGCATACTGGAATGCCATTATGCCTTTTCTGCAAAGTGCCACTGCCACAACTGAATGCATTTTGTAAACACCTTTGGAGCTGAAGTCAGGCCAAATGGCATGGGCCTAAACTGATACAGGCTGTGACCCACTCAGAACCTCAGACATTTTCTGTGACATTCCCTTATCTAAATATGAAATTATGCAGGATTTTAAATAGCCGGTATCGCATCGCATTTTGCGATGCAATCCGGCGGGTTATGCAACTCAAAATGTGGAATGGATCGCAAAAAAGTGAGATCCATTTTTTCCATGTTTTTACACCATCAGATGTCATTTTAGGGATGATTTCACCTCCGTACATATGTATCAACATCTTCATTAGTGACCTTGCAGATGGACTAGAGGGTAAGGCTTGTCTGTTTGCAGAGGACACCAAGATCTGCAACAGAGTAGATGATCCAGATGGGGTGGGCAGAATGAGAAGAGATCTGGATAAACTAGCAAAATGGTCAGAAGAGTGGCAACTGGGATTTAATGCAAAGAAGTGCAAGATCATGCACATAGGGAAGAGAAACCCTGAAGCCACCTATAGGCTGGGAGGGGAGTTGCTGGCAGTCACAAAGGAAGAAAGAGACTTGGGCATCATCATCACTGATGACCTGAAATCATCCAAGCAGACCTCTAAAGCAGTAGGTAAGGCTAGGGGGTGTTAGGGGTATTATTAAGGGTATCACAAGTCGTAAGTGGGAGGTAGTAATCCCTCTTTACAAGACACTGTTAGGCCTCCATCTGAGTACTGCGCATAGTATTGGAGAGGCCACACCTTCACAAGGACATTAACCAAATTGAGGCAGTCCAGAGAAGGGCAACCAAAATGGTGCAGGGACTGCATCAGAAGACATATGAGGACAGATTAACAGAGCTCAATATGAATACTTTGAGCAAAGGAGGGAGAGAGGTGATATGATCGAGGCATTCAAACACCTTAAGGGCATTAACAAGGTGAAAGAGTCTAACATGTTTAAATATAAGAAAAATAGCAGGACAAGAGGACACAGCATGAGATTAGAGGGGGCGATTAAGGGGAATGTGAGGAAATTCTTTTTCACAGAAAGGGTGGTGGATGCATGGAATGGCCTACCTCAAGAAGTGGTGGCTATGAATACAGTGCAGGGCTTCAAACAGGCATGGGATAGGCATAATTGAGCAATACAAATGAGTATGAATAGAGAGGCCACTGACAGAGCAAAGGCCGATGGCACATTTATAAGGTAGAAAAAGAAATGGGCAGACTGGATGGGCCTTGCGGTCCTTATCTGCCGTCAACTTCTACGTTTCTATGTTTCTATCATGCTAAAATGGGCGTCACTGTGCCCTTAGCTCTGCCCACCTGTAGTTGTGATTGACTGCCTAATACCTGCCTAAGAGGGAAAGATGCAAAAACATGACTCCAGCAGTGTGGCGCAGTTGCTGAGATTGGTAGAGTTGCAGCTGAATACCGTGGTCCGGAGAGAGGGAATCGAATCGAGAGAGGGAAATCAAACAAAACGGTGGGTTTTCCGAGAAAACACCATTATTAATGTGGAGATGTGTTTGTGGCAGCGCTGGTTTAATTATTCTGGGTGTGGGAGGATTGTCAGGGCTGGCAGAAAGTGGTGAACTTGGCGGCAGCAAATGTGAGTAGCAAGGTGGGGGGCAAGGCCTGTGTTGTAATGTGTTGGGTGGCCAAAGAGTCTGCTGCAGGTTCCCCAAATTGTGCAGTTACCCGCCCTCCTTGTATGGCTTAGCTGCTGCTGCTCAGGATCCGATCGGGTGGTTTGGGCTAACGGGAGCATGGCTGGTAGGTCTGAGAGCAGCTCGGGAATCCGGGGGCTGGGGCGGTGTTTGCTTTAGGTAGGCCTGTGTTTGGGTGCCCTTAGTGAAGTCCGCATGTCCATTCCTGAAGCGATGTCTCCTCTCCTGTGCTGTCCAGACAGTGCAAGTGACTGCAGCCCTTGCCCTCCATTAGCGAGACCGCTCAGTGATTTGCAGCAGCCTACCCTTGGCTTGCCATCCGTTGTCTGCCCATGTGGCCTCACCCTCCTTCATGAGTGCAGTGACGGCGATACAACTCACTCTTGCTCTGACGATGATCCAACTTGCTCTCGCTCCGACGAATGATGATGAGTGCTGGGTGAGAGTGAGAAAGAGACTGTGTGGCGCACTGGCCTACCTAGCTGCAGCTTTGACACCCACTGTAATTCATTTGTAACACAGTGCTGACCACCGCTGGGTGTCTTGGGAGTCGGGAGCCTGGGATGGGGAGGTGGTCACTCCAGCTCTGAGGTCAGTGTACTTCTGCGTGCCTATCTTGGAGTCTAACTAGGCTGGGCCTCACATTTGGTGGGGGGCCGGGGTCTATTCTCACTGGGCACATAAATTAAGAATCTGAGTGTGCTCAGACACAGGCTAAGTTCTTTGTGGCTCAAATCCCTCTTGGGAAGTTTCTCTGGCCCTTGCCTGGGGGTGAGGGATGGGAGGCTACAGTCTATCTCTGCCAATACGTGATAAGCCCACATGCCAGCCACCTGGGTGGGGGCAGATTCACTGCTCCATCATACCATCAGACAAGAAGTGGTGCAAGCCAAGCAAGAACAGTCTGTACTAGGCTGGTCCTCGTGGGGGAGGGCCAAGGCACCGGGGACTTTCCTAGATACCACTCCAGACTGAGGGGGCAACCTGTATGGGCACACAAGCTCAGGCTTAGGCTACTTTTTTGGCTGAATCTTGATTCTATTCCTGGATGGCCCTCTGGCCTGGGCGGTGGGTGTGGGTTACTTCAGTGAACCTTGGTCGCAGTCTCTCTCTGTACCCTGTCAATCAATTGTACATTTCTGTCCCACACATGGATGAGCGCCTGATGACCTAGGCCCAGGGGTGGGGTGGGGTAGGGGAGTACTTCGCTGACCGGCAGACGGACATTAGTGGCAGCAACTACCCATCTGGATTGCCCACCAGAATAAAAGTGCCAGTGAGTGTAAACAAGGGCAAAATTAAAATTGCAGCAGTTGTTGTGGGCCTCTTAGGGGGTGCCGGAGTGGGTTTGAACATCACCACCAAATGGTTCATTGCCTGGCTGGGCTGTCAGTGGGCTGGGGTGCTCGGACGGCAACCCAGCAGTTCGTCACCCCTGTGGTGGCCCTCAAGTTTTTTTTCTGGGATAAAGAGCTCAGACAGAGTGAGTCATTGTGAGGTACCAGAGAGCACTGGACTGGGTCCTTCTTCTCACTATGGACTGCCACTTCATTCAATGACTGAGGCCCAGCCATGCATGATCAATGTGGCCCATGCATGCATTTGATTTGTGCCAGTCACAGCTGCTGGCAGGTACTCCCACTCCCCCCCCAATGGTCGGGTGGTATTAATTTTTGAATCGGGTGGTTTGTGCAGCTGTCCACCAAGCTCCCCAGTGAGCTACTCTGTTGTGGAGCGCAGTCTAGTGATCATCTGGTGTTTTGGGGGTTTTTGTGTTGCTGGTGAATGTTATTATGGGGGGAGGGTGGACAAATTTATTGAGTCTGATCTTGGTTTAGCTTTTTTTTTTTTAGGTTGGTGTGACCAGACCCGGCTGTGTGAGAACTTTGTTCCGGTGGCACGAGAGAGTGAAAGAGGAGACCGGCACAACTGGTGGCCCTGCGGTAAGTTACTGTTGTGTTACTGTCCTCAGTGAAAAATGAAGTGAATAGCAAACGAGTCTATGAATGTCTTGTTGTTTTGCAGGGGCTCGCTGCCGCAGTGGTTCATCGATTACCAGCCTGGCCACCCAGCAGTTATATCCAGTTTTCCAGAAAGGTAGGGTAACTTACATTTGGGGCATTTGGCAAGCTAGCTTGGGGACTGTAAAGTCAATCAGATTAGGTGAGTATACAAACACTGACAAACTGTCATTGTGTTTGTAGGTTCAAACTGAGCTGCAGCTAGCTGCCAGCGGACTGAAGTTGCGCAGCCAAAAGGAGCCACTGGGTGGCAGACTGGGACTCAGGAACAAGAGGAGGAGGGTTGGGAAGAAAAAGATTGACAGGATTCAGAAAAGTGCCAGGAGTAGAAGCTCTGAGTGAGGAAGAACGAAGCCAGGAAAAGCAGGCTGACACACTTTGGACTTAAAAAAACAATAATTGTGTGAAACTCTAAAGCCAACAGTTGTACTAGATATTATATTCAAAGTCAGTGGAATGAGGGTGTTGTTTGGTGAGCCTGTAAGGCTAGCAATCAAACTCTGCCTGAAAACATTTGGGGGGGGGGGGGGTTTGGTCAGTGTAGCAAACGGCTACTGGACATTTACACTTTTGGCATTTGAAACTTGTGATGGTTTTAGTCACTTTGCTGTGCTCAGGGTGCCCATTTTCTGTCTGGCCACGCTGCAACGTTCAAAACCAGCAGCTGTGACAGAATGAGACAAGTAGTGTCTCTAGGGCCGGCCATATTGATGACTGGTGTTTAAGTCCAGTCTATTAGTATTTTGTTGTCTGAGCCCCCCCATAAAACCATGATTTGGTCATCAGCCCTGCAGAGCTGTGCAGACAGCAGAAGATAGCGATTGTCAGTGACCGTTTAAGTTAGAGGCTCTGACCTTTACTAGTACTGTGTGGGTACTGACTGACTGGTCCATTTAAGTTAGAGGGCTCAGTCAATCAAGCTCCCACCCAGATGGTCATCTTCTGCCCTGCACAGCTCTGTAGTGTTGTGTAGGAACGGGCTGGTTCTGAGTCCATTTAAGTTAGAGGGCTCAGACCCAGTGTTACTAGGGTAACTACAGATTTGTCCCCAGCTCCCGTTTAAGTTAGAGGGTAAGTCAGTGAGTCTCCCCACCCCCAGGGCACTCCACCCCCTGACAACTGTTCAACTGCAAGTAATCACTCTGGTGTTGTCTGTAGGAAAGAAGAGACACGAAAGAATTTAGAAGCCTGATGTTTATTGTCAAATGTCTTTCGACAAATTATACACACTGAAAAGAAGCACACACATATTCTTCAAGTTGTTTTAACATACTCAGTGAGTCAGTCAGTGTCACACACAGCTACGTGAACCTAGAGAACAGACAGCAACCATGGCAACCAGCACCAAAAAAGTAAGGAGGCACACTGTAGAAAAATGGAAAAAAGGAGACTGATCACCGCAATGAATGGTTAGTGTATGAAACAGACAATGGTGGTGAGTTTGTAGACCAGGTAAAATGTTCCCTGTGTGAAAAATGGGCAGACCAGTTAAAGTACTGCAGAAATTTTAGTGAAAGTTTCATTGTTGGCATCCGAGGTACAGCTTTAAAAAAGGACAATGTTGCAAAACATAGTCAATGTGATGCTCATAAACGAGCTGTTACACTCAACCGAAAACCGGAATCAATTGCCTCCTTATACAAAACTACACCAATAGTACTTGCACTATTAGGAGCAGAAGTAAAAGACAGAGCTGTAGTTCGCCGTCTGATTGAAATCGTTTATCTGCTTACTAAAGAAGAGCTTTCATTTACTAAATTTGAATCATTTGTTAAACTTGAAAAAAGACATGACGTTGATCTCGGAAGTGCATATGCAAATATTTATTTTATTTAGTTGTTTAACCAGGTATAGCACACTAAGCTGAAAGCTTTTTTACAGGAGCGACCTGGGAGCACAAGGAGGTTAAGTGACTTGCTCAGGGTCACACAGTATTCAAGTGGAAGCTGTGGGATTCAAACCCAGGTCTGGTCTGCTGGATGTTACCAAATTTGCAACTCAGAGCCTTAGACCACTGCGCTATACTGCCTCCTATTATTGGTTAATTTTAATTGGTTTAATTGGTTAATATTAATGGTTGTCGTATGTTCACGTCAGTTATTGGTGAATTGTTACAGGAAAATCTACTCATAGCCCCTCAGAAAAGTCTGTATTTTGCAGTTCTTCTAGATGGGGCAACAGATTAAAGTTGTATTGAAAAAGAATTACTATATATTATGCATTTTAACGAAAGGTCTTGTTTAACGGAGATGTCCTTTTTCAGATTAAAAGATGTTCAGCACGCCACTGCTGAAGGTTTGTTAGAAACACTTCAAGAAGCCTTCTTAGAGTTTGGCATTTTAGACTTGAACAGTCGCATGGTTGCTACGTGTGCAGATGGTGCTGCAGTAAACCTGGGGAAAAGAAAAGTGGACATGCCATGGTTACTGTCTATTCATTGTTTTAACCATAGACTTGAATTGGCAATTAGAGATGCACTGAAAGGAACATTTTTTGATCAAGTGAATGATAATAAATGGTTAGTGTATGAAACAGACAATGGTGGTGAGTTTGTAGACCGAGTAAAATGTTCCCTGTATGAAAAATGGGAAGACCAGTTAAAGTACTGCAGTTGTTACCTCGGAGATCAGGTCTGCTGCTGACCAAGGTGAACTGACTGGGGCCATCTTTGCTTTTTTTGGTTTTTTTTAACTTTATTTTTTAATCTTTTTTTATACAAGCTCTGCAGAATACATTTTTACAGCTTTAAGAATCAAAATAATAAATATGAAAGAAGTCATTAAAACTTTGTATAATGATAAAATCCATTTCATTACTATACCAGGGAAAACAAGGAACCAGCGGGTTACTAGTAAATAAATTCAGTATTATGGGTCATCCAGGCCCCAAGAGGAGGGGTTGTGATGTATCTTAATTTCCTGGTGAAGGAACCTCATTTGATTGGAGCCATACAGCCCATCTGGACCATCTCTGAATATAGAGAGCGGTCTTATGATTTAATTTAAAGGTGAGCTCCTCCAGGTCAGCCAGACCTTTAGTAATTAGGATCCAGTCCTGCTTCTGAGGTGCATTGGGGCTGAGCCAGCTCCTGGTTATTGCCTTAGGGGCCGATGTCGTTAAAATTGCCCAAAGGTACATCAGGTCAGGTCCCCTAACCTTGGGGTCCCAAAACCAGTTCTTCCCATTTCAACGGTTGAATAATGCCCAAAATGCTCTTTAATGCAAATGTGATGTCAGCCCAGAATTTATTTAGTTTAGGGCAAGCCCAAAAAATGTGTAGGTAGTTTGCCTTATCTTCCCCACAACCCCACCAGCAGCCAGCCGAGAGATTTGGGTTCCTTTTATTAAGTACATCAGGTGTAAGGAAGAAACGGACCCTGACCTTCCAGGCAAATTCTTGCCAAAGGGGTGATTTAGTCGCCAGTTTAGCAGTGCTGAAGACAGAGACCCAGTTAATAAGAGCAGGGCCCCAGCCAGCTTCTTCCTGCCATTTGTTTTTAACTTTAACTAAGGGGTCTGGTCTTATCAACCTTAGGACCCTGTAAAGGCTCGAAAATGAAGATAATTTTATCTGTTGGATGGCTGCTATTAGGGGGATTACACCATCCAGGCCTACTATTTTCCTTTGAAGCGAGAATATGTATGTTCTAACCTGGAGGAACCTGAAATGGTCTACATTCTTAAGCCCAAAGTTAGTTTTGAGTGAGTTAAAATCCAGAATTTGCTCCCCCTGAAGAAACTGCCCGAGAAATGTCAGGCCCATTTTACTCCATAACTTATATGTCGGGTCCAGTCGGTTCGGAGGAAAGTCCTCAATCCAGGCTAGTCTCCTTAGAGACCATAGAGAAGGTAGCAATTTATGTTTTTGCCACAGTCTGTGGACTGAGCGTAGGGTCTCTCCAACCAAACTGAGTTTGGGTATTGGTTGGAATCGGGTTGAGAAGGGAGTCAATATACGGTCTTCAAGGGGGAGCCTAGCCCCCACCTCCTCCTCTCTCCTCTCCATATCCCTCCAATCGGAGGTGGAGCCGGGACCCGACCACTGTAAAGACTGTTTAAGTTGTACCACAAGGAAGTAATCTTCCAGATCTGGGAGTGACCTACCCCCCACCTCGCGATGGGCCTGTAGTGTTTTTAGCCTTATTCTTGGTCTTTTATTAGCCCAAATAAATCTTGAGAACATTTTATGCCATGTCTGGAAATTGGATTTATGTATATGAAGGGGAATACACTGAAACAGGTGCAAGAATTTTGGCAATATGTTCATAGTTATGACTTGAATTCTGGCATACATGGGGATATTAATTAGAGACCACCTTTCCATGTCTTTCTTGATGGAGGTCATCAGGGGTGTGTAGTTTGCCCCGAATAATTTTGATGAATGTTTAGTGATGTGGATCCCCAAATATTTCATACCCTCAGCTGTCCAATTTAATGGGAGGAGTTGGCGGATGTCCTCAGATGGATTAAAAAAAAAGCTTAAGGCCTCTGTTTTGATCTTATTTAAGGAGTAACCCGAGTACCTCCCAAATGTCTTAAGAATGGGCCAGACTTGTTCTATTGATTCATGAGGGCGGGATAGGGACAGAAGAACATCATCTGCATACAGCAGGATCTTCCTCTGTATTCCCCCCACCATGATCCCCGACTCCCCCTGTGCCCTTCTGATGGCCTCCGCCAAGGGTTCGATATAAAGTGCAAACAGCAGGGGGGAGAGAGGGCACCCCTGCCGGGTGCCCCTACCAAGAGGAAATCTTCTAGATAGGCCCCCATTTACCCTGACATAGGCCTGAGAGCCCCCGTACAAGGATCTTACGATATCTATGAAAGACTCGGGGAACTCCCTGTGTTTGAGTACTGAAAACAGGACTCCCATGAAACCTTGTCAAAGGCCTTTTCGGCATCTAAGCTTAGTAAGTAGGCAGGGGAACGGGTTCGTTGGATCTTGTCTATCATATCGAAGGCAGAACGAACTCCATCAGGGGCCTGCCGACCCAGCACAAAGCCCAACTGGTCTGAATGAATTAACTCTCGTTCTAGCGGATTGAGTCTGGATACTATTATGGAGGTGAAAATCTTATAATCCTGATTTAATAAGGATATAGGGCGATAAGATTCACATTTTGATGGGTCTTTCCCCTCTTTATGCAGAACTGTTATTGTGGCATATTGCCACTGGGGGTCACCCCAGAAGAAATGTTTGAGAAAACTTTGTGGAGGAGTGGAACCACATCCAGGCTAGGGTTTGTAAAATTCAGCTCCAAACCCATCAGGGCCAGGACATTTGGCCGGCTTAAGTTTTTTAATTATGGAAGTAATTTCTTCCTGGGTGATGGGCCTGGTCAGTGTTTGGGCTGCCTCTGGAGAGAGAGGAGGGAGCAGTATGGAACCAAGATAATTTCGTTTGTCTGATATGGAGGTATTTTCTACTGACTCATATAGCTTGGAATAATATTCCATGAATGAGTCTGCTATCTGGGTCACCTGTCTTGCCATTTGGCCTGTTCGGGGCTAAAGTATTTTTGTTATTGTGGCTTTGGCTGCATGGTGGCATAGCCTATGGGCCAGGAGTTTAGTGCCTCTGGGCCCACCCTCATAGTATCTTTGTTTTAAGTAGGACAAAGCTTTTTCTATCTCTGGTTTTTGAATATTATGTAGGAGTTCCCTGCCCCTGGACACCTCCCACTTGATTTTTTGGGCATCTTCCAGACTCTTGATCTGAAACATTAGTTCCTGTTGGCGTTACATTTGTTCTCACTTTCTACATGAAGCTATTGATGAGTTTCCCTCTAAGGATGGCTTTAAGAGTATCCCACAACATCTGGGGTGAGGTCTCTTGCTTGGAATTTTCCTCGAGGGTAACTTTTAGGTGGTCCCAGAGTTCCTTCAGGACACCTTTGTCCTGTAGGAGGGATGTGTTCAGTCTCCAGTGTGTGGTCCTTTTGGGTAGTCCCAGCTCCACCTCCAAAAAAATAGGACTATGATCTGAGAGGATAGTTGTCCCCACATACATGAAGGGGAATCTGCTTAGGTCCCCCTTGAATGTGAAAAACATATCTAGACGGGAGGATACTCTGAGTCTAGGTGAGAAGCAGATAAACTCCCACGCTCTCGGGTATTTTTCTCTCCAAATATCACACAGGCCTAGTTGTTCGAGTTGAATTTTAATAGAACGGGCTTTGGCTGCGTCCACTTTTGGGATCTGGGAGGTAGAGTCAAGGGCCCTGTTTAAAACTATGTTCCAGTCTCCTCCTATTATTAGCATGACCCTGGCCTTTTCTGCCACTAATTGCAAAATACTTGAAAACACCTTGGCAGGAGATCCAGGGGGGATGTAGATGTTTGCCAAAGATACTAATGTGTCTTGAATGGTCCCAGTTACAATGATAAACCTAGCCTCGGGGTCCTCTATCACCTCCTGCTGCTGAAACTATAGCTTCGAGGAGAGTAATATGGCTACCCCCCTCTTTCTACCTACTGGGAGCGAGGAATGATATATCACTGGGAAGGCCTTAAATTTAAGCTTTTGGGCTTCCTGGGGAGAGAGGTGCATTTCTTGAAGGAACACACCTCCACAACCCTGAGACATAACAAATTGCTGGATCCTCTTTCTCTTGGGCTGGTCGAACCGTTCACATTTAGCGACATAAACTTGGTATTATGACTAGCCATATTCCTTCCACATAAATTAAACATTCCTTTTCTGAACTGTAGATTCTCTCAGCATTACTTGTTTAAATGTATAACAAACCTGCAGAGCTAAGCAAACACCATAAACCTTGAAACTTAACTGAAAACCTTTAACCACTATTCTACTAAAGAACCATCGCTCCGGCCTCATTCTATTTAGAGTCATGAGCTGACTTGAGTGATGGGAAACCTCGACCGAGACTCCTCTCAGCCCGATTTCCCCAAAAGCACAAATGTAGCTTCCAAGGGGGTGCAAACCAATATTTGGTAGCAAAAGGGTGTCTGATAAGACAGACCAGGGCACTCAAAAGTGCAGTGAGTGGTCCCTGGGAGGCCCTGGAAGATCCAGGAGTAAACCCCACCCCCTTCTGTCAGGGAGAGATTGCATATGATCCCGACAGGTGTTCGGTACCCACCCACTCGAACATTCCCAGAATCATGAAAAATAATTTCCGGGGGGGGGCATGGGCTGAATGAAGATCGCCTAGATTCCCCTTATTAAGGCATTCTGTAATTGGTAACCCCGGTCTTTGAAAACTGCATGACCAACCCGTTCCCTTTACCCAAGGACTGTTTCCTCTCCAAGAGGAGGGGGAGGAACAAAACATAGTCGTCCAGAAAAGGCAAACACCCCAGCAGCAACAGTCCCCTCCCCCCGGTGTCCTCCCTCGGTTGGGTGTATGTGTCTATTTCCAGTAGGGAGTGCAGAGAGGGACACAATCGAAATCAGCTGCTCCCCAGGTGGGCAAGCGCCTCCCTCGGGCCCCATGCCATGCAGACGTCCCGAGGAGTGAGAGGCCGCTCAAGCCCCATCCTCCGTGACGACAGGTCCGTGTCCTCGAGACTGGAGAATGCCCCCGAGCCCAGCCTAACGAAAACTGGAGGCTGGAATATGGGCCCAGCTGAGGATGGAGAGCCTATGTAAAAGCCATATCCTCCTGCCAGAGGGCCTTTCCAGTGTGGGGGGGGGGTCCCCAGACTATCCATAGAGCGTGTTGCCTTTTAACCACCCCCCAGCATCTCACGCCCTTTCAACTCCTCCGGCTTCACCAGCAGAGGGGAGACTGGCTATCTGGTGAGGGAACGGGGGGAGAAGCTGGCTCCATGTCCAGTCTCCTCCAGCACTTGTTCTGCAGAGTTCCCCGTGCCCCTCCCACCACCCATCCGGAGCATCAGCTGTCCGGAATGATCTCATAAAGTAAATGTATGGAAGGGGGAGAAGCCGGGGAACAGCAACACAAAGGTCATAATATTGGTATAGGTAGACATTAGCCCCTCTCCCCAGCCATCCTGAGGGAAGCCAAAAAGGAGAAAATCCATCCTCCACCCCGACGGCCAGCGGCGACCTGCACGGGGGATGGGTGAACAACTGTTGTTGAAATCTATGGTCCTTTGAAAAACATTACAAAGGTGATTTATGTTCAAAAAGACCCCCCCCCGACCCCATAGCAAACGTTACCAGATATTAAAAAAGTCAATTAAAATGTACAGACGGTGCGACAACGAAGAGACCAAAGGTATTCAGAAGTCAACTGGTGGTTGGGAGGTCCGTCCGTTCCAGATTCAAATGTTCCATTCACTACAAGCCTCCAAACCGAGGGGACGGGGGAGGAGAACGGGAGGACAGTCTGCGGGCGCCCATGCCACGAGGGCGGCTCGACAATAAATCAGGGCAGCAGGCCTGTGGGACAAACTTCTAGGGAACAGTTCAGTGTAGGAGAGAATGATCATAATGAAGACATCACCTCAGGGCTCCTTCAGGTAGTCGGTCGGTGTGATGGACCCAGGTCTTCTGTTGCATTCGCCGGTAAGGCTTGTTGCAGATAGGGAGCATTTTTATTCATCAAGGCGGGATCACCCAGTCGTCGCAGCACCGCGCCGATATCGGCATGGAGTGAGGTTTGTTGGCGCCGCTCCATGGAGCCTGGCTTGATTGATCCTTTGTGGGCCACAGACCAGGACAAAGCCAGGAGATCTCTCTCAAGCCTCTCTTTCATTAGAGCAGGGGTGGCAATTCCCAATTCTTCCAGGTAAGGAGAGGCAGTCAGAAGATCTTTAAATATTTTAGTACCTTGTTCTGTTGTGATTTTTAGCCTTGCGGGATAGAGAATTTGAGCTTTAATGTTCTTGGATCTCAGGGATTTCACAATCGGCCAGAGCACCATCCGAGCTTCCCGAACTTCAGATGTATAGTCGTTGTCAACAGAGATTTTATGGCCTTCAAATTCCAAATGGCTCTGCTGCCAGGCTTTTCGCAAGACCTCTTCCTTGCTACTATATTTTGTGAATCAAATGATCAATGATCTGGGTCTGGCATCCGAGTTGTTTGGCTTGGGGGCCAGGGAGCGATGTGCGCGATCGAGGCTCAGATCCAGGTCTTCTGGTAGGTCTATCGCCTTTCTAAGGAGCCTCTGGGTGAATTCAATGGTATTCGAGGCATCTCCCTCTAAATTCTCAGGTACTCCATGTATCCTAATGTTCTGTCTTCGGCTTCTGCCCTCCAAATCATACAGCTTGTGCGTTAGTTCATGGTCCCAGGCCAGCAGGCACAGTAGAAGCCTGTCTTGTCTGTCAGACTGCTCGGAGACCGCCATAACTCCATTTGGTCTGTTTTGTGCTCGATTCTGCCCAGATCGGAACGGAGCTCAGAGAGGATCCGATCTATTTTTGTGACTGCATGAGCCGTGTGTTTGATCGTTTCTATCAGGTCGTTGTCTTGGATGCCTCCATGCTGTCTGAGTTGCTGTGCTTCCCCTAGGGCCTCTGATTCAACGTGGCTTTCAACTTCTTCTTCTTGCAGTAGAGCCTTGAGTTTTTGTGAGGGGGTTAGGAATATCTTCCCCCCCTTGTTTCTCCTCTGTTTGACCGGGGATGCCATCATCTGGAGTGCGATTAAAGTAGATTATGCTCAGTGGGCAGTGGAGCGGGTAAATCAAACCGCCATGCCGGTCTCTGATGTCACCGGAAGTCCCCCGGAGCCATCTTTGTTGATCTCTCAAAAGTCTTTGATCGGGTTGACCACACATTACTGTGCTCCTCTCTCCTGTCACTTGGCTTCTCCTCCCCAGCTCTTGCATGGATCAGTAATTACCTCACGGGCAGGCATCAGTACACCAAATTCAACAAGATCCTGTCTGAGCCTACCCAGGTTAACTGTGGAGTCCCCCAGGGCTCTGTCCTGGAGCCTCTCCTGTTCTCTCTCTTCATAAATGAGCTACCCTTGGCTCTGGCTCTAGGGTCCTCAGTGCTGTATGCAGACGACCTAGTCATCATGGCCAAATCCCAGGACATTGCCACCATTAACACCAAACTAAACTCAGACTTCGACCACATCCAGACTTGGTTGCAGGACCATAAACTTGTTATTAACCTACAGAAGATGCAGGCCATGCTATTTGGCTCAGCAGCCAAGTTAAAAGCCGCCCTGGATTCACTACAGATCTCCGGGGCTGATGGGTCACCGCTGACTGTCTCAGGCTCGGTCAAGTACCTGGGGTGACCCTTGACCCATAGCTGGATATGAACCTGCACATATGGAATACATGCAAGGCCTCAAACTGCAAGCTGGGTCAGGCTTACAGAGCAAAAAGCTATCTAACTCCAGCTGCCCATCTTGCTCTAGCCAGGGGAGTCCTCCTACCCACGCTTTGCTACGGACTAATCACCTTTGCCCACGTTGCAAAAACTAGTCTAGTAAAGTGGGACTCAGCGTATAACAACATATGCCGTTTTGCACTCTCAGCCCCCCGCCTCACTCACCGCTGTGAGCTTTACACCCAACTTGAGTGGCTCCCATCGGAAACTCACCGCTCTTATGTCATGGGCAACTTCACTGACAATATTGTCAGAACTGCCACCCCTCAAAACCTTGCTGAGACCTTTGTTCTTGCTACACCCTCCTACAACCTGCGATCCAGTGGCTCCCATGCCCTCCTGGTACCTAAAACCTGCATACAAATGGGTGACCGAGCCTTCGCTGCGTATGCGCCCAGGGTTTGGAACTCTCTTCCAACTAGCACTCACTCCTCTCCCTTGCACCAGAGCTTTAAAGCCGCCCTCTGGGGTTTTCTCAAAACGGCTGCCACCTGTCTCTGTACTAGACAAACCCTCTCAGCCTGAGATGCCCCAACTAACTGAGATGCTACCTAAACATTACGACTTGGGCAGAGCACAACTGTGCTCATACTCCTCCTGTTCTCACAGCATATATAAAAATGGACCATTTAGGCCCACCGGCAAAACAGGGTGAGCACTATAACTGTGCACTCCTTTCTCTCGCACTGGGCCCACTCTATCCCAGCTGTGACTCCTCCTTATTCTAACTGCTAGCCTTACAACTTGCTGCCTGGAGTGATGAATTCACACTGCACTTCTTCCTACTGACTGCAATGTTTAATACTGTATTGTAATACCTGTTTTTGGTATTGCTGTCTTACAATGTCCCTGTGTTCTGGTCACTTTATATTAACTCTTCACTACTATTTGCCTCATGAAATCTGATGCTTGTAAAGTCCCTGTTGTGCTAATTCTATGTAATGTAATCCTCCACTTGTATTTGCCTGATGTTCATGTATGTACCTTGTAATGTACCTTGTAATCTCCCGGGTCGCACCTGAAAATAGGCACTTGGCTGTCTAGTGTGCTTACCTGGTTAACAAAAGCAAATACATAAATAATCTCATGACATTGTACTACCTTTATGAAAAAAGTCCAAAGAAATTTCACAAGCTCAGAGAATTAGCTAAAATAGTGGGTGGTGAAGTCAGCAAACCAGAAAGAGCATTTGGAACAAGGTGGGTAGATCACAAACTTCGTGCCGCTCAGACACTGGTAAAATCCTACACAGTTACGATTCATCATCTTGAAAATCTCACAGAAACTGCCACTACGCCACCAACAGAGAAAAGCAGAGTTAAGGGCATTTTGACCAAACTGAAAACTGCCAAATTTGTTACTCATTTACTCTTCTATATTGACCTTCTAAGGCCACTGTCACGACTCTCCCTCAGTTTACAGGGTTCTTCTGCTGACTTGATCTTAGCTTTGGCTTGTGTTGACGCAACCTTATGGCAACTACAGCATCTCACAGATAATCGTCTCGGAACATGCAACTCTGAACTTAAGACACTCTTACAGCAACATGATCATGACATTACTGACAATGATGAGTCTGATGATTCTGAACCGGTCGTGTTTAAAGATGTTACGGTCTCAAATACTAACAACAGCATCAGGCACCTTATAACACAGCTACCTAATTACGTCAGTAGTGTACAACAGTGCATTTCTGATGGATTTTCAGATATCACTGACTGTGACTCTCAGGACCAACACCCAATTTTTAGGACTTTAAAACTGTTAGATGTGAAACAGTGGCCTAGGAGTGCTGATGAGCTAGAAATGTTTGGGAACGTAGACTTGGATGGATTTGTTAATTACTGTGGACAGATACTCACAAAACATAATGTTGACCTTGCTGCTTTGCCAGGAGAATGGTCCAAACTTAAAACTTTATACAATAAGTTTTTAAGTCACTTAAACAGGGAAGACTTTTGGAACTGTATTCTGAAGTCCTACAGAGAACAGTTCTCAAACTTCTACCACTTTGTCGTTATTTGTAAGCTCATTCCAGTGTCCAATGCAAAGCTGGAAAGGTAACTTTCAATAATGCAGCGTGTCAAAACTGACTGGAGAAACAGACTGAGTGAAGTAATGTTGGAACATCTGGTTAGAATTTCAGTTGAGGGTGACAGTCCAGAGACATTTGATCCTTTTCCAATTGTAGATAGATTCTTCGGCACTCCTAGAAGAGTTTGTGTGAAACAAAGGCAGTCAGAAGCAAAAAGGTCAGATTCATCCCACACCACAAATGTAACTAGTTCAGAAGATGCAGCAAGTAGTACTAGCATTATGTCTTACAGTACTTCCGAGTCACACAGTGATGACATGATCATTGATCAGTAGCGAGCCCCTGTAAACTGAGGGAAGTACACTTTTGGCTTATACGTTTTAGCCTAAATGGCAGTAAGTGCCGTGGGGAAAAATTTCAGGTCCTCAGTGTCGGTAGTTGGTCACTGACTGGAGGGAAGTTGGTCAGGTGAGAATCCACGCCAGTCAGCCAAGCACCTCTCTTAATGTCTGCCTGCCAGCCCCTCCCTGTGCTTAGACGTCCACATTAGATCTCCAAGCAAGGGGAGTGCACTGGCAATTATGGGGGTGCACTGCACTCTCCCTACTTAACAATATAGATCTCAGTGATTACGGGGGTTGGCACAGGCAGGCAGATATGGAGGTGGACACTCGGAATCCCAGCTGGCCATGGGAACTCGGCTCTATCAGAACTTCGTCTACCAATCCACACAGGTCAGGAATTTGCTCACTTCAGCAAATGGGCTGCACCTGTCTTGAGTTCAGCAGTGTGCACCTGAACATGCCAGGGCACCAACCATGCCATGAGATGAGTAGACATTGTTTAAAATTACATTTTTTTCTTGTGCTGACTTCATCACAAGTTTACTGATTGTACTGAGCTCTCAGAAGCCTGTGTGGTATTTGGGACACCACTAAGTCTCACGTTAAAATTTAGCACTGACTAAAGTGCTGCTTATGGTAAAAGCAAGTAGTTTAAGGAATTAGTTTTCCATCTAGCTAAACTTTTTATAGGGCATTAAGTCCTCAGGTTCACTGGCTGATGGAGACACTCACTGCCATATGTATTTGTTTCAGTGGCTCAAGTTGGAGACCACAGTTGTTAAATTTCTTCATTGTTGATGAGAATGATATTAGTGGCTAGAAGTGTTTATTATAACTTGCACTGTGACTAAAGAAATCAAAAATCCCGTCTCGCTCAATTGTGGGGTTGGTGGGGGGAGACTCATGAGCAGGCTTCTCAGGTGGGGACACAAAAGCCATCATCATCTTTTGTGCTGAG
Source organism: Neoceratodus forsteri (assembly GCA_016271365.2). Lineage (NCBI taxonomy): Eukaryota > Metazoa > Chordata > Ceratodontiformes > Ceratodontidae > Neoceratodus > Neoceratodus forsteri. The sequence continues at coordinate 1,520,192,134 of CM028131.1, forward strand.
CTCTCTGGCTGGTCCTAGAAATAAGTCAAAAGAGAAGTTAAATGCCACAGTTGAGTCTGACGCAGTGTATGCTGCTGGCAGCCTTAAACTGGCGCTTTCTGTTCTAAACTGTAAATCTGCACTAACAGAAAAATTAGTGGGATCTGGTCGCCGGGAACTGGTTCTACAGGCCTGAGTAGACAACTACTGACTGTTCCGAACCACCCATCCATCCATTTAAAATTGACCGTTTACGTTAGAGGCTCAATCCAAATCTTGATGGTGGTTGGGAACTGCAGTAGTAAAGTCCAAGAAAAATAGCAGTTCATGTTTGTAAATCAGTTTGGGTGCTGCAGCTGCTTATTCTCAGTTACCCTACAGATTGCTTCCCAGCCACTGCAATTAAATTTCCGTGCCAGCACAAGTCATGACTGCACCACAGGCTTTAGGCTTAAGGTCAGATAATGTTCGGTACTGAACATAAGTTTAAATTTTGTTTGAGATACTAGACTCCCGACTACTGCTACCAACCACCCATCCATTTAAAACTTACAGTTTAAATTAGAGGCTCAGTGCAAAATGGATGGGAGGTTGGGAACACTAGTCAGTTGTACTTGTGTCTGTTGTTAAATTACTTTTAGAGTGCAGCTCCAGCTGCTTATTCTCAGTTACCCTACTAGCTGTTCACTTTTGGGTCTGTCACAAAAGTAGTCACACTTGGAAAGGTTGGCAAGTGGAAACTGTTATTTAAAGTCAGAAAATGTTCGGTACTGTGTACTAACTGAACTTTAAATTTTGTTTCATACACAGCAGACTCTCGACAACTGACTACTGTTCCTAACCACTCATCCATTTAAAATTGACCGTTTAAGTTAGAGGCTCAGTGCAAATGGATGGGAGGCTGGGAACACTAGTCAGTTGTACTAGTGTACTTAGGTGCAGCTGCAGCTGCTTATTCTACTGCTACTTTTGGGTCACATAAGTAGTCACGCTTAGGAAGATTGGCAAATAGAAACTACATTTAACAAGGCTGGTGGTCAGAAAATGTTCGGTACATATTGAACTCTAAATTTTGTTTCATTAGACTCCCGACAACTGACTACTGTTCCCAACTGTCCCATTACTTTTCTGACCGTTCAAGTTACAGTCTCAGTGCAAATGGATGGGAGGTTCTAGGGACACTAGTCAGTTGTACTTGTGTCTGTGTAATAAGTTTAGGGTACAGCTGCAGCTGCTTCTTCTACTGCTCTTCACTTTTTGGTCACATAATTAGTCATGCTTAGGAAGGTTTGCAAGTGGAAACTACATTTAACAAGGCTGGTCAGAAAATGTTTGGTACGTACTGAACTCTTTAAATTTTGTTTCAGACACTAGACTCTCGACAACTGAGTACTGTTCCTAGGAGTCGACCGTCCCAACCATTTAAAACTGACAGTTTTAAGTTAGAGGCTCAGTGCAAATGGATGGGAGGTTGGGAATACTAAGTCAGTTGTAACTTGTGTCTGTTTTATTACTTTTATGGTGCAGCAGCTGCAGCTCCTTATTCTGAAATTAGTAGCGGACTGTTCACTAGGAGTCGGGCTTGGGAAGGTTGGCAAGTAGAAACTGAATTATTTGAAGAATCAAATCTGTTTTAATACTAGTAACTCATGTCAGAGTTATTATGAATTCTGTGAATTTCACTCAGAGACACTGATGAAAAAAAAATTAATAAAGTGACTCAGTGACCGCACACACTCCTGTACCAGAGTCTTTTTTCCCCTTTTGCTCCACACAAAGGAAATCAAAAAAGTGTTTATCATGTGAGAAATAACGCCAATCATACTGTCTCTAGTAAATATGACATTTTTTTTAATTTTGCTAATCAATTCGATCCAACTGCTGTACATTTGCAACACTGATTAGCACTTTTCCGCGTGAAAGTGCTAATCAATTTAAAATCCTTATTTAAAACCCTGTTATGCATCTGTCAGATCCAGGGAGACTAACCAATTTATTTTTTCTAAAGCAGGAATTACTGTCCTTAGTAATATTATATTGAACTTTTCCTTTTTGATGTGTCTGCTTATACATCTTAAGTCCAAACTGAACCCCCAATCTGCAATTTTCTATTTGGTCAGAAAGTACCTTAAGAAAAAAACCTTTGGCTATTTGGGAAAAAGGTGCTTCCTCCACTGTTTTTAGTTTTAACAGCAATTTAATATGCACTGAACATTCCAATTTCAAATGGATAAACTGTTCTGGAAGCAGTAGTTTGTGATGTTCCTGCTGCTGCACTAAAAAAAAAAAATCTGCAGTGAGAGACCCTCTCTTATTACATCTACTGCCCACTTGTCTGTGGTGACTCCTTCCCATACTCTGATGTAAAAAGAGAGGACATGAGCCATGAATAACTTTCTTGTGGTTACTTATCAGTGACCTTATTGGACAGCGTCATTGTTTAAAGTCCTACTTATATGGCAGGGTGCAGCAGGGGACACTGGGCGCCTTCATCACAAGCTATCGTGTGTCTCAGGGTTCGATCCTGGTCCAGGTGGTGTTTGTCGTGTACGTTGTGTCACTGGGGAAGATCATTAGACATTACAGCAGGAGGGCGCTGATGAGCAGCTAAGTGGATAGACGTGCCTGGTTGCTGCTCCGTGCTAACGGTCGGTAAAAGTCATAAAGAAACCCCTTTTAACAGTAATTTACTCACCGAATTTTGTATAAGCATATACAGGAAGGTACTATGGAGGAATATTTGACGCCTAATCCAGGAAAGAGCCAGCGTTTGGTTGGCAAAGCAGAAAGAAGGTGGCCACCGCCGCGACGGGTGAAAGTACGGGTGTTCTCGCGTTATCCGCGGCCGAAATGTGTGTGCTAGGCCGTGAAGTAACTGAGCAAGTAAAAGCGGCATTAGAACCCTGACTATTACAGCTTGAAAGCAAAATTGACCTTAAATTACAGGAGGTCCTAGAACAACAGACGCTGCATAGTAATCGAATTGGAGAGGCAGAGGACCATATATCCAGGTTGGAGGACAAGACCATGGAGGTCCCTGGGAAAGTTGCCCTGTTACAGAAAGAGCTGGAGGAAGTCAAGGAAGCACTAGATTACCAAGAAAACTATCACAAGTGCCTCAATTTGCACCTTAGGGGGCTCCCGGAGGGGGCACAAAAGGGCGACATGCTGAGGTTCTGTGCCAACATCCTACCTGAGCTGCTGGGGCTTCAACCAAACAATGGGCGCCTGAAATTGGAAAGTGCTAATAGGGCCGTGATGTCTCAACCCCCAGGAGATCAATCCCTGCGGCAGGTGATAATGCACTTTCATGCATTTCAGGACCGGGAGATGATACTGAAGGCCTATCGCGAGAAAAAAAAAAAACGCTGGTTCGAGGGTGCCAGACTTTACATCTCCCAGGATTACTCGATCCGGCTCCTTAAAAAACGTAAGCTGTTTAACCAACTAATGGCCCAGCTCAGGAGTCTAAAAGTAGAGACTTTTTTGATCTACCCTGATCTACCCGGCAGTTCTTAAGATCTGGCACGAAGGTGCAACAGTCTCCTTTTGGGAGCTCCCTAAGGTCAAACAGTTCATGAAGGAACTCCAAAAGAAGCTAACCAAATGAAGGAGCTGGCTTAGGACAGGCCATGGAGCGACTATAAGATTCGGCTGTGGGTCGTTGGATGCTCTGTACTGGTTAAAGTTTGGTACCTTAATGTTGACTTGCTAATGGTTTGGTTCTGGAATGTGCAGTACCTGTTACCGGGGGTATGGGGGCACTTATTTTGAGATCGCCTGCATTGACTGATGTGGCCGGACTGAGCTGCGACACCCTCGGACTGTTTTGGGGTGCAAAGACATGATTCCACATGGTAGGAACTTAGTTCGACTCATCACAGAAGGGAAATATGTGGCTAAGCATAGGCCAGGAGAAGGCCCCGGCCGGATCGAGCTGACTGATTAATCTGTTGGGGGTGGGGGGAGAAGGGGCTTAGCGTGTGTGTGTTGTTGACGTGGCCTGCTTCTCTTCCTGTGCTGCATGTTGTCTTTGCATCTAATGGGCTATACAGAGAAAATAAAGGCAGAGGGCAGTTTTTTGGGTGGGGAGGGGAGATGTATAGAGGAGTGGATGAGAGGAGACTCTTCCCCTCTCCCCTATCTTCTTGTATGGGGACGTCTTCAGGGGGGACGCTGCAATGGTAAGAGCAAGTGCTGGATTAAGCTGAGGGCACCACGTGGGCGTAGGAAATGGTCTAATGGAAGAGTGCTAAGGGGTTTCTTTTTTCTTTTTCTTAAGAGTTTGAAAGTTAAAGCCTTTTTTCCCCCTTTCTTGTTTGTTTTTTTATCAGAAGTAAAGAAAGAGGGAAAATTCAGGTTACTGACATAAATATGATACAGAACGAATATAGAAGCCAACTGTTGCTGGAGCAGCAGGGCACACACATCCGGGGAGGGTTTACTGACATGCATGCTAGAGCAGCAATTGGTGTCGATGCTGAAGGGGGGATAAGAGGTAAGAGATATGTGGTTGATGTGTTATGGTTGGGGGGGCTAAAGGGGAGGAGGGGATGGTGGGGGAGAATGCTGTCAACCATGTTGAAGACGGCACAGGGAGGGATGGGGGAAGGGGGATTATTGTTCGTGTTTTTATGTACATAGTTCATTGTTATGTCTTGGGGGATGCATTCTGTGTTCTGTGCAGGTTAATACAGTTACTATGCGGAACACCAGTTGGATCAGATGGAGAGAGAGCAGTGGAGGGAATAAGATTGGGCACATCATGGCTAATAGGCAGGAGCTGACTGTGGTCTCCTGGAATGTGAGGGGGGTCACTAGTCCGATTAAACGAACTACACTTTTGGCAGCACTCAAATGTAGGATTGCACAGGTTGCACTACTCCAGGAGACTCATCTGTCGGATGTGGAGCACGCTAAGCTAGCACGAGGATGGCTGGGCAAGTGCTTAAGTGTCAGAGTTCCATAAGGCTAAGGCGCGTTAGTTCCTGCACAGGCACCTGCCAATGGAGGTCACAAGGGTGGTGAGAGACCATCGAAATGGACGATATACATTTGTAGTGGGACAACTATTTGGGGAGACCATTACCTTGGGCAGCGTCTATGCCCCAGCAGTATATGACGCTGGGTTTTTCCCTGAACTCCTGGATTTATTAACTAAGGAACAGTTTCTAGGACTCATGTTGGGCAGAGACCTGAAAAGTACAGTGGATCCCATGCTGGATCACTCTGAAGGTAAGGGGAGGAGGACGGAGATACTGGGTCAGTGGCAGGAGGGGATGGAAGATTTGGACATGGTGGACGGTTGGAGGATGTTGAACCCAGAAGCTAGGGAGTATACATTCTTCTCTAGCTATATATACATGCCGCGTGGTTGGCATGATAAGGTGGTAGATCTTTCCCATAGTCCTATCCATGTGTCGGACCACACCATGGTTACTGGTCGGATTCAGATGCGGGCAGTGAGGAAGACCCCACCTCCGTGGAAATTCCTCAACATACATGCTGTCTAACCAGGCATTCAGGGACTATTTAGTGAAGCAACGGCAAGTGTACAGAGACACTAACATGGGAGCTGAAGTGTCTAAAGCTATATATTGGGATGTGGGTAAGGCCTTCATGCGAGGTGCCATTATAGCATTTATGGCCAAATATAAGAAGGAGAAGAGTGAAAAGAGACAGGGGCTAGAGAAGAAATTAAAAGACCTGGAAAAGAGGGTGGTCTGGGAAGAAAGGGGGGAGGTGGAACAACTGTTAGCGGTTACCAGAGAGGCCTTGAACACTTTGGTCAGAGGCGAAGCAAGGTCATACTGGTTATTTTGTAAACGTTATCTGTTTGAATAGTCCAACAAACCTGGACCACTTCTAGTGCGACTCATCAAGAGGTATACACCCCACTAGAATAACGGAGATAAAGGGTGGGGGTAGTGCACAGAGAATCCCACAAGGTAAGGAGCACTCTTCGGGACTTTTATGAACAGTTGTATAAGGCTGAGAGTCACGATCAGGGACAACGGATAAGTGATTTTTTGGATAAGGTGCAGCTTCCTGGACTTTCGCCCACGCAGAGAGAGGGATTAAACCAGCCCATTTCAAAGGAGGAGTTGATTAGGGCCATTGGGAGGTTACAACGGGGCAAAGTCAGTGGCCCCAATAGATTCCCTGTGGAATATTGTAAAGTCCTGCCGGGACAGACGGCGGAAGTGCTTAGTGAATTGATGCAGCAGGGGGAGAGGGGGGAGGGTGTGCACGTGCCCACTATGTGTTCTGATGCCCTGATCTGTCTGATACCCAAACCGGGCAAGGATGGGTTGGAATGCGTCTCTTATAGGCCAATATCGCTTTTAAATTGCGATCTTAAAATTATAGCCAAAGTACTGGCCACAAGGTTGGAGGCTCTTATGCCAGTGTTGGTTCACCCGGACCAGACCTAGTTCATCAAGGGGAGGTTTTCTTATCATAATATGAGAAGACTGTTTAATGTGGTATGGAGAGCAGGGCTAACAAAGGAAAAAACATATATTATCTCTATGGACGCCGGAAAAGCATTTGACAGGGTGGAATGGAGGTACCTCTTCAAGGTATTACACCGGTTTAGTCTGGGTGAATCATATATCCAATGGGTACAGGGTATGTATCGGGCCCCTAAGGTGCGGATTTTGATTAATGGGGTGCTCACGGAGGGTTCTGAACTGGGTAGGGGCACGAGGCAGGGCTGCCCCCTCTCTCCTTTATTTGCACTGGCATTAGAGCCATTGGCTGCAGTGCTCCGGCACTGCCCCGAATTTTGGGGTATAGAGGGGGTTGGGGGTACCACACATAAAGTGGTCCTGTATGCGGACGACATGCTATTATTTGTTAGGGGCCCGCAGGTCTCTATACCGTCCCTGTTGGCAATAATAGACACTTTTGCGGCTTTTTCTGGTTACAAAATAAATCTCAGTGAGCAGGAAGATGAGTGCTGGGGCCTAAAGGGTAAATCTGTGTCCATTACGTATCTGGGTATCACGGTAGATAGGACTATTGGAGCATTATATAGGTTAAACTATACTCCCTTGCTCAAAAAGGTGGAAGCAGACCTGCAGCAGTGGATGCAGCTCCCTATTTCGTGGTTGGGCCATGTTAATTTGATAGAAATGAGCGTCTTACCAAGAATATTATATTCCATGCAAATGTTACCGGGAGGATTGTCAAAAGGAGACATCTACCGAACTGAGAAAGCATTTGCTAGTTTTATATGGAGGGGAAAGTGGCCGAGAGCTCATCTCCAGCGCCTAAAAGCTGAAACTAAAAAGGGTGGGGTGAATTTTCTGGACCTCTGGAATTATTATTTATCAATTCAGCAACGTTATGTTGCAGATTGGGTGCACCGCCCTGTTGTGGCAAGGTGGGCTGATTTAGAGCAGTGGGGCTGCCCGTGGCGCCTTTCGGCTTATCTGCATAGTAAAGGCCTTAAGGCTTACTCCACCCAGGGCCGGGGTAACCCATTAGTGAGAGCAGTGCTGGAGGCCTGGAATTATCTCAGAAAAAAAAGGAGGGACCTGTAAGGGGGAAACTCTGCTGTCACCTGTGGTGGATAACCCCTTCTTCCTCCCAGGGTTGGAGGATAGGGGTTTCAAAGAGTGGAAAAATAAGGGAGCCCAGAGCATAGGAAATCTAATTAAGAATGGGACCTTGTCTCCATTAGGGGATATTGTTCAGGGGTTGGAATTACAGGAGCAACAGGTATTTCGATACCTTCAGTTAAGGGCGTTTGAGTCAAATTTGGACAGGGGTGGGGAGAACCCATGGAATTGGCAGTAAATAGAGACCTTAATTTATCACACACAGGCAGACCAGAAGGGGTTCATTGGAAAGGCCGCAAAAATAGAGAAACAAGACTACTCAAATTTCACTCAGAGGACAAGATTATTATGGGAAAGAGACATTGGGGGTACAATCTAAGAGAGTAATTGGTAATTACTATTGGGGGGGTCATACGGGACTTTTAGTATGTAACAGATACAAAGAAGCATTTTATAAATTTTTACACAGGCTCTACTACCCCCCCCCCCCCCAGTCATAGTGCATAGAGCATACCTGTCTGTGTCTCCTCTATGTGGAAGATGTGGAAGTGAGAGAGGGATCTATATGCACTGTTTTTGGTCATGTAGAGTGCTCCAGGTTTTCTGGGGAGAGGTAATTGGGGAGGTTAGTAGGATGGCAGGGTATCCCTTGCAGGAGGAACCAATTATAGGGTTATCTGGCATGGAGAAAGGAGAAGAGGGAGACTGGGACCCATTACCACGGTGGATAAGGGTGCTGCTGGTAGTGGCAAGGCACTGCATACAAAATACCTGGGTCACCTGTGTGACACCCTCCACTGTCCAATGGCGTAGGTTTATACTGCAGACACTGGTCTTGGAGAGACTGACTCTCATAATAAGAGATAGGGGAGAATCCTTTTATAGGGAATGGGCTCCTTTCCTGGCATCACTCAGCAGAGAAGAGGAGGATATATTATGGATGGGATTGGAATGAGGAGGAGGTATGAGGATGCTTAGAGGCCGGTAGCTTGCTGGAGGTAGATTAATTTGAGAAAGGGTTGATTAGAAATACATATGTAACTGTAATCATATATATATGAACTGGATTGTCATAAATAGATATTTTAAGCTATTATTGACTGTACATATAAGATTATATGGAATGCATCTCTGTTTGTTATCTTTTGCTGTTGATGTTGTGTACGTTGTTTAAAACTGTTTTCTTCAAAATCAATAAAAATTATGCGGAAAAAAAGACATTACAGCATGGGATTTTACTGCTATGTGGAGGACACGCAGCTGTAGGTGTCTTGTGCGTCTGATGAGGATGCTGTGATCTCGGGGCTGAGACACTGCCTTAAGAAATTTAAGAGCGAATGGCAGACAGCTGGCTCAGAATTAATCCCTGCAATACGGAGGTGCTACTGATGGAACCAGGCCAGTATGGATTAGCAAAATCGGCACGGACGCTGTCCTTTCATCTTTAAATTACGTCACACTCAGAGTTGTGGACATAATAATGAACCTGGGGGTCACTGTGGATTCCAACCTGAGCCTAAAACATCAAGTGTCAGCTGCTGTTCACAGTGGATTTTTCAGTAATCAAACAATAAACCATTTCTTGTACCTGATGACCTACTGACCCAAGTGCATGCCCTAGTCACATCTAGACTATATTACTGTAGTGCCCTTTCCTTAGAATTATCTGTGAGACTGATGCATCACCTGCAGTTGGTTCGGAATACAGAAGCCCAAATGGTTGCTGGGACCTCTCGGTTTGAGTACATCATGCAGGTTCTCCACGCTCTGCACTTGCTGCTTGTTTGGTGGCGCATCAACGTCAAGGTATGCTTGTTGACTTACAAGGCCCTACAGGGACTGGGCCCTTGCTACCTAAAACACCTCATGATCCCATAAACTCCTGACGGCATACTTCATTCAGCCTAGGCCATGCTACTCTCAGTGTGTAGATCCAGGTTAAAGTCTCAGGGATGTAGGGTATTTGGTATAGCTGCGCCAGTGCTGTGGGGTGCTCTCTTCTAACACCCCCCCCAAAGTCAGAAGAAATCACTCAGTTGACATTTTTTTTAACACTGTTATCCTCCTGGCTTTGGGCTAGGTCGGCACCTCCTTCCACCTGCTGCCAACACCCGTATATCATCCGGCCGAGATCCTGCCAGTTACCCAACAGGACCACCTGTCCACCCGCAACACACTGCTATGCGCCCACCCCCGGCAATCCCCCCAGGGCCAGGTATGCCTTCAGATCCTTCTACATTTCTACAACACAGACATCTGGCCACCCACAGTGGAGGTGAAGACTGGTGGTGTCCCCGGCTGGATAGTGATGGATGTGGTGGGCCAGCAGAGGCTTCATCTGCACAACCCTGTGCCTCAATTTTCCCTTTTCTTCATGTCCCCCACCAAGCATGTAGTGGGGTAGGCTGGCAGCAAGTCCTGACACAGCCAATCTGAGACCGCAATCCCAAGGCCATTCCCATATGCCACGGATCCCCTACACCACCACCTGTGGTCACCCAGGTAGTGGTAAAGCAGCAGGATGTGGCACCCTCCCTCTCCAGAGGAGAGGAACAACCTCTGGATGCTCTACCGTCCTCTCCCCAGCCGTCCCCCTGATGCACCAGCCTCATTCCTGAACCCGGCTCGGCAGTGTCGCGAGCAGTAGCTCTACCAATGTGCTGGTGAGCCAGCTACTCAGCTGTCACTTTTAAAAGTCATCTGAGAGCTCACTTGTCCAATAAAAGTTTTGAGTCTGCTGCAGTCTTTTTATATCTCTCCTGCATTTTCTTTGCCATTCAAACTTTATTTTTCATGTACAGAGAGAGGATCCAGTTATCATACGCATACATGATACAGGAACAAAGAAAATAGACACGTGCTAGGTCAACTCTCCCTCCCTCCCTCCTCCCCCTTCCCTTGTTCCCCACTTCTTTACACAAGAGAAAGGTCATCACGAGAAGCAAAGGGAAAAAGCCACTATGAAAATTGAGGAGTATAATGTCAGCAAGGGCCCCAGATCTTCTGGAATTTCTGGGATTGATCGTGTAAGTTAGCAATCATGTTTTCCAGACGGAGGTTTGCCAACAGCTCTTGTAACCACTCGCTATAGGGAATGTCGGTCGTATCCTTCCAGTGGCGGAGCACCAGAATTTTGACCGACATGGCAACTAGAGTTATGTGAAATTTCCTGTTACTAATTGTGATGGAGGAAAGGTCTCCCCGAATGCAAATTTCGGGGGTGAAAAGATCATCTAGCCCTAGTAATGGGTCTAGCCTCTGTCGAATCACCTGCCAGAGGGGAGCTATTTTGGGACATTTCCAAAACATGTGCAGTAGGTTCCCCTCTCCCTGTTGACAACGGGTACAGGTAGCAGATGAGATAAGTCCCAGCCTAGCCAGTTTCTGGGGTGAATAATAGGAATTATGCAGGATTTTGTACTGCACTAAACGGAGCTTATCATGTCTAATATACTTGTGGTTATTCACCCATACAGAGGGCCAATTAATCTCCTGCTGTGCGAAGAGGGGTGCCCAGAATTGAGTTGGGTGAAAACAATCTCTCCTGCATTTTAAAATGTTTTGTTTTTTGACTGTAAGGTGCCCAGAGCCTATGGAATTTGGTGTCCTATAAATAAAACTGAATTGCCCTGCCTACTGACAATGTGGAGGCCCATAATGCCTTCTGGTTGCATGCAGTATAACTTAGTAAAGCAGCCTACCTTAGTAACAGAGGAGGATGAATACGCCTTCTCCCCCAAAACTGTCTATTTTTTTTCAGTCAGCGGTCTACCATCCTGTGGACACAAAGTTGATGGAATGGACAATGCATCAGAATCAGAGTTGGGATAAAGCGGAGTTGACTGCTGACACAATGTGTGGACAACCCTGTCCATCAGCATGACAACCACGACAGAAGGTGAGAAAGTCCCGACTCCTGCCTAGAGTTCTTGGTCAGAGTGCCCTCTGCCAGCTGTGGAGGTTCCACCTGAACCGATTACTGCAGCACAATCCACAATGCCAGGGGTTGGGCTGAGGGATGCATGACCAGAGTCGGTACCAGAGGGGCAGCCAAGGCCACGATGGGTCTAGCAGCATCGTGGTAGTCCTTCACCTTGGGCAAGAGTTCTGTAGGCTCAGTGATGCTAGGCTGCTCTGTCCCACCCGGGATGGGTCGAAGAACTCAATGTCAGCTGCTGACAGCGATGACAGTGTTGATATCCAGAATAGGATCCAATGCGTGACTGCCATCTCAAATGCTGACTTGAGGATCAGTGTAGTATCAGAACCTCTAGGTCCAGGTACCAGCTGAGCAGGAGGTTGTGCAAGGGTCAGGATGACATGAGGCTGCTAGATCAGCAGGGGGCAGACTAGCAGCTCAGTCCAAACAATCTCACCCTGCTTGGGATGTACTGTAATCAGCACTGGAGTCCAAGAGGACAAGGGATCCCCTCCCTCTCCCTCGATGGACTCATCCTCGACGGGGCTGATAGACTGACCGGTATCAACATGCGGTTGCCCAGACAAGAGTACCGTTGGCAGTCTGATGGTCTCCACGGATGTTCGGACCTCCCTCAAGAGTAAATGACCACACAGACCCTCTAACAGGGGATACGCAAATGGTCCACTGAATGATAGCAATAGCAAGACCAGTGTCAACTTATCTTTTTTTGTGCCCAAGAGTGGCACAAGGTCCTGGACATCTTGCCAAGGTGAGGGTGTCTATAAACACATTCAATTGGAATCTAGTGACTGCCACGGAGGGACCTCTGCAATGGAGTTCAGAGAGACCAATGCAAGGGGGAAGGAATCCCGGGGGGTGTTCCTTCAAGGGACATCTTCTAATGGCTTTTGGGTCCGAGGTGGATTCAATTAAGTCATCAGGACCATCCTAGTGGAGGGGTAGCCTGTATCCAGAAACTAAGCATCTGAGGAATAGGTGAAACTGGTATTGCAGAGACAGTAGAAACCAGGTAGGAGACTCATCTCTGTGAAGTGTGAGAGGAGGGGGAGTCACCACATAACACAAGGGGTACCCATGGCCTTTGCTGCCAGAATGCTACCCTGGTGAGGTAGGTATGCACCAAGAAACTGCTGTGGGCAATATATAGTGAGCTGGCCTCCAATTTGAAACTGTGAGTTTGCTAAACATATTGGACACCTCACCGGTGTGCATTTTCTGAGACAGATAATGGGCCATCGGCCATGTGTGTGCAGGTAGTGTCCAATAGGGCAGAAAAGTCAGGATTTTAGTGCTAAGGGAATAGTATATGTAGGCTGTCTATAACCGCCTTACACGGCAAAACCAAAATAATAGCAAGTATGTTAAAGACTGTGCTTTGAGGGAGAACTGCTGGGAGCAAAGATGGATAGAATGGCCCACAGCAGGTGGCTGCTACGTGGCTAGCACACCGAGCAGTCAGACAAGGAATGAAATGGATACCCCTTGAAAACAGTGACCATAATGAACTGTGTATGAGTCAATGAATTAGGGTGTTTGGGTCTGTGATTTGTAATTGTACAACTTTGGCATTAAGCCCTCCAAGTCAAGTATGTGAAGTCAGTGGTCCAGTGTGCTTTGTTCTCTAGCTATAGGTACCCAAGTCCATCAACTTCAGCAGGCCATCATGCAACCTGCTACTGTTAAGTGCAAGAGGCTCCTGGCGAGCAGTTCCACCATATACCCCAGTACAAGGGAGTTCCCTGTGTCATGCTCATCCCCATCCAGAGCAGTGAAGTAGGTTGGTGCAATTTCGCCTGGGGGTGCATAAATACAGGTTACTCACCTGTAACAGGAGTTCAAGGAGTGGTATATGTTGTTCATCCACACTTATTGGCAGGTTCCTTGCTGCTTTAAATGTTGCCGGAAGGTCTTCAAGCTGGCTCCTCCCACCCACCCAGGTGATAAAACTCTCAGCTCCACCCCATGACGCCAGATCTGTCCGGCTGAAGCGTAGGTTAAAGGCCGAAGTCGGGAGGTCGGTGAGTTGTGGATGAACAACATATACCACCCAGAACTCCTGTTACAGGTGACTAACCTGTATTTCTAGGGACATGGATATGTTGTTCAATCCACACTTACTGGCAGACTCTAGCAGTTCGGAAGAGGAGGCAAGGCCGCACCCCTCTACTTAGGAATAAGGACTGAGAAACGAGGTCCCAAAACCAGCATCCCGGCGTGACTCAAGGTCGATGTGGTAGTGGGTAATGAAGGTGTGTGCCGACTTTCAGGTAGCAGCCCTGCAGATTTCCTGGACAGGGACATCCCTGGAAGCAGCCACCGAAGCAGCAGTATGGCGGGAAGAATGAGCTCTTATCCCTTTGGGAGGCTCCATGCCCGCCAACCTATAGCAGAGTTCTATGCAGGAGGTGACCCACCTGCCTATCGTCCGCTTAGCTGCAGGTCTGCCAGGTGCGGCTTCAGCATAGGTGACAAACAGCTGGCGAACCTCTCCCCGAACTTCAGCCATCCGCTCCTTATAATAAAAGAGTGCTCTTCTACGGTCCAAAGTATAGAGCCTACATTCGGCCTCTGAGGTGTGACTGGGGTAGAACACCGGCAGAGTCAACACATGGTTAAAGTGAAACTCCGACACCACCTTCCGAAGGAATTTCGGGTGGGGGCGCAGGATAACCTTGCCCCTGTGGAACACCAGATAAGGAGACTTGATGGAAAGCGCCTGCAGCTCTCCCATCATTCTGGCTCATGTGATAGCCACCAAGAAGGTGGTCTTCCATGATAGGTGAGCGATGTCACACCTGTGCATCGGTACGAATGGCTTACCCATGAGCTTAGCCAATACCAGCAGTAGATCCCACGGAGGTGGAGGTTCTCGCACCGGAGAGGATATGTGATCAAGGCCTTTGAAAAAGCGCCCGACCACCTTCTCCTGCGCCACCAACTGATTTCCAGCCCGCGCCTGGTAAGCAGAGATGGCCGCCAGGTGCACCTTAAGGGTTGTCGACCGAAGCCCTAGCTGAGAAAGGGCCCATAGGGTAGTCCAGAATGCTGGCCAAGGAACAGCAGGAAGGGTCCAACCCCTTATGCTGACACCAAATGGAGAATCTCTTCCATTTGAAGGCACAGCATTTTCCGGTCGACTCCTTACGGGATGCCTCAACAACGCTGAGGATCTCGTCAGAAAGACCCAAGGACTGGAACTCTAGCCGCTCAGGAACCAGGCCATCAGGTGCAGGGATTGAAGGTCTGGGTGGAATACATTCCCCTGGTTAACTGAGATCAGGTCCGGGCAGGCTGGAAGCCGTCCCGGGAGCCTGGAGCTGAGGCTGAGGAGATCTGGATACCAGAACTGACGGGGCCATTCTGGGGCTACCAGAATCACCTGCGCCTTGCTCCTCCTCGCCTTGACAAGCACCTTGTGGATCAAGGGAAATGGGGGAAAGGCGTAGAAGAGGCCCGGGGTCCACGGCCTCGAAAAGGCATCCCCCTGCAGTGAGCCCTGCTGGGGGCAGGCATGAAACAGCCTCAGCTTCGCATTCTCCATGGAGGCAAATAGGTCCACCTGAGGCGTGCCCCAGGGAGACCAGATCACGTACTACCTCCGGCAGGAGAGACCACTCGTGAGATGCAGCACCTATCCGGCTTAGGGCATCGGCCAGGGTATTGGCAAGGAGATCTGCCTCCAGTCTGCCCATGAGAGACCAAGTGCGGAGAGCTTCCTTGCACAGAGGCAAGGAGCGCGCCCCACCCTGGCGGTTTAGGCAGTACATGGTCGTGGTGTTGTCCGTCTGGACCTGGACCACTTGACCCCGTACAAATGGAGCAAAGGCAGTGAGGGCTAGTCAGACTGCTCGAAGCTCCAGCAGGTTGATGTGGCATCGAGACTCCTGAGGGGACCAGAGGCTGTGCATCTGAGCTTCCCCAGATGGGCACCCCAACCCATCAGAGAGACGTCGGTCGTTAGAGTGACCGTAGGCTCTGGGTGGACAAACGGGATACCCTCCTGCAGAAGAGCCGGAACGATCCACCACTGGAGAGCGTTGCCCATCTCCTGGGTCACCAACACTGGCTGGTCCAGAGGACTGGAGTGCTGTGACCATTGGCGAGCCAGTCCCCATTGCAGGGGACGCATGTGCCACCAGGCCGAATGGACCACGCTGGTGCAGGCCGCCATGAGGCCCAGGAGGCGCAGGAAGTCCAGGGCAGGGCGCAACTGCCCAACCAGAAATGACTGGGCAAAGGAGGAAAGAACCTCGGTCCTGTCCGCCGGGAGCCGTGCTCTGGCTCGAAGAGAGTCAAGCTCTGCCCCGATGAACTGAATCACCTGCGTTGGCACGAGTTCCGATTTGGCCTCGATGATGAGGAGGCCAATCTGAGAGCAGACCTGGAGGGCCAGATCCCTGGAAAGCTCCACCTCCGACTTGAAGGAGGCTGCAATCAGCCAGTCGTCCAGGTAAGGGTACACCCGGACCCTTCAGCGCCACAGGAATGCTGTCACCACTGCCATGCATTTGGTGAAGACCCTGGGAGCTGAAGAGAGGCCGAAGAGCATGGCCCAGAACTCATAAAGGGATCCCTGTGCCCTGAAGCGGAGGAATCGCTGGTGGGACGGACGGATTGGGACGTGAAAGAACGCGTCCTGAAGGTCCAGAGAAGAGAACCACATGCCTCATTCCAAGGATGGGATGATCTGAGCCACAGTGACCATCCTGAAGGTTCGAGACCTTAGGAACTTGTTCAGGTTGTGTAGATCTAGAATGGAGTGCCAGCCCCCTGTCCGTTTTGGGACCAGGAAGTACCTGGACACAAACCCTGGGTCTGATGGAGGATCCGCCACCTCCCTGATCACCTCCTTCTGGAGGAGCAGGGCAATGTCGGCTCGACAGGCCGACAGAGAGTTGCGACTATAGTCCCCGTGGGGGCGCGGCTCAATAGGGTGGGACTGCTGATTCAGCGGCAGACCCTTTCCTACCACTTCCAAAACCCAGCGGTCCGTGGTGATATCGGACCAGGCGGAAATGAAATGGTGGAGCCGTCCTCCCATGGGGGGAACCCGGGGAGGAGTGACGAGGTTGGGGGCGAAACCCATCACTGGGCAGGCGTGGAGGAAGAACCAGCCGAGGAGCCTTCTGGACCTTTCCCTCCCGGCTTCCTGTTGGAGGAAGCAGCAGGCTTGGCTTTGGGGTGCCAAGTGCGAGCCTTCTGGCCCTGATGCTGGTGTTGTTGGGCCGGACGTGCCGCAGGGGCTGAAGGACGAAAGGGCTTACGCTGCTGCTGGCGGCCTCTGTCCTTCTGGGCGGACATGACTGAGTCCAAGGTGGCACTGGACTTCTCAATCCGCTGAAGATGCCCCTCAACCCCAGGACCGAACAAGTCGGTACCCAGGAAGGGAACTTCTGCCAGCTTATGCTGGGTATCTGCCGGGAAAGTGAAGATCCGCAGTCAAGCTCTACGGTGCATGGCCACTGTGGCCGCTACAGACCAGGCACACGAATCAGCAATGTCCAGGGAAGTCTGGAGCTGCTGTTTGGCCACTGCCCTTCCCTGATCCCGCACCTGCTTGACCGTAGTTTGGAGGTCAGCCGGGAGATGAGGAATCACCTTATCCAGGGAGCCCAAAAGGGCATGTGAAAAGTGTGCCATCAGGACGGCCGAGCTGGCCAGACGAAGGCCTGGGGAGGAAGCAGCGTGAACTTTCCGCCCGGAGTAGTCCAACTTCTTGGAGTCCTTGTCAGGAGGCTTGTCCATGTCCCAAGCGTCCCTGGAACGCCGGAAAATGCTATCGGTCACGAGCCCCTCTGCAGAGGGGTGCTCCAAGAAACTGGAGAGTGAACCGGTGGGAACAGCATACTTCCACGCCATCCTGGTTGAAGGTGCTGGACAAGAAGCTGGCCCCTGCCATAGCTCCAGGGCCGGGCCAACAATGGCTTCGGCCACCGGGAAGGCCTCCGTGGGGGAATCCCCTTGGTCCAGTATCTCCGTGAGGGGATACTTGGCCTGTTTTGAAACAGGCTCGAGCTTCATCCCAGTGGACTCTGAGATGAGCCGAAGCATTCCCGGAAACGAGGATGGGCTCTCGTCCACCGACTGATCCCCAGTGGACTCCAAGTCAAGCGGCCTGGAGAACAAGGAGGAGTCATCATCAGACTCTGAGGAGTCTGCGAACAGCTGCCGAGCGCCTGAGCCACCCTCCACCTGCCGAGGTCGATCGGGAGTGAGGGTGACCGACAAACGATGGGGCAAGCCCTGACCTGACTGAGAATCCTTGGTCGGGGCCCCAAATTTAGGTTGTGGAGGCGGGGGTTCCACCACAATGGGTGGCGCAGCCGGTTTCAGCAAACAACTGGTGATGGCTTCGGCCTCGACCACTCACGAGGGTTGTTTCGCCGCCCGTGACAGCCACTTAATGGCCAGGGAAGGCGACGAAGTCGGTCTATTCCCGGTTAAAAGGAGCTGCCGTCACATTAGCTCCTCATAGCGGCGATGCAATTTGCACCGGAGCCTATCCTCTGAAGAGGACGAAGACGAGGAGGAGCGGTGCTGCCGCTTTCCACTGTGCCAAGACCGCCGATGTCGGCGGGATCGGCTGGACCGGAAAGAGGTCCGAGACCGAGACCTTCAGTGTTTCCGAGGGTGGGTCTGAGGGGGGGGGGGAAACCCACTCCTCTCTCAGTTCAGGTACCTTAACCGGGGACTCCGGCAGAGGAGGCACAGGCAAGTCCTCGGTTTCCACCGAGGGAACCGGTGAAGAAGGGTTGTCGGCTTCTCTGGTCGACAGCCCGTCCAATGGGTCGAGAAAAATCTCGACTGTGTCAACAGAAGTCTCGGCCGGCTGACCTGACCGAGACACTGTGAAGCCAGCGGCCTTAGCCGCAACCTCGACCGAAGTAGAGTGTTGACTATCCAGGGAAAGGGACCTCTCCCACTCCCACGAACGTCGACGGTGGGACTTACCTTCAGGGTCCTTCTTTCTGGACCGAGAGGAATGTCCTGAAGGGCCTTCTCCCTTGGTGGAGAGGGACTGGCAAAGCTCCTTGAAAGAAGCTGTGTAGGAGGATTCCAAGGAGAGTGGGATAAATGCCGCAACCGAGGATGATGATGATGCGGCCTGGGCCGCCTCTTCCTCGAGGGCGATCATCTGCTCCAACTGTTCCGATGAGCCTGCAGCCGCGGACACCACCCAATGGGCCTACTTAGACTTAACCGGAGGATAACGTTTCAGGTCGCCCCAACAGTAACCGGGCAGCGCGGTCCTCCAAGACCGAAGCCGAAAAGGATTTGCACAACTCACAAGCCTGTGAGTCATGGCCGAGCCCAAGGCAATAAACGCACATGGCGTGCGGATCGGTCCGGGACATCTTCTGCCCACAGGGGCACCGACGAAATCCGGGAGTCGATCTGTCCATCGCAGCTGCGAGAGAAGATACAGCGAGAGAAGATACAGACCGAAGTCTTGAAAATTTTAAAATAAGTTTCGGATTAACCAAAGAGTTTGGATCCAGGCCTAAAATGCACAGCATAAAGGAGGGAACCTGAGTTTCCAAGTGGTAAGGAAGATCTGGCGTCATGGGGCGGAGCCGTGAGTTTTACCACCCGAGTGGGTGGGAGGAGCCAGCTTGAAGACCTTCCGGCAACATTTAAAGCAGCAAGGAACCTGCCAATAAGCGTGGATTGAACAGCATATCCACGTCACTAGAATGGATATTTCTGACTTGATGGGGAGCCATCATCTGATACACTATTACCACATATTTTCAATTTTCAAGCGTTAAAAATACCTTAAGTAACCCCCCAAACATGTAGCAGTTTGTGCTATTAAGATTTTCTTACTTGTGTCTCTGCTTTTTACTCAACAGCAACTGAGCAACCGAAGAACACATCTCTGCCTCCTTTACTGACTCTTTCAGTCTTCGGAAAAGAGCATTCTCTGGGTACTTTCTGTCTTCTGCATCTTCCAGCATAACCTTCAGTTCAATTAACTCTGTAAGGAAGACATTTTAAAAGAGAACAGATAATATAGACTTCTTAACACATAAAACGAGACACTGTGCTTACCAAACCATGTGGTATTCATCCACAAATCCATATCCTGCAGTCTTTGAAGCGGACATTTCTAGGAGCGTGGATACAGTTCACTATACACAGTCTGGCAGTTCCACTGGAAGTGCTGATTCATCGGTTGCCTTGAAGTTAAGCTCCTCCCACTACCCAGGCAGCATATCAATCAATCAATCAATCTTTTATTTCTAAAAAAGCACTTTTCCTAGGACCAAAGCACTTCTACATATCTAATAAAACAAACTTGAAATAATTACAGCTAAATCATGTTTAAAATACAAATCAGCAAACTATCAAAATTCTGGAAATGCCAATTTAAATAAATGGGTTTTTAATGCAGATTTAAAGCTATCTATGGTCAGGCACTCTTGTACCTGACGAGGTGGAGAGTTCCACAGGGTTGGGGCCACAAATGCAAATGCCCAAGCACCCAAAGTCTTCAAACGAACTCTGGGGAACCTCTAGCAATCCCTCATCGGCGGAGCGGAATGGGTGAACAGGGTGGTAAGGACAAAGAAGATCTTGCAGATAACGCGGACCCTGTTTGTGTAGGGCCTTATTGTATAGATCAGTAAACCGACCTTGAAGGTGATCCGCCACTGAACAGGCAGCCAGTGCAGATTGCGGAGCACAGGTGTGACATGGCAAGATCGAGGTAAACCAGTCAGCAGCCTGGTAGCTGCATTCTGCATCAGCTGCAGGCGGTGGATATCAACCCCCAAAAGCCCTAGGTAGAGGGCATTGCAGTAG
The DNA here is from genome assembly GCA_016271365.2 of Neoceratodus forsteri. Classification (NCBI taxonomy): domain Eukaryota; kingdom Metazoa; phylum Chordata; order Ceratodontiformes; family Ceratodontidae; genus Neoceratodus; species Neoceratodus forsteri. The sequence continues at coordinate 1,520,212,426 of CM028131.1, forward strand.
TCAAGGTGGGAGGTCACAAAGGCATGGACCAATATCCCCCAACTCTGCCCCATGATGTTAAATCTTTCTATCAGCTGGAAGAACAGCCACCTCCTTCGCAGCTCTCACTAAGGATTTAGGATGCCACTGGGGAATATTTACTTTCAAAGTTTTCAAAGTTATTTCTTCTTCATTCTTGGCCCATTTGACTTCTCTCTGTGATCGAAGATGGAGCAATGGAACTCGGGTTTCAAATACTGTGTTTGGTGCTGGCAGAAGATGTCAGTCATCAACCAGCATGACAAGTGCCGGTACTGCCTGGGCAGGCAGCACAACATGGCCAGGTGAGGTCTATTTTCACTGATGGTTCCGGAATCCCTGAGGATCAGAAGCAATGGCTCATCCCAGGCCAGCCTTCAAAGCGGGACCCAGAACACCAGCCTAAGGGCCGTAAAAAGGTATCTGCAAGCTGCTGGGTCTGTGTCACAATTTGCGGCCCTGGAGGAGGAGGAGGCGACGGCCACTGCAGCGGGTACCTCTTTGGTCATACTGCTTGACAGATCTTGGTCTTGGCTGGGGCCAGCATTGGAGGGTCATTCATGAAGAGATTCCATGAAATGTGTATGGCCCACCAGACCTTAGGGGAGAGCCCCTCCCCACACTGGCAAGAAACACAGTACCATCAGCATCAGTCATGGGACCAGGAGAGATCAAGGTCCTCCCGAATCCTTGACTCCTCTTACCAAACGCTTGACTATGGTCGAGACCCCTTCAGTCAAGGGGAAGGCTGAGAGCTCCTTGGTACCACCATGGGGCTTGTCAACATTGACTCCAGTTGAGCAGGCTGCAGACATTTTCCTCGAGCCTGTTAAGAGACGAGATTGAGAATTCGATCTCGCAGACCCCAGTGCTCCCCATCCTCACTCAGAAGGATGCGGATCAGTCACTGTCCCCGACTGATTCGCCTTGGGAGCAGCCTCCACTGGTGGTCGAGCCTTCCAAGTCTGCTCTTTTGAATATGGCCAGGCATCTGGTCTGCCATGACCAGCCTGGAGGCTCTCCTCAGTGTCGACTCTCTGACCGATGGTCAAGGTCTCAATCAAGGCATTCCCACTCTTCATGCTGCTCGACTGGGAAGAACTGCAAGCAATGCTCCTCGACCTTCTCATCCTTGGGTGAGGAGAAGCACCACTCAAAGATGTGAAAGTGTTGAGAGGACCTTCTGTGGCATCAGTGTGCCACTGAGGGATGGGGTAGAGCACTACCCCCTGGACCTTCTGTCACCCGGCAGCTGTCAGTGATGCCCTTGCAGGTCCATGCATCACAGGTGTTTCCAGCAACTCTCTCCCTACCCTTACAGCTGGAGACACCACCATAGCAGCCAAAAGTGGGCGATCTGACTAAGGAGTCCTGGTCAGGGAGGCTGGTTAATGGTTGAGATCACCCAATCTGAGAATACTCCGGTGGACTGCAGTGATAAATGGACGAGGACCATTTCTGAGGAGTCCTTGCACGACTCCGATTTTTCATCCATGGCCTCCTCCGAGACTCGCATCTTCAACTGAGACTCGGTCAAGGAGCTAACTACCAACCATGGGCCGGTGCTGTTCGAAGCCCTCATCAGATTAATCTCAGAGTCCATGAATATCCATCTAGAGCCTGTCTATAAAAAGGCCAATTACCCATTCATGGACATTTTGGACAAGGATGAAACCCTGGGGATTGCATTTCCCATGGTCAAGACCATAATGGGACCATCCTGGAGCTTTAGCAGTGTCCAGCACCCTGCCCAGCACTCTCCACCTATATGGTCCACAAATATGCAGTCCCTACTGGGGACCTTTATGGGCTCTCAGATCACCCTTTGGCTAAAGGGCTGGTTTCTAACGCAGCCATCCGCAAAGCTGGAGGCCAAAGGGACATGGACAAGCCTTCCAACAAGGAGTCCAGAAAGACTGACCATGCCACTAAAAAGGTATATGCTGCAGCATCCCCAAGTCTCCATCAGGTGAGTTATTCTGTCATGATGGTCAACTCTGGTTACTCTCTGTTGGGAGTCTTCCTCACTCACCTTCCTGCTGACCAAAAGTTGCCAGTGAAGATTGTTTGACACCAGGGTCAATCACTAGGTTATCACCAACTTCAGATGGCCTTGGACAAGGGTAACTCCTAAGCCCATGCCATGGTAGCAGCTGTCCCTATGTGTTGCAGGGACTGGCACTGTCTGTCAACCTTTACGAATGGACACTCAGCGCCAGCTGGCCGATGTCCCCTTTTGGGCACTGACTTCTTCTGTCCTGGGGTGGAAGGACATCTCTCCCCCACAGAGAAATCCAATGCCACCGTTGACTCTCTGGCTTTGTCCCAGAAGCAAAAGCATAAGAAAAAGGATTTTCATTACTGGCCCTTTCAGCCACAACAAGGAAGCAGCTCCAACAGGGGCAGTACCAGGTCTGACAACCCAAAACCCAAGTTCAGTAGCCAGGGCCCCAAGTGAGGTGGGGGTCAGGGTGGTGGTGCCCCTCTGGCTGTAGCGGCTGGTGCTCCCACAAAACCTGCACAGAGACAGGTTGGGGGGTGTCACCCCCTCCGCCCATCTGGCCCCTGACAGTGCTACAGTTGAGGGCTGGTTAAGACATTTCTTCCCACATTGGTCCGTAATTACAATGGACAAGAGGGTGTTAGAAGAGGTAGGCAGAGGGTTGCCTTTGGATTTCAAGGCGGTCCTGCCTTACCGACTCCATGCTCCTTAGGAATCCAGGGTGTCGCAGGATACGCTGTCCGCCCTTTGGGAGGACATAGCTCAGGTCCTTGCAAAAAGAGCCACAGCCAAAGTCCTGGATACCCTGGGCAGTCAGGGTTACGTGTCCAGGTACTTCCTGGTTTCGAAACAAATGGGGGGTGGAGGGGGGGGCACTGTGAGCCATACTGGATCTGCATGATCTAAACCACCGCATGCAGATGTGCAAGTTCTGAAAGGTCACTCTGAATCAGATCATTCTGTCTCTGGAGCAAAACGCATGGTTTTGCTCTCTGGACTGACAGGATGCGTTCTTCCACACCCCCGTCTGTCCATCCCGCTAGTACCTCCTGTTTTGCATGGAAGGGGTCCTCTACCAGTTCCAGGTCATGTCCTACAGTCTCTCCTCAGTGCCCAGGGTCTTCAACAAGTGCATTGCAGTGGTGGCTGTCTTCCTGCAGTGTCATAGCATCAGGCTGTACCCCTACCTGGCCAACTGGCTACTGGGTGGGCTGTCCATAGATACTGTCAAAAGGTCCAGACAGCTGGCTCTCCAGACCTGTTGATCAGCCCAGACAAGTCTGAAATGGTACCCTCACAGGTGATCAAGTTTAATCAGGGCAGAACTATTTTCTAGCTGCCGAAGGCCTGCCTGCCTCTGTGGACTGGCACTGGATCATACCTAATTTGCTCGATCATTTCAGGATGGACTCTCGCGCACTGCCCGGGATTTTCTGCAGCTGTTGGGGTACATGGCACCCTGCACCAGAGTGGTCCTTTGGGCCCACTGGTGAATGTGCCACCTGCAGCGAGAGTTGCACTATTAGTGGTCCCGGTGCCTAGGCCACCTGGACCAGCCAGTTATGGTGACCCAGCCAATGGGGGCGCCTTCCACTGATGGCTGGTCCTGCAACATCTGGAGGAAGGAATTCCATCTGTCCACCCAGAGCCAACTGTCATTCTAATGACGGACGCATCTCTGGTGGGGTGGGGTGGGAAGTACACCTGGGAGACCACAGAGACCATCGGTTTTGGTTACGCTGAAAGTTCTGGCAAGACATAAGCCTCGTAGAGTTCCAGGCAGTGTGGCTAGCTTTGACAGAATTTGCTCCTCTTGTAAGGGGTCGGGTCAAGCAGATCCAGACGGACAACACCATGACGGTAGGGTTGAACACACTAGCTTCCCCTGTGTCTGGAGGCCATTTGCACCTGGACTATCGTGCGCAGCCTGGGTGCAGATCTTCTGGCAATCAATGTTGCAGGAGTGAACAATCAGCTGGTGGACACTCTCAACTGGGCAGGAGAGACGTCACGCCAGTGAGCCCTGAATCAGGAGGTGGTGAACCATCTGTTATCCCTGAAGGGCATTCTCCAAGTGGATTTGTTTGCCTCTTGGAAGAAAACCAAACAGAGGCTGTTTTGTGCCCAACCCTACAGTGCAGAACACTGTTTGGGGATGCCTTCACAATTACATGGACCCCAGGCCTCTTTTATACCTCCCCCCCCTTCCCCTTGATCCAAAGTGGGTAGAGTTCCAGGCCTTGGGTTGAAGCTGTGCTCCATGCTGTGGAGCCCTCCTGAAAAGAGTCGACTCACAAATGCTATGCATTTATATGGAAGAGGTTTTTCATATGATGCCAGGGCAAGGATCTTGATCCACTTGCCTGCCCTGAGGCGAGCATCTCGGAATACCTGTGGTCCCTCTCCCCGCTGGGAGTGCAAGTGACAACCTTTCAGGTGCACCATGCGGCCATCTCTACTTACCAGGCATGGGCTGGTAAGCAGACAGTGGCCCAGGAGAAGGTGGTCGGGTGCTTTTTCAAGGGCCTTGACCAGCTGACCCCCGCGGTAATTCTGACAATGCTCATGGACAAGCCATCTGAGCCTATGCGTAGGTGTGCGATGTCTCGCCTGTTGAGGAAAATGGCCATCACGTCAGCCAGATGGGTCCAGTGAGTTCCAGGTAATCTTGATGGAGTCTCCTTACTTGGTCTTCCACAAGGAAAAGGATGCCCTTCACCCTAACCAAAAGTTGCTCCTGAAGGTAGTATCAGAGTTTCACCTTAACCAGGTGACCAACCTCCCAGTATACTTTACCAACCCATCTTCAGAGGCCAACCGCATACTCAATACTCTAGACCTGTGCATGGTCCTCTCTTATTATAAGGAGTACATGGCTGGAGTTAGTTTGGGATGAGACTCGCCACCTGTTTGTAACACAGGTAGTACCTGCACCTAGCAGACCAGCAGCAAAGCAGATGACTGTCAGGTGGATCACATCCTGCATCGACCTCTGTTACAGGTTAGCTGGCAGGGAGACCCCCGGAGGGCTTAGAGCTCATTCCAACAGACATACTGCTGCCTTGGTAGCAGCTTCCAGGGAAGTGCCTATCCAGGAAATCTGCAGAGCTGCTACCTGGAGGTCAGCTCACACCTTTATTTCCCACTATAGCATCAATTTTGAGTCTTGTTGGGATGCTGTTTTTGAGACCTCAGTTCTCCAGTCTCTCTTCACCAAACAGGGTTGTATGCTTTGCCCCCTCCTCCAGGAGAACTGCTAGGAGTCTGCCAGAGCACGGATAGTGAACTGTATCTATTTCCCTAGAAAAACAGATTACTCACCTGTATCCGTAGTTCTAGAAGAAAAAAATTACTTACCATAGTAATCTTTCTTCCCAATGATGCTCAGATATTCATAACTTTACGCAGTAAGCCTGAGGGATTGGACTGCCTGGAGAGACAGAACACATGCAAATGATGGAACACTTTGCATGTGAGCATCTTTCAAACACTGCCTCTGCTAACTGCCTGTGTTCTAACCTCTTCAGATTTTTCTCTCCACCTGAAAAGTCTGGTCGCTCAGGGTCCCATTCATCCACTTTCTCCTATGTGAAGAAAACTTCAAATACTACATATAAGTATATATTTTGTTTTCATTTACTGCCTCTACTATTTGTTTTGTATTATTAATCTAGTTTACGGATAAATTTGCAATTTTCCCCAGTTCCTCTTGGTTTGGTATATCCGCGGGGGAACCGGGTTAGTTTTTGTTAAAATCAGGGTTTTCTAATTAAAGAACCACTTTAGTTAATCTTTTAAGAATTGTTTATTTAAAAATTTTGTAACCGATAATTCTTCAGTTACCAGAACCGCCGACCCAGTTCCATACCACTACACCGGTTCAGTTCCATCGGTTCCTTTTCTGTTCCGGAACCGACTGTTTAAAAAAACGGCTTTTGCTGTTTAGCGGTTGTGGGTTTTCTCTTATTTTACATCATGTCTGAGAAACATAAGAAGAGAACCGGTGACCTCGGATTCAAAAGCTGTTCTCAGTGTGGAAAGATATTTGCAAAAGCATATAAACACACTTTATGTGTGGTTTGTTTGGGTTTTGACCATCTGAAAGAGAAATGTGAAGTGTGCAAAACATTCCCAGGCAAAACATTAGAAAAACACCTTGAAAGGCTCAAGAAAAAGTTCACAAAGGGTCCCTCTAGCTCTGACCAGCTGATACCCCCAAAATATTGTGGCTGAACCCACAACTGCCTCTGTGCCTGCCCAAGACGGGTGAAAAGGGCACTAAAAGAACAAAAGAACCATCTGACTCCCCAGTTCCTTCTAAAAAAGTAAAAAATTAAAGCACACAGAATGCTCGCCTGTCAAACCGGAGACTTCTGTGCCTGTACCAACAGCCCACGAAATCGCTCAGGCCTTTAAAATAATTCAGTCCTTACAGGCAATAGTTCCTCCTCAGCAGCCTCTTGCCCCTCCCCAGGGTCCCCAGGCTGGCAGCAATGTGCATCCACCCCCTCAAGACAGAGGGGATTAGTTTGATGATGATTATAATGAGTAGGAGGGACCAATCGAACCAGAAGTGTCCCCTGAACAGGACTTTGGTTCTCCTCCAAGGGTGATTGAGGATTTTCCATCCCGCTTTACTTTCATCAGGAAGATGGCAGATGCATTAGACATCTCCACTACTGAGCAAGTTGAGGATGAAGAGGAGGTAGATTACTTACAGATGATGGGGCTGACACCCACAAAGGCTCTCCTCCTGCTGGTGTACACATTCTTTAAGATGCCCCTAGCATTACTGGGGTTAGAAGTGATGCACAGTTAACATCCACACAATCCACCCAGCCTCCCCTTGCAAGTGGCACACAGATCCCTGCTTTCATTGTGCAAAGATCCGATGTGATTGGGCGGAGTCAGGGGATATGCTGCCTTGGTGGTGGGAAGGGCTTCACCTCAAGATGTTCAATGACTCAGCACTTCCAGTGGAAAAGCCAGAGTATGGATGTGAAATGTATACCACTCCTAGAACTAAGGCTACAGGTGAGCAACCTATTCATTTTGCATGAAATCTACTGCTTGAGTGAGGCTTTGGAAGAATTCATTTTAGTCCACATCCACAGATTCATGGGAGTTCAGCAGAAATGAAGTAATTAAGGAACAATTCACAACAGGGTAAGGGCTGTGCTCTTAAAAACCACGAGACAGGTGTTGGAGCCACGAGGTGTAGCTAAGTGGCTTTAATCCCCTAGCACGTGGTTAAACAGAGCACAACCCATAAACCCTGCAATGTGTTGTGCTGATAAAGCAGGTATTGCAATTTACAAGGCAATGTAAGCACAAGTAACTACAAATATAAGTAATGTGACAAAGAAATGGAGTTGTGAAGCTTGATAATTGTCAAGTGTTCTGCAAAGAAAACAAAACAAAAAGCACAGTCAAGCTTCACTGTTCCATTTCTTGACCACATTTTACACGCTGACAGAACATGCTTGGAACCCTTCCTTGCTGTATGTTTTCTGCCTTTTAGATTTATTTTTTATTTATTTATTGAAAAGTTTCATCAGGAAAGGCACACTGAACAATATAATATTGTTCGTGTCACGAAGCGTCCTGGGGGAAGGGGAACATGGGAGTGCAGTAATCAAAAGCACATTTCCATGCAGTATTATATATATATATATATATATATATATATATATACACACACACTGTACAATACTCAACAATACATTTCCAAAGGTAATATAAAACAGAAAGGCACAAGAGTGAAAAAAACAATACATCAGTAGCATTAGATAAACATTGGGATTTGATGGGAGAGGAGCACATTAACAGCACTACAGACTAATACAAACAATGTGGACAAGGAAGTGCAATAAGAACAGGTTACTCACCTGTAACAGTAGTTCTAGGAGTGGTATATGTTATTCATTCACACTGTTTGGCATTGTCCCCTTCCACTTTAAATCAGCCGAAAGTCTTCAAGCTGGCTCCTCCCACCCACCTGGGTGGTATATACCTCGGCTTTGCCCCATGACGCCAGATCTTAGCCCGCTGGAAGCCAGGCTGTGTACGTCTGCAGCTGGGGAGGTCAGGGGTGTCCGTGAGGATGAACAACATATACCACTCCTAGAACTACTGTTACAGGCGAATAACCTGTTCTTCTAGGAGCGTGGATATGTTGCTCATCCACACTGTTTGGCAGACTCCAAGCAGTTCTCCGGGAGGAGGGTGCACACCCTCTACTTAGGAAACAGAGACTGGAGAACCGAGTCCCCAAAACCAGTATCCCGGCGTGACTCAAGGTCAATGTGGTAGTGGATAATGAAGGTGTTTGCTGTCTTACAGGTAGCAGCCCGACAGATTTCCTGGATAGGGATGTCCCTGGAAGCAGCCAGCAGTATGGTGGGTAGAATGAGCTCTTATCCCTCTGGGAGGCTCCTTGCCCGCAAACTCATAGCACAGACCTATACATGATGTAATCCATCTTGCTATGATCTGTTTGGCTGCAGGTCTGCCAGAAGCGGCTTCAGCATAGATGACAAAAAGCTGGCGAACTTCTCCATGAATTTCCGCCGTCCGCTCCTTATTACTAGGAGAGCGCACATCTCAGGTCCAAGGTATGGAGCCTGTACTCGGCGTCTGAGGTATAATTAGGGTAGTATATCGGCAGAGTCAACACCTGGTTAAGGTGAAACTCTGACATCACCTTCAGAAGGAATTTCGGGTTGGAGCGCAGGACAACTTTGTCCCTGTGAAAGACCAGATAAGGGGAATCCACCAAAAGTGCCTGGTGCTCCCCTGTCCTTCTGGCTGACATGATAGCCACCAGGAAGGCCATCTTCCATAACAAGTGTGACAGCTCACACTTGAGCATGGGTTCTAATGGCTTGCCCATGAGTTTTGCCAGAACCAGCAGTAGATCCCACGGAGGTGTAGGTTCACGCACCGGAGGGGATATGTGATCCAGGCCTTTGAAAATGCACCTGACCACTGTCTCCTGCGCCAGTGTCGGCTGACCAGCCCGCGCCCAGTAAGCGGAAATGGCTGCCAGGTGCACCCTAAGGGTCGATGACCGTAGACCCCCTTTGGAGAGAGACCAAAGGTAGTCGAGAATGTTAGCCACAGAGCAGGATAAGGGATCCAGACCCAGACCCTGACACCAAATGGAAAACCTTTTCCATTTGAAGGCATAACATTTCCTGGTAGATTCCTTTCTAGATGCCTCTACCACGGTGTAGACATCTTCAGAAAGACCCAAAGCCTGGAACTCTAGCCGCTCAGGTACCAGGCTATGAGGTGCTGGGATTGAAATTCCGGATGGAAGACCTTCCCCTGATTGAGAGATATCATGTCCGGCGTGTGTAAAGCTGCTCCAGGGGCCAGCAGCTGAGGCTCAGGAGATCTGGGTACCACAACTGGCGTGGCCAGTCTGGGGCTACCAGAAATCACCTTCGCCTTGTCCCTCCTCAACTTAAGTAGCCCCTTGTGGATCAAGGGAAATGGAGGGAAGGCGTAGAGGAGGCCTGGGGTCCACGGCCTCGAGAAGGCATCTCCCTGCAGCGAGCCCTGCTGAAAGGGGTGGGCATGATACAGCCTCAGCTTGGTGTTTTCCCTGGAGGCAAACAGATCCACCATCAGTTTGCCCCAACGGGAGAACAGGCTGTAAGCTACCTCTGGATGGAAAGACCACTCATGGGATGTCTGGCCTAGGCAGCTGAGAGCATCCGCCAGTTGGTTCAAGGCTCCTGCCACATGGATGGCTAGGAAAGCCATCTCCAACCAGCTTACGAGGGTCCAGATGCAGATCACCTCCTTGCACAGCAGACAGGAGTGCGTGCCGCCCTGTTTGTTGAGGTAGTACATGGTCTTGGTATTGTCCATCTGAACTTGAACCACTTTACCCCGGAGCTGAGGAGAGAAAGCTGACAGTGCCAGTCGGACTGCTCTGAGCTCCAACAGGTTGATGTGGCATTGAGACTCCTTGGGGGTCCAGAACCCATGGGCCCTGTTGTCCACATGTGGGCTCCCCAGCCCATGAGAGAGGCACTGGTTGTAAGGACGACCGTTGGCTCGGGGTGGACAAACGGGATCCCTTCCTGCAATCGGTCTGGGGCGGTCCACCATTGGAGAGCGTCCCACATCTTCTGGGTTACAGTGATCAGCTGGTCGAAATGGCCATATCGCTGAATCCACTGGGTGGCAAGCTCCCATCGAAGGGGACGCATGTGCAATCGGGCCCAACGGACCACCGAGGTGCACGCTGCCATGTAACCCAGAAGGCGCAGAAAGTCCCAGGCAGGGCACATGTGCCCAACCAGAAATGATCAGGAAAAGGAGAAGAGAACCTCCACCCTGTCCTCTGGGAGCCGAGCTCTGGCTTGATGAGAGTCAAGCTCTGCCCCAATGAAGCCCAACATCTGGGAAGGCATGAGTTCCGACTTGGCCTCGCTGATCAGGAAGCAGAGTTGGGAGCAGGTCTGGAGGGCCAAATCCCTGGACCTCTCCACCTCCTGTTGGGTGGGACTTGCCAGGAGCCAATCATCGAGATAAGGGTAGATTTGGACTCCTTGACGCCGAAGATGGGCCACCACCACTGCAATGCATTTGGTGAAGACCTGTGGGGCCGATAACAGGCTGAACAGCATGGCTCGGAACTCGTACAAGGTCTCCTCGACCCAGAAGCGGAGGAACCGCTGATGGGATGGACGGATTGGGATGTAAAAGAATGCATCCTGCAGATCCAGTGAACAAAACCGCACGTTTCGCTCCAGGGATGGTATAATCTGGGACAGAGTGACCATCCGGAAGGTGCGAGACCTGAGAAACTGATTCAGGTCATGGAGATCTAGAATGGGGTGCCAACCCCCCGTCCGCTTGGGCACCAGGAAGTACCTGGAGACGAAGCATGTGTCTGCTGGAGGTTCCGCCATGGAGGCTACTGTCTCCTTGCGGAGGAGCTGAGCCACGTCATCTCGAAGAGCTGACTCGGTGCATGCGGAAATCCATTCCTCCCGAGGGGCGCGGGCTCGGCTTGGAGGGTACTACTCGAATTCCAGAGGCAGTCTCTGACTGACCACTTCGAGATCCCACCTGTCCAAAGTGATAGCGGACCAGGCGGAAAGGAAGTGGTGGAGCCGACCCCCCACGGGAGAGCCCAGAGCTGGCATGACGGAGATAGGGGTGGCAACCCCAATCCCGTCACTGGGCAGGCTTGGAGGAGGAGGCGGCTCTGGGACCTGAGCCTCGGCCTCCTTTGCGGCACTGTTGGGGAACAGGCTTGGGCCAAGGGTGCCAAGCTTGAGCCCGCTGCTGATGTTGCTGTTGCTGTCCTCCTTGGTAGGAGGGCTGCTGCACCACAGGGGAAGAGTGCCAAAAAAGGCTTCTTCTTCTGGTTCTTGCCCGAAGAACCTTTTGCAGAAGTGGTGTCCAAGGTGGCACTGGACTGCTCTATACACTGTAGGTGACCGTCCACTCATGGACCGAACAAGTCAGTCCCCAAGAAAGGCACATCAGCCAGCTTATGCTGAGTATCCGCCAGGAAGGAGGAAAGCCTCAGCCAAGCCCTGCGATGAGAGGCCACTGCGGCGGCCATCGATCGGGCACAGGAATCCCCAATATCCAGGGCCATCTGGAGCTGCTGTTTGGCAGCAGCACGGCCCTGGTCACGGACCTGTATGACCATGGTCTGCATGTCCGAGGGGAGATGAGGGAGGACTTTGTCTAATGATCCAAGAAGGGCATGAGAGAAGCGTGCCATGATGACTGCTGAGCTGGCTTGACGAAGGCCCAAGGAAGAGGCCGCATAGACCTTTCAGGCAGTGTGGTCCATATTGTTGGACTCCTTGTCTGGAGGTTGGTCAGTGTCGGCCGAACTGCCAGTACAGCTGAACACAGAGGTGGTCACCAGGCTCTCGGCCGAAGGGTGCTCTGTGAACCCGGCAAGGGACCCCATGGGCACCGAGTCCTTGAGGGCCATGTGGGCAGATAGTGCTGGGCATGAGGCAGGGTGCTGCCAAAGTTCAAGGGCCGGGCCAACAATGGCCTCGGCCACTGGAAAGGCCTCTGTCGAGGTATCCCCTCTCTCTTTAGAATATCTGTGAGTGGGTACTCCGCCTTTTTCTGGGTAGGTTCCAGGGGCATTCTGGTGGAGTCGGAAAGGAGACGGAGAATCCTTGTAAGGAGAAAGGGCCTTCCTCCATCCCTGAGCCAACGGATGACTTGTCATCCCTGGGATGAGAGTGGAGCCCGGTAACATCCGAGACCAAGGAGTCGGTCAACTGCTGAAATCACCCTCGATCCGCCGAGGGTGGTCGGGGTGATAGAAACCGACAGGCGTCGGGGAAGCCCGGTGTCAGTCGATCCTCTTTCAAGGGAGACCGGAATAGGCTGAACTGGGGGATGGTCCGGCCCCACTGGAGGAACCAGAGGCTTCGGTTCAGGAGGGGTCAGCTTCCGCCTGGGAGGCGAAAGTCAAGTAATGGCCAGGGTAGGTGGCGGAGCCAGCTTCTGCCTGGTCAAGATCAGCTGCTGCCACCATAAGGTCCTCATAGCGCCGATGGAGTTTCCACTGGAGCCTCTCCTCGTTCGAGGAGGATGAGGATGACCTGTGGCGTTGACTCTTCTTTGAGCACTTATGGCTCTTCCTCGGTCATTTGGCCGAGAGGGTCCTGGAACATGACCGAGATCCGGGAGGCCAACTCGGTCGATCGGGAGACACCAGTGTGATTGGTGAAACCCTAGGGTCTGGAACCAGGTCCTTGATGGGGGCACCAGCGGGCAGGGTCTCCTCATCAGGAAATACCAGGACCGGAGTCCGTTCTAAAGAGTCGTCGGCCACGGCTGGCGAAAAAGGGTCGATCGCATTGAGGATAATCTCAACCTCATTGGCCACGTCCTCGGTCCTCTGGCCAGATGGAAGATCCATACAGCCGGAGGCTGAGGATGCGATCTTGACAGAGGTCGAGACTGCGTGTTCCTGGGACTCGGACCTTTCTCGGTTCCAGGAACGTCTTCGCCGAGACGAAGACAATGGGTCTTTCTCTCTCTTCCGAGAGCAGAAGGAGTGCGAGCCCGAGGGTGCCTCACCCCGGGTGGGAAAAAGACTGGCACATCTCCCTGAAAGATCCCGTAAAGGTGGAGCCCAGGTTTAGTGGGGCAAACAAGCTTCCATTGGCCCAAGCACAAGCTGCTTCTTCCTCGAATGCCTTCATCTGTTCCAGCTCATCGGCGGAGCCCGCAGCTGCGGAAACCGCCCAACTAGCCTCGTTCGACTTCACTAAAGGGTTCCTTTTTTCTGGTCTCCCCAGCTTCAGGCATGCCTTGCGGTCATCCAGGACGTTGGCATGGAAGGCCAAGCAAAAGCTACATGACGAGGTGTCATGGCCGACACCTAGGCAGTAGATGCATGTGAGGTGGGGATCGGTGCACGACATCTTCTGGCCGCAGGGACACCGACAAAATCCAGAGGAAGATTTCTCCTCCATGATCGATGTTGCAAAAGCGTGATAGCTAACTCAAATGAGTTTGAGTTTCGGTTAAACTGATAATTTGAAAGCCAGGGCCTACGAAATGCGAAAGCACGAGGGAGGCAACCTGTATCTTCCAGCGGAAAAGAATATCTGGCGTCATGGGGCGGAGCCGAACTACATACCACCCGGGTGGGTGGGGGGAGCCAGTTTGAAGACTTCCGGCAGTGGAAGTGAGACAATGCCAAACTATGTGGATGAACAACATATCTACGCTCCTAGAAAGTACATTGGTTTCTCCTCACATTAAGTGCTATGCTGGGAAAGGAGATGGAGACAGCTGCAGGATGGAGAGAGGAAGTTAAGGAGGGAGGTCGAGATGGACCACGGAGAGGAGAAGTGCCTGATTTGATGAGGCATTGAGTTCCAGAGCTTAGGGAACCTATAGGAGAATGACGATTGGCCTATAGGGGTGGTGTGTCGTGGTACAGCTAGGGTGTGGGAGTTACTGGATCTGAGGGAGAGAGGGGCAGTGGCGTGGGAGGACAATGAGGAGGTAAGGTAAGGGGGAAGCGTATCAAAACAGAATTTAGAGACAATTATGCAGTGGGCTAGACAGCAGTTTTCCAGGGAAGGAAAAGCTACAGAGCGATATAGATCGCAGTGGTGGCTAAAGGAAGGGGCATCCAGAATGAAATGACAGAAAGCATTGAAAAGGGTGTCCAAGACACCACATGGATCCAGTCAAAGCAAACTGGGAAAAAGAATTCAAACAAGCAATTAGTCCTAAAGACTGGCCTAAAGTATGGAAAAACACATGGTCTGCCACCTCCTCCCCCTTGCGGAGGGAATTCATATGGAAGGGTAGGGCAAGATTTTTTCTAGTGCCCACAACGCTGGCTCGGAGAAATATGGGGGCACTGGAAAGTTGTTGGATGCTATGTGGGGAAAGTAAGGCTGCATATAAACATATATTCTATGACTGCCCGAAGATAATTACTTTTTGGTCTACAATTTCGGGCCATATAGTAAATATACTAGGTTGTCATAACCCCATGACTGAGATTAATCTATTGTTATGTGTACCTCCAGAAGGAATGATTGATAGGCACACCTTATATTTGTGGGCTATTTTACAAGGGGCAGCGTACAAGGCAATAACTAAAAAATGGCTCCAAAATGCCTCACCCACTGTAGGGGATTGGAAGTCTATAGTTCAAAATATAAAACACAATGAACAAATGTCACATGCTCTAAATAATAGAATGGAAACATATTTCACGCTGGACCAGATGGGCAATAAGCCAGGAACAGATTTTGTAAAGTAAACAGAGGGGTTGTTATTTATAAAATATGAGAATACCCAGTGTAGACAGGTTATTTAGACCCGTGAGACCTCCTCCCAGGAGCCCTCTCCTACTAAAGGTACAAAATGAAATATACAAACACTATTCTTTGAATAATACTATAATTATGCAAGTCTCTCATTGTGCCCAATGTCTGTCTTCAACCCGAAACTTACCTTTGTTTTTATTTAGAAGTATATTATATGTATACAAGACTTGGTTTCTTTGACTGGTATTACTGTCTAGACCAATTTGATATGAGCAACAAAGAATATGTTACAAGGTATATCCTTGAATAGCTATGATTTGTGAAACATGAAAATATGGAAAGATGTAATTGAATACTGTGTAAGAATGTGAAAGCATGAACTAAATAAAAGAAGTACAAAAAAAAAAAAAGGAAAAGGGTGTCCAGTCTGGTTAAGGATGACTTTTGTGTGGCACTGTAGACTACGGCGCAGTAGTCAAAGATAGGTAATATCATTTTCTGGACAATCTCCCGGCTGGCCTGTAGAGGTAGGCAGCTTCGGTTCCTGTAAAGGGCACCTAATTTGGGGCGCAGCTTTTTCAGGATGGAGTCTATGTGTCCAGTAAAGTTTAGGTGCTGGTCTAGCCAGACCCCAAGATACCTAAAGGAGGACATGTCCTCTAGAGTAGAGCCATCAAGGGTGTGGAAGGAGGGCAATTTAGTTAGCCTTAAGAGTCTCTGCCTAGTGCCAAAGGTCATGGAGATGGTTTTCTTGGCATTGATGAAAAGCTGATGGGAGCTTAGCCTTAGCTAGCCATAGCTGAATTTTCTCAAAGTCATGCTGAAGTGTGGAAGCGACATCAGTAGGCGATAGGACAGAGAAGAAAAGGACAGTATCGTCAGCATACATATGGATGGAGGAGGAGGTGCACACTGACGGGAGGTCATTAAGGAATATGGAGAATAGTTAGGGGCCAAGGACGGAGCCTTGGGGTATGCCAGCATTGATCTGAAGTGGGGGGGTGTAGGTGGAATCAGCAATTTTGACTGACTGTGTCTGGCCTGTTAGGTAGGAGCAAAACCTGTTTGTGGCTGAATCAGACAGGCCGGCAGATCACAAATTATCTAGAAGGAGATGGTGGGAGACAGTGTCAAAAGCCTTTGCAAGGCTGACAAAGATTGCAGATGTGATTAGACCACTGTCCATACCTGAGAGTATGGAATAGATGAGCCTAATTAAGGAAGTGGTAGTGGAGTGATCTTTCCTAAAATCAGATTGGTAGGGAGTGTGAAAAAGGCAGAGTCAGAGAGGTAAGAGGAGAGCTGGGAGAGGACCAGGTGCTCCTGAAGCTTAGCAAGAAAAAGTAGAGAGATTGGCAGATAGTTCCCACGCATAGAAGGGTCACCTCCCTTGGGTAGTGGGAGAACTACAGTGTGCTTCCATGGGTCATGAATGGAGACCAGCGAGAAGGAAAGGTTTAGTACGGCAGAAAGTGGTGAACAAATTGCATGAGCGAAGAGGAAGAGAAGTTTGGGGTCAAGCCATCAGGTGAGGAACCCTTAGATGGACTGAGAGAGAGGGAGAGCATTTAGTGTATCATGAGGTGAGACTGCAGAGAAGAAGAGGTCGCTAGGAAGGGTGCTTGGGTGTGAGTTATTGAGGACAGATGTGACTGGTTGGGTAGGAGGAAGAGAAGCTAGTAGAGCAGCAGCACATGAGGTAAAGTAAGAGTTGAATTCAGTGGTGACTGAGAGGTGGGCAGATGCAAGGGCATTACTGACAAGGATGAGTGGAGTTTGGGATTTAGAGGAAGGAGAGAAGAGGGAGTTAACTTTCCAAAATTTTGACGGGGTACATATGTTAACATCAAAGGTGGATCTAAAGTATTCGGACTTAGTGAGCCTTAGAGCAGGCATTTCTGAGGGCTCGATATCTGTCATGGTCAGCATTTAATTTAGAGACTTTGTGAGCCTTCCAAGCCTGGTCTCAAGCTCATATACATGCCATCAATTCTGGTGTGATCCACGGGAGGTGGTTTCCACGTACTCGAATGCACTTAAAGGGTGCGTGCTTGTTCCAGATATTAAGAAAGTGGCCTTGGAAATAGTCCAGGGCTTCGTTAACTGTGGTAGCAGAGGAAATTTGAGACCAGTTAGTGTGGGCTAGGTCATACAGGAGGTGGGTAAGGTCTAGGGATTTATATGAGCGAACAAGCAATGGTTTATGTGGGGCTTTTGGGCGATGGAGCTTGCGGACCAAGTAGATCATATGATGGTCGCTGAGTGCATCCGGGAGGAGACTTGATTGATTACTCTGTGGACATGTGAGGTTAGAGCCCACTTGATGACTGCGTGGTTGCCTGATTTACTATTTAGTCGGGTTGGCTCATGGATCAATTGAGTTAAGTTAGGGGCCGCAATGTTGTTACGCAGCTTGGATAGGGAGGGGTCAGGCTAGTTTTGGTTAAAGTTGCCTAGTATATAGAGTTCACTGTTTGATGTAAGGGTGGAAATTTGAGAGAGAAGATTAGAGGTAATAGTAGGGGAGAGGCCTGGGTGGCAGTAAATCCCAGCAATGTAGACTAGTATGGAGTAAGGCATGTAGAGCCTGAAGACAAAGATTTCATAAGCTGTGAGGACCGATACAGATAGGATCAGAATTACAACCTTTGAGCCAGAGACTTATTTCCAAAGGCTCCACATCAATTCACAATACAGACATAGGTAACACAGAAGACAACAGGATACAAGGTACAATGCCAGGACAGTTTGATGGCAAGGTTACAACTTGAAAATGTATACACGGATGTCTAATACAGTGTTAAGGCTGCAGGCGACACAGTAAACAGTAAGATACAGGGTACAGTGCCAGGACAATTTGACAGCAGGTTATAGCAAGACCTGTTTACAAGGATATCTAATACATTGTTAAGGCTGTAGACAGTGCATAGGATATATTTGACAGTAAGAGATAGACATGCAATGGACAGTGAGTGATACAGGGGCCAGTGCACATGCCTTCTATGCTTCGCTGGAGCTGAGTAACTAGGTAAGTGAGGGGAGGTGGGTACTGCGAGTTCTAGAGCAGTCTGTTGGGAGACTTTGTCAGAGTGCCTGAGTAAGACTGTAGGTCACTGACCGGGAAGAGGTCGGGTGGCAGGTCTGAGCGGCTGGTGCGGACACGGATGGTAGACCTAGTGTGTGCAGGTGCAAGTGCAGTTGGCAAGGATGTGGGTTTTGAGTGCCTTTTTAAAGGGACCAAGTTTTTGATGATTAGAGACCAATGGGGGGGAAGCGTCGAAGCAGGAGGGAGCCCTGACTAGAAATGACCACCGGGTGAGTGTGGTTCTGACTCTGGAAATGGCCAATGCAGCTTTGGTGAAGCTGCATGTGTTCACTGTGGAGTTAGAGGAGGTTAGTGAAGCAGATAAGGGGGGGTCAAGCCAAGGAGGGATTTTCTGGTCAAGAGGCAGGACTGGTAATGGACCCTCTCGTCAAAGTTCAGGATCTGGATGAGGGAAAAGAGCATGCATGTGTGCGTCATACGGTATGCAGCAGTTAAGAGCCTGCAGGCTTTGTTAATGACCACTTTTATTTTACCGATAGCTGTGGCATCTGCAGCAGCATAGACCAGCAACCCATAGTCGATCAGAGACATTACTGAGGAGGTTATGGCTAGCTTCAGGGCTTCTGGCAGAAGGCAGTCCTTACGGTGATAAAGGAGACCAATGCGTGCACTGGTAGCAGATATGAGGGTGTTGATGTACGTGTGGAAGGAGAGGGCAGAGTGGAAGAGAACACCGAGATATCTGTAGGAAGAGACCTGCTCTAGGGTGTAGAGCGACTTTGCTTGAATATGCAATTGGACATTTTTTAATTTGCTTTGCTGATGTGCGAAAAGTAGGGTCTTTTTTTTTTTTAGGTTCATGACTAGTCTATGCTTAGTAAACAAGAGTTCAGCTTGGCTGAACGCATTCTGGAGTGAGGCCTGAAGGTCAGTTGGGGTAGTATGAATGGAGGACAAGGTGTATATAGCTAAGCTGCAACCCCTACCTCTGCGGTCTTGCCGGGTGATACTGTAGCCGGGGATGTATATACTGGGATCAGGTGTTTTATTATTTAACCAGGTTTCAGTTATTATGAGAAGGTTAGAAGAATCAATCTTCCAACTCCAAGACTCTGAAGCTGCTCACAATTCCACCTCATGAATAATCTAAGCTATCTAGTGTGGGATGATGGTGAGCAAGCACCAGATCAGAAGGAGAAAGCCAAAATGTCAATCACGCACACCTGTGTGCACGCTCCCAGCACTGAAGTCTGTCTGATGAATGAGACAAAACACTGAGGTGTCCAGTAGAATTATCTTTGCAGTACTGCTCATTTTTAAGCCACTGTGTGTTCCTGTCAACACTGATGCAGCATAAATAAAATGTGACCCACTTCTAATTAAAGCAGGCGAAACAATGTTCATGGCCTTTTGCTGCTTGTTTGACTCAAATGTAGTGAACAGTGCTGCCACTTATTGCACCACAGTGCATACCCTAAAGCGACAGTTTTCTTGACAGGACAGGTGTTCAGTATGTGTAACACATTATTTAAAACATGTGTATTTGGCTAAGAGTAGCAATAATGCCTTCTGAAGAGGATACTTCCTGGTAGGTTAACATGTGGCAGAGTTAAGCTATCCATTAACCCCTAGGAAATGCTTTCCTCATAGAAGAATAGGGTTAATTCTTGCAGGGCAATTTCCCTGGGTGATTATCAGGAAGGTGCTGCAAAGACCGTATTTATACTTCTGAATTCAGACCAGCGTTAACATGAGGTCACTGCAAGGCCATTTACACTGACATTGTGGCCCACTGCCACGTTGGGTGGAGGTTGACAGAATAGAATTAATGTAAGACTGATTTATTTATCAATATTCTGCATAGAATTGGGGGATAGCAATGAGAAAACAAACATGCACTGTATCTTCATACTGTATACTACGACACCCTCAAAGCATGATCAACATACAGGAAGGTGCAAAAAATCTTATATTTACATTGCGGATAAAAATCATGCCCCCCACATCATTTATGATGTTATACAAAATTAAAGCACAATTACAAATTTAAAATAAATGCTTCGCCTGTTGTATTTTGAATTACATCAAGGACCTGATTTTTGGGGAATCCATTACCTTTCTTATGGTTCAGGTCAGCCTCCAATGCCTCTGTCACCCTGTTGACCCAGGTGTCGTAGGACTGGGCCCGAGCCTTCACGCCATATAACATGGAAGGCAGGTCATCTAGCGAGTATCGGTACCTGGAAGCACACAAATAAAGCGAGGACAAATTAAGCCAACAACAGGATAAGAACATGATACTCAGTTAAAGAGTTACTGCAGCCTATATAGTTGTATATAATGCATGAAAATTCTAGGTAAGAATGTGTTCAAAAAACATCCAGGATCATCTCAGCATTGCAGACTGAACTTTCGAGGCAGAATACTTATTTAGTAAGGCTTCTTTATCAGCTGACACCAATTACAAAGTAACACATCACTATAACAACATCTGGGAAAACATTTTACCTCACCAATTCTTTAAAAGATTTAAAGCAGAATGCAGGTCAGAAGGGAGACACAGTCTGCAAGCCACTGAAAAGCAATTTCAAATGCAGTATTGAGCATACCTGTAGGTGTCAAGTTCAAAATAGCTCATTTAAACATACAAAGTCCTAAGGGAAAATGGCAGAGCTGGAAATCTGGACCCAGCATTACATGCCTGATATTCTATGTATAACTGAATCCTGGCTAAAACCCTATATCCAGGATCACGAAATTGCTCTCCCTAGCTTCTCCTCAATCCGCCACGATTGGCATTCGGGGGTGGGGCCTGATATACATTAGGGCTGGGTTGGTTGTCAATGAGATAGTAGACTTAAACATCAACCTGGAAGCTGAGCATATATTTATCACAGTCACCCTTGGCCAAGTTATGCACCTAACTATCAGCTGCATATTCCTACCTCTAAATATAGCATCCACCTCCTATATTAATTTCTTCAATAGCCTGGACACCCTCCCTCACAATTACACTATACTCTGTGGTGACTTCAACCTTGACTGGTTAGGACCCAATAATTTGCAGTAGCAAGCTGTCCTACTAGACACAAAACTAGAGCAACTCCTGGACAAACCTACTAGGCTAAATATAAAGTCAGGCAGGCACAGTCTTTTAGACTGGAGACTTACCAACAACAGATCCTTTATTAGGGCCGCTGGAGCCCTCCGCACGTTATAAGAGATCATTCCACAACTTTCTGCACCTGGAAGAACAATTCCCCACACACTCTTCCAAAAATTCACAAAACTAGGGACCCAACTAACTTTGATGTTGCAACCTTTCCGCAAAGTACTGCCTCAACCGACTGGACCACAACAACCTCCCTCCCCGACATAAACCAGGCACTAGAATATCTCATCAATACTCTTACCTCCATACTTGACTTGCATGCCCCTTTCAGAACCAGAAAAGCTAAAGGAAATCATTCCCCTTGGCTCACCCAGGAGCTGAGACACCTCATGTGTTCCCAGGACAAAGCATGGAAAGTCTACAAAAGCTCTGGACTCTATTCAGACTGGCAATTCTATGGACAGCTACGTAATACATGTAAGACTAAAATCTCCTAGTCCAAAAGAAAGCATCTCCAGTGCCTACAGGTAGGGCAGATTGCCAACCGCAAATGCTTCTGGAAGCAAATTAATTCCCTCCTTAAAGGCAAAGTACGGGTCATCCCCCAATCTATAACTGTAAAAGGTTCTGAACTAAACACACCTTCGGAGATAGCCACTGGTATGAACTTGTTCTTCACTGACCTTGACCCCTACAAGACCAACCTCCCTGCTTTAGGCCCAGAGTTGCACAAGCCTCGCCTTGATGCCCCCCACCCACAATTCCATATTAAACTCACCTCACACAATGAGGTCCTTAAACTTCTAATGTCTCTTAACCTTGACAGCTCATCTGGATTCGACTCCCTCCACCCAAAGTTTCTAAAATTAGGGGCACTTGCACTCACCCACCTGCTCACCCTGCTTATAAATAGATCCTTCCTCACTCAGTCCATCCAAGATAAGTGGAAAACTGCGGTTGTTGTCCCAGTCCATAAAAGCGGCTCTACCAACATAGTAGAAAATTATAGACCAATTTCTATTCTATGCCCGATCGCTAAAATTCATGAAAGAATTTTGTATAACCAACTATAATCCTATCTGGAGCAAACCAATGCCCTCAGAGTCTACCAACATGGATTCCAAAAATTGCATGGGATGGACTCAGCTCTCCTATGTGTTACAGCAGATGTATTCCAGGATATGGATCGAGTTAAAGCCACTGGGGCTGTTTTCACTGATCTCACGAAGGCCTTGGATCTTGTTAGTCACCCCCTTCTAATTACTATACTCCATTCCCTTGGCCTCTACGACAACTCGGTCTCCTGGGTCTCAAACTGCTTATCCAATAGATTTCAATGCATTAAGTGGGCTGGAACGTTATCATCCTTGTCTCCTATCACTGAAGGGGTTCCCCAGGGTTAAATTCTGGGGCCTCTATTATTCTCAGTCTTCATAAATGACCTTCAAATGAACTGGGGGGGGCATCAATTCAGCTCTACGCTGACGATGCCATTCTATACAGATCCTCCAGTGACGTCTCCTGCATCAACTTTGATCTTGAAAAATACTTCCAGCTCCTAGAAACCTGGTTCCGAGAGAACCTGTTAGTGCTGAACACCAAGAAATACAGGTTACTCACCTGTAACAGGAGTTCTAGGAATGGTATATGTTGTTCATCCACACTCATTGGCAGTATCCTTGCCGCTTTAAATCTTGCCGGAAGGTCTTCAAGCTTGCTCCTCCCACCCACCCGGGTGGTATAACTCTCGGCTCCGCCCCATGACGCCAGATCTGGCCCGCTGGAAGCTCAGGTTGTGCGTCGAAGCCGGGGAGGTCGGGTGGGTCGTGTGGATGAAAAACATATACCATTCCTAGAACTCCTAGTTACAGGTGAGTAACCTGTATTTCAGGACATGGATATGTTGTTCATCCCCACACTCATTGGCAGACTCTAGCAGTTCTCCGGGAGGAGGGAGGCAAGACGCACACCCCATATACTTACTTGGGAAAGAGAGACTGGAGAACCGAGGCCCCAAAACCAGCATCCCGGGCGTGACTCAAGGTCGATGTGGTAGTGGGTAATGAAGGTGTTTGCTGACTTCCAGGTAGCAGCCCTGCAGATTTCCTGGATAGGGACGCCCTGGAAGCAGCCACTGCAGCAGTATGGCGGTAGAATGAGCTCTATCCTCTGGGAGGCTCCATGCCCGCTAACTTATAGCAGAGATCTATGCAGGAGGTTACCCACCTGCTTATCGTCCGCTTGGCTGCAGGTCTGCCAGATGCGGCTTCAGCGTAGTGACAAACAGCTGTAACCTCTCCCTCGATTCTCAGCCGCAGGCCCTTATAATAAGCTAGCCGCCTTCTAGGATCCAGAGTATGGAGCCTATATTCGGCCTCCGAGGTGTGATTGGGTAGAACACCGGCAGAGTCAACACCTGGTTAAGGTGAAACTCCCACACCACCTTCGAAGGAATTTCGGTGGGGGCGCGGGACAACCTTGTCCCTGTGGAAGACCAGGTAAGGAGACTCGATGGAAAGCGCCTGGAGCTCTCCCATCCTTCTGGCTGACGTGATAGCCACCAAGAAGGCGGGTCTTCCACGACAGGTGAGAGAGACACCTGTGCATAGGTTCGAATGGCTTGCCCATGAGCTTTGCCAGTACCAGCAGTAGATCCCACGGAGGTGGTTCCCGCGACTGGAGGAAATGTGATCAAGGCCTTGAAAAGGCCAGACCACCTTCTCCTGCGCCACGACTGCTTCCCGCCCGCTACCAAGCAGAGATGGCTGCCAGGTGCACCCTTAGGTCGCCGACCAAGCCCCTGACTAGAAAGGGACCATAAATAGTCCAAGATGCTTGCCAAGGAACAGGAGGAAGGGTCCAAGCTCTTGTTCCTGACACCAAATGGAAAACTTTTCCATTTGAAGGCATAGCATTTTCTGGTCGACTCACGGGACGCCTCAACTACATTGAGGACCTCGGCCGGAAAGACCCAAAGCCTGGAACTCTAGCCGCTCAGGAACCAGGCCGTCAGGTGCAGGGATTGAAGGTCCGGATGGAACACCTTCCCTGATTGACTGAGAGCAGGTCCGGGCGAGCTGGAAGCTGCCAGAGTCCTGGAGCTGAGACTGAGGAGATCTGGTACCAGAACTGGCGAGGCCAGTCTGGGGCTATCAGAATCACCTGCGCCTTGTCCCTCCTCGCTTTGAGAAGCACCTTGTGGATCAAGGGAAATGGGGAAAGGCGTAAAGAGGCCCGGGGTCCATTGCCTCGAGAAGGCATCCCCTGCAGCGAGCCCTGCTGAGGGGGGCGGCATGGAACAGACTCAGCCTGCTCTCGTGGAGGCAAACAGGTCCACCTGAGGTGTGCCCCAAAGGGAGAACAGATGCTGTACTACCTCCGCAGGAGAGACCACTGCGGGATGCAGCCCCATCCGCCCAGGGCATCGGCCAGGTGTTGGAGGCTCCCTGCCACGTGAATGGCCAGGAGATCGCCTCCAGGCTGCGCACGAGTGACCAAATGCGGAGAGCCTTGTGCATAGAAGCATGGAGCGCCCCCGCCTGGCGGTTTAGATAGTACATGGTCGTGGGCATTGTCCGGCCTGACTCGGACCACTTGACCCCGGAGGAACGGAGCAAAGGCGGTGAGAGCTAGGCGGACCGCCGGAGCTCCAGCAGGTTGATGTGGCATCGACTCCCGCGGGACCAGAGGCCATGAGCCGGTGTTCCCCAGATGGGCACCCCAACCCATCAGAGAGGCATCGGGTCGACAGAGAGACCGGCTCGGGCGGACGAACGGGATGCCTCCTGCAATTGATCTGGAACGGTCCACCACTGGAGAGCATTCCACATCCCCTGTGTCACCGACACAAGCTGGTCCAAGGATCGCAGCTGCCAGACCACTGGCTGGCCAGTCCTCACTGAAGGACGTGATGTTCCAGCGGGCCCAACGGACCACGCCTGGTACAGGCCGCCATGAGACCCAGGAGGCGCAGGAAGTCCCGGCAGGGCGCAATTGCTCAACCAGAAATGATCGGGCAAAGGAGGAAAGAACCTCAGCCCTGTCCGCGAGCCGCGCCTGGCTCGAAGAGAGTCGAGCTGCGCCCGATGAATAAAATCACCTGCTTCGCTCGAGTTCCGACTTGGCCTCATGGACAAGGAGGCCCAGTTGAGAGCAGACCTGAGGGCCAGATCTCTGGACCACTCCGCCTCCTTCCTGGAGGGAGCTGCTATCAGCCAGTCGTCCAGGTAAGGGTACACCCGGCCTCGGGCGCCCAGATGCTGTCACCACTGCCATGCATTTGGTGAAGACCCTGGGAGCTGGAGACAAGTCAAGGGCATGGCTTGAATCAAGAGAGATCCTTCCGCCGAAGCGAAGGAATTCTGGTGAGACGGACGGATAGGACGTGAAAACGCTGGCCCCTGCAAGTCCAGAGAGCAGAACCACACGCCGCTCCAAGGATGGTATTATCTGAGCCAGAGTGACCATCCTGAAGGTTCGAGACCAGGAACTTGTTTAGGTCGTGAGGTCGAATGGGCGCCAGCCCCCGTCTGCTTCGAACCAGGAAGTACCTGGACACAAACCCTGGGTCTGAAGGAGGGTCCACCTCTCTTACCACCTCCTTCTGGAGGAGGAGAGTGATGTCGGCTCGACGAGCCGCCAGTGAGGCTGGGGATCCTCAAGCTCTCCGAGGGGCGACGGCTCTGAAGGGTGGTGCCTGTCAATTCCAGAGGCAGGCCTCTTCCCACCACCTCCAAGACCCACCTGTCCGTGGTAACAGCGGACCAGGCGGAACGGAAGTGCGAGCCTGCCCCCACGGGGGACCCAGGGTAAGGTGACGGGATGGGCGACACCCCCAGCCCGCCACTGGGCAGGCTTGGAGGAGGGACCGCCGAGGAACCTCCTGGGCCCTTCCTCCCTGCCTCCTGTTAGAGGAAGCCGGCGGTTTGGGTTTGGGATGCCAAGGTCGAGCCTGCTGGGCCTGACGTTGCTGGGCCGGGCGCCCGGGGCACAGAAGGACTCCAGCGGCTTAGGCTGTGGTTTCAGCCTTGTCCTTCTGAGCTGAAGAGACCGAGTCCAGCGTGGCGATTGACTTCTCGATCCTCTGCAGGTGACCTTCCACCCAGGGTCGAAGAGGTCAGTCCCAAAAGGGAACATCCGCCAACTTGTGCTGGGTATCCGGTGAAGGTGGATATCCTCAGCCAAGCCTTGACGACGATAGCCACTCGGCCGCCACCGATCTGGCACATGAGTCCCCACATCCAAAGCAGTCTGGAGCTGCTGTTTGGCACTGCTGCCCTGGTCCCGCACCTGCTTAACCGTAGTCTGCAGATCGGCGGAAGATGAGGGATGACTCATCCAGGAGCCCAACAGGGCATGAGAAAAATGTGCCATGAGGACGGCCGAACTGGCCTGACGAAGGCCGAGAGGACGCAGCGAGACTTTTCGCCCGACATAGTCCATTTCTTGACCCTTGTCAGGAGGTTTGTCCACATCCTGGCGCTGCCGGGCGCTACTGAAAACGCTGTCGGTAACTCAACCCTCAGCAGAGGGTGTCTCAAAACCGGACAAGGAACCGGGGACCGTATACTTCTGGCCATCCTGGCCGAGGCGAGGGCAGGAAGCAGGGCGCTGCCAAAGTTCCAGTGTTGGACCCACTATGGCCTCGGCCACCGGAAAGGCCTCCGTCGGAGAATCCCCGTCCAGAATCTCCGTGAGGGGATACCTGGCCTGCTTGGAACGGGTTCAGCTCCATCCCGGTAGACTCCGAGATGAGCCAAGCAGTCCCAGGAAGGACGACGGGCTATCGCCCATTGGCTGACCTCCTGAAGACTCCAAGTCCAGTCGCTTGGAGAAGAAGGAGGAATCATCTTCGGACTCGGAAGAGTCCTCAAGAGTGCCTCGGCCTGAGCCACCCTTCACCTGCCGAGGTCGGTCGGGAGTGAGGGTAACTGACAGCCGATGGGGTAACCTTAGCCGACCGAGAATCCTTGGTCGGAGCCCCAATTGGTGGCTGTGGAGGCGGAGGTTCCACCGCAATCGTGGAGCAGTTGGTTTTGGCCGAACAACCGCCTGGGTATAGGCCTCGGCAAGTCGAGGGTTGTGTCGGGCTGCCCGTGACAGCCACTTAATGGCCGGGAAGGCGCCGGAGTCGGCTTATTCCCGGCCAGGAGGAGTTGTTGAACATAAGGTCTCGCACTGCCGACGTACTCACGCCGAGCCTCCTCATCCGAGGAGGAGGACGAGGACGAGCGGCGACGCCGCTTACCTCATGTGCTGACCGAGACCGCCTATGACGGTGGGAACGGCTGGACCGCGAAGAGGTCCGAGACCGAGACCGAGAGTCCCGGAATTTCCGGGGTCGGTGCAGGGAGGTGTCGGCCGGAACCGACACTCCCTTCGGCTCGGAAGGTCCATCCGAGGGCTCCGGAACCGGAGGCACAGGCGAGCCCACGGGATCCTCAACTCCTCCCGGGGGAACCGGGGAGAGGGGAATCTCGGCTGCTAAAGGCGACAGCCCGTCAATGGGTCGAGAAAATCTTGACTTCATCAGTGGAGTCTCGGTCAACTGACCTGACGGGACACCGTGAGGCCAGTGGCGGCCGAGCGGTCGATCGAAGCCGACGTGTCGACGGCCCGGGAGAGGGACCTTTCCCGCTCCCAAGAGCGTCGACGGAGGGACTTACCCTTGTCCCTCTTTTTGGACCGAGAAAAAGGTCCAGCAGACGCAGGCCCTTCTCCTTTAGTGGAGAGGGACAGACAAAGCTCCTTAAAGGAAGCCGTGTAGGAAGAACCCAGAGAGAGCGGGATAAATGCCGCGGCCGAGGAAGATACGGCCCGCGCCGCCTCCTCTTCGAGGGCGACCATCCGGCTGAGCTGATCCGCTTGCCCGCCCGCCGGATACCGCCAACCGGCCTCCTTGACTTCACCGAGGGAACTTTCTCGGGACGCCCAGTTGCAATCGGGCAGCACGGCCTCGAGGACGTAGGCGAGAAAGATGAGCACAGGTCGCAAGCCCGCGGGTGCTCAAGGCCTAAGCAGTAGACACACGTGAGTGTGTGGATCCGTCCCGAGACATCTTCTGCCCGCATGGGCATCTCCAAATCCGGAGTCGATTATCCATCGCAGCCGCTGGGGGATCAAGACTGAAGTCTTTTGCAAATATTATTTTTAAATCCAGAAACGGAGAGTAGGAACCAGTCATAAACGCAGAGCGTTAAGGAGGGAACCTGAGCTTCCAAGCGGTAAGGAAGATCTGGCGTCATGGGGCCGAGCCGAGAGTTATACCACCCGGGTGGGTGGGAGGAGCAAGCTTGAAGACCTTCCGGCAAGATTTAAAGCGGCAAGGATACTGCCAATGAGTGTGGATGAACAACATATCCATGTCCCTAGAAACAGAAATTACATACCTACCGTAATTCTTGATCTTCTTGGATGAAGTCTCCACCACTCATTCACACTAATGGGAGTTCGCCAGAGGAGCTAGGATCCAGTGGAACAAACTTTTTCAAGAGGGCTGGCGCCTGAGATGGAGCCGTGGAGGAGTAGCACCGACAGCCTCGACTCGTGGGCAATAACTTGTCTCAAGGCCGACCCTCCAACCGCCTCAGTACCTTTTTTTCCGAGGAGGTGCAGTGTAACTAACCTAGAAGGACTAATCTAAGAATCGGACATAAGATAGTCTGAAAGACCCATGTAAGAAGGGTCAACAGTAAAGTCTTCACAGCTCAGCCACTGAGGGAGTGAAGACCAAAAAAATGAGAAGTGAGCTCGGGAGATGGTGGGAGGGCATGTGAATGAGTGGCGGAGACTTCATCTAAGAAGATCAAGAATTATGGTAGCTACATAAGTTCCATATCTTCCTGGACATAAAGTCTCCACTACTCATTCACACCAATAGGAGAGTACCGAGCTAAATAATCCCCCCAAGACGGGCGGCAGGAGATAAAGAGCTCACATACTTAGGACAGAAGTCCATTAAGAACGGTCCTGTCAAACGACAGATGTCGTCTGGCATGGACATCCAAGGCGTAGTGCTTAACGAAAGTATGCACGGAGCTCCAAGTGGCCGCATTGCAAATATCTGCGATGGGCACATTGCAGATTTCCGCCAGAGATGCCACGACTGCTCTGGTAGAATGAGCGTACACTCTGCCTGCCAGCTAGATCTGTGCCATAGAATAGCAGTGGCGAAGGCAAGCCACCAGCCATGCTGAAATACATCTGACAGCGACAGGCTGACCCAACTGAGTCTCGCTGAAGGAAACAAACAGTTGTTGAGCCTTGCAAATTTCTTTTGTTCTATCTAGATAGAACCGCAATGCTCTCTTAACATCCAGTGAATGAAGGGTACGCCCCCCTTCATTCTGGAAGTTCGCAAAGTAGGTAGGAAGGACTAAAGGTTGGTTCAGATGGAATTCTGAGACAACCTTAGGGAGAAACTTAGGATGAGTCCTAAGAACTACTTTGTCCTGGTGAAATACAGTGTACTGGGGGGGTCTGTGACCAGTGCATGTATTTCGGAAACTCTACGGGCTGAACTGATGGCCACAAGGAAGGCCGTTTTCTAAGTGAGGAACTTCAAGTTGCAAGCAGCTAGAGACACGAAAGGTTTACGAGTGAGCATGTCTATCACAAGGTTAATTTCCCAGGCTGCGACTGGATGTCTGATAGGAGGTCTAGTATGCAGAATACTCTTAAGAAACCTCTTAACCACAGGCAATTGAGCCAGTGACATGGAAAGTACCGGCTCAGGATATGCTGAATTGGCACAAAGATGAACTTTGACTGTGGAGTACTGCAGACCTGTATTTGAGAGGTCTAAAAGTTACTCCAAGACTTTATTCGGTGGGCAGGAAAAAGGGTTCCAAGAGGACTTTGCACACCAGATAGAGAAATGCTTCTATTTGGCTGTGTAGATTTTTCTAGCGGCCAGCTTACATGCAGCCAAGAGAATATCTGAAACTCTAGAAGAAACATTGAACCTATTCACCTCTATCTCTTCAGTAGCCAAGCGTGAAGGTGAAGTGACCTCAGGTTGGGATGGACCACAGGACTCTGGGTCAGAAGGTTCATCTGAAGGGGAAGCGTCTTCGAGGGGGTTTCCGATAGACTGTTGAGTAGCGGAAACCATATCTGCCGAGGCCAGAGGGGGGTAATGAGAATCATTCTGCCTCCTTGAGATTCCAATTTGAAAAGTACCCTTTGAATTAGGGGAAGGGGCAGAAAGGTGTATAGAAAGCGTCTTGTCCACTGCAGCCTGAACGCATCCTGACATAAAATGCCAGGTCCTGGATTTCTGGAGCAGAAGAAAGGCAGTTTTGCATTGAGTGGGGATGCAAAAAGGTCCAGGTCTGGAGCTCCCACTCTTTGAAGAGTGACTGAATGACGGTTAAGTCGAGAGACCACTCGTGAGGATCCGTCTCTGTTCTGCTGAGACGGTCTGCCAGCTCATTTTGTACTCCTGGAAGGTAAACCGCCTGAATCAAAGCCTTGTGTTCCAGGCACCACTCTCATTGCTTCCCCTGCATAATGGGTAAGAGTGTGCGCCACCCTGTTTGTTGATGTAGTACATCACTGCTTTGTTGTCCATTTGAAGGAGAATGTTCTTGTAACAGAGTATGTCCTTCAAGGCTTGGACTGCATAGAGGACGGCTCTCATTTCTAGGACGTTTATGTGGAGTTGGGACTCCTCCCGAGTCCACGTACCCTGGGTGTAGAGATCCTGCCAGTGAGCTCCCCAACCCATAAGGGACGCGTCTGTGGTAACTGAGATCTGATGAGCCAGAGGGGCAAAGGGATATCCCCTCCAAAAGATTGTTCTCCTGCAACCACCAGGCAAGCGACCTCTTCAGAGTTTCCGTCACCTTGATAAGAAAGGACTGAAGGTGAGTGGTTGGGGACCACTGAGTACTGAGCATCCACTGAGAGGTTCTCATGCGGAGACGAGCTAGGGGTACAGTGAACACCGAGAATGCCATGAGGACCAGCATCCACTGCATCAACACAGCTCGGACCGAGTTGTGTTCTCTGATGTATCGGGCCATCTGTAAGATATTGCTCCTTCTGTCCTTTGGAAGAAAAACCTTCACACAGGAGGTGTCCAGAAGAGTTCCTATGAAGAGGAGCTTCTGGGAGGGCTGCGACTGCGACTTGCTTGAGATTCAGCAGGACTCCCAAGGACGTGAGGGAGTCTGAGGCCGTGGCCACGGCCTCCAGAGTCTCTTGCCTGGAGGGACTTGCTAGGAGCCAGTCATCCAGATATGGGAACACTTTTATTCTGATTTTCCTGAGGTATGCTGTAAGAACTGCACAACACGCTGTAAAAACTCGAGGCGCCGAGGACAGCCCAAAGGGCAGGACTCTGAACTGATAGTGTTGACCCAATGCCACAAACCGTAGGTATTTGTGGTGATTTGGGTGTATGATATGTTGGTAGGCATCCTGCATGTCCAGAGAGACTAGCCAATCGTGTCGATGAAGCAAAAGTAGCAGGGTACCTAATGATATCATCTTGAACTTCTCCTTGTGAAGGAATTTGTTACATTTTCTGAGATTCAGAATGGGGTGCATGCCGCTGGTTTTCTGCAGGACCAGAAAGTAATGGGAGTAGAAACCTGTGTTTTGTTAATCCAGCGGAACTATTTCTACTGCCCTGTTTTTCAGAAGGCCTTGTACCTCAGAAGCAAGAAGGTCTGACTGTACTGCCGACAGCCTGGGCTGTCGTTTGGGAGGATGATCCAGAGGGGTTTCCAAAAGACTACTCCTCGCGGATTATCCGGAGGACCCATTTGTCTGATGTTATAAATTTCCACTGATTGTAGAACTGAGTCAGACGTCCTCCCATCACTGAGGAGGAGTCCCCCTCGGACAGCTGAGATGGGACCTGGGCTAGAAACTTAGAAGGTGGCACTGGGCGCTTTGGGCCCTTGTGCCTTCTGCTGCGCTTTCTTTTGTGGCTGGGGGTTGTGGTTTTTGTTAAAACCTCCTCTGCTCCGAAATAGGACTGACAGTTGTGAAACTGATGCTTGTTTGCACCCACTCGGGAAGGGGCGGGTGCAGGTCTAACCGTCTTAATGGCAGACCTAGTCTTCTGCGTGGCCTCCAGAGCTTGCTCCACCGGAGGCCTGAACAGATACATACCGTCAAAGGGTAAGGCCATAACTTGCTACTGGGCATCATTTGTGAAGCCCGAAGTACGTAGCCAAGAGTGGTGGTGGGTGCAAATGGCAGCCGCCGCGAGGGAGGCGGTATCGTAGGAATCCACTGCAGCTTTAACCTGTTGGTTACTGGATTTGATACCCCTAGTTATGGTGTGAAGCAACTCTGAGCTAGCTTCCGACTCAGGCAGAGCTTCCACTATTTCTTTGAGGGAATGCCAAAGTACATACTCATACTGAAAAACAGCCCTGGTAGCCGGCAATGCACATCCCCAGGGTTGAGGCAGCAAAGACTCTCTTACCTAAGGTGTCTATCTTGCGAGATTCTTTGTTCATTGGTCGGGCCATAGATCCTTGAGGAAGGACGGCCTCATCATTCTCTGCCAAGATCACAATGGCATCAGCAAAGGCTTGAGAGGCCAAAATAGGACGATCCTTGGGAGGGGCATACTTCCTATCAATGGACTTCCACACCATCTGTGAGAAGGTCTCAAAAGAGGGCTGTACCGGAGGGGTTAAATCCATAGGGATCTCCAGGACATGAAGATATTGGAGTCGCAAAAGCTTCCCAGGATCAATTTCTGAAGCTTGGAGAGAAAGAGTAGAGTTAAAATTTTTCAGCAGAGACTTAAAGGAGAGGTCTTCCACCACAGGCTCTGCAGAAAGATTGATCCCTGCTCCAAAGGCATCAACATCATCACTCAGGCGAAGATCTGGGTCAGGCTCAGAATCAACTCCTGACAGTCCCGGGGGAACTGCATACACAGGAAAGGAGTGAAAATCAGGAGGAAGAACAGAAGAAGAAAGAATTGGAATCGAGAACCCTTGAGGACCGGTCGGCGCCGCACCAGCTCCCGGCGCCGAAGAGGAAAATGGCACTGAGAAAAAGGAGGGAGGTACCCACCAAAGTGGCACTGCACACAGTGCTGACAGCCCGCACGGCACAGACAGCACCCCCGGCACCGAACATGGCGCCGACAGAGCCCCGGGCAAGGCATATAGTGCTGATGCCGTGCACGGCACTGACAGAGCCCCCCGCATCACACACAATGCCAACAGGCCCCGCGGCATCGCTGAACAAGCCTGCAGCACCGCGGACGGCGCTAAGAGAGTCCTAGAGGCCAAACAACTGTGATTTGAAGAAAAAATGGCAGGAGATGGAGACATCAGTGTGGACCCCTGCGCCGCAGCCATTTGAGGGGGATAAACTCTGGAGTGCGGAGTCGACGGCACCGAAGAAGGCGCCGCTCGACTAGCAAGACCCAACCGCCCTACCTGCCCCCCAAAGCCAAATGGCCCGAAGGCCCCGGCGTCTGAGAGACCAGCTCGGGCAACTGGACCAACCTCTGAGCCCACTGCTCAATAAGAGCAGCCCACTGGTGAAACTACTCATCAGAAGCTCCTCGGATAGGCGGAGAGGGGCACCGATGTCGAAGAGGTCGGCCATCGGAGACGGAAACCAGCTACTCCGATAGAGGTAGAGACCGGAGCCTGGCCCCAACAACCAACCGCTCACACGCAGACATACCAGAAGGTGACCTCGAAAGTGATGACTTTTCCTCTTCGACCTATGTGTCAAAGAGGAACTCACATGGAACAGTGCCAGAATGGGACTGCTTCTTTATGCTTCCAGGGGACCGCCATCCCCTGAGCACTGGACCATCCATTTTCTGACACCCCCCCGTGAGGGCAGCGGACTGGATCCAGCCCGGCTGACTTAATAGCTTTCATACAAAGTCTCCCTACCGTTACCTGACCCGCTCATGGTCGACTCCATCAATGGAGGGCTGAAGACTTCTTGCTGTACAATTTAAATTTATAATTGGTACTGATCTGAAATAAAACTACAAAACAATAAACTGAACTATCGCTGCTAGTGAAGTTTAACTCCTGGCGGGCGAGCGACGTCATCACTGAAGCACATTTGACGGCAGGCAAAAAGGAACTGAGGTGGTTGGAGGGTCGACGCCGAGAGAGTTATTGTTGCACGAGCCAGGGCTCGCGGTGCCGCTCCTCATAGCTCCATCTCAGGCACAAGCCCTCTTGAAAAAAGTTTGCTCCCGCTGGGTCCTAGCACCTCTGGCGAACTCCCATTAGTGTGAATGAGTGGGGGAGAATTTATGTCCAGGAAGACAACTAAGTCCTTATTCTTCCAGCACACCTCCTTCAACATGAACCAACAACCTCCACTAGTGGTCACTTCCTCCTCCGGGGTGAGGATTGAAGGGGTTAACTCCTTTAAACATCTGGGTCTGACACTCGATGAGCACCTGTCTTTCGAAACTTACGTAACTAATGTGATTAAGGCAACTAACCAAAAGACTGGCCTTCTATACCGAACTGCTCCTTACCCAACGCACCAAGCCCAGCCGACTACTGCCACAGCTACCCTTCTCCCTGGTCTGCTCTATCGTGCCCCAATACTCCACTCTGCCAAGAAACCACTATTGGCAAAACTCAAGGCAGCCTACCATAGAATTGCTCGCTTTGCAGCCAAGGCCCCAGCTGACGCCCACCACTGTGGTGTACTTAACACCCTTGGATGG
Organism: Neoceratodus forsteri; assembly: GCA_016271365.2. NCBI lineage: Eukaryota > Metazoa > Chordata > Ceratodontiformes > Ceratodontidae > Neoceratodus > Neoceratodus forsteri. The sequence goes on from CM028131.1 coordinate 1,520,247,085, forward strand.
CCATCATTTGAGGCCTAACAGGACTTCCCTGTGCTCTGTACCACTTTCAAACTTGTCCATCTCCCTTTGCCTCTTACCCTGTCGAACCTACTCACCATCAAACTTGTCCACAGAAACCTTAGAGCCTCTCACCTCCCACTTCTAAATCTACCTAGGCCTCGCTTAAAAATTGGCCAGCGATCCTTCTCTTTCTCTGCATTCCAAAATAGGAATAACCTCCCTCACACCCTACTTTCATATAAGACTCTTCCCCTCTTCAAAAAATGCCTTAAGGAGATCTTCTTCCCACCTCCTGTATGCAACAGTAACTGCAACTAACTCTCCCCTGAATAGTCCAGCTTCCTCTGCACCTTCTCTCTCCCACTCCCTTGCTCCCCAATCCCAGACTCCTTGGATGTTTTCTATGTAGTTAACTGTATCATATGTAGTGTTCTCTGTATATAGAATCTTATAATGTACAAGTTTGATGTGCTCACTGTAAATAAAATATATCGCAGAGGTTGTTAGTTTGATCACGTCTGTACTTACTACCTGAACATGTATCACTGTCCCTGTAATCACTGACCCTCCCAGATATTAACTGTAAATATTGTCTGTTCCTGACATTCATCACGGCTTCATAATATCTTTGAACTTACTGCCTGATCATATACTATTATTTATGCAATTTCCACCTGTACACATGGCCTGCTCCAGCTGTAAATATGGTCTGCTCCTGACATCCTGTATATATGCGGTATATTTATTTCCTGTATATACTGTATGCCTCTGTACAATACTGTCTTTGCTCACCATGCTTGGAATGTGTTTATTCCCCGGGTCGCCCCTGAAAAAGGGACTTATGTGTCTCAGCGAGCCTACCCAGTCATCACACTTTAAATAAAAAAATAAAATATGGTATATATTAGAAAAAGCTACTTATAAAATGGGCTTCAAAATCCTTTAGAATTCTATCAACTTCATTGGTCTAAACATATCATCTGACCATTCATTAATCTTTCAAATACACACAGTTTGTAACTAACCTAACATAATCTGCCTAGCAACAGCCTAACTAAATCAAAATAAAACCTTTTTTCATTAAAATAAAAACTTTTCTAGGCATTTCCGGTTCCGCCACGGAGTAGCTCACAGCTTGGGCCTCGTCATCCTCCCCGCTTTGGGCATTTAAAATAACGCATCCAGACATAAAGAGCTATTAAAATGTCAAAGGAGGGTCGCAAGAGAGATAAAGGTACTGCGTCTGTCAAACAGACTCCTTCCAAAAAGCGAGATGTCATAGGATCGACGGCTCAGATGCACCACCGGAGTAGAAGCCAGTCACAGAACGGCCCACATGGCTCTGATTACGATACAGACGGAGAGGCCGACTTACTTTCTTGGACCCGCTACGAGACCCTTCTTAGAGAAATTCGTGACTCAAGGCTCGAGAATAAAAGAATTTCAAGCCCTATCCCAGCAACTATCTACCATAGATAATAGGGTCACCGAGGCTGAGGAACGAATTTCAGGCCTAGAGGATACGGCCACACAGATGGGCAAAGTGATGGAAGCCCTCCTACAACAGTCAGTCGCTCTGCAAGCAAAGTGCACTGATTTAGAAGGTTGCTCCTGACGAAGTAATTTAAGGCTCTACGGGCTGGCAGAGGGATCGGTGGAACCCCCGATGACAACTTTTCTTGAGAACCTTTTAAGAGGTATCCTAGACCTGCCACAAAACTGTAGCTTATCGATCGAACGAGCCCATAGATCCCTTGGCCCCAAGCCAATAGGTCCTACCGCTACACCCCACACCATAATCTTCAAAGTACGCAGCTACAAAACAAAAGAAGACCTGCTGCGGAGAGCCTGGGCCAAAAAATCTTTATCTTACCTCTCTTCAAAGCTCTCCATGGATCACGACTACTCCCCCAAGGTGCAGCAAGCTTGCCAGATGTATATCCCCCTGCTGAAACCGCTCATAGAACGAGAAATAAAAGTTCAAAACCCATTTCCAGCAAAGTTATGGGTCCATTGGCAAGATGGGGTACAGATGTACACAACTCAACACAAAGCCCTGGAAGAGATGTTGAAAAGAGGGATTGATGTGCCTCCTGTAGATGTGGAACGAATCAAGCGACAGCGCTCCCTCCCTCCGGCTTGGCATGAAGTGACACAGTGACACAGAGCTACTTCCCCCCTAAGGGCAGTACAAGACACTTTGGAACGCATGCAATCAGCAAAGCGAGCCTCGCAGCGGAACCCCCTGTGTGCAGTGACTACCTGAAGGGCTGGAACTGGTCTTGCTTGAGCCCTGGTCCCAATTTTTCGGACACGAAATGCATCGTAGCGCTGGTGAGAACTTGAAAGACACTCACTCCCAGCTTAATCAAGTACCACGTTGATTAAATGATATAACCCAAAGTATGTTACTGCAAATACAATCAGTCAACTTAGATATGCCGATAGGGAGCTCTGAAAACCATGGTTTCATTTTAACATTGATTTGATTTAAACAGAGCCTCCTTCCCTGGCTATTTGCGTTATTATTAGATGCAGCCCCAAACCTATTGCTGCACATCTTAACCTGGGTCCTCAGAATGAATAATGGATGTGGTTCCAGGTGAAGATTTTAAAATATATAATCTATGTTTCTTACCCATGGCGGGACGAGGGTGGATCCTATAGGTCTTTTTTTTTGTTTGTTTGTTTTTTTACTGCCTATTACCCTCATAGCACTCACCTGGCAAAGTGTACTACTCAAATCACTCCTTACTGAGTCATTTAGTGAGGAGGACTCATTCAGCGAGTCATCACTCCTCCTCACAAGCCCCCCTCCCCGTGACTTTCATCAGCAGGGAGCGGCTCAGGGGTTCCCTTTAGGTGGTCCCCCAACCTTGGAAGCTCAGTTACTTAGTTTGAAAGTTATTTCTAACAGAACTCCTCTGTTGAGAATTTGGAGTTCTGTCTATCCTCTCTCTCTCTCTTTATAGGTCAATTCTTGGCTTAGCCCAACCAGTAAAAGAAGAGAGAAAGGATTTCTGAGGTTAATTATCTTAATAAGTCGTTACAGGTGTCACCTAATGTTTGTTGTACTAATTATTGCCCTAGTTAATAAGCAAATGGCTGCATTAATGGGTCTACATATTTTACATATTACTGAGAGGGAAGCTAGAACAGTCTTTGAAGGAATAAGGCTAGATTATATTATGAATCTTAAATCTATTCTAAATGATCGATATCCCTACTACAATATGTTCTTATAATGTAAATGGGCTAACAAATCCAGTCAAAAGGAGCAAAGTTCTAGGGTTTCTAAAGAAAGCTGGGGCTGATTTAATAATGCTGCAAGAAACACATCTCTCCTTGCAAGAGCATAATAAATTAGCTAAATTTGGTTTCGGTTCCACTGCATGCGCCTCATATGGAAGGGGCCGTAGACGTAGTGTTGCTATACTGATCCCCACTAGGACCCCTTTCACTCAGATTGACAAACTGGTGGATAAAGACGGGAGATTTGCTTTCCTCAAGGGAAGACTACATAATAAAATGTTGACACTGGCCTCCATCTATGTATCTCCTTGCTCTGATTTCTCTCTATACCGTTCCATTTTTTTTAAATTACAAGAATGGACGGAAGGGGAGCTCATTATGAGGGATGATCTAAATATAGCACTTAATCCCATTGTGGACTCTACTACTAATACCCTGAGAAAAGACCGCAACCAGGCAAAAAACTTTCTACCCTCCTAGCGGGTTACATAGATATATGGAGATCTCTGCATAAGTCTCAAAGAAGCTATACGTATTTCTCTCCTTCCCACAACACTCACTCCAGGCTAGATTATTTGTTGGTCCCCAAAGAGGCAGCAGGGCAGGTCAATGACTCCTGGTATGGTACCAGAACGCTCTCCGACCATGCTCCTGTCTTCTTGAAAATGTTTTTAGGAGACTTTTCTAAAGATACATTCTGGAGACTAAATGTCTCATTATTACAAGATTAAGAAGTAACAAAATCCATAGAAAAGGCTATAGAACAGGCGATAACAGATAATAGTTCCGCAGAGATTTCTCCTGCACTTCTATGTGACACAATAAAGGCAATTCTGAGAGGGAAACTCATATCTATTTCGGCATATAAGAAAAAACAAAGAGAAGCCAAACAAGTGGCATTGAATATGGAGATTCAGTCCTTGGAGCGCGAACTCCAAATAAAATATAAAGCCCCTCTCAACAAAAGGTTGCTACTAGCAAAACAAGAATTAAATAAAATTCCTGATTATCAAGTAGAGCAGAAGATTCTTCACCTGAAACATAAATATTATGAGGGTGGTCCCCGATTCCTAAGGCTGTTAGCATCGCGTATTAGAACCCAGAAAGTGTGAGCCATTATTCCCTCTTTGAGACATCCACAAAACGGAAAACAGCTTCTACACACCCCAGACATCGTAGACGCTTTCCGTATTTATTATGCACAACTATATGAAGAACCGGAATCCCCTCCAGAAGAACCCAAAATAACTGAATTTCTGGAAAACATTACCTTACCTAAGGTCTCCCCCACTTTTCAAGCCCAACTAATAGCCTCTATTACTAAATCAGAGTTAAATACAGAAATCTCAAATTTAAAAACTATAAAATGCCCTGGCACAGATGGATTTCCATCAGAATTCTACAAGCATTTTAAGGAAAAGTTAACCCCTATACTCCTGCAGGTATTCAACTCCACTATGCAAGACTCTGGATACCTACCTGATTCCTGGGACCATGCCATCATATCCGTTATACATAAACCAGGTAAGAACCCCAACCTTTGGCCCTCATACAGTCCCATATCCATACTTAACACAGACTATAAAATGTTTATGTCTGTCCTAGCAAGACACTTACAACAAATCATACCGACACTAATTCACATAGACCAGGTGGGGTTTATATCTGCCTGACAGGCATAGGATAATTTACGCCGTACAGCACATATAATAGACCATCTTTATATGAAATCCCTCCCAGCTACCTTCTTCAGCCTGGACGCAGAAAAGGCCTTTGATAAGGTGTCTTGGCCTTTTTTGAGGGCAGTACTACATAAACTCAACCTCCCCCTTAAGTTCATAAATACAATATTTAAAGTTTATAAAACACCAAAGGGATTCATTAGGGCAAATGGCCATATCTCGTCCTCTTTTTCTCTTGAAAGGAGTACTCGACAAGGATACCCAATGTCCCCAATTTTGTTTGCCCTATGCCTAGAACCATTAGCACAAGGAATAAGAGAGGACCCGGGTATCCAAGGGATATCTATTAATGGAACCGACCAGAAGTTGGCACTTTATGCTGATGACATTCTACTCTACATAACAAACCCAGAAACTTCAGTCCCTAATCTATTTGAATTCCTCCAGAAGTTCTCAAAGCTATCCAGTTACTCTTTAAACACCAGTAAAACTGAAGCACTATGCTTTAACTATAAACCTCTCATCCCCTTGAGGGCCAAATTTCTCTTGAAATGGGATTCACCCCATATAAAATACCTGGGAGTGAACCTGGCAAATAACAATTCACTCCTTTTTACACTAAACTATCCCCCCCCCCCGATACAACAAATCATAAGAGACATGCAGAGATGGTCCCTACTCCCCTTACTACTACACTCCAGAATACAGGCAATTAAAACTAATGTTCTCCCTAGTCTTCTCTTCCTATTCCAATGTGTTCCTTGCCTAGTCTCGAAAGCGACCCTAGATAAGTGGCAAAGTCTTCTGTTAAAATATGTATGGGAAGGTAAAAGGCCAAGGATCAGATCTCAAACCCTGTATCTACCAAAGATAGAGGGAGGGATTGCTCTACCTAGTCTGAAGGGATACTGGGTAGCTTCCCATATGCGAATTGCTTTGTTGCTGCTGCACACAAGATATTACTCGCGATGGAAAGATTTATATCTAAGAACACCATGTATCCCGACCATACAAGATCAGATATTTAATACCCACACGATAGACTTGAACCCCTCTCTTATTTATACAGGAACAGCAGCTGCTCTGAAAGGTTTCCGAAGGGGTTGTCAAAAAGGCCTGACTCGGATGTTCCTATGGAGATATCGAAGCTAGACCCAAACAGCCAGAAAGATAAAGGTACACACATATCCCTGGTATGCTGCCCAGGAGGCAAGAGGCTGCAGAGCCCCCTGGCAACTCTTAAAAGGGGAACAGATTATATCTTTTGAGGAAGCTAAACAAAAGTACCAGTGGAAACAAAGTGACTTAATACATTATTACCAAATTAGAGACTACACAAACACACAGCTTAGGAAGACATGTTTACAACCCACAGTTAAAACATTTACTTCTGTATTCGAATCCATCTGGAATTCTAATGCGGGAGAGAAAGCAATAACTATTCTTTATTCAAACTATATAGCTGACCTGCAGTACTCCACACAATACATTAAGCATAGGTGGGTGGAAGACCTGGGACAGCCTTTGTCAGACAACTCCTGGTCTCAAATTTGGAAAAACACATGACGCACAAAATCCTCTCCTGGTTGGAGAGCATTTGTCTGGAAACTGAGATGTAGATACTTCAGAGTCCCAGCCCAGACAACTAAATGGAATCCAGTGATTGGCTTCAGTTGCTGGAGGGGGTGTGGTATGGGAAATGCCACACAGGCCCACATTTTTTGGTTCTGCCCCACCATACAGAAATATTAGGAAAACATCCTGAGTCAATTCAAATTTATATTTGCACTTACAACTACCCTTAGAACAGAGTATGTGATCTTAGAACTGTTCCCACAGGAATTGAAAGGCACAGATTCAAAGTATCTTTGGAATATTCAAATTGCAGCTGCAGTTCAAGGCATTACCAAGAAATGGCTGACCAACACCGCCCCTACTCTTCAAGAATGGAAAGATATCATTTCCATGATCCAAACAAATGAAAAAATCACTTTCTCCCTCTCACATCGAAGTCCACAATATGTAAACAGGTGGACTAGGTGGGACCTCTTTCTGGATGACACATCCATCCCTTAAAATGGGCACTCAGCTGACGTAGAAAGCCATAAGGTTTTTCCAACCATTCCTCCCTGGTACCGCTAGCTTTGCTTTCCCCCTAAGATGATTTAGTGGGGAAATAAATTGATATCCCTTCCCTATTAGCCATAAAATCTGTAAGAAAGATAAGAAATAAGCTAAAATTAACATAATGGTAGAATACCTCTTGAAATATAGACCCTTAAATGGATTTACAGATAATAAAGGGCATTTTTGTTTCATTTATTTTGTAAGTTATTACTAACAGTTACACGTTTTTTCATGTTAAAATTTTTTAATTATAAATTTAGTAACTGTTTATATAAAATACTTACTGAAAGAATATTTATGAACATAGAGATATAAGGCTTGATACAAAATGATGTAAGTTAAAGCTATAAAAAAGTTCTATGCTCACATGAATATTATTCTATTAAGAGAAGATGTAAAATTGTAAAGTCCTGTCTCTATATTTGGAATGTACTTGAAAAGAGTTTTTTAATTGTATAATGCTTTATCTGGTTGCATGAATAAAGCTTAAAGCATAAAAAAAATAAAATAAAATATTTTCTAATTTCTAAACACAAAAACTCACAACGGGGAACACGTTTCTTAAAGCAGCAGTGCAATGAAAAATGTTTTCCCCCAAAAAAGCTAGTGTCAGTTGCAATTAATACAAATACTGGTATGCCTGTCAGATCTACTTGTCTACTTACTGCCTTTGCTGTGCACCACAAGTTTTTATTTATTTTTTTTCTTGATACTAACCCTTGCCAGGTCTACAATGGTAGTTTTAAGCCAAATGTGGCAGCCATCTTTTTTTTCTTGAAGAAAAAAATGTATTTAAAAATTTTATAAAATACTCAGATGTTGGTTTAAAACATTTATAATACCCGGGGGTCATTCTTTCCCTTAATGGAAACCCGGTTATAATGGTGAACACGTGCAGGGTTTCCATTGTGTGCATGCCCCAGCCGTAGCTCTGCCTTCACCCAGCACCAGCCGCTGCGCTGAACTTCACCAACCGACTGCCACTCGGCGGTAAGTTTATTTTTTTTTTTTTTAAAGTATGGGCGATCAGGCTATACAGATAAAGAATTTAAAATTTTACAGAAATAAAAAGTAAGGGAAACAACCCTTCAGGAAGTCACCCCGCTTCCGACGACGTGAAAGGGATGTCTTTTTATTTTATATAGTTGGTGTGGCAAAAAAAAGAATGATCCCCAGCAATTATATAAAATAAAACATATGGTGGTGTGTAACTTAAGATTTTACACACATCCCTCAGTGTTGGATGCTTAAATAAACCCCTCGAGCTTCGCTCTCAGGGTTTATGTAGCATCCATCACCTCAGGGTGTACGTAAAGTCTCATTAAACACATCACCCCATGTATTATTCTATATATAAAACACTCCGATTCTGGTGTAACTAGAAAAAGTTACCACCAAATAAAACTGGAAGATGCCTGGTATCTTTTATAGTGGAAAAAAAGGTACAGTAACATTTTCTGCCCAATTCCGTGGCACTGCTGCCATAAACAAAATGCACTTTCCACGGTTCATTCAAAGGCACTTAGCCTTTGTTACTAAATTCACATATACTGTATAGTAAAATGTTGTTCTGTGAGGAAATCAATACCTAGAACAGTGTTGTGCTGCAGTAGCTATGTCAACCAATTTATTGTGCTGCACAAAAAGCCTGCACTAGATACGTAGCAACTGCAGCACAACAACTTTGAACATGTTCGCGCATGTGCATTCTGGTCCTCTGGTCTTACGACTTTAAAATGAGCTTTATTGAAGTTATTCTCAAATACATTGGATACAGCAGCATTTCAGAGGTGTTACAGAAAGATAATACATACATAACTTTCATTAACTAATATTCATTGTTGTGGTCCACAGCTCTTGATTAAACAGCCACGTTGGCGCAACACGGACGTGGAAGACAGTGGGGTTGAGACTCTAGGTCTTGACGGCCTCAGTGGGATTTGGCCAAGGGTAGAGCTTAGCAGATTTGCCTGAAGGGTGTCCTCCTCCCTCTGAGGAGTAACTCAATCACAGACCATGGGAGAAAACCACCAAGGGAGGAGACCAGCACTGTATAGGTCCTACAGGGCAACCCAGGTCCTTACTGATGACAATGTGGTTCATCAGCTCTGGAGAGAAGGTAGTGTCCAAGGCAATGTTGGACTCCAAGTCGGTGCTGCCTCCAGCACCGTGCTCAGGATTAGCGATGCCCTCAGAGTTAGGCCTCTCCCTGTCACTGCAGTCGACAACGTCCTCGATTCGTTTGGTGCTGACTGATACTGCACTTGGTGCCGTCACCCTCCTCGGTGTCATGGATGACACAGGAGTTGGGGCTGACCTCCAGCACAACAACCCTTGGAGCCAGCCCAGGACAGACACCATGGCTGTAGCTGCCACCATCACCATGTTTGGAGTTATCCCTCTCTTCAGAGTTGCTAGCGACACATTTGACAGGGACAGTATCCACACACACACACACACACACACACACACCAGAGCTACCAACAGCCTCGGTGACAATCCCACCACCAACACCACAAACAGTGTCAGAAGGAGGTTCAGCATCGTTCTTAGGGTCACCTGCTGAATCATCAATACAACAGCACAGGCAACACCAGAGGACAATGTCGAGGTATCCACCAGTGTAGATTGAGCGTACAGCTTTGAGCTTGCCACTGGGGACATCTGCTGCTCAGGAAAAGGCAGACTATGGAGCCGGCCCAGTGGCACTGGAGGATGAGGTGGCTGGAGGGCGATATGGGTCAGGAGGCAAGCTCCAACATAATCACGTGAGTAGGGAGGGGGGACGGGAGAAAAGGAGAAAAAGGAGCCTGGCAAGGCTCCATGACAGTCCGCCGAATCCGAGGGCCTACCCTGACTTCTGGATTGAGTTTCCTGGGAGGGGGTGCCACCTCCCTGACCCCGCCATGGGGGGGGCAAGCCGTGGGGGAATCATCAAGGTCGGCGAGTGCGGGAGCGGCGGAACCCGAGAGAAAGTCCTTCTTCGGAGGGCTGAAGCCCCTGCCAGGGCTCGGGGGAGAAAAACCTGAATGGGAAAAAAAAAGGAAAGGCAGACTATGGAGGGCTTGCAGCCAACTGCCTTGAAGGAGTCAGCTGTCCACAGACCCATTCACCAGAGTCTCCAACACCTCCGGAGGGTGAGGTCGAGGAGAACTCCATACTTCAACGGAACCACAGGTCTCAGAAAAAGGCCATGGGGAAGGGCCTAGAGACCTTACCTGGGATGTACATGTGCAATCCCTGCTTCTGAAGGTGGGGTCGCATGACCCCACTTCAACACTCATTTTTTCTAGAGTACAGTGTTACTGAGGTCGGTGGGGCAGCAGGCAATGGTTATAGGCTAGTGGATGGCAACACGTGTAGGGTGTGCAGGCTCCATGCCTGTTAGCCATTGCTGGCCCCTTACCCAAAGCTTTGCTCCCATGGGGTTCTAGTAACATTTGTTTCCTGCTCAACCATGCAGCCAGTGCTGAAATCAATGGACTAGGGCATAAGACTGCAGTGAAACACAGATCTTACTTTTCTTCTTTTAGCAGCTGTGTAGTGGAGCCCTGACCTTTTTGCTTCACAGTTCATTCAGTTGCACAGTTCTCTGAGCTGCACAGTACAGCTCTGCTACTTGCTTGTTCTCTTGTCAGCCTCAGCCTGACTTGTATCTTTTGCTGAACTGATCAGTCCTTCACTGCACTGTTTTCAGCATTTGCCTACCCTGAACTGGTTCCTTAGTGATTTTTTGTATTATTTATGGTGATCATGCCTCGAGGGTTTCCTTAAATGGACTGGAGACTTGATTTTCTGAATTAATTTTAAGCTGAACAGTGTTTACATTGCATATTAGATTGTTGATGGCAATCTCTGCACTTGTATTTTAAAGTTTAAGACTGATTCTGCATTTGTAATCTGTCTGGCTACTAGACCTCCCCCCCCGACTCTGGCACCAAATGAACAGGTCAGATACATGCCCCCACTTAACACCCTTTATTTTAGCTCCCTGTTGCAGTTTACTGATGGCACCTCACCACAGTCTGTAACAGAGCCCCCCCCATCCCAAGCCTCTTCAACTGTTAATTTTTTCCACCCCTCCCTCTCTGAAACCTCCCCGACCACCACTCAGGCTAATAATTGCCCTCTCTTCTGTTACTCTCTCTCAGGCTGATCGGAGCCCACCAAGCTGGTACCGTAGACGCGGTCTCCTCCACAAGCAACCCGCCTGCCCAAGACAGAGTGAGAAGGTGCCTGCTGCCCGCTCTCCTCCGTGGCTCGAAAGGTAACGGCTGGTCCCTGATCCAGGACAAGGGAAAGGGGATTTTGGAGCTTTCCTTCCCTTTTTTAACTGAATACCTGGAACCTTTTCTGTTGTGGGACCTGAATGGTTCCAGATGGCCCTGGAGTGCTGACAATGGTTTCCTGCCCAATGCTGCAGCCAGTGCTGAAATCACTGGACTAGGGCATAGGACTGCAGAAAAATTAGCAGCTGCGTAGTGAAGCCCTGATCTGTTTGCTTCACAGTTCGTTCAGTTGCACAGTTCTCTGAGCTGCTCAGTGCTACTTGCTTGTTTTCTCATCAGTTGCTCAGTCCTCAGGGCTGCACAGCCTGACTTAAATCTCAGCCTGACTTATATCTTTTGCTGAATTGTTCAATCCTTCACTGCACTGTTTTCAGCATTTGCCTACCCTGAACTGGTTCCTTAGTGGTTTTCCTGAACTGGTTCCTTAATGATTTTTCTCAACTGATTTTCCTGAACTGGTTCCTTCCATTATTAAATACACTACCAGAGCTGAGAGCCCTGCTCACCTCTTACTTGGTTACACCTCACTTTCCCTCTTAAAGGGGTAAGCACCTAACAGCTACAGTAAAGCTCTTAAAGGGGTAATACCTAGATCCACAATACCAGGACTTCTTTACCTCTCCATTAGAATAAACTCCACTATTAGCCCCTCCCTCAGACACAATGACTACAGTTATCACTGTGCTCATCTTACTCTCCCTACTTACCATAACTCACCTTTCAGGTATGGGCACTGAAGCTAACACTCTATACGGCACTACAACTGCAAGTGTCAGCTCTAAATTCCCACATTTCAGCCACCCAAACATGCATTCTACCTACAAATCTGGGAGCACCTGGAGGAGGCTCCCCACATTCCACCATCTCTTTTTTTCAGCCTCTACTGTACACACTGTAAGATGCTGCAGATTCGCACAAGCAGAAAACTCGACTTACTTCATAGCAGACATCTAAAAACTGCCTGCAACGCCTACTACTACTACTGCTTCTACTCATCTCAGCCAACATTCATCTGAATCGAGGCCCAGCCCCCCCAACCTCCCTGGGCCGAGACAAATCTGGTGCTGTATTTCTAGCCAGCATTAAAATATGCAGCCTCCTCCACAAATCAGATGCCCTACCACATGGGCTAATCAGCACCATCCTGATGTCATACCAGTACAAGAGGCCTGGTTGAAACCTGATACCCCGACACTGCCATCACAATGCAGGGCTATACCAGGGTTTTATTTAACTCTAAAAATTGATTAGCGTTTTGCTCATAAAAGTTCTAAAACTTTGTGAAAATGCATAGCACTTGCCTCACTGTGTTTAACAAACATAACACTTCTAGAAAACCTACATAAATACTTTCTGTACAGTTAGTATTGTCTCAAGAAAAAAAAACTGCTAATCAATTATTTAAAACCATGTACACTGTTTTTGGAAGGACAGAATCTCCAAAAGGGGAGGTGGATGTGCCCTATATAATGTCTTTCGGATGAGACATTAAACCGAGGTCCCATCTGCCTGTTCTGGTGGTAGTTCAGGTGGATGTTAAAGATCCCATGGCACTTCTCTAAAAGAGTAGGGGAATTTTTTATTATAAACTGCAAGGTCAAAAAGTAATACGGAACATTGTCAAATCACACATTAAAAAAAAAACTAAGACAGAAACTGAAAAAATATATAAGTATTACAATCATACTTTATCTGAATTTCATTCAAAACAAAACCCAAATATGAAAATAGTCCCCCCTTCCCTCACTAAACAGTAGGAAATAAATATTTGTGTGTATATATATATATATTTTTTTTTTTTTAAATAAACAAGACTTTGGCAAGTCACACTTAAATAATACATGAATCACCAGAAAAACAAATTAAGAAACCAACTAATTATTAAGAAAATCATAACCTAATACAGTCCAAAATCCTAAGGAGAAAAAAAAAAATAATCGAAATCGGACCACCATGTCGACCATAAACTAGGTTCAAATTGATGAAATTCAACCAACTTCCAATTATTTAAATCTGTATATATAATATGAAACAATTCTTGTTCAGAAATATAATTCTGTCATAATACTAAACGACACCGACAAATCCAAATCCAGTAAACAAAATGTGCATATACTACTCGGAGGGTACTATTAGTCAGTTGACAAACTAAATGGGGAATAATACCATGAAACAATAACTTCGGATCTGGAGGTATAGGGATATGATCTTTCCATCTGTTTTTAACTATATCCCAGAACAGTATAATAAACGGGCATGTATAATACAAATGGTCAACTGTTTCCAGTTCTAAACCACAGTCTTCCCTAGGGCAAAATCTTTCCTGTAAAGCTTTGTGTTTTTGATTATTTTTAACATTTATCTTAGCATGTAAACCAAACAACACCGTATCCCACATTTTTTCAGGTATTCTTTTATCCATGATATACTGGGAAATGAAATCCTGCTCCTTTTGAGAAAAACCCAAAAAGGGTGTTCAACATAATGTATTAACATCATTTCCATATATAATTGTTTCCTTGACAATCGAAGAACAGTTCCATAATCAATACCCCATTTAATAATCCCATCGAACACTTGTTCCCATTTTTTACATTAACCGTGGTTTTCTTTTATTCTTATGCAGGAATTTGTTCCCTTTCCATTAATTAAAAACTCCCTGAAGTAACGATAAACCTCTACCTCCCCATCCCCAGACCGATCTCTTCATTAAAAGAAGTAAATTAGAATAAAGAAAAATAGAAAAATAAAATACTAATGGATGAACCATATTGATTCCTCCCGATTTTAAATCTTTATACAAAATTTCTGTTTTGACAGGGTTCAGTCTGCTCCCCCAAAAACAAGAAAAAAAACACTCCATCAAAGCTACTTCCAAATGTTTGGGGATCAAAGATATAGCACTTGTATACAGAAAAACCGGTACTAAATATGATCCGATTAAGTAAACCTTTTTTTTTTTTTTTGAAACTTTCCAACGGTTCCAATGCCCCACTAAACCTTTCCCTTTTGTAAGGGCCTTTTCCCAGTTATAAGTTGCCATATCCAAACCCCCGAAATATATCCCCAAAACTTCAACTGTAGTAGTATCCATCTGACAGTCCCCTAAAATCTCCGGAGCTACCTGAAAACCTTGTAAATTTATACATTTCATTTTCTGTATATTCAAACTAGTCCCAGTAATCCTCCCTACTACTATCATAAGAGCACATGCTTTCCTAAAGGAAGCCGGATCTTTAAGAAGTAAACACAAATCATCAGCATATGCTATAATCTTACAGTTTTGGGAAACGCCCCCCCCCCCCACTATACCATAAATATTGAAGGAACGCTGTAAAAGTCATATCAAGGGGTCGATCATAAAAACATAAAGTAAGGGACTTAAAGGACAACCTTGCCTTACCCCTCTCCTAATCTGATAACGAGCTCCACAGTTCCCATTTTCACAGGGGACCACATATGCCAAGTCATAACATAATTTAATCCAGTCAATAAACATATCTGGGATACCATAAGAGGCCAAACAGTGCCACAGAAAAGAATGTGAAACCTTATCAAAGGCCTTAGCTTGATCCAAGTGTACCAGAAACCTCGTCTGCCCCCCACCATATCCACCACCACTTTACGTAGAAATATCAAAGCTTCTGCAATTTGTCTTCCCGGTACCGAACAATATTGCTGTGGGCTAATTAAATCACCCATCATGCGTGCCAATCTGTTTCACAATAATTTTGCAAAAAGTTTAAAATCGGTGTTTAACAAAGTAATAGGACGTCAATTATTGATGTCTGTAGTGTCACCAGCCTTATACAAGAAAATTAATAATCCTTCATACATGGATGTGGGTAGATAGCAATCTTAAAGAAAATAATTATAAATTGTTAAAAATTCAAAGGGGATGAGTTCCCACAACATTTTATATATTTCCCCTGGGAGACCATCAGAACCAGGGGATATCCCTTTTCGGAGGCTATGTATTGCCTCAGTAAATTCTAATTGTTTAAAGGAAGCAATCATAGGGGCTACCTGATTGGAAGCCAAACGAGGAGTTGCAGCTGCCCCCAATATTTGGGATGTAAAAACTGAATCTTCAACTGTAGAACCAAATGTATTTGTAACATGTAAACCTATCAGATCCATTATTCCCTCATTCCCTGTAACCAAATGCCCTTGTTGGGAGCGAAGTCCCATAATTTGTTTTTTCTCTCGCCTCTGTGAACAACTAACAAAAGAATTGATACTTGTAGTTTTCCCTTGTGTACCATATGATTGCTCTCTTTGAAGCGAGCGGAGCCTATCGTACTGATACTAAACACCTCATATTAAACTTGACAGTATCAATTTCTTGTGACAAATCCACCTTCTCCAAACTTTGTTTATTTAATAACAAACCCAATTTATCCCTTAAAACTAAATATTTCCAGCTGGCCTGGTGGCGCTGAGGGTTGAGGCGCTGGATGCCACACCGGTTCAGGAACGGACTCGGGTTGCTGAGGGTCACGGCTTAAGGAGGACTGGAGCATCCCAACGAAGCCTCTCCTTCGGTGGGACATCAGGGTGCTGCATGCACCACGCCTCCAGCTGGTGGAAGAACGGCTGGGCATTGGCGGCTTTGTTTCACGGAGTCGGGGAAGGGGACGCTGTTAGGTGCTTAACTGACAGTGTGCGCCAGCACGCCGCCGAGTCTGGACGAGTTCTTCGTGGCCGGCGCCCTAGGGGGCTGGGAGGAAAAAGGAAAACATAAATACCCTGGCTAGCAAGATGAAACCAGGGATGGGGATGCTTGGGGATTGCCCTAGGGATAGAGTAGGAGGAGGTATGAGGCCTCCTCTGAAAGCCGTGGGAACCAGGCAAGTGCGGAAAAAAACTCTAAATATTTCCTATAAGACGTCCCTGCCACCATTTTCCCTTTAAATTGAAAAAAACATCATATGAGGTCCTTTAAATCTTCCCACCACATTTCAATGTTATCATATAAACCTAAAGTAGTGGCCTTATCTAAAACTGTTTAAAACCCTTACTATTTCTAAGTCCTCTAATAGGGAAATATTCAGCCTCCAAAAACCACGACCCGCCTCCCTTTTGTATGGGGACAGTTATATGTACCCCTATTAAGGTATGATAGGAAATCTCTATTGGAATATTCACTGTTTTGTCAACAGGCAACGTATTTTTTATAAACAGTAAATAAATTCTTGAAGACAGATTTCCCCTATAATAGGCTGGTGTCTTAGCTCGCTTACTACTCTCTAACGCATCTTTTAATCCGGCCAATTTCATTATCAGTTTTAAAAGGGATTTATCACAGTACTGTTTCCCTCCAACACTACTCTGCTTAAAGTTAATATTAAAGTCACCACCCCAAAATAACTGTCTACTTGTATATAAATATGGCTGAATTAATGTTAGTAATGCCATCCTCAAAGCTTTCGTTTGTGGACCATAAATACAGGTTACTCACCTGTAACAGGAGTTCTAGGAATGCTATATGTTGCTCATCCACACCATCTGGCAGGTTCCTTGCCACTTTAAATCTTGCCGGAAGGTCTTCAAGCTGGCTCCTCCCACCCACCCGGGTGGTAAAACTCTCGGCACCGCCCCATGAGGCCAGATCTAGCCCGCTGGAAGCCAGGTTGTGCGTCGCCGGGAGGTAGAATGTAGGATGAACAACATATACCATTCCTAGAACTCCTGTTACAGGTGAGTAACCTGTATTTCTAGGGACATGGATATGTTGTTCATCCACACTGTCTGGCAGACTCTTAGCAGTTCTCCGGGAGGAGGGAGGCAAGGCACACACACCCTACTTAGGGAATACGGACTGGAGAACTGAGGTCCCAAAACCAGCATCCCGGCGTGACTCAAGGTCGATGTGGTAATAGGTAATGAAAGTGCGTGCTGATTTCCAGGTAGCAGCCCTGCAGATTTCCTGGACAGGGACGTCCCTGGAAGCAGCCACCAATGCAGCGGTATGGCAGGTAGAATGAGCTCTTATCTCTTTGGGAGGCTCCATGTCTGCCAACCTATAGCAGAAATCTATGAAGGAGGTGACCCACCTGCCTATTGTCCGCTTGGCTGCAGGTCTGCCAGGTGCGGCTTCAGTGTAGGTGACAAACAGCTGGCGAACCTCTCCCCGAACTTCAGCCATCCGCTCCTTATAGTAAGAGAGCGCTCTTCTAGGGTCCAAAGTATGGAGCCTATATTCAGCCTCCGAGGTGTGATTGGGGTAGAACATCGGCAGAGTCAACACCTGGTTAAGGTCAAACTCTGACACCACCTTCAGAAGGAATTTCGGGGGCAGGACAACCTTGTACCTGTGGAAGACCAGATAAGGAGACTCGATGGAAAGCGCCTGGAGCTCTCCCATCCTTCTGGCTGACGTGATAGCCACCAAGAAGGTGGTCTTCCATGACAGGTGAGAGATGTCACACCTGTGCATCGGTTCGAATGGCTTGCCCATGAACTTAGCCAATAACAACAGTAGATCCCGTGGAGGTGGAGGTTCTCGCACCGGAGGGGATATGTGATCAAGGCCTTCGAAAAAGCACCTCACCACCTTCTCCTATGCCACCGACTGCTTCCCGGCCTGCGCCCGGTAAGCAGAGATGGCTGCCAGGTGCACCTTAAGGATCGTCGACCGAAGCCCTAGCTGAGAAAGGGACCACAGGTAGTCCAGAATGCTTGCCAAAGAACAGGAGGAAGGGTCCAACCCCTTGCCCTGACACCAAATGGAGATTCTCTTCCATCTGAAGGCATAGCATTTCCTGGTCGACTCCTTACAGGAAGCCTCAACAATGTTGAGGACCTCATCAGAAAGACCCAAGGCCTGGAACTCTAGCCGCTCAGGAACCAGGCTGTCAGGTGCAGGGATTGCAGGTCCGGATGGAATACCTTCCCCTGACTTGACTGAGATCAGGTCCGGGCGGGCTGGAAGCCACCTTGGAGATCTGGATACCAGAACTGGCGGGGCCAGTCTGGGGCTACCAGAATCACCTGCGCCTTGTCCCTCCTCGCATTGAGAAGCACCTTGTGGATCAAGGAAAATGGGGGAAAGGCGTAGAAGAGGCCCGGGGTCCACGGCCTCGAGAAGGCATCCCCCTGCAGCGAGCCCTGCTGAGGGGGGCAGGCATGAAAAAGCCTCAGCTTCGCATTCTCCCTGGAGGCAAACAGGTCCACCTGAGGCATGCCCCAGTGGGAGAACAGATCTTGTATTACCTCCGGCAGGAGAGACCACTCATGGGACGCAGCTCCTATCTGGCTTAGGGCATCGGCCAGAATGTTGGAGGCTCCTGCCACATGGATGGCAAGGAGATCTGCCTCCAGGCTGCGAACAAGGGACCAAGTGCGGAGAGCTTCCCTGCACAGAGGCATGGAGCGCATCCCGCCCTTGTGGTTTAGGTAGTACATGGTCGTTGTATTGTCCGTCTGGACCTGGACCACTTGACCCCGTACAAATGGAGCGAAGGCGGTGAGGGCTAGACGAACCGCTCGAAGCTCCAGCAGGTTGATGTGGCATCGACTCCAGAAGGGACCAGAGGTCATGACTCTGTGCTCCCCAAATGGGCACCCCAACCCATCAGAGAGGCGCTAGTCGATAGAGAGACCGCTGGCTCGGGCGGACAAACGGGATGCCCTCCTGCAGATGAGCTGGAATGATCCACCACTGGAGAGCTGCCACATCTCCTGGGTCACTGTCACTGGCTGATCCAAAGGACTGGAGCGCTCTGACCATTGGCTGGCCAGTCCCCATTGTAGGGGACGCATGTGCCAACGGGTCCAACGGACCATGCTGGTGCATGCCGCCGTGAGTCCCAGGAGGCGCAGGAAGTCCCATGCAGGGCGCAACTGCCCAATCTGAAATGATTGGGCAAAGGAGGAAAGAACCTCGGCCCTGTCCGCCGGAAGTCGTGCTCTGGCTCGCAGAGAGTCGAGCTCTGCCCCGATGAATTGGATCACCTGCTTTGGCACGAGTTCTGACTTGGCCTCAATGATGAGGAGGCCAACTTGAGAGCAAACCTGGAGGGCCAGATCCTTGGATCGCTCCACCTCCGGTCTGGAGGAGGCCACAATCAGCCAGTCGTCCAGGAAGGGGTACACCCGGACCCTTAGGTGCTGCAGGAATGCTGTCACCACTGCCATGCATTTGGTGAAGACCCTGGGAGCTAGAAAAAGGCCAAAGGGCATGGCCTGGAACTCATAGAGGGAACCCTCTGCTCTGAAGCAGAGGAATCGCTGGTGGGACAGATGGATTGGGACATGAAAGAACGCGTCCTGGAGGTCCAGAGAACAGAACCACACACCTCGTTCCAAGGATGGAATGATCTGAGCCAGAGTGACCATCCTGAAGGTTCGAGACCTTAGGAACCTGTTCAGGTTGTGCAGGTCTAGAATGGGGCGCCAGCCCCCCGCCCGTTTTGGGACCAGGAAGCACTTGGACACAAACCCTGGGTCTGGTGGAGGATCCGCCACCTTCCTGATCACCTCCTTTTGGAGGAGCAGGGCAATGTCGGCTCAATGGGCCGACAGAGAGGCAGCAGAGCCCGTAACCCCCCCGTGGGGCGACGGCTCGGAAGGGCGGGGCCTGCTCGAACTCCAGAGGCAGACCCTTTCCTACCACCTCCAACACCCAACGGTCCGTGGTGATGGTGGACTAGGTGGAAAGAAAGTGGCGGAGCCATCCCCCCAGAGGGGGAACCCGGGGAAAGCAACGCGGCTGGGGGTGACACCTCTCAACCCGTTACTGGGCAGGCTTGGAGGAAGGACCAACCGAGGGACCTCCTGGGCCTTTTCCTCCCGGCTTCCTGTTGGAGGAAGCTGCAGGCTTGGCTTTGGGTGCCAAGTGCGAGCCTGCTGGCTCTGATGCTGGTGTTGCTGGGCCGGACGTGCCGCAGGGGCAGAAGGGCGAAAGGACTTATGCTGTGTTGGCGGCCTTGTCCTTCTGGGTAGACGGACTGAGTCCAAGGTAGCATTGGACTTTTCAATTCTCTGGAGGTGGCCTTCCACCCCAGGGCGTCACAAGTCGGTACCCAGGAAGGGACATCTGCCAACTTGTGGGTATCCACCGTAAAGTTGGAGATCCGCAGCTTCCGCGGGGCATGGCCACAGTGGCTGCTACTGACCGGGCACAGGAGTCTCCAATATCGAGAGCCATTTGGAGCTGCTGTTTCAGCACTGCCCTTCCCTGATGCCGCACCTGCCTGACCGTAGTCTGCAGATCAGCCGGGAGATGAGGGATAACCTCATCCAGGGAGCCCATAAGGGTGTAGGAGAAGTGCGCCATCAGTACAGCCGAACTGGCCTGATGGAGGCCGCAGCTTATACTTTACGCCCGGCATAGTCCAGCTTTTTGGACTCTTTGTCGGGGGGCTTGTCCACGTCCCTAGCATTCCTGGAACGCCGGAAAACGCTGTCGGTAACCAACCCCTCCGGAGAGGGGTGTTCCGAGAAACCGGACAGGGACCCGGTAGGGACTGCAAACTTCCTGGCCATCCTGGCCGAAGAAGCAGGACAAGAAGCCGGCTGCTGCCAGAACTCCAAGGCTGGGCCAACAATGACTTCAGCCACCAGAAAGGCCTCCGTGGGAGAATTCCCTCGGTCCAGTATCTCCGTGAGGGGATACTTGGCCCACTTGGATACAGACTCGAGCTGCATCCCGGTGGACTCCGCGATGAGCTGAAGCAGACCCATGAACAATGATGGGCTCTTGTCCATCGGCTGTCCCCCGGAGGACTCCAGGTCAAGGGGCCTGGAGAACAGAGAGGAGTCGTCATCAGACTCCGAGGAGTCTGCAAACAGCTGCCTAGGGCCTGAGCCACCCTCCACCTGCCAAAGACATTCGGGAGTGAGGGTGACAGACAACCGGTGGGGCAGTCCCTAACCCGACCGAGAATCCTTGGTCAGAGCCCCCGATTTCGGTTGTGGAGGCGGGGCTTCCACCACAATCGGTGGGGCAGCTGGTTTTGGCCGAACAACTGGCCCAGGTTTGGGCACCTCGACCACTGCGAGGGTTGTTTCCGCCTTCGGTGACAGCCACTTAATGGTCAGTGAAGCACGGGCGCCGGCTTGTTCCCCGTCAGAAGGAGCTGCTGCCGCATTAAGTCCTCGCGAGGCCGACGCACTTGCGCTGCTCTCCTCCGAGGAGGAGGAAGACGAGGACGAGCGGCTCTGCCGCTCTCGGTGCCGAGACTGAGACCGCCGTGTCGGTGGGATCGGCTGGACCGAGAGGAGGTCCGAGACCAAACCGCCTGTGTTTCAGGGTGGGTCTGGGAGGGAGCAGGGGGGGAACCCATTCCTCCCTCGGCTCGTAAGCCTTAACCAGGGACTCCGGCACAGGAGGTGCAGGCAAGTCCTCGGTTTCCACCGGGGGAACCGGTGAAGAAAGGTTGTCAGCTTCTCCAGTTGACAGCCCGTCCGACAGGTCGAGAATAATCTCGACTGCGTCGACTGATGTCTCGGCCGGCTGACCTGACGGGGACACTGTGAAACCAGCGACCTTAGCCGAAACCTCAACCAAAGTCGAGTGTCGACTGTCTGGGGAGGGGGACCTCTCCTGCTCTCACAAACGTCGATGGTGGGACTTACCATTCGAGTCCTTCTTCTTGGACCGAGAGGAGTGTCCCGAAGGCCCCTCGCCTTTCGTGGACAGGAACTGGCAAAGCTCCTTAAAAAAAGCTGTGTAAGAGGATCCCAAGGAGAGCGGGATAAATGCCGTGACCGAGGATGATGAAGATGCGGCCTGGGCCACCTCCTCCTCCAGGCCTACGGGTTGTGGTCAAGCCCGAGGCAGTAGATGCACGTGGAGTGCGGATCGGATCGGTCCTAGACATCTTCTGCCCGCATGGGCACCGCCGAAAACCGGGAGTCGATTTGTCCATCGCAGCCACGAAGGAAGATGTAGACCGAAGTCTAGAAAACTTTAAAATTATTTTCGGGAGAACCGAAGAGTTTGGATCCAGTCTAAACACAGAGCACTAAGGAGGGAACCTGAGCTTCCAAGGGGTAAGGAAGATCTGGCGTCATGGGGCGGAGCCGAGAGTTTTACCACCTGGGTGGGTGGGAGGAGCCAGCTTAAAGACCTTCCGGCAAGATTTAAAGCGGCAAGGAACCTGCCAGACAGTGTGGATGAACAACATATCCATGCCCCTAGAAATGTTCATTAAACGATACATTGAAGAATTAATCTGAACATCTAACATAAATGCTCTCCCAGGGTTAATATCTACCAAATGTAGTAATAAAACTTCTACTGATCGAAAGCAAAAACCTACCCCACAACACGTCTCGGTTCCCATCGACCAAAAGGAATCACCCCATTTCTAATCTTTCTTTGCTTGTGCTACCTCCACATTTGTATTTAATCAGGTATCTTACAACATAAAGACATCAAAGTCAAGTTGTTGCAATATTCCGAAAGTAGTCAAATGCTTACATTGCGACATGGTACTTTTAAGTACAGTAACTCAGGGAGGTGGTTTAAAATTATTTGTACTTGATTTTGTCATTCGTTTCTGAACACCTTCTAATCATTGCTTTGGTGTACCCTCAACCACCTGAATAGGTGTCTGTTGAGAAGGAGACACTTCACCATCCTCCATCGGTTGTTCCAAATCAACTTGCTCCCCCAACATTGTAAACATCAAAAAGCAATTTGTCAATGGCAAAAGGGACAGGGGTAAACCCATTGGAGGCATCAAAACTCTCACCTCTGCTTGGGTTACAGACTGGGAAATATCAGTAGCAGCACCCACTTCTCTTCATTATGCTCTATACCTTCCTGCTCCAATAAGAGTGGCATGGACTGAACCACCACTCTTTTCGGAGAACCCTGAGGGGTAACATAAGGTGTCTCTATAGTTTCCACAAACGGTTCTGAAACTTCAGTGCTGGGTAGTGGAGGAAGGGGTTCCTGTCCCTTAGGCAAATTATCCCCTGTGGCCTGATCCTGCACCTTACTCCCAAAATTACCACCCTGGCCCCTACCTCGACGTCTAGGAGGAACGAAAGGAGGCCCTTCTGTTCTAAATGGTCGTCTACTTGGGCGAGAAAGAAAGAATTCATGATCTGAAGTATCAGTTGAATTATGGGCTGCCCAGGGACAGTTATGAAATACATGCTCATCATCTCCACAAAGATTGCATACTGGAGAAGCTGTGCATTGAGCAACTGAATGACCTAGTATTACACACTGAAAACATTTAATACAGTCACAATCAGTATTTAAATGGTCTAGTGACCCACACTTGTAGCAGCTCTTCAGCTGACTGGCGTAAAACAAAATACCTCTGTCCCTCCCTAAAAAAAAAGGAGCTTGGTAAATGTTGGATCCCAGTATCAGTTTGTCTTAACCGCACTCGAAAGTGCCAACCCCTAGTCCAAAATCCATTGTCATCCATGATAGGAATAGGATGATCAAAAATTGTACATCATTTTTCCAACCAGAAAATTATATCTGAAATGTCAACTCCTTTGTTACGAAATAACAAAGTCACTGCTTTTATTGTGGGTTTTGTAATAGGTATTGCAATGAAGTCACATCAAACTTCCAGTTCTTTCACCTCGTAGTACAATTTCCAGAACTTATCTAGAAGTGTCATTGAACAAAAGCTCACATCACAGACCCTAGCGGCATGTATAATTGCATACACTTCTGTAGGATGAAAACCCAAAGAATCTTTTATCAAAGTTTTACCCACTCACAGTCTATCCGGGGGAATCGGGGCCAAGCCTTTATACTGAAGGCGCACTAAAAAGCGACGTTTAGCCGCTTCAGCTGGCTTTTGAAACAACCCCACATAATAACCCGGCCTACGACTATCATTTTTAATTTTAATTATGGCTCTGGCTCGGTGAAGTTCTCTGGGCATCTGTAAACCCCAACCCTTTGTCCACAACAACTCCTCTTACCGGCTGTGATAAATCTCGTCATTCAGGACCCTGTAAATCATTGGCAGGTTGAAGCGTTATCTGTCCTGTCTGAGCGAGTGTAGAGCCGTTCAAAGAACTCACAGCTGTTGCACCTTTCTGAAGCCGAGCCTCTACTCAGTTCTATGCATCTGTAGGTAACAATTCCAGAGACTCAGGTTCGTCCACCAAATCAAAGATCATAGTGTCCTGGGATTGAGTTAAAGCCGTTGTTGAGCCAGGAAGGGGAATCGAAGGGTCAGGAATCCATTCCTCACTCTTCAATATCCATCCCGCTCGTTTCAGTGCCATATCAGGAGTCCATTCAATGTATCTTCAGCTGCAGTCACCTGAAGCACTTCCACATCAGGGGCAACATTCTGCAAATTATCCACAGTCGAAAGCTGGTCAGGTGAATCTATAGGTAAACGTTTGTTTTTACCTTGTACTAGACTCACTGTAGAACGTTTATGTTTTTTCTTTTCTTCATCCAGTTTAGTTCTGCCTAGTTTGAATTCTTGTTCAGCCACCGAAATTAAAGACAAAAGTTGCTGTTTTTTTTTCTATTTCCAATTTCAGCCTTTCTTCCTCATCTTCCGTGCAATACTCTACACCTGATGACTTCAAAGATTCAGCTGATAAATCCATATTTGAAACAGGAGACTGGTCAGGTTCCACATTTAAAACCTCCACATTCAGCTCTAAAGGTTCTGCAGCAGCACCTAAAGCATGACCATCCCCTTCACCCTCTAAAAGTCTACTGAGGTTCTCCATCCCTGCAGACAAGCAGACAGCGCCACCTGCCTACAGAGTAGGGGAATTTCCCCGGTGCTCGGGCCAAATTTCCCTCATTCACTAAAAATACCACCAACAGCTTACTCTGGTTCAAGGTCAGTTGGCATTTCATCTATATCCCCCCCCGGGTCGTGCCTGAAAATACGCAGAATCTGCCTAGTGCACTTACCCGATCAACAAAAGCTAAATAAAAAAATAAATAAATAAATATCAAACAGCCTTTCATGGGTCAAGTCCTAACACTCCCCAAGTCCAGGGTTGCTGCACAGATCCTTGCCATCAAAATAATGCTTGGCGCACACAACAAAATATTAACAGTAGCATCAATTTATATCCCACCAAATTTAACAACTGTGGACCTAATCCCCTTCTTTGACTATATCAGAGACCTAGGTCACAAGTCGGAAACCATATTACTTGGTGATTTCAACATCAACTGGTTCTCTAACAGTGCAAGCCATTATAAGGATGCTCTAACTACCGCTAATTTCACACAGCTGGTACAGTCAGCCACTAGGGGGAACTACAAATCTGGGACCAGTACTCTGCTGGACTGAGTAGTCACCAACAGACCAGATAATATCACCCACATTGAAGTCTTACCAGATTCAATTAGCGATCACTCGCCTGTCCTATGTACCTGGTCTAACAAATACATCAGACCTCCAGCTCAGACCATTAACAGCAGGGTGCACATCAGAGGGCACTTAGAACCTCTAAAGACACAGCTCCGACAGGTGGACTGGTTGCAAATCAACGTAGCCCCGGATATTGATACGGCCTTGGATTACTTTATTATTACTTTCAACACAGCGTGCAATCTCCATGCCCCTCACAAAACAAGAAAGGGCAAGGGTTACAGCAATCCCTGTATTACATGTGACCTACTCGAGCAAATGAAATGCCGCGATCACCTCTAGTACCGAGCCAGGGCCACTGGCAGTCAAGTGGACATACAGGCGTACAAAACAGCAAGGAATGCCTGCACAAGAGCAATTCGGGCCGAAAAGCAAAATACTATAAGGAAGTCTTAACCAATTCCTGGAAAGCTAGATGCACATTTTGGAACAACATCTCTGAGGTTACAGAGACGGTCCCCAAAGAGACCCCGTCCATGCTCAACATAAATGGCACTAGAACCACTGATCCTCAAACCATAGCTGACACTTTCAATGAGGCTTTTACAGATCTCAGTCATGTCCTACCCCCTAACTTTTTCAACCCCACCCCCCTCTTCCTGCAATTTGCAGTCAGCAGAAAATACGAGGTCACACCCACCATTTCACTTTAAAGTGCTGAGCAAAGAAGAAGCAAAGAAATACATTCTCAAAGTACTTGGGAAAACTAGGCTAAGCGGGGATTCACTTGACCTAAAGCTCATCGCCCTCACCATTGACGAGTTACTGTTCCCCTTGACAAAGATCCTTAACTGCTCCCTAATGCTCTCCCAATTCCCCAAAAATGGAAAGCCGCCTTAGTTACACCACTATACAAGTCTGGGGACAGGGCACTGCACGGGAACTACAGGCCCATATCAATCCTCCCATCACTTTCCAAAGTGTTAGAGCAAATCGTGTCTGATCAATTGGTAGAACACATGGAGAAATATAATCTTCACTGTAGTCAGCAACACAGGTTTCGCAAAGGGCACAGCATTACTACTGCCCTGCTTGAATTTTCAAGCGATATACACTGTGCCTTGGATCATGGTCAATTAGTTGGAACAACGTTCATCGACCTATCTAAGGCGTTTGATACTTCAAATCACTCTCTACTTACCGAACAATTACCTGATCTAGGTTTATCCATGGACACTGCCAATTGATTCAATAGCTACCTCAGTGGACGCACTCAGCAAGTCAGTATTGGTGATACACTCTCTGCAAAACAACCGGTTCGTTCAGGTGTCCCACAAGGGTCTATCCTGGGCCCACTACATACTTTTCACCATATTCTTGAATCAGCTCCCAGCCTCCTGTCATGGTCAGATCTTACTTTACACAGACAACTTGGTTCTTTACTCAAGTAATACTGATCCCACACTCCTGGCTAACCAATTGCAGACTAGATTTACCAGTGCTGATGCCTGGTTCCACTCACAGAAGCTAGTCCTTAACTACACAAAAACAAAAATGATATAGTTTCACAGTGCACAAAAGAAGTTCCGCTCCCACCAGCTGAAAATCAGAAACAGCTCAGGCATTAT
The DNA here is from genome assembly GCA_016271365.2 of Neoceratodus forsteri. Lineage (NCBI taxonomy): Eukaryota > Metazoa > Chordata > Ceratodontiformes > Ceratodontidae > Neoceratodus > Neoceratodus forsteri. The sequence continues at coordinate 1,520,274,336 of CM028131.1, forward strand.
CCTGGAACAGACTCGACTTTTTAAGTATTTAGGAGTGACAACTGACAGCACTCTCTCATTCTCCAGCCATATTGACAATGTTACAAAAACAGTGAATACCCGTATTGGGCTACTATACAAACACAGACACTGCCTTACCCTGGAAGCCCTCAAGCTTGCTATACATAGTTCAATAGTCTCAGTAATTGATTATGGGCTTGTGATCTATGGATCCGCCTCTGACACCGCCCTGCGCCATGTCACCACTGCCCTTAACAAGGCGTGCAGTCTTCTGACTGGGGTCACCCGCCTGACACACACATGCAACTTATATGAGCAAGCAAACTGGCTTCAGCTCAAAGGCAGACTATCCTACCAATCATGCCTAATAGCAGAAAAGGCCTCCCTTGGTCTCTTGCCACCTGGTGTACAGTCAATGTTTAGGTCACCAAATTACACCCGGCATACTAGACGCACCTTGAACCACGTGTTCATAGTGTCGCGCTGCTGTACAACCCAAGAGCAATGCTCATTTGCATACAGAGCACCATTGTGGTATAATTCACTCCATTGTGATGTTACCAAAGACCAAACACTGGGCTCCTTCAAGAAGAAACTGCACCAAGCACTAGTCGCCAATGCCTCCTGTGACTGCCGTGCATAAAGCAACTTGGGCCTGTTTCCTCTCCTTCACCCACATCCTATCCCACCCTTCCTCCACCATACCATCCTGCCCTTGCTACTACCCTATAACTTACCTGCCTTCCTGAGGTCCCCATTAACCAGTCCCAGCATCAAACTATGCTTGCTGCTCCATAGAGGACATCATCAATTCCTGCACTGATTGCCCCACTGGAGTGCACTCTTAAACTGAATGACACAGCCCATGTTTGTTAGCTGATTTTCCCCTCCTGGCAATGCCCCCCCTCACTCAGACAATGCCTTTGGCTGTATCCCTACTCTGGAACAGTGTTAGGTCCTAGCCCTTAGCTTCTGTCTATCCTGTAAGACCATGTCCCTAGTTGTTGTCTTTCCCTCATTTTGCCTCTGACAATGCCACTTGGCTGCATCTTTTTCCTCCTGTAGCAGGATCCCTACCCTAATGCCCTTTTTGCTAGTTAAGCTTACTTCTAACTGCTTTATGTCTGCAAAATACCTGTTTTTATAACTTACATCCATATGTGCTATTTTATTATCTTTCCTCCTAGGATCACTATGTATTTTCTCACTATACTGCTTGTTCTGTTCTTTGATATGACATGGGGCCGATGTAAAAGAGCTTTTGGCTCAAAGGTATTATTAATTCCAAGACTGAAATAAATAAATAATAAAAATAAATAGTGCCTCCAGTTCTAACCCAGAAGTGGAACTCACGGTAAAGACTGATCCTTGAGAGCCAAGGAAGAGCAACTGAAGGGGAATTTTCAAAATGTTGCATTTGTTTGAAAACTGCCACATTTGGTTAATGTGTCCAAGGATGGCAAATTTCTGTCTAGCATAAGTTTCTCTATTTGCTCTTCAAGCAGAGGGACCTCAAAGTGCTTTTTATTTTTCCTGAACTTTGCTTTATTGCAAGGTGAAGTATGCATTACATGGACAGTACAATACATTCCATCTTTAAAACATCAGGTATACTCTTACCACTACAATGTAGGTATGGCTGCTTCATGAAGGTGCTTTTCTTTATGCTTTCTTTTTCCAGCTGTATCACTTGGTTGGTGTTTAGACAGCCTCATCGTTTTTCTCTGGTTTATATCAGAGCGGTTCCAGCTGGAGGCCCTGTGCTCATTACTAGAAGATGGCTTAGTAGCTTTTGCCGTCATCTTTGGTGCCAAAGACCACTGCAAAGAAGCTATCAGAAGTGAACCACTTACTTTCAGTGGTATTTTTTTTCATATTTATAAACTTACTGTAAGCTGTTTAACAGGTGAGCATTCTTGTGAAGCAGTTGTGGAAATTGGTACAAAGATTGCTATTTAGCTGGCCTTTTTTCCTCAGCTGTAGGGCAGAAAACTGCAGAGTTCATGTTTTTCAAAATTATGATCTGGGCTCCAACAGTCAAAGCAAATGGTGTCACCATCTGCTATCGCCAGCCAATTCTTATGGGAACTACACTGTTTAAATCTTACAGACTCTGTTTTCGTTTCAGAGTTCTCCATTGTGTCATTTGTTCTAGGAGCTTTACTGATGAAAAGAACAGGTTACTCACCTGTAACAGTAGTTCTAGGAGTGGTATATGTTGTTCATCCACACTTATTGGCATGTCCCTTTCCCCTTTAAGAATCGCCGGAAGTCTTCAAGCTGGCTCCTCCCACCCACCTGGGTGGTATATACCTCAGGTCTGCCCCATGATGCCAGATCTTAGCCCGCTGGAAGCCAGGTGTTGTGCGTCCGCAGCCAGGGAGGCTGGGTGGGTCCGAGTGGATGAACAACATATACACTCCTAGAACTACTGCTACAGGTGAGTAACCTGTTCTTCTAGGATCGTGGATATGTTGTTCATCCACACTTATTGGCAGATTCCAAGCAGTTCTCTGGGGAGGAGGGAGGCAAGGCGAACACCCCCTACTTAGGGAACAGAGATTTGAGAACTGAGGTGCCAAAACCAGCGTCCCGGCGTGACTCAAGGTTGATGTGGTAGTGGGTGATGAAGGTGTTTGCTGACTTCCAGGTAGCAGCCTGACAGATTTCCTGGATAGGGATGTCTCTGGAAGCAGCCACCAAAGCAGCAGCATGGTGGGCAGAATGAGCTCTTATCCCTCTGGGAGCTCCTTGCCCGCCAGATCTTAGCATAGACTTATGCATAATGTAATCCATCTTGCAATAGTCCGCTTCACTGCAGATCTGCCAGAATCAGCTTCAGCGTAGGTGACAAACAGCTGGTGAACCTCTCCATGAATTTCCGCTGTCCTCTCCTTATTAATAGGAGAGGGCAAGTCTCAGGTTCAAAGTATAGAGCCTGTATTCGGTCTCCAAGGTGTAATTAGGGTAATATACTGGCAGAGTCAACACCTAGTTAGGGTGAAACTCTGACACCACCTTCAGAAGGAAATTTTGGGTTGGGGCACAGAACAACTTTGTCCCTGTGGAAGACCAGATAAGGGGAGTCCACCGAAAGCACCTGGAGCACCCCTGTCCTTCTGGCTGACGTGACTGCTACCAGGAAGGACGTCTTCCATGACAAGTGTGACAACTCACACTTGAGCATGGGTTCAAATGGCTTGCTCATGCGCTTTGCCAGTACCAGCAGTAAATCCCACGGAAGTGGAGGCTCACGCACCAGAAGGGATATGTGATCCAGATCTTTGAAAAAGCACCCGACCACCATCTCCAGCACCAATGTTGGCTGACTGGCCCGTGCCTGATAAGCAGAGATGGCTACCAGGTGCACCCTAAGGGTCGATGACCATAGACCCCCTTTTGAGAGAGACCAAAGGTAGTCAAGAATGTTAGCCATGGGACAGGACAGAGGGTCCAGGCCCTTGTCCGGACACCAAATGGAAAACCGTTTCCATATGAAGGCATAATACTTCCTGGTCGATTCCTTTCTAGATGCCTCCACCACAGTATAGATATCTTCAGAAAGACCCAAAGCCCGGAACTCTAGCCGCTCAGGTGCCAGGCTGTGAGGTGCAAGGACTGAAAGTCTGGATGGTATACTTCCCCTGACTGAGTGATATCAGGTCTGGACATGTACAAAGCTGCTCCGGAGGCCTGCAGCTGAGGCTGAGGAGATCTGGGTACCAGAACTGGCGCGGCCAGTCTGGGGCTACTAGGATCACCTTCGCCTTGTCCCTCCTCACCTTGAGGAGCACCTTGTGGATCAAGGGAAATGGAGGAAAGGCATAGAGGAGGCCTGGGGTCCACGGCCTCGAGAAGGCATCCCCCTGCAGCGAGCCCTGCTGTGGGGGGCGGGCATGAAACAGCCTCAGCTTGGTGTTTTCCCTGGAGGCAAACAGGTCCACCATACGTTTGCCCCAATGGGAGAACAGGCTATAAGCTACCTCTGGATGAAGACACCACTCATGGCATGTCTGGCCTAGATGGCTGGGAGCATCCGCCAGATGGTTCGAGACTCCTACCACATGGATGGCTAGGAGATCCACCTCCAACCGGTCCACGAGGGTCCAGATGCGGAGCACCTCCTTGCACAGCAGATGGGAGTGAGTGCTGCCCTGTTTGTTGAGGTAGTACATTGTTGTGGTATTGTCCATCTGGACTTGAACCTCTTGACCCTGGAGCTGAGGAGCAAAAGCTGACAGCGCCAGTCTGTCTGCTCTGTGCTCCAACAGGTTGATGTGGCATCGGGACTCCTCGGTGGTCCAGGACCTGTGGGCCCTTTTGTCCCCCCCATGTGGGCTCCCCAGCCCATGAGAGAGGCATCGGTCATGAGGACGACTGTCGGCTCGAGGTGGACAAATGGAATCCCTTCCTGCAACCGGTCTGGGGCGGTCCACCATTGGAGAGCATCCATTTTCTGGGTTACAGTGACCAGCTGGTCGAACTGACCGTGGTGCTGAGTCCACTGGGCTGCCAGCTCCAACTGAAGGGGGCGCACGTGCCACCAGGCCCAATGGACTACCAAGGTGCACGCTGCCATGTAACTCAGAAGGCGCAGAAAGTCCCAGGCAGGGCACAACTGCCTAACCAGAAATGACTGGGCAAAGGAGGAAAGAACCTCCGCCCTGTCAGCCGAGAGCCAAGCTCTGTCCCCATGAAGCCCATCACCTGAGAAGCAGGAGTTCTGACTTGGCCTCGTTGATTAGAAGACCGAGTTGGGAGCAGGTCTGGAGGGTCAGATCCCTGGATCTCTCCACCTCCTGTAGGGAGTGACCTGCTAGAAGCCAGCTGTCGAGGTAGAGATAAATTCTGACCCCCGACACCATAGATGGGCCGCCACCACTGCAATGCATTTGGTGAAGACTCGTGGGGCCGATGACAGGCTGAACGGCATGACTCGAAACTCGTACAGGGTCCCCTCGACCCTGAAGCGGAGGAACCACTGATGGGACAGACAGATTGGGACATGAAAGAATGCGTCCTGCAGATCCAGTGAACAAAACCACATGTTTCACTCCAAGGATGGTATGATCTGGGACAGAGAGACCATCTGAATGGTGCAAGACCTGAGATACTGATTCAGGTCATGGAGATCTAGAACGGGGCACCCCCCCCCCCCGCTTGGGCACCAGGAAGTACCTGGAGACAAAGCCTGGGTCTGCTGAAGGATCCGCCATGGGAGCTATTGCCTCCTTGAGGAGGAGCCGAGCAACGTCATCTCGAAGAGCTGACTGGGTGTAAGCGGATATCCATTCCTCCTGAGGGGCGCGGGCTCAGCTGGGAGGCTACTGCTCAAACTCTAGAGGCAGTCCCTGACTGACCACTTCGAGAATCCACCTGTCCAAAGTGACAGCGTACCAGGTGGAAAGAAAGGGATGGAGCTGGCCCCCCCATGGGAGGACCCAGAACTGTTGTGATGGGAGAAGGGGTGGTAGCCTCTACCCCGTCACTGAGCAGGCTTTAAAGAGAAGGAGGCTCCAGGACGTGAGCCTTGGCCTCCTTTACGGGTCTGTTGGGGTCTAGGCTTGGGATGAGGGTGCCAGGCTTGAGCCTGCTGCTGATGCTGCTGCTGTCCCCCTTGGAAGGAGGACTGCTGAACCGCAGAGGAAGAGTGCCGAAAGGGCTTCTTCTTCTGGTTCTTGCCAGAAGAACTCTTAGCTGAAGTAGCGTCCAAGGTGGCACTGGACTGTTCTATGCATTGGAGGTGACTGGCCACTCCTGGGCCAAACAAGTCGGTCCCAAGGAAGGGCACATCAGCTAACTTTTGTGCTGAGTATCCACCGGGAAGGAGGAGAGCCTCAGCAAAGCACTGTAGCGAGAGGCAACTGCAGCAGCCATCGAGCGGGTACAAGAGTCCCCAATGTTCAGGGCCGTCTGGAACTGCTGCTTAGCCACAGCTCGGCCCTGGTCTCGGACCTGCTTGACCGTGGTCTGCATGTCCGTGGGGAGGTGTAAGAAGTGTGCCATGATGACAGCCGAACTTTCCTGATGAAGGCCCAAAGAGGAAGCCGCACAGACCTTCCTCGCCGAATGATCCAAGAGATTGCATTCTTTGTTGGGAGGTCGATCAGTGTCGAGAGAACTGCCAGTATGCCTGAACACAGAGGCGGTCACCGGGCTCTCAGCCGAAGGGTGCTCTGTGAACCCCCAAGGACTCCATGGAACAAGGTGACTTGCAGCCATGCGGGCAGACAGTGCTGGACAAGAGGCAGGACACTGCCAGAGTTTGAGTGCCGGACCAACAATGGCCTCGACCACAGGAAAGGCTTCTGTTGGGGTAGCCCCTCTTTTAAGGATGTCCGTAAAAGGGTACTCCACCTTTTTCTGGATGGGTTCCAGAGGCATCCCTCTGGACTCAGAGATGAGGAGAAGGATCCCTTGGAAGGAGGAAGGATCTTCCTCCACCCCAGGCCAACTCATCACCCCCCGGATGAGAGTGAAGCCTGGTGACATCCGAATCCGAAGAGTCGGGATACAGCGGCCTGCCGCCCAAATCACCCTCAACACGCCGAGGGCGGTCAGAGGTGACCATGACCGATAAATGCTGGGGAAGCCCGGTGTCTGGTCGGTCTTGTGTGGAAGGATGTTTAGGTGGCGGTTCCACCACGATGGGTGAAGAGACCAGTTTAGGCTGAACAGGTAGTGGCGCCGGCCCCGTGGGTGGAGGAACCGAAGGTTTTGGCTCCAGAGGGGTCAGTTCTGGCCTAGGAGGTGAAAGCCAAGTAATGGCCTGGGTAGGAGTCGAAGTCGGCTTGTGCCCGGACAAGATCAGCTGTTGCCACATGAGATCCTTGTAGCGCCAGAGTTTCCGCCGGAGCCTCTCTTCATCTGAGGACGACAAGGATTTATTTTATTTAGTTTTTGTTGACCGGGTAAGTGCACTAGACAAATCCTGCCTAGTTTCAGGCACGACCCGGGGGAAGGGAATACAGATGAATGCCAACTGACCTTGAACCAGATTAAGCTGTTGGTGGTATTTGTAGTGAATGAGGGAAATTTGGCCAGGACACTGGGGAAATTCTCCCTACTCTTTTCAATAAGTGCCATGGGATCTTTAACATCCACCTGAACTACCACCAATACAAGCAGATGGGACCTCGGTTTAACGTCTCATCCAAAAGACGGCACCTCAGAAGTGCAGCACCCCTCTCATGCTGCACTACAGTGTCAATACTGGGATATTAACCCAAGTGCCAGATGTGGGAACTGAACCCACAGCCCTCTGATCTCCCAGCCTCAGAGGCGAGTGTGCTACCTACTGAGCCACTGAACGATGACATCGCCTCTTTTTGGAACGCTTATGGCTCTTCCTCGGCCTTCCAGACAAGGAGGTTCTAGACCTCGACTGAGATCGGGCAGGTCGACTCATTCGCTCGGGAGACACTGGTGGGACCGGTGACTTCCGGTGGTCCGGAACTCGGTCCTCGATGGGGACACCAACGGGCTAGGTCTCCTCATCGGGGAAGACAAGGACCAGAGTCCTCTCTAAGGAGTCATCGACCGGGGTCAGCGACAGCGGGTCTATTGGGTCGAGAACAATCTCGACCTTATTGGTCAAATCCTTGGACGCCAGCCCAATGGAAGATCCGTGAAGCTGGAAGTCAAGAAGCAATCTCGACTGAGATCAAGATCACATGCTTCCTGGGACTGAGACCCTCTCGGTTCAAGAGCGCCTCGCCAAGACGAAGACTTGTTCGTTCCTTCTCCCGCTTACGGGATCGGGAGGAGGCGGAGCTCGCTGGGCTCCTCCTGCGGGAAGAGACTGGGCACAATTCCTTGAAGGAGCCCGAGAAGGTGGAGCCCAGGTTGAGCAGAACAAAGATGCTTCGAGAGTCCGCAGCACAAGCGGCTTCTTCCTCGAACGTTTGCATACATTCCAATTGCTCGGCGGATCCTGAAACTGCGGAAACTGCCCACTTAGCCTCCTTGGACTTCACCAGAGGGTTCCTCTTCTCCAGTCTCCCCAGTTTCAATTGTGCAAGACGGTCATCCAGGACATTGGAATGGAAGGCCAAGCAAGCTGCAGGATAAGGTGTCATGGCCGACACCAAGGCAGTAGCTGCCAATGAGGATCAGTGCGACATCTTCTGGCTGAAAGGACACCGCGAAATCCCGGGGAAGATTTTTTTCCGTGATCGAAGACGCAAAAACGCAATCGCTAACTGGAACGATTTTTAATCTCGGTAAAATCGAAGTTTGGAAAGCCAGGGCCTACGAAATGCGTGAAGACGAGGGAGGCAACCTGAATCTTCCAGCAGAAAGGAAGATCTGACGTCACAGGAACCCGCAGCCAGCGGAGCCGAGGTATATACCACCCGGGTGGGTGGGAGGAGCCAGCTTGAAGACTTCCGGCGATTCTTAAAGTGGAAAGGGACATGCCAATAAGTGTGGATGAACAACATATCCACAATCCTAGAAATAACAGTTACTTACTGTAATAGTTCATCTTACAGAGAATCTCCTTCACTGTGCCACACCTTTGGAACTGTAGCCATCGGCATCAGGACCATTCAGAAACTTCTGCTAGCCAGGGACCACCCATGATGACGTGCAACATCTGTCCTATATAACATGGGTGGCCCCACTGCCCTTCAGTTCCCTGCCGGAGACAAGCTTGGAGGGCTTCTTAATGTGAAAGCCCAGGAGACAAACAAGTACCATGCACACTAAGAGACACAAAAGACGAAAACAGTACACATACAAAAAGTACATATGCACACCTCGAAGCAAGACAGTGGACAACCCTACACGCAAATACCTCAGGAAATCCTTTCCCTTGTCTGAAACCACTGATGACCGTGGCACCAGCAGCATTGCTGAACACCTTAGAGTTTCTTCCCAGCAGCAGTCAAGTGTGAGGGAGAAGCCAGCCTGGAGCCTGCAGCTTTGGCTCGAGTTTCCATGGCCTTAAGAGCAATTAAGGTTTCTATGGCCTTCTTTTGGAGTCTCCTAGTGGACTGGCTGAATTGCTGGCAGACCTTGCAGGTTTTGTGGGAAAGGCACAAACAACAAACAAAACTAATATGAGCATCGTCTTTGTGAATCTTGTCACCACAGGAAGAAAACCTAAATAAAGGTTCTTTTTACGGTGGCATACAGGGACAACATTGACAAAACAGGTTCATGGGCATGGGAGACAAGGTGGTGAATTGTGTCAGGAACTGGTTAACAGACAGGAGACAGAGAGTGGTGGTAAATAGGGTACAATCTGGGGAGAGGGGTTGACCAGTGGGTTACCACAGGGATCAGTACTAGGACCAGCCCTGTTCAATGTCTTCATCAGTGACATTGCAGAGGGGCTGGAAGGAAAGTTCTGCCTGTTTGCAGATAACACCAAGATCTGCAACAGGATCAATACTCCAGAAGGGGTGCAGAAAGTGAAGAGGGACCTGGAGAAGCGTGAAAGATTGTTGGAGATGTGGCAACTGAGGTTCAATGCAAAGAAGTGCAAAATAATGCACCTTCATAGAGGGAACCCTGGGGAGAGCTACAGGTTTTGGGGCGGTCACCAAAGAGGAAAGGGACCCAGGGCTTATCATCTCTGATGACCTTAAAGTATCAAAGCAGAGCCCAAAGGCAGCAGGGAGGGCCAGTGGCATGCTGGGGTACATAGGCAGGGGTATCACTAGCAGGAGCGGGAGGTGGTGATGCCATTGTTTAAAACATTGGTAAGGCCTCACCTGGAGTACTGCGTGCAGTTCTGGAGGCCACACCAGCGCAAGGACATAGATAAGTTGGAGAACATCCAGTGAAGGGCAATAGAGATGGTGCAGGGCTTGCACCACAAAACATATGAGGAGAGACTAAGGGACCTCAATATGTACTCCCTGGAGGAGAGGAGACAGAGGGGGGACACTGATTGAAACTTTCAAGTACCTCAAGGGCACAAACAAGGTGCAGGTGGGGGACCCTTTCCAATGTAGAAAAAAGTACTAGAACAAGGGGGCACAATATAAAATTGGAAGTGGTAGATTAAGAGGTAATGTGAGGAAGTTTTTCTACACAGAAAGGGTAGTCGACACTTGGAATAGTCTGCCACAAGAGGTAGTCGGGGCAAGCACAGTGGAGGGGTTTAAGCATGCCTGGGACAGGTACAAGGGAAGCTTAAGGGAGGATGGAGTGATGAAAAGCCATTGATCACACAGGGTCAGTGGCCACAAACAATGTATAGGGCCTACAGGCAGACTGGATGGGCCTAGTGGTCCTTATCTGCCGACAATTTCTATGTTTCTATTTAGAAAATAAAACTGAAGAAACAACGGCAGTCAACGGTGAAAGAAATGAAAAGAGAAGCAACTGCGCCATCCACGTTTATAGGCTCCGACATCGTATGTCATTGTGGGCGGCCCCCAGCTAGGTTAAAAAATTCTGGATGGTCCTGACACCAACGACCTACAGGTTCCAAAGGTGTGGCCCAATAGAGGAAATATCCTTGATGAAGATCTTCCATTCTACTCTGTATGAGCTACTAATAATGTACTTAAAGAGCCTGCAACACCTCCGGAAAAGCTTTAGTAATCATACATTGTTATAGTCGTGTTTCCTATATTTTCTGTTTTCATCTTCTCTTTATTCCCTATTTCTAAAAAAGTGTGTATGTAAATTAACTGGGCCCCCGGGGGGGTCTCTTATGGGCAGAAGAAACTCCTAGTCTGAGGTTTGGACGAGAGGACCACAAAGTGAAGCTGAGCAGTTTTAGCTTCCCAAATCTCCAAAGAGGAGTCTTCTCTTATAAGAGACACCCTACGGAGGCCCTATTAACTTCCTATACATCCCCTGAGTTTAGCTAGACATTCATAATAAGTTTAGAGTCTTCTTCAATTTAATTATGCTGTTCTCCCCACCTTGCACTGAAGCGCAGTGCTCCTTCCAAACACTCCCACATGAGAGCACACTGTACACAGGATAAGAGACACAGTGGCTTTGCACGTTGACGGGTTAAAGTCACTTTATTGATTATAATGGAAAAAGTATCCATATCCTTTGGACTTCATCTGCTGTTGCTATTTGTCTACATGTTATATTAAAATTGCTGGCTTGTGAAATCATAATAATCTCCACAGCAGCCAATTGTCATTCATGAATTGAGGATTATGACATCATGTGAAGACAGGCTAAAGGAGCAGATGAAGTCTGAAGGACAAAGATCCTATTTTCAAGCAGCAGACCTAAGCAGAGGGGAAGACAAGGGCAACAGAGAAATTTATCTGAGGAAATAGAGGTTAACCTAAATATGTACTCAGTGGTACAACCTCTTTACATTAACCTCATTTATAGTTAGATTCTTGGCAGATCCCTATATCCTTGCCCTTAATAGGTACTAAGCCTCATTTGTTTCATTTATCAACTGACCAGCACATTTTTTAACATGGACACAGGTCCACTACTGTTAAGAGTGTGGGTGTTCTTTTATTTGTATCTGCTCTACTTTAACTCCTCTTATCCAAACTCCTCACCGTGTATGTTGTCAGCTGTGGGTCCCATCCATATGCCTGATCGTGATATATTGAAGCTACTTGATTACCTCATATGTGCCCTCCTATGTGTTACTAAATTCCTACTTCCCACAGCAGACTGTTTTTTTTAGACTTGCCCTCGCTAATGGACCTTAATGTGTCTCCTCACATTGCTCACCTCACCCTGTCCTTTGCCGGCAAGGTCCTGTTATACGTAACATTCAAGCAGCTCGGTTTCAACCCTAGGGACCCTCCCCGCCTTAACCATAGTCCCCTCAAGCAAGCACGGACTAAGCTTGCAAAGTTGTTTCTTGAAATACTTAAGAAAATCCTGCTCCTCTTACTGTTGTGCTCTGGAAACACTGAACTCAACCCCAGTCCTCCAGCACCTATCGGATCTCCTGCAGACCTACCGAGCCTCAAAGGGTTAAGCTTCATGCAGGTTAACGCTTGTAGTCTGCTGAAAAAAAAACACCTCTATTCAGGCATGGATATGTCACACTGCCCCTGACTTATTGGTTGTCACTGAGACTTGGCTTCTCCCAACAACAAGTAACAATGAATTAAACCTTCTTTCTTACTCTTTGTTCCGAACAGACAGACAGTCCAGAGGTGGTGGGGTGGCTATTTACATTAAGGACAAATTCTCGGTCTCTATCATTGACTCAACCTCTGTCCAGAGCGAATCTGAATGTCTCTCCCTGCAGGCAGAGATTGCACCTGGTGCATTGCTCTGTGTGACAGGTTGTTATAGGAGCCCATCTGCTGGGTTGCAGCTGTTGAGCCACTTAACCCTTATCCTAGGTCAAAGGTCTATCGAGACCATTTTATTAGGTGATCTCAACTTAGACTGGCTAGCCAGTGCATCTTTACCACTAAAATCCTTCTGTGACTCACTCAAGCTGACTTAACTCATCAGTGAAATTACACGACCAAATAAAACCAACCCTGCTAATAGCACCCTGCTAGACACTAACCTCATTAGCAAACCTCATTTATTCACCCATGCTGGTGTCTTCTTCTCAGACATTAGTGCTCACTGCTTCATTGCCTGTGTAAGGTCCAATCGCACCTCTTCTTCGGGTACCAAATTCTCTACTACAAGGTGTCTACGCAATTTCGACCCCTGCGCATTCATCTCAGAGCTAAACCACTCTGTGTACTGGCCAGACTTTTACCTAGCAAAATCTATGGCTTCTGCCTATGATATTTTCCAAGCCATTATTCTAACCGCTCTCAATAAACATGCACCACTAGTGAAAACTTGGGTCAGGAAAAAAAAAACTGTCAGTGGTTTTCCTGTGAGTTGAAAGATGCCTTGCGTAATAGAGATCTACTGTAGAAAAAGGCACGCAAGAATAAACTTGGGAAGGATTGGAATCTGTTCAGGAGGGCAAGGAATCTGTGTACCAAAACAGTTAAGAGATGCAAAGGCTAACTTCTACCATGTTCAACTTGATCGTTCATCCAACTGCTCCTCCAAATTCTGGAAACTAATCAAGGATATTGAAGGCCACTCCCCCGGTGCCTGCCTGCCAACAAAAATCTTGATAGGCACTACCACTTTTATCGACAAGCAATCAATCTTAGACTCCTTCAACAATCACTTTGCCACTGCAGGGTTAGCCTTCAATACCTCCTCAGCCAGTACATTTCGCATGCAGCTTGGACCCAATAATCAAGGAAGCTCCCCTCCAAACCCATCCTTTTCCCTTCAACCTATAACCCTGAAAGAAGTCGAAGATCTCTTGCTCCAGCTGGATGTTAGAAAAAGTGCTGGTGCAGATCTTATCGGGCCTTACTTCTTAAAGTTAGGCTACCGCATCCTGGCAGTGCCCATTACACATCTGTTTAACCTTTCCCTCTCTCAGGGTGACCTTCCTGCTATCTGGAAAACAGCCCATGTTATCCCTTTGTTCAAATCTGGCGATCCCAGTGACATGAACAATTATAGGCCAATCTCCCTTCTACCAATCCTGTCTAAGATGCTGGAAAAAACTGTAAACACCCAGCTTAGGAAATTCCTGGAATTGACGAATTTGCTCAACCTCTTACAGTTAGGATTCAGAGCAAACCACAGCACGATCTCGGCATTAGCCAAAGTAACTAACAACTGGCAGTGTGAGTTGGACAATAACTTTGTTGGTGCGGTATTCTTAGACCTAAGCAAGGCCTTTGGTACAGTCGATCATTGCCTGCTCCTCACGTCCCCTCCGGTATACTGGCCTAGATGCTCTATCCATCAGATGGTTTGAGAATTACCTTATAGGGTGCTCACAGCAGGTAAAAGCAGAAGGTGAAGTCTCTCCCTTAAAGCCCCTTCTGAGAGGAGTCCCTCAAGGTTCCATCTTGGGACCCCTGCTATTTGCAATCTATATTAATAGGATAGACAATAACATTAGTAAGGCTCAAATACACCTTTTGGTGGATGACACCGTGCTTTACGTCAGTGGACCCTCCCCCGACACAACGTTCTCGGTCCTCCAGGAAGAATTCAATCTACTGCAGTGTCAGCCCATAAATCAGAAGTTGCTTTTGAATGCCGAGAAAACAAAAGCTATGTTCCTCTTGCCTTTTCCTAACCTACCAAACCCTGCTTCAACTGGGACCCTTCCCCTGGTAACTACCCTACTTGGTGAGCAACTGGAGTACATGACCAATCTCAAATATTTGGGGGTAGGGCTCGATAATAGACACTCCTTCCTGGCACATATTGAAGAACTAACAAAGAAACTTTGTCAGAGGCTTGGACTCTTCTTCATGATAAAAGATCTTCTCCCCAGGGAAGCCAGGAAGAGGCTAGTCCAAACCACCTTTCTTTCCCTCCTTGATTATGCTGACTTCCTGTACAACCAAGGGCCTGCTGGAGCTCTTTTAAAACTCTATACTCTATCAAACAGCCCTAAGATTTATAACGGACCTCCCTTACTCCACCTATCACTGTTTGTTGTACATGGCAGTAGGGTGGTCCTCTCTTAGTTTCAGACATCAAATAAACGCTGCCTTGTGGACATACAAACTCTTCTTAAATAAACTGCCTAACAAAATATCTCCAACTGCCTACCATCTTGCTTTTCTAGTAGGTATGCTCTGAGAAGTGCCTCCTACCTCCTTTTGAAGGTTTATGAGGCCAGATCTCGCTTTGGCTGTGCAGCTATTAGTTGTGTGCTGCCTTTATTGTGGAATAAACTGCAAAAAACTCTAAAACTAAAGCTCACCGTCAACTTGGCATCCTTCAAAACACTATACTCTCATTATTCTACAGAACCCTGCACCTGCTATTCCTGATCACGGATTCCCTTAACCACCTGAAGTCCACTATTTACAGTGCCGTGGCCCCATTTAGTCACTGGTCCAGCTCCTCCTGGCCCTCTCTCGCCCCCTTTCCCTATTCTTGCCTTTGTCCTCCTTATTTCCCTTCTCCTAACCAGCTTCAGTATTGAGTTTGTTTCTACAAAGCCCTGCCTGTACATCATTGTTGTTACCTGAATCTGTACTACCTAGCCCTACTATTGCTCATGCCTTCACTACTCATGCTCTGCACTAACATTGTGTGTATTATATTTATTGAAATTGTGTGTATTATATGTATTGTTGTACTTTTTCCTTCCGGGTCCACCTTGCAAATGAGCTTCGCTCAATGGTGTCCGCCTGGTTAAATAAAGATTCTGACTGACTGATTGATTGATTGAAGGAGGGCGAGGGGGATATGACAGAGACTTCCACTTTCCCAGTACTCTGTCTGTGAAGAAGTACTTACTCATGTCTCTTTTTTTAATATGCCCCTTGCCATTTTAAAATTATGCCCCTCTGAAGTTGAATTCCTTTTAACCCTTAGAAGACTGTGGACGTATATATACATGTCCAGAATCTATATACGTTCACACATATTCAGTTCTCAAAGGGTTAATTTGGAAAATTTGGAATAATCTACCCTATTAAATCCCTGTAAAAAATGTGAAACAGCTTGCCCTACAAAGTGGTCAACACTGGTACCATTGTTGGGTTTAAAGCTGGCTGGGATGGTTTCAAAGGGCTAGGTTATTGGTGTGGGGGGCAAAAGGGCAGTACTAGTAGCTTCAAGGTAGCATTCCAGAGGACCTTCGATGACGTCATGCACCTAACCAGCCGCTAACTGCAACAGCTCCCCGAGGGATTCCACGATTTAGCCTTATATAACAACGGATTTATTGAAATTCATCTTCAAACTACACCAAAAGGCAAGAATATGGCAAGCAGAAGAGATTTCTCGAAAATCCCACCTGGAGACCTGACCGATGAAGGAGAATTGTCCGATACGAGATTCAGAGAGCGAGGGATCCCAGACCTCACACTCATCCAGGCGCAGCCGAGCCAAAGCTGACACCACTACTATGACAGTTATACAATGACAAATGGACAGAATGCTGGAGGAGATTAAGGATTTTAGAAAGGAGATGCACTCTATAACTACAGCCTTGTGAACGAATGCTGATAAGCTGGACCAGAGACGAGAAACAATGGAGGGCAAAATAACAGACACCGACCGTTGGGTCAGTTTCACTGAGAGAGCAATAGTACAACTACACCACACTGTCACCTCCCTTCAGGAACGAGCTGAGGATGCAGAGAGCCGCAATCGCAGACATAACATACGAGTCTCGGGCATCCCAAAGGGAATGGAGGGCACCAATATTAATACCTTCTTGCAAATTCTGTTCAGCGCTGTTATCACGCTACCAGACAATGCCATACTGGAAATCAATCGGGCCCACAGAACCAGCCCATGGAGCTCGCCCACACACAATCCTGGTGTGCATGCTGCACTATCAAGAAAAAGAGACAATATTGCACACAGCGTGGAAGAAAGGGGAGGTGATCTACAAAACATATAGACTTTATTTTGAAAATGATTATGTCCCTGAGATCATGTCCAAGCACTGGGCAAACATCCCTCTAATGCGAGCATTAAAATAGGCACAGCTTTAATTTCATACACCTTACCCTGTCAGGCTGGTCATCTTCTTTCACGATTCTACCATGTTCTTCAGTTCAGTAGCAGAGGCGACCGAAGAATTGGGGAGAAGGAACCTTGAGATCCCAAAGAGGCCTCCAATCCTCAAGCCCATCCTAGCTGGAAAGCTTTCACAGCGGATCTGGAATGAAGGACAGAAGGAAGCCAGACGTCGCCAGGGATCGGATGCATTGCAGCACATCATGGCAACATTAAAACGCCAGCAACTGCCAGTAACTCCCAACAGTCCGGTATGGCCTAATACACACTGAAGGAGCCCCGATGCTCGAGTTTAAGATTAGTTTGGCTGAGCCTTGTTGATTGCGCTGCCTCGTGGTCTCCTCCAAATGACAATGCAAAATGACAAGACTTTACTTAACAATCCCCCAGAATTTTAGCCGATGAATAAAGACTGGTGTTGTGCGATGTGGAGGAGACGAAGATACGCGGCACCTGGGAACAAAAGCTCTTGAAATGACTGGGCACCCAGCGGAACACTGAGCAACAGCATCAGATAAGCATTTATGTTTTGCTTGTCGCGGGGTGTCAAGACTCTAATAATTATAGTGTTTGTAAAATTGTATATAATGCATGGAAGCAGAACCTGACGAAGTGAGGAGGGGACATGGAGCTGGACAGATTCATCATGCATGCAGTCGTCCCCCCCCCCATCTTTTTTTTTTTTTTTTATTATTTTCCTCCTACTGCTAACACTTCATACTGCAGGTTCCAAGGAGGAACCTTTCCCACTTTTCAAAGTGTGTGTGTGTGTGGGGGTATGGAGAATAAGTATCCCGATAATTAGTATATCACATAGTCATAGATAAGAAAACGGAGTGAGGTGGGGGGGGGGATGGGAACCTACAGAGAAACCGGGGGAAGGGGAACCCATTAAGGTAGTACAGATGTAAACTGGACAAGAGGATGGAGGATAGGCTACTCACAGAAATCACACAGCCCATCTATGCAGCATAAAAACTACAGCAGCCAAGCTGGGGAGGGCGAAGCATGGTGCTTAGAGGGCTCTTTACATATGCTTGGTCCTCTGTGATTGCTGCTCTCTCGTAGGTTACCGCAGGAAGGAGTAGGACGTGTAGCAGCCCACTCGAGATAAGGAGCACCTCACGACGATCCACATGGTAAGTGCTGGAAACGAGACAGAGGACCAAGTGGCTTTGGAGAAAGGAGGGGGGATAGGCTCAACAGTTACAAGATAATACCACAAAGAATAACTCAAAGTGTCAGTCCTCGAAGTGGGGAGGCAGGGGAAGGGGGGGGTGATAGGGGCTGATAGAACACGAAGGAAGATCCAGGGAAAGAGACTCAGACACCCAAGCAGTCCCACAAGGACTGGTAAAATGGGTGAATGTAAGAAATGTGTTCAAATGAAACTAATGCTTTGCTTAATTACCTGCTATAGAAATTCCATGCTGGCGGCAGAAGGTCCCTCCCTTATGAGCAGAAAGAAGCAATGACAGTCTGACTCCAAAGGGGCGCACTCCTACAGTTCACCAAGGGAAGCACCCAGAGGGGATCGGACTTTAGTCTCATCCAGGTAAGGATTTTCCTATCAGAGTAGGTTTTTGGGGGAGAAGATCCTTGGGCTCATGCACATGGGCCATCGACCCTCCTGAAGACTGGCTTTATCAGGAGGGCACACGCCTCCTTTCCTATATGGGTCCATAGAAAAGCAAGCAGAGGACACCCAAAGGATGGAGGACCCAGGAGGGTCGATGGTAATGTTAAATGAGTGGTCCCAAGTAGCAGTGGAGGGGAGTGTTGGCTGATATTATAATTACAATCCGAAGCACCCTTACTGAGTAACTGCAGCTGACAGAACAAAAGATGACGAGCAGATTTTGGTGAGGGAGGTGGCAGGATTGATCTACAGTCAAGGGCGACCAGGCCCTGCCGAAAGAAATGGACCCAGGGATCCCCCAGCGCCCCCCCCCCCGAGAAAAAGGGGGGAACCAGCCTGAAGGGACTCAGGGATCTCCATGGTGGGTCAATTATAGAAGAGAGGGTGGACTGCACCCACAACCAGAGTAAACCCGAGCAACCCCTACAAAACTACTTATTCAGAATGGATCCTAAGGGGGAGCTTGAGACTAAGATCTCAGACTACATTTTATAGGCACTTGTTGCCTAGAGAGGGCCCTCGGCTGAGGATTACCATCTAAACAAGGCGTGGCCTTTCGCAGGACCAGAGAAGTTCCAGCCAAGAGTGGAAGTACAAGTTGACAGTTAAATTCATGGGTGACCACGTTGGTTCCCAAACTATCAGGTCGATAGTAGCCAACCTAGTTTGGCTGTTACATTTGTATGTTTTAGGATTAAACTACCAGCTAATAACAAAAAGTTCATCACAGAAGAATTGTCATGTGTCTGACGTTATGTTGTTGTGTTCAACTTGTCTTAATAACAGTCAATATGCTCTCACAGACATGCATGGTCTGATGCTAGGGGGTGGGAAACGGGGGACCTTCAGACAGTAGCACTCCGTGGCTTGGCACAGAATACACCCTAGTGACCTATGGATGATGTGACACTGTAGCGTTTATCACTAAATGTCAATGGCCTCTCATCACCCATAAAAAGGTCAAGAATATTGTCATACCTCAGAAAGACTAAAGCCGACATAATATTTCTACAAGAGACACATATATCAAAACAAGAACATAGGAAGTTAACCGGACTCAGCATGAAATAAGTATATGCTTCCTCAGGGAAAAATGGGAGGAAGAGAGGGGTGGCAGTTCTTATACCTAAGCATACCGCCTTCGAAGTGCAAGATACATGGGCAGATCCCGAGGGAAGACTGGTGGTGGTCAGAGGTAGAATTCAAGATAGAGGGGTGACCCTGGCCAACGCATACTTCCCTCCAGGCTTAGATACCCCACAACTGAAGATGTTATTAGACAAAGTGCTACAGTTGTCCAGGGGGGCACTGATGCTGGCTGGGACTCCTCAAACCAAGGCCCCCAAGGCAGACATCAGCCCAAAAATTCTTTAGTATATTTGTCAGGGAGGTGGGCTGGGTGGATGCCTGGAGATACATGCACCCAGGTTCAAGGAACTATACACATTATTTGGCAGTACACCAAACCTACTCAAGAATAGGTCACTGCTTCACCCAGATGGAACACTTGCAGTGGTTGGTGAACGCCCGGATAGGTGACATAATCCACTCAGATCATGCCCCAAGGATCACCAAATGGGCCCTAGGACTCCAAAAACATAACACATTCTGGAGACTAAATCCTGATCATTTGAAATCACAACCCTTCAAAGACTTCCTGGCAGATAGGCTAGAGGAAATGCAACACAATAACCCTCCCGAAGACACAAGCGCAGGGATAAACTGGGACACCTTGAAAACAGTCCTACGGGGACATGTTATCCAATACATGACACAACAAGCACAACTTAGGAAGGAAAAGCAAAGGAACCTAGAGGACACAGTGCACCTTTTTACAAATGGCACATAAACAGGGGATGACTTGATTCTGCCTCAACTCCAGAAAACAAAAAAAGAATTAGATAGCCTAATAAAGCAAAATACTGAAATAGCACTTACATACGTAAGACAGAGGTACTACAAAGTGGGGCCCAGGGCCACCTGCCAACTGGCATACCAGAGGTAGAAACAACAAAAAAACTCGACAATAATCACTTTACTTCACCCCACCAATGGGACCCATTCTTACAAAACCCCAAGACATCACAAAAGATTTCAGTGTATACTATTCTAAACTTTACACTCCATACTCAACCCCATTCCAAGTAGATATTCAAGGGACACTGTCAACCTGTTTTTCAACATATTATTTCAAGTTGAAACCCCACATTTTATGATTTCTTACCCTCTCTAAAATTCACTGATGTTGCTGTTTGCTTTGTCTGTATCCTCGCTTAGTAGAACTGAAATGCATGGCAATGTATATTTATAAACAACCTTGTTTTTGTTTGCAATCCTGGTTCTGTTCTTACTGCATGCTTCCTGAGCATAAGAAACACACACAAACAGTGCAGTGACTCATAAGGCAGTAGCCTCCTAATCTCCCAATGCATCATGAGGGGCTTGACTGTTTTGTGGGTGTTCTCAAGTCCAGGAAAAATGCATTTGGAGTTGATCAAGGAACGTAAACAAACCTATTTTGGTATGATAACACCAGTATGTTGGGCAGTCCGTTTTTCACTTTTTTAAAGAAAATAAGCATCAGACTCAAACTACCAGCTATATCAACAATCTTTACAGAATTTTGGCAACCATAAATACAGGTTACTCACCTGTAACAGGAGTTCTAGGAATGGTATATGTTGTTCATCCACACTTATTGGCAGGTATCCTTGCCGCTTTAAATCTTGCCGGAAGGTCTTCAAGCTGGCTCCTCCCACCCACCCGGGTGGTAAAACTCTCAGCTCCGCCCCATGACGCCAGATCTGGCCCGCTGGAAGCTCAGGTTGTGCATCGAAGCCGGGGAAGTCGGGTGGGTCGTGTGGATGAACAACATACACCATTCCTAGAACTCCTGTTACAGGTGAGTAACCTGTATTTCTAGGGACATGGATATGTTGTTCATCCACACTGTCTGGCAGACTCCTAGCAGTTCTCCGGGAGGAGGGAGGCAAGGTGCACACCCCCGATACTTACTTGGGAAATAAAGACTGGAGAACCGAGGCCCCAAAACCAGCATCCCAGCGTGACTCAAGGTCGATGTGGCAGTGGGTAATGAAGGTGTGCTGACTTCCAGGTAGCAGCCCTGCAGATTTCCTGGATAGGGACGTCCCTGGAAGCAGCCACCGATGCAGCAGTATGGCGTGGTAGAATGAGCTCTTATCCTCTGGGAGGCTCCATGCCCGCCAACTTATAGCAGAGATCTATGCAGAGGTGACCCACCTGCGTGATCGTCCGCTGGCTGCAGGTTCCCAGGTGCGGCTTCAGCGTGAGGAGACAAACAGCTGGCTTAACCTCCTCCAAATTACAGCCATGCGCCCTTATAGTAGGTGACGCCTCTTCAGGGTCCAGAGTATGGAGCCTATATTCGCCTCCGAGGTGTGATTGGTAGAACACCGCAGAGTCAACACCTGGTTAAGGTAAAACTGGACACCACCTTCGAAGGAATTCGGTGGGGGCGAGGACAACCTTGCCTGTGGAAGACCAGGTAAGGAGACTCGATGGAAAGCGCCTGGAGCTTCCCATCCTTCTGGCTGGACGGATAGCCACCAAGAAGGCGGTTTCCAAGACAGGTGAGAGAGATCACACCTGTGCATTGGTTCAATGGCTTGCCCATGAGCTTTGCCAATACCAGCAGTAGATCCCACGGAGGTGGAGGTTCTGCACGGAGGGGAAATGTGATCAAGGTATTTGAAAAAGCGCCAGACCACCTTTTCCTGTGTCACCCACTGCTTCCTAGCCCGCGCCCGGTAAGCAGAGATGGCTGCCAGGTGCACCTTAAGGGTCGTCGACCTAAGCCCTTGCTGAGAAAGGGACCACAGGTAGTCCAATATGCTCGCCAAGGAACAGGAGGAAGGGTCCAGGCCCTTGCCCTGACACCAAATGGAAAATCTCTTCCATTTGAAGGCGTAGCATTTCTGGTCGATTCCTTACGGGACGCCTCAACTACATTGAGGACCTCGTCCGGAGACCCAAGGCCTGGAACTCTAGCCACTCAGGAACCAGGCCGTCAGGTGCAGGGATTGAAGGTCCGGATGGAACACCTTCCCTGATTGACTGAAAGCAGGTTCAGGCGAGCTGGAAGCTTCGTGGGAGCCTGGAGCTGAGGCTGAGGAGATCTGGATACCAGCATTGGCGGGGCCAGTCTGGGGCTACCAGAATCACCTGCGCCTTGTCCCTCCTCGCCTTGAGAAGCACCTTGTGGATCAAGGGAAATGGGGGAAAGGCGTAGAAGAGGCCCAGGGTCCACGGCCTCAAGAAGGCATCCTCCTGCAGTGAGCCCTGCTGAGGGGGGCGGGCATGGAACAGCCTCAGCTTGCTCTCTCGGAGGCAAACAGGTCCACCTGAGGGGTGCCCCAATGGGAGAACAGATCTTGTACTACCTCGTCAGGAGGACCACTCGTGGGACACAGCCCCTATCCGGCTTAGGGCATCGGCCAGGGTGTTGGAGGCTCCTGCCACATGAATGGCTAGGAGATCCGCCTCCAGGCTGCGCACGAGTGACCAGATGTGGAGAGTTCCTTGCATAGAAGCATGGAGCGCTGGGCTCCCCGCCCTGGCGGTTTAGATAGTACATGGTCGTGGTATTGTCCGCCCGAACAACCACTTGACTCAAGAACGGAGCGAAGGCGGTGAGAGCTAGGCGGACCGCCCGAGTTCCAGCAGGTTGATATGGCATCGGGACTCCCGCGGGGACCAGAGACCGTGCGCTCGGTGTTCCCCTAGATGGGCACCCCAACCCATCAGAGAGGCATCGGTCGATAGAGAGACCGTCGGCTCAGGGTAGACAAACGGGATGCCCTCCTGCAGGTACACTGGAACAATCCACCACTGGAGAGCGTTCCACATCCCCTGGGTCACCGCCTCGCTGGTCCAAAGGATCAGGTGCTGAGACCACTGGCTGGCCAGGCCCCACTGAAGGGGCCGCGTCTCCAGCCGGGCCCAACGGACCACGCTGGTACAGGCCGCCATGAGACCCAGGAGGCGAGGAAGTCCCGGCAGGGCACATGCCCAACCAGAAATGACTGGGCAAAGGAGGAAAGAATCCTCGCCCTGTCCGCCGAGCCGTAAAGGTTTGGCTCAAGAGAGCCCAGCTCAAACATGAATTGTATCACCTGCTTTGCACGAGTTCCGACTTGGCCTCGCTGATGAGGAGGCCGACTTGAGAGCAAACCTGAGGGCCAGATCCCTGACCACTCCACCTCCTGCTTGAGGGGGCTGCTATCAGCCAATCGTCCAGGTAAGGGTAAACCCGGACCCCTCGGGCGCCAGAGGAATGCTGTCACCACCGCTATGCATTTGGTGAAGACCTGGGAGCTTGAGATAAGTCAAGGGCATGGCTCGGACTCAAAAGGGATCCCTCCCGCCGGAAGCAAGGGAACCTCTGATGCGACGGACGGATAGGGACGCGGAAAGAACGCGTCCCGCAGGTCCAGAGAGCAGAAACCATACCGCTGCTCCAAGGATGGTATTATCTGAGCAGAGTAACCATCCTGGAAGGTTCAAGACCTTAGGAACTTGTTTAGGTCGGTAGGTCGCAGAATGGGGCGCCAGTCCTCGTCCGCTTTGGGACCAGGAAGTACCTGGACACAAACCCCGGGTCTGAGGGAGGGTCCGACACCTCTCTGATCACTTCCTTCTGGAGGAGGAGAGTGATGTCGGCTCAGCGAGCCGACAGTGAGGCTGCGGACCCCGAGGCCCCCCGAGGTGTGACGGCTCTGAAGGGCGGGGCCTGCTCGAACTCCAGAAGCAGGCCTTTTCCCACCACCTCCAGTACCCATCTGTCCATGGTAATAACGGACCAGGTGGAAAGGAAGTGATGGAGCCGTCCCCCCACGGGGGGAACCTGGGGTAAGGCGACGAGGTTGGGGGCGACGCCCTTCAACCCGTCACTGGGCAGGCTTGGAGGAGGAACCGGCCGAGGGACCTCCTGGGCCCTTACCTCCTTACTTCCTGGAGGAGGAAGCCGCGGGCTTGGGTTTGGGGTGCCAAGCGTGAGCCTGCTGGCCCTGATGTTGCTGGGCCGGACGTGCCGCGGGCGCAGCAGGATGAAAGGGTTTAGGCTATGGCCTGCGGCCTTTGTCCCTTTGTGCAGAAGAGACCGAGTCCAGGGTAGCATTGGACTTCTCGATCCTCTGGAGGTGACCTTCCACTCCAGGGCCGAAGAGGTCGGTCCCCAGGAAGGGGACATCTGCCAACTTGTGCTGGGTATCCGCTGTGAAGGTGGATATCCTCAGCCATGCCCGACGGCACATGGCCACTGCAGCCGCAACTGACCTGGCGCATGAGTCACCGATGTCCAAAGCAGTCTGAAGTTGCTGTTTGGCCACTGCCCTGCCCTGGTCCCGCACCTGCTTAACCGTGGTCTGCATGTCGGCCGGGAGATGAGGGACTACCTCGTCCAGGGAGCCCAACAGGGCATAAGAGAAGTGTGCCATCAGCACGGCCGAGCTGGCCTGACGAAGGCTGAGGGAGGACGCAGCGTAGACTTTTCGCCCGGCATAGTCCAATTTCTTGGACTCCTTGTCGGGAGGTCTGTCCACATCCCTAGCATTTCCGGCACGCCGGAAAACGCTGTCGGTAACAAACCCCTCGGCTGAGGGGTGTTCCGAAAAACTGGACAGGGAACCGGTAGGGACCGCATACTTCCTGGCCATCCTGGCCGAAGGTGCAGGGCAGGAAGCAGGACGCTGCCAGAGCTCCAAGGCCGGACCCACAATGGCCTTGGCTACCGGGAAGGCCTCCGAAGGGGAATCCCCTCGGTCCAATATCTCCATGAGGGGATACTTGGCCCGCTTAGATACTGGCTCGAGCTGCATCCCGGTGGACTCCGAGATGAGCCTAAGTAAGCCTGCAGAAAGGACAAAGGGTTCTCGCCCATCGACTGACCCCCAGAGGACTCCAAGTCCACTCGCTTGGAGAAAAGGGAGGAATCGTCGTCGGACTCCGAAGAGTCCGCAAAGAGCTGCCTTGGGCCTGAGCCACCCTCCACCTGCCGAGGCCGATCGGGAGTGAGGGTGACAGACAGCCTATGGGGCAGACCCTGAGCTGACCGAGAATTCTTGGTCGGAGCCCAAATAACGGCTGTGGAGGCGGGGGTTCCACCAGAATCAGTGGAGCAGCTGGTTTTGGCCGAGCAACCAGCCTGGGAACAGGCGCCTCGGGAAGGTCGAGGGGTTGCTTCGGCCGCTCCGGTGACAGCCACTTAATGGCCGAGGCGACGGAGTCGGCTTGTCAGGAAGATGCTGCCACAAGAGGTCTCGCATCGCCCGACGAATTTACGGCCGGAGCCTCCTCATCCGAGGAGGAGGATGAGGATGAGCGGCAGCGCCGCTGCCGCAGTGCCGAGACCGCCTGTGACGCGGGATCGGCTGGACCACGAAGAAGTCCGAGACCGAGACCGCGAACCTCGGTTTTCCTGAGGGGGGTTCGAGGGAGGGACGGTGGACCGGCTCTCCCCTCGGCTCGGAAGGTTCACCCGAGGGCTCCGGAACCGGAGGCACTGGCAAGCCCACGGGATCCTCAACTCCCACCGGGGGAACCGGGGAGAGAGGATTTTCGGCTTCACCAGTTGACAGCCCGTCCAACGGGTCGAGAAATATCTCGACTGCGTCGACGGGAGTCTCGGTCAACTGATCTGACAGGGATACCATGAGACCAGTGGCCGAAGCCGAAGGATCGACCGAAGTCGATGGCCGACTACTCGGGGAGAGGGACCTTTCCCGCTCCCAAGAGCGTCGACGGAGGGACTTACCCTTGTCTTTCTTTTGGACCGAGAAGGTCCAGCAGACGCTGGGCCCTCTCCTTGGTGGAGAGGGACAGACAGCAAGCTCCTTGAAGGAGGCCGAATAAGAGGAACCCAGGGAGAGCGGAATAAAAACTGCGGCCGAGGAAGGAGCGGGACGAGCCGCCTCCTCTTCGAGGGAGATCATCTGCTCAAGCTGATCCGCCGAGCCCGCCGCTGCGGAAACCGCCAACCGGGCCTCTTTTGACTTCACCGGAGGAAAATGCTTCTTGGGACGCCCAAGTTGTAAACGGGCAGCACGGTCTTCGAGAACGTAGGCCAAGAAGGAAGAGCACAGGTCTCAGGCCTGCGGGTCGTGCTCAAGGCCTAAGCAGTAGACCATTATGGAGTGCGGATCCGCTCGGAGACATCTTCGCCTCGCAAGGGCATCTCCGAAAACTGGAGTCGATTTGTCCATCGAGCGCAGGGATAGAAGACCAAAGTTCAAAGTTGAAAACTTTAAATTCGCAAAACCGAAGAATTAGGAACCAGTCTTGTACGCAGAGCGTTAAGGAGGGAACCTGAGCTTCCAAGTGGTAAGGAAGATTTGACGTCATGGGGCGGAGCCGAGAGTTTTACCACCCAGGTGGGTGGAAGGAGCCAGCTTGAAGACCTTCCGGCAAGATTTAAAGCGGCAAGGATACCTGCCAATAAGTGTGGATGAACAACATATCCATGTCCCTAGAAAATATGTTTTTTAAACTAGAGACACTTTGATACCTAAGGAGGTTGACAGTGTCCCTTTAATGAGTACCTGAGGACGCTTACACTCCCTAAATTAACACAGGAACAGGGTGAACAGCTAACCCTACTCATCACCACAATGGAGGTAGCAGCTGCCTTGGCAAGAGCTAAAGCAATGAAATCCCCAGGACCGGACCGATACATTGCAGAGTTTTATAAAACTATGCAACGACGTCTCATCCCTGATCTGGTCCGAGTTTTCAATTCAGTGGTGGAGAGAAAGGAGGTGCCCCTGTCATGGTCATTTGCCTCAATATCGGTACTCCTTAAGCAGGGGAAAAATCCACAACAGAGTGGCTCATACCATCCCATCTCGGTACTTAACACAGATTATAAATTATTCATGGGGATCCTTACGCACAGGCTGGATACCTTCCTCCCCCACCTCACAGGTATAGACCAGACTGGATTTATACAATGCAGAACCGCCACTGACAACATTAACCAGGCACAATATATCATCCACAGACTACAGTCCAGCAAAATACTCATGGCAGTTATCAGTCTGGACACTGAAAAGGCATTTGACAGGGTATACTGGCCATTCCTGTACTCTGTCATGGCTAAGATGGGCTTACCCGTGGCATTTGTCCAGACCCTACGCAACATCTACAGCTCCCCCAAAGCGTGCGTCAATGTCAGTGGTCATCATTCACAATACTTTCCACTGCAGAGGGGCACACATCACGGATGTTCCCTCTCTCTGATCCTGTTCACAATGTTCATGAAGCCCTTGGCCCAAAGGATTAGAGAATCCCGAGACATTGAGGCGTTAATGCGGGGAGGTACAGAACATCGCATAGCTTTATATGCAGATGATGTCCTTCTCTTTTTAAAGAACGCAGAGATCCCTCTTCCAGCAATCAAGCAAATTCTGGGGGAATTTGGAAGGGTACTGGGATGCTCCCTTAATAAGACAGAAACTGAGCTCCTGACCTTTAATTACAACCCCTCACAAAAAATCAAAAGTCTCTTTCCATGCCGCTGGGAAATGGACAAGATAAAATATTTGGGGGTGCACCCGGCCTGAAGGACCACCCAGGCACTTGCAAATAATTACATCCCCTTCACAACACAACTGAACATAGATCTAGCACAGTGGAATGCACGCCCACTAAGTTTCACTAGGTGAATAGAACTAATACGAATGGTAACATTACCCAGGGCCCTGTACCTCTTTCCTCAACATCCCAATCCCATTAACACAAACTACCTTTCAAAGCTGGAACAGGGCCATATCAAGATTTATCTGGGCAGGACAGAGGCCAAGAGTGAAATTTAAGACATTATGCCTACCAAGGGTACTAGGAGGTCTAGCACTGCCAAACCTCCAATATTATTATTGGGCAGCAATGCTTACACACATTATGGCAAGGCAAAACAGGAAAACCCACTCCCACTGGCTAGACATAGAGCAATCACTACTCACAGACTATGAATACTACAAGGCCTTGTACTAAACACCATCTCCTCTAACCTGGTTGCCAAGCACCCATGGCTTAAGAGTTACGTTACAGGATGGGCAGCAATGAAGAGGGTGTTACATCTTACCCCTCTTTTGCCTCTTATATGCCCTATGGCGTATATCCTGGAGTTCTACCCAGCCTCCACAGATCACAAATTTAAAGAATGTGAACTATACTCACTGCGATACTTACCCCAACTCTGCACAGGGGGGGACCTTCAAGACCTCTGCAGATGTGCAGGGGCAATTCGGGCTTCTTTTACAGACTTTTACAGATTTTTGCAAGTCCGCCATTACTACAGTTCATGCCCTAGAGGAGTCTGAGATCAGAGTACTCATTCCCCAATCCTTACATCCCTCACTAGTATGGTGCTCCACCCAGGAGGGGGGGCACCTGATATCCTACCTGTATCAGCCACTCATCTCTACCTTGGCAGGCCACACAGGAACAATCATGAAGGTGTCATGGCAAGAGGAACTGGGGTTTGAAACTGATGAAGATAGCTGGACTGTGGCATGTCAGAACTCAGCCAGAGTGACCAAATCCCACCAATGGAGGGATATGCTTGGAAGCAGCTGACACGCTACTTCTGCACCCTAGTAATAACTTACACCATAGCCCCCAGAGGATGCCAAATGCTGGTACAACTGTGGAATGAGATGGTACACCACATACATGTGATGTCATCTTGCCCTGTTCTACAGGACTTTCTGAAACAAGTGCAGAGGGAGCTTAGAGAAATACTGGGCAAGGGCCTGGCTCTTACAGACAAATTATACTTCCTTTTGCAGTACCCCAGGGGCTTTAAAGACCCAGATACTAGCTACCTCCTGAGAATACTGACTACGGGAATCAAAAAAGCGATCACCAAAGCTTAGCTCATGCTCAGAATTCCCACTCTGCAGGACTGGAGATAAACCAGGTTTATCACATTGAAGTAATTACACATAACAGAAATGATCAAACAGAAAAACGCACATCTAGATGGACCAGATGAATAATAAACATCATGCTTAAAGATCCCTCCTTTGTACCTTGACCCCACCAAGTAGTGGGTAAATAAGAGAGTGATAACAAACCAATTAACAGGAGGGCACTGAGTGCAGGAAGGGAGGACAGACGAGGTGCCGGGGGCGGGGGGGGGGGGATGACTCACGCCCTAGGCAGTCAGGGCAGCACCTGTAGCAGGGCATGAGGTATGGTAACTGAGGAGTCAAGCAACCAGGCAACGGATGGTCCCTGGTAGGTGGGCCACTCACACCTCCTCCTCCCACCAAGGTGGGGGCTGGATAGTGCACACCACCAACAAATACACACCCCATGACTTTCTAATGACACAAGACAGCCAGCCCAATTCCCCATTCACTGACAAAAATGGAGAAGGGTCAGAAATCAACTGAACAGTAATACTCTGGGAGGTAAACAGAACTAATGATATAAATTGACATTTTTATTTATTTAGTTTTTGTTGACCGGGTAAGTGCACTAGACAAATCCTACCTATTTTCAGACACAACCCGGTGGAGGGGGATACAGATGAATGCCAACTGACATTGAACCAGATGAAGCTGTTGGTGGTATTTTTAGTGAATAAGGGAAATTTGGCCAGGACATTGGAAATTCCCCTGCTCTTTTCGATAAGTGCCATGGGATCTTTAACATCCACCTGAACTACCACCAATCCAGGCAGATGGGACCTCGGTTTAACATCTCATCTGAAAGACGGCACCTCAGAAGTGCAGCACCCTCTCATGCTGCACTATAGTGTTAGTACTGGGATATTAACCCAAGTGCCAGATGTGGGAAATGAACCCTCTGATCTCCCAGCCTCAGAGGAGAGTGTGCTACCTACTGAGCCACTGACATAAATGAATGCAGAAATGAATGGTGATGGCCTCCGCTGGGCATTGAACCAATGTATGCAATATGCTTTTACAATAACAAGAACAAAACCACTGTATAGAATGTAGTGACTATCTGTTAAAAACCTTTTCTGTTAAAAAAAACATATTTTTTAAAAAAGGTTAGCATTATAGGGCAGATTGGATGGCCTTTGTGTCTTTGTCTGTCCTTACCTTTCTACATTTCTATAAATACATTACATATGATCAATATTAAACAGAACTGCGTGTAAATATAAAGTTTTTTTCAGATAGTTCACATGGACTTCAATGTTATAACATAAAATGCCTTGCTACCGGACTGTGCTTACTGAGTACCATTTAGTCACGTACCTAAGACACTTCTTCTGAACAAGGCACTGGCACAAATCAGTAGCATGGTACAAGCACACAAGCCTGTCACGGTTGCAGGTACAAGTCAGAGCAGACAGGAAGCATGTGGTTTTGCATATCTCACATTGGCGCTCATCATCCGGGACCAACTCAAACACTTCTTGTTCTGACATTGTCACACCCTGAAAATGTTTCAGAAATCATACAGAGTTACTTTTCACAGATAATCAGAGGTAAGAGAAGAAAAATCTAAGCAACCAATACCTTTAAGCACATGGTAAGTTAACATTTTTTTGTTTTGGGGGGGGTCCTATCACATTTTAAAATTGTATCTTTACACGCCTATGCCTCTTTACCAAAATTAGCTAACATAGCCGCATGAGATGTTAATATTTTATCTGTTTGAGAGCCCGAGGGGACAGCAGAAAAGTAAATACTTATTCCAGAAATACATTATAGGACAGATTACATTTATTGTATAATACTACATATAAACATTAAATCAGAATTCCAGTTAATAAAGTTACTCACCTGTAACTTGTGTGACCTGTATATAGTCTTGGGACTACAACAGGACCGGCAACCAACAGCTCAAAGCTTTACAAAGTTCCATTACACATTACTGCAGCCGAATCTCCCATGCCCAGTGTCTACCATGAGAAAGTCTAGGATGCACCCAGAGGGCATTCACTGTAAAATGTCAGGGGAGGAGTGGCCAGCAGGATCAACCAGATAAGTTTTGTAAAATGTCTGGGAGGGGTGGCCAACAGGATCAACTAGATAAGCTTTATAAAATGTCTGGGGGGGTGGCCAGCAGGATCATCTAGATAAGTTTGGTAAAATGTCTGGGGTGGGGTGGGGGAGCCAGCAGGATCAACTAGAAAAGTTTTGTAAAATGTCGGGAGGAGGGGTGGCCAGCAGAATCAACTAGATAAGTTCTGTAAAATGTCAGGGAGGAGTGGCTAGCAGGATCAACTGGATACGTTTTGTAAAATGACCTCAGTGGTGAGGAAAATGATGGAATCACTTCTGACAGAAAGAATTGTTGAGTACCTAGAGGCCAGTGGGGCACAGGAACCAAAGCAGCATGGATTCACAGCAGGAAGGTCATGTCAGACAAATCTA
The DNA here is from genome assembly GCA_016271365.2 of Neoceratodus forsteri. Lineage (NCBI taxonomy): Eukaryota > Metazoa > Chordata > Ceratodontiformes > Ceratodontidae > Neoceratodus > Neoceratodus forsteri. Next base: position 1,520,305,854 of record CM028131.1, read on the forward strand.
ATCGATTTCTTTGACTGGGTGACCAAAGTAATAGACCAGGGAGGGGCTGTGGATATGGCCTACCTAGACTTTAGCAAGGCATTTGACACAGTCCCAAGACAAAGATATAATCGTTAGCCAGCCTGGGAGTGGGTCCCAGGGTGGTAGCCTGGGTAGCAAACTGGCTGCACAACAGGACACAGAAGGTAATAGTGAATGGAACACATTCTGAAGAAAGGGGGGTTACTAGTGGAGTACCTCAGGGCTCAGTACTGGGTCCAGTCCTCTTTAACGTCTTTATAGGTGACATTACGGAGGGTCTGGAAGGAAAGGTATGCATCTTTGCAAATGACACAAAGATCTGTAACAGAGTTGATACACAAGGGGTGGTAGAAAGGATGAGAAGGGACTTGGCAAGGTTGGAGGAATGGTCAGACATATGGCAACTTAGATTCAATGCAAAGAAGTGCAAAGTAATGCACCTGGGAAATAAAAATCCAGGAGAAGAGTACACAATAGCAGGGGAGGTACTAATGACAACAATAATGGAAAGGGATCTGGGTGTAGTCATATCAGATGACCTAAAGGTGGGTAAGGAATGTGAGAAGTCAGTAAGAAGAGCCAGGAGGATACTGGGATGCATAGGGAGGGGCATCTCAAGTAGAAAAAGGGAAGTGGTTATCCCACTATACAGACAGTTGGTGAGAACCCATCTGGAGTACTGCGTGCAGTTTTGGAGACCTCATCTACGCAAGGACATAGACAGGATGGAAGCAGTCCAGAGAAGGGCAACTAAAATGGTGCAGGATCTACATCAGAAACCATATGAAGAGAGACTGAGAGTGCTTAAAATGTATACCCTTGATGAAAGGAGGGACAGGGGGGACATGATAGAAACTTTTAAGTACCTCAAGGGAATCAACAAAGTCCAGGACGGTAGCATCTTTCAGAAAAAGAGATGTGTAAGAACAAGGGGGCACAATTTAAAGTTAGAGGGACGGCTCAGGGGTAATGTGAGGAAATTCTTTTTCACGGAGAGAGTGGTGGACGCATGGAACCGCCTTCCTGGAGAGGTTGTGGGGTCTAAAACAGTGGGGGAATTCAAACATGCATGGGACAGACATAAGGCAATTATATTGGGGGGTTGCAGGAAGTAGGCTGTTGGTTAACTAGAATCTGCAGCTTATCCAATAGGTAGGGAAATGGGCAGACTGGGTGGGCCAAGTGGTCCTTATCTGCCATCAAAATCTATGTTTCTATGTCTGGAAGGGGTGGCCAGCAGGATCAACTACACAAGTTTTAAGTTTGAAAAGGTTTAAAAAAGAAAAAAAAAACTATGAGAGATTTAAAGTAGGCCTGCCCAATGGCCTAGCAGGCAGCGCTCTGCGCTCCCCTGTCTGGTGACCTGGGTTCGAGAGTGGACTCTGGAGTTGGTCGGGCTGGCCAGACACTACTTTTTTTTCCTGTGTATCTGTGTAGCTCATAGGCATGAATGAGTGCCTCTACTGCACCCTCCTAATTTCATCAGAATTTAAATGAAATAACTTATTGAGCAGGTTCTAGTAGCTGCCTGCCCCAGCCTGTTCGATTCCTTACCTTATCAGGATCGAGCTGCTGAAGTTTGGCATAAAAAGTTAGTTTGTGCTAACAGTTATATATCCCTCATAATTTTTTAAAATTTGCATGCTGGCCAAAAAATACCGACTTCCTGGTCCGAAAAACACACCCCCATGTTGGCCCACACATCCCTGTTTTATGATGTCTCAAAACAAAGGCTGCGTGAGCACGCCCCATTCAGTTCTATTGGACCAGTATTTTCAGATATATTTATACCTTTTAGTGCTGGGATTTTATTATAGCAAAGCAGTCAATAGGCTAGTTGGTTACTCACCTGTAAAAGCAGTCCTAGGAGTGGTATATGTTGTTCATCCACACTTGCTGGCATGTCCTTTCCCTTTCAGAATCATGCCAGAAGGTCTGAAAGCTGGCTCCTCCCACTCACCCAGGTGGTATATCCCTCGGCTTCGCCCCTTGATGCCAGATGTTGCCCAATGGAAGCAAAGGTTTGTGCATCGAAGCCGGGGAGGTCGGGTGGGTTTGTGTGGATGAACAACATATACCACTGCTAGAACTACTGTAACAGGTGAGTAACCTGTTTTTCTAAGATCATGGGTATGTTGTTCTATTCACACTTGTTGGCAGAATACTAGCAGTTCTCCGGAGGAGGGAGGAAAGGCGCACACTCCCTACTTAAGGAACAGAGATTGGAGAACTGAGGCCCCAAAACCAGTATCTTGGCATGACTCTAGGTTGATGTGGTAGTGGGAAATGAAGGTATTTGCCGACTTCCAGGTAGCAGCCATGCAGATATCCTGGATAGGGACGTCCCTAGAAGCAGCCATCGACAAGCAGTATGGTGGGTGGAATGAGCTCTTATCTTAAGAGAGTGCTCGTCTCAGGTCCAAAGTATGGAGCCTGTACTCAGCCTCCGAGGTGCAACTGGGGTAGTACACCAGCAGAGTCAACACCTGGTTGAGGTGAAACTCCGACACCACCTTCGGAAGGAGTTTCAGGTGGGGTGCAGGACAACCTTGTCCCTGTGGAAGACCAGATAAGAAGACTCGACAGAGAGCGCACGTAGCTCCTCAGTCCTTCTGGCTGATGTGATAGCCACCAGGAAGGTGGTCTTCCATGGCAGATGTGAAATCTCACACCTGTGCATTGGCTCGACTTGCTTGCCCATGAGCTTTGCCAGTACCAGCAGTAGATCCCACAGCGGTGGTGGCTCATGCACCAGAGGGGAAATATGGTCAAGACCTTTAAAGAAAAGGCAGACCACCTTCTCCTGAGCCACCGTCTGCTGACCAGCCTGCGCCCCATAAGCAGAGATGGCTGCCAGGTGCACCTTAAGGGTTGCTGACTGAAGATCCCTTTGGAGAGAGAGAGACCAAAAGTAGTTGAAGATGCTAGCCACCGGACAGAATGAAGGGTCCAGGCCCTTGCCCTGACACCACATGGAAAATCTTTTCCACATGAAGGCATAGCAGCTCCTGGTCGACTCCTTCCTAGATGCCTCCACAACAGTGAGTACATCTTCAGAGAGACCCAAAGCTTGGCACTCCAGCCACTCAGGAACCAGGCTGTCAGGTGCAGGAATTGAAGGCCCGGATGGGACACCTTCCCCTGATTGATCGACAGCAGGTCTGAACGTGCTGGAAGATGCCTCGGTGGCCTGGTGCTGAGGCTGAGGAGATCTGGATACCAAAACTGGTGAGGCCAGTCTGGGCTACCAGGATCACCTGCGTCTTGTCCCTCCTGACCTTGAGGATCACCTTGTGAACCAAAGGAAGTGGAGGGTAGGCAGGCAGAGACTAAAGAAGCTTAATATGTATACCCTCGAGGAATGGAGGGAGAGGAGGGACATGATAGAAACTTTCAAGTACCTCAAGGGAATCAACAAAGTCAGTGTCAGTGGCTCAGTAGGTAGCACACTCGCCTCTGACGCCAGGAGATCAGAGGGCTGTGGGTTCAGTTCCCACATCTGGCACTTGAGTTAATATCCCAGTACTGACACTGTAGTGCAGCATGAGAGGGGTGCCGTCTTTCAGATGAGATGTTAAACCGAGGTCCCATCTGCCTGGATTGGTGGTAGTTCAGGTGGATGTTAAAGATCCCATGGCACTTATCGAAAAGAGTAGGGGAATTTCCTCACTGTCCTGGCCAAATTTCCATCATTCACTAAAAAAAATACCAACAGCTTGATCTGGTTCAAAGTCAGTTGGCATTCATCTGTATCCCCCTTCCCCAGGTCGTGCCTGAAAATAGGCAGGATTTGTCTAGTGCACTTACCCGGTTAACAAAAACTAAATAAATAAATAATAAATAAAAGAGGGTAGCATCTTTCAGAAAAAGAGATGTACAAGAACAAGGGGTCAGAATTTTAAGATAGAAGAAAAATTACTCACCTTAGTAATGCTGTTTCTTCTAATGCAGTCTTGCTGTATTCTGACATATGCAGTGATCACCAACCTTTGAACTGCCCCGGAGAACAAAGAGTTAACTTTCCATGCAGGACATGGAACGCTGAGCTCGAGCTCAGTTGAAGCCTCTGTCTGCTGTTGTTTAAACTCCAACCGTCAGATCTTTATGAGCTATACTCACTAGGCATTCTGTGTGGAAACTGTAAACTCACACTGGCCAACTGGCAACTAAATTTGTTAAAAAAGGGTTTTTTGGTTTCAAAGCAAAGACTCAAGTCAGGAAACCCAAAAAATAAAACACAACACACACCCAAAATAAAGGAGGGTGAGAAAAGGGTACCTCTAGGTGCCAACACTGCTCCTGCCCACCCACATCCCAAAAACCAGGTTCTGAGAGGGGAGGCGGGAGGTCAGAATACAGCAAGACTCCATTAGAAGAAACAACATTACTAAGGTGAGTAATTTTTTCTTCAAACAACATGAAGTCTTGCTGTATTCTGACATATGCAGACTACCAAGTAGTACCTCCAAGGAGGAGGGACAGAACCTACTCTGGGAAAAGGCTCTGAAGTACTGCTGTGCCAAACCGAGCATCACTTCTAGCCTGGATATCCAGAGAGTAATGCTTGGTGAATGTATGGACTGTTTTCCAGGTGGCTGCTTGACAGATTTCTAAGATAGGAATATCCCTGGCAGTAGCCAGGGAAGCAGCTGTACCTCTAGTAGAGTGAGCCCTCAGGCCTGAGGGTGGGGTTCTACCCAATTTCTCATAGCAGAATTGTATACAAGAGACAATCCACCTGGCAATAGATCTTTTAGTGGCAGGTTTGCCCTTACCGACCTCCCCGTAAGTGAGGAACAACTGGAGGGACTCAAACCTGTGACCCTTGGTGCGCTCTATGTAGTAGCTAAGAGCTCTTTTTACATTCAGGCTGTGCAACCTCCTCTCCCCAGAGGAGGAATGGTCAGTGAAGAAAACAGGGAGAGACACACACTGATTAAGGTGGAAATCTGAAACCACCTTAGGCAAAAACTTCCTGCTAGTTCTTAGGACCACTTTATCTCTATGGAAAGAGATGAAATCAGGCTCCACTGAGAGGACTTGCAATTCACTGATGCGTCTGGCAGAGGTAATGGCTACCAAAACACAGTTTTCAAGTCAATACTTAAGCTCTGCAGAGGACAAAGGCTCAAAGGGGTTGCATAAGCTGAGCAATGCAAACATTAAGGTCCCAAGCAGGAGCAGGGTCCCTGAAGGGAGGACTGGTGTGCAGCAATCCCTGAAGAATTTGAAAATACAGGATGGGCTGATAGAGAAGAGGCTTGTCCACTGACAAAAGGCAGAAACAGCTGCCAAATGTACTTTAAGTGTAGCTGGTCTGAGTCCCAAGCCATTGAGATGAACCATATAGTCCAGGACTGTAGGCAACCCAGCAGATTCTGGAGAAATATGCTTACCAGAGCACCAAATAGTGAACCTTTTCCACTTGGAGTTGTAAGTCTTTCTGGTGGAAGGCTTTCAAGAAGCCTTAAGAATATCCAGAACACCTTGAGAGAGGTGCAGATCAGCAAACTCTAACTCTTCAAGAGCCAGGCCTTGAGATTCGGATACCAAATCCTTCCCTGAGAGGATGTCAACAGGTTGTAATTCCTGGGAAGAGACAGGGGAAGGTGGACTGCCAAGGACAGCAACAGTGGATACCAGGGCTGTCTGGCCCAGTCTGGAGTGATCAGAATCACTTTGCACGGTTGAGACCTGATCTTGACTAGCACCTTGAACAGGAGAGGGAAGGGGGGAAAAGCATACAGGAACTTCCCTTCCCAATTCAGAACCAGAGCACCCAGGGGGACTGAGCCCAAGACTGGGGGTCTGCAGCAAAAGAGAGGAAGTTGGTGATTGTCTAGGGCTGCAAAAAGATCTATCTGTGGAGTGCCCCATCTGGAGAAAATCACTGTCAAATTTAGGGAATCTAGGGACTATTCGTGGTGGCCGTGAGATATCCTGCTGAGAGCATCTGCTAGGACATTGTCCTTCCCTGGGAGGTGAAATGCTGTCAGAGAAGTTTGCAGGGAAGAGGCCAGAGACCACAACTTCATTGCTTCTGTGCACAAGGCCATAGACTGAGTGCCCCCTTGCTTGTTGATGTACCACACTGTGGTGGCATTGTCTGTTCTGATCTGGACTACCTTGTTCTGTACAGACTTGGAAAAAGCTTGCAGTGCCAGGAACACTGCTCTGAGTTCCAAGAGACTGATGTGAAGCAGAGATTCTTGAGGTGACCACAGCCCCTGGGTGGTAAGATCCCCCAAGTGGGCTCCCCAGCCCAAGAGGGAGGCGTCTGTGGTGAGGATTAGTGAATGAGACTGAGTGACAAAAAGAACTCCCTGCCTTAAATTGTCCTGATCCTGCCACCATTGCAAAGCCTGGATCAGGGTTCGAGTCACTGGGACTAGTTTGGTAAGGGAATCCTTTCTCTGGGACCAGAATTCTCTCGAGTGGAACTGGATGTCCCTCATCTGAAATCTTGCCCCCTGGACCACTGCTGTAGAGGCTGCCATGTGGCCCAGGAGCTGCAAGAAGTGCCTTGCTGGTCGAGACACCTGAAGGGTGACAGAAGAGGCCAGTTCTATTAGTGTCCTTGCCCTGTCCATGGGAAGGAAGGCCTTTGCTCTTATTGTATCCAGCTCTGCCCCTATAAAGGTGAGGAGCTGTACTGGCTTGAGAACTGACTTTGGAAGGTTTAGGAGGAATCCTAAGGAAGTGAGCCGTTGCTGAGTTATCTGAAGATGTGACTTGACTTGGTCTGGAGACTGACTCACTATGAGCCAGTCGTCCAAGTATGGAAAGATGGAGATCTTTTTTCTTCTTAGGAAAGCAGCCACTACTGCCAGGCACTTTGTGAACACCCTTGAGGCTGATGTAAGGGCAAAGGGCATTGCTCTGAATTGATAGTGGTCTGAGGGCAACTCGTACCTGAGGTACTTTCTGTGGGAGCACCTGATGGGAATGTGAAAATAGGCATCTTTGAGGTCCAGGGAGGCTAGCCAGTCCCCTGGCCTTAGAGAGGGCAGAATTATTCCCAGAGTCACCATTTTGAATTTTGGCTTTAAAGGTGCTTGTTTAGATATCTCAGATCCAGGATGGGCTGCCATTCTCCTGTCTTTTGGGGTTAGAAAGTACCTGGAGTACAATCCTTTGCCCCTGTGTAGGGTAGGAACCCTTTCTATGGCTCTGAGAGCCAAGAGGGAAGAAACCTCTGCCTCTAGGGCAAGGGCCTCTGATGGATTTGCAGGTGGAAAGGATCTGGTTCTCATCTTGGGAAATTTTTTGAAGCTGAGAACCAGTCCCTGGCTTACTACTTCTAGGACCCACTTGTCTGATGTTAAAGACTTCCAGTCCTGGACAAAGTAAGCCAGCCTGCCCCCTACAGGTACTGGAGAATCGGCCTGGACAGACACATCAGGGTGTCTGCTTGGCAGGGGCTTTAGGCTGAGGGGTGGAAGCAGGCCTGCTCATACCCCGTCTGCCTCTCCCTCTAAAGAACCCCCCTGAGCAAAAGCAGAAGAGGAGGCCTGGGCTTAGTAAAAAGGCCTCTGAAAGGGCCTGCCCCACCCCTGGAATGCTGCCTCTGAGGAGTGGCTTGCCTTTCTTTGGCCTGAGCACTCCTGTAGGTGGTCCTGCACTCGTCCATCTTCTTCATGTAGTTCTCTGTCTGCTCCCCAAACAGAGAATTACCAATGACAGGAAAATCCACAGCCTTAGCCTGGGCATCCTGTGATAGGCTAGTACATCTGAGCCAAGCCATCCTCCGAAGGGCCACAGATGTAGCCATGACTCTAGATGAAACATCACTGGAGTCCACAGCAGCATGAAATTGCACCTTGGATGCCTCAATCCCATCTGCAGCCACCGCTCCAGCTCCTTGCAAGCTGGTCAGGGCCTGTTTAGCCAGAGCCAGCACAGTGTCCCACCTGGACTTCTGGTATCTAGCTGTGTAGGCCATATAGTTAGCCTGCCTGAGTCCCAAAGATGCTGCCATGTACTGTTTCTTTGCCATGGCATCAATCCTCCTGGAGTCCTTATCTGGGGGGTGTGAAGCCAAGGGAATATGTGCCTTATCACAGGCAGCAGCCTGCACTACTCCAACATGGCTGCATTGCTGGGAAAGGAACTCCGTGTCTAGAGCCTGAAAGAGTATACCTCTTGTCCATTCTTCTGTCCACAGGAGCTATGGAATTAGGAGTTTTTAGAATTTTAAATGTCTGTTTCCCAAAAGATTTATGGAGGGGAATAGACAATCTCCTGGACTCTGGGATGTCCATCATCTCAACAAAATCAGGCTCCTCCTGATCCTCTACTGCTTCTTCCATAGGAAGCTGGAAGGTTTCAGCCACTTTCTTGTAAAACATAAAATGGGAAGGGGACTCTGAAAGCCTAGGAGGAGAAACACCTGAAGGTCTGTCTGGGGAGATGTCTGGGTTGATAGGCACATCCAGACTTTCATAATCACCATCATCATCATCTTCATACTCTCCCTCCTCCTCCTCTGGTTCATAAAATTCTTCTAAAGTATAATCCGGAACCGGGGGAACCGACCGAATCGAGCCCCTGACAGATGGTGCCGGTTCGGCTGGAACCAATGTTAGCAATTGAACTATCCTTATCGCTCTGGCTATCTCATCAGCAGTCGGAGAAAGAACTTGTGGATCCGAACCGGATGATTTTTCCCTTTTCTTTCTTTTAACTGGGACCAACTCCTCAGAATTGGTTCTCCTTTTGCCCGAAGAAGTTTCGCCCTGGTCAGAGGGCACTCCTTCTGGCGGTCGGAACCAACTGGGATGGCCATCCGGTCAGCGGACTTCTGCCTCCTTTCCTCAGTCTACCACTCTTATCCAGGTAGCTTTGGAAACTTTACAAATTTGGCGGTCTGAATTGAGGTGGTCAAACCCCAAACAATAAACACAGGTGGTGTGGGATCAGCCTTAGCAAAGGTTTCCCACACACTACAGTGTTGAAACCCAGTGGGCCCGTTTTTTCTTGGGTTTCTCAGACACGGTCAATCCTAACCAAACTTAACTCTTTTGGCAATCCATGGCAAGACACCTCTATAGGCTCCTGACCGTGTTATTGGTCTTGGTAAAAAACATAATGAAATCCGTTTTTTTAGAACCGATATGGACCGGTTACCACACACTAATAAAGACAGAAGTTTTTTAGACAAACCTGATTGGTTCAAACCGAACCGATCCAATGTTTACAAGTTCCACACAGAAACTAATACAAAAACCTATTTAGAGGAGGTGGGAGGTGGGGATAGTCGGCAACATGGGTTTGTGCCAGGCAGATCATGTCAAACCAATCTTGTGGAGTTCTACGAATGGGTAACATCAGAACTGGACAGGGGAAAGCCTGTGGATGTATTATTCTTGGACTTCAGCAAGGCGTTTGACTCTGTCCCCCACAATGGTCTGGTGGAGAAACTGATGGGGTTGGGAGTAGGCCCTTTGATGGTCTGATGGATTGAAAACTGGCTAGCTGGGCAGCACCCAGAGAGTAGTGGTCTGTGGGAGACTACGAACCTAGAGAGGTTGGTAGTGGGTGCCATGGCTGGGTCCTGGGTCCGATCCTGTTTAATGCATACATATTGGACATCAGGGAGGGTATAGGGTGTGAAATGAGTCTCTTCGGGATGACTCCAAGATGGGAGCAGTAGTTGAGGGAGAAGGGGGGAGTTGGCCTGCAAGGGACCTGGACACCCTGAAAGCTGGGCTCACATGAAAATTAAATTTCAATATCACCAAGTGCAAGGTGTTACATCTTGGGCAGGGAAACCCTAAATACAGGTACACCCTGGGAGGGGAGGCGCTGGAGGCCTCAATAGGGGAAAAAGACCTAGGGGTCATGATGGATGCATGTATGAATAACTCTGAGCAGTGCAGGAGAGCGGCTAGCAAGGCAAACAGGATGTTGGGATGCATCGTAAGGGGATCACCTCTAGGAGTAAGGAAGTGATTCTGCTGCTGTACAATGGACTGGTTAGACCACACCTTGAGTGCTGTGTACAGTACTGGAGACACTTGAAGAGAGACATACAGCCCCTGGAGAGGGTACAGAGGAGGGCAACTAAGCTGATACGAGGGCTAGGGGATTTGACGTATGACGACAGACTTGAGGAGCTCTGCCTGTTTTCATTGGAGGAGAGGAGAGACAGGGGGGACATGATTGAGGTCTCAGTACCTCAAGGGAATAAATAGGGTAAACATGGAGGGATCTTTAGACTAAAGCAGGGAGGTATCATCAGAGGCATGGTTTGAAGTTGGAAGGTGGAAGGGTGAGGGGAAAGAGGAGGAGGTTTTTCACTGAGAGGGCGGTGGACCCTTGGAATGCACTGCCTGGCGAGCTGGTTCAGAGATCCACAGTGGAGGGCTTCAAGAGAGGGTGGGACAGACACAGAAAGTGGATGTATCAGATGATGGCCTGTCCCAGGGAGGTGGGGATGGATGATAGGGGTTTCTGGAACACAAGGTGGGGGGAGGGCCTCGGCACCCAACTAAGGATCTGAGGCTTGAGCAGACTCGATAGACCGTAAGGCCTAATCTGCTGGCAAATAGTATGTTAGTACTCACGGTACCACAGACAGAGACTTAAACCGACAGGAATTCGGTCGAAACCGAACGAAAAAAACGACACTTTAACCGACTTTTTTGAACTGAGCGAAGAAGAAATCTCCGGAGCGACTGTTCAGTGAGGCAGAGTAAGGGATCTGACAGTTGGGAGTTTAAACAACAGCAGACAAAGGCTTCCACCGAGCTCGAGCTCAGCATTCCATGCCCTGCATGAAAAGTTAACTCTTTGTTCTCCAGGGCAGTTCAAAGGTTGGTGACACTGCAGATGTCAGAATACAGCAAGACTTCATGTTGTTTGAAGGGGGATGGCTCGGAGGTAATGTGAGGAAGTATTTTTTCACAGAGAGGGTTGTGGATGCATGGAACAGCCTTCATGAAGTCGTGGAGTCAAAAACAGTGGGGGAATTCAAGAATGCATGGGACAGACATAAATCAATTCTAGTAGGGGGTAGGAGGAAGTAGGCTGTTGGTTAACTAGGATCTGCAGCTTATCCATTAGGTAGGGAAATGGGTAGACTAGGTGGGACAAGCGGGCCTTATCTGCCATCAAATTCTGTTTCTATAGAAGAGGCCTGGGGTCCACAGCCTCGAGAAGGCATCCCCCTGCAGCGAGCCCTGCTGAGGGGGCAGGCATGAAACAGCCTCAGCTTTGCGTTCTCCCTGGAGGCTAACAGGTCCACCTGAGGTTTGCCCCAGTGGGAGTACAGACTGTACACTACCTCTGGGTGAAAAGACCACTCGTGGGACACAACGCCCACATGGCTGAGGGCATCCACCAGTTGATTCGAGGCTCCTGCCACATGGATTTATTTATTTAAATGTTTCACCAGGAAGGCACACTGAATGACAAATCGCCCATCTCCGGTGCGACCTTGGGAGAAGGGGTACAATGGGAGTGAGACATTAAACATTCAAGTTACAAGATCAACATTAACATGCAGTTGTAAGGCAGGTGTTACAAACAGTGATGAAACAGTGTTGTGCAAAATAGGTAGAAAGAGTGGACAATAATAACTGCCGGGTTAATAAGTAAACAAGTGCTTACATGAAAGAAAAGGGGGAAGAGGAAAGGGTGAGGTGGGGAGAGGGGGAAGAGTCGTGTCCCTGGAGACCCCTTCAGGATGCGAGGAACCCTGCAAAGGGACTAGGGGGACCAGAGAGAAGGGGATAGTCAGTGTCCCAGAGAGACCCCTTCAGGATGTGGGGAACCCTGCAAGGGATTGCTAGATCTGCCTCCAGTTGGCTCAAGAGGGTCCAGATGTGAAGCGCTTTCCTGCACATAGGCTGGGAGTGCGTGCCGCCCTGTTTGTTGAGATAGTACATGGTCGTCGTATTGTCTGTCTGGACCTGCACCACTTGACCCCGAAGAAACTGAGCAAATGCAGTCAGTGCCAGCCAAACTGCTCAGAGCTCCAGCAGGTTAATATGACATCAAGATTCCTTGGGGACCCAGAGCCCATGGACTCTGATTCCCCATGTGGGCACCCCAGCCCATGAGAGAGGCATCGGTTGTGAGAACGACCATCGGCTCGGGACGGACAAACAGGATACCTTCTTGCAGATGTTCTAGGACGGTCCACCATTGGAGAGTGTCCCACATCTTCTGGGTCACAGTGACCAGCTGGTCGAAGTGATTGTGTTGCTGAATCCACAGGCTGGTTAGCTCCCATTGAACGGGGCGCATATGCCACCGGGCCCATCGGACCACGGTGGTGCAGTCCGCCATGTACCCCAGAAGGCACCGGAAGTCCCGGGCAGGGCACAAGTGCCCATCCAGAAATGATCAGGCAAAGGAGGATAGAACTTCCGCCCTGCCCATCAGGAGTCTGGTTCTGGCTTGGCAAGAGTCAAGCTCTGTCCCGATGAAGCAGATCACCTGCGAATGTACGAGTTCTGACTTGGTCTCACTGACCAGGAGACCAAGTCTAATGCAGGTCTGGAGAGCCAGATCTCTGTATTTCTCTACCTCCTGACTGGAGGGACTTGCTGTGAGCCAGTTGTTGAGATAAGATTACATTCTGACCCCCAATGTTGAAAGTGAGCCGCACCACTGCAATGCATTTGGTGGAGACCTGCAGGGCCAATGACAGGTCAAACAGCATGGCTTGGAACTTGAAGAGGACTCCCTCTGCTTGGAAGCGGAGGAACCTGCGATGAGATGGACGGATTGGGATGTGAAAGAACATGTCATGGAGATCCAGTGAGCAAAACCACATGTTCTGCTCAAGAGATGGTATGATCTGAGACAGAGTTACCATCCTGAACGTGCTGGACCTGTGAAATTTGTTCAGGTCGTGCAGTTCTAGAATGGGGCACCAGCCCCCACACCCATTTTGGGACCAGGAAGTACCTGAAAATGAACCCTTGGTTGACAGGGGGATCCTCGACTCTGGCCACTACCTCCTTGCAGAGGAGTTGGGCAGTGTCATCTCGGAGAGACGACTGAATGTGCACAGACACCATTTCCTCCCATGGGGCGTGGGCTCGGCTTGGTGGGTACTGCTCAAATTCCAGAGGCAGTCCCTGGCTACTCACTTCCAAAACCCACCTGTCCATTGTAACAGCACACCAGGCAGAAAGGAACTGGCAGAGCCGGGCACCCATGGGAGGACCCAGAGCTGGTGTGACGGGTATGGGGCTGGTAACTCTCATCCCGTCACCGTGCAGGCCTGGAGGAGGAGGACGGTCCAGTTTGGGGACCACCGGGACCCTTTCCTCTGGGTTTACGGGCCGCTGGGAGGCCTGGACTTGGGCCGAGGGTGCCAAGGTTGAGCCTGCTGCTGTTGTTGCCCAGGTGAAAATGGGGCTGCTTGGCCGCAGGAGCAGAAGGCTGAAAAGGCTTTCTTTTCTGCTTTTTGGAACCCTTGGATTCCTTTTTAACAGACGTCACAGAGTCCAAGGTGGCACTGGAATTCTCTATGCGCTGGAGGTGACCACCCACTCCTGGGCCAAAAAGGTTGGTACCCAGGAAAGGGACATCCATCAATTTGTGCTGAGTGTCTGCCATGAAAGTGGAGACCCTCAGCCAGTCCCTGCAGCGCATGGTAACCACAGACACCACCAAGCGGGTGCAGGAGTCCCCAATGTCCAGAGCCATCTGGAGTTGCTGCTTCACAACTGCCCAGCCCTGGTCACGACCTGCTTGACCGTGGTCTGGAGGTCTGTGGGGAGGTGAGGACGAACTTCATCCAGACAGCCCATGATGGTGTGGGAAAAATGCACCATGACGACAGCTGAGCTTGCCTGACGAAGGCCAAGCGAAGAAGCAGCACAGACTTTCCAGGCCGAATGGTCCAGTTTCTTGAGCTCTTTGTCCGGAGGACTATTGATGTCTCCTGAATTTCCAGAGTGCCTGAACACAGATTTGGTCACCAACCCCTCAGCCAAGGGGTGCTCTGTGAATCCCGGAAGGGAGTCGATGGGGACCGTGTACTTGCGGGCCATTCCGGCTGAGGGCACAGGGCAAGAGGCAGGGTGCTGCCGCAGCTCCAAGGCCGGACCAACAATGGCCTTGGCCACTGAGAAAGCCTCTGTTGGAGAATTCCATTTGAGGATATCTGTGAGGGGGGATTTAGCCCATTTCTGAATGGGCTTCAAGGGCATCCCCGTGGGATTCGGAGATGAGACAGAGGATACCCATGAAGGAAGTGGGGCCCTCCTCCGTCGAAAGACTCCCTACGGATTCATCGTCCAAGGAACGAGAATGCAGGTCAGAGTCCTCAGACTCTGAGGAGTCCGGAAAGATTGGCCGGCCACCAGAGTCGCCTTCCACCCGCCTAGGATGCTCGGGAGTGAAGGTGACAGACAGTCTGTGTCAAAGGCCCATCACGGGCCAAGACTCCCTGGCAGGAGCACTGGAGGTAGGCTGTTTAGGTGACAGTTCCACCCGAAGTGGTGGAGAGGCCGGTTTTGGCCGAGCTGGGAGGGTCTTGACCGGCTCCACAGGCAGAGGGACGGTGTGGGCCGGCTCCTGAGGAGTTGGCGTCGGCCTGGAGAGCGACAACCAAGTAATGGCTGGAGAAGAAGCTGGAGTCGACTTCTGGACGGTCATAACCAGCTGCTGCCACATCAAATCCTCTCGAGCGCTAACGCAGCTCTGCGCCGAAGCCTCTCCTCATCAGAGAAGGATGAAGAAGAATGTCAGCGCTAGTGCACCTTCTTCAGCCTGTTGGTCAAAGGGTCCGAGATCTCGACTTAGGACGGGTCGGGGACTGACGGGTATTCGTAAGGAGCCGGGGAAAGCTGCAGCTCTTCCAAGTCAGGTACCAGTACCGTGAAGAGGTTCCCAGCGGGCTGGGTCTCCTTCTCAGTTGGTCCAGGCAGGAACAGGGTCCTGAATAAGGAGCTGTCAGCCTCATCCAGCGGCGGTGAATTAGAGCAGAATTATTATAATTTCGACCAGATCGTCGTCTTTACATCTTGGCTGGCTGGCCTGGACGGGGGTACCATGAGGCCAGTGGCCAAGGCCATAACCTCGACTGAAGTCAAGACAGCAGATTCTTGGGACCGATATCGCTCACGATTCCAAGAACGTTGTCTGCAAGAAGAACCTTCTTTCAGCTCTTTATCCTTTTTATGGGAATAAGAGATGTGCGCACCCAAAGGACCCTCTCCCTTACTGACTCATCCCTTTAAAGGAGCCTGTGAAGGTGGAGCCCAGATTGAGCGGGACAAAGACCGACTGAGAAGAGGACCGATCAGCGGCCCCTGCCGCCTCCTCTTCGAAGGCCTTCATTTGCTCAGCAAACCCAGCAGCCGCGGAGACCACCCAGCGGGCTTATTTGGATCTGACCGGCATGTTCTGTTTTTCAGGTCTGCCCAACTGCAGTCGTGTGAGACTATCGTCCAAAACGCTGGGATGGAATGTGCAACACATTTCGCACGCCTGGGTGTTATGATCGTGACCCAGTCAATAGACACACGAGGCATGCGGGATGGTCCAAGACATCTTTTGCCTGCACGGGCAGCGGTGGAAACCGGGTGAGGACTTGTCCTCCATCACAGCTGAAATCGCGAAGTGATTTGGAGAAACTCGAATGAGTTTTAATTTTGGTAAATCTGGAGATTTGTTCATCAGGGCCAACAGTAATGTATGAGCAGTAAGGAGGGAACCCAAATCTTCCAGTAGAAAGGAAGATCTGGCGTCAAGGGGCGGAGCTGAGAGATACACCACCCGAGTGGGTGGGAGGAGGTAGCTTTCAGACCTTCCGGCAAGATTCTTAAAAGGAAAGGACATGCCAACAAATGTGGATAGAACAACATATCCACGATCCTAGAATTAAAAGTTTCAATCATGTCCTCTATCTCCCTTCCAGTCTCCAACGTGTACAGATCCAATTCCTTACATCTCTGCTCATATGTCTTCCCTTGCATACTCTGCACCATCTTAGTTGCCCTTCTCTGAACTCTCTCTCAATCCCTTCTATCTCTTTTCATAGATGTGGCCTCTGTACTCCAGGTGTGGCCTTACCATGGCTTCATAGGGGGGCATCAGTACCTCCCTCCTTCTGCTAGTTATGACCCTGCCAATGCATGCCAACATCCCATATGCCTTCCCCACTGCCCTGCTACATTGGTTTCCCACCTTAAGGTTTCATGATACTATAATCCCCAGATCCCTCTCCTGCTCCATGTCTTTGATGTCCTCCCCCAAGGTGTACCTTGCTTTCAAGTTCCTGTGCCCCAAGTGCATCACAGCACACTTCTTGGCATTGAATTTCAGTTACCAAGTCTCTACCCATTCCTCCAGAAACTTAAGGTCCTGCCTCATGTCCTCCACCCCCCTGCAGTGTCCACCCTGTTGCAGATTTTCGTATCATCAGCAAACAGGCACACCCTCCCCCTCAGCCCCTGTGCTATATCGCTGATGCAGATATTAAAAAGGAAGGGTCCCAGCACTGACCCCTGGGGCACCCCGTTCATCACCTCCACGTCCCGGAGTACACCCAGTTTATCACCACTCTCTGGCTTCTGCCCACCAACCAGTTCTCCACCCAGATGGTTATTCCCCCCCTATCCCTACACTTTCCAGCTTGCTCACCAACCTTCTGTGGCGGACAAGTGTTGAAGGTCTTACTGAAGTCCAGATAGGCTATGTCCACCCCACCAGTTGACTACCTGTGTCACTCAACCAAAAAAACTCAATCAAATTTGTCTAGCATGACTTCCCTTTCAAGAAACCACGGTACCTGTTGTCCTGAAAGCCACAATCTTCCAGGTAGTCCACCACCCTCTCCTTTATGAGTGCCTCCATGACCTTCCCCACCACTGAGATGAGGCTGACTGTGACAGTTCTCTGTCACCTCCCTACTATCCCCTTTGTGCAGCAGCACCAAGTGCGCCCTATTCCAGCCCTCTGGCACACTCCCCAAATCCAGAGACAAGTTGAATAGCCTCGTCAGTGGGGCAGCCAACTCCTCCCCCAGCTCCCGGATTACCCTCGGGTGCAGCCCGTCCGGCCCCATTACCTTGTCCATCTTCAACCTGCCTAGTTCTTCCCTAACTCTTTCTACACTGAGCAGGCTTGATCCACCTTTTGTCCTTCCCCCCTCCCCTTCCCTAAGCTCGGTACCCCCGCCCTTCTCCTCCTTCTCTGTAAATACCGAGCAAAGTACTTGTTCAGCTCTTCTGCTTTTCACAGTCAAGTTGTATCTCTCCCTCCCCCCTCAGCCTTGCAATCCCCTGCTTTGCCTTCCTCTTTTCCCCCACATAGCTAAGAAAAAGTTCTGTCCCTCCTTTTGGCCTGCTTAGCTATTTTCTCCTCAGTGTCCGCCTTTGGCCTCCTTCTCTTCTGCCCTGCTAGTCTCTTCTCCCTATAAGCCTCCCTGTCCTCCTCTCTTTGTGTCCTCTTATATTTTCTTGAAAGCTCTCCTCCTGTCCCCGACTGCTCTCGTCGACTCCCTTGTAAATCAAAGTGGTCTCCTCCTTTTTCTGCTCTTCCTTACCTTCTTTATGCACATTTGCGTGGCTTTCAGCACCCCACCTTTGATAGTTTCCCATAACTCCTCCACATCCCTTACATTCTCTGTTCCCACCATCTCTTCCCCTACTGTCCTTCTCATCCTGTGGAAGTCCGCGCTCCTGAAGTCCATAACTGCTGTACTGGCTCTGTTTGCCTCCCTCCCTGTCCTTACCCTGAACTTTACTGTCCTGTGGTTGCTGGTGCCCAGTATGTCTCCTACCTCCACCACACTCTTCTCACTGTTGCCCCATGTTGACTCCCTGACAAGCTACTGTAAGAATACTCCCTGCAGCACCCCTAGTATTTCCTTGCTTTTAGCCGATACTGCATCCGAGATGCCTCGGTCCACGTCTGGGAGGTTTAGGTCTCCCACCAGGAGTAATTCTCCTTTGAGAGCCATCCGCGTGACTGCCTATATCAGCTGTGTATCCCTTTCCTTCCCCTGTCTAGGCGGTCTGTATACCACCCCCAGTCGCAAGGTTTCCCCTGTCCTTTAGTCTAGTGTTACCCACAGGAGCTCTGCCTCCCTGTCTTCCTCCTGCCCTTCTGTTATCCTTATGTCATCCTTGAAGTACAGAGTGCCCCCGCACTCGCCCTGTCTATTCTGAACAACCTGTAGCCAGGGACAGCTGTCTCCCAGGTGTGATATTCTGTCCACCAAGTCTCACCTATCACTATTATGTCCAGTCCTTCGTCCCCCATGAGGGCCTCCAAGTCCACCATCTTATTTCCCAAGCTCCTGGCATTGGCTGCTAAGCCCTTCCACCAAATACCCCCCACCCAGCCACCCTTGGGCATGTTGGTGTCTAACATATCACATTCTTTTCCCGGGGGGGCTAAAAACTCTAAGTATCTCTACCTTTTGCCGTGGCTTTTTCCTACCCCCATTTAGTTTAAATTATACGCTTTCTCTATGAACTCTCCTAATTTGCTTTTCAGAACAGCTGTTCCTTCCCCATTTAGGTGCAGTCTGTCCAGGGCAAATAGGCTCTCATCCTTCCATATTGGCCCCCAACCCCCCACTAAACCATACTCCATCTGCCCGCACCATCCCGCTAGACAATGATTAAACTCCTTGATCGTCTGTCCCCTTGCAGTAATCACTTTTGGCACAGGCAACATCTCTGAAAAAGCTATAGATGGGAAGCACAGACTGCTACAAAACCTAGCAAGCTCCCTGAATCTTGCCTGCACCTCCAACAGACTTCCCCTCCAAATCATCTGTCCCCAGGTGGAACACCAGGTGTGTTTTCCCATCCTACTGTTTACCCCATGATGGAATATGGTGTATTACCTCTAGTGCCGTCATAATAGGCATGCACTACACCCAAACTGCACTTCTCCTGCCCTTCCCATCTGATTCCCTTTACTACTGAGTCCCCAACGAGTAGGACCCTGCCCCCTTTTCCTTCTGGTTGTTCTTTATTTCATTTACCTTTCTCACAGCTCCTGACATCCCTTTTACCTCCCTTTTCTCATCATCCCCTTTGCCTGTCTCATCACCCTGAGCTCTGACCCCCTCCTGCGTCTCTCCCTCCTGCCCCTGCCCACTGGCGTTATAGGAAAATTACGTACCTAACGTAATTCTTGATCTTTCTGTGTATCTTCACCATTCATCACAGCTGGGTTATTGGCCAGAGGTCATGACCCCGCGGGAGTGCCTTTTTTTGTATGGGCGTCAGCGCCGCCCTTGAGGCCAACGTACAACGTGGCGCTCAAGGGTTGGCCGTCATCATCAGCGCCGCCCCCTCACCATTTCTGAGTCACCTGCAGAGTAAGAATAGGGTGGGAGGGTGAGACAAGAGAGTCCAAGGGACAGATAAAGAAAAAAATACAATAAACAAAAGGAGGAATAAATGACTGAGAGGACAGACGAGGTAGAGAGAAAATCTAAGGGGACTGGGAGGGGCCCCAATCTCTGGAAGAGGAAAAAGGAGAAGAAAGGGAAGGGAAGGGAAGGGAATACATTATAAGTAAATTGAAAGGGCCGGAGACAAAACCAAGGCTCGTGACCTGGATCTCAGTTTTTCTTTTA
Source organism: Neoceratodus forsteri (assembly GCA_016271365.2). NCBI lineage: Eukaryota > Metazoa > Chordata > Ceratodontiformes > Ceratodontidae > Neoceratodus > Neoceratodus forsteri. Next base: position 1,520,325,436 of record CM028131.1, read on the forward strand.
GGGTAGATATAATACTACCTAAGGGAGTAGTCAGAGAGCTTGGCAAGGCTGGCAAGTTTTCCAACAAGGAGAACACTTAAGATGAACTCCCAGCAGAAGATGACTTTTTAGCAGAATCGAATTCGGGGGTGAGTCCAGAAGCCGAGGTATGTCCCCTGCCCTAATCCAACAAAAACAAGAAGGAGAAGGGGAAAAAACCCTCCCTCTAAATGAACTATAAAAGATTCAAAAGAATCATAAAGGTATTAGTCTCGAAGGACAAGGATAAGGGGAGGAGAGAGGGGACAGCAACCTACATTCCACCCCTAAGAAGGGGTGGAAGCCGTAAGGCGAAGAGGAACAGCTCCCCCCTCACCTCCCCGCAGCTTCTAAGCTGTAGGAGAAGCCCCCTGTGTGCCTAAGGTCCCATCACTCCTGGCCAAAGGGAAGGAGAGGAGCGAAGGAGACACACAGAGGGTAGGGGACCCAGAGACTGAGGACCCATGGGGATGGTGGGTGGGATTTTGTGATGAATGGTGAAGATACACAGAAAGAGCAAGAATTATGGTAGGTACATAATTTTCATATCTTATCTGTGTCAGTCTTCACCATTCATCACAGTTGAGTGAATATCGAGCCCCCCCCGCAGGGGGCCTGAACCCTAAGGGACTAAGCCCCTTAGCTCCCAGTGGGGGAAGACACTGGGAGGGAGAACCTCTAAGGCCTGGCAAGGCCCGACACTCTGGGGACTGAGACAGGGGACACCCTGGAGGGGGAAGGAAGTTGCCCCATGTGCCACCTCATTCTGCAGGAGAAAAGGTGGGTTCTCCGGTAGGTGGAGGAAATCACCCTACGCTGGGCCAAGGGTGACAACTGGGAAAGACGAAGCCACGCCGTCCACCTGATGCAGATCGTTGTCCCTACGACTCTGGAAGCTACCTCGTTGGCGTCGTAGGATGCCCTCGCTTGGTGCCTTGCTAGCTCCAGGCCCTGAGCAGAGAGTGCGATGGCTTGTCTGGTTACCTCTGAATTAGGCAAAAAAGGACAGGAGTTGACCTAGCCTGGACCATAAGAACCTATCTTAGGATGCATAGTGGGCCTGATGTGAAGCTATGGACAATAACAGTCGTGCCGAGTAGAAGGTCCTCCTACCCCACAAGTCAAAATCCGAAGAGTCTTGATCTGGGGGCCGGCTGCGATGAGTGGCGCAAAGCCCATCAGGAGTGTCCAACTGCATCAAACCCGACAGAGTGTGAGGCACGCAACCTGGAAACTCCGGAGGAGCACAATACCTCTGGCTCAGTTCTCTAGGGGCCAGAACATTGGAGAAGGGACGTTGCCAGAAATGCAGTGGTGCTTCATGAAAGGGAACAGGCCAGGTGGGAACCACCAGGTTGGCTGCACTGAAATCACCTAGGAAGGCACGTGTCACATGGTCAGGACTGTCTTGGGAACCAGGGGTAATCCGAAGTTCTTCCATCATCCTTGTGAGGAAATGCTGATACGAAGCAAGATCAGCAGTAGGGGAGATATGGACAGAAGGTTCCTCCTCTTCTGAGGATGGGGATGAGGAAGCAGAAGATTTTGGGGATTCAAGAGGTGGCTGCTCAGGGGGGAGGGTGGAACACCAATTCGTCCATTGCCCTAACATAAGTGGGGAAGTGAGCAGCAGCACCGCTGAACTGCTCCCAGATCAGAGGTCCCCTAGGACCGGCAATACCAGGGACAGAAGGAGAAGGAGGCAGAGGAATGGGGGGCCAACTTCACAGAAGAAGAGGAACGTCCTCTGCCCGGGCAAGAGGACCCGCCGGATGCTCCTGAAAGGGAGAGAGACTCGGAAAGTCCAACAGCCGACAGCTGATCAACCACACTGGAACTGCCTAGAGTGTGCTCTGAAGAATCCCCTCTGTGAGGCGACCGGAACCATGAGCGTCCAAAAGGATGGTCCCTAGCCTCCAAAGTAGAAGACCCTCTCGAGGAGATAGAAGGGGAAGGGTGAGGATCCGCATTTCGGCTCCTCCCCGAACCTGGGTGGGTCCCAGGAAGAGAACGTTGTGCAGAAGCCAGACCCCTCAGACTCCGAAAGAGCCCTCTACCTTGTAACCACTAGCCTAGGCAGCTGGCAATCTCGAGTAGTCTCCAAGGAAACCATCAAGGGTGCTGCACCCTCCCCTCCCGTGGGTGCTACAGACTGTCCCAAACTTGGACTATCCACGCACACCACAGAGGAGGGTGCCCCAGCTGAGGGAGCAAACAACCCCCCGACCCCTGGCTGCCCAACAGCGGCCACACAGACCGCTGCTGGCTGGGCAGTACCACTGACCCCAGAATCAGGTAGAGTAGCCTGCTCCTCAGAGGGAGGCCGACGTGGATCTGTAGAGGTGGCTACTGAGGAGTCCGAAAGACCCAGAGGAGTCGGGAAGCCAGTCCCGATCGGACCCAGAATCCCTCACCAAGGAGGTGGAAACCAAGGCCCAATGCCAGACCACCCTCTGACCCCTACCCGTTCCTGGGCCACGAGCAATGCCAGTCCCAGCCCTGGCACCACCGTCGGCACCACGCTCTTCCCCGGTGCTGCAAACTGCGCCAGAGTCAAAGGCGGCACCGAAAACAGAATTGGTGCCAGTCCTCTCCCCAGTGCTGTGAACGGCACTGGAGTCGAAGACAGCACTGCTGCCCGATTTCTCCCTGGCGCCACAAACAGCATTGGAGCTAGAGATGGCGCCAACCATGGCCCCATTCCTGTCACCGGTGCTGGCCACAGAAATGGTGCCGGCCACGGCGCCGTCCCCCCCCCGGGACGCAAATGGCGCCAGAGCTGGAAATGGCGCCATCCCCAGCCCACCAGGAACAGTTCCAGAAATGGTGGAAACACTCTTTTTGACGCTGCTCCCATCATCGGTGCCACGAACAGCGCCGACAGCAAGAACGGCACCGAGAAACAGCTAGGCGCCGATCAAGACCCCGGCACCACAAGTGGCATCAAGGTCAGAAGAAATGCTGGCGGATGGCGTCAATGCAGGTGCCGGCCTGGACCCGTAGGTCGAAGGACACAACACCGAGGGAGCCCTCACCTCCGAAGAGACGACTGCCAAGGTGGTGCCTCCAGCCCGACACCCAAAAGGGACGGACTGGGCCTCCTGCACCGCGGTAGAAGCCCTCGCCGTGGCAAGACTAGAAAAGGCAGAAGCCCCTCCTCTATGGTCCATAGTAGAACCGGAGGGACCCAGAGGAAGGGCCAAGCGTCTGTACCTTGGAACATTCCTTTGTTTTTGCTTCTCCAACTTCACATAAGTCCTCCTCCCCTTCCTTCTCCTGCTTCTGTTCTTCTTCATATGTCCCCAGTGTAGCGAATCTGTTTACATGCTCTATGCCCACTTCCTGCACCCCTCTAATTGAGGCACCTCTCCTTGCTTTCTCCTTTTCAGCGCAGGCCTAGCACCTCTGTACCTTATCTCCTGCCATTCCCCCTGGTCCCTCTTGTCTACCTCACCACCTTTACCTAAGCCCCCTGCTGCCCTCCTTATGTCCCCCTTTACTCCACCCTCCCTTCTTGTGTACCCTTTTGTTCTCTTCCAGTCCTCTCCCCTTCTGCCCCATAATTTGTTATCCTTGTTTGTAGTCTCCCCACATCTCCCCATTTTCCCTCTTCTAACCCTTTCGTCCCATGTTCCCGCTATGGACCCCCACCACTCCTCCCCCGTCCCTTCCCCTTACCCTGCTCAGTGTCCACCTCAACCACCCCACCTCCTCCCTTAGCTGCGTAATCTGCCTACATACCATGCAGTCCCCAGGTTCCATGCTATAGCCAACACAATGGCTGTCCTACATCTATTGCACCCTACCACCCATCCAGTGCTGCCTCGTGCCCTGACAGCCCACAGACTGTACCCAGGACCTGCCTGCTCTCCATTCACGCTACCCCTCCATCTTTGTCGCTCTTCCATTTTCCCCTTAGTGTTTCCAAATTCCCTTAAACACCTTCCAATGCTGCCTACATACCGAGCTGTTTAGAGCATGCAGGTTACAGTTTTTACAATTCCAATGCAACTTCATCTGGATGCCCTATCATAAAAAAACAGTACCTACAATTTCAATATCTTAGATGCAATTTCTTGTGTAAATGTCCCTCCAATGCCCTATCAAAAAAAAAGTACATACAATTACAGTATCCTAGAAGCAATTTCTTGCTTAAATGTCCCTCCAACCAATGAATCCCTTGTCCCAAAGTTTGCCTTGCTGTCACTCCGTTTGTTATACTCTGCCCCCTGCCCCCACCTGATAGGTGAATCCTCTAATGTTCAGCACCCAGAATGTTCAAATGGATGCAAGGGGTGATAGTCTTTCCCTACTTGAATGACTGGTTAGTCTCAGGAAAGACACCAGCAGGCCAAGTCTTCCCTCCTTCTCACACAGCACATCCTGGAGGACATGGGTTTCCTGGACTTTATAGTTGCAGAGTTGGATACCCACCAAGGAAGGCGTTCCTTCCTTGGGGAGGTGGGGAACCTGATAGTTCTTGCAGGATCCTCAAGGTAGGTCAGCCCAGACCTGCAAGAGATTTCCTTCAGTTGTTGGGGCATGGCCTCTTCCACTGCAGTAGTTCCAGGTGCCAGATTCCAAATGAGAGATATCCAGTACCATCGGGAAGCTATTGGTTCCAAAGGTGGGATCCACTATCAGAACTCTGGTGCCTGTCACAAGGTGTCTGCTGAGGACACTAGAGTGGCGGAAGGAAGAAGACAACCTTAGGGTGGGAGTTCTCTTCCTCCAGCAGTCACCCACAGTCGCATTCACTACAGATGCCTCCCCTAGGTTGGGGTACCCACCTGGAGGACTTACTATAAGCAGTTTATGTGGAGGCCACAGGAGCTGCGGGAACACACAAACCTCTTGGTACTCAGGGCAGTGTACCTGGAGATGCAAGCCTTTTCCTCCCACATCAGGGGTCAGCCTGTCCAGATCAGGACAGACAACACCACTATCATGTATTATATAAACAGGCGTGGAGGAAGAAGATCTTCAAAACTATGCACAGAAGCACTGAAGATCTGGAATCCTAGCTTATTTCGTGGAGGTTCAGCTATTGTTAGTACACCTGCCGTGGACAGACAATGACTTGGCAGATTCCCTGAGTAGAATCTGCCAGAGAAACCACAAATGGCCGGAACAAGCAGGTGCTGGTTATGGTGATCAAAAGGTGGGGTACACTAGAGATAGATCTGTTCGCATCCTGGGAAAACAAGAAGTACCCTCTGTTCTGTTGCAGGCCCCCTTCGGGGGGAGGGGGCTACAGTTCAACAGGAAGCCCTAGCCCTTGATTGGACAGGGAAGTTTCTTTATGCCTTCCCTTCATTCTCACTCTTATTGAGAGTGCTCTTGAAACTGAGAAGGAGTTGGCAGCAATGATCCTATTAGCTCCAGATTGGGCCAGGCAGATTTGCTACACTTCTCCTTTCACTGTCCATCAAACTTCCCATCACTCTTCCCTGAGGTACAATCTGCTGACCTTGTCTCAGAGCAGGATAACATTCCTAAATCTGAGAACTCTGTATCTCAGAGCATGGTGTTTGAAGAATTAGAGTTCTCTGACAAAACCTCTGAGAAGCTGTTGGAAATGCATAAGGTTTCCAGAAAACCAGCAACGAAGAAAACCTCACGCCTCAAAGTGGAAAAGATTTTCCCAGTGGTGCTCCTCTAGGCAGCTCAGCCCACTTCAGACAGGCATTACTGCAGTCTTGGATTACCTGGTCCAGCTACAGTCCTTGGGCCTTAGTCCCTCAGCCTTGAATGTACATCTGGCAGCAGTGTCAGCATACCTTTGGCTGGCAAAGATAGGTCGGTGCCTCGCAGCTCGCTTTCAATATCCAGACACCGTGCCCAAGTGTTGAGTTGCATGTTTCGAAAAATAATTTTTCTTGACAGGACCTCCATTTTGTGGCTCAGTTAAATAGTTACAAGTTGGCCTGAGAGGCTTCATACTGGTGGGGGGTATACTGACTGCACAGCGACACCCACACAGCGAAACACATTGCAGTGAATGGTGTTGCACTGCGACGACTTTGCGGGGACAGGGGACATGCATCTAATTCCACTGTCTGTGCAGCATGGAGTTAGATATCTAAAGTGAGGGGTGCATTGGGGAGCTCAGCTCCTCCACATTGCAGTGTGCAAGTGTGTCGGTCAGTGTAGCTGTGTTGCCGGTCGTCGTACAGATGTGCCAGTGTCAGGGATGTCGCTGTAGGGGTTGTCGCTGCAGTGTGGTGGAACCAGTACCGGGGGGGGAGGGGGTTGCTGCAAAGAACACTTGAAGTGTGACTGTCTGATTCAGATACCACTTTGGGGAGGAATTTCCTGTTATTCTCAAGACTACCTTATCCCTGTGGAATATGATACAGTTGGGATCTGTACAGAGGATATTGTAAGATATTTATGGAAAACAAAGATTCATCAGGCAAGACAGTTTATTATCTCCTGATTGATTACCTTGGGGTTTGTGCTAATAGACTACATAACTTCAGTCTACAACACAAAAAAAAAAAAAAAAATTGCACAGGGCTGGTGGTGTTAATATGACCAAAACAGAACTAGTTACAACACAAAAGTTGAGCACTCACCACCTGAGTAAAAACTGACAAGCGCATAGATTTTTAACTTCTGCATTGTCATTTATTGACAATCATTGGACAGTACACAGACTTGCCCGCTTGATGCATTTCAGCTCCACCCGATCTCCTTTATCAAAGGCTGAGTATACTGATGAACATTCAATAAACCGCTCTTAATATAGTGTTACAATGACGTTAATTACTAAAATTAAAAATCACTGGTAAAATGGTGGAAACAGGAGTGATGGGGAAAGAGGGGAGGTGAGGGGTGATAGGTGTAAGGGGCAGACTAGGTGGGCCACACGGTCCTTATCTGTCGTCGCTGTCTATGTTTCTATGTATAATTATAAATACATTCAAAGAAGCCACATGGAACATTCAGTTTAAAAACGTTCAAGGAGCAAGGCAAATTTTATTTTTCTGGCGCCCAATCCCAGAGGCTCTGGGCGCTGTACAAAACATGAACATTTAATTTATAAATACAAATATAAAAAACATATTCAATTGCACATATAAATGCACCCTACTATAGTTTACACAGGACTGATGACAATAGTATCGGTGGAATTAATGATGTCACAGCATCTACAAAGGCTTGTCTGAACAAATAGAACTTAAGGCGGGCCTTAAAAACCTCTGTCGACGGGGCCTCTCTCACCGATGGTGGAAGTGAATTCCACAAAACAGGGTCGGCGACACTAAAAGCTCAATTGCCGCCGTTTTAAATCTTGGCCTGGGAATCGCCAAGAGGCCCCTCGAAGAGGACCGGAGGGGATGTATCAAGGCAGCGGGAGTAAGAAGGTCAACCAGGTAGCAAGGGCCTGGTCCATGTAGGGTCTTATAAGTGAGCAATCCCACCTTAAAAAGCACCATCCATCGAACTGGCAGCCAGTGCAGTTCTCGCAGCACCGGGGTGACATGGCAGTATTTCGACAGCCCAGTCAGCAACCTGGCGGCTGCATTCTGCACCAGCTGCAGTCGACGGAGGGTACCTCCAGAGACCCCGCAGTACAGTGCATTACAGTAGTCAAGCCTAGATGTTACAAATATATGTACCAAGGTGGGGAGGTCCGGGTGGAATCAGGTGCCTAATCCTGGCTATATTTCTCAGATGGAAAAAACTCACCTTGGCAATGGCAGACACCTGATATTCCATCGTCAAACCATTGTCAAATATCTCGCCAAGATTACATACCTTAGAGGAAGCCATCAGTGGGACAGACCCAAGAACCAGTCCAGAATCTGCTCCAGAGGGCAACCCGTCACGGCTCCTGTTCGACTCCACCACCAGTACCTCCGTCTTATCGGGGTTCAGTCACAACCAGCTAGAGGCCATCTAGTCATTGATCTCTGCCAGTCAGTTGTTTAATACTTCCACTGCATTGGATGTTCCAGGGGCAAAGGATAAATACAGCTGGGTATCATCGGCATAACAATGAAACCCCAAGCTGTACTTCCTAATGATCTCTCCCGGGGCAGCATGTACATGGCGAATAACATCGGTGATAACACTGAACCCTGTGGTGCCCCACAAGACAGGAGGCTCAGAGATAAGGAAAAATTCCCCATCACCACCCTGTCTTCTGTTTGTCAAAAAGGACTCAAACCAGCGAATGACAGAGCCGGTGAGTCCACAGAAGTCCCTCGGGCCATCAAGTAACACCTGATGATCCACCGTGTCAGAAGCTGAGGAGAGATTGAGAAGAATGAGAACTGTCCCCTCCCCTCGATCCCTCGCCCTGAGGAGATCATTATGCACCTGAACTAATGTGGTTTCTTGTGAGTGCCCTGCATGAAACCCCGACTGGAGCGGCTCGTAGATATCAAATGTCACGAGGTAATCTCCCAGCTGTTGCGCCACAATCTTCTCCACAACCTTTCCCAAAAATGGAAGGTTGGAGACCGGTCGATAATTTGCCTTGATGTCAGGGTCCAAAGATGGCTTTTTCAGAAGGGGTCTCACCAACGCCTCCTTCAAGGCATCTGGGAGCCACGTAAAGAAATAGGAAAATGTACTTTACAATAGCAAGTGAAACTTTGGAAGCAGGTAGCAGATAAAGAATGTGCAATACAGAAACCCGGAGGTTCTTCCTTAGTGGCAATCATTTATTTCTTAGAAAAGGCCTAATATCAAAACTTGTATTAAGACCAGGGCTTTTTGTAGCCCCCAGATTTATAACCCAAAATGCTTCTCTCTTTAATACCAGGCCATTGTAGTCCCCCCCCAACCCCTCGGTTTATGGTTAACTTCATCAATGCCTCTAAAACAAAATGTGTGTTCTTTGCCGTTCCTTGCTTCTATAGTATGTGCCGCAGTGGCATATGTGCCGTCCCCCCTCTCAATGGCCCTAGTATGTTCTCCTACTGTGTTTAAGTTATGGATGCTACTCAGTGATTTAAGATTTTTAAATCTATTCTGCCATATTTAAAAGCCTTTCTAAAACTTTTAATTATTCTTGATACATGTTTTGTAGTCATTTAGCTACTTTTGTGGTTACTGCTCACTGTAGCTTCAGAAATAAATATGCCAATAGTGGGGCAGAGGTGAGTGTAACCATGCAGCAGAGTTTCATTTTAAGATTCCCTAGCTAGCATAAAATTCTAGGATCCTTGGCAGTTCATTCCAGTGGAGTGATTTGCAGTTACTAAGCATAGTAAGGGATCCTTTGGAAGAAACAACATTACCACGGTGAGGTAATTTTTTCTTCAGGTACATCAGGGAAAAAAGGAAGAAGAGAGGAGGAATTGGTAGGCTGACAGAGGGGGCAGGTTAATAGAGGACGAGGAGCAGAAGGCAGCTGTACTGAATGACTACTTCTCAATATTATTCTATGTAGTTCTCAAGGAACTACAGACCAGTCAGCCTCACCTCGGTAGTGGGGAAGATCATGGAAGCACTACTGAAGGAGAGATTGGTGGAACATCTGGTTGTCAATGGACTACAGGACCCAAGGCAGCATGGTTTCACCAGGGGGAGGTCAGTCAGACCAACCTCATGGAATTTTGACTGGGTGACTAGGTGGTGGATCAGGGAGGGCAGTGGACATGGCCTATCTGGACTTCAGCAAGGCCTTTGACACTGTGCCACATAGAAGACTATTACACAAACTGGGGAATATGGGTGTGGGCAGGACAGTAGTGTGGTGGGTAGGTAACTGGCTGGGTGGCAGGACACAGAGGGTGGTGGTAAATGGCTGTCACTCCACAGAGGGAAGAGTGACCAGTGGGGTACCACAGGGATCAGTGCTGGGACCGGTCCTATTCAACATCTTCATCAGTGACATTGCGAAGGACCTAGAAGGCAGAATTTCACTGTTCGCTGATGACACAAAGGTCTGTAACAGAGTAGACACACCAGAGGGTGTAGACAGAATGAAGCAACCTGCAGAAACTTGAGGAATGGTCAAGGGTTGGCAGTTGAAATTCAATGCAAAGAAGTGCAAGATAATGCATATGGGGCACAAAACCCTGGCACAATATATCAGTTGGGGGTGAGGATATAGCATGCACCAAGCAGGAAAGGGATCTTGGGGTTATCATCTCTGATGACCTCAAGGTAGGAAACAGTGTGACAAAGCAGCAGGTAAAGCAAATAGGATGCTGGGATGTATAGGCAGGGCATTACCAGCAGGAAAAGGGAGGTCATAATTCCGCTATACAAGACACTAGTGAGGCCCCACCTGGAGTACAGTGTACAGTTCTGGAGACCATACCTACGTAAGGACATAGACAGGGTAGAGAAGGTTCAGAGGAGGGCAACAAAGATGGTGCATGGATTGCATCACAAGTCCTATGAAGACAGGTTAAAGGAACTGAACATGTACTCCTGGAGGAGAGGAGGGAGAGGGATATGATAGAGACATACAAGTATCTTACAGGGAGGAACAGGGTACAGGAAAACACTATTTTTAGTGAAAAGATGTTCCAGGACTAGAGGGCATGGGATGAAGTTGAGGGAGGATTATCAGAGGAAACATGAGAAAGAATTTCTTCAGAACGGGTGGTGGACAAGTGGAACACCCTGCCAGAGGAAGTGGTGGGGCTGAAACAATCACTGGATTTAAGAATGCATGGGATAGACATAAAGGAATTCTGGAGGTCAGGGGTTAGGTGCAACAGACTTCTAGGAAAACAAACTGAACTTACAAGCTCAAATGGGCAGACTGGGTGGGCCATAGGCCCTTATCTGCCGACACTGTCTATGTATCTATGTATCTATGGGAGGGGCCCAGAAAGATCCCGCTGTCTTCAAGTTTAGGAATCTAAACATGATATGAAAGCCTCTTACCATGCTTTAAGAGAGTGTGCCGAAGTTAGTGTAAGTTCCCTACTTAAAACCATTCTGTTTATGGAGTTTTGTTCAAGAGTCTTTTATGAATAAGAGTGTCATCTCTCATGCAGTTTGAGCAAGAGGACTGCAAGCAAAGACGACTACAAACTGCATGAAATTACTTTTTTTTTTAGTGAGAGATAACCCCACCACCACACTACAATTTTGAGTTACAAGTGATTTATAAAAATATTAAGCTTTATTTTTTAGTATTAAAAACAAAATAAAATACTTTTTCAACTTTATTTTTAATTATAAAAAAATCACTCCTCCCATTCCCTGTCGAAGAAATGTTCTTCTTGAAGCTGCTTCATGAGATGTCCAGCTGTTCTGGTTCTGATTAGCAGAAACAGACACAATGACGACAGAAAAAACAATCGTCCACCCAGTCTGCCCAAGTTCCCTATCTAACCCTGGGACCTATTGTCCATCCAGGGTCCTAGCCCCCCCCCATTCCCTTTCCCGATTCTGTTGCCCCGAGTGACCATTATGCTCCTCAGCCTTCACTCTGTCCCAACCATGCTTGAAACCATTAACTGTTTTAGCACCCACCACCTCGACTGGTAGACTGTTCCCATGGCTCCACTAACCCTTCTGTAAATGAATACTTCCTAAGGTCCCTCCTGAACCTCCCTCCTGTCTGTTTCCATTCATGGCCCCGTGACCTCTAGCATTCACGCTAAAACGTTACTCGCAGTTCACCATGTTTATTCCTTTTAGGAACTTGAAGATCTATATCTGGGTATATCTAGGTCTGGCTGCCAGCCCCCTCTCACCTCTCACCTCCCACCCCCCACCCCCCTTTTGTGTCCCTCCAGCTTTCAGTGTTTCCTTCTTCACGCCTCTCCTGACCTCCATGTACCCTCTTTTCGTTTGTTCACTTGTAAGATACCTTGTAGTAAACATGTGAAAACCTCCTTTGTTAGTGATTGCTTTCTACTGATATTGTAACTCCAAGACTGTACACCCTGACGTGGAACCTTTGCAAAAGAGCCTCGGTTCAAAGGTACTTTGTAATCCTAGACTTGAATAAACAAGTATATCCTATCTCCCCCTCCCTTCTGGCCTCCAGCGAGTATATGTTCAGTGTCCTGAGGCATTTCTCACAGACCTGCCCAGCTGGCCCTGAATCATTTTGGTCACCCTGCGCTGTACTGTCTCCAGCTTGTCCCTATCCTTCCTGAGGTGAGGGCTCCAGAACTGGGCACAGTACTCCCAGGTACAGCCTCACTGAAGATCTATTAAGGGGTAGTATTACCTCCTTCCTCCTGCTATCAGTACCTCTCCCCTACACCCTAACATCCTACTCACCTTACCACAGGCTTTGTTGCACTGGCTTGATTGCTTCAGGGTGTCACTGATAACTTCTAGGTCATACAGTACTCAAATGATTGAGAATATCACTTTGAAGAGTGGCTGTGGCAACCAGTACAGTTAGAGTTGGCATCAGCAGAACTCTATTATAAAACATTTCAATTTAAAGTGAATTTTGGAGCTTAGGGGAGTAACTTACTTAAAATGATAGGTCATGCAGGTGGCAGTCCCCTTCTGTAACATTTGATTATTTTTGTGCAGCCGTAATTTAATGGGAAGGGATTGTATATTGGCCCTGACAAGGTGGCCAGTCAATCCCCTCCACTTCCCTATTCATTTTCATGCCCCCACGCTCAGGCATATTATGACGTTCAAGGGACAGCACGGAGTGTGCCCCACTGAAATGAATGGGGGTATTTTTTATTCCTGCTTTATACATTATGATGGTGAGCTAGAGTTTAATGGAGGCCACCACTTGACTAACAAGGCCCATGTTAGTCAAGGCGTGGCCTCCATTAATCTCCAACTTGTCATTATAATGTATAAAATAGTAATAAAAAAATACCCCCATTCATTTCAATGGGGCGTGTCCCTGCACTCTCCCTTGCTGCATGTCATAGCATGAGGGAGTGGAATGAATAGTGAAGTAAAAGGGATCGACTGGGCATCTTGTCGGGGCCTGATTACAATCCCTTCCCCCTTAAATTATGGCTGCACCAAAAAAAAATCAAAAGTGCTAAAAGGAGACTATCGCTAGCATGACCTATCATTTTACATAAGCAATTCATTTACTTTTCAAAGTGTGCAAAATCACTTTAATTGGAACTTCAAACCATTCCATTTCTTATCATGAAGGGGCATCTGCAAGAAAACAGAATCTCTGGCATAAAAACATAGAAGTTATCAGCAGAAAAAGGACCTTTTGGCCCACCTAGTCTGCCCTAAATTCCCTACCTACTGTGCTACCAGCGGACCCTACTTGATCTCCGCCTTGCCACCCCCAGCCCTATTAGTATGGTCCACTGTGTCTATCCCATGCATGCTTCAATCCTGGTATCATTTTAGCACTCACCACCTCCGCTGAGAGGTGGTTGCTGGTATCCGCCACCCTTTTCATGAAGAAGTACTTCATCACATCCCCTTTGAGTCTACCCCCTCCAGCTTCATGTCATGATCCCTTGTCTTCGAGCATCTCTTCCTATGTAAAATGCTACCCTCCCGTATCTTATTAATACCTTTGAGGTATCTGAACGTCTCTATCATGTCCCCCCTTTCCCTCATTTGCTCGAGAGTACATATTTAATTCCTTGAGTCTTTCCTCGTAGGGCTTTTGATTCAAGCCATGCACCATTTTGGTCACCCTCTTCTATACCACCTTAACCTGATCTATGTCTTTATGGAGATGGGGCCTCCAGAACTGGACACAGTAGTCTAGGTGGTGCTTCACCATCAATCTTATACAGGTGTAACAATACTTCCCTCTTTCTAGTGGTGATACCCCTTCCTCTGCACCCAAGCATTGTGCTAACTTTTCCCAGTGCCTTATCACACTGCTTTGCTACCTTCAGGTCATTATATATGATGACTCACAGGTCTCTTTCCTGTTTTGTGGTTGCCAATATCTCCCCACCCAACAGGTATGTTGCCCTTGGGTTTCTGGGCCCCAGGCGCATAATTTTGCACTTTTTGGCACTAAAGCCCAGTTGCCAAACCCTTGACCAGTCTTACAGCTTTTTTCAGATCGTCCCTCATTTTTTTTTCACACACACACCCTAACCCCCCACCCCCCGTGTGCCCACTCTGTTGCAGATATTTGTGTCATCCACGAAAAGGCATATTTTCCCTTCCAGCCCTCCTGCAATGTCGCTGATAAAGACACTGAAGAGGACCAGGCCCAGTACTGACCCCTGTGGCACCCCGCTGGTTGCCATGCCTTCTTCAGAGTGAACCCCATTTACTACCACCCTCTGACTCCTGTTTCTTAACCAACCCATTTTACTACTTTTAGAGCCATTCCCAGGCTGCCCAGCTTGTTAACCAGTCTTCTGTGAGGAACGGTGTTGAAGGCCTTACTGAAATCCAGCTAGGCCACATCCACTGCCCCACTCTGATCCACTTCCCTGGTCACCCAGTCAAAGAACTCAGTCAGGTTTCTTTGGGAAGATCTCCTCCCCCGTGAACCCGTTCTGCCTCAGATCTTGTAATCCACTGGTCACAAGGTATTCCCCAATCCTTTTCTTCAGTAGTGCTTCCATTACTTTGCCCGCCACCAAAGTCAAGCTGACAGGTCTGTAGTTTCCTGCCTCCTCCCTATTCCCATATTTGTGAAGTGGACCACATCTGCCCTCCTTCAGTCCCCTGGAATGTCCCCGTATCTAGTAATACTGCAGGTTGAACAGGGCTGGGGCTGTCAGAGGTGCAGTTAGCTCCTCCTAAAGCACCCTTAGTACCTAGGGTGTATCCTGTCCGGCCCCATTGCCTTGTCCACTTTTAGTTTTGCTAGTTCCTTTAGGACTCTCTCCTCCCTAAAAGGACTGGTGTCCACCTCTCTTCCTTTAGTGCCCTTTTCCCCTATCTGTGGCCTGTCACCTACCCTTTCCTTCGTAAATACTGAACAAAAGTACTTGTTCATTATGTCTCTGCTTTTTTCTGGTCCTCTTCCACACAAACCCCTCCTTCTCCTTTTAGCTTTACTATCCCCCTTCCTTGTTCTTTCTCTTTTATCTACCTAAAGAATGTTTTTCCCCCCTTTTTTAATGACTTGGCTATATTCTCCTCCGTTTGTGCCTTCGCACTCCAAACTGCTTTTCCTGCCTCCTCCTGTTTCTCCTGATAACCCTCCCTATCCTCTTCCTTCTGCGTTGACTTGTACCTTCTAAAATGCCAGCTTCTTTGCCATTACTTTCTCCGCTACTTCTTTAGAGAACCACAGCAGTCTCTTTTTTTTCCTCTTGCCCTTGTCCTGCCTGACACAGAGGTTTGTTGCCTTCTCAATGCCCTCCTTTATTTTTGCCCCCCATTTCTCTACTTCACCCAGTTTCCCTATCCCTGCTTAGGCTTCCCTAAGGCATTCCCCCATTTTCTTGAAATCAGCCCTCCTGAAATCCCGGACCCTCATTTTAGTGTGGTTTGATTCTGGACCAGTTCTTATATTGAACCACAGCATACGATGATCACTGGTTCCCAGGTGGCTACACCGTGATGTCAGTAACACTGTCCGTGTTTGACAGTACCAGGTCCAGTATCACCCCCCACCGAGCGGGCTCCTTAACTAGCAGTCTGAGGAATGCCCCCAGAAGGGAGTCTAGGACGTCCCTACTTTTAATTGTTGCTGCAGCTGGGAGGCTCCAATCCACATCCAGTAGACTGAAGTCCCCATCAGCAAAATCGCCCCCTTCTTTGCCATCCTCTGGACTTCTTCCATCATATCTTTATCCACCCCCCCCCCCCCAATGCTGGAGGTAAATCTCCAACATGTGCAACTGTCCTTTAGAGTTTATCTCTTCCGAAGGCCTACTCCCTAGCCAAGGTCAAAGCCCCCCTGTTAACAACATCTCAGACCATTGCAGTGGAAACGATCATGATGCCACACAATGAGTAATATGACCTTAGCTAGAAATAGGCAATAGGAACAGATGATCACTAAAGGAAAACATATCAGAATTTACGTTATTTAGCTTTTGTTGCTCAGGACAGGAAGACTTGACAATGTTGCCTATTTAAAGCCTTGTCCAGGTTGGGGGAAATTCAGATCAAAACTAAAATTGAATCAGATTAAGCTGTTGGTGGTATTTTTAGTGAATGGGGGAAATTCGGCCTTTAAAGTCGACTTGAATAACCACCAGAACAGGCAGACTGGACCACGGTTTAACGTCCCATTCGAAGGATGACACACCTAGACAATACAGCATTGTAGGGCTGCTGGGATCCTAGGTGAATGATCCATGGCAAACAAGCTGATCATCCAACTAGGCTCCCAGCAGCCCTCCAGTTTAAATGGCAGACTTATTTTCTACCAACATCTTTCAGCCACATTATGGTTTGCCACCGCAGTCTGGTCTTGCCTACTCCCACCACTGTCATATCTTTACTTGCATGTGTGCACGATACATTTGCATGCATGCATACGACTGCACACACTTCCATCCTGTGAGTATATGTGTGTGTGTGTGTGGGGGGGGGGCATTCCAGCTACATGTGCACATCAATTTTCATTTTCCATAGATTTCTCTATCTCTGTCTCCTTCTTCCACATTTGTCACCTTTCAGCCTTCTTACTAGACCCTGTCAGTTAGTCCCCGCTTGAGCACTCCTCAGCTTTTCATAGCCATCATCACATACTTGTTTTCCAGATTCTTTTTTTACCTTGCCTACTGTCTCTTTTTCTCCTGAATCTCACCAGATTTTCTTTCCTCACATATATATCCCTTAATTTTTTAAACATTTGGTGTCCGGGAAAGGCACACTGAGCCAGAGCTCATTTCCAGGTGCGACCAGGGGGAAAGGGGACAATGGGATCAAGTGAACAATACAATGGTACATAGGCATAAATAAACAATCCGGCATAATGCCGCAAACAATTGCAGCTGTTCAGGAGCATACTATACAATAATACAGGGAGTATAAAGTAAAGGAAGCATACAACAATTGCAGCTGTTCATGAGCATACTATACAATAATACAGGGAGTATAAAGTACAGGAAGCATACAATAATTGCAGTTGTTCATAAGCATACTATACAATAATACAGTGAGTATAAAGTACAGGAAGCATACAACAAATGCAGCTGTTCATGAGCATACTATAATACAGGGAGTATAAAGTACAGGAAGCATACAACAATTGCAGTTGTTCATGAGCATACTTTACAATAATACAGTGAGTATAAAGTACAGGAAGCATACAACAATTGCAGCAGTTCATGAGCATACTATACAATAATACAGGGAGTATAAAGTACAGAAAGAATACAACAATTGCAGCTGTTCATGAGCATACTATACAATAATACAGGGAGTATAAAGTACAGGAAGCATCCAACAATTGCAGCTGTTCATGAGCATACTATACAATAATACAGGGAGTATAAAGTACAGGAAGGATACAACAATTGCAGCTGTTCATGAGCATACTATACAATAATACAGGGAGTATAAAGTACAGGAAGCATGCAACAATTGCAGCTGTTCATGAGCATACTATACAATAATCAGGGAGTATAAAGTACAGGAAGCATACAACAATTGCAGCTGTTCATGAGCATACTATACAATAATACAGTGAGTATAAAGTACAGGAAGCATACAACAATTGCAGCTGTTCATGAGCATACTATACAATAATACAGGGAGTATAAAGTACAGGAAGCATACAACAATTGCAGCTGTTCATGAGCATACTATACAATAATACAGGGAGTATAAAGTACAGGAAGCATACAACAATTGCAGCTGTTCATGAGCATACTATACAATAATACAGTGAGTATAAAGTACAGGAAGCATACAACAATTGCAGCTGTTCATGAGCATACTATACAATAATACAGTGAGTATAAAGTACAGGAAGCATACAACAATTGCAGCTGTTCATGAGCATACTATAATACAGGGAGTATAAAGTACAGGAAGCATACAACAATTGCAGTTGTTCATGAGCATACTATACAATAATACAGGGAATATAAAGTACGGTAAGCATACAACAATTGCAGCTGTTCATGAGCATACTATAATACAGTGAGTATAAAGTACAGGAAGGATACAACAATTGCAGCAGTTCATGAGCATACTATACAATAATACAGTGAGTATAAAGTACAGGAAGGATACAACAATTGCAGCTGTTCATGAGCATACTATACAATAATACAGTGAGTATAAAGTACAGGAAGGATACAACAATTGCAGCTGTTCATGAGCATACTATACAATATACAGGGAGTATAAAGTACAGGAAGCATACAACAATTGCAGCTGTTCATGAACATACTATACAATAATACAGTGAGTATAAAGTACAGGAAGGATACAACAATTGCAGCAGTTCATGAGCATACTATACAATAATACAGTGAGTATAAAGTACAGGAAGCATACAAAAATTGCAGTTGTTCATGAGCATACTATACAATAATACAGTGAGTATAAAGTATAGGAAGCATACAACAATTACAGCTCTTCATGAGCATACTATAATACAGGGAGTATAAAGTACAGGAAGCATACAACAATTGCAGTTGTTCATGAGCATACTATACAATAATACAGGGAGTATAAAGTACGGTAAGCATACAACAATTGCAGCTGTTCATGAGCATACTATACAATAATACAGGGAGTATAAAGTACAGGAAGCATACAACAATTGCAGCTGTTCATGAGCATACTATACAATAATACAGGAGTATAAAGTACAGGAAGCATACAACAATTGCAGTTGTTCATGAGCATATATACAATAATACAGGGAGTATAAAGTACAGGAAGCATACAACAATTCAGCTGTTCATGAGCATACTATAATACAGGGAGTATAAAGTACAGGAAGCATACAACAAATGCAGCTGTTCATGAGCATACTATAATACAGGGAGTATAAAGTACAGGAAGCATACAACAATTGCAGTTGTTCATGAGCATACTATACAATAATACAGGGAGTATAAAGTACAGGAAGCATACAACAATTACAGCTGTTCATGAGCATACTATAATACAGGGAGTATAAAGTACAGGAAGCATACAACAATTGCAGTTGTTCATGAGCATACTATACAATAATACAGTGAGTATAAAGTACAGGAAGCATACAACAATTGCAGCTGTTCATGAGCATACTATACAATAATACAGGGAGTATAAAGTACAGGAAGCATACAACAAATGCAGCTGTTCATGAGCATACTATACAATAATACAGGGAGTATAAAGTACAGGAAGCATACAACAATTGCAGCTGTTCATGAGCATACTATACAATAATACAGGGAGTATAAAGTACAGGAAGCATACAACAATTGCAGCTGTTCATGAGCATACTATACAATAATACAGGGAGTATAAAGTACAGGAAGCATACAACAA
This sequence comes from Neoceratodus forsteri, assembly GCA_016271365.2. NCBI lineage: Eukaryota > Metazoa > Chordata > Ceratodontiformes > Ceratodontidae > Neoceratodus > Neoceratodus forsteri. The sequence goes on from CM028131.1 coordinate 1,520,344,753, forward strand.
ATGCAGCTGTTCATGAGCATACTATACAATAATACAGGGAGTATAAAGTACAGGAAGCATACAACAATTGCAGCTGTTCATGAGCATACTATACAATAATACAGGGAGTATAAAGTACAGGAAGCATACAACAATTGCAGCTGTTCATGAGCATACTATACAATAATACAGTGAGTATAAAGTACAGGAAGCATACAACAATTGCAGTTGTTCATGAGCATACTATACAATAATACAGTGAGTATAAAGTACAGGAAGCATACAACAAATGCAGCTGTTCAGGAGACATACAAGATGCAGGGAGCATATTACAAATGCAGCGATTCAGGAAGTAATACAACAGTACTGGGAGTAAAAACTGCAGAAAGCATAAGTAATTCAAAGAGGGGATCACGTGATGTCTACAACCTGATCAGCGGCTCATTTGCGGTGCTCCCGTCTCTACACTGCTAAATCCTTGACATTCTCTGATAAAACAGTCTGATCTTTAAAACAAACTTTTTTGTGTGGGACTAGACACTGCCTGCAGTCTATAATTGGGACACCCTGTCGACACTGACCCTTGCAGCCATGATGGAGGCTGATATGAAGCAGGCCCACTCCGCCCACGTCCCTGGAGAAACTGCTGAAAAAATCCAAGAATCAGGGCATGGCTTCATCTAAATCCATAAGCTCTATCCCTCCGGCAATCCCTCTCACGGAGGATCGCTTTTTGCAGGAGCTGCTTCCCTTTCGGGAAACACTGTCAGAGATCTCTACAGAGTTAAAATCGCTCCGCGAGGAGCTGAATGACATAGGCCTCTGGGTCAGGGATGTGGAGGCCCGCTCTGCCTCTCCAGAGCGCTTGAAAGACAAGGTAGACTCTGAACTGGCCAAACTCAGGCGACAAGTCGAGAAGCTTCGGCTGAAAACAGAAGACTTGGAAGGCCACAGCAGGCACAATAATATTCTAGCCTTCTGGCTGCCGGAAGGGGAAGAGGGTTCAGCCTGCATCACTTTTATACAAAAGCTACTAGCCACGATTGTGGGTCCCTCCCCATTCAAACTGGCTTATCAGATTGAGAGGGCACACCACTCCTTGCGCCCGCAACCACCAGACAATGTCCCTCCAATACCAATAATCCTTAAATTTCTGAGCTACTTGGAGAAATAGTACGTCTTGGCCAGGATCAGGGAACTATAAGCGGTGCCCTGGGAGGGGAAGAATCTGAGGCTAAAGCAAGTCCTCCCCTTTGAAATTAGGCAAAAGCGATCAGCCTATAACCCTATCGACAACAAATTGATAGCAGCTGAGATCAAGTTTAAAATGCTTTATCCAGCCCGTCTACAGGTTTTGATCTCTGGATCCTGGATTTCTTTTGAGTCTACTGAAATGGCTGCCCGAGAGCTATCTGCTTGCCTGACTGACCTATTTCACGCCACTTGAAGATGCCTAATTTTGGTTTGTATGTATTGGACACTTTTGAAACTTTGCAGTCTGCTGCTTGTTAATTAGAACTTACCCCACTTTGAAGATTATCGGTACCCCTTCGGTCCATTTACCCCAAGTTCTGGCCTGGTACTGACCTAGAAGCTTCCTCCAGACTTTGTCATTTAGATGTTCTGCCGCCAGGGGCTCCCCTCCTGACTCCCTTCTACTTGAGGTACACGTTGTGCTCATGCCAGGAACTCAGACTGCTGAGATCACTTAGCCAGGGGAACTGTTTTGCATCTACACTTAGCCCCGGTATTATTATCTTCCCCCTCCTGGATTAAGTTGGACTCCTGAGTTCCTGTGCCACACGCATCCATGGGAGGGTTTCCCAGGACTCTCAAGTACCGTCTGCTGTGTGAACTGTTATTCGTTATAATGGCATTTTAGGTCGTTGTGATGGGACACATATTTTTGGTAAGGGCAGGGTCTATGGCTTTCGCCTCCACCCCCTCCTCTTTGCTTTCTAGGATCAGACCGTGGGGCAAGACCTTGTGACTTCATGCCATGGAGCTGAGGGAGATTTTCAAGATGGATAGAGGCTGACCTCTCTTTGATCACTCCCTGGGCTCAGCACTGGCTGATTAAAGACCGGGTTTTTGCTTACTAAAGAGTCGCCGTATAGGCAAATCTGGCCATGGTTGGGTAGTTGGGGGGGGGGGAATCACATGTCGGAATGACTGTGCAGTGCTGGATGCCATCATGGACAGGTTGGGGGGGATGGCCCAGCCCCTCTCCCTGGCCGGCTGTCCCATATCGTGTGCACCCAGCCTCGTATACAAACGGGGAGTGAGGACTTTCTGCTGGTCTCTCTTACTATTCATAATTGGGTCCTCCCTCTCATGTTTGAGTCAATACAGAATGCTGAGGCCCGAACTCTGATACGGGTGGAGGGGGTGCCTGGAGGGCTATCAGGGGGATGGGTATCCCTTATGAGGTGGCTTCTTCTTGGGTTCGAAGTAGTACGGCACTCAGGATAACCTATGTAACGGGGTTTAAACGGGGATGCTGTAAATAGTTTGAATGTGGGGAAGGGGATGAGGAGGCCAGGTTCCTGAGCCAAGGTCTAATGCCATGCCGGGGCGCTGCTATCAAGTCATCAGTTTTGTTTGTTGCAAAGTGTATATTCAGTGGTGTGGGGGGAGGGCTCAATTCATTTCTTAAAGTGGGGAGGCGAGAGGGGATCCTATCTCATTCGTGCTTCCTCTTCCTCCTCCTCTCAGTTTGCTGGTTCTGTATGTCCTATAGCACTGAATTGTGTTCTTGTTGGTTTCCAGTATCAACCGACTGTCTTGCTGGAACGATGGGGGGTGGGGAACCCGTGGGGAGGTGGGATGGAGTGAGTCATTACTTGAACAGATACTGTACTGCTCTGCCTAATTATGGTGACTATGGCTAGTAGTCTTATTAAGTCAGCTTCTTGAATGTTAGGGGAATCAGGAATTAACTCAAGAGTTATCAGGCTTTAAAACACATCTCTCTACTTCATACCCACATAGTGTTTTTGCAGGAAACTCATCTCCTCCCCCATAAGGCAGTTATGCTCTGCAGACAGGGCACTGGCCAGGTGTTCGCCCCTTGGGTCTCGTCTTCCAGCAAAGATGTATCTATATTAGTAAATCGTAATGTCTTGTTCCAAGTGGACCAAACTATTTCAGACCCTCAGGGAAGACACAATTTTACCAAGGGCCTGCTAGACCATCATGAACTGGTTTTGGGCAGTGTCTATGGGCCGTGGGAGGTGACCCAAGGTTTTTCATGGACCTGGCTGACAAGTTGACCCCTTTCCTCTCCCTTCCCATGATTCTCGGTGGGGACTAGATTATCCCCCCAGGATCTTGACCGCTCACATTACCCCCTTAGACGTTTCATCTGCTCAACAAGCCCTAAAGGACTTTATGGAGTTACTGGGACTCTGTGACCTCTGCGGATTCTTAATCCGAGGTCTTGTAGCTACTCTTTCAGTTCTATAGTACATAACACCTCTTCCAGGCTGAACTATCTCCCCATCAGTCTCCCCCTTCTCTCTGGCCCAGGTAATGCTGGCTTAGAACCCACTGTACTTTCTGACCATGCGGTAGCCTGGCTACTGCTTAACCCTAACACTAATCTGCAGCGTGATTCCACATGGAAACTTAACACCCAACTACTCAAGGACGACCAGGTTGTGTCTAAGATACCGGGCCTTATCCAATCCTTTGTCACAGCTAACCAGAATACTGTTGAGAGGCGGGATCATGAATGGTGTGCCTTAAAATGTTTTTTGAGGGGTGAATTTCTCCATCTGGCCTCCACCCGGAAATGTTGTAGACAGGCTGAGGCTTTATCTATCCTCACCCAAATTTGTACCTTGGAGCAATCCCTTTCTTCCACATCCTTTCCTGACTCCTTACAGACTCTTTTGTCCCTTTGGGACAATATGTTACTCTTCTGCAAGAAAAAACTAAATATTCTATCCTAAACACCAAATCCAATTATATTGAGCAGGGAGACAAGGCAGGGCGTCTGCTTGCTCTTCATCTGCGGAAATGAGAGGCCTCGAGGGCTATCCCTTCAATCTCTGCCCCAGATGGTTCCACAAAGATGCCTCCCAGGGAGGTGGTGGTGGTCTTTGAAAACATCTACTCTGCCTTACATGGACAGCGCTCCTCTTCACCGACTACTGAAGACATGTTGTCCTATCTGGACTCTGTTCCACTAACCCACCTCATGGATCATCATCGTGTCCTTCTCTCTACTTCTATCTCTCTGGCAGAGGCTGAAGCAGCCATTAATGGTTTAGCCCTGGACAAAGCCCCCAGTCCCGATGGGTTCCCCTTGAATTTCTACAAACTTTTCCTTAAAAAGCTATCGCCTCTCCTACTCTGTCTTTATTAATACATGGTTTCAGCCGAGGCTCTCGACCCTTCACTTCTGGAAGTCACCATTCTTCTCCTTCTTAAACCAGATAAGCCCCCCTCCAATCCAGCGAGCTACCATCCCATTTCTTTACTGAACTGTGACATTAAAATCTTAGCCAAGATGCTAGCCACCAGAATTAGGGGAGTGTGGTCGGGGTTACTCAGTCCGGAGCAGGTGGGGTTTGTCCCCGGGAGATCTTCCACTGATCACCTCTGTAAAATCGGTCACTCGTCCCAAGTGGCTCAAACTGCCCCCCAGCCAATGGTTCTAATTTCTATTGATGCCGAAAAGGCATTCAATAGAGTACATTGGTCCTTCTTGTGGCTCACATTACAGAAATGGGCTTCCCCTCTTCATCTGTACAGTGGCTTAAAGTAATCTACTCTTCTCCCTCGGCAAGGATCCACTGTAACAGTGTTTTCCCTTCTGCATTTCCTCAGCATACTGGCACACGTCAGGGCTGCCCCGCCCCTTCCCTTTCAATCTGTACCTTGAACCGCTCCTAAGAAGTTTCAAGTCTTCCCCCAATATATGAGGCATACCCATCGATAACTTGGCACCTTCCATCTCTGTGTATGCTGATGATATCTTGTTGCATCTCTCCGATCCAGTATCCTCCCTCACTGATGCCTTGCAGGTGATTGATCAATTTATTTGCTATGCTAATTACAAACTGAATCTCAGAAAAAACAAAATTTACCCCCTGAACCATTCTGTTCATAGTCCAGATTTTACTTCCTTTGGCATGCAATGGTCTCCTCGATCCATCAAATATCTGGGTATTTATCTTTCTTCTGACCCTTCGTTAATGATGAAATTGAATCTAGAGGACCTACTGGTGGTGATACGACAGGATTTAGCTAGATGGAAGGACCTCCCATTCTCACTGTGGGGCAAGATTAACATTATTAAAATGAACATTTTCCCCAAGACTTTTCTACCCCTAAACATGTTTAATATTGTTATTCCTCTCGCTTTCTTCAAACGTAATCATTCCCTCATTACCTCTTTTATCTAGCTGAACAAATCACCCAGACAATCTTACCTTAAATTGGGGCTCCCTAAATAATCCGGCGGACTCCGACTTCCTAATTTCCTAGTCTACTATTGGGCCAGTCATCTTTATAAATGTGGAAAATGGCTTTTCAACCCCCAGCTTCTACCTGAGTCTGAATATTCTCCCATTTGGCTACAGACAGAATGTTGCCTGATGGCTGCCCACAGTCTCTCACCTGCAGCAACGTTGTTTGCCCTGTGGACATTTCTTACGGACTCACTGGCCGCTTCATCCATCGGGGTTTCCATCACAGTCTTCTCACAAATTGGGACTTCTCTGAAACTCTCCCCTTCTAATGACTTCGCCCAACCTGTTTTCTCCAACTTAAATATTAGGATTGGGGGGCTTCCCTTAACTCCTGGTTGGCTCTCCTCACTCCAGGACGCCAAGGTCTCGGATTTCTATTCTCAGTCTTCTCTTTTTACATCCCCGGAGTTACTAGCGAAATTCCACCTGGGCCCATCGTGCATGCTTAAAATATACCAATCACGACACCTGATATTGCAACAGTTTGGCCCCTCCCCGAAACCCTCCGAACTCAGAGACCTCCTTATCCAGCCAATCAATTTGGCCTTCAAACTCCATGGCACCTCTGGTTTATACTTGTGGTTGCTTACCACGTCTCACTCTTTTCCCAGTTGGTTCCAAGGTATGGGAATCTTTGTTGCCAGATCTCAATCTGAACTGGCCATGTCTTTGGAAAGATCTCTACACCTATCTAACTCAGGACTGGTTAAGACTTACCCAGTATCATATCCTGAATAATATGTATTACACTCCTGTCAGGCTGGCTAAGAAGGGTCATCTTCCTTCTACCAGCACTAGATGTGGAAAAGAAGATGGTACCTGATTGCATATTTTTGGGGCCTGAGATAAGGTATCTTCTCTGTGGGTGCAAATAGAGGAACGGATGGAACCCCTTCTGGGACCAACAGGTCTCTTTACCCCAGTAATTTGCACTGTTGGTGACTACTCCCAAATTCCGGTCAAGGAAAGGAGGTACCACAAAGCCCTTATCTCCATGACGGTCAAAAAACTGGTCCTTAGACACTGGCTGGATCAGTCACGCATCTCATACTCCGATTGGCTACAGGAGATCTCTTTTTCTCTCAGGACTGAGCACCTGATTGCCGTTCTTCGTCACAGTTTACCTCTTTTTAGTAAGAAGTGGGGTAAACTTCATGCCCTCTTCTTAACCTGATTCCCTTGAGCGTTCCCTGATCTCCCCACTTAGAACTTACATTAATGTTTACTACATATACCTATCTGGGATTCGCCTTGTGGGGCTACCGCACACACTCCATGGGAAGGAGAGAGAGAGAGAGAGAGAGTGTGTGTGTGTCAGTATATTTCCTATGTTCAGGATGTCTCTGCTGTTGATCTGTGGTTGGTTGTTGTTGTATGTGTTTTATATTAAAATTAATAAAGTTGATTAAATTTCAAAAAAGTAATTCAAAGAGCACTTACAGAAGCAGCTAATGCCAGCAAGTGACTTGACTAGAACAACAGGGCAGGCCTGTCGGGTAAATAGGTACAGGAAGGGGTGGAAAACAGACAACAATGTATTAGCAGCTTGAAACTAGCAGGTAAGTGTTATGCGGTGTCGTGGGAACACGTGGGGAGGGGTAGAAGGCATAGCACAGACTTGACAGAGAAGTGGGGGGGGGTCCATAGCATAGGAGTTTGAGTGTGCCACAGATAGGGGAGGCAGTATTGGATAGCAGATTTACCTGTTTTTTTTTTGTTTTTTTTTTTCAACTTGTTTAACCAGGTGAGACACTCTAAGCAGAAAACTTCTTTACAGGTGCAACCTGGGCGCTCAGGGAAGTTAAGTGACTTGCTCAGGGTCACAGAGTATGCAAGTGGGGGCTCTGGGATTCAAACCCAGGTCTCCAGATTTGCAGCTCAGAGCCTTAAACCACTGCACTATACTGCCTCTCTATATACTGTTGGAGGTTGGGGTGTGGAGTGAGGAGGAGTGTGAGTCCCGAGTGCATAGCGAATAAGTTGAGGAGGTGGCCAGAGAGAGGAGGGAAGAGATATTTGGGGAGGAGGAGCAGATTGAAACAGAATTTAGACATAAAGGATATACAAGACTTATGTAATACCACACTTAGACTATGGATCACCCATTTGGAGCCCTTATCTTAAAAAGGATATAAAACAGAAAGAGTACAAAGACGACAGACTAAATCCATTAAAGGATTAAAAACCATGGAATATGGCAAAAGATTAGAGTGTTTAAATCTCTTTTCCTTGGAAACCAGAAGAACTAGGAGTGACTTGTTATTAATGTATCAAATTATGAAATACCCAAATATAATGGAACAATGTAATTTAAACAGACTTCAAAAAACAGTAAATTTAAGATCACACGACAAACAAATTGTCATTAATAGAGTACAAACTGTTAGACACCAAAACTTCTTTAACGTACGTACTGCAAAGTTATGGAATAAATTACCAAAAGACATTGTGGAGGCAGTCACAATACAAACCTTTAAAAAAGATGAATATTTAATACTCACAAGTGTCGACTAATAGGCCCACTATGTGTGGGAGACATTAAATGGGCATTTAGCCTACTTTGTCTATATGTACCAAGTTAAACCAAGTTAGGATAGAGAGTGAATGAGACGTCTGTGGGAGAGGAGTGGGAGGTCCAGGCAGGAGAGTAAGGAACAGTGGTGAGTCCTGTAAGAAGAGTTAGAGGCAAAGCGGCAGAATGCATAGTATAGGGAGTCAAGACAATAGAGGGATGTGGAGCTTGCAGTACAGTACACAACATCAGCATAGTCTAAAACTGGCATAATCATCTTTGTCAGGATTTCATGATGTACCAGTAGGGGGAGGGAGTCTCTGTTCCTGCAGAGGATTCCGAGCTTAGGACGTAGTTTGGCTGTTATATAGTCGATATGGGCAGAACAGTTTAGTTGTGGGTCAAGCCAGACTCCAAGGTATTTGTAAGAGGAGACCCCCATTAAGCGGGGTGCCATAAAGAGAGGTGATAGGTGAGGTGGTGATTGCTTTAGTTAGTCTTTGAGGGGTTCCAAAGGACATACAGAGGCTGGGTCAGAGCCGGATGAGAACAGTACGGTACCATCCGCATACATATGGATGAGGGAGGTGGAGCAGGCAGATGCGAGGTTATTTATAAATACAGAGAAAAGGACTGGGCCGAGTATGGATCCTTGAAGGACACTGGATAGGATGGGGAGTGAAGGAGAGGAGCTAGCAATTTTAACTGACAGATGTCGTTCGTTTAGATGAGTCAAACCACCGAATGGCAGGAGCGGCAAGTCCCGCGTCTTCGAGACCATTCAGTAGTAGAGGATTGGATACTGAGTTGAAGGCTTTAGCTAGGCCAATGAAAACCGTAGTAGTGAGATGGCCTTTATCAGCGGCAGCTTGGACGTGGGCAGTAACACGGAGAAGTGAGGAAATGGTTGAGTGTTTTTTTTCTGAAACCGGATTAGTAGTGGGATAGGAAATTAGTAGTGGTAAGGAAGTCCATCAATCTGGTTTGCACGAGGCGTTCCTGTAACTGAGCTAAAGCAGGGATATCGGAAGGTAGATCCCAGGTGTGGCAGCGTCGCCACCTTTGTGTAGAGGGATGACACAGGCTGATTTCCAGGCCTTAGGAAATAACCATGAGGAAAAGGACAGATTTATGATATACGTTATGGGGAGAGTGATGGCAGGGGCCGACATGCACAGGAGACTAAGATGGAGGCCATCAGGACTAGATTTGGACATGTTAAGTGATAGAAGGGAATGCAGTACTTTGTGCACTGAAGCGGGGGCTAGAAGGAGTTTATTTGATGTGTGCCTGGGGAGGTTTGTGGGGGGAGCTGGACAGGGTACAGTGGAGTCAGGGGATGCACATGTGGTGAAGAAGGTGTTGAGTGTGTCGGATACTTGTACGGGGTCCATTACAGCAATGCTGTTATGCTTGAGAGTGGGGGAGGTTGACTGGAGAGGAGGGTCAACGATGGCGTGTACTATGTTCCAAAAGAGGAAGAGTGAGCTGTATCAAGTCAGTGTTTAAAGTATTCCTCCTCTGCACGATGAACTGCCTTAGTGCAAACATTTCTTGCAGTGCTGTACGCTTGTCTTGAGGATTGTGTGAGGAAGGTTTTGAAGGTGGATCGGGCTTTGTTGCAGGTTTTACAGAGAGTGACTAAGGGAGCTGTAATTCAGGGGTGGTGGCACTTCCTAGCCCTGGCTTTTCTTAGGGGGGCATTGTGACAGGAGCTCCTGCCATTCTTGACGACTGACCTTTTCTTAAATCTGTTGCAACAGTTCTTCTATTTCTTAGCCTATTCTATCCATTACTATTTCTAGTCCATAAGGTTGGCCACCTATGGGCACCCCCTTCTCTTTCTTGACTATGCTATGGTGTCCTCCTTAATTTTCCTTTTCCCTCTCAGGTCCTTGTACAGGGAGGTTATTGTGGTGACCTCCGAGCATATGTAAAACAGGTTGTGTTTACTGTTGTTGGATTTAGTATGTAATGGCACTATGACATAAAATACCTTGATGTATATTTCTTATGTTTATGAAACCTGTAAATGTTGAAAATACCATGGCACTAGGTGTTTTTTGATAATGGTAAAAAGTACTAGGTGACTATTACAGAAATTAAGTTAGTTGTGCTGTTTAAAATGCATGTAAATTGCTGTAAACTGAACAAGTCTAAATGGCATGGTGATTTGCATATATCCCATGATGCTTTGCATTACAGAAGTAGGTATGATGTTGTATTTCTTTGAAACTTGACTTGTTACCAATGCCCTTTGGGGTAACCTTTCTTTCAGTGATTCTGCATTGAGGTTCTTTGTCTATAGCTTGTTTTCTTTTCTTTTCGGGCCCCCACTACCCAAGCCTGCATAGGGGTGGAGGTTGCATCTCAACTGGTAAGTTGGATCAGAGATCAGTGTCAGTAGGTGCTGGCTAAGTGCAGAGAAAGAACATTCATAGTCTGTTGCTGCAAACTGATGTGCTGAAGAAGGAATATGGCATTGCAGAAGCTTATTTCCTGTACTCTGAATAAACATCACATAGAGATTGTGTGTTGAACTTGAAGTTCGGTGTCTGGGCCATCTGTTAACCCACAACCCCTCCACAGACTTGGTGTCAGCAGTGGGATAACATGCTGGAAGCATCGGGATTGGCCAAAGAGGGACGTGTTCTGGTGGATATCGCCCAGATATCCCAGGTGGACCGATGCAGCAGGAGTTGCCAGAGTACAGACCCGCAGAAAAAGTCTGTGGAGTTCTAACCAGAACCATGGCTGACTGATGGAGAGAAGCTGCTGCCTGGACTGGACCTGGAAGCTCGGAGAAAGTCCAAGCCTGAAGACAACAAAGAGATGCAAAGGGATGAGTAACTACCATGGGGTCAAGGCAGACTAGAAGTGCAAAGACAAAACCCAGGAGCTGTAGACCTTGATGAGGATGATCCACTGGATGAGTGGGCAATGGCTGGAGGCAGACCAACTACACAGAGAGGCGGAACACTGGTGCCAGGTGCTCCAGAGGTTCCTGCTGGAGAGTTTGGACAGAGAGTCAGAGGATTTTCCGTGGGCTCAGTTTGAGCAGGACCACCTGACTGAGCAGGATATTCCTTTGTTTCCTGTGTTCACAGAATGTTACCTGTTGGAGGCTGGAGATGTAAGTATGGAACTTGAATGTGAGACCCCAGGTAAGAATGTGCCTAGTGATACTGTGCGCAGGTTGAAGACCCCAAGCAAGCATGAAGAAGCCTATGAGGCTGTAGGGACTTCTCTTATATTGATGCAGCTAAATCTATTAACAGTATTGACTGGGGTATACTGCAGGCTAAACATGCCAATGTTGCCAAACTGTTACAGTATGTTAAGGTTAAGGAGGGTAGAGGTCATTTAAAAAAAAAAAAAAAAGTGCCACCCTTGGAAAAAGGGAAACTCTCACACAGGTTACAGGGTACTACATGGTAACAGATGGCTGAAAAGAAAAAATTACTCACCATAGTAATGTTGTTTCTTCTAATGGAGTCTTGCTGTATTCAGACATAATGCATTTAGCCCCAGCACTTGAACTGCCCCGGAGAGAAAAGAGTTAACTCTAAGCAGAAGCATAGAACGTTGAGCTCGAGCTCGGTTTTCAAACCTCTGTCTGTGGTACTTCCCAGTGTAACCGTCAGATTCTTACGAGCATACTAACATACTATAGTATGGCAATTGTTCAACATATAGCCAAAGGGAAAAAATATATATATATATTTTTGGGCCCAAAAGACTCAAGTCGAGAACCCAAGAAGGAAAAGTAGTGACAATATTTAAGTATAAAACACCAGAAAAAATAACAACATCCACCCCACCCAAGACGGCGGGTACAAGATACACCCCTGAGCTGCAACACTGTACCTGCCAGCCCACTTCCAAAAACCAGGTACTGAGAGGAGAGGCAGGGGGGAGGTCTGAATACAGCAAGACTCCATTAGAAGAAACAACATTACTATGGTGAGTAATTTTTTCTTGAAACAACATGAAGTCTTCCTGTATTCAGACATAATGCAGACTATCAAGCAATTCCCTATGGAGGAGGGAATGCATAACCTGCTTTGGGAAGATGCTCTGCAGTACTGCTGTGCCAAACCTAGCATCACTCCTAGCCTGGATGTCCAGGGAGTAATGCTTGGTAAAAGTATGTACTGTTTTCCAGGTGGCAGCTTTACAGATCTCTAACAAAGGTATATCTCTGGTCGCAGCTAGAGAAGCAGCTATACCCCTAGTCGTATAAGCCCTCAGGCCTCAAGGGGGCGTTCTACCCAACTTGTCATAACAGAACTGTATACAAGAAACAATCCACCTGGCAATAGTTCTTTTAGTGGCAGGCTTACCTTTCCCCACTTCACCATCAGTGAGAAACAATTGAAGACAGTCATTTCTCTGTCCCTTAGTATGCTCAATGTAGTAGCTAAGGGCCCTCTTAACATCCAGACTGTGTAACCTTCTTTCACCTGAAGAAGAATGATCAGTGAAAAACACAGGGAGAGATACAGACTGGTTCAGATGAAAATCCGATACCACTTTGGGCAAGAACCTCCTATTGGTTCTTAGGACCACTTTGTCCCTATGGAAGGAGACGAAGTCAGGTTCAACTGACAGCGCCTGTAACTCACTAATCTGCCTGGCAGAAGTAATAGCTACCAGGAACACAGTTTTCCAGGTCAAGTACTTCAATTCAGACGAAGCCAGAGGTTCAAAGGGTGGCTGCATAAGCTGAGCAATGCAGACATTAAGTTCCCAAGGCAGAGTGGGCTCCCTAAAGGGAGGGTTAATGTGAACCAGGCCCTTGAAAAACTTTCTGAAGACAGGATGAGATGCCACGGAAGAGCCCTTCCCTGCTGGGAGAAATGCAAAGACAGCTGCTAGATGAACCTTCAGAGTGGCAGACCTAGGCCATTCAGATGAACTAGATAGTCTAAGGTTGTGGAAATGCCTGCAGAATCAGGCAGGATGTCTTTCTGAGAGCACCAAATACTGAACCTTTTCCATTTGGAGTTGTAAGTTTTTCTAGTGGAAGATTTCCTGGAGACGTTCAGAATATCCAGAACTCCCTGAGTGAGATGTAGTGATGCATATTCTAACTCTTAAAGAGCCATGCCTTGAGATTGAGAGACTGGAGATTGAGGTACCAGATCCGCCCCTGGGAGGAGGACAGGAGACTGTATGTCCTGGGCAGAGACAGGGGACATGACACTGACAAGGACAGCAGTAGAGGATACCATGGCTGTCTGGCCCAATCTGGAGCCACCAGTATCACTGTGCAGGGTTGAGTCCTGATCTTGATCAGAACTCTGAGCAGCAGAGGGAAGGGAGGGAAGGCATAGAGAAACCTGCCCTTCCAATCCAAAATGAGAGCACCCTGGGGAACTGTCCCCAGAACTGGAGGTCTGCAACAAAACAGAGGAAGTTGATGATTGTCCGGTGCTGCAAACAGATCTATCTCTGGAGTGCCCCACCTGGAGAAGATGACCTTCAGAATGTGAGGATCCAGGGACCATTCGTGATGTCCCTGTGAAATTCTGCTCAGAGCATCTGCTAGTACGTTGTCCTTCCCTGGAAGGTGAACTGCTACCAGAGAAGTCTGAAGAGAATAGGCCAGAGACCACAACATCATGGCCTCTGTGCACAAGGCCAAGGACCGAGTGCCTCCCCGTTTGCTGAAGTACCACACTGTGGTGGTGTTGTCTGTCCTGACTTCGGCAACCTTGCCCTTGACTGAATCTGAGAAGCTCTGCAGGGCTAGGAAAACTGCCCTGTGTTCCAGGACATTGATATGAAGGAGAGACTCCTGTGGAGACCAGAACCCTTGAGCTGTCAGGGCTCCCAGGTGGGCTCCCCACCCTAGGAGAGAAGCACCCGTAGTTAGAACTACTGATGGGACTTGAGGGAGAAATGGAACTTCTTGTCTGAGGTTGTTCTGGTCCAGCCACCACTGGAGAGCTTGGACCAGAGTCTGAGTCACTGGGATCAGTTTGGTAAGTGAATCCTTCTTTTGAGACCAAAAAGACCTTAGATGAAACTGAATATCCCTCATCTGGAACCCTGCTCTCTGCACCACTGCCGTGGAAGCTGCCATGTGGCCCAGGAGCTGGAGGAACTGTCTTGCGGGGCGGGAGACCTGAGGTCAAAAGAAGGAAGCGAGATCCACTATGGCCTTCACCCTTGCCAGGGGAGGGAAGGATTTTGCTTGTACAGTGTCCAACCCTATGCCTATAAAGGTGAGAAACTGAACTAGTTCGAGGACAGACTTTGGAAGACTGAGAAGAAACCCCAAGGAGCTGAGTAGGTCCTGGGTTGTTTGAAGAGTTGACTTGACCTGTAAAGGTGACTTGACCCACTAAGAGCCAGTCCTCCAGATACAGGAAGATGGTGATACCCTGTCTTCTGAGGTAAGCCACCACTACTGCAAGGCACTTTGTGAACACCCCTGGAGCTGATGTTAGGCCGAATGGCATAGCTCTGAATTGGTAATGGCCTGAAGGCAACTTGAACCTGAGGTATTTTTTGTGGAAACACCTGATAGGAATATGGAAGTAGGCATCCTTGAGGTCCAGAGATGCTAGCCAATCCCCTGGCCTTAGAGAGGGAAGGATTATTCCCAGAGTTATCATTTTGAATTTGGGCTTTGAAATGTGTTTGTTCAAATACCTTAGGTCTGGGATGGTTGCCACTCCCCTGTTTTCTTTAGGATAAAAAAGTACCTGGAGTACAGTCCTTTTCCTCTGTGCAGAGTAGGAAACTTCTCTATAGCTCTGAGAGCTAGAAGAGAGGAAACTTCTGCCTCTAGGGCAATGGTTTCTGAGAGTGATGCAGGTGGAAAAGACTTGGCCCTCTTTTTTGGAAATTATTTGAAGCTGAGGGCCAGTCCCTGGCTTACTACTTCCAGGACTCACTTGTCTGAGGTCACAGACTTCCAGGTCTGGAAGTAGTAAGCCAGCTAGTCACCTACTGGAAATGGGGAGTCGACCTGGGCTAACACATCAGGGTGTCTGCTTGGCAGGAGCCTTAGACTGAGAGGAGGAGGAAGCAGCTCTGCTCATCCCCCTCCTGCCCCTCCCTCTGAAGAACCCCCTCTGTGGGAAGAGAGAGGAGGCCTGCGCTTGGTAAAAAGGCCATTGAAAGGGCCTGCCCCTGCTCCTAGACTGCTGCTTGTGCAGAGTGGCTTGCCTTTCTTTGGCCTGTGCACTCCTGTACGTGGTCCTGTATTCATCCATTTTCTTCATGTAAGCCTCTGTCTGCTCCCCAAACAGAGGGTTACCTACTACAGGAAAATCCATAGCCTTAGTCTGGGTATCCTGTGAAAGGCTAGTACATCTGAGCCAAGCATGTCTTCTGAGAGACACAGATGTAGCCATGACTCTAGCCACATCATTGGAGTCCACAGCAGCATGAAATTGCATTTTGGATGCCTCAACTCCATCAGCAGCCACCTCCTCCAGCTCCTTGGCTAGCTGGGGAGATGCCTGTTTAGCCAGTTCCAGAACCGTATCCCATCTGGATTTCTGGTACCTGGCTGTGCAGCCATATAAGTAGCCTGCCTGAGTCCCAAAGAGGATGCCAAATACTGCTTTTTGGCCATGGCATCCACTCTCCTGGAGTCCTTAGCCAAAGGAATGTTAGCCCTGTCAAAGGTTGCAGCCTGCACTACCCCAACATGGCTGCAATGATTATAAAGGAACTCCGCAGCTGAGCCTGATAGCAAATACCTCCTGTCCTTTCTCTTATCCATAGGAGGTACTGAATTAGGGGTTTGTAAAATTTTGTTTGTCTGTTTCCCCAAGGATTTATGAAGCGGGATAGACAGTATTTTGGACTCTGGGATGTCCATCATTTCCACAAAATCAGGCTCTTCATCCTCCTCTGCAGCTTCAAAGAAGGGAAGCTGCAGAGTATCTGCCACCTTTTTGTAGAACAAAAAATGTGAAGGGGACTCAGAGAGCCTGGGAGGAGAGACACCTGAGGGCCTGTCTGGGGTGACGTCCGGTTCTGTGGGCACATCCAGATCCCCCTGGTCATCGTTGTCATCATCATCACCATCATCAGGATAGTCTTCGTCTCCCTCCCACTCCTCATAATAAGCGTCTGGATCATAATCCGGAGGAGACAGATCCGACCGAACCGACAGCCTAACCGGCGGTACCGGTTCGGACGGAACCGGTCCAAGCGACTGAACAATGCTAATCACTTTGGCTACTTCGTCCGCGGTTGGAGAGTGCAATACCAGATCCGAACCGGCAGACTTAACGCTTCTTTTTTGATGGATCTCCTTTTGCCCGAGAAGGTATTGCCTAGGTCAGTAGGTATCTCCTCAGGTTCGACTGCAAAGGAACCGGGCTGGCCATCCGGACCTACTGACTTCTCAGCCTCCCATTCCTTCAGCCTACTCAGTCTTTTGTCTAGAGTGGATTTAGGAAAGTTTTTACAGATTTAGCAGTCTGACTTGAGGTGGTCAAACCCCAGACAATAAACACAGATGAGGTGGGGGTCAGCCTTAGCAAAGGCCTCCCCACACTCAGTACAGTGTTGAAACCCAGTGTGACCGGTTTTCTTCTTGGGTTTCTCAGATATGGCCAACCTAACAAATTACCCTATTGCAGCTTCAAGCCAGGTAATACAATAACCGATCGGTTTACAAACCATGTCATGGGCTTTTAAAAGAACCGGCACAAAAGCCCGGTTCTTTTGAAACCGACTGGTACCGGAACACCACTCTAATCCCAGAAACAAAAATTAAACAGAATGGGTTGGTTCCAAACCGGACCGACCGGAAAGAAACCGGAGAAAAGAACAATTTCCAACTTTTTCACAGAAATAAAACACAGTCAGAACCTATCTACACATGACTTGTACCATAGACAGAGGCTAGAAATCCAAAAATAACAAAAAAATTATACGGTTTAAACCGAACGCTTTACTTTTACCGAACCAAGCAAAGGAAATCACTGGAGCGACTTCACTGTTAGGCGGAGTAAAGAATCTGACGGTAACACTGGGAAGTACCACAGACAGAGGTTTGAAAACCGAGCTCGAGATCAACGTTCTATGCTTCTGCATAGAGTTAACTTTTTCCTCTCCAGGGCAGTTCAAGTGCTGGGGCTAACTGCATTATGTCTGAATACAGCAAGACTTCATGTTGTTTGAATAGCACAATGATTAAAAGGATGTTTAATAAAACAGCCCAGAGTTAAAAAGTTTAGGAACCTGCTGTTTAACATTGCAGGGTATTCAGCGTGGGAGGTTCCTTGACTTCCTGTAGAGACCTGCCCGGGGATAAGATGACCAAGGATTTGGGGTCATAAGTTATAAAAGGTTGAAATAGGAGAGTAGAAAATACAGGTTACTTACCTGCAACAAGAGTTCTAGGAATGGTATATGTTGTTCATCCACACTGTCTGGCAGGTTCCTTGCCGCTTTAAATCTTGCCAGAAGGTCTTCAAGCTGGCTCCTCCCACCCACCCAGGTGGTAAAACTCTCGGCTCCGCCCCATGACGCCAGATCTAGCCCACTGGAACCCAGGTTGTGCGTCGAGGCAGGGGAGGCCGGGTTGGTCATGTGGATGAACAACATATACCATTCCTAGAACTCCTGTTACAGGTGAGTAACCTGTATTTCTAGGGACATGGATATGTTGCTCATCCACACTGTCTGGCAGACTCTCGCAGTTCTCTGGGAGGAGGGAGGCAAGCACACCCCTACTTAGGAATAATGACTGGAGAATCGAGGCCCCAAACCAGCATCCCGGCGTGACTCAAGGTCGATGTGGTAGTGGGTGATGAAGGTGTGTGCTGACTTCCAGGTAGCAGCCCTGCAGATTTCCTGGATAGGGATGTCCCTGGAAGCAGCCAGCGATGCAGCAGTATGGCGGGTAGAATAAGCTCTTATCCCTCTGGGAGGCTCCATGCCTGCCAACCTATAGCAGAGATCTATGCAGGAGGTGACCCACCTGCCTATCGTCCGCTTGGCTGCAGGTCTGCCAGGTGCGGCTTCAGTGGTGACAAACAGCTGGCAAACCTCTCCCCGAACTTCAGCCGTCCGCTCCTTGTAGTGAGTGAGCGCTCTTCTAGGGTCCAAAGTATGGAGCCTATATTCGGCCTCTGAGGTGTGATTGGGGTAGAACACCGGCAGAGTCAACACCTGGTTAAGGTGAAACTCCGACACCACCTTCGGAAGGAATTTCGGGTTGGGGCGCAGGACAACCTTGCCCCTGTGGAAAACCAGATAAGGAGACTCGATGGAAAGCACCTGGAGCTCTCCCATCCTTCTGGCTGACGTGATAGCCACCAACAAGGCGGTCTTCCACGACAGGTGAGAGATGTCACACCTGTGCACTGGTTCGAATGGCTTGCCCATGAGCTTAGCCAATACCAGCAGTAGATCCCACGGAGGTGGAGATTCTCGCACTGGAGGGGATATGTGATCAAGGCCTTTGAAAAAGCGCCCGACCACCTTCTCCTGTGCCACCGACTGCTTCCCGGCCTACACCAGGTAGGCAGAGATGGCTGTCAGGTGCACCTTGAGGGTCGTAGACCGAAGCCCTTGCTAAGAAAGGGACCACAGGTAGTCCAAAATGCTTGCGAAGGAACAGGAGGAAAGGTCCATTCCCTTGCCCTGACACCAAATGGAGAATCTCTTCCATTTAAAGGCATAGCATTTCCTGGTTGACTCCTTACGGACGCCTCTACAACGTTGAAGACCTCGTCGGAAAGACCCAAGGCCTGGAACTCTAGCCGCTCAGGAACCAGGCCGTCAGGTGCAGAGATTGAAGGTTCGGATGGAATACCTTCCCCTGAATGATGGAGATCAGGTCCGGGCGGGTTGGAAGCTGCCTCGGGAGCCTGGAGCTGAGACTAAGGAGATCTGGATACCAGAACTGGCAGGGCCAGTCTGGGGCTACCAGAATCACCTGCGCCTTGTCCCCCCTCGCCTTGACAAGCACCTTGTGGATCAAGGGAAATGGGGGAAAGGCATAGAAGAGGCCCGGGGTCCACGGCCTCGAGAAGGCATCCCCCTGCAGTGAGCCCTGCTGAGGGAGGCGGGCATGAAACAGTCTCAGCTTCGCATTCTCCCTGGAGGCAAACAGGTCCACCTGAGGCATGCCCCAGTGGAAGAACAGATCTTGTACTACCTCCGGCAGGAGAGACCACTGGTGGGACGCAGCCCCTATCCGGCTTAGGGCATCGGCCCGAATATTGGAGGCTCCTGCCACATGGATAGCAAAGAGATCCACCTCCAGGCTGCGCACGAGGGACCAAATGTGGAGAGCTTCCCTGCACAGAGGCATGGAGCGCGTCCCACCCTGGCGGTTTAGGTAGTACATGGTCGTGGTATTGTCCATCTGGACCTGGACCACTTGATCCCATACAAACGGAGCAAAGGCGGTGAGGGCTAGACGAACCGCTCGAAGCTCCAGCAGGTTGATGTGGCATCAGGACTCCCGAGGGAACCAGAGGCCATGCGCTCTGTGCTCCCCCAGATGGGCACCCCAACCCATCAGAGAGGCATCGGTCGATAGAGAGACTGTCGGCTCGGGGCGGACGAACGGGATACCCTCCTGCAGATGTGCTGGAATGGTCCACCACTGGAGGGCGTTCCACATCCCCTGGGTCACTGTCACTAGCTGATCCAAGGGATCGGAGTGCTGTGACCATTGGCTGGCCAGCCCCCATTGTAGGGGACGCATGTACCAACGGGCCCAACAGACCATGCTGGTGCAGGCCGCCATAAGGCCCAGGAGGCGCAGGAAGTCCCGGGCAGGGCACAATTGCTCAACCTGAAATGATTGGGCAAAGGAGGAAAGAACCTCGGCCCTGTCCGCCGGGAGCTGTGCTCTGGCTCGTAGAAAGTCGAGCTCTGCCCCGATGAATTGTTATTACCTGCTTTGGCACGAGTTCCGACTTGGCCTCGTTGATAAGGAGGCCAACCTGAGAGCAAACCTGGAGGGCCAGATCCCGGGACCGCTCCACCTCTGTTCTGGAGGAGGCTGCAATCAGCCAGTCGTCCAGGTAGGGGTACACCCAGACCCTTTGGCGCCGCAGGAATGCTGTCACCACTGCCATGCATTTGGTGAAGACCCTGGGAGCTAGGGAAAGGCCGAAGGGCATGGCCCGGAACTCGTAAAGGGATCCCTCTGCCCTGAAGCGGAGGAATCTCTGATGGGACGGACGGATTGGGACGTGAAAGAACGCGTCCTGGAGGTCCAGAGAACAGAACCATATGCCTCATTCCAAGGATGGAATAATCTGATCCAGAGTGACCATCGTGAAGGTTCAAGACCTTAGGAACCTGTCCAGGTCGTGCAGGTATAGAATGGGGCGCCGGCCCCCCATCCGTCTCGGGACCAGGAAGTACCTGGACACAAACCACAGGTCTGGTGGAGGATTCGCCACCTTCCTGATCACCTCTTTTTCCAAGATCACGACAATGTCAGCTCGGCTAGTCGACAGAGAGGCTGCGGACCCCGTAGCCCCCGAGGGGCGACAGCTCGGAAGGGCGAGGCCTGCTCGAACTCCAGAGGCAGGCCCCTTCCTACCACCTCCAACACCCAGCAGTCTGTGGTGATAGCAGACCAGGCGGAAAGGAAGTGGCGGAGCCATCCCCCCATGGGGGGAGCCCGGGGGGGGTGACGAGGCTGGGGGCGACACCCCTCAACCCGTCAGAGGGACCTCCTGAGCCTCTTCCTCCCTACTTCCTATTAGAGGAAGACGCAGGCTTGGCTTTGGGATGCCAAGCGCGAGCCTGCTGGCCCTGATGCTGGTGTTGCTGGGCCGGACGTGCCGCAGAAGGGCGAAAGGACTTATGTTGTTGACGACGGCCCTTGTCCTTCTGGGCGGAGGTGACAGAGTCCAGGGTAGCGTTGGACTTTTCGATCCGCTGGAGGTGGCCTTCCACTCCAGGGCCGAACAGGTCAGTCCCCAAGAAGGGGACGTCCACCAATTTATGCTGGGTATCCGCCGTGAAGGTGGATATCCTCAGCCATGCTCTGCAGTGCATGGCCACTGCGGCTGCTACTGATCGGGCACAGGAGTCTCCAATATCTAGAGCTGTTTGGAGCTGCTGTTTCACCACCGCCCTTCCCTGATCCCGCACCTGCTTGATCGTGGTCTGCAGGTCGGCCGGGAGATGAGGGATCACCTCATCCAAGGAGCCCATGAGGGCGTGGGAGAAGTGTGCCATCAGCACGGCCGAGCTGGCCTGGCAGAGGCCTAGGGAGGACTCAGCGTACACCTTGCGCCCGGCTTAGTCCAGCTTTTTGGACTCCTTGTCGGTGGGCTTATCCACATCCATAGCATTCCCGGAATGCCGGAAAACACTACTGGTGACCAACCCCTCCGCAGAGGGGTGCTCCGAAAAACCGGACAAAGAGCCAGTAGGGACCGCACACTTCCTGGCCATCCTGGCCGAAGGCATAGGGCAGGAAGCTGGCCGCTGCCAGAGCTCCAAGGCTGGGCCAACAATGGAGTCAGCCACCGGAAAAGCCTCCGTGGGTGAATCCCCTTGGTCCAGTATCTCCGTCAGGGGATACTTGGCCCGCTTGGATACGGGCTCGAGCTGCATCCCGGTGGACTCCAAGATGAGCCGAAGCAGACCCATGAACGACGATAGGCTCTCATCCATCAACTGCCCCCAGGAGGACTCCAGGTCAAGGGGCCTGGAAAACAGGGAGGAGTCGTCGTCAGACTCCGAGGAATCTGCAATGAGCTGCCTGGGGCCTGAGCCACCCTCCACCTGCCGAGGACGGTCGGGAGTGAGGGTGACCGACAACCGGTGGGGCAGACCCTGACCCGACAGAGTGTCCTTGGTTGGTGCCCCCGATTTCGGTTGTGGAGGCGGAGGTTCCACCACAATCGGTGGGGCAGCTGGTTTTGGCCGAACAACCGGCCCAGGCTTGGGCACCTCGACAACCCACGAGGGGTTGTTTTGACCTTCGGTGATACAGCCACTTGATGGCGGGGAAGGCAACGGCGTCGGCTTGTTCCCGGACAAAAGGAGCTGCTGCCACATTAAGTCCTTGTAGCGTCAACCCAATTTGCGCTGAAGCCTCTCCTCTTCCGAGGAGGAAGACGAGGACAAGCGGCACCACCGCTTTCCTCGGTGCCGAGGCCGAGACCGCAGATGTCGGTGGGATCGGCTGGAATGAGACGAGGTCCGAGACCGAGACTAAAATCCTCAGTGTTTCCAAGAGCGGGTCTGGGAGGGAGTGGGGACACCCGCCTTCCCTCGGCTCGGGGGCCTTTATCGGGGACTCCGGCACAGGAGGCGCAGGCAAGTCCTCGGTTTCCACCGGGGGAACCGGTGATGAAGGGTTATCGGCTTCACCAGTCGACAGCCCATCCGACGGGTCGAGAAAAATCTCGACTGCGTCGACGAGTGTCGACTGTCCGGGGAAGGGGACCTCTCCCGCTCCCACGAATGTCGACGGTGGGACTTACCCGTCGAGTCCTTCTTCTTCGACCGAGAAGAGTGTCCCGATGGCCCCTCTCCCTTCGTGTAGAGGGATTGGCAAAGCTCCTTAAAAGAAGCTGTGTAGGAGGAACCCAGAGAGAGCGGGATAAATACCGCGACCGAGGAACATGAGGATGCGGCCTGGGCCACCTCCTCCTCGAGGGCAATCATCTGCTCGAGTTTCTCAGCCAAGTCAGCCACCGTGGACACTGCCCAACGGGCCTCCTTGGACTTCACCGGTGTGTAGCGCCTAGGGGCTTCGTTGCAACCGGCAGCGTCTTCCAGGACATTGGTCGAAACAATCGACATAACTCGCAGGCTCGCGGGTCAGCGATCAAGGCCAAGGCAGTAGACGACGCGGGAGTGCTGGTCCATCCTGGACATCTTCTGCCCGCATGGGCACCGCTGAACTGGGAGTCGATTTGTCCATCGCAGCCAAGGGAGTAATTAGACCAAAGTCTTGAGACTTTAGAATTATTTTCAGGCTAACTGAAGAATTAGGATCCAGTCTATACGCGAGCTTAAGGAGGAAACCTGAGCTTCGAGCGTGAGGAAGATCTTGCATGCAGGGCGGAGCCGAGAGTTTTACCACCCAGGTGGGTGGGAGGAGCCAGCTTGAAGACCTTCCGGCAAGATTTAAAGTGGCAAGGAACCTGCCAGACAGTGTGGATGAACAACATATCCATGTCTCTAGAACTACTATTGCTCCTTCCATATTCCCGCAGACACTTTGTGTAAGACAGAGCGGTCAAGTTAGTTGCAGGCAAGGCCAGATGTGGCTCTGCAATGGTCCCTTTTGTAGGCAAAAGTTCAGCATGTTTGCCCAGGGGCCGGCCTGATGCCAAAGAAAGAGGCACCCAAGGAGTCTGAGGTGGTATGTGCATTTTATTCTTTTCTGAGTAAAAACCTACAAAGGACAAGTGGGTCGAAAACGGATTGGAACCTGTGTTGGGGTAACACCAAAAGAGTGTCTACCCTCAGGTATCTGTATCTGTAGCAAGTGAAATGAATCTAGAGACATAGTGAGTTTATGAAGAGGGCCTGAACCTAGGACTGGGCCCCTGCTTAAAACTGACATGTCTGGTGGGGCTGGAGCAGGTAATTACTCACCCCAGAGAAACTGCTTCTATGGTACTGGACTTTACAGCCGTATAGATGTTTTGGTTAAGAAATACGACATACTTTCCCTAAAAGGAGATGGGAAGGTACAGTCAGTCTGTTGAGAAATGGGTTAATGCTTCAAGATAAAGAATGATGACATCCACTGTGTTTATAATAGAATGTTGATCATTAATAGGGACCCCGAGACAGACCTTCTGAAGATGGATGGGTGAAAGTTCCATCCCTTCCTGGGGCAGGAAGGTGGCAAGCAGTTGCAATTACTGCTTCCCTCTTAAGGTGGGGGATCTGTGACAGGGAGCTCCTGCCATTCTTGAGGCCCGAACTTTTCTTAAATCTGTTGCAACATTTCTTCTATTTCTTAGTCTATTCTATCTGTTACTATTTCTAGTCCATAAGGTTGGCCACCTATGGGCACCCCCCTCCTCTTTCTTGACTATGCTATAGTGTCCTCTTTAATTTTCCTTTTCCCTCTCACGTCCTCGTACAGGGAGGTTATTGTGGTGACCTCCGAGCGTATGTAAAACAGGTTGTGTTTATTGTTGTTGGATTTAGTATGTAATAGCACTATGTCATAAAATACCTTGATGTATATTTCTTATGTTTATGAAACATGTAACTGTCGAAAATACCATGGCACTAGGTGTTTTTTGATAATGGTAAAAAAGTACTAGGTGACTATTACAGAAATTAAGTTAGTTGTGCTGTTTAAAATGTATGTAAATTGCTGTAAACTGAATGAGTCTAAACGTCATGGTGATTTACATATATCCCATGATGCTTTGCCTTATGGAAGTAGGTATGATGTTGTATTTCTTTGAAACTTAATTTGTTACCAATGCTCTTTGGGGTAACCTTTCTTTCAGTGATTCTGCATTGAGGTTCTTTGTCTATAACTTTTTTTTTTTTTGGGCCCCCACTACCAAAGCAAATGGGGCCTGCATAGGGGGTGGAGGTTGCATCTCAACTGGTAAGTTGGATCAGAGATCAGTGTCACTAAGTGCTGGCTAAGTGCAGAAAAAGGACATTCATAGTCTGTTGCTGCAAACTGATGTGCTGAAGAAGGAATATGGCATTGCAGAAGCTTATTTCCTGTACTTTGAATAAACATCACACATAGATTGTGTGTTGAACTTGAAGTTCAGTGTCTGGTCCATCTGTTATCCCACAACCCCTCCACAGGCATGGAGATTCCAGACGCTGTTAAAAATGTTAGTAAAATGAACTAAGGCAATGTCAACAGTGGCTGTGGAATAAACTGGGGCCCAGTTGGTAAGATGAAGGTCAGAGAGGAGGGAATTGGTGTCCACAGAGCTTAGTGGGTGAGTTTCTATGTACTTAGGTGCAGGTTCAGGTAGGTGAGTTTTCCTAATGCAATACGTGATGTAGTTGTCACTGAGGGCTGGGTCGAGGACCCCAGAAGTGGATATATGGTGGGGATGGGATGAAAGGACCCGATCTAGGAGATAATGGTTTGAGGAGCGGGAATTGTAGTGGGTTGGTTCAGTGATAAACTGGGTGAGGTATAGGGATTCAAGCTCGGATATTGTGGAATTAGATGAGGGAGACAGTCAGACATGGTTATAGTCCCCTAGAAGTATAAGTTCGTCAGAAAGGGCTAAGGAGGTAGGGTGGAGATACATGGCATGAGAGCATCTTGACTGAGCCGTGGAGACACAAAGACTACTCCTATGAAGGTAGGGAGGGTCTGGGGATAGGAAAATTTAGCTAATAATAGTTTGTGGGATCCAAGGCAGGATTCTTTTTTAATCACCGAATAGGAGAGGTGCCATTTTATAGCCATGGCTACGCCCCCACCCCTTCTGCCACGGTCCTGTTGAATGATGTGGTAGCCTGGGACCAAGATAGCCAAGTCTCTTTTTCCCCCTACCTCTACACTAACTTTGTTTTTAGATAATTCCTGAAGAAGACCTATGGTCAAAACGTCGATTCTAACTCTATTTTCTACTTTCAGCCTGTGTTTAATATTACCATTTTTTTTTCTAAACGCGTAATACAACAGCATTTCTTATCTTTCCTATATACTACACAAAAGCTTTTTCATTGTAAATGTTTCATCTCCAATACAATGCCTTTTATAAAGTTTTTATTGATTTTATACCAGGAGGGGAGGGGAGATGGGGAGGACTGACCTTTCCAACTGACACATTCTTCCAGAGAGGGAGAGCAGAAAATTCCACCAAGCTACTGCCCCCGGATGACCACAGGCTGCAGTGAACTGGAGCTACTCACGAGAGCGCGGGGTGCCGGTTGGCTCTGAGCACAAGCAAGAATCTCTCTGCACATGTCCACATGGCCCTTGCCACCAGCATCTCGTTCAGCTGGGAAGAAATGAAAGTAAAAGCTCCAGAGCACAGGGAACGAAATTGGTACTCTCGGGCAAGCCAACCTGACTGGCGATCTTCCTTCAAACACATTACTTGAACCAGATGGGAAAGTTATCTTCGACCTTCAATGGAATCTACCACTGGGCAAGGATGCCCTCTAGACCCCTGGAAGTTAGTGTTAAGAGCAAGAAAAGGGTCTGCATGGGGTTGGGAGGTGGCTTGGGCTGAGGTGGACAGCGCCAACTTTGGGAAGAAAAACGGAATACAAAAATAAAATCAGTTTTATAAACAAAAGAGTATTTATATGCCATTTGATAGTACTTAAATGATTCCATATGCAACAGAATGCCCTTTTCATCTAAAGTTTATAGGGTCATGCCATATGCTGCCTTTTTTTTTACCCAGCTAGTGTTTACATATGGCAAAAATGCATTGCACATGTGGGCAACTGATTTTTAATCCCTTGTAGCACAGGTGTTTTACATTTTATTTCTTTCAGTAGCAAGTAACCTGTTTCAAGGAATAAGGAACTTCAATCATATAAAATTTCACCTCAGAAATTTAAAATCCTGTAATAAAAAGCACTTTGATATAGCAGTATTTAACTGTTTGCCATATATACTACATGTAAAATTACTGAACAATTTCTGGGTTTAAATTTTCTGTCATAAACAGTTTACCTGCCAAACTACAGACTGCTGTAATAGATTGGTAAGAATATGTTTGACACAGGAAATTTCCAGTACAAAGCATTACAGACTGAAGGAACACACCCAAAGAATTGAAGCACCCCTTTCCCCTGCGTGCAGGATGCTCCTGGAAACTGCTACATTTATGGACCTTTTTTCAATTATTTTTAATGATGTGACTGCCTTCAATCAATAAGGTATTTATATGCTCCCTCTGGCACTCTCATGATGACCACACACTTGTAAGAGTACAGGGGAATGTATAAATATATATTGCATAATAGGTACCAGCATGCAAGTCACTGTTTAGGGGCACAAGTTGACAACATTTCAGTGGGACTAAAACTTGCCTAAGACAAGCTTCTAAACTCAGTTCTTTGTGACCGTCTGCAGCAACCAGACATTTTTCCTCATCCTTGGGACTGATCAATATGATCTAACTGCCATCTCAGCCAGATATGAGGTAAGCCACAATGAAAATTAACACTCAGTGCGGTCACACTGCAGGTGTAGAAGCCATATCGATTCCACCGCCTTCACACGCTGATTTGCGTACTGCCACCCATGATGTTTTACACTGGGAACTTCCTGTACCAAAGAACTGTTTCCAGTCAACTCTCTACAACTGCATTTAACCTTTGTCATTGTGGCTGATCTAATACCTAGCTGAGTTCGCCACCCTGACAAGTCTTGAGATGGACTAAACATGTAGCTGTGGTTTTTGTTCTCAGCCAATATAGGACAAGTATGATTGTTTCAGGTCACTTCTAGGCCTGTTTAAGCCACTGCAGTACAAGGATCCAGCAGAAGCCCATGGACCGCAGTACCCTGTTAGCAGCGGACAACTGCCACTCCTGCCTCACCAGAGTAAATATTCCTAAAGGCCAACTACTGAGAATGAAGAGAAACTACAATGGTCAGTAGGACTATGTAGTAGAAGTGAATGTTTTAGAAAGTCGCCTTAGAGTTCGAGGGTATAGTGAAGCAGTGATCAAAAAGTCAAGACTGGAGGTGGACAATGTTCAAAGAATCTTTACTGACTCATATGGAAAATGTGATAAAGAGGATAGCAGGATAAACTTTGATTACACTTTCTCCACTGATGGGAAAAAAAAAAAAAAAGACATAGGGCCAGATTTTCAAACAGGGATGCAGGGCTTGCGACCAAGTCCTGCATCCCCACAAAGTTTGACGCACAATGCGCCCAAGGATTTGTCGCAATTTGTGCCAAATTTTAAAACCCTTGTCACAAGCTGCTACAGTGCCCTCAATTTACGGAAGCTTGTGCCAAAGCTGTGGCGCAAGCCCAGTAAACTGGCTCCTTCACGGAGGCAAAGTTATGTCAGGGGAGTGGACACAAGGGACTTGTGTCAGGGATTTGCGGCAGCCGCAGTTCTAAAATTGCAAATTCCCTCCAGTTGGACGCAAGTCGGCATTTGCAGCAAACCCTCAGCCACAAGTCCCTTGCATCCCTCTATGTGCAACTGAAAATCAGGCCCACAGTGTATAAATAACTGGGAAATTTTGAAGTCGAACCAAGACTTAGGGATTGTGCTGAAGTTCCTCTAGAACAGTTTACCGCTGGTCTAAGAATTTTAAAGATATTTTGGTAAGTAGTATCCAGCCAGTGAAGAAAACAGTGACTTGGTTGCCTCCACCACCCCCTTGATGTAAAAAAGTGGGCACTGTATTTCCTAGCTGTCCAAAACACCAAATCCTTTCTTAATCCGAAAGATGGTAGCGTTAACACCCCCCCCAAAAAAGAAAAAAAACATGAATTTATTAACTATGACACCACTAATGTGATTTATTTAGCACCATGCCCAGGTGGAGCATTTTATGTAGGACGTAACAAAAGGAAGTTTAAAGAAAGGTTAGGAGAAAACATGTGGGCATAATGCAGCAAAATGGGAAATATGCATTTGCCGCACATATGGAATGAGTGAGTGGTGAGGTGGAACAAAGACAAAAGTTTATTGGGATTTGAAGGGCTACTCTGGGCCCAAGGGGAGGTGACACTGATAGGGTGTTGGCCAAAAGGGAGGCCTACAAGATTTACTGCCTAAGGGCACTCTCATGGCCAGGTCCCACTGATCAGATCAAATTGGCACCACTGCTGTAACCGATACAAACTGACTGAAACTTACGAAAATCTATTTTCTGTTTGTTTCTTGCTGGTGTTGAATTCAGCTGGTCTTTTCCAAAACATCTGAAAATCAGATAACTGCGTGACAGTTTCAAGTGTAAAAGTCTGCATATTAGGGTTGAATAAGCACTTTAATGTTAAACCCCAGTTTTCGCACCTTAATAACTCTGCCCCATTCAATCAACATACATGAAATGTGGAATGCAAAGAGATGGTGCCAGTGTCTATGAATCCTGAAAATAACCCCCTCTAATCACTTTTTTTGTTGCTCAGCTGTAACTAAAAAACTAGTAAGATTTTAAACCTGCAGGTTTGATGGAGTTTTGCCAAAGGTGTGTGCTTTTAAAGTTTTTGTCTCCTAAACTGGAGCAGTTTTTAAAATACAGTATATAAGAAAAACTGTTGCATTTTTGAGAATGAACAGTTAATAAAAACAGCATTCCAAAAATAACTGAATTTTTACAACCACATTAAATCATGGGGTTATATTATGAACATGCTCTCACTAAAAGGTGGTAGGGCCAGTTTCCTGTCTGCTTATGCCATCCCCACTGTTTTCATTCAGCAGGGATAGGGCTATGTGTCAGTCTGTCTGCCTGCCCCTGTTGAATGTGTGGTGTGTTTTCATCCTGAATTAGTGAGCATAGCCATTAGCCGCTAATTGCCCCCACTTTTTTTTTATGCGTACTGACACTTGGGCACCCATCCCCTCGTCCAAGTTTTTTTTACCCCCCATTAAGCTGCCAACACCAGGGAGCTCAAACCCTAGTGTCACGGTACTCTAACCCTCCCAATCCTGCCAGCACTCCTGGACACTGGGGGTGCACAATCCCAGGTGCTCCCTCCCCTCTGTAATGTCCCCCAAACGCCGCGAATTTCAAGCTGCCGACACCAGGATGTCCAATCACCGGTGTCAGCTTAGACAACTCCCCCCTCCCAACCCAACAGTCAGGGACACCGGGGTGCCTACCCCCCATGTCTCATGCCAACACTGGGGTGGTCCAACCCGTGTCACAGCAAGCAGGTACCCTGTAAAAAGAAAACTATCCCGCAACATCTTTCAACTTTTTTCCCCCTAAAATAAAGAAACCAGTACCTCGGTGTCTGCCACCATCCCCATCCTGACCCCCCTCCACTCAGCACTCAGTACCTCACCCCCCTTACTTTATACTTACCTTAATGGAGGTACAACACCGTAATTCTCTCAGGACCAGAGACACATCCTCACTCTTCAATGCTGGACCGAAAACTGAGGAAAACAGGTAAGTGCCATATAAACAGGTTACTCACCTGTAATAGTAGTTCTAGAGTGGTATATGTTGTTCATCCACTCTGTTTGGCATTGTCCTTTCCTTTAAATCTTGCCAGAAGGTCTTGAAGCTGGCTCCTCCCACCCACCTGGGTAGCATAACCTTTGGCTCCACCACATGATGCCAGATCTTTGCCCGCTGCAAGCTCAGGCTGTTCGTTGAAGCCGGGGATGTCGGGTGGGTTCGTGTGGATGAACAACATATACCACTCCTAGAAAGTACAGTTACGTAACAACTCACCGTAACAGTAGATCTTCAAGAACAGCTCTTGCAGCAGGTTACACCATTAGGACTGAAGCAGGCAGGCGCCAGGACCCCACAGAAAAAATCTAGCTAGCAGTATCCAGCAGGGGACTGCCCCTGACGTCAGGCATTAAATAAAAGGGGGCAGTCCTCCAGCATACCCAGTTCTCCCGCTGGAGACTCCCGGCTCATGTGTGACATCTGAAGGGGAGACAAAGGATCCGCTTCCAAAGGAAGGTTCATAGAAGGCACCAAAAGACACTGTAGCCTAAGAATTAGGTCAGAAGACTCAACCTCCAGAGGGGAAGGTGGGAAGGAAACTACCTGCTGCGAGAGCTGTTCACGAAGATCTACGGTTACGGTAAGTTCTTATGTAACTGTGCTATCTTACTTCGAGAAACAGCTCTTGCAGCAGGTTACACCATTAGGACCGATTCCCAAACAGTAAGGGACCAAGTTGTTATCAGGAGAAGACTAGGAGGAATGCTCCAAGCTTCAGGACAAAAGTCCCTGAAGGACCGCCAAGCCGAAACCAGCTCTGCACCTAGAGGTAACATCCAAACTAGTGCCTGATGAATGTGTGTACAGTGCTCCAGGTCGCTGCTGCACAGATGGCTGAAGTGGAGATATTTTTAAGTGCAGCGAAGGAGGTAGCCACCCCCCTTGTAGAATGACCCTTCACCGGCCCCGGTAAGGGTTTACTGTGCTTCTGATAACATAACATAATGCACTTTACCAGCCATCTAGAAAGCGACTGTTTAGAAACAGGAGCACCGATCATCCTCTGAGCATAGGAAACAAAGAGCTGGTCCGATTTACGATGGGCTTTGGTTCTGGTTAGATAATATCTGAGGCACCTATGCACATCCAAAGTGTGCAACAGGACTTCTCCCCGTTTCCGTGATTCAGGAAATACACCAGTAGGTCTATATCCTGGTTGAGTGTGACAGCCGAGACCACCTTGGGAAGGAACTTAGGATTTGTTCTTAAGGACACCCTGTCCTTGTGAAAAACCAAATAAGGATCCTTACACATGAGTGCATGAAGCTCAGAAACTGGCAGAAGTAACAGCAACTAAAAGGAGAGTCTTCCAAGCGAGGAGACACAGCTCGCAATCTGCGGCTGGCTCAAAAGGAGGCAGCGTAAGCTGCTCTAGCACAAAAGGAAGATCCCAAGGTGGTACCGGGTCTTTGATGGGAGGTATCAAGTGCAGGATGCCGCGCAAAAAGGCACAAGAAGCCTCTAGTTGAGCTAGAGACCTGTGACCTATCTGAGAATGGTACGCTGAAATAGTGCATAGATGGACCTTGATGGAGGAATAGGCCAGTTCTGCCTCATAGAGGGATAGGAGGTAGTGTAAAACAGACCTTACAGAATACTCCAATGGGGTCAACGCTTCGAGCCTGAGCCCAAATACAAAATCTACGCCACTTCATGGTGTAAGTAGCACGAGTAGAGGGTTTTCTGGCTGCAACCAGAACGTCCGGAACTTCCTGAGAGACCCCGTATCTCAGGACTGCTATGTCCTTAGGAGCCAGGCATGCAGGTTCAGAGACCGAAGATCCGGATGGACCAAGGAGCCTGTCTCCTGGGATAGACGGTGAAAGCAAAATGGCAGAGGCGCCGGAGGTTCCTGGGTGAGCTGATGTAAGAGAGGGAACCAAATCTGCCTGGGCCAAAAGGGTACTACTAGAATAAGGCACGCTTAGCCTTGACGGAGCTTCAATAGAACCCTCTGGATCAAAGGAAAGGGCGGGAAAGCGTAGAGGAACCTGCCCGTCCAAGAGAGGGACAACGCGTCTCGCCAGAAAACACCAGGCCCTGGATCTAGCGAGCAGAAATTGGGCAGTTTTGCGTTGAATGGGGACACGAAGAGGTCTAATTCTGGTGTCCCCCATCTGTGGAACAGGTCCTCTGTAACTTCCTAAAGCAGTTACCATTTCGTGGACCCTAGCCTGTGATCGGCTTAGGATGTCCGCGATAGTGTTGTCCACACCGGGAACATGTACTGCAGTAATGTGAGTGCCGTGTTGCAATACCCAATTCCAAACCCTTTGAGCCTCCCTGCAAAAGGGGTAGGATAACTGCCTCCTTGTTTGTTGAGATAGTACATCACCGACGTATTGTCTGTTTAAACCAAAAGAGTACCCGGAGGAATCTCCGTCTGGAATGCCTGTAGGGCACATAGAACGGCTCTCATCTCCAGAATATTTATGTGAAGATGGGACTCCAGAGACATCCAGAAGCCTTGAGTGCTGACCCCGTTGAGGTGAGCTCCCCATCCGGACCCCGAGGCATCCATGAAGAGAGTCGCTGAAGGAGGTGGCGCAGTGAAGGGGACTCCCATCGAGAGGTAGTCTGGGACGAGCCACCAATGCCAGTCTCGGATAACTGCATTCATGATCTGGACTGGATGCTGCAGGTGATCCTGCTTTTGGTCCCACTGTGCTCTCAGCATCCACTGCGTAACCCGCATATGGAGTCGAGCTAGGGGGAACGTCGCAATGGCAGCCGCCATGTGTCCAAGCAGGCAAAGGACGGTGTGGGCCGGTACCGTCTTCTTTTCCTTTATGTCCCTTATGAGGGACCCGATGCGTTACGCCCTGTCCTGAGGAAGGAATGCCCTTCCCTGAATTGTGTCCAGAACTGCTCCTATAAATTGCAACTTCTGAGATGGAATAAGGCACAACTTCTGATTGATGGTGATACCCAGCGATAGGAAGAGGGAACAGTATCCTGTATTGCAGACATCAGGGCCTCCCGTGAGGGTGCCATGAGAAGCCAGTCATCTAGGTACGGAAACACGTAGTGGCCCCCTCTCCTGAGAGCTGCTGCCATGACTGCCATACACTTCGTGAACACCCGAGATGCCGAAGACGGGGGCTCGGAACTGGTAGTGGCATCCAAGAAACTCAAAGCGCAAAACTCTGCAGTGCACTCGAGCGATTGGGAGATGTAGGTAAGCGTCCTGCATATCCAGCGACGCCAGCCATGCGCCCTCTTTGAACATGGGAATGAGACCCGGCAGGGTCACCATGCGGAAATGCTTGTACAGCACAAAGTTATTGAGATCGCCGAGATCCAAAATCGGGCGCATATCACCTGATTTCTTTGGAACCAGGAAGAAGTGGGAATAGTAACCGTTTCCTCTCTGGTTCAGTGAAACATGTTCTATGGCCTCCTTGTGAAGGAGAGCCAAGATCTCCTGCTGAATAAGCAGGGCATATTGACCCGAGTAACGGGGAGAGCAGGGGAAGCCTGATGGCGGGTGATCAAGGAACTCTATAGAGTGACCTCGTTCAACCAACTGCAACACCCACCGGTCGGAGGTGATCCTCTGCCATCCTGAAAGGTGATGAGAGATGCGACCCCCCCGACCTTCTCGACCCTTTGATCCAGAGGAGGAGCAGGGGCCGGGAAGGAGTCATGCTGTGGTGGTGTTGGCCCCTGCGGGCTAGGCCTCTTTTGAATGCTTCGGGCCCTGACCCGAAGGGAACCTGGCTTGATTCTTGCGGCCAAAGTTGCCCCTGGGTTGCTGGCCGGAACGTGGCTGTTGTCTTTGTTGGTGGCCGCGAAAACAATTCTGGTTCCTAAGAAAGGAGGCAGATTTTGGTCTGTACATGGCTTGTACAGTCCTGACTGCCTTCACAGCATCCTGCAATTTGGTGATGACCTTCTCGGACTCCTCACCAAAGAGGACCGCTCCATCATAAGGGACGTCGAGGAGATTCTTCTGGATGTCCGGGGTTAATCCGGAGATGCTCAGCCACAAGTGTCTCCGGAGACAAACGCCTGTAGCTGCTCCCCTGGCTGCCGAGTCCGCTGAGTTGCAAGCGGCTCAGAGAACCTGGGTCCCCATGTCAGACCCAGTTTGGAGGAGGTTTAGCAGCTCCTCCTTCTTTTTGCCATCTGGTAGATCTTTAAGAAGGTCTTGGCCCTGATCCCAGAGGGCATTCTGAAATTGCACCATGTGCGTCAGATAGTTCAAAGACCTAACAGAGCATGTAGCAGCCGCATACGTGTGTCTTCCCATGGAATCTAATTGCTTAGATTCCTGGTCCTGAGGCTGGGTGCTCAAATGTTGAGGCCGCTGGGACCTGTCATGAGATACAGTAATGACCAGGGAGAATGCCAGGGGTTGTTGCGCCAAATACTGGTCCTCTGTAGGAGCCCTGTAAAGGCGGTCAGCCTTCTTTGGTACAGCCGGTGTGGAATACGGATGCTTCCAAGCTGCCTTGGTGACGTCCGTAAAGGTGTCCACCAAAGGTGGGACCACCACAGGCTTTGGGTCTTTCTGCCTGAGGTAACGGGCAAGGCGTTGTCTCTCGGGATCTAGTTCTTCTGTCTCCCATCCCATATTGTCCTGGATGTGCCTCATTATTTCCGAAAAGGAGGGATCATCCAGAGGCGACCTTGAAAGGTACCGTGGGTCTGGTGATAGGGGACTGAAAGGAGATGGAGACCTAAAGATGTCGGACGTATCTGGTCTGGAGTCATCTCCCGATGATCGACATCTGCCCCTGGGTCGCTTCGGGCTCGGGGACCCTGAGGGAGAGTGTGATGGGCGTTTCTCATCTCTCAATCGGCCCCACGGAGGTTGAGTTGGCTCCTTGGGGGTTGGGAGTCTGTCACCTTCGGTGCCCCTAGGAGGAGGTGGAGGAGGCTGAGGCTTAGGAGGAACCACGTCCTTTTTGATGGTTTCCCACCAGAAGATGAACAAATCCTTCACCTCCTGGATGTTTACACCTGACAACGGACCCGGCGTCGGTGTGGGCCTGTCGTCAGGGTCGGGCGTCTGGTCCCGGGGAAGCACTGGATCCGGCCCCCTGGGCAAGCCGGCATCCTCCGTGTCGCCCGTCTGGTCGTCTGGCGGCACGGTAGCCTCTTCACCTGAGGACACCTGACATCCGCTGTCCACCGGCGTCGATGTAGTAGTCGGCCGTTTTTCGGGTGCTGGGTCAGACACCTTCTTGGACTTCGTCGTCCGCTTAAGGGACGTCAGCTTGGAAGTCTTCCTTTCAGGAGCTTTAGAAGGTTGGGAGACGTACCTGAAGTCGGTGTCCCGGCGTCGGTCAGACGCACCTCACAATTTGGAGGAAGACTTTTTGTGCCTGTCCGAAGAAACAGGCTTGGAGGCATCCGACGCCCAAGAGTTCTTGAGCGGGTCCAGGGAGGCAGAGGAGCCTCCTGAAGACCTTACCTTTACTGGGGGAGGCTGGGAGCGAGCCCGGGAAGGAGATCTATCAGACAGGGCAGAGCTGGAGCTGATCCTGGACTCTGAGGCCCTGCTTGGGGATTTTGCCCTGTCTAAGTCCTGATGCTTGTCCCCATGCTTCTCAGATTTATGAGAAGATTCCCCTTTGGAGGAAGGTCTTTTCTCCATCTTTTTCAATTTCTCCTCGAGGAGGAATCCCTGAAGGGCCTTTTGGCGGCTAATCCAGGTCCTGCTATTAAACTGTTGGCAAATTGAGCAGGCCTGGGTGTCGTGCTCCGGGCCTAGACACTTGACACAGGCAGAATGATGGTCTGCAAAGGGGATCTGCTTGCCGCAGGCGCACTTAGAGGGACGTCCGTCGGGAGAAGGAGTAGAAGAAAAAATTACTCACCTTAGTAATGTTGTTTCTTCTAATGGAGTCTTGATATATTATGACAATTGCAGTTTGTCCCACCATTAGAACTGCTCCGGAGGTGAAATAGTTAACTCCATTCCATGAATGGAACTTTGAGCACGAGCTCTAAAACAGAAGCTCTGTCTGTGGAGATTCAAACCTGAACTGTCAGATCTTACGAGCAAAACTCACTAAGGTCTGTGTGAGCTGTAACCTACACTAGCCAACTGGCTACCTAAATAATAACACCCATTGCTGGTCCCAACACCCAATACTCAAGTCAGGGACCAGAATTACTACTACAATTTTAACAAAATGAGAATAAAACAAGAGGATAATAAAACACCACACCCCAAACCCCAAAAAGGGGTGAACGCTTAAAAAGGGGCATAAAATAGTGCCACACTAGGTTGCCCACACCTACCCAAGTAGAGGT
Organism: Neoceratodus forsteri; assembly: GCA_016271365.2. Lineage (NCBI taxonomy): Eukaryota > Metazoa > Chordata > Ceratodontiformes > Ceratodontidae > Neoceratodus > Neoceratodus forsteri. The sequence goes on from CM028131.1 coordinate 1,520,381,075, forward strand.
TCTGAGAGGGGCAGGCTGGGGGTCATAATATAGGAGACTCCATTAGAAGAAACAACATTACTAAGGTGAGTAATTTTTCTTAAACAACATGAAGTCTTGCATATTATGACAATTGCAGACTACACAGCAGTACCTCCATGGAGGAGGGCAGAACCTACTTAGGAATAGGCTTCAAGAACAGCTGTGCCAAACCGAGCATCTCTCCTAGCCTGGACATCCAGGGAGTAATGCTTGGTGAAAGTGTGTACTGTTTTCCAAGTAGCAGCCTGGCATATCTTCAATATAGGGATGTCTCTGGCAGCAGCTAGAGACGCGGCTGTACCTCTGGTAGAAAGAGCCCTCAAGCCAGAGGGGGGATCTCTGCCCAGTTTCTGATAACAAAATTGGATACAAGAGACAATCCATCTGGCAACTGATCTCTAGTGGCAGTTTTCCCTTTCCCAACCTCACCAAAAGTGAGGAAAAGTTGAGGATTCGATCTCATGCACCCTTGGCACGCTCTATATAGTAACTAAGAGCTCTCTTAACATCCAGGCTGTGCAACTCCTCTCAGCAGAAGAGGAGTGTTCAGAGAAAATTACTGAAGGAGATAGATTGGTTAAGATGGAAATCTGAAACCACCTTAGGCAAAACTTCCTGTTAGTCCTGAGGACTACCTTATCCCTGTGGAAAGAAATAAAGTCAGTTTCTACTGACAAGGCTTGCAACTCACCTATGCCTAGCAGAAGTGATAGCCACTAGGAAAACAGTTTTCCCAAGTTAGATACTTCAGCTCTGCAGAAAACAGAGGTTCAAAAGGAGGTTGCATTAACTGGGCAATGCAAACATTAGAGGCCAGGCAGGGCGCCCGATCCCAAAAGTGGATTAGTATGGAGTAATCCCTTAAAAAACTTGGAAAACACAGGGTGAGCGGAAAGAGAGGATGACTTTCCTGCTGAAACAAAAGCAGAAACAGCTGCCAAATGAACTCTCAGGGTAGCTGGTCTGAGGCCCAAGGAATTAAGATGGACCATGTAATCTAACACAATGGGCAAATCAGCAGATTCTGGGAAATATGCTTCTAGCACACCAAATGGAAAACCTTTTCCATTTAGAATTATAAGTAGTTCTAGTGGAAGGCTTCCTAGAAGCCTTTAGGATTTAAAGGACACCCTGAGAGAGGTGTAAGTCAGCAAACTCTAACTCCTCAAGAGCCAGGCCTTGAGGTTGAGGGATTTGAGGTTTGGATACCAAACTCTCCCCTGGGCACAGGTTAATAGGTTGTGATTCCTGGGAGGAAAGGGAAGATGGACTGTCAGGAACAGAAGGAGCGGGTACCAGGCTGCCTGGCTCAATCCGGGGCAATCAGAATCACCCTGCAAGGCTGAGATCTGATTTGACTAACACTTTGAATAGGGAGGGAAGGGGAAAAGACAAAGAAACTTCCCTTCCCAATCCAGGAGAAGGCGCCCAGGGGACTGAACCCAACAGTGGAGGCTTGCAACAGAACAGAGGAAGTTGGTGATTGTCTGGGGCTGCAAAAGATTCTATCTGAGGGTGCCCCATCTGGCAAAAAACTATCCCCATTGATTGAGGATCCAGGGACCATTCGGATGGCCCTGGGAAATCCTACTGAGCATCTGCTAGGACATTGTCCTTTCCTGGAAGGTGAACTGCTATGAGGGAAGTGTTCAGGGAATAGGCCAGAGACCATAACTTCACTGCCTCGGTGCACAAGGCCGAAGACCGAGTGCCCCCCTGCTTGTTGATGTACCACATTGTTGTGGTGTTGTCTGTTCTGACTTGTACCACTTTGTTCAGAACAGATGCAGAAAACGCTTGAAGAGCTAAAAAGACAGCTCTAAGCTCCAGCAAATTGATGTGGAGCAGAGATTCCTGGGGGGACCACACTCCCTGAGTGGAGAGGTCGCCCATGTGGGCTCCCCACCCCAGGAGGGAGGCATCTGTAGTGAGAGTCAAAGTGTGAGCAGGGGAATGAAGGGACCCCAACTCAAATTGCTCTGATCCTGCCACCACTGGAGGGCCTGGATCAAGGTTCGAGTCACTGGGACCAACTTGGAAAGGGGGTCTCTTCTCTGAGACCAATAGGCTCTCAAGTGAAACTGAATGTCTCTGCCTGAAATCTTGCTCCCTGCACAACAGCTGTGGATGCAGCCATGTGCCCCAGGAGCTGCAGAAAGTGTCTTGCTGGTCGAGAGACCTGCAGAGTGAAGGAGGAGGAGGCCAGAGCCACTAAATTCCTTACCCTATCTAAGGAAGAAAAGCTCTGGCTAGGTTTGTGTCCAATTCTGCCCCTATAAAGGTGAGTACCTGGACTGGTTCCAGAACCGACTTTGTAGATTTAGCAGAAAGCCCAGGGAGGTGAGAAGCTGCTGGTGACTTGCAGGTGAGATTTTACCTGTTCTGGGGACTGGCCTACAATGAGCCAGTCGCTCAGATAGGGAAAACAGCAATCCTTTGCCTCCTTAAGTGAGCCATCATATTGCCAGACATTTTGTGAATACCCTTGGGGCAGAGGTAAGGTCTAAGGGCATTGTTTGAACTGGTAGTGACCTGAGGGCAGTTCGAATCTGAGGTACTTTCGATGGGAGCTTTGATAGGACGTGAAAATAGGCATCCTTGAGGTCCAGGGAAGCCAACCAGTCCCTGGCCTTAGAGAGGGTAAAATCATTGCCAGAGTTATCATTTTGAACTTTGCTTCAAAAGATGCTTGTTCAGATATCTGAGGTTCAAGATGGGCTGCCATTCTCCTGTCTTTTGGGGTAAGGAAGTATCTGAATACAGACCCCTGCCTTGGTGCAGGGAGGAACCCTTTCTACTGCTCTGACAGCTAACAGAGTTGGAGACCTCTGCTTTAGAGCAAGGGTCTCTGAAGAACTGTAGTAGAAAACCTGGTTCTCATCTTGGGAACGCTTAAGCTGAGAACCAGACCCTGGCTTACTACTTCCAGAATCCACTTGTCTGAGGTTAAAGACGCCCAGTTCTGACTGAAGTAAGCCAACCTGCCCCTACTGGTAAAGGAGAACGGCCTGGCACCCCATCAGGGTGCCTGCTTAGCAGGTGCTTTAGGCTGAGGGTGGAGCAGGCCTGCCCACACCCCGCCTGCCTCTGCTCTCTGAAGAAGCCCTCTGAGCATAAGCAGAGGAGGCCTGAGTCTGATAAAAGGCTGTGAAAAGGCTCACCCCTACCCCTGGGGTATGCCTCTGGGGAGTGGCTTTGTCAGCTTCCTAGCTTGGGCACTTTGTAAGTAGTCCCATATTCATCCATTTTTTTCATGTAATTCTGTCTGCTCCCAAACAGAGAATTTCCCACCACAGGAAAATCCATAGCCTTAGTCTGGGTATCCTGGACAGGCTAGTAACCTGAGCCAGGCCAACCTACTAAAAGCTACAGATGGGCCATGACTCTAGAGGAAACATCATTAACATCCACAGCAGCATGAAACTGCATCTTAGAAACCTCAATGCCATCGGCAGCCACCTGTTCTAGTTCGCTAGCCAGCTGGCCATGGGCTTGTTTGGCTAATTCCATAACAGTATCCTATCTAGATTTCTGATACCTTGCTACATAAGCCACATAATTTGCTTGCCTGAGTCCCAAGGAGGCTGCCATATACTGTTTTTTTTTGCCATGGCATCAATCCTCCTGGAATCCTTGTCAGGAGGATGTGAAGCCAGGGGAATATTAGCTTTATCAAAGGCTGCAGCCTGAACTACCCCAACATGACTGCATTGCTGTGAAAGGAATTCTGTATCAGGACCTGACAGTGTGTACCTTCTGTCCATCTTTTTATCTACAGGAGGCACAGAATTAGGAGTTTTTAAAATTTTTATTGTTTGTTTCCTAAAAGACTTATGCAAAGGAATAGACAATCTCCTAGACTCTGATATGTCCATAATTTCTACAAAATCAGGTTCCTCTTGCTCATCCACAGCTTCCTCCCATGGGAGCTGGAGGGATTCAGCAACCCTTTTTATAAAACAGAAAAAGAGAAGGGGACTCAGAAAGCATAGGGGAGATTGTGAGGTCAGTCTGGGAGATGTCTGGTTCAGTGGGCACACCCAGACTCTCTCAGTCACATTCACACTGATCATCATCATGCCCCCATGCTCTTGGTTCATAAAATCTCCAATATCATATTCTGAACCGTAGAACCGCCGAACCAACCTTTACCAGACAGTGGCGGTTCGGACGGAACCGGAGAAAGTGACTGTACCATTTGTATAGCTTTTGCTAGTTCTGCAGCAGTTGGAGAAGGAATTTTGGACTCCATACCTGCTGATTTTCTCTTTCTTTTTTTTTTTTTTAGTTTACTTTTGCCCGAGGAAGTCTCGCCCTGGTCAGAGGGCACTCCCTCCGGTTCGGTTGGCACCGAACCGGGCTGGCCATCCGGGTCAGCGGACTTTTTGGCCTCTCGTTCCCTGAGCCTGCCCACTCTCTTATCCAGGGTGGCTGCAGGAATTTTACAAATCTGGCAGTCTGAAATGAGGTGGTCAACCCCAGACAATAAACACATGTAGTGTGTGGGTCAGCCTTGGCAAAGGCTTCCCCACAGACACTACAGTGTTGAAACCCAGTGGGCCCGTTTTTTTCTTTTGGGTTTCTCAGACATGATGCCAGCCTAACCAAGAAACTTGCCCTTTTAACGGCAGTGCCAGGCAAGACACCCTTATCGGTTCCCAACCGTGTCACGGGTCATGGAAAAACGTAATGAAATCCGTTCTTTTTAGAACCGATAAGAACCGGGAACCGAACTCTAAAAGCTTTAAAATGCTTACTCTTTAAGGTTTTAACCAACCTGATTGGTTCGAACCGAACCGATAAACATTTACAAGTTCCACACAGAATAAAACCTGTCTATTACTTACAATACCACAGACAGAGCTTGAACCGATCGGTTTAGGTTAAAATAATTATACATGCGTTTAATTTAACCAAGAAAATACTGTTTAAACTGAGAAATGAACAAAGCAGTAGGAGAAATCTCCGGAGCGACTGTTCAGTGAGGCGGAGTAAAGAATCTGACAGTTCAGGTTTGAATCTCCACAGACAGAGCTTCTATTTTAGAGCTCGTGCTCAAAGTTCCATTCATGGAATGGAGTTAACTATTTCACCTCCGGAGCAGTTCTAATGGTGGGATAAACTGCAATTGTCATAATATAGCAAGACTTCATGTTGTTTGAAGAAGCAGACATGGATTAAAGTTTTACTTAAAATAAAGATTTCATGCATCGTAACACTAGAGCAGGCCTCTGTGAGACCGATGCTGGCGAGCTGACGGCGGTAAAAGAACTGGGGATGCTGGGGGACCGCCCCCTTTTCTGTGATGCCCGACGTCGGGGAGGAGCGGACATTGGGGGGGGGCGGTCCCCCGCTGGATACTGCTAGCTAGATTTTTTCCGTGGGGTCCTGGCACCTGCCGGCTTCAGTCCTAATGGTGTAACCTGCTGCAAGAGCTGTTTCTTGAAGTAAGATCTACTGTTACAGGTGAGTAACCTGTTTTTCTAGTGATGTGGATATGCTGTTCTATCCACACTGTTTGGCAGACTCCTAGCAGTTCTCCGGGAGGAGGGAGGCAAGGCGCACACCCCCTCTAGATGATACTTACTTGGGGAACAGAGATTGTAGAAGTGAGGCCCCAAAACCAGCATCCCGGTGTGACTCAGGTCGATGTGGTAGTGGGTGATGAAGGTGTTTGCTGACTTCCAGGTAGCAGCCCTGCAGATTTCCTGGAAAGGGTTGTCCCCGGAAGCAGCCACCGAGACAGTGGTATGGCGGGTGGAATGAGCTCTTATCCCTCTGGGAGGCTCCTTGCCTGCCAACCTATAGCAGAGATCTATGCAGGAGGTGACCCACCTGCCTATCGTCCGCTTGGCTGCAGGTCTGCCAGGTGCGGCTTCAGCGTAGGTGACGAACAGCTGGTGAACCTCTCCCCGAACTTCAGCCGTCCGCTCCTTGTTATAAGAGAGCACTAATCTCAGGTCCAAAGTATGGAGCCTGTACTCAGCCTCCGAGGTGTAACTGGGGTAGTACACCAGCAGAGTCAACATGTGGTTAAGGTGAAACTCCGACACCAGCTTCGGAAGAAATTTCGGGTTGGGGCGAAGGACAACCCTGTCCCTGTGGATCAGCCGGTAAGGAGACTGCACCGAGAGCACCTGGAGCGCCCCAGTCCTTCTGGCTGACAGAATGGCCACCAGGAAGTCGGTCTTCCACGACAAATGTGACATCTCACACTTGTGCATCGGTTCGAATGGCTATACCAAGAGCTTAGCCAATACCAGCAGTAGATCCCACGGAGGTGGAGGTTCACACACCAAAGGGCATATGTGATCGAGGCCTTTAAAGAAGCGCTAGACCACCTTCTCTTGTGCTACGATCTGCTGACTGACCCGCACCTGGTAAGCAGAGATGGTTCCAGGGGCAAAGGAAACTAAAAGTTGGTCAGATCTTCTGAAAGTCCATGTACGGTTAATATAGTACCTAAGCACTCTATGTACATCTGGAGTGTAAAAGAAAGCCTCCTCTCGATTAGTGTGCTCTGGATAATAAACCGGAAGGTTGATGTCCTGATTAAGGGTAAACTGGGACACCACCTTACGTAGGAACTTAGGATTAGTCCTAAAGGACACCCTGTCCTTGTGGAAAATTACATATAGCTCTTTAATCATCAAGTCTGCTCGAATGTGCAGCTAGCACCCTTTATTTTGCAGCTGCCCCTCCATTCCACCCTTTCCCTTCATTGACCCTACCCCTTGTCCTGTCCCAACCCCTTTTGAAGCAGTCCACTGTTCTACTGGATACCACTTCTGCAAGTAACGCATTCCACCCAGCCACCACCCTCTCTGTAAAAAAGTGTCTCCTCATCGCCCTCCTGAACCTTCCTCCCTCCAGTCTCATATCATGGCCCCTGGTGTCCCTCCCCTCCCTTACTTTGAACTGCCCCTCTGTACCTGTCTTGTTTATTCCTTTCATATACTTAAAGGTTTCAATCATGTCCCCCCCCGTCCCTCCTCTCCTCCAGTGAGTACATGTTCAACTTCCTCAGCCTCCTCTTGTGTGATAAGTCCCCCAGCCCCATGATCATCTTTGTCGCCCTGCGCTTCACCCCCTCCAGTAACTTAATGTCCCTCTTCAGATACAGGCGCCACTACTGCACACAGTACTCCAGGTGCGGTCTAACTAATGATCTATACAGTGGCAGAATCACCTCTTCCCTCCTCGAGGATATAGCCCTTGCAATACAACCCAGCATTTTGTTGGCCTTTGCAGCTGCCTTCCTACATTGTGCCGAGTTGTTCATTGACCCTGTAATGAGCACCTCCAGATCCCTCTCCTCCTCTGTCTGGGCTAGCTGCACTCCCCCCAGCTGGTAACTCCTCCTTGGGTTCTTCATCCCAAAATGAAGCACCTTGCACTTTTTGGCATTAAACCCCAGTTGCCAAGTGTCTGACCAGGTTTCAAGTTTTGCCAGATCATCCTGCAACCCCTGCCATCCCCCTAGGTCATCCACCACCACTCCTGCCTTGGTATCATCAGCAAACAGACTGATCTTGCTCTTGATGTCCAATGATATGTCTGCAATGAATATCCCAAACAACACTGGTCCCAGCACCGAGCCCTGTGGAACACCGCTCGTCACTACCCTTGGGTGTGAGAGCTCCCCACCCACCACCCTCTGTTGCCTTCCCTGAAGCCAGTTCCCTACCCATCTCACCAGCTTTGCACCTGCCCCTGTGCCTATTAACTTACTTCCCAGCCTTCCATGCAGCACAGAGTCGAATGCCTTACTGAAGTCCAGATACAGGACATCCACTGCATGGCCTCTGTCCAGCTGCCTAGTTACCCAGTCACAGAACTCCACCAGGTTGGTTTGGCAGGATCTGCCCAGTATGAAGCCATGCTGTCTCCTGTCCTGTAGTCCTTTGGCCTCTAGGAGGGCCACCAGCCTCTCCTTCAGGATAGTCTCCATTAGCTTACCCAAGATGGATGTGAGGCTCACTGGTCTGTAATTTTCTGGTTCATCCTTGGGGCCACTCTTGTGGAGGGGCACCACATGAGCCATCCTCCAGTCCTGAGGTACACACCCCAAATGTAATGAGGCATTAAACAGGTGTGCCAAAGGTCCTGCAAGGACCTCTGCCAGATCCTTCAGTACCCTGGGGCGGATGCCATCTGGGCCTGGTGCCTTATCCACCCTCAGTGCCTTCAACCCCTCCTGAACTCTGCCCTCCATGATTTCCCCATCTGTCACCCCTCTCCCCGTTTCTGCCATTTCTCCCCCCTTGGGTGTCACCCCCCTCTTCTCTTTAGTAAATACTGAGCAGAAGTACTCATTTAGTGCTTCTGCCTTATTGCAAAGTGCTTCCACCCAACCTCCCTCCTTCCTAATCCTTACTATGTAAGCTTGGAAATCCTCACAGCAGAAGTGATGGCGACTAAAAACAACGCTTTCCATGACAGAAAACATAGCTCACAATCCGAGGCTGCTTTGAAGGGAGGCAATGTAAGTTTTCTAACAAAAACAAAAGATCCCAAGGATGGATGGGGTCCCTAATGGGAGGTTTAATAAGAAGCATTCCCCTCAAAAATCTTCAGGCCAGATCCGTCTGGGCAACATATTTGCCATCCACCGGCACATGATAGGCAGAGATTGCTGACAGGTGTACTTTGATGGAGAAGTATCGGAGGCCCGAGTCTGACAGGGACAGGAGATACTCGAGGACAGCATTAGAGGGCACAGAAGAAGGGCCAGACCCTGATTGGAGGCCCACAAGCAAAAGAGCTTCCGCTTCATGGCGTAGGTAGCCCTAGTGGAAAGTTTCATAGCTGTAATCAAGACCTTGGCCATTCTTGGAGATACTCCAAAAAGTGCAGTGGCTACATCTGCAGGTGCCAGGCATGCAGGTGTAGGGACAGGAGGTCTGAGTGAACCAACCTGCCCTGCTCTTGCAACAGTAATCGGGAGAACAAGGGCAGGGGAAATGGAGGTTCCACTGCCAGCAGCTGCAGTAGTGGGAACCATTATCTGAAGATTCCAAAGCAGAGCTACAAGAATCATCTCCACTCCTTCTGCTTGGAGTTTGAGCAGAAATCTTTGCAGGAGAGGAAAGGGAGGGACGGCATATAGAAACCTCCCTATCCAACAGAGGGACCAATGCGTCTCGCCAGAAAACACCAGGGCCATGATCAAGTGAGCAGAAACTTGGCAGTTTTGCATTGCACAGGGACGCAAAGAGGTCCAGCTCTGGACGGCCCCATCTTCGGAAGAAGTCGTCCGATACAGACTGCAGGAGTTCCTATTTATGAGTCTTTGACTGAGACCAGCTTAGGGCGTCGGCCAAGCTGTTTTGGACCCCTGGAACATGCACTGCAGTGAGCAATAGGCCATGGTCTAGAGCCCAGAACCACACTCTCATAGCCTCCCAGCAAAAAGGATAGGAGTGAGTTCCCCCCTGTTTTTTGATGTAGTAAACAATCGAAATATTGTCTGTCTGAACCAACAGGGGGCCTGGACGAAGATCCAGGAGAAATGCTTGTAGAGAACACAGAACTGTCCTCACCTCCAGAATACTGATGTGGAAGGTCAATTCTAGAGAAGACCATGCACCTTGAGTCTGATGGTTCTAATAATGAGCTCCCCAACCTAGGCCCGAGGCATCGGTTGTGTGAACCTGTAAAGGGGCTTCTCTCTGAAAGGACTCCGGACTCCAGATTCTGTGGAGAAAGCCACTAAAGAGATTCTATATCACTGATTGGAGATCAAGACCTGCTGGTCGAGACAGTCCTCCCTCTGATCCCACTGCACTCTGAGAGTCCACTGAGGGCCCCTCATGAACAGACAACCTGAGGGAACGGTCACTATGGCCACGGCCATATGGCCTAGGAGCTGGAGCATGGTCCAAGCTGGGACCTGGAGAGCAGCTGAAACTTTGTGGGCCACAGAGTGAAGGCGTACTGCCCTGTCTGGTGGGAGGAAGGCCTTCCTTTGCTCTGTGTCTAGGATTGTCCCGATGTATTGTAACCTCTGACATGGTGTCGGGAATGACTTGTTAAGTTTAGGGTGATCCCCAGGGAGCTGAATAGGCTGAAGGTGTCCTCTAAAGCTACCAAAAGCAGATCCCTTGTGGCGGTGGTCAGAAGCCAGTCATCGAGGTAGGGATAAATGAAGTGTCCCTGTCTCCTTAGGGCTGCTGCCACCACTGCTAGGCACTACGTGAACATGCACGATGCCAAGGAAAGGCCGAAGGGAAAGGCCTGAAACTGGAAATGCCTTCCCTGAAAGGAGAACCTAGGAACCTCCTATGAGCTGGCAGCACCAGAATACGGAGGTAGGCATCTTGCATGTCCAGGGAGCAGAGCCAGTCCCCTTGATGCAACATGGGAAGAATGCCCGGCAAGGTGACCATCCTGAACCTCTTGTACTCTTTGTAATTGTTCAAGAGGCTCAGGTCCAGAATTGGGCACCGATCCCCTGTCGTCTTGGGAACCAAGAAGAAATAGGAGTAGAACCCTTTCCCCCACTGTGGGTCTGGAACGGGTTCTATTGCCTTCTTGTCTAGTAGGGACTGTACTTCCTGCTAAACAAGCTTGGCGTGGGAGGAGAAGCAGGTTGTTTGGCCTGGAGGATTATCCAGGGGCATCTGCATAAATTCCAGTGCATGACCCCACTCTATTAACTGAAGGACCCACGCATCATTGGTGATGGAGGTCCACCCATCGAGGCAAAATGAGAACTGACCCCCTACTACCTCTGCCCTGGACTCAGCAAGGGGCACTGAGTTGGTCAAGGAGTCAGGCGTGGGAACCTGGGGTGGGCAAGGAGAACTGGGAGGGTTTGGTGTTCCTAGGTCCCTGTGCTCCACCAGGTTGAGGAGTTTTACAGTGAAAGTTGCCTCTCCGTTGCTGTCCTTTAGGCTTCTGTCCTCCATGGCGACGAAACTGGCGACGTCTGCCAGAGGTCTGATCAGATCTGTACAACAGATGCACAGACTGGATGGCCTTACCCAAGTCCTGGAGGTCAGAGATCATTTTCTCAATGTCCAGACCAAACAGCACGGACCCATGGTATGGGGCATCAATGATGGCATCCTGAAGGTCCTGCCTAAATCCAGACATGCGGAGCCAAGAGTACCTCCATATACACGCCCCTATGGCGGCTGCCGTGTCTTCCGAATCGTAGGATGACCTCAAGACATGTTTCCCCATGTCCAGACCGGACTGGAGCACGTCTAACAGCTCCATTTTGTGGTCAGAATCAGGCTGTCTTTTCACAAGCTCGACTGCCTTGTTCATGAGGGATTTCTAGTACTGCACTATGTGCGCCAAAAAGTTGAGCAAATGAATGGTGCAGGTGGCTGAAGAGCAGACTTTCCTGCCGAACTGGTCCAGTCATTTGGATTCCTTGTCCAGCAGCTGGGAGCTCATGTGCCGGAGCTGTTTGGTCCTGCCGTGGGCAGCTGTCAGCACGATCGAGTCCATCTTGGGCTGTTCCGCAAGGAACGGTTCGCTGGGGTACGATATAGCCTGTTTGCTTTCTTAGATATAGCGGGGGCCATCGAAGGGTGCCTCCAGGCTAGCCTGGTAGCATCCTGAAAGGGGGTCACCAAGGGTGGGACAACTAAGGGTTTAGGCTCATTCATACCCAAGAAATGAGCCAGCCTCTTTCTTTCTGGATCAAGATCCTCAGTTTCTCAGTGGTTCAAAAACTGGATGTGACGCATCACGTCCAAGACAGTGGGATCATCCGGGGGAGAGCGGGGCGAATCCCCTGGAGGGTCTGGGTGGTGGGGAAAGGAAAACCCTCCTGGGGATCTAGAGAAGACAGATGAGTTTGAGTCAGATGACCTAGAGGATGATCTGAAACAGGAATGCTCGTGCCTCCTCCTATTGTGCCTGGAGGATGATCTAGAATGATGACAGTGTTGTTCGGGAGACCTATCGTCCAATCGGGTAGGAGACCTGTCCCTAGCAGGCGACGACCGCGGGGGTCACTTAGGGGAGTCTACGGAAGGCTGTGGCATTGGAATCTGTGATTCCTTGGGGATGATGTCTTTTTTTACTGTGTCCCACCAGGAACTGAAAAGGTCCTTGACTTCAGACAGAGAGACCATGGCTGGGGCTGATGGGTTTGGTGTCTCGGACCTATCATCAGGCTTTTCAGGTGGTGGCCCTGACTGCTTGTCAGCAGCTGGTGTACGTTCGGGTGATTTGGGTTTCTCTGGCATCCGGTCCTTGGTTGACGTCGGAGGTGATGGAAGGTCGACTGGCTGACCTGACATCTGACTGCCTGTCGGCGGCTGGACGGTCTTCCGGAGAGGCATCTCTTTGACCAACGGTTGTGCCCCTTCTAGCAGAAGCTTCGTGTTGTGGGTGGCAGAGAAGACACCGAAGGCGAGGACGCTGGGGTAGAGCACAGGGAGTCTGACGCCAGATGCTTTGGAGAGCTGGCGTCAGGGTGAGACTCCGGTTCTGAACACCGCTTCCTGTCATCGGGTCCAGCCAGACGATTCGACGAAGAGGAGGAAGCCTTTTCCTAATGATAGGTGGCATGATGGATTTAGACCCGGAGGAATGGCTGTAGAGTGTAAGACTAAGGGAGGGGGCGACGGCCCATGCTCCAAAGAAACACCGCCTGATGTACGCACCAACGCCAGGGGTTTCAAGGCCGGCAACCTAGAGGAAACTTGGGTTGGAAGGGGAGTAGAGTCCGACCTCCCGCTGGAGGAAGGACTGGAGCTGGCTGTTTTCCTGTGCAGAGACCTGGATCGGAAGTCCGAACAGGTGTCCTTCTAGTGATGGTGTTTCCCACTGGACTTTTTCTCCTTTGATTTGTGAGAAGTCCCTGATCCCGAAGAAGAAGAAGGGGATCCTAGGCCTGATGGGGTCTTTTGCATGGTGGCCAGCTGCTGTTCTAGAAGATGGGTCTTCAGCAACATCAGTCGATGGATGCAAGTCTGGCAGTCGAAAGTTTTACAGTGCGGACAGGAGTCAGCATTGTGGTCGGGCCCCAAGCAGATGAAGCAATCCGAGTGACAGTCTCGGGCTGGGATTTGCTTCCCGAACATGCACTTGGATTTCGGTCGCTGACTGGAGGACAACAGAGAAGACACGCACCGATTATGCAGTTAAGCAATAACTAAACTTTTGTAGAAAAAGTTAGTGAAAATGGTGGTCAACTTTTAGCAGTAGGCGTCCATGGAGCCAATGTGATTGGGTCAACGGTGGGAAAAGAACTGGGGTGTGACCAGGGACCGCACCCTTTATGCCACTGGCAGACATAGGAGGCAGTCTGACGTCAGGAGACGGTCCCTGCTGGGTACTGCTAGCTAAGAATTTTTCCATGGGGTCCCAGTGCCTGACAGCATAGTTCTTATGGTGTAGCCTGCTGCAAGAGCTCCCACTTGAAGTAAGATCACTAGCTGCACAAGAGGCATTTGGCCAACAGCCTGGAAAAGGGAGATTTTCAGGGGTTCAGATGGCAGAGTGCATGGAGAAATAACTCTGGACTGAATTATGATGGGAAGGGAGGAAGGGGCTTTTGGGGATTGATAAGTAGGGGGACAAGAAGGATGAGCAAGGTGAGTTGAAGAGGTAAGAGAAGTGTAAAATGTTGTTTTGGGTCAGGAGCAAAGTGCTATGTGTGGTTATGGGAGCAGGTGGGGGAAAGGCAGGCGGTGCAGCTGGGATTTGATAGTGTTGTGTGAGAGTAAATTAAGTAGGAGAGGAGACTGAGTGTTCCAAAGTGAGGGGAGTCCATAGGTGTAGGCGGATTTGCTCACATTCGAGGACTGTTTAGGAAGGGAGAAGGAGCGGGAATCCCTAAAGTGTAGAGCACAGGGTGAGGAGAGCAGGAGTGAGGTTAACAGAGAGGCAGGAGGGGAGTACGCTGAACCAGTATTTGGAAATAAGGGAGATGGAGTGAATAAAACGTAAATGGGAAAGAGGTGAGAGTTCCAGGGAAATTTAATTTGTATAAATTTAATTTGTATTATGAAATCGAGCCAGTTTCCTTCAGGTGGGAACCGCATTATGATACGATTTTTTCCAGTTCCTGGGAACTGATCAGGAACTGGAGAAACTGCAAAAATTCAGTAAAATATATAAAATGCACACCTAACTAATGCAGAGTATTGATAACTGACTAAAACATTTTAGAAAACAAACAAGCAATTTCAAAGATTTTGCTGACCAGAAGGCTGAAGCTGTGCTTAGGGATGCCTGTTCTCTTCAGACAGAGAAACTTATCTGATGTTAAACATTAGGGGGAGCATAACCATAGTGTACAGTTTGAACTTTGTTCTAATGCCCTAATTAGCATAAGTTCTATCTCCGGAGCATCACTCTCTACCAGAATTATGCATGTAAAGCGCCATTGATGGATTTCTGGTGTTAGAAAGAACAGTTACATACTTATTAACAGTAGATCTTCGAGATAATCTCTTCTCTTGGGCCACAACTTTGAAACTACACCTGTGTCAGTGCTAGGACCACACAGAAACTTTTGCTAGCTGGGGACCACTCATGACAACATCATGCATCGGCGTCTACATAAACATGAGCAGTCCCATCTCTCCTCCATTTCTCACCGGAGAATGTGCTCAAAGGACTCTCTCTTCTTGGGAAACCAGGAGATTATACCAGCACCTCTAATATGAAGCAGATGCAGGTGCTGGAGAAAGCAGCCATGAAAATTCCCAAGACAGAATTGGATGCCAAATTCCCTACAGTTGATAAAAGGGGGGAGGAGAGAGGGCCGGCATGGCCTAAGGGAAGAGATTCTCTAGAAGATCTACTGTTATGGTAAGTACGTAACTGTTCTTTAAGGAAATCTCCTCTATTAAGACACACCCTTGGAACGAGTTCCAAGTACTCCCAAAAGCTAACTAGGAGGTTGGTGCAGTCTGTTCATGACAGCAGGCCCGTTAGAACAGCAAGGCCGAAGCCTGCTGGTCTATGAGAAACAATCTTCGCAATGCTTAATCAAGGTGTGGACAGTACTCCAGGTAGCTGCAGCACAGATGTCAGCCACAGACAAATTTCTGAAGCAAGCAAGAGAGGCGGCCATGCGCTTGTGGAATGACCACGAAATGCACCAGGAAGTTCCTTACCATACTTTCTATAACAGAACGTAATACAATGTGCTAACCATTTGGACAAGCATTGTTTTGAAGTGGGTATGCCCTCTTTCCCAGGGGCAAATGAAACAAACAGCTGAGAAGACATTCTGTGAGCAAGATAATATATCAGGATTCTACAGTATATACATCCAAAGTATGAAGCAATGCTACATCTTGATTGTTGGCATACTCAGGATAATAAACTGTAAAGTAGAGGGTTTGATTTAGTGTAAACTCAGGCCACCACCCTGGGCAGAAACTTAGCATTAGTACATAAAGACGCCATCTTTATGGAAAATCAAATAAGAAGACTCGCACATTAGAGCCTGCAGCACAGAAATCTTTTGAGTCGAAGTGATGATAACTAAAAATAATGCTTTCTATGAAAGAAAGTGTAAACCACAACTTGTGACTGGTTTAAAAGAAGCAAAGGTAAGCTTCTCAAGCATCTAATTAAGGTGGGGAGGGAGCAGATTGTGAATAGGAGGCTTCATATGCAGGATACTCCTGAAATAGGTATGGAAGATCTCTGAGATACCGGACGCCCATCAACAGGGCCATGAATAGCTGATATAGCTGCCAGGTGTACCTTCAGTGAGGAATACTGCAGACCGAGTCGGACAGTGACAGCAAGTATTCCAACACTGCATTGACCAGAAAGGTAAATCATATTTCTGGAAGTGGCCCACAAAGTGAAATGCTTTCACTTTACTGAGTAAATGTGTCTCACAGAAGGCTTCCTGGCTGCAACCAGTTCATCAGCTACCTTTGATGACACCCCAGACCATGTAACTGCTATGTCTTTAGAAGCCAGGCATGGGGTGCAGGGAATTAAGATCTGGATGGACCAGGGCCCCCTTGATCTGGGACAACAGGCATCTGCACAGAGGTAAGGGTACTGGAGGCTCCAATGCTAGTTGCTGCAGCAGCGGATAACATATTTGATGAGGCCACAAAGGTACAATGAGGATGAGGGTCGCATCCTCCATTTATAGTTTCAGGAACACTGTGTTCATGGAATGGAATGCGTGCAGAAACCAGCCTTTCCAAAAGAGGAACAACACGTCTCACCAAAAAACTCCAGGCCCTGGAGTAAGCCAGCAGAAACGCGACAGTTTTACACAGGGCAGAGATGCACAAACGTACAACTCTGGATGAGCCTGCCTTGTGAAGAGGTCATCTACCTGCCGTCTGTCTGTAGTATCAGATGACCTGGCGTCAGATACTCCTGAAAAACCTGGAGACTTTATAGGAGAGTGCTCATCTCCAGGACATTTATGTGTAATCTGGTTTCTACCTGGGTTCTTGAACCTTGGGTTTGATAAGGGCCCGGATGTGCTCCCCACCCAGATCCTGATGCATCTATGGGGTGGGGGTAGGAAGAAGTAGGCTGCTGGTTAACTAGGATCTGCAGCTTATCCATTAGGTAGGGAAATGGGCAGACTGGGTGGGCCAAGCGGTCCTTATCTAACGTCAAAATCTATGTTTCTATGTTTTCTATGAATCTGTGTCCAATTTGGTATTAAAAATGTAACACCCCTCAAGTGGCGGTTGCGGTCCATCTACCATGACAGTGTCTTGTGTAAATATGACGAGACGAGCACCATTTGGTCCATGTTGTCCATCAATTGGTCCCACTACACTCTATGTCCACTGTGATCCACGCATGTAAGCGAGCCAGTGGCACAGTCACAATGGCTGGTGCCATGAGTCCCAGGAAGCACAGTCAAGTCCTAGGTGGGACGTGATGACTGCTGTTCACCAGTTGTGCTTGAGCCATGAGGAACACTCTGCCCTGTTCTGTGTCCAGGACTGCATTCAAGTACTGCAGCTTCTGGCATGGGGTCAGTACTGTCTTTGGTACATACGCTTTAATCCCACTGGTCTTCAAACAACTGCTTTGTGCGAGACAGGGTGAATTTGAGTTGGCTTCTAGACTTGGCTTTCAATAGCCAAACATCTAGGTATGGGAAGACATACAGGCCTTCCATAAAAAGAGATGCTGCCACCACAATGAAGCATATGGTAAAGACTCAAGGTGCAGAAAACAAGCCAAACGGCAATACTTTGAACTGGAAGTGCTCCCTTTCCAGGACAAATCTCAAATATTTTCTGTGATGCTGTCTGATTCTGATATGAAGGTATGCATCTTTCATGTGCAGGGGGCAAGCAAATCCAGTCCCCCATTTGCAACAGGGGAATCAGATTCTGCAGGGAGACCATACAGATCTCCTATTCTATGCAGAAGTTTAGGTTTTGCAGATCTAGCACATGTCTAAGATCTCCTGTCCATCTGTGGACCAGGAAATATCAGGAGTAGAACCCTTTGCCTTTCTGGACTGAAGGTGCAGGTTCTGTGGCATGTTTGGTTAGTAAAGCTTATACCTCCTCTTTCAGTAGGGACAGATGTCCCACATGATAAGTTGAAAGAGACTGAGGATGCTCTGGAGGAGTTTCTAATAACTCCAGCACATGTCCCCTTGCACTTATCTCCAGGACCCACTCGTCTGCAGTGACCTCCCTCCACTGTGTTAAATAAAGGGTGAAGTGACCCCTACCACCACCACTTCCTGCTGGTGCAGTGGTTGGGAGGCAATCTGACATGAGTCATGCTGAACCAGTAGGGGCAGAGCCACCATCTTTGGAGGCTGTGGAATGGGCTCCTGGAGGAAGGGGAGCTGGCAAGACTCCACCACCCTTGCCCTGGCCTTGCTGATGGTAAGCTTGACAACTACTTTCTGGCAGTAGGCTGGCAAAAGTATCCTTTACCTCTACCAGGCACGGGGTACAAGGATTTAACTGACCTTAAAGTCATTTTCAAGACTTGAAGGCCTCTCAATTCCTCCTCAACATGGTACCCAAATAGTTCTGTGACCCAAAAATGAGCATTCAGATCTGTCTGCTGCACATCTGTTGTAAACCCAGCCACTCTGAGCCAAGAGCACCTTTTCATGCAGATGCCCTGGCAGAGGCATCGGAAACATATGCTGAGCATAACAAATGTTTGCCTACCTCAGCTCCTGCATTCAACTTTTATGCAATTCATTCTTAACAGTATTCTCTGGGAGTGTATGAGCTGCAGCTTTGGCAGACTTCCTGGGCTATTTTGACATTTGATCATGACAGAGTTATAGTTTGCAATATGCAGGCCTAATGAGGCAAAGGCATATGTTCGCATGCCCATCACATCAAGTCTCCTGGATTCTATATCAGGTAGCAGGGTACCTGCACACTTTAGTGCCCTGGCTCTATCATGGAAAGCCATTGTGACCACAGAATCAATTTCAGGCTAGGTAGCATAATAAGGCTTGGCAGTGGGGCAGGGTACTGCTCATCAGCCTTTCTGCGTACAGCTGGTTTGGTATTGGTCTATACCAGGCAGAAAAGGTGGAATCCTCCAAAGCAGGATAAAATGCAGGAACAATGATGGATGCAGTGCAAGGAACCTCCAGGAAATACATCAGATTCTTTTTAGTTTAAACATCTTCTTCCACAGCAAAACCCACAGCATTTTGTATTTACTGCATCACTGTCTGAAAGGTAGGATCTTCAGGAGATCTGGGTGTATACACTACAGAACCCTCACTGCAAGAGGATACAGTGGAGCTGGAATGTGGGGTATAATGTTCCTTTCCGTATCCCTCCTCCTCCTTATAATCCTCCTTCATTATGAGGTCTGGATTATACTCCTCCTCGTCGGTGTCCCTGTTGATGATGGGAATGGAAGACCTCACTGGCGATGCCGAAGGCCTCTGCTTAGGAGTTGCTTACTGTGTACCAGCAATGGAGGTCAACGGAGTCTGCAACGCAGGAACCCCCACTGACGGCAGTGCAGGCTGCATAGGCAAGCTTGGAAGTATACACTGTATCATGACTGAAAACGATACCAGCACTGCTTGTGCATCGACAAAGCCCTGGCCAGGGACTGCAACTGTTGGGAGTTGACTGAAGATCAAGACCTGTTAATGACAGTGACATCCAATCCATAGTAGTTATGGTAGTGCCTAAGCCAAACCCCGACCTTGGTGGGGCTGGCAGTGGACAATGATGATGATGATGATGATGCAGGTTGGCTACCTGCAGGCTGCAATGGTGACCTACATCTCAACAGGAGGCAGAGTGATCCTCTTCCTTTTGTCTGTGCTTATGTTCCAATGACAACTTGTCTTTTCTGCGGTCTTTTGACTTCAATGACCATGACTTCATCAATGGGCTGGTGACATTGACTTCTGACCCTGGGCTTTTTGCATGGTTGCTAGAGTTTTCTCCAACAAAAACTTCTCCAGCACCTTTTTTTCTGTGTCGCCTGGTTGCTTGACTGAAGCTCTGGCAAATCCCACAAGTCCTGATGTTGTGAGAGAAGCCAAAAATGAAAATTATGTACCTACCGTAATTCTTTATCTTCTCTTGTATCTTCACTATTTATTACTGACTAGTGTAAGCCGAAGGCATGCACCTGCTTGGGAGCTTTTTTTTGTGTGTGTCAGAAGAGTCGGTGCCGACGCACTATGTGGTGCTTGTGGGTTGGCTGTTAGCTGCTGCCGACTCCTCCTCCTCCACCACAGTTTTGTTTTGCCGGAGAGAGGGAAACAAAGAGAGGTAGCAATAATTAGGATGAGGTAAGAGAACTGAGGGATAGGAAAAGGAAAGGATATAAACTGAAAAAGGAATAAGCTGCCCAGAGGACAGAGGGGAAGTAGGATTTTGCTATCTGGACATTAGGGCACCAGCCCCTGGGCAGCAGCACAGGAGAGTAAGAGAAAGAGAGGGAAAAGAATGTGAAAGACAGAAAAGATAGAAGATAGAGGGGGAGAAGGTAAGAGACCTCCGCCATGCTCAGCCAGAAAACTGTTGGCTTATCCTTATTCTCAAAACCTGGGAGGTATAAAGACATAGGTGCAAGGATCCTGTCAGGCTCCAGAAACCACTGGACATAGGTCCAGAACAGGAGAGTTTGAGATGGTCATGGAGAATATAAGGTATGGCAGTGTCTGCTCCCTCCTGCCCTTAAAGCCGCACTCAGGATGAAGGTCCTGGAGCATGGCCCTCTCAAGCCTGCCACCTGAGGGGCAGCCAAGGGGGAACCTCTAATCAGTAGAGGACCCAGTCTAGAACAACCCCTATATATAGAGGGAACAGAGAGAAGAGGGGGTCCCCATGGGCCCTTCAGCAGGATGCGCCAATGGAGTCCTCACCCTTCCCCGAGTCAGCAATGGACCAGATAGGTCCATGCCAAGTCACAGAAGGGACTCCACAGTGCACCCCACTGAGAACCCCAGGGAGTTCCCTCCAAGGCCAGGGCAAAGACCCTACTCGCTGCCCTCCTCAGGTTGGATGCTCTGTGACTTGGGGAAGGAAACAGAGGTCCCTGAAGTACCAGGGGGACTCTGCCCCAGACTGGCCTCATAGAGGGGGAGGGCAAGCAGGGTGGAGGCAGCACCCAGAAGCTGAGGCCCAAGAGGGGAAGGTGGGTGGGAATCAGTAGTGAATGGTGAAGATCAAGAATTTCAGTAGGTACGTAATTTTCATATCTTCCCCTTGTCAAGCTTCACCATTCATTACTGCTGGGGGAGTACCAAGCCCCCCAGAGGGGACCTGGCATTGCCCTGAGAGATCAGCCTCCCTCGGCCTCCTGTGGGGGAGACGCAGGAGAGGGAGACCCTCTTAGCCATCCTAGGCCATACATGGTCTAAGGCTGTTCAGGGCAAGGCAGTGTCCCCCGTGACCGCGGAGACGGAAGACGCCCCTGCAAATTTCTCCTCGCCCTGCCGGAAAAGAGACGGGTCCCTGGAAGGCGGAGGAAATAACCATACACTAGGCCACGGGTGACAATCTTGGTAGGTGAAGCCATGACATCTGCCTAATGCAGATCACTGTCCCTACTAGTCTGGAAGCCACTTCTCTGGCATCATACGATGCCCTTGCCTGGTGCCTTGCAAGCTCTAGACCCTGCGCAAAGAGGGCGATGGCCTGCCTAGATTCCGCCGTATCAGGCAACAATGCTAACACCTGCGCCAACATTAACCACAAATGCCTGTTGTAGGCAGCGTGGTGGGCCGGATGTGATGCAGAGTAGCACACAAGATGAAGAGAATACTCTTCTTCCCCATCGGTCGAACTCCACGGAGTCTGGATTCGATGGTCGGTCATGCATCGGGTGCTGTAGCCCGGAAGGAGTGTCTAAGCCCATCAGCCCCGAAGGTGGGTGAGGCAGAGAACCTAGAGACTCCTGGGGTGTGCAATACCTCTTCCTGCAGTCCGCTGGGGCTAGGGATGAGGTGGCTGGTGACTACCAGGTGTGGATCAACTTCCTGGTAAGGAACAGAAACACAGAAACATAGAATTTGAAGGCAGATAAGGACCGCTTGGCCCACCTAGTCTACCCATTTCCCTACCTAACGGATAAGCTGCAGATCCTAGTTAACCAACAGCCTACTTCCTCCTACCCCCCCACTAGAATTGCCTTATGTCTGTCCCATGCATTCTTGAATTCCCCCACTGTTTTTGACTCTACGACTTCCTTAGGAAGGCTGTTCCATGTATCCACAACTCTCTATGTAAAGAAATACTTCCTCACGTTAACTCTGAGCTGTCCCCCCTCAATCTTCAAATTGTGCCCCCTTGTTTTTGCACATCTCTTTTTCTGAAAGATGCTACCCTCTTGGACTTTGTTGATTCCCCTGAGGTATATGAAAGTTTCTATCATGTCCCCCCTCTCCCTCCTTTCCTCGAGGCTGCATGTCAAAAACCTAGGTACATGTGAAGAGGTAATTATCTAGTCCTTAAGACAAGTGAATACAATATGGGAAGCAGGCATGTGACATTCATAACACATTATAACAGCATAGCATAAAAGGTGGGGCAGATCATCAGAAATAATTGAGACATATTACTAACAGATCCCATCTTGTCTGCAGCCATAGGTAGTACACCAAGAATACGTTTTTCAAGGGGTGTTTGTATCAGGGACACACTTGTCCATAGCTTTCTGCCTGAAGAAACCAAGAGAGCCCACACATGGCTACTAAGCAAACCTGCAGGTTTCTATAAATGTAGGAACTGTTCCACCTGTACGTGGGCAGTACAAAACAAGAACTTGGAACACCCAAGACAAGATGCAGAAATAGAAATACATGAATTTATCAGGCGTAATAGCACCTTTGTAGTCCATGTCCTCTGGTGTGGGTGTGGTTTTGTATACATTGACAGGACTATAAGACCATTCAAAAAATGTATACAGGAACATGTATGCTCAGTCTCCGGTGGGAGAATGGACACTCCAGTTGATGTACTCTTTGCAGAATGGCACAAAGGAAAGCATTCACATTTATCCTTTATGGACATTGAGTGGGTAAAGCCACTAAGAAGGGGAGAGTACCATTTCAGAACTCTCCTTCAAAAGGAGAGTAGGTGGATTTACAAATTGAAAGGCCTAAACCCTGCAGGACTGAATGACTCATTCAATCTAAAGCCATTTTTTTGATGCTTATCTTCACTTTGTTACTTAACTGCTTCTCCATTTCTCTTCTGCAGATTCAGAGATGCACAGAAACATAGATACTGTCAGCAGATAAGGGCCTATGGCCCACCCAGTCTGCACATTTGAGCTTATAAAATCACTAAGATTTTCTACAAGTCTGTTGCCCCTTACCTCCAGGATTCCTTTATGTCTATCCCATGCATTCTTAAATCCCATGATTGTTTCAGCCCCCACCACTTCCTCAGGCAGGGTGTTCCACTTGTCCACCACCCTTTCTGTGAAGAAATTCTTCCTTACATTTCCTCTAAATCACCCTCCCTCCAACTTCATTCCATGCCCCCTAATCCTGGAACATCTATTTCACTGGAAAATAGTGTTTCCTGCACCCTGTTCCTCCCCGTAAGGTACTTGTATGTCTCTGTCCTATCTCCTCTCTCCTCCAGGGAGGACATAGTCAAGTCCTTCAGCCTGTCCTCATAGGACTTGTGATGCAATCCCTGTACCACCTTTGTTGCCCTCCTCTGAAACTTTTCCACCCTGTCTATGTCCTTATATAGGTAAGGTCTCCAGAACTGGACAGTGTACTCCAGGAGAGGCCTCACTAGTGTCTTGTATAGTGGAATTATGACCTTCCTTTTCCTGCTGGTGATGCCCTGCCTATGTATCCCAGTATCCTATTTGCTTTATCTGCTGCCTTGTTGTACTGTTTTCGTACCTTGAGGTCATCATCAGAGATGATAACCCCAGGGTCCCTTTCCTGCTTGGTGCATGCTACATCCTCACTTCTATCGGTCTTGAAAGAAAAGATCTGGCTGAAACACACCATGATTTCTCTTTCTCTTTTACTTTCCAGTAGTCAGATTTGCTAATTTGCATTATTAATGCAATATTAAATGAGAGAATGATGGTTGACATACTGGATTATTGGACTTTTTGCTACTGTGCAATATCTCAACAGTTAAAATGAATTGCTGTAAATGAGAATTACTACAAATGAGAAAAGTGACTGCAATACTGCGGCTTGAATTTTACAATCAGCCCAAGTTAACTGTTTGGTGACATAAACTGACAGTACTGTGCAATAGGAATACACATTAGATAGGTTTAAGAGAGGGATAAGTATTAGTTTGACTAATATTGCTATTTGGAACAAATACACAGTGGCCCAGATATTGAAAAGGGTTGCGCCATGCGCAACAGGGTCGCGCCATGCGCAAGTCCAAAATGCGCCATTCTGCGATATTCAGCAGGAGGCAGTTACGCCACTGGCACCAGGTTGCGCTAGAGAGCAATGCAAATGAATGCATGCTCAACAGGAGGGGGAGGATCCAGGCATAACCAGCGCAACCCGATGTTCAGTCGGGTTGCGCAGAGTTGTGCATGCGCAACCCCCAACCTGCGCCCGCACAAGCTTGAGCCAAAAAAAAAAGGCTTAAGTCGAGGGCCACCCACAGGTGAGCTGCTGCATTGCAGGGCGCAACACAGCAGCTGCCACCCCTGGCTGGCCCCCAACTCACTCCCTGTGCCCCCCCACCAGCCCGATCGCGGGCAGTACAGGTACATGTCCCCCCCCACACCTCCCACAGCCCGATCGCGGCAGAACCTGCATAAACCCCCAGTGCCGATCGGCGGCAGAATCTGCATAAACCCCAAGTGCCCGATCGCGGCAGAACCTGCATAAACCCCCAGTGCCCGATCGCGGGCGGATGTAACCCTCCCCAACCCGAATAACTCCTGGTGGTCCAGTGGACGTAAAGCCCGATCGCGGGCAGAATGTCCTACAGAACCCCCAAACATCTCCCTGGTGTCTGTGTCCCCCCCCCACCCACCACACCTCCCGCTCCCACAAATTTGCGCATGGCGCCAATGGTACTGCGCCACCGCAAGTTGAATGCTCAACTCACAGCAACTTTAACGATAGCGCCAAGTTCCACGCGCCACGCTGAGTGCTGTGGTCAAGGATATTCGAGCCGAGTTGCTCAACAGCGCAACCCTTGAATATCACTCGCCACACCCCGCGCAACTATTTTGAGCAGCGCAGGGGCTTGCGCCTCAGACTGGCGCAGTTTGAATATCTGGGCCAGTATGTTCTAGAAAAATGATTGTGAGCAACAGAAACATAGACTTTGACGGCAGATAAGGACCACTTGGCCCATCTAGTCTGCCTATTTCCCTACCTACAGGATAGGCCGCAGATCCTAGTTAACCAACAGCCTATTTCTTCCTACCCCCCACAAGAATTGCATTATGTCTGTCCCATGAATTCTTGAATTCTCCCACAGTTTTAGACCCCACAACCTCCTCAGGAAGGCTGTTCCATGCATCCACTACCCTCTCTGTGAAAAAATACTTCCTCACGTTGCCCCTGAACCGCCCCATCTTTAAATTGTGTCCCCTTGTTCTTGCACATCTCTTTTTCTGAAAGATGCTACCCTCTTGGACTTTGTTGAGTCCACTGAGGTACTTAAAAGTTTCTATCATGCCCCCTCTCCCTTCTTTCCTCAAGGGTATACATATTAAGCTCCTTCAGTCTCTCCTCGTATGGCTTCTTTTGCAGATCCTGCACCATTTTAGTTGCCCTCCTCTGGACTGCCTCTATCCTGTCTATGTCCTTGCGGAGATGGGGTCTCCAGAACTGGACGCAGTACTCCAGATGGGGTCTCACCAACTGTCTGTACAGAGGGATAACAACTTCCTGTTTTCTGTTGGTGATGCCTCTCCCTATGCATCCCAGGTCAGGAAGGAATCATAAAGTGGTTCACACTGAACTCGCTCAGGAAGGAGCGCATCTCCCGCTCAGTACTGTGCCCGACCACATGGGAGATATGGAGCTCCTGAACTAACCTCGAAAGGAAATGCTGATATTGTGAAATCAGCATCAGAGGACAGGTGGACAGAACGTTCCTCTTCCTCAGAGGAGGAAGTCAAGGAAGTGGAGGACTCTGAACATCCGAGCTCCTCTTGTGGCGGTGGGGACAGGTGGAAGACCTGCTCGTCCATAGCCCTGACATACCTGGGGAAGGCTGCAACAGCAGCTCTGAACATCTCTCAGGTCAAAGGTCCCATAGGACCCACATGGCCAGGGAGAGGAGGTGGTGTCTGCAGAGGGATTGGGGAAGGGCATCTGACAGAAAGTGCCTGGCCTCTGTCAGGGCTCTGAGACCTCACAGGAGATCCTCCTATATGGGGGGGATCTGGTGATCGACCCAGTCAGAGAACGCTGCAAAGTGAAGAACAAATCCTGGCTGAGCCCTGAGGGGGATTCTCCCCTGTGGTGCGACCGGGCTGCATGGTTCCAGAAGGGCAAGCCCCAGCGCCATCCACTAAGGGGACCTCTACAGTCTCAGAGGAGAAGAGGCAGGGTTCGGCACTGCGGCTCCCCCCCAACCCCCAAAGGGAAGTGGAGGAGGGTCCCCATGCTTCACCCTGACCTCTCAACCCTCAGACTCCAAGGCTGCCCTCTTCCTAGTGCCCAGTGCTAAGGGGGCCCCCAATTCCACTGGCCCCCGAGGGAGGCCGCAGAAGAGGAGGGGCCCCATCCTAGCTGCAGTAGCCAGGGCAGCACCAGGAATGGCAGCTGCCCCAGCCCGAGGCCGGGATCATCAACCTGGCGACCCCAGAACCACTATCCACTGCCGGGCCCCCGATGCCAGCATCAGTGTGGGGACCCGAGGAGACTGTGGCCTCCGGGGCCACTGAGGGATGAGCACCAGAGTGCCTGGTGTCACATCCAGGGGGGGGCTCCCCCTACTGAGGAATCAGGTCTCCAACCCGGATCGGCCAGTGAGTCATCCCCATCCGAAGAGGAGGAGACCACATACACCGCCAAACAGGCGACCCTGGGAGACCCCCTGCCAAGGGCACCGCGAACAGCGCTGCTGCAGGACATAACACAACCCACAATCCCAAGGGTCTACCGGTGCCAGGCCCAGCAGCCGTGGGCCGCAACAACAGGGGAGCCTGCACCTTTGAGGAGGTGACTGCCGGAGCAGTGCTCCCAACCCGGCTCCGGAGGGAACCAAACTGTTCCTCCGGCACCATGGAATAAACCTCCTCAATGGCAAGGCTCGAATCAGATTAGGAGGCTTCCTCCTCACTGGGCCATATGGACTCGGGAGAGGACCTGGAGGCATGGTCAAAAGTTGTAGCCATTGTATCCCTAGAACAACGCCATCCTCTGAAAGTCGGCGGGGCCCTACCAACTTTAAATGTGTGGATTTCCAGTATGCGGCGGTCCATAGAGAAGCAGGTGTTGCAGTTGTCCATGTCATGGTTGGGACCCAGGCAGTGAAGGCAGACGTGATGCCAGTCCGAAACGGAGTAATGCCGGCCACAGGGGTACCGGCGCATTGGGGTGCGGACGCTTTGGATTTCTTCCTAGCCCCCAAACCAGACATGATGTCGAAATAAACTCATAAAAACTACAGCAAACAGACCCAGTGCTGTCGGTAAGAATTTAGGAAAAATAAAAGAAACCAGCTTACCGGGTGAAAACGGTGTTGGGTGAGCAACTTCAAAACCAGGATGGAGGAACCGTCGAACAGAGTCAATGGAAACGGCATTGAAATGAAGCAGGCCGCTTATGCAACTTTTTTTTTCTGTTTTACTTGTGCAAGCAGGTGCTTCCTTGATGGTGAGAGAAACAGAACTGGGGTGAAGGAGGAGTTGGCGGCTCATAACGGCCAACGCCACAGTGCCACATAGTAGTCCAGCCTCGTATGCGGCGTAGACCTCCTACAAAAAAAAAAAAAAAAACTCCTGAGCAGGCATCCGCTTACACCCCAGTAATGAATGGTGAAGACTGACAAGGGGAAGATCAGCGGACACACTTTGTGTGCGTCGACCTGGTAAACTTTTTCTACACACTCGCAGTACCCCAAAAAAAAAAAAAATCACTGGTTTCAGCGGCATACAGAGCTAGTAGTATCACTAAATTATTAGTGATTATAACACATTAATAAATGACAACGGCTAGGTGTAGTTATTTCACAGGAGGCCCGATGAGTGCAGTCAACATCGGGAAAAGAACTGAGGAGAGATGGCATTCCTCACGTTTATGTAGATGCTGATGCATGAAGTAGTCATGGGCAGCCCCCCAGCTAGTAAAAGTTTCCGTGAGGTCCTAGCACTGGCAAAAGTACTGTATAGTTCCAAAGGTGTGGCCTAAGGGAACAGATATCCTCGAAGACTAAAAGATTACTCAATTGTAACTGTGTTTCTTCCAGGGGATGTGATGGCTAATCAAACTATTTGCACTCAGTCCTGCTTCTGTTATGCTGTGGAACTTTAGAAACTTTCAAAGGATATGCCTTCACTACGCTGGTCAAGAGCTTCCTAGCACTCCAACAGCAGATCCTTAACTTGAAGACCTGGTCCCAGATATTCAAAAATGGGCACAAGCCCAGTGCAAAGGTTTTCGCTGCACCTGCACCTGACCCAGAAGCTGATATATTCAGTCAGACAGCAGACCAGGTAATTGTGCCCCAGGACAGGACTGCATCGGGAACCACACTACAATATTCAGCCACTCCATGCAAATGAGTCCACTGGGCATGCAAGGTGCTAAGGGGCCATTTGCCCCGCAAACCCAGATCACCTGCCCCCATAGTGTAATACCTCTCCCTGGTGTCTACTGACTCCTCCCCGATCACCTAACCCGTACAGCGTAACACCTCTCCCTGGTGTTTAGTGCACCCCATCACCCAGTCCATATACAGAACATCTCTGCTTGGTGTCTACTAGAAATCCCCAGCCACGATCACATGGTCCATATATTATAACTCCCTCTCTGGTGTCTAATGGCACCACCCCATCACCTGTCCTGTATACTCTTACACCTCACCCTGGTATCTAGTGGCACTCCCCACCCCTTACTCACCCAGTCCATAACCTCTCCCTGGGCCGGCCTGGTGATGCTGAGGGGTGAGGCGCTGGGCGCCACACCTTGCGTTACACCGGTGACCCGGGTTCAGGAATGAGCCAGGGTCATCGGGGGTCGGCGGGGAGGGTGGGAGCTGGATTGAGCCGC
Source organism: Neoceratodus forsteri (assembly GCA_016271365.2). NCBI lineage: Eukaryota > Metazoa > Chordata > Ceratodontiformes > Ceratodontidae > Neoceratodus > Neoceratodus forsteri. The sequence goes on from CM028131.1 coordinate 1,520,409,702, forward strand.
TGTATGGCAGCTTCCCTCTCCTGGGGAGGGTCTTGCATCTGCTGCTCACTGCCATCTGGAGTTTCTGGGTGGCAGGGCAGCTGGGGCGCTACACGGGCCGGAAGGGTGAAGGCTGGAGTCCAGAGCGGGGGCACGGCTTTATGTGCCCCACCTCCTCAATCTCACAGCATGTCGTCGTCCTTGGGGAAGCAATCAGGGCAAGTAAAAAAAACTCTCTGTGCGTCATGATCCGCCAGTTTGGCCACCGGTCCAGACGCAGCCCTGCAGGGGTACCAGGTGGTCTCCGCCCACCACGAGGGGTAATTCGTGGGGTTGAGAGTCCCACAGGGAGGTATGTCCAGAGCTGGGGGAACCGGAGGTGAAAAAACGCCAGAGGATGTACAAAGTATAAATAAAAAATACATATAGCCTCTCCCTGGTGTCCAGTGGCACCCCCACCACCCAAACACCTGGCCCATGTTCCCTAGTCTGTCGCTGGTGTCCAGTGGTACTCCCACTTCCACTCTATGACTGCACGTTGCCTAATAGGTAACAAACATCTGCGGTCCAGTGGCCCCCACCCACCCTGCTCACTCCCAGGACACCTCCTATTCACCCCCCCCCTTACTAGGGTCACCGGGGATGTCCTAGGAATCCCAATATGGTGGCCAACACAGCTCTCCTCTCATCACCTTGGCTGGCTACTGTATGAACGAACATGTACACATGCTGCCAGCTTACGTGGCGGCTGGCCCAGTTGTCGAGAATAACGCTGTGCCGGTCACCATATCAGGATTCCTGGAACATCCCCGGTGACCCTGGCAATGGGGGGGGGTGTCCTGGGAGTGGGAAGGATGAATGCCAGTGTCTGTTGATCCATTAAGCGATGGGCAGTCGGGGTACCACTGGACATCAGGGATAGTCTAAGGAACATAGGTCAGGTATATGGGTGGTGGGGGGGGGCTTCAACTAGACACCAGGGAGAGGTGTTGACAGTATATGAGACAGGTAATTGGGAGGGTGGAGGGTGCCACTAGACACCGGGGAGAAGTTATAATGTATGGAGCAGATGATCGGTGGATGGGGAGGTGCCACTAGAACCAGGGTGATATTATAATGAATGGATTGGGTGATCAGGGGGTGGGAGGTGTCACTACACACCAGGGCCTGCATCCTTGCTGGCATGCCGGCAATCGGAGACGGGTGACTTAAGTACAGCCAGTCCACCCCCGGTGGGGTTGGGGTGCAGGCTTCGCACCCAGTTAAGTCTAGGTTTTCGGAGACAGTAAACTGCACCACTCTGGGTGGTGTTTACCACCATCGCAAACCTTTGAATATGTTGCTGCACCATTATGCAGAAGGGACCTCATTTGCAGGTGCAGCATTATATCACCTGTGCTGTCCGGGTATAGTCGCACTACAGGGCCTCTGAATACAGACCCCACCCGAAAGACAGGCGCAAACCCAGATAGTGGGGTGCAAAGCCGTTTGTGCCAAAGCTAACTTCTGAATATCTGGCCACTGTAGACTCGTGACTACAATAAACAACATATAATTCAAAGACAATATTTTCTATTACAATAAAAAAATGCTTAAAAATAGCTTAAACACAAATGCTCAAGCATATTCTTATAATCTAACACTGCAGAACACCCATGTAGATATCTGAAATCTAGGACTGGTCTCAACAGTTTTATTTAGAACTGGGAATTACTGTTGAAAAAAACCTTTCCTAGTTGGAAGATTGGGATCTTTTCCACAGCCTTCAATGCTGGTTTTTGACTACTGTATTTCTTGTGAAAGAGACGTATTTTTTTCTGATTTCTTGACGCTGGAAAATTTTGGAATGACAATATCAGGCCTTCCCTCACTATCTCCAGCACCCATTTGTAGTAACTTTTCTTATTCCTGGGGAAAGTGAGAGAGGTACCTCCCACTGGACGAAAAGCTGTGATGATGACCATGACTTATCAGGAATTAGCCTTTGCACAGGATGGGCCAAAGCTAACTGGTGCCCAGCTCCCTTCTCCTGTCTCTATTTGTACTGAAACTCTTGGGGGAAATATAACCTGATGTGTTAACTGTTTGTTATAGCAAACCCAACTCATACTGCACATTCCATAGGGCATGTAGTACGCTCTGGATTTTTCCTTTAACCGTTACACTGCCAACAGAGGGTTAACAGTGTATTTTTTTTTTGTCCACTCTGTTCACATTATTTTGTTTTGGCCATCAAAAAGAGAGTTATCCTCAAATGGGAACTCTACGCCATTGTGCTGCAAGTCAACAGACAGTCCCGGAGTTCTAAGCCACGCATAACACTTGACTGAAATGGCATAAGCAAGAGACCTTGTTGCAGTATTATTTAATCGGCACTTAGATATCAAACCCCAACCATCCTACTGTCTTAAGACGGATTTCTTAGTGTGATGGTCTTCAACGCGTAGATTCTATGGCTAACACAGTAAAAGGTAGGTTAGCCCCAGGGACAGAGAACGAGTGCAATGGATATGTGAGAGGTGGATAATCGAGTGCTGAATGTACATTAAATGGCATCTGTAACAGATGTTTTTGATGCATCCAGGCCAGCCCTGACAATCTGTAACATCTGAGCACTGTAATCAGCTGTCAGAGAATGGCATTACATCTTTCCAACATTACTCTTGGTAATAAGCTATATAACTAAGGAAGGCAGCTTCCCTTAACAGGGCAAATAATTAGTAGTTTTTTTTCCCCCATAGCATCACTTATTTGAGAATCTTTGCCAGGTAGTGCTGCTTCGTTTCAGTCTTCTTATTACCATGCACCTTTGTTTAATTCCCTTGCAACAGAAGTGGCTGAGGCTGGTACCTGCAACATTTTTCCACAGATTTCCTCAACTCTATCATGTATGGGTATGCTTACTCTTTTGGTATGTCAGACTCAACATTTTCAGAAAATCAGATTCACCAACATCAGTCTCAGTTTCAAAAGCTATTTACTTAGCAACCAATTATTTTAGAAACGTAGAATAAGGAACTGGCCCACTGGCGAAGAGATAGGGTTGCCACCCATGACACAGGTTTGGGAACAAACCTGGGAAGCTAGGAGGCTAGTGAGACTTAAGCATCTCAAAGGATATTCGCTTCCTTGGGATGGGAGGTCAACTGATCATGGACTGAGCACCATCTGAGGGATGCCCAAAGGAGTGAATCAGTTAAGGATGGCAGTGGGGAGAGGAGATGCAGTGGCAGTGCAAATAGCACACCCATCCAGAAGTGCATACTAGGTGTTTACAGTTCGGCACACGCCAAGAACAGGAACACACAGGAAACACTCCCAAGCTCAGCAGAATAACATTTTCAGGCCCCAAGCCACCTTCAACCAAATAAGAGAAGCCCTTGTCATCAAATGTTTGACAAAGACTGGAGAGGGGGGGTGCCATGACCCTACTGTAGGAGATTCCCTAGGCTCTAGGTCTGTGATGGGGCTGGATGTTACTAAGACAGGGGTAGGGGGGTCAGGCAGAGTTAAAAAAAAAGTGGAATAAGAGAAAAAATTATCCCGAACTCTTAAGAGATGAGCCTCTCTCCTCATACTCACAGACGACTCATCATCATCAAAATAATCCTTCTCATCAACAACATTTGAAAACAGGTTCACTGTATTTATTTTATTGCCTCCTCTTTCATTGTCTGGAAGAATTGCCACATTTGTTTGAAAGGTAGTGGGTTACTGGGACTAGGCTGTACTATAGGCTCAGCCTCTGTGTTTTCTCCTGGCTCTAAATGTTTTTGTAATCTGGCTTTGTTACATCCACTAGCTGTTACTTGTTTAACATTAAAAGTTTACCTGGCTTTTAGTTGTTCAAGCCCTCACAGTGTCAGCGTTACAAATTCCCTAGTTGTCCACTGAAAACTCCCCATCTCTGTCAAGCAGCCCCTGGTGTCCAGTAGGTACAACCCCCCCCCCCCAAATCTGTACTGGTCAAAAACTTCCTGGTGTTATGTGATCCCGCCACCTTCACCCCATCCCAGTCAAGTATTCCCTGGTGTCCAATGGTCCCCCCTGCCTACCCAAGTCAAGTACTCCTTGCTATCCAATGGTCCCATATCCACCCTAGTCCAGCATTCCCTGGTGTCCAGTGGTACCCCCACTGTCAAGCTTTGCCTTATGTCCAGAGGTTGCCCCTTCCACTGCAGTTAAGCATTCCCAGGTGTCCAGTGTTCCTCTGCCCAATTTCAACTCCGACATACCTCTGTATGCCCCCTTCCTTTGAGCCATGATTAAAAGTTGGGGGCAACACATGAATCCAGGATAGCCCAGCTGGCTCCCTTCCCAACCCACGCTGTGGTTTCATCAGTACTATTACAAAACTGGGTGCCACAGAAGGGAGGAACAAGGTTTATCGCATCTTTGATGACACTAAACAGACTGACCAATCATTCTGCCTAGTGTCATGAATGCTACAATGAGCCCTGCCCGCTTCCTTTCAGCACATGATCAGTAAAGTAATGAGAACTGGGCATGAGTTGGGAGTGGGCATGACTGAGCTATCTGGGATCTCAAAAGTGACCTATCCCCCCCCCCTCCAGATTATGAACTGGAGGCGGGGCACCATACCGAGGTATATGGGGACTGAAGGCAGAGCTAGGGAGGACTAGGTTTGTGGGTATGTCTGTCTGCGTGTGCTGTTTCGCAACTGAAATTTGACCCATGCGCCACCATGGACAGACACACATGCAAAGCTAGTCTATCATTATATTGATAATGCTTATAAGTTTCCTCAGCACATGTTTTTAATTAAAGGTCCCTTTTTCCTGAACATACCTTACTGAGTATTTATTATAAGATTTACGCTCTTTGCCAAATTTCTAAGCTATCTCTATTTTTTTAGGCTCTTTTAGAGAAATGGCATTAATGATTATTTTTTTGCAAGAGGTTCTCAATCTGTTTTACAGCAAACTCTCACTGGAATTTGTTAATGAAGCCAAAGCAGATAGAAACATTTTATTCTTTCTTTCTTGTGTCTTAGGGCAAAAAGCTTTGCATGCATCAGTTTTTGAAATCATAATTAAAATCAAGATACTAGTAACAGTGTGTGCCTATTTGCTTTAGGCACACAACACCCACAAGATTGACTCCTTTTAAATTCTGTGAGTTTGGTTTTCCTTTTAGGTCTTAATTTTTTGGGGGGGCTCAGACATGACAACATCATTAATCTTAATCTTAATTTAATCTCTGCTCCAATTCATATATTATTTAGATTTGCTTTTTCAGCCTTTAAAATATACTTTTACCACAGTTCAGACAGATATTGTCAATCCGAATAAAAAAGCAGCAAAAATCACGATTTGCATAATTGATAAAAAGGCGATAAAACTCAGAGAGGGGAAAACATAATCCAGGAACCAAAAGAACACTATGTGACCTACTTTAGAAAAAAAATATATTTCTTTAACAGCAAAATAATAAACTTAGACAAGCAAAATGGTGCAGCAACAATTCAGGGCAACCTCTCTCTTCAGTGGAAACTAAAGATCTATTGTTTGAGTGCTAGGGAGTGCGTGACCAGCAAAGTGCAGAGGGCATCCTTTGAAAGTTCCCCAAGTTATAAGGTATCACAAAGGCTGGGACTTGATGCAACTAGTTTGACATCATCCATCACATTTCTGTTGCAGGGCCAGATTAAGGTAACCTAGGGCCCCAGGCCCAAGAGAAATCTCGCTGTGACCATGCCTTTTTTTTTTTTTTTTAACTATTTATTAGGATTTTCCAATGAAAACAGGTTAACAACATGACAATTAACATTGTGGCATAGACCATGTCAATACATCCATCCCTATAACCCCCCATTCTACCCACCCCAGCAGTCAACCCTCCCCCCAAAATTAACCAGGCATTACCTTTACACGTATAATTATAATCATTAATCTTCCTTCTATTACCCACCTCCCTCTTCCCCACTCCCCCATCTTCGAAGGCAGGATCAATTAGGGCTAAACACATGTCTAACTGAAGATCATGTTGCAGAACAGCACTCATAACTAACAAATAAATATAATGTTATCTTGAAATGTTGCATCTAAGAGAAGGCGAATTAAAAAAGTACTCTGAAGACACCTTTCACCTAACAGCTAAAAACTGTATAAACTGCTCCCATCTCCTAGTGAAAGTGCTCAAATTATGTAATTGGGTGGCTATGTCCCTTTCCGCATTGATGGCTGTGTGCAGTTCTTATATCCACTCTCTTAATGAAGGTGAGGTCTGTTTCAGCCAATATCTTGTAATAAGGAGCAGTGCCACAGCAGAGGCAATGGCGACATAATATTTATGTGTATGTTGGGTGACAGCTGAGAGGTTTCCAAGCACACAAATTTCTAATCTAATGTAATTGCTGCTTATAAATAAAGGGTCTAAAAAAGACTTTATTTGTTACCAGAAGACTTAGATTATTGGACATGTCCACAATGTGTGTTTGAGTGAGCCAATGTCCTGGTGACATCTCTGGCATGTTGAATTCTGATTCTTACCCACCTGGTATAATTTAAGAGGCATGTAATATAAATTATGGAGGACCCTGAACCTTGTCAGACGTGGCCTACCTTGTTCAGTATATCTATAGATATTACCCCAAATTGATTCCCACTTGTTAGAGTCATACGAAAGGCTGGCTGCATGTTGCCAATAAAAGGCTATCAGTGTATAAGTTTATGGTATATTACAGTTATGGGTTTGGGATGAGTAACTGACTAATAGATCTTCTAAAACCAGAGAAGTCTTAGAGGACCAAGAGAAAGATCCTAGGGCCACATTAACGCATTGTTTAATCTGCAAATATTTAAATACAGGTAATTTTTGGAGACAAAAATAGAGTCGAAATTCTCTAACAGGCCTGTCTAGGCAACAAGCTCCCTGAACTAGTGGTCTTGATGGAAGAGGGATGCCTGGATATCGTAGCAGTCACAGAAACATGGTACACAGAGAACCATGACTGGGATATGAACATACCAGGGTACACAACCTACAGGAGAGACAGGGAGGGTGGGGGATGAGGAGTAGTTCTCTATGTAAGGGAAGGGATAAAACCAACTGAACAAAAGAGTAAACAGGGAGGAGAGGAGGCACTGTGGGTCACCTTAGAGACTGGAAATGGCACCACAATACTCTCAGGGGTTGTATACAGACCCCCATGTCAGGGGGAGGGAATGGACAAGTATATGATAGAAGGCATACATAGGATGGCAGAGAAAGGGGACATACTGTTGATGGGGGATCTTAATATGCCAGATGTTAACTGGAGCACCTTTGCTGCAGCCACATCCAAAAGCAGGGCCATTCTTGATGCCCTTCAGGTGGCATGCCTCACACAGCTAGTTTTGGAACCTCACTGTGAGGGAGCAATCTTAGACCTCATACTCTCAAATGGGGACAGTGAGAGGATCTCAGATCTAGAAGTGGGTAGCCATTTGGGAACAAGTGACCACCAAACAGTGTGGTTCACAATAAACTCAGCTACAGAGTCAAGCCATACAAAAGTGAGGGTTCTGGACTTCAGGAGGGCTGACTTTGGCAAGATAGGAGAGTGCCTTAGAAAAGCACTAGCAAACAGGCTAGAAGGAGGGGTGAAGCAACAGTGGGGAAATATCAAAACTGCCATCACAGAGGCAACAAGCCTTTGTGTGAAGCAAATAAATCAAAACAAAAGAAAAAGCCACTATGGTTCTCAAAAGAAGTAGCGGTGAAGGTTAGGGAGAAAAAGACAGCATTTAGGAAGTATAAGGAAACACAGAAGGAACAAGAACAAGACAGAGAGCTGTACCAGTTAAGGCAGAAGGAAGCAGGGAGGGTAGTCAGAATAGCAAAGGCACAAACTGAGGAAAAGATAGCCAACTTGGTTAAGAAGGGGGATAAAACCTTTTATAGGTATATCAGGGAGTGTAGAAAGACAAAGGGAGGGATAGTGAGGCTGAATAGAATGGATGGTGGGTGGGCAGAGTGACAGTGAAAAAGCAGGGATACTGAATGAATGCTTCTGTTCAGTATTCACAAAAGAGGAAGTGGGAGAGGTGCCTAATCCAATTAACAGAAGTACTCTGGAGAGGGGGGGTCGATCCCAGTCCTTTCACAGGAGAAAGGGTTCTGAAAGAACTCCTAAAACTGAAGGTGGACAAAGCAATGGGGCCAAATGGAATTCACCCAAGAATTCTAAAAGAATTAAGCAGAGAACTAGTGACACCACTGACTACCCTTTATAACAAATCATGGAAGGATGGTGTGGTACCCGAGGATTGGAAGAAGGCTGATGTGATTCCCTTCACAAAAGTGGAGCAAGACAGAGGCAGGAAACTACAGACCTGTCAGTTTGACCCTGTGTAGGAAAGTGATGGAATCAGTTCTGAAGGAAAGAACTGTTGAGTACCTAGAGGCCAGTGGGGCACAGAACCCAAGGCAACATGGGTTCACAGTGGGAAGGTCATGTCAGACAAATCTAATAGATTTCTTTGACTGGGTGACCAAAGTAGTAGACCAGGGAGGGCTGTGGACATGGCCTACCTAGACTTTTAGCAAGTCATTTGACACAGTCCCACACAAAGATTAGTAGTCAAATTAACCAGCCTTGGTGGGTCCCAGGGTGGTAGCCTGGGTAAAACATTGGCTGAACATCAGGACACAGAAGGTAATTGTAAATGGAGTCCACTCTGAAGAAAGAGGGGTTACTAGTCGGTACCGTAGGGTTCAGTACTGGGTCCAGTCCTTTTAATGTCTTTATAAGTGACATTGCAGAGGGACTGGAAGGAAAAGATGCCTTGCAGATGACACAAAGATCTGCAATAGGGTGGATACACAAGAGGCGTGGAAAGGATGAGAAGGACTTGGCAAGGTTGGAGGAATGGTCAGAAGTATGGCAGCTTGATTCAATGCAAAGAAGTGCAAAGTAATGCACCTGGAAACAAAACCTAGGGAAGATTACACAATGGGGAGGCAGTAACAACAACAAAATGGAAAGGGACCTGGGGTAATCATATCAGATGACCTTAAGGTTGGCAAGCAATGTGAGAAGGCAGTAGGGAGGGCTGGGGATACTGGGATGTATAGGGAGAGGCATCACCAGCAGAAAACAGGAAGTTATCCCCTGTACAGACAGTTGGTGAGACCCCATCTGGAGTACTGCATCCAGTTCTGGAGACCTCATCTCCGCAAGGACATAGGATGGAGGCAGTTCAGAGGAGGGCAACTAAAATGGTGCAGGGTCTGCAAGAAAAGCCATATGAAGAGAGGCTAAAGGAGCTAATATGTATACCCTTGAGGAAAGGAGGGAGGGGGGGACCTGATAGAAATGTTTAAGTACCTCAGTGTAATCAACAAACTCTAAGAGGGTAGCATCTTTCAGAAAAAGAGATGTGCAAGAACAAGGGGACACAATTTGAAGATAGAGGGGGGACGGCTCAGGGGCAATGTGAGGAAGTATTTTTTCACAGAGAGGGTTGTAGACGCATGGAACAGCCTTCCTGAGGAGGTTGTGGGGTCTAAAACTGTGAGAGAATTCAAGAATGCATGGGACAGACATAAGGCAATTTTTGTGGGGGGGGGTAGGAAGAAATAGGCTGTTGGTTAAATAGGATCTGCAGCTTATCCTGTAGGTCGGGAAATGGGCAGACTAGGTGGGCCAAGCGGTCCTTATCTGCCGTCAAAGTCTATGTTTCTAGGCCTGAATTTGTTATCATCCAGTAGTTCCGATAACTTGGCCACCCTGAGATTTTGCCAGAAAGATTGGGTAATAACCTTGTTCCCTATTAACAGATCTGGATTATAGAAAAAAGGTTGTCCTGTATCATGTTTTTTATCTAAATTAAAATGATGGCATAACTGGGTGTGGGCAGACACTGCCCAAGCTATAGAGGTGTGTTTCCATGCTTGGCGGACCTCATTAAGATGTATATGCTTAAGATGTATATGCAGTAAGAAGGCTAGGGAGATGTTATGTGAGTGTGCAATGAGTTGTTCTATTTTGAGCCAATCAGCATATGATAAGAAAGTCTCCTGGGGTTCCAACCACCGCAGATATTTGCACCCGTGAAAGGCCGAATAATAAAGACAAAGATGGGGGATACTGAGCCCCCTCTCTCTTTCTGTCTTATTAATTCGGTTATGGCTATTCTCGGTCTCTTATCTAACCATAAAAATGCTGACCAAATAGTATTCATTTTTTTAAACCATGTCATAGGGAGAGGCAAATTCAGCATAGACAGGGGGTTACATTAGCCTCGGGAAAATAGTCATCTTTAAAATACTGACTCTCCCCCAGAGAGATAGTGACAAATGTTGCCATCTTTTTAAATCCTGTTGCATCTGAGAAACCAGTGGATCCAAATTTAATGTTTTCAATTTGCCAATTTCTCGTGGGAGTTCAGTTCCTAAAAAGGTAACTGAATCAGGGGCCCATCGTAGTCCTAAGCTTTCTATCTCTATTTTCGTACAAGAAGGGGTCAAAGACAGGACGGTTGTCTTATGGTGGTTTATAGTTTATAACCAGAGAGCAGACTAAAATCCCCTATTATTCTCAAAACTGCCTGTAGGAAGCTTTGCCAGGAGGAGAGGTGTAGGAAAATGTCATCTGCAAACATTGAGAGTTTATATGCTTCTGAGCCCACTTCTATCCCCCTGACTTCGCTCGCTGCATTGATTTTTCTGGCCAAAAGTTCTATATATAAATTAAATAGCATCGGGGATAGGGGACATCCTTGTCGTGTGCACCTAGTCAGAGTAAATGAATTGGAGATAGCCCCAATACAAAACACTCTTGTGGAGGAGTTTGTATATAAGAACGTCACCCACTGAAGGAATTCAGGGGGGAGACCGTATCTAGGCAGAAGATCAAATAAGAATGCCTAGTTAACCCTGTCAAATACTTTTTCTGTGTCTAGCAAGACCAGCACATTTTCAGAGTCACCCCAGACGCGGAGAGCAAATTACAGATTTTTCTAAAATGATCACTAGAGTGTCTCCCCGAAACAAAACCCACTTGCTCCTGCCCAATTAAAATATCCCAGACCTTCTTTAACCTAGATGCCAAAATACTGGCCAGAAATGTAACCTCTATGTTCAATAGAGAGATTGGCCTGTAGTTGTCTGGACTGGATGGGTCTCTGCCTGGTTCTGGTTTGACAACAATTCTAGCTTCAAATAGGGCAGTCTCTTTAATAGGGTTTGAATACAAGAAATTAAATAATATCCCTAAATAAGGCGTCAGCACTTCCTTGAAACATTTATAAAAAGAAGGGGGGTAGCCATCTGGTCCTGGTGCTTTGTCTGGGGATAACCGGTCAATTGCATCTGATATCTCCTTGAAGTGACATTTTTCCTATTAGAGAGTTTTGTTGTGTCAAATTAAGTTTAGGTAATTCTACCGCACGTAGAAATTCACTAATTCTTTAAGATCAGGTTCTGTAGGGAATGCCGTGTATAAGGACTGGAAGTATTCGCTAAAAATATTAGCAATGATTTTAGGGTCAGAGGTCAACTTCCCAGTTGCCCTATCTATCAATGCAGACACCCACTTGACTTCATTTTGATGTTTAAGTCTATTCGCCAGTATTTTACCCGCTTTTTCCCTTTGTCTGATATACGTTGCTTTCCGCTTTGCAGTTGCACGTAATGTTGAGTCTAATATATGTGCTGCTTATTTTGCCATTAAGGACTATAACTCCCCCCAGGTCTGATTGTCAGAATTTTTTACTTAAATGGGCCTCCAAAAATCTAATTCGTGATAGCCAAGTGTCCCCCTCATTAGTCCTTTTATGTTTCTTAGTAGTTGCCAGTCTGATAAATTCCCCCCCTCCATGTCGCTTTGAGAGATCCCCATAAGACATCTAATGCTTGAATGGAAAGACAGTTGGCCTCCCATAAGATCCTAATAAAGGTTTTCACATGGTGTACAATTTTTTCCTTAGCAAGTAAGTGAGTGTTTAATGACCATAAGGTTGAAAGCCTCTGATATGGTGATAGCCCTAGCTGAAGCCAGATAGGCGAGTGATCAGAGAGCACTCTGGGATATACACCTGCATCTTTGACACTTGCCAATACTGTAGAGCTGAGGAGAAAATAATCTATCCGGGAATATACCTTATGGGGTGGAGAAAAGAAAGTAAAATCCTGAACTTGTGGGTAACGTAGTCTCCAGGGATCTGTAAGTCCAGTGTCCTCCATGAATTCCTAGAGAGCACGTTGTGCCAGGGAGAGACCAGCCCTTCTGCAGTATGACCGATCTAGGTCGTTCGCATATACTAGGTTCCAATACTCCCTAACAGGCAAATTGTCTTAGGGACTGATATAATTATGGTGGAAAGCAGGGGGAAGAGAGTAGGAGTGTCTGCATTAGGTCCATATATGAAGCCTAAGAGGACTTCCACTCCAGCAAGAGATCGGTGGACCAAGACATAGCACCCCTCCGGGTTACACCAAGATTTAATTTCCTTAAAAGAGACAGCCAGTTAAATTAATATTGCCACACACCCTCGTCTAGTACTATTACTAGCCCCTTATACTTGTCCGACCCATAACTTACGTAGTTTCACTAATTGATCAGTACTAATATGAGTCTGCTATATCATAACGATATGTAGGCAATATCTTGACAAGTGTCTAAGAACTGTGTATTTTTTAGCATTGTCCTTCCCGCCTTTAATGTTCCATGACATTATATTCCAACTTCCCATATTTTTATACTGGCCAAAATATTTATACATAATATGTTCTGCCCTTGTGCCCTGTAAAAATACTGAATGCCCTGATGTATCTCCCTTCTCCCTATTCCCCTGCCCTGGAACTTCCCCTTAATTAAGTCCCTAAACCTCTGATTCACCAAATATTCCCCTGAGTTAACTAAACCCCGGGCCTCCTGCAGACTGCTAAATATGCTGGCCGTCATGCCCTACTGGGAGCAGTCTCCGCTATATTTATGGGGCACCTTGGAGGGCGCCTCGAACTCTCTACCCTCTATGTTTGGTGAAGCTCTATAATGCAGCCTGGTAAATTATAGCACATGATGGAAAGAGGCTCCAAACTGTGAAAGAGCTAAACACAAGGACCAGCCAACTTGAGGTGCCCTTTTTCCTCTAGTAGAGGAAATATTAAAGAGCCCATATCCTGGGTCGGGCTATTAAAGATAACACTTTTCCTCTGATGTCCCACAATCTGGAGAATTCCCATATAAATTGAAGAACTGACAACTGTAAGAACAACAATAACATGTTTGAATCAGATTAAGGGGGAATCATTTGACCAACGCTCTGCAGCGATCGTAGTGCCCTAAAAGAACAGATTACTCACCTGTAACAGTAGTTCTAGGAGTGGTATATGTTGTCCATCCACACTTCTTGGCATGTCCCCTTCCACTTTAAATCTTGCCGGAAGTCTTCAAGCTGGCTCCTCCCACCCACCCAACCGGTGGTATATACCTCGCCCGCCCCCATGACGCCAGATCTTAGCCCACTGGAAGCAAGGTTGTGCCAAGCAGGGAGGCGGAGGATGCGTAGGGATGAACAACATATACCATTCAGAACTACTGTTACAGGTGAGCAACTGTTCTTCTAGAAACATGGATATGTTTTTCATCCACAATTTCTTGGCAGACTCCAAGCAGTTCTCGGGAGGAGGGAGGCAAGGCACACACCCCCTACTTGGGAAATAAAGATTGGAGAACCAAGGCCCCAAAACCAGCATCCCGGCGTGACTCAAGGTCAATGTGGTAGTGGGTAATGAAGGTGTTTGCTGACTTCCAGGTAGCAGCCCGACAGATTTCCTGGATAGGGATGTCCCTGGAAACAGCCACCAAAGCAGCAGTATGGTGGGCAGAATGAGCTCTTATCCCTCTGGGAGGCTCTTTGCCCACCAACTCATAGCACAAACCTATGCATGATGTAATACATCTTGCTATAGTCCATTTGGCTGCAGGTCTGCCAGAAGCGGCTTCAGTGTAGGTAACAAACAGCTGGCGAACCTCTCCACGAATTTCCGCCATCCTCTTCTTGTAATAGGAGAAGGCAAGTCTCAGGTCCAAGGTATGGAGAGCCTGTACTCGGCGTCCGAGGTGTAATTAGGGTAGTAAACCGGAAGAGTCAACACCTGGTTAAGGTAAAATTCTGACACCACCTTCAGAAGGAATTTCGGGTGGGGACGCAGGACAACTTTGTCCCTGTGAAAGACCAGATAAGGGGAGTCCACTGAAAGCGCCTGGAGCTCCCCTGTCCTTCTGGCAGACGTGATAGCCACCAGGAAGGCAGTCTTCCACGACAAGCGTGAAAGCTCACATTTGTGCATGGGTTCGAAAGGCTTGCCCATGAGCTTTGTCAAAACCAGCAACAGATCCCAGGGAGGTGGAGGTTCACGCACTGGAAGGGATATGTGATCCAGGCCTTTGAAAAAGTGCCCGATCACGGTCTCCTGTGCCAATGTCGACTGACCGGCCCGTGCCTGGTAAGCAGAGACGGCTGCCAGGTGCACCTTAAGGGTCGTTGACCATAGACCCCCTTTTGGAGAGAGAGACCAAAGGTATTTGAAAATGTTAGTCACAGAAAAGGATATGGGCTCCAGACCCTTACCTTGACACCAAATGGAAAAACGTTTCCATTTGAAGACATAAAATTTCCTGGTCACTTCCTTTCTAGATGCCTCCACCACGGTGTAGACATCTTCGGAAAGACCCAAAGCCTGGAACTCTAGCTGCTCAGGTACCATCCTGTGAGGTGCAGGGACTGAAGGTCCCAATGGAAGACCTTTCCCTGGTTCAGAGATATCAGGTCCAGGTGTGTACAAAGCCGCTGTGGGGGCCTGCAGCTGAGGCTGAGGAGATCTGGGTACCAGAACCGGCGTGGCCAGTCTGGGGCTACCAAAAACACCTTTGCCTTGTCCCTCCTCACCTTGAGTAACACCTTGTGGATCAGGGGAAATGGAGGGAAGGCCTAGAGGAGGCCTGTGGTCCACGGCCTTGAGAAGGCATCCCCCTGCAGTGAGCCCTGCTGAGGGGGCGGGCATGAAACAGCCTCAGCTTAGTGTTGTCCCTGGAGGAAAACAGGTCCACCATCGGTTTGCCCTAATGGGAGAACAGGCTGTAAGCTACCTCTGGATGGAGAGACCACTTATGGGATGTCTGGCCTATACGGCTGAGAGCATCTGCCAGCTAGTTCGAGGCTCCTGCCACATGGACGGCTAGGAGATCTGCCTTCAAGCATCTTACGAGGGTCCAGATGCGGAGCACCTCCTTGTACAGCAGACGGGAGTGCGTGCCGCCCTGTTTGTTGAGCTGGTACATGGTCATGGCATTGTCTGTCTGGACTTGAACCATTTGACCCCGGAGCTGAGGAGTGAAAGCTGACAATGCCAGTCTGACTGCTCTGAGCTACAACAGGTTGATGTAGCATCAGGACTCCTCAGGGGTCAAGAACCCATGGGCCCTGTTGTCCCCCATGAAGTCTCCCCAGCCCATGAGAGAGGCATCGGTCGTAAGGACGACAGTCAGCTCAGGGCGAACAAATGGGATCCCTTTCTGCAACCAGTCTGGGGCGGTCCACCATTGGAGAGCGTCCCACATCTTCTGGATTACAGTGATCTGCTGGTTGAAGTGACCATATCGCTGAGTCCACTGGGTGGCCGGCTCCCATTGGAGGGGGCGCATGTGCCACCGGGCCCAACAGACCACTGAGGTGCATGCCACCATGTAACCCAGAAGGCGCAGAAAGTCCCAGGCAGGGCACAAGAGTCCAACCAGAAATGACCAGGCAAAGGAGGAGAGAACCTCCGCCCTGTCTGCCGGGAGCCAAGCTCTGGCTTGACAAGAGTCGAGCTCTGCCCCGATGAAGCCCATCATCTGAGAGGGCACGAGTTCCAACTTCGCCTCATTGATCAGGAGGCCGAGCTGGGAGCAGGTTTGGAGGGCCAGATCCCTGGACCTTTCCACCTCCTGAAGGGAGGAACCTGCCAAGAGCCAGTCGTCGAGATAAGGGTAGATTCTGACTCCTTGATGCCGAAGGTGGGCCACCACCACTGCAATGCACTTGAAGACCGGAGGGGCTGATGACAGGCCGAACGGCATGGCTCAGAACTCGTACAAGGTCCCCTCAACCCTGAAGCGGAGGAACCGCTGATGGGACGGATGGATTGGGATGTGAAAGAACGCGTCCTGTAGATCCAGTGAACAGAACCACATGTTTTGCTCCAGGGATGGTATGCTCTGGTTCAGAGTGACCATCCAAAAGGTGCGGGACCTGAGATACTGATTCAGGTCGTGAAGATCTAAGATGGGGCACCAACCGCCCATCCGCTTGGGCATCAGGAAGGACCTGGAAACAAAGCCTGGGTCTGTCGGAGGATCCGGCACTGGGGCTACTGCCTCCTTGCGGAGGAGCTGAGCCACGTCATCTCGAAGAGCCGACTGGGTGCATGCGGAGATCCGTTCCTCCTGAGGGGTGGAGGCTTGACTGGGAGGGCACTGCTCAAATTCCAGAGGCAGTCCCCGACCAACCACTTCAAGAACCCACCTGTCCGAAGTGATAGTGGACCAGGCAGAAAGGAAGTGGTGGAACCAACCCCCCATGGGAGGACCCAGAGCTGGCGTGATGGGTGTAGGGGTGGTGATTCCCAACCCGTCACTGAGCAGGCTTAGAGGAGGAGGCACCATGACCTGCACCTTGGCCTCCTTTACGGGGCTGTTGGAGACCCTGCTTGGGCAGCGGGTGCCAAGCTGGAGCCTGCTGCTGCTGTTGCTGCTGACCTCCTTGATAGGAAGGCTGCCTGACCACAGGGGAAGAGTGCCGAAATGGCTTCTTCTTTCTCTTCTGCTGGTTCTTGCCCGAAGAACCCTTGGCAGAAGTAGCATCCAAGGTGGCACTGGACTGCTCTATACGCTGAAGGTGACCGACCACTCCTGAACCGAACAAGTCGGTCCACAGGAAGGGCATGTCAGCAAGCTTATGCTGAGTATCTGCCGGGAAGGAGGAAACCCTCAGCCAAGCCCTGCAGAGAGAGGCCACTGCGGCTGCCAACGAGTGGGCACAAGAATCTCCAATATCCAAGGCTGTCTGGAGCTGCTGTTTTGCGACAGCATGACCTAGGTCATGGACTTGCTTGACTGTAGTCTGCATGTCCGGTTGGAGATGAGGGAGGACCTCGCCCAGTGACCCCAGGCGGGCATGGGAGAAGTGTGCCATAATAACAGCCGAGCTGGCCTGATGAAGACCCAGAGAAGAGGCAGTATAGACCTTGCAGTCAGAGTGGTCCATATTTTTGGACTCCTTGTCCAGGGATCAGTCAGTATCGGCTGAGCTACCCGTGCGCCTGATCACCAAGGCGGTCACCAGGCTCTTGGCCAAAGGGTGTTCAGTGAATCCCATAAGGGACCCCATGGGCGCCGCACGCTTGCGGGCCATGTGGGCAGATGGTGCTGGGTAGGAGGCAGGATGCTGCCAAAGTTCAAGGGCCGTGCCAACGATGGCCTCGGCCACTGGAAAAGCCTCCCTCGGGGTATCCCCTCTCTTAAGGATATCCGTGAGGGGGCACTCCACCTTTTTCTGGATGGGCTCCAGGGGCATTCCGGAGGAGTCGGAGATGAGGAGGAGAATGCCCTAGGAGGAGGAAGGGTCCTCCTCCAACCCTGCGCCGACTGTCGACTCATCATCCCCGGGATGTGAGTGCAAGCCGGTGACGTCCGAATCTGAGGAGTCATGGTAGAGCGGTCTACCGCCTAAGTCACCCTCAATGTGCCGAGGGTGGTCCGGGGTGACTGTTATCGACAGAGGTCGGGGAAGTCCAGTGTCTTGTCAGTCCTCTTCAGAGGACGCCCCTACCTCAGGCTGTTTAGGCAGTGGTTCCACCAGAATCGGTGGAGAGACCGGAATAGGCTGAACCGGGAGACAGGCTGGCCCCACGGGCTGAGGAACCAGTGGTTTCAGTTCCGGAGGGGTCAACGTTGGCCTAGGAGGCCTTAGCCAAGTTATGACCAGGGTGGACGTTGGAGCCGGCTTCTGCTCGGTCAGAATCAGCTGTTGCCACACGAGGTCTTCATAGCGCCGGAGTTTCCGTCAGAGCCTCTCCTCACTCAAGGAGGATGAGGACCTGTGGCCATGCCTCTTCTTAGAGTGCATGTGGCTCTTTCTTGGCCGTTTGGCCGAGGCGGTTCTGAACCTCGACTGAGATCGGGGAGGCCGACTTGGTCAATCTGGAGACACCAGGGTCGGTGAAAACCGAGGGTTCGGAACCGTGTCCTTGATGGGGACACCAGCGGGCTTGGTCTCCTCATCAGGGAAGACAAGGACCGGAGTCCTTTCCAAAGAGTCATCAGCCACAGCTGGCGACAGAGCATCCATCGGGTCGAGGATAATTTTGACCTTGTTGGCCACTTCCTCGGTCCCCTGGCCAGACGGAAGATCCGTGAAGCCAGCGGCCGAGGTTGTGATCTCGACCGAAATCGAGACGGCGTGCTCCTGGGACTCGGACCTCTCTCAGTCCCAGGAACGTCTTCGTTGAGATGAAGACACGGAGTCCTTCTCTCTTTTCTGAGAGTGGGATGAGTGCGAGCCCAAGGGCGCCTCACCCTGAGAGGGGAAAGACTGACCCAACTCCTTGAAGGAGCCCGTAATGGTGGAGCCAAGGTTCAGAGGAACAAAGAGGCTTTGACTGGCCAAAGCTCGAGCTGCTTCCTCCTCAAACGCTTTCATTTGTTCCAGCTGCTCGGGGGATCCCGTAGCCGCAGAAACTGCCCACCTCGCCTCCTTCAATTTCACGGCAGGTTCCTTTTCGCCGGTCTCCTCAGCTTCAAACGCACCTTGTGGTCATCCAGGATGTTGGGATGGAAGGCCAGGCAAAAACTACATGACAAGGTGTCATGTCCGACACCTAGGCAGTAAACGCATGTTAGGTGGGGATCGGTGCGCGACATCTTCTGGCTGCAGGGGCACTGGCCAAATCCGGGGGAAGACTTTTCCTCCATGGCGGATGCGGTGAAAGCGCAATCGCTAACTCGAACAAGTTCAAGTTTCAGCAAAAACCGACAAATGGAATCCAGGACCTACGATATGCTTTGAGAGCATGAGGGAACCTGTATCTTCCAGCGGAAAGGAAGATCTGGCATCATGGGGCGGAGCAGAGTATATACCATCCAGGCGGGTGGGAGGAGCCAGCTTGAAGACTTCCGGCAAGATTTAAAGTGGAAGGGGACATGCCAAGAAGTGTGGATGAACAACAAATCCATGCTCCTAGAAGTAACTGACACTCCGTGGCATTATGAAATTAAACTGTAGTTAGGGAGAACATATTTCCAAAAAAGAAAAAAAAATATGCATTCACTAACATATATCAGCCAGTAGAGGGCACTACGGTATTATTGAGTCATTGATAAGTCATTCAAAAGGCTAGCCAAAAGTCCTGAATAACAGGAAAGAAAGGAAAAAAAAATGCATTAACTCCCTGCTATACTGAAGCTCAGTCAGAGAAAAAGTTGCCAGATCTAGTAAAGAAAGTGTGTATATTCAGGTGTCGCATCGTATGATATGAGTCTCCCCAGTCCTTCTGAAAACCTGTTTGTAGACACGGGGCATCCAGAATCAGATCAGCCACCCTTCCTAAATAGATCCGGGAGTCAGGTCGCCAGGTCTGTAGATACTCGTTCTGCAGAATCGTAGCACTGAACGCCTAATGGCAGGGTCACTTCTAGGCGCGCTGGATATAGCATTTGATGTTTCATTTTGGAAGCCCACAATTTACTTTGTATTGGTCTCTATGAGGCTCTTTCCTGTCTAACCTTATATGTCAAATCGGGAAATAGTCTCAGTCTTTTGTCTTCCCACTCGATCTTATCAGTATTTCTGGCTGCTTTCAAAATACAGTCTCTATCAAGATAATTTAGAACCTTGAATGTTATGGGGCGAGGTGGTAGATATGGTGTGGGCTTTGGTCTGATGGATCTGTATGTGCGCTCGATCACATAGGTAGGCCCATTTGGGGAAGGGCCTGCAATGCGCACACAGAGCTTCTGGAGGAAGGAGACTGAATCGTTGCCTTCTTCGCCTTCCGGTAGCTCCAATAAGATAAGATTATTTCTCCTGGATCTGCCTTCCAGGTTATCTACTTTGTCGTCAAGTTTCTTTACAGCCTTTTTTAGGAGAATGTTATCTTTTTCCAATTTAGTGATCCGATCCTCAGTGATGATATTTCGCCCAGCCCATGGTACTCGAATAACTAGTCCGCTTAGAGTGGTTTTCCACTCTAAATTCTGATATTAAGGAAACAAGGGCCGTTTTGATAGTACAGATGTCTTCGTGCATCTGGTTTTGAGAGAAGCCATGCAAGGGCTGTGATTGATCAGTGGCTGGCGATGTGCTCCTGCGAGACCCCTTTGCTTCCTGCCCCACCGCGACATCCTGGTCTTCCTCCTGATCAATAAAACGTCTCCCCTCCCAAATTGAAACCTGTGCAGTCTGGTCCATGTTCCCGGCTGCCATACAGTCTAATGACCACGCTGAAATCCATTAGAAAGGGTTATAACGGGTAGAAAAGATTCCAAATATCAGAAAACTTATCAGAGCTGCACCAATGTGCTGCCTACTCCACCAAGGGCATCACGTGACTCGTAACCATGCCCCTTTGCCACAAAGGGGCCCTATAACAGACTATAAGGTACCTTGGGAATCCATTTACATACAAACTGTATCTCATGTTAAGATACAGTTTGGATGTAAAGAGATACAGGCAACAGAATACAAATCAAAATTCCTACCCTTCTACTCCCCTCTCTCATAATCATATTAGCAACAGTGCACATCATTCTCTAGTCTCCCTTTTCCCAAAGTGTCACATACTACTTGATTTCAGTCTGATAATCTACAGTGCACACTTGACTATCTGCCCATCTTTGTACAAACAAAACTAATCTTACTTTCTGATACAACATCACCCACACAATCACATAGGGAAGGGTCCGTAGTGCTATATATAGACTTAAAATGGTCAGGCTTAGTGGAGGCCTTCAGATACTATTTGTTTACTTTGTAGGCAACTGTACATGATGGAGGGTAGTATTGTATGTATATAGCTTCATAACATATACAACTGCCTGCAAATGAAACAAATATGATCTAAAGGCCACTACTGCCCCTGACGGCACTGTAGGCCTATTTATGAAATGGGTGGTATAAAAGCAGCATTCTGATTGGCTGCCACGAGTGTGCTAATATGTCTAACACCATGGCAAAAAGATCAGGGTGTGCCAAGGTATGGTAAGCAGGCATTGATGTGGGTGATGCTGCCCACTCAGAACCTTGTGAGAAAAAAAAACGCAGCCATCTTGTTTCTGCCAGAAGTGGTGCCAGCCTAACTGTATAAAAAAAAAAAAAAAATACATCTGACCTCCTATTCACTTGGCCTCGGTCTTTGAGGGTTTCTGTTATAAATCCATACAGCATGTAGAAAAGGGGGGAAAAAAAGTGCCACGATCTGCCTCCCAGCCTGCTCGCTCTTCATCCTAATCAGAAGTCGATTGCCGACTACAGACAATGAAACATTTAAACCAAGTACTACCACAATCTCTCTCCCGGACCGTCTGCTCAGTGGCTTTTCAGATCAATTGCTAACTTGCAGCCATTCACAACTTCCCCTGCATAGCATTTAATTTCCGATTTATGTAAAAAAAATGTATTTACTCTATTAGTTACAAAATCCTCTTCTTTGCTTGTGTGTGTGTGGGGGGGGGGGAGTGAATACTGCCATGATAACCAGATGTAAACTACTGAAGTCTTTGTAGGACAAAATTCCTTAGGTCAAAAAAAAAAAAACCAGTAGGCAGAGGAGCTATTTTATTAAAAATGAAGGCAAACATTAAACTTTTTCACTTTTAGATACTATACATTTTAGCTATCACATACATCTGTATTTTTGATAGCCATTTCATAAGTGCAATAAGCCACTCCACAGGCTGTGTGTGAGACACTTTAACACACGGCTAGGAGGCTGGACGCACTCGGCCAGTGGCCTCATGCCTCACTACGCCTCCTAGCCATGTGTTAAAGTATCTAACACACACCCTGTCATGTCTTATTGCTTACAGATAACACTGTAGCATCTTTGCTACTTTGTGTCATTAAAATGTGGTTTTGTAGGTGGTGTTAAAGATCAGGCTTAGCCATACTGTTAGCAAATTGCAATATAGTCTTGTTAAAGGCCTCAGAAAATTCAGCTCCATTTTTTCTTTTTTTCATAACTTTGATTATCATTTTCATGACACTCACCAACCCAACCCAAACTCAACCATGAACCCTCCTACTAATTTTCCTTGAGAGGCAGTGTTCCCATTAAGGCTGAAGATCTGGGGGTGCACTGCACCCTCTCCAAAAATTTTCAGGGGTACAAAATAAATTATAAGGGTTCATTCTACCATTTGTACAACACTTTCCTGGGGTATAAACACTGCTGAGAGGAGAACTGCATTTAACAATGATAATCCACTTCCAGTCAAGTAGTGTAAATGTTAATATATTAGGCAGTATAGTGGCTACTGCCCCAAGCCAAGAACCTGGAAAACATGTAACATGTAGACTTCACAACACTTGGATTTGTGAACCACAACCTCTATCTCCACACTACGTGACCCATGGCATGTCACAGAACATCCATGTGCTAATAGGAGGTATCTGGAACTTGGAACAGGATCTCTAATAAGCAGGCTCTGCTGGCTCTCCAATCCTTCCAATATGAATGCTACCCCCCCCACCCCAAAATGCACAAGTTGAGGCAAGCAGTGGACAAACTACTGCAGGGGTCCCCCATTTAAGATTGCACCAGTCGCTCTCCCTATCACCAATCGGGGGGCAGGGATCTTTCTAGCTACTTCTGCCCACTTGGGATACCAGGGGGGCCGGAGACAAAGCAAAGGAAAAAGGCCTGTTTTCACCATAAAGGTCAGTCTGGCTGGAGCTCCCTGAAACTATCAGCTGTACTTAGCATCTACCTGTGAATCACACATTAAGCATGGGGCTTAATGTTAGCTGTCGCCCCTTTAAGAGTATTTACAACCTGCATGTAACTATTTGTTGCACTGCCCGACAGTGCCATGTAATGCCCGTCAGTCAGAGAATTTGTCAGTCTGGGGCTAGACCCAATGAAGAGAAAGTACAGTTACGTAAGAACTTACCCTAACAGTAGATCTTCGAGAGAGGCTCTTGCAGTAGGTAATTATATATAGGACTGAAGCCAGCAGGCATCAGGACCCCACGGAAAATTTCTAGCTAGCAGTCTCTGGCGGGGGACTGCCCCCACGTCAGGTGACCGGCGTCAGGCGACGTCGGTATAAAGGGGCGGTCCCCCACGCCTGCCTTCAAGTTCTTTCACTAAGGCCAAAAGGCGAAGACGAGAGAAGAGGATAGTTCCTCCTGGAAAAGGAGCTGAAAAACTAAGGGGGATGGAGGGCAGGAAGGTATTACCTACTGCAATAGCCTCTCTCGAAAATCTACTGTTACGGTGAGTTCTTACGTAACTGTACTATCTTACTTCGAGAGGGCTCCTGCAGTTGGTAATTACATATAGGACTGAATCCCAAGCAGTCTGGAACAAAGAGAGGCACATGGGAGGAGGAAACTACTCATACAGAGATCCTCTGGCTGAAGAGGGCTCAAGAAAGGAGTCCTTGCAGAACAGCCAACCCAAAGCCGTCTCTACAGCGAGAGGCAATGTCCAAACTGTGTGTTTCGTAAAGATATGGACAAAAGTCCAAGTTGCGGCTGCGCACATGTCAGCGCTGACACATTCTTAAAACCAGCAGCAGAGGCCACGACACCCCTGGTGGCGTGACCCCTGACCTGACCTGGCAAGGTCTTGTGATACTTGTTGTAGCAGAAAGTAATGCAGTGAGCCAACCATTTGGACAAACATTGTTTGGAAACAGCGTTGCCCTCTCTTTTGCTGGCAAAAGAAACAAATAGCTGGTCAGTCTTTCTGAGATCCTTTGTCCTGTTGGTGTAGTATCTCAGAATCTGATGAACGTCCAGAGTATGTAAAAGATACTCCCCATGATTGGAGTATTGTGTGAAAAACGCAGGCTGATCAATGGACTGGTTCAATGTAGATTCCGCTACCACCTCAGGGAGAAACTTAGGATTGGTGTGCGAAGCCACATGTTCCCTATGGAAAATCAAATATGGAATTATGCACATCAAGGCCTGAAGCTCGTAAATTCTTCGAGCGGAAGTAATGGCCACTAGGAAGAAAGTCTTCCATGAGAGGAACTTAAGGTCTGCTGAGGCTGCCGGCTCAAAGGTAGGCAGCATAAGCGTCTCGATAATAAAATTCAAATCCCAAGGGGGCCAGCAGGAACCCGAATGGGGGGCTTCTCAGATGGAGAACCCCTCGAAGGAATGTCTTCGTGACCTCCAGCTGAACGAAAGTTCTGTCCCCAAAGGGAATATGATAAGCGGCAAGAGCCGCCATGTGAACTTTCAAAGAGGAATGACTGAGACCCAGGTCGAAGAGATAACGCATGTAGTCCAGTAGCCGACCGACAGGACAGGAGAAAGGCTCTAGGTCTTTGGACAAAGCCTAAATGGAGAACCGTTTCCATTTCATGGCATAAGTGGAACGAGTGGACGGCTTCCTGGCTTCCACCAAAATCTCTGCCACTTGTGCGGAAATCCCAAAGCGGGCTTGTGCTACATCTGTAGGAGCCAAGCATACAGCTGAAGGGACTTGAGGCTGGGATGGACCAGGGATCCCTGATCCTGGGTCAACAGTAGTCGTGAAAGTGGAAGAGGAATCGGAGGTTCCTCTGAGTACTGCTGCAGAAGAGAGAACCAAACTTGCCTGGGCCAGAAGGGAGCGATGAGAATCATATGGGCCCCCTCTGAGCTGAGCTTGTGCTGGATCCTCGGAATCCACGGAATTGGGGGAAAAGCATAGACAAATCTGCCCTTCCAGTCGAGAGACAGAGCGTCTCTCCAGAGTCGCCCGCGCCCTGGAACGAGCGAGCAAAAGGTGGGCAGTTTTGCGTTTAGAGGGGATGTGAACAGGTCGACCTGAGGGGTTCCCCAACGTAAGAGGATGTCATCTGCTATTTCCTGATCCAATTCCCACTCATGAGGTTGTGCCGAGGATCGGCTCAAGTGATCTGCCAATGAATTCTCTACCCCCGGGATGTGAACTGCTGTGAGGTGAAGGTTGAGGACGGTCGCACATTCCCAGAACCGCATCGCTTCCCGACAAAGAGGGTAGGAACGGGTCCCCCCCTGTTTGCTGAGGTACCAGACTACACTCATGTTGTCGGTCTGGATGGCCAGATGACTGGGAAGCAGAAAAGAGTGCAGTGCTTGAAGGGCATACAACACCGCTCTGAGCTCAAGCACGTTGATGTGAAGCGTCTGCTCGAGTTTGGACCAAGAGCCCTGGGTCCGCTGGGATCCCAAATGGGCTCCCCAACCTTCACCCGAGGCGTCCGGTGTCAGCGTTTGGAATGGAGGAGGAAGACAAGAAGGGAACTCCCCGACAAAGGTTCTCCTGAACCAACCACCATTACAAATCCCGAAGCATCGGGGTCGAGACTAGCACCTCCTGGTCCAGGTCGTCGACAAATTGATCCCACTGAGACTGAAGAGTCCACTGAGAGATTCTCATGTGGAGCTGCGCACACGGAATTGTCGGAATTGCAGCCGCCACAAGCCCCAGAAGGCGAAGGACCGTCCTGGCGGGAACCCGCCTGTAGGAGGACAAGTTGCTTGCCTGAGCCTGGAGGGTAGCCACCCTGTCTGGAGGCAGAAAGGCCATGCCAGTAGTCGTGTCCCGATAAACTGGAGGCATTGTGATGGGATCAAATGGGATTTTGCCTGGTTGATGGCAATACCCAGGCTGGTAAAAACCTGCCTGGTAAGACAAAGGGAACGCAGGAGTTCCTCCCTGAATGAGGCCGCCAGGAGCCAATTATCCAGGTACAGGAAAATCTGAACTCCCTGAGTACGCAGGTGGGCCATCACCACAGACAAGCATTTGGTGAATACTCGGGGAGCCGAGTAAAGACCAAATGGGAGGGCCTTGAACTGGTAGTGGTCCTCCTGGAAAGCAAACCAGAGGTATCTGCGGTGGGAAGGGCGGATAAGAATATGCAGGTACGCATCTTGCATGTCCAGAGCACACAGCCACTGTCCCGGCCGAAGGAGGGTCAGGAGACTCTGCAGGGAGAGCATCCTGAACCTTTGGTACTCCACAAACCGATTCAGGGAGCTGAGGTCTAGAATGGGCCTCACGTCTCCTGTCTTCTTGGGGACCCAGAAGAAATGGGAGTAGAAACCCGTCCCCCAAAGGGGAGGGACGGGTTCTATTGCCTCCTTCAACAAAAAGGGAGGAGATTTCTTCCTGAACCCTAAGAAGATGTTCTGGGGAGTAAGACGACCCGGGAGGGGGGTTCCTGGGATTTCTTAAGAAACTCGATGGTGTGGCCCTCTGCTATGAGCCGGAGGACCCAAGAGTCAGAAATGATCCTCTCCCAACCCGGTAGATGTAGGGAGAATCTCCCGCCTACCGGTTCCTCTGGATTGACCAGAGGCTGTGGGAGAGGGAGGGAGTAAGAAGGTTTGAGGCAGCGCCACGGCTGGAGGTCCTGCAGCTCTGCCTGGGTGGGGTCTCACAGCCGGAGGGGCCCGGCGTTTGTTGGCCCACTTTCCTTGTGGTTTCACCTTAGGCTGCGCACGACTGCAAAAGGAAAGACACTACGCTTGAGGGGCTCTGTACATGGAGTCAACCTCCTTGAGAGCAGTGCCCTTCTCTCACAGTCCGGTAATGATGTCCTCGACATCACCACCGAACAACACCGAACCTCAGAAGGGGGTGTCCTGGATGGCGGATTGTACTTCCGAGGCTAAACCTGACACCCAAAGCCAGGCAGGTTGCCACAGGCTCACGGCGAATGCCAAGCTTCGTCCAGAAGCATCCACTGCATCGTAAGCAGCGCTCAGTAAGTGCCTACTGACCAAACTTGTGGAGCGGACCAGGTCTGCCACTTCCTGTTTAGTCTGTGACTGAGGAAGGGAGTTCAACTTGGCTTCCACCTCGCTAAGGATAGCCTTCTGGTAATCCTCCATGTGAGCCACATAGTTCAAGGCTCTGATGCCCAGAGTGGAAGAAGAATGGACCTTCTTGCCATACTGGTCCAGAGGGCGGGATTCCTTATCGGGTGGGGACGAGCTCAGGTGTTTCGGGTTAGCCGAATGGCCGTGGGCGGCGCTGATCACGACCGAATCCACCTTGGGGTGTGACGTAAAAAAGTCAACCCCCTAAGGAGCCTGATATAGCCTATTCACCTTCAAAGGAAGGGGGGCTAAAGCCGATGGTTATTTCCAGATAGTGGAAACGAGGTCGGCGTGAGGCTCGATCCAGGGTGGAACTAACATGGGAGCGACCTCTGGCAAATCCAAATGGGCAGCTAGCTTCTGCCTCTGTGGATCCAGCTCCAGAGATTTCCACTGATGAAGAGCCTGGATTTTTCTTAGCAACTCCGTAAACGAGGGATCCTCCAGAGGGGACTTCGGAGGAGTCCTGGGCCTGGGCTTGTCATGAGTGCGAGGCTCATCTGGATCAGAGCTGTCATCTAAGTCCTCCAATGAGTCCGAAGAAGAAGGAGATGAAGACCCCTTTCCACTCGGGGGAGGAACATGGCCCCTAGGGGGCCAGGTGCCACCCCCAGCCTTAGACCCCGTAGCAGTGTCTCTGGGGTTGGGGGGGGTCTCTTGCCCCCAGCGACGGGGATCCGGGACCAGGTCCATCGCTGGGAGATGGCTCTCCACCTCCCTGATGAGCTGAGCCTTGGCCTCAGCCCACCAAGAAGCCAGAGTCTCCCTCAGATCCACCGGCGGCTGAGGGGGGCGGTGGAGAAGGGGGGATACGGATACTGGGGGTATCCATAGGGCGAGTATCCATAGCCCGACAGCTAGAAGCCCAGCATCGGGTACTGAGGTATCGGGTACTGCGGCGTCAGATACTGCGGTGTCAGGTACTGCGGTGTCAGATACTGTGGAGCCAGATAAGACGGCATCGGATATGACGGCGTAAGATCCAGCACCAGGGGCTCTACCGGGGTAGAGGGTCCTGGAAGAGGCCCTGCAGGCGGGCCATGGACAGGTGGCCCTGCGAGTGCTGGGTCCGGAGTCAGGGTGACATCTGGTAAGGGGATGTCGGCCGGCGACGGGGCCAGCATCCGAGGGTCCGACGTCAGGCCATCCAGACCTACGGGAGGGAGGCCTGACGGAGGTGCTGAAGAGTCCCCAGCGGCATCCAGGGGAGGGCCGGAGGGATATTCTGGGTCCAGCTATGAAGACGCAGGGGCCTCAGATGGCAGCGGCGACGGCTGCGGGCAGCCAGCAGCGCCAGCTAAGTCCAAATGATCCGGCATACCCTCTGTCGCCGAACGACCGCTGGACGGGCCAGACAGGCATCTGCCTGGCAGGATCCGGGCGGGCGTCGGAGGAGCCGATGTCTGACTGATCGGACCCAGCGCCCGAAGAAGGCCGCGCAGGGGAGGTGACCTTGCTGGGCGGCTTGACTGCTGTGCGCTGCCCCGAAGGGTCGAGCGGCTTAGCGGCTGGCTCTGGGCGGATGTCGGAGGAGCTGACGCCCAACTTACCAGAGACGCTCGAACCAGAAGGCCACGCAGGGGCGGCCTTACTGGGAACGGAAACCTCCTTTGTCCCAGAGGCTCCCGACTGGCCTGAGCGCAAACCAGCTGGGGGGACTGACGCCATCTCAGACACCACCAAGACGGCCGTCGGGACACGGTCTCCCGGAGGGGACGTTACCAGGAGGGCGGCAACTCCAGCTGAAGTCGCCGCAGTCGCGGATGAGGAGTCCCGGTGCTTCTCCTTCTTCTTCTTAAGGCCCTCGGGGGAGGTGGAAGCCTGCTGGAGCTTTTTCAACTCCTTTTCCATGGAGGACATCTTCTTCTTTAGGATGTGGGCCTCCAGGGATGGCTGCCTTCGTCTGCGGGTAGCAACGTTGAACTTCAGGCAGTGCTGACAGGAATCCATGGGGTGGTTGGGGCCTAGGCAGATGAGACACCGAGAATGGCCGTTCTTGTGCGGGAGCTGGGAGCCGCACGAGTCGCACTTGTTTTTGTGCTCAGACGTGGTAGGGGAAGACATACATGGCAGGTAAAAGAATCCTGATGGATATATTAGAAAAATTGAAAAAAACGACAGTAAAACTACCGGCAACAGACTGATGAGTAGTGGAACTTAACCGCGAGGCACTGTCAAAAGCAAACGGCAGGAAAGAACTGGAAGGTGGGTGTGGGGAACTTCCCCTTTATACCGACATTGCCTGACGGCGGTCACCTGACGTGGGGCGCTCCCCCACCAGAGACTGCTAGCTCAAAATTTTCTGTGGGGTCCTGACGCCTGCCGGCTTCAGTTCTATATCTAATTACCTACTGCAAGAGCCCTCTCAAAGTAAGATCATCTGTTGCACAGAAAAAATACCTTTATTCATTTATTTTATACGTCCATCAAGTTTGTTCACACGGTCCAGCAAAGAGTTCTCCTTAGTAGCAACCGAAGGGTCTGGCAGACCAGAGGGAAGTTAAGGGTCTCTTAGTGGCAGACTAAACCAAAACGAACCCTCCTACTAATTTCCCTGAGAGGAGAATTGCATTTAACAATGATAATCCACTTCCAGTCAAGCAGTGTAAAAATTAATATATTAGGCAGTATAGTGGCTACAGCCCCAAGCCAAGAACCTGGAAAACATGTAACATGTAGACTCAGAACACTTGGATTTGTGAACCACAACCTGTAGCTCCACATTACGTGACCCATGGCATGTCACAAAACATCCATGTACTATGTAAGGAATAAGACACAACGAGGTGTGGTTTACGGCCTGATAACAGCACGCCCCAGGTACATAATGAGGCACGAGGCGCTTGAGCCAAGTGCTTTAGCACCTGGGAAGTGCTCTTATCAGGCCATAAACCACACTTCGGATTGTATTATTCCATTTATGAAATGGGTCACCTCCACCCCAAGTGAAAATGAAAGATTAGAAAACATTCTGAAAATATGGAGTTTTATAGGTTTTTACTGCTAAAACAGAAAAAATAGTTCCCCTGTTTCTAAAGTGTGAAGTGCATTATGCTTGGTGGCCAGTAGAGTCACCCCTGCCTAGCCGAACTGGACAACACTACCCACCTCCAAACACACACGTGTTGACAGTCCCCCCCCAAAAAAAACAAAGGCACACACACTGTTGTTCACAGTTCCTTACACTACTGTGTGGTTTCTGTTAATTATTATTTTTTTATATTTCTAGGTTTGGCTGTGTAATCAGCTCTACAGTGGTTAGCGGTTTTCCTTATGACCACTTCCCCAGACATACTGCTTCTGTATGAGCGATGCAGATCATTCCGTTTCTACAGCAGAGCAGGTATTAAAAAAAATGGAAACTGGGCTGTTACACCTCGTGTTTTATGATTCAGTTTTACTGCTGGAAATTTGGAATAGGAGCGAGCATGTCGGTGCCCCCCAACCCTCCCCACATACACAGAGTACTGCTCTACGCACAAAGTTTGTTTTACTGTTTTTTTTTTTCTTTTTCTGACACTTGTTACTTTGCTAGTGTTCTTTGTTAAGTGAGGCAGTATGCAGCCAGTTTCAGTCAGTGAGACCACTGCAGGGGGCCCCCATTTAAGACTGCACCAGTCACTCTCCTGATCACCAATTGGGGGGGCAGGGATCTTTCTAGCTACTTCTTCCCACTTGGGATACCAGGGGTGTGAGAGGCAAAGCAAGGGAAAAGGGCCTGTTTTCACCATAAAGGTCAGTCTGGCTGGAGCTCCCTGAAGCTATCAGCTGTACTTAGCACCCACCTAATCAGGGAGGTGAGATTCATATTCAAGCAGGCAAACTAAAGGAAAGGGGCCTGTCTACACCTTAAAGGTCAGTCTAGTTGGAGCCCCCTGAAGCTATCAGCAGTATTTAACTCCTAATCCAGGAGGTGAGATTCCCATCACAGTTCAACTCCTGCTTTGCTCAAATTATTCAGCAGCCAAGACCATAAAAAAATGCAGCTCAGGCAGAAAGAAATGGGTATGCAGTAAATATATTTTGGGGATTGTTGGGGGCCCCCTGGCAAGTGAGGGCCCTAGGCTAGTGCCTATGTTGCCTTTACCTTAATCCAGCCCTGTTCTGTTGTCAGAAGCTTCGTTTTGTGGTTCAATTCAAAGGCTATAAATAAACTAAATGGCAGTGTTCAAGCTTCTAAGAACTCTCTTGCATCATTGATTTCACTCAGTTTAAACAGAATTTAACTACTTTTTTTTTCCTTCACATTAATGCTCCACCACAACCTCTTCCATACCTCCCCCCACCCAATACTAGAAGTATTAAAGGGCTTTCACCCCTTCACAGCAGCGTACCATTTGGATCGACGACTCTCTCAGCCGCGTCTCCTCATCTATCATGACCAGCATTTCCTTATACACCATTGCTGCCAGCTCCACATCAAGACTTTCTGGATCAGCTGCCATTTTAAAGACCAGTTCCTCATGGGAGAACACACAATAGCGCTGCTGGCGCCGATAATGGTTTACACACTGACGACCCACTGGAAGCTGAAGAGAGAGAGAACACCAGAAATCAGTTTTCCTTTTTAAAGCACAAATAATCAGAAAAGGATCATTAAAATGCTGAGCCATGAGCTGTATGATGATAATGCGTTCAATGAGAAGGGTGATGCAGCGAAAGACTCACACTATGACAAACTTCGTGTCACACTCATTTTTATGAAATCCTAAATAAAGTCAAAGAATCATTTCCTATGGGTCATCCTCACTAATAAATACCTATTTCAAGCTAGTGAAGCCACAACAACATGGCAACTCATCCCTCGGAACACAGTGAAAGACAGGCACTCCTTCGGGAAAAAGAGAAGTTACTTACCAGGAACTCTTCAGCTTCTTGAGAATCTCCCCCATACAGCCCTACTTCTTTGGTATTATGCTGGCTGAACTAGAACCGCATAGGAACCAGAACTTTCAGCAAGATGTACTACACTCACCAATGGTAGAAACAGCTCCACAGGCTCCAACCTTCTCAGTTCCTTTTTTTTTTTTCTACCAAGGAGTTGAGAAAGAGAAGGCTACCGAGAAATAAGACACACAGTATGATATGGAAGTAAATACAATTTGAAAAAATTATTGGCTGGTGAGTAGTAACTAAAAACAAAGGTGCTAAATATTACTCCCTCTGCTGAAATTTTTGAAACAGAGCATTAAGATGACAAGAAAGCCTACTCAGAGGGGTGGAAATAACATAATTAACCCAATCTCCCTACTGAAAGGAAAACAAGCAAACACAACCAACTGCTCAGTCTCTTATCCAATGGTCATGGTTAGATAAGATACTCATGAGCCTGCAATATGGTGGGCAGGTCAAGAGTGTCTCTGTGAAGGAAACACACAAGAAGATCTTTTTTTCTGTAAGTGAGACTATGACTTTAATGTTACAGACCAACACTGATAAAGGAGGTTTAAATATTTATGATTCTTTCAATTACATTAAACTACCTTACGATAAATGAACCAATATGTGTTTTAATCTACAGTGTTTACTAAATATATGAATAAGTTAAACCACATGGCTTTAAAGATGTGACGAGTATTCAAAATAACACTGTGATGTAAATACAGGTTACTCACCTGTAACAGGAGTTCTAGGAATGGTATATGTTTTTCATCCACACTTATTGGCAGGTTCCTTGCCACTTTAAATCTTGCCGGAAGGTCTTCAAGCTGGCTCCTCCCACCCACCCGGGTGGTAAAACTCTCGGCTCCACCCCATGACGCCAGATCTAGCCCGCTGGAAGCCAGGTTGTGCGTCGAAGCCGGGGAGGTCGGGTGGGTCGTGTGGATGAATGACATATACCATTCCTAGAACTCCTGTTACAGGTGAGTAACCTGTATTTCTAGGGACATGGATATGTTGCTCAATCCACACTTATTGGCAGACTCCTAGCAGATCTCCAGGAGAAGGGAGGCATGGCGCACATCCCCTACTTAGGGAATAAGGACTGGAGAACCGAGGCCCCAAAACCAGCATCCCGGCGTGACTCAAGGTTGATGTGGTAGTGGGTAATGAAGGTATGTGCTGACTTCCAGGTAGCAGCCCTGCAGATATCCTGGATAGGGACATCCCTGGAAGCAGCCACTGATGCAGCGGTATGGTGGGAAGAATGAGCTCTTATCCCTCTGGGAGGCTCCATGCCCACCAACCTATAGCAGAGATCTATGCAGGAGGTGACCCACCTGCTTATCGTCCACTTGGCTGCAGGTCTGCCAGGTGCGGCTTCAGCGTAGGTGACAAACAGCTGGCGAACTTCTCCCCTGAACTTCAGCCGTCCGCTCCTTATAATAAGTGAGCGCTTTTCTAGGGTCCAAAGTATGGAGCCTATATTCGGCCTCTGAGGTGTGATTGGGGTAGAACACTCGCAGAGTCAACACCTGGTTAAGGTGAAACTCCGACACCACCTTCGGAAGGAATTTCGGGTGGGGGGGGCGCAGGACAACCTTGTCCCTGTGGAAGACCAGATGAGGAGACTCGATGGAAAGCACCTGGAGCTCTCCCATCCTTCTGGCTGACGTGATAGCCAGCAAGAAGGTGGTCTTCCACGACAGGTGGGAGATATCGCACCTGTGCATTGGTTCGAATGGCTTGCCCATGAGCTTGGCCAATACCAGCAGTAGATCCCATGGAGGTGGAGGTTCTCACACCAGAGGGGAAATGTGATCAAGGTCTTTGAAAAGTGCCAGACCACCTTCTCCTGCACACCCGACTGCTTCCCGGACCGCGCCCGGTAAGCAGAGATGGCTGCCAGGTGCACCTTAAGGGTCGTCGACCGAAGCCCTTGCTGAGAAAGGGACCACAGGTAGTCCAGAATGCTTGCCAAGGGACAGGCGGAAGGGTCCAAGCCCTTCTCCTGACACCAAATGGAGAATCTCTTCCATTTGAAGGCATAGCATTTCCTGGTCGACTCCTTACGGGACGCCTCAACGATGTTGAGGACCTCGTCGGAAAGACCCAAGGCCTGGAACTCTAGCCGCTCAGGAACCAGGCTGTCAGGTGCAGGGATTGAAGGTCCAGATGGAATACCTTCCCCTGGTTGACTAAGATCAGGTCCGGGCGGGCTGGAAGCCGCCTTGGGAGCCTGGAGCTGAGACTGAGGAGATCTGGATACCAGAACTGGCGGGGCCAGTCTGGGGCTACCAGAATCACCTGCACCTTCTCCCTCCTCGCCTTGAGAAGTACCTTATGGATCAAGGGAAATGGGGGAAAGGCGTAGAAGAGGCCTGGGGTCCACGGCCTCGAGAAGGCATCCCCCTGCAGCGAGCCCTGCTGAGGGGGGCGGGCATGGAACAGTCTCAGCTTCGTATTCTCCCTGGAGGCAAACAGGTCCACCTGAGGCATGCCCCAGTGGGAGAACAGATCTTGTACTACCTCCGGCAGGAGAGACCACTCGTGAGACGCAGCCCCTATCCGGCTTGGGGCATTGGCCAGGGTGTTGGAGGCTCTGCCCGCGTGAATGGCTGGAAATCCACCTCCAGGCTGGCGCACGAGGGACCATATGCGGAGAGCTCTTGCATAACAGCATGGAGCACGCCCCGCCATGGCGGTTTAGGTAGTACATGGTCGTGGGTATTGTCCGCCTGGACCAGAACCACTTGACCCCGTAGAAACGGGAGCAGACGGGTGAGAGCTAGGCGGACCGCGGAGCTCCAGCCGGTTGATATGGCATCGGGACTCCCGAGGTGACCAGAGGCCTTGCGCTCTGTGCTCTCCCAGATGGGCACCCCAACCCATCAGAGATGCATCGGTCGATAGAGAGACCGTCGGCTCGGGTCGGACGAACGGGAAGCCCTCCTGCAGATGTGCTGGAACGGTCCACCACTGGACAACGTTCCACATCTCCTGGGTCACTGTCACGGGCTGGTCCAATGGATTGCAGCGTTGAGACCACTGGCTGGCCAGTCCCCACTGAAGGGGATGTATGTACCAACGGGCCCACCAGACCACGCTAGTGCAGGCCGCCATGAAGCCCAGGAGGTGCAGGAAGTCCCAGGCAGGGCGCGACTGCCCAACCAGAAATGATTGGGCAAAGGAGGAAAGAATCTCGTCCCTGTCCGCTGGGAGCTGAGCTCTGGCTCGAAGAGAGTCGAGCTCTGCCCTGATGAAGAGTATCGCCTGCTTCGGCATGAGTTCCGACTTGGCCTCGTTGATGAGGAGGCCAATCTGAGAGCAAACCTGGAGGGCCAGATCTCTGGACTACTCCACCTCCGTTCTGGAGGGGGCTGCAATCAGCCAGTCGTCCAGGTAGGGGTATACCCGGACCCTTCGGTGCCGCAGGAATGCCGTGCATTTGGCGAAGACCCTGGGAGCTACAGAGAGGCCGAAGGGCATGGCCCGGAACTCGTAAAGGGACCCCTCTGCTCTGAAGCGGAGGAATCTCTGATGAGATGGACGGATCGGGATGTGAAAGAACGCGTCCTGGAGGTCCAGGGAACAGAACCACACGCCTCGTTCCAAGGATGGTATTATCTGAGCCAGAGTGACCATCCTGAAGGTCCGAGACCTTAGGAACCTGTTCAGGTCATGCAGGTCGAGGATGGTGCGCCAGCCCCCCGTCCGTTTTGGAACCAGGAAATACCTGGACACAAACCCCGGGTCTGGAGGAGGGTCTTCCCAATCACCTCTTTTTCGAGGAGCAGGGCAATATTGGCTCAGCGGGCCGACAGCGAGGCTGTGGACCCCATGGCCCCCCGAGGGGCGACGGCTCAAAAGGGTGGGGTCTGCTCGAACTCCAGAGGCAGGCCCTTTCCTACCACCTCCAAAACCCAGCAGTCCGTGGTGACAGCGGACCAGGCGGAAAGGAAGTGGCAGAGCTGTCCCCCCACGGGAGGAACCCAGGGGGGAGTGACGAGGCTGGGGATGGCACCCCTCAACCCGTCACTGGGCAGACTTGGAGGATGGAACCGGCCGAGGGACCGCCTGGGCCTTTACCTCCTTGCTTCCTGTTGGAGGAAGCTGCCGGCTTGGGTTTGGGATGCCAAGTGCGAGCCTGCTGGCCCTGTTGGGCCGGTGGTGCTGCAGGGTCCAAAGGACGAGAGGACTTATGCTGTTGTTGACGGCGGCCTTTGTCCCTCTGGGCGGAGGTGACCAAGTCCAGAGTGGCATTGGACTTTTCGATCCGCTGGAGGTATCCCTCCACTCCAGGGCTGAAGAGGTCAGCCCCCAAGAAGGGGACATCCGCCAACTTGTGCTGGGTATCCACCGTGAAGGTGGATATCGTCAGCCACGCCCTGTGGCGTATGGCCACCGCAGCCGCTACTGACCTGGCACAGGAATCACCTATGTCCAGAGCAGTCTGAAGCTGCTGCTTCGCCACCGCCCTACCCTGGTCCCACACCTGATGGACCGTGGTCTGCAGGTCGGCCGGGAGATGAGGGACAACCTCATCCAGGGAGCCCATGAGGGCATGGGAGAAGTGTGCCATCAGCACGGCCGAGCTGGTCTGTCGGAGGCCGAGGGAGGACACAGCGTACACCTTGCGCCCGGCAAAGTCCAGTTTTTTGGACTCTTTGTCCAGGGGCTTATCCACGTCCCAAGCGTTTCCGGAACGCCAGAAGATGCTGTTGGTGACTAACCCCTCGGTAGAGGGGTGCTCCGAGAAACCGGGCAAAGAGCCGGTAGGGATCGCATACTTCCGGCCATCCTGGCCGAGGGCGCAGGACAGGAAGCAGGCCGCTGCCAAAGCTCCAAGGCTGGGCTGACAATGGCCTCAGCCACCGGAAAGGCCTCCGTGGGGGAATCCCCTCGGTCCAGTATCTCCGTCAGGGGACACTTGGCCCGTTTGGACACGGGCTCGAGCTGCATCCCGGTGGACTCCGAGATGAGTCGAAGCAGACCCAAAAGGACGATGGGCTATCGTCCAGTGACTGGCCCCCAGAGGACTCCAGGTCGACCAGTCTGGAGAACAGGGAGGAGTCATCATCGGACTCCGAAGAGTCTGCGAAGAGCTGCCTTGGCCCTGAGCCACCCTCCACCTGCCGAGGACGGTCGGGAGTGAGGGTGACCGACAACCTGTGGGGCAGGCCGTGACCCGACCGAGAATCCTTGGTCGGTGCCCCAGACTTCGGTTGTGGAGGCGGAGGTTCCACCACAATCGGTGGAGCAGCTGGTTTTGGCCGAACAACCGGCCCAGGAATGGGCATCTCGACTGGGGCGAGCAGTTGCTTCGGTTGTTCGGGCGACAGCCACTTGATGGCCGGGGGCTGAATCAGAGTCGATTTACTCCCGGACAACAGTAACTGCTGCCACATAAGCTCCTCGTAATGTTGACGCAATTTACGTCGAAGCCTCTCCTCATCCGACGAGGAGGACGAGGAGGAACGGTGTCGCCGCTTACTTCCGTACCGAGACCAAGACTGCCGATTTCAGCGGGAACGGCTTGACCGAGATGAAGTCCGAGACCGAGACCCTCGGGGTGACCGAGGGTGGGTCTGGGAAGGGGCGGGGGACACCTGCTCTTCCCTCGGCTCGGGCACTTTAGCCGGGGGCTGCCACCCCAAAGGCGCAGGCAGATCCTCGGTCTCCACCGGGGGAACCGGCGAAGGTAGGTTGTCGGCTTCACCAGTCGACAACTCGTCCGATGGGTTGAGAAATATCTCAACTGCGTCGACGGGAGTCTCTGCAGACTGGCCTGACGGGGACACCGTGAAGCCAGCAGCCTGAGCCGCAACTTCGACCGAAGTCGACGGTCGGCTGTCCGGGGAAGGAGACCTCTCCTGCTCCCACGAACGCAGATGATGGGACTTACCCTTCGACTCCTTCTTCTTGGGCCGAGAGGAATGTCCCGATGATCCCTCTCCCTTCGTGGAAAGGGACTGACAAAGCTCCTTGAACGAAGCCGAGTACGAGGAACTCAGAGAGAGCGGGATAAATGCCACGGCCAAGGAGGAGGAAGATGCGGCCTGGGCCGCCTCCTCCTTGAGGGCGATCATATGCTCAAGCTGCTCAGCCGAGCCAGCTGCCGCAGAAACCGCCCAACGAGCCTCTTTGGATTTTACCAGCGGGTAACGCTTCTCGGGGCACCCGAAGCTCAATCGGCAGCGCGATCCTCCAGGACGGTGGCTGAAAAGAGCGGCACAACTCGCAGGCCTGTGGTCGTGATCTAGGCCTTAGCAGTAGACGCACGGGAGTGCAGATCCGCCCTGACATTTTTCTGCCCGCAAGGGCACCTCCGAAGCCGGAATCGATTTGTCCATCGCGAGCCACGAGGGATGATGAAGACCGAAGTTTAGAAAACTTCAAAACCAAAGGCGGACGAACTGAAGAGTTAGGATCCAGTCTAAAACGAGACGCTAAGGAGGAACCTGAGCTTCCAAGCGGTAAGGAAGATCTGGCGTCATGGGGCGGAGCAGAGAGTTTTACCACCTGGGTGGGTGGGAGGAGCCAGCTTAAGACCTTCCGGCAAGATTTAAAGCGGCAAGGAACCTGCCAATAAGTGTGGATTGAACAACATATCCATGTCCCTAGAAACATTATTTTCTTGATCCATGCAGAATAACATAGAAGTTCAATTATTTTACTTTTTAACTGAATTACTGATGCTGCTACTGATCAGAATCTGAATACCTTACAAACTGAACCAAACAAATGACCTAGTGATATAAAAGTATGTTTAATGACAAATTCATAATCTGATTTACTACTAGGTACAGACTTTATTATGTTATAATAGACGATTTCAGTGAAACTGGGAATAATTTTGATTATTATCCATAAAGAATATGTAGACTCAAGGTGATATGTACTATCTTGAGATGTTTCCCAGATAGTAGTGATTTTTTTCTAAAAGGAATTTAAATAACATGGAATGTTATCATTTGCGGCAGTCTTCCAGTCTGGTTTACATCTTTACAGCATTTTTTTTCCTTTAACGAGCCTCAATGTTATGGTCTGATGTCTGCCATGGGATGAACCGACACACTGATGCAGCGAATATTATTTTTCTTTAAAACTAATAAAATGGGGGAGTGCACATGCATGCCGAAAGCTGCTAGATGTCTTTTTCATGGCTACTGCTTCCCCAAGCTTTGAAAGTTAATTTTAGCATGTCATTAGCCACAAAACTGGGTGGGAAACAATGCAGAACAGTAGCTAATGGTGCCATGGATGGTTTCTTGGTGGTGATCAAGCCAAACTGAAGAGGGGGAAAAAAAAGGATCCAAGAAAAGTCAGGCCCAGGGTAGGGACCGATGCCAGTTACTACCAGGATGCCTCGGAGAAGAGGAAGATGGCAACGCTTGAGGTAGGGCAGTCTTGCTCAGATCCTGGCTGCATGACACCCAAGCTTTTTATTTATTTACTTTTTGTTTTTTATTCATCATTTATGCCCCATTCTCTGCACCACTGTCACAGCTTCTCTCAGGGTCCCCTAGACGGCTGGCTCAGCAGAGCTCTGCACCCATCCAGCCAACCACCTCCATTCTGACACTGTTTAAGTCCCCCCGGGGAAATGGAGGGTTCCCCTCCACCTAAATGTTCAGTTGTCAGGCTGGAAGTTGAGGGTTCAGAGTCAGTCCTTTGTTTAGTCTATCAGGGCCATTTACTTGGCAGTGGGGTGTTTTCCTGTTTTTCTCCCCTGTCCAAGGACGCAGCACACATGACAGGTTCTAGTCATGTTTGCACGTCGAAATGTGCTACCACACCAGACCCCCAGCTTGTGTCTAACCCTCCCGTGGTGCCTCATCTGCACTGCTACCTGTGGTCACCCAGATGACAGTACTGCAGCAAGGGTGACAGCCCATCCACCTTGTCGGAGGACAGCATACACTGCAATGCTCAACCATCCTTCTACGTCCATCCCTCGACAATCTGTGCTCATTCCCAAATTTGAGTCACCTGCGTCACAAGGGGTAGTGCTAATACTGCACCAAGGGGATAGCCGACTCCCAAGCTTGAGAAGGCCTCCAGAAAGCTGGACATGCTACCAAGCAATATGAGGCACAGGAAACCAGACTGATGGGAGTGGAGAACAGGAAACCAGACTGATGGGAGTGGAGAACAGAGTCTCCAAGGTGGAGGATAAAGTGGAGGGGCTCCAGGACCATGTGGCCAAGCTTGCAAAGCTCAGAGAAACCCTTGATGGCCAATAAAATTATCAACACTGAAACAATTTACGAACAGAGGCTTACGTGAATGTGTGGAGTGGACAGATATAGTATGGCTCCTGGATAGGTGGGTGCCTGAAAATATTAAACTGAACTGACCGACTGACGTGAGAAACTGAGAGGCCACAGCCACTGCTTATTCCGTTTTGTGCCTGGATGGACTGGCTATCAGCCAATCATCCAAGTAAGGGTAAACCTGGAGTGCTAATTTTCTCAGGTGCAATGTGAGTACTTCCAGACACCTTGCAAAGATTCAAGGTGCCAAGGAGAGCCCCAAGCTGCCCCAGCACGAAGAATCCGAGGTACCTGAGGTGGCTGGGGTGTACCAAAATGTGCTGGTATGCATCCAGCATATCCAGGGAGCTAACTAATTCTGGAAGAAATAACTGTAAATTTCTCAATTCAAGAAAATGAGATTTCCAAGGTCGAGGAAGGGGTGCATGCCTCTAGCGAGCAAACCAGCTGCCTGAGCCAGAGATGCCTTCTGATGTAGATGCCTAGCGGAGCAGAAGCAAAGGCATCCAAGCAGCTTATAGCTGATGACTGTTGGACTAAATTTTGTACATGGCAGTCAGCAGAACCCTGTTTTTAGTCTCTGCCAGGGACTTAAGTGAGCTCAAAGAGGACAGTCATAAAGGGAAAAATGCCCTTGCGACTAGCAATCACATGCCTAGGGTTGCTGCTGCACAGGCCCATTTTCCCATAATTCTAACTTGACTGAGTCCTCTTAAGAGGGTGCCTGGTGACCTCTTACGGGAGAATGGCCTTGTTATTCTCAGGGAGAATAGCAAAGACATCAGCTAAGGCTGAGAAACATACAATGTACTATCTAGAGGCAGTTTTTTTTTAGTTTTTTGTTAATCTATCTGCTTGCAAACAGATGAAACTGAAGGAGGCCTACTCCAGACAGCATCAGACAGGGTTTTAAATGTGGGCAGAACAGGAAGAACTAAACTGACTGGCATGGTAGAAATGTTTAACCACTGATCAACTGCTGTAGGCTCAGAATTAGTGGAAGAGCATTTCTCCGAGCAAAGCCTCGGAATTTAGATCATCCTGAGGCACAGCAGTGGGTCCGAAGAGTCCAGGCTAACAAAATCATCCTCACCACTATCAGAGAAGATGGGGCTGGGGTGAGACTTGTCCCCCTTCACATACTCCCTGGAGGGAGGGGGTAGAGAGGGGTGGACTGCAGGCCCTCTAATCCAGAAACAAAGCCCAACACTGACGACACAAGCCCCAAGGACAAGGGGAGTTGTCCCAGAGGCAACGCCAGGAAATACCCAGCATCGGGAATGTCCAGCACTGACCCAGTGGCAACATGGCACCAGGACCAGCACTGGAACCAGTGCCAGACCAGGCCCTGAAAGGCCCAAACCTGATGCCACAAGCAGACCTAGTAATAATGACCTAGCTGCACCGGGCAATGGGGTAATGGTGACCTCTGCCGCCCACCAAGTCACACAAGGTGGTGTGTGGCTAGTGGGCAGGAGTCAGCGGTGCAGTCACCGGCAAGGACTGAAGGCTGCTGCCAGAGCCAAATGCTCTACACGACTTCAGGGCCCTGCCAGTGGCCCCAGTTTCACCGACCAAGAAGGACAAGGGACTGAATCCCCTGGCAGAGACACAAGAGCCTGACATTGCACCCACTGCTCCAAGGAGCTGCCCACAGGTGCAACTACTCACTAAGGTCTCCACTTAAAGACAGAGGGGGACTCTGGGCCAGAGACCTGGACATCCCAATACCAGAGGCCCCCAGCGATGCTGAATGCACCAACAAGGGCCTCAAGTACCAGGAGACTAAGGGGCTCACAGCAGACCTCCACGAGGGGTGGCCCTGAGTGGTACCATATCTTCCCCTTCCAAAGGGAAGAGGAAGAACTCGAGGCTGAGTGGTGCCAACAACCCGACCAGAATCAGGAAAAGGCCTGCCCTTCTGTATTTTGGCAAGACTGTCCTTCCTCCCAAGCACAGAACTGACCATGGTCAGAGCCCTTCCTTGACAGGGAAACTGGACCAGACACAGCCCCGCTGCCGGACCAGCCTGCCTGAAAGGCTCCGTACTGTCATTCTTCATGGCCATCAACCATAGACTTGGTAGGGCTGAGAGAAAAACTGAGAGAAATATTTTTGTAAAATCACTAAACTGACACAAAAATAACAAACTCTAGCTTTAAACACCAAAACTGAAGAAGAACTGAATGCTGCTGTCGTATAGACATGAAGTTCTGACTCCCAGCAAGTGAACTACTTTGTCACAGATGCGCACTTGGTGACAAGAAAAAAGAAACTGAGGCTCAATTTCCTCAACAGGACTGAAACAGACAGTTTGGGACTTTCTACTGGTTTCCTTGGAGATGGATGCCCCATGGGGAGGGTCAGGGAAGGGAACCAGAACTATAGCCATTCACTTTTTCTCCATACTACTTGATTTTCCTAGTGGTCATGCTCTCCCCCCTTCTCCATGGGACACTCCTAGACTCATACCGAGGAGGGTGAGAATATGTTGAATTGGGGGGGGTGTTAAAGAGTGTTGCCTTGGCCCCTTATCCTCAGTCCCTCCCGCTCTGCAGTTCATATCACGATCCTGGGGGCTCACTCTGCTGAGGCTTGCAGCATGTTTTGTGTGCAACCACGCCAGCTGCTCTTGGACCCTGATGGAGGGGTTCGGCAACACGGTACAGGACTTCATCCCGCACTCCCTCTCACCACTTTACAACTGCAGTGCGTAGGGATAAGCGTGACACTACTGAAGTACAATGTTTTTATCCAGTTCTGTTTGTTACTAGTTAGTTGGATCTGTTCGATCCGAACAGTTTCTGAGACTGTTTTTTGGTTGTGTGGCCATCTATTTCCTACTAAGACTGTCTGGGTTATGTGTGCTCCCATGCATTATCTCTCTGAGGGGGAGTGTGGAGGAGGTGAGGAGATGCTACATATGATTAACATTATGGTTACCGTAACACTTCTATTATGGAGGACTTAACTGTTACATCATATAATGTTACAGGATTAAATAGCCCCATAAAAAGAGCCAGAGTCCTTGGCTAGATGAGTAGAATGGGAGTTCACATTGCTTTGCTCCAGGAGACTCACCTCACAGACAGAGAACATCAAAAGCTATGTCGTAGCTGGGTAGGTCAGGTGTATGCCTCCACTTATCTGGAACATCCTCACCGCAGAGGCACAGCTATCTTAGTTCCTAAGAATTGTCCTGTTCAGGTTATAGCCTCCCACTCAGATCCAGAAGGCCAGTATATTATATTACAGGTGCAAATCCTAGACACTCCCTGCACAACTGCATGTGTATATGCCCACAACAATGACAGGGAGGTGGCTGCCTTTTTAAAAAAATTCTTCCTAACCACATTGCAGACTACTGATTAATTGTGCATTATAGGTGGAGACTTTGACATTATTCTCTCCACCTCATTAGACAAGAGAGGGAGTGCAACAAGAGGAAAACTAGGGTTGGCAGGACAATCCTTATGTAGAATATCACAGAGCTTGGGCCTTACGGATGTCTGGAGAAATTTAAACAGGAAATCAATGGATTTTCTCACTATTCTGAGAGATATAATTATTACACAAGAATTTATCTCTTTTTTCTCACGGAGGAGTTGATGCATACAGTAACATCTTGCCAGATTATGGCCTGTACCCTCTCTGACCATGCCCCCATTAGGCTTGCATTAAAACTTCTACCCCAGACCCGTAATTCACACTGGAGGCTGAATGTAGGTCTTCTCAATGACCAAGAATTCCAGGACCTGGTGGCAAACACTATCCGCTCTTATGATAGAGAGAGAGAGAGAGAGAGAGAGAGAGAGAGGAGGGAGGGAGGGAGGGAGGAGGAGAGAGAGAGAGAGAGAGAGAGAGAACCCAGCTGGAATAACCTCCCATGCAGTAAGATGGGACACCTTGAAGGCAGTCCTTAGGGGCATCATCATAGGTCACTCCTCATTAGTTAAACAGCGCAGGATGCAGAGGAGGGTGGAACTAGAGAGAGAATTGGAGGAACTGGAGTTCATACATAAAATATCATTAAATCAACAAACAAAACAGCGGCTGGCCGAAAAATGTTTAGCCCTGGAAACCTCCTAATAGTACACATAGAGGCATCATACAGGATAGTTCGGCAGATG
Organism: Neoceratodus forsteri; assembly: GCA_016271365.2. NCBI lineage: Eukaryota > Metazoa > Chordata > Ceratodontiformes > Ceratodontidae > Neoceratodus > Neoceratodus forsteri. The sequence continues at coordinate 1,520,454,042 of CM028131.1, forward strand.
TACTGTGAGGGGCGTAACAGGGCGGGAAAAGTCCTAGCTGCTACACTGAGGCCCTGTCCACACTACACCAATATAACTGTTCGGTAACGTTAGAGAGGGCTTAAACCGTTACCGTAATGGTTTGCATTTACACTGGTAACGTTACAGAAGGTGTTTTTGGAACCGTTATAGAAACCTGTTGTGAGGTGGTTTCAACAATGGTCCCTGTAACGATTGCAGTTCTGTAACGTTACCGGTGTGTGTCTAAATGCTCCACTGTGTTGCCTCCCATCCCCCGTACCTGCATGCATTATAGCACTGGTGTAATGCATGCGGGAGGTGGAGGGAGGTGGAGGCTACCAGAGCGCTCCAACGGCAATGTGAGGCACGCAGCGAGGCTGCAATACTGAGCAGTCTCCATAGCAGGGTAACCCAACCTACAGTGGTGTGCCCACCCCTGGAGTTACCCATGTGTCCCCACTTGACCTACCCCCCTGTCCTCACATGCCTCCCTGAGAGCCGCCGCCTGAAGTATCCATATACTGTCCGTGATGACGCCTCTCACTGTGACGAGCGCTGGGAGTACCCCGCCTGCGCATCAGAGCTGTGGCATCAACACTACCTGTGGAATGGTGCCCATAGTGCACACATACAGCAGTTGAGCTCCTGAGTGCATCGTGTAACACCTCTGCGGTGGCCAATAGATGTGTGGCACTGTGTACAGGGGAGTGCTGGGGTACACCGATGGCAGTAGTGGAGGGGCTGCCATCAGCTATTCGGCAGCAGTACCTGACCGGCTGTCATGCCCTGGTGCCCTACCCCTGTTGGACATGCTGCCATGTCCCACACTCTCAATCCCTCTCACAGCAGTACCTCTCTGAATCCACCATGCAGCCCCCCCCCCGGACCTTCACCCTGTCGCCTCCTTACCATAGGTGTGTAAAAGATCATTGCCATGCTGTATGTTGCACATTATGGCTTGTACAGATGCATACTACCTCATATGTATTGAGGGTGGGTGCCTCTCATCAAAGCTGTCCTCACCAGGTGCACCAGGGGATATGCTCTGCTTCAACGGGGTTGGGACCACACATACTATCACACACGATGTGGACAGGCTATACCGTTTTCAATCCTTTATCAAACTGTTCACTGGCAGTGTGGACACACTGTACCATTTATGGTCTGTAACGGTTTGGAACCGTTACAGATTTCAAGTGGTGTAGTGTGGATGGAGCCTGAGACAGCAGCAGATAGGCAGACTGATTCTTAGAATTAAGGATCAGGCTAATCCTGGAAAGCTAATTTCTCACCCAGAAAAGATAACACAAACATTTGCTGATTTCTATAAAGAGCTTTATTCCCAGGAACCTGTATTGGATTTCGAACAAAAGGTAGCTTTTTTTTATGTGGGTCTAGGGATGAAAGTCCTTCCACAACCAGCCCTTGAATATCTAGATGGCCCCATTCTGCAGTCAGAACTCCTGGCTCAAATTACAAAATTGAAAAATGGCAAAGCTCCCAGGCCAGATGGCTTCTCCAGCGAGTTCTTTAAAAAATTTGCGGACCTCCTTCTGCTATTCCTGCTCCCAGCGTGCCAAAAGATTCTAAATGGGGGAACCTGTCCTGACTCGTGGGGAGTGGCTCATATCTCAGTTATTTACAAGGAGGGTAAAGATAAACTGGACTGCAGCTCATATAGGCCTATCTCCCTCCTAAATGTGGACTGTAAGTTATTTACTGGCCTACTGGCCGGGAGGCTACAAAACCACATAGCCTCTTTAATACATGAGGATCAGACTGGATTTATTACAGGGAGATATCTTTTTGATAATGTCAGGAGACTGCTTAATATTATCTCCTTCCAAACCAACCGACAGGCCTTCCAGATAGCTATATCCATGGATGCAGAAAAAGCAGTTGACAGAGTGAATTGGAAATTTCTAAAAGTCTCCATGGAAAAGATGAAATGTGCTCCTAAAATTCTGCACACCATCTCTCAATTGTATTCCAAACCCCTAGCACTGGTGAGAGTAAATGGGATTAGTTACCCCTTCCCAAGGGGAAACAGGAGGACCAGGCAGGGATGCCTTCTCTCACCACTCCTCTTTGCCTTAGTCCTGGAGCCACTGGCTAATAAGGTCTGACAAAATCTGGACATTTTAGGAGTCATGGGGAGGGAGGTGGAGCAAAAGCTCGCGCTATATGCTGATGATTCTATTTTCTTCCTGTCCTCTCCGGAGTAATCAACCCCGGCCTTGCGTAAGGTCCTACAGTCCTTTGGGGAAATCTCAGGCTATAAAATTAACTTTTCAAAATCAGAAGCCTTAGTACTAAGTGGTACTCCTCCCCTAGGGTTCAAGGACAATTTTCCGTTCAGTTGGGCCCCTAGGAGCCAAATTCGTTATCTTGGCACACAAGTCTCTACCAATCTTTCAAAGTTATTTGCCCTTAATTATGGATGGCTTTGGGACCAGTTGAGCCAAGATTTGGCCAGGTGGCGCCTCCTGCCCCCCGTCTCTGGTTGGTCGTATCTCAGTGCTTAAGAAGAATGTTCTCCCTAGGCTTCATTTTCTGTTCCAATCCCTCCCATTGAAGCTGCCAACAGCATTTTGGAATAAACTAACAAAGGAAACCCAGGAGTTTATTTGGCAGCGGAAGAGGCCTAGAATGGCCAGACGATTACTCTGCCTTCCTCGGGAGGAGGGGGGCCTTGCCCTACCGAATTTTTATCTCTACTATTTGTCAGCTCAGATGGTTCCTGTCCTCTCATGGGCTAAGCAATGACATGAGTCCAGATGATATGAGTTGGAGGATGACTTGCCAGATGGTAGACCACTCTACACGTTTGCACTTGCCCCAAGTCCTTAGCGTATGTCCGGCAACTCCAGAATAGATGGGTGAGACAAGGCCTGTTTATTTTGAGAATGTTTGGAAGACTCACCAATATCCCTGATGGGTTAGGCACCCTATCTCTAATCAGATACAAATCAGACTTCTTCCTGCCCATGTCAGATTCGGGGTTTGCAGGATGGGCCACAAGGGGATTACCCGATTCACACAACTAATCGAAAGCAACTGTTGTATAACGTTTCAGAGGGCAAAAAAAAAAATGTAATTAGGACAAGAGAATTCTTCAGATATAGTCAGGTCAGAGATTTTATAAATTCTTCAGATCATCTTCTAAGGTTCACCAGACCATACTCCCCTTGGGAGCAATTTTGATATGGGGTGGTAACCATATCGGCTAAAATCAAGTCAGTGACATATCTTTATAGGATGCTCCTGGAGGGAAAGGGGGATTCATTGCTACAACATAGGAGACTTTGGGAGAGAGAGTCAGGCATTACACTCAGGGAAGTAGACTGGAACCGGAGACTAAAAGTGGGCTGGAAGGTAACCTCTTCGCTGATATGGCACAAGTTTTACTGGAAGTGTCTTATTTCACTTTTTCAGAGTGCCTTTGATTACCCAACCCTATACAGGGGGAAACTCCTCACGTTGGAGGGGATGTGGGGGAGAGGGGAGCCATTTGCATATTTTCTGGGCGTGCCTGGAATTAATGGACTTCTGGAATCAACTGGAGGCCGCAGTGAGACAGATCTTAGGTGTAGCAGTCCCCCATACCTTTGAGGACTGGATTCTGAATACTACCACAGTTGTATGGTTAAAGGGGGATACCCGGAAAGTGGCATTGGTGCTGCTGGTAGTGGGGCTAAAGTGCATCACCTCCAACTGGCTTGAAGACGGAACCGCCCACTCTGGGGGAGTGGGTGAAAGGAGTTAAGGGAGTGGTGCTGATGGAGTCCCTCACGGCCAGACTGAGGTTATGGCAAGACCAGCACCTGCAGCATTGGCAACAATGGGAATCCTGGGTACTACAGCAAGGAGAGTGAGAGTGGGGTCTTTATTCCTTTTGGGGTAGCTGAAAAATGAATTAAACTAATATAATCTCATCTAGAAAGTTTGACAAAACTGCATAAATATGCTGTGTTAAGAATCAGAGGGCTAGTATCTGGCATACAACCTAATGGTTAAGGCCAATGTTGAGGCCTTTGATGTTATATTTACTCTTTCTTTTTCCTTTCTTATGTATTACCACTAGTAATTTGGCTACATGCTTGGAGATCAGTTTTCGCTCGAAATGAATGATTCCTGAGATTAAGTTTAATGATATTCTTAAAATAGATATTCATGTCATAGCAAATGTAACATACTAATGACTGGAAAGCCAGTGAAATGCAAATCAATGGTAAGCTTCATACAGTCTTTTCATATTTTTTTTTGTTTTTGTCATTGACACGAAGTTATTCACAGGGAATAAATGTATCTTCGAGAACAATGAACTTTTAATAAAGCTGAGTTTAAAAAAAAAAAAAAAGAGGTCGATGCCCAAAAAGGGAACACTGGACAGCTTTTTTTTTTTAACCAATTATTTTACCAGGTGAGACACACTAAGCTGAAAGCTTGTTTGCAGGTGCAACCTGGGAGCACGAGGAAATTAAGTGACTTGCTCAGGGTCACACAGTATGCAAGTGGGGGCTGTGGGATTCAAACCCAGGTCTCCAGATTTGCAGCTCAGAGCCTTAAACCACTGCACCATACTGCCTCCCCGCTTGTGTTGGGTGTCCACTGCAAAGGTGGACAGGTGCAGCCAGGCCCTGCGTCGCATAGTGACAACCGACACAGGATTTGCCCATGTCCAAGGCCATCCGAAGCTAATGCTTAGCCAGCAATTGACCCTCGTCTTGTACAAACCTCTCCGGCAACTGCTGGTCAGTAGGAAGTTAATGGAGGATCTCATCAAAAACTCACAACAAGGAGTAACCACATTTGGTCATCATGACAGAATAATTAATTCACCTGGTGGAGACCCATGGAAGCAGCAGAACAGATATCTTCAGCAGCACAGTCAAGTCTTCCTGGACTCCTTATCTGGAAACTTGTCCACATCCCCATGGCCTCCAGCTCTGTGGAAGGCTGAGTCAGAAACCAGCCCTTCGGCCAAAGGGTGGTCTGAAAACCCAGAAAGAGACCCTGTAGGGGCCACATACTGTACTTGCTAACCATAAGGGTGGAGTGTGCTAGGCAGGATGTGGAACGCTGCAAAAAGCTCCAGGGCCAGTTCCAATATGGCCTCAGCCATGGGAAAGGTAAACCCTGGGGATTCATCCCTATCCAAAATGTTTGTGAAAGGGTACTTGCCCCTTTTCTGGAGAGGCTTCAGAGGGACATTCGCGGACTCTGAGATTAATCTGATAAGGGCTCCAAACGACACTGGCCCATGGTCGATAGTCAGCTCCTTGACTGAGCACCGGTTGATGATGGGAGTTCCACAGGTAGCCTTGGACAAAAGAACTGAGCCACCTGCAGATTTCCTGAAAACATCACTTGATCGTTTCTCGACATAGCCCACCCGACTATCCTCAAATTGGGTGATCTCCATAGATAACCAGCCTGGCAAGACAGTCGATGACTGAGACTCCTTACTCAGAGCATACACATTTGGCTACAGTGGTGTCCACTCCACCCACAAAGGTGGGGTGGCAGTTGTCCACAATGGCCCACTGTTGCCACAGGAACTCCTTGCTGGTGCCTCTCCTCACCCAAGGATGAGAAGGTCGAGAAGTATTGAAGGCGATGCCTCCCCGTACAGCAGGATTGAGAGTGGGAACACCTCAATTGAGACTTCAACAGTCGACCACCCAGTCAGCAATCAGGAGAGCCTCCCCAGCTGGTCATGGCAGACCAGATCCCTGGCCATATTGGGAAGACCAGGCTTGGAATGCTCGACTGCTGGCAGAGGCCACTCCTGAAGTGAACCGCTAGGGGACACTGACTGATCCATGTCCTACTGAGTGAGGAGGACCTGGAACACTGTGGTCTGAAAGACTGAGTTCACGATCTAATACGACAACTGATTGACAGGTTAGAGGAAAATGTCCATTGCTTGCTCAACCAGAGTCAAGGTAAACAAGCCTGATGGAGTACCGAGGACCTCTCAACTTTCCCCTTGCCAAAGGGGTCTCAGTTGCAGTGAGCAGTCAGGGAAATTGAGGGATAAAGAGAACCACGACCAGCACTGGCAGTGCTTGGGTTTCTTGAGTGGTGGGCAGGGCTCTCCTCTAAGGTCTGGAGGCCCATGCACATTTCACAGAATCCCTCCGTGAATGACCCACCGATGTTGATCCCAGCTGGGAGCAGTGTACAGACCGAAGAGGTACCCGCCACTGTGGCCACCACCTTGTCCACCAGGGCCGTAAGCTAAATAAAGAGCTGGCAGCCACTGAAGCCTTCTTAGATGACCGACATCTTCTGCCAGCACCATATGCAGAATTTGAAACCCAGCTTCCGTTCCTCCATTGTTGATCACAGAGAGGAGCCAATGAGGCTGAGAATGAAGAAGAAATAACTTAAACAGCTTTGAAAGTAACAGCTCACCAATGGCACACTAAATCCTAAGCAACAGCCACGTAAGAGGTAACTTGTTCTTCCAGCAGAAAAAATCTCTTGCATCACGAGGCGGAGTCAGGGGATATGCAACCCTGCTGGTGGCAGGAGCTTAGCTTGAAGACGTCCGACGAATCAGCACCTCCAGTGGAACTGCCACAGTGTGGACAGTGAACTGTACCCACTGCCCTAGAACTCTCAGTTTTTTAGTAACCAGTATGAAGATGTGCCGAGTGGGGGGGGGGAGCAATCTTAACAAGCAAGTGCTTAAGAAAGTACAGGACGAAGATGGTTGAACCAAGAGTTAAAGGTTAGAAAGTTAGGATAACATGAGCACGGGGGGGGGACCTCGAGCACAGGTGGCTACTAGTGTACAAATCAAATGAGAGGGGGGCCTGACAAAGCTCTAGGAGGAAGTTAAAGTCATTATTATTCTTATGTATAATACAGATAGGTACAGAAATCCAAGGAACCAGAGGCAAAGTACAGTTATGTAAGAACTTACCGTAACAGTAGATCTTCAAGAGAGGCTCTTGCAGTAGGTAATTACATATGGAACTGACGCCGGCCGCCGGAAGGACCCCATGGAAATATTTCTAGCTAGCAGTCCCTCATGCCCGCCTTCCAGTTCTTTCCCGCCAAAGGCCAAAGGAGGCCGAACGAGAGAGAAGCTAGTATTTCCCTCACTGGAAAAGGAGCTGAGAAAGCTTAGGGGAATGGAGGGCGGGAAGGTATTACCTACTGCAAGAGCCTCTCTCGAAGATCTACTGTTACGGTAAGTTCTTACGCAACTGTACTATCTTACTTCGAGAGGGCTCTTGCAGTAGGCAATTACATATAGGACTGAGTCCCAAGCAGTCTGGAACAAGAAGCACACGGGAAGAGGAAAGCTACTCAGAGTAGATCCTTTAGCTGTGAAGGCCTTAAGAAAGGAGGCCTTGCAGGACAACCAACCCGAAGCCTGCTCTACGGCGAGAGGCAATATCCAAACTGTAATGTTTTGTAAAGGTATGAACGGAAGTCCAAGTGGTGGCAGCACAGATGTCTGCTGCTGACACATTCTTGAAACAAGCCACTGAGGCAGCGACTCTTCTGGTGGAGTGGCTTTTTACTTGACCCGGAAGGGTCTTGTTGTAATTGTCATAACAGAAAGTGATGCAATGAGCCAACCATTTGGATAGGCATTGCTTAGAAACAGCATTGCCTTCTCTTTTGGGTGCAAAAGAGAGAAACAGTTGATCAGTCTTTCTGAGATCCTTTGTCCTGTTAGTATAGTATCTCAGAATCCAGTGAACATCCATAGTATGAAGTAAATACTCCCCTTGACTAGAGTACTGTGTAAAGAAAGCGGGTAACTCTATGGACTGGTTCAATGTAGACTCCGCTACCACCTTGGGGAGAAACATAGGATTGGTGCGCAGAGCCACACGTCCCTTGTGGAAAATCAAGTATGGAATTTTACACATCAGGGCCTGGAGCTCAGAAATCCTCCGAGCCGAGGTAATGGCCATGAGAAAAAGTGTCTTCCAAAAAAGGAACTTCAAGTCTGCGGAGGCTGCTGGTTCAAAAGGAGGCAGAGTTAGTTTCTCAAGAACAAAATTTAAATCCCAAGAAGGGGCAGGAACTCGAATAGGAGGTCTCAGGTGAAGAACCCCTCTGAGGAAAGTCAGTGAGATGTCCAGTTGAGCAAACGTTCTGTCTGCAAAGGGAATGTGATAGGCTGAAATGGCCACCATGTGGACTTTCAGAGAGGAGTGACTAAGACCTAGGTCAAAGAGATGGCACAGGTACTCCAGCAGATGTCCCGTGGGGCAGGAGAAAGGCTCAATGTCTTTCGAAGCAGCCCAGATTGTGAACCTTTTCCACTTCATGGCACAGGTAGACTTAGTGGAGGGTTTCCTAGCCTCCACCAGAATATCCGCCACCTGGGAAGAAACTCCAAAGCGGGCTTGGGCTATGTCTGCAGGAGCCATGCATGTAGCTGAAGGGACTTGAGACCTGGATGGACCAGGGTCCCCCGATCCTGGGTCAGTAAACATTGTGACAGAGGAAGAGGAAGCGGAGGTTCCTCTGAGAATTGTTGTAGAAGAGAGAACCAATCTTGCCTGGGCCAAAAAGGAACGATCAGAATCATTCGTGCTCTATCTGAACCTAGTTTCTGTAAGACCCGTGGGATCAAAGGAATTGGGGGAAAGGCATAGACAAATCTGTCCTTCCAATCTAGAGACAGAGCGTCTCTCCAGAAAATGCCTCACTTTTGAACGAGCGAGCAGAAATCTGGAAGCTTTGCGTTCTGAGGGGAAGCGAACAGGTCGACCTGTGGTGTTCCCCAATGTAGGAAGATGTCGTCTAGAACCCCTTGATCTAGTTTCCACTTGTGGGCCAGGGCGGACGAGCGACTCAGCTTGTCTGCCAAGGCGTTCTCGACTCCCGGAACATGAGTTGCCATACGGTGAAGGTCGTGTTGTGTTGCCCAATCCCACACTCTCATCGCTTCCCTGCAAGGAGGGTATTACAAAGTTCCTCCCTGTTTGTTGATGTACCGTACCACACACACATATTGTCCATCTGGATGGCTAGGTGGCCTGGAAGGAGATACAGATGGAGGGCTTGAAGTGCATAAAGCACTGCCCGGAGCTCGAGCACGTTGATGTGAAGGGTTTATTCGAGCTTGGACCAAGAGCCCTGGGTCCGAAGAGGACCGAGATGGGCTTCCCAACCTTCGCCCGAGGCATCTGTGGTCAGAGTCTGGGAGGGGGGAAGGGAGAATGGAACCCCCCGAAACAGGTTCTCTCTGACCATACAGCACTGCAAGTCTTGAACCATGGGAGAGGAGACCAGGACCAGCTGATCCAAGTCGTCCTCCAATTGATCCCACTGGGAGCAAAGCGTCCACTGAGGAACCCTCATGTGGAGCCGAGCGCGAGGAACTGTCGGGATAGCAGCTGCCATGAGCCCGAGAAGGCGAAGAACCGACCTTGCAGTGACTCGCCTGCAGCCGGGCAACAGGCTTACCTGAGTCTGAAGAGTGGCCGCCCTGTCCGGTGGCAGGAAGGCCCTGCCCAGGGTCATGTCCAGTATCACCCCAATAAACTGGAGTCTTTGGGATGGGATCAAGTGAGACCTGGAATGGTTGATGGTAATACCCAGGCAGGCAAAGACCTGTTGGGTAAGGGAGAGGCAGCGCTGGAGTTCCTCCCTGGACGAGGCTGCCAGGAGCCAGTCGTCCAGGTATGGGAAAACTTGCACTCCCCGGGTACGCAGGTAGGCCGCCACCACTGCAAGGCATTTGGTAAATACTCGGGAAGCTGAGGAAAGACCAAATGGAAGTGCCTTAAACTGGTAGTGGTCCCCCTGTAAAGCAAAACGGAGGTATTTGCGGTGGGACGGGCGAATGGATATATGCACAGGTAGGCACCCTGCATATCCAGAGCGCACGGCCACTGGCCTGAGAGGAGGAGGGGCAGATGGCTCTGCAGTGAGAGCATTCTGAACCTCTTGTATTCCACGAATAGGTTCAGGAAACTGAGATCTAGGATAGGTCTTACATCTCCTGTCTTCTTCAGGACCAGGAAGAAGTGGGAATAGTAACCCGTTCCCTGAAGGGGAAGGGCGACAGGTTTTATTGCCTGTTTCAGCAACAGTGCTGAAATCTCTTCCTGGACCAGAAGAAGATGTTCCCGAGAGTACGACAACCTTTGGGGAGGGTGACGAGGTGGTTTCTGTAGAAACTCTATTGAATGTCCTTCTGCAATTAGCTGGAGCACCCATGAATCTGTTGTTATCCTCTCCCAGCCCGGAAGGTGGAGGGAGAACCTTCCTCCTACCGGTTCCTCCGGGAAGCCCGGAGGCTGTGGGAGAGGGAAGGAGTCAGGTGGTGTGGGGCAGTGCTGCAGCTGAAGCGCCCGCTGCTTTTTTGGGTGGAGGGGGCTTGGCAGCTGAAGGGGCCCGGCATTTAGTGGCCGGCTTTCCCAGGAGTTTCGCCTTTGGCCGGTTCCGTCTGCGAAAGGGACGGCGCTCCGGTTGATGGGGATGGTACATAAGAGTCAACGGACTTTACTGCCATCCCCTTCTCCTGCAGATCAGTGATGATGTCCTTGACATCACCCCCGAAGAGCACCAGCCCCCAGAAGGGCGCTTCCTGTACAGCGGACTGCACTTCTGGGACCAACCCTGACATACGGAGCCAAGCATGACGTCACAAGCCTACGGCAAACGCTGAGCTCCGTCCAGCAGTGTCCACCGCATCATAAGTTTCACGAAGCACGTGTCGACTGGCCGAACATGCAGAACGGACGAGGTCAGACAGTTCCTGCTTGACTTGAGAGTCCAGCAGGGAGTCCAATTTGGTTTCCACCTCAGAAAGAACTGCTTTCTGATAATCCCCCATATGACTTCATAGTTCGAGGCCCTGATCCCCAGTGTGGCGGAAGCGAAAATGTTCTTGCCATACTGGTCCAGAAGGTGGGAAACTTTATCAGGTGGCAACGAGCTAAGGTGTTTTGGATTAGCTGACCGGCCGTGAGCGGCGCTAATCACAACCGAGTTAGCTCGAAGGTGGGAATCTAAATAGTCAACACCCTCTGGAGCCTGGTATAGCCTGTTCGACTTCTGTGGAAGAGGAGCTAATGCCGACGCTTGTTTCCAAATCATGGTAACAAGGTGGGCATGAGGCTCGATCCAGGGTGGCACCAAGGTGGGAGCTGTCATGGGCAGAACCAGATGCTCAGCGAGTTTTAACCGCTGTGGATCTGGCTCCAAGGATCGCCACTTATGAACTGCCTGGATTTTACGTAGCAGCTCCGTGAAGGAAGGATCCTCCGGAGGAGACTTCGGAGGAGTCCTTGGCCTGGGCTTTGACAGAGAGCGAGGCTCGTCGTCCTTCTCAGAGCAGCCGTCGGAGGCACCCGAGGAGGAAGAGGAAGAAACTGACGAAGAAGATGACTCCCTTTCCCATCTAGGGGGAGGAACGGACCCCTTGGGAAGCCCTCGGGGAAGCGTGTCCGGCCCTTCTCTGGACCCAGAGGATTTAGCCCTGGTGTCTGGAGGAAGACAGAGAGTTTGCCGTCATGGACGTACGGGAACCGGTACCGGCACCCTCGTCGGAAGACGACTCTCCACCTCTCTGGTGAGCTGAGCCATGGCCTCAGCCCACCAGGAGGCTAGAGTCTCCTGCAAATCCACCAATGGCTGGGGGGGCGGTGGAGGAGGAGGTGGAGGGGGATAAGGGTATGGGTTATACCCATAGAGCGAGTATCCATAACCCGACGGCGGGAAGCCTGGCGTTGGGTAATGTGGCGTCGGGTAGGCTGCTGTCGGGTACTGCGGTTCCGGGTACGACGGTGTAGGGTACCCGGGAGTCGGGGGAGTTGCCGAAGCAGACGGCCCCACCTGAGGCCCCGCGGGCGGGACTAGGGCAGAAGGCCTGGGGGGCGGAGGGCCCGGCGTCGGCACTACTGGCGTCGGAGCCGACGTCAAATCAACAGGAGGTTTGTCCGACGGAGGTGGAACAGGGACCTCAGCGTCGCCCTGGGATGGAGAGGAAAAATCCCTAGGGTCGGGCTGAGGAGATTCGGGGTCCCCGGAGGGCAGCGAAGGCTGCAGGAAGCCAGGAACGACGGATGTGGGAGTGTCCGGCGTCGGCTCATCCGCTGTGCGGACGTCAGGCTGTGCGGACATCGGGCGGACCGACGTGCGTCTTGCCAGCAGGATCCGGGTGGGCGCCAGAGGGGCCAGCATCTGACTTAATGGACCCTTCACCGGAGGCAGGCTGCAACGGAGGGGCGGCCTAGTCTGGAGGAAGATGGGTCGCACGCCGCCCCTAAGGGTCAGGCGACTTACTGACCCTCTCCGTGCGGACATTGGAGGAGCCGACCGGAGCCGCCATGCCAGTAGTAGGCTATGGCGCCGCTGCTTTACCGGGGCGAAGTTTCCGTGAGGTTCTTGACGGGCTCGAAGCGAGCCAGACGGGCGGGCCAATGCCGCCTTAGAAACCTCTAAGGAAGCCGTCGAGGAGCGGTCCCCCAAGGGGACGTTATCTGCAACACGGCAACTCCCATCGCGGTGGGAGAGGAGCCCTTGTCCCGGTGCTTTTCCTTGTCCTTTCTCTTGCGATGGCCTTCAAGGGAAGCTGACGCCTGCTGAAGTTTTCTGAGTTCTTTTTCCATGGAGCTCTTCTTTTTGAGAATGTGGGCTTCCAGGGACTGCTGCCGCCTTCTCCGGGTGGCCACGCTGAAACTCAAGCAGTGCTGGCACTTCTCTACTAGATGGTCGGGGCCTAGACAAAAAAAGGCACAGGGAATGGCCGTCCTTGTGCGGGAGTTGGGTGCCGCACGAGTCGCACCTATTTTTGTGCTCCGACGAATGACTGACGATTACTAATAAAAAAGCGAAAAAACTCAGTAAAATAACCGACAAAGGAGCCTAACGAGCAAGGAACTTTTCCACGAAGCGCTGGAATAGGCTAACAGTGGGAAAGAACTGGAAAGCGGGTGTGAGGGACCACCCCTTTATACCGACATCTCCTGACGCCGGTCACCTGATGTGGGGGCGGTCCCCCGCCAGGGACTGCTAGCTAGAAATTTTTCTGTGGGGTCCTACCGCCGGCCGGCAACAGTCCTATATGTAATTACCTACTGCAAGAGCCCTCTCGAAGTAAGATCATAAATTAGGCTTGTTAAACAATGGATTAATCTTAACAAGTGTGAATTAAAGTTCATGCTTTTTAATGCTCTTAGTTTTTACTGAAAACAAGTCAAAACGTTCTTTTTTTAACACAGAACTAATGTTTCTCTGTAAGAGCCCTATGTATGGTATGTTATTAGTTACAGTATCAGCTCTTCACCTCACTGTGTTGGGGACATGTAAAACGCTACGCATGTGGTGATCTATACTGTTGTACTGTATGTTGAATGTTGTAGAAAACTCATACAGATTAAAAAAAATTAGCCAAATATAAATTCTGAAAAAAAAAAAAAGAGATAAACAGATACTGATCAAGAGACCCAGCAACTTGCTGACTTGTATGGCTAAGGTGGCAGCAAGCAGAGAAACACTTCCCTGGACAAGAAACAGTTGCCAGAGAGTCAAAGGGTTTCTTCATGAGAATGACCAGGTTCAGACTCTGGTGCCATGTATAAGGAGACTCGCAAAGAGTTGGAAACAGAGAGCCACGACGCGTTTTCGGGGACAGGGCCCCACGCCCTTACACAGACATTTTTGCTTCGCACGCACCTGCCAGCCCCGAGAGTCCCAAGACTCTCAGTAGTACAGGTCCAGGAGTCCTGAGCAGCCGTACTGCACATGCCAAATGCGAAATTTTTTTTATTTTTTCCCCTTCCCTTCCCTTTGCCGCCTAGTGGTTTTGGTGCCTTGGAGAGTGGCACACACCACCAGGTGAGGTGGGAAAGGGGGAAATGAGGAGGAAAGAACAGCAGCAATATTTGTGGGGGGTGATCAGTCCCCCAAAATGATCACCTGGGGGACAAGAGCTGGAGGACTGACAGGCTCTCAGGAGCCATTTTGGAGAGGTGTTGATGGAGAAATGTGGCAGGGAGAGAGAGCAAACAAAAGAAGAAGTGTTAAAATGTTTTTTAAAACATGTGGTCGGACAGTCCACCCCCAGTCGCCCGAGAAGAAGGAGGTGCGCAGGTGTATTCTGTGCGGCCAGCAGGCTGCACACATTCGCTGGAGGCACCAGTGTGTTTTCTCAACACGGAATGGTAATTTTTCAATTTACAATTATTTTAGGCAGTTAGGGCATCGCGACCATTTCTGGCTGACAGTTTAGTGAGCTTAAGGTTTATACTGTGCCTTTTTGTGCTTTTGTGCAGGGCCAAGTCAGTGGAGTGCATTGCAGCCAGGAGAGGAGGAGTAGAGTGAAGAAGCTGGGCACGGGAAGCCTCGTGAGCGGCGCACAGCATGTCTCAATGAAGCCTTACTGATTATTTTGGTGGAGGAGAATCCTCCACACCAAAGGACAAGGAACAAACCACAACATCATCCTCTGAGTGTGACTGAAGCACATCTCAGGAGACTGACACTGTGAATGCTGAAACTAAAAATAAGCAGTCTGAACAGACTGCATCTGCTAAAAGCAGCAAGAAATTAACGTTGTGGAGGGACAGCTGGACAAAGTTATTCCCATGGCTTGTAAAGGAAGAAGTGGAGGGAAATACTGTTGGGAAGTGCAATTGGTGTAGAAAAGGCAGCAAAAACAATCCATTTGCCACAGCTGGCACAACCAATCTGCAAGTGTCCGCTTTCTACAGACACGAAAGAAACAGAGAACATTTGCTGCTGCACACTAGAAAGAAGACAACAGAAAAACTGTCTCTGCCAGTGGCATTTGAGAAGCAGATCTCAGGTCCTGAGGCAAAGGATGACAATAAAGTTGTTCAGTTAATGACAGTGTACTACCTTACCAAACAAGGGCAATCACTGGACCAGTTTGAAACACTGATAGCTCTACAGGTGAGGAATGGAATCTTTCGGGCCGGGGCACAGGGTGGCTGTTGCTTGTGGAATGACACTAACAGTGGTGTTTTACATCCACAGAAATAAAATGGCTGTCTGGCCTTGCAAGACAGTGGCACAATACATAGATACATAGACAGTGTCGGCAGATAAGGGCCTATGGCCCACCTAGTCTGCCCATTTGAGCTTGTAAGTTCAGTTTGTTTTCCTAGAAGTCTGTTTCCCCTTACCCCTGCCCTCTAGAATTCCTTTATGTCTATCCCATGCATTCTTAAATCCCGTGATTGTTTCAGCCCCCACCACTTCCTCTGGCAGGGTGTTCCACTTGTCCACCACCGTTCTGTGAGAAAGTCTTTCTCATGTTTCCTCTGAATCGTCCCTCCCTCAACTTCATCCCATGCCCTCTAGTCCTGAAACATCTTTTCGCTTAAAAATAGTGTTTTCCTGCACCCTGTTCCTCCCTGTAAGATACTTGTATGTCTCTATCATATCCCTCTCTCCTCTCCTCCAGGAGTACATGTTCAGTTCCTTCAACCTGTCTTCATAGGACTTGTGATGCAACCCATGCACCATCTTTGTTGCCCTCCTCTGAACCTTCTCTACCCTGTCTATGTCCTTACGTAGGTATGGTCTCCAGAACTGTACACTGTACTCCAGGTGGGGCCTCACTAGTGTCTTGTATAGCGAATTATGACCTCCCTTTTCCTGCTGGTGATGCCCCTGCCTATACATCCCAGCATCCTATTTGCTTTACCGGATGCCTTGTCACACTGTTTCCCTAACTTGAGGTCATCAGAGATGACAACCCCAAGATCCCTTTCCTGCTTGGTGCATGCTATAGCCTTACCCCCCAACTGATATATTGTGCCAGGGTTTTTGTGCCCCATATGCATTATCTTGCACTTCTTTGCATTGAATTTCAACTGCCAAACCCTTGACCATTCTTCAAGTTTCTGCAGGTCCCTTCTCATTCTGTCTACACCCTCTGGCGTGTCTACTCTGTTACAGAGCTTTGTGTCATCAGCGAACAGTGAAATTCTGCCTTCTAGATCCTGTGCAATGTCACTGATGAAGATGTTGAATAGGACCGGTCCCAGCACTGATCCCTGTGGTACCCCACTGGTTACTCTTCCCTCTGTGGAGTGACAGCCATTTACCATCACCCTCTGTGTCCTGCCACCCAGCCAGTTACCTACCCACCACACTACTGTCCTGCCCACACCCATATTCCCCAGTTTGTGTAATAGTCTTCTATGTGGCACAGTGTCAAAGGCCTTGCTGAAGTCCAGATAGGCCATGTCCACTGCCCTCCCCTGATCCACCTCCCTAGTCACCCAGGCAAAAAATTCAATGAGGTTGGTCTGACATGGCCTCCCCTGGTGAAACCATGCTGCCTTGGGTCCTGTAGTCCATTGACAACCAGATGTTCCACCAATCTCTCCTTCAGTAGTGCTTCCATGATCTTTCTCACTACCGAGGTGAGGCTGACTGGTCTGTAGTTCCTGCTTCCTCTTTGTTCCCACTTTTGTATAAGGGACTACATCTGCTGTCCTCAGTCTTTGGGTACCTCCCTGTTTCCAGTGATTGGCTGAACAGGATAGCCAGAGGTTCAGCCACCACCTCTCTTAGTTCTTTAAGGACCCTAGGGTGCACCCCATCTGGCCCCATTGCTTTATCAGCTCTTTTACTTCCAGTTCCTTCGGACCCTTTTCGTGTAAAGGGACTTGTGTCCATTTCTGCACCATTCTCACCCTTGTACTCCCTTCAGACCCATTACCCCCTCTTCCTTAGTAAAGACTGAGCAGAAATACCTGTTCAATATGTCAGCTTTATTGTTGTCATCCTCCACGGCTCCATCCTCCCCTTCAGTCTCACTATCCCTCCTTTGTCTTTCTTTTTCACTTATGTACCTGTAAAAGGTTTGTCCCTTTACCCACTGATTTTGCAATGTGTTCTTCTGTCTGAGCTTTGGCTTCCTTACTGACTTCCTGCCTCCCTTTGTTTCTCCTGGTACTTCTCCCTATCCCCTTCTGCCTGTGTCTTTTTGTATTGCCTGAATGCAATCTTTTTGGCTTTCACTTTCTTTGCTACCTCTTTGGAAAACCATAATGGTCTCCTCTTCCTTTTCCTCTTGCTAACCTGCTTAATGCATAATTCTGTTGTTCTTATAATCTCCATTTTAAATACTGCCCACTGTTCCTCAACCCCTGAATCTACTGTGGTTGGGATGCAAGACATGCTCGACTCCATAAACAAAAGTCCTACAGGAAGAAATCAAAGTTCACTTAGCAGGTTCTCAGTTTCTTGGGGTAACAGTGGATGAAACCACTGATGTAACCATTCACAAAAAGCCGAACATTTATGTGAAATGCATACGCAATGCACAGGCCAAAATTCATTTCATGGACTGTATTGCAATACCTGATGGGAGGGCAGACACAACTGTAGGAGAACTGTTAAGTGTGTGCTCTGCTAATACAGTTAACCCTATCGAGATCATCACACTAGCAAGTGATGGTGCCAGTGTCATGACTGGAATGCAGAATGGGGTGGGTGCAAAGTTAAGACAGAAAGTTAACCCAAGGCTGATTCAGATCCATCGTGTTGCCCACAGACTGGCACTGGCAGCAGGACAAGCATGTCGGGAAAAACACGTATTCAATGAATATCAAGTAACCATCAAAAATGTGTACAGATACTACAGCAGCTCTGCAGTATGGTACAATGCCTTGCGTTTCATCCAGGAAACACTCAATAACAACAATATAAGATATCAGTCCCTAAAAGAACCTGCAAGTTTTCAGTGGCTATCACTGTATACTGCAGTTCAAGCAATTCACAGATTACACCCTGCACTTTTACAAGCCCTACAGCATGATGCTGCAGCAAAAGCAAAGGGCCTTCACACAAATTTGAAATCAGTCTGCTTTATCTTATGCACTTCTTTTTTTATGGATGTCTTAGACGTGGTGAATAAATTGTCTTTAGTCATGCAATGGGACAGTGTTGACATTTCGGTGGCCAGAAGCATGACAGAAGCCACAGTTACGAGACTGCAACAGTTTAAAGTGCAGAATGGGGTAAAGCTATCAAAGACATTTCAGGAACTTGACCAACGTCCTGACATGTGGCAGGATCAAAAAGTGAATGACAAGCCAGCACTGCAAATGTAGTTCCAGACAGCATATCAGGAATACCTGATGCAACTCACTGAAAACATTCACACAAGATTTGAGACGTCAATGCAGCTGCTGCATAAGTTAAATGTTCTTCTAAATCTAAAGTGTCTCCCAGATAACTCCAACATAATGAACCATGGACTGCATGAACTCAAGGATGTTTGCACTTTTTTCCAAGAAACAACCTTCAAAGAAGAAACACTGCCAGCATTTACTGACCAAGACAGGGCTGAGAAAGATTACGGACAATTCAAACTTATTCTGAAATCTAAAAAAGAACCGACTTTGCTCAGCAGTGTCTGCCAAGACTTAATCGAGAACCATTCAGATGTATTCCCAGATTTTGTCACAATGGCCAAGATTTTACTTGTGTCACCTGTTACATCAGTCAATCAATCAATCAATCAATCAATCAAAATCTTTATTTTACCAGGCGAACATCATTGAGCAACACTCATTTTCAAGATAGACCTGAGCAGAACATAAAGACATAATATACATTGGCTACAGGCAATGAGTAAAATAGTATAGGATTTCAGAGACTAAATGATACAGTCATCAGGAGTAGACAAGATATTTACAGCGCATGAACATTTCATTGGTCAATGCCAGGCCAAATGGTGCAATCAGCAGGACTAGCCACAAGATTTACAGTGCATAAACATTACATTGGTCGGTGCTAGACTAGGTGAAACATTCAGCGGGGCTAGACATAATGTTTACAGTGTATGGACATTTCAGAGTCAGTGTGCTGGTTTAGATAGCTATGCATCAGCATATGCATGCAACCCTAAAGCTAACAGAGGAGGGAGGAGGGAAGCTGGTTCAACACTGGATGATGGGATAGTGACTGGTGGAGGTGGGCACTAGGACGTTTTTTTAGAGAAAGAGCCAGGAAGGAGTACCCGATGGGAGAGGGATATGTGAAGCCTGAAGTGCTTGTTCAGAAGATCAGGTATACTGAGCAAATAACTGATAAGTAATCGGGGTGAGGGGCCAGGTAGCAGTATGGTCATGGGGAGAGATTCGGTGCTAGTACATAGGCCAAGTTAGGATCGGGATCAAACACTGGGTGGATAGAGAATACTGGTAAGTGCTAGGGGTGTGGGAGAGGACGATAAAAAGAACATATAACAAGCATTTTGACTCCAGTGGCATGTGAAAGAGGGTTTTCTGTACAAAACAAAATAAAAACAAAAGGTAGATGTTCCCTAAAGGCTGACACTGTGAGCAAACTGATGCGGATTGCCCAAGAAGGAGCTGAACTTGAAGACTATGACCCTCATCTAGCACTTTAGAAATTTAAGGCCATAAGACTGTGCAGAAAATAATTTTGCATTTTAAAATGTTTTAATAATTATCTTAATTGTGTTTTTTTAGTTTCAGACAATTCTCAGATGACTGACATGACCCTGACACACGACGATGGAGGAACTTGGGCACAGGAGTAGAGAAGATAAGTATCATAAAAATACTGTTGTTCTAACAAAGGTGGGGTGGGGGGGAATACAATTTTCAGCCTCAAGGCCAATATGTTACTTTTGGTGGGGGAACGGATCAAGATTTCAATTCCCAGGGGTTGGGGTGGTGGCTGGCCATTAATATCCCCGTTCTGCTAAACTGCATCATGCTTTGTTTTTGGTGGGGAAGGATCACAGTCTAACAAGTTCAGCTCTGGTGGGGGGGTGCATAAACTAAGTAAATACAGCCCCAATTAATGCATACCTGTTTTTTTTGTTTGTTTGTTTTTTTTATAGTAGGGGGACAGTCTCGAGATTATTGTTAATGTAGTTACTAACACAGTCTGTCTGCAACAGTGACTTCTATTGTCATCAACACACACAAAACAGCTAAGAAATGTGCAGGAGAGCTTGGAGATTAAGTTATGGGTGGGACAGCGTAAGGAGAAGTTATGGTCCGGAGGGTGTTTAGGAGAAGTTATGGGCAGGAGGGTGTTTAGGAGAAGTTATGGGCAGGAGGGTGTTTAGGAGAAGATATTGCCACAGAAAAAATTACATGCCATGAAAAAAGAAGTTCAAAGAAAAGCAGACTGATGCAGATTTCATGCCACCACCAGATTGTGCAACAAACCAGACAGATACGGTAGATCTGCTAAGCCAAGGTAGGTTGTGGGTGGGTGGGGGGAAGGGGGGCTTTTTAGTCACACCACTGTGCTATCCAGTCATGAACACTGGCACTAACTCTCTTTTAGCTGCCACACACACACAATTAAAAAATGTGCAGGAGAGTCATGTTAGGAGAAGTCATGGGCACAGGAGGATGTTAGGAAATTGCCACAGGAAAAAAGGCAATGACATAAAAAAAGAAATTCAAAGAAAAACAGACTGATGCAGATTTCATGCCACCACCAGATTGTGCCACAAACCAGACAGATTTGGGAGAACTACTGAGCCAAGGTAGGTTGTGGGTGGGTGGGGAAGGGTGGCTTTTAGTCACATCACTGTGCTATCCAGCCATGAACACTGGCACTAACTCTCTTTTAGCTGCCACACACACACACAATTAAAAAATGTGCAGGAGAGTTGTGTTAGGAAAAGTCATGGGCAGGAGGGTGTTAGGAAATTGCCACAGAAAAAATGGCAACGCCTTGGAAAAAGAAGTTCAAAGAAAAGCAGATTGTGCAGATTTCATGCCACCAGATTAGATTGTGCCACTGTCTTAAACTGGACAGATCTGGGAGACCTGCTGAGCCAAGGTAGGTTGTGGGTGAGGTGGGGGTGGGTAAGAAATGTGCTAGAGAGTCAGAGAAGTTCTGGGCAGGAGAGTGTTAGAAGTTACAGGCAGCAGGGTGTTAGGAAAAAGTGCCAGCATAGAAGTATGCCATGAAAAAAGAAGTACACAGAAAGCAAGACATTGCAGTCAGAGTTGTTCCATATCCAACCAGATAGATTGTGCCACAGAGTTGTGACAGCTGTCAAGCCTAAAAAGGGTGTGGGTGGGTGAGTGGTGAGGGGCTTTTTAGTCACCCCAGTCAAATCCATGTCTCTGGTACAGCCAGGTATTCGTACACGATTTAAGAGGATTTTGTGCAGGAGAGTAGCAGGGAGAAGTTAATGGGCAGGAGAGTGTTAGAAGTTTGGGGCAAGAGGGCACTAGGAGAAGCTGTGGGCAGGAGGATGTAGGAGAAATAATCACTGGATTATGCCAGGTCAAGACACAAAAGTAGCAATTATTTGCTACACAGACGGCTCCGCCAGATTGTACTAGGAAGGTGTAACTTAAGTTTGGGCAGGAGGTGATGTAAGGAGCCAGTCTGGTTTAGCCAGGTTAAAAAGACAACTTAAGCATGACTGCACTAGTCAGGTAGCAACCACACAATCATGTCAGATTGTGTCATCTGAGTCATTGGTGGCTGGGAGGGGAGGTTTCTGCCATGTTTTATTAGAGTTGGGTGGTGGGTGGGCACTGGGAGTCTGAAACAGGGCTGTTTTAGATTATAAGTAATCGCAACTAAAAATGTGCTGGAAAGAACGAAGGAAAAGTATACTGGGCAGAAGGTGACTGGGGAGACATAGGTGACTGTCAGCATGACTGTTAGTCATAAACAAACGTTTACATCTATGTAACTAATCTAATGGCCAACATTGCAGCAGTTTGGCAAATAAATCAGGCCACAGCACTCAACTGCAGCAGAATTCCCAAGTTCAATCAATGTACCAGAACTGACTGCAAAACAGTAAGTACATTTTTCTCATTGTTAAATTGTGAACGAATGAATGGACAAACAACACACACACAGGTCAGCTGAATTCTTCATTAGTAATTATAATGTGATCACTGCTGTGGTTTTTAGCCATATGGGTAAAGGTTGGTACCTTTGTAAAAGGACTGCAACACTGCTGAAAAAAAAAAAAAGAATTTTTGGCATTATATCTGCAAAATAATGATGCGGGAATATAAAAAATATATGGGTATATTAATAAACAACACTGAAAAGCACTTTCCAGACTTGTTCCATTCATTTCAATGGGTACCCCCAAAAATTTCACGAGGACTCCCAGATTTTCAGTCCGGACCCCAATTTTTGTTCAAAAAAGTCCGGGACTCCTCAACAAAAAATCCTGTGAGCCCTGTAAGGCCCTTGAAAAAGCAGCCAAATGGGTCACCCTGATGGCCCAGTACCAGTTCAGGTGACCAGAGGTCAGGAGGGATTGTCAGTGGGTTACAGTGCCACAGCGAGCCTTGCAAATGGGCCAGGGGGCTTGCTTCTCCACGCAGGGGAGTTGTGTGCTCTAGGCCATGGAGGCATTGTCAACATCATATGGTAGGGGTAGGGGGCACAGGAGAATATTGTGGAAAAAGGAAAAGGAAAAAAAAAAACAGCCACCCAAATGACCACAGATCATCTGAACAGGGTACAGTACATTCCTGACTGAAGGACATGCCTGAGACAACAGCAAGAGGATAGGATGCACAAACCTATATTTAAAAAAACCAAAGTGGCGATACATCCATTCACAGGTTAAGGAGGGAAACTGCATTTGCCCGGAATGTTGAAATGGCAGCCAACTGCATCTTTAACAGACATGCTCAGAGGACTGCGGTAGACAGAGCCCAAAGACAACAGAGTACTGAACCAACAAGGCACACGGTGGGCACCATACCAAGAAACTCTTCTACTTAAAAGCATAGGTCCATTGAGTGAAGGACTCCCAAGACACCTCCAAACCATCAGAACCTCATCACAGAGGCCAAATGATGCAAACTCTTAGGAACTTGACCACGACCACATTCAGCTCCCATGTGGCTTGACTGGATAACGTCAGAAATGCCCAGTGGTACAGCACTGGGGTTTCTGTTCACCAGACAGGGCCAATGCCGTGTTCATACAACTCCTTCACAAAATGTTGAAAGAAATATCTTCAGCTGCAGAGGCGAGGTGGAGTGAGGACTCGTCCTTTCTCCATAGAGGCTGTCAGGTGAGAGGAGGAAAAGGAGCTCAAAAACAAGGCGACATGGTATGAAGTGGGGGGGTAGAATTAAGAGAGATGTGAGGAAGTACTTCTTCACACAAAGAGTGATGGATTCCTGGAACAGCCTTCCAGCAGAGGTGGTGGGGGCGAAAACAGTGGTGGGGTTCAAGAATGCATGAGATAAACACAAGAGAATCACAGTGAAAAGCAACGGGGGGAGGAGAAGAGTCGTGGATCAGGCACAGTTTGCGGTAATAGTGTAGGTAAGGAGAAATGGGAAGACTGGATGGGCCAAAAGGTCTTTATCTGCCATCACATTCTATGTTTCTATGATGCTGGAAAGCCACCAGTGGATTGAGCCAAGGGAGATGCCTGGTAGACAAGGTTAGACTCCCTAAACCACTGCTGCACATTTTCCATCCACTGATGGAACTGCTGGCAACACACCTGCCTCAGAGGTTTAAAGGTGTCAACAGCCCTATCAAATATGGACTAAGACACTTCAGGCAGTAGCCTGGGAAGGAAGTTAGTGGCCTGGGAATTCACTGCACTTCTGCCTCATTGCTGTCGAGGCACACGTCAGGAAGCATAGGAAGAACCAGGAGCAGGTTTAGAATTCCAAAAAGTGTTTATTAGTACTAGCAGTAACACAAAAATAAAATTGTTCAGAAATAACTATTTACAAAGGCAGAATAAACAGAGAAAATCCATCTGAGTTTTCCTTCAATCTGTGTGTGTCCCAAAACATTGCAGCTCTAAGTCCTTGCAACCCCCCCAACAAGCATCCTGTTTTTTTTTCTAAAATGTTCTTGTATGTTTCAGGCATGAGCAACAAGAACTTAATGTCCCAGAACTGAGGCCCCTTCTCCATACCTTCTGAAAAGGGGCTTATAAACTGCTCTCAGGTTAACCCCTTGAGTTCCCAATAGCGTTTTGCAATCATCTCAAACTATAATTACATACATTTCAACAGTAACGCTACATAATTTCTAAGCAAAGGGATCCCAACATCAGTTACATTTCCACATAATGATTTGCATATATTTTTATACCAGCAGATATGCAAGAGAGGAAAAGACATAAACAGCAAGGGAAGACTGAGAGACAGTGAGAGGCAAAGAACTGAGAGACTGTCGGGGTGATCAAGTCCTAGGTCTCACGGGAAAATCTGGTTGTGCAACCAGACAGACAAGAGACAGGAAAGGAAAGAACAGAACAGATCCCTGCATTCAAACTCTCCATAACAACTGGGACAGGGTCGTATTCAATCCTGTCATATACACCCCCTCCTTAAAGGAAAACTACACCCAAAACTTGAAAAAATACATGTGCAGAGTGTTTTAATTTGTATGTGAAGTTCTAGCATTTCCTTCCCTCTGGCTGGTATTAGGAGTTTTTCCTAAATTAGCCTGCTAGCTTTAGGGTAGTTTTACGACCCCTGGAGATCTCCATATCAAATAGCTCAATTGTATTTCTTTGTGCTACAATGCATCTTGTTTTATGTGATGGTGATGTAGCAGAGCCCATAAATACAGCAGAAAGCACTGCATTACAATCAGTTCACAACAATAGAGGTGGCTATATTTTAAAATCTGTAGAATTCAGCTTGGTGACCACCCTCATCCTAAAGGTTTTACTGTCCTGAAAAACGTTGCTGTTGGTAATTTTTGTGCAGCTTGTAAAGCTTCCAAGATATTTAGCTTGTTTGGCATGTGTGTGCTGAATGTTGAGTCTCTCTTACATCACAGTCACATGAGACAAGATGCACTGTGGGAACAAGAAATACAATTAAGCTATCAGGGATGAAGATCCCCAAGGGTCGTAAAACTAGCATAAAGCTAGCAGGCTAATTTGGGGAAAACTCCCAATACCAGTCAGAGGGAAGGAAACACTAGAACTTCACATACAAATTAAAACACTCTGCACAACTTATATTTTTTCAACTTTTGGGTGTAGTTTTCCTTTAAGAGGGAATCTGATTTATCAAACAGGTTTCCAAAATTTTCTATTAATTCTCTATTAACATTAGCTTCTAACTTTCAGAAATTAAGCACATGTGCAGTATCCTTATTTCTATAACAGTACAGCAAACATTAACATTTAAACTCGTACATTTGTTTTTCAACCATCAGATTGTGATCTGTTTTAAGTACAAAGTCAGTTCCTAGCAAATAAAACTTAACAGACTCCATGGCCCACTTTGCTGCTAAACATTCCTTTTCAATGGTGCAGTACCTTTTCTCTCTGTCATGCAACTTCCTACTTATGTAGAGAACAGGATGTTTTTCACATCTATATTTTGACTCAGGACTGCACCTAGCCCTACCTCTGATGCATCTGTTTGTAACAAGAATGGTTTCTCAGAGTCTGGGCTTCTTAAAACAGGGGCTGAACATCATGCAGCCTTAAAGAGCAACTATCATGCTTTAATTAACAAGATCCTTGTTAGTTAAGTGGTGGCCATCATTTATTCTGAATGGTCATTTAAACTACTGAAATTGAAGTTTAAAAAGCAGCCCCCATTCATATCTATAGGCACGTGCCCCCACGCTCCTCAAACACTGATGTCACAAAACGTGGTATCGTGGGGGCAGATCAGGGGCGGAGTGCACTCTCTATGAAACTATGAAGAAGTGGAAGGATCCACACCACGAGGCTCTTTCAGAACAAAATATGACCCCTTCCCTTCTTAAACCGGGCCACCCAAAACAATTATTTTTTACATGGTTTGAATTCGGGGTCAGGTAAGGGTTCTTTGCGCTTCTCGGGGAGGGCAACATAACAGTTGCTCTTTAATAGCCTCAAAAGCTTCATCACACTCTGGGGTCCATTTCACATTATTTGGGTACCGTTTTTTCGTGAGCTCTCTGAGGGGAATAGCTAACTCTGCAAAGTTGGGAACAAATCTCCGATAATAACCAGCCAGCCCTAAAAATTACCTAACATGTTTCTTGTTTTTTAGGGACAGGGCTGTTAGCTATAGCTTCTATCTTAGAAACCTCAGGCTTGACTTCTCCATTTCCAAAAACATAGCCCAAATATATGGTTTCCAGCATGCCCAAGGCACACGTGGTAGGATTAATTGTTAGACCTGCCTTTTTTGTTTGATTGGATAACTGCTTGTAGGTGTTCCAGGTAGCTTTTCCTGTCTGGAATGTACACCACAACATCATCCAGGTACGCAGTACAATAACCAGTGTGAGGTGATACAATTACAACCACATACCGCTGGAATGTAGCAGGTACGTCATTTAAATCAAATGGCATGGTGGTGAACTGACAGAATCCAACAGGAGTGGCAAATGCAGTTTTGTCTCTGGATGCTTTAGCTAAAGGAATTTGCCAGTAACCCTTGGTGAGATTGAGAGTACTGATATACTTTGCACTCCCCAGTCTGTCCACCAAATCATCTATTCTGGGCATAGGATAACTGTCAAATTCTGACACTTGATTAAGTTTTCTAAAATCAAGGCAGATTCTAACACCCCCTTCTTTTTTGTTTGCAATTACCAATGGAAATGACCAAGCACTCCTCGACTCTTCTATCATACCCAGTTCTTTCATTTTTTGTATTTCCTTAATCTCGTCAGTTCTTAACCGCCCTGGTAAACTGTATATATTTTGCCTAATAGGGCCAACCTTCCTTGGCACTATTTATTTTATTTTATTACTAGAATTACAAATACCTTTAAACCAAGGTTGTTTTGTTTGTTTGTTTTTTACAAAGGTTCCGCGTCAACAATGGGTGCAAGCACAACAGTGGTAAGATACAATACAAGGTCAGGAGGTTAACAGAGAAGTAAGCAGAGGTAAGATACAATACAGGTCAGGAGGCTAACTTAGTAGCAAATGACAGTACATGTGTATGGACCAACACAGTAGCAAACAGTCAGTGGCAAATAACAATGCACAATTAACAATACGGGTGTATATATAGCAAGACACATATACAAATGAAAACCATCCTAGGGATGACATAAGTGGAGCAAGGGGTGGGGAAAAGGGGGGTAGGCAGTCAAGGATTTGACATTGTTAAGTGCAGGAACAGAAAGATAAGTGCTAAGCAGTCTAACAATGGAGCAACAAGAGATAGGGCGATAGGGAGGGGGAGACGGGAGGAGAGGGGGTGGAAAGATAGGATGAGAGGGGTAGAATGGTAGGTGAGGGTGGGAGAGAGACGGAGAGTAGCAGGGGAAGGAGGGCGGAGAGAAGTAGGGAGGGTAGCAAGGGAGGAGAGAACAGGAGGGAGAGGTGAAACAAAGCTGCAAGCCTACGCAGAGCAGTCACAACTGCTGAGGTCAGTGAGGTGCTGGTGGAGTTTACGTTTGAATGGGCCAAGCTTGTTTTCAGCTGCAATTTCAAGGGGCAGGTTGTTTAGCAGCAGGGGGGGTCCTGGTGTGGAAAGCATGTTGAGCCTGGTTGGTACGACAGAATGGAATGACAAATGTTGGTTTGAGGGAACTGCACGTAAAATGTGCAGTGACTGCAGGCAACATTAAGGCATGAGTTGCAGGGGGGGTGTGAGGTTAAGACAAATTTTCTTCGCCAGTAGGCAGGTCTGGTAGGCAAGTCTACTATTTAGATTGAGCCAGATGGATTGCTTGTAGAGATCACAGGTATGTGTATGCTTCCCTGTGCCGGTGACAAGTCTACAGCATTTGTTAAGGGCTATCTTGACCCGTTTTAGGGTGGTATCAACAGCAGCCCCGTAGAAGACAAGCCCGTAATCAATGACAGGTAGGACTGAGACAGTTATGGCTGTGCAATAGCTTCTTTGGTAAGACAGCGACGGTGGCGGTAGAGAACCGCAATTCTTGAGTTGACTGATTTTGAGATGTGCTGAACATGTGAGCTGAAAGACATTGCGCAATCAAGGGTAATACCAAGGTATTTAAACTCCTACACTTGCTCAAGTGGCTGTTCAAGTTCATTATGTATGGTGAAGTTTATGCATCTGTATTTGCTGTGAGAGCTATGGAACAACATGGACTTTGTTTTTTTGCAATTCATCAACAGCTTATGTTGGAGAAGCCAGGTTTCAACTAGGCTGAAGTTCGTCTGTAGTATCTTGGAGAGCGAGACGGGGTCAGTATGGGAGGAAAAGAGGACTGCATCATCGGTGTAGAGTATTAAGTTATTATTGCAAGCTGCAGGAAGAGTATTGATGAAAAGGCTGAAAAGTAGAGGGCCAGAGATGGAACCCGGCGGTACATCAGAGTGGACAGGAAGGGCACTTGAGAGAGTCAACGATTTTGACTTTTTGGCTCCTTGCCGAGCAGTAGCTTCTAACCATTTGATTACATAATTAAATAACCCAAGGGAGGAGAGTGAGTGAAGCAGGAGCTGGTGGTTCACAGTGTCAAATGCCTTGGTCAAATTAATGAAGACGGCACCCAGTAGGTGGCCACTGTCAATCGCCTTATGACTATGGCTGGTGAAGTCAAGCAGGGCGGTGGTAGTACTATGGGCTTTTCTAAAGCCATGTTGTTATGGGCAGAATAAGTCATATTTGCTGAGGTGTTCAGATAACTGGTCAGCTACAATTCGTTTCAACGGCTTGGAGAGTGGTGGGAGGACAGAGATAGGGTGGTAGTTAGAGAGAAGAGACATATCACCACTTTTATGAACGGGTGTGACCACTGCTGATTTCCAGGGCTGGGGGAATTATTTATGAGAGAGTGAAAGATTCAGCAGTGCAGTGAGAAGTTGCAGGACACCGTAAAGGGAGAGAGAGCGGAGTTTGAGGTCAAAGGTATTGCTGCTGAAACTGACTTTGCTTAGCACTTTAAGATATCTTTTAGCTTCAGACATGGATACCCTCTTAAAGCAGAATTGAGGGCTATTACTGTGGAGACTGATTTTATTATTGAGGCAGTGCCGGGCAGAGGTGTCAAAGAAGTTGGGGGGGGAGGACATTGCTAAGATCAGTGAATGTGAGATTAAAGGAGTCTGCTATTTCTTTGGGGTCCTGTAAAGTGGAGCCGCTAACCTCAATCATAGTGGGGGAGGATTTCCTTGGTTTACCCGTGAGGCTCTTGATGTTCTCCCAGAAGGGTTTGCCATTTCTCCAGGAGTTAGTAAGTTCCTGGTTGTAGAAGACTTGCTTGGCTCTGCGTATAGCTACTGTGCACTGGTTCCTAGCCACCTTATAGAGCTGCATATCGTGTGGTTTCCCTGAGTCCATGGCTCGGTGCCAGAGGTTATCTCGGTTTCGCATCATGGAGATGAGTTCGGAGTTAATCCAGTGATTAGTAGTAGACTGAGTTTTGCATTTACGTGGGGGGGGGGCAAATTGTTACAAACTTTGTTAAACTGGGCAGTGAAGAAGTCAAGTGTTTGGTTGACACTGCTCAAGGAGTCAAGGGGTGTCCAGTCAAACCGTTGACAGGGCAGCAAGGAATTGTGGAAGCTTTCCTTTTGTTAAGATTCTTTTATAGGAGAAAGAGGACTTAGGTTTAGGTGCCTTGTTTGACCAGTGGCAAATAACTGGGGAGTGATCACTGAGGGCATCTGGGAGAAGTTCCGTGTTAGTGAATCTGCTGGAATGAGAGGTGAGGATCAGGTCAAGTAAGGAGCTACTACAAGACTTATAATTAAACCTAGTGGGAGAGGCATCCATTTGAATAATGTCTAGGGCAGCAATGGCATCCTTATATGGGTCGGCTTCTGGAGCTAGCCAGTTAACATTTAGGTCACCCATTACAGTTGTCTCACCACGGGAGGTGCTGTTGACCATGAAGTCTGTGATCATTTGGAAGCCTGTAACATGTTCATGCAGGGGATGTATACTGATGCAACTGTGAGGGATTTTCCCGCCTGGCCCAGAATTATTTTAACTGCTAGGATTTGAGAGTTATGTGCAGAGGGAGGTAATGGGATGACTAGCTCTTTAAGAGTTTCCCTTAAATATTACGTGCTCAACCTCTTTTGCTCGGCCTGGTACTGTGGTAAAAGTACTGTTAAATGTCTTTAGCAAGTTACATATTTCTGCGGTTTGTGCAGGGGCTAAGGAAACATTCAGCTTTATAGCATCAGCAGTTACAGTTTGTTCCAGTCTATCGTAAGATACATCAATATCTTCATTAGCTTCTGGTAAAACTAGCAAAGTAGCGTTTGGCATTTTCAACCCATTTCTTGAGGAGGTTAGCATAGTATATCTTAGCAGGATTTTTCCTATCCGGGGTCTCAGTCTCGTAGTCAACGGTGCCAGCACATCTAAGCACTCTATAAGGCCCTTGCCACTTCATTAACAGTTTATTTTCTGTAGTGGGTAACAGTAAAAAGACCTTTTCACCTGGCTCAAAAACTTTTTCTTTTACCCCATCGTCATAATATACCTTCTGCTGGTTTTTGGCCTCTTCCTGGTTACTATGGGACATTTCAACATATTTTACCAGCTTCTTTCTTAGGGCACATATAAGATGTAATAGATTATTTTGATGGGGGTTATCTTCCCATGTTTCTTTTATTACATCTAGTAGCCCTCTAGGTTTTCTACCATACAGCATTTCAAATGGTGAAAAACCTGTAGATGCCTGTGGCACTTCTCTGTAAGCAAAAAGCAGGTAAGACAAGTATTGGTCCCAATCTTTCCATTCCCCTTTTACAAACCTTAACACGCGTTCTAGGGTTTGGTTAAAACGCTCAATAAGACCGTTTGTCTGAGGGTGATAAGGAGAGTTTCAGATGGCAGTGATACCTAGTAGTCTGTACAGCTCCTTAAGTAATGCAGCACCAAAATTACTATCATTAATTACCTGATCATTAATAATTTCTTTAGGTATTCCCACTCTGCTGAAAATTTCTGCAAGCTCTGCTGCCATTTTTGAAGCTGTGACAGTACGCATTGGAACTGCTTCTGGGTATCGAGTACCATAGTCGCATACTACCAGGATAAATCTATTACCCTTTTTACTTTTGTCTAAAGGGCCAACTACATCCATGGTAATTCTCTCAAAAGGCACATCTATCAAGGGTAGGGGCACCAGGGGCACCTTGCTTTTCTAGTGACTGGGGCTACTTTCTGACATACAGCACAGGAATTATAATAGGTAGCAACATCTTCATGAATTCCAGGCCAGTAAAATCTGTACAGCAATCTAGCAGGGGTGCCCGATCCCTCCCTGAGTGACCAGCCATAGGACTATCATGTGCTATCTGTAACAACTCTGTTCTATACTTCTGTGGTATAACCAGTTGTTCTGTCTGGTCCTGTGTCTGAGATTTATTTATTTATTAGAATTTCGGATAAATACCTTTGAACCAATGGCTCTTATACAAAGGTTCCACATCAGTATACATAGATTGGAAGTACAAGTTATGTACGATTAGTAGGCAGTCAGTTGGAATGCAAAAATTCAATACAGGGTAAATGTAGACAAGCTGGAAGCTACAGGTAATATAATTAACAGATCAACAATTCCAAGCATACATTTTGGAATGATAAGTCACAGCAAACAACATTTACATTAATGTAATGCAGCCAGAAGACACTGACAAAGGGAAAGGGGGAGTGGAAATAAGAGTAGCCACAGTCTAGGAAAGGAGGGTACAAGAGAGTGAGTAAGAGAGAAAGGGTGATGGACCAGGACAGGGGAGGGAGGGAGGCGGGGCCTAGCTGGGGTGGGGATAGTAGAGAGGTGGAAAAAAACAGGGCGACTGGCAAGGGAATTAAGAGAAGCAGTCACAGATGGCCCTGGACACAAGTGTTTGACGTAGCTTGTGTTTGAACAAGCAGAGGGTGTCTAAGTTGGTGAGTTCACTGCCCAGGGAGTTAAACATCTTAGGGGCTCTACCTGCAAAAGACAGCTGGCCTTGGGAGGTGCAACAGTGGGGGATAGATAGTGTGTCGCTTTTAGAGCTTCTTGTGTTACGGTCTGGGCTTAGAAGAGACTGGACCCAAGGGGTCAAGAATCACATCAGGGACATTTTTAATAACAGGCAGGTTTGGTATGTGACCTTCCCTGCAGTTGCTGCCAGTTTGACTGTTCATAGAGGTCGCAGGTACAGTATGCGTGCAGTGGGCAGCTCCAGTAAGGAGTCTGCAGATCTTATTCAGCGCTGTACCAATTCGCCATAGTGCAGTAGCTGTGGCTGCTCCGTAGATAACAAGCCCATAATCAATGATTGAGACAATACAGCTGTGTATTGCAAGTTTAAGGGCATCATGTGTCAGGTAGTGTATATGCTTGTAGAGGAGGTCGATACAGATATTTATGGATTTCGCAACCGAGTCAATATGGCTGGAGAAGGACAGCGTAGTGCCCAGGGTCACACCAAGGTATTTGAAAGTTTGTGTTTGGTCCAGGGTCACACCCATGCTATTTTTGATAGTTAACTGTTGATGTTTATGCTTTCTATGCGTACCATGGAATAACATAATCTTTGTTTTTTTGTAGTTTAACATTAGTTTTTGGGAGACCAACCAGGCCTCAACTTGTATGAAACTTTCCTGCAGTTGTTTCTCCAGGAGCTAGGGAGGGGTCGGAATTCTTAGTGAAAATCACTGCATCATCAGCATATAGGATAATGCTTTCATCACAGGCCAAAGGGAGTTTGTTTAAGAAGATGCTGAAAAGAAGGGGCCCCAGAATTGACCCTTGGGAAACCCCAGCCCGGACAGGTAGTTTGGAGGAGAGGGTGTCACCAATCTTAAACTTGTGACCGGCTGGAGAGATGACTGCTAAACCATTTTAGGGTGTCATGAGAGAGTCCTAAGTTGCCAAGTTGCTGCAAGTAGTAATGGATGGTTAACTTTATCGAAGGCCTTTCAAGAGGTCAATAAAGTTGGCACTGGCAATTTTATCCTTGGTCTAGTGCAAGGTGAATGTGACCTGTAAATTCAAGGATGGCAGAGGTGGTGCTATGGCCTTTGCGAAAGCCATGTTGCTGTGGACACTGCAGGTTGTATTTCTCCATGTACTCCACCAAATGGTCTGTGACAATTTTTTCAAGTGCTTTGGACAGAGAGGGTAGGATGGAGATTGGCCTGTAGTTACAGTGTATTGCCCTGTGTCCAGACTTGTGTATTCGGGTCACCGGGGCGGACTTCCACTTGAGCAGGAACTGGAAGAGTGTGAGGGACCAGTTTATAATTTTGGTAAGGGGGTGCAGGACTTCGTCAAGGGTGAGCGCAATGAGCATCGAGTCAAGTGTGTCCCCACTTGATCTAGTTTTTCCAAGCACCTTGCTTGTGGAGGTATTTCTTGGCATCCCTTTAAGTAACTGCTTTAAAGTAGAATTGTGGATGATTTGTTTCCTGAGTACGTAGGTATTGGGAGGCCGTGATAAGGTTAGTATCAAAGAAGTTAGTGAGAAGCACATGACTGAGGTCAGTGAATGCCAGATTGAAAGTACTGGCAATTGTGGTGGGGTCCAGGGTGTTGCTGCCGTTAACTTTTAGCATATTAGGTGTTACTTTGGACTCTTTCCGTATAACTTTTCGGAGAGACTTTTCTAGAATTTCCTTCCATCCAACCAGGAGTTTGACAGGGTGTTCCTATAGTAGCTGGCTTTTTCTGAGTGAATAGCTCTGGTACAGGCATTCCTGGTGGCCCTGTATGCCTGAGAGTCTGCCTGGTTTCCAGAGGCACTAGCTCGAGCCCATACAAGGTCCCAAGCTTTCAGTTGGTCTAGCAGTTTGCTTGTAATCCAGGGACTGTCAAGACCTTTAATTCTGCATTTCTTTAAAGGGGCATGAATACTATATACTGCAATGAACTCTGAGATAAAGTACTGTAGTACAGCATCAACATCCAGGGCGGTGTCAATCGGGGACCGGTCTTCTTGTTGCAGTAGTGCCTTAAGTGTGGCAAGGTGTCCCCTAATTAGCATCTGACTGCTGACCATTTTAGAGTGGGGTTTAGTGAATTTATTTGACCATAGGCACTGGACTGGGGAATGGTCACCAATGGTATCAGGGAGGACTGTAGTGTGATCAATATGAACAGGGAGATTTGAGATTACCCAGTCCAGTAAGGTTCTGGTCCCTGTTCTATAGTTGACCCTAGTGGGTGAGGTAACTAGTTGGGTAAGGTTTGCTGCTGCCAAGGCATCCTTGTAGTTGCATGTACTGGGGGCAAGTCACATGACACCCCAAGCAATATAACTTCTGAGTTAAGCTTTAAGCTACTGATGCAGGTGAGGAATGGGTTCAGGCTTGTGGATGTCAGTTTGGGAGGGATATATACAGAGGCTATCGTCGGAGCTTTGTTATGGGCCCCTAAAATTACCTTGATAGCAAGGATCTGAAGCTCATCACCCTTAATGGATAAGGTCAAGACATATCCTATCATTGAGTCTTTAAGATATAGGGCGCAGCCGCCCTCTTTATTGGATAGTCGAACCTGCTGAAAAATAGTATACCCAGGTATTGCCACAGCAGTGTTAGGGATATTTGGAGACAACCATGTCTCAACTACTGATAGTACATCTGGGCTGTGCTGTGTGGTCCAGGCAGTTAGGGCATCTAATATTTTGGTAAGGCTACAGATGTCGATGCTAGCTAGTGTGACAGACCCTGTTCTACGCTGCTCGCTAGGGGTGGTTAGGGGTGGTCCAGGGTTGGGGTGTACATTGCAAGATATTAACAGGAGTAGCAGTATTAGTCTATTTAGGAGTTAGTTAAGATATCTGCAGTGTCTGCTAAGTGCTCTTCTTCCCACAGCCTCATTCTTAGTTGTTGTTTGTAGTGACCTGATTCCCGATAAAAGGAACAGGAACACTGTTTTTTTTGTTTTTTTTTATTACTTCCTCCAGGTCCCTACCCATAGATTTCTTATCCTCTGGTCTTTTCGGCTGGGCCACTTTCGGAGCGTGAACCTGGCATCATTCTGCATGGGGCCGGGAGATTTTTTGCCCTTAGTTTTTCTCCCGGTCCCTACCCTCTGAGGGCGCTGATGCAGGGACTTGCGTCCAGATGAGCAGCGTGCTTATGCACGCCACCATCAGCGTCCACAGCGCACTCCCCACAGCCTGCCCTTACAGGAGCGGCTGCGCGCCTTACTGCCTGTGCTTCACAGGCAGTAACGCTTGTAGGCATTACTGCCTATGTAACCCCCCGTGGAGGAGGAGGAGGAAAGCATCTGTGTTGGGATGTTCAATCCTACCTCCCCAGCCGAATCCCCGTGACCTGAGCTGGTTTTCGAACCCGGGTCGCTGGTGACCTACAGTGTGGTGTGGCGCCTCAATCCTCAGCGCCACTGAGCTGGCAGGAAGAGGTAGTTTGATGGTAAGGTCGTCTGCGGGCGCAGGAGCTGGATCATGTGTCGTAGTATTTGGGAGAAGAAATGAGTGCTATTAAAGCTGTGACTACTTGTAACCATTCCACTTCTGTGCAGGGAGCTTTAATCATGGAGATCCAAGGAAAGTTGCAGAGGGCAGTTAATAATATTGGTAGAGTGAGATGCTAGCAGGGTCAGGAGGAGCAGGTGCAGCAGGAATAGGTTAGGGAGCTTTCTAGATGCAGCAACATTAGCCCGTGCAGACAGTAATGTTCAGAGGGAGGCCAGGATCGATGAGTTCAAGAGAGGTATCAGTAGCAGCTGGGGGAGATATCTACGACAATTCAACCAGGTCTCAGTATTTAATAGTTTAGGTGGGAGATTATCCTGAGAAACAAGGGGTGGGTAACAGAAAAGCAGCTGGGGCTCAAGAGGATATGGTTAGGCAGATTTTCAGCCAATAGTGTTTAACCCAAACTCTGTACAGTAACCTATTACATTTTGTAAACATTGGTTCACCCTGTTTTGGTTTCACCCCCAGCTGCTTAAAATAACCCTGGAGAGAAACATTGTTAGCTTGTTCTGAAAGAAAAGCACAATCAGTTATCAGTTTAGTTTCAGCATTTTCATATGTTAACCCCTTATGTTCATCAGTCATTTGTTGCCAGTTTCTTCAGGCATTGTCTTTCTTTCCTGGATTTCCAGATCTTGGGAGCTGTGTTCAAACAAGTCCGAATCAAAGTCACTGAAAGGAAAACTGTCCCCACCGTTTGAGATTTTCTTTGCCCGAGCTCCTGTTACCACTGCTGCTGAAACTGCAGGGTTCAGTTCCTCTGAGATTAACTCAGTAAGTCCTGGATAGTCATTTCCAATAATCACCAGTACAGGTAGCTTAGGTACTACCCCCACTTTCATTTGGTATGACACACCCTTAAAGGTCAGCGTCACTTGGGTGGTGGGATAGTATCAAGTGTCCCCATGGATGCAGATGACACCAGTACCTGGTCCTTTTGCAGTGTTTTCCCAGCATTTCAACATGCACCGGGGTCTGTCTTCTTCCCGAATCAGTGAGTCCCTTTACAGTCTTATCCCCCACCTTCACATCTGTTAAATACTTGCCCCAATTTGCCAAGGACAAATCTGTTCCAGTGTCACTCTCCCTATGGCAGTTTCTTGCAATAAGACCTGGCTAATTACAGTTATGGCAAATAACGTCTTTGGGCACAGATTTGTTACCCCCACCAGATTTTTTTATCAGACTTGGAGTTTAAATGGGGAAAAAAAGAGTGTCTTACCAGGGCTTGGCTGTTACCTCGCTGCTGTAGCATCTGGCTGGCCATTTGGTAGTCTTCGGCCAAAGAAACAGCCTTTTCCCCTCTTTCTGGTCGGTGTTCCTTTACCCAAAGCTGCACATCTGTAGGCAGGATGTGGATGAATTGCACCATGGCAAATGTTTCAATGATCTGTGGGACTGTTTTGCCCTCTGGTTGGAGCCATTTTATCAGGAGTTCTCTGAGTCAGGGTTAAGGCTTCTTGAGGACTGTCGACTGAGTTGTAGTTCAGAGATCGAAATCTCTGCCTGTAGGTCTCTCCTGAGATGTCATACCTTTTCAGGATTTCACTTGTCACCAGGTCATAGTTTTCTGACTGCGCAGTGTCCATACTGTTGTAGGCATGTTGGCTTTCCCTGTCAGGCAAGGCACCAGTCTGATTGTCCATTGCTGCTTTGGCCATTGGCAAGCTGTGGCAACTCTTTCAAAAGTTGTCAGGTATGCCTCAGCATCATCCGAGGGACACAACTTTGTAAGTCTTGGACTTTTTTTTTTATACTCTTTATTGATATTTTTATACTGTACAGTACAATCATTACATTCAGAACAAAGCATACAGCATTTTTCCAATAAAAGCTGATGTTAGAGAATGTGAGTCATTGTTACCTGTGATACAAGATGGAGGGGGATATAAAACTTTTTGCCAGAATGTACTAAAATGGCTATATGCTGCTAATGCCTTATACTACATTTACTACATAATTTTTACAGTAAAAATAATGGCCACTTAGCCTTAATTTATACAGCCCTTGCAAAATATAAAGAAAAAATTCCCCTCTCTGTAGCTCCCTTAGCCTATTCAGTAATAACAAAATTAACAGATTTAAACTAATAACTGTTCATATCTCTGTTATTATTCATCAATCTTTTAATCGTTTGTTATATTTATTTTAAAACAATAGTCAAACGGTTCCATTTACTTAAGAACATGTTTATTCCCAACATTAGGTTGAGCAACCTAACCTCTTCTTTAACCATATGCGACATCACCGAAAAGAACTAAATGACTACTATTTAATAGAATATTCCAGGCAGGCTTCCCACTTAGAACTAAAACAAAACAAGAATAGCGACTTTATTTAATTTAGCTAAAGAACCATAACGTACTACTCCAAAAGTCCAGCTAGCTCAATGTTCATTCGTTTTCATAGTGAAGCCCCTTTTACAACATTTATCTTTAAGGTCCCAACATTAACTTTCAACTAGTGGGACTATTACCTGAAAAGTCGCTTTGAAAAATAGACTGGAAGTTCTAATGTGGAGCCCTGATTAAGGCTCTTCTTCTTCTCCTGCTTCTGAAGAATTCTCATCCTCTCGGGCCGTCCTTTCTGCCTCAAGCTTTTCAGCCAGCTTTCCTGACTCCTTGGGGTCAGTATATATGTAGGTCTTCTTCCCGATATTGACGTGTAGTCTAGCCTGCATCAACATGCTTGTTGGAATCTCCAGATCACGGAATCGCCGTCTCACAGCATCGAAGCCTTTTCTTTTTGTACGTGTTGTATATGAGAGGTCAGGGAACAACATCACTCGGGACCCCTCCACATGTACGTTCCTTTTAGATCTAGCAGCTGGTAGGATATGGTCCCGAATCACTGAGGACACTGTAACGATTAGTATAGTTCGGGGTTCCACTTTCTGGCCACTAGCTCTCCGCAGTGTTATTCTGTAGGCACGAAGGATAACATCCTGAAGATCTAACCCATAAGTCGGATCCAACCATGTTATCATAAAGGCACACAAATCATCTCCTTCCATTTTTTCAGGCATTCCAATTACCTGAACATGGGAGGCTCTCACTGTGTTTTCTAGCTGTTCCATTCGGCTAGACATAAGTGCATGTTCTCTCTCACCTTGGACTTCTGTCTCTGCTAGTTTGGCTGCCATTCTGCTGGTAACCACTCCTGGGCTTGCTGCTACAGAATCCATACCTTTATCTATGCTTCCCTGGTACTAGGTCAAGAACCCATGCACAAAACTTCTGGCTTAGATTATGCACAGCGTAAGCCCACTTAGGCTGACACCATCTGTTGTTAAGGAACAGGTCAGGAAGCACAGGAAAAACCAGGAGCAGTTGCTGAATTCACAAAAAGTGTGTATTAGTGCTAGCAGTAACAAAAAAAATGTACAGAATAACGGTTTACAAAGGCAGAATAAACAGAGAAGATCCATCTGAGTTTTCCTTCAATCTCTGTGTGTCCCAAAACATTGCAGCTCCCTCTCTCTTATAAGTCCTCGCAACCCCCTTGCTTAACAAGCATCCTTTTTTTTCTAAAATGTTCCTGTATGTTTCAGGCAGGCGCAGCAAGAACACAATGTCCCAGAACTAAGACCCTTTCTCCACAGCTTCTGAAAAAGGGCTTACAAACTGCTCTTAGGTTAATCCCTTGAGTTCCCAATAGCTTTTTGCAATCATCTCAAACTATAATTATATACATTTCAACAGTAACACTATATAATTTCTAAACAAAGGGATCCCAATATCAGTTACATTTCCACATAATGATCTGCATATATTTTTTATACCAGCAGATATGCAAGGGAGGAAAAGACAGAAACAGCAAGGGAAGACTGAGAGACAGTGAGAGGCAAATAATTGAGAGACTGTCGGGGTGATCAAGTCCTAGGCCTCACAGGAAAATTCGGTTGCGCAGACGGACAAGAGACAGGACAGGAAAGAACAGAAGAGATCCCTGCATTCAAACTCTCCATACAACTGTGACAGGATCCTCCTCTTCAACCCTGTCACACTTGTCTTGAGCCCAGTGGCGCTCACCCAAGTGCCTTACCCTAGGGGAAAAGCCTCTCAACCCAGTAGCATCGGCAGCAGTGGTGGTTAGTCAGTAGTGAGTCAGTGAACAAATCGAAATTGGGCTTCCTTGAACCTATCAGACAAGAGTCCCATGTGAGACTCACATAACAGAGCCCAGTTATCATTAGAAATATCTAAGCCCAGGTCTCTTTCCCAAAGGCTACGTACTCCACCCCACTGATATGGGAATACTTCTCGTAAACACGAATAAATATTTGCCATGCAGCCCTTCAGGTTCCCCCAGCTCTCAGAATCTCCCTCTCCAACACACCAATCTGAGCAGCCCCCGGGTCCCATCTATTTACACTATGTATGTGGGCAGAAATTTGCAAATATCCAAATCTTTGCAATCCCTGGAGACCCAGCCCAGACTCCAGTTTGGTCTGAGAATGAAGTCCAGCAGGGCCCAACAGGTCTCCAAAGCAGGCTGTACCCCTGTCCCTCCACTCCACAAAACCTTGATCTTCTAGTCCCAGAAGAAAATCTGGATTTCTGCATAAGGAAGCAGGGAGTCTTCTCCTGACCTCCTCCTACAACGTTAGTGGCTTGTCCTCATACCTCCAAAGTGTGTATTACCAAGGGACTCACCTAGCCACCGGTTTTAGATTTGGTCAACCCCCTTGTCAAGATAACACAAAGGAGAGGAACCCCTAGTACCCATCTCTAACCTGGTCCAACGCACCCCCTTCTCACCTAACAGCCATTTGCATAGCAACCAAAACTGGGATGCAACATGATAAAACTTAAGATCTAGAAAGCGAAGCCATCCCTGTGGGGGCCTTCAGTCGCACCAACGTTGCCCTGAGTCTTTTACCCTGCCATAGAAATTTCGTACATTTAGCCTCAAAGAGATGAATATCCTTCACTAAAAGTCCCACAGACAACATTTGGATGGGATAAAACACAAGGGAGAAAATACAGTTACGCAAGAACTTACCGTAACAGTAGATCTTCGAGAGAGGCTCTTGCAGTAAGTAATTAACTTGAGGACTGTGCCCCCTGGCTTCAGGACCACGTAGAAACTTTAGCTAGCAGTGTCTAACGGGGGACTACCCACCCGACGTTGCATGACCCCATATAGTAGGTGGTCCCCACACCCAGCTTCTAGTTCTCCTTCCTGAGACCACCAAGGAGGAGCGACAGAAGAATGGGAAAAGAGGCTCCTGGAGCCCAGAATGAGCTTATGGAAAAAGAGCAACCAAGAAAAACTAAGGGGATGGAGGAAGGGAAAAAGGTTACCTACTACAAGAGCCTCACTCAAAGATCTACTGTTACGGTAAGTTCTTATGTAACTGAACTACCTTACTTTGAGAGGGCTCTTGCAGTAGGTAATTACCTTGAGGACTGAGTCCCAAGCAGTGTAAATCAGAGGAAAAAACTGAAATACAGGAGGCAGGAATGAATCTGCAAAAGGCAGAAGAATCAGGACAGGAGACCCTGGAGTACAGCTAGGCCAACGCCTGCCCTGCGCCTAAAGGCAATGTCCAGAATGTAATGCTTTGTGAATGTGTGAACAGAACTCCAAGTAGCCGCGGCACAGATGTCAGCGGCTGACACATTCCTGAAATAAGCAGTAGAGGCAGCCATGCTTCTGGTAGCATGACCCTTAACCTCCCCCAGGAGTGTTTTATCATGCTTCTGGTAACAGAAAATGATGCGGTTTGCCAATCATTTGGATAAACATTGTTTGGAAACTGCGGCACCTTCTCTCTTTGGTGCAAAAGAAACAAAAAGTTGGTCCGATTTCTGGGCAGACTTGATCCTGTTAGTATAATAATGCAGAATTCTGTGAACATCCACTGTATTCAGAATTGCCTCCCCCAGATTGGAATGTTCAGGGTACTACCCTGGCAATTGAATCGACTGGTTCAATGTAAATTCAGAAACCACTTTTGGTAAGAACTGAGGATTGGTACGAAGAGCCATCCCATCTCTGTGAAAAATTAAATAAGGCTCCTTATACATCAGGGCCTGAAGCTCAGAAATCCTCTGAGCAGAAGTAACTGCCACTAAAAACAGTGCTTTCCAGGACAACTAGCGCATATCACAAGAACCTGCCAGTTCGAATAGAGGCAGAGTCAATTTTTTCAAAATAAAATTAAGGTCCCAAGATGGCATAGGGTTGCGCACCAGGGGTTTTAGGTGGAGGATTCCTTTCAGGAAGGTTTTGGAAGCCTCCAGTTGGGCTACTGTCTTACCTTCTACCAAAGTGTGGTAGGCAGAAACAGCCGATAGGTGAGCCTTCAGTGACAAGTAACTCAGGCGTAAGTCATATAGGTGCAAGAGATACTCCATGACTTGAGGACGGGACATGAAAAGGGGTCCCAACCCTTCAAGGTGGTCCAAATGGAGAAACGCTTCCATTTCATGGCATATGTCGTCCTCTTAGAAAGCTTTCTAGCTTCTACCAGGACCTGTGCTACTCTGGAGGAAACTCCAAAATGGGAAACAGCTATGTCCTGAGGTGTCAAGCATGAAGGTGAAGGGATTTCGGCCCTGGATGGACCAGCAAGCCCCTCTCCCGAGTCAGGCGATCATGGCAGAGGAACCGGAGGTTCCACTGCTAGCTGCTGAAAAAGCAGAAACAAAACTTGGCGAGGCCAAAAAGGGGCAATCACAACAATGTGGGTCCCTTCCACATGAAGCTTGAGTAGCACCCTCTGCAGAACCGGAAAGGGAAGGAAGGCATACAAAAACCTCCCATTCGAGCAATAAGATAGCATGTGTCACCAAAAAATAACAAACCCGGGAGCGAACGAGCAAAACCTGGGTAGTTTTGTATTGTATAGAGTGTGACAGGGTACAATAGCACCCTGTCCCATTTGTTATGGAGAAAGGGTTTAAATGCAAGGATTCTTTCATTTTCTGTCTCTTCTGTGTCTGATTGCACAACCAAATTTTCCTGTGAAACTTCGGACTTCATCAACCTGAACAGTCTCACAATTCTTCGCCTCTGTCTCTCAGTTTTCTCATGCTGTCTGTTCTTCCCTCCCTTGTATATCTATATTAGCCAATATAACAATATGTGCAAATCACTGTATGGATCTGAAACTGCTATCCCTTACCATAGAGAAAGTGCTGTATCTGCTTACCAGAATCTTCAACCTCTCACTTAACCTCAGTCAATTCCCTATCAAATGGAAAACTGCTATTGTCACTCCAGTCTTCAAAAGTGTTGACAAGTCAATCCTGGGAAACTACCGGCCGATCTCTATACTGCCCCTCCTTTCCAAGGCCCATTGAGCGCATTGTAGCGGACCAGCTTTCAGTCTACTTGGACAAATACAACATCCTATGTCCTCAGTAACACGGTTTCAGGCAAGGGCACAGCACCTCAACAGCCCTCCTGGAGTTCACTGGAGCCCTTCACAACTCTATGGACAAAGGCCATCTAACTGGAGCCATATTCATTGACTTGACCAAGGCATTCGGCACTGTCCAACACGGCCTACTTTCCAGACAGCTGCTGAATGCTGGTCTCTCCCTTAACACTACTGCATGGCTCAGTAGTTACCTACACCAGCAGTCACTAAGAGTAAAAATCTCAGGTCAACTCTCTGACTCCAAGCCAGTCCGTTCTGGCATCCCCCAGGGCTCAATACTGGGCCCCCTACTTTTCAGTCTTTTCCTGCAACAGGAAGGAGAAGGACTTTAAGGAAAAGAGCACTGCTTCAAATGGTATCATTTTAAAAGGCTGAAACTTGTTTGCCTGACACTTAAAATCCTGACGCCACAAGCCCAACACTCAAAATCCTGACAGTGGGACTTTGCCCCCCTTTTGGAGTTTGTTATAATAATTAAGGGGGGCAAAGCATGAAAAGAAATCAAAATCCCACTGTCAGGATTCTGAGTGTCAGGCTTGTGGTGTCAGGATTTTAAGTATTAGGCAAACAAGTTTCAGTCTTTCATTATATATCCCTTCAAATTCCAGCACGTTTATGTGCTACTTTCCTTCTTGAGGGGCCCAAATTCCATTTACTTTTCTCCCCGCAGAGGTCCTTCCCCTCAGATAGTGCTTTTGTGGATCCTACCACTATCTGTCAGACAGTGCTGGTATCCTGACTTCGATCCTACCAGATATCCTGCCAAAGACAGATGCAGGATCCAGAGTCAGATAGTGGTGGATCCTAGTTAGGACCCAGGTATCCTGGTTAGGATCCCTGGATCCTAGGGCAGATAGTTAGGATCCAGAGCCAGATAGTGATGGATCCTGGTTAGGATCCAGGTATCCTAATAGGATCCATGGATTCTAGGGAAGATAGTTAGGATCTGGAGCCAGCTAGTGATGGATCCTGGTTAGGATCCAGGTATCTTAGCTGGTAGGATCCATGGTCAGATAGCACTACTATCCTACCACAGCAACTATCTGGCCAAATTAGAGGAATCTGTTGGTATCCTAATTTCTAGGATACTATCTGAGCAACACCAGCAGGGATGCATCGGTGGTCCCTGAAGGCAGCGACTGAAGAAAGGGAATAAGCGCTCTGAGTTTGCCTACTTCTTTTTCACTACTCGAGTTCTTGTACCCACTTGCTTGATACTAGTTCTTACTACTGCAGTTGTGCACTTCTGTGACATCAGTGCCTTCTAAGGTGGCACTGAACATCCCTCATCTATGATCTAGCCCACGGTACAACTGCTGTGGTTAAAGCCAAGTGGTCAAAAAGTCTGCAGGATTCCTGAGCAGTTCTTATTTGACCTGCCTGGAATGTGTTTGCTGTGAATCAAAGCTTCTACCCTTTGCAGAGGCAGGAAAGCTTTGCCTAGTTCTGTGTTCAGCTCTACACTTATAAACTCCAGAATCAGTATGGATTCCTAGTGTGACTTTTCTAAGATCAGGAGAAAATCTAACCTTCACAGGGTATGCCTCACTATTCAAACTGGGCACTCAGCTCCCTCTTTTGTTT
Source organism: Neoceratodus forsteri (assembly GCA_016271365.2). Classification (NCBI taxonomy): domain Eukaryota; kingdom Metazoa; phylum Chordata; order Ceratodontiformes; family Ceratodontidae; genus Neoceratodus; species Neoceratodus forsteri. The sequence continues at coordinate 1,520,498,327 of CM028131.1, forward strand.
TTTCCCCACACACCAACAACTCATCTAGGGAAGGAAAATGCCCTGTATTCTGTCATCAGACCAAAAGGCATTATTACGAACAGAAACTGAACATGCCCTATTCTGAACCTCAAATACAGTCTAATTTTTCATGTGCCTGCTCAGGAGCCTCGGGTCCAGAATGGGTTACCATTCTTCACTTTCTCTTCATAGTGAGAAAGTACCTAGCCAAAGAAAAACACAGGTTACTCACCTGTAACAATAGTGCTAGGAGTGGTATATGATGTTCATCCACACTTATAGGCAGTGTTCCTTTCCCCTTTAAATCCTGCCAAAACTTCTTCAAACTGGCTCCTCCCACCCACCCAAGTGGTAACTCCCCTAGCACCACCTCATGACGTCAGATCTTGCCCACTAGAAGCAAGACTGGTGTGACACTTGCCAGAGGAGGCTGGGTGGGCCAATGTGGGATTTTATTTATTTATCGAGGATTCGGAAAGTACCTTTGAGTCAAGGACTCCTTTTCAAAGGTTCCATGTCACAGCAGATAAAACATGAAGAGAATAGAACACAGCTGTACAGCAATAGGACACAGGCAAACAATCATGATACAAGAAATACAGTAAAAGACTAACATTTAGATACTAGTAGATTCATAATATTAGTCTTATGTACAGTTACGTATAATCTCCACTAAGGAGCTGATTCAGGGAGTTCAGATGGGGGGCAAATGGCCAGAGGCCTTATTCAAAAGAGGGAGGGAGGAAAGTATGCCACCACCATCCTGGAGATATGAGGAGATAGCAGCCCTTCCCAAACTGGGTAAAGATGCTACTAAGATGGGATCATACCACCCAATTTCGAAACTAAATGCAGATTATAAATTATTTATGTCCATTATAGCTCACAGAATAGGCAGTCTCCTCCCCCACCTTGTGGATGGGGACCAGGTAGGCTTTATGATGAAACGTCAGGCTCATGATGCCATCCACCGGGTGTTGTTACTTACAGACTATGCCTGCTGCAGACAAATTCCCTTAGTCCTTCTCGGCCTTAATGCCAAGAAGGCATCTGACCGGGTCTCTTGGCCCTAGCTATGGGCGTCACTGAAACGTTTTGCCTTCCTGGACAAATTTATTTCCCAAATTCAACATATGTACCAATTACCTGTGGTATATCTTAAATTAGATGGCGCTCTATCTCCTCCCGTTCCCTTGACCTGGGGCATCAGCTAAGGTTGCCCTATGTCTCCCTTACTGTTCGATTTGTACTTGGAACCCCTTGCAGCCCATATTAGGAATTTAGTAAATATTGAGGGAATATCCCTAGGGGGCAGGGTATATAAACTCACACTCTTTGCTGATGATATCTTACTAATACTTACTTCCCCTGAAACCTCTATCCCAGCAGTGTGGGATCTGTTGGAATTATTAGGAAACCTGTCAGGGTACAAGATAAATGGTTCAAAGACAGAAGTTTTAAATTACTCCTTCACTCCATCTAGAGCTATGAAGGATGCCTTCACGTTCCACTGGAGCAGGGTAGAAATGCGCTACTTAGGAATTAAAATCCCATCCCGACTGTTACATCTAGAACTGGTTAAACTTTGAACCAATCACCCAAATGATAACAGCTAACTTATCAAAATGGTCACACCTCCCTATTGAGTTGGTTAGCAGGACGGAAGCCATCCAACAGAATATACTTCCCTGAAACCTCATTTTTCTTCAAACCATTCCTATTATACAGTACCTACCAATGTATATTTTACAGCATGGGATAAATTAATCTCTAGATTCCTTGGGGGAAGGAAACCACCCAGACTGAAGTGCAATATATTACAATTGTCTAGAACACAGGGTGGCCTAAGCATTCCAAATTTTAAGAAATATGCACAGGCAGAGCAGCTACAAACTGTCCTTTTACATGTCTCTGAATCATATACGGCATACTGGAATGACACTGAGGTAGCCATCAATGGGCTGGAGGGCTTCCCCTCCTATATTCTGGCATCCCCCACCCGAGATGTCTACCTCTGTGGAAGTTTATGCAGTTCACAAGGGAACTTTTTAAGGTATGGCTTGTAGTTGACAGACATACTCTCACCAATTCTGAGAGGCTTTACCTCTCCATGCTAGCTCATAATATAGCTCTAAACTCCCAGAGATTAGTTTCTCTAGCACAAGATTGGAAATCCTATCATTTATGCTATGTGTTTCAAACTGTAGGCCCATTTGGCTTACTCTCTTTTGCCTCCCTACAATCTACATACAAACTGCCCTCCACCCAGTACCATATCTATACACAACTTAGACAGTGCTTATCGACCCAGGAGGAATCCCTCTCTTCTGTGGCGGAATACCCTTCTCTCCTGGTTGGTCTGATCAGACAACATCTGAGTGATGGCATCCAGGAGCATCTTATCAGTCACCTCTATCAAGCACTAAGAACAGAAGATACTAATCCCCTGGATCCTATCAGGCAACGCTAGGAAAAAGACACTGGGATAGAGACTGATGAGAACTGGCATAAGGCCACTCTTCCTTACTCCAAGGTCTCATCCACAATATATTGGAGAGAATTTGCCTGGAAAACCAGACTACATTACTTCAGAACCCCAGCTGTCACGACCAAGTATAGGGAGGGGGATCTGGCAGAGTGTTGGAGGGGATGTGGCTTTCATCCAGCTAGGGAGATGCATATTTTAGGGTCCTGCTCCTTGCTAAGGGAATACTGGTCTGAGATTATCTCTGAATTGAATGATACCTTTCAGATACCTGATTTATTTACACCAACCTTTATCCTAACTGCAACCCCCCCCCCACCTGGGCCTTAAGTTGAATGGGGGACAATACAGACTTATTGTACTCTTGGTCTTGATTGCCAAAAAGTTATTACCAGACTTTGGTTTACTAAACGTATACCGACTAGAGAAACCTGGCGAAAGCTGGTTTATGAAGTATACAGACTAGAACAGATAGCAGCTAAACTAAATAATCGAATGAGGGGTTTCACCAATAGATGAAGTCTATGGACACACTTTCAGTTGGAGCGATACCCAGATTTTGTATGATAATGGCAGGGATACAAATAATTTCCTTCTTTCGATTCCTTGGATGCAAAAATATGAAATGGGGGGGCTCAGGCCATGGGGTCGCATAGGGATTGGGAAGGTACTGCACTGGGTTATTTAAGCAATAAGACACGATGGGGTGTACATTAGAAAGTTCTAAAGCATGGCTAAAAGGACGTAGTGAGGCACGAGGCCACATGCCAAGTGCGTCCAGTCCCCTAGCCGTGAATTAAAACGTCTAATGCACATCCCCGGAGTGTCTTATTGCGCTTATATAATGAGCCTGTGCATTCTAAATGGGTTTCTAGTTTTAGCTGTGCATTAGACACTTCTAATGTACGGCAAACAACCAATCAGACTGCTTGAAATCCTTTGCCCATTTTTTTTTTCCAACTTTATTTCACTCCTGTTATGTCCCCGAGGTCCTCTCTCAGGCATCCTATCCTTATCCTGCCCACCTGATGATCCTCAAACTGTGCCTCTTCCCTCCCTCCTCTCCGGTGCCAGCACTCCCGGCTAAACCTATCTAGGGTGGGTTACCCCCCTCCTACTTGGGCGCTCTTAGTAAGGCAGACTCCGGCATCAAGGAAGCCCAGCATAGGGCATGGGGGAATAGGTGCCGTCGCCCGATCCTCAATGATTTTTTTTTTTCGTTTTTCTGGTTATGTCCCCCACCCCCCTGACATGGGACATGCAATGCTGCCCAGCCCATGATGTGGGTGTTCCCACCCATGTCCGGAAGGCAGCTGCCCGACGTTGTCCCTTGCTGTTTGAGCCTGAGTGCATAGCAGTGCCGCCGGTCTCCACCAGGGACTGCTGCTGCTGCATCGGGCTACCCCATGATCCCTCCCCGAGAGAGGAGAGCAGTCCATCGGATGCTCGATCCTCTCTCTTCCCCTGCCGACCCCCGGCGGACCGGGCTCGTTCCTGAACCCAGATTGCGGCGTGACGAGAGGTGTGACGTCCAGCGCCTCAACCCTCAGTGCCACCGGGCCGCCTCCTTTGCCCATTTTATAACGTATACTAAAAAAATACCTGCCCACAAACTTTGCTTACCTGCTTGCAGTGGGGAATGAATTTACAGTTAGTGTTTCTCATGTTTCTAATTCCTCCTCTTGCCTTGTCTTTACATAACTTGACAGGGGATTTAGAAAATGTGTTGTTTTGTGGTCCAATGAGATGCGACTGTACAATGCTGCTACCTTTTTACCTATGTACCTTTACTACACTGTATGATGACCACGATCTTTTTAAAGAAAATTAAAATTAAAAAAAAAAAAAGAGAGCAGGGCTGGGTTCAGTGGCAATCACAGGGATTAGAGGACTGTAGGTGGTCCCTAAGGTAGGCTTCTATTCACATTTGTGAGAGCGTTAAATAGGTTATTTACCCAGGAAGGGGCTCGGAAACTAAAGGACCGTTGGAATTGGGAGGTGCAGCAGCATGGAACAATGAGGAGTTGCCTGCTTGAGCTACGGGTGTGCTCAAGTGTCGAGGCCCGTTGGATTAGAGAATTGAGAAGCGGTAGCATAAGACCGAGGGTAATCTTTTTGGCCAGGTGCTGAAACCTGATTCTGTTATCAAGGGTTGAGACAGTTAGTGGCATTATATAGGGAGCATGTGTGGGTTAGCCGATCACAGCCCAGGATAAGGTGACAGGCTTTGTTGAGGGACAGCCGGAGTCTGGTTAAAGCCGAGGAGTTAACAGCGCTATAGATTAGGATGCCATAGTCTAGAAGGGAGAGGACCGAGGAGGAGAACGCTAGATGAAGGGCATCTGGAGTAAGACAATGTTTAAACCAGTAAAGGAGGCCAAGCCGGATATTGAGGGCTGTAGATAGTTGATGAATGTGTTGGTGGGAATTAAGGGCCGGGTCAAGTGTGATGCCCAGGTACTTAAAGGAGTCCACTTGTTCAAGTGGGGCCAGGTTGGCAGTTAAGACTTGGGGGCAGTGCGCTATCTTGGAGTTAAGGGGGTGAGAGAAGAACATAACCTTAGTCTTCTTATAGTTTAGGATAAGGCACTGTAAGCTGAACCACTTTTCTGCATCACTGAAGGAGGACTGGAGGGAGAGGTGAAGCTGGGTAGGGTAAGGATTGGAGGAGTATAGGACAGTGTTGTCCACATAGAGTAGGAGGTTGCCTGAGCAGGACTGAGGGAGGGCACTTAGGAAGAGACTGAATAATAAAGGTCCAAGGATGGACCCCTGCGGGACACCGGAGCAGACTGGCAGTCTGCTAGATAAGGTTGTGCTAATTCTGACATGCTGGAGACGATCAGCCAAGTAGTCCGTGAACCAGCAAATGGCATCTTGTGAGAAACCAAGTTTGGAGAGGGTAATTAGTAGGAGGGATTGATTAACGGTGTCAAATGCCTTGCCGAGGTCAATGAAGACAGCACCAAAGATATGACCACTGTCTAGGGCGTTATGGATGTGAGTGGTAAACTCGACTAGGGTGGCAGTCATACTGTGTCCTTTTCGGAAGCCATGCTGCTGCTTGCAAAGTACAGTATTTTGTGTTTGTTGAGGCGGTCAGTGAGCTGATCAGAGACCATACGCTCCAGTGCCTTAGATAGGGGAGGGAGAATTGAGATGGAACGATAGTTGGTGGTGGAGGTATGGTCCCCACTTTTAAATATAGGGGTAATAGAAGCAGATTTCCAGCGTGTGGGGAATTTCCCCAAGATATAAAGATTGGTTGATAATGTGGGTGAAGGGGATTAGCACCTCATGAAGAGTGAGCCAGAGAAGTCTCAGGTCTAAGGAGTCACTACTGTACTGAGTGGATTATGGCTTTTTTGAGGTAAGGCTCTGCAGACCTGGGGGAGATGCAATGCAGGTGAAATGGAGGGTGTGCTGGGGGGGGGGAGGTGGAGTTGCAGACTGGGGGTGAATCAAAAAAGTTGCGAGAGAGGACGTGGCTGATATTGGTGAAGGCGTGGTTAAAGGCTGAGGCTATCTGAGTGGGATCGGAGGTCAGGCCCCCATCAACCAAGATTTGCGTGGGGGCAGGGTTGGGGGTTTTGCCACCGATGTCCTTTATATTATTCCAGAATTTGCGCCCTGAACTCCAGGTGGAGGTTAGGGCGGATCTGTAGTACTCTGCCTTGGCTTTGCACAGGGACCATGTGCATTGGTTCCGGGCCTCACTGTACTTCTGTCTGTCCGCTGGCTGACCAGTCTCATTGGAGAGGTGCCATAGGGAATCTCTGGTTCGCATCAGGGCCAGAAGGTGGTCAGAGATCAAGGGTGCTGGGTTGCCTTTGACCATCCTTTTGGCAAGTGGGGCGAACATGTCACAGATAGCGTTAAAGGAATGAATGAAGAGATCAAGGGCTCTGTCTGGGTTGAGGGTGTTTGTTATGAATGACCAATCCAGCTTAGTGAGATGAGCTTTTAAAAGTGCATGTTTAACAGGACCAAGTTTACGTCGTAGGATCATTTTCGGAGGGGACTTAGGTGCCTTGCCAGTCCCAGCAGCAGAGAACAGGGGAGTGGTCACTAAATGCATTTGGGAGTACAGTAGTGCTAGTGATTTTGTGGGGGCAGTTTGTGAAGACTAGGTCCAGTAGGGAGGAGGACCCCGTGCGCTGGTTCAGTCGGGTGGGGGAGGGGACTATTTGAGTAAGATCATGGGCTGAAGCTGCATCGATGAATGGGGCGGTGGACTTAAAGAGTGCCAATTGATACTGAAATCCCCAAGTACAATTTTTGTCCTTCTGGTCCCTGGGGGGAATGTATACAGCGGCGATGAACGAGGGGATATGGGATCATCCGAGGGTAAGCTTGAGAGTGTGAAGGCCTGTGGTTCGGGTACGAGATGGGGAGAGGTAAGCAGCTGTACATTCAATGTATCTTTGCTGTAAATGGCACAGACTCCCCCGCTTTCCCAGACAGTCGACCCAGAATACGTTGTACCCGGAGAGAGTCACAGACGAGTCAGGGATACAGGGGGAGAGCCAGGTTTCACTCACAGCAATGATATTGGGCTGATGCTGTAGGACCCACCCCTGGAAGGAGTCCCCTTTTTTTAATAAGCTGCAGACATTAAGGGTGGCAAAACGCAACCCACCTGAAGGGGAGTACGAGGGTGTGGAATTTGCCAGTGGACCAGGGTTGGGGTGTATATTGCCAGACATAAGTAGGAGGAGGAGGAGGAGGGACCTGAAGATTAGATTCCAAGTCAGCTTTTTGGGGCAGTGAGATCTGTGTGCTTGGAACCTTTTTGGGTTTGAAGATGGGGGAATGGGGAGGGTAAGTGTAAGGGGGAAGCCAGGATCAGGAGCCGCAGTGAGGGGAAGGTTGGCTGAATCGGTGGTGTGGAGTGGGATGGCAGAGAGGAGTAGTGTGCAGAGGTCCCACTTCTGGGGGCGGCCGGGGTCAATAGGAAGTGGTAGCCTTGACAAGGGATCACTTGCGGTGCTGTGGGACAAAAGAAAACTTGCGGTGCTGAGGGATAGATTGTAGGGGAAGGCAGCCATTCAGGCAGAAAGAAGTCGTTTCTATAGGAGGGAAGATACTCAGGAAAAATAGAGGGGTGAGGTGTCAGCACTGGTAGCAACAGCGTGAGTAGGGGGAGGAATAACAGAGACATAGTGAATAAGTGGCGGGAGGTAGACTTGAGGAAGTGCCAGAAGTAGGTGTGGGAAAGCCAAAACAACTGCCCCTAGAAGCGAGCATATATAGGCTGCTAGTGGAGAAGTAGGCTGATTGGTTCAGACTCACAGCCACACACCCCATATAAAGGCAAGCTCACCAAGTGTGGTGGTGGGGGTGGTGAGGAGCCGACATAGAGCGTCGGCAGGGCCAAACTCAGCAAGTTCCCCAAGTGAGGAGATGGAGCTCCTGTGTACACCATACACCACTCCTAGAACTACTGTTACAGGTGAGTAACCTGTTTTTCTACAGACGTGGATATGGTGTACCATCCACACTTCTAAGCAGACTCCTAACAGTTCTTCGAGAGTAGGGGGAAAGGCGCATACCCCCTATTTAGGGAACAGAGAGTGGAGAAAGGAAAATTACATACCTACCGTAATTCTTGATCTTCTCTTGTATCTTCACCATTCATTACTTACTGGGTGTAAGCGGGCGCACCGTCCGAGGCTTTTTTTTTTTAAGTTAGCCTAACGGCCCGCCCTCGAGAGCGGCGTCATGCGGCGGCGCGTTAGTAGCGACGACCTCCTCCAACTCAGTTCAGGAGCCGAGAGACAAAAGTGAAAGCAGAAAATATAGATAGCGAGGCAAGATAGCCGAGGGATAGCAAAGCAAGGAAGAATGAACTGAAAAGGAATAAGCCGATGGAGGAAGGACAGAGGAGATAAGAACATCCTAGCCTAGGGACTGCAGGGCCTCCTTACCTGGGCGACTCTAGGAGAGAGATGAGTAAGGAAATGAGAAAATAGAAGAAGAAGGAGAAAGAGAAGAGAGATGGGATGTTGAAGGGACCAGAATGCCCGAGCATAGTTGAGCTTGTAGCTGAAGGCTGACTAAAGGGAAGCAAGAATCCCGGAGATAGAGCTGAAGAGAAGGTTCACGAACCCGCTAGACAGACTCAGGAGGGCATAGTCCTCATCTTCAACATGCCATTGTTCTTGATACCCACCTCGGGCTGCTGGCCGGAAGGCCTTTAACTGGAGGACAGCCGAGAGGGAAGAATAAAACCAGGCAGCATGAGGCGTGCTCAGGGTTTAGAAATGGAAAATGTAAGCCTTTCAGGCGTTTCAAGATAGAAATGGGACTCAGACTGACTGGCTAAGGCAAGACAAGGCTTAGGCTGGCTAGGATTGGATATGGTCAGCAATGTTCTACTGTAAAATTGTCCAGGAGGACACTTAAAGGAGAAACCAATAGCAAAACAGCGGGAAGGATAGCCTACCTTCTCATTTGCCTTCTTGTTTGTTTCCTTTTTTTTTTTTTTTAACTAGATGCCATGACCCAGATACCAAGATGCCTATAGCAGTCGAAGAGTTCCCTCAGCATTTTTTTTTGCAAAAGAAGAAAGGAATAGGCGTACTGTTCCTCTGCTCTGTAAGGCAAGAATAGAGGGATTAGATTCCAGGGCAACTATCTGGACACGGGATTGCAGGATCAAAACTGAATAGCCTGAGCCAGGCCAAAAACCCAGAGGTATCTTGCCAGAAGAATAGCAAGAGATAGTTGTGCAGTCTGATCGCCAATGCAATCACGAGATGGCCCATGAATCTTAGAGTAAGTAATTTCTCTGAAATTTGAACCCCCCTCAAAGAACTTTTTTTTGGAAAAATTAGGCAATTTTCCTATATTTTATATAAATGCAGAGAGAGGAAGGAGACGGGAGGTGGAGAAGCCACAGGAAGAGGCCACTGAGGGGATGGTGGGCGGGTGTAAGTAATGAATGGTGAAGATACAAGAGAAGATCAAGAATTACGGTAGGTACGTAATTTTCCTATCTTCCCTTGTCAATCTTCACCATTCATTACTTCCTGGGTGAGTACCAAGCTCCTCTTCCCCTGGAGGGGGAAGAGGCCATACCCTGAGGGAACAAGACCCCCAGCCTTCTGCTGGTGAGAAACAGAAGGAGAAGACCCTGGCTTATTCAGAAAGCCTAAGAGGGAGAAGAGCTAGGAGGTGCCTCCCGAGGGCGAGGGAGGCGGAGAGCCCTGTAAAGTCTCCTAGCTCTGGAAGAGAAAGAGCAGGTCCCCGGAGGCGGGCGAATCACCCTACGCCGGGCCAGGGGTGACAACCTGGAAAAGCGAAGCCATGCCGTCCGCCTGATGCAGATCGCTGTCCCATAAGCCTGGAAGCCACCTCATTGGCGTCATAAGATGCCCTTGCTTGGTGTCTTGCCAGCTCCAGGCCTACCAGCGGAGAGGCAGCGGCTTGTCTGGTTTGCTCCGTATCAGGCATAGATGCCAGCAGCTGGGACATCATCGACCACAGATGCGGTTGTAGGCAGGCGTGGTGAGCCTGATGTGATGCAATACATGCACTGCATGCAGAAGAAGAGAACACTCTTAGCTAGCGGTCGAACTGAAGAGTCCGAATCCGGTGGGCGGTCGTGCGCCAGGCAACAGCGCCCAGAAGGAGTATCAGGTATACCAAACCTGAGGACGGGTTGGGAAGGGAACCTAGAGACTCAGAGGGCACAATACCTCGCTGGCAGTCCGCCGGGGCTGGGAAGAAGCAGCAGGGACTGCCATGACCGGATGGCGCCTCCTGGAAGGATAGGCCAGGAAGGTACCACCAGATGCTGGGCACTGAATTCACCAAGGAATTCACGCGTCTCCCGTTCGGTATTGTCTCTTGACGTAGGAAATCCGGAGATCCTCACCATCCTCGGAGGAAGCTGATATTCTGTGAAATCAGCATCGGAGGACAGATGAGCAGGGGTTCCTCTCCCTCGGAGGAGGAGGCGAGGATGATGGGGAACTGGAATGCCAGAGGATTCCTGCTGGCGGTGGGGAGAGTCGAAGACCGCTCATGCATGTATCTAACATATGAGGGAAGGCCGCCAGAACCCTGAACTGCCCCAGGATAGCGGACCCGTGGGACCGACATGGCCTGGGAGGCGGGGGTGGTGAAGGCAGAGAGATGGGAGAGGGCACCTCCGGAGGCAACTGCTCTCTGCAGGGCTCTGGAATCGGGAAAGGAGCCCTGGAAAGAGGGATCCCGGATATCAGACCAGGCGCAGAGCGGAACTCTGGGAGCGGAGCCTGGAAGAGCCTAGGAGAGAACCTCCCTGTGGCGATGCTGGGACTGCATGGATCCAGAAGGGCAGTCCGCGAGCCGCGGAGGACACCCTAGAACCCTGGAGGGAGGCGAGGCTCTGCACTTGACTCCTGGCCACCCCGGGGTGGCCAAAGAGCTGAACAACAGACCCCTGCCCCTCAACCCCTCAGACTCGAGGCCCTCCTCCTCGACCACAGCGTCCCCTGTCCCTAGAGGGCAACAGCACCCCGTGGTAGCTGTCACCGGGCCTCCAGGAGGAGCCTCCCCTCGTCACCCCGCCTGCCCCAGGGCTCCAGCCACCCAGCCGGGAACCCTCAGGAGGCAGCGGAAGGGGGACAGAGGGAGGAGCCCGCTGCGCCGCCTGGCACCTCTAGCCACGGGGACCCAGACTCCGAAGAGTGGGGTGCCAGGATGGTCACGTCTGAATCATCGCCCTCCGAGGAGGGCGAGACCAGCAGGACCTCAATGCTGGCCACCCAGGGGTCCCGAGGCTACAGAGGCATGAGCGGCCCAGTACCAAGGGCGCCGCTCGCCTCCCTCACGCCGTAGCAGCCAGGCCTAGCTCACCCCAGCGGCGCCCGGCAAGGCAGCACCGCCTGGAGAAGACAGGGCCTGGCGCGGCGCGTCTCGGCAAGCGGCAGCACGCGGCAGCGCCGCCACGTCACCCCATCGGCACTGTTAGCAGCGCGAGGCCCCAGCAGCTTCGCCCTAATCACGGCGCCTTGAGCAGCGCCCGGGATCTGTGCAGCGCCAGCCAGCAGGCGCCAGCTCTGATCTGGCCTGGCGGCGCGGACTCAAGCAGCGCGCACGATCACGGCACATAAGCAGGCGCCAGGATCGGCAGCGCTAAAGGTGGCGTCGGTCCACCAGCCAGGCCAAAAAGTGGGGCCCGCCACGGAGGCCTGCACCTCCGAAGAGGTGACTGCCGCCAGTGTCGGCGCGCGGCCCGGAAGGACTCGGCGCTCGCCCGACACCACAGAAGGGCCTCCTCCTCGGCAAGAAAGGCAGGAGACCCCCTCCTTCTCAGACCCGTATATGCCGGAGGGGACCCGGGGGAAGGGCCTAGAGACCTTACCTGAGAATCCCTTGAGCGACGTCGTCCCCCGAAGGTCGGCGGGGCTTTGCCGAGCTTGAACGCGCGGACTTCGAGGACACGGCGGTCCATGGAGAAACAGGCGTCATGCGAATCCATGTCATGGTTGGGTCCCAGGCAACGAAGACAAGCGTCATGCCGGTCCGAGACGGAGAAATGCGGCCCCAGTAACACCGACGCATAGGGCGCAGCCCGTCTTGAGCTCGTTTAGCTCCGGACCGGACATAGCGAAATCAACAAGAAAAACAGGGAAAGCACACCCAGGCGCCGCTTTAGAAAGAAAAGAATGGTCTTACCGATTGGGCGTCAAGTATGACGGTGAAGAGGAATCGCTGACGAGTCAAAATATGGAGCTCGAAACAGGTGCTGCCTCGGCACGTGCGGAGAAACAGAACTGAGTTGGAGGAGGAGTCGGTCGCTATTAACAGCCGCCCCTGGCGCATGACACATGGCGACGCTCTCGAGGGCAGGGCCGCGAAGGCTAACATAAAAAAAAGCTCCTGTGACGGGTGCGCCTCCAGCTCCACCCAGGAAGTAATGAATGGTGAAGATTGACAAGGGAAGATCTAAGGCCCCCAAACCAGAATCCTGGGGTGACTCACGGTCGATGTGGTACTGGGAAATGAAGGTGTGTGCTGACTTCCAGGTAGCAGCCCTGCAGATTTCCTGGATAGGAACGTCCCTGGAAGCAGCTGAGGCAGCAGTATATTGGGTGGAATGAGCCCTTAGCCCTACAGGAGGCTCCCTACCCGCCAACCTATAGCAGAGGTCGATGTAGGATACAATCCACTTGCCAGTCATTTGCTTATTTATTTATTTATTTTATTGAAATGTTTCACCAGGTAGGCACACTGAACAAGTTGCTCGTCTCCTGGTGCGACCTGGGGGGAAGGGGACCACGGAGATGCACATAAGTAACAGTAAATAACAGTGCATTTGCTGGGATGAAACAATACAAAAAGTTACATCAATGTTGGACATACTGCAAATAGTAAGTGACAACAGAAACAGCAAAATGAATACATGCACACTGTGTGTTATATATATATATATATATATATATATATATATATAATACAAAGAATACAAGAAATATAAAAGTACAGGTACACTGGACAAGGGACCAGAGACAATAAGAATACAGATTAAGTAGAGGTTCTCTGTACTAAGTGCGGCAAGGGTACAGTCTGTGGCAGTCCTGGCTAGGAGGAAGGTGAGAGCGATGAGGGGTCTAAGAAAGATGGAAACAGGTGCAGTTTGAGGAGAGGTAGTTATGAAGGGCAGAGGGCAGGGAGTGAGATGATGAGGAGTGGTGCATTTAGGGGGAAAGGGAGTTCCAGATTTTAGGAAAGCGGTGAATAAAAGTCGACTAGCCTCTGAGAGTGGAGCAACGAGGTATAACAAGGGTCCATGAGTAGGTGGATCTTAAGGAATGCTCAGGAGGAGGAGGGGTGAGAAGACAGGAGGTTAGACATGAGGGAAGTGAGCCTAGCCAGTATTTAGAGAAGAGTTTGGCACAGTGCAAGAGGTGCCTGTTAGCAAGAGAAGGGAAAGACAGAGAATTATAGAGATCACAGTGATGAGTGTTAGCAGGGGAGTTCAGAGCAAAGCGACAGAACGAGTTAAAAAGGGGGTACAATCCGGATAGGGTGGACTTGGGAGCGGCACTGTAGACTATATCACAGTAGTCGAAGATACGGAGGATCATCTTCTGGATGATTTCGCACCTGGCCGTAAGAGAAATGCAATTATAGTTCCTGTAAAGGGCACCAAGCTTAGGGCACAGTTTTTTCAGCATGGCATCAATGTGACCAGAGAAGTTGAGGTGTTGGTCCAGTCAGACCCCAAGGTATCTAAAAGAGGATGTGTCCTCACGTGTAGTCCCATCCAGGGTGTGGAAAGTTGGCAGAACAGGGAGCCTAGCAAGTCTATACCTTGTGTCAAAGATCATGGAGACTGTTTTCTTGGAATTTAAAAATAGCTGATGGGAGGCAAGCCAGTGCTGAAGCTTGTTGAAGTCGAGCTGTAATCTGATTTTCACATCAGAGGGAGAGAGGCAGGAAGCATACAGGACGATATCATCAGCGTACAAGTGTATTGAAGAGGAGGGGTAGACTGACGGTAGGTCATTAAAGAAGATGGAGAAAAGAAGGGGTCCCAGCACTGAGCCAGGACTCAGCTATTTTAACTGACTGAGTCCGACCTGTGAGGTAGATCCTGAACCAGGTAGTAGCAGCAGTCAAAGAGTTCAATGAAGGAGACGAAGTGGAGGAGCAGAGGGTGGGAGACAGTGTTGAATGCTTTAGCAAGGTCGACAAAGATGGCGGACGTGATCAAGCCTTTGTCCACTTCAGTGAGGACTGAATCAGACAGCCTGAGTAGGGAGGTTGTGGTAGAATGGTGTTTCCGAAATCCAGATTAGAATGGAGTGAAGAAATTTGTGTCAGAAAGATAAGTGGAGATTTGAGTGAGAACTAGATGTTCTTGGAGTTTAGCTAATGTAGGGAGCAAGAAGATAGGGCGATAGTTACCTGGAGGGGTGGAGTTGCCAACTTTTGGGAGAGGCAGGATGACTGTGTGCTTCCAAGGCGAGGGGACCTCTGCAGTCACGAATGACAGGTTTAGAACTTCTGAGAGAGGATAGGCTATAGCAGGTGCAGAGAGATAAAGAAGCTTAGGGTCAAGGTCATCAGGAGAACTGCCTTTAGACGGATTGATAGAGAGTAGGGCAGTAAGGGTGCTGTCAGGTGAAATTAAGGAGAAAGAGAAAGGGAGAGAGTCAAGAGTTTTGGAAGGGTAGTTTCTGTCGCTATTAGTGGGGGATGATGGATTGCGGAAAGCTGGGAGAGTCACTGGAAGAGTCAAGGCACACGAGGTAAAGCAGGCATTAAATTCTTCAGCCACTGAAGCATGGTCGGCAATGAGAGTTATTTATTTTTAAGGATGGGGGGGGTGGAGAGAAGAGGGAGTGAACTACTTTCCAGAATTTAGAAGGGGAGTTTAAATTTGTGTGGAAAGCAGATTTCAAGTACTCAAACTTGGCTAACCTGGTTTCTTTAGTACACGCATTTCGGAGTTTGCAGTAAACGACATAGTCACTTGGTGAATGAGAGGCTGTGTGTTTCCTCCAGGTCTGATCCCGCATTCTGTGGCAAGCCAGCAGTTCAGGGGTTAGCTGCAGGTCTGTCAGGTGCGGTTTCAGCATAGGTGACATGTACCTGGCGAACCTCTCCCCGAACTCCAGCTGTGCGCTTCTTATAATAGGCTAATGCTCGACGCAGGTCCAACGTTTGGAGTCTGTGCTCGGCCTCTGATGTGTGGTTGCTGAAGTACATTGTGAGCTTAATTACATGGTTAAGGTGGAAATCTGACACTACCTTCGGAGGAAAGTACAGGTACGTAAGAACTTACCGTAACAGTAGATCTTCGAGAGAGGCTCTTGCAGTAGGTAATTACATATAGGACTGACGCCGGTAGGTGGTAGGACCCCACGGAAAAATTTCTAGCTAGCAGTCCCTGGCGAGGGACCACCCCGACGGCTGGTGACCAGCATCAGGAGACGTCGGTATAAAGGGGTGGTCCCTGACGCCTGCCTTCCAGTTCTTTCCCGTCACGGGCCAGAAAGGCCAGACGAGAGAGGAGCGGATATTTCCCTCACTGGAAAAGGAGCTGAAAAAGCCTAGGGGGATGGATGGCGGGAAGGTATTACCTACTGCAAGAGCCTCTCTCGAAGATCTACTGTTACGGTAAGTTCTTACGTAACTGTACTATCTTACTTCGAGAGGGCTCTTGCCGTAGGTAATTACATATAGGACTGAATCCCAAGCAGTCTGGAATAAAAAGAGACACCGGGAGGAGGAAAACTACTCCAAAAAGCAGTTCTTAGCTGTGCAAGCTTCAAGACAGGAGGCCTTGCAGAACAGCCAGCCCAAAGCCTGCTCTACGGTGAGAGGCAACATCCAAACTGTAGTGTTTAGTAAAGGTATGGATGGAAGTCCAGGTGGCAGCAGCACAGATGTCTGCTGCAGACACATTCTTGAAACAAACCACTGAGGCAGCTACTCCTCTTGTGGAGTGGCCTCTTACTTGGCCCAGGAGGGTCTTGTTGTATTTGTCATAACAGAAAGTGATGCAGTGAGCCAACCACTTAGATAGGCATTGCTTGGAAACAGCATTGCCTTCCCTTTTATGAGCAAAAGAGACAAACAATTGATCAGTCTTTCTGAGATCCTTCGTCCTGTTGGTATAGTATCTCAGAATCCGGTGAACATTCATAGTATGGAGTAAATACTCCCCTTGATTAGAATACTGCGTGAAAAAGGCAGATAACTCTACGGACAGATTTAGAGTAGACTCTGCTACTACTTTAGGAAGACACTTAGGATTCATGCGAAGAGCAACACGTTCCTTGTGAAAAATCAAGTACAGGATTTTACACATCAGGGCCTGGAGCTCGG
Source organism: Neoceratodus forsteri (assembly GCA_016271365.2). NCBI lineage: Eukaryota > Metazoa > Chordata > Ceratodontiformes > Ceratodontidae > Neoceratodus > Neoceratodus forsteri. Next base: position 1,520,514,639 of record CM028131.1, read on the forward strand.
AAATTCTCCGAGCAGAAGTAATGGCTACCAGGAAGAGAGTCTTCCACGAAAGAAACTTCAAATCCGAAGAAGCTACAGGTTCGAAGGGAGGGAGAGTAAGTTTCTCGAGAACAAAGTTCAAGTCCCAAGGGAAAAAAGGAGTCCGGATGGGGGGCCTCAGATGGAGGACCCCTCTGAGGAAGGTCTTAGAGACCTCCAATTGAGCGAAAGGTTTGTTTGCAAAGGGAACATGATAGGCCGAGATGGCCACCATGTATATCTTCAGAGAAGAATGACTGAGACCCAGGTCAAACAGATGACGTAGATACTCCAGCAGAAGCCCCACTGAGCAGTAAAAGGGTTCCGCGTTCTTGGAAGCGGCCCAGATAGTGAATCTTTTCCACTTCATGGCGTAAGTGGATCTGGAGGAGGGTTTCCTGGCCTCCACCAAAATGTCCGCCACCTAGGGAGACACCCCAAAACGGGATTGAGCTAAGTCTGCAGGAGCCATGCATGCAGCTGAAGGGATCTGAGACCTGGATGGACCAGGGTCCACTGATCCTAGGTCAGCAAACCTCGAGATAGAGGAAGAAGAAGAGGAGAATCCTCTGAATACTGTTGTAGAAGAGAGAACCAAACTTGCCTGGGCCAGAATGGAGCAATCAGAATCATTCGTGCTCCTTCTGAAGCTAGTTTCTGCAAGACTCGTGTGATAAGTGGAATTGGGGGGAAAGGCATAGACGAATCTATCCTTCCAGTCTAGAGACAGAGCGTCACTCCAAAAAGCGCCTCGCTCTGGAACAAGCGAGCAGAAGACGGGAAGTTTTGCGTTTTGGGGGGATGCGAACAGGTCGACCTGTGGTGTTCCCTAAAGTCGGAAGATATTGTCTAGGACCCCTTGGTCCAGTTCCCACTCATGATTCAGAGCAGAAGAGCGACTTAGCTTGCCTGCCAGGGTGCTGTCGACTCCCGGAACATGAATTGCCACGAGGTGAAGGTCATGTTGTGTTGCCCAGTCCCAAACTCTCACCGCCTCCCTGCAAAGAGGGTAGGACCAAGTCCCACCCTGTTTGCTGATGTACCAAACCACACACATGTTGTCCGTCTGGACGGCTAGGTGGCCGGGAAGGATGTATTGGTGAAGGGCTTGGAGAGTGTACAACACTGCCTGAAGCTCGAGCACACTGATGTGGAGAGCTTGTTCTAGCTTGGACCAGGAGCCCTAGGTCCGATGAGGGCCTAGATGGGCTCCCCAACCTTCGTCCGAGGTGTCTGTGGTTAGAGTCTGGGAGGGGGAGGATGAAAGAAAGGAACTCCCCAAAACAGGTTCTCTCGAACCATCCACCACTGCAAGTCTCGAAGCATCGGCGAGGAGACCAGAACTGGGTTATCTAGGTCGTCCGCTAACTGATCCCATTGGGAGCGTAGAGTCCACTGAGAAATTCTCATGTGGAATCGAGCGCAAGGAACTGTCGGAATAGCAGCCGCCATGAGCCTGAGAAGGCGAAGGACCGACCTGGCAGAGACCCTCCTGCAGTCGGACAGCAGACTTATTTGGGTCTGGAGGGTGGACGGCCTGTCCGGAGGCAGGAAGGCCTTGCTCGTGGTCGTATCCAGAATCGCCCCAATAAACTGCAGTCTCTGGGATGGGACCAGATGAGACTTGGAATGGTTGATGGTAGGCCGCCAGGAGCCAATCGTCTAGGTACGGAAAAACCTGCACTCCCCTGGTACGCAGGTGGACTGCCACCACTGCCAGGCATTTGGTAAATACTCGGGGAGCCCAGGACAGACCAAACGGGAGCGCCTTGAATTGGTAGTGGTCCCCCTGGAATGTTAAGCGAAGGTATTTGAGGTGGGATGGGCGAATGAAAATGTGCAGGAAAGCATCCTGCATATCCAGAGCACACAGCCATAGACCCGGCTGGAGGGGGGCAGAAGGCTCTGCAAAGAGAGCATCCTGAACCTTTTGTATTCTACGAAAAGATTCAGGGAACTGAGATCCAGAATTGGTCTTAGATCTCCTGTCTTCTTTGGGACCAGGAAGAAATGTGAATAGCAACCCGTCCCTTGCAGATGAAGAGGGACAGGTTCTATTGCTTGTTTCAGAAGGAGAGCTGAAATTTTCTCCTGGCCCAAAAGAAGATGTTCCCTTGACTATGACGACTTCAGAGGGGGGTGGCGAGGTGGTTTCTGAAGAAACTCTATCAAGTGTCCTTCTGTGATAAGCTGAAGTACCCAAGAATCTGTGTTTATCTTCTCCCAGCCCGGAAGGCGGAGGGAAAACCTCCCTCCTACCGGTTCCTCCGGGGAGTCCGGAGGCTGTGGGAGGGGGGGAGGAGTCAGGTGGTGTGGGGCAGCGACACAGCTGAAGCACCCGCTGCTTTTTTGGGCGGGGGGTGCCTAGCAGCTGCGGGGGCCCGGCGTTTTGTGGCCCGCCTTCCCTGGGGTTTCGCCTTGGGACGATTCCGTCTGCGAAAGGGACGGCACTGCTGCTGATGGGGATGGTACATGGAATCAACTGACTTCAGTGCTGTTCCCTTCTCTTGCAAATTGGTGATGATGTCTTTGACCTCCTCCCCGAAAAGCACCGACCCCCGGAAGGGTGCTTCCTGAATAGCAGATTGCACCTCTGGGACCAACACTGACAAGCGGAGCCAAGCATGACGCCGTAGGCCTACGGCGTAAGCTGAGCTCCGTCCAGCAGTGTCCACTGCATCGTATGTGCATGAAGCATGTGTCGACTGGCTGAACGAGCAGAGCGGACAAGATCAGCCAACTCCTGCTTGACTTGGGAGTCAGGCAGGGAGTCCAATTTGGCTTCCACCTGGGTCAGAATGGCCTTCTGGTAGTCCCCCATAAGACCGACATAATTCAGGGCACTGATCCCCAGCGTGGAGGAAGCATAGATCTTCCTCCCATACTGGTCCAGAAGGCGGGATTCCTTATCAGGTGGCAACGAGCGGAGGTGCTTTGGGTTGGCCAGCCATGAGCGGTGCTAATCACAACCGAGTCGGCACAAGGGTGAAAATCCAGGAAATCAACACCCTCAGGAGCCTGATATAGCCTGTTTGACTTCCTAGGAAGCGGGGCTAAAGCCAACGGCTGTTTCCATATGGTGGTAACGAGGTCGGCATGAGGCTCTATCCAGGGTGGCACCAAGGTAGGAGCTGTTACGCGCAGATCCAGATGTTCAGCCAGTTTCAGACGCTGAGGATCTGGTTCCAAAGAGTGCCAGTGATGAACCTCCTGGATTTTCCTAAGCAACTCCGTAAAAGAAGGATCTTCCGGAGGAGACTTCAGAGGAGTCCCTGGCCTGGGCTTCGACAAAGAGCGTGGCTCGTCGTCTCTCTCGGAGCAACCGTCGGAAGAGTCCGAGGAGTCAGAGGGTGAAGAGGAAAAAGACTCCCTTTCCTGACCCGGGGGAGGAACGGACCCCTTGGGAAGCCCCCGAGGAAGCGTGTCCTGCCCCTCTCTGGACCCAGACAGAAGAGCCCTGGAGTCCGGAGGTGGTGAGGGAGTGTGCCGCCTTGGACGTACAGGAACCTGAGATGGCACCGTCGTCGGAAGGCGGCTCTCGACCTCTTTGGTGAGCTGAGCCTTGGCCTCAGCCCACCAGGAGGCCAGAGTCTCCGGCAGGTCCACCGGCGGCTGTGGGGGCAGTGGTGGAGGAGGAGGGGGATAAGGATACGGGTTGTACCTGTAAGGAGTGTGTCCAAAACCCAGCTGCGGAAAGCCCGGCGTCAGGAACTGTGGCGTCGGGTACTGCGGCGTCGGAAAAACCGGCATCGGGTACTGCGGCGTCGGATACTGCAGTCCCGAGTACATCGGCATCGGATAAGACGGAGAGTACCCAGGAGCCGGGGGAGCTGCTGGAGCAGACGGGCAGGTCCACATTGGAGGGCCTGGAGGGCGGACATCCAGAAGCGGGATGTCTTCCGGAGTCGGTAGAACCGGCATCGGGGCCGGCGTCGGAGGCCCTGGTGTCGGAGGTACCGGAGTTGGAGCCGGCGTCTGGGGAGCAGACGTCAGATCCGGCGCACCACCCGGAGGACGGTCTGACAGAGGAGGAAGATCCCCAGCGTCGCCTGGGGATGGAGAGGAAAAATCCCTGGGGTCGGGCTGGGGACTCCTGGTCCCCAGGACGGCAGCGAAGGCTCGACCAGGTACTAGGGCGGAGGGGGCCCGTGACATCGGAGGAGCGACGTGGTGGCTTGAGGGTTGCCGGGCGGGCGCCGGAGGAGCTAAAGTCCGCTTATGGGAGCCATCACCAGAGGCAGGCCGAGTAGAAGGATTGGCCTGGTCCGGTGGAGCGGAGGCCGCGTGCCGCCCCGAAGGGTCGAGCGTCTTACCGGCCTTCTCTGCGCGGAAGTTGGAGGAGCTGATGCCCGACTTACCAGAGTCGCCCACTCCAGTAGGCCGTGAGCCTGCAGCCGAACCGGGGGCGGAGGCCTCCAATTGCCCGGAGGCACCCGCAAAGCCCGGGCGCGAGCCAGATAGGCGGGCCAATGCCCCCTCGGAAACCTCCGAGGCGGCCATCAAGGAGCGGTCCCCAGGAGGGGACGTTACCTGTGTCCCGGCGGCTCCCGAGGGAGACGCGGTAGAGAAGCCCTTGTCCCGGTGCCTCTCCTTATCCTTCTTCTTCCGATGGCCTTCAGGTGAAGTGGACACCTGCCTCAGTTTTTTGTGCTCCTTCTCCATTGAACTCAGCTTTTTCTTCAAAATATGGGCTTCCAGGGATTGCTGCCTCCTTTTCCGGGTAGCCGCGCTGAAGCTGAGGCAGTGCTGGCACTTCTCGACCGGGTGATCGGGGCCCAGGCAGAACAGGCACAGGGAATGGCCGTCCTTTTGCGGTAGTTGGGAGCCGCAAGAATCGCACTTATTTTTGTGCTCGGAGGGTGTAGGGGACAACATACACCGACGATGGTACCTGATGTTCGTCGAAAAAACAAAGAATTTCGGTAAAACCGATGAAGATTGGGCTGACGAAGCACAAACTTTTCTGCGAGGTGCTGCACGAGCTAACGGCGGGAAAGAACTGGAAGGCTTGCATAAGGGACCGCCCCATTATACCGGCGTCAGGACGTGGGACTCCTAGCTAGAAATTTTTCCGTGGGGGCCTGCCGCCTGCCAGCGTCAGTCCTATATGTAATTACCTACTGCAAGAGCCCTCGTGAAGTAAGATCTTCGGTTAGGGTGAAGGACAATCTTGTCCCTGTGAAAGACTAAGTAAAGCGACTCCAACGAGGGCACCTGGAGCTCACTGACCCTTCTGGCTGACGTGATAGCCACCAAGAAGGCAGTCTTCCACGACAGGTGAGATGTGTCACACCTGTACATCAGTTCAAATGGCTTGCCAATGAACTTTGTCAACACCAGCAACAGGTCCCACAGTCGTGGTAGTTCACACACCAGAGCGGAAATGTGGTCAAGGCCCTTGAAGAAGTGCCACACCACCTTCTCCTGTGCCACTGACTGCATACCAGCCCATGCTTAGTAAACAGAGATGGCAGCCAGGTGCACCTTAAGGGTCGTCGACCGAAGGCCCAACTGAGAGACAGACCAAGGGTAGTCAAGAATACTAGCCACCAGACAGGATAAAAGGTCTAGGCCCTTTCCCTGGCACCAAATGGAGAATCTCTTCCACTTGAAGGCACAGCATTTTCAGGCTGACTCCTTCCCAAATGCCTCTACAATGGTGAGTACATCTTCATCTTCGGAGAGACCCAGAGCTTGGAATTCTAGTTGCTCAGGAACCAAGCTGTCAGGTGCAGGGACTGAAGGTCTGGATGGAGTACCTTCCCCTGATGGTAAGAGAGCAGGTCTGGGTGGAGCGGAAGACGCCTCGGGAGACTGCTGCTGAGGCTGAGGAGATCGGGGTACCAAAACTAGCAAGGCCAGTCTGGAGCCACCAGTATCATCCATGCTTTGTCCCTCCTGGCCTTGATCAGAAGGGAAGGTTCAGAGAAAGCCTGGGGTCCACGGCCTCGAGAAGACATCCCCCACAGCGTTCCCTGCTGACAGGGGCGGGCACAGTACCTCAGCTTGGTGTTCTCCCTGGAAGTGAACAGGTCCACCAGAGGGGTGCCCTATTGGCAGAACAGGTTATATAGTACCTCCGGATGGAGAGACCACTTGTGAGATGCCTCGCCCACATGGCTGAGGGCATCTGCCAGCTGGTTGGAGGTGCTGGCCACATGGATGACCAGGAGATCGGCACCCATGCTGAGGACAGGGGTCAAGACACGGAGAGCTTCCCTGCATAATGGAAGGGAGTGCATTCCACTCTGCTTGTTCAGATAATACATGGTCATGGTGTTGTCCATCTGGACCTGAACAACCTGACCCCGGATGTGTGTGTACCCCCAGGTAAGCACCCCAGCCCAACAGGGAGGCATCGGTTGTCAGGATGACCATCGGTTCCAAGCGGACAAACGGGAAACCTTCCTGCAGATGTTCCAGTACTAACCACCACTGGAAGGCAACCCACATCAGCTGGGTCACAGTGACCAACTGGTCGAAGTGACGCCTGCACTGAGACCACTGACAAGTCAGGTCCCACTGCAGAGAGCACATTCTCCACAGGGCCCAAAGGATCACACTGGTACAAGCTCCCATGTATCCCAGGAGGCGCAGGAAGTCCCGAGCAGGGTGCAACTGCCCAACCCTAAATGATCGGGCAACGGGGAGAAAGAACCTCCCCCTGTCCACCAGGAGCCGAGTCCTGGCTCTGCAAGAGTCTAGCTCTGCCCCGATGAAGTGAAGTGAATCACCTGTGAGGGCTAGATTTCCGATTTGGCCTCGTTGACCAGGAGGCCAAGGGAGATACAGGTCTGGAGGGCCAGATCCCTGGACCACTCCACCTCTGCCCTGGAGGGACCTGCGATTAGCCAGTCGTTCAGGTAGGGATATACCCAGACTTCATGGAGCTGCAGGGAAGCTGCCACCACTGCTATGCACTTGGTGAAGACCCTGGGAGCTGAGGACAGGCCAAATGGCATGGCCTTGAACTTGAAGAGGACCCCCTCCACAGGGAACCGAAGGAACCGGTGGTGGGACAGATGGATTGGGATGTGAAAGAACGCGTCCTGGAGACCCAGAGTGCAAAACCACATGTTCTGCTTGAGAGATCGTATGATCCGAGACAGAGTGACCAACTGGAAAGTGTGTGATTACAAAGGCTTCTTTAGGGCGTGCAGATCTAAGATGGGGTGCCGGCCCCCCCCAATCTGTTTTGACACCAGACAGTACCAGGAGACAAACCCTGGGTGAGCTGAAGGGTTCGAGACTGGAGCTACAACCTCCTTCAGGAGGAGCTGGGCGATGTCATCCTGAAGGGCAGACTTAATGTCAACAGACACTATGTCCTCCAGTGGTGCATGGGCTCAGCAAGGAGGGCAAGCCTTGAATTCAAGAGGCAGATCCTGGCCTACCACTTCCAGAACCCACCTGTCTGTGGTGAAAGGAAGTGGTGGAGACGGCCACCACCAGGAGGGTCCAGGGGAAACAAGACGGGCACGGGAGAAGCACCCCCCCTCCTGTCACTGGGCAGTCTTGGAGGCAGAGAAAGCACCAGCGGAGGGACCACCTGGACCTTGACCTCCTGGCTTCCAAATGACTGAGGTAATGGATTCTGGAAGGGGATGCCAGGCCTGAGCCTGCTGACCCACCGGAGGCTGTGCCGGTTTGGGCGTGAGGGCAGGGAGGGGCCAAAAGGGTTTCTTCTTCTGAGAGCTGCTCTTGGGATCCCTCTGGGCTGAAGTCACTGAGTCCAAGGTGGCGTTGGACTTCTCAATACAGGTGAGGTACCCTTCCACACCAGGCCCAAACAAGTTGGTGCCCAAGAAGGGGACATCCGCCAGTTTGTGCTGAGTATCTGCCATAAAGGTTGAGATCCTCAGCCAAGCCCTGCGGAGCATGGCAACTGCGACTGCCATGGACCAGGCGCAAGAGTCTCCAACAGCCATGGCAGTTTGGAGCTGTTGCTTGGCTACCGCTTGGCCCTGATTGTCCGTAGTCTGCATGTCTGTTGGGAGATGAGGAAGCACCTCATCAAGCATGCCGAAAAGGGCATGAGCAAAATGGGCCATAAGAAGTGCTGAACTCATCTGCCGAAGGCTAAGAGATGAGGCAGCATAAACTTTCTTGGCCATGTGGTCCACGTCCCCAACACTGCCCGTGCGACCAGAATACCGAGTCGGCCACCAAACCCATGGCCGAGGGGTGCTCTGTAAAAACCAACAGGGAACCAGTAGGGACCATATACTTATAGGCTATCTGGGCCAGAGGCTCAAGACAAGAGGTTGGATGCTGCCACAGCTCCAGAACAGGACCAAGAATGGCCTCTGCAACCGGAAAGGCTTTCCCAGGGAAATAACCCCGGTCCAGAATCTCAGTGAGCGGGTACCTGGACCATTTTTGGACAAGCCCCAACTGGAAGACCCGTGGACTGTGAGATGAGATGGAGGAGCCCTATGAAGGAGGTAGGACCTTGCTCCGTTGATAAATTCTCTGCTGACCCCTCGTTCTCTGGGTGGGAGTGCAAAGAAGAGGCTTCAGACTCAGAGGATTCGTTGAATGCCCAAAACTCAGCTGACCCTGCGAGGTCAGTTGGGAGTGATGGTGATCGAAGCCCTGATGCCGAGTGGGCATCCTTAGGATGATGGCCAAACTTTGGCTGTTTTGGCGGCGGCTCCAGCAAGATAGGCGGAGAAGCCGGGGGAGGCCAAACCAGTTCCTGTCAAGTCAGGAAAGGCAGACGCCTCTGCGGCGGAAGTCATGTGATAGATAAGTAGAGGTCAGAATCAGCTTCACCCCCTTGAACATGAGCTGTTGCCACATAAGCTCTTCACAGCACCGACACATATTGCGGCAGAGTCTCTACTCATCCAAGGCAGAAAAAGAGGAAGACTAGTGGCAGGGCCACTTGCCCGAATGTTGAAAGTAAGACTGTAAAAATTGGTGCAGGCTACTCAACCCAGGACTGCAGGATCGGGACCATGACTTTGACCATCAGGGCTGCCAATAGTGGGTTTTAGAGGGCGCCGGCGAAAGCCGAGGCTCCTCTGGGTCCGCCAGATCCTGAGTAAGAGGTGGCGGATCAGCGGACTGGTCCGCCCCTCCTTGAGAAGTTACAGGCAGGACCAGAGTTCTAGAGAGGGAGGTATCAGCCTCTCCTGGACACAACAGGTCAACCAGTTAAAGAGAAATCTTGGCAAGAAGGTCAACTTGCGTCTCAATCAACTGGCCGGACAGGAGGAGACCTTGGAGCCAGCGGCCTGGGCCGAAGAATCGACCGTAGTCAAAACCTCCATGGAAGCACGAGAATCCGAGCTTTTTCTTAGCCTTTCTTTTTGGTTTTGGTGCCTGAAAAGGGACCCTGGCCAAGAGTGGGAATGGCCTGGCACAAGTCTCTGAACGGCACTGAAAAGGTAGTGCCAAAAGGGAGAGGCAAAAAGGCTCATGCCAAGGAATTTTGAGCCACGGCCTGAGCCGCAGTTTCCTCAAAGGCCGCAAGCTGTTCAGCGGAACCTGCATCCGCGGAGACCGCCCATCAGGTATCCTTAGATTTCACAGGAGGATCCCATTTGACCGGGCACCCGAGAAGAAGTCGCGCATGCTAGGCTTCCAAGGTAGAAGTGTACAAAGTGCGACAGAGGCCGCAAGCCTCAGGATCCTGCTCATGGCCCAGGCAGTAGATGCACGTGGTGTTCGGGTCCATTCGCAACATTTTCTGCTCGCATGCACATTTTCTGAAACCCTGCGCCAACTTCGCATTGTCCATCACGGATGAGGTGAAGGAGTTACTTGACAAAAAATTGTAAGTCAAAGATTTTTTAATAAGCAAAAGGCCTACTCAGCATAACAGTGATAAAGACTCACCTGTAACAGTAGTTCTAGGAGTGGTATATGTTGTTCATCCACACTCTTTGGCATGTCCCTTTCCACTTTAAATCTTGCTGGAATTCTTCAAGCTGGCTCCTCCCCACCCACCCACGGTGATATATACCTCGGCTCTGCCCGTGCGCCAGATCTTAGCCCGCTGGAACCCAGGTGTTGTGCGTCCGCAACTGGGAAGGTCGGGTGGGTCCGTGTGGATGAACAACATATACCACCCCTAGAAACAGAAATTATGTACCTACCGTAATTCTTGATCTTCTTGGACGAGTCTCCACCACTCATTCACACTAATGTGATCAGCGCCAGAGGCACTAGGACCCATCGGGAGCAAACTTTTTTGCTGGAAGGTTGGCGCCAGCGAGGAGCAGCACCGCAAGCCTCAGCTCATGCGGTAATGAATATCTCGGCATCGACCTTCCAACCGCCTCAGTACCTTTTTTTCCGAGGAGGTGCAGCCTAACTAACCTAGAAGGATAGCCTAAACAAAAAACGGACATAAGATAGTCCGGAAGACCCGTAGAAGAAGGGTCAACAAAGAAGTCTTCACAGCCTAAAGATTTGAGGGAGTGAAGACTAACAACAGAGGTGAGCTCGGGGGATGGAGGGTGGTTGTGTGAATGAGTGGTGGAGACTCGTCCAAGAAGATCAAGAATGACAGTAAGTACATAATCTCCATATCTTCCTGGACATAAGTCTCCACCACTCATTCACACTAATGGGAGAGTACCGAGCTAATAATCCCCCGAGAGGGCAGTAGGAGAGACCAAGAGCTCACAGATTTAGGAAAGAAGTCTATTAAGGATGGTTCTGCCAAAGGACAGATGGCGTCTGGCATGAACATCCAGGGCATAGTGCTTAACGAAAGTATGCACTGAGCTCCATGTAGCCGCATTGCAAATATCTGCAATGGGAACATTGCGGATTTCTGCCAGAGATGCCGCTACCACCCTAGTAGAGTGAGCTTACACTCTGCCCTCCAGCTTAACCTGTGCCATGGAATAACAGTGGCGAAGGCATGCCATTAGCCATGCTGAGATACATCTGATAGCGACAGGTTGACCTAGCCGGGTCTCGCTGAAGGAAACAAACAGTTGTTGAGCTTTACGAAAGTCTTTTGTTCTATTTAGATAGAAACGGAAAGCTCTCTTGACGTCCAAGGAATGAAGAGAATGTTCTCCTTCATTTTGGAAGTCCGCAAAATAAGAGGGTAGGACCAAAGATTGGTTTAGATGAAATTCCAAAACAACCTTAGGAAGAAATTTAGGATGGGTTCTAAGGACTACTTTGTCTTTATGGAACACAGTATATGGAGGATCTGTGACCAAGGCATGTATCTCAGAGACCCTGCGGGCTGAGGTAACGGCCACTAGGAAGGCCGTTTTCCAGGTCAGAAATTTTAGCTCACAGGTAGCCAGAGGTTCTAAAGGTTTCCGAGTGAGCATGTCTAGTACAAGACTTGATGTCCCAGGCTGTGACTGGACGTCTTATAGGAGGTCTGGTATGCAGAATTCCCTTAAGAAACCTCTTAACCACAGGTAACTGAGCCAGTGACAAGGAAAGTACCGGCTCATGATAAGCTGAAATGGCACAAAGGTGAACTCTGACTGTAGAGTACTGCAGACCTGAATTTGAGAGGTCTAAGAGGTACTCCAAAATTTTATCTGGTGGGCAGGAAAAGGGATTTAAAGAGGAATTTGCACACCAGAGTGAAAAATGCTTCCATTTGGCTGTGTAAGTTTTTCTAGTGGCTGGCTTCTACGCAGCCAAAACAATATTTGAAACCCTGCGAGAGACGTTGAATCTATTCACTTCTATCTCTTCAGGAGCCAAGCGTGAAGGTGAAGACCTCAAGTTGGGATGAACAACCGCCCTTGAGTCAAGAGGTCTGCCTGAAGAGGGAGTGGTTTTATGAGCTGCCGACATACTGTTGAGTAGTGGAAACCACATTTGTCGAGGCCAGAAGGGAGCAATGAGGATCATTTTGTCCCCCTTGAATTCAAACTTGAGAAGTACCCTCTGAATTAGAGGAAGAGGCGGAAAGGCGTATAGAAAGCGTTTTGTCCACTGCAGCCTGAATGAATCCTGACAGAAAATGCCAGGCCCTGGATTTCTGGAGCAGAAGAGAGGCAGTTTTGTGTTGAGTGAGGCTGCGGACCCCGAGGCCCCCGGAGGGGGCGACGGCTCAGAAGGGCGGGGTCTGCTCGAACTCCAGAGGCAGGCCCTTTCCCACCACTTCCAACACCCACCAGTCTGTTGTGATAGCAGACCAGGCGGAAAGGAAGTGGCGAAGCTGTCCCCCCATGGGGGGAACCTGGGGTTGGGTGACGAGGTTGGGGGCGGCGCCCCTCAACCCGTCACTGGGCAGACTTGGAGGAGAAACCGGCCGAGGGACCACCTGGGCCTTTACCTCCCTGCTTCCTGGAAGAGGAAGCCGCGGCTTGGGTTTGGGATGCCATGCGCGAGCCTGCTGGCCCTGATGCTGCTGGGCGGACAGACGACGGCGCAGACGGATGAAAGGGCTTGGTTGCGGCCCACGGCCCTGTCCCTCTGGGCGGATGAGACCGAGTCCAGAGTGGCATTGACTTTTCGATCCTCTGGAGGTGACCTTCCACTCCAGGGCCGAAGAGGTCGGTCCCCAGGAAGGGGACATCCGCCAACATGTGCTGGGTATCCGCGTGAAGGTGGATATCCTCAGCCATGCCCGACGGTGCATAGCCACTGTGGCCGCTACTGACCTGGCGCATGAGTCACCGATGTCCAAAGCAGTCTGAAGTTGCTGCTTGGCCACTACCCTGCCCTGGTCCCGCACCTGCTTAACTGTGGTCTGCAGGTCAGCCGGGAGATGAGGGACTACCTCGTCCAGGGAGCCCAACAGGGCATGAGAGAAGTGCGCCATCAGCACGGCCGAACTGGCCTGACGAAGGCAAAGGGAGGACGCAGCGTAGAATTTATGCCCGCGAGTCCAACTTCTTGACCTTGTTGAGGCTTGTCCACGCCCTCGGCGCTTCCGCACGCCGGAAGACGCTGTCGGTAACCAACCCCTCGGCTGAGGGGTGTTCCGAGAACCGACAGGGAGCAGGTAGGGACCGTATACTTTCGCCATCCTGGCCGAAGGCACAGGGCAGGAAGCAGGACGCTGCCATAGCTCCAAGGCCGGGCCTCACAATGGCCTCGCCACCGGAAAGGCTCCTCGAGAACTCGGTCCAAAATCTCCGTGAGGGGATACTTGGCCCGCTTGGATACGGGCTCGAGCTGCATCCCGGTGGACTCCGAGATGAGCCTAAGCAAACCCATGAAGGACGATGGGCTATCGTCCAGCGAGTGACCTCCTGAGGACTCCAAGTCGACCCACCTGGAGAACAGGGAGGAATCATCGTCGGACTCGGAGGAGTCCGCAAAGAGCTGCCTTGGGCCTGAGCCACCCTCCACCTGCCGAGGGCGATCGGGAGTGAGGGTGACAGACAGCCTATGGGGCAGACCCTGGGCTGACCGAGAATTCTTGGTCGGGGCCCCAAACAATGGCTGTGGAGGCGGAGGTTCCACCAGAATCGGTGGGGCAGCAGGTTTTGGTCGAGCAACAGGCCTGGGAGCAGGCGCCTCGGCTAGAGCGAGGGGTTGCTTCGGCCGCTCCGGTGACAGCCACTTGATAGCCGGGGAAGGCCACGATGTCGGCTTGCTCCCGGACAGAAGAAGCTGTTGCCACATGAGGTCCTCTGAGCGCCAAACGCACTTGCGCCGGGCTTCCCCACGCCCGAGGAGGAGGGGATGAGGACGAGCGCGACGCCGCTTGCCACGTAGATCGAGATCACGGCGACGGGCGGATTGGCTGGACCGAGAAGAAGTCCGAGACCGTGAACCTCGGCTTTCTGAGAGGGTTCTGGGGCAGGGTGGGGGAAACCCGCTCTCCCCTCAGCTCGGAGGGTTCAACTATGGACTCCGGAACCGGAGGCACGGGCAAGTCCACGGAAACCTCAATCTCCACCGGGGGAACCGGGGAGTGAGGGTTTTCCGCTTCATCGGTCGACAACCCATCCGACGGGTCGAGAAAAATCTTGACTGCGTCAACGGGAGTCTCGGTCAACTGACCTGATGTGGGACGCCGTGAGGCCAGTGGCCGAAGCCGAAGGATCGACCAAAGTCGATGGTCGACTACTCGGTGAGAGGGACCTCTCCCGCTCCCAAGAGCGTCGACGGAGGGTCCTTCTTCTTGGACCGAGAAGAAGGCCCTGAAGATGTTGGTCCCTCTCCCTTGGTGGAAAGGGACAGACAGAGCTCCTTAAAAGAAGCTGAATAGGAGGATCCCAGGGAGAGCGGGATAAAGGCCGCGGCCGAGGAAGACGAAGATGCGGCCTGCACCGCCTCCTCCTCGAGGGCGATCATCTGCTCAAGCTGTTCCGCCGAGCCAGCCGCCGCGGAAACCGCCAAACGGGCCTCCTTCGACTTTACCGGAGGGTAACGTTTCTCGGGGCGCCCAAGTTGTAAACGGGCGGCGCGGTCTTCCAGGACGTAGGCCGAAAAGGAAGAGCACAGGTCACAAGCCTGCGGGTCGCACTCAAGGCCCAAAGCAGAAGTACGCTGAGTGCGGATCCGTCTGAGACATCTTCTGCCCGTATGGGCATTCCAAAACCGAGTCGATTGTCCATCGCAGCCATGAGGGAATCAAATGACCAAGTCTTGAAAACCTTAAAAGTAATTTCGGTAAACCAAGAAATAGGAACCAGTCTTATATGCAGAGCGTTAAGGAGGGAACCTGAGCTTCCAAGCGGTAAGGAAGATCTGGCGTCATGGGGCGGAGCCGAGAATTTTACCACCTGGGTGGGTGGGAGGAGCCAGCTTGAAGACCTTCCGGCAAGATTTCAAGCGGCAAGGATACCTGCCAGAAAGTGTGGATGAACAACATATCCATGTCCCTAGAACCACATGTTTCGCTCCAAGGTTGGTATGATCTGGGCCAGAGTGAGCATCAGAAAGGTGCAAGACCTGACATATTGATTCAGGTCATGTAAATCTAGAATGTGGCGCCAGCCCCCCATCCGCTTGGGCACCAGGAAGTACCTGGAGACAAAGCCTGGGTCTGCTGAAGGATCTACCACTAGAGCCACTGCCTCTGTGAGGAGGAGCTGAGCAATGTCGTCTCGAAGAGTTGACTGGGTGTGAGCGTGGAAATCTGTTTTTCCCGAGGGGCAGGAACTTGGCTGGGAAGGTACTGCTCAAATTCTAGAGGTAGTCTCTGACCGACCACTTTAAAAACCCACCTCTCTGTGGTAATAACGGACCAGGCGTAAAGAAAGTGGCAGAGCCGGACCCCAACGGGAAGACCCAGAGTTGGCGTGATGGGAGTAGGGTGGCAACCCCCACCCCATCACTGAGGAGGCTTGGAGGAGGAGGAGGAAGCTCCAGGACCTAAGCCTCAGCCTCCTTTACAGGCCTGTTGGGGTGGGCCACGAGCACCAAGCTTGAGCCTGATGCTGATGCTGCTGTTCCCCTTGAAAGGAGGACTGCTGAACCTTAGGGGAAGAGTGATGAAAAGGCTTCTTCTTCTGTTGGTTCTTGCCCGAAGAACTCTTAGCAGAAATAGCGTCCAAGATGGCACTGAACTGCTCTATGCGCTGGAGGTGACCGGCCACTCTGGGGCCGAACAAGTCGGTCCCAAAGAAGGGCACATCAGCCAACTTGTGTTGATTATCCGCCAGGAAGGAGGAGAGCCTCAGCCAAGCCCTGCGGCTAGAGGCAACTGCAGCAGCCATCGAGCGGGCACAGGAGTCCCCAATGTCCACGGTTGTCTGGAGCTGCTGTTTGGCAATGGCTCTGCCCTGGTCTCGGTCCTGCTTGACCGTGGTCTGCATGTCCGCGGGGAGATGAGGGAGGAGTTCGTCTAACAACCCGAGGAGGGCATGAGAGAAGTGTGCCATGATGACGGCCTAACTTGCCTGTCGAAAGGCCCAAGGAGGAAGCCGCATAGACCTTACTCACCGAATGGTCCAAGAGCTTGGACTCTTTGTCGGGAGGTCGGTTAGTGTCGGCAGAACTGCCAGTACGCCTGAACACAGAGGTGGTCACCAGGCTCTCGGCTGAAGGGTGCTCTGTGAACCCTGCAAGGGACCCCATGGGAAATGCATACTTATGGGCCATGCAGGCAGATGGTGCTGTACAAGAGGCAGGACGCTGCCACAGTTCGAGTGCCAGACCAACAATGGCCTCTGCCACAAGAAAGGCCTCCGTCCGGGTATCCCCTCTTTTAAGGATGTCCATAAGAGGGTACTCCGCCTTTTTCTGGATGGGTTCCAGGGGCATCCCTGTGGACTCAGAGATGAGGCGAAGGATCCCTTCGAAGAAGAAAGGACCTTCCTCCATCCCTAGGCCAACAAACGACTCGTCATCCCCAGGATAAGAGTGAAGCCCAGTGACATCAGAGCCCAAGGAGTCGGGGTACAGCGGCCTGCCGCCCAAATCACTCTCAACCCACTAAGGGTGGTCCGGGGTGACTGTGACCGATAGACGTCGGGGAAAGCCTCTTTGGAAGGAGCTCCTCCCTCAGGCTGCTTAGGTAGCAATTCCACCACTAGCGGTGGAGAGACCGGCTTAAGCTGAACAGGCAGTCGTGAAGGTTTCAGCTCCAAGGGGTTTGGCTTCGGCCTCGGAGGCAAACACCAAGTAATGGCAGGGGTAGGAGTCGAAGTCGGCTTGTGCCCGAACAAAATCAGCTGTTGCCACATGAGGTCCTTGTAGCGCCGGAGTTTCCGCCGGAGCCTCTCCTCATCGGAGGAGGACGACCGATGGTGCTGCCTCTTTTTACAGTGCTTATGGCGCTTCCTCGGCCTTCCAGACGAGGGGTTCTAGACCTCAACCGAGATCAGGCAGGCCGACTTGGTCGCTCGGGAGACAACGGCGGGACTAGTGATACCCAGGGGGCCGGAACCGGGTCCTCGATGGGGACTCCAGCAGGTTGGGTCTCCTCATCAGGGAAGACAAGGACTGGAGTCCTTTCTAAAGAGTTGTTGACTGGGGCCAGCGACAGCGGGTCGATTGGGTCGACAACAAACTCAACCTCATCGGCCATGTCCTCAGTCAGCTGGCCGGACGGAAGGTCCATGAAGCCTGCGGCCGAGGAAGCGATCTCGACCGAGGTCGAGACCATATGCTCTTGGGACTGAGACCTCTCTCAGTCCCAAGAGTGCCTTTGCCAAGACGAAGACTTGCTCTGTTCCTTCTCCCGCTGACGGGATCGGGAGGAGTGCGAGCCCGAGGGCGCCTCTCCCCGTGTGGGAAGAGAATGGCACAACTCCCTGAAGGAGCTCAAGAAGATGGAGCCCAGTTTGAGCGGAACGAAGAAGCTTTGAGAGTCCGCAGAATGAGCGGCTTCTTCCTCGAATGCCTGCATGCATTCCAACTGCTCGGCAGAACCCACAGTCGCAGAAACTGCCCACCTAGTCTCCTTGGACTTCACCGAAGGGGTCCTCTTCTCTGGTCTCCGCAGTTTTAGACATGCAAGACAGTCGTCCAGGACGTTAGGATAGAAGGCCAAACAGAAGCTGCAGGACGAGGTGTCATGGCCGACACCGAGGCAGCAGACACATGCAAGGTGGGGATCGGTGCGCAACATTTTTTGGCCGCAAGGACACCTGCGAAATCCGGGGGAGGATTTCTCCTCCATTATCGATGATGCGAAAAGGCGATCGCTAACTCAAACTATTTTTAATCTTGGTAAAACCGAAGTTTTGAAAGCCAGGGTCTACAAAATGTGTGAGTACAAGGGAGGCAACCTGTATCTTCCAGCAGAAAGGAAGATCTGGCGTCACAGGGTGCAGCCAAGATATATACCACCCAGGTGCATGGGAGAAGCCAGCTTGAAGACTTCCAGCAAGATTTAAAGTGGAAGGGGACATGCCAGTAAGTGAGGATGAACAACATTTTATTTATTAAAGTTTCGGAATTACAAACCTTTGAGTCAGAGACTCTTTTGCAAAGGCTCCATGTCAGAACAGACAGACAGATTTCTTTAAGACAGATTGAACATATCCATATGAACATATCCACAATCCTAGAATAAAAATTATGTACCTACTCTAATTCTTGATCTTACTGTATATCTTCACCATTCATCACTGGTAGGGTTTTAAACCGGAGGCACTAGGACCCCCGGGAAGGTTTTAGCTTTAAAAAGCTTTCTCCCTCCTAGGAGGAGAGGCAGACATCGAGGACGGCGCCACCCTTGAGGCCGATGCATTTTGTGGCGCTTATGGGTTGACCAGTAACCACGCCAGCCCCTCCAATAACTGAGTTCTGCTCGCTGGAGAGGAAAAAACAGATACAGAGAAAACAAGGGCAGGAGGGTGGGGCAAGGGAGCCCAAGGGACAGAAAAAGGAAAGGGTATAAACTGAAAAAGGAATAAGCCGACCACAGAAGTAGAGGTTGCAGCCTAGCAGGTTCTGGTAGATCAGTACCAACCTCTGGGCAGGCTAAGGAGGGAGGAGAGGTGAAGAGAAGGAAGCAGGAGACAAAGAAAAAGAAGAAGTCGGCCCGGTGGCGCAGAGGGTTGAGGCGCTGGACGCCACACCTCGAACCATGCCGGCGACCCGGGTTCGGGAACGGACTCGGGTCGCCGGGGCTGGCAGGGGAGAAGAGGATTGAGCATCTCGAGGACTGCTCTCCTCTCCTGGGGAGGGTTGGGGAAAGTGCTTTGCTCTATAGTGGCCCCTCGTAGACACCGAAGGCACTACAAGGAGCGTCGCAATGTGGGTTCCCCAGGAAAAATGTGAAAGATGGCACGTCTCCGACCAGATGACGGCAGCCCCACCTCCCCACGCCTCTCTGCCGCGAAGCATCCAGGGCTGCAGTATCCACGTTCCGCCCAGAAGCAAGAGAGTGCTTAGGCACTCTAAACTCCCCTTCCCATCACCCTCTCCGGGGCAGGGGGCCCCCCCCCCTCCGTGAAGGTATACGCCGGGTCAGCGGAGCGCTGGAGCAGCAGGATGGCAGGTTGGTGGCAGAGACAACAGCAGGACTGGCTGCCTGAAGGAGTGGACGGATCATGCCCAGTAGGCGGAAAAAAAAAAAAAAGGAGGAGGATTTAGGTGGAGAAGGAGGGAGAGGATGGACATCCACCCAACATGCTCCAGAAAGCCCTGTGGATCAAGAGGTAGACTTAACTCCTTTGTCCTTCACCCTCTTGCAATACAAAATCTTTCCTTTCTTTTTTTGGGGGGGAGGAAGAGAGAGAGAGAGAGAAAGGCCAAGATGAGGCAACTGAATCCAGAGAACTGGATCTTGCCACAAAGAGGGGGGGAACCCTCACCAGCAAGAGAGTCTTGACAGGCGACAATGATCGACAGACCAGGAGCTAACCCTAGGACCACCAGGGAGGAGAAACATGATCCCAAAACACTCCTTCTTCCCCATCCTGAGGCTGGAAGGTGGGAAGAACCCATCTTCAGACCAAAGTTCACCTAAGCACCCAAGAGAAAATCCTGGGGTGTAAGAGGATAAAATACCCCTATGTTTAGCACCACCGGAGAGGTGATTTAACAAGAGAAGGAAACCTGAACAAGGTTCCCAACTCCTGCAAAGTCTGAGGGGACTGTGTGTTGCCAAAAGACCCAGCCGAGGGTGTCTTGCAATGTAGAAAAGAAGTTGAGAAACTTATATGGAGAGAGGGTCCCCGGCACCCTAATTTCAGCAGAGGGTCCCTAGCTAGAAGGCAGGCATTCCGCCAGAATGAAGCCTGAGGCAGGACTCCTAGAATAGGAAGACCCCTCCTACTGTCAAGAGAGCCCCGGGGAGCCAAGGAAGAGAGGGCAAGAGCTTCTGCTTGCCACCCCCCCCAAGTGGGCCCCTGATGCTTCCAAGAAGTGTCAGGGTGCTCGGAGGTACCAGTGAGACTCTGCCCACAACTGGCATCAACTGGGGGGGGAGGTAAGCAGGGAGGAGGCACTGCCCAGAAGCTGAGGCCCAAGAGGGGATGGTGGGCAGGAAACAGTGATGAATGGTGAAGATATACAGTAAGATCGAGAATTACTCTAGGTACGTAATTTTCATACCTTAATTGTATTAATCGTCACCATTCATCACTGGCGGGTGAGTACCAAACACCATAAAGTGGTACCGGTACCTTCCTGAAGGCTAGATAGCCTTCAGTTTCCCGTGGAGGACTTATGAGAGAAACAGGCCCATCATAGGTCTGGCCAGACCCACTGCTGTTCAGCGCCAGGACGAGCCTCCTGATCTGCAGGAGATGTAGGGCACCCAACAGTTCTCGCCTGGCCCTGCAGGAAAAAAATCAAAACCCCAGGAATGGCGAGGCAGTCACCTCACGCCAGGCCAAGGGTGAAACTGGGAAAGGCAAAGCCATGCCATCTGCCTAATACAGACCACAGATCCCATAATCCTGAAGGCTACTGAGCTGACATCATAAGATGCCCACGCCTGGTGCCTCACTAGCTCCAGGCCTCTGGAGCAGATAGCGATGGCACACCTAGTCGCCTCGCTATGAGGCATGGCCGCCAGGATTTGTCCCAACGAAGCCCACAGGTGCCTTTCACAGGCCACCATGTGTGCCTGATAAGCAGCTATGGATAACAAGAGACACGTTGAGGCAAAAACTCTACTGTCCCAGTGGTCGAACTCCACAGAGTCCGCATCTGGAGGACGGTCTCTTGTTAGGCGTAGATGCCCAGAAGGGGTATCCAGCCACTCCAAGCCCGATGTTGGGTGAGGCAAAGAACCTGTAGACCCCGAGGGAGTGCAATACCTGCGCTGGCAGTCCCAAGGGGCTGGAGAAGCAGAAGAAAAAATTACTAACCTTAGTAATGTTGTTTCTTCTAATGGAGTCTTGCTATATTATGACAGTAGCAGTTTGTCCCACCACTAGAACTGCTCCGGAGGTGAAATGGTTAATACCATTCCAAAATAGAACTTTGAGCACGAGCTCTAAGAAGCAGCTCTATCTGTGTAATTTCAAACCTGAACTGTCAGATCTTTACGAGCAAAAACTCACTAAGGTCTGTGTGGAAGCTGTAACCTACACTAGCCAAATGGCTACCTAAATATTAATCAACTATTGCTGGTCCCAGCACCCAAGACTCAAGTCAGGGGACCAGAACTACTAACACAATTCTAACAACATGAGAATAAAACAACAGTATAATAAAACACACACACCCCAAACTCCCAAAAGGGGAAAGCTAAAGGGCATAAAATAGTGCCCACACTAAGTTGCCCGCACCCCACCCAAGTAGAAGTTCTGAGAGGGGCAGTCTGGGAGGTCATAATATAAAGACTCATTAGAAGAAACAACATTACTAAGGTGAGTAATTTTTCTTCAAACAATATGAAGTCTTGCTATATTATGACAGTAGCAGACTACACAGCAGTACCCTCCATGGAGGAGGGGCAGAACCTACTTAGGAATAGGCTCTGAAGAACAGCTGTGCCAAACCGAGCATCTCTCCTGGCCTGGACATCCAGGGAGTAATGCTTGGTAAAAGTGTACCGCTTTCCAAGTAGCAGCCTGGCATATCTCTAATATAGGGATGTCTCTGGCAGCAGCTAGAGACACAGCTATACCCCGGTAGAATGAACCCTCAAGCCAGAGGGGATCTCTGCCCAGTTTCTGATAACAAATTGATACAAGAGACAATCCACCTGGCAACTGATCTCTTAGTGGCAGGTTTGCTTTCCCAACTTCACCATAGGTAAGGAAAAAGTTGGAGGATTCAACCTGTGACCTTTGGTACGCTTCTATAGTAACCAAGAGCTTTCTTAACATCCAGGTTGTGCAACCTCCTCTCACCAGAAGAGGAGTGATCAGTGAAAATACTGAAGGGAGATAGATTGGTTAAGATGGAAATCTGAAACCACCTTAAGTAAAACTTCCATTAGTCCTAAGGACTACCTTATCCCTGTGGAAAGAAATAAAGTCAGTTTCCACTGACAAGGCTTGCAACTCACTTATGCGC
Source organism: Neoceratodus forsteri (assembly GCA_016271365.2). Taxonomy (NCBI): domain Eukaryota; kingdom Metazoa; phylum Chordata; order Ceratodontiformes; family Ceratodontidae; genus Neoceratodus; species Neoceratodus forsteri. Next base: position 1,520,536,473 of record CM028131.1, read on the forward strand.
CTAGCAGAAGTGATAGCCACCAGAAAACAGTTTTCCAAGTTAGATACTTAAGCTCTGCAGAAAACAGAGGTTCAAAAGGGGTTGCATTAACTGGGCAATACAAACATTAAGGTCCCAGGCAGGGGCCGGTTCTAAAAGGGTGGATTAGTATGGAGTAATCCTTAAAAAACTTGGAAAACACAGGGTGAGTGGAAAGAGGGATGACTTTCCTGCTGACACAAAAGCAGATACAGCTGCCAAATGGACTCTCAGGGTAGCTGGTCTGAGACCCAAGGAATTGAGATGGACCATGTAATCTAATACAATGGGCAAATCAGCGGATTCTGAGGAAATATTTTCCCAGCACACCAAATGGAAAACCTTTCCATTTAGAACTATAAGTAGTTCTAGTGGAAGGCTTTCTGGAAGCCTTTAGGATTTCAAGAACACCTTGAGAGAGGTGTAAATCAGCAAACTCTAACTCCTCAAGAGCCAGGCCTTGAGGTTGAGGGATTGAGGTCCGGATACCAAACCCTTCCCTGGGCACAAGTTAACAGGTTGTGAATCCTGGGGAGGCAAAGGGAAGATGGATTCTCAGTGACAGAAGGAGGGGTACCAGGGCTGTCTGGCCATCCGGGCAATCAGAATCACCCTGCAAGGCTGAGATCTGATTTGACTAATACTTGAATAGAGAGGAAGGAGGAAAGCATAAAGAAACTTCCTCCCAATCCAGGAGAACGGCATCCAGGGGACTGAGCCCAACACTGGAGGCCTGCAACAGAACAGAGGAAGTTTGTGATTGTCTGGGGCTGCAAAAAGATCTATCTGAGGGGTGCCCCATCTGGCAAAGACTAGCTCCAGCACTTGAAGATCCAGGGCCCATTCGTGATGGCCCTGGGAAATCCTGCTGAGAGCATCCGCTAGGACATTGTCCTTCCCTGGAAGATGAACTGCTATGAGGGAAGTGTTCAGGGAATAGGCCAGAGACCACAACTTCATTGCCTCGGTGCACAAGGCCGAAGACCGAGTGCCCCCCTGTTTGTTGATGTACCACATTGTTGTGGTGTTGTCTGTTCTGACTTGTATCACCTTGTTGTGGACAGATACAGAAAATGCTTGAAGAGCTAAAAAGACAGCTCTGAGTTCCAGCAAATTGATGTGGAGCAGAGATTCCCGTGGGGACCACACTCCCTGAGTGGAAAGGTCGTCCATGTGGGCTCCCCAACCCAGAAGGGAAGCATCTGTAGTGAGAGTCAAATTGTGAGCAGGGGGAATGAAGGGAACCCCCAATCTTAAATTGCTCTGATCCTGCCACCACTGGAGGGCCTGGATCAAGGTTCGAGTCACTGGGACCAACTTGGAAAGGGGGTCTCTTATCTGAGACCAATAGGTTCTCAAGTGAAACTGAATGTCTCTCATCTGAAATCTTGCTCCCTGCACAACAGCTGTGGATGCAGCCATGTGTCCCAGGAGCTGTAGAAAGTGTCTTGCTGGTCAAGAGACCTGCAGGGTGAAGGAGGAGGCCAGAGTCACTAAATTCGCCACCCTTCTAAGGGAAGAAAAGCTCTGGCTAGCTTTGTGTCCAACTCTGCCCTATAAAGGTGAGTACCTGGACTGGTTCCAGAACCGACTTTGGTAGATTTAGCAGAAAGCCCAGGGAGGTGAGAAGCTGGTAGGTAACTTGCAGGTGAGATTTTACCTGTTCTGGGGACTGGCCTACAATGAGCCAATCGTCTAGATAGAGAAAAACAGCAATCCTTTGCCTCCTTAAGTGAGCCACTGCCACTGCTAGACACTTTGTGAATACCCCTGGGGCAGAGGTAAGGCCAAAGGGCATTGCTCTGAACTGGTAATGACCTGAAGGTAGTTAATCTGAGTGTACTTTCGATGGGAGCTTCTGATTAGGACGTGAAATAGGCATCCTTGAGGTCCAGGGAGGCCAACCAGTCCCCTGGCCTTAGGGAGGGTAAAATCATTGCCAGAGTTACCATTTTGAACTTTGGTTTCAAAAGATGCTTGTTCAGATATCTGAGGTCTAATATGGGCCGCCATTCTCTGTCTTTTTGGGGTAAGGAAGTATCTGAATACAGACCCCTGCCCTGGTGCAGGGAGGAACCCTTTCCACTGCTCTGAGAGCCAACAGGGTTGAGACCTCTGCTTCCAGAGCAAAGGTCTCTGAAGCACTTGCAGGTAGAAAAGTCTGGTTCTCAACTTGGGAAACTTTTTGAAGCTGAGAACCAGACCCTGGCTTACTACTTCCAGAACCCACTTGTCTGAGGTTAAAGAAGCCCAGTTCTGACTGAAGTAAGCCAGCCTGCCCCTTACCGGTAAAGGAGAATCGGCCCTGGGCACCCCATCAGGGTGCCTGCTTAGCAGGAGCTTTAGGCTGAGGGGTGGGAGCAGGCCTGCAAACCCCTCGTCTGCCTCTGCCTCTGAAGAAGCCCCTCTGAGCATAGGCAGAGGAGGCCTGAGTCTGGTAAAAAGGCCTGTGAAAAGGCCTACCCCTACCCCTGGGGGGCTGCCTCTGAGGAGTGGCTTGCCGCTCCTTAGCTTGGGCACTTTTGTAAGTAGTCCTATATTCAGCCATCTTTTTCATGTAATTCTCTGTCTGCTCCCAAACAGAGAATTTCCCACCACAGGAAAATCCAAAGCCTTAGTCTGGGTATCCTGGACAGACTAGTACACCTGAGCCAGGCCAACCTACGTAAAAGCTACAGATGTGGCCATGACCCTAGAGGAAACATCATTAACATCCACAGCAGCATGAAAGTGTACCTTAGAAGCCTCAATGCCATCAGCAGCCACCTGTTCTAGTTCGCTAGCCAGCTGGCCATGGGCTTGCTTGGCTAATTCCATAACAGTATCCCATCTAGATTTCTGATACCTAGCTACATAAGCCATATAATTTGCTTGCCTGAGTCCCAGAGAGGCTGCCATATACTGTTTTTTCGCCATGGCACCAATCTTCCTGGAATCCTTGTCAAGAGGATGTGAAGCCAGGGGGATATTAGTTTTATCACAGGCTGCAGCCTGAACTACCCCAACATGACTGCATTGCTGAGAAAGGAATTATGTATCAGGACCTGACAATGCGTACCTTCTGTCCATCTTTTTATCTACAGGAGGCACAGAATTAGGAGCTTTTAAAATTTTTATTCTTTGCTTCCTAAAAGACTTATGCAAAGGAATAGACAATCTCCTAGACTCTGGAATATCCATCATTTCTACAAAATCAGGCTCCTCTTGCTCATCCACAGCTTCTTCTAAGAGAAGCTGGAGGGTTTCAGCAACTTTTTTGTAAAACATAAAATGAGATGGGGACTCAGATAGCATAGGGGGAGATTCTAGAGGTCTGTCTGGGGAAATGTCCGGTTCAATGGGCACACCCAGACCTTCACAGCCAAATTCATACTGTTCATAATCATCCTCCCCCTCCTCTGGTTCATAAAATTCCTCAACATCATATTCCTGAACCACTGGAACCGGACGAACCGACCTTTTGCCAGATAGTGGCGGTTCGGACGGAACCTGAGACAGTGACTGGACAATTTGTATGGCTTTTGCTATCTCTGCAGCAGTTGGAGAAGGGGTTTTGGACTCCAAACCTGCTGACTTTCTTGTTTTCTTTACTGGAATTGGTTCCTCAGAACCAGCTTTTCTTTTGCCCGAGGAAGTCTCGCCCTGGTCAGAGGGCACTCCCTTCGGTTCGGTTGGCACCGAACCGGGCTGGCCATCCGGGTCAGCAGACTTTTTGGCCTCTCGTTCCCTGAGCCTGCCCAATCTCTTTTCCAGGGTGGCTGCAGGGAAATTCTTACATATCTGGCAGTCTGACTGGAGGTGGTCAAACCCCAGACAACAGACACATGTGGTGTGTGGGTCAGCCTTGGCAAAGACTTCCCCACAGACATCACAGTGTTGAAACCCAGTGGGCCCGGTTTTTCTTTTGGGTTTCCAGACATAATGCCAGCCTAACCAGAAAACTTGCCCTTTAAACGGCAGTGCCAGGTGTACACCCTTATCGCTCCCAACCGTGTTTCACGGTATTGGAAAAACGAATAAAATCCGCTTTTTAGAACCGATAAGAACTGGGAACCGCACTCTAAAATGTTAAACTTTAAAGTAAATAAGTTTTAAACCAGCTGATCGGTTCAAAACCGAACCGATAAACTTACAAGTTCCACACAGACAAAACCTTTAATTTACTTACGATTACCACAGACAGAGCTTGAACCGAACGGTTCTGCGGTTAAAATAAAACTATTCTCGGTTGAATCGAACCGAGAAAACACTGTTTAAACCGAGAAATGAACCGAGCAGTAGGAGAAATCTCCGGAGCGACTGTTCACTGAGGCGGAGTAAAGAATCTGACAGTTCAGGTTTGAAATTACACAGATAGAGCTGCTTCTTAGAGCTCGTGCTCAAAGTTCTATTTTGGAATGGTATTAACCATTTCACCTCCGGAGCAGTTTGAGTGGTGGGACAAACTGCTACTGTCATAATAAAGCAAGACTTCATGTTGTTTGAAGCGGGATACTGCCAGAAACTGTGCGACTCCTCCATAAAAGGCCGCAGTCATGGTGAGATCACCATCGATTCCTGGCTGTACTCCCCAAGGAGTGGCCCATCATCAAACGCACAGGATTGCACTGAGCTGTAAAGGAAAGATTGAGCTCCTCCATCATCGTCATCAGGAACTGCTGGTACTCTGTGAAGTCAGCATCAGAAGACCAGTACATGGTGTAGTCCTCGTCCTCTTCCTCGGAGGAGGAGGCGGCTGACGAAGTTCTCTGCATAGGGAGCAATTGTGTAGGAAGAGGAGATGCAAACACCATCTTATCCATGGCACTGTAATGGGCAGGGAAAGCATTCACCATCGCCCTAGACTGCTCCCAAGTAAGAGGTCCCAAGGGACTGGAAAAACCCAGAAGAAGGGGAGAGGATGCTGAGGGGTTGAAGGCTGGGCAGAATGGTTCTGAAAGACCAGAACCCCTCTGCCAGGGCTGTGGGGACAAGTGGGGGACCCCTCTGAAGCAAGGGAGGTGCGCTGTCCAGACCCCACATACTGCTCAACCTCCCCCCCCCCAAGCTGGCAGGGGAAGCCCTAAGGGAAAAAATCCTGGTGAGGAGACCACAGCCTAGCAGACCCAAAAGGGCTGCCCCTGTCCCCACCTGTTGCAGGACTCCAAAAACTAGATGGGGAGGGGGTGACTGGCCCAACACTCTGACACCGACCCAGGGTGACCAAGGTCACCAAGGCAGAGCGGGAGGCCGACCAGGCCCCCAGCCCAGAGGACTGAGACCTGCCCCTCGAGAGAGGTCCCACCATGGCCACCGCTCTCAGGCAGAGGGGAGAGAGAAGTTGGCACCAGAGTCAGCCTCTGACTCCCCCTCGAACTCCATGTCGGCAACGAAGACCGACTCAGCACTGAAGCCAGCAACCACGATGGGGACAGCACCCAATGCTGTGCCGTCACCCAAGGTGGCATCAACATCTGCCGCAGCACCATCACTGACATCGTCGCCGGCCTTGGCATCGACCTTAAATGCTGTCCATCTTTGGGGATGACACCAACATCAGCATCAACCCCCGAAACAGCACTGACACCAAGCGCGGCACCGACCGCAGCGCCTCTGTCAGCTGCAGCACCAACCGCAGCACCAACCACGGCACCACTATCAAGCATGGTGCCATCACCTGAGATGGCACCAGAGTCCTCAGCAGCACTGAGCACGGCACTAACAGAGGAAAGGGCGGTGTCACATACAGTGTCAACCCTATAAATGGAACTCACAAATGAAGACCTCTTGAGGATCCCGTGGAGCGACTGTCTCTCCAGGGAGCTCGGCTCCCAATCCAGATCAGCCTGATCATCCTCTAAATCTGAGGAGGAGACCATGGTGATCCCAAGAGAGGCAACTCCAGACACTCTATCCATACCCGCACCAACAGCGGTATCGGAAGGGGACTCCGTGGCAACAGGGGTTCTTCCTCACTCCCCCACACAGGTACCACTGATGCAGGCCCCACGTGTAGCAGAGGCCTCAACACCGGGGTTGGCCAGTTCCCCAAAAGGGAATCAGGCCTCGAGTGATCCACAGCTGGCCCCCCGGGAGAAGGCAAACCGTTCCCCCGAACACTCGCCCAGGCGTCTGGGCTCAGCAAGACCTGAGTCAGTAGAGGTCTGCTCTCCACCGGTGCATGTAGCAATGGGGGGAGACCTGGGACAGGCCCGAGACCTCACTGCCCTCAGGCGACGCTGACCACCGGTTAGTTGGAAGGTCGCAGCCCAACCTCGCAGATCTCCAAGGTGCGGTAATCCATACTAAAAACAGGTGTGCAACAGCCATGTTGTGGTTTGGCCCAAGGCAGGTAAAGCATCACCACGCTGGTCCATACAGAAAACTGACTTCCACAGGAGCACTGACACATGGGGAAGTCCCTGCCTATAAACAATTTTGCCCCGAACCCAATAAAATCTGACTGCACACAACCAAACAAAAACGAAAGGGAAAGACTTGATGCCAAACAGAGAACTTTTTAAGATAAAAAAAAAAAAAACAATACCAACACAGCACTGAATTAGTGTGGCGACGAGTATTTGAACTGAATGAGCAGAACTGGTAGAACTGTGAGTGGCGCAGATGATTTTCTTGCTGTCCCACAAAGCAGAACTGAGGTGTTAAAGGAGCCAGTGTTGGTTACTGGCCAACCCATGAGCACCACACAATGCGTCTGCCTCAAGGGTGACACTATCCTCAATGTCGGCCCCTCCTCCTAGGAGGGAGAAAGCTTTGTAAAGATCCTAGAGCCTCTGGCATAGTACCCCACCAGTGACGAATGGTGATGATTGATACAGTTAGGATTCTCCTTCTTCCAGCAGAAAGAAAGATCTGGCATCACAGGGCGTTGCTACAGGAGTTACCACCCAGGTGGGTGGGATGAGTCAGTTTGAAGATGGCTCCAGCAGGATTTAAAGGGGACAGTAACACTGCTAAGTGTGGACAGTACACCATATCGATGTCCCTAGAATATGCCCTTTCCCAGCTGAGCAAAGGAATCATCTCCACAGCACTTAACTCTAACAGCTTTCTTGCCTTCAATTCCAGTAGGAGTTTTTGCTCCAGTAACTGAGCTGAAAACAGTCTGAACGTATTTAACTTTGGAAAGTATCCAAACTGCAGGTTAAGTCCTTTCTTTTCTTCAGAAGTCACTTCTCTGTGGTAATACACTTCGAGGTAATAAGTGGGGTGTCTTCCAACTGGCAATCGGTCTATAGTGACATGGATAGATTTGCCGGGGGTTCGCTTTGCCTGGGTCCCTCTGAACTCTCCATTCAATGTTGCACATAGGGTCTGATGTAATAAGCCCTTCTTATACCCCTCTTTTGTAGGGTCTGCAAGGAATGTGGACCTCTCTTTTTCCATCAAATTCAAAAACATGAAAATTACATACCCACCGTAATTATGATCTTTCTGTGTATCTTCACCATTCATCACAATTGGGTACATGGCCAGAGGTCATGACCCCGTAGGAGCTCTTTTTTTTTTTGGGTAGGCGGAGCCGACGGACCATCGGAGCCGCCCTCGAGGCCGACGCATTGCGTGGCACTCACGGGTTGTCCGTTAGGCGCTGTCGACTCAGTCTGCCTGCCAGTTCTGAGTCGCCGGAGAGGTAAGAGGAAGGGAGGGAGAGGAGGGTGGGATAAGGAAGTCCAAGGGACAGGAAAAAGGAAAAGATATATAACTAAAAGGAGAAATAATGACTGAGAGGACAGAGAGAAAGAAGTGCGAAACTAAAGGGATTGGGAGGGGCCCCAATCTCTGGAAATAGAGGAGGGAGGGATGAAAAAAATTACTCACCTTAGTAATGTTGTTTCTTCTAATGGAGTCTTGCTATATTATGACTATTGCAGTTTGTCCCACCATTAGAACTGCTCCGAGGTGAAAGAGTTAACTTCCATGCAGGCATGGAACTTAGAGCGAGCTTGCTAGAAAAGCTCTGTCTGGGATATTTCAAACTGAAACTGTCAGATCTTTACGAGCAAAACTCACTAAGGTTCTGTGTGAAGCTGTAACCTACACTAGCCAACTGGCTACTAAAATATTAACACACTTTCCTGGTCCCAACACCAAGACTCAAGTCAGGGGACCAGAAAAAGATAAGATAAGAAGATAAGATAAAATAAAACACAACACCCAAACACCCCAAAAAAGAAGGGGTGGAAACATAAAAAGGGCATCAATAAGTGCCAACAGTGGACTGCCCACCCCATACCCAAAGTAGAAGTTCTGAGAGGGGCAGGCTGGGGGAGAGGTCATAATATAGCAAGACTCCATTAGAAGAAACAACATTACTAAGGTGAGTAATTTTTTTCTTCAAACATGAACCTTGCTATATTATGACTATTGCAGACTACACAGCAGTACCTCCATGGAGGAGGGACAGAACCTACTTAGGGAATAGGCTCTGAAGCACGGCTGTGCCAAACCGAGCATCCCTCCTGGCCTGGATATCCAGGGAGTAATGCTTGGTGAAAGTGTGTACTGTTTTCCAAGTAGCTGCTTGACATATCTCCAAGATAGGGATGTCTCTGGCAGCAGCTAGAGACGCAGCTGTACCTCTGGTAGAGTGAGCCCTCAGGCCTGAAGGGGAACCTTACCCAGTTTTTGATAGCAAAATTGATATAAGAGACCATCCACCTGGCAATGGATCTCTTAGTGGCAGGTTTCCTTCCCAACCTCACAAGTGAGAAATAGTTGGAGGGAGTCAAACCTGTGACCCTTGGTACGCTCTATGTAGTAACTTAGGCCCTAACATCTGTTGTGCAACCTCCTCTCACAAGAGGAGGAATGGTCAGTGAAGAACACTGGAAGTGAAATAGATTGATTAAGGTGGAAATCTGAAACCACCTTAGGCAAAACTTCCTGTCAGTCCTGAGGACTACCTTATCCCTGTGAAAGGCAACAAAGTCAGTCTCCACTGACAAAGCTTGTAACTCACTTATGCGCCTGGCAGAAGTGATGGCTACTAGAAATACAGTTTTCCAAGTCAAGTACTTAAGCTCTGCCGAAGACAGAGGTTCAAAGGGGGGTTGCATCAGCTGAGCGATGCAAACATTAAGATCACAGGCAGGGGTAGGGTCCCTGAATGGTGGATTGGTATGAAGCAATTCCCTAAAAAACTTGGAAAATACAGCGTGAGCAGAAAGAGAAGAGGGCTTCCCTGCTGAAATAAAAGCAGAGAAAGCTGCCAAATGCACTTTCAGGGTAGCTGGTCTCAGTCCCAAAGAATTAAGATGGACCATATAGTCCAAAACAGTGGGCAAATCAGCAGATTCCGGGGAAATATGCTTCCCAGAATACCATATGGAAAACCTTTTCCACTTGGAGTTATAGGTAGCCCTAGTGGAAGGCTTCCTAGAAGCTTTCAAGATTTCGAGAACACCTTGAGAAAGTTGTAGATCAGCAACTCTAACCCTCAAGAGCCAGGCCTTGAGGTTGAGGGATTTGAGATTCGGATACCAGACTCTCCCCTGGGCACAGGTTAACAGATTGTGGTTCCTGGGGAGACACAGGGGAAGATGGACTGCTAAGGACAGAAAGAGTGGGTACCAGGGCTGCCTGGCCCAGTCTGGAGCAATCAGGATCATCTTGCAGGGCTGAGATCTGATTTTGACTAGCACCTTGAACAGGAGAGGGAAGGGGGGGAAGGCATAGAGAAACTTCCCTTCCCAATCGAGAAGAAAGGCATCCAGGGGGACTGAGCCCAACACTGGGGGCCTGCAACAAAAAAGTGGAAGCTGATGATTGTCTGGGGCTGCAAAAAGATCTATCTGAGGAGTGCCCCATCTGGCAAAAACTATCCCCAGTACTTGAAGATCCAGTGACCATTCGTGATGGCCCTGGGAAATCCTGCTGAGAGCATCTGCCAGGACATTGTCCTTGCCTGGGAGATGAACTGCTATGAGGGAAGTGTTCAGGGAATAAGCCAGAGACCACAACTTCATCGCCTCGGTGCACAAGGCCGAGGACCGAGTGCCCCCTTGTTTCTTGATGTACCACATTGTTGTGGTGTTTGTTCTGACCTGTACCACTTTGTTCTGAACAGATGCAGAAAAAACCTGAAGTGCTAGAAAAACAGCTCTGAGCTCCAACAGATTGATGTGGAGCAGAGATTCCTGAGGGGACCACAATCCCTGGGTGGAGAGATCACCCATGTGAGCTCCCATCCCAGGAGGGACGACCAGTAGTAAGGGTCAAGGGAGGAGATAGAGGGATGAAGGGCACCTTTGTCTCAGATTGCTCTGATCCTGCCACCACTGAAGGGCCTGGATCAGGTCTTAGTCACTGGGATCAACTTGGATAGGGAATCTCTTCTTGAGACCAAAAGGCTCTCAAATGGAACTGAATGTCCCTCATCTGAAATCTTGCTCCTTGCACCACAGCTGTGGAAGCAGCCATGTGTCCTAGGAGCTGTAGGAAATGCCTTGCTGGTCGAGAGACCTGCAGAGTGAAGGACTAGGCCAGGGCCACCAGGTCCTTACCCTTCTAGGGAAGGAAGCTCTGACTGCTTTTGTGTCCAGTTCTGCACCTATAAAGGTGAGTACCTGGACAGGTTCCAGAACTGACTTTGGAAGATTGAGAAGAAAGCCCAGAAAGGTAAGCAGCTGCTGGGTAACTTGCAGGTGTGATTTGACTCTGGTCTGGAGACTGACCCACAATGAGCCAGTCGCCTAGGTAGGAAAGATGGCAATCTTTTGCCTTCTTAAATGAGCAACTGCTACTGCCAGACATTTTGTAAATACCCTTGGGGCAGAGGTAAGGCCAAAGGGCATTGCTCTGAACTGATAATGGCCTGAGGGCAGTTCGAATCTGAGGTACTTTCAGTGGGAGCTTCTGATAAGAACATGGAAGTAGGCATTCTTGAGGTCCAGGGAAGCTAGCCAGTCCCCTGGCCTCAGGGAGGGTAAAATCATTCCCAGAGTCACCATTTTGAATTTTGATTTTAAAAGGTGCTTGTTCAGATATCTTAGGTCCAGGATGGGCCGCCACTCTCCTGTCTTTTTTGGGGTAAGGAAGTACCTGGAGTACAGACCCTTGCCCTGGTGTAGGGGAGAAACCCTTTCTACAGCTCTGAGAGCCAGGAGGGTTGAGACTTCTGTTTTCAAAGCAAGAGTCTCTAGAGGGTTTGCAGGTGGAAAAGATCTGATTCTCATCTTTGGAAATTTTTTGAAGCTGAGAACCAGACCCTGGCTTACTACTTCCAGGACCCACTTGTCTGATGATAAAGACTCCCAGTCCTGGACGAAGTAAGCCAGCCTGCCCCCTACAGGTAATGGAGAACCGGCCCTGGGCATCCCATCAGGGTGCCTGTTTGGCAGGGGCTTTAGCTGAGGGGTGGAGCAGGCCTGCTTGTACCCGCCTGCCTCTCCTCTGAAGAACCCCTCTGAACATAAGCTGAAGAGGAGGCCTGGGTTTGGTAAAAGGCCTATGAAAAGGCCTGCCTCTACCCCTGGGGCTGCCTCTGAGGAGTGGCTTGCCGCTCTTGGCTTGTGCACCGTGGTTCTATATTCATCCATTTTTCATATAATTCTCTGTCTGCTCCCAAACAGAGAATTTCCCACCACAGGAAAATCTATAGCCTTAGCCTGGGTATCCCAGACAAACTAGTACACCTGAGCCAAGCCAATCTACTAAAAGCCACAGATGTAGCCATGACTCTAGAGGATACATCATTAGAATCCACTGCAGCATGGAATTGCACCTTAGATGCCTCAATACCTTCAGCAGCCACCTGCTCCAGCTCCTTGGCAAGCTGGCCAAGGGCCTGTTTGGCTAAAGCCATGACAGTATCCCATCTAGATTTTTGGTATCTTGCAACATAAGCCATATAATTTGCTTGTCTGAGTCCCAAGGACGCTGCCATGTATTGTTTTTTAGCCATGGCATCAATCTTCCTGGAGTCCTTGTCAGGAGGATGTGAAGCCAAGGGAATATTAGCCTTATCACAGGCTGCAGCCTGAACTACCCCAACATGGCTGCATTGCTGTGAAAGAAATTCTGCATCAGACCTGACAAAGTGTACCTCCTGTCTATCTTTTTATCCACAGGAGGCACAGAATTAGAGCTTTAAATTTTTATTGTTTGTTTCCTGAAGGATTTATGTAAAGGAATAGACAATCTCCTGGACTCTGGGATATCCATCATCTCTACAAAGTCAGGCTGCTCCTGCTCATCCACAGCTTCCTCCAAAGGAAGCTGGAGGGTTTCAGCAACTTTTTTATAAAACAGAAAATGAGAAGGGGACTCAGAAAGCCTAGGGGAGATTCTCCTAAAGGTCTGTCTGGGGAGATGTTCGGTTCAATGGGCACATCCAGACTTTCAAAGTCACATTCACACTGTTCATAATCATCCTCCTCCTCTGGTTCATAAACTCCTATATCATATTCTTGAACTGTGGAACCGGCCAACCGACCTTTGCCAGATAGTGGCGGTTCGGACGGAACCGGGGAAAGTGACTGGACAATTTGGATTGCCCTGGCTATCTCTGCAGCAGTTGGAGAAGGGATTTTTGACTCCACACCTGCTGATTTTCTAGTTCTCTTCGCTGGAACTGGCTCCTCAGAGTCAGCTTTACGTTTGCCCGAGGAAGTCTGGCCCTGGTCAGAGGGCACTCCCTCCGGGCTGGCCATCCGGGTCAGCAGACTTTTTGGCCTCTCGTTCCCTGAGCCTACCAACTCTCTTATCTAGGGTAGCTGCAGGGAAATTCTTGCAAATCTGGCAGTCTGCATTGAGGTGGTCAAACCCCAGACAATAAACACATGTGGTGTGTGGGTCAGCCTTGGCAAAGGCTTCCCCACAGACACAACAGTGTTGAAACCCAGTGGGCCCGGTTTTTCTTTTGGGTTTCTCGACATAATGCCAGCCTATCCAAAACTTGCCCTTTTTTCGCAGTGCCAGGTAAGACACCCTTATCGGTTCCCAACCGTGTCACGGGTCGTGGAAAAGCCAGAATGAAATCCGGTTTTTTAGAACCGATAAGAACCAGGAACCGTGACTCAAAAGCTTTTAAATGCTTCAGAATAAAGTTTTAATATAACCTGATCGGTTCAAACCGAACCGAAAAACATTTACAAGTTCCACACAGAAACAAACCTATCTATTACTTACAATACCATAGACAGAGCTTGGACCGATCGGTTTGCGGTTAAAATAATGATAATCGCGGTTGAATTTAACCGAGAAAAAACTCAAACCGAGAAAATGAACCGAGCAGTAGGAGGAATCTCCGGAGCGACTGTTCAGTGAGGCGGAGTAAAGAATCTGACAGTTTCAGTTTGAAGTATCCCAGACAGAGCTTTTCTAACCGAGCTCGCGCTCTAAGTTCCATGCCCTGCATGGAAGTTAACTCTTTCACCTCCGGAGCAGTTCTAATGGTGGGACAAACTGCAATAGTCATAATATAGCAAGACTTCATGTTGTTTGAAAAAGAATTTAGAAGGTAGAATGAGAGGGGAGAAGGTTAAACACATCCCAGACCCTGGTCCGTCTCCAGACTGTATAGGAACTGCAAGGAGTAGCCAAAGGCTTCTTGCCAGAATTCAAGGCGCAGTATGGCTGGCAAAAATTCCATTTGAGCAGAATCGGCTATTCTAGAAGAAGGACAGGGCACAGAGAATTAACACCCTCTCAAGAAAAGATTTTTGGTGAAAAGAAAAAGAGTTTTGTTTTTTTTTTTGGTAATAAAGGATAGTTCAAAGGACAAGGAAAAATAAGATGGATGGGAACATGGAGGAGGAGAGAATGGAGGGCAACTGCCAACTCCCACCCCACGGGGGTGGAGCTAACGCACCAGAGAAGAAGTGCCCCCCATGCTGACCACTCTCCCCAGAACATTATCCCCCTATGTGCCCAAGTTTACCACACTCCTAACAAAGAAAGGAGCGGGGCGAGGTTGGGCACAGAGAGGGAGGTTGACCCAGAGACTGAGGTCCCAGGGGGATGGATGGCGGGATTGTGATGAATGGTGAAGATACATAGAAAGATCATAATTACGGTAGGTATGTAATTTTCATAGCTTATCTGGGTCAATCTTCACCATTCATCACCTTTGGGTGAGTGCTGAGCCCCCCCCCCGAAGGGGGTTTTCTTGTACACCCTAAGGGACACAGTCCCTTAGCTCTCAGTGGGTGACACACTAACAGGGAGAACCTTTAGGGCCTGGAGAGACCCAAGAGTGGGCAGAGTGAGACGGGCCCCCCGGAGGGGGAAGGAAGTTGCCCCGACAAATGGCATCTCGCTCTACGGGAGAAGAGATAGGTTTTCTGGTGAGCAGAGTTAATCATCCTACGCCAGGCCAAGGGTGAGAACCGGGAAAGATGCAACCATGCCGTCCGCCTAGTGCAGATCGCTGTCCCTATGACCCTGGTAGCTACTTCGTTGGCATCACAGGATGCCCTCGCTTGGTGCCTTGCTAGCTCCAGGCCACGCGCAGAGAGTGCAATGGCTTGTCTGGTTTGCTCCATGTCAGGCAATGAGGCTAGGAGCTGACCTAGCCTGGACCACAAGAACCTGTCACAGGCGGCAGAGTGAGCCTGATGTGCAGAAATGGAAAGCAACAACTGTGCCGAGTAGAAAGCCCTCCTACCCCAAAAGTCAAAATCCAAGGAATCATGATCTGGGGCCGGTCATGGTGAAGGGCGCGAAGCCCATCGGGAGTATCCAACTGTGTCAATCTGGACTGCAGATGATGCACAGAACCTGGAGACTCTGGGGGGTGCAATATCGCTGGCAGAGATCCCTAGGGGCAGGAACTCCAGAGAAGGGCCTCTGCCAGGAAAGCAATGACACCTCCCAAAAGGGAGCAGGCCAGGGGGGCACAAGGGTGGCCTCGCTGAAATAGTCTAGAAAGGCGTGCGCGGAGTTGCTCTGGATTACTTAAAGTGACAGGGGTGAGGTGCAAGTCCTCCAACATCCTCACGAGGAAACGCTGGTATTCGGCAAGATCAGCTGCTGGAGAGAAGTGGACAGAAGGCTCCTCTCCCCCAGAAGAGGGGGATGAAGAGTTGGAGGGCACCGACTGCTCAGAGGGCGGCTGCTCGGGGGGAGGTTGAAAAACCTGTCTGTCCATCGCCATGATGTAAGCTGGGAACCGAGCAGCCACAGCCCTTAACTGCTCCCAGAAGAGAGGCCCGCTAGGACCAAGGATGCCTGGGAGCGCAGGAGAATGTGGCAGAGGGATGGGGACAGAGCCGAGAAGAGATGTCGGCTGACCTCTACCTGGGCTAAGGAGCGGACCAAGAGCACCCGAAGAAGAAGGTGCTCCAGAAGACTCCACAGCCAACAGCTAAACAACCATTTCGGTACTGCATTGGCTGTGCCCGGAAGAATCCCCCTGTGAGGCGACCGGGGCCATATAGGCCCAGAAGGACGGTCCCCCTACCTCAAAAGAATGGGGCTCTCTCAAAGAGATCGAGGAGGAAGAGTGGAGATCCGCATTACGGCTTCTCCCAGAGCCCGGGTGGGTCCCAGAAAAAGGTCGCCAGGCAGACCCCATGCCCCTCAATCCCTCAGAATCCGAGAAAGCCCTCCACCTTGAGAGGGACAGCCTAGGTGGCTGATAGCCCTGGCCAGCACCCGAAGGAGCTATTCAGGGCACAGTACCCTGCCCTCCCGTAGGTGCCCTGATCGGCCCCAAAGTTGGGCGATCCAGGCACATCACAGGCGGGGGTACCACCGCTGAGGGGTCAGTGAACCCACCAAGACTGGACTGCAGAACAATGGTGGCCTGCACCACTGCCTGCTGGTCAGCACCCCTGACCCCAGTCTTGGCAGCCACCGACCCCACCTCAGAAGGGGGCTGACTCCGGCTTGTCGAGGACACTACAGGGCTGTCCACAACAACAGTCAACCCCAAGGAGTAAGACTGCTCATCTGACTCAGAGTCTGACTCCGCCTCAGAAGAGGTAGAGGCCGAGGCCCTGTGCCAGACCATAGGAGGGCACCCACTGCCATCCTTGCTAAATGATGTGCCAGAAATCGAGACCCCACCAGAGCCAGTGCCAGTGCCCCCCACAGCACCACGAGCACGATCCACGGAGGACACGGCCCCGGCCCAAACAGCAGCCCCAGAGTCAGAACCAGTCATGGCGCCATCCGGCCCCACAGCGCCGAGGGCAGGGACGATGTCGACAACAGCTCCGACGGTGCCATCGGCGCCGAGAACGGTGCTAAGGGCAGGGGCGGTGCCAAAGACTGCTCCAACAGCAGATTCCAAAGCCCCCACGACGCAGAGTCCTGAGCCGGACACAGCGTCATGCTCAACCTCGGCGCCGCGAACAGTGCCAAGGCGAGAAGAGGACAAAGACGGTGCCATACAGACTCCTAAGGTACCGCTAGCACTATTGCCGCCACGAACAGCACCGACAGCAGCCACGGCGCAGAGCGACAAACTGGCACTGACAACGGCTCCATCAGGGCCCATGGCTCCGCAAACAGCGCCTAGGCCCAAAACGGCACTGACCGACAGTGTCGAGGATGGCGCCGACCCGGGCCTTGCGAACCGCGGGTCCAACACCGGGGGAGCCTACACCCCTGAAGGGGAGATTGCCTTGACGGTGCCTCCCTCACCCCCCCAAAAGCAGCGGGATGGGCCTCCTGCACCGCGGAAGGAGCCTCAGCAGCGGCTAGGCTACTAGAAGCCAAAGCTCCAACCTCCTCGATCCACGCAGAACCGGGAGGGCACCCCGGAGGAAAGGCCGCGAGTACGTGGCTTGGCTTGACGAGTGCGCACCTGACCCCTGAAAGTCGGCGGAGCTCGCCCCACTTTCCATGTGCGTTGCTCGATGACCCAGCGGTCCATGGAGAAACAGGCGTCGCACGAATCCATGTTGTGAAGGGGCCAAGACACACAAGGCAACGGTCGTGCTGGTCGGTGATGGAAAATTTACGGCCGCAAGGGCACCGTCGCATGGGGAGACGTCCCGTCTTCGAAGTCTTCTTGTCCTCCGACCCAGACATGACCTATGAGGAAAAAAAACAGACTCGACGTCGCCAAGAATAAAAATAAATGGAAAGGCATTACCAAGCGACATCGAGTAAGGCAACTAGAACCGGCAGGAAAGGAGCCGACAGACTGCAGCATGGAGGAAATAATAAGGGCTGAAAATTTCAACTGCGTAAGCAGTAGGCCTCAAATTCTGCAGTTTCCCACGAGGTGACCTCGATGGCGGGAGACGAAGAACTGGCAGGCAGGCGGAGTCGACAGCGCCTAACTGCCAACCCGCGAGCACCACGCAATGCGTCAGCCTCGATGGCAGCGCCGATGGTGCGTCGGCTCCGCCTACCAAAAAAAAAAAGAGCTTCCGCAGGGTCATGACCTCCAGCCATGTACCCAAAGGTGATGAATGGTGAGGATTGACACAGATAAGATCTGCTTTTTGTTCATTAACTTTTTTCATGTATATCTCAGTACTGTCACAAAGTAGGGAGGTACCTTCAGATGGGAAATCAGCTGCCATTTTTTGCATGTCCTTAACAAACCAGTTGTTCTAAGCCAAGTTAATCTCCTGGCAGGCACTGAATTTGCTAGAGGCCTAGCCTAAGTGTCATTTACAGCCATTTAAAATTGGTATTTAGCAGCTTCCAGACCGACCTTAACTGTGTCAGGAGATGCTTCTCTTGGAAAGGTAAGCTTTCACATAGTGGCAGAACTGTATTCTATAAAGCTTGCTAGTAATGTGCAGAATAACTCTGGCATGCTACCTGCATCAACAACAGGGTGTAGGTCGAGTATGACTTCTTAGCCATTAGTTTGTGTGCAAGCAGCTGTCTGAATAACCCCCTCACGGTCAGAGTGAGTATAACTCCAAGCCATCTCTGAGTACTACATATCTTTTCTCAATTTTTGTCTATAGCCATATATGTTGAAGGCATAGCAAGAATCGTTTACTTAAATCTAAAAAAAAAGAAGTGCGAGTAAGAACACTTTTTTTTTGTTGAGTTCAGACCCAACATATACTGTATTCTGCCTCCTCTATGTCCATTTCACATTCAGTGGCAAGTGCAAATTCAACATACTGTATCAGTCACTTTTCACAAAAAGAGGCACAGGACAAATGGTCCTCATTCACCCTGGGTGAGGATCCAGAGTCCTCCTCAGCAGTATCCTCTGGAAAAATCAGTTCCTCTTCTTCCCCAAATATTTTCTCTGGAGTGAGACTAGGAGGCACATTAGAGGAAGGTTTTTCAAAACTAACATACTAACATACTATTTGCCAGCAGATTAGGCCTTATGGTCTATCGAGTCTGCTCGAACCTTAGATCCTTAGTTGGGTGCCGAGGCCCTTCCATCCCTTGTGCTCCAGAAACCCCTATCATCCATCCCCACCCCCCCGGGACAGGCCATCATCTGATACATCCACTTTCTGTGTCTGTCCCACCCTCTCTTGAAGCCCTCCACTGTGGATCTCTGAACCAGCTCGCCAGGCAGTGCATTCCAAGGATCCACCAACCGCCCAGTGAAAAACCTCCTCCTCTTTTCCCCCCTCACCCTTCCACCTTCCAACTTCAAACCATGCCCTCTGGTGATACCTCCCTGCTTTAGTCTAAAGATCCCCTCCATGTTTACCCTATTTATTCCCTTGAGGTACTCAAGACCTCAATCATGTCCCCCCGTGTCTCCTCTCCTCCAATGAAAACAGGTAGAGCTCCTCAAGTCTGTCCTCATACGTCAAATCCCCTAGCCCTCGTATCATCTTAGTTGCCCTCCTCTGTACCTTCTCCAGGGGCTGTATGTCCCTCTTCAAGTGTGGTCTCCAGTACTGTACACAGTACTCAAGGTGTGGTCTAACCAGTCCATTGTACAGTGGCAGAATCACTTTCTTTGCTCCTAGAGGTGATCCCCCTTACGATGTATCCCAACATCCTGTTTGCCTTGCTAGCCGCTCTCCTGCACTGCTCAGAGTTATTCATACATGCATCCACTATGACCCCTAGGTCTTTTTCCCCTATTGAGGCCTCCAGCGCCTCCCCTCCCAGGGTGTACCTGTGTTTAGGGTTTCCCCGACCAAGATGCAACACCTTGCACTTGGTGATATTAAATTTAATTTCCATGTATGAGCCCTGCTTTCCAGGTGTCCAGGTCCTGCAGGGCCAGCCTCCCTCTTCTCCTCAACTACTGCTCCCATCTTGGAGTCATCCATGAAGAGACTCATTTCACACCCTATACCTCCCTGATGTCCGATATGTATGCATTAAACAGGATTGGACCCAGGACCGAGCCCTGCGGTAGCCCACTACCGACCTCTCTAGGGTTCGAGAGCTCCCCACAGACCACTACTCTCTGGGTGCGTCCAGCTAACCAGTTTTCAATCCATCTGACCATCAAAGGGACTACTCCTAACCCCATCAGTTTCTCCACCAGACCATTGTCGGGGACAGAGTCAAACGCCTTGCTGAAGTCCAAGAATAATAATCCACAGGCTTTCCACTGTCCAGTTCTGATGTTACCCATTCGTAGAACTCCACAAGATTGGTTTGACATGATCTACCTGGCACAAACCCATGTTGCCGACTATCCAGACCTCCCACCTCCTCCAAGTACACCCCCCATCGTTTCTTTAGTATACTCTCCTTTAATTTTCCCACCACGAGGTCAAACTGATGGGTCTATAGTTACCTGAGTGCGTCCCTCGACCCCCCTTTATGGATTGGCACCATGTGCCTCGCCAATCTCAGGCATACCCTCCCTGTCTCAAGTGACCTGCTGAAGAGCTCCGCCAAGGTGCAGCCAGTATGTCCGCCAATTCCCATAGTACTCCGGATGAATGCCATCCGCCCAGGAGATTGTTTTCTTTAGGCCTTGAGGGCTAACCACACCCTTTTGGCGGAGATAGCATCATCCGTCCCCTCCACCTTACTGGCCTTTTTATCCTTATCCAGATGTGACACCCTGAGGTACCTCTCCCTCCCTCTTGCTCCATTTCTGTTGCTCCCCTGATCCCACTCACTGCCGCTTCTATCCCTTCATGCCTTGCTTTGTAGATATCCCATCCCCCTCCCTAGTGAACACAGAGGCAAAGTACTCGTTAAATACCTCTGCCTGGTCCCCTGCCTCTTCCACCCACCCTCCTTCTGATCTCAATTTGCTGAGATGGCCCTTAGTTTTTCTCCGCTCCCCAATGTACCGGAAGAATCCCTTTTCCCCTCCATGTATCCCCTGTGCCAGCCGCTGCTCTTTACTGGACTTTGCTCCCCTCACCATACTTTTCTAGATGCAAGATGGTACATTTCCTTAACCCTATCCCTCTTGTTGTTTTATATTTTTGTAGGAGCCTTCTTTTCTCTGACTGCTACCTGTACCTCACTGGACCACCAGCATAGTTTATGTGACCTTGCTCCTTACGCTTCAACTTACAGATCCTGACTGCCTCATGAAGGCCCCGTCTTATGACCTCCCATCTCCTTTCCACACTTGTCATTGATGTAATCCCCTTCAAGTGATCCTTGAGAATATTTCCCATGCCCACAAAGTCTGCCCCTCTGAAGTCCACTGCCAGTGTCCTAGATCTCCCCACCCATCCCCCCATGCTTATTTGAAACCAGACAGTATTGTGGTCGCTCCCAGTCAGGGGGTCCTGTACAACCAGGTCCCTTACCAGATCCCCATCTGCCAGAACCACGTCCAGGACATGCCCCTCCCTTGTGGGCACCATCACATGCTGTGTTAAGAACACATCCTGGAAGCCATCCACCAGCCTCTGCTCCTTGGCCACCTTAGAGGACATGGTTCCCCAGTTTGTACCTGGCATATTAAGGTCCCCATCAACACCACTCCTTCCCTTTTGGGCCACACTGGGCAATGATGTTGTCCAGCAAACCATCCTCTAGAACATCACTCATCCCGGGGCCTATATACTACACCCAGCTTGACCTTATCTCCTGCTGGGGATCAAGGTGACCCATAAGGCCCACGCTTCCCTCTGCCTCTTCTACCCTAGCAATTTCTATGTCATCTCTAATGAACACAGCCACTCCACCCCTCTGCCCTCCTTTCTATCCTTCCTAAGCATAGTGTACCCCCATACGTTTAGGTCCCATTCATGGTTTTTGTTGGCCCACGTCTCCGTGACTGCCGCCACATCCACCCCCCCCCGAACAGCATGGCCTGGAACTCTGGCAACTTGTTTCCCAAGCTGCTGGCATTTACTAACACCAACCCCCACCCCTTATCCCTGATCCTCTTTGTCAAACCCCACCCAGATTCCTTATACTTCCATTCTCCCTCTGCTCCTCCTGAAACCTCCACCCCCAGTCTGTTCCCCCTCCCCTTGGGCTTGAAGGCTGCTCCCCTCATCTGGAGGAGAGGGCTTCTGGTCAGCCCTCCCTTATCCCTCCCCTCACAAGTTTAAACCCCACCTTTCTTGAATGTAGTCAGCCATCCCCTGTTTAAGGACTTCCTTCCCTAATGGGGCAAGATGAAGCCTATCCTTGGCATATAGTCCCTTATCCTCCCAAACTCCATTCCAGTTCCCTAACACCCCCAACCCACTCTCTTCACCCCACTTCCTGAGCCAGTCATTAACCTCTGTGAGCTTCATTTTTTCTCCACTGAGGCCTTTGGTACTGGCAATATCTTTGAAAGGAAATGTTGCATCCATTATCCCGACAGACTCTGGCAAGTTCTTGGAACCTTGCTTGATTTCCAAAACGCTATTTCCTTCTAGATTGTTAGTTCTCAAATGCACCAGGAAATCCGGATTCCCTCCACAATCCCTAACCATTTCATACACCATGAACTTTGCTCTGTGCACTGTCAGCCCAGGGATACTCACTACCTTCACCTGGCTATGGCATCCACCCCCCTGTCCCTCCCACTGGATACCCCTAATCATCGAGTCTCCCAATAGCAGAACCTTAACACCGCCATCATCCTTATGGTTACCTCCTCTATGCCCTCTCAGCCCCCATGCCCCTTTATTCATGATCTCAATTCCATGGGAGTCTTCCTGCCTTATTAGAGACCCCTTGTCATCCTCCCTTTCTGCCTCCTCGTTATTTTGCCCACTTAACTCAAACTCCCTCTGAATAGGTGTCCCTTTAACCCTCTCTTATCAGAACCATTTATCCTGGCCCTGATGGTTTCCACTTCCCCCACACCGCCATCCTCCCCCCTTGTAATAGTACCCCTGCCTCCAGAGGCTCTCTGTGGGTTCCCTTTAGCTAGAGCCCATCCTTGGTACTGACCCCCCTGCTGAAGGGGGGGCTCCTCTCCCACCTCCTTGTCTCCCAGTTTCTCTCCAATCATGCTCTCCTCCCTCATGTCTGCAATATGTTGCATCTCCCCCATTTGTCTAACATTTATGTTTCCCCTTCTCCCTCTGGGACTATTTCTATCCTTTCCATTGCCGGTTTGTGATGCCCTATGGGTATCCGACTCCCTCCCCCCAGCCTCTGTATAAGTTTCCTCATTTCCACCAACCCCTTCCTCCCCCTCTAGGTTGCTTAGTAGCTCAAGTTTATTGTGACACTCTATGTCAGCCTCCATCAAGTAACCAGAGTTTCCCCTGACTGCACCTCTAAACTGCCCCTCTTCTTCCCCTCTTGCTCTGTTCATCTTAGGAGCTCCCTTCCCACAGTCTGCTGTTTTAGGCTTCCGCACAACAGCCCCTCCTGACTCTTCCCCCTCCACTCTCTTTGTATTCAGAATGTTTACCCCGTACGCTTTCCCCTTAGCGTCAACATGCCTATCTAAGGGTCCTCTGTCCCTAATATCCCCCCTCCTGCTTGCTGTAACATAACGTCCTGTAATTTCAGAGCGTTGCTCCAGCCTCCCCTCAGCCCCACCCTTCTGCTGCCCATATCCACACCCCTTATCCTTGGACATCCCCCCAGCTCCCCCAGCTTACTCCTTAACCAATATACCTCACTCCTGATACAAGATAGCTGTCTACAGAGTGGGCAGCCTCCCTCTCTCCAGGCCTAATTGAGAATTATTGCCATCCCACAGCCTGTGCAGCCTACAACCCTTCCGAAGATGCCTGCCATGGTGGAATATGGCCACCCTGTTTATCCCCCTCTGTTTATAACGGCACACCCTCTTTTCTCAGCCCCTTTCCCCTGGAATACAGTTTCTCTCTATACTGACTGCAGTTATTTACAAACCCAATTTCAACCCCACCAATAAAGTTCCCAAGTCTCACAAACACATACAGTCCAGTGTGTGTTCAGTCCCACTAACAGTGTGTGTATACAGACATCAGGTACCGTATGATGTCACAGGCCCACCAGCTCCTGTTGCTTTGAATTTCAGTCCCAAACAGAAATACTCAGCCCTTCAATCCCAACCCCCAGTGGCTTTTCAGTATTTAAGAAAGCCTACAAAACAGGGTGAGGGAGGGCTCTTACCAACACCAGGCAAACAACACATTTAAATTTCACTCTAATTATCACTGCCAAACAACTGTTCCCAAGCCTCAAAAGTTACAATATCACAGCCCAAGTAACAGTTCTAACTCAAGGTAATAATTTTTAACACACAGAACTAATTTCACTTACAAAACTATTCAAATATTTCAGTTAAAACAGAATATAACCCCAGACCTCTGTCCTTACCAGCCCCCTGCTTATGCTCCCAAGTGAACAAAACTCACCATGGTTTTGAAAAATTGTCTCATTCTTTAACATCCACCAAGAGGGCATGTTTACTCTGGCACCAATTCCCCTATTTACATTTCAGACAGAGGGACCTCAAAGTGCTTTTCTTTTTGCTTCCCATATGCTAGCTGTAGTACAGTGCTCCCTCGCTATAGCGAAAGGTTTGTTTGGCACCCAATCAGTGAACGCTGATTTAAATGCCCGTTAAGTTCTGCGTTCATTGTGTATACACACACATTCCCAACTACAGAATTTAATTACCATGAGTGTATTTTGGCACAGTAGTTTGACTACACTGTCTTAACTGATGTTAATGACAAATAATCGAACATGCTATAAAAAGTCATATCCCAGAATACCCCATATCTACCTTGACAAAAGGAAGCACCCTGGATATTCTGTGAAAATAAGTTAGAGACACTGGACAAGCTGAACAGTCTTAAAAAACTGTCAGCCAAGATTGGCTACTCCAAGTTCATAATATCTACTTGGAGAAAACGGGAAGATGACCTTCACGAGTTTGTGTTAGAGTGCTCAGAAACAGAGGGTCTCAGACAACGTTCCCATTAAGGCTGCAGATCTGGAGGTGCACTGCACCCTTCAAAAATTTTCAGGGGTACAAATTAAATTATACAGGTTCATTCTACCATTTGTACAACATTTTTGTCGGATACAAATACTTCAAACAGAATTATGGGGATACAGTGTACCCACTTTACACAAAAATGTACTTGAATTTCATAATTTGTACGTGAATCACATACAGTTGGGGATAAATGGAAACACTGGTCTCAGCCGAAAAAAACTTAGAAAGGCTGTTAAGGCTGATATCGACAAAGCGACGCAGATCTGGTTTATACAACAAGGACTTAATGGTGTACTTGTGTCTGGGTCCTTGGTCCAAGAAAAGGCAAACCAGTTTGCTACAGAACTTTACGGTGAATGTAACAACTTCAGGTCCTTCACTGGATGGATACGGGCGTTTCAAGGCTGGCACGGCATTCGCTGTGTGTGCCTCACTGGTGAGCAGTGATCCAGTGACGATGTGGCAGCGGCACAGTTTTTGCCTAAACTAAAAAAATAAAATAATTGAGGATGGTGGTTACACACAGGACCAGCTGTACAACTGTGACGAGACTGGCCTGTTTTGGCAGTGTCTGCCAGACGTCACTTTGGCAGCCAAAAAAGAGAGCAATGCATCCAAGGGTTTCAAGGTGTCTAAAGACAGGGTAACCTACTTGCTGTGTACCAATGCCACTGGCTCCCAAAAGTTAAAACCTCTTAGCATCAGGAAGTTTTGTTCACCCCATTGCTTCCACCACCTCAACATGTCATCTCTCCCTGTGGAATACCAATCCTCCAGAAATGCCTGGATGGCCTCAGAGTTGTTTCAGAACTGGTTCGATAAATCATTTGTGGCTTCTGTAAAAGCCCACCTTCACTCAATGCGTTTACCACTGAAAGCACTTTTGTTAATGGATCAGTGCCCTGCCCACCCCCTGAAGCCTCACTGCAATCCTGGGATGGTAGAATTAAGATAGTTTTTTGTTTTCTTTTCTACCAAAAAATACAGCAGCCCGGATATAACCTCTGGATGGTGGCATAACTGCCACTTTCAAGAAACATTACCGAAGATGCCTGCTAGGTGGCCTTGCTTCGCAGGGGGATTCAGTGACAGCTTTTCTGAAGTCTCTAACATTAAAGGTTGTTATTCACCTGTTGGGAGAAGTCTGGGCTGCTGTTTCAATAGCCACTGTTGGTCACTGCTGGGATGTGAGCCTCGGTCCAGAACTAAAACCACATGACACTGCCACTGATCCGGATAAGCCTGAGGTCAATGACACAGAGAAAATGGCAAAGCTGGCCACCGAATTAAACATTGTCTAGCACCAAGAAGAAGCTAGTGAGTTGATCAAGGGCTGGCTCTTTAATGATGACACTATTCCAACCACAGAATGGATAACCAATGATGAAAGTGTAGTCACTGCTGCTGACTACTTTCTGGAGGACTATGGTGAGAGTGAAAGTGGGAGTGATACGGAGGGAGAGAAGGGTGGGTGAAGAAAAGCCGACTGTTGCTGAAGTGATAAAGAGGCTAGAAAAGTGCCTAATGTGGATGGAGTGTCAGCAGGAAGTTGATTCCATGAAGTTGTTGCAGTTGCGCCAGTTGCTTTCCAATGCCCATGACCTCAGGCGGAGTGCACTTGCACAGAAAAAAAACACTGATATTTGGAAGTAGATAAAACTTCCACATGAATGAATTTACTTTTTTATTTTTACTACTGTTTGCCATTTGAAAAACATAATTTGAACCAAATTTTACTATACAATAGTAACAACCCACAAGCACTCAGAAAGGTGAATATAACCTTGAATTTTTAACCACTTGCTGAATTTATTCTACGGACATTTTGTGCTTTCTTTAGTACACTCATTTTGTTTGATGCACAATCAAATAAGAGCACTACTAAATAATAATTTACCTTCATGGATATTATAAATTGAAGTTTGCTTGCTATAAATTGCCTTTTCTATGCAGCTGTAATGCCTTGTTTCTGCATTTGGGTGTTCCTCGCTGTAACGAACGCATTGCTATAACAAACTCCCACAATGGCTTCACTTTCGTTCGTTATAGTGAGGGAGCACTGTATCAGGCAGGTATTCAGAAAGCCATTTTTTTGTGGTTGCCATCAGAGCCATTAGTGTTTCCAGCTGGGACCTCAGTGCTCTTTACTCCAAGATGCTTTAGTAGCTTTTTTCTATCTCTTTGGTGCCAAAGATGGCTACTCTTTTATAGAAGAATGTTACGCAGATTTCTGCATTTTTGTATGCCAGGGACCGCTGCAGAGAAGTCATTCAAACTGTACTTTCTACATTCAGTGGTACTTTTCTTCAGCTTTTTATACATGGGCTGTTTTAAATAACAAATCCAGTAGAAAGTCTATCAAGGTTCCTTTTTAGGTTTAAAGAGAAATAGGGGAGTGAGACAATCAAACAGATATAAGTAACTATTCAAAATATGAGTCCCATTCTACCCAAGTAATATATAATATATTTTTATTCAAATCCAATTTTGTTTTGTTTCTCTTATTTAATTAGAATGATTTGTCCCAGAATATATATTCATTTGCTGCTGAAATACATTTCATAAACTGGTCATCCCAAAATTATAAATTAATTTGCTCCTAAAATATGTTTCATCCAACTAGAAACGTTTCAGAACTCAAGTTATGTTCCTTCATCAGACTTGGAGCTTATTTGTTTCACTGTAAAATTAAGAAAACAAAATAAATATAAAGGTCACAAATACGAGATCTGTATCTCTGATATTCAAATAGGTAAAGTTAAGATACAGGTGGAACAAACCTGATTGGGGACCTAATTTGTAAGCGTATTTAGGGAGCCGGGAAGCTGCACTTTCTCTCAATGAGTTCGATTACTCTTTAGTTTTTTGTCAATAAATGAAAAGCTATATTGAGTATTTATTTAAATATTATAATCAAATAAAGTTCAATTTAAATTGCTCGAACTTACTGAAAGTTCCGATTCATTTAAATTTAGTTCAAAGAACTTGAGCGTTATCAGCCAATGCTCGATTAAACGCTAAAAGAAAGGGTCAGTTTCAGAAGGTGTAATCATTTCTAAAAAGAATTACCTTCAAAGATAAAAAAATGGAGAAATTTGATGATGGTTACCTTAACTAAGTCTTTTCTAAGCCTTTCTTCTCAATTAGCTCCACAGATTTAAACAAAATCAAACGACAGTCACGCGTAAGCTCTCGGCAACATTGCACGCTACAACTTAGTGTAACACACAAACTGCACCTCTCAGGTGAACAAGAAGGGCTGGGCCATGTAAGAACACACCTGAAGGGGTGCTGACATCACTGGAGACGTCACCTGTGCAGCCCGGTCAATAAGGAAACTCAGTGGATAAATAATACTCCACTGAGTCCCCTTCTGCATAGGTTTTTAATGTTTAACCATTGCTGAAAGCATATGAAACTATAATATTAATAACATTTGGACCACTAAGATTCAAAATTAACAGATACAATTCGCTAAATGTACTGAACAGTCAAATCTAAATATGTTATTAAAAATTACAGGTACTGAAAAATAAAATACTCTTAAATGAATTTAAAAATATAAACTGAAATAAAAATAGCCAATTTTCCCACCCCATACCCCCCTTCCCCCCTTCCCCTCAAACCTCATGTCTTGTTCCCCTTTTTTAGACCCACCTCCTTTTCACTATATTAATTTTTATCATTACATATTCACAGTCATCTGAGCCATAATTAGAATCACTGTATTCAGAAACATTATATTTATTTTATAATAAGGCATGTTTACCTTATTTTGATATAACGTCTAACTATCCATAGTTTTTGGCTATTTTTATTTCAATTTATATTTTTAGATTCATTTACAGTATTTTATTATTTGCTTTATAATTTTTAAGGTATCTGACACCCCGTATTTTTTCACATACTCCTTTTTGGTCTTCTGGCCATTTAGATGATGTCATTTTCACGTTTTTATACCAATAGGTTGGTTCTTGCGATTAGATCCGCACCTTTTGTTCTCCTTAGAGATGCGCACACCTTGTTATACCTATAAGCCACATTTGTAATACGATTTTTATATTGTGGCTCACCTTTTGAAATGTTTCAGTGCCCGTAATTTTTAATAACATATTTAGATTTGACTGTAGAGGACTTCAGACATTGCCAAATAATCGCAATAATTTAAGATAGATATTTGATTTAAAACTTTTTTCACTGTGTTTCTTGTTTAACTAGATCGTTTAAGTGACGTCATGTATAACGTCAACATATCACAAGGTATAACTTATATGATTACATCTGCCCTTTCTTGTCACATTTACAATAGCAACGTAAGTGATATAGTCATAATATTCCTTTGGGAGACGTGTATCTTTGACTGTTCCTCTGGAGATTTGCTCGTAGAAACTTCTTTTACATATTTGGAAGTTCTTTGTTATAACTTAAGCACAGTTCTTTTGGTACAATGTTCAGTACATTTAGCGAATTGTATCTGTTCATTTTGAATCTTAGTGGTCCAAATGTTATTAATATTATAGTTTCATATGCTTTCAGCAATGGTTAAACATTAAAAACCTATGCAGAAGGGGACTCAGTGGAGTATTATTTATCCACTGAGTTTCTTTATTGACCGGGCCGTACAGGTGACGTCTCCAATGACGTCAGCACGCCTTCAGGTGTGTTCTTACGTAGCCCGGCCCTTCTTGCTCACCTGAGAGGTGCAGTTTGTGTATTACACTAAGTTTTAGCATGCAATGGCGCCGGGAGCGTTTGCGCAACTGTCGTTTGATTTTGTTTAAATCTGTGGAGCTAATTGAGAAGAAAGGCTTAGAAAACACTTAGTTAAGGTAACCATCATCAAATTTCTCCATTTTTTATCTTTGAAGGTAATTCTTTTTAGAACTGATTACACCTTCTGAAACTGACCATTTCTTTTAGAGTTTAATCGAGCATTGGCTGATAATGCTCACATTCTTTGAACTAAATTTAAATGAATCGGAACTTTCAGTAAGTTCGAGCAATTTAAATTGAACTTTATTTGATTATAATATTTAAATAAATACTCAATATAGCTTTTCATTTATTGACAGAAAACTAAAGAGTAATCAAACTCATTGAGAGAAAGCGCAGCTTCCCGGCTCCATAAACACGCATACAAATTAGGTCCCCAATCAGGTTTGTTCCACCTGTATCTTAACTTTACCTATTTGAATATCAGAGATACAGATCTCGTATTTGAGACCTTTATATTTATTTTGTTTCCTTAATTTTACAGTGAAACAAATAAGCTCCAAGTCTGATGAAGGAACATAACTTGAGTTCTGAAACGTTACTAGTTGGATGAAACGTATTTTAGGAGCAAACAAATTTATAATTTTGGGATGACCAGTTTATGAAATGTATTTCAGCAGCAAATGAATACATATTCTGGGACGAATCATTCCAATTAAATAAGAGAAACAAAACAAAATTGGATTGGAATAAAAAGATACTATATATTATTTGGGTAGAGTGAGACTCATATTTTGAATAGTTACCGTTTTAAAGAACACTCTCAAGAAGATGATGTGCACGGACTGATGTTTAACCACCCTTTTTTTTTTGTTTGTTTTAGAGCAGAATTTTTTTAAAACTGTGATCTGGACCCAAACAATCGATGCAAAGGCTGTGGTAGTCTGCAATTGCCAACCAGTGCTTACAGGATGCATGCTGTTAATATGGCTAAGATTCTGCAGGAGGTCCAGGGTAGAAGCTATGTTTGTATGGTGCTGAGTTGGGTACTGTTGCAGGGATAAGTAATCCCCTAATCCATACAAATTCCAGGTAGCAGTGTACTCTAGAAAAGGGTGTGGTGCCGGGCCACAACTATGTAGATGAAAAGTCTCTCTCAAGTCTATAGTCACCACCACTGGCTAGTTGATTGGTGCTAAATCACCACTCAGCGAATGCTGCAGTCAAAGCTTTTCATTGCAGATCAACAGATAACTGCAAACTGCAACTGCAAGCAATACAAAACAAGTTCTCCCTACCAATGGGCACCCATGGTACAGCTGCTGTAACTGCAGCATTTGCTTGCCGAGTGATGATTTAGCAACAACCAACAAGCGACTGGTGGTGACTGCAGAACTGACAGATACTTTTCAGCTGCATAGCTGTGCACCTGCACCACATCCTTTCCCTAGAAAGTCTGGTCAACTTCAAGGAAAGTGCTGAGTGGTCAGGAATCTGACCAAGGAAAATCTCACTGGCTCTACTATTCAATTGTCTCCAGTCCAGTGTAGACAAAGATCTGATATCACAGTGGGTTCTGCATGCAGTTCTTAATGCACTTTATGACATGGGTGGTACAAAAGCAGCATTCTGACTGGCTGCTACGAGTGTGCTGATATGTCTCACACCATGGCAAAAAGATCAGGGTGTGCCAAGGTATGGCAAGCAAGCACTGATATGGGTGATGCTAACCACTCAGAACCTTGAGAAAAGAAAATGCAGCCATCTTGTTTCTGCCAGAAGTGGTGCCAGCCTAACTGTAAAAAAAAAAATAAATAAATACATAGAAACATAGAATTTGACGGCAGATAAGGACCACTTGGCCCACCCAGTCTGCCCATTTCCCTACCTACTGGATAAGCTGCAGATTCTAGTTAACCAACAGCCTACTTCCTGCCACCCCCCCACTACAATTGCCTTATGTCTGTCCCATGCACGTTTGAATTCCCCCACTGTTTTAGGCACCAACAACCTCCCCAGGAAGGCGGTTCCATGCAACCACCACTCCCTCCGTGAAAAAAACATTTCCTCACATTACCCCTGAGCCGTTCCCCCTCTATCTTTAAATTGTGCCCCCTTGTTCTTACACATCTGTTTTTCTGAAAGATGCTACCCTCCTGGACTTTGTTGATTCCCTTGAGGTACTTGAACGTTTCTATCATGTCCCCCTTGTCCCTTCTTTCATCAAGGGTATACATACTAAGCTCTCTCAGTCTCTTTTCATATGATTTCTGATGCAGACCCGGCACCATTTTAGTTGCCCTCCTCTGGACTTCTTCCATCCTGTCTATGTCCTTGCGTAGATGAGGTCTCCAAAACTGCACAAAGTACTCCAGATGGGGGTCTCACCAACGGTCTGTACAGAGGGATAACCACTTCCCTTTTTCTACTTGTGATGCCCCTTCCTATGCATCCCAATATCCCCCTGGCTCTCCTTACTGACTTCTCACATTGCTTACCAACCTTTAGATCATCCGCTATGAATAACCCCAAGTCCCGTTCCATTTTTGTTGTTGTCAGTACCTCCCCTGCTATTGTGTACTATTCTCCTGGGGTTTTGTTTCCCAGGTGCATTACTCTGCACTTCTTTGCATTGAATCTAAGTTGCCATATGTATGTCCATTCCTCCAACCTTGTCAAGTCCCTTCTCATCCTTTCTACCCTCCTTGTGTATCAACTCTGTTACAGATCTTTGTGTCATCTGCAAAGAGGCATACCTTTCCCTCCGGACCCTCTGCAATGTCACCTATAAAGATGTTAAAGAGGACTGGACCCAGTACTGAGCCCTCAGGTACTCCACTAGTGACCCCCCTTTCTTTGGAATGTGTTTCACTCACTATTACCTTCTGTGTCCTGTTGTGCAGCCAGTTTGCTACCCAGACTACCACCCTGGGACCCACTCCCAGGCTGGCTAACTTGACTATTAATCTTTTGTGCTGAACTGTGTCAAATGCCTTGCTAAAGTCTAGGTAGACTATATCCACAGCCCCTCCCTGGTCTATTACTTCGGTCACCCAGTCAAAGAAATCTATCAGATTCGTCTGACATGACCTTCCTGCTGTAAATCCATGCTGCTTTGGATCCTGTGCCCCGCTGACCTCTAGGTACTCAACAATTCTTTCTTTCAGAAGTGATTCCATCATTTTCCCTACAACTGTCAAAATTACAGGTCTGTAGTTTCCTGCTTCTGCCTTGCTCCCACTTTTGTAACGGGGAATCACATCTGCCCTCCACCAGTCCTCAGGTACCGCCCCATCCTCCCATGATTGGTTAAAAAGTGTGGTCAGTGGTGTCACTAGGTCCTCCCTTAGTTCTTTTAGGATTCTGGGGTAAATCCCATCAGGCCCCATTGCTTTGTCCACCTTGAGTTTTAGGAGTTCTTTCAGGACTCTTTCTTCTGTAAATGGACTGGTGTCAACCCTCCCTACCCAGAGTGCTTCTATTGTCTGGTTTAGGTAACTCCTCCTCATCTTCTTTTGTGAATACTGAGCAAAAGTATTCATTCAGTATCTCTGCCTTTTCACTGTCTCCCTCTGCCTTATTAATCTTCACTATTCCTCCCTTACCCTTTCTATGCTCCCTAATGTACCTATAAAAGGTTTTATCCCCCTTCTTAACTGAATTGGCTATTTTTTCCTCGGTTTGGGCTTTTGCTATTCTGACTGCCTTCCCCACTTCTTTCTGCTGTAATTGATACAGTTCTCTGTCGTGCTCCTTCTGTGATGCCTTATACTTTTTGAATGCAGCCTTTTTCTCCTTAACCTTCCCTGCCACCTCTTTTGAGAACCATAGTGGTTTTTTACTCCACTTTGTTTTCTTTATCTGTTTCACACAAAGACTTGTTGTCTCTATGATGGCAGTTCTGATTTTTCTCCATTGTTCTTCCACCCCTCCTTTTTGGACATTTGCTAGTGTATTCCTCAGGTATTCACCCATTTTGCCAAAGTCAGCCCTTCTAAAGTCCAGTATGTTTTTTTTTTGTATGGCTTGTCTCCATGGTTGTGCTTATTGTGAATACATCTGACCTCCTGTTCACTTGGCCTCGGTCTTTGAGGGTTTCTGTTATAAATCCGTGCAGCATGTAGAAAAGGGGAAAAGAAAACCAAAGTGCCACGATCTGTCCCCCAGCCCACTCACTCGCTCTCCATCCCAACCAAAAAGCGATCTCTCTCCCAGCCCGCTCTCCATCCTAATCAGAAGGCAATTGCCGATTAAAGCCAATGAAACATTTAAACTAAGTACTGCCACGATCTCTCTCCTGGCCCGTCTACTCAGTTGCTGTTCAGATCAATTGCTAACCTTCAGCCAGTCACAACTTCCCCCGCATACCGTCTAATTTCCGATTTATGTAAAAATAATTTAGTGTACTGCTTACAGAATCCGCTTCTTTGCTTGTGTGTGTGTGTGGGGGGGGGAGATACTGCCATGACAACAAGATGTAAACTACAGAAGCCTTTGTAGGACAAAATTCCTTAAGTCAAAAAAAAAAAAAAAAAACAGTAGGTAGAGGAACTATTTTATTAAAATGAAGACAAACATTAAACTTTTTCACTTTTAAATACTATACATTTTAGCTATCACATACATCTGTATTTTTGATAGCCATTTCATAAGTACAATAAGCCACTCCAGGGTCTGTGTGTTACACACTTTAACACATGGCTAGGAGGCTGGACGCACTCGGCCAGTGGCCTTGTGCCTCACTACGCTTCCTAGCCATGTGTTAAAGTGTCTAACACACACCCTGTCGTGTCTTATTGCTTACTTGTGTGCCACCTTTCAAACTTTCGTCACAGGTTCCAGGGGATTTTTTTCTTCTCTCAAAACCTCCAGAAATGGAGAGCTGAATGCTCTCTAGTGCATGGAACCATTCCTGGTGTTACATCACGGGCAGGTAAGCAAGTGTTATGCCTAATTATCTTTCTTCTGAAAACTTCCATCAGTGTTTCACGTTAAGCAAGAGGTTCCTCTTCTTTCCATGTGTCCAAAGTCAATCAGTGGAGGAAAAAGCAATTGTACAAGTCAAACATCACGCAGTGCGGTCAAGATGTACTTTATATGAACATAGTCTTTTCAGAAAACTGTTTGCCATCGAAAAGAGGCACCAACAAGCTTCGAATGCTTCCATGGCTAGATGGGCTTGATTCTGTGTGGCAAAGACTTGTGTGACAGCAAAGTTTAGACCACAAATATTGACTGTGTCACATGTGACCAGGACTATAAAAGCCTCCTAGCTAGAGAGCGCAGAACCTTCAGTGTCCAGCCTGTGTACTGCCATCTAACCCGGTCTTCCCAGCACATCTTAGTGTAACATTACAGACCAGACAGGGAGTGTTCTGGAGATGCTGTTTCATAATTACAAAGCATTACAGGTACCGTTGAAAAGATAAACAGGTAAGTACTGAAATAATATTCTCTCCTTCCCGTTGAGTTACTGGGCACAGCTTTTTAAGTCGGAGCAGTAAATGACTAAGCCCTGAAATTCTATCAGACTTACAAAATTTATTTTTCTGTTAATCTCTGTATCGCCCATTAGGACCCACCTGAGAATTTTATCTCCAGAAAACATTCTTCAGTTAAAATCTTACATTAGCATTATGAATTTGTATCTTACAATCTGATCTTATTTGATTCAGGCATTAATGTGTTTTGGCCTTTTGTTTCTCTGTACAGAGACTGTCTTGTATGGAGTTCTTTTGTTACAGCTTTGCCATCTACGAAGTTTATTGGGAAGCAATGATGTGTTAAGACAGAGCCAGAACTTGACATGTAGTTTCCATACACAGACACAAACTACTGTATTTCACATCTGTCCACAATTTAAGAGAATGTGAGAGCTCCAGAATTGCTGTAGTGATGCACCACCTCAAGCCAGAACCACTGACTCTTATATTTTAAAGAATGTTAAAAGATTTGATCCTTGACAGCTCTAAAAAAAATTACAATGAGGCAACCAAGGTGAAGTGACACTGGAGGGAAGGAACTAAGGTTCCACCAAGATGTCACTGATTTTTTTTGGGGGGGGGGGGCTAGCAGGAGTGCATGATACTCCCATCAATTAATAAATAGCCCAATGACAATGATGGAATTAAAAGAAAAAGAAATTATGGTAAATCTGACAAAATTTCTTCTTTCCTATTCCAATGCAATTGTCTACAGCTGTGTGCAAATATTGTTGAGCGACTAATGGCTGCTGTGGCAGCTGCTGTTGTCTGTGTGCTATATCCAACTCTGGGCTGACACATGCATTGAGGTACTTTGTTTACAGATAGCACTATATAAATCCTAATTCAATGCTAACTGAATACCAGTTTGTTAGAAACTACTAAAAAGGAGACCAACATCAGGGTATCCTAGTAATACAGGATTAGAAAAGCATGACAAAACCATGCTCGTATAAATGAAACCACACATAAAATACTGTTACATTAGCAGTCAATTCCTCAGGCCAGTAAATATTGTTAGAGGGTGACACTGTCCCAATCACTTCTTAGAAGGAGGTGTATACCATAGAAAAATTGGTAAATTCTTTCATCCTTATTTTATCAATCTATTTCTATCTAGTTTACAACTTACCACCACTTTTCTTTTTAATTAAGCCTTATGACTTATTTACTGCAACAGTGATACCAGAAGCAACATAAAAGTCTCTGTCTGCCCAATCAGACAGAAGTGCATCTCCTTCACCCCCATTAAACAGTAGGGCTTTTAAAGTGCATCTATGCAGTTTCGCAAGCAACATTCAAGACATACCCAATCTGCAGTACAGAAGTTCACGGCCTCAGCAAAGTTATAGCCCTGGTTAAAGCCAGTATGATAAGCTCTGGGGAAGGTAACCACAAACTCGCCAGCACACTGATTCGTCCTATATACCTGAAAATAAGGAATCAGAAAGATAATTTCAGAACAATCTTAAACACTTTTCTGACTCTGTGGGTCTCTACATGATGCAGAAAAACTAAATATACGGTGAATGAGGCATAATTTGGAGAATTTTGTGATCCATTCAACATTAAAAACACATATGTAATAATGAAGCTGTCAGTTCACACATATCGAAGGCTCAAAAAATGCTTCTGGGTTGAAAAATCAATTACATGTGCAAACGTAAGGGTATAATTCTTTATCTTGCCAATTCTTTTTCTCTAAGAGACATCTACTATAGTAGAACCACTGAGCAGGACCTACTAGGAAAAAGGAAAGTTACTTACCATAACTCTGGAACTTCTAGGCTATCTCCTCCAAAGAGCCACATACTTCAATCTTAGTGCCAGAGGCACTAGGACACCACAGGAAGCGGAACATTTCTGGCTGATGGCACCAATGTCAGCACTGGCACATGACGTCGTTGAGTACCCCATGCTGTATATGGTGATGTCAGTCTTAACTGCCTCAGTAGTTAGAATACTATGCATAAATATATATATATATATCTTTATTATTCATTGCAAAAGACTCCGTTAATACATCAGTTAGGGTTGATTCCACACCAACAAAAGTCTAGAAACTGGATGTTAGGGTTACCAACCCTACCCCCAGCCCCCACCATCCACTGACAAACAGGCGCGGGGTGTGCCTTGAGGTCACTGGCCCTAACTCTAACCCCATTCCATGTGTAAACAAGCCAAGATGGTACAGTAAGGGAGAATGGGGTGAGAGTTAGGCCTGACAACCCCAAGGCACACCCTGGCATCTGCTGGTCTGTGGATGGTGGTGGTGGTGGGGGGTTAGGGTTGGTAACCCTAACATCGAATTTCCAGGCTTTTGTTGGTGTGGAATCAACCCTAACAGATGCTTTAACAGAGTTTTTTTGCAATAAATTTTCCTCCTTTGTGAAAAAGTTTAATGTTACTCATATGGTACCCACAGGTGGGAGTGCGGGCCCTCTGGGCCCTGTGCTTCCACCCAACCATAAGTGTAGAGACATTGCAATTGAGGTCCCTGTGCTCCCAGTATTGCAAGACGGTATCCATGGGTGGGAGCAAGGGCCCTCTGGGCCCTTCGCACCCACCTACCTATAAGTATAGAAACATAGCACAGGAAGGCCCTGTGGTTTTAGTTTGCATAATCGTATCCATAGGTGGCAGCGCGGACCCTTTGGACCATGCGCTCCCGCCCACCCATGACTGCAGAGGCATAGCGTAGGAGGGCCCTGTGCTCCCAGTTTAGCATAAATAGTATGCATAAGTGGGAGCATGGGACCTCTGGGCCCTGCGCTCCCACCTACACATAAGTACAGACACATTGCACAGGCCTAGAGGCATTCCAAGTAACCCTTGTAATGTTTATTTGGCAATATCTCAGTAACCACAGCAACTGAGGAAAAAATTATTTCACAGTTGTATTCATGACCTAGCCTCTTCCATATGTGCTTAGCACAAAGCTACGCTTGGCAAAAAATCAGTATCTCAAACCATTTTCGAGATATAGGCGCCGAAAGGTGTCGCAGACACCACAATGTTATCCCATGGAAAATTCACAATTTTCGAAGTGCTATAATTCTGGAACCAGTGTACATTTTTGCACCAAACCAGAAAAAGGCACATCTGTGGCACAAGGGCTTGCCACCCTGCACATTTCAGCCCAAAAAGTCCATACTGATGAGTTTGCTCGGTTCTTTGATGATAAGGTGTCGTCAATCAGACTGGAGATCCACGACATGCGTTCAAACGAGCATTGCAGTGACCAACATGGGGTTACATGTCCGCGGTCTGTCTGGATGGACTTCGACCAGCCAGCAATCATGGATATCATGAAGATTGTCCAAGGTCTGCGACCGACTTGCTGTAGTTTGGATCCTGGTCCTACGCGCCTCCTTGTGGGGTGCATGGATGCGATTGGACCAATCCTTGCGAGGATAGTTTGGGGTTCTTTGGATCAAGGGGTGTTTCCGGAGTCTCTGAAAGAGGCTGTTGTGACACCCCTTTTGAAGAAACCTTCCCTTGACCCGACTGCCTTGCTAACTACAGATCGATCTCTAACCCGTCTTTTTGGGCAAGGTTATTGAGAAAGTAGTCATGCTACAGCTTGATGACTTTCTTACCACCCATGAAGTCTATGATCCTCTCCAGTCCGGTTTCAGGAAGAGACATAGTACCGAGACTGCATTAGTTCGGGTACTTAATGATCTCCTAATAGCAAGAGATCAGCAGAGCCGTTCAATCTTGGTTCTTCTTGATCTCTCTGCAGCGTTTGACACCGTGGACCATGGGATGTTATTGGATCGACTGCGGCTACTTTGTGGACTGTCAGGGACAGTCCTCAGATGGTTCCACTCTTTCCTCACAGGCAGAAGTCAAAGGGTGGTTTCAGGGATTTTTTCCTCTGCCCCCTTTGCTCTGTCTTGTGGGGTGCCGCAGGGCTCTGTGCTTTCTCCCATGTTGTTCACGGTGTACATGCTACCGTTGGGAGACATTATAAGGCGTTATGGGCTGAGTTTTCACTGCTACGCAGATGATACTCAGCTCTATATGTCCTTTGCACCCGAACAAAATGATGCTGTCTCGGTTTTTAACAACTGTCTCGCTGAGATTCAGGATTGGATGAGTGTGAACTGGCTGAGGTTAAATCCGGATAAGACTGAGGTTTTAGTCGTTGACCCAGGTCATTATGTAAAGAAGTTGACTCCTGGGGTCCCCCCTGATTTTTTATTAGGGGATACCCAGTTGAGACCTTCTGAACAGGTGCGAAATCTGGGCGTTATTTTTGACAGTGCGCTGACACTAAAGATGCAGGAGTCGGCTACTGTCAGATCTTCCTTTTGCCATCTGAGGAATAGTGCCCGGATAAAACACCTTGTTCCACATGACGACCTTCCTGTGCTGGTTCACGCTTTTGTTTCTTCCCGTCTTGATTACTGTAATGCTTTATATCTAGGGTTGCCGGGGGTAGATCTCCGTCGCCTGCAGCTGGTGCAGAGGCGGCAGCTAGGGTTGTGACAGGGCTACCAAGAACTTGTCATGTCACACCTGTGCTAGCGCGAACTGCACTGGCTGCAGTGCTATGGAGAATCACCTTCAAGGTCGCATTGCTGACCTATAAGACCCTACACGGCCAGGGACCAGGCTACCTGCAAGATCTCCTTTGTCCCTATCGTCCTCTCCGCCCTCCGCTCCACTGGCAAGGATTGCTAGAATTCCCAGGGTCTGTTATAAATCATCTGGGGCTAGGGCTTTTTCCTTTATGGCCCCGACCCTGTGGAATTCTCTACCTCGTCAGGTTAGAGAGTGCCTGTCCGTGGAAGCATTTAAGAGATCCCTGAAAAGTTATTTATTTCTGCTGGCATTTGATTAGTTTATTTTATGGATATTTTATTGTTTTATGTCTTTATTTATTAGTGTTGATGTTTTATCTCTGTTTTGTATTAGCGCTTTGATATTTTGAAAAGCGCTTTATGAATACATTTTTGATTGATTGATTGATACTGTGTAGTGGCAGTGAGGTGGCAAAGAAACTGTTTTTTGTGGACGCCACAATGTTACCCCTATGGGAAAAATTCACAATTTCGGAGTACTGTAACTATGGAACCGATATAAATTTTTTCACTAAACCACCTAAAGGCACATCTGTGGTGCAAGAGCTTGCCACCCAGAAAATTGCAGCCCAAAAGTCCAAACCCTGCAGTAGCAGTGAGGTGGCAAAGAAAAGTACAGTTACGTAAGAACTTACTGTAACAGTAGATCTTCGAGAGAAGTTCTTGCAGCAGGTAACACAATTAGGACTGAGGTCATTAGGCATCAAGACCCCATGGCAAACTTCTAGCCAGCAGTATCAGGTATGGACCACCCCCCGACGTCGACCTGTCCCCCATGTCACCTACAGTATAAAGGGTGGGCGGTCCCTGACGTGCCCCAGTTCTTCTTCTGCCGGAAACACCGGCATCTGGATGTAACCTAATCTGGGCAGAAAATCTAGGGCAATACCTCGCAGAGCTGATGATTCTAGGGCTACATTGTCCACCCACAACAGGAAACCTCAAGGGGGAAGGAGGGTGGGAAGTATACCTGCTGCAAGAGCTTCTCTCGAAGATCTACTGTTACGGTAAGTTCTTATGTAACTGTACTATCTCACTTCGAGAGTCAGCTCTTGCAGCATGTAACACAATTAGGACTGATTCCCAAGCAGTATAAACTAAAGACAACAGCTCGGGTGGTAGATGAACCAGAAGAGAAGGGGAAGGAAGATCCCTTATGAAAGAAGACCCTGCAGAACTGCGAGGCCGAAGCCTGCTCTGCGTCTCGAGGCAATGTCCAGACTGTAGTGCCGAATAAAAGTGTGGACTGTGTGCCACACAGCTACATTTTTCAATGCCGCAAAAGAAGCTGCCATACCTCTTGTTGAGAGACCTCAGAAAGGTCCTGGTGGGGGTTTGTTATGTTTCTGGTAACAGACAGAAATACAGTGCACTAGCCACTTGGACAGTGTCTGTTTGGTCACAGGAGCCCCTAGGATTCTGTGGGCAAAGGAGACAAACAATTAGTCAGAACGCCTTCTGTCCTTAGTTCTGGGCAAATAATAACACAAATTTTGATGCACATCTAGAGTGTGCAGAAGTGCCTCTCCCCGATTTATATGATTAGGAAAATAAACGGAAAGCTGGGTGTCCTGATTTCAGGTCAACTCAAGATACCACTTTGGGTAAAAACTTAGGATTGGTTCTCAAGGGCACCCTGTCCTTGTGAAACACCAACTAAGGCTCCATGCACATCAAGGCCTGAAGCTCGGAGATTCTTCAAGCAGAAGTAACAGCAACTAAAAACAACGTTTTCCAAGATAGATAATGTAGCTCGCAATCCGCAGCCGGTTCAGAGGGAGGGTAAGATCAGTTTCTCCAAAAGAAGCAGTAGATCCTAAGCGGGGGGGGGGACAGGATCCCTGATGGGAGGCTTAATATGTAAAATACCCCTAAGAAAAGTGTGGGTCACCTCCAACTGTGCTACTGTTCTGCCTTGAACAGGGGTGTGATAGACAGAAAGGGCAGCCATATGCACCTTAATGGAGGAGTAACCCAAAACTGAATCCGAAAGGGATAAAAGATACTCCAAGAGAATAGTCACCGGACAGGCCACAGGATCAAGGTGAAAAGCCATGGCCCACAAACAGAAACGCTTCCATTTCATGGCGTATGTCACTTTAATGGAGGGTCTTCTGGCCGCGACCATTACATCGGCAACCTTGTCAGAAACTCCAAAACTGGGCCTGACTAAGTCCTCAGGAGTCATGCATGAAGGTGGAGGAGCTGCAGGTTCGGGTGGACCAAGGTCCTGTTGTCCTGGGAGAGCATGCATGTGCTCAATGGTAGGGTGTTCGGAGGTTCCACTGCTAGCTGCTGCAAAAGTGGGAACCATATCTGTCGAGGCCATAGCGGCGCCACCAGGATCATTGTTGCCCCTTCTGCTTGCACCTTGAGAAGGACCCTCTGAAGGAGTGGGAACAGGGGGAAAGGCATAGAGGAACCTCCCCTTCCAGGAGCGGGACAACGCGTCTTGCCAGAAAACACCAAGCACGGGATCTAGCAAGCAAAAACTGGGCAGGTTTGTGTTGGTAGGGGAGGCAAAGAGGTCCAGTTCGGGTGTCCCCATTTGGCGAATAGTTCGTCTACGGACTGGAGAAAGGACCACTTGTGCACTCTCGATCGTGTTCAGCTGAGAGCATCTGCCAAAGTATTCATGACCCTGGGGAGATGGACCACCAAAAGCATCAAGTGATGTGAGGTGGCCCAATCCCACACTCCCATAGCTTCCCTGCAGAGTGGGTAGGAGTGTATGCCTCCCTGCTTGTTAATATAAAATACCACCGACATGTTGTCTGTCTGGACAAGGAGGCATCCTGGTCTGAGAACTGAGCTCAAAGCCTATATGGCATAGAGAACGGTCCTCATTTCCAAAACACTGATGTGGAGGCATTCCTCGATCATGGACCAGGGACCTTGGGTCTTGTGAACGCCTAGATGAGACCCCCAACCTGTGTTTGAGGCGTTGGATGTCAGGATCTGGTCTAGTGCTTCCATTTGGAATGGCATCCCTGCCAGCAAGGAAGGTGATATCATCCACCACTGGAGTTCCTGCCATACCAGCCTTGTGACGGAGACCGGAAGGTCCAGGTCATCCCATCTTTGGTCCCACTGGACACGAAGGGTCCACTGAATTGTCCTCATATGAAATCTCGCAAAGGGGACTGTGATGATGGATGCTGCCACGTGGCCTAGCAACCATGACAGGATTCTGACTGGTACCACAGGGGCTGAAGAGATGTGTTGGGCTAGGGCCTGAAGCCAGACTGCTCTATCCCATGGCAGAAAGGCTCTTCCTCGATTGGTGTAAAGCTGAGCTCCGATAAGGATCAGGTTCTGGGATGGGGTCAGGAAGGATGTCGGGACATTAATAGTGATGCCTAGTTCTTTGAAAAGAGAACAGGTGTCCCGAATGGATCTCTGTAGTTGTTCTTGGATGGTGCTGTGAGAAGCCAATCGTCCACGTATGGGAACACGTAATGACTCAGCCTTCTGAGTGCTGCCACTACCACAGCAAGGCACTCTGTGAAGACCCTTGGTGCAGATGAGAGGCTAAAGGGTAGTGCCCTGAATTGGAAATGTTTGCCCTGAAAGGTGAACCTGAGATATTTTCTGTGGGGCTTTGCCACTAGAATGTGGAGGTACATGTTTTGCATGTCCAATGATGCCAGCCAGTCTCCCTGATGGATCATAATAATAATAATTTTATTTATACCACGCTTTTCCAGTTCCAAAGCGCTGTACAAAATAAACAGCTTAAAACAAACATTAAAATCCAACATCTCCACATAAATAAATCCAGATCCAAAATACAGTTCAGCTTTCTGGAAAGGCAGATTTCCAGAGGAAGGTTTTTAATCCTCCACAGAGGTGCACTCCTGTAACCAATGGGGTAGAGAATTCCAAAGGGTTGGCGCAGCATGAGAAAATGCTCTAGAGCCAGAATATTTAAAATTCAACCTGGGAATCTCTAGCAACCCCTCGTCGGCCGAGCGGAGTGATCGACCAAAGGAGTAAGGAACCAGGAGTTCTTTCAAATAGTCCGGACCTTGCTCGTGAAGGGCTTTGAAAGCCAGTAAACTGACTTTAAAGGTGATTCGACACCGTATAGGCAGCCAGTGCAGTTTGCGCAACACCATGGTAATATGACTGGATCTACTACTACCAGTCAAAACCTGGGCCGCTGCATTCTGCACCAGCTGCAGGCGGTGAATTTCAATCCCCGAAAGCCCAAAGTAAAGGGAGTTGCAGTAGTCTAAGCATGGGGACACAACGGCGTGGACCAATGTTGGAAGGTCGTCAGATGGAACCAAGAACTTAATTCCGGTGATATTCCTAAGATGGTAAAAGGAGGTCTTGACGAAAGCCAACACCTGCGACTGTAGAGTCAGTCTGTCATCTAAGACCACCCCCAGGTTAAGCACCTGTCCAGAGGTTGGGAGAGAAATGCCACCAAAAAAAATTCCAGAAGGCACACAAACACCCAACCCCTCTGTCTGTCGACCAGGGTCCACAACCAATACCTCTGTCGTCTCAGAGTTCAACTTCAACCAGCTAGCATCCATCCACTCCTGGATTTCTTTCAGACAGTTGTTAAAGACCGAGAGAGCTCCATCCTGGTCAGGTGCAAAAGATAGGTAAAGCTGGGTATCATCTGCATAACAGTGAAACCTCAGCCCATATCTTCTTACAATGTCTCCGAGGGGTAGCATATACACCGCGAATAACATGGGTGACAGCACAGAACCCTGAGGCACCCCACACAACAAAGCCGTTGGGCTCGAGGAAAAATTCCCAGACACAACTCTCTGATCTCCCCGTGAGGAATGAGGTAAACCATCAAAACACTATTCCTGATATTCCACATAAATGCCTCAGGCGCGCTAACAGTGCCAGGTGATCCACGGTGTCAAAAGCTGAAGAGAGATCTAGGAGAACCAAGATGAAGTGTCTCTTCTGATCTCTCGCCCACAGGAGATCCTTAAGCACCC
The DNA here is from genome assembly GCA_016271365.2 of Neoceratodus forsteri. NCBI lineage: Eukaryota > Metazoa > Chordata > Ceratodontiformes > Ceratodontidae > Neoceratodus > Neoceratodus forsteri. The sequence continues at coordinate 1,520,580,448 of CM028131.1, forward strand.
AAACCAGAGCTGTCTCAGTAATATGTCTTTTACGAAAACCGGACTTGAGGGGTTCATAGATGTCACTGATGGTTAAATGGTCTTCCAGTTGAGCTGCCACTACTTTCTCAATCACCTTCCCAACAAAGGGGAGGTTAGAGATAGGTCTGTAGTTAGTGAAACAGTCTGGGTCCAGAGTAGCTTTCTTCAAGAGTGGTGTTACCACCGCCTCTTTCAGGGAGCTAGAAAACTTGCCCAACTCCAAGGAGCACCAGACTATTCGCACAAGGACTGGACCGATGATATCAATACAACCCAAAATAAGGGGAGTCGGTCCAGGATCCAAACTACAGCATGTAGGGTGCACACTCAGAACGATCTTCATGACATCCATGAAATCTAGCCGATTGAAGGAACTCCATGAAAACTGAGGAACAGCGAACTCGCACTGACTAACCACATCCCCCTAGAGGTTTCAAGGCTGCGAATCCGCCCTGATGTCGCCCACCTTATTTGCAAAAAAACTGAGCGAGCTCATCACACTCATTGCGAAAAAGCTTTCCGAACTTGCAGACAGGCTGGGTTGCACAGTCTGTCTACAGTTCAGAATAGCTGAGCTGGTCGGTTTCGAGCAACCGCAATCTCCCTGGACAGAAATTCTGCTTTCTTACGGGTGACTGCAGATTGATAGACTACATAATGGTCGGTCAATCTAAGGCAATCGGCATCAAGGGCAGATTTATGCCAGCAACATTCTAATTTTCGCCCCTTTCTCTGCATCTCCCTCAAAGTCCCACCAAATCAAGGGGACTTGGGGCAAAGGGAGAGGGGGCGCACACGAACAGGAGCAATTGAATCCAAGGCCACCGTAACAGCAGAACTATAAGCTGATATGAGGGTCTCTGGATCAGTACTCGCCAACTCGAGGGACAATAGGTCAAGCACCACCCCAAGGTCTTGGGAATTTATATCATGTAAAGGATGGCACCTAACATCTCCACAGGGGTAGGCCTTCGGGGGAGAGGGGGTGCAAAAACTAAACCTCACAGTGTAGTGATCTGACCAAGCGACTGGTTCCACCCCCACATCGGAGGCTTCAATCCCTAGCATGAAGACTAAGTCCAAAGAGTGTCCATGTTTATGGGTAGCAGTGGAAACCACCTGTGAAAGGCCCAGAGAAGTCATTAACAGAAGGAAGTGCTGACCAAATTACGAAAGTTCGTCATCAACTCAGGTATTGAAATCACCCAGAACCATCAATCTGGGTGACTCAAACGCCATGTCGATGACGAAGTCCCCCACTTCCTGAAAGTATCGTTTCCCATCCCCGGGTGGACGGTAGATGAGAGTGATTCAAACACCTACACCTGCTACCACTGTACACTTGAAAGACTCAAAATCCTCAACTACTACACTCGTGAGGCACAGTTCACTCTTAAAACAGACTGCAACCCCCCCCCCCCGATCCAATCGTGGGTGGTGCATCACCGAGCACCCAGCCAGAGTCATAGCCTCCAAAGCAGGTCCTGGATTGTCATCCATCCAGGTCTCGGTGATGCAAGCCAGGTCCATTGAACCAACAAGATCAGCAATAATAGCCGTCTTGTTCCTAATGGACCTAGCATTGTACAAAACCGCCCGAGTTGGACTAACCTCGGCAGCTGTCCGGACCATCTGCCTACCAAATTCGGTAGTGCCCTTGGGTATGGGCACCAGACACTGCGATCACGATCTGGTTCCACTTCGCCCCAGGGCACCTTCTGGATCCGACTACCCTAATACGGTGACCCCGCTAGACTCTTCTCCCCTGTTCGTAACCCCTCACCACTCTCCCTCTCCTACTCATAATTCCCAGGGCCCTACAGCACTGGTAGGTCTCAAATTGAAGAGGAGGTAAATAAAAGGGCGAAGGGCATGTAGAGAGGAGGAAGAGCAGTGCACCACCGTGGGGATTAAAGGCCAACCCATGCTGCAACTACAGAACCAAAATTATATGACATCAATTTCAATAACACTAACCACTTCAAAATAAGTACACAAATTTAACACAATTTAAAATGCCCCCCCCCCCCATTAGATAAAACAAACCCGGACTAAGTCATGAGACAGCAACTCCCCCATACACAACAAAATAGGGTTCTCTCACCACCAAAATTCACCCCCAGCTCTCTCATAACTAGAGAGAAGGATACAATCTAATTAGGCACTCTCACTACCAAATTATTACATATAACATTTTAACATTAATAAAGAAATGTCACAAGGTCCTCTCACCACCAAGTTGTCCATAAACAAAACAGAAGACAACAGACCAAGGAGGGGAACAGCAGCCTTCACATCAAAAGTCACAGAGTCAGTAACCACTAGGAAGAGAGGTCCATAAAATCCACCTATTAGGAGGCAGAAACACACAAACACAGCACTAATTCACACATAATTGCAAAAAAAATAAATCCAACGGTAGATCCAGGAGAGCCCCAGTTTATCTTGGATAGAAGAAAAAATTACTCACCTTAGTAATGTTGTTTCTTCTAATGGAGTCTTGCTGTATTCTGACTATTGCAGTTAGGTCCTGCCTTTCAACTGCCCCGGAGAACAAAGAGTTAACTTTCCATGGCCAGCGTGGAACGTTCAGCGCGAGCTCGGTTGAAGCCTCTGTCTGCTGTTGTTTAAATTCCAACCGTTAGATCTTTACGAGCAATACTCACTAGAAGTTCTGTGTGGAAACTGTAAGACTCACACTAGCCAACTGTTTTTTGATTTCAAAGCAAAGACTCAAGTCAGGAAACCCAAAAAACCAAAAACAACACACCCCCAAAATAAAGGAGGGTGAAAAAGGGCACCTCTGGGGTGCCAACACTGCTCCTGCCCACCCACATCCCAAAAACCAGGTTCTGAGAGGGGAGGTGGGGGGGGAGGTCAGAATACAGCAAGACTCCATTAGAAGAAACAACATTACTAAGGCGAGTAATGTTTTCTTCAAACAACATGAAGTCTCGCTGTATTCTGACTATCGCAGACTACCAAGCAGTACCTCCATGGAGGAGGGACAGAACCTACTTTAGGAATAGGCTCTGAAGTACTGCTGTGCCAAACCAAACATCACTCCTAGCCTGGATATCCAGAGAGTAATGCTTGGTGAATGTATGGACTGTTTTCCAGGTAGTTGCTTGACACATTTCTAAGATAGGAATATCCCTGGCAGCAGCCAGGGAAGCAGCTGTACCTCTAGTAGAGTGAGCCCTCAGACCTGAGGGTGGTGTTCTACCCAGTTTTTCATAGCAGAATTGTATACAAGAGACAATCCACCTGGCAATAGATCTTTTAGTGGCAGGTTTGCCCTTATTGACCTCTCCATATGTGAGGAACAACTGGAGGGACTCAAACCTGTGACCCTCGGTTTGGTGCGCTCTATGTAGTAGCTGAGGGCCCTTTTAACATCCAAGCTGTGCAACCTCCTCTCTCCAGAGGAGGACTGGTCAGTGAAGAAACAGGAGAGACATAGACTGAATAAGGTGGAAATCTGAAACCACCTTAGGCAAAAACTTCCTGTTAGTTCTTAGGACCACTTTATCTCTATGGAAAGAGATGAACTCAGGCTCCACTGACAGAGCTTGCAATTCACTGATCGCCTGGCAGAGGTAATGGCTACCAAAACACAGTTTTCCAAGTCAAGTACTTAAGCTCTGCAGAGGACAAAGGCTCAAAGGGTGGTTGCATAAGCTGAGCAATGCAAACATTAAGGTCCCAAGCAGCAGCAGGGTCCCTAAAGGGGGGACTGGTGTGCAGAACCCCCTTGAAGAACTTACAGAACACAGGATGGGCTGACAGAGGAGAGGGCTTGCCTACTGACAAGAAGGCAGAAACAGCTGCCAGATGCACTTTAAGTGTAGCTGGTCTAAGTCCCAAGCCATTAAGATGAACCATATAGTCCAGGACTGTAGGCAACCCAGCAGATTCTGGAGAAATATGCTTATTAGAGCACCAAATAGTGAACCTTTTCCATTTTGAGTTGTAAGTCTTTCTGGTGGAAGGCTTTCGAGAAGCCCTAAGAATATCCAGAACACCTTGAGAGAGGTGCAGATCAGCAAACTCTTAACTCTTCAAGAGCCATGCCTTGAGATTGAGAGATCTGAGGTTCGGATACCAAATCCTCCCCTGAGAGGATGTCAACAGGTTGTAATTCCTAGGAAGAGACAGGGGAAGGTGGACTGTTAAGGACAGCAACAGTGGGTACCAGGGCTGTCTAGCCCAGTCTGGAGCAATCAGAATCACTTTGCATGGTTGAGACCTGATCTTGACTAGCACTTTGAACAGGAGAGGGAAGGGGGGAAAAGCATACAGGAATTTCCCTTCCCAATTCAGAATCAGAGCATCCAGGGGGACTGAGCCCAAGACTGGGGGTCTGCAACAAAAGAGAGGAAGTTGGCGATTGTCTGGGGCTGCAAAAACATCTGTCTGTGGAGTGCCCCATCTCGAGAAAATCACTTCCAAAACTAGAGGATCTAGGGTCCATTCGTGATGGCCCTGGGATATCCTGCTGAGAGCATCTGCTAGGACATTGTCCTTCCCTGGGAGGTGAACTGCTATCAGAGAGGTTTGCAGGGAATAGGCCAGAGACCTCTTCATTGCTTCTGTGCACAAGGCCGTAGACCGAGTGACTCCTTGCTTGTTGATGTACCACATTTTGGTGGTATTGTCTGTTCTGATCTGGACCACCTTGTTCTGTACAGATCTGGAAAAGGCTTCCAGTGCCAGAAACACTGCTCTGAGTTCCAAGAGATGGCCTATTTCTGGCCTCCCTCAACATCTGCAGTCTACCTAAAAAACTTACCATGCTGCAGGGTTGGCTTGCCCAACACTCCACAGACATCCTTACCTTGTCAGAAACTTGGCTCTCAAAAAATATCCCCGATGCCTCGGTCTCCCTCAGGAACTATACCATGTTCAGAGCTGATAGGACAGGCAAGAGGGGTGGGGGATGTGCCATATGAAAAAATTACTCACCTTAGTAATGTTGTTTCTTCTAATGGAGTCTTGCTATATTATGACAATTGCAGTATGACCGCAGGTTAGAACTGCTCCGGAAGTGAAATAGTTAACTTTCCATGCAGACATGGAACTTAGAGCGCGAGCTCGGTTGAAAACTCTGTCTGTTGTTCAAACGCAAACTGTCAGATCTTTACGAGCTAAAACTCACTAAGGCTCTGTGTGGAAGCTGTAAACCTACACTAGCCAACTGGCTACTAACATAAACACTCATTTTGGCCTAAAACAAAGACTCAAGTCAGGAGACCCAAACATGCAAAACACAACACCAATTCACCCAAAAGGAAGTGAAAAACAACAAGGTGGGCATCAAAAAGTGCCAACCCTGTACTGCCCACCCACATCCCAAAACAGAGGTTCTGAGAGGTGCACGAGGGAGGGAGGTCATAATACAGCAAGACTCCATTAGAAGAAACAACATTACTAAGGTGAGTAATTTTTCTTCAAACAACATAGTAGGTTCTGTCCACTCCTCCATGGGGGTACTGCTGTGTAGTCTGCATTGTCATTAATATTATGACAATTGCAGACTATACAGCAGTACCCCATGGAGGAGGGACAGAACCTACTTAGGAATAGGTCTGAAACACGGCTGTGCCAAACCGAGCATCACTTCTAGCCTGGATGTCCAGGGAGTAGTGCTTGGTAAAAGTGTGAACTGTTTCCAGGTAGCTGCTTGACATAATTCTAGAATAGGAATGTCTCTGGCAGCAGCCAGAGAAGCAGCTGTACCTCTGGTAGAGTGAGCCCTCAGGCCTGAGGGGGAACTCTTACCCAACTTCTCATAGCAGAATTGGATACAAGAGACAATCCACCTGGCAATGGATCTTTAGTGGCTGGCTTCCCTTTACCAACTTAGCCATAAGTGAGAACAGTTGGAGGGAGTCAAACCTATGACCCTTAGTACGCTCTGTAGTAACAAGAGGCTCTCTTCACATCTAGGCTGTGCAGCCTCCTCTCCCCAGAGAAGGAGTGGTCAGTGAAGTACACTGAAAGAGAAATAGATTGATTAAGGTGGAAATCTGAAACCACCTTAGGCAGGAACTTTCTGTTAGTCGGAGGACCACCTTATCTCTGTGAAAGAGATAAACTCCTGCTCTACTGACAACGCTTGTAATTCACTTACGTCTGGCAGAGATGGCTACCAGAAACACAGTTTTCCAAGTCAAGTACTTGAGCTCAGCTGAAGACAAGGGCTCAGTGGGGTTGCATAAGCTGAACAATGCAAACATTGAGATCCCAGGCAGGGCAGGATCCCTGAATGGAGGTTGGTGTGAAGCAACCCTTAAAAACTTGGAAAATACAGGATGAGCTGAAAGAGAAGAGGATTTACCTGCTGAAATAAAGCAGACACAGCTGCCAAGTGCACCTTCAGGGTAGCTGGTCTCAGCCCAAAGAATTCAGGTGGACCATATAATCCAGGACTGTGGGTAGATCAGCAGAGACTGGGAAATATGCTTTTCGAGCACCATATGGAAAACCTTTTCCATTTGGAATTGTAAGCAGCCCTGGTGGAAGGCTTCCTTGAGGCCTTCAATATATCCATTACACCTGGGAAAGGTGTAAATCAGCAAACTCTAACTCTTCAAAAACCAAGCCTTGAGATTGAGAGATTTGAGATTGGATACAGACCCTTCCTGGGCACAGTTTAACAGATTGTGATTCCTGGAAAGGCACAGGGGAGGATGGACTGCTAAGGACAGCAGGAGTGGATACCAGGGTTGTCTGGCCCAATCTGGAGCTATCAGAATGACTCTGCAGGATTGGGATCTGATTTTGACTAGCACTTTGAACAGGAGAGAAAGGAGGGAAGGCATAGAGGAACTTCCTTCCCAACTGAGAGCTAAGGCATCCAAGGGGTGAGCCCAACACTGGGGCCTGCAGCAAAAAGAGGAAGTTGGTGATTGTCTGGGGCTGCAAAGATCTATCTGCGGGTGCCCCATCTGGCAAATACTACTCCCAAGACCAGGGATCCAGTGACCATTCGTGGTGGCCCTGAGAAATCCTGCTGAGAGCATCTGCCGGACATTGTCCCTGCCTGGGAGTGGACTGCCGTAAGGGAGGTGTTCAGGAGTAAGCCAGAGACCACAACTTCATTGCTTGAGTGCACAAGGCCGTGGACCGAGTGCCCCTTGTGTGATGTACCCATTGTAGTGGTGTTGTCTGTTCTGACCTGAACACTCTTGTTCTGAACAGATTTGGAAAAGCTGAAGTGCTAGAAAACTGCTCTGAACTCCAACAGGTTGATGTGGAGCAGAGATTCCTGGGAGACCACAGACCCTGGGTGGTGAGGTCACTCATGTGAGCTCCCCAGCCCAAGAGGGACGCATCTGTAGTAAGGATTAGAGAATGAGACTGAGTGACAAAAGGAACCCCTTGTCTCAGGTTGCTCTGATCCTGCCACCACTGTAGGGCTTGGATCAGGGTTCGAGTTACTGGGATCAATTTGGTAAGAGGATCCTTTCTTTGAGACCAAAAGCTCTCGAATGGAACTGGATGTCCCTCATCTGAAATCTTGCTCCTGCACAACTGCTGTGGAGCAGCCATGTGTCCTAGGAGCTGCAGAAAATGCCTTGCTGGCCGGGAGACCTGCAGGGTAATGAGGAGGCCAGGAGACTAGGGTCTTTGCCCTGTCCAGGGAAGGAAGGCCTGGCTTCCTGTGTGTTCAGTTCTGCGCCTATGAAGGTAAGAAGCTGGACAGGCTCTAGAACTGACTTTGAGAGATTCAGAAGGAAACCTAGAGAGGTAAGCAGTTGCAGCGTTATCTGAAGATGTAAATTTACCTGGTCTGGGGACTGGCCTACTATGAGCCAATCGTCCAGGTAAGGAAAGATGGCAATCTTTTGCCTTCTTAGGTAAGCAACTACTACTGCCAGGCATTTGGTGAATACCCTTGGGGCAGAGGTGAGGCTGAAGGGCATTGCTCTGAACTGGTAGTGGCCTGAGGGCAGCTCGAACCTGAGGTATTTTCGATGGGAGCTTCTGATGGGAAAATGGAAGTAGGCATCCTTGAGGTCCAGGGAAGCTAGCCAGTCCCCTGGCCTCAGAGAGGGTAGGATAATTCCCAGAGTCACCATTTTGAACTTTGGCTTTAAAGGTGCTTGTTTAAATATCTGAGATCCAGGATGGGCCGCCATTCTCCTGTCTTTTTGGGGTAAAAGTACCTGGAGTACAAACCTTTGCCCTGGTGTGGGAGGAACCTTTCCACAGCTCTGAGACCCAGGAGGGTAGAGACCTCTGCCTCTAGGGTGAGTGCCTCTGATGGAGTTGCAGGTGGAAAAGATCTGGTTCTCAGCTTTGGAAATTTTTTGAAGCTGAGAACCAGTCCCTAGCTTACTACTTCCAGGACCCACTTGTCTGATGTTAAAGACTTCCAGTCCTGGACAAAGTAAGCCAGCCTGCCCCCTACAGGTAGAGAAGAATTGGCCCTGGCAATCCCATCAGGGTGCCTGCTTGGCAGGGGCTTTGGGCTGAGGGGTGGAAGCAGACCTGCTTGTACCCCGTCTGCCTCTCCCTCTAAAGAACCCCCTCTGAGCATAGGCGGAGGAGGAGGCTTGGCTTGGTAAAAGGCCTATGAAAAGGCCCCTGCCTCTAGGAAGTTGCTTTTGAGGTGGCCTGCCTTCCTTAGGCCTGTGCACTCCTATAGGTGGTCCTATATTCTTCCATTTTCTTCATGTAATTCTCTGTTTGCTCCCCAAACAGAGAATTTCCTAACAGGAAAATCCATGGCCTTAGAGGGGTATCCTGAGACAGGGTAGTACATCTGAGCCAGCCATCCTGCAAGTGCCACAGATGTAGCCATGACTCTTGATGAAACATCATTAGAGTCCACTGCAGCATGAAACTGCACCTTGGATGCCTCAATACCATCCATAGTCACCTGTTCCAGCTCCCTGGCAAGCTGGTCAGGCACTTGTTTTGCTAGAGGCCAGCACAGTATCCCATCTGATTCTGGTACCTAGCAGCATAAGCCATATAATTTGCTTGTCTGAGTCCCAAAAGATGCTGCCATGTACTGTTTCTTTGCCATAGCATCAATCTTCCTGGAGTCCTTCTCAGGGGTGTGAAGCTAGGGAATATTAGCTATCTGAGGCTGCAGCCTGCACTACCCCCACATGGCTGCATTGCTGAGTGAGAAATCAGTGTCGAACCTGATAAGTACACCTCTTGTCCATCCTTTTATCCACAGGAGGTATAGTGTGAGGTTTTAAAACTTTTACTGTCTGTTTCAAAAGATTTATGCAAAGAATAGACAGTCTCCTAGACTCTGGAATATCCATCATTTCTACATAGTCTGGCTCCTCTTGGTCATCAACAGCTTCCTCAACAGGGAGCTGGAGAGTTTCACAACTTTTTATAAAACATGAAATAAGAAGGGACTCAGAAAGCCTTGGAGGAGAAACCCTAGGGGTCTATCTGGAGAGATGTCCGTTCAATGGGCACATCCAGATCTTCAAAACCATATTCACTCTCCTCATATTCCTCTTCCCCTCCTCCGGTTCATAAAATCCTCAAAATCATAATCCTGAACCGGTGGAACCGAGACAGACAGAACGCCCCCTGAAGGTGTCGGTTCGGTCGAACCGAGGAGAGACTGGACAATTTGAATTGCTTTAGCTATTTCCTCAGCAGTTGGGAAGAGAACTTTTGGCTCTCGCTAGCTGACTTTCTAGTCCTTTTGCTGGAACCGGCTCTTCGTTTGCCAGGAAGTGCGCCTGGTCAGAGGCACTCCCTCCGGTTCGGTTGGTACCGAACCGGGCTAGCCATCGGGTCAGCGGACTTTTAGCCTCCTTTCCCGAGCCTACCAACTCTCTTATCTATGGTGGCAGCAGGAAATTGCGACAAATCTGGCAGTCTGAATTGAGGTGGTCAAACCCCAGACAATAGATACATGTGGTGTGTGGTCAGCCTTAGAAAAGCTTCCCCACAAACACCACAGTGTTTAAACACAGTGGGTCCGGTTTTCTTTGGGTTTCTCAGACATAATGCCAGCCTAACCAACTTGCCCGTTTATGGCAATCGCCAAACAAGACACCCTTATCGGTTCCCAAGCGTGTCACGGGTTGTGGAAAAAAACGTAATGAAATCCGTTTTTTTTAGAACCGATAAGAACCGGGAACCGCACTCTAAAAAAGGACTAGTAGATTTAAATACAACCTGATCGGTTCAAACCGAACCGATAATGAATTACAAGTTCCACACAGAAAAACTAAATGTAAAACCTATCTATTACTTACATTACCAGAGACAGAGCTTGAACCGACCGGTTGCGGTTTAATTTCGGCTGAAAACCGAAAAATAATACTTTTAAACCGACAAAATGAACCGAGCAGAAGGAGAAATCTCCGGAGCGACTGTTCAGTGAGGCGGAGTAAAGAATCTGACAGTTTTGCGTCTGAAGAACAACAGACAGAGTTTTCAACCGAGCTCACGCTCTAAGTTCCATGCCTGCATGGAAAGTTAACTATTTCACCTCCGGAGCAGTTCTAAATTGCGGTCATACTGCAATTGTCATAATATAGCAAGACTTCATGTTGTTTGAAATGCTAAAACATCCCTCCAGCCTCTCTTAGTTCCACTTCCCATGCCTGAATATAGTGCTCAGGCCATTACCATCAAAGTTGCCCTTGGTACTCCTGGTAAACCTCTTTATATTATGGCAGTTTACATCCCCCCAACAAACCAGAAACTAGCATTTGATTCTATCTTGTCTGGAATCACATATCTTCCCCCTAAGAGTGAACTGATTATTATGGGTGATTTTAATGTGAACTGGCTATCCTCTACGTCGGCTTCCTACAAAGACGCAGCTCATGCCTATGACCTTACCCAAGTAGTACCGTCACCCACTAGGCAGGACCCTCGGACAGGCTCCTCCACACTTATAGACCTTATCTTTACAAACCTCCCAAACCACCTCTCCAAAGTCAGAGTGCTTCCCGATGTACTTAGTGACCACTCCCCTGTCTCCTGCTGGTGGACAAATAAAAATACTCCTAACAGACCTAAAACTTCCATCCAAAGGTGCCTCAAAAAAGGTGCCCTCTCTCGCCTCAAAGTGTACCTCTCCAGCTGTGACTGGGATCCAGTCCATACTGCCCAATCTTTAGACACGGCGCTCACTGCATTTATTACTATCTTCAACGCTGCCTGTGACATATTTGCCCCTTTCACAAAAAAGGTAATAAAAACCTGGGACACCCCTTGGATTACCCAGTCCCTCCTACAACTGATGCATCACAGAGATAACCTCTGGCACAGTGCCCTAACCTCACAGCTACCCCATGATAGACAGCTCTATAGAGAAGCAAGAAATAAATGCACGAGGGCTATCCGGCAAGCCAAGGCCACCTACTATCACCAAGCCTTCGCCACCACTTGGAGCTCTGGGAAATCTTTCTGGAACAATGTCAAGGAATTCTGTGGGAAAGCCACCAACACAGACCCAACCCAGCTCCTAGTTCAGGGTACCCTCTCTCACGACCCTACCGCCATATCCAATACCCTAAACACCACCTTCTCTAACCTTAGTCACGTCCTCCCTATAAACTTCTTTGACCCCATTACCCACACCCCCACTGTTACACCTTCTTCCCCTACACACCCTTCTTTCAGGCTGCGCATAGTCTCTTGCAATGAGGCTAAACGCTACCTCTCTAAAGCCCTGCATAACTCGTGTTATAGCAGTGACTCCCTTGACATTAAAATTCTTCGGCTTACCCTTAATAAGACTCTGCCACCATCTCACCAAACTCCTCAACTACTCACTGTGCCTTGGCCAAATCCCTACGTTATGGAAGAGGGGAATTATCACACCTATCCTAAAGAAGGGTGATCCAACAACCCCAGGCAACTATAGGCCCATTACTATCCTTCCTCCCCTCTCAAAAGCACTAGAAAGATTTGTGTCTGACCAACTTACTGAATACCTGGACAAATATGGACTCCTCTGCCATGAGCAACATGGTTTCAGAAAAGGGCACAGTACTACCACGGCACTACTTGAATTTACATCTTACATTCATGAAGCTCTTGAACAGGGTCAGCAGTAGGGGCAATCTATGTTGATTTGACCAAGGCATTTGACACTGTCAATCATGAGTTACTTCTCCATGCCCTTGCATCCCTCCATATTGCACATGAAACTATCTCCTGGTTCAAAAACTATCTTACTGACAGAACACAGCAAGTAAAAATTAGCAACACACTCCAAGCAACCAGTTCTAGCTGGTGTCCCTCAAGGGTCAATACTTGGCCCTCTGTTGTTCACTCTCTTTCTGAACTCACTCCCCCAAGCCTGCAGTGGAAAGCTATTGCTATATGCAGACGATGCTTTGCTATATTGGAAACACACCAACCTCATCCATCTCCAAAGTACCCTTCAAGGCTGTTTTAGAGAGCTTGAATACTGGTTCACTGACCACCGACTAATACTTAACTCGACAAAACCAAATCCATGATATTTGCCCACTTCAAAACCCCTCAGTAACTCCAGCTTTCAATCTCAAACTTGCAGGGTACCCACACTGAACAGGTCACTCATTTTAAATATCTAGGTATCACTCTGGACACATCCTCACCTACCACCATCATATTAAACTTCTCTCCTCAGTCAACACCTGACTTGGCATTCTTTACAGACACAAACACTGCCTTACCCCACAGGCTCACGGTTAGCTGTTACAAGCTCAGTCCTTTCATTGGTCGATTATGGAATAACTATTTACCTGCTGGACCAATCAGCCCTAAGCAGCATCAATATAGCACTCAACAAAGCCTGCCGCATGGTCACTAGCAGCAACAGACAAACTCATACTTGTTTGCTCTTAATCGCGGCCTGGCTAACCCTCGAAGGAGCTTAAATACCAAACCTGCCTCCAAGCCAAAAAGATCATATGAAACTCACACCTATTTGTCTACACGCCTCATCCGACCAGCCCCCCCATAGGAGCACCCCTAGATGGCTGGCCGGGACCTCCTATACAGTCCCCCACTGCAGGACCTCTCTAGGGCAAAGGTCTTTCCGTTATCGTGCTCCCCTTGGCTTAACAATCTACCATCTTCCATCTTACTTGCCCGTAATCTAAGCCAATTCAAAACCGGGATCAAGAGGCTTCTTCTTAACTCTGAGACCTGTAGCTGTTTCCATCATTCCCCCTAGGTTGTCGGTCACCGGTGCCACCACACCGTTATGACCATTTCAACCCTCAGATGTTATCTGAGCCTTGGCAATACCTTATACTGTGATTGTTGAACACTTGTAATGTCCTGTTTGGAAACTTCTGTACAACCTGTTCTCTGTGTAATGTTCTATTGCAACTGACGTGTAGCCTTTGCTTATGCTATGATTTTGAACATTTTGTCGAAATGTAATGTCTCTGTCTTGAGAACATTGTACATTCTGTCTTGTTGTAATGTCCTGTCATGACTGACGTGGAGCCTTTGCAAAGGAGTCCTTGACTCAAAGGTTGTAATTCTGAAATTTTCAATAAATAAATAAATAAAATAAATGAAGCAGAGATTCTTGAGGTGACCACAGCCCTTGGGTGGTAAGATCCCCCAAGTGGGCTCCCCATCCCAGCAGGGAGGCATCTGTGGTGAGTATCACTGAATGACACTGAGTGACAAAAGGAACTCCCTGTCTGAAATTGTCCTGATCCTGCCACCATTGCAAAGCCTGGATCAGGGTTTGAGTCACTGGGACTAGTTTAGTAAGGGAATCCTTTCTTTGGGACCAGAAGGCTCTTAAGTGGAACTGAATGTCCCTCATCTGGAATCTTGCCCCCTGGACCACTGCTGTAGAGGCTGCCATGTGGCCCAGGAGCTGCAGAAATGCCTTGCTGGTCGAGACACCTGAAGGGTGAATGAAGAGGCTAGTTCTATAAGGGTCCTTGCCCTATCCAGGGAAAGGAAGGCTTTTGCCCTTATTGTATCCAGCTCTGCCCCTATAAAGGTGAGGAGCTGTACTGGCTTGAGAACTGACTTTGGAAGGTTGAGGAGGTATCCTAAGGAAGTGAGCACTTGCTGAGTTATTTGCAGATGTGACTTTACTTGGTCTGGAGACTGACCCACTATGAGCCAGTCATCCAAGTATGGAAAGATGGAGATCTTTTTTCTTCTTAGGAAAGCAACCACTACTGCCAGGCACTTTGTGAACACCCTTGGGGCTGATGTTAGGCCAAAGGGCATTGCTCTGACTGGATAGTGGCCTAAGCGCACCTCGAACCTGAGGTACTTTCTGTGGGAGCACCTGATGGGAATGTGAAAATAGGCATCTTTGAGAGGTCCAGGGAGGCTAGCCAGTCCCCTGACCTTAGAGAGGGCAGAATTATTCCCAGAGTCACCATTTTGAATTTTGGTTTTAAAAGGTGCTTGTTCAGATATCTTAGATCCAGGACGGGCCGCCATTCTCCTGTCTTTTTGGGGGTTAGGAAGTACGTGGAGTACAATCCCTTGCCCCTGTGTAGGGGAGGAACCCTTTCTATGGCTCTGAGGGCCAGGAGGGAAGAAACTTCTGCCTCTAGGGCAAGGGTCTCTGATGGATTTGCAGGTGGAAAGGATCTGGTTCTCATCTTGGGAAATTTTTTGAAGCTGAGAACCAGTCCCTGGCTTACAACTTCCAGGACCCACTTGTCTGATGTCAAAGACTTCCAGTCCTGGACAAAGTAAGCCAGCCTGCCCCCTACAGGTATTGGAGAATCGGCCCGAGCAGACCCATCAGGGTGTCTGCTTGACAGGGGCTTTAGGCTGAGGGGTGGAAGCAGGCCTGCTCATTCCCTATCTGCCTCTCCCTCTGAAGAACCCCCTCTGAGTATAAGCAGAAGAGGAGGCCTGGGCTTGGTAAAAAGGCCTTTGAAAGGGCCTTCCCCTGCCCCTGGAATGCTGCCTCTGAGGAGTGGCTTGTCTTTCTTTGGCCTGAGCACTCCTGTAGGTGGTCCTGTACTCGTCTATCTTCTTCATGTAGTTCTCTGTCTGCTCCCAAAACAGAGAATTACCAATGACAGGGAAATCCATGGCCTTAGCCTGGGTATCCTGTGATAGGCTAGTACATCTGAGCCAAGCCATCTTCCAAAGGGCCACAGATGTAGCCATGACTCTAGATGAAACATCGCTGGAGTCCACAGCAGTATGAAATTGCACCTTGGATGCCTCAATCCCATCCACAGCCACCTGCTCCAGCTCCTTGGAAAGCGGATCAGGGGCCTATTTAGCCAGAGCCAGCACAGTGTCCCACTTGGACTTCTGGTATCTAGCTGTGTAGGCCATATAGTTAGCCTGCCTGAGTCCCAAAGATACTGCCATGTACTGCTTCTTTGCCATGGCATCAATCCTCCTGGAGTCTTTATCTGGGGGGTGTGAAGCCAAGGGAATATTTGCCTTATCACAGGCAGCAGCCTGCACTACCCCAACATGGCTGCATTGCTGGGAAAGGAACTCCCGTGCCCGAGCCAGAAAGGGTATACCTCTTGTCCATTCTTCTGTCCACAGGAGGTATGGAATTAGGAGTCTTTAGAATTTTAAATGTCTGTTTCCCAAAAGATTTATGGAAGGGAATAGACAATCTCCTGGACTCTGGGATGTCCATCATCTCAACAAAATCAGGCTCCTCCTGATCCTCTACTGCTTCTTCCATTGGAAGCTAGAGGGTTTCAGCCACTTTCTTGTAAAACATAAAGTGGGAAGGGGACTCAGAAAGCCTAGGAGGAGAAACATCTGAAGGTCTGTCTGGGGAGATGTCCGGGTCAACAGGCACATCCAGACTTTCATAATCACCATCATCATCATTATCCTCATACTCTCCCTCCTCCTCCTCCGGTTCATAAAATTCTTCTAAAATATAATCCGGAACCGAGGGAACCAACCGAACCGAGCCCCTGACAGATGGTGCTGGTTCGGCCGGAACTGAAGTTAGCGATTGAACTATCCTTAATGCTTTGGCTATTTCATCAGCGGTTGGAGAAAGAATTTGTGGATCTGAACTGGATGATTTTTCCCTTCTCTTTCTTTTAACCGGAACCGACTCCTCAGAATTGGCTCTCCTTTTGCCCGGAAAAGTTTCGCCCTGGTCAGAGGGCACTCCTTCTGGTTCAGTCGGAACCGAACCGGGCTGGCCATCCGGGTCAGCGGACTTCTCGGCCTCCCTTTCCCTCAGTCTACCTACTCTCTTATCCAGGGTAGCTTTGGGAAAACTTTTACAAATTTGGCAGTCTGAATCGAGGTGGTCAAACCCCAGACAATAAACATAGGTGGTGTGGGGATCAGCCTTAGCAAAGGCTTCCCCACACACACTGGTGTTGAAACCCAGTGGGCCGTTTTTTTCTTGGGTTTCTCAGATATGGCCAATCCTATCCAAAACTTACCTTTTTTTCGGCAATCCGCCAGGCAAGACACCCCTATCGGTTCCTGACCGTGTTACGGGTCTTGGAAAAAAACGTAATTAAATCCGTCTTTTTTAGAACCGATACGAACCAGTTACCACACTCTAATAAATTCACAAGTTTTTTAAAACCAATCTGATCGGTTCAAACGACGATCCAATGTTTATAAGTTCCACACAGAAACTAAATGCAAAATCTATCTAGTACTCACGGTACCACAGACAGAGACTTAAACAGACAGGTTTCAGTAGCAGAAATTGTGAGAAACGAAGCGAAAAAACAACACTTTAACTGACATTTTTGAACCGAGCAAAGGAGAAATCTCCAGAGCGACTGTTCAGTGAGGCGAAATAAAGAATCTGACGGTTGGAGTTTACACAACAGCAGACAGAGGCTTCAACCGAGCTCGCGCTGAACGTTCCATGCTGGCCATGGAAAGTTAACTCTTTGTTCTCTGGGGCAGTTGAAAGGCAGGACCTAACTGCAATAGTCAGAATACAGCAAGACTTTATGTTGTTTGAAAGCTCGCTAGCAAAACTCCACTACAGTCTAGGACACTCTCACTGTCCATGATAGATGCAGGATAGAAAAAATTCAAAGGCTAGCCATAATTCCACAACAAAGTAGGGAGTGATCCAATAAAGTGCAGGCAGTCCAAACAAAAATCCAAACTCAACTAAAACGGCTGAAACAGATACTGTCTGTAGATGGTGTCCAGCAGGATATCCAGGGTCGACAATAAGAGGCAAACAGGGCCCGCAACACTACATCCACAAAGACCGTCACCAGAAATATTCACTGGCTCCACTTCGCTTCTAGGGGAGTAGATTCTGGAGTGTGACCATCCTGAACCTTTTGTACTGAACAGAGCGGTTGAGTTCGCTGAGATCTAAGATGGGTCTCAGGTCGCCCATCTTCTTTGGGACTAGGAAGAAGCGTGAGTAGAATCCTGTTCTTCTCTGAGTTGGGGGAACAGGTTCTATGGCCTTCTTGGCTATCAGGGCTTGGATCTCTGAACGGACCAGACCTGCGTGTTCTGCGGAGTAATGGGATGGGGGGGTGCGGCCTGTCCGGTGGCAGTTGGACTAAGTCTATAGCATGTCCTTTCTCGATGAGTTAGTGGACCCACTGGTCGGAGGTCACTTTCCTCCACGCTTGGCGTGACGTAAAGTGGCTTGACTGACCCTCTCTCCCTGGGTGCTGCTGGAGGCGGGTTCAATGGAGAGTCAGGCAGTGGGAGGGGGTGGAAAGGTGGCCTGGGTTGGTTTTGCCTGGCGAGAGGATGGTCCTGCAGGTCCACTGTGGGCTCCCCTCTGGCTATAGCCTTCCCACTGGGGCTGTTGTTGCTGGAAACAGGGTTACTGTTGCTGTTGACCCCCTCAGCCACGAAAACGAGATCTATGAATCTGTCTCTGTTTCAAGCAATACATGGATTGGACTGTCCTAACTGCCTTCCCAGAATCTTGGAGCCTGTTAATGACCTTTTCAGTGTCCTTGCCAAAAGGGATGGATCCATAAAAAGGGTGTGTTGAGGAGGTTCGATTGAACATCCTGCACAAACCCCAAGACCCAAAGCCAAGAATGACGGTGTAGGCATACACCAGCTGCCGCTGCCTCACTGCCATGTCAGCCAAATCGTTCACGGATCGGAGTATGTGGGTACCAACATCTGATCCATTTTGTAAGCTCTGTTTTCTGCAGTTTGCCAGTTCCTGCACAATGTCCAGCCGTTGTTCTCAGAAGGCGTTCTGAAACTGGACCATATGGGTCAGAAAATTCAGACTCCTAATGCTGCAGGTTGCAGAGGAGTACACCTTATGCCTCATGGAGTCCAGCTGTTTTGACTCACTATCGGGTGGCTGGGTGCTAAGATGCTTCGGTCTCTGGGAGCGGTCATGTGCCACTGAGATCACCACTGAGTCAGCCGTGGGATGTTCAGCCAGGAATGGCTGTTCTTTGAGTGTCCTGTACAGGTGATCAGCCTTCTTGGGGACAGCCATAGAAGAATGAGGGCACTTCCAAGCCACCTGGGTGACATCTGCAAAGGTGTCCACCAGGGGTGAGATAACCACCTGCCTCGGATCTTTTGGCCTGAGGTACTTAGCCAAATGCATTCTCTCTGGATCTAGGTCTTCAGTATCCCAACCCACGTTGGCCTGGATGTGTCTCATAACCTCCATGAAGGAGAGTTCATCCGGAGGAGATCTGAGTGTGTCCTCTGGGTCCAGAGGAGACAAATCCCTTATTCATGAGTCCAGACTGGAAGAGTCCGAGGGTTGGTAGGAATCTGAGAAGGAGACGGAAGAAGACCTACATTGCCATTCCCCATGCCTATGCCTGTCAGGTGAGCTTGAGGAACTCTGGCTCCATGACCTGGACTTAGATCTTCGGCGTCTCCTTCGAGAGGCCTTTCTTTTGGGCTTATTCTGAGGTGTAGGTTCTTTGCCACAGTCCTCATCAGATTGTGGATGAGGGACCTTCTCTTTGTCCGGATTTGGGGGAGGTGGTTCTGTGGGTGTTCCCTTGTCTGGAGCCTGTGTCACATCTGGGTTTTTCGGAGTATCCAGTTGTGCCTTTAGTAGAAGAATGTCTGGTTTGATGGTCTCCCACCAGTGGCTGAATAAGCCTTTGACCTGAGTTAGGTTCAATTTAGGTTCCTGACCTGGCGCCTGGTCCGGCATCGGTCCAGTACCTGTGCCAGCCCCAGTGCCGGTACCACTGTCAGGTCTGTCCAGCACCAGAGGGTCTACAGGGGGCGGCAGTGGGACCTTGGCTGTGTCAACGTCGGGCAACTGCTTATCAACAGGGACCGAGGTCAGTTCCTCTTCTTCCACCTAGATATCATCGGTCTGGTTGTTGGTCAGAGGAGGAGGTGGTGGCACCAGAGGCGATGGGGTTCCTGCTGGCAGGGCCAGCATATGAGGAACATTAGGAACATCATCTGACGTCTGACGTCAGTGGTGGTCCGACATGGACTTGGAGGGAGGATGACTTATTGACAAACGCTTGTCAGACGGCGAGCGGAAATTTTCCGCCGATTTTTTAGATTGCTTGGATGGAACAGATGAAGACCTCCCTGATGAGTGCTCTGAGGTCTTTTTCCTGTCCCGGGGGTCAGCGCTGCATGCAGAAGCTGACTGGGAAGGCTGATGTCTCTTACCTGAATCTGTGGAACGGCCAGCCGGCTTAATCTTGATTGGTTGGAGAGATGGGGGGGGCAGGTGACCCCGAACCCTTTTCCTTGTAGCCAGTAACATGGGCCGAAGCCAGGGCCTTGACAAAGGTAAGCCTGGAATCATGGCTGGCAGAGTAGGAGCTGCCCTTAGAAGCAGAACGCAATTCTGAGGACCCTGATCTTGAATGGGAACTTTCCCGCTCTCTCAATTTTTCTTCCTGTTTCTCTGAAGAGTATTTCCCCCATTTTTTATGAGAGTGGTGGGAAGATTCCCTCTCCGAGGAAGAATCCCACTGCATGGCGGCCAATTTTTGTTGAATGAGGTGGGCCCGTAAGGTTTTCTGCCCACAGATCCAGGTCCAGCTACTGAAGCACCGACAGTGCAGACAGGACTCGGTGTCGTGGTCTGGGCCCAGGCACAGCAGGTAGGCCAAGTGGCAGTCTTTTGCCAGGATTTGCTTCCCACAGGCGCACTTGTTAGTGTGCCTAGAAGAAGGTATCGGGGAAGACAACATACAGAAGAACATTTCTAACAAGCGGCTACTATCGAATAAAAGAAGAAAGTATTAGCAATATCGAAAATGGCGGACGGACTGGCGTGAGTCGAGCTGTGGAGCCAATAAATGCAAGTCGATGGCGGGAAAAGAACTGGGGCATGTCAGGAACCGCCCACCCTTTATACCGTAGGTGATGCTGGGGCGGGTAGATGGGGGCAGTCCCTGCCTGATACTGCTGGCTAGAAGTTTGCCATGGGGTCCTGACGCCTGACAGCCTCAGTCCTAATTGTGTTACCTGCTGCAAGAGCGGATTCTTGAAGTAAGATCTATGATGTTGGGAATTGTACTGTAGCAAATTGTGAAAGTATGTCACAAACTGCGATAGTACAGTGCGAAACTTTCGCAAGTAGTTTCATGCTTGTATTGTTGCAAATTGCAACAGTACAAATGGCCAAATCAAAATAAACATATTTCTTGGTCTTTTTTTAAAATTCTGGTGCATGGATGCTGTTCCTAGGACCCTGTTTAGGTAAGCACAACAGTTGGCATTTACCTAGGGGCAGTAGTTTTTAAACTATAACCTTTTTTCCTCCACCGTTAACTGAAAACACAATGGCCGCCTCATGAGAGTACTGAGGGCATTTGCAACAGAAACAGGTGCTTTCACAGACGAATCTGTCACTGTCGCATGGAAAACATATATTTTTTCCCACAGGATATAATGGGAAACTTTAATAACTTTTGAATGGATTAATATTCTTTCACCAAACCTATAAAAGGTACATCCCTGACCCAGTCTCCATATACCCTAAAAATGTCAGACCAGACAAACAAACTGTTTGTGCTGGGCCGGCCTGCTGGCGCAGCGGTTGAATTCCTTGCAACCCCAGCGACCCAGGTTGGAACAGACCCAGTGAACTGGAGCCGACTGGAAGAGAAGGATCAAGCAACCAATAGACTGCTCTCCTTGTAGCTCAGTTGGTTCGGTGCCTGGAGCAGTACGGGTGTGGGGAGGATGCAGGACGTCATTGCACGTCCCCGGCCCTGGAGAAAGAAGGGGAAAAAACTCACGCTGATGGCCGCCTCTATGAAGCCTGCCTCCAGCTTTGATTAGCCTCCTCACCGGCTCTCCCAGACAGTCACCATGATTGCGGCACTACTACCGGGGTGCTGCGACCCCACCCTCTGGGGGGTAAGTCATGGGTGTCAAGGTGAGTGCAGGAAACAGGAGGTGGAAATGTGAGGGTCCATGACCGGGCTGAAGCCTGGCAGCCTGAAGCGGCAAAAAGTAGAAAATGTAAAAAATAAAATAAAAAAACTGTTTGGGCTGTAGAGACAAGGAAATAATGAACAAAAGTTGAGGATTTTCCACACTCTGACATTCCACAGCTTTGCAACTGCAAATCCAATGAAAATTTCCAGATACAGAGATCTATGGTACGACAATGCGCACGCCAAATTTCAGGCGGACTGGATGAACAGTTGCAAAGTTATTAAAGTGAAAAATTTGGGGTTTAACATAGTAGCCGTGCAACCCTAACCATACCTGCCCGACCAGGCAGGGATATGTATACCACACAGGCAGACCTATGAAGGGTGTAGGGAAAGCAAACATCATATTACAAAAATGTTAAACAAAATTTGATACACTGCTCAAAGGAACAAAGGAGAAAATTAGGAAGAAAGAGGAAACCAGGATGAGAAATCCCCTGGGCCAGATGACATGCACACCATGGTGCTGAGAGAGCTGGTGGCAATTCCTACAGCCCCCTGGCTGATCTGTTCAGCTGCTTCCTGGACACAGGAGTGGTGCCATGAGAGTGGAGGACCACTGATGTAGTGCCCATGCAACAGTAGGGCCAGGGATGGCCCAAGGAACTACAGACCAGGAAGCTTGACATCAATAATTGGTAAGACAATAAACACCATTCTCAAAGAACGGTTGTCAAGTTCCTTGAGGCGAACAGGTTCCAGGATGACAGACAGCATGGACTGATATGAGGAAGGTCATGCCAAACAAATATGATCAACATCTTTGACTGGGTTACAATGGTGGTGGCCAGGTAAATGACATACTGTATACAGACTTCAGCAAGGTCTTTGACTTGGTCCCTAAAAGAGGATGATCGAAACGCTGGAGGACCACTGGCCGGGTGAAAAAACTGACCAGGTGGTTGGCAAACTGGCAGGGAGGGGAACCTAAAAAACTGTAATAAAGGGGGGGGGCATTCAGGAATGAGGGAGGTCACTAGCGACACTCCACAGGGATCGTTGCTTGGTCCAGTGCTGTTCAGTCCGTTCATAAATGACACTAGGGACAGTAAAGTTATAGGCTAGTTCAAGCCACCTTTCTCCCCTTCTTGGTTATGTGGACATAATATACAACAGCTGCAAAACATCTTATATCCATAAGTTGGATGTGCTGTTCCATCATGCCATTCGCTTTCTTACAAACGGCCTTTCCAGAACCTACCATTGTGACCTCTATACAGCAGTGAGCTGGACATCCCTTACCACCAGAAGGATGATCCACAGTTGCAATCCGGCTTACAAATCACTGCTAAATAAACTCCCTCCCTATACAGCGACCCTTTTCCATCGCTCCTAAAGCTGCTATTCCCCCAGGAAAAACTCTATTATCTTATTAGATGTGCCAAAATTCCGCACCTGCTATGGCAAAGCTGCCATCAACTACACTATCCCCTCCACCTGGAATAAATTGCGAACCTCACTCAAGCTTACTAATTTGGTCTCTTTTAACTTTTTCCAATCTCTAATTCGCAAGTCCCTTAAGGATGACTGCAACTGCCACACCAGCTAGTTCGCCCCCCTTATTTATGGCACCAATTTTACCTAACAGTCAGCACTTAAGCCCCCCCACCAAAAAAAATCACTTAGAATCCTATTTCTGCAATGCAGACCAACATAAGTGCTTGCCCATGTTTTTATGACATTAAGTATTGTTTATTTTTAACACCTGTATCTTCCTTGTACCATCTATTTATTACCTACCAATCCTTGGGTGGTGTTTCTGAATGTTTACATTGTCCTTTGTAGGACTTCCTTGTAAATGAGCGTGCTCAATGGAGTTTTCCTCACGAAATTAACTTGAACTAAAGTGCAAAATCTGCCTTTCTGCAAATGACACCAAGCTCCATAGGTGGGTGGACATGGAAGATGGCATCACAGTTGTAAGAGAGGAGCTAGCAAGGCTGGAAAGATGGTCTGGAATTTGGCAACTGGGGTTCAATGCAAAACAGTGCAAGATCATGCACATAGGGTGCAAGAACCCAAGGGCCAAATATGAATACAGACCAGGAAATGTGACGTTCACAGTGTCAGGGGAAGAGAAATACTTGTGGATTGCTATCATAAGCAATATAAAACCTTCTATGCAGTGCAAAAAGGCAAAAGTGAAAAGGATACTAGGCTGTATTACAAGGGGCTTCACCAGCTGAAGGAAAGAGGTCATTTTGCTCCTATACGAAACTATGGTGTGACCGTACCTGGAGTACTGTGCACAGTACTGGAGCCCCTACCATAAGAAGGACATAAACCAGCTGGAGGCAATGTAGAGAAGGGCTACAAAGAAGGTCCAAGGTCAAAAGGGAATGTCATATGAGCAAAGACTGCAGAATCTAAACAGGTACCTGCTCAAGGACAGAAGGGAGTGAGAGGGCATGATTAACGACCTTTGAATACCTCGAAGGGATTAACAAGTTCAATCTTGGGAGATCTTTTTAGATTTGGAGAAAATAAGCACACAAAAACACAGCTACAACTTGGCAGGTGGAAGGTTTAGGAAGGAGGTCAGGAGGTACTCTTCATGGGACAGTGGTGGGTGGGGTGAAACAAGCTACTAGAGGAGGTTGTCAAGCAGAAAATGGTTGGGAGGGTTTAAAAGGGGGTGGGATAAAGTTAAAGGGAGGGTAAGAGTGTTAGGGGGGCAGGTGTGCCATGTCACATAAAATTACATGAGCTCCACAACATGCAGACTTTACAGATCTATACAGCCTTCCTCTGCTGGCAACGGCATATGTTCGTATGCAACAAAAGCATCCCTACAGTAACCATAGCTACGAAAAAAGAAAGAAAACCCACAAAACAGGTAGCAGGATAGCCAAACTCTGCTACACTCACAAAGGACACTAATGCCCTCCAAAGTCAGGGAATGCCTGTTCCCATTAAACACGTGGTATCGGGACTTGTGGAAAACTAAAAGGAAACTCAGCAAATGACTTCCTGCAGGTAAGTATCAAAGGCAATAAAGGGGCAAAGGGAATCAAAGACCAGCTCCAAGCTGTCTCCTGAACCGAGTACCTCTACAGTGTAGAGTTGCTGATGAAAAACATGAAGATAACTAGAGACCTGCATTATGTCAATGACATGTTAAAACAGAGGAGGAGTTCAAGGAGGAGGCAGCATGACTATACACCAATACTCAAAGAGGAATGCTTGCCAAGCCCAGCCACAACTCAGGGATGGTACTTCCGATCCTAACTTACGACATCTCAAACTCCTAGGTACAGCACTGTACTACCTGTTCCCACTTTTAACCTCTAATGAGAGCAGCAACTCCCTTTCAGAAGAATACCTTCTCAGCATTTCCTACAGGGAATGAAGAGTGGGTCAAGAGTATTTCTTTTCTCTCTTTTTTTTTAATGCTCTTTTTTGCCCCCCGCCGGTATCTCGGTCTGGTCATGGACCCCTGCTCCACTTCACATCGGTCGCCCTCCTCGATACTCCCTGGTTTTCCCCCCAGGGCAGGGCCATGGCACTCAGCTCCCCCATTAAGTGCCACGGACACCGGGATAGGCCAAGGAGTCGGCCTGAAGCAATGGAAGCAGGGGCGGATGTCATCTAGGTGTTGGCGGTAGGAGTTCCCCCCCTTGGGGGGGGCGGAGACGTGCAATGACATCCTGCATCCACCCCACCCCGACATTTGCTGGTGTCTGGTTGCTGTGGTACCCCCAGCCTCCACCAGGCATCCATCGAGTGTCGGACACACTCCCCGTGGAGAAGGAGGGCAGTCCACGGAACGCTCCATCCTTCTCCCTCGGCCGGCCCTCCGGCAACCCGGGTCTGTTCCCGAACCCAGGTCACCGGCGTCATAAGCGGAAATCCAACCGCAGCAAGTGTGTATTTCTTCAGGAGCAGATACTCTAAAGGATCAAGAGTTATAGTTAAGTAATTTTCCTAGCTTCTATGGGCCAATCTCCTCCATAAAGCCCAACTTCTTGAGCAAATGAAAAGCTGTACTCACAAACAGAAGGAAGGCCTGAATACGCAAGGTCACAACCCACCTGACTGGCTTTAGAAAGAACCAGTAAGTCAAGTATGACAAAGTTCAATCACTCCCCGTAAAGTAAAGCTTTCTCGCATCCTTATCGAATTTCCCCCGCCAGCTTGCATTCATATTCCCTTATTATGAACCTGTCAGTCCTGCTAAATAGTTCCCTGCAGTTTACCATGTTCTTTTATTTTTGCTCCTCCCTGCAGCCCCCAACCTTCCACTCCTTCTGACTACTCATCATCCCATTCTGCCCACCAGTCTCACCCTTCGCGCCCATTTCTTGCCACCCGGCTCCCTAGGATATCCCTGCATCTCGGGGCGTCCAGCTTATCCTTGCTGGGGTGGGGGTCAGCAGTAGCATTCCTGGATGGTCTTCTGAGGCATACAGGGTTGGGGGTGCAGGACTGGTGTGCTAGGGGGATTCGTCAGCTGTCATAAAGCAGGCTGAGACAGGCACTGTTTCTGTTTTTCTGGGCCTCTCCCCACACCCTAGTGGCGCACACCATGGTAATGTCCTGGAGGCAAAGTCAGCCGATGCGTGGTCACTCACACCAGCAAGGCTCCGCACATCACCAGGTGTAGCTCCCCAAATGATACTCTGTAGCACCCACCCCCGGACGGAGACTGTTCTCGTGGACACTGTCACCCATCCAGCCAGACTCCACTCCTGACGTCTCAGGCACAGGGCTCAAATCCAGGTCGCCAGCGTCCAAGCAGCTGCCCCATCACTTGGCACCATGGAGTCTGCAGTTTACATTGTTTATTCCTTTCAGGAACTTGCAGGCTTTATCATGTCACTCCTCTGCCTTCTGGCCTCCAGGGAGTACATTTTCAGTGTTGTGCGTCGATCCTCATAGGATCTGCCTTGTGCACAAAATCACTTTGGGTTCTTTACTCTGCACCATCTCCCCTCTGTCTCTGTCCTTCCTCAGGTAAGGACTCCAGATCCAGTCACAGTATTCCAGAGCCGGTCTCACCAGCGATCTATGGAGAGGCAGCATTAACTCTTTCCTTTTCCAAGACCTGGAGCTGGAATACCTTCAACTATAATAAAAATTAAGATAAAACAAGATTTGGATTGCACCAGCAAGGGTGGTCTTGCTTCTTTTCATGTTGTTATCTTAATTTATTTTTGTAGCGGGCGTTCCTGGGTCAGACTCACTGCTATAATTGTAGTTACAGCACATGAGGATCATATCTAATATCAGTTTTACAGATTTTTGGTATACAGCACCCACAGTGAGGACTTTGACGCAGGGGCACTGTTTTTCAGTAATGCTCCTTATACTGCACACAGTCAAGTCCACTCAACACCAGGCATTGAGACTGGGAACTCCTAGGAGTCCCAATGGCAGGGCAGCCAGATCATGGCTAGTACAGGTAAAGTGATCAAGCACCTGCAGCATCTCCATCATGAATCGTTGGTACAAAGCTTACTCAAGAGAAGAGACCAAATGACTGGAGCAGAGTGCTGAAGGAGATGAGACACCACCTCTGGTAAGGGTCAGCACCTATGAGAAAGTCCTAACTCTTGCACTGTTAAGACTCCCTATGCCAGGATTCTATGGTACCAACCCATGCCCTGGTGTTGCACCCATGTCAGCAACCCTGCAAGGCCTATTAATGAAGGCATCCTCTCAAAAAGGCAGTGAGGTCCTTCTGTACTTTATTTATTTATTTGTTACACAGAAGTCCCTTTAGGCCAAGCCTATTTTCAAAGGGTCTAGGGTCATATAAGACAGCGAAAGCAGTACAAGAGAAGATTCAACATATTTGCAAATACAAGGTACAAAGTTCACAGTACAAAAGGGAATTAGGTAGGTACACTGAATAAGTTATTTTTAAGTTAAATAGGCTGTAATCATCTATAGGGAGTTGAGACTCCAGTTCTAGTTCTCAAGGGCTTCTGACTGGGCAGTAAAATTGCACAGGAAGCACCACCTGAGGTAAGGGCCTAGCAGACTAACCCAAAGAGTGTCCTCCTATTTCTGAGGAGTGACCCAGTTGGTGCCTGTGGGGGAATCCCCAAGTGAAGAGACTGGAGCCATACAGGTCCCACAAGGTGACCTCAGTCCTCACCAGTGACAACATCAGCTACTGACTTAGGAGAGAAAGCGGCCTCCAAGGCAATGTCCTACCCTGAACTGGTGCCACTTCCAGCACTGTGCTCAAGTTTGACAGCGTCCTTGGAGACAGGCCTCTTACCATCACTGTGGTCACCACCATCCTCGACTCTTTGATTGGTATCGAATGCCTCTGGCTCAGACTCAAAAGTGGGAATCAATGGTAAAGACTGATTCTTGGAAGAGCAAAGGGGTGTCATTGACAGATATGGTGGCCTGAGCTAATGCAGAGTGCATCAGTGGTACCAAAAAGGATAGGGAATTGACAGAGTAAGAAATGTTACAAACTCCCTATTAGAACCGA
This sequence comes from Neoceratodus forsteri, assembly GCA_016271365.2. NCBI lineage: Eukaryota > Metazoa > Chordata > Ceratodontiformes > Ceratodontidae > Neoceratodus > Neoceratodus forsteri. The sequence goes on from CM028131.1 coordinate 1,520,608,246, forward strand.
CCATTGTCAGACAAGGCAAGCCCAGACCCTGCTACAAACTGGACATAAGGCTCTGAAAAAGAATATCCTCCACCAAAGATTGAAGCAAGTCAAGACAGGCTTCATTAGTCTCTGATGAGGAGAGAGGGAGAGGTGCTGGGTTTCGTGGCAGGAATGGGTGGAAAGGTGGGGATAGCAGCAGGATCAGTATCCCTAAACCACCCCCTGCCAGTTGCCATACATGCTTGGCACTGCGCTAGTGACAGGACCCCTGGTGGTGGAAGGAACTCCACAACTGGAAGAGACACCACCAGCTATGCCGGGGACTCAGGTTCAGAAACAGACCAGGGTCACTCAGGGGCCAGCTGAGAGAGTGAAGGATTGAGCACCCTATGTCAGCTTTCCTCTCTCGGGGTGAGAGGTTCCTGTATCCCACCCCTTGACTGCCATCTAGCAGTGGCTGGATGGCAGCCACAAAGATAGCTGAGCGGGAAGGGCATCAGCAGACATAGCATATTGGACTGCATTGTGTGTGAGTGTGCATGTATGTCACTGCGTGCACAATGCCCTGGGGACAACCGGAGGAAAATACCCCAGGCTCACTCAGTCTCCATCACAGGTACTGCACAACCCTACAGGGCAGACCACCTACGTGGTTAACCTGTAAGTCCCCGAGACAAGTCAGTGATGGGGCTGCGGGGGACATCACTGGAACCAAAGAGGTGAAAGGCAAGGCCCAAACATGTATAAGAAAAAAGGCAGGTACCTGTGAAAAACTTGTGGTCAATGTACTGCACTGAACTGACAAAATGAGAGACACTTGTTCTCAGCTTTTCAAGTCCACTGCCATCCTGACAAAGTGAGCAAGGTGCTACTTGCACTGTGTACATGAATCAAAATCACAACATGTGCAGTGGCATAAGAACATTATGCTGTGCCAGCAATAGTCCCTGCACACAGTACTGGCACTGGTACAGAGCATGGCCCCCCTGAGGTCAGCATTAAAGCTGAAACTGGCATCGTAGCACATATCAGCCAAAGCTGAGCAGGGCCTGGTCCTCATGATGGCAACTGTCCAGAGGGGATCTAGGTAAATTTCCAAGACACCAACAAAGTAGGTTTTGTCACCTGCCCTAATAGGAGTAGGAGAAACTTGCAAGCTTAGACAGCTCCTAAGGCTCCAGGGAGCTTACATTCATGTAGAGAGATAGATGGTGTCCAATCTAGGTGATCAAAGAACCAGTCCAGCAAACATGCAAAGGGGAGTTGCAACCATGACAGCTTTTTGCTTTGGGCCTTGGGTCTTCTCTGCCCTACTTCACGACCAAGTATCAGAGGATCCATGGGGTAAAGTGGTAACAATAGTGGCGGGTATTTAGGTTGGGGTTGAGGTTCAAGCAAGTAAAACACTGAGGGTGTTGGTCAGAACATGAATTTTGTTTACTGCACAGATGTGGGTAGAACAGCAGGTCATTAAGCAATGTAGAGGAAAAAAAAGAAGAAAGTAAAATGCCTTACATGCCTACCAGGCAAATCCCGAAGCACTGATTCCCTGAGAAGAAAAAGGCTCTCAATGGTAGGGGAAAATGAAATAAGATGAGAAAAGAGGTAATTGAGGCTGATGACACTGTATATAGGACAACAGTGCATGCCAACATCATGTGCAGGTGCAAAAGTTAGTTTAGGTTCTGTCTTCAGTGTCTTTGACTATAAGGGCTGAGGCTCTGTGTGCCTCCATAATTATACTTAATTTAATTAAAGGAGTAGCACGCCCTCCTATCTTGTAAATGTGACTTGTTTCCTTGTTAACAGATAACTCTTTTCATGTAGCAGATGGGGACATAAATGTATTTGTTTTAGTTTATTTTCACTGTTCACACCAGCCCCTGTAACTAGCCTGAGGTCTCCATTTTCTGGTTGTTGAAACCTCATTGTCTCTAAGAGCTTCATTAGCACATGAGAACATGATGCCATAGCACCCATTTACACCATGTACCTCTGTGCTGAAAGTACACATAACCTGAAAAAACTCTCTAGAAACACAAAGACTGAGTACAATTTATAGCGAAAAATATTGCATTATATCTCAAACAGTTTGTAAAGCTAACTGAAGGTAAATGTGGTATTTCACACCTTGCAGCAACTTGTTTCGTTAAATTCTAAGTAAGCAGACAGGCATACTGTGGACTCTAAAGGGTGCTGGTACATCATGTTGTCATATATTAATTAACGCAGCTCTCAGGGACAATGAGATTTCAACAACCAGAAAATGGAGATCTCCAAGCTAGTTACAGGGGCTGGTGTGAACAATGAAAAAAAACTACAGCAAACACACTGATCCCTAACAGCTACATGAAAACAGTTGTCGGTTGTTTACAAGGAAACAACATTTACAAGATATGAGGGTGTACTACTCCTTTAACCATCACTGTTTTCTAATTACTGTTAAGTTTATTTATTGTACACTACTGTCAGGGAACATTTTACTCTAAAATCTCTGTATAGCAGAGACCGCTACACAAAATGCTTCGTAGCCAGACTTTGTGCAATACTTAGTATGCTGATTTTTCTTTCACACCCCCTTCCATCCAAATGATAGCAGCATTTTGCCCCTGCCCAGTGTAAAAGGCTTTGAGATGCAGAGTGGTTCATTCCTATCTCCCCACACCAGCCAGCAGCTTTCTCAGGCGTCTAACACTGGGTGCCTTTGGACGCAGTGTTTCCACAGGTCTACCCAACCCACTTAAAATATATAAAGCTCACCCCACAGCTATCTCAGCCCAGCCATCCTCTCAACATAGTCTTGGTAAATCAACTCAGCCACCAACTTACATCCAGTAATTTAATAACAATACTACAATCTGCTCAGCACTGTGTGAAGCTCCTTATCTTCTCGGTCTCACATTTGGGCCCAAACGCTTGCAACCTCGCTTGATCACAACTGCAAAAATACTCTACCGGGTGAGATTAACAGCATTCAGTCTGGAGGTTAGACCAAGAGAATGAGGACCTTCATGCTGCGTCGGACAGTTCATAATATTTGTAAATTGCTGTAGGTGAGTCATTGACTAAGGAAACTTGAAAAGTCTGGGTGGGGAGGAGGACGGGATAAGATGAGTGAGGAGAGGGTTTACTACATTTTATATGGAATTATATCACAGCCGTAAGTGCTGGCTGGGGTGGCTGGAAGAATATTCAGCTATAACAAGTCAAACAACAATCTGCATTACAATAAGTGAGAATTCACTTGTTTTTGCAATGCAAATCTAGGTAAAATATTTACTAGCAGGCATAGTCATGTAGAGCAGGATACCCCTGTTCTGACAGAGCACTGACAAATGAACAGTCCTGGGTTGTGGTGGGTGAATGCAGACACATCCAGCGTTGCCCAGAACTGCTACAGCTGGCACTGCTTTGCTAGCAGCTGAGAATGAAGTGATCATGCTATTCTCGAACTGTCCCCCCATGCTCAATTTGCGGCCACTTTGGCAGGTTTGGCTTAGGTTCTTTTGGAAACGGCAACACCATTCTACTATCAATTATCAAATGATGGTGGTGGTTTTGTGGTTCTGAGGTATAGCTAGGCTAGTCAAAGAGACAGAAAGTGAGATGTTATTCTTTGTGTATACTAATCAAAGTCCTCACTCTATCAGTGTATATAATCAACTGACGTAAGACTGTTCAAAAGCACCAGTATCAGTGCTACTGTTTTGTTTCTGACTGTTTAAAAAGTTTGTGTGGCAATTGCTGTGACAAAACCTAATTAGAGAGGCAGTAGAAAAATTATGTGCAGCATTTTGAACAACCACTTCAGGTGAAACTGGATGTATAGCAAACGACTGATATAAATACATGACTTTGTATAAGAGCCAATGAAAATAGTGTAGTTTTTTGCTATATAATTTAAGGGAAAATGTTCCGTCATGTATGTTTTGTTTCGGTTTGACTGCAGCGTAAGGCTAAATGCAAACATAGAAAGGCAAGACTAGATAAAGCTGTGAAATCCACTTAGTCAGCTCCGGGGCCCTATGTTGAACTTTCTGCTGTTTTAACCCTCTCCCCATTTCATTCCTTTGACTTTCCTTTTGAAACTATCCGAGCAAGCAGTGAACCCATCACTGGTACCTGAATTTACCACTCTGCTGGGCATTATATTTCAGTTTTCCACTATCCTCTTTGTGAAGCAGTATGTCCACACTTTCTTTCTGAATCTGCCCCCCCTCCATTTAAATAATGCCCCCTTTGTGGTCAAATTTCCATTCACTTGGAAATGTTTAGAGTAGTCCACCTTATTAAAGTGGAACACTCACATACAAAGAAAGGTGATAGTATTCTTGGCAAGAGAAATCTATTGCAAATAAGTTAATGGCCAAATACATTTTTTAGGACTAGAAATATGACACATTCAGCCCCCTCTTCCTTTACAGCTGCAGGCATCAACGTTCTAATTCACTGGCACAGAAGATGACATCACAGAAGGGGAATACAGAGATAAAATACGGTGCTTCCAGTTATTGCTAATTAAGGTTACCCGACCACCATGACTCTCAGAATCATTTTTAATAACTTATTTTGATGACTTTTTCAGACACCAGCACTCTAGCGATCTTGCAGATTTTTAAAGCACTGTTTCATGGAAAGAAATGTTGTATCACTGTATGATATGTTTCATAGTGCCAGTGCCACCGATTATCAAAATCTTGTCTACTTTGATTGCTCTGCATAATGTTTTATGACATCCCAATTTAGTGAACAGCTTTGGGCCTGTGAGGTTTGCAACACTGCTTTCTGCTAGACTATTCTAAATCATTTATGTTCCACTGCCATTTTATACATTTGTTTGCAATGATGCAATGTTTTATAATCTGTTGTGCTGGCATTATTTTATATAATCTGAGGCAGTGTGGTCTAACGGTCAGAGCACTAGCATGGAAAATGGACGATCAAAGATTCAAATCTCAGCAGTACCAAATATTCAGTGTGTGACTTTGAGCAATTTACATAACCTCCCAGTGCTCCAGTCAGCCCAGCTGTGGAAATCAGTAGGTGTGGCACTGGAAATGAGATGTTACATCTCAGCTGGGTAAGACTGATTATGTAAGTTGCAAAATAAAATAACTGTTCTGTAGTGGGGTACCTGGTTGTGACAAGCAATTCTGGGAACACTCACCAGAGGACCCTTTTTAAGGTCCAGAAATAAAGTCTTTATTTGAACATTGTCACTTTAAGATAGATTGAATAGGCTTACTTCAGACCAACTAAAACAAGCAGCAGGTTGTTTCTTTGTTCATAACTGCTGTCTTTTCTCTCACAGACACTTATAGTCCGTGTTTCTATCATGAAATGTACAGTACTTTCCTTCTCCTAGAAGAAAAAAATTACTTACCATAGTAATGTTATTTCTTCCAAGGGCTCCCTTAGTATGTCTACTATTGCAATCAGCCTGCAGATCTGAGCTACCGCAGAGCAGGGAGTTTTATGTAAATTAGAGAATGATGGAATGTAATTCAAATCTCTGCTGCGTGGTCACTTTCCACTCTGCCCTCTAATGTCAGATTTCGACAGCTAAGGGAAGAGTGAACACTAAATTAACTAAACCCAAACAAAGAAAATAAAAAGCCCCAAAAATGCTTGGCCCCTACTGGGACAAAATATGGCAGACTAAAGTTATGCAACAAAAGCACCCAATAAACTGATTGCAGGCAATGCACAAGTAATGCTCAAGCAATCTGAAGACTGAAAAATAACTGATTCTTGGAGAACCTTTTCCAGGATCTGGAAGGGGAGGTGGGGTGGTAAGTGTAGTGAGGAATCCCTTGGAAGAAACACCATTACTATAATAAGTAATTTTTTTCTTCACACCTCAGGAATCCCTCACTATGCTTACTATCACGGATTACAATGCAGTACCTTGGGAGGCTGGGTACAGAACCTATTTAGGGAACAGCAGTGCTGAATCTGGAATCCCTTCTGACCTGTACATCCAGACAACAGTGCCTTGTGAAGATGTGTACTATTTTCCAGGTAGCTGCTTTACACATTTCTAGCAATGGAAAGTCCCTTGCAGCTGCCAGAAAGGCAGAGGTACCACGTGTGGAATCAATCAATCAAAATATTTATCTAGGCGGGCACCACTGAGAAAGGCTCATTTGCAAGGTGGACCTGGTCATGAATACATCAAAGTACAGTACAGAAGCAGGTATACAAAAAGCAATAATATACAAGAAAAAAAAAGTGTATACAGTACAGTATAAGGTTGAAAAATTAAAAAAACAGCATTATTTTACAATTGAAGAAGTCAGCAGATGTACAATCAACCATAGGCACACACAGGTTATAATTAATTGTTTAATTAGTATTTCGGAAAGACCTCTGAGCGTGAGCTCTTTTGTAAAGGTTCCACGTCATGGTGGACAGTAAGACAATACACATATACCATGGTTACAGAGGCCTGATCATTAGGCATTAAAGAGCGGTTACATGACCATTAGACAAATAGAAAAACAACAACTGAGCAGTTGTAATTGAATACTAAGCTATTTCTAATCGGTGCCCTAGGTAGCACACCCCTGGAAACCTCCAAATCCGTTGATAGACTATGGCAGAGTAACTGCATAGGGTTTAACGCTATCCCAGATGGCGAGAGGCTGGGTGACAGTGAAACAAGGGGGAATGGGTTTTAAACCAACCGCAGAGAGCGAGAGGTGGGGGATAGTGAAGCGGGGGCTGTGATTGGGGAACAGCTCAGAGGGCTTTGTCGAGTATGGTGTGTGTGTGTGGGTTGGGAGGGGCAGTACCAAGTGCGTTTAAAGAGGACTGATAGCTTACCTAATCCCTTGGCTAGGCTGGAATGGAGGCAGGGTTCTCAAGGTAGCCCTGCTGGGTGTTACCTTGGGGGTAGGCCTGTCTATCAAGTGTGGCCTGAGAAGCAGGTGCATATTGAGTTAGACATTAGGTGCTGTTTGAGGCCTACTTTGGATTGAGACAGGCTGTTGTTTGTTTGTAATTTCATCGGGAGTTCATTTATCCAGAGGGGGGCCCGATAGGAGAAAGCACGCTGCCCTAGTGAGATTCCGCAGAATGGTATGGACAGTGCTCCATTCATCCTCCGTCTGGTGATGTGTGTTCAGAGAAGCCTCGAGCAGGTTTCCTATACAGGGTGGGGTTTTTCCCAGGAGTGCCTTCTTTCCCAGGAGGCAAGTTTAGTATTTGAACCTGTCTTTTAGGTTAAGCCAGTTTGTACGCTCATACAGGGTGCAAGTATGAGTGTAGTGATCTGCACACAGAGTGAGGCGGCATGCCTTACTGAGTACAATTTGGACCCTTTTGAGCACTGTATCAGTAGCAGCTCCACAGACCACCAGCCCATAGTTTATCGTGGAGAGTATGGAGCTGGAGACTGAGATTCGGAGTGCTTCCGGGGTGAGGGATTTCTTATGCCTATAGAGGACCCCGATCTTTGTGTTTACTACTTTGACAAGGGAGTCTACATGGTGCGTATAGGTGACAGAGTCATCAATGGTGACTCCAAGGTACTTGAATAAGTGCACCTGCTCAATCTGCTCACCAGCCTTGTTAGTGATTACAAGAGGAGCATGCTTGTGTTTGTTGTAGGGGCTGGATTGTAGCATGGCCTTAGTTTTCTTGTAATTTAGTTGCAGCTTTTGCCTACTGAACCAGTCCTCGAGTTTACTGAAAGAGTTCTGTAGTTCTGTTTGCACGGCAACCTGAGAGGTGCTGCTGCTCAGCAGCACAGCATCGTCCGCATGCAGAATAAGTTTGGTGTCACAGGCTGTGAGTAGGACATTTAAAAAGAGGCTGAAAAGCAGGGAACCTAGAATTGATCCTTGAGGACTCCTAGGAGTACATCTCGGGAGCTGGATAACGTCTGCCCGATTTTGACTCGCTGGCTCCTGTGTGTTAGGTAGTCATTGAATCAATTCATGGCATTTGGTGCCACACCCAATCTTTGGAGCTGGAGTACTAGTAGAGAGTGGTTGACAGTGTCGAAGGCTTTGGTGAGGTCAATGAAGATGGACCCCACCAATCTGCCTTCATCCAGCACCTTGTGCGCATAGTCAGTGTATTCCAGCAGTGCCATGGTGGTACTGTGTTTTTGCCTGAAGCCATGTTGGTTTGGGCAGAGCAGATTGTACTTATTGAGGTATTCTGTGAGTTGGCTTGCCGCAATTTTTTCTAAAGCTTTGGATAGTGAGGAGAGGATAGATATTGGTTTGTAGTTTGACACCAGCACCTTGTCACCATACTTATGCACTGGAGTTACCAGGGCTTGCTTCCATACCTCTGGAAATTGAGCTAGGGCCAAGGATTTATTAAACAGCATTGTAATGGCCATAATAAGAATATCAAGGGTGAGAGATAGTAACTTCATGTCTAGCCCGTCACTCCCCAATCTGGTTTTGCCTAGGACTTTCCTGACCATCGTTAGGGCCTCCTTCACTGTCACCTTCTTAAAGTAGAAGGCTGGGTGGTTAGTTATGAGCAGGTTGGCGCAACCTTGGTCCTCCACAGGCAGAAGGTAGTCTGGAGAGGCAGCACTGAGGACAGGTCTGTAAAGGCCTGGTTAAAGGCATCAGCAATGGCTAGCGGATCTGAGGAGGATGAGTTATTAATGTTGAGCATCTTAGGGTGCTGCTTTTGATCTTTACCAAGGATGTTCTTGATGCTGTCCCAAAACCTCTTTCCATCTCCCCATGCATTGTTAAGCTGGGTCTTATGGAAATTGGCTTTTGCAAGCCTGATAAGTTTGGTGTACCAATTTCTAGCCATTTTGTAGCGCTGTAGGTCATGCTTGCTACCTGAGTTTAAGGCTTTTTCCCAGAGGCAGTCCCTCTCCTTTAGGAGGGAGAGGAGCTTGCCATCAATACAGCCGTTAACCTCCCCCCGAATTTTCTGTTTTGTGCGTGGTGCATAGATATCACAGATGGAATTGAAGCCCTCAGTGAAAAAATGAAGGGCCTGGTCCAGCGTAGGTGCCTTGTTAATGGGGGACCAGTTGTAGGCAGACAGGATCAATTTGAGGGATCCAAGTTTGCCTTTCCGCAGAACCCTGCTCTCGATGAGGCGGGGTCGGCTTTTGGCAAGTTTAGTGGTCCATACAAAGGAGATTGGGGAGTGGTCAACTTAGCACATCCAGGAGAACCCTGAGTTCCAAGAATCAAGTCTGTGATCTAGTTAAGACCCAGTCAATGAGGGTGCTGGTACCAGCCTTGTAGTTCTGCCTGGTGGGGTGAGTTATGAGTTGCATGAGACTGTGGGAGGTGATTAGGTCTCTGGAGAGTGTTGCCTCCTTATATAACCAATTAATATTAAAGTCACCGGTCAAGATGAGTTCTGAGCCCTTTCTGAGTGCGCTAATTTCTTCCATAACAAGAGCAAGGCCTTCCTTGGCTTTCTTGGGGGACAGATAGGCTGTGGCGATGGTAAGGGTCTTGTCTTTTAGGCCGACTTGTATTTGTACCACTAGTAGCTCATAATCCTCCACAACTTTGGAGACGGGGAGGAAGGAACAACTCAGTGAGTTTCTGGCATATAGGAGGCAGCCACCACCTTTCCTACCTATTCTATCAAGTCGAAATGACTGGAATCCTTCGATGGCTGCCTCACCATCTTTGATCCTACCCAACAGCCAGGTTTCAGTTAGGCAGAGTATGTCAGGGGCATGGTTGGTCATCCAAGCCTGGAGCTAGTCGAATTTGGCAGATAGGCTGCAGATGTTTAGCAATGCTATCTTCAGGCTGTTCACTGTATGGACCCCCTGCTCCTCAGGGTTGTTGGTCCAGGGTTTAGGTGAACATTGCCAGAGAGTAGCAGTAGCAGAAAGATAACCTTTCTGGCAAATAGGGTGAAGTTTATCTTCCCTCGTGTCTTCCGTCGCCTTCGCTTCAGGTGGGGGAGGTGTCTATATGCCTGTGTTAAATTAGGGGGAAAGCTAACCGTTAAGGTTATGGTTTGCAAGGTTGGCTTGGTGATAACTGTGTATGGGAGGTGCGGGAGGATAAAGAGCCTATCGTTACTGGAAGTGGTAGTGGCCATGTGTATGCTTTTCTTCCAGCTTGCACCCAGTGAGGATTCATAGTGGGGAGGTAGGGGTCTGAATTCGTATAAGGTACCAGCAGTGCCAAAAGAGGTAGTGAGGAGTAGTAGTAGGTGGTTGCACCCCATGGTAGTTTGTTTGGTGTTGCTGGCCTGCTTAACTGCTAGCTGGTTTATAGTTGAAAAGGTATATAGTCGAATTAGGGGTGAGGTCCCTAACAATAGGGCAGGTAGAGCAGTAATTGAGAGGAGTTAGATGGAGTGGCTAGAGAAAAAGTTGAGAGCATGTGTGGATCCTGTGGGTGGGACTGCTTTAAAAGGCGTGAGAAAGTGGGTCAAGTCAGGTATTGAAGACAGGAGGCCAACAGCATGAAATGTGCAGCAGTGGGTGACCAATCAGCTGCTAGGCTGAGGAAAGGCGGAAGTAAGGGTCTATTAATACTGTGAGGAGGTGGGGGGGGCTTCAGCCCAGAACACAGCACAGAAAGAGATTTCCCTGAGATCAGGAAGCGCCAGGCGTTGGAAAATCAGTCAAGGAGCAAAGCTGCCAATCAGTGCCTGGCTCCTCCACTGGGCGTCCAGTTAAAACAGCGGCATTCAAAACCACGAGTTTCCGAGGTCCGGTGCATACCTGAATCTAACAGACCACCCGACTGACCCCTGGACAGATTCAGACAGCCCATCTGCGGGCTTCCCAAGCTGCTCCTGTGGCCCTGGCTCTCTCCGAGCAGGCCACAGCTAACAGACCACCCGACTGACCCCCGGACAGATTCAGACAGCCCATCTGCCCATAAGCAGAGATCTTTTGAGTGAGGCAGCCGGCAACTACACATATAGGGGAAAGAGGCCGCATATGGGGTGGCAGGTTACAGAGGTAAAGAAGAGGAGGGATATATTACCAACGACTGGGGGAAAAATTGGGCTAAAACCACAGAAAGCGACGATGGCTGTCGTGTACTTGTTTATTATGATAATGACGGAGGAGGGGTAGATAAATGGGACACTACTATGGATGGGGTGGGACTTTAGCCAGGCTGGAGCGGACAGGGAAGGGTGGGTGCAGCAGAAAGAGTTAATAGGAATGTGCCCTGAGGCCTTGTGGTGGTAGCTTGCCAGCTTTGCTGTAACAGAACTGAATGCAAGAGTCTATCCAGCAAGCAACAGTACTCTTGGAAGCTGGCCTAACTTTGTCCACGTCACCATATGTGACAAACAGCTGTGAATGGGGAGATCTGACCTCCTTAGTTCGGTCCAGGTAGTAATTGAGTGCCTTCTAGACATCCAAACTATGATGACTGTGCTCTCCTACTGGAAGGGTGATGAACTGGTTTAGGTGAACTTCAGACACTACCTTAGGGAGGAATTTTCTGTTTGTCCTTAGGGCTACCTTGTCCTTGTGAAAGATGATGTAGCTCGGGTCTGTGTAGAGGGCCTGCAGCTCGCACACCCTTCTGGCAGAAGTCATGGCCACCAAGAAACTTGTTTTCCAAATGACATACTTCACGCCAGCAGTAGCCATGAGCTCAAAAGGGGGTCCATGAGCTTCGCTATACACAGGTTCAAGTCCCATGGGAGGACTGGGTCCCTTACCGGGGGGATGCAGGTGCAGAAACCTTTACAGAACTTCCTGAAAATGGGGTGTGAAGCCACCATTTTCTCCTTACCTCCCAAAACATAAGCAGATGCTGCTGCAAGATGCACCTTAAAAGCTGCAGGCCTGAGGCTCAGGGACTAAAGCTGGACTAGGTAGTCTAGAATGAGGGCAGATCTACTTGTAAAGGACTGAACTGCTTAGAGAACACCACAAAGAGACCCTTTTCCACTTGGAAGCATGGGTTTTCCTGATTGCTGGCGTTCGGGAAACCCTGCAGACTTTCAAAACTTACTCAGAAAAGTTAAAGTCAGAGTACTCTAGCTTCTCAAAAACCATGTCTTGAGATGCAGAGACCTGAGGTTTGGGACGGTTATCCTGCCCTATGACATGGCAGCTGGTTGCGCCCCAGTGGGAGATGGATGGGCTGCTTGATGGAGAGGGCCAAGAGGAGGGAGTACCAGACCTCACTGGCCCAATCTGAGGTTATTAGGATCATGACTGCAGACTGACTCCTCAGCTTCAAGAATATTCTCAGCAAGAGAGGGAAGGCATATAAGAACCTCCCTGACCAGTCTACAGTCAGGGTATCTGATGGGACTGAGCCACTGTCAGCAGCCTGCAACAAAACAAAAGAAGCTGATTCTCCCAGGATGCAAACAAATCTATCTCTGGTGTACCCTATATATGTCATATGTGTTATATTGTACACACCCAGAGTTTTTGGAGATGGGTGCTATATAAATAAAATATCTACCTACCCCACCTCTTGAACAATGTGGCCAAGACCTGCTTGTTCAGGGTCCATTTGTGATGTCCCTGGCTGATCCTGCTGAGGGAGTCCACCAAGACATTGTCTTTTCCTGGCAGGTAAACTGCTGATAGCTGCACCTCCAGGAAGTAAGGCCAGATTCCAGATCTTCATTGTTTCTGTACATGAGGATCTTGTGCCCCCATTTGTTGATGTAGTACATGGCAGTAGTGTTGTCTGTCGTGACTTGGACTGACTGCCCTGACATGGGGAGTGAAGGACTGCAGAGTCAGGAATACTGCCCTGAGCTCCAGGAGATTGATGTGCTCCTGGGATTCCTGGGGGGACCACACTCCACTTACTGTTAGGTCGCCCAGATGAGCTCCCTGCCAGCCTAGGAGGGAGGCATCTATTCACAGAACAGCTGTGGGTGACCGCTGCAGGAAAGGCACACCCGCCCTGAGGTTGCCTTCTTCAGTCCAGTGCTCTTAAGAGAGACACTGTTACAGGCATCAGTCTTGAGAGAGGGTCTCATTTTTGAGACCAGTGGGCCCTTAGGTAGTACTGGATGTCTGTCATTGGAACCTGGCCCCTGCCTCTACTGCTGTGGAGGAGGCCATATAGCCTAATAGCAGAAGGAAGTTTCTTGCTGACCGAGGATGAAGGACTTCGCCTGACTGATGTGATTCCTCACTCTCTCTTGTGGGAGGAAGGCCTTCTCTCGAATGCATCCAATTCTGCTCCTACGAATTCCAGAACTAGTACTTGTTCTATCTGGGACTTCTGTGTGTTTATGAGAAAGCCCATACACTCCAGGGTGCACTGAGTGAGAAGAGAGGCATTGGTCTCCTGGTGAGATTTTCCTGCAACCAACCAGTTGTTGAGATGGGGAAAACTAGCACTCCTTGTTTCCTGAGTTGTGATGCCACCACGGCCAAACACTTTGTGAACACCCTGGGGGCTAACAAGAGTACAATAGGAAAGGCTGCAAACTGGTAATGACCAGTCCCTACCCTGAATCTTACATACGTCCTGTGTCTGGGCCCGACTGGAATATGGAAGTAGGAATCCTTCAGGTCCATACAACCTAGCCAAGTCCCCTTGCTGAAGGGATGGGATCACTGAAGCCAGGGTTACCATCCTGAACTTTTCCTTTTTGAGATGTTTGTTTAGATATCTGAGATCTAAAATGAGTCGCCACTACCCATTTTTCTTGTGGGTAAGGAAGAATCTTGAGTAAAGGAATTTCCATAGAAACATAGAAACCACACCACACTTACTGTTAGGGCCCCCATCCCACTGTGATGGGGAAGGGGCCCTGTTCTACAACTTTTTGATCTCTAACTCCAGCAGGATCTTTTCAGTTGGAGTGGGAGCAAAGTTCTTGCAAATCTGCAGTCTGGGAAACTTTATGAACTGTAGGTTGAGCCCCTGGTTCACAACTTCCAGGACCCTGCAGCTTATCCATTAGGTAGGGAATGGGCAGACTAGGTGGGCCAAGCAGTCCTTACCTGCCATCAAATTCTATGTTTCTATGACCCACTTGTCTGTGGTGATGTTCTTCCATTCCTGAAAAAAGTGAGCTAGCTTCCCTGGCAATGGGTGGGAGACCTGCACCAACTTGTCAGGGGTTCTGACTGGGCTGGGCCTTACGTGGTGGATTGGGTCAGCATGCTTAGAGCCCCTTCTACCTCTGCCTTTGAAAAAAAAAAAACCCTCAGCTGGGAAAAGTCACAGTGGAGGAAACCACGGTGAAAATAACCCCTACCTCTACCGCCCCTTCCATAAGGCCTGCTGGAAGTGGCTGCCTTTTCCTTCTCAGTGTTGCTTTTGTAGGTGGCATTGTACTCCTCCACCTTTTTCATACATGCCTCTGTATTGTCACCAAACACGGAATTTCCCTCCCATGTAAAATCCATGGCTTTTGACTGAGTATCCTAGGAGAGATTGGTAATCCTGAACCAAGCAAATCTTCTCAGTGATACTGCATGGGCCATGACCCTGGAAGCGGTGTCATTGGTGTCCACTGCCATACGAAACTGATACTTGGTGGCATCCAAGGCTGTCTTAGCAGTGTCTGCTAAGTCTTGTGCCAAGTCGATAGGTGTTTTTTTGCTCATGGTCAGAACAGAGCTCCACAGAGCCTTCTGATACTTGGCAGTATAAGTAATGTAGGCTGCCTGCCTTAGCAGCAGGGATGCAGAGATGTAGACTTTACCCCCATGCTATCCAGCTTCCTAGAGTCCTTAAACTGTGGGCTGGGTAGAGAGAGGAACTTTTGCTTTGCCACAGTCTGTGCCACCCCTTCACAGTCAGGATGGAAATAAAGGTACTCAGCATACCGTCTATCCAGCGGGTACTTCTTTTCTAATTTTTTTGTCAATACCAGGGGTAGGGGAGGTGTCTGTGAAAGCGTGTAGGCTGCTTTCTCTTGAGGGTTTATGACCCGGTAGGAGCAAACTTGGTTTATAAGTTAACTCCATCAAATCCAAAATTTGACTTCATCCTCAGCCTCCATGGTCTCCTGGGTAGAGGTTGAGGATGTTTACCATCTGCCTTACAAAAAAATAGTGTGAGGAAAAATCATCCTGGGCCCGAGGAGTGCCAAAGTTTTCTCAGGGGAACCATCAGGCTCAATAGGTTCCCCCTCCTTCTCTTCATCATAATAAAATTAAGCCTGCTGTCTCCCCAGAACTGGGGTGGGAACCGGAACCGGGGGTGAAGGAACCGGCATGCCCATGAGTGATCCCATGGCCTGGAAGGCCTGGAAAAACTACCATGCCTTGGTCATGTCCTCCATGGAGGGCATTCTACTTCGGTCCACTGATGGCTCCTTTCTTTCTTTAGTAGGAGGAACAGTGACATGTTTTTCTTTTTGTTTTTTTCTTAGCAGGCACCAACTCCGGTACCTGCTCAGAAGGTCTTTTATGTTTACTGGACTCAGGGTTCCCCCATTCAGACACCCTGGACTCTGAACCATTTTTAGCAGACTTGTCCTTCTGCTTACTATGTGGGGCTGGACTCTCTTCTTAGTGCTTAGGTGACAGGCAAACTAAGACGCCATTATGTCTTCTTATTTGCAACCCTCTTTTTAATAGTTTTAGGGCAAAACAATACAAAGCTCACATTCAGAGAAAAGCTGGTCTGGACCCAGATACCTTAAACACAACTCGTAGTGGTCCATCTTAGCAAGGAGATTAAAACAATTTTATAAGTTTTGAAGCCTGTAGGTACTGTTTTTTTTGGGGCTGGGACATGCCAAAGCGCAAACCTAAATTAACTCAGCTTCAAAATAGGGAAAAAGAGACATTTGCAGTTTGGTTCCCAGAATTACACAAACTGCTAACAAAAACGTGAATTTAAATGAAAACTGAAGTACATAAAAAGTACCAACTGCATCTCGGTTCCTGAAAATAAGGAACCAGAGTCAATAAAAGCAACTAACTGGGGAAACTAAGATAGGCTTTTCTAGTTACTTTATACTTATTATCTTTCTCTTTTCAAAACGATATAGGAACAGAGCGTGGTTTCCAGTGGAGAGAACTGCAAAGGAAGGGGTTTTCTCCAGTTTCTGGGAACCAAAGAAAAAGGCTAAAAAGTAAAACAAACTCTAACTAAAGCAGAGATTCGAAAGGAAAAGAAACTATTAGGAAAAAAATAAAGAAAAAAAGTGATAAAAACCATGATCGCTAGAAAACAGACGGAGAGAGCTCTTCGAGACCACTTTTTCCCCACGTGGAGAAATAAATCTGACATTAGAGGGCAGAGTACAGCGTGACCATGCAGCCGAGGTGTGAATTTCATTCCACTGTTCTCCAATTTGCATAAAATTCCACTCTCCAGGGCAGCTCAGACCTGCAGGCTGATTGCAATAGTAACTATAGTGAAGGATTCCTGGGGTGTGCAATGTAACCTTTTCAGTTTCCTGGCCGTCCCAAATGCAGTCACTTAACTATCCACGGCTGCCTGTTTCTAATCAGCTTTGCTTTTGCCCAACCCCTTAGACATTACCCCAAATGACAAGGGAAGAACAACAAAAAGATTTGTCTTTTTCTTTTACCTGCCTCGTCTGTAGAAAAAAAAACAGACTATACTTCGCTAGCTGTCATATTCAGCGTTACCTCATTTATTAGTATAGAAGA
Source organism: Neoceratodus forsteri (assembly GCA_016271365.2). Classification (NCBI taxonomy): domain Eukaryota; kingdom Metazoa; phylum Chordata; order Ceratodontiformes; family Ceratodontidae; genus Neoceratodus; species Neoceratodus forsteri. The sequence goes on from CM028131.1 coordinate 1,520,624,765, forward strand.
AAAAAATGACTCACCTTAGTAATTGTGTTTCTTCTAATGGAGTCTTGCTGTATTCTGATTCTATGCACAGCATAGAACGCTGAGCTCAAGCTCGGTTCAAACCTCTGTCTGTGGCACTTCAAAGTGTAACCGTCAGATTCTGATGAGCTAATATCAACTAACTAAACCCACTACGTGGAAATTGTAAAAATTTTTACTAGCAAAATGGCAACCAAATATTTTGGATCCCCCAAAAGACTCAAGTCGAGAAATCCAAAATGAAAAACCAGGTAGTGAACACTTATGACTATTAAAATAACCAAACATAACCCACTCCCCCTCTCTAAAAAGAAGGAGTGCCCAAATGCACCCCTGGGGTGCAACAGTGCACCTGCCAGCCCACTTCCCAAAAACCAGATTCTGAGAGGGAGGCAGGGAGAGTACAGAATACAGCAAGACTCCATTAGAAGAAACATAATTATTAAGGTGAGTAATTTTTTTCTTCAAACGACATGAAGTCTTGCTGTATTCTGACTATTGCAGACTACCAAGCAGTACCTCCATGGAGGAGGGACACAACCTACTTTGGGAATAGGCTCTGAAGTACTGCTTTACCAAACCGAGCATCACTCCTAGCCTGGATATCCAGAGAGTAATGCTTGGTGAATGTATAGACTGTTTTCCAGGTGACCACTTTATAAATCTCTAGCAAAGGAAAATCCCTGGCAGCAGCCAGGGAAGCAGCTGTACCTCTAGTCAAATGAGACCTCAGGCCTGAGGGTGGTATTTTACCCAGCTTTTCATAGCAGAATTGTATACAAGAGACAACCCACCTGACAACAGTTCTCTTAGTGGCAGGTTTGTCCTTTCCCACTTCCCCGTAAGTGAGGAATAACTGGAGGGAATCAAACCTGAGTGCCTTAGTACGCTCAATGTAATAGCTAAGGGCCTTTTTAACATCTAAACTGTGTAATCTTCACTCTCCTGAAGAAGAATGGTCAGTGAAGAACACCAGGAGAGACATGGATTGGTTCAGATGAAAATCTGAAACCACTTTAGGTAAAAACCTCCTACTGGTTCTTAGAACCACCTTATCTCTATGAAATAAAATGAAATCAGGCTCCACTGACAGGGCTTGTAATTCACTGATACGTCTGGCAGAGGTAATAGCTACCAGAAACACAGTTTTCCAAGCCAAGTACTTGAGCTCTGCTAATAAAGGCTCAAAGGTATAAGCTGAGCAATGCAAACATTAAGGTCCCAAGTAAGCATTAGGATCTCAAAGGAGGGATTGGTATGAAGCAATCCCTTGAAAATTTACAGAAGACAGGATGGGATGCCAGTGAGGAGGGTTTTCCCACTGACAGAAAAGCAGAAACAGCTGACAAGTGTACCTTGAGGGTAGCTCGCCTAAGGCCTAGGCCATTAAGATGAACCATGTAATCCAGAACTGTAGACAATTCAGCAGTGTCTGGGGATATGTGCTTCTTGGAACACCAAATACTAAATATCTTCCATTTGGAGTTGTATGTTTTTTCTGGTGGCAGGTTTTCGAGAGGCTTTGAGAATGTCCAGAACCCCTTGAGACAGTTGCAAATTTGAACACTCTAACTCTTCAAGAGCCATGCCTTGAGATTGAGATCAAAGATTGGGATACCAAATCCTCCCGAGAGGAGGTTAGCAGATTGTGATTCCTGGGAAGAGACAGGGGAAGATGGACTGCTAGGGATAGCAACAGGGGGTACCAAGGCGGCGTGGCCCAATCTGGAGCAATCAGGATCACTTTGCAGGATTGTGACGTTATCTTGACCAGGACCTTGAACAATAGAGGAAAAGGAGGGAAGGCATATAGAAATTTCCCTTCCCAATCTAGAATCAGAGCATCCAGAGGAACTGAGCACAAGACTGGGGGTCTGCAACCAAAAGAGAGGAAGTTGGTGATTGTCTGGGGCTGCAAAGAGATCTATCTCTGGAGTGCCCCACTTTGAAAAAAATCACTTTCAGCACTAGGGGGATGCAGGAACCATTCATGACTGCCCTGAGAAATCCTGCTCAATGCATCTGCTTGCACATTATCCTTTGCTGGAAGGTGGACTGCTACCAGAGAGGTCTGTAGAGAATACGCCAGGGACCATAACTTCATGGCTTCTGTGCACAAGGCCGTAGACCGAGTGCCTCCCTGCTTGTTGATATACCACATAGTGGTGGTGTTGTCTGTCCTGACCTGAACCACCTTGTTCTGTACTGATTTAGAGAAGTCTTGCAGGGCCAGAAAAACCACCATGAGCTCCAGAAGGTTTATGTGGAGAAGAGACTCCTGAGTGGACCACACTCCCTGGGCTGCAAGAGTCCCCAGGAGGGCTACCCATCCCAGGAGAGAAGCATCTGTGGTTAGAACCACAGAATGAGACTGAGTGATGAATGGGAGTCCTTGCCTGAGTTTGTCCTGATCCTGACACAACTGAAGGGCCTGGATCAGGGTCTGAGTTACTGGAACAAGTTTGGTTAGAGAATCTTTTTTCTGAGACCAAAAAGACCAGAGATGAAACTGAATGTCTCTCATCTGAAATCTGGCCCCTTGGACAACTGCAGTGGAAGCTGCCACGTGGCCCAGAAGATGAAGGAAGTGCCTTGCTGGTCGAGAAACCAGAAGGTGGAAGGTGGAAGGAGGAAGCCAGCTCTATGATGGATCTTACTCTTTCCAGGGGAAGAAATGCTCTTGCTTTGACAGTATCCAGCTCTGCCCCTATGAAAGTCAGAAGCTGTACTGGCTCGAGAACTGACTTGGGAATACTGAGAAGAAATCCTAGAGAAGTGAGCACTTGCTGAGTCACTTGCAGATCTAACTTGACTTGGTCTGGAGACTGACCCACAATGAGCCAGTCGTCCAGGTATGGGAATATGGAGATATTTTTTCTCGTCAGAAAGGTCACTACTATTGCTAGGCATTTTGTAAACACCCTTGGAGCTGATGTTAGGCCAAAGGGCATTGCTTTGAACTGATAATGGCCTGAAGGCAATTCGAACCTGCGGTACTTTCTGTGGGAGCACCTGATGGGAATGTGAAAGTAGGCATCTTTTAGGACCAGGGAGGCTAGCCAGTCTCCTGGCCTTAGAGATAGAAGGATTATTCCCAGAGTCATCATTTTTAATTTTGGTTTTAAAAGATGTTTGTTCAGGTATCTTAAGTCTAGGATGGGTCACCACTCCCCTGTCTTTTTCGGGGTCAGGAAGTACCTGGAGTACAGACCTTTGCCCCTGTGTATTGTAGGAACTCTTTCTATGGCCCTTAAGGCCAGCAGAGATTAAACCTCTGCCTCTAGGGCAATGGTTTTGGAGATGCTTGCAGGTGGAAAGGATCTGGCTCTCATTTTTGGGAAGTTTTTGAAGCTGAGAACCAGTCCCTGGCTTACTACCTCCAGGACCCACTTGTTAGAAGTAAGAGACTTCCAGTCCTGGAAGTAGTAAGCCAGCCTGCCTCCTAGAGGAATTGAGGAGTCGACCCAGGCTGACACATCAGGGTGTCTGCTTGACAGGAGCCTTAGGCTGAGGAGTGGATGCAGCCCTGCTCATCCCCCTTCTGCCTCTGCCTCTGAAGAACCCTCTCTGAGAAAAGGAAGAGGAGGCCTGTGCTTGGTAAAAAGGCCTATGAAAAGACCTGCTCTTGCCCCTAGCTTGCTGCCTTTGAGGAGTTGCCTGCCTTTCCTTGGCTTGGCTTGTGCACTCCTGTAGGTGGTCCTATATTCATCCATCTTTTTCATGTAATTCTCTGTCTGCTCCCCAAACAAAGAATTACCCACCACAGGGAAATCCATGGCCTTAGCCTGGGTGTCCTGTGAAAGGCAAGTACATCTGAGCCAAGCCATTCTCCGAAGAGCCACAGATAGCCATGACTCGTGATGACACATCAGTGGAGTCCACAGCAGCATGAAATTGTATCTTTGATGCCTCAATCCCATCAGCAGCCACCTCCTCCAGCTCCCTGGCAAGCTACGGGAGGCCTGCTTAGCCAGTGCCTGTACAGTGTCCCACCTGGACTTCTGGTACCTGGCTGTATAGGCCGTGTAATTAGCCTGTCTGAGTCCCAAGTAGGATGCCATGTATGGTTTCTTTGCCATGGCATCCAGCTTCCTGGAGTCTTTATCCTGGGGATTCCAAGGGTATGTTAGCCTTATCACAGGCTGCAGCCTGCACAACCCCAACATGGCTGCATTGCTGGTACAAGTACTCCGTACCTGAGCCACACATGTACCTCTTGTCCATCCTTCTGTCAACAGGAGATAAAGAATTCTGAGTTTTCAACAATTTTTGTGTCCGTTTCCCAAAGGATCTCTGTGGGACCTACAATAAAACAATGGACACTGTGTTAGAGAGAGAGAAAAGGAAGTGCAAAAGAAGAAGGAAACCACTCTGGTTCTCAAACACAGTAGCAGAAAAAGTCAGAGCCAAAAGGCTTGTCTTCAGGCAATATAAGGGAATGCAGCAGGATAAAGATAGGGAGGCATACCAAACTTCCCTAAGGGAAGCAGGGATGGCAGTAAGGCAGGCAAAGGCTCAAACCGAGGAAACACTAGCACGAACAGTAAAAGAAGGTGATAAGACTTTCTATGGATACATCAGTGAAAGAAGAAAGTCCAGAGGGGGATTGCTAAGATCAAAGGGGATAAGGGAGCGTGTGAGGAGGAGGACCATGTAAAAGCATCTACCCGAAATAGATACTTCTGCTCAGTATTTACTGAAGAGAAGGTAGGGCAGGGCCCACAGCTCTGCACCATGGACACAGAGGGGAAGGAGGTGTGCACTAGTCCCTTCACAAAAGAAAGGGTCCTACAAAAGCTCGATAAGCTCAGGGTGGACAAGGCAATGGGACCTGATGGCATACATCCCAGGGTACTAAAGGAGCTAAGGATGTAACTAGCAGAGCCATTATCAGAACTGCTTAGTGAGTCTCTGAGCACAGGAGAGGTCCCAGAAGACTGGAGAAGGGCTCATGTGATCCCGCTCCACAAGAGTGGCAGCAGGGAGGAGGCAGGGAACTACAGATCAGTCACTCTTACCTCAGTAGTGGCAAGATTATGGAGACATTGCTTAAGGAAATGATAGTGCAACACCTGGAATCCATAGCAGCACAGGATCCAAGACAGCATGGGTATACAAAAGGAAGGTCCTGTCAAACTAATCTCATAGATTTCTTTGACTGTGTAACCAGAGTGGTGGACCATGGGGGAGCAGTTGATGTTACCTACCTTGACTTCAGCATAGCTTTCGATACTGTTCCACATAGAAGATTGATTAATAAGCTGGGTAGGCTCGGGGTGGGTCAGACGTTGGTCAACTGGGTGGCAAACTGGTTGACTGGCAGAAAACTGAGAGTGGTGGTAAATGGTATACAGTCAGAAGAGATGCAAGTCACAAGAGGGGCAGCTCAGGGATCTGTCCTGGGGCCAGTCCTCTTCAATATCTTCATCAGTGACATTGCAGATGGACTGGAGGATAAGGTTTGTCTGTTTGCAGATGACACCAAGATCTGCAACAGAGTAGATGATCCAGATGGTGTGGGAAGAATGAGAAGAGATCTGGATAAACTAGCAAAATGGTTGGAAGTGTGGCAACTGGGGTTTAACGCAAAGAAGTGCAAGATCATGCACACAGGGAAGAGAAACCCTGAAGCCATCTATAGGCAGAGAGGGGAGTTGCTGGCAGTCACAAGGGAAGAAAGAGACTTGGGCGTCATCATCACCAATGACCTGAAATCATCCAAGCAGACCTCTAAAGCAGTAGGTAAGGCTAGAGGGATGCTGGGGTGCATTAGTAGGGGTATCACAAGTCGGAAGAGGAAGGTAATAATCCCTCTTTACAAGACACTGGTTAGGCCCCATCTGCAGTACTGTGTGCAGTACTGGAGGCCACACCTTCACAAGGACATTAACCAAATTGAGGCAGTCCAGAGAAGGACAACCAAAATGGTGCAGGGCTGCATCAGAAAACATATGAGGACAGATTAACTGAACTCAGTATGTATACCCTAGAGCAAAGCAGGGAGAGATGCGACATGATTGAAACATTCAAACACCTTAAGGGCATTAACAAGGTGAAAGAGTCTAACATGTTTCTATTTAAGAAAAATAGCAGGACAAGAGGACACAGCATGAGATTAGAGGGAGTCCGATTAAGGGGTAATGTGAGGAAGTTCTTTTTCACAGAAAGGGTGGTGGATGCATGGAACGGCCTATCTCAGGAAGTGGTGGATATCAATACAGTGCAGGGCTTCAAGCAGGCATGGGATAGGCATAAAGGAGCAATACAGATGAGTATGAATAGATAGGCCATTAACAGAGCAAAGGCCTATGGCACATTCATAAGGTAGAAAACGAAATGGGCAGACTGGATGAGCCTTGCGGTCCTTATCTGCCATCAACGTCTATGTTTCTATATTTCTATGGACTTATGAAGGGGAACAGACAACCTCTTGGACTCTGGGATGTCCATCATTTCAACGTAATCAGGCTCCTCTTGTTCCTCCACAGCTTCTTCCAAGGGGAGCTGGAGGGTTTCTGCCACTTTTCTGTAAAACAAAGTGGGAAGGGGACTCAGAAAGCCTGGGAGGGGAAATACCAGAAGGTCTGTCTGGGGAGATGTCCGGTTCAATTGGCTCATCAAGACCTTCCATTCCAACATCATCATCATCATCATCATCATCATCATCATCATCATCATCACCTTCATAATCATCATCCCCCTCCAAATGAGGTTCATAAAAATCTTCAGAGGCATAATCCTGAACTGGAGGAACCAACCAAACCGAATGCCTGCCAGAAGGCGCCGGTTCGGTCAGAACCGTACGAGGCGATTCAACAATCCTAATCGATCGGGCAATCTCCTCGGCGGTCGGAACATGCGGCTCTGGATCCGAACTGGACGATTTGTCTTTTCTTTTCTTTTTTGACAGAACCAATCCCTCAGAATCGGCTCTCCTTTTGCCTAAAGCGGTATCGCCCTGGTCAGAGGGCACTCCTTCTGGTTCGGCCAAAACCGAACTGGGCTGGCCATCCGGATCAGCGGACTTCTTGGCCTCCTTATCCCGAAGCCTGCCCAATCTCTTGTCTAGGGTGGATTTAGGGAAATGTTTACATATTTGGCAGTCTGAATTGAGGTGGTTAAACCCCATACAATAAACAGAGGTGGTGTGGGGATCAGCCTTGGCAAAGACTTCCCCACACACAGACTGCAGTGTTGAAACCCAGTGTGGCACGGTTTTTCTTTTGCGTTTCTCAGACGTAGCCATTCTATAACTCAAACTTACCCTTTACTAGGCAAAAGCCAGGTAAGACCCCCTTATCAGTTTCTAACTGTGTTACGGGTATTTGAAAAAAATGCAAGAAACACGTTTTTTTTTTAAACCGATAAGGATCGGTAACATACTAACATACTAACTGCCAGCAGATTAGGCCTTACAGCCTATCAAGTCTGCTCGAACCTCAGATCCCTAGTTGGGTGCCGAGGCCCTCCCCCCTTGTGCTCCAGAAACCCCTATCATCCATCCCCACCCCCCTGGGACAGGCCATCATCTGATACATCTGCTTTCTGTGTCTGTCCCACCCCCTCTTGAAGCCCTCCACTGTGGATCTCTGAACCAGCTCGCCAGGCAGCGCATTCCAAGGATCCACCACCCTCTCAGTGAAAAACCTCCTCCTCTTCTTCCCCCCTCATCCTTCCATCTTCCAACTTCCAACTTCAAACCATGCCCTCTGGTGATACCTCCCTGCTTTAGTCTAAACATCCCCTCCATGTTTACCCTATTTATTCCCTTGAGGTACTTGAAGACCTCAATCATGTCCCCTGTCTCTCCTCACCTCCAATGAAAACAGGCAGAGCTCCTCACGTCTGTCCTCATATGTCAAATCCCCTAGTCCTCGTATCATCTTAGCTGCCCTCCTCTGTACCCTGTCCAGGAGCTGTATGTCCCTCTTCAAGTGTGGTCTCCAGTACTGTACACAGTACTCAAGGTGTGGTCTAACCAGTCCATTGTACAGTGGCAGAATCACTTCCCTGCTCCTAGAGGTGATCCCCCTTAGGATGCATCCCAACATCCTGTTTGCCTTGCACTGCTCAGAGTTATTCATACATGCATCCACCATGACCCCTAGGTCTTTTTCCCCTGTTGAGGCCTCCAGCGCCTCCCCTCCCAGGGTGTACCTGTGTTTAGGGTTTCCCTGACCAAGATGCAACACCCTGCACTTGGTGATATTGAAATTTAATTTCCATATGTGAGCCCAGCTTTCCAGGGTGTCCAGGGCCAACCTCCCCTCTCCCCCCCAAACTACTGCTCCCATCTTGGAGTCATCAGCAAAGAGACTAATTTCACACTCTATACCCTCCCTGATCTCCGATATGTATGCATTAAACAGGATCGGACCCAGGACCAAGCCCTGCGGTACCCCACTACCGACCTCTCTATGGTTCGAGAGCTCCCCACAGACCACTACTCTCTGGTTGCGCCCAGGTAGCCAGTTTTCAATCCATCTGACCATCAAAAGGCCTACTACCAACCCCATCAGTTTCTCCACCAGACCATTGTGGGGGACAGAGTCAAATGCCTTGCTGAAGTCCAAGAATAATACATCCACAGGCTTTCCCCTGTCCAGCTCTGATGTTACCCATTCATAGAACTACACAAGATTGGTTTGACATGATCTACCTGGCACAAATCCATGTTGCCAACTTTCCAGAACGCCAACCTCCTCCAAGGACACCCCCAATTGTTCCCTTAATATACTCTGCATTAAGTTTCCCACCACTGAGGTTAAACTGATGGGTCTATAGTTATCTGGTACTTCCCTTGACCCCCCCTTTATGGATTAGCACCACATGTGCCTCTCGCCAATCCCTAGGTACCCTCCCTGTCTCAAGCGACCTGTTGAAAAGCTCCACCAGGGATGCAGCCAGTATGTCCGCCAATTCCCATAGTACTCTCGGATGAATGCCATCCAGCCCAGGAGATTTATCTTTCTTTAGGACCTTGATGACTAACCACACCCTTTCGGTGGAGATAGCATCATCCGTCCTCTCCACCTTACTGGCTTTGTTATCCTTATCCTGATGTGACACCCCTGGGGTGCTTCTCCCTTCCTCTTGCTCCATTTCTGTTGCTCCCCTGATCCCACTCACTACCGCTTCTATCCCTATCGTGCCTTGCTTTGTAGATATCCCATTCCCCTTCCCTCCCTAGTAAACACAGAGGTGAAGTACACGTTTAATACCTCTGTCTGGTCCCTCGCCTTTTCCACCCACCCTCCTTCTGATCTCAATCTGCCGAGACGGCCCTTAGTTTTTCTCCGCTCCCCAATGTACCAGAAGAACCCCTTTTCCCCTCCATGTATCCCCTGTGCCAGCCGCTGTTCTTTACTAACCATACACTAAACCTGAATAAAAAAGTACAAAGAATAACACACAAGATAACCGGTTCAGCCGAATCGGTTAAAAGATCAAATTTACAATTTCCACAAGTATCCTATGGCTAGTCCACTACCTAAGTACTTACTGTACCACAGACAGAGATCTAAACCGAAAATAAAATGAAAGGAACGGTAAAACCGATGACTTTAACTGACTGATGAACCGTGAGCAGAGGACAAATCTCTGGAGCGACTGTTCAGTTAGGCAGAGTAAAGAATGTGACGGTTAAACTCTGAGTGCAGCAGACAGATGTTTGAACCGAGCTCGAGCTCAACGTTCTATGCTCTGCATAGAATTTAACTCTATCCTCTCTGGAGCAGTTAAAATGCTGGGGCTAACTGTAATAAGTCAGAATATAGCAAGACTCCATGTTGTTTGAATCATGCGGGCAATAATATCTGTAAAGGAACAAAAATACAAAATTCTGCAGCAGGTATTTGTACAATAATTTAACAGAGTCCGGGAAGAACAGTTTCACTGTGAAATGGGTTAACAAAATGGATTTCTCTTATCAGGTGCCTAATACTGGTCTACAGATTCAAGATTCTGCAGCCTTGTGTGCCAATCAATTTCCAGTCTTCATTTTTGACATTAAGTCTACACATAACAAGTGCTTATTCAGTAACTGCTGAACTAGTTTTACTGGCACTAGACAAAACTCTTGAGGTCCTCAAGGAAAGTACAATTATGTAAGAACTTACTGTAACAGTAGATCTCTGAGAAGAGCTCTTGCAGCAGGCAATACCCATCAGGACTATGCCGTCAGGCACTAGGATCCCAAGGAAAAATTTCTAGCTAGCCGTCCAAGGCGGGGGACCGCCCCTGATGTCAACCCTGCCCCCCGTCACCCAACAGTATAAAGGGGTGGTCCCCCGGCACCACCTCAGTTTGCCCGCTGGAGTCCCGGCTTGCATAAAGGATGGGGAACCGAGGAGGTTCAAACATCCCAAAAGGGAGAAGAAAAAGGAAAAATAACCGGGGGAAGGAGGGAGGAAAAGCATGCCTGCTGCAAGAGCTCTTCTCGAAGATCTACTATCATGGTAAGTTCTTATGTAACTGCACTATCTCACTTAAGAGATACAGCTCTTGCAGCAGCCAATAAACATCAGGACTGAATCCCAAGCAGTACAAAGACAGAATCCAGGTTAGCTGGGTGGTGGTTACGGAAACCCTCAGAAGTTCTTAAAAGAGCAGTCCTAGGAGGACAGCAAGGCTGAACCCTGCCCTCCTTCTGGAAGCAATGTCCAAACTGTAATGTTTAAAGACTGTATGGATTTTTGGAAGCGGATGCAACCTGTATTAGCCCGTCAGGGGTTCTGAGTGGGCTGTGCTTGAATCACTGGGGAAGGAGAAGCTCTCCTTGTGGCTCTCCCGCCCCTTCCTCGGAAGTACCCTCTAGGCTGCTGTTGCAGCTGAGAGGGATGAGCTTGGAAAAAAGGTCTGGAGTAGGATCCCCTACCCCTGCCTCCCCTGGCCTGGGACCTATAGGATGAGGAAGGCCTATCCTTAGAATTGCTTCTGTAGGTGGCCTTATATTCCTCTACCTTCTTCATATAGGCTTCTGTTACCAAATAAACTAAAACTAAGGCAGCAATCTGAAATATAAAGTAAAAACACTACTTATCGATCAGATAAATAGATTTTTTTTTTTTTTTTTAATTCTTTTTATCCCCTCCTGGACGCCCCCTGCACTCCCCTCCTTCGGGCTGTCTCAATGCCCTCCAGACTCCCCCACTGAGTCTGCCCCTAGAGTGTCTCTTTTTTCTCAGGTGCTCCTACCTGCCTCCTTAGCACCTTACACAGCGGGGTCTGCCCGTGTTGTGACGTCTGGGTGGCCGGAGCTGCCGTCATCCGGAGTGCCGAGGGTTGTTTTCCGGTTTTCTGTCCCTCCCTCTCACCCCCAGGGCCCTTGTTTCGGCGGGCGTGACGTGCTCGCCACGCCTTTACCCAGATGCCCAGGCGTCCTCCCCCGGCTCCCTGCCCTAGGAAGCCGCCGTTGCCCGAGAGTCGGTGCTTCCACCGCTCTCGAGCGTCGGGTGTATTAAACACCCTGGTCCCTCCCGAAGAGGAGAGCATCCGCTGGGACGCCGATCCTCCTTTTTCCCTGCCGACCTCCACGGCCCGAGTCCGCCTCGGCTCGGTCGCCGGGCGTGACACGAGGTGTGGCGCCCAGCGCCTCAACCCTCAGCGCCACCGGGCCGGCCAGATAATTAGATTTTGAAGAGGCTGAAAGAGAGCTCTCTGGGACGTCTTCACTAGGCAGGCAGAGTAAAGAATCTGAAGAACTCAGAGTGCAATACTTGCTAAGACAGCAGTTTGAAAGTGGCATGAGACAAGTGAGAGTTCCATCATTTACATATAATTCCAACTCTCCGGGCAGTCCAACACAGGAGGCTGACTGCATTTGTTTGACCATAATGAGTGATTCCTCAGGTTAGAAACAAAGTTGATACACCCCTAGCGGAATGACCTTTAACTAACCCTGTAAAGGCTTGTCATATTTCTGATGGCAAAAAGACAATGCAACTGACCAATCATTCAGACAAGGTCTGCTTGGTCACAGCAGCCCCTAACATTCGCGAGGCGAAAGATACAAATAATTGATCAGATTTTCTTGAAGACCGAGTATGGTCTACATAAAAGCGAAGAGCTCTGTGAATACCCCCTCTGTTCGAATACTTTGCACAACACATTGGGAGATGAATGTCCTGGTTAAGGGTGAACTCGGACACCACCTTCAGGAGAAACTTAGGATTAGTGCACAGGGATACCCTGTCCCTGTGGAAAATTAAACAGGGCTCTTTACAGATCAGAGCCTGAAGCTCGGAAAGCCTCTGGGCTGACATAACGGCAACTAAAAGTAACGCTTTCCGAGATGGGAAGAGTAGCTCGCAACTTGTGACTGGTTCAAAGGGAGGCAACGTAAGTGTCTCTAACATGAATAGAAGATCCCATGGGGAATAGGGTCCTGAATGGGGGGCTTAATATGCATTATATCTCGCAGGAAAGTGCGGGACAGATCCATTTGTGCCAGGGTCCTGCCATCCACTGGTACATGATAAGCTGATACTGCAGAAAGGTGTACCTTTATGGACGAGTAGCTAAGACCCGAATCAGACAGGTAAAGAAAATACTCCAGGACCGAATTCACCTGACAGGTGAACGGGTCCAGATGACGGGCAGAATCCCAAAGGCAGAAGCGTTTCCATTTCATGGCATAGCTGGCCCTGGTCGAAGGTCTTCTCGCGGTCATGAGGACATCTGCTACCCTTGCTGACACACCGTACCGGTCCCTGACTAGGTCTACAGGAGCCATGCATGCAGGTGCAGAGACGTGAGATTCTGGTGTACCAGAGTACCCTGTTCCTGGGAGAGCAAGTGAGATGACAGAGGTAGGCGAAGCAGAGGTTCTATCGTCAATTGCTGGAGCAACGGGAACCAAATCTGCAGAGGCCAGAATGGCACTTTCAGAATCATTTCTGCTCATTCCACTTGCAGCTTGAGCAGTACTTGTTGAAGTAGTGTGAAGGGAGGAAAGGCACAAAGAAACCTCCCTGTCTAAGAGAGGGACAATGCGTCTCACTAAAAAACACCAGGCCCTGGATCTAGTGAGCAGAAACTGAGTAGTTTGGTGTTGAGCGGGGACGCAAAGAGGTCCAGTTCTGGAAGTCCCCATCTTTGGAATAGGTCGTCTATAATGTCCTGTAGTAGCTCCCACTCATGAGCCTGGGACAGAGAGCAGCTTTGGTTGTCAGCCAAGGTGTTTTGTACTCCTGCAACATGAACCACTGTGAGTTCCTGATTGTGCTCCACTGCCCAGTACCAGACACTCATGGCCTCTCTGCAAAGGGGATAGGAGTGTGTGTGCCTCCTTGCTTGTTGATATAGAAAACAACCAGCATGCTGTCTGTCTGGACCAGTAAGGGGCCTGGAAGGAGGTCCGTCTGAAATGCCTGTAAGGCATACAGAACGGCTCTCCTTTCCAACACATTTATGTGGAGACTGCATTCTGAAGGAGTCCACGTCCCTCTTGTCTGCTTTTCTTTGAAATGCACGCCCCATCCCAGTCCAGAGGCATCCATTATCAGGATCTGCTGAGGGCTGGGACTTCGAAAAGGGGCCCCAGTCTCTAGACGGAAGGGGGTGAGCCACCATTCCAAAGTATGACACACTGCACTGGAGAACCGAACTTGCTGCTCGAGGTCGTCTGAATGCTGATCCCACTGTACTCTGAGATTCCACTGAAGTACTCTCATGTGGAAATGTGCCAAAGGCACTGTCACGAAGGCGGCTGCCATGTGGCCTAGAAGTTGCAGGACCGTTCTGGCTGGAACCTGGCTTGCGGAAGCGATTTTTCAAACCAGTGCTCGTAGGTGATCTACCCTGTCTGAGGGGAGAAAGGCTTTCCCGTGGACGGTGTCCAAGACACCTCCTACATATTGTAATCTCTGACTGGGCCAGGGGGACGACTTGGGAAGATTCAAGGTGATCCCCAGATCTTGGAAAAGTCGGAAAGTACATTCCAGTGAGTGATGAAGCTGGTCCCCTTTGGAAGCTGTCAGGAGTCAGTCGTCGAGGTAGGGGTAGATATAATGTCACTGCCTCCTGAGAGCTGCTGCCATCACCGCCAGGCACTTGGCGAATACTCGAGGTGCAGAAGAAAGACTGAACAGCAGTGCTCAAAATTGGTAATGCTCTCCCTGGAAGGTAAAACGAAGATATTTTCTGTGGGACGGCAGGATTTTTATGTACATACTGTATATGTGTCTTGCATGTCCAGGGAGCAGAGCCAGTCCCCCTAATGTAGCATGGGCAGTAATCCCGGCAGTGTCACCATTCTAAATCTTTTGTATTCAATAAAATTGTTCAGCTGACTGAGGTCCAGGATGGGACGAAGGTCCCCCGTCTTTTTTGGCACTAAGAAGAAGTGGAAGTAGTAACCCCTTCCTCTTTGGCTCGGTGGGACTGCCTGGATCGCCTTTTTGCTCAGGAGGGCTTGGATTTCTGCCTGAATGAGGCCTTCGTGGGATAGGGAGCAATGGGTGGAAATCGGTGGGCTGTCTGGAGGTATCTGGGTGAACTCCAGAGTGTAACCCCTTTCTATAATTTGGAGTATCCACTGATCTGCCGTGATGTTGGACCAACCTGTGAGGTAAAGGGAGAATTGCCCTCCTACTGCCTCCCCTCGTAGCTCCACCGGGGCAGGCAGGGAGTCATGCAGAGGTTGTTGGGGTGGGCAAAGGGGCTTTAGCATTTTTAGCACTTTTTGGTCCCTGTGCCCCTGCTTATTGAGAGGGAGCTTTTCCTTCTGTATCCCCCTCTGTGCTGCTGCCTTTTCACTTGCTGGCCATGTTGCCTGCTAAAGGGCCAACGTCTGTATGAGGTTAGCTCTGACTTACACATCTTTTGGATGTCAGAAGAGTACAGTTACGTAAGAAAGTACAGTTACGTAAGAACTTACTGTAACAGTAGATCTTCGAGAACAGCTTTTGCAGCAGGTTACACCATTAGGACTGAAGCCGGCAGGCGCCAGGACCCCACGGAAATTTTCTAGCTAGCAGTATTCAGTGGGGACAGCCCCCGATGTCGGTCCCACCCCCCGACGTCAGGCACAGTATATAAGGGGGCAGTCCCCCAGAATCCCCAGTTCTCCCGCCGGAGACTCCCGGTCGCTGGATGACATCAGAAGAGGAGACTGAGGATCCGCCATCAAATGGCAGTCAGAGAGATTCTGAGACACCTGATCTTTGGAGAAGGATGTTGAAACTAGAATCTACCTCCAGCGGGGATGGTGGGAGGGAAAGTATCTGCTTCAAGAGCTGTTCTCGAAGATCTACTGTTACGGTAAGTTCTTATGTAACTGTACTATCTTACTTTGAGCAACAGCTCTTGCAGCAGGTTACACCATTAGGACGGATTCCCATGCAATAATGGAAATCCCACACCATTGGGAGGAGGGAAGGTAGAAATTCTTAGTGAAGCCTAAGCCTAGGACAGAAGTGCTTGAAGGACTGCTAGACCAAAACCTGCTCTTCACCTCAACGCAATATCCAGGCTATAATGCCTGATGAAAGTGTAAACAGAGCTCCAAGTAGGTGCAGCACAGATAGCCAAGGTGGACACATTCTTAAGGGCCGCAAAGGAGGTAGCCACCCCCCTTGTGGAATTGACCCTTGACCTCACCCAGTAAGGGTTTGTTATGCTTCTGGTAACAGAATGTGATACACTGAATGAGCCACCTGGACAGCGACTGTTTGGAGACAGGCGCTCCCATCATCCTGTGGGCAAAGGAGACAAAAAGCCAGTCCGATTTTCGGTGGTGTTTGGTTCTGGTCAGGTAGTACCGGAGACACCTATGCACATCAAAGGTGTGCAACAGGGCCTCTCCTCGATTCGAATAGTTGGGAAAGTACACTGGTAGATCGATGTCCTGATTAAGGATGGGAGCTGAGACCACCTTTGGCAGAAATCTGGGATTAGTCCATAGGGATACCCTGTCTTTGTGAAAAACCAAATAAGGCTCTTTGCACATGAGTGCATGGAGTTCAGAAATTCTTCTGGCCAAGGTAACGGCAACTAAAAACAACATCTTCCAAGTAAGAAGACATAGCTCGCAATCCGCAGCTGGTTCAAAGGGTGGCAGCATAAGCTGCTCCAGGACAAAAGGTAGATCCCATGGCAGAATTGGATCCTTAATCAGAGGTCTAAGGTGGAGAATACCTCTCAGGAAAGCTCGTGCCATGTCCAACTGAGATATGGTGCGTTGGCCTATAGGATAATGATAAGCTGATATGGCACAGAGGTGTACTTTGATCAAGGAGTAGGCCATGCCTATCTGAAAGAGAGACAAGAGGCAGTCCAAGACCGATTTTTCTGGACAGTCTAGAGGCGTAAACCCTCGCGCTTGAGCCCATAGGCAAAAAAGGTGCCATTTCATGGCCTAAGTAGCATGAGTGGCCAGTTTTGTCGCGGCCACCAGAACGTCAGCTACCTCTTGTGAGACCCCGTGTCGCAAAATGGCTATGTCTCTAGGAGCCAAGTATGCAGGCTCAGCGAACGGAGGTCTGGATGAACCAAGGAGTCCTCCTCCTGAGACAACAAGTGACAGCTGCTTGGCAGAGGCACTGGAGGTTCCCGGGATAGCTGATGTAGTAGAGGGAACCAGATCTGCCTGGGCCAGAATGGCGCGATGAGTATCAGCGTCGCTTGCTCTCTGCGACGTTTCAGAGAAACTCTCTGGATCAATGGAAAGGGGGTAAAGGCATAGAGGAATCTGCCCGCCCAGGAGAGGGACAACGCGTCTCGCCAGAAAACACCAGGCCCTGGATCTAGCGAGCAAAAATTGGGCAGTTTTGCGTTGGATGGGGACACGAAAAGGTCTAACTCTGGTTTACTCCATCTGTGAAACAGATCCTCTACTACCTCCTGGAGTAGTTCCTACTCAAGGACTCTGGCCTGAGAGCGGCTCAGGCCATCTGCAATGACGTTGTCAACTCCTGGGACATGAACAGCAATGAGGTTTGCGCTGTGTTGAAAAGCCTAATCCCACACCCTCATGGCCTCCCTGCAAAGCGGGTAGGAATGGGTGCCTCCTTGTTTGTTGAGGTAATACATCACCACGGAATTGTCTGTTTGTAACAGAATGGTACCCGGTGGAATCTCCGACTGGAAGGCCTGCAGGGCATAAAGAACTGCTTTAATTTCCAGGATATTTATGTGGAGATGAGTCTCTTGGGCTGTCCACAGGCCCTGAGACCGGACACCGTCGAGGTGTGTTTCCCATCCGAGCCCTGAGGCATCTGTGGAAAGTGTCACAATCGGAGACGGCACAATGAGAGGGACCCCTGCCGATAGATTCTTCAGATCTAGCCACCATTGCCAATCCCGGACTACGGTCTTCGTGATCCGGACTGGAAGCTGCAGATGGTCTTGCTTTTGATCCCATTGGACCCGTAACATCCACTGGGTGACCCGCAGGTGGAGATGAGCAAGCGGGACTGTTGCAATGGCTGCAGCCATGTGTCCGAGCAGGCAAAGGACCAATCTGGCAGGAACAGTCTTCTTCGCTAAAATGTCCCTGATGAGGGATCTGATATGTTCCGTTCTGTCCTGGGGAAGAAACGCTTTCCCCTGGACGGTGTCCAGAACTGCACCTATGAACTGCAGAGTCTGTGACGGAACCACGCGTGACTCCTCGTGATTGATCATGATGCCCAGCGTCTCGAACAGAGACCGAGTATAATGGATGGTGGAAATCAAGGCATCCCGAGAGGGTGCCATGAGAAGACAGTCGTCCAGGTAGGGGAACACATAGTGGCCTTGTCTCCTCAGAGCCGCCGCTACGACCGCCATACACTTCGTGAATACCCAAGCTGCCGATGACAGTCCGAGGTGGAGGGCTCGGAACTGATAATGGTGGCCCTGGAACTCGAAGCGCAGAAACCTCCTGTGCGCTTGAGCATGGGGAATATGCAGGTAAGTGTCCTGCATGTCCAAGGACGCTAGAAAGGTGCCCTGCTTGAGCATGGGAATCGGACCTGGGAGGGTCACCATGTGGAAGCGTTTGTACAGGAAGTCTGCCAGAGGTTGTTGAGCCAAGTACTGGTCCTCTCTCGGGGCCTTGTACAGGCAGTCACCTTTCTTCAGCACCACAGGAGTGGAGTGCGGATGCTTCCACGCAGCCTTGATGACGTACGCAAAGGTGTCCAAGGATGGCACTACCACAGGCTTTTGGTCTTTCTGCCGAAGATATCGGGCAAGGCGCTGCCTTTCAGGGTCGAGGTCTTCAGCATCCCACCCCATGTTGTCCTGGATGTCCCTCATGATCTCAGAGAAAGAGGGATCATCTGGAGGAGACGTGGGAAGATCATGTGGGTCAGGTGATGGAATGCTGAGTGGAGAAGGAGATCTGGAGTAATCCCAGGTATCCGATCTGGAGTCCTCCCCTGACGGAGTACACTGCCGACGTCTGGGTCGCTTGGGGCTGGGAGACCCTGATGGAGATCTTGAGAGAGACCTTCTCCAATCCTGGGATCTACCCCTGGGAGGTGGAGTCTGCTCCTTAGGGGTTAGTGGTCATCCTGCTGGCCCCTGTGGTGGATGAAGGGGCACAGGAGGTGAAGGAGTAGGAGGAGGGGTAGGAGGAAGCTTTACTGGGACCATGTCTTTACGGATGATGTCCCACCAGAAAGTAAAGAGATCCTTTACTTCTTGTATATTCATGTCCGACGACGGGCCTGGTGCCAGTGGTCTGTCGCCGGGGTCGGGGCCGGGTCCTCGGGTGTCTCTGGGGTGGGTGAAGGTTCCCTTGGAAGTCCGGCATCCTCTATGTCACCCTCCTGGTCTTCAGGCAACATGGTGTCCTCCTCCATGGAATCCCTGTGACCGGTGTCCACCGGTGACTGGGGGGCGGTCTTCAGCTCCGGTGAAGCCGACGTCGGTCACTTGGCCGACGACTTCGGCTCAGGTGAGCGCCTGGCCGGTGTCTGGTGCTTTGCCAATGTCCTCGGCTCCAGCAAACGCCTGGCCAACTTCGGGTGTTTGGCCGACTTCGGGTGCTTGGCCGACGTCAGGTCCATCGTCCGCTTAAGGGACGTCAGGTCGTCTTAATGAGTGGTGGATCTGGGCCCCTGGGGGCAGGGAGACCGACCTGGAGTCGGGGTCACAACGTGGGGTAGAAGAGGAAGACTTGTGGCGTTTGGAGGACATAGAAGAGGCCTGAGAGGGAGTAGAGGAAGCCGAGGGCCTGGAAGTCTTGGATGGGCTTAAGAGTTGAAGAACCGCTGGAAGCCCGGACTTTAACCAGAGGGGGCTGAGACCTAGCACTGGAGGGAGAGCAGTCCGATTGGGTGAAGCCTGAGCTCCACGAATCCGAGGCCCAGTTCAGGGATCTGGACCTTGCCTCCTCCCAGTGCTTGTCCCGGTGTTTGTGGACCCTGGAGGAAGAATCGCCCCTGGAGGAAGGTTCTTTGTCCATCCTACTAAGTTTTTCCTCTAACAGTTAAGCCTGAAGCGTCTTCTGACGGCAGAACCTGGAGCGGCTGTTGAGCCCTTGGCAAAAGATGCAGGCCTTGGTGTCGTGGTCCCGGCCTAAGCACCGCACGCAGGAAGAATGAGGATCCTTGAAAGGGATCTTGTTTTCTGCAGGCACACTTTGAAATGTGTCCCTCAAATGAAGGAGTTGGAGAGGACATTAGTTATGTAGAAACTCTTGAAGTTCTAAGTCATCGTGCGCTAGGTAGAGACCGAAAGGCCGATGCTGGCGAGTCGACGGCAGGAAAAGAACTGGGGCTTCTGGGGGACCGCACCCTTAATTACTGTGCCTGACGCTGGGGGTGATCGTCGGGAGGGCGGTCCCTCAGTGATCAGTTAGTTAGAATTGCAGTCTGGCGCCCGTCGGCTTCAGTCCTAATTGTGGGGAATCTGCTGCAAGAGCAGTTTCTCGAAGTAAGATCTTACCGTAACAGTAGATCTTCGAGAGAGGCTCTTGCTGTAGGTAATTACATATAGGACTGACCCGCCAGGCATCAGGACCCCACGGAAAAATTTCTAGCTAGCAGTCTCTGGCGGGGGACCGCCCCCACATCAGGTGAGGGAATCCTTTCTCTGGGACCAGAAGGCTCTCAAATGGAACTGAATGTCCCTCATCTGAAATCTTGCCCCCTGGACCACTGCTGTAGAGGCTGCCATGTGGCCCAGGAGCTGCAAGAAGTGCCTTGCTGGTCGAGACACCTGAAGGGTGAAAGAAGAGGCCAGTTCTATTAGTGTCCTTGCCCTGTTCAGGGCAAGGAAGGCCTTTGCTCTTATTGTATCCAGCTCCGCCCCTATAAAGGTGAGGAGCTGTACTGGCTCCAGAACTGACTTTGGAAGGTTTAAGAGGAATCCTAAAGAAGTGAGCAGTTCCTGAGTTATCTGAAGATGTGACTTGACTTGGTCTGGAGACTGACCCACTATGAGCCAGTCGTCCAGGTATGGGCGGGGGGGATACTGGGATGTCTAGGGAGAGGCATCACCAGCAGAAAACAGGAAGTTGTTATCCCCCTGTACAAACAGTTGGTGAGACCCCATCTGGAGTACTGCGTCCAGTTCTGGAGACCCCATCTCCGCAAGGACATAGGCTGGAGAAAGTTCAGAGAAGGGCAACTCAAATGGTGCAGGATCTGTAAGAGAAGCTTTACATGAGGAGAGGCTAAAGGAGCTTAATATGTATACCCTTGAGGAAAGGAGGGAGAGGGGGGACATGATAGAAACGTTTAAGTATCTCAGTGGAATCAACAAAGTCCAAGAGGGTAGTATCTTTCAGAAAAAGAGATGTGCAAGAACAAGGGGACACAATTTGAAGATAGAGGGGAGACGGCCAGGGCAATGTGAGGAAGTATTTTTCACAGAGAGGGTGGTGGATGCATGGAACAGCCTACCTGAGGAGGTTCTGGGGTCTAAAACTGTGGGAGAATTCAAGAATGCATGGGACAGACATAAGGCAATTTTTGTGGGGGGGGTTAGGAAGAAATAGGCTGTTGGTTAAATAGGATCTGCAGCTTATCCTCTAGGTAGGGAAATGGGCAGACTAGGTGGGCCAAGCGGTCCTTATCTGCTGTCAAAGTCTATGTTTCTATGTAACGTCTACAAAAAGGGCGATGCTGTCCCTGAGGGGGTCTGTAAAGAGAGTCCACGGACTTGAGTGCAGTACCTTTCTCCTGCAGGTCAGTCATGATGTCCTTGACATCGCCACCGAATCCCTGAAGGGCACATCCTGAATAGTGGATTGCACTTCAGGGACCAACCCTGACACCCAGAGCCAGGCATGAGGCCAAAGACCTACGGCAAAAGTCAAACTCCGACTAGCTGCGTCCACTGCATCGTAGGTAGCACGAAGCATGTGCCGACTGGCCAAAAGAGCACAATGGACAAGATCAGCCACTTCCTGTTTGATCTGGGACTCAGGAAGAGAGTACAATTTTGATTCCACCTGACTCAGGATCGTCTTCTGGTAGTCCCCCATATGAGCGACATAGTTCAGGGCCCTAATCCCCAGGGTAGAAGAAGCGTACACCTTCTTCCCATACTGGTCCAGAAGACAGGACTCCTTGTCAGGTGGAGATGAGCTGAGATGTTTTGAATTGGCAGAATGGCCGTGAGCGGCGCTAATCACAACCGAGTATGCCTTGGGGTGTACATTCAAAGAATCTACACCCTCAGAAGCCTAATATAGCCAGTCCACCTTCCTCGGAAGGGGGGGTTAACGCGAATGGTTGCTTCTAAATAGTGGAAACAAGGTCCGCGTGAGGCTCAATCCAGGGTGGAATCAATGTCGAGCAGTCTAAGGCAGATCCAAGTGGGCAGCGAGCTTCTTACGCTGTGGATCTGGCTCCAGAGATTGCCACTGATGAACTTCCTGGATCTTTCTCAGTGACTCCAAAATTGAAGGATCCTCTGGAGGAGACTTCGGAGGAGTCCTTGGCCTGGGTCGATCTGGAGTATGTGGCTCATCATCCGGATCGAGCATCCCCCCCGAGTCAGAGGTCTCCGATGAAGAGGAGGAAGACTCCTCCCAATGCAGGGGAGGAACGTCCCTTTGGGAAGCCCTCTGGGAAGCATATCCTCCCCACCCCTGGCGCCTGAGGGTTCACCTCTGGTGTAGGGTAAGGGGGAAGGAGTCTCCCGTCTCCACCATAAGGGATCCTGTACAGGGTCCAGCATCGGGAGATGGTTCTCCACCTCCCTGGTGAGCTGAGCCTTGTCCTCGGCCCACCAGGCAGCCAGAGTCTCCTTCAAATCCACCGGCAGCTGTGGTGTGGGTGGTGGAGAAGAGGGGGATACGGATACTGAGGGTATCCATAAGGTGAGTATCCATAACCCGACAGCAGAAAGCCCGGCGTCAGGTAAGAGGCGGCAGATACTGCGGCAATGGATAGAGCAGCGCCAGGTACTGTGGTGTCGGATACTGCGGTACTGGGTAGGACGGCACCAGATTAAGCGGTGTTGGATACCTCGCTGCCAGGGCTCATGTGCAGAAGGCCCTGAAGAGTCTCCAGCAGGCGCCCAGGTAAAGTGGTTCCTGCGGGGCGCGGGCCCGGCGCTGGAGCCGACGCCCAGTAAGGGAACGCTATCTGGCATCGGGTAGGCCGGCATCCAAGTATCCGGCGTCAGAGGATCCAGCCCTGTAGGAGGGAGTCCTGACGTCAGCGTACCCAAATCTTCCGTGTCGCCCGGGGATGAAGGGTTAAAATCCCTTGGGTCCAGCAGAGGAGACACGGAAGCTTTGGTTAGCAACGGCAAGCGTTGTGGTGAGTCTGGGATGTCGGACTGGTCCAAGGGGTCCAACGTAGGCTCTTTTGCTGGGTGTTCGTCGGAGGGGCCGATATCCGGCTTACCAGTGGGATCCGTGCAGACGTCGGAGGAGCCGGCGTCTGACTTATTGGAACCCTGGCCTGATGGGGGTCGCGATGGGGAAGTGACCCTGATGGGCGTGCGAAGGACCGTGCGCCCCCCTTCCCCAAAGGAGCTGGACCCACTTGACCCAGAGGGCTGCGTGGAAGCGGCCTTCCCTGGAGCAGTAGCCTCCTTTGCCCCGGAGGCACCCAAGGGGCCCAAGCCCGACTGGAGTGGTGACACCATCTTGGACACAGCCAAGTCGGTCGTCGAGGAGCAGTCTCCTGAGGGATGTAATTTGAGAACCGCGACTCCACCTGGAGTCACGGGAGCCGTGGAGGTGGAGTCCCGGTCCCGGTGTTTCTCCTTTTTCTTGTGGCCTTCAGGGGAAATGGAAGTCTGCCTTAGTCTCTTCAGCTCCTTCTGCATGGAAGCCATCTTTTTCTTCAGAACATGGGCCTCCAGGGACTGCTGCCTCCGTTTTCAGGTGGCTGCGCTAAACTGCTGGCACTTCTCCAAGGGGTGGTCCAGGCCTAGGCAGAAGAGGCACAGGGAATGACCGTCCTTATGCGGCAGTTGGGAACCGCACGAGTCGCACTTATTTTTATGTGATTCAGAGGGCGTCGGGGATGACACACACAGCCGTTAGGTAGTAAAAATGCAAAAAAAGGGTAAAAAAAAAAAAAATCGGTAAACTAGACCGACGTAAAACTGGCAAGTGAGGGAACTTTCACAAGTCAACGGCGGGAAAGAACTGGAAGATGGGTGTGCGGGACCGCCCCTTTATACTGACGTCGGTCACCAGACATGGGGGCGGTCCCCTGCCAGAGACTGCTAGCTAGAAATTTTTCTGTGGGGTCCTGACGCCTGACGGGTCAGTCCTATATGTAATAACCTACTGCAAGAGCCCTCTCGAAGTAAGATCTGCCTTTGCTGAGTCCTGCAAACCTGTATTCATCTTCTCTGCCTCTGGCCAAAAAGAACTGGTCCCTGACAAGGGGAATATAGGATAGCGTCCTGCAAATCCTGCCAGAAGCCTCAGACACTCAACCAAGGGTGTGAAGTTCAGCTCCGGTGGTCTGGGTAACAGATCCTCCTTGATTGTGTTCCACCTACTGGTAAACAGAGCAACGACCTCAGCCAGTGGCATTATGGGGGCTGTCGGTGGTTCAGGCGGCAAGGTAGGGGTGCCCAAGGGGCCTGGCATCAAGCCCTTCGGTTAAGTCCCTCCTGTCGATGACTCCAGTGTCTTGTGCATCAGGTCTGGCAGTGTCTCGTCCCCTGGTGTCACGTGCGCTGGTGTCCGGTCATCAGACTCCCAAGGGGGAGGTGGTGACTGAGTGTGTGGCGCTGTATCCTTAGACTCCGTACAGCCTGGCGTCAGGTCTTCTGCTGTCATCCACTCTGTGGACAGAGACTTTTTAGATCCCTGTGGGTCAGACGACGGCTTAGAATGTGTCATCTGGTCCAGCACCATATAGATGGAGTCAGAGGGAGTTGTGGTCTGTTGTCAGTCCGGAGTCCCAGCCAACGATGGCTTAGAAGGTGAGTGTGGTTTCTTCTGGCGTTTGTGTTCCTGATGCCTCTAGGTGTCCTCAGACCCTGTCATCTTGTCTGACAATGCTGAGGGAACAGCCTTGCAGATGGCAGGCTCTGAGCTGCCGCCCAATTAAAAGTGGGCCGATTCTTCTGGCTGAGATGCAGACAAGTGCTTGTGGGGCCTGATAGCCATAGAAATGGAGGCCTTAGCCTGTAAGACACCCCCGCCGGACGTCTGGGTGGAGGCTGGAGGCTTCATCAACTATAACCCGAGAAGAGCAAGGGAAACCGGAGGGGCTGAACCCGACCTCACACCGGAGGTGGAACTCTTGGATGCCTTGTGAGGAGACCTGGATCGGGATTTTGACCTGGATCTGTCCTTGTCTCGGTGATGGTGCTTCCTGCTAGATTTCTTCTCTCTCTCTAGGGGAGATGTCCCTGGCTGAAGGAGAACTGTGCCTCGAGTGGGTCTTCTGTATGGCGGCCACTTGTTGTTCTAGGAGGAAGGCTTTCAAGGTCTTCAGGCGGCAGATGCGGGTCCTCCTATTGAAGCTGAGGCAATGTGGGCAGGCATCTGGCTTGTGGTTGGGGCACAGGAGACAGGCTGAATGGCCATCTTTCACAGGGATTTACTTGCTGCACGCGCACTTCGATTTCTGCTGCTCTGTAGATGAAGCTGGTTGGACAGACATGCATGACAAAGTCGAATAACTTGATGAGAAAAACGGCAACTCCGCAAAGCGTGAAAAATGGCGGTCGACTGTTAGCAGGAGGTGTCCATGGAGCAGAGATGCACGGATTGATAGCAGGGAAAAAAACTGAGGTGGTACCAGGGGACCACCCCTTTATTCCACTGGGTGACATCAGGGGCAGGGCAGTTAGCTAGAAATTGTTCCGTGGGGTCCTAGTGCCTGGCGACATAGTCCTGATGGTTACTGCTTGCTGCAAGAGTTCTATCACAAAGTGAGATTTTAATATATTCTTGGTGCTCCAACGCTGTACTCAGCTTGGTGAGTTTGTCAGCAAAGGTGTTATCAATTCCACGGTCAGCCAGGAAGTCCATCAAGTGATCATACAGAGCTCAGTCTAGGGAATCTGTGTTGAGTGTGTAGTTGGTATCCTTCTACTCAGATTCTCCTGTGAGCTGGAAGCTAACCTCCCAGATTGCAAAGAAATCACTGTCCTCCTCCATTCCTTGTCCAATCTTATCCTCAGTATGCTGGCAGTCAAAGATGAATGTCTAGTTTGGGGACTCGTCACATCTACAACAAAATTTGGCGTCGAGACAATTGCGGGTTCATTCTCCTCCTGTTTCTGTCATTCCTGTGGCTCTTCATCATATATTGGTGGAATGTTGTTGTTAACACTGAATGTGACTGTAATCTTTTCCTCTGTGGTTTTCTGTATTAGCTTGGCCTCCATACCATTCAGTTCCAGCTCCCAACCTCCAGACATCTTGGGTAGAGATTTGGTTTTCTTCTTTTTTATATATATAGCTGTTTGGCCCATGTCACCAATTCCCTCCTACTGGCAACGGGGACACAGGATTTTACTGTTTTCTCCCCGCCTGAGTTCCCGGCACATGGCCGGTCATGCGCATGGAGGCATGCATGCACACTGTGGTGCCAGCTCAGCAGCTTCCACCCACTGGCAGCACTGCTGCCCCCTCCAGCCTTCACTACCCACCTGACCTCCACTCGGTGAGAGCTAAACTATTGGGGGGGGGCGACAATGCACCCCCACCAGGAGAGAAGAGCTGCTTACCGGCTTGCTCAATCCTGCTCCTCCCTCCCTACCCACTCCGGCACCCTGATGACCCAAGGTCATTCCTGAATCTGGATCGCTGGAGTAGCAGGAGGTAAGGTGACCAACGCCTCAGCCCTCTGTGCCACCGAGCAGGCTGGGATTTGCTTTTCTGTATTTTTTTCTCCTCTTTAATTTAATTGGACAGAAACTCGGAAACAGCTTTGTCACCTTTGGTATAGAGTCCCCTGCAGCTGCACGACAAAGACAGGATGCCCCAGCTCATGTTCAGGAATGGCGGCCTTGGCACAGAGGACGAGCTGCCATGAAAACACCGCCTGATGGAACAGGTGAGGAAGCAGGCCACGGCAGTGGATGGGCTTGGAGCGCTGACAGCCGGAAGTAGAAACCGGCTGGCAGGGGGGCCCAGTGGCACCAGAGAGGCGAGCGACTGAGCAGAGGGCCCTGGTGACGGACCTGAGAATCTTGGCTGTGGCAGAGAAAGCAGATCAGTGGAATGGAAGAAAAAATTACTCACCTTAGTAATGTTGTTTCTTCTAATGGAGTCTTGCTATATTATGACAGTAGCAGTTTGTCCCACCACTAGAACTGCTCCGGAGGTGAAATGGTTAATACCATTCCAAAATAGAACTTTGAGCACGAGCTCTAAGAAGCAGCTCTATCTGTGTAATTTCAAACCTGAACTGTCAGATCTTTACGAGCAAAAACTCACTAAGGTCTGTGTGGAAGCTGTAACTACACTAGCCAAATGGCTACCTAAATATTAAAACCATTGCTGGTCCCAACACCCAAGACTCAAGTCAGGGGACCAGAACTACTAACACAATTCTAACAACATGAGAATAAAACAACAGTATAATAAACACACACACCCCAAACTCCCAAAAGGGGAGAAACGCTAAAAGGGCATAAAATAGTGCCCACACTATGTTGCCCCGGCACCCCACCCAAGTAGAAGTTCTGAGAGGGGCAGGTTGGGAGGTTTCAATATAGCAAGACTCATTAGAAGAAACAACATTACTAAGGTGAGTAATTTTTTCTTCAAACAACATGAAGTCTTGCTATATTATGACAGTAGCAGACTACACAGCAGTACCTCCATGGAGGAGGGGCAGAACCTACTTAGGGAATAGGCTCTGAAGAACAGCTGTGCAAACCAGCATCTCTCCTGGCCTGACATCCAGGAGTAATGCTTGGAAAAGTGTGCAACTGCTTTCCAAGTAGCAGCCTGGCATATCTCTAATATAGGATGTCTCTGGCAGCAGCTAGAGACGAGCTGTACCCCTGGTAGAATGAGCCTTCAAGCCAGAGGGGGATCTCTGCCCAGTTTCTGATAACAAAATTGGATACAAGAGACAATCCACCTGGCAACTGATCTCTTAGTGGCAGGTTTGCCTTTCTCAACTTCACCATAGGTAAGGAAAAGTTGAGGATTCTAACCTGTGACCTTTGGTACGCTCTATATATAACTAAGAGCCTCTAACATCCAGGCTGTGCAACCTCCTCTCACCAGAAAAGGAGTGATCAGTGAAAAATACTGGAAGGGAGATAGATTGGTTAAGATGGAAATCTGAAACCACCTTAGGTAAAAACTTCCTATTAGTCCTAAGGACTACCTTATCCCTGTGGAAAGAAATAAAGTCAGCTTCCACTGACAAGGCTTGCAACTCACTTATGCGTCTAGCAGAAGTGATAGCCACCAGAAAAACAGTTTTCCAAGTTAGATACTTAAGCTCTGCAGAAAACAGAGGTTCAAAAGGGGGTTGCATTAACTGGGCAATACAAACATTAAGGTCCCAGGCAGGGGCCGGTTCCCGAAAGGGTGGATTAGTATGGAGTAATCCCTTAAAAAACTTGGAAAACACAGGGTGAGTGGAAAGAGAGCATGACTTTCCTGCTGACACAAAAGCAGATACAGCTGCCAAATGGACTCTCAGGGTAGCTGGTCTGAGACCCAAGGAATTAAGATGGACCATGTAATCTAATACAATGGGCAAATCAGCAGATTCTGGGAAATATTTTTCCTAGCACACCAAATGGAAAACCTTTTCCATTTAGAACTATAAGTAGCTCTAGTGGAAGGCTTTCTGGAAGCCTTTAGATTTCAAGAACACCTTGAGAGAGGTGTAAATCAGCAACTCTAACTCCTCAAGAGCCAGGCCTTGAGGTTGAGGGATTTGAGGTCCGGATACCAAACCCTTCCCTGGGCACAAGTTAACAGGTTGTGAATCCTGGGGAGGCAAAGGGAAGATGGATTGTCAGTGACAGAAGAGTGGGTACCAGGACTGCCTGGCCCAATCCGGGCAATCAGAATCACCCTGCAAGGCTGAGATCTGATTTTGACTAATACTTTGAATAGGAGAGGAAGGGAGGGAAAGACAAAGAAACTTCCCTCCCAATCCAGGAGAAGGGCATCCAGGGGACTGAGCCCAACAATGGAGGCCTGCAACAGAACAGAGGAAGTTTGTGATTGTCTGGGGCTGCAAAAGATCTATCTGAGGGTGCCCCATCTGGCAAAGACTATCCCAAGCACTTGAAGATCCAGGGACCATCTGTGATGGCCCTGGGAAATCCTGCTGAGAGCATCCGCTAGACATTGTCCTTCCCTGGAAGATGAACTGCTATGAGGGAAGTGTTCAGGGAATAGGCCAGAGACCAACTTCATTGCCTCGTGCACAAGGTCAAGACCGAGTGCCCCTGCTTGTTGGATGTACCACATTGTTGTGGTGTTGTCTGTTCTGACTTGTATCACCTTGTTGTGGACAGGTGCAGAAAATGCTTGAAGAGCTAAAAGACAGCTCTGAGTTCCAGCAAATTGATGTGGAGCAGAGATTCCGGGTGGACCACACTCCCTGAGTGGAAAGGTCGCCCATGTGGGCTCCCCAACCCAGAAGGGAAGCATCTGTAGTGAGAGTCAAATTGTGAGCAGGGGGAATGAAGGGGACCCCTAATCTTAAATTGCTCTGATCCTGCCACCACTGGAGGGCCTGGATCAAGGTTCGAGTCACTGGGACCAACTTGGAAAGGGGGTCTTTCTGAGACCAATAGGTTCTCAAGTGAAACTGAATGTCTCTCATCTGAAATCTTGCTCCCTGCACAACAGCTGTGGATGCAGCCATGTGTCCCAGGAGCTGCAGAAAGTGTCTTGCTGGTCGAGAGACCTGCAGGGTGAAGGAGGAGGCCAGAGTCACTAAATTTGTCACCCTTTCTAAGGGAAGAAAAGCTCTGGCTAGCTTTGTGTCCAACTCTGCCCCTATAAAGGTGAGTACCTGGACTGGTTCCAGAACCGACTTTAGTAGATTTAGCAGAAAGCCCAGGGAGGTGAGAAGCTGCTGGGTAACTTGCAGGTGAGATTTTACCTGTTCTGGGGACTGGTCTACAATGAGCCAATCATCTAGATAGGGAAAAACAGCAATCCTTTGTCTCCTTAAGTGAGCCACTGCCACTGCTAGACACTTTGTGAATACCCTTGGGGCAGAGGTAAGGCCGAAGGGCATTGCTCTGAACTGGTAATGACCTGAAGGTAGTTCGAATCTGAGGTACTTTCGATGGGAGCTTCTGATTAGGACGTGGAAATAGGCATCCTTGAGGTCCAGGGAGGCTAACCAGTCCCCTGGCCTTAGGGAGGGTAAAATCATTGCCAGAGTTACCATTTTGAACTTTGGTTTCAAAAGATGCTTGTTCAGACATCTGCGGTCTAATATGGGCCGCCATTCTCCTGTCTTTTTTGGGGTAAGGAAGTATCTGGAATACAGACCCCTGCCCTGGTGCAGGGGAGGAACCCTTTCCACTCAACATCATATTCCTGAACCACTGGAACCGGACGAACCGACCTTTTGCCAGATAGTGGCAGTTTGGACGGAACCTGAGACAGTGACTGGACAATTTGTATGGCTTTTGCTATCTCTGCAGCAGTTGGAGAAGGGGTTTTGGACTCCAAACCTGCTGACTTTCTTGTTTTCTTTACTGGAATTGGTTCCTCAGAACCAGCTTTTCTTTTGCCCGAGGAAGTCTCACCCTGGTCAGAGGGCACTCCCTCCGGTTCGGTTGGCACCGAACCGGGCTGGCCATCCGGGTCAGTGGACTTTTTGGCCTCTCGTTCCCTGAGCCTGCCCAATCTCTTTTCCAGGGTGGCTGCATGGAAATTCTTACATATCTGGCAGTCTGACTGAGGTGGTCAAACCCCAGACAATAGACACTGGTGTGTGGGTCAGCCTTGGCAAAGACTTCCCACAGACATCACAGTGTTGAAACCAGTGGGCCGGTTTTCTTTTGGGTTTCTCAGACATAATGCCAGCCTAACCAGAAAAACTTGCCCTTTAAACGGCAGTGCCAGGCAAGACACCCTTATCGGTTCCTAACCGTGTCACGGGTATTGGAAAAAAACGTAATAAAATCCGTTCTTTTTAGAACCGATAAGAACCAGGAACCGCACTCTAAAATGTTAAACTTTAAAGTGAATAAATTTTAAACCCAGCTGATCGGTTCAAAACCGAACCGATAAACTTACAAGTTCCACACAGACAAAACCTTTAATTTACTTACGATTACCACAGACAGAGCTTGAACCGAACGGTTTTGCGGTTAAAATAAAACTATTCTCGGTTGAATCGAACTGAGAAAACACTGTTTAAACCGAGAAATGAACCGAGCAGTAGGAGAAATCTCCGGAGCGACTGTTCACTGAGGCGGAGTAAAGAATCTGACAGCTCAGGTTTGAAATTACACAGATAGAGCTGCTTCTTAGAGCTCGTGCTCAAAGTTCTATTTTGGAATGGTATTAACCATTTCACCTCCGGAGCAGTTCTAGTGGTGGGACAAACTGCTACTGTCATAATATAGCAAGACTTCATGTTGTTTGAACACAAGATCTTCTGGCACCAGAACGAAGAGCTGAAGCCTCTGACACAAACCACGTGGTAAAGGAAAGGACCTGCCTTGTCTGTAAGATCCTTGCTATGCTGGTTCACACTGTTTACAGGTGGTCTCCCTGATAGGACTGGTAACAATGTTAAGCGGCGTTTCTGCTGTAAGCTCTTTTGTCTGTCTTACTGCCAACCCTACTATGACACACCTGTGTGGAGGATGTTTACTAAACTTGAGGTAAGAAATGCATATCCTGCATACAGTTGTTCTAACTTCTTTCACAAAATTATTTGTATTGGCACTATTTTCCATGATTCTTAGTGCTTACCACAACAGATGTGCATGGTATGTCACCACCAGAAAAAAGTATGCAAAACGGAACTGCTGCACAAATATATGCAAACACAGCAATGGAAGAATTATACAAAATTGTGCGTGCTGTTTATATAGTACACAGAATGACATCTATACAAAAAAATATGTATAATGGCACTGGTACAAAAAATGATTTGGAATAGTACCTGCAGAAATAAATTTTGCAAGCTGCAAAAGCACAAAACAGAAACACAGCAAAGAAACACATAATTTGCCAGCAGATAAGGACCGCTTCACCCACCAACTCTGCCCATTTTTCCCTGCCTGCAGTATCACCAGTCTGTTATCCCTGCCACTCTTCCTTTCCCCTAAGATGCCTATACCAGTGATACTCACTCCGTGCCTTGCGAGCCGCATGTGGCTCTTTAAGGTATCATTTTTTTTTTTTTCAATTCTATTTATCCCTCCTTCACTGGCCCCATAGGACTCTCCGGTGAGGACCAGGGGACCAGCCTATCTCCCACTCTGCCCGAGGCCCGACCAAGATCAGACCTCTGTCCCAGAATGCTCCCATTCCTCACTCCGACCCACCGCCCCCCTGGCTCTGCACCCCCTAAGGCAGAGCCGACAACTCCTTACCGATGCCCTTTCTATAATCTAGAGGGCAGGTGGAGCAAGGAGGAGATCCAGAGGCTGGCTAGGGCCAATCTGGCATTGAGCGTGGGGACCAATCGCAGGATCCGCCATCACCTTCCCGGGTGCCAGGGGTTTTTCTGTCTTCTGGTCCCAGAGGTGCGAAAGTGCAGTGACGTACAGCGGGCAGGCGCCCACACCCGCCCGCAGGACATCCGCCAACACCTCCATACCCATCAACATGTTCCTGCTGACTGCAATGCTCCCAGTCTCCACTGGGAGCTGCTAGTACTGCGGGGTTCACAATCCACCCATCCAGGAGAGGAAAGCAGTCCACTAGACACTCAATCCTCTCCTCCCCAGCCCACCCCCGGCACCCCGAGTTCGCTACCGAACACAGGTCTCCAGCATGGCGCGTGGTAAGGCAGATGCCCTCAGCCCTCAGAGCCACTGGGCCGGTTTCTTCAAGTTACCCATTTGTGGCTCTTTTTGTGGTTCTTTAACACTACATTAACTACATGTAATTTGTGGCTCTTCCAGGTATGAAATTGTGGTTGTGAGCCGGGTGGTGTGTTGTATTGTGCAGGTAGAGTTAAGCAGATTAGCATATATGGGAACATGAAAGGAAACGACAGACACAGAGACACAAAAGACATTTACACATACCACAATGGGACTAGAGAGGGCAAAATGAATACTTAACTGAAGTGTTTCTTGAAGAGATGCTAAGAGACTTGCCACAACTACATGATGAATTCAAAGGATCAAAAATAGATATTTGTAACAAAATAGGTATTTCCACTAGCTTCACTGTTAATATGCGGCTACAGTTTGAGCGAATAGTGTGGTGGAGCATGATGATACGTTGTGGGAGCAAGCGAGACAGGAGGTTGGAAGTTCCAACGGCAGGTTTAAAGGAAAAAAGGAAATATTTCATTTTCTCTGGGTTGCAGCATCAAGATGGCAATGTCTGGCATGGGAAAGAAGGGAACAGGAGAGGCAGCCTATGGTTAAAGTTGAAGGAGGAGAAGGAACTGGTGCAGTAGAAATCAGAAATCAGGAGGTACAGAACACAGACAGTGAGAGAAAAAAGTCAGGATGATGTAAAGCCTTTAGGCCAATGCTGACTGCCCATATGGCTCCTGAGACGGTCAGGACTGAGTATGACTGGCCTATGCCATGCCTTTTTGAACCCCACCACCTCTGCTGGAAGGCTGTTCCAGAAATCCACTGCTCCATCTATGAAGAAATACTTCCTCACATCTCTCTTGAATTTACTCCCCTCCAGCTTCATGTCATGTTCCCTTGTTCTTGAGCACCTTTTTCTTTTTTTAGAAAAAATACTTCCCTCCTGTACCTTACTTACCTTTGTGAGGTATTTGGTCTCTATCATATCCCCCTCACTTCCAGTGTGTACCTATTCAGGTCCTTAAGTTTCTCCTCAAAGGGCTTCTGATGCAGACCCTGCACCATTTTAGCTGCCCTCCTCTGGACTGCCTCCACTCTATGTCCTTCCCGAGACGTGGTCTCCAGAATGGGACACACTTACCAGTGATCTGTACAGAGGCAACACCACCTCCCACTTTCTGCTGGTGATACCCCTTCCTATGCACCCCAGCATCCCACTAGCCCTCCCAACTGCTTTGTAGCATTGCTTGGCCACCTTGAGGTCATCCAATACGATTACCCCAAGTCTCTTTCCTGTTTGGTGGTTGTCAGTACCACCCCACTCATTCTGTATTCTGCCCCTGGTCTTCTGTGCCCCAAATGCATTATTTTGTACTTTTTCACACTGAAACCCAGCTCCTCAAGTTTTCTTGGGTCACTGCTCATCCTTTCCACACACAGCCCCCCAGTGTCCTCCCTACTGCAGATTTTGGTTTCATCAGCAATGAGGCAGACCTTCCCTTTCAGCTCCTCTGCAATGTCACTTATAAAGATATTAAAGAGGACCAGTCCCAACACTGATCCCTGAGGCACCCCACTGGTCTCCCTCCCTTCCTCAGAGTGAACTCTGTTTATTACCAACCCCTGCTGCCTATCCCCTAAACAATTTCTTACCCAGTTAACCACCTTTGGACCCACCCTTAAGCTACCCAGTTTGCTTACGACTCTCCTATGTAAACAGTTCACTAAATCGGCATAAGTTACTAAAAAAGAACAGTTATATACCTACTGTAACAGCAGATCTTTGAGAGAATTTCTTTCATCAGGACACATCTATGGAACTTACAGCCGCCAGAAGCTAGGACCACACAGAAACTTTTAGAAGCAGTCAGCCAGGGGCCGCCCATGATGTCAGATGTCGGCTCATACATAAACATAGGTGACCCCCTCCTCTCCTCAGTTCCCCACCGAAGATCACACTCAGAAGACCTCTCTGTAGGGAACTAGGAAAGAATCCAACACTCTGTAAACAAGGTGAAGCAGAAGGCCATAAAGAGAACAGAGTGGAGATAGGAGCAGCAAAACTAGAGGTGCAGGCCCGTAAGGGGGAAGGAGTGTGGGATGGCATAGCCTGATGAAAGAGATTCTCTCTAAGATCTACTGTTATGGTAAGTTCACCAACTGTTCTATATTCTTTGAGGATATCTCCTTCATCAGACCACACCTATGGAATGAATACCAAGCAGTACTAACAGTGAACAGTCTGAGTGGCTGGAGCCCACAGGCTTAAGAAAGAGGGCCCTGTAGTACAGCGGGCCAAAGTCAGCCCATCTACAAGAGACAATGTCCTGACTGTAGTGTTCAGTGACAGTGTGGACTGTACTCCAGGTAGCATCTGCGCAGATTTCTGTAGCAGAAACATTTTTAAAACGAGCAACAGAGATGGCCATGCCTCTAGTGGAATGAACACGAACCACCCCAGGAAGTTCCTTACCACACATCCTGTAACAAAAAATAATACAGCCGGCTAGCCATTTGGACACACACTGTTTGGAAAATGGGGTGCCCTCTTTCCCAGGGGAGAATTAAACAAAAAGCTGCAAGGACTTTCTGCAGGCCTTTGTGCAGTGTGTATAGTACCCGAGTATTCTATGCACATCTTTAGTATGGAGCAATGCTTCCCCTGGATTTGCATGCTGCTCTGGATATAGCAGCCAGGAGCACTCTGACAGAGGAATACTGCAGGCCTGAATCCAATAAGAACAGCAGGTACTCACGAACCTGATTAACCGGACATGTAAACAGATCCAGGTGGTGAAAAGCAGCCCATAAAGGAAACGGTTTCCACTTCATGGAAAAAGTGGATCTGGTTGAAGGCTTTCTAGCAGCCACCACATCAGCCACTTTTCAGGAAACCCCAAAATGAGGAACGGTTATGCCTTCAACAGCCATGCGTGGAGATGAAGAACAAGACGATTTGGACCCTTGGAACATGTAC
Organism: Neoceratodus forsteri; assembly: GCA_016271365.2. Taxonomy (NCBI): domain Eukaryota; kingdom Metazoa; phylum Chordata; order Ceratodontiformes; family Ceratodontidae; genus Neoceratodus; species Neoceratodus forsteri. The sequence goes on from CM028131.1 coordinate 1,520,660,073, forward strand.
TACTGATAGTTCTAGATCGTGTTCCAGAGCCCAGTACCAAACTCTCACTGCTTACCTGCACAGCGAATAGGAATGACTACCCCGTTGATTGATGCAGTACATCACACTGACACTGTCCATCTAGATTAACAGCAGACCAGGGGACAAGTGGTTCTGGAAGGCCTGGAAGCCATACAGAACAGCATGCATTTCCACAACACTGATGCTGAAAGGTACCCTCCACCACAGTCCACTTGCTCTGTGTCTCGGGAGGACCTAAGTGTGAACTCAAACCCATCCCCGAAGCATTCGTAGTGAGGATATGAAGAGGGGAGGAGATAAGGAAGTGAACCCCCTTGAGCAAGTTGCTGGGCTTCATGCACCACTTGAGCACTTTGCAAATAGGGGATGTGACCAAAACTATCTGTTCTAGGTCATCTGTCAGCTGATACCACTGGACTCTCAGGATCCACTGGGGTATCCGTATGTGCAATTTCAACAATGGTACTGTGATAATGGCTGCTGCCGTAAGTCTCAGGAGATGTAGGAACATACTTGCTGAGACATAATGGCTGTCATGCACTAACTGTGTGTGGACAATCACGTGATCGGTCTTGTCCACTGGCAGAAAAGCCAAGCCCTGGGTCGTGTCCAGAACTGCCCCTATATATTGCACTCACTGGCAGGGTGTCAAGACTGATTTTGGAATGCTGTCACCCCCCCCAGAGCATCGAACAACTGTCTGGTTCAAGCTAAAGTCCTCAAAAGCTGGTCCCTGGAGGTGGCTTTCAAGAGTCAATTGTCTAGGTAAGGAAAAACATATAGGCCTTCCCTGCAAAGAGCTGCTGCCACCACTGCCAAACATCTGTTAAAGACCCATGGCAGAGAAGACAAGCCAAAGTGCTTTTCCCCTTGGAACAGGAACCTAAAGTATTTTCAGAGAGGCTTACAGGTTCTGATACGAAGGTATCCATCCCTCATATCAAAGGAGCATATCCAACACCGTTTGCCATAAGGAGAGGAGACCCTGCAAAGTGACCATTCTGAACTTCTTGTATTCTATAAAGAAGTTGAGATCCTTGAGATCAGAACTGGCCTAGGGTCTTTTGTCCACTTTGGGACAAGGAAGTAATGGGAGTAGAAAAGAACAGTTATGCAAGAACTTACCGTAACAGTAGATCTTCGAGGGGATCTCACTCATCAGATCACACCGTCAGTGAAGCAGGATCCACACGGAAGATTTTCCAGCAGTACAAAGGGGGCAGCCCACATCGTCTGCTGAAGACATCAACCCAATAAAGGTGTGAGAGGCACTGCTCCCTTCTCAGTTCTTTAACCCGAAGATCAAGGGAGCAAACCCATGCCATGGGGGGCCGAGGAGAGACAGAGAGGTGCCCAGGCCAAAATAAAAGGCTGGATACACTAGATAGCCAGACAGAGACAAAGACCCAAACAGGGGGATGACGGGAGGGAAGGCTTACATGATGACCCATCTCCTCGAAGATCTACTGTTACAGTAATTTCTTATGTAGCTGTTCTACTTTCTTTGTGGGGAATCTCAGTCATCAGGTCACACAGCAGGAATGAGTCCCAAGCAGTTACAAGTGCAGCAGGGCAATTTGGGAGACAGGCAAACCGAGACCTAGGACAGGAGGCCCTGCAGAACAAGCCTGCTCAGGCTCTACAAGCAATGTCCAGACTGTAGTGCTTGGTGAAAGTATGGACGGTACTCCAGGTGGCAGCAGCCCAAATGTCAGCAGCTGAGACCCCCGTGAAACAGGCCACAGAAGTAGCCATGACCCTCGTGGAGTGTCCCTTCACCGCCCCTGGCAACTTCTTCCCAAGTTTGTCGTAGCAGAACACAATACAATGGGCTAACCATTTGGACAAACATTGTTTGGAAACCTGAAGTCTTCCTGGAGCAAAAGAAACAAACAGTTTCTCTGTCCTTCTGCAGTCCTTAGTTCGGAGCAGATAATATTGTAGAATTCCGTGCACATCTGAAGCATGGAGCAGTGCTTCCCTGGACTGGCACAATCTGGAAAATTAACAGGGAGATCACTGTATAGATTGGTTCAGAGTTAACTCAGACACCACCTCAGGAAGAAACTTAGGATTTGTTGCAAAAACACCCTGTTTTTGTGAAAAATCAAAAAAAGCTCCTCACACCAGAGAGCCTGAAGCTCAGAAATCATTCAAGCAGAAGTAATAGCAACCAACAATAATGCTTTCCACGAAAGAAAGCATAGCTCATAAGTCGAGGCTAGCTCAAACGGAGATGGGGTCAGTTTCTCCAAAACAAAATTTAAATCCCAAGCTGGGATAGGGGTACAGATGGGAGGTTTCAGGTGCAGGATGCCCCTAAGAAAATTAAAGGACACATCTAGCTGAGCCACAGAAAGACCATCCACTGGCTAGTAAAAGGCAGAGACAGCTGAAAGGTGCTTCTTGAGGAAGGAATACTGGAGGCCTGAGTCTGACAATGACATATGGTAATGCAGAATCTGGCTCACTGGACAGGTAAAAGGGTTGAGATGATGTTTGGCAGCCCAGATGGTAAACCTCTTCCCCTTCATGGCATATGTGGCTTGAGTGGAGGGCTTCCGAGCTGTCACGAGGATGCCTGCCCCTTCTGAGAGACAGCAAACAAGGCAATGTCTATGCCCTCAGGAGCCAGGCATGCAGATGAAAGGACTTGAGATTTGGATAGACCAGAGTCGCCCTGAGCCTGTGTCAGCAGATCCCTGCAGAGGGGCAGAGGCACCGAAGGTTCCTCTGCTAACTGTTGCAGTACATCTGCCATGGCCAGTAGAGTGCAACCAGGATCATGATGGCCCCCCTCCAACTGCAGCTTGATTAGCACCAACTGAATCAGAGGAAATGGAGGGAAGGCATAAAGGAACCTCCTGCTCCAGGAGAGGACAACGCATCTCGCCAGAAAATTCCAGGCCCAGGATTAAGTAAGCAGAAACTGGGCAGTTTTGTGTTGAGTGAGGATGCAAAAAGGTCCAACTCTGGACAGCCCCATTTGTCAAACAGATCTTCTGTGATGGATGACAGAAACTGAAGCTGTCCACCAAGGTGCTCAGCATGCCGGGGACGTGGACTGCCAAGAGGTCTAGGCCATGGCCCAGTATCAGACCCTCATGGCTTCCCTGCAAAAGGGCTACAAAGGCATCCCCCCCATTTGTTGATATAGTAGACCGCACTGAGAGTCTGACTGAATCAACAACTGGCCCTAGCCCAGAGAGAAGTGGCTCTGAAAGGCCTGCATGGTACACAGAGCCAACCAGTGGTCCAGATCATTTTTAAGACTCTGAAGTATTTACTACTGCTTTCTTACACCTGGTGGTATTTTCATCCAAACAGTAGTACTGTCACTCCACTGACCCATCTTGTACCCCCCACATCTAAACCAAATCTCAATTCCACTGGACGCCTGTAGTCACTGATTGCCTAATACTGCTGTGGAGTCGTACTGTGACCTTATTTTTAACACTGTCATGTTGCAACAATCCTTCTAAGAAGCCAGTGAGCAACTCATGTCCCCACCTCTGTGGGTTCCTCTGTAGTGCCATGGCTGCCAGCATCTCATGGCACTGCCAACTTTGCACATGTGTACCACATATTGTAAATTTGCACGGTGGGAAAAAACTTCCTAAAATCAGAAAGTGGTAATATTTCAGTCAAAAATGGCAGTGAAACACTCCTTTACTCCCCTTATCTGTTCCCCCCTGGAACCACCCTCATCTCTAGGACATTTATATGGAGGGAAGTCTCGATCTGAGACCAGGTGCCCTTGGTCTAGAAGGGACACAGGTGTGCCCACATGCCCAAGCCGGAGGCATCCATAGTGAGAATCTGCTGGGAAGACGAGATCAGAAATGGGACCACTCTTAAAGGGTTATGGGGTCCACCCACCACTGGAGTGTCACAAACCCACTCAGCAGGTCAGCCCTCTACTCCCAAAGTGCCAACCTCTGACAGCAGTATTGTGACCAGTTTAACAGAACAAGGTAACCTTCTTGTCTGTTTTGTGAGTTTGGATCAACCTTTGGTCTCCAGTCTAGGAGGGATTCAAACTGTGAACCTCCTGCTAGCGTACCCAATGCACAGGCTCAGATATTTCTGTCTTCGGGGGACCAGATATCTTTGCCTACGGGCACCTAACCAGGTGTACAGAGAAGAACCCTTAAAAACTTTAATAATGACCTCAGATTTAAAACGCTTCTCTTTCCAGTCTGGTATCACCATTCAAGCTTATGCCTAGTGTCAGCTATAACCATATATACTTTTCTTGCAAATTAAAGAAAATCAAAGACAGACCAAATATGCTCTAAAAAGAGTTTTACTAAAATAGATAATAATATGTAAAACATACAATACATAGAGGATAATGGCTGGGGATGGGGGGTAACCACACTGTAATCACCTCCAGTGGTTGCTAGGGCAACATGGTAAAACTCAAGAGCGCAGCTCGAGAGGTTTACTGTAGCCCTAGCAACCACGAGAGGTGATTTCAGTGTGGTTGTCACCTGATCCCCAGCCATCATCTTTTATAGTGTATGGTCAAAAAAACACTGTTTGCATTCTATGTGTGAGAATTATGGAACTCTGGTGCATTCTTTTTTGTTATGCCACTGTTTGGAACTTCCGAAGTGTGGTTAACAACTTTTAAAATTCTAAATAGTGCATAACAAAGCTGTGTGACTGCTGATTATGGTGGTTAATAGGCACTTACCTTAAATTATAGAACTATTATATCACAACACATACAAATCTATTAAAAGAGCAAGGTTTTAAACAGTGCAATTCCTACTACGGTACTTAGTCTCTAAAAATCTGCTTAAAGTGCTCCAAAGATGTTTCTTTGTCAGAGTCTAGATGGAAGTGTCTCTGAAGGAAAACAGAATAATCTTTAAAAAGCTGGTTTTCCCCACCTATTTTGCATGAGGTCACCTTGCTCCTCCCTGTCAGAATATATAAAAAAATATGTCTATATAAAAAACAGGGTGTCTTTTCCAAGTTGTAAATTCTGCAACCTCAGCATAACTCGTGTTCTTCTTTCAAATGACATCTCTTTGATCTATTGATCAAGCTTCCCTCTCTCACAGACACCAAAGCATTTATGAATTCGCACCAATGTACATGTAACACCTCACCCTGCCTTTTTTAGCAAAACAACAGGTGGCATGCTGTTGAAGCTGACAGTAGTACCTGGTGGGGACTGGGTTCAGGGAGGATGAGGTTACTCGGCACAGGGGGCCTAGGTTTGGCTACTCTGCACAGGGGCACCCAAGTAAATCCGAACACAGGAAGCAATAACTGTAATGTCCAGAACCAGGAATGGGATTCTTCAGTGTGGCTTTTATTCACATCCAAGCTGAACAAAGCACAGACGGACCCCCATGGGGCTACATTCCTGGTAATGCAGATTAGAAACAACAGAACACTTTATCACTATTTCCAGCCGTCAGGCTCTGAACCCACCAGGCACACAGCCTGGACTTGCACGCAGCTTTAGGTACACAGCCCGACTTGTACACTACTTAGGTTTTCCCCACTGACCCGGCTCCCCCGCCGGCCACTTGATCCACGGTCCATTTTGGGAAATGAACCAATTATCCTGTTGTGGCTCCCCAAACCACACCAGAGCCTTCGACTCCTAGAGGGAATTTTCCTTCCAATCCCACGTCTGGGTACTTCCCTCATCACTGGCCAAGTGCCTGAGGTAAAGTAGAAATCCACAGAGTAAATTCGTAGAGGTGGACCTGGTCACTAAAGATAGGGGGTCTCCCACTTCCAGCTCCCACAGTCCATACCCGGCCATTTCTCTGGAAACTAAACAATCCCTTTACTGAAAACTTGCAACTATAGGTTCCTGGGTAGACGTATGTCACATCTCCTCTACATATCATTTTGATCCCAATAAGCACTGGACTTGAACCTACTTTTACTTCTTGGCTAAGCCTATTACTCTAGGCCTCCCACTATTTCAGTAGTTCAATCCCCACATTGTCACACAAGTCCCAGGGTGAAAAACATAGGCCCTTTCAGGAAGAGCAGACACTCACCCTCCGGTTGCAGGTGCCCCACAGGCGACTCACAAGTCTTCTTGTTCCCCAAAAGTACTCAAACAAATAGGCAGCTTCTCCGTTACTAGCAGAACTAGGGGGTTGCCCCAGGAATTTGCAGGGAACCCTTTCCTGTTCCCATCCCCGGAGGGAGGGGGCACTGAGACTCGAAAACAGCGGTCTCCACCACTTCAATTATCTTCTGTGTCTCTCTTTTGGTGAAGACACACACCCTTTTACTTAAAAGTAGCCCTCTGTCAGGGCTGAGGCTCCAAGAGCCTACACAGAGCTGCTGTGCTGCTTCCTCAGCAAGCTCCCAACACCAACTGACCACAGACCACTGTTCAAACCTCCCAACATTCTACTCCAAACTCCCTTGCTGCAGATTCCATTGTGGCTCATGCAGCTGCGATAGTTCTATGGTGACGTCATTCCTCAGTCTCAGCTGAGACTGAGAACAGAGTGAGACAGTGTGAAACCCATTTAACTGGAGTTTCACAAGCTGCCTTCCCTGCCTACCACTAGGTCTTACTGGGATTCTAGTAACCCCGGGTAACAAGGGAGTTACATACAAAACCTGGCTTCCTCCTCAACTCAAGCCTTTTCCAGCCTGTAATTAACTTAGATAAAATAGGAGATCCTTGATCAAGGCCTGTTCTACTCTGTAATTAGCTTCTGGCCTTCCACGTAACACCTTGTATCTAAAACCTGTGTGTGTGTGTGTGTATGTGTGATCTCACATGCTGTTTCAGCCTTTCTAATGGGAGACAGTTCATAACACATTTTTTTTTTATTTTACAAAAAAATCATACAGCACTCAGAACTGGCTGTCCACGTCACATGGAGCACCTTGTGGACCAGAGAGGAGTCCAGCAGAGGCAGATCCAGGTAGTCTGTGCGCTGGTCCCACTGCACCTAGAGGGTCCACTGGGTCACCCACATGTACAGTCTGGATAGGGGGACCGTGGCAATGACCACAGCCATGAGGCCTAGGAGCCTCAAGTAAACCCTCACGGAGACATAACGCCTCTGTGCAACCACCTGAGCCCGTGAGATGAGGCACTCCGCTCTGTCTGGAGGCAGGAAAGCTCTGCTCTGCGCTGAGTTCAGAACAGCTCCTATATACTGTAACTGTTGAGATGGGATTAAAACAGACCCAGGTAGGCTGACAGTGATGCCTAGGAAGTAGAACAACTGGCGGGTCCTCTCTAGAGTATGTAGAAGCCGATTCCTGGATGGACCTTTGAAGAGCCAGTCGTCCAGACAGGGGAAGATGTACAGGCCCTCTTGCCAGATAGTAGCAGCTATAGCTGCTAAGCATTTTGTAAAAACCCACGGCACAGAGGATAAGCCAAAGGGTAAGACTCTGAATTGGTAATGTCTGCCTTGCAAAAGAAACCGGAGAAACTGCCTGTGCTGTGGGTACACCAGAAAAATGCAGGTCAGCATCCTGCATATCGAGGAAGCACAGCCAGTCACCCTGTTTGGGCAGGGGCAGTAGCCCTGGGAGAGTGACCATGCAAAACTTCTTGTCTTAATGTGGAGGCCGAGGTCTTTGAGATCTAGAATAGGCCTCAGGTCTCCAGTTCTTTTGAGGACCAGGAAAAACCTGGAATAGAACCCTTTGTTCTGCTGCTGCCTGAGCACTGACTCTATTGCCCTTTTCCACAGAAGGGAGTGTACCTCCTCCCGAAGGACCGTTGTGTAGTCTGGAGGATAGGTGAAAGGTACCAGGGGAGTCTCTGAAGGTTGTTCCAACAGCTATAGAGTGTCACCCCTTTCTATAATATGAAGAATCCAAGCATCTAAAGTTATGGTTCTCCATTGGCTGAGATGGAGGGGGAACCAACCTCCGACCACCACACCTTGGACAGGGACCAGAAAGGGGGGGGTGTCTAGCAAGCAGTCAGGCAGAGGCAGATCCAGATGCTGGGGCTGATCCATCACCTCTGGGTCGCTTTGCGGAGGGCCCGAGGAGGATGAGGGGATAGGCAAGGCAGATCTGGCTTCCACTTACCTTGGAGATGGGAGCCCGCACCAGACTGGCGGGACACCTTTCAAAAGAACGGGCGCTGTCTGCTCCTCGGCTGAGTATGGTAGAGTGAATGGACAGACTTAAAAAACCCGCCAGAGGCCTGTAACTCGTTTATGATGTCCCTGACATCAGGCTCAAAGAGCTTTGAGCCACTGAAGGGGGCATTAAGCACCTTCTACTGGACATCTGCCACAAAACCCTATAGCCTGAGCCAGGCGTGCCGACAAAGGCCAATCCCTGTGGTAGCAGCCCTAGCAACAGTGTCAGACATATCGTACAAGGCTCAGAGGAGGTGTTTACAAATATTCAGTGTCCTGGAAACACTTAAGAACCTCCTCTTTCTAGGAACATTCTGGGAGGGCCTGAGCAGCCGCCCTGTCCTTCTTCCATATGGTATTCTTGTATTTGACCATATGAGATAAATAATTAGCCAGCCAAAGTCCCAGAGTGGAGGATGAATAGGCCCTTTTATCCCAAAGGTCAAGCCTTCTGGATTCCCTGTCAGGGGGAGGAAGCCAAAGTGCTTGGGTACCTTGGACCTGTCATGCGACACTTTTACGACCACAGAGTAGGTCTCAGGTAGGGCAGCATAATAGGGAAGCCCTCAGAGTGTGACAGAACATATCTGCCCCATGAAGCATGGCAGGAACCATGTCAGGGCAGTGCCATGCCACAGTGGTGGCATTCCTCAGAGCCAGCAAAATGGGAGGAATTAACTTAGGGGAGATTCTGGGCTCTCAAAAAAGTCCACCAGTTCTCTTCTGGTGGCATCCTCTTCCTCAGTGTGGAAGCCCATTGCTGTAGACAGCTGCTTCATAACACTGAAGAAGGTAGGGTCTTCAAGAGGGGAACTGAGAGTATTCTGAACAGAGTCTTCGCTCATTGAATTAGCAGTAGACCTGTCTGAGGAACAGGTTCCTCCTCTTCCTCAGGGAGAATAAGGCCAGGATGACACTCCTCTTCAACGTCAACCCGCTCCAACTCAAGATCCGACGAACAAAGGATCAACAGCCCTCTGAGGGGTGCAGGCCAATAAGGCCGAACTGGCGTCAACGATGACGCAGTGACCAACGGCACAGGGGACACAGGCCGTGGTCAACTGGGTCAGAATAGTGTTCAGATCAACCGCAGGTAAGGGCTGCGCTGACGGCAGAGGGGTCGTCGGGACAGGGCACAACGAACCATCCAGCAGGTCTTGAGAGCCTGAAGGCCCTGGTATCTGAGGACCTGGGGATGCAGCAGGTCTTGATGAAGGGGCTGGAGTACAACGACCAGAGGAGCCGACGACCTGAGGGTCGATGGCCAGCCACCCTGAGAAGCGGGAGGAGGCACTGTTGGTAACAGTCTGGCAAGAACAGAGGCCTGGACAGTGGAAGGTGTTGAGGCATCCGCCACCGACGGAGTACCCCAGGAAGACAAAGAAGCCGTCGGAAAATGGGAGCGCCATCAGGGTGAGCGGTCCCAATCATAGTCTTTTTGTGAATTTTCCTTGAAGACCTGTCTCCGGCCTTAGAGCTCGACAAACCCACCGACGAGTGGGAAAAAGGGACCCCGGAGGACCCAGCCCAGAACTGGCTACCTGTTGTTCCATGTGAAATTTCTTCAAAGACTTTTTGCATCTCCTAAGGGTTGTTAAGATTGAAATCTTATCTGTGTCAATCTTCACCATTCATCACTGGTGGGTTCTGGCCAGAGGAGCAGGACCCCATGGGAGCATTTTTATTTACTTTTTTTAAATAAGGGGAAGAGTCGGAGTCGTTGTCCTCGAGGCTGACGCACTGTGGTGCTTGTGGGTTGGCCAGTAATTGATGCCGACTCCACCTCCATCCCAGTTTCTCATGCCATTGGGCAAGCACGACCTCGTGCGTGGAGCGTGTTATTATTACTACGTCATTGGGCCTAGTCCATCGTAAGTTTCTGTCCTAGTTCTGCTGAAACCCTCAAAGTTGTTGGCGCCATCAACCCTGTAAAACCTTTCCTTTTCTTTTCGACAACGCCGAGACCTGTTTTGCTGTTAATTTTTTAACCAGTCATGTCTCGTCCAAGGGATAAGAAAAATAAGTCTTCGAAGGCGGGCCGGCCCCCAATGCGGTGGTGTCCCTGTGGCCGGCTTTACTCCGTCTCAGACCAGCATGATCGGTGTCTGACCTGCCTGGGCCCTAACCACGATATGGACCATTGCGATGCCTGTTTTTTGGTGGATCACAGAGTTTTAGAAGTCTGTGCATTTAAAGTTGGGCATACGCCGCCGACTTTCGGAGGACAGGCATGCACTAGGACACTAGACGCAGATCCCTTGACCCTTCCTCTGGGTCCCTTTCTGGTTCTATATGGGCAGAGGAGGAGGGGGTTTCTGCCCGTTCTAGCCTCACCAGAAGCCCCTCTCACAGTGCAGGAGGCCCGGCCAGATTCCTCCAGGAGTCGGGCTGGAGGCACCGTTCTGGCAAGCACCTCTTTGGAGGTGAAGGCCCCCCCGGTGTCACGGCCTTTGTCTGTTGGGCCCGGCAGTTTCCTCAGTGCCACCCATCAGTGCCGCCTCAGATCCTGGTGCAGCATGCGGCACCAGTGATCAGTGTGGCACCGTGGGCAGTGCGGGGCCGGCTCACGGTGCTGCTTGCAGTGCTGGGAACGAGGGAGTTTGTGAAGTGTTCAGGATCCATGCCTCCTCTGGGGAGGATGACAATTCGGAGGTGGATCCAGACTGGCTTCTGGGTTCTTCGGAATCCTTGGACTCCCCTCTCCCCTGCACTTCAGCACCTGTCCAACCCCCTCCTTCGGGTCTGGCAGTTTCTACCGGCGTCAGTGTAGGAACCTCTTGCAGTGCCGACAGATCTTTCGGTGTCCTCCAGAGCCAGTGGTGCTTCTAAACTCAGAGGAGGTGAACCCCCTATTTTGTGTGCCCAGGCTAGACCCACTTCAGGGTCTGCTAGGGCATCTGGAACATGGAAGAATGTTCCCTCATCTACCGTCTCTCAGGAATTGGCGGGTGAAGTTGAACTTCCTAGGTTGGTCCTGAGAAAGAGGTCCCTCTCCAAGTCTGAGGGGTTGAGGGGGCAGTGTCAGGGGCAGCGCCCTTCCCTAGTAGCCTGCAAGGGTTCGGGTAGGAGCTGCAGCACCAGCCCTGTCTTCTCCCCCGAGGTCTCCCTGGGAGGGATTTCATATCTCTAGGCTAGGGGTCGCCCTTCTGGACCCACACGGCCCCAGTCGCATCACACAGGGGAATCCCCTTCAGGGCTCAGTCCCGACCGTTTCAGTCTGGTTGAACAGCTGCTGACTGCCTCGAACGACGGATCCTCCTGAGGTGTTAGTTCACCTGTTTGGTCCCCAAGCCCTGACAGAGGTCGCTCTCTTCTGCAGAGACATCTGACCCCTCTACCTCTGCAAACTCCTCCTCCTATCCCAGGCCACTCTGGTCCTATGGGGCCCTTGACCTCGGAACAGTTCAGAGCCATGGCTGCCCTTTTCCCTGCCTACGTGAGATCCATGGACGAGCAGGTGTTTCACCACTCTCCCCCTGGGCAGCTGGTCTCTGACTCTCCAGACTCATTGGCTTCCTCATTTTTCTCATTTGAGGGAGAGGATCCTTCTGTCCACCTTTCCTTGGACGCTGACCAGACCAGTTATCAGCATTTCCTTTCAGGGTTAGTCGACAAGCTCCACATAACCAGACTAGCAAGTTGCAATCCTGAGCAGGCGGTGCACGCTTTTTTAAGCGAATACAGTGCGGGCAACCTGGTGGTACCCACCTGGCCCTCCCCCTTTAGGGAGGCATCGTACCACGCTTGGAGGCATCCTTCAGTCCCCTCTCCAGCCCAATGGACTGCTGGCGCATGTATTTCACACCCCTAGGATCTCCAGGAGCTTTACCTCACCCCTCTTCGGGCGTGATGATCCTGGACACTCCTTCCAGGCACAGATGCCCAAGACGTGACCGGCCCCCGGATGTGGACTCAACGGAGTTTGACTTCTTGGGGAGGAGAGTGTTTTCCTCTGCACGTCTCTCTCTTTCAACAGCAGTACATCAGGCCCATCATGCTGCCTACAACAGGCATCCATGGTCTTTGCTAGGGCAAATCCTAGCATCTATGCTTGATACAGAGGCAACCAGACAAGCCACTGCCCTAGCCACACGTGGCCTGGAGCTTGCGAGGCACCAAGAGGAGGCATCGTATGGCCATGAAGTGGCATTCAGGCTAGCGGGGACAGCGGTCTGTGTAAGACAGATGGCATGGCTTAAGTCTATCCCGGGTTATCACCGTGGCCCAGTGAAGGGTAGTGCCTACTCCTTCCGGGAAACCCACCTTTTTTCCCTGCAGGGTAAGACGGGAACTTCAGGGGCAATTTCCTTCTCCCAGCCAAAGGGAGACCCAGTCTCACCCAGATCAGTCTCAGGCCTAATTAGGACTATATGGGGCTCCCCCCTCCTGTGTCTCCCACACAGCAGGATGAGGGACTTTCTTCCCTCAGGGAGGTACCAGGTCCCCTTCTGGGGCTTGGTAATCACCCACCAGTGATGAATGGTGAAGACTGATACACATAAGATATGAAAATTATGTACCGACCGTAATTCTTTATCATTCTGTGTATCTTCACCATTCATCACTGCTTCCCGCCATCCTTTCCCACTAGGGCCTCCGTCTCTGGGCAGTTCCTCCTCCCTGCTTGTTTTTCCCCAACTGAGGCCAATTCTGGGCTGGTCCTATTGGTACCTCCGAAACCCCTGCTCCTCCACTGAGGTGACAGAGGTTCATCGTTGGGGGGAGAACAAGCAGGGGCACTTGTCCCTTCAGATGAGGACTCACCCTGGCTTTCCTCGCATCTCTCTGGGATCTCTCCTTCGGTTGGTTTGAGTCCCTGGTGCTCGAATGGCCAACTCGAAATCTGATCTGTGAGGTCCCCCTTAAACATATTTCTATTGAAGGCCTGGGTGACTCCTCGAATTCTTTCCTCAGGAGTGGTAACTCCCTCTTATCCGCTGGTTGCAGCCAGCTCTGTCCCTCTGCAGGGTCGCTTTGGGTATAGTGTTCCCATACTTTAGAGGTTTTCCCCAGACGTCCTCTCCCCCTTGATTCAGGGGGTTGAGCTGTCTCTTCTTTCTTTGAGGGGAATCCCTCTTCTAGGGGACCATGCAGAGGTGTAGATCTTCCTCGCCTTGGGAGTTTGTTTTGACAGGAGCGAGAGACACTCACCCCCTGTGTTTTCCTCCTCCATTAGCCGGGCAGTGAGGGCCTTTCTAATCTGATCCTGACTGGCTCGGTCTTCTGGGCTGTTGCCCAGCTAGCCTCCTTAGGGTTACTTCTCAACCTGAGGATTTCTCTTTGCTCCTTTTTGGTGGAGTTAAGGAACAAAATGGCTAAAAACAGAGGCCCTTTTTCCAGAGCCCAGACAGTTCTCTGAACCTCTCCAGTGGTGGCGCACTGTCTCCCTCTCCACTCTTTCTTGTTTTCTTTCTTTCTCTTCCTGTCTCTATCCCTCCTGACCTGCTCAGAGGTTCGGGGCCCCCAGTCCCAGCCTCCTAGGTTACCTTTTCTGTCCTCTCAGTCGGCTTTATTCCTTCTTCTGTTTATATCCCTTCCTTTTCCTGTCTCTTGGGCTCCTTTGCTGTACCCTCCTTTTTTTCTCTTTTACTAACTTTGCTCTCCGGTGTGCAGAACTAGGATGAAGGAGGAGTCAGCGTCAGTTACTGGCCAACCCGCAAGTGCCACGCAGTGCATCAGCCTCAAGGACAGTGCCAACTTCTTCCCTTACAAAAAATGAAAAAAAATGCTCCCATGGGGTCCTGCTCCTCCGGCCAGAACCCACCAGTAAAGAATGGTGAACACAGAAAGATCAAGAATTACGGTAGGTACGTAATTTTCATTTTTTGGCAGAGCTCACAGTCTGAGATGTCATGGTCAGGCCCAAGATAGCAGACACAGAGGTTGTGTTCGTCCGAAGAAGCAAATTTCATTCTGCAGCAGCAGCGACAGGAGAGAGATGGGGAAGGATTAACTCTCGACATAAATGAGATAAAAGAATCTCTTATTTAAAAAAATTCCCAAAGAAAAAGAAAAGCGTAGGCAAAAATGATGTGAACTGCAACACAGCTTCCATGAAGACCCATGCGAACAGAGTTGACGGTGGGAAAGAACTGAGGAGGGAGCGGGGCTGCTCACTCCTTTATATGGTTGATAAGTCAGCAGGCAACGTCGGCATGGGTGGCACCCGTGTTGTAGTGCTGGAAAATCTTCCGTGTGGATCCTGCTTCACCAACGGTGAAGCTCCTGTGGTGTGACCTGATGACTGAGATACCGCCCCCCCCAAAGAAGATTCTGTATTCCTCAATTTCAGGAGCACAGACTCTACGCCTTGTTTCTGAAGGACAGTCTGCACTGCCTCCAGCAACAAGGGCTGGAGGTAGGTGGTGACAAGTGGGGTGTGATTTGGAGGAATGTCTAGAAGTTCCAGTGCATGGCCCTTTTCTATGATCTCCAGAACCCATGCAACTGTAGTCACCTCCTTCCACTGGGTTAAGTGGTGAGAGAGGTGACCCCCGACAATCACCCGTGGAGGTAAAGGTGGTTGGGGGTGTACAACCAGTCAGGCAGAGCTGGTGTGGGCACCTGGGGTAGTAGTGGAGGCTCCCCTGCTGTGTGGTGGCTGGGCGCTTTGTGACACCAGCTGGATGAAACGGACCCCTGCTCCTACCCTTGGGATGGGTATGGTAGAGGGAGTGAACAGATTAAAGAGTTCTACCTGAGGCCTGAAGAGCAGCCAGAGTCTCCTGAACCTCAAGGCCAAATGGCATGGCCTGGAACTCGTAGAGGGCTCCCTCCACTCTGAAGCGAAGGAACCATCAGTAAGACGGATGGATTAGGACATGAAAGAACATGTCCTGGAGATCCAGTGAGTAATACCATGTTTTGCTCCAGAGATGGTATGATCTGAGACAGAGTTACCATCCTGAAGCTGCGCAACTTGGAAAACTGGTTCAAGTCATGCAGATCTAGAATGGCGCGCCACCCCCCATCCATTTTGGCACCAGGAAGTACCTGGAGACAAACCCTGGGTGTTCTGGAGCATTCGCGACAGGAACCACGACCTCCTTGCAGAGAAGCTTGGCAATGTTTTCCCAAAGAGCCAACAGGATGTCTGTGGACACCAAGTTCTCCCATGGGGCATGGGCTTGGCAACAAGGATACTGCTCAAATTCCAGAGGCAGACCCTGACCCACCACCTCGAGGACCCACCTGTCCGTGGTGACAGCTGACCAGGCGGAAAGGAAGTGGCGGAGCCGGCCCCCCACAGGAGGACCCAGGGGAGGTGTGATGAGCATGAGTGAGGCACCCTTCATCCCGTCACTGGGCAGGCCTGGAGGAAGAGGAGAAGGGTGAGGCTGAGGAGCCACCGGAGCTTCTCCCCCCAGGCTTACAGACAACTGAGGCCACTGACTTTGGCCAAGGTTACCAGGCTTGGGCCTGCTGACCAGCCTGGGGCTGGGCTGGTTTGGCTGCAGGGGTAGAGGTGGACTGAAAGGGCTTCCTTTTCTGCTGCTGCTTAAAGCTGTTGGGGTCCTTTGGGGTAGATGTCATGGAGTCCAAGGTGGCACTGGACTTCTCAATGTAGTTGAGGAGGCCTTCAACCTTCTGCCCAAACAAGTCAGTGCCCAGGACAGGAACATCTGCCAGCTTGTGCTGAGTGTCCGCCGTGAAGGTCAAGATCCTCAGCCATGCCCTGTGGCACATGCCTACTGCTCCCACCATGAAGTGGGCACAGGAGTCCCCAATGTCCATGGCTGTCTGGAGCTATTGCTTAGCTACAGGCCGGCCCTGGTCCCGGACCTGTTTGACCATGGTCTGGAGGTCCACTGGCATATGAGGAAGTACCCCATCCAAGGTGCCCAGTAGGGCATGGGAGAAGTGGGCCATAAGGAGGGCCGAGCTCGCCTGGTGAACACCAAGCGAGGAGGCAGTGTAGACCTTCTGAGCCGCACGGTCCAGTTTCTTGGACTCTTCCTCGGGTGGCTTCTCAACGTCCCCAGTGTTGCCAGAGCGCCCGAACACAGAATTGGCCATCAGCCCCTCAGCCAAGGAATGTTCTGTGAATCTCGACAGGGAACTGGTAGGTATGGCGTACTTGCGGGCCATCTGGGCAGTGGCCGTAGGGCAAGGAGCAGGGTGCTGCCAAAGAAGCTCCAAGGCAGGGCCAAGGATGGCCTCTACCACCGGGAAGGCCTCCCCAGTCGTATCTCCCCAATCCAGGATCTCGGCCAAAGGGTATCGAGCCAGTTACTGGACAAGCTCCATTTTCATACCCATGGACTCCAAAATCAAGCGGAGAAGGCCCATAAAACAAATAGGGCCTTCGTCCATCGAAAGACCCCCAACCAACTCTACGTTGACCGGAGAGGAGTGTAAGGAGGAATGCTCCAACTCCGAGGAGTTGTTAAAGATGGGTCAACTGCCAGAGTCCCCGCTGACCCTCCGTGGACGGTCAGGGGTGACAGTGACCGACAGCCGATGGGGGAGCCCCTTGGCTAGCCAAGATTCCTTGGTTGGAGTGCCGGTTTTCAGCTGTACACGTGGCGGCTCCACAGGATTTGGTGGAGATGCTGGGAGCAGCCAAGCCAAGACTGTCTTGGTCAGCTCCTTAGGCGGAGAAGGCATCAGCCGTTGAGGTGAGAACCAGGTGATGGTCAGTGTATGAGCCAGAGTCAGCATCTTACCGGAGAACACCAACTATTGCCACATAAGATCTTCGTAGCGTTGACGCAACTTGCACCGAAGCCTCTCCTCACCCGAGAAGGACAAGGATGCAGAGTAGCAGCAGCGCCGCTTCCCATGGTGTCCAGAACGGGAGCGCCTATGTCAGTGGGAACTGCTCGACCCCCGGGGATAGGACCTAGACCTCAACCGCCGGGGGGACCAGAGGTGGGGCTCAGAGGGAGTTGGCGAGCACCAAGGCTCCTCCAAGTCTTGGTCAGTGACCAGAGGCAGCGGGTCAGTGGACTGATCCGTTCCCTCCAACGGTCTGGGTCAGGACCGGAGTCCTGGAAAGATAAGTGTCGACCTCTTCGGTCCACAACTGGTCGACGATCTCGAGAAAAATCTCAGCCAGAAGATCAGCCGGTGTCTCTGCCAACTGGCCCATAGGGTTACCGGTGGAGCTGGATGGGCTCAGGGCCAAGATCTGACAGATGTCAGATCAGGAGAAACGCGATCGGAAGCCCTTGACCAAGAGCATTCCCCATTCCATGATCAATGGCAAAGACCATTTTTTTGGACTCTTTTTTTTTTTTTTATTTGGACTTGTGCACCCAGGATAGGACCATGCTGCGTGTTGGCAAGGACTGACACAATTCCCTAAATGATTCCGAGAAGGAGGCACCCAGCGAAATCGGAATGAAGGTCAAAGTCGAGGAGGTATGTGCCACAGCCTGGGCCACTTCCTCCTCAAACTCCACAAGCTGGTTGGTGGACCTGTGGCTACTGCAGACCACCCAGTGGGCATCCTTGAACATGACAGTGCGTCCCGTTATACCGTCGATGGGCGGAACAAGGTGGGCATAACGGTCTCTAGAATGGAGGGATGGAAGGAAACGACATATGTTGCAGATCTGAGGATTGTACTCGTGGCCTAAACAGTAGAAGCACGCAGTGTGCAGATCCGTTCAGGACATCTTCTGCCCACAAAGGCACCGGCAGAACCCCGGAGTGGACTTGTCGCTCATCGCAGTCGTGATCGAAGATCGAGCCTAAAGGCACATTTTTTTTTAAGGTTTTGAAGTAAATCTGAAGATTTAGAACAAAAGGGCCTACTCAGCACTGAGAGTGATAAGGAGGGAACCTGCTTCTTCCAGTGGAAAGGAAGATTTGGCATTATGGGGCAGAGCCGAGAGACTAACCACATGGGTGGGTGGGAGCAACCGGCATGAAGACGTTCTGGCCAGAATTAAAGGGAAAGGCAACTGCCAGAAAGTGTGGACAGAACATCATATTCACATCCCTAGAACAACCCCCTACCACTACCTCCTGTAGCGCTGGAGGGTTGGGGTCTGTCAAGCAGTCATGCTGAGGTAGCACCTGCGGTCAGGGCCACACCTCTGCCTCTGGGAGCCTTCACAATGATGGAGGTAGGGGTAGGCAAAGCTGTTCCTGCCCGGTGCTTGCCCTGAGGTCTGGTGCCCGGCAGGTGGCATGATGAAAGGGCATCTTCTGGCCACTTTATGGCTGGGTGTGGTATTATGAATGGACTGACCGCAGAGTCCTGCCTGAGGCTTGTAGGTCAGAAAGTATGTCCTGCATATCTGCCCCAAAGAGCCTGCAGCCTCTGAAGGGGGCATTCAGGATGGACTGTTGTACGTCAGTAGCAAATCCAGACACCCTGAGCAAAGAATGCTTTCTCAGGCAAATCCAAACCACAGCTACTCTAGTGGAGGTGTCAGCAGCACCACAAGTAGACCTCAAAAGGTGCTTGCCCACATTTGCCCCAGTCTGGAGGGTCTTAAGCAGTTCCTACCTCTAGGGACGTTCTGGAAGGGCCTGGGCTACAGCTTTGGCCTTTCTCCAGACAGTGTTCTGAAATTTGACCATATGGGCAATGTAATTCATAAACCTGCAGTCAGCGTGGCAGAGGTATAGGCCCTTTTGCCTAGAAAGTCAAGCTTCCTGGACTCCTTGTCTGGGGGAAGAGAGCTGAGATGCACAGGTTTCTTAGACTTATCATGGGCAGCATTTATCACTACTGAATCTGCCTGTGATTGCTCTGCGAAAAAAGGCTTCCCTGAGGGAGCCTGGTACAATTTGTCCACGTTTCTGGGCATGGCAGGGATCAAATTTGGTCTATACCATGCAGCGATGGTGGCATCCTCAAACGCAGCCAGCAGAGGAGGAATAATCAGAGAGGATGAATTTGGCAGTTCCACGTATTCTGCCAGGTTTCTCCTGGTAACATCCTTCTCCTCAGCATCAAACCCTATAGCCATTTGTAGCTCTCTCATTACTGAGATAAAAGAGGGGTCATCAGAGGGGACTTCAGGGTATATGGGACCCCAGAGGCTCTTAACCTGGCCATTTAAAGCTCTCGTCTCGCTTACTGATTACGGCTTACCAATCTATGGATCAGCTCCTGAAACAACTCTTCGTCACATCATAGTTGCACTCAACAAAACATGCCTGCTCCTTACTTGCTCAGCCCATCTGTCCCATACCTGCGACATTTACACTCAGGCTAACTGGCTCCAACTCAAAGGAAGACTCATGTACCAAACATGTTTACTGTCCAAAAAAGTTAGCTTAGGCAAAATGCCCCCAGGAGTGCAAAAGCTTATCACCCCCACTATTAACCATCATTGAACCTGCTCCTCTACTAGCCAGATTTTTAATATACCCCGCTGTCACACTTCTCTGGAACAAAGGTCCTTCCTTTGTCTACCATGCACCACTGTGGATGAACTCGCTACACCATGACATCACTTCAGCATCCACCTTGAGCTCCTTCAAGTTTAAACTTAAGTAACAGCTAGTTGCTGAGGCCAGTTGTGACTGCTTCCAATAACCTTTCTTCTTGTGATCAGGACTTATTCTAACCTTATGCTAGCCTGACCTTATGCATAACTGTTCTCAGCATGTAAATAACTGTTCTAAGTTGCTAATCATTCTCCTTCACATTTTCTCTTGATCCATTCCACTCTTTCCCCTCACCCCCTATGGCTTTCCCCTATCCCCCAACCCGTTATATCTCCTGAGCTCTCTTGCTCACTTTAAAATGCTTTGACCCATACCTTCACAGTTCCGACAAGGCCCCTGGGCTGATGCCATCCCTTACCTTGTTGATTATTAGATATTAGGCTGAGTCTGTTCTCATTTTCCTGTAAAGGGTCGTTTCACAAGACCCCTTCCCCTCTAATATGATCCTTTGAACTCCAGGTTTTAATCAAATATGCAATATGAATGTCTCTAGTTATACGCTCTTGTAATGTCTTGTATAATTCCTTGTTTTGTTTGTTCTCCATCTCATACTTTTCCAATATGTATTCTTCTTCTGACGTGGAACCTATGAAATGAGCTTGTTCTCAAAGGTGTTATCTGAAATTTCAATAAATAAAAATAAATAAATATTTGGTGGAGTCTTCACCCCCTGAGGAAACAGCGGAATCAGAATGGGAGGGAGGGGCTGCCAGCCCCTTCTCCCTCCTCGTCACGTGGGAGGAGGTCAGGATGGCATTCACCATCATCATCATCACCCGGCTCTGAACAGGGCATCGATGGTATCGAGGATAGAGGGTGAGCAGGACGCATCGCCGTGGAGGGTGTCGGTGTGGGAACCAGCCTAGTAGGTCCTGGCATTAACGGGCCCTGAGGAAGAGCAAGGCAATGCATGTACTCCCAGAAGGAGGATAACATGGTCTGGAATTCAACAGTGATTAGCGTCACCGGAGCGCCTTCAGGTGCCAACGGGGGAAACTGGGTCCCTAGCATCGGCAGTATGGCCTGCGGCGTCAACAATCCCCCCCCCCACCTTGTTCATCGCTGTCACACATATTCTGTAAATTGATTTCCCTGCCCCGTCCTGCTTTCTTCTGACTTAGAGTAAATAAGTTGGGCATTTAAGACTCTACTTACATCAATTCATTAACTTTTACTCCGTTTTTGTATCTATTTTCTTCTGTTCCAGGACTTCCCATTTGTTGCATCATGAAGTTTGAGGGGACAGTTGTTCTCTGCTGCACTTATGTGGATCCCCAGGAATGGCCCCACAATAAAATGAAAGTATGGGTGATCACAGGAATTACAGTTCA
Organism: Neoceratodus forsteri; assembly: GCA_016271365.2. Classification (NCBI taxonomy): domain Eukaryota; kingdom Metazoa; phylum Chordata; order Ceratodontiformes; family Ceratodontidae; genus Neoceratodus; species Neoceratodus forsteri. The sequence goes on from CM028131.1 coordinate 1,520,680,939, forward strand.
CGACACTATTCAAGGCTAAATCCTACAACAGTATGCAACAGTATTTGGGAAACTGATGTTTTTCCTTCATTGATTGTTTTTTTATGTGTTTTGGGATGTTTTTTCACTGTTTTTTAGTAACTTTTATCACACTGGTATAAACACAATGATTTTAAAAAATCATGAATGAACTGACTGGTGATTTTGTAAAATGACGTAAGCAGTGACACTGTATAAATGCCACTTGTAGGTGAAGTGCAGAGGTGATCTGCTTTTTCTGATGGTGACTGAATGTTACTGGCAGTATAGCCTAGAGGTCAGAGGAACGAGGTGTGAACAAGCGTGATACATCCAGCAGACAAGACCTGCATTTGATTCTCACAACCTCCACTTGCATACTGTGTGACTCTGAGCAAGACACTTAACCGTCCAGTGCTCCCAGGTTGCCCCTGAAAACAGGCACTTGTGCCTAGTGAGCCTTACCCGGTTACCACAGACTAAAATAAAAAAATTAAAAATGTTAACAAACATCGAATGCATCATTAAAAGTTTGATTTCTTCACCAAAGAAGTGAATCTGTGCTTGTTCCTCTGTTGGTGTGCTCCTATTTGCTGAAGGCATCAACCGGAGGGGCTGGGGCCCCGGTGTTGACAGGGCTGCCTGAGGTGTCGATGGGGGAGACAGAGTCCCCGACATTAAAGAACAGCTCGAAGACATCACCAGGGGAGGCAAGAACCCAGATGGCGATGTGTCAACGCCAGCCAAAGCAAGACCAGCAGAGCTCCCTGTCTGGTACCTTGTAGTGAAGAGCGGCCTGAACAACAGGGCCTGGAACATCAGTGGGAACATCAGGAGGCCCGATGCTGATGAGCCCTCACCTGCCAAGGAAAGGTGGGTAAGGAAGCGCTGCCAGAGCTGACCCTGTGGTAGAGAGGGTGTGGACGGCAAAGGGGGTTACCACTGAAGCGGACGATGCCCCCACAGCAGTCAACACTCGAGGCAGTGACCACGAACGAGCTGGGGAGGATTTCTCCTTGCTCCTGTCCTTCTCCCAGTGCTTATGTTTTCTGGCTAATCTGACCTGGGCCTCGGAAGAGTGGGAGCCCATAAACAGGGCTGGAAACGCGGAGGAGATTCTTGCCTAGTGCTCCTTCTCCATTGGGGCGAACTTGCATTCCAAAAGGAAGAATTCTAGGGCTTACTGACGGTGCCACTGGGTAGCCTGGTTGAATCGTGGCCTATTTTGCAGGCCTTAACATCACTGGTCTGTGCTGAAACAGCAGAAGCAGGTGTCGTGGTCGTCCTTGTCGAAGATCTTCTTACCACACCCACAATATCTAAAGAGTTTCTTGGGTCTGTCGGCATAAACAAAAGTTGGAAATCACTTTTTACAGTGATGCACAAACTAGGGTGAGAAAACAAAAATGAAAAATAAAGATTTTGTGGTCGACTGAAGCGGTGGTGTTTCTGTAGTCTGACATGCGACGGTCGGCGGCAGGAAAAAACTGAGGAGGCCGCGGGGCTATCCATGTTTATATGGGAGGGATGTCGTCAGCATATGACACTGCCAAGGACAGCCCCTGGTAGACTGCCAGCTAGAAATGTTTCCGTGTGGTCCTAGTGCCTGGCACTACAGTCCCACAGGTGTGGCCTGATGCAAGAGATATCCTCAATGAAGATCTAAGGTGCTTTAGGTGCCCTAGACCTATTATGGGTAGCATTAATCATCAGTAAGTCTGTCTCAGGCTATGTGGCATAGAATGGCTTCCCAGAAAGGACCATGTACATTCTGTCTGCCTTTCTGGGTACAGCTAGAATGTTGTTTGGCCTGTACCAGGAGCAAAGGTGACATCCTCTAAAGTAGCAAGCAGATGTGGCACAATTGCAGGAGATTCTGGCAGGTCCAGGAAATCTGTTAAATTCTTTTACTAGTATCCTGTTCTTCCAGATCAAAACCCAGGGCAGCTTGCAACTGCTGTATCATGGTGAGGAAAATGGGATCCTCTGCTGCAAGTTGAGACAGTGGAGCTGGTGTCACGGTCATAGTGGCTTTCAGCATAGTCCTCAGCCTCATCTTCCTCATCCTGCATTATTAAATTAAGATTACATTCATACTCATCATTAAGAGGGTCAACGGGGAGAAGGGAGCATGCCGGCAATGTCAGCAGCACCCCAGGAGGTGGCTGTGGCAAGGGTGTATCTTGTGGCATCGATGAAGATTAGTGACAGGCCCGTTGACGGGCCCCCTGGAACCAGGAGGCTAGGTATCAGGCATCTGATCATGTCTCAAAAAGATAACAGAATCACCTGAGCATCGGTGCCTGTGTGGCTGACGGTGCAACTGGAGGAGTCAACAGGGGAGGCAGAGTCCCCAACAGTGACATACCAGCCGTGCTAGTCCTGGTAGTGTCTGCACCAAGCCCCGACCTTGGTGTCATGTCTACAGTCAGTGGGGGGCAAGCGGCATGGCCGCCGGCGTTAAGGAGATCGTACCTGCAGAGCAAAGTGGCCACCTGGAATGCACCAGGGAGGCCCTCTCCTTGTCCTTATCTTGGTGCTTGTGTTTGTGACTCCCTGATCTTGTCCCAGGACTTGGGCAACCTCGATTCAGTAAACTGGGCCAGTGAAGCCGCACCCTTCTGTTGGAGCTCCTTATCCATTCAGGCTACTTTTTGCTCAAAGAGAGACTTCTCGAGAGGCGTTTATAGTGTCACCTAGTCATGGAATTGAAACCCCTTCAGATTTTGCAGGCTTTCATGTTGTGGTCCAGGCCTAGGCAGCAGATGCAGGCGTCATGGAAGTCATGGATGTAGATCTTGTAGCCACACTCACAATACTGAAACAGTTTCGACAGTTCTTTCGACAACATAGAGATCATCAAAAATCACTATAAAAGTGATTATTTTTTATGAGAGACAATAAAAATGGTGGCTATTACAGCGGCGTTTCCTCTAGTGGTCTGACAAGTCTGATCAATGGAGGGAAAAGAACTAAGGAGAGGAGAGGCCACCCATGTTTATGTAAGAGCCAACATTTGGTGTCATGGTTGGTGGCCCCTGGCTGACTTCTTACACAAGTTTCTGTGTGGTCCTGGTGGCTACAAGTTCCATAGGTGTGGCTTGAAAGAGATATCCTGAAAGAAGGTCTGAGATGAAGAGTTGTACAAATCTGGAAATCTTCACAAGGAATTACTGGCAGCCCAGTGTTTTACCTCCACCAGCTACTGTGACCATCAATTTGAAGCCATGGGACCTCTGAGTACTTAAATGACTTTTCCCATCACTGAAAACAGGCAATACTGACTTGCATTCTCATTTACGTCTGTTGGGCCCAACAGTGTTGATGACATGCTTGTGCAAGCAACCTCAGATGGGGGGGGGGTGCCCACATATGTCTGCTGAGGTGCATTTTAGTTTTATTTCAAAGAGAAGCCAACTTGGTGGAAGCTAAGTGCTTTGTCTTGGAAGTGCAGCCCACATCTTTAAATCACCTCCCCCAAAAAACACCATCATCAGGGCCCCACTGGTATTTCTTGTCTACAGATGTTGGACAACTAACAGATTAAAGAATGAGTGGAATACAAAGTAAGCATTAAACAGTAAGTAAGCATTAAACAGTAAGTTCCGGTCGTACCTGAAAATAGGCACTTGGCTGTGTAGTGTGCTTACCCGGTTAACAAAAGCAAATAAATAAATAATGCATGCAGCTGCTACAAAATAGCAATAAGAATATAAACTACACACAGGCACTCCATGCTCCATTAGGATGTTGGGATTCATGATGGTAACCAGTTGGTGAAGCAAGTCAGGCTGTATTTCAAAGAGTTCAGGGGCCAGTTTTTTCATCACTTCTTCTAGCTGCTCGGCTTCGTGTCCTGGGACACCATACCATGTCTTAGGTTCACCCCTGAAAAAAAAAAAAGAGCAAAACTACAGCAAACTGAAATATAAAAAGATGCAGATTAAATACCCTGAGGCAGCAGGTCCTTACAGATGTAGGACCTATGGTGGCATCAAAAACAGGATAGTCTCAACAGCATGGAATAATGTATTACACAGAAACACATAACAGACACACAGACGATGACAGCAGATTATTACCACTGGTTCATCTAGTCTGCCAATAACACCCTATAAAACTCCAAGACCTTTTGTCCATACAGGGTTTCAGCCCACCCTATCCCCTCCCCTTTCTCCCCGCCCTATGGCTACCATCCTTAACAACCATGAAGCCCTTCACTCTGTTCCAGCTGAGTTTGAAACCACCAATGGTGTTTGTGCACACCATATCAGCTGGCTGACTCTTTCATGATTCAGCAACCTTTTCTGTAAAATAAATTTTCAGACATCCCTCCTAAACTCACCCCATTTTTTAAATCTCTGTTTTGTCCACCTTCCCAGCCTGCCATCCCGACCACGCCGGGAGCCCAAGCAGACATCCTCTACTACCACCCTGCCCGAGCGACCCCCGGATCTCCATGGAGCTTCAACTTACCCCCGAAAGCAGGGATGGGGCAGAGCCCTTATGCCCCATCAATCATCTTTCGTCAGTCTGGGAGCCATCGGGTGGGCGAAGGCACATCAAGGGCACGTCTTCGGGGCTCTGTCTTCCCGGCGATGGCAGGTTCTTTTCCTTTCTTTCTCCCACCCCTACAGCATGAGACCCAGATGTCAAGGCATTGAGTGGCGTCGTGCTGTATAGCGGCCGCCCATCCCCTTTTGTAAGGGGCTTGTAATACTCCGAGCCTCCACTTGGAGTCATACAAGAGTGCGGGCTATGGCCTCAACCCTCCCCGGAGTAGGCGAGCTGTCGTGGGACGCTCAAGCCTATGCCCCCCGCTGACCCATCAGCAACCAGAGTCCACTCCCGAACATGGGTCGCCGGCGTGGAGCAAGGTATGGCATCCAGCGCCTCAACCCTCAGCACCACCGGGCCGGCCACCCTGACATTTCAGCTCATTCACCTGTGTTCTGATCCCCTGCTCCTACTAAACAGTTTAACTTGTTCATTGCCTTCAGGGACATGAAGGACTCCATCATATCTCCCCCTCTCCCTTCTGGCCTCCAGAAAGAACATGTTCAGTGCCTTAAGTTGAGCCTCATTTAAGATATGCCCTGCTGGCCCTGAATAATTTTGGTTACCCTACGTTGCACCGTCTATAGCCTGTCCTGATCTTTCCTCAGGTGAGGACTCCAGAACTGAGCACAGTACTCCAGGTGCTGCCTCATCAGTGATCTACAGAGTAGTAGTAATGACCTAATTTCTTCTGCTGTCAGTACTCCTTCCATTACTCTTCAGAATCCTGTTTGCCTTACTGTAGGTCTGGTTATATTGGCTTGCTTGTTTAAAGGAGTCACTAATGATAACCGTAGGTCAGTTTCCTCGGAAGTAATGTCCACCTTTACCCCTCCCATCCAGTACTCTGTCTTGGGGATCTTGTTCCTTATGTGCTTTAAATTACACTTTCTGGCACTGAATTTCAACTGCCAAACCTTGGACCACCTCTCTAGCCTTTGTATGTCCCTCTGCATCTCTCTAATCCATTTCTTGCTAGCTACCTTCCCTCAGACCTTAGTGTCATCTGTGAAGAGACGCATCTTGCCCTGAACTCCTTCCCCTATGTTGCTGATTAACATACTGAAAAGGATGGTTCCACCACATCAGAGCGCCAGCGGTAGTGCGCCTGGTCATCACAGCACCAACTGCCAATTTTTGCGGGGGGGGGGGCTCTGTCCCCCGCCCCCCCTTAATTATTCTAACTCCAGGGGTAGTGGGGACAGACTCTGGGGAGGGGGTGGCGAATCCAGAGACTGGCACTGTGGTGCACCGGCACTGTAATGCCAGCATCCTAATGTCCTGTAAGGGAAAAGGACTGGACCCAGGACTGATCCCCGTGGCACCCAATGGTGACCTCCATCTCTTCGGATTTTACTCCGTTTATAACAACCCTCTGCTGTCTTCCTTCAAACTGATTTCCCACTCATCTGTGTCCTTTGTTGCACCAGTCCTCTACCTTCGTCAACATCGTTTTGTGAGGCACAGAATCAAAAACCTTGCTGAAATGGAAGTAGAGTAAATTCCACAGTATGACCCTTATCCACCACCCTTATTACTCAGTCAAAGAATACTATAGTATCAGGTTGATCTGACTAGACCACCCTGTCAGAAAGCCATGCCACTTACTATCTTGCAGTCCATTTCTCTCCAGATAGTTCACTAAGTCCTCTGACTAGTGTCTCCATCAATTTACCCACAACAGAGGTAAGAGAGACAGGTCTGTAGTTACCCCCCCCCAACAATTATGAAGAGGAAAGAACAGTTACTTACTTACCACAACAGTAGCTCTTCAAGAGAATCTCTTATCAGACCACACCTTTGAAACCATACCCCCATCAGTGCTAGGATCACATGGAAACTTCTTCAAGCCAGGGATAAACCACAACATCATGCATCAGCGTCTACATAGTAAACGCAGGTGGCCCCATCTCTCTTCAGTTCCCCGCCAAAGATTATGGTCAGAGGATCTCTCTATGGGAAACTAGGAGATAAGGGCATCACCCAGCATACCAGGCAACAATGGGTGCTGGAAAAGACAGTGATTGAATGACTCAATGCAGGAAGTTCGGTGTCCTACCGCTGAAGGGGGAAGGAAGGTGGGTCAACATGGCCTGACAAAAGAGATTCAAAGATCTACTGTTATGGCAAGTATGTAACTGTTCTGGCTTCTTCAAGGATATCTCCTTCACCAGGCCATACTTTTGGAATGAGTCCCAAGCAGTACCAAAAGCTTACACGATCTGGGTGGATGGAGATATACAGGTTCATGAAAGTAGGTCCTGTAGGACAGCTAGGCCAAAACCTGCTCCTCTACAAAGAAACATAGAATCTGACGGCAGATAAGGACCGCCAGGCCCATCTAGTTCTACCCCTTTTTCCTACCTATTTTTACTGGACACACAGTCTAGACCAATATTTAGTCTTGGTGTGGACAGTGCTCCATGTGGCAGCTGCACAAATTTCAGCAGCTAAAACATTCTAGAAACAAGCAACAAAGTGGCCATGCCTTGGGTAGAATGGCCACGAACCACACCAGGAAGTTCTTTACTGCACTTACAATAAAAGAATGTAATACAATGTGCCAACCATTTGCACAGGCAGTATTTAGATATGGGGGTGCCCTCCTTCCCAGGGGCAAATGAAATAAAAAGCTGAGAGGACTTTCTGCAGTCCTTGGTGCAGTTCACATAACATCGGACGATTCTATGTACATCTGAAATATGAAGTAATGCTTCCCCTGGAATGGCATACTCCGGGTAGTACACTGCAAGGGGGATGGTTTGATTCAAAGTAAATTCAGACACCACCTTTGGAAAAAAACTTCGGACTGGTGCATAAAGACACTCTGTCTTCATAGAAGATCAAATAGGGAGGCTCACACACTATAGCATGTAGCCCTGAAATCCTTTCAGCAGAAGTGATTGCAACGAAAAATAATGCTTTTCATGAAAGAAAGCATAAGCTACAACTTGCAGCTGGCTCAAAAGGAGCCAAAGTCAGCTCTTCTAACACAAAATTCAAGTCCCAAGCCTGGACTGGATTACTAATGGGAGGTCTCACATTTAATAGACCTCTCAAAAATGTATGGGCTACCACTAGTTAGGGAACTGTGCATCCATCTACAGGTGCATGAAAAGCTAAAGCAGCGACCAACTGCACCTTGAGTGAGGAATACTTAAAACCTGAGTCCAATAGGAACAGCAAGTATTCCAACACTGCACTCTCCTGACAAGTAAAGGGATCCAAGTGCTTGGAAGCAACCCACAGCGAAAATGGCTTCAATTTCAAAGAACAAGCATGTCTGGTGGAGGTTTTTTTGGCAACTACCGGAATATCAGCCACTTTAGAGGATACCCTAGATCGTGTCATGGCTATGCCTTCAGGAGCCATGTGTGCATATATAGGGACTTCACTTCCAGATGGATCAGAGACCCCCTGTCCCATGACAACAGACTCCTACACAGAGGCAGAGGCACTGGAGAGTCCACTGCCAGCTGTTGTAGCTGTGGATACCATATCTGCCAAGGCCACTGTGCAGCAATGAGGATAAGGGTTGCCTCTTCCATCCTCAGTTTGGGTAGTACTCTCTGTATTAGAGGAAAGGCATACAGAAACCTCCCTTTCCCACAAAGGGACAATGCATCTCACCAGAAAACTCCAAGACCTGGAGTGAATCAGCAAAAAACACTGCAGTTTTGCATTGTGTGGGGATGCAAAAAGGTCCAACTCCGGATGACACCATCTTTCGAACAGGTCTTCCACTACCGTGCTCAGCTCCCATTCATGTATCCTAGACTGCGACCTACTTAAAGTAAACGTGCGACTTTCTTAAACCACATTTTGAGCTTCATAGTCCACTATCCTTGCGGGCTAGTGCCTCTATGTATTATTTATATTTTCATTATTTGAAATTTAGTGATCTGTCGTTAGTTGTGACCGCTGATCCCCCACTCAGTCCAGCCAGCCTGCCTCACAGATACTGCTTGGACGCAGTACCAGGGAGAGTGCTGATGCCCCACATGTTTCATGGGCTAATTTTTAGAACATTTTCAAATTTTAACTATTTTTTCGAGTAAATGAAAGTAACGCCAAGTAACAGGGACCCTATTAGTTGAACAGTTGCTTTCATTTTTATCAAAAGGTAGTTTAAAGTTTAGAAAAACATTTTCTGAATATGAGTCTCATATACTTGTATGAGGTATATCTCTCGGCTCCCTGGTACCATGTCACAAAACCGGGGAGCGTTTGGGCAGAGCAAGTAGACTGGCAAGTGGGAAGGGATCGGCTGGCTCACAGTTCAGACAGAATTATGGTCCCTTCCCAAACTTTACAGTGTGAGTACAAATGTATAATTTTTACATAGAAGGGCTATCGCAGACCCAGGGTAGTGGACTATAAAGCCCACATTGTTATTTCAAACAATCTCTTTAACTCTCCAACTTGTCTGCCAAGGCATTTTGGGCACCTGGCAGATGTACGGCTGAAAGTTCTAGACCATGTTCCAGAGCCCACCGCAACACTCTCATGGCTTCCCTGCATAGCGGATAGGAGCACGTTCCCCCGTGTTTGTTGATGTAATGCATGACACTGGCGCTGTCTGTCTATATTAACAGCAGACCTGGAGTCAGATGCATTTGAAAGGCCTAGAGACTGTACAGGACACCTCTCATCTCCAGGACTTTATGTGGAATTTCTTCTCCACCAGAGTCCAAACATCCTGTGTTTAGTAATGGCCAAGGTATGCTTCCTACCCAAAGTTCAAGGCATCCAAGGTAAGAACTGGTACTGAATCTGGCATCACAAATGGAACACCCTTTAGTGAGTTGGTGCAATCCATCCACCACATCAGTGCTTTCTTCAAAGGAAACGTGACTAGCACTAGTCTAAGTCATCTGTTGCTTGGTCCCATTTGACTTTTAGGGACCACTGTGGATTCCACATATGCAAGCAGGCAAGTGGCACTGTTACAATAGCTGCTGTCATCAGGCGTAGAAGGCACAGCACAGTCTTAGTTGGGACATATTGGCTGTTGTACACCGGGTGTGCCCGAGCTATAAGGTGTTCTGCCCTGTCCAGAGTTGAGAACGCATGGCCTTGAGATGTGTCCAGTATTGCCCCTATGTACTGCAATCTTTCACAGGGGTCAGTACTGACTTTGGCAGATTGACCGTCACCCCCAGGTCATCAAACAGCTTCCTGGTACGAGCTAGAGTGTGAAGCAGATGTTTTCTGGCATGGGCCTTCAATAGCCAATTGTCCAGTTAAGGAAACACATACAAGCCTTCCATGCAGAGGGTTGCTGCTACTACTGCCAAGCCTATGGAGAAGACCTGTGGTGCCGAAGACAAGCCAAATGGCAAGACTCTGAACTGGTAATGTTCTCCTTCCAGCATGAATCTCAGATATTTTCTGTGACTGTCAGATTTTTATATGGAAACAGACATCCTTCATGTCTAGAGAAATATCCAGTCCCGTTTGCAACAGGGGAATCAGAGTCTGTAGAGAGACCATCCAAAAATGGAAATTACGTACTTATCATAATTCATCTTCTTGTACGAAGTCTTCACCATTCATTCGCACTACTGGGACTACGCCAGAGGCACCAGGACCCAGCAGGAGCCAAAATCTTCAGGAAGGCCAGCGCCATGGTAGGATCGCACATGCGCAGCACTGCAAGGCTGGCTCGCACCCATATAGGCTATTTCAGGGTCGACCCTCCAACCACCTCAGTACCTTTCTGACCGAGGAGGTGCAGTGTAACTAAACCTAGGAAACCTAACCTAAGCCAGGCAAAAGATAGCCCGGATGACCCGTGTAAGAAGAGTCAACGCAACAATGTCTTCACAGCCCAGACCAATGAGGGAGTGAAGACCAGACACAGAATGAGTATGGCTCGTGGGGGGTGGTGGTGATGGGGTGGGCGTGTGAATGAATGGTGAGCACTTCGTCCAAGAAGATCAAGAATTACGGTAGGTATGTAATTTCCACATCTTCCTGGACTAAAAGTCTTCACCATTCATTCACGCTATTGGCAGTGTACCAAGCTAAGAACCAATCCATCAAGCAGGGTGGCAGGAGATGGAGCTCACTCAGGACAGCAGTCTATTGAGGACTGTCCTGCCAAAGGAAGTATGCTGTCTGGCGTGGACATCCAGAGCATAGTGCTTTACAAAAGTATGCACCAAGCTCCAAGTAGCCACCCTGCAAACATTTATTTAGTTTTTGTTAACCGGGTAGGTGCACTAGCCACGAAGAAAAAATTACCTTAGTAATTGTGTTTCTTCTAATGGAGTCTTGCTGTATTTTGACATATGCAGTTAGCCCCAGCACTTGAACTGCCCCGGATAGGAAAGAGTTAACTCTATGCATGAGCATAGAACGTTGAGCTCGAGCTCGGTTCAGACCTCTGTCTGCAGCACTTCAAAGTGTAACCGTCAGATTCTTACAAGCAATACTAACTATTCTACTTACGTGGAAATTGTAAAGAAAGATAGCCCAAAAAATGCAATAAATGTTCTGGGTCCCCTAAAAGACTCAAGTCGAGAACTCAAAATAAAAACCAGGTAGTGAACCAACACAAATAGTTACCAAAAACAACATAACAATAAACCCACCCCCTTTTAATAAGGGGGGTGCCAAGTACACCCCTGAGATGCAACACTGTACCTGCCAGCACACTTCCCAAAAGCTGGTTCTGAGTGGGGAGGTCAGAATACAGCAAGACTCCATTAGAAGAAACACAGTTACTAAGGTGAGTAATTTTTTCTTCAAACAACATGAAGTCTCACTGTATTCTGACATATGCAGACTACCAAGCAGTACCGCCATGGAGGGGGGTACTGAACCTATTTTGGGAATAGGCTCTGCAGAACTGCTGTTCCAAACCTAGCATGACTCCTAGCCTGGATATCCAGAGAGTAATGCTTGGTGAAGGTATGGACAGTTTTCCAGATGGCTGCTTTGCATATCTCTAATAAAGGTATATCCCTAGCAGCAGCCAGGGAAGCAGCTGTACCCCTAGTCAAATAAGCCCTCAGGCCTGAGGGAGGTGTTTTGCCTAGCTTTTCACAGCAGAACTGTACACAAGAGACAATCAACCTGGCAATAGTTCTCTTAGCAGCAGGTTTACCCTTTCCTACTTCACCATAAGTAAGAAACAATTGAGGACAGTCAAACCTCAGAGCCTTAGTATGTTCTATGTAGTAGCTAAGTGCACTCTTAACATCCAAACTGTGTAATCTTCTTTCTCCTGAAGAATGATCAGTGAAAAACACAGGAAGAGACATAGACTGGTTCAGATGAAAATATGAGACCACTTTGAGTAAGAATGTCCTATTGGTTCTAAGGACCACCTTATCTCTGTGAAAAGAGATAAAATCCGGCTCCACTGACAGAACTTGTAATTCACTAATATGCCTGGCAGAGGTGATAGCTACTAGGAACACAGTTTTACAAGTCAAGTACTTGAGTTCTGCTGTAGATAAAGGCTAACAAGGAGGTTGCATGAGCTGAGCAATGCAAATATTAAGATCCCAGGCAGGAGTAAGGTCCCTAAAGGGAGGGTTGGTATGGACTAAACCCCTAAACGACTTACAGAAGACAGGATGAGATGCCAGGTAAAGAACCTTGCCCACTGACAGGAATGCAGAGACAGCTGCTAGATGCACTTTCAGAGTGGCTGGCCTGAGGCCTAAGCCATTAAGATGAACCATATAATCCAGAACTGTAGCCAAATCAGCAGTATCTAGTAGCACATTCCTGTTGGAACACCAAATGCTGAATCTTTTCCATTTGGAATTATAAGTGTTTCTGGTGGCAGGTTTTCATTAGGCTTTAAGAATATCCAGAGCCCCCTGAGACAGATGCAGACTTGCATACTCTAACTCTTCAAGAGCCAAGCTTTGAGGTTGAGAGACCGAACATTGGGGTACCATATCCTTCTCTGAGAAGAGGTTAACAGATTGTGCTTCTTGTGAAGAGATAAGGGAAGATGGACTGCTCGGGACATCAACAGAGGATACCAAGGCTGTCTGGCCCAGTCTGGTGCAATCAGGATCACCTTGCATGACTGTGACCTTATCTCAACCAGAACCTTGAACAACAGAGGAAAGGGAGGAAAAGCATAGAGGAATTTCCCCTCCCAATCCAGAACCAGGGGAACTGAGCCCATGACCGGGGACCTGCAACAGAAGAGAGGAAGTTGATGATTGTCTGGGGCTGCAAAGAGATCTATCTCTGGAGTGCCCCACCTTGAGAAAATCACTTTCAATATGAAGGGGTCCAGGGACCATTCGTGATGGCCCTGAAATATCCTGCTCAGAGCATCTGCTAGCACATTGTCCTTCCCTGGAAGATGGACTGCTATCACAGATGCCTGCAGGGGATGAGCCAGAGACCATAATTTCATGGCTTCGTGCACAAGGCCATAGACCGAGTGCTTCCTTGCTTGTTAATGTACTACATGGTGGTGGTGTTGTCTGTCCTGACCTGAACCACCTTGTTCCTTACTGAGTCTGAGAAGGTTTGGAGAGCCAGGAATACTGCCCTGAGTTCCAGAAGACTGATATGAAAAAAGGACTCCTGAGGGGACCACACCACTTGTGCTGTAAGAGCTCCTAAGTGAGCTCCCCAGTCCAGGGAAGAAGCATCTGTGGTTAACACCACTGAATGAGTTTGACTGATGAATGGGACTCCATGTATGAGATTGTCCTGATCCAACCACCATTGGAAAGCTTGGACCGGAGTCTGAGTCACTGGAATCAATTTGGTTAAAAGATATTTTTTCTGGGAACAAAATTACCTCATATGGAACTAAGTGTCCCTCATTTGAAATCTGGCTCCTTGAACCACCGCAGTGGAGGCTGCCATGTGGCCCAGGAGCTGAAGAAAATGTCTTGCTGGTCGAGACACCTGAGGGTGAAAGGAAGAAGCAAGGTCTACAAGGGCCTTCACCTTTACAAAGGGAAGAAAAGCCTTTGCTTGGATAGTATACAGCTCTATCCCTATGAAGGTAAGGAGCTGCACTGGTTCGAGAACTGACTTTGGTAAGGTTGAGAAGGAACCCTAAGGAAGTGAGTAACTGTTGTATTACTTGTAGGTCTGGCTTGACTTGGTCTGGAGACTGTCCCACGATGAGCCAGTTGTCCACGTATGGAAAAATGGAGACATTCTGTCTCCTGAGAAAAGCCACTACTACTGCTAGGCACTTTTGTGAACACCCTTGCAGCTGATGTTAGGCCGAAGGGCATTACTCTGAACTGATAATGGCCTGAAGGCAACTCGAACCTGAGGTACTTTTTGTGGGAGCACCTGATTGGGATGTGAAAGTAGGCATCCTTGAGGTCCAGGGAGGCTAACCAATCTCCTGGCCTCAGAGAGAGAAGAATTACTGCCAGAGTCACCATTTTGAATCTTGGCTTGACAAGGTGCTTGTTTAAGTATCTTAGGTCTAGGACGGGCCGACACTCCCCTGTCTTTTTTGGGGAAAGGAAGTATCTGAAGTACAGACTCTTGCCCCTGTGTAGAGTAGGAACTCTATGGCTGACAGCCAGCAGAGAGGAAAGCTCTGCCTCTAGGTCAATGGTTTTGGAGATGTTTGCAGATGGAAAAGACCTGACCCTCAGTTTTGGAAATTTTCTGAAGCTGAGGGCCAGTCCCTGGCTTACTACCTCCAGGACCCACTTGTCCGAGGTAACAGACTTCTAGGCCTGGAATTTATAAGCCAGCCTGCCTCCTGCTGGAATAGGGGAGTCAACCCGGGCTGACACATCAGGGTGTCTGCTTGGCAGAAGCCTTAGACTGAGAAGAGGATGCAGCCCTGCTCATTCCACTTCTGCCTCTCCCTCTGAAGAACCCCCTCTGAGGAAAAGGAGAGGAGGCCTGTGCCTGGTAGAAAGGCCTGTGAAAAGGCCTGCCCCTGCCCCTAGACTGCTGCTTCTGAGGAGTTGCCTGCCTTTCCTTGGCCTGTGCACTCCTGTAGGTGGTCCGTTATTCATCCATCTTTTTCATGTAATTCTCTGTCTGCTCCCCAAACAGAGAATTACCCACCACAGGGAAATCCATGGCCTTAGCCTGAGTGTCCTATGAGAGGCTAGTACATCTGAGCCAAGCAAATCTCCAAAGAGACACAGATGTAGCCATGACTTGTGATAAAACATCATTTGAGTCCACTGCAGCATGAAATTGAATCTTAGATGCCTCAATCCCATCAGCAGCCACCTCCTCCAGCTCCTTGGCCAGCTGGAGGGAAGCCTGTTTAGCCAGTCCCAGAACCGTATCCCATCTGGACTTCTGGTATCTGGCTGTGTAGGCCATATAATTTGCCTGCCTGAGTCCCAAGGAGGATGCCAAGTACTGTTTTTTGGCCATAGCATCCACCTTCCTAGAGTCTTTTTCTGGTGGGTGTGAAGCCAAAGGTATATTAGCCTTGTCACAGGCTGCAGCCTGCACTACCCCCAACGTGGCTGCATTGGTGGAACAAGAACTCTGTACCTGAGCCTGAAAGTGTATACCTCCTGTCTATTCTTTTAGCCACAGGAGGTAAAGAATTTGTTTTTTAGAGAATATTTTGTATGTTTCTCAAGAGATTTATAGAGGGGAATAGACAGCCTTTTGGACTCTGGGATGTCCATCATTTCTACAAAATCAGGCTCTTCTTGTTCCTCACCAGCTTCGACCAGAGGGAGCTGGAGAGTCACAAATAGTGGGATGGGGACTCAGAAAGCCTGGGAGGGGAAACATTAGAAGCCCTGTCTGGGGAGATGCCCGGTTCAATGGGCTCATCCAGACCTTCCACACCATCATCATCGTCATTGTTCTCTTCCTCCCTTTCCCATTCCGGTTCATAAAACTCATTAGAACAATATTCCGGAACCGGGGGAACTGACCAAACTGAGCGCCTACCGAGAGGCGCCGGAACCGGATGGAGCAATTCTATAATGTTTATCGCTCTGGCTATCTCTTCGGCAGTTGGACGTAGCGGTTCTGGATCCGAACCAGACAATTTCCTCTTTTTCTTTGATGGAACCGACCCCTCAGGATCAGCTCTCCTTTTGCCCGAGGAAGTATGGCCCAGGCCAGTGGGCACTCCCTCAGGTTCGGTCGGAACCGAACCAGGCTGGCCATTAGGGTTAGCAGACTTCTCGGCCTCCTTTTCCCTGAGCCTACCCAATCTCTTATCCAGGGTGGCCTTCAGAAAACTGTTGCAGATTTGGCAGTCTGAATGAAGGTGGTCAAATCCCAGACAGCAAACACAGGTGATGTGAGGGTCTGCCTTAGCAAAGGCATCCCCACACTCACTACAGTGTTGAAACCCAGTGGGCGCAGTTTTTTTCTTGGGTTTCTCAGACATGGCCAGGCTAAGAACTTACCCTTTATAGCTTAAAAGCCAGGTAAGACCCCCTATTGGTTACCAACCATGTTACAGGTCGTGGAAAAAAACGCTGACGTTTCTGTTTTTTTGAAACCGATACGAACCGGTACCTCACACTAGAAAAATAGGAAATAAAATAAACCTAACCCAATCGGTTCCACAACCGGACCGATCTACAAGCTTTTACAATTTCCACAGAAATTACCACAATAAAACTAAAGTCCACTACCTACAACACTTACTGTCCCGCAGACAGGGATTTGAAGCTGAAAATAATAAAGCGAAAACGGTTTTTAAACAGACTGTTTTACCGAACCGAGCAAGTGAAGGAGCAATCTCCGGAGCGACTGTTCAGTTAGGCGGAGTAAAAAATCTGAAGCTTACACTTTGAAGTGCTGCAGACAGAGGTTTGAATCGAGCTCAAGCTCAACGTTCTATGCTCATGCATAGAGTTAACTCTTTCCTTCCTCTCCAGGGCAGTTCAAGTGCTGGGGCTAACTGCATATGTCAGAATACAGCAAGACTTCATGTTGTTTGAAATTACTATTTTCAGGCACAACCCGGATATCTGCAATGGGCACATTACAAATCTCTCCAGAGATGCCGCAACCACTCTGGTAGAGTGGGCGTAAACCCGGCCTTCCAACTTGACCTGCGCCATCGAGTAGCAATGATGAAGGCATGCCACAAACCATGCAGAAATGCATCTGATGGCAACAGACTGACCCAGCCGGACCATGCTGAACGATATGAAGAATTGCTGGGATTTGCAAATCTCTTTCGTCCTGTCGACGTAGAAACGCAAAACACTCTTGACATCCAGGGAGTGAAGTGTGCGTTCCCCTTCATTCTGGAAGTTGACAAAGTAAGTATGTAAGTAAGTGCGAATTAAGAGTATGACGTCATTCCTAAATGTATATACCTACTTGTCTAATAATGATGTGATGTGTATAAAAGGGAAGTTTCTTTCCATATGACACACTCCCTGAGGAAGACTCGAGTATAGCGTCAAAGCACTGGGGTATCACCGTCTGTGTATCTGCTGTGTTTGGGAGCAGAGTTTGCAGCTATTTGTCGTGTTTGCCTGAATAAATTTGTATTTTTACTGCATCCTGCTCTTGAGTGCCATATTCTTTTTTGGTCTGGAAAATTTATTGTTGGGTCTGGCAGGCCCATAGGACGAGCACTGGCCTGTTGTCTCCAGCTCACACACTAACTTCGGGATTGTAAGTACAAAGAACCAAGGGTTGATTAAGTGAAATTCCGAGACCAATTTGGGTAGGAATTTAGGGTAAGTACAAAATACCACCTTGTCCTTGTGAAAGACAGTATATGGAGGGGTATGTGACCAAGGCATGAATTTCAGAAACCCTGCGAGCGGAAGTAATAGCCACCAAGAAGACAGTCTTCCAGGTCATAAACTTCAAGTCACAGGTGGCTAGAGGCTCAAACGGTTTAGGGGTGAGCATATCTAATACAAGATTAATATTCCACACGGCCACCGACCTCCTGACCAGAGGTCTCGTGTGTAGAATACCTTCCAGGAATCTCTTGACTAGCGGTAACTAAGCCAATGCCATATTCTATACTGGCTCATGGTAGGCAAAAATCGTGCAGAGATGTACCTTTACTGTCGAGTATTGCAGCCCCGCATTAGACAGGTCTAAAAGGTACTCCATCACCTTATTAGGTAGGCAACAAAATGCATACAGAAGGGAATTTGCGCACCAAATAGAAAAACACTTCCATTTAGCTGTGTCTTCCTAGTGGAAGGCTTACGCACTGCCGGGATGATTTTTGAGATTCTCGGAGAAACCTTAAACCTACCCACTTCTATCTCCTCAGGAGCCAGGCATGGAAATGAAGGGAGCACAGACTGGGATGGATCACAGGCCCCTGTGTCAGGAGGTCCGTTCGTAGAGGAAGTTGCCATGAAAGGACCTCCAATATCCTGTTGATTAAAGGCAACCATATCTGTCGAGGCTAGTGTGGAGCGATGAGGATCATCCTGCCCTCCCTGAGCCTCCAATTTGAGCAGCATCCTCTGAATTTAACTGAAGAGGAAATGTGTACAGAAAGCATCTTGTCCAC
Source organism: Neoceratodus forsteri (assembly GCA_016271365.2). Classification (NCBI taxonomy): domain Eukaryota; kingdom Metazoa; phylum Chordata; order Ceratodontiformes; family Ceratodontidae; genus Neoceratodus; species Neoceratodus forsteri. The sequence goes on from CM028131.1 coordinate 1,520,698,937, forward strand.
TGCAGTCTGAATGCATCCTGACAGAAAATGCCAAGCTCTGGATTTCTGGAGCAGAACAGAGGCAGTTTTGCGATCAGTGGGTGACGCAAAAAGGTCCAGATCTGAACTTCCCCACTTGCCGAACAGCGACTGTACGACATCTGATGCAAGCAGCCATTCGTGTGAATCCACCTCTGTCCTGCTGAGACAATCCGCCAGGTCATTCTGAATTACTGGCAGGTAGACTGCCTGAATTAAGGTATCGTGTTCAAGACACCACTCTCATACCCTCATGGCCTCTCTGCACAGAGGCACAGAGGTTGCGAATGCGTCCCACCCTGCCTGTTGATGTAGTACATCACAGTCTTGTCCGTCTGAAGCAGAACTACTTTGTGACAGATGAGATCCTTCAGGGCTTGGACAGTATATATGACAGCTCTCATCTCCAAGACATTTATGTGCAGATGAGACTCCTCTTGGCTCCACACTCCCTGAGTGTGGAAGTCCTGACAGTGAGCTCCACAACCGATCAGAGAAGCATCGTTGGTGATGGTGATCAGAGGTTCCAGTGGGGAAAAGGGCAGACCTTGTAGAAGCTTGTCTTCCTGCATCCATCATGCAAGTGACCTTGTCAGAGGCTCCGTCACATTTAGGTGGAAGGGTTGCGGGTGCATGGTTGGTGACCACTGAGTGCTGAGCATCCCTTGAGTGGTCCTCGTGCAGCCGGGCTAGAGGCACCGTGAAGACGGTTGATGCCATGAGGACTAGCACCTGTTGCATCGACAGGGCCCAAACAGAGTTGTTCTCCCTGATATAGAGAGCCATCTCGAGAATGTCATTTCTCCTGTCTTCTGGAAGGAAAGCCCTCACCCTGGAAGGAACCAGGAGGGCTCCTATGAAGAGGAGTTGCTGGGATGGTTGAAGCTGGGACTTTTCCAGATTCAGAAGAACTCCCATGGAAGTCAAGAACTGAGAAGCTGTGGTGAGTGTCTCATGTGTCTCCTGCCTGGATGGGCTCACTAGGAGCCAATCGTCCAGGTAAGGGAAGATTTGAACTCTGAGTTTTCTGAGATGCACTGCAAGTACTGTGAAGCACTTATTAAAGACTCAAGGCGTCGAGGATAGCCCAAACGACAGGACTCTGAACTGGTAGTTTTGAACCAGGGCCACGAAGTGGAGGTACTTGTGGTGACTTGGGTGCACTGGGACGTGCTGGTAGTCATCCTGCATATCCAGGGAAGCCAGCCAGTCAAATTGATGAATCAGAGGTAGTAGCGTTCCTAGGGAGAGCATTCTGAACTTCTCTCTGAACAGCTACTTGTTTAACTTTCTGAGGTCCAGGCCAGCCTGCCAGCACAGCGGTAAGGTGTCCATCTGCGACACTGACATCCTGGGTTTGGGAACGGACCCGGGAAGTCAAAGGGCCAGCTAGAAGAGAGGGATTGAGCATCCAAGGGACGGCTCTCCTTCTCCGGGGAAGGAGGGTTGTGTGTCTGGCACAAGTCGGGCCCCTGGTGGAAGCTGGAGGTTTCGCTGCGACTGGTGCCTATTCTACATGGAGGCGTGTCGGATGCTGGCGTCACTGCATGCCATGACTCCTTCGGGGGGGGGGATGGTAAAACATTGCAGCTGCCATCCATGACGCCCCACTTCTTACAGTCAATCACCCACCGTGGCATTCCCAACCCACGACGTATCCCGTTGTCTGCTGTAATCGGCCAAAGTCCCATGCCCCGCCCTGGGAGGCAAGCCAGGGAGTCAATGCCGGTATGTACCCATGCCAGCATCCTCCTGGGGAGCAATCCAGGGGGTATCGTGAGTGAAGGGGGTAAGTCCAGAGGGGGTGAAGAGGAGGACCAGAGGGTTGGCAGGGGCTCAGCTGCAAGGTGGTACTGCCGAAGAAGGAAAAAAAAAAAACAAAAAAAACTTTGAGGTCCAGAAGTGAGCACATGCCGCCTGTTTTCCTTGGAACCAGAAAGTAATGGGAGTAGAAACCTGTGTTCCGTTCGGCCAGCGTAACAACCTCTACTGCCCTGTTCCTTAGGAGGCCCTGTATCTCGGAAGTAAGAAGGTCTGACTGAGCAGTGAACAGACAGTGCTGCCGACTGGGTGGAAGATCTGGGGAAATCTCTGCAAAGCTGAGAGGGTATCCCTCTCGGATAATCCTGAGGACCCATTTGTTCATTGTAATGGACTTCCACTGGTTGTAAAACTGAGTCATACACCCCCTACTGCCGTAGAGGTGTCCAACTTGGGCAGTTGAGGTGGGACCAGGGCCAGATTTTCAGAAAGAGGCAATGGGCGCTTTCAGGCCCTGTGCCTTTCACTGCGTTTTCTTTTGTGGCTGAGGAGTTTGGTTTTTATTAAAGGCTCCTCGGCCTTTACCTCAAAAGGACTAACTGTTACAAAATTGACGTAGGTTCCCATCCCTCTGAGGGGCCGCAGAACCCGATCTGGCTGTTCTAACGGCAGTCCTGGTTTCCTGAGCGGCCTCCAGTGCTTGCTCTACCTGTGAGCCAAACAGATAAGCACTGTCAAAGGGGAAGTTCATAACCTTCTGCTGAGCATCAGCTGAGAAACCTGACGTTCTGAGCCAGGAGAGTTGACATGAACAAATCCCAGTAGCAGCTACCCTAGAGGCAGTGTCCACAGCAGCTTTCAGCTGTTGAATATTGGACTATTATGTCCCTGGTGATGGTCTGAAGTAGCTCCGCGTTAGCGTCAGATTCCAGGAGGTTCTCGACCATTGATTTGAGTGTGCCAGAGGCTCTACTCGTACGGAGAGTAATGGCCCTGGTAACTAGCAATACGCATACCCAAGGTTGCCGATGTGAAAATCCACTTCCCCAAAGTGTCGATCTTGCGAGATTCCTTATTCAGAGGCCATGATGTGGATTCCTGAGGGAGAACAGTTTTATTGTTCTCTGCAAGCACCACAAGCATCCACATAAGGCTGAGATGCTAGGATAGGTCTGTCTTTGAGAGGCGCATACTTCTTATCTATGGACATGGCCAGAGAAGTAATGCATGCTGGCCTGTCCCACAATGCTTGATAGTCTCAAAAGGGGAGGGGCACCACAGAGTTAGGTCTACCGGAATATCAGGGACATGTAGAAATTCCAGCCATAAAAGTCTGCCTGGGTACACAGAAGAAGTCTGTAGGACCAAGGTGGACCTCATGTTTCTAAGAGGAGACTTAAACGAAAGGTCTTCCACCACAGGCTCAGTTGATACACAAGGCTTATTTTCCAGCTCATAAAAAGAGACATCATCTGTGTTCTCCGACAAAAGTAGATCAGGGTCAGACTCCTCAAGTTCCACCTCCACCCCCAAAAGACGCCCAAAGGCAGGGCTAGAGCAACAGAACATGGAAGATGCAGCCCTCGGGATTGGCGTCGAGGATCCCAGTACCAAGCGCGGCGCTGGCATAGTCAATGGCGCCACATGCGATGCCGAGATGGAAGCCAGTGCAGGACAAGGCATGAGACCCTCAAAACCGCCCCCGAACCAGCCACAGGTGACTCCCCACAAGACCTGAAACATAGGGGAAGGGAAAGCAGTACCTGTGAGGAAACAAGGTGTAGGGGGAAGGCACATAGAGTCAGCGTCGACACTTGGGGAGGCACTGCACACTCATCCTTACCTGACCGTGATACAGCAGCTCCTAGGCCTGAAGGCACTGGGTCCACCGGCAAGGGCAATCGGGACATACCCTGCACCCACTGCTCCATAACAGCGGCCCATGATGAAACTGCTCACTGGAAGCTCCCTCAGAGGACAGAAAGGGGCTCCGGTGTCGAGAACCATGGCCGCTAAGGACAGAGGCCACCGGAAACCCCAAAGGAGTCAGAGTCGGCCTGCCAGCCCTTCCCCCCGCTACCAATGATCCTCTCGCAGACATACCAGAGGGCAGCCTCGAGCGATACTGTTTCTTCTTCGACCTACGGGAGGAAGAAGAGTTCAAGGTTGAGCAGTGCCAGGTCCCCGACCATGATCGGGAACGGGCCCGCTTCTTTTTGTGCTTTTGGGAGGACTGTCCTCCCTCCTAAGCACCAGAATGCCCGTGGTCAGACTCCTCCTCTGCAAAGGGCGGCAGACCGGACATAGCCCCGCTGCCAGAACAGCTTGCAAGCAAAGTCTCCCCACCGTCACTGGCACCATTCATGGTCGACTCCATCAATGGCAGGCTGAGAGAATTCTACTTTTTTTTTTTTAAAGAAAATAAGAAATAACATTAACAATTAAAACTATACCAAAATGAAACCGACACTACAGCTGCTGTCATACAGACATGAAGATTTGACTCCCGGCGGGCTAGCGTCGTCATCACTGAAACGCACCCGACGGTGGGGAAAAAAGGAACTGAGGCAGTTGGAGGGTCAATGCCGAGATAGCATATACAGGTGCGAGTCCGTCTTGCAGTGCCACGCATGCACGGTCCTACCTCGGCGCTGGCCCTCCTAAAGAATTTTAGCTCCTGCTGGGTCCTAGTGCCTCCAGCACAGTCCCAATAGTGTGACTGTATGGCGAAGACTTTTAGCCCAGGAAGATTGTCTTGTACTCTATGTACACGTTGAGGTCTCTTACATCTAGAACAGGCCTCAGATCTCCTGTCCACTTGGGGACTAGGAAGTATTTGGAATAGAAGCCTCTGTTCCACAGCCTGACAGGGACCGGTTCTATGGCACTTTTCTGAAGTAAGGCCTGCAAATCTTCTTTCAGCAGGGACACGTGTCCCAGGGGATAAGCTGAAGTCTAAGGCGGATCATCTGGAGGGGTATGCAAAAGATGCAGAGCATGGCCTTTTACAGTAATGTCCAGTACCCATTCATCTGTAATAATCTCATTCTACTGGCGGCTCAAATGAAGGGAGATACGACGCCCTACAACCACCCTGGGGGCAATGGTGGCTAGGGAATGTATTTCTGTAAGTCATGCTGAACCAGTGGGGGCAATGCCACCAGCTCCACCTCCTCTAGGTGCTTTGGAGTGGGCACTGGGTGGGGGGATGTAAAAGGGTTCCAGTGTCCCTACCTCTACCTGGATTCAAACAGGTCTTTCTACCACCTCTGGCGGCTAGAAGACGAAACTGACCCCTACCCTTAACCCCTGCCTGGTGTTGGGTAGAGGGATATGACTGACCTTAATGTCATCCTAGATAACTGAAGGCCTCTAAATGCCTCTTTCACATCATAACCTAACAGTTTATTGCCTCTAAATGTGGCATTTACACTGCTTCTTGCACATGACTGACAAACCCAGTTACTCGAAGCCAGGCATCTCTCCTCATGCAAACATCTGAGGCAGCTGCACTGGCAGAGGCATCTGAGACATCACAGGTGGTGTGGATTAAATGCTTACCCATCTCAGCCCCTACAGATAGTGTTTTCATTAACTCAGCTTTGGCAGTACCCTTGGGTAAGGCCTGAGTTGCAGCTTTGGCACCTCCCCAAAGGGTATTCTGATATCTGATCTTGTGGGCCTGGTAATTTGCAATACACAGGCCCTGTAAGGCAGAGGCATAAATCCTTTTGCCCAAGACACCTAACTTTCTAGATTCCTTATCAGGAGGTAAGGAGCTCATATGTTTGGGCATCCTAGACCTGCCATGGGCAGCTGTGATCACCACCAAATCTGTTTCTGGCTGGTTGGCATAATAAGGTTTGTTAAATGGTACATCTTGTCAGCCTTTCTGGGGACAGCTAGTATGGCATTAGGTTTATACCAAGCTGCATAGGTGGCATCCTCCAGGGCTGGGTTTTTTGTAGGTCCGATGAGTATGATCGATGACAGGAAAAGAACTGAGGACATACACAGTGGCACTACCGCTCAAGGCGCCGGCGACCCGGGTTCAGGAATGGGCCCAGGTCATCGGAGGGCCAGCTGGGAGAGGAGGCATGAGCATCTGAGGCACTGCTCGTCTCCTCCGGGGTACACCGACTTGGCACTTGCCTGGCCTCTGGTGGTGGCTGCAGATACCGCTCACCCGAGTCTGCTGCAGGGGAAGGCATGACAGACAGCATAAGCCTTGGCGTCAGCGCACGTCACACCTCCAGGGCGGCGTACAAAGAAAATACTTGGGCCAAGCACGGCACTGACGAGAGGGTCCAATATGGTTCTCACCCGCTGGTGCCATGACGTGCAAGGAGGACCTCCGATGAGATTAAAAAGATACAAAGGGCTCAGGATCCAGCCCTGACTCATTCCTCCCTGGGGGTAAGCCCAGGCTCCGTGGGGGTGTCCTCAGGGGGTCGCAGTATCTGGTGGGGATGTCGGGTGACAGTGTTGGTGTGTGAGGGAGCTTAATATAGAAATTACAAAAAAAATAAAGAACTGAGGACAGATGAAGCCACCCACATTTATGCAGATGCTGATACATGACGTCGTCGTGGGTGGCCCCTGGCTTACAAATGTTTCCATGTGATCCTAGTGTCGATGGGGGGTATAGATCCAAAGGTGTGGCCTAACGAAAGAGAAATCCTCGAAGATCTGCACCCACTACCCTGCAATCTTTTGGAACTACCACTGTCTGAACTAAGCTTCTGAATAGCCCTACCACAGGCTCAGCTATTTCCAATGCCAATTCCTAGAGCACTCTCGAATGCATCCCATCTGGCCCCAGGGCCCAATCTATCTTAGGGTTGCGGGCCGCCTCTGAACCCTTTCACTGGTAAATATCTGCTGCCTCATCTCCAACATACCCCTTACAACCACTCTAATGCCACCCTCTGGCAAAGGCCCACTGTCTTCCCTTATGAATACAAAGCAGAAGTTGTTAAAAATGGCAGTTTTATGCTCATTCTCCTCCATTAACCAACAAAACTTTTTAAGTTGGTCCCACCAGGTTCTTTGTGATCTAAGTGAGTAATGACCATGGAATGAATGAGAATGCAGCTCAAATACATTTCATCACAAATAGCTAGAGTGTTAATGTTCCAACGCACTGCAAAGGGTTTCTGGGGCACCTAGACTCCTCTGCCAACGCAGAAGGTGCAGTTACTAAGAACTTACCGTAACAGTAGATCTTCGAGAGGATCTCTTGCAGTAGGCCACATCTATGGAACTACATCTGCCAGGCACCAGGACTACACGGAAACTTTTCTAGCTAGCAGCCTACCAGGGGGCCGCCCACTCTGATGTCACATGCTGATGTCACCACATCCTATATGAGTGGGCGGCCTCCGCACCCTCCTCAGTTCTCCTGCTGGAGACCATAAGCAACCGATCTCCTGCTGGGTAGCCGAGGAAGAGCTGATGGTTCCTGCCAACGTATAAATAACAGAAAGGCAGAAGGCTCTCTAGTAAGGAGAAGGAGAAACAGACACAAAGAGGCCCATAGGCCTAGGGGGAAAGGAGGGTGGGACGGCATGGCCTGCTGCAAGAGATCCTTTCTAAGATCTACTGTTACGGTAAGTTCTTAGGTAACTGTACTATCTTACTTCAAGGGTATCTCTTGCAGCAGGCCACGCCTGTGGAACAGGTACCAAGCAGTTCTGACAGATAAAGAAGCAGTCTGGGTGGCTAGAGAACAACAGCCTAAGAAAGTAGGCCCTGAAGCACAGCTACGCCAAAATCTGCCCTATGTCTAGAGGCAATGTCCAGATTGTAGTGCTTGGTAAAGGTGTGGACAGTACTCTAAGTGGCAGCAGTGCAGATCTCTGCAGATAAAACATTCCTGAAACAGGCAACAGAAGTGACCATGCCTCTGATGGAATAACCACAAACAATGCTAGGAAGATCTCTGCAACTGAAACATTCCAGAAACAGGCAAGAGAAGTGGCCATGCCTCTGGTGGAATGACCACAAACAAATCCAGGAAGATCCTTACCATACTTCCTGTACCAAAAAGAGATACAGTTGGCCAACCTTCAGTACAAGCACTGTTTAGAAACAAAAACGTTCTGTTTCCCAGGGTCGAAAGAAACAGACAGCTGTGAGGACTTCCTGCACTCCTTCGTAAGATGTGTATAGTAAATGTCATCGAGGCACAGGTCAGGAAGCATAGGAAAACCAGAAGCAATTTAAAAATTCGCAATTAGCATTTTTATTTTTCTCAACAACAGCAAAATAAAAAAATACAAGTTACTCACCTGTAACAGGAGTTCTAGGAATGGTATATGTTGTTCATCCACACTGTCTGGCAGGTTCCTTGCCACTTTAAATCTTGCCGGAAGGTCTTCAAGCAGGCTCCTCCCACCCACCCGGGTGGTAAAACTCTCAGCTCCGCCCCATGACGCCAAATCTAGCCCGCTGGAAGCCAGGTGGTGCATCGAAGCCGGGGAGGTTCGGTGGGTCGTGTGGACGAACAACATATACCATTCCTAGAACTCCTATTACGGGTGAGGAAATACAGGTTACTCACCAGTAACAGGAGTTCTAGGAATGATATATGTTGTTCATCCACACTTATTAGCAGGTATCCTTGCCGCTTTAAATTTTGCCGGAAGGTCTTCAAGCTGGCTCCTCCACCCACCTGGGTGGTAAAACTCTCGGCTCGCCCCATGATGCCAGATCTGGCTCACTGGAAGCCGTTCAAGCGCCCAAGCGGGAAGGTCGAGGGAATGTAGGGATGAACAACATATACCATTCCTAGAACTCCTGTTACAGATGAGTAACCTGTATTTCTAGAGACATGGATATGTTGTTCATCCACACTTATTGGCAGACTCTAGCAGTTCTCCGGGAGGAGGGAGGCAAGGCGCACACCCCCTACTTAGGGAATAGAGACTGGAGAACCGAGGCCCCAAAACCAGCATCCCGGCGTGACTCAAGGTCGATGTGGTAGTGGGTGATGAAGGTGTGTGCTGACTTCCAGATAGCAGCCCTGCAGATTTCCTGGATAGGGACAACCCTGGAAGCAGCCACCGATGCAGCGGTATGGCGGGTAGAATGAGCTCTTATCCCTCTGGGAGGCTCCATGCCCGCCAACCAATAGCAAAGATCTATGCAGGAGATGACCCACCTGCTTATCGTCCGCTTGGCTGCAGGTCTGCCAGGTGCGGCTTCAGCGTAGGTGACAAACAGCTGGCGAACCTCTCCCCGAATTTCAGCCGTGCGCTCCTTATAGTAAGCGAGCGCCCTTCCAGGGTCCAGAGTACAGAGCCTATATTCGGCCTCCGAGGTGTGATTGGGGTAGAACACCGGCAGAGTCAACACCTGGTTAAGGCGAAACTCCGACACCACCTTCGGAAGGAATTTCGGGTGGGGGCGCTGGACAACCTTGTCCCTGTGTTAGACCAGGTAAGTAGACTCGATGGAAAGCACCTGGAGCTCTCCCATCCTTCTGGCTGACATAATAGCCACCAAGAAGGCGGTCTTCCACGACAGGTGAGAGAGATCACACCTGTGCATTGGTTCGAATGGCTTGCCCATGAGCTTTGCCAGTACCAGCAGTAGATCCCACGGAGGTGGAGGTTCTCGCACCGGAGGGGAAATGTGATCAAGGCCTTTGAAAAAGCGCCCGACCACCTTCTCCTGCACCACCGACTACTTCCCGGCCCGCGCCTGGTAAGCAGAGATGGCTGCCAGGTGCACCCTTAGGGTCGTCGACCTAAGCCCTTGCTGAGAAAGGGACCATAAATAGTCCAAGATGCTTGCCAAGGAACAGGAGGAGCGGTCCAGGCCTCGCCCTGACACCAAATGGAAAACCTCTTCCATTTGAAGGCATAGCAATTCCTGGTCGACTCCTTACGGGATGCCTCAACTACATTGAGGACCTCGTCGGAAAGACCCAAGGCCTGGAACTCTAGCCGCTCAGGAACTAGGCCGTCAGGTGCAGGGATTGAAGGTCCGGATGGAACACCTTCCCCTGACTGACTGAAAGCAGGTCTGGGCGAGCTGGAAGTTGCCTCGGGAGCCTGGAGCTGAGGCTGAGGAGATCTGGATACCAGCATTGGCAGCGCCAGTCTGGGGCTACCAGAATCACCTGCGCCTTGTCCCTCCTTGTCTTGAGAAGCACCTTGTGGATCAAGGGAAATGGGGGAAAGGCGCAGAAGAGGCCTGGGGTCCACGGCCTCGAGAAGGCATCCCCCTGCAGTGAGCCCTGCTGAGGGGGGCCGGCATGGAACAGCCTCAGCTTCGCGTTCTCCCTGGAGGCAAACAGATCCACCTGAGGTGTGCCCCAATGGGAGAACAGATCTTGTACTACCTCCGGCAGGAGAGACCACTCATGGGACACAGCCCCTATCCGGCTTAGGGCATCGGCCAGGGTGTTGGAGGCTCCTGCCACATGAATGGCTAGGAGATCCGCCTCCAGACTGCGCACAAGTGACCAAATGCGGAGAACTTCCTTGCACAGAGGCATGGAGCGCGTCCCGCCCTGGCGGTTTAGGTAGTACATGGTCGTGGTATTGTCCGTCTGGACCTGAACCACTTGACCCCGTAGAAACGTGAGCGGGCGGTGAGAGCTAGGCGGACCGCTCGGAGCTCCAGCAGGTTGATATGGCATCGAGACCTGCGGGGACCAGAGGCGATGCACTTGTGCTCCCAGATGGGCACTCAACCCATCAGAGAGGCGCCGGTCGATGAGAGACCGTCGGCTCAGGGCGGACAAACAGGACGCCCTCCTGCAGATGAGCTGGAACGATCCACCACTGGAGAGCATTCCACATCCCCTGGGTCACCGTCACTAGCTAGTCCAATGGATCGCAGCGTTGAGACCACTGGCTGGCCAACCCCCATTGAAGAGGGCGCATGTTCCAGCGGGCCCAACGGACCACGCTGGTGCAGGCCACCATGAGACCCAGGAGGCGCAGGAAGTCCCGGGCAGGGCGCGATTGCCCAACCAGAAATGACTGGGCAAAGGAGGAAAGAACCTCGGCCCTGTCCGCCGGGAGCTGTGCTCTGGCTCGAAGAGAGTCGAGCTCTGCCCCAATGAAGAGAATCACCTGCTTCGGTTCGAGTTCCAATTTGGCCTCGTTGATGAGAAGGCCGACCTGAGAGCAAACCTGGAGGGCCAGATCTCTGGACCGCTCCACCTCCTGTCTGGAGGGGGCTGCTATCAGCCAATCGCCCAGGTAAGGGTACACCTGGACCCCTTGGCGCCGCAGGAATGCTGTCACCACTGCCATGCATTTGGTAAAGACCCTGGGTGGAAGAGACAGGCCGAAGGGCATGGCTCGGAACTCGAAAAGGGATCCTTCCGCTCGAAAGAGAAGGAATCTCTGGTGAGACGGATGGATAGGGACGGGAAAAAACACATCCTGCAGGTCCAGAGAAAAGAACCACACGACGCGTTTCAAGGATGGTATTATCTGAGCCAGAGTGATCATCCTGAAGGTCCGAGACCTTAGGAACTTGTTTAGGTCGTGCAGGTCGAGAATGGGGCGCCAGCCCCCCCCCGTCCGCTTTGGAACCAGGAAGTACCTGGACACAAACCCCGGGTCTGAGGGAGGGTCCGCCACCTCTCTGATCACCTCCTTCTCGAGGAGCAGAGCGATGTCGGCTCGGCGAGCCGACAGTGAGGCTGCGGACCCCGAGGCCCCTCGGGGCGCGACGCCTCTGAAGGCCAGAGTCTGCTCGAACTCCAGAGGCAGGCCTTTCCCCACCACTTCCAACACCCACCGGTCCGTGGTGATAATGGACCAGGCGGAAAGAAGTGGCGGTTGCCTTCTAAGGGGGAACCTGGAGTGAGGTGACGAGGTTGGGGGTGGCACCCCGCAACCCGTCACTGAGCAGGCTTGGAAGAGGGACCGGCCGAGGGACCACCTGGGCCTTTACCTCCCTGCTTCCTGGAGGAGGAAGTCGCGGGCTTGGGTTTGGGATGCCAAGCGCGAGCCTGCTGGCCCTGACGCTGCTGGGCCAGATGTGCCGTGGGCGCAGATGGACGAAAGGGCTTGGGTTGCGGTCTGCGGCACTTGTCCCTCTGAGCGGATGAGACCGAGTCCAGAGTTTCATTGGACTTTTCGATCCTCTGGAGGTGACCTTCCACTCCACGGCCGAAGAGGTCGGTCCCCAGGAAGGGGACATCCTCCAACTTGTGCTGGGTATCCGCTGTGAAGGTGGATATCCTCAGCCATGCCCGACGGCGCATAGCCACTGTGGCCGCGACTGACCTGGCGCATGAGTCACCAATGTCCAAAGCAGTCTGAAGTTGCTGCTTGGCCACTGCCCTGCCCTGGTCCCGCACCTGCTTAACCGTGGTCTGCAGGTCGGCCGGGAGATGAGGGACTACCTCATCCAGGGAGCACAACAGGGCATGAGAGAAACGTGCCATCAGCACGGCCGAGCTGGCCTGACGAAGGCCAAGGGAGGACGCAGCGTAGACTTTTCGCCCGGCATAGTCCAACTTCTTGGACTCCTTGTCGGGAGGTTTGTCTACATCCCTGGCGTTTCCGGCACGCCGGAAGACGCTGTCGGTAACCAACCCCTCGGCTGAGGGGTGTTCCGAGAAACCAGACACGGAACCAGTAGGGACCGCATACTTCCTTGCCATCCTGGCCGAAGGCGCAGGGCAGGAAGCAGGACACTGCCAGAGCTCCAAGGCCAGGCCTACAATGGCCTTGGCCACCAGAAAGGCCTCCGTAGGAGATTCCCCTCGGTCCAATATCTCCGTGAGGGGATACTTGGCCCGCTTGGATACAGGCTCGAGCTGCATACCGGTGGACTCCGAGATGAGCCTAAGAAAACCCATGAAGGACGAAGAGCTATCGTCCAGTGACTGACCTCCTGAGAACTCCACGTCGACCCGCCTGGAGAACAGGGAGGAATCGTCGTCAGACTCAGAGGAGTCCGCAAAGAGCTGCCTTGGGCCTGAGCCACCCTCCACCTGCCGAGGGCGATCGGGAGTGAGGGTGACAGACAGCCTATGGGACAGACCCTGTGCCGACCGAGAATTCTTGGTCGGAGCCCCAAACATCGGCTGTGGAGGCGGAGGTTCCACCAGAATCGGTGGGGCAGCCGGTTTCGGCCGAGCAACAGGCCTGGAAGCAGGCGCCTCGGCTAAGGTGAGGGGTTGCTTCGGCCGCTCCAGTGACAGCCACTTGATAGCCGGGGAAGGCGACGACATCTGCTTGCTCCCGGACAGAAGAAGCTGTTGCAACATGAGGTCTTCATATCGTCGACGCAACTTGCGTCAAAGCCTCCCCTCGTCCGAGGAGGAGGACGAGGATGAGCAGCGACGCTGCTTGCCACGGTGCCGAGACCGAGACCGCCTATGACGGCGGGATCGGCTGGACCGAGAAGAAGTCCGAGACCGTGAACCTCGGCTTTTCCGAAGAGGGTACAAAGGTAGGGCAGGGGAAACCCGCTCTCCCCTCGGCTCGGAGGGCTCAACCGTGGACTCCGGAACCGGAGGCATGGGCAAGTCCACGGACATCTCAACCACCACCGGGGGAACCGGGGAGTAAGGGTTTTCAGCTTCACCGGTCGACAGCCCATCCAACGGGTCGAGAAAAATCTCGACTGCGTCGACTGGAGTCTCGGTCAACTGACCTGATGGGGACGTCGTGAGGCCAGTGGCCGAAGCCGAAGGATCGACCGAAGTCGATGGTCGACTACTCAGTGAGAGGGACCTTTCCCGCTCCTAAGAGCGTCGACGGAGAGATTCTACCTTTGGTCCTTCTTCTGGACCGAGAGGAAGGCCCTGAAGATGTTGGTCCCTTCCTTAGTGGACAGGGACAGACAGAGCCCTAAAAGAAGCCGAATAGGAGGATCCCAGGGAGGGCGGGATAAAGGCCGCGGCCGAGGAAGACGAAGATGCGGCCTGCGCCGCCTCCTCCTCGAGGGCGATCATCTGCTCAAGCTGTTCCGTCGAGCCCGCCGCCGCGGAAACCGCCAATCGGGCCTCCTTCGACTTTACCAGAGGAAAACGTTTTTCGGGGCGCCCAAGTTGCAAACGGGCGGCACGGTCTTCCAGGACGTAGGCCGAAAAAGAAGAGCACAGGTCGCAAGCCTGCGGGTCACGCTCAAGGCCCAAGCAGTAGACGCAAGTGGAGTGCAGATCCGTCCGAGACATCTTCTGACCGCATGGGTACCTCCAGAAACCGGGAGTCGATTTGTCCATCGCAGCAACGAGGGAAATATTTGACCGTTGAAAACCTTAAACTTTATTTTGGGAAAACCGAAGAATTAGGAACCAGTCTTATACGCAGAGCGTTAAGGAGGGAACCTGAGCTTCCAAACGGTAAGGAAGATCTGGCGTCATGGGGCGGAGCCGAGAGTTTTACCACCCGGGTGGGTGGGAGGAGCCAGGTTGAAGACCTTCCGGCAAGATTTAAAGCGGCAAGGATACCTGCCAATAAGTGTGGATGAACAACATATCCATGTCCCTAGAACCTGTATTTCTAGGGACATGGATATGTTCATCCACATCTGGCAACTCTAACAGTTTTCCGGGAGGAGGGAGGCAAGGTGCACACCACCTACTTAGGAATAATGACTGGAGAACGAGGCCCCAAAACCAGCATCCCGGCGTGACTCAAGGTCGATGTGGTAGTGGGTGATGAAGGTGTGCTGACTTCAAGGTAGCAGCCCTGCAGATTTCCTGGATAGGGGCGTCCCTGGAAGCAGCCACCGATGCAGCAGTATGGCGGGTAGAATGAGCTCTTATCCCTCTGGGAGGCTCCATGCCCGCCAACCAATAGCAGAGATCTATGCAGGAGGTGACCCACCTGCCTATCGTCCGCTTGGCTGCAGGTCTGCCAGGTGCGGCTTCAGCGTAGGTGACAAACGGCTGGCGAAGTCTCCCCGAACTTCAGCCGTCCGCTCCTTATAATAAGCGAGCGCTCTTCTAGGGTCCAAAGTATGGAGCCTATATTCAGCCTCCGAGTGTGATTGGAGTAGAACACCGCAGAGTCAACACCTGGTTAAGGTGGAACTCCAGCACCACCTCCGTAAGGAATTTCGGTGAGGCGAGGACAACCTTGTCCCTGTGGAAGACCAGATAAGGAGACTCGATGGAAAGTGCCTGGGTTCTCCCATCCTTCTGGCTGGCGTGATAGACACCAAAAGGCGGTCTTCCGACAGGTGAGAGATGTCACACCTGTGCATCGGTTCGAATAGCCTGCCATGAAGCTACCCAATACCAGCAGTACATCACGGAGGTGGAGGTTCTGCCTGGAGGGATATGTGATCAAGGCCTTTGAAAAGCGTAACCACCTTCTCTGCGCACCGACTGCTTCCGGCCCCACCAGTAAGCAGAGATGGCTGCCAGGTGCACCTTAAGGGTCATCGATCGAAGCCCTTGCTGAGAAAGGGACCACAGATAGTCCAGAATGCTTGCCAAGGAACAGGAGGAAGGGCCCAGGCCCTTGCCCTGACACCAAATGGAGAATCTCTTCCATTTGAAGGCGTAGCATTTTCTGGTCGACTCCTTACGGGACGCCTCAATGACGTTGAGGACCTCGTTGGAAAGACCCAAGGCCTGGAATCTGGCAGCTCAGGAACTAGGCCATAGTGCAGGGATTGAAGGTCCGGATGGAATACCTTCCCTGATTGGCCGGAGATCAGGTCCGGGCGGGCTGGAAGCCGCCTCGGGAGCCTGGAGCTGAGACTGAGGAGATCTGGATACCAGCACTGGTGGGGCCAGTCTGGGGCTACCAGAATCACCTGCGCCTTGTCCCTCCTTGTCTTGAGAAGCACATTGTGGATCACGGCAAATGGGGGAAGGCGCAGAAGAGGCCCGAGGTCCATGGCCTTGAGAAGGCATCCCCCTGCAGCGAGCCCTGTTGAGGGGGGCATGAAACAGTCTCAGCTTCGCTTTCTCCCTGGAGGCAAACAGGTCTGCCTAAGGCGTGCCCCAGTGGGAGAACAGATCTTGTACTACCTCTGGCAGGAGAGACCACTCGTGGGACGCAGCCCCTATCTGGCTTAGGGCATCGGCCAGGGTGTTGGAGGCTCCTGCCACATGAATGGCGAGGAGATCCGCCTCCAGGCTGCGCACGAGTGACCAAATGTGGAGAGCTTCCCTGCACAGAGGCATGGAGCGTGTCCCGCCCTGGCAGTTTAGGTAGTACATGGTCGTGGTATTGTCCATCTGGACCTGAACCACTTGACCCGTAGAAAGCGGAGCCGAGGCGGTGAGGGCTGGACAAACCGCTCAAAGCTCCAGCAGGTTGATGTGGCATCAGGACTCCCGGGGACCAGAGGCCGTCAGCTCTGTGCTCCCCAGATGGGCACCCCAACCCATCAGAAAGGCATCGGTCGATAGAGAGACCGTCGGCTCGGGGCGGACAAATGGGATGCCCTCCTGCAGATGTGCTGGAATGGTCCACCACTGGAGAGCGTTCCACATCCCCTGGGTCACTATCACTAGCTGATCCAGCGGATTGAAGTGCTGTGACCATTGGCTGGCCAGTCACCATTGAAGGGAAGCATGTACCAGCGG
This sequence comes from Neoceratodus forsteri, assembly GCA_016271365.2. Taxonomy (NCBI): domain Eukaryota; kingdom Metazoa; phylum Chordata; order Ceratodontiformes; family Ceratodontidae; genus Neoceratodus; species Neoceratodus forsteri. The sequence goes on from CM028131.1 coordinate 1,520,715,240, forward strand.
GCCCAAAGGACCACGCTGGTGCAGGCCGCCATGAGGTCCAGGAGGTGCAGGAAGTCCCGGGCAGGGCGTGATTGCCCAACCTGAAATGACTGGGCAAAAGAGGAAAGAACCTCGGCCCTGTCCGACAGGAGCCGTGCTCTGGCTCAAAGAGAGTCAAGCTCTGCCCCGATGAAACGTATCACCTGCTTTGGCACGCTTTCTGACTTGGCCTTGTTGATGAGGAGGCCAAACTGAGAGCAAACCTGGAGGGCCAGATCTCTGGACCACTCCACCTCCGCTCTGGAGGGGGCTGCAATCAGCCAGTCGTCCAGGTAGGGTACACCCGGACCCTTCGGCGCTGCAGGAATGCTGTCACCACTGTCATGCATTTGGTGAAGACCCTGGGAGCTAGGGAGAGGCCGAAGGGCATGGCCCGGAACTCGTAAAGAGATCCCTCCACTCTGAAGAGGAGGAATCTCTGATGGGACGGACAGATTGGGACGTGAAAGAATGCGTCCTGAGGGTCCAGGAAACAGAACCACCCACACGCCTTGTTCCAAGGATGGGATAATCTGAGCCAGAGTGACCATCCTGAAGGTCAGAGACCTCAGGAACCTGTTCAGGTCGTGCAGGTCGAGAATGGGGCGCCAGCCCCCCATCCATTTTGGGACCAGGAAATACCTGGACACAAACCCCGGGTCTGGAGGAGAATCCACCACCTTCCTGATCACCTCTTTTTCGAGGAGCAGGGCAATATCGGCTCGGCGGGCCGACAGCGAGACTGCGGACCCAGTGGCCCCCTGAAGGCGATGGCTCGGAAGGGTGGGGCCCGCTCGAACTCCAGAGGCAGGCCCTTTCCTACCACCTCCAACACCCAGCGGTCCGTGGTGATAGCGGACCAGGCAGAAAGGAAGTGGCGGAGCCGTCCCCCCATGGGGGGCACCCAGGGGAGTGGACGAGGTGGGGTGACACCCTCAACCCGTCACTGGGCAGGCTTGGAGGGGGACCGCCGAGGGCCTCCTGGGCCTTTACCTCCCTGCTTCCTGTTAGAGGAAGCCGCGGGCTTGGGTTTGGGATGCCAAGCGCGAGCCTATTGGCCCTGGCGCTGGTGCTGTTGGGCCGGACGTGCCACAGGCGCAGAAGGATGAAAGGACTTGTGCTGCTGCTGTCGGCAGCCTTTGTCCTTCTGGGCAGAGGTGACTGAGTCCAGAGTGGTACTGGACTTCTCGATCCGCTGGAGGTGACCTTCCACTCCAGGGCCGAAGAGGTCGGTCCCCAAGAAGGGGACGTCCGCCAATTTGTGCTGGGTATCCGCCATGAAGGCAGATATCCTCAGCCATGCTCTGCGGCGCATGGCCACCGCTGCCGCAACCGATCTGGCACAGGAGTCTCCTATGTCCAGAGCTGTTTGAGCTGCTGTCATACCACCGCCTACCTGGTCCGAACCTGCTGGACTGTGGTCTGCAGGTGGCCGGGAATGAGGGATCATCTCATCCAGGGAGCCCAGAGGCGTGGGAGGAGTGTGCCATCAGCACGTGAGCTTGAGCTGCATGGAGGCCAAGGGGGGACGCAGCATACACCTTGCGCCCGGCGTAGTCCAGCTTTTTGGACTCCTTGTTGGGGGGCTTGTCCACGTCCCTAGAGTTCCCAGAATGCCAGAAAACGCTGTCGGTGACCAACTCCTCGGCAGAGGGGTGTTCCGAAAACCCGGGCCAAGAGCCAGTAGGGACCGCATACTTCCTGGCCATCCTGGCAAAGGGTGCAGGGCAGGAAGCAGGCCGCTGCCCAAGCTCCAAGGCTGGGCCAACAATGGCCTCAGCCACCGGAAAGGCCTCCATGGGTGAATCACCTCAGTCCAGTATCTCCGTGAGGGGATACTTGGCCCGTTTGGATACGGGCTTGAGCTGCATCCCGGTGGACTCCTAGATGAGCCGAAGCAAACCCATGAAGGACGATGGGCTTTCGTCCAACGACTGGCCCCCGGAGAACTCCAGGTCAACCGGCCTGGAGAACAGGGAGGAGTTGTCATCGGACTCCGAGGAATATGCGAAGAGCTGCCTAGGGCCTGAGCCACCCTCCACCTGCTGAGGACAGTCGGGAGTGAAGGTGACCGACAACCTGTGGGGCAGGCCTTGACCCGACCAAGAGTCCTTGGTCAGCGCCCCTGATTTCGGTTGTGAAGGCGGAGGTTCCACCACAATCGGTGGGGCAGCAGTTTTTGGCCGAACAACCGGCCCAGGCTTGGGCAGCTCAACTGCAGCGAGGGGTTGTTTCGGCCGCTTGGGTGACAGCCACTTGATGACCGGGGAAGGCGTCAGCGTTGACTTGCTCCCGGACAAAAGTAACTGCTGCCACATCAAGTCCTCATAGCGCCGACAGCACTTGTGTTGAAGCTCTCTCTCTTCCAAGGAGGAAGACGAGACGAAAGGCGGTGTAACCGGTGACCGCCGATGTCGACGGGATTGGCTGGACCGAGAAGAAGTTTGAGACCGAGACCAAGATCTTCGGTGTTTCTGAGGACGGGTCTGGGAAGGAGCGAGGGACACCCGCTCTTCCCTCGGCTCGGACACCTAACCGGGGACTGCTGCACCAGGGGCGCAGGCAGATCCTCGGTCTCCACCGGGGGAACCAGTGAAGAAGGGTTGTCGGCTTCACCAGTCGACAACCCGTCCGACGGGTCGAGAAAAATCTTGACCGCGTCGACAGGAGTCTCGGCCGGCTGGCCTGACGGGGACGCCGTGAAGCCAGCGGCCTTAGCTGCAACCTCAACTGAAGTCGACAGTCGGCTGTCCGGGGAAGGAGACCTCTCCCGCTCCCACAAACGCCGACGATGGGACTTACCCTTAGAATCCTTCTTTTTGGACCGAGAGGAATGTCCCGATGGCCCCTCTCCCTTCGTGGAAAGGGAATGGCAAAGCTCCTTGAACGAAGCTGGATACAAGGTACCCAAAGAGAGCGGGATAAATGCCGCGACTGAGGAGGAGGAGGAAGATGCGGCCTGGGCCTCCTCCTCGAGGGCGATCATCTGCTCGAGCTGCTCAGCCGAGCCAGCTACCGTGGTAACCGCCCAACGGGTCTCCTTCGACTTAACCGGCGGGTAGCGCTTCTCAGGGCACCCTAGCTTTAACCGGGCAGCGCGGTCCTCCAGGACATTGGCAGAGAAAGAACAGCACGACTCGCAAGCCTGTGGGTCGTGTTCTAGGCCAAGGCAGTAGACGCACGTGGAGTGCGGGTCCGTCCTGGACATCTTCTGCCCACAAGGGCACCGCCAAAAACCGGGAGTTGATTTGTCCATTGCAGCCGCAAGGGAGAAAGATGACCGAAGTCTTGAAAATTTTAAAATAAGTTTCGGGTGAACCGAAGAATTAGGATCCAGTCTATCACGCGAAGCGTTAAGGAGGGAACCTGAGTTTCAAAGCGGTAAGGAAGATCTGGTGTCATGGGGTGAAGCTGAGAGTTTACCACCGGGTGGGTGGAGGGGCCAGCTTGAAGACCTTCCTGCAAGATTTAAAACAGCAAGGAACCTGCCAGACAGTGTGGATGAACAACATATCCATGTCCCTAGAATAAAAATTATTCAGTATAACTATTTAGAAAGGCAGTACAAACAGAGAAAATTATGTTCTTCTTCTGAGGTTATCTCTTAATTCAAAGGTTCAGTCTCTCACTCTCCTTGTCTCTCCAGCAAAAGCACTGCTGCTCTTTTTATAAGTCTCTGTCTGGGAACTCGTTAAGCGAGCCTGCTTCTCACAGGATGTTCTTGTAAGTATACAGAATATTCTTGTAACATGCCATCAATGAGACAGTTGAAATGGGCAGCAGCGATAGGCGGAATGGCATCACGGGACCCGAATTGGAGCGGGTAATCCAGGGTATATGCCGTGCCCGCCAAGGTAGTACTGAAACCAGCCAGACCCCCAGGTTAGCAGCACTGGGTACTGGTGGAGAGTGAGCGCAACAGCGGCAAGAGAGGCAGAACGGGAGCCGGACTAGCCACCCGAGGTCGGAAACGGGGAGTGGGGACCAGAACCTGTGGCGGACAGTGGCGAGAAGTAGCAGATCGCCAGGCAGAGATAGTATGCAGGGTAGTGGCGTGTGCTTTTCAGTATCGGGAGGTGTCACGATGGAGCAGTGGGTGGACGAGCAGTGGCCTGGGGCAGGAGCGCGCGGTAGCGAGGCACAACGAGCAGTGGCCGGATCAGTGATGGAGCCCAGAGAGAGCGTCAGCAGCCAGGCGAATGACCAGATAGGGCCAGGAGCACGGTGCAGCCAGGTGACAGTGCAGCCGAGATATGTGATGCAGGGCAGGGTAGCATCGGAGGAGGCAGAAGTGTATAATATGCAGGCTGAGCCGGCAGGGGGCAGAGAAAACAGCAGAGGAGAAGACAGAGTGGGATGGGGGCGCAGTGCCACAGCAGTGGGACCGGCAAGAGGGGCCTTGCAGAGATTGCCACAGACAGCCAGAGGAGGTGGCACCAGCATCTGTCGCCTTCCAACTTGGACGCACTGGAGCGCAGCAAGGTTGAACAGAACACCGAGAGAACCATCGCATGGGCATGCAATGTCTTCTCAGACTGGCTTGAGGAGAACAGCATGAGCCTGGACATCGTGACAGTGACAGTGGCAGACCTTGCAGAGACACTGAGGGAGTTCTATGGGACTGTGCGAGCGGTGGGGGGGTGGAATACAACATCAGCTCCCTGGTGGGCATACGAGTCGGCTTGAACTGGTACATAAATGGCATGGAAATCAGAAGACACATGAACATAATGACAGACGCAGAATTCAGAACTGCAAACAATGTGTTTCTGGCAGTGTTGAAGAGGTATCGGCAGGCCGGCAAGGATGTGGCTGCCCACTTCCCCATGATAAGCCTGGAAGACCTACGGAGAATCAGAGACAGTGACACCCTCAACCCCTGCACAGCCTATGGTCTGGTTAGGCGTGTCTGGTTTGAGATACAGCTGGGCCTAACAAGAAGAGTGCGAGAGGGACTGAGACAGCTCACCCAGTCGTCGTTTGCACTGGAAAGAGATCCAGGAGGCCACGAGTTCCTGGCACTGGGGTTCAACAAGGCTACCAAGAATCACAGCTGCACCACGGAGACCAACAGGCAGAGCCTCCGTGGAGTGCTGTACTCTCAGCCCGACAGCGCCTTCTGCCCAGTCGCACTGTATAAGGAGTATGCGAGCAGATGCCCAGAGGGAGCCCCAGCCTTCTAACTGTACCCCATCCATCTCCCCCAGGAAGAGCTTGACAAGCAGCAGGTGTGGTTCTCCAGACAGTCAATGGGCAGAAACTACCTCGGAGATATGACGTCCCAAATCTCCAAGGATGCCCAGCTGTCCAGGAGGTATACCAACCACAGTGTGCACAGCACCGCGGTGCAGATGCTCACAGAGGCTGGTCTTGCATTAAGAGAAATAATGTCGGTGACAAGGCACAGATGTGAGACCAGCCTCCGCAACTCCTTTTCCACCATGCACAGTGGGCAGTCTCCCGACACCGCCACCGACCCACGGCCCATGTTACAAGCGCATTAAGCCACTCCGGCGGTGGCATCTAATGCGACTGATGCATGGTGGGGTGGCTGTTGGCCCTCGGCCTTTGGCCTCGGGCCACAACCCCCCCAACCATGCATCAATCCAGCATTAGATGCCACCTTCGACGTGGTTTAATGCTTACTTGAAAGCTTCATTACCTGCAAGTGCAGCAAAACAGTACATGGTGTTCAAGAACTGACCTCTTGTTCACAGCTCTGCAAAGGGCTTAAAAACTGTATCTCACGTTAACCCCTTGAGTTCCAAATCATTTTTTGCAATCATTTTAACAGTAAAACTATATACAGTTTTAAACAAAAGGATCCCAGTTTTACACAGAAATTCACATATATTTTTTATAACTGCAGATATGAAAGGGGGAAGAAAAGACAAAATAGCAAGTGAAGGCAGAGAGATAGCAAGAGGTGGAGAACTGCAAATCCATTGGCGTGATCAGTTCCTAGGTCTCACAAGAAAATCTGGTTGTGCAACCAGACAGAGGAGAGACAGAAAGGAGAGGCTAGAACAGACCCTTGCGTTTAAACTCCTTCTGCATAACAAATGGAGCAGGGCCTTATTCAACCGTGTCACGTACCCACCTCTTTGTTTTTAAAAAAAAAAAAACAGGTTTCCAAAATTTTCTATTAAATTCCTGTCTAACAGCAGCTTATAATCTTTACAGTTCAGCGCATATGCAGAATAGCAAACAGAGAAGTTTCAACTCACACTTTTTCAACCTTTAAAATTCTCAATTCCTGATCCATATCTTTCTTTTAAAATTCCACTTTTTTTTGTTTTATAAAGTATACATAACAGAAGAGAAAGGTTTCGTGTATAACAATCAGTACACATAAAATGCATTAACATAACCCTTAGACCCCCGTGGAACATGCCCACTTAAGAAAAAAATTAAAGGAACATTTTCAGTAGTCTTCTCAGAAGAAGCCAGAAGGTGAAGGCAGGAAACATATTCAATTCAGTGCTTCAGAGTAACTGGTAACTGGTATTTTTCTTTTAAACTTAGATTGTAGGCTTGTAGTGACACTATACTTTCTTTCTGTGTTGTCTTTACTTATAATTGTTTTTGGGCTGTTGAAAATTTAAAAAAATAGTGGTGGTGTAATTCTGTGCTGTCTTTAATTGCTGCAAATTTTCGCCCCACCCCACCCTTCCCCAACTCTTAATTATATGCCCTGATAAATCTGATTGACAGGAGCTAAACACAGGGTATAGTAAGAGGTGTGAAGTAGGAGGCATAAGGGGAAGAAGACCACCCTCAGCACGACAAGTGTTTTGACTCATTTATTTATTTATTGGTTTCTTTCCTTAAAAATATACATCTGAGGATCAGTTACAGGATTTTAGTACTGTAAATAAATAAAAAGAGAACTAAGAGAGCTTCAGTAGCACATAAGTAGTGGAATTGCAGTATAATGTGGGGGTGGTGCGCAGTGGCTGTGGGGCAGCCATATTCAGGCAGACCTTCTGGACACTGAGGTGCTGCCTCATCTGCATGCATCTCTCGGGACTGAGAGATGAGGTAGCCAGACTCAGGAGTGGAAGTAAACTGGGTCAGAAGTACCATCACCCCTGTCCAGGAACCACCCAGTCCAATGCAGCTGCCTCAAAGGATGCCGAGAACGAGGAGCACTTGGATGACAGTGGGCTCAGGGAGGTTAGAGCAGTCAGGCAGGAGGCACACCCAGATCCTATTCCTCTCAAGAACTCATATGCCACACTGGCAAATGAGGACAACCAGATAGAGGTACCCAGGAAGTGGAAGGAAAGGATGTGGAGGTTAGGCAAGGAGGTGACCTCAGTGGGAAAGCAGTGGACCCCAGAGGAGGAGGCGAATCCTGGTGGGGACTCCATCATAAGAGGGATCCAGCTAGGAACACAGGAGGGGAGGACAGGAGATGAGGTGCCTACCAGGTGCCACGGCATGGAGGGATGGAAGGAAGATACTGGGGATCACTGGGAAGGCAAGACAGGAGGGTGAGCTGGATGTCATTATCCACCTAGGTACTAATGACTTGGCAAGCGGGGAGCCAAAGGAAGTTCAGGAAGAGTTTAGGAAACTGGGGAGGGTCTCAAGCAAGTAGCTACTTCTGTCACTTTCTCAGAAGTACTACCTGTGAGAGCAAGGAGATAGAGTGCATGCACCAGGAACTTTAACTCATGGTTGAAGAACTGGTGCTGTGAGGAAGGGTTTGGATTCATTGGTGACTGGGGACCCATCTGGAGGGATGGAGGTTTGTTCAAGCCTGACAGCCTGCATCCATCCTGGAGGAATCAAGCACTCAATGATAAGTTTAAATGCTACATTGACAAGCATTTAAACTAGCAAAAGGGTAGAGAGCCAGCAAGGATGGTACCTACTTGCTCACCCCCACAGCTAGTAATGGAACCAGTGAACCTGAGGAGTGGCTATCTCTGCAAAGCAGTGTGCAAAAGTTGGAGATTAGTGTCCAAAGGTGGATAAGCAGAAAGGGCAAAATTCAGCAGAAGGACAGACAGCAAGGAGAACCAGGATAAAGGAGAACCAAGGAAGGGGCTGGAGCTGAACAGCGAAACAGTCTAGGGAGGTCAAATCATGGAAAGCCATGTGTGCAAATGCCAGGAGCCTTAGCAACAAGATGGAAGATCTGGAGGCTGTCATGGTACAGTCAGACCTGGACATTGTGGCCATCACTGAAACCTGGTGTAATGATAACCATGACTGGGAGATGGCCATACCTGGCTACAACATATTCAGAAGAGAGAGAGCAGGCAGGAAGGGAGGAGGAGTGGCACTGTATGTGAAAAATGACATAAGGGCCACACAGATCCAGGAGGAACAAAATGGGGGAGAGATACTGTGGGTTAAGCTGGAAAGGAAAATGGGGCCAGCCATCCGCACAGGTGTGGTCTATAGACCACCAGCCCAGGAGGAAGAAACAGATAGGAGCTGATGCTAGCCATCCAAAGGATGGCAGACAAGGTGAGGTAGTACTGGTTGGAGACTTCAATATACCAGGCGTGGACTGGAGCATCCCAGCAGCAGCATCAACTAGAGCAGATTTATCCTGGACTCTTTCAGGGTGCCTTCCCTCAAGCAAATGTCATGGAACCAACTCGCAGAAGGGCCACTGACCTCGTGTCACAAACAGGGACAGTGTGATGGGGGGTAACAGTGGGGGAGCACCTGGGTAACAGTGACCACCAGTCATTGTGGTTTGAAATCACAGAAAGAGCAGAACCAAACCACACAAAAACACGTATCCTGGATTTTAGGGGGCAGACTTTGGGAAAATGGGAGATGCTTGAAAGAGGCATTAGGGGAATGGGACAGGAATCAGGGATTGAGGAACAGTGGGCAGTATTTAAAATGGGGATTATAAGAACAACAGAATTATGCATTAAGCAGGTTAGCAAGAGGAAAAGAAGAGAGACCATTATGGTTTTCCAAAGAGGTAGCAAAGAAAGTGAAAGCCAAAAGACTGCATTCAGGCAATACAAAAGACACAGGCAGAAGGGGATAGGGAGAAGTACCAGGAGAAACAAAGGGAGGCAGGAAGTCAGTAAGGGAAGCCAAAGCTCAGACAGAAGAACGCATTGCAAAATCAGTGGTTAAACGGGACAAAACCTTTTACAGGTACACAAGTGAAAAAAGAAGGACAAAGGGAGGGATAGTGAGACTGAAGGGGGAGGATGGGAGCCGAGTGGAGGATGACAACAGTAAAGCTGACATATTGAATAGGTATTTCTGCTCAGTCTTTGCTAAGGAAGAGGGGTAATGGGTCTGAAGGAGTACAAGGTGAGAATGGTGCAGAAATGGACACAAGTCCCTTTACACAAGAAAGGGTCCTGAAGGAACTGGAAGTAATAAGAGCTGATAAAGCAATGGGGCCAGATGGGGTGCACCCCAGGGTCCTTAAAGAACTAAGAGAGGTGGTGGCTGAACCTCTGGCTATCCTGTTCAGCCAATCACTGGAAACAGGGAGGTACCCAAAGACTGGAGGACAGCAGATGTAGTCCCCTATACAAAAGTGGGAACAAAGAGGAAGCAGGAACTACAGACCAGTCAGCCTCACCTCGGTAGTGGGAAAGATCATGGAAGCACTACTGAAGGAGAGATTGGTGGAACATCTGGTTGTCAATGGACTACAGGACCCAAGGCAGCATGGTTTCACCAGGGGAGGTCATGTCAGACCAACCTCATTGAATTTTGACTGGGTGACTAGGGAGGTGGATCAGGGGGGCAGTGGACATGGCCTATCTGGACTTCAGCAAGGCCTTTGACACTGTGCCATAGAAGACTATTACACAAACTGGGGAATATGGGTGTGGGCAGGACAGTAGTGTGGTGGGTAGGTAACTGGCTGGGTGGCAGGACACAGAGGGTGGTGGTAAATGGCTGTCACTCCACAGAGGGAAGAGTGACCAGTGGGGTACCACAGGGATCAGTGCTGGGACTGGTCCTATTCAACATCTTCATCAGTGACATTGCACAGAATATAGAAGGCAGAATTTCACTGTTCGCTGATGACACAAAGCTCTGTAACAGAGTAGACACACCAGAGGGTGTAGACAGAATGAGAAGGACCTGCAGAAACTTGAAGAATGGTCAAGGGTTTGGCAGTTGAAATTCAATGCAAAGAAGTGCAAGATAATGCATATGGAGCACAAAAACCCTGGCACAATATATCAGTTGGGGGTGAGGATATAGCATGCACCAAGCAGGAAAGGGATCTTGGGGTTGTCATCCTGATGACCTCAAGGTAGGGAAACAGTGTGACAAGGCATCAGGTAAAGCAAATAGGATGCTGGGATGTATAGGCAGGGGCATCACCAGCAGGAAAGGAGGTCATAATTCCGCTATACAAGACACTAGTGAGGCCCCACCTGGAGTACAGTGTACAGTTCTGGAGACCATACCTACGTAAGGACATAGACAGGGTAGAGAAGGTTCAGAGGAGGGCAACAAGATGGTGCATGGGTTGCATCACAAGTCCTATGAAGATAGGTTGAAGGAACTGAACATGTACTCCCTGGAGGAGAGGAGGAGAGAGGGATATGATGAGACATACAAGTATCTTACAGGGAGGAACAGGTGCAGGAAAACACTATTTTTAAGCGAAAAAGATGTTTCAGGACTAGAGGGCATGGGATGAAGTTGGAGGGAGGACGATTCAGAGGAAACATGAGAAAGAATTTCTTCACAGAGCGGTGTGGTGGACAAGTGGAACACCTGACAGAGGAAGTGGTGGGGCTGAAACAATCACGGTATTTAAGAATGCATGGGATAGACATAAAGGAATTCTAGAGGTCAGGGTAAGGGAAATAGACTTCTAGGAAAACAAACTGAACTTACAAGCTCAAATGGGCAGACTAGGTGGGCCATAGGCCCTTATCTGCCGACACTGTCTATGTATCTATGTATGTATCTATTGGTGTTAACAAAAAGGAGAGTTGAGATCTAGTTATAAAGTTAATGTAAATACAATGCATAAAGTTTCCTCATTTTTTCTCAAAGGACGCCAACCTGTTATTTGAGCCAGGAATTAAACGTTCAGTTCTAAAGCTTACTGAGAGCTCTGTCAGCCATTCGTTATAGGAAAGAACCAGTTGGTCCATCCAGTGCTTAGGCACCAACCTTTTAACAAGAATGGATATCAAGGTCATTTGGGATTTACGTTCTTTAACTCTGACAGTTCAATACATCCCAAGAAAGCATATCTCAGTTATGAAAAGGTCCTCAAGTAATGGATCCAATTTAGACTGGATATATTGCCATAATGGACCAACCTTTTCACACTGCCAGAAAATGTGTAGTAGGTTCTCTTTTTGTTTGCCACACCTGGAGCATGTGGGGTCTGGAAGCCTGCCAATTTTGGCCAGTTTGATCGGAGTATAATACATATTACGTAGGATCTGGTACTGGATGAGTCTGAATCTGTCCTGGGAGTGATAAATATACAGATCCTGCCATGTTTGTTTCCAATTAAAGGATGAGTCAGGCAAAAGGGAGTTCCAGACTGGGGAGCCTGGAATGGGACCTGAAAATGTAATAGTTAGAAGTTAGGCATAGAGCAAAGATATGCAGTGTGGTTTGGAGGATAGATCCTGTAAATGGTGCAGAATGTGACTTATCTTAGTGGGTTGGGGTTTGACACCAAATTGTCTGCACACCAGATGTCTCAGTTGGAAAATCTTGAATAGATGCTGTTGCTTTATATTGAATTTCGTGAGGAGTTCGGATGAGGGAAGGATGGCATTCAGTGAATATAAGTCTGCTACTAAGGATGCCTTGTAACCGACGTAACCAATTGGGAGTAAGACTTGACCCATCAATCTTAATGTTGGGGTTATAGAGAATTGGCTGAGCCATATCTAACTGTGAAGACATCTTATAATATGAGCAACACTGAAGAAAGATCCTGAGTGTGGTATCAATCGTCGAGTGTCTAAGCGGGACAGGGAGAGATTGTCTTGAAGAGTAGAAGATGGTAGTAAGATGCAGGTTATGTGAATTCAGAAGGCCTCTTTCCAGCTGTAGCCAAATAGGGGTATAGTCATTGTTTTTTTTTTTTTATTTTCATCTTTATCCCTCCTTACTGCCTCCGTGCCCCCTCCTTCCGTCCGCTCATGTCCCCCCGGTACCTACCTTCAGGGATCTGCCCCTAGAGTGCCCAACCTCCTCTCCTCTGCACATCGGGGTCTGTCCTATCGGTGGTCCGGGCGGACTTAGGGGCGGACTTCATCTAGGGCTGCCCGGAGGTATTTCAGTTTCTCCCCTGGCGTCCCAGCTCCCAGGACGCCTTGCGCTAAAGGGCATCGTCCCGGTGGTAGCGTGTACGCACGCAGACCCTCATGCGGGCGTCCCCCTCCCAACTCCGACAAGCAGAGCCGCCTCCACCTTCCCCTCTGCCGGTGCTTCCACCGCTATGGAAGGAGTGTGAGCGCTGGCGCTCTTGGTAGCTCACTCCCTGAGGGAGGAGAGCATCCGTGGGACGCTCAATCCTCCTCCCCGGCCGACCCCGATGACCCGAGTCCGTTCCTAACCCGGGTGGCAGCCGGGCGTGGAATTTATGTGGGCGTCGGCAGCCAACCTCAGCGCCACCGGGCCGGCCTATATAGTCATTGTTAACGTTAAGAAATCATTTACCTGCCCGTGAAAGATGACTAGCCCAGTAGTATGTAAGGAAATTAGGAAGGCTTAAACCCCCATTCCTTTGGGGAGACTTACTTTGAGAAAGGACCGCCTATGATGTTTATATAGCCAGATGAAGCCTGTGATGAGAGCATGTATATGTTGAAAGAAGGAGAGAGGAAGCCAGATATTAAGCATGTTAAGAGGGTAGAAAAGGCAGGGAAGAAAGTACAGTTATGTAAGAACTTACCGTAACTGTAGATCTTCGAGAGAGGCTCTTGCAGTAGGTAATTACATATAGGACTGAAGCCGGCAGGTGTCAGGACCCCACAGAAAAATTTCTAGCTAGCAGTCTCTGGTGGGGGACCGTTCCACGTCAGTTGACCGGCATCATGCGACGTCAGTATAAAGGGGCGGTCCCCCACGCCGCCTTCTAGTTCTTTCCTGCCAAAGGCGAGGCGAGAGGTGGAGATCCTCCCCCAGAAAAGGGCTGAAACGCTAAGGGGGATGGAGGGCGGAAAGTATTACCTATTGCAAGAGCCTCTCTCGAATATCTACTGTTACGGTAAGTTCTTATGTAACTGTACTATCTTACCTTGACAGAGCTCTTACAGTAGGTAATTACATATAGGACTGAGTCCCAAGCAGTCTGGAATAAAGAGAAGCTCACGGGAGGAGGAGGAAAAGTACAGTTACGTAAGAACTTACCGTAACAGCAGCTCTTCGAGAGAGGCTCTTGCAGTAGGTAAATACATCCAGGACTGACGTCGGCAGGCGGCAGGACCCCACGGAAAAATTTCTAGCTAGCAGTCTCTGGTGGGACCGCCCACATCAGGTGACCGCGTTAGGAGATGTCGGTATAAAGGGACGGTCCTCACGCACGCCTTCCAGTTCTTTCCCACCACAGGCCACAAGAGGTCAGACGAGAGAAAAGCGGATATTTCCCTCACTGGAAAAGGAGCTGAAAAAGCTGGGGGGGATGGAGGGTGGGAAGGTATTACCTACTGCAAGAGCCTCTCTCGAAGATCTACTATTGCAGTAAGTTCTTACGTAACTGTACTGTCTTACTTTAGAGGGCTCTTGCAGTAGGTAATTACATACAGGACTGAGTCCCAAGCAGTCTGGAACAAGAAGAAGCACATGGGAGGAGGAAAGCTACTCAAAGCAGATCCTCTAGCTGTGAAGGCCTTAAGAAAGGAGGCCTTGCAGAACAGCGAACACAAAGCCTGCTCTACGGCGAGAGGCAATATCCAAACTGTAATGTTTTGTAAATGTATGGACAGAAGTCCAAGTGGAGGCAGCACAGATGTCTGCCGCTGACACGTTCTTGAAACATGCCATCGAGGCAGTGACCCCTCTGGTGGAGTGTCCTCTTACTTGACCTGGAAGGGTCTTGTTGTACTTGTCATAACAGAAGGTGATGCAATGAGCCAACCATTTAGACAGGCATTGCTTGGAAACAGCACTGCCTTCTCTTTTGGGTGCAAAAGAGACAAACAGTTGATCAGTCTTCCTGTGAGCCTTTGTTCTGTTAGTGTAGTATCTCTGGATCTGGTGAACCTCCAAAGTGTGAAGCAGATACTCCCCGATTGGAGTATTGCATAAAGAAAGCAAGTAACTCTATGAACTGGTTCAATGTAGATTCTGCTGCCACCATGGGGAGCAACTTAGGGTTGGTGCACAGAGCCACACGTTCCTTATGAAAAATCAAGTACGGGATTTTACACATCAGGGCCTGGAGCTCGGAAATCCTCCGAGCAGAGGTAATGGCCACTAGGAAGAGCGTCTTCCAGGAAAGGAACTTCATGTCAGCTGAGGCCACCAGTTCAAAGGGAGGCAAATTAAGTTTCTCAAGAACAAAGTTCAAATCCCAAGGAGGGGCGGGAACTCGGATGGGGGTCTCAAGTGAAGAACCCCTCTGAGGAAAGTCTTAGAGACTTCCAGTTGAGCAAACGTCCAATCTGCGAAGGGAACATGGTAGGCCGAAATGGCCACCATGTGTACCTTCAGAGACGAGTGACTAAGACCTAGGTCGAAGAGATGGCGCAGGTACTCCAGCAGTCGCCCAACTGAGCAGGAGAAAGGCTCAAAGCCTTTTGAAGTGGCCCAGACTGAGAACCGTTTCCACTTCATTGCGTAAGTAGACCTAGTGGAGGGTTTCCTAGCCTCCACCAAGATCTCAGCCAAATGGGGAGAAACCCCAAAACGGGCTTGAGCTATGTCTGCAGGAGCCACGCATGTAGTTGAAGGGACTTGAGACCTGGATGGACCAGACTCCCTTGATCCTGAGTCAGTAGAATTCGTGACAGCGGAAGAGGAAGAGGAGGTTCCTCTGAGTATTGTTGCAGAAGAGAGAACCAAACTTGTCTGGGCCAGAAAGGAGCGATCAGAATCATTCATGCCCCTTCTGAACCGAGTTTCTGCAAGACACGCGGGATCAGAGGAATCAGGGGAAGGCACAGGTGAATCTGTCCTTCTAATCTAGAGACAGAGCGTCTTTCCAGAAAATGCCTCGCTCTTGAACGAGCGAGCAAAAGTCGAGAAGCTTTGTGTTTAGAGGTGAAGCAAACAGGTCCACCTGAGGTGTTCCCCAACGTAGGAGGATATTGTCTAAGACCCCCAATCCAGTTCCCACTCATGAGCTTGAGCAGACGAGCAACTTAGTCTGTCTGCTAAGGAGTTCTCGACCCCCGGAACATGAACTGCCGTGAGGTGAAGGTCGTGTTGTGCTGCCCAATCCCAGACCCTCATCGCTTCCCTGCAAAGAGGGTAGGACCGAGTCCCGCCCTGTTTGTTGATGTACCATACCACACATATATCATCCGTCTGGACAGCTAGGTGGCCTGGAAGAAGATGCAGGTGGAGAGCCTGGAGAGCGTACAGCACCGCCTGAAGCTCGAGCACACTGATGTGCAAGGATTGTTCGAGCTTGGACCAAGAGCCCTGGGTCCGAAGTGGACCAAGATGGACTCCCCAACCTTCACCCAAGGCGTCTGTGGTCAGAGTCTGAGAGGGAGGAGGAAGGAAGAATGGAACTCCTCGAAGCAGGTTCTCTCGAAACATCCACCACTGCATGTCTCGAATCATGGGAGAGGAGACCAGGATCAACTGGTCTAAGTCGTCTATCAACTGATCCCACTGAGAGCGAAGTGTCCACTGAGAGACCCTCATGGGGAGCATCGCACGAGGGACTGTCGGGATAGCAGCTGCCATAAGCCCGAGGAGGCGAAGAACCAACCTTGCACTGACCTGCCTGCGGCCGGACAACAGGCTTACCTGATTCTGGAGTGTGGCCGCCCTGTCCGGTGGCAGGAAGGTCCTGCCTAGGGTCGTGTCCAGTATCGCCCCAATCAACTGGAGCCTCCGAGATGGGATCACGTGAGACTTGGAATGGTTGTTGGTAATACCCAGACAGGCAAAGACCTGCTGGGTGAGGGAGAGGCAGTGCAGGAGTTCCTCCCTGGACGAGGCCGCCAGGAGCCAATCGTCCAGGTACAGGAAAACCTGTACCCCCCTGGGTACACAGGTAGGCCGCCACCACCGCAAGGCATTTGGTAGTGGTCCCCCTGGAAAGCGAAACAGAGACATGTGCGGTGAGATGGGCAGATAGAAATGTGCAGGTAGGCGTCCTGCATATCCAGAGCTCATGGCCACTGGCCCAAGCGGAGGAGGGGCAGAAGGCTCTGCAGTGAGAGCATCCTGAACCTCTTGTACTCCACAAAAATGTTCAGGGAACTGAGATCTAGAATAGGTCTTACATCTCCTGTCTTCTTCGGGACCAGGAAGAAGTGGGAATAGTAACCCGTTCCTTGCAGGGGAAGGGGGACAGATTCTATCGCCTCTTTCAGCAAAAGTGATGAAATTTCTTCCTGAACCAGAAGATGATGTTCCCGAGAGTATGACGACCTTGTGGGAGGGTGACGAGGTGGTTTCTGCAGAAACTCTATTGAGTGCCCTTCTGCAATTAGCTGGAGCACACATGAATCTGATGTTATCCTCTCCTAGCCTGGAAGGTGGAGGGAAAATCTCCCTCCTACCGGTTCCTCGGGAAGCCCGGAGGCTGTGGGAGAGGGAAGGAGTCAGGTGGTGTGGGGCAGTGCCGCAGCTGCAGCTCCCACTGCTTTTTTGGATGTGGGGGGCTTGGCAGCTGGGGTGGCCCGACGTTCAGTGGCCCTCTTTCCCTGTGGTCTCGCTTTGGGCCGATTCAATCTGCAAAAGGGACGGCGCTGTGATTGATGAGGATGGTACATAGAGTCCACGGACTTTAGTGCCATCCCCTTCTCCTGCAGGTCGGTGATAATGTCCTTGACATCACCCACGAACAGCACTGAACCCCGGAAGGGCGCTTCCTGGATGGCGGACTGCACTTCCAGGACCAACCCTGACACTCGGAGCCAAGTGTGACGCCGTAGGCCTACGGCTAAAGCTGAGCTCCTACCAGCAGTGTCCACTGCATCGTAGGTCGCACGAAGAATGTGCCAACTGGCCGAACGTGCAGAGTGGACGAGGTCAGCCACTTCCTGCTTGATCTGAGAGTTTGGAAGGGAGTCCAATTTGGATTCCACCTCACTGAGAATCGCCTTCTGGTAATCCCCCATGTGGCTGACATAGTTCAGGGCCCCAATACTCAGAGTGGAAGAAGTAAAAATCTTCTTGCCATACTGGTCCAGAAGGCGAGATTCTTTGTCAGGTGGAGACGAGCTGAGGTGTCTGGGCTGAGCTGACCGGCCATGAGTGGCGCTAATCACAACTGAGTCAGCTCGAGGGTGGGAGTCTAAAAAGTCAACACCCTCGGGAGCCTGGTATAGCCTGTTCGACTTCCTGGGAAGTGGGGCTAAGGCAGACGGTTGTTTCCATATGGTGGTAATAAGGTCGGCATGAGGCTCGATCCAGGGTGGCACCAGAATGGGAGTTGTCACAGGCAGCTCCAGATGCTCAGCAAGTTTTTTACGCTGAGGGTCTGGCTCCAAGGATTGCCAATTATGTACTTCCTGGATCTTCCATAGCAACTCCGTGAAGGAAGGATCCTCCGGAGGAGACTTCGGAGGAGTCCTTGGCCGGGGCTTGGACGGAGAGCGTGGCTTGTCGTCTTGCTCGGAGCAACCATTGGAAGCATCCGAGGTGACCGAGGAAGAAGAAGATGAGGAAGAGGAAGACTTCCTCTCCCGACGAGGAGGAGAAACGGACCCCTTGGGAATCCCTCGGGGAAGCGTGTCCCGCCCCTCTCTGGACCCACAAAGTTTAGCCCTGGTGTCCGGAGGTGGGGAGGGAGTGTGTCGTCGGGACATACGGGGCCCAGCACCAGCACTGTCATCGGAAGACGACTCTCCACCGCTCTGGTGAGCTGAGCCTTGGCCTCAGCCCACTAGGAGGCCAGAGTCTCCTACAGGTCCACCGGCGGCTGAGGGGACGGTGGAGGAGGAGGAGGAGGAGGAGGGGGATACGGGTATGGACTATACCCAAAAGACACATATCCACAACCCAACGGTGGGAAGCCTGGCGTCAGGTACTGAGGAGCCGGGTACTACGGCGTCGGATATGTCGGCGCCAGGTACTGAGGCGCCGGATACTGCGGTCCCGGGTATGG
This sequence comes from Neoceratodus forsteri, assembly GCA_016271365.2. Classification (NCBI taxonomy): domain Eukaryota; kingdom Metazoa; phylum Chordata; order Ceratodontiformes; family Ceratodontidae; genus Neoceratodus; species Neoceratodus forsteri. Next base: position 1,520,733,478 of record CM028131.1, read on the forward strand.
CGGCATCAGATACAACGGGTTCGGATACCCAGGAGCCGGAGGAGCTGCTGGAGCAGACAGCCCAGGCGGAAGCCCCACGGGCAGTTCTGGAGCAGGAAGGCCGAGGGGCAGAGGGCCCGGCATCAGGGCAACATCGGGGGATGGGATGTCAGCCGACGTTCGCAACACCGGCGTTGGAGCCGAGGGGCTGGCGTCGGAGCCGGCATCCGGGGAACCGACGTCAGATCAGTCAGACCAGAAGGTGGACGATCTGACGGAGGTGGGACAGGAACCTCAGCGTCGCCCAGGGATGGGGGGAAAATCCTCGGGTTCGGGCTGAGTAGACTCAGGGTCCCCAGAGGGCAGCGAAGGCTGCGGGGAGCCGGGAACGATGGACGTGGGGGGGGGTCCGGCGTCGGCTCATCCGCTGTGCGGATGCCGGGTGCACTGACATCCAGCGTTAGCAGCGATCCGGTGGGCACCGAGGGGCCGACGTCCGACTTAACGGATCCTTCGCCGGCAGGCCGTGATGGAGGGTCAGCCTGTCTGAGTGGAACACGCAAAGGGTCGGGCGACTTATCACATTCTCCGTGCAGGACACCGAAAAGCCGACATCCGTATATCAGAGCCGCTTTCACCGTAGGCCGCAAAACCATGGCCTTACTGGGAGCGGAGGCTGCATAGCCTCGGAGGCACCCCAAGGGCCTTAAGCATCTATTGACGGAGCGAGCCGATGCCACCTTAGAAGCCTCTAAAGTGGCCGCTAGGAGCTGTCCTCCGGGGACATTACCTGTTTCACGGCGACTCCCAAGGAAGACACGGTGGGAGATGAGTCCTTGTCCCTGTGCTTTTCTTTATCCTTTTTCTTGTGATGGCCTTCAGGGGAAGTGGACGCCTGCCGAAGCTTTTTCAGTTCTTTCTCCATGGAGCTCATCTTCTTTTTTAAAATATGGGCTTCCAGGGACTGCTGCCACCTTCTCCGGGTGGCCGCATTAAAGCTGAGGCAGTGCTGGCACTTCTCTACCGGATGGTTGGGGCCTAGGCAAAAAAGGCACAGGGAGTGGCCTTCCTTGTGCGAGAGTTGGGCGCCGCATGAGTCGCACTTGTTTTTGTGCTCGAAGGGTGCAGGGGACAACATACACCGATGAATACCTGATGAAGGATAAGAAAAAAAACGAAAATACTTGGTTAAAATACCGACGAAGGAGCCTGACGAGCAGGGAACTTTTCCATGAGGCTCTGGCATAAGCTAACGGCGGGAAAGAACTGGAAGGCAGGTGTGAGGGACCGCCCCTTTATACTGACGTCTTCTGATGCCGGTCACCTGACGTGGGGGCGGTCCCACGCTAGAGACTGCTAGCTAGAAATTTTTCCGTGGGGTCCTGCCGCCTGCAGACATCAGTCCTATATGTATTTACCTACTGCAAGAGCCCTCTTGAAGGAAGATCTACTCATACACAGATCTTCAGGCTGTGAAGGTCTTAGGAAAGGAGACCTTGCAGAACAGCCAACCCAAAGCCAGCTCTACGGAGAGAGGCAATTTCCAAATTGTAATGTTTCGTAAAGGTATGGACAGAAGTCCAAGCTGTGGCTGCACAAATGTCAGCCGCCGACACATTCTTGAAACAAGCGGCAGAGGCAGCCACACCCCTAGTGGAGTGACCTCTGACCTGACCCGGCAAGGCCTTGTGATACTTGTCATAAAAGAAAGTGATGCAATGAGCCAAACATTTAGAAAGGCATTACTTGGAGACAGCATTGCACTCTCTCTTGCAAGCAAATGAGACAAACAGTTGATCAGTCTTTCTGAGATCCTTAGTCCTGTTGGTGTAGTATCTCAGAATCCGTGAACATCCAGAGTATGCAAGAGGTACTCTCCTTGATTGGAATGTTGCATAAAGAACACAGGGAGTTCCATGGACTCATTCAGCATAGATTCCGCTACCACCTTAGGGAGAAACTTACGGTTGGTACGCAGAGCCACACGTTTCTTGTGGAAAATCAAATATGGGATTTTGCACATTAAGGTCTGAAGCTCGGAAATTCTTTGAATGGAGGTAATGGCCACCAGGAAGAGAGCCTTCCAGGAAAGGAACTTAAGGTCTGCAGATGCTGCCAGCACAAAGGGAGGCAGGGTAAGCTTCTCGAGAATGAAATTCAAGTCCCAAGGAGGGGTAAATGCGCGAATGGGGGTCTCAAGTGGAGGACCGAGGACCCCTCTAAGGAAAGTCTTAGCGACTTCCAGCTGCACAAAAGACCTGCCCCCAAGGGGAACATGGTAAGCAGAAATAGCTGCCATGTGAACCTTCAAGGAGGAGTGGCTGAGACCCAAGCCGAAGAGGTGACACATGTAATCCAGGAGCCTCCCAACAGAGCAGGAGAATGGCTCAAAAGCTCTGGAAGAGGCCCGAATAGAGAACCTTTTCCATTTCATGGCATAAGTGGAACGCGTGGAGGGTTTTTTGGCCTCCACTAGAATCTCTGCCACCTGCAATGAAACCCCGAACTGGGTTTGAATCACGTCTGCAGGAGCCACGCATGCAGCTGAAGGGATTTGAGACCTGGATGGACCAGGGTCCCCTGATCCTGGGTCAACAAGAGTTGCTACAGAGGATGAGGAAGAGGAGGTTCCTCTGAGTACTGTTGCAGAAGAGAGAACCAAACTTGCCTGGGCCAGAATGGAGCTATGAGAATCATGCATGCTCCTTCTGAGCAGAGTTTGTGTAGACCCACAGAATCAACGGGATCGGGGGAAAAGCATAGACGAATCTGCCCTTCCAGTTTAGAGACAGAGCGTCTCTCCAAAAAATTCCGTGCCCTGGAGCGAGTGAGCAGAAGACAGGAAGTTTTGTGTTGAGAGGAGAAGCAAACAGATCTACCTGAGGGGTTCCCCAGCATAGGAAGAAGTCTTCTACTACCCCCGATCCAGTTCCCATTCATACGCTTGGGCGGACGACCGGCTGAGGTGGTCTGCCAAAGTGTTCTCGAGCCCTGGAACATGAACCACCATGAGGCGAAGGTTGTGAAGTATCGCCCAATCCCAAACCCACATTGCTTCCCTGCAAAGAGGGTAGGAATGAGTTCCTCCCTGTTTGTTGATGTACCAGACTATGCACACGTTGTCGGTCTGGACAGCCAAATGACCAGGAAGCAGATACAGATGCAGAGCTTGTAAGGCATACAGGACGGCCCTCAGATTGAGTACACTGATGTAAAGAGTCTGCTTGAGCTTGGACCAAGAGCCCTGGGTCCGCTGAGATCCCAGGTGGGCTCCCCAACCCTCGCCTGAGGCGTCCGTTGTCAGGATTTGGGAGGGGGGAGAAAGAAAGACAGAAGGAAACTCCGCTGCAAAGGTTCTCCTGAACCATCCACTAATGCAAGGCTCGAACCATTGGAGAGGAGACCAGGATCTCGCGATCCAAGTCGTCCACCAATTGATCCCACTGAGACCGAAGCGTCCACTGAGAGATTCTCATGTGGAGACGTGCGCGAGGCACCGTCAGAAAGGCAGCCACCATGAGCCCGAGGAGGCGAAGGACCGACATGGCAATGACCCACCTGCAAACTGGACAAAAGGCGTGCCTGGGCCTGAAGGGTGGCCACCCTGTCCAGAGGCAGGAAGGCCATACTGGAGGTCATATCCAGGATCGCCCCGATAAACTGGAGTCTTTGAGATGGGATCAAATGGGACTTGGCCTGGTTGATGGTAATACCCAAGCTGGTGAAAACCTGCAGGGTAAGGGAAAGGGAGCGCAGGAGATCCTCCCTGGACAGGGCCGCCTGCAGCCAATCTGGAGTCTTTGAGATGGGATCAAATGGGACTTGGCCTGGTTGATGGTAATACACAAGCTGGTGAAAACCTGCAGGGTAAGGGAAAGGGAGCGCAGGAGATCCTCCCTGGATGGGGCCACCTGGAGCCAATCATCCAGGTAAGGGAAAACCTGAACCCCCTGGGTACGCAGGTGGGCCGCCACCACAGCAAGGCATTTGGTAAACATTCGGTGGGGCCGAGGAGAGACCAAATGGGAGGGCCCTGAACTGGTAGTGGTCCCCCTGAAAAGAAAACCAGAGGTATTTGCGGTGGGACGGATGGATAGGGATATGCAGGTAGGCATCCTGCATGTCCACAGCGCATAGCCACTGTCCCGGCCGAAGGAGGGGCAGAAGGTTCTGCAGAGAGAGCATTCAAGACCTCTTGTACTCCACGAACAGGTTCAGGGAACTGAGGTCCAGGATGGGCCTCACGTCGCCTGACTTCTTCGGAACCAGGAAGAAATGAGAATAGTAACCCGTCCCCCTGAGATGAGAGGGGACGGGCTCTATAGCCGCCTTCCGAGGAAGGGCAGAGATTTCTTCCTGAACCAGAAGAAGGTGTTCCGGGGAGTAAGCCGACCTTGGAGGGGGTTTTCTGGGAGGCTTCTCGAGAAACTGTATTGAGTGTCCTTCCGCTATCAGCTGGAGCACCCAAACGTCTGACATGATCCTCTTCCAACCCGGTAGATGCAGGGAGAACCTCCCCCCTACTGGTTCCTCTGGAAGGGCCAGAGGCTGTGGGAGAGGAAAGGAGTCAGGTGGTGTGACACAGCACCGTGGCTGCAGCTCCCACTGCACGTTTGGGCAGGGAAGGGGCTTCGCAGTCTGAGGGGCCCGGAGTTTACTGGCTCGCTTCCCTTGAGCTTTCGCCTTGGCCCGCGCCTGCTTGTGAAAGGGACGGCGCTGCTGTTCAGGGGCTCTGCACAAGTCGTCGACCTCCTTGAGAGCAGTGCCCTTCTCTCACAGTCCGGTGATGATATCTTTGACATCGCCATCAAACAGCACCGAACCCCTGAAGGGTGCATCCTGGATGGCAGACTGCACTTCAAGAACTAAACCCAACACTCGGAGCCAGGCATGTTGCTGCAAACCTACGGCGAACGCCACGCTCCTACCAGCAGCGTCCACTGCATTGTAGGAAGCACGATGCTTGTGCCTACTGGCCGAATGAGCAGATCAGATCAGGTCTGCCACTTCCTGTTTAGTCTGCAACTCAGGAATGGAGTCCAGTTTAGCTTCCACCTCGCTAAGGACGGCCTTCTGGTAATCCCCCATATGGACGAAGTAGTTCAAGGCCAGAATACCCAGAGTGGAAGAAGCAAAGACTTTCTTCCCGGACAGGTCCTGAAGGCGGGATTCCTTTTCAGCGGGTGTCAAGCTCAAATGCTTACGACTGGCTGTCCAGCCATGAGCGGCACTGATCATGACCGAGTCAGCCTTGGGGTGAGAGGTAAGAAACTCAACACCCTCGGGAGCCTGCTAGAGCCTATCTGCCTTCCTCGGAAGGGGGGCTACAGCGGAGGGTTGCTTCCAGATGGTGGAAACAAGGTCCATGTGAGGCTCGATCCAGGGTGGAACCAAGGTAATAGCAACCTCGGGCAGTTCCAAATGGGCAGCTAGCTTCTGCCACTATGGATCTGGCTCCAAAGAGTGCCACTGATGGACAGCCTGGATTTTGCGCAGCAACTCCGTAAAGGAAGGATCCGCTGGAGGAGACTTCAGAGGAGTCCTCGGCCTGGGCTTATTCGGAGAGCGGGGCTCGTCGTCCAAGTCAAAGCGCCAATTGGAGTCATCCGAAGGCTCCGAGGAGGAAGAGGAAGACATTACCTCCTGACTCGGGGGAGGAACGGACCCCTTGGGAAGCCCTCGGGGAAGCGTATCCAACCCTGCTTTAGAACCAGAGGACTCACCTCTGGTATCCGGAGTAAGAGAAGGGGTCTCTCGTCTCCGACGTAGGGGGTCCGGAACCAGGACCAGCGTCCGAAGACGACTCTCCACCTCCCTAGTGAGCTGAGCCTTGGCCTCAGCCCACCAAGAAGCCAGAGTCTCCTTCAAATCCACCGGCATTTGAGGGGGTGGTGGAGGAGGAGAAGAGGGGGGATATGAATACTGAGTGTATCCATAAGGAGCGTATCCGTAACTGGTCGGCGGGTACCCTGGCGTCGGTAATGAGGCACCATGTACTGCTGCGTCCGGACAGGGCCGGCGCAGGTACTGGGGTACGGATACTGTGGACCTGGGTATGCGGGGTCGGATACCCAGGAACTGGGGTCTGCGGCAGTCGGGCAGACGGCCTGGGGCAAGTGACGGCAGGTGGGCCTGGATAGAGAGGCCCAGCAGGCGCCGGGCCTGCGTGGGGCAGCATCCGGGAGGGATGTTGCCCGGTGTAGGCAGGACCCGGCGTCCGGGGCTGGTGTCCGGGGAACTGACGTCAGGTCGTCCAGCCTAGCGGGAGGGAGACCTGACGGGGGTGCCGAAAAATCCTCAGTATCGCCCGGGGAAGGAGGGGAAAAATGCAGGGTCAGGCTGAGAAGATCCAGGGTCCCCGGATGGCAGCGAAGGCTGCGGAGAGCCAGGAATGGCAGATGAAGTAAGGTCCGGCATCGGCTCGGCCGTCGCACAGGTGTCGGGCAGCCTGACATCCGACTTATCGGCGGAGTCCGGGCAGACATCGGAGAAGCCGACGTCCGACTTAGCAGACCCTTCACCTGAGGCAGGCCATGAAGGAGGGGTGGTCTGGTCAGGCGGAACAGGGGCCGTGCGCCTCCCCAAAGGGTCAGGCGACTTAGCAGCCGATTCCGGGCGGGCGTCAGAGGAGCTGACGTCTGGCTTACGAGCCACTTGCACCGAGTGGGCCGCAGGCGAGGCCTAATCAGGAGTGGCGGCACCAAAAGCCCGGAGGCGCCCGGCGTCGAAAAGCAGCCAGACGGGCGGACCGACACTGTCTTGGAAGCCTCCAAGACGGCAGTCACGGAGCGGTTCCCCGGGTGGAGGGAGAACAATACCTGTAACACGGCAACTCAGGCTGAAGTTGCTGTGGAAGAGGAGCCCCGGTCCCGATGCTTCTCCTTGTCCTTCTTCTTACAATGGCCTTTGGGGGAAGTAGAAGCCTGACGGATCTTTTTAAACTCCTTCTCCATGGAGGTCATTTTCCTTTTTAGGATGTGGGCCTCCAGGGACGGCTGCCTCTGTCTGCGGGTGGTGGCGTTGAATTTCAGGCAATGCTGGCACTTCTCCACCTGATGATCCGGGCCCAGACAGAAGAGACACTGGGAATGGCCGTCCTTGTGCAGGAGTTGGGCGCCGCACAAGTCGCACTTATTCTTGTGCTCGGAGGGTGTAGGGGATGACATATACCACCAAAAAGTAAACAATTTATCGAATAAATCGAGAAAAAAATGACAGTATAACTACCTGACGACAGGCTGACGAGCATTGAACTTTACCGCGACGCGCTGACACGAGTTCACAGTGGGAAAGAACTGGAAGGAGGGCGTGGGGGACTGCCCCTTTATATTGGCATCACATGACGCCAGTCACCTGACGTGGGGCGGTCCCCCGCCAAAGACTGCTAGCCAGAAATTTTTCTGTGGGGTCCTGACGCCTGCCGGCTTCAGTCCTATATGTAATTACCTACTGCAAGAGCCCTCTCGAAGTAAGAGCGTTCATTTTGATAATGTTTATCCTGCTCCATAGAGATAAGGGAAGAGGTTCCCATCTCTGCAGATACGGTTGAATGGTGGTTATCAGGTCATCCAGATTTAACTTCTTTTCATTCGTGAGGTCGGTGGTTAAATGTATGCCTAAGTACTTAAGTGAATTGGGAGACCATTTCATACTAAAATGGCTGAAGTCAGCTCTATGCGTGAAACAGTTTAAAGGGAAGCTCTCCATTTTAGTGAGGTTCAATCAGTAGTTTGAAATTCTGCTGTATTGAGCGATGACCTCAAGGGTATGTGCTAGGGAGGATACTGGTTGTTCTACAGTAGATGGAGCAAGATGTCATCTGCATATACTGATGAAGTGAGAGAATGGTTAAGTATTGAGATGCCTTGAATCTGAGGAGATATTTTTTTAATGTGATGGAGAAAAGGTTCCAGATAAAGGTTAAACAAGAAGGGCGAGAGAGGGCAACCTTGGCTGGTGCCAGTGAACAGAGGAAAGCGAGAGGAGAAAACCTGTTACAGTATATCTTTGCCGATGGAGAGGAGTACACCGTTTGGATCCACTTAAGAAATTTGAGGGGAAAATCCATTTTTTCCAGAGTCATCCAGAGGAACGTACAGTCCACCCTATCGAAGGCTTTTTCAGCGTCTAAGGAAGCCAGCACCATAAGATTTTGAGAGGATTGGGCGTAGTGGAAGATGTGTTTAATTGCCCAGGGACAAAACCCACCTGTTCAGGGCTTAACAGGGGATTCCAGCTTTTCAAAACATGCTGAGAAAGTATTTTGGTTAAATCTTGATGCCACAGTTAAGAAGAGAGATAGGGTGGTAACTGGCAGGGTTAGTCGGGGGTTTATCTGATTTGAGTAGAAGGACTATTGTGGCTTCTAGTAAAGTCAGGTCCAGCCAGGCGGCGTTAAACATGTATTGGTAGAAAGTTAACAAGAGAGGGGCTAACTCTTTAGAGAAGCTCTTACAGAAATTGGAAGGAAAACCATCCGGGCCTGGCACCTTATCTAGAGCTAAACTAGAGATTGCCTCCTCTATCTCTTTTAGGGTGATTGGGGAAGATAGAGAATTTTGAAGAGATGTTGGTAGACAGGGAAGGTTGACAGCATCCAAGTAGTCATGAATTTCCTAGGGGGGCGATGGAGAGTTATTTTTGCCATCAAGAATACGGTAGAAGGATTCAAAGACTTGAGCAACGTCCTGCGGTGAAGTTTTAATAGAGTCGCCTTGGGCAACAACAGAGGGTATTAGTCTAGAGCTCTCCAATTTACATAATCGTAAAGCCAGAAGTCGGCCTGCTTTTTCCCCTTGCTCAATATATTTTGTTTTTATTTTAAAAATAGTAAATTCTGCCTTTTCCCGCAATAATTCAGCTATTCATTTCTTACTTCTAGTAATTTCTTCAGGGTATCGGAGGAGGAGGAAGATAATGAGGATTCTAGGGCCTTAATTTGAGAAAGGAGATATAGGGCTTTATCTTCCCTATGTCTTTTCCTTCTTGAGGCTAATTTAATAAATTCACCTCGGCGATAACATTTGAGTGTGCACCATAGCAGATCTTCCCTTTGGACCGTGCCTTTATTTAGATCCATGACGGATTGAATAAGGGATTGAATGTGAGTAACCGTGGACTTACCTTTAAGTAACTGTGTGTTTCGTTTCCAAACTGAGTCTTTCTGGTGGTCGGGGTCAGGAGAGAGGGTCACCCAAGTAGCAGAGTGGTCTGATAATACAATTGGTTCTACACCATCATGACAAATACCAGTAAGAAGGGAAAGACTAACTAGAATGTAGTCCAATCTGGACCATGATTGATGGACAGCTGAATAAAAGAAGAAGAGGTGATGGGAAGGGTTAAGGATACGCCATGGGTCGCATAGACCCAGAAGCTCCATGAAATCCTTCTGGGCAATTTGTGAGTGAGATGGGGGTTTCAAAGGTAAATACAATGTGTAAAGATCCTGTGTCGGGGAATGTTCCAGTCCCCCCAGTATTAGGGAACCTCGGCAGAAAAGGTGCTATTTTATTAGTTAGCTTCATGAGGAATGTAGCATCCTGGTCCATATATAGATCCCAGGACCACAGCTGTATTGTTGAAGGATTCCTTAACTAAGATAAACCTTCCAAGCTGGGGCCACAATTGATGATTCAGCATGGAAGGATACCCTCCCCATAATTAAAATGGCCACTCCTCTACCTGAGGAAGAGTCACCAGCAGCATAGAATTAAGAGACACCTTGCCGACGTAACAAACTGGCTTCATTCGTTAACAGGTGGGTTTCCTGAAGGAGGATTAAATCCACGTTGAGCAGAGAACAGTGTTTAAGGACTTGGTGATGTTTCAAGGGTTCTCTAACTCCCCTGACATTCCTCGTTGCAATTTTAATAGGACTATTCATCATTTGTTTCAGATTTACAAAGTAACCAGCATATCATAGTAATCATACATTCATAACCCACTGGACATGCTCCCCTCCCCCCGCCCCATCCTTTTTGTCCCCCTGTCCACACAATGGCAGAGAAAGGAGAGACCCATCAAATAGTTCCAACATTAGTATGAAAAACATGTAATAAGCTAAATCTAACATGGTTTTATCTATCCCTTCCTCTTTAACTTGATCCATCCTAATACCTAAAAGGGATAAACATAGACTATTTCTTAGAAACCTCCCTAACCCCCCCCCTTTCCCACTACCCCAGCAACTATGTACATAAGACCTCTGATTAGATTCTGAAGTAATTTGTATTCTGTCAAGAGGCCCGCCCCCCGTGGTTAGTCCACTCTCTACAATTGAATGTGGTAATGCTGGTATGGCACCATAATCCTCCATGTTTACTATGATATTGAGACCTGATGGTAATTGCCATGGTCCAAAAAAAATTTGAGGAGGTAGCAGAGTGACCAACCAAACCCCCATGCTTAGGTACGCAGCGCAGCTTACCTTGAGCTTGCTCCTTTTAGTAGTTCCCTCCCCCCTCACTCCCCCAACTCTAATGGAAAGAAAAATAGTGACCTCTGAGGAGAATAATCAGTTTGTAGAATAAGCACAATGGGATGCTTGTAAATGTGGGGGAGCCCTCAATAATCTGATAAGTCAATATTATTAGCTGCGGCACATTCTAACCACTTTCGCCAACAATTTAACTCACAATTTCTAACAAAAGGATAATCGTAGCTAAGTACTTGCAAATAGAATTGGCAGTCCATAGTCCTTCTAAAAGCGAGTCTAGGGAGGGGGGGGGATGATTATGGGACCAACAATAAGTACTTCACTAAATGAGTCCTCCGGAACCCTTTGATCGAACCATGGTTCCTCCCAGATGCAGAATCTACTGATTGCCCACAAGGGCCTACCTACTGCGATCTAGGCTTAAGGCCTCTCCTCGCCAAGATCCAGTCTCTCCCAGTTGGCAGAATTTACCAAGTAACCTTGAAAGCTAACTATAAGAACAGTGAAAAAAAGGGGGAAAAAACTATTCCAATCACCAGGCAAGAGGCTTTGTAGTTGACAAGCAAGTTTATATCCTGGGGAAAATCAGACGGTTTTAAAGAGGTTAGGCAACTTTTTGGTTAGGTCCACAGCTGCTTGACTTGGCGAATCAAAAGAAATCCAGGAGCCTTCAAGAGAAACTTGTAGTTTGGCCAGGTAGAGCATCTTGAAGGGGATTTCAGCCGTTATCAATTTTGTGACCGTGGGGTGAAGCACGGAGCGTTTTTGGTGAATTTCATAAGGCAGGTCCTATGAGATCCTTATTTTGCTCCCTTCCCACATAACTGATTGTAGTTCTCTTACTTTGGCCAGAACGTGGTGTTTTTAGGATGATTGGCCGGGGGAGGAGGCACCCGGTTGTGATTTCAGGCAGAGAGATCGGTGTGCTCTCTCTATCTGGTATGTGGAACCTAGTGGGGATGGGCCCACCACTTTTTGCAGGAATTTCTGGACAAAGAGAATGGATTTGATCCTTCTTCGGTTTCAGGTATCCACATAATAAGAATATTATTCCTTCTGCTTCTCCCTTCCAAGTCTTCAGTTTTAAGTTGAAGCTTGTGACTTTGTTGGCGAAGATGAGTTATTTCAGGTTCTGTTTTCCTTTTCCAGGCCTCTAGAGATGTGAAGTGGGCCTCCGTGTCGCCAACTCTCCTGGTAAGGCTAGTCAGGTCCCCCCTAATAGATTTTAGCTCCGTGGAGATATCACAGAGGGTTTCTCGAAAAGGCAGGAGCTCTTACAGAAACCGGTCCTCCATGAGAGGGATCGCTGATGGAGGCGCAGATCCTGCTTTGCTAGTCCCTGTTCCCTGCACTCTTGGCTTTTTGGGTGTTTTCTCTGAGGTAGGAGGTGGCATGTGCTTCATTGGGGCCTGCCCCGTATCAGCGTCCATCACGGCGATCAGATGACTGCGATGCAGACAGACAGATGTAACAAGTCGCTGAAGGCAGGAGTGAGCTGATGATTAGATTTTGTAAAGAAAGCAGCTAAACTCGGGTTTTGATGGTGGATATAGAGGTCGAGAGGAAGGAGTTCCAGGCAAGTGCTGCTGTTAGGTCACCTGCATCACGTGATCTCATCCTGATTCATATTTTTTTTTTCTTTTTTATAAAAATTCTCCTTTTTATTAAGTTTTTAACTTATATACATACCTGATCCATATCTTGACAGAAGATCAGCACTGATATTCTCTTTCCCAGATTTGTGCATCACTTTGAATTTAAATGGCTGTAGTGCCAGGTACCACCGTGTGATTCTAGAATTTTTACCTTTCATTTGGTTAAGACAAAAGAGAGAATTGTGATCTGTTACAAGTACAAAGTCAGTTCCTGGTAAGTAAGTAAAAGTAAAAAGTATATGCTGACTCAAGACTGCACTTAAGCCTACCTCTGATACATCAGTCTGTAACAGAAATGGTTTCTCAAATTCTGGGCTTCTTAAAACAGGGGCTGAACATAATGCAGCCTTAATGGCCTAAAAAGCCTTGTCACACTCTGGGGTCCATTTCACATTATTCGGAAACTGTTTCTTTGTGAATTCAGTGAGGAGAGTAGCTAACTCGGCAAAGCTGGGAACAAATCTCCAATAATAACCAGCCAGCCCTAAAAATGACCAGACATGTTTCTTGGTTTTGGGGACAGGGTGGTTAGCTACAGCTTCTATCTTGGAAACCTCTGGCTTGACTTCTCATTTCCCAAAACAGCCCAAATATCTGGTTTCTTACATGCCCTATGCACACTTGGTAGGACTGTCAGACCTGCCTTTTTGATCGATTGGATAACTACTCGTCAGTGTTCCAGGTGGCTTTTCCAGTCTGGACTATACACCATGACATCATCCAGGTATGCAGCACAATAACCAGTGTGAGGGGATAAAACTACATCCATGTACTGCTGGAATGCAGCAGGTGTGCCATGTAAACAAACGGCATGGTGGTGAACTGATAGAATCCTATAGGAGTGGCAAATGCAGTTTTGTCTCTGGATCCTTTAGCTAGGGGGATTTGCCAGTAACCACTGGTGAGATCAAGGGTACTGATATACTTCGCACTCCCCAGTCTGTCCACCAAATCATCTATTCCGATCACAGGATAACTGCCAAATTCTGACACTTGATTTAAGTTTCCTAAAATCAAGGCAGATTCTTACACCCCCTTCTTTTTTGTTTACATTCACCTATGGTGATGTCCAAGCACTTTTTGACTCTTCTATAATACCCAATTCTTTTATTTTTTGTATTTCCTTAATCATGTCTGCACTTAACCGCTCTGCTAATCTGTAAGTCTTTTGTCTAATAGGGCGAGCATTCCTTGCCACTATTACGTGCTCAACCCCTTTTGCTCAACCTGGCACTTTGGTAAAAGTACTATTAAATGTCTTTAGCAAGTTACAAATTTCTGCAGTTTTTTCGGAGGTTAAGGAAACAGTCACCTTTACGGTGTCAGCAGTTAACAGTTTGTTCTAGTCTGTCATAAGCTACATCAATATTTTCTTTATCAGTTTCTGGTAAAAACAGCTTTTCGTGTTTCTTCAACCCATTTCTTGAGGAAGTTAGCATGGTATATCTTAGTAGGATTTTTCCTATCAGGGGTATCAATCTCATAGTTAACTGTGCCAGTACATCCAAGCACTTTATAAGGCCCTTGCCACTTCATTTTCTGTAGTGGGTAACAGCAGCAAGATCTTTTCACCTGGCTCAGAGACGTTTTCTTTTACCCCGTGGTCTTAATACATCTTCTGCTGGTTTGGGGTCTTTTCTGATTGCTACAGGCGATTTCAACATATTTTGCCAGTTTCTTTCTCAGGGCGCACGTATAAGGTGGAATAGACTGTTTCTGACGAGGGTGTTATCTTCCCATGTTTCTTTTATTACATCTAGTGGCCCTCTAGGTTGTCTACCAAACAGCATTTCAAATAGTGAAAAATCTGTTGATGCCTGTGGCACTTCTCTGTAAGCAAAAAGCAGGTAAGGTTAGTATTGGTCCCAAACTTTTCCTTTCCTTTTTACAAACCTTTTTAACATGCGTTTTAGGGTTAGATTAAAATGCTCAACAAGACCGTCTGTCTGAGGGTGATAAGGAGAGGTTCTTATGGCAGTGATACCTAGTAGTTGGTACAGCTCCATCAGTAATGCAGCACCAAAATTAATACCCTGATCAGTAATAATCTATATAGGTATGCCCACCCTGCTGAAAATTTTGGCAAGCTCTGCTGCCACTTTTGTGGCTGTGACAGTATGCATTGGAACTGCTTCTGGGTATCAAGTAGCATAGTCACATACTACCAAAAATGAACCGTTTACCCTTTTTACTTTTGTCTAAGGGACAAACCACATCCATTGCAATTCTCTCAAAAGGCACATCTATCAAGGGTAGAGACACTAGGGGCACCTTGCCTTTTTTAGTCACTGGGGCTGCTTTCTGACACTCAGCACAGGAAATGCAATAGGTAGCAACATCTTCATGAATTCCAGGCCAGTACAATCTGTACAGCAATCTGGAAAGGGTGCAATCCATCCCTGAGTGACCAGCCACAGGACTATCATGTGCTATCTGTAACAACTCAGATCTATACTTTTGTAGTATAACCAATTGTTCTGTCTGGTCCTGGGTCTGAGGTTTAACCCAAACTCTGTATTGTAGCCCATTACATTTTTTAAACATAGGTTCATCCTGTTTTGGTTTCACCCCCAGCTGCTTAAAATAACCCTGGAGAGAAACATCATTAGCTTGTTCTGAAAGAAAATCACAATCGTGATCAGTTTAGTTTCAGCATTTTCATATGTTAACCTCTCATGTCCATCAGTCTTTTGTTGCCACTGTTTCTTCAGGTGTCGTCTTTCCTTCCTGGACTTCCGGGTCTTGGAGCTGTGCTCAAACAAGTCCAAATTAAAATCAGCAAAAAGGAAAGAGCCCCCACCATCTGAGATTCTTTTTGCCTGAGCTTGTCACCACAGCTGCCGAAAAATCAGGATTTACTCCCTCTTTGATTAACTCAGTAAATCCTGGAAAGTCATTTCCAATAATCACAGATACAGGCAACCTAGGTACTACTCCCACTCTCCGGTGCAACACCCCGCCAATAGTCAAGAGTCACTTGGCTGGTGGGATAGTATAGTGCCACCCCCATGGATGCAGACGACACCAGTACCAGGTCCTTTTGGACATTGTTTTCTTAGCAGTTCAGTATGCACTAGGGTCTGTCTGCTTCCTGAATCTATAAGTCCCTTCACAGTCCTATCTCCCACTTTCCTATTTGTTAAGTACTTGCTCCAATTTGCTAAGGACAAATCTACTCCAGTGTCACTCTTCTTACTACGGCAATTTCTTACAATATGACCGGGCTTATTACAGTTATAGCAAATAAAGTCTTTGGCTGCAGATTTGCTACCCTCACCAGAGTTCTTATCAGACTTTTAGCTTAAATGGGAAAAACAGTGTCTTGCTTGGCTGTTATCTAGCTGCTGTGGTGTCTGTCTGGCCATTTGGTAGTCTCCGGCCAAAGAAACAGCCTTTTCCCCACGTTCTGGTAGGTGTTCTTTTACCAAGAGCTGCTCGTCTGTAGGCAGAATGTTTATGAACTGCTCCATTGCAAATGTTTCGATGGTATGTGGGAGTGTTTTGCCCTCTGGTTAGAGCCATACCATAAGGAGTTCTCAGAGTCGGGTGTAGGCTTCTTGAGGATTGTTGACTGAGTTGTTTTGGAGGCTACTGAGACATGTACCAGACTGCAGAGCAAAAAGGGAAGGGCTAGAAAAACGAGCTGGTTAAGTAGAGGGGTCTTAAAAATGGTGTGGGCTAAAAAGGCAGTGTTCAAGAAATATAAGAAATCCGGGAAAAGGGAGGATAGGGAGGAGTATGTGAAGAGGTTCAAGGAAGTTACCAGGGGAGTCAGAGCAGCTAAGGCCTCCAGGGAACTGAGGCTGGCGCAGGGCATCAGGGACAGGGAAAAGGACTTCTTCAGATACATACGGGAGAGAAGGAGCTGCAAGGACCAGATAGTGAGGATCAAGAAGGATGGAGGGGGGTGGGTAGAGATGGGGTGGATCAGGAAGAAGCACTGAATGAGTACTTCTGTTCTGTATTCACGAGGGTGAAAGGAGGGCAGCTCCCGCAGGGGGTGGGACGGGGGTAACATATGAAGTGATCACTGAGGGTAGGGTATTGGAGAGGTCAAGGGCTCTGAGGGGGGATAAGACACCAGAAACAGACAGCATACACCCCAGGGTGTTGAAGGAAATGGCCGAGGTCCTGGCTGGACCGCTGGCGGAACTATTCAATACCTCCCTGGGCACAGGGTGCATACCGCATGAATGGAGAATGGCCCATGTGGTACCCATCCATAAAAGTAGACCAGAGGATGAGCTGGGCAATTACAAGTCGGTAAGCTTAACTTCCATTGTGGGGAAGTTGATAGAGACAAAACATAAGGAAAAGCTGGTGACCTTTATGGAAGACAATGGGCTCCGGGACAGTCACCAGCATGGGTCTGTCTCTGGAAAATCCTGCCAGACTAACCTAGTTGAGTATTACGACTGGGTCACAAGGGAATTGGACAAGGGTCATGTGGTGGATGTCATACACTTGGACTTCAGTAAGGCCTTCAATTTGGTGCGGCATGGGAGGTTGGGAGGCAAGCTGAGATGCGTGAGGGTGGGAACTAAGCTGGTTAAATGGATTGAGAATTGGCTGTAGGAGAGAAAGCAGAGGGTAGTGGTGGAGGCAGGAACTCTCATCTCCAAGGGCTGTGATGAATGGGGTGCTGCAGGGATTGGTACTGGGGCCAGTGCTGTTTGGAATATTCACAGCGGACATCTCATATGGCGTCAGGAATAAGATCAGTCTATTTGCCGACTATACCAAATTGGGGGCAGTAATATAGCAGATTGGCTGGGGCCGCAGGATGACCTGACCAAACTGGTGGAGTGGTCGGAAGCGTCGCAGTTGGGGTTCAATGCGAAAAAGTGAAAATTCCTGCACTTTAAAGCAAAGAACCCAGGGAGGGGTTACCAGCTGGGAGCGGTGCAGCTAGGTTCCACCAAGGAGGAGAAGGATAGTACAGTTAAGTAAGAACTTACCGTAACAGTAGATCTTCAAGAAGAGCACCTGCAGCAGGCTACACCATAAGGACTATGCCGCCAGGCACTAGGACTCCACAGAAAATTTCTAGCCAGCGGTACCCAGCTGGGGTCCGGCCCCCACGTCGGTCCGCACACCACCCGCTAGCTGTGAGAAGGGTGGGGCCCCAGCCCACCTCAGTTCACCCGCTACCAGAGACCGAAGGTTACTTAGCAGGAGAGCTCTGAGGCAGGTGCCGAAGCAAATCCCAAAGGCAGAAACATAACGAGGATGGAGGGAGGGAAAACAGTGCCTGCTGCAGGAGCTCTTCTTGAAGATGTACTGTTGCATTAAGTTCTTATGTAACTGTACTATCTTACTTTGAGTAAGCGCTCCTGCACAGGCTACACCATAAGGACAGAGTCCCAAGCAGTGTCCCCAAAGGGAAGAAAAAGGGACGCAGGGATATAAACTCCTGAAATATTGGATTTAGTTATTCATGAGATTAGGCCTTGGAGCACAGCTAGGCCAAATCCTGCTCACTTTCTGGAAGCAATATCCAGGGTTTACTGCTTAACAAAGGTATGCACAGAATTCCATGTTGCAGCAGCACATATGTCTGTTGTTGAAACGTTTTTTATGGCCGCAAATGATGCAGCCATTCCCCTCGTAGAATGTCCCTTAACTGGTCCCGGTAAGGGTTTTTCATACTTGCTGTAGATGAAAGTAATGTAACTGGTTAACCATTTGGACATGGTTTGCTTTGCAGCTAGTCTCACCAGAACCCTGGAAGCAAATGACACAAGCAACGGATCCGATTGCCGGGTCAGTTTTGTACGGTTCAAATAATACCAAAGGATCCTGTGTACGTCTACAGTGTGAAGGAGGGCCTCCCCCTTATTCGAAAACTCAGGATAGTAAACTGAACGGCAGATGTCTTGATTCAAGGTCAATTCAGACACTACCTTCGGAAGAAACTTAGGATTAGTTCGCAGAGACACCCTGTCCCTGTGAAAAATTAAATAATGTTCTTTACACATCAGGGCTTGCAGCTCAGAAACTCTCCAAGCTGAAGTGATGACAACTAAAAATAACATTTTCCAAGAGAGAAAATGTAGGTCGCAATCCACGGCTGGTTCAAAGGGAGGCAATGTCAATTTCTCTAGAACAAAAAGTAGGTCCCATAGGGGAACATGATCCCTAATGGGAGGTTTCATATGAAGTATGCCCTGAGGGAATATATGGGCAAGGTCCATTTGGGCAATATTTATACCCTCCACAAGGGCATGATAAGCAGCAATGGCACAGAGATGCACCTTTATGGAAGAGTATCTCAGCCCCGCATCTGAAAGCAATAGATGATATTCCAGGATTGATTTCACCAAGCAAGTCAGTGGGTCCAGGGAACGTGCAGCTGCCCAGATACAGAAACGTTTCCATTTCATGGAATATGTTGCTCTTCTAGAAGGTTTTCTCGCTACTACTAAGACTTCTGCCACCCTTTGTGAAGCCTCATGCCTGGAAATGGCTAAGTCTGTAGGAGCCATGCATGGAGGTATAGGGGCCGAAGGTCCGAGTGGACTAATGTTCCCATGTCTAGAGATAACAAGCTGGGTAAAATTGGTAGCTGAAAAGGAGGTTCCACTGCCAACTGTTGCAAAAGAGGGAACCATATCTGGCGTGGCCAGAAAGGAGCTACCAGGATCATCGTGGCACAAGCCGTCTGTAGTTTGAGTAACACCCTCTGTAGAAGAGGAAAGGGAAGGAAGGCATACAGGAACCTCCCTGTCCAGCAAAGAGACAATGTGTCTCACCAGAAAACACCATGACCGGGATCTAGCAAGCAGAAATTGGGCAGTTTTGCATTGCACATGGATGCAAAGAGGTCCAGCTCTGGATGTCCCCATCTTTCGAACAGGTCGTCCACCACTTCTTGAAGCAACTTCCACTCAGTTTCTGGATCACGAGTGGCTTAGCTCATCCACCAGGACGTTTTGGACTCCTGGAACATGAACCGCTGTTAGTGTGAGTCCATGTTCTAGGTCCCAATACCACACTCTCATGGCTTCTCTGCATAGAGGATAGGACTGCATCCCTCTCTGCTTGTTTATATAAAAGACCACCAACATATTGTCAGTCTGGATAAGCAGGGAACACTGGGAGAGTTGAGTCTGAAAGGCCTGCATGGCATACAGACTCACCCTCATCTCTTAAGATGTTGATGTGTAGGGACACTTCCATGTCTGACCATGTGCCCTGAGTATGGCGATTCTGAAAATGAGCTCCCCGTCCTAGACCCGATGCATTCATGGTGAGGAGCTGGCTGGGTGAATCTGTCTGCCTGGAACAGAACTCCGGAATCCAGTTTGGGTGAAGTCAGCCACTATGACAATGTTTGTTGGACAGCTCTTGATACCCTTATCAGGTGTTCGAGATTCTCGGATGTCTTGTCCCATTGCACCCTTAAGCTCCATTGAGGAACTCTCGTATGCAAGCTTGCCAACAGTACCGTGGATATGGCCGCCGACATATGTCCTAGGAGCTGTAACATGGTTCTTGCTGTGACTGTACTGGCTGCAGCTACTCTGGAGGCCTGGTCTCTCAGTTGAGTAGACCTGTCAGGTGGGAGAAAGGCTCTTCCCTGTTGGGTATCCAGGATTTCCCCTATGTACTGTAGATGCTGGCAGGGCCAAGGACAGGACTTTGGGAGATTGATGTTTATCCCCAGCTGTTGGAACACTTGAAAAGTGCCTGAGAGGGTGTGGATTAACTGCGACCCAGTGGGGGCAGTTACAAGCCAATCGTCTAGATAAGGGTAGACCAAATTACCCTGTCTGCGAAGAGCAGCTGCCACTACTGCTAAGCATTTAGTGAACACCTTCGGGGCTGAGGAGAGACCGAAAGGCAAAGCCCGGAATTGGCAATGGTTCCTTTGAAAGGCGAACCGAAGATACCTCTTGTGAACTGGAAACATCAGTATGTGCAAGTATGCGTCTTGCATGTCCAGAGAGCATAGTTAGTCCCTTTGGCACAGCACAGGGATCAGCCCTGGTAAGGTTACCATTCTGAACCTTTTGTATTCGATATACTGGTTCAGGTGGCTCAGGTCCAATATGGGTCATCAGTCCCCCGTCTTCTTGGGGACCAAGAAGAAATGGGAGTAATACCCAGTTCCCAGTTGGGAGTGGGGAACAGGCTCTATCAGTCTTTGTGACACCAAGGTCTGTATTTCTTCTCTGATGAGGGCTATGTGGGTGGGAGGGTATCGAGAGGGGGCTGGATGTTTGTCCAGAGGAAATTCGGTAAACTCCAGCATATAACCCTTCTCGATAATGTCCTTCACCCATAAACCTGTAGTGATTTTGGTCCACCCGTCTAGGTACGGGGAGAACCGACACCCCACTGCTTCCCTTATCGACGGGCTGGCAGGAAGTCATGCGTTTGCGCCTGGGGTGGGAAGAGAAGGCTGATAGGATTTTGGATTCCTGGGTCCACCGTTCCCTGCCTGTTGTGAGGGAGCCTTACATCTGAAAGGACCTCGTGGCTGTTGTTTTATCTGCCGGTTGGCACCTTGGTCCCGAAATGGCTTGCACCTAGGTTGCTGAGGGTCTATCCAGTACATGTGGTGAACTGACTGAACTGCTTTGCCCAAGTCTTGTAGTTCCGTTATACTATTTTGTATCTATTCTCCAAAGAGGACAGACTAGTGAAATGGGGCATTTAGGACAGAATCCTAGAGATCTTGCCGGAAACCCAATATTCTCAGCCAGGAATGGTGACAGAGACACACCCCGGTGGCCACTGCTCTGGCTGCTGTGTCTGCTGAGTTGTAGGACGTTCTTAATATGTGTTTTCCTACTTCCAGGCCAGACTGGAGTATGTCCAAAAGTTCAGTGCATGAAGGATTATCAGGCTGATTTGGGGCCAACTCAATGGCTTTCTTTCATAATGATTTTTGATACTGCACCATATGGGTCAAGAAATTTAGGGACCAACTGGAGCAGGTGGAACAGGCATAGACTCTCCTACTGAACTGATCTAATTTCTTAGATTCCTTGTCGGGAAGCTGAGAGCTCTTATGCTTAAGCTGTTTTGTCCTGCCGTGAGCTTCAGTCAGGACTACAGAGTCCGCCTTGGGAGGTTCATATAGTCTCTCTGCCTTCTTAGGAACAGCTGATAAAGAGGCAGGGTGGTCCCATGCCAGCCTGGTTAAATCCTGAAAAGGAGGGGAAAAGAGAGGGGATGACCAAATGTTTCAGGTCACTCATGCCCAGAAAGGTATGAACCCTTCTCCTCTCTGGGTCCAATTCTTCAGTGTTCCATTGATTTAGGATCTGGATGTGATGCATCACATCTATAAACATAGTGTCATCTGGGGGGGACCTGGGTGAATTACGGGGGCCCTCTGGCTCAGGAAATAACCTCTGGAAGAGGAGTCTGAGGAATGAGGGCAGCTCCTGGAAAAATCAAAAGATGCTGACCATGAGCGTTCACGCCCACGCCGACGTCTGCTCCTGTCATCCGAGGAAGACCTGGAGGAGGAACGGTGACATCTGTCCCTACGTCTGGTATGTTGAGAGTCTGATCTTTATGAAGTCAGGCTCCTGGGCGTGTGTGGAGACTGTGGCCGGCAGTCTGGGGCTAGTACTCTGTCCAGAACTGGTGTAGGTGGGTTGTGGAGGTGGTGGAGAAGGGAGGTCATCCGTTTTTAATAAATCTCCCTTTACCATGTTCCACCAAGAAGCAGAGTTTTCTCACGTCTGCCAGGGGAACCACTGACACCTGGGGTGATGTACCATTGGGTTCCATGGGAGTGGTGATAGGGTTGTTCGTTCCTGGAGTCTCCTCATGGTGTACATGAGGACTCGGTGGAGTAGCCCGGTCTGCTGTCTGGTAGCCTGTCGTCGGGTCCCCTGAAGTCAGGTCGTTGGGTACTGAGGGGGTTTTGTCTGGTGACTTGTCGAGAGGTGGCCTGTAGTCAAGCTGTCATATGGTCAAAGCTGACGTCGGCTTATGAGGCGACTGCCCTGGAGGCATCCGACTCGTGGTGACCATGGCAGACATCTTGGTGCCTGACACCTTACTTTGTGGCATCTGCCACTGGTCCTTCCATTTGTCGGAAGACCGCTTGTCAGGGGCATATGTCAGGGTCTTAGCCTTAGCTGCTGATCACCTGTCCCTGGGAAAGCATTCCCTGGAGCAGGAATGTTCTTGGCGTCCGTGTCTGTCATCCGAGGCCGACAACGGGCTGGTGGATGAAGACACCTCAACTTTATTGGTTGCAGTTCCGCTCTTAGGCCCCGAGGACTGTGGAAGGGCCTAGGGCTGAGGGATGGACCCGGAGGTCCTTGCCCCGAAGAGCTGCCGCCCACTGAGACAGTAAGGGTGGGAGCCTTCATCAACGACAGGCCGGTGGCTAGGCCTGACGGAAGGGCTGAATCCGCTCTCTCCAGAGCATGAATGAGAGTGCTTCTCCTTATAAGGAGACCTGGATCTGGACTCCAATCTATTGTGCTCCTTGTCCCACTGTTGGTGCTTCCCTCCAGAGTGTTTCTCCTTGTGGGAAGTTGGTGACCGGGAGGCTGAGAAGCTGGCCTTCGACAGGCACTGAAGGGCATCGAGCTGCTGCTCCATAATGTAGGCTTGGATGGTCTTGTGGCAGCGGGTCCAGGTCCACTGACTGAACCTGTCAAAGTCCAGGCAGATTTTGACATCGTGGGTAGGCCCCAAACAGAAGAGGCACTGCAAATTATTGTCTTTGGCAGGGATCTGCCACCCGCAAACTTAGATTTCCGTTGGGATGTTGAAGATGATGGAGACAACATAAACTAACATTTACTCAATACTTTTACGAAGAATATGAAGGAAAAAACGGGTACGTTTGACTTGAGTAAAAGATGGCAGTCGACAGATGCAACGAGGCATCCGAGGAGCTGAAGTGCATGGGTCAACGGCGGGGAAAAAAACTGAGGTGTGGCTGGGGACCACCCCCTTTATACAGCTGGTGATGGTGGTGGGCGGACCGAGATGAGGGGCGGGCCCCAGCTGGGCACTGCTGGCTAGAAGTTTTCTGTGGAGTCCTAGTGCCTGGCGGCATAGTCCTTATGATGTAGCCTGCTGCAGGAGCTCTTACTCGAATTAAGATCTACAGGTGGTTGTAACGGGGAGGATGAATAATATAGAGCAGTGTAGGAGGGCAGCAGCGAAACCCAACATGATGCTGTGTTGTATCACGAAAGAGAGCTCCTCCAGGAACAAGGAGGTGATCCTGCCTCTCTACAGGGCACTGGTCAGGCTGCACCTGGAGTACTGTGTGCAATTCTGGCGCCCATATCTGAAGAAGGATGTGAAATTACTGGAAGGGGTATAACACAGGGCAACAAGGACGATCCACGGATTGGAGGACAGACCATATGAGAAGAGGCTGAGAAAGTTGAACATGTACTCCTTGGAGGAGAGAAGGGACCGGGGGGATAAGATTGAGACCTTTAAGTATGTAAAGGGGACAAACAAGGCAGGCACTGAGGGGATACTCGGGCTGAGGAGGGGGAGGGACATGAGAGGGCACGGCCTTATTGGGGTGGGGGATTTAGGACGGAAATGAGGAGACACTTTTTCATGGAGAGGGTCATGGTAAAATGGAATGTTCTATCGGAGGAGGTGGTATCCTGTAAGGCAGTAGGCAGTTTCAAAAGGGGATGGGACAAGGTGGGGGGGGGGGGTAATTGGGAAGGGGGCAGGGCAGCTTCAAGGTGAGGGTGCTAGCTGCACACTTGATCAGACCTGATAGACCAGGTGGCCTATTTCTGCTGGCAAATTCGTATGTTCATATGTTCAGAGACCAGAATCTCTGTCTGCAGGTCTCTCCCAAGATGTCATACCTTTTAAGGACCTCTCTTTTCACCAGGTCATAGTTTTCTGACTGTGCAGTGTCCATATTTCTGTAGGCAAGCTGGGCTTTCCCTGTCAGGTAAGGCACCGGTCTGATAGCCCATTGCTGCTTTGGCCACTGGCAGGCTTCGTCAACCCTTTCAAAAGTTGTCAGGTATGCTTCGATATCATCCGAGGGACACAACTTTGTAAGTTTAATGTCTTTTAAGTTATTAGTGTTTTATTGCTCTGCTGGACCTGTGACAGATCCTCCAGCTTTGACACCTTGCAAGGCATCCAGTCATCACTACTCCAGTCACTGCATCTCTTCTTTTTTCTGCTGCTCCTGTCGCTGCAACTCTTCTTTTCTCCACTGCTCCTGTAGCAACATCTCTTCTTTTCTGTTTCTCTGTCTCCTGTTGTTGTATAGCCCATCATTTGAAAAAGGCAGTCAGGCTTTCAGGTTCTGTCACTGTCTTTTTTTTATTTTTTCACCATCACTTGTGCCGGCTGTACAGTCTCAGCTTGGACTTCTGTCTCTGCTAGTTTGGCTGCCATCTTTCTGGTAATGACTTCTGGGCTTGCTGCTACAGAATCCATACCTTTCTTCTATGCTTCTCTGGTACCAGGTCTAGTACCCACACACAAAACTCCTCGCTTAGAGTATGCATGTCGTAAATCCCACTACTAACACCATCTATCGTCGAGGCACAGGTCAGGAAGCATAGGAAAACCAGGAGCAGTTTCAAAATTCGCAAACAGCATTTTTATTTTTCTCAATAACAGTAAAATAAAAAATAAAAATTATTCAGTAAAACTATTTACAAAGGCAGTACAAACAGAAAACTAAGTCCTTCTTCTGAGGGTATCTCTTAATTCCAAGTTTCAGACTCTCACTCTCCTTCTCTCTCCAGCAAAAGCATTGCTGCTCTTTTTAAAAGTCTTTGTCTGGTAACTCGTTAAGACAGCCTGCTTCTCACAGAACGTTCTGGTAAGTTTACAGAACATTCTTGTTAAGTTTCATTCACTGCAGGTGCAACAAAACAGTACATGGTGTCCCAGAACTGATCTTGTGTTCACAGCTCTGCAAAGGGCTTAAAAATTGCATCTCAAGTTAACCCCTTGAGTTCCAAATAGCTTTTTGCAATCATTTCAACAATAAAACTATATACAGTTTTAAATAAAAGGATCTCAGTTTCACATACCGTTTTATACAGAGATACACATATATTTTTATAACTGCAGATATGTGAGGGGAAAGGAAAAACAGAATAGCAAGTGAAGGCAGAGAGATAGCAAGAGGCGGAGAATTGTGAAACCGTCAGAGTGATCAGTTCCTAGGTCTCACAAGAAAATTTGGTTGCGCAACCAGACAGAAAAGAAGAGGACAGAACAGACCCTTACGTTTAAACTCTTTCTGCATAACATATGGGGCAGGGTCTTATTCAACCTTGTCACAGTAACGCACAATTCTATGCACATCTAAAATTTGCAGCAATGCTTCCCCTGGACTGGCATACTCTGGGTAATAAACAAGCAGGTGGATGGACTGATTTAAAGTAAACTCAGACACCACCTTAGGAAGGAACTTGGGATTCATCTGAAAAGACACCCTGTCTTTGTGGAAAACCAAATAAGGAGGCACACACATCTTGAGAGCTTGAAACTTGGAAATCTTTTGAGCAGAAGTAACAGCAACTAGACTAGAAATAATGTTTTCCATGACAGAAAGTGTAGCTCACATGTTGCAGCCTGCTCAAAAGGAGCCAAAGTAAGTCTCTCTAGCACAAAATTCAAGTCCCAAGGTGGGACTGGATTGTAGAGAGGAGTCTTTAAGTGAAGAATGCCTCTCAGAAATGTATGGGACACCTCCAGTTGTGCTACCATACAACTGTTAACAGGCACATGGAAGGCTGAAATGGCAGACAGGTGTACTTTAATAGAGGAGTACTTTAGACCAGAGTCTGAGAGGGTTGGCAAGTACTCCAGAATCTGATTCAGTGGACAAGTGAAATGGTCCAGTTGACATGAAGCAGCCCACAGAGCAAAGTGTTTCCACTTCATGGAATAAGTGACCTGGTGGAGGGCTTCCTAGCCGCCACAAGGACATCTGTCGCCTGGGGAACACTCCAAATCAAGCTACAGCTATTTCTTCAGGAGCCAGGTGTGAAGTTACAGGGATCTGAGGGCCAGACAGACCAGGTTGCCCCACTCCTGGGAGAGCAAGCTGGTACATAGAGGCAGGGGCACTGGAGGTTCCCCTGTCAACTGCTGCAGAAGAGGGAACCAGATCTGATGAAGCCAGAGGGGGGTGATGAGGATCATAGTGGCCTCTTCCATTTGGAGCTTGATCAGGACCCTCCAAAGCAGAGAAAAGGGAGGAAAGGCGTAAAGAAACCTCCCTTTCCAAGAGAAGGATGATGCGTCTCGCCAGAAAACTCCAGGCCCTGGAGCAAGGGAGTAGAAAAGCGGCGGTTTTGTGTTGAGTGGGGATGCAAAAAGGTCCAACTCTGGATAACCCCACCTGTCCAGGGTTTTATTTAACTTTAAAAATTGATTAGCGTTTTGCTCATAAAAGTTCTAAAACATTGTGAAAATGCATAGCACTTGCCTCACTGTGGTTAACAAACATAAAACTTCTAGAAAACCTATATAAATGCTTTCTGTACAGTTAGTATTGTCCCAAGAAAAAAAAACTGCTAATCAATTATTTAAAACCCTGCTGTCGAACAGGTCTTCTACGACTGAGGTTAGCAGCTCCCACTCATGCATTCTGAACTGCAACTGACAAAGCCTGTCCGCCAGGACATTTTAGATGCCCGGAACATGGACGGCTGACAGTTCTAGACCATGTTCTAGAGCCCAGTACCAGACTTGCATCGCTTCCAGGCAGAGAGGGTTCAAGCGTCCCACTGTTTGTTGATGTAGTGGACTACACTGATGTCTGTCTGGACTAGCAGAAGGCAGAGGACAGCAGAGTCCGAGAGGCCTGCAGGGCATACAGGACTGCTCACATCTCCAGGATGCTGGTGTGGAGAGTAGTCTCTGTCATGGACCACTTCCCTTGTGTTTGGTGGGGCCCCAGATGAGCCCCACAGCCCAACCTCAAAGCATCTGTGGCGAGAATGTGCTGAGGGGAAGGGATGAGGAAAGGAACTCCTTTCAACAGGTTGCTGGGTTCCACCCACCAAAGCAATACTTTATGACCAGAGATAAGATTAGGACATGCTATTCCAAGCTGTCAGTGCACCGATCCCACCGGACCCTCAATGTCACTGGGGAATCCTCATGTGCAGTCTGGCTAGAGGCACTGTGACAATAGCCGCAGCCATGAGACCCAAGAGCCGGAGAAAGGTTCTGGCTGAAACAGATCTGCTGTTGTAGAGCAGGCCGACTTGATCCATTATGTGGTCCGCCCAGTCCTGGGGCAAGAAGGCCATACCCTAAACTGTATTCGGAACCAACCCTATGTACTGCAGGCACCGACAGGGCTTCAATACTGACTTGGACAGGATGATTGTGATTCCCAGGTCCTGAAACAGTTGGGTGGTGCGTTCCAGAGTTTGTAACAGATGCTCCCTGAACTGAGCTTTGAGAAGCCAGTTGTCCACGTAGGGAAACACACAAGAGTCCCTCCCATCGGAGCGCTGCCACAACTACTGCCAAATGTTTGGTGAACATTTGAGGGACAGAAGGTAAGCCAAAGGGCAGGGCCCGGAACCGGAAGTATGCTCTCTGAAACTGGAACCTGAGGTACTGCCTGTGGGAAGCACACATCTTGATATGCAGGTATGCATCCTACATGTTGAGGGAACATATCCAATCCCCTTGGTGCAGAAACAGCAGCAGTCACTGAAGGGTCACCATCTGGAATTTCTTGTACTGAATAAAAAAGTTTAGTTCTCGAAGATCCAGAATGGGTCTGAGATCCCTGGTGCATTTGGGGACCAGAAAGGAGTGGGGATAGAACCCTCTGCACTGCTGAGTCTCGGGGACGAGTTCTATGGCCCTTTTGTGCAACAATGTGAAGCTCTCCTCCCAGAGCACTAGAATGTGTCCGGGAGGTTGAGAGAACTGTACCAGAGGTTTTTCTACGGGCCACTCCTGGAGCTCTGGAGTGTGGCCATACACTCTGAGCCGCAAGACCCAGACATCTCTGGTGATCTGTCTCCACCTATCCAGGTGGAAGGAGAAACGAACCCCTATAACTACCTCCTGCCCTGCCAGGGCAGGGGTGTCAAGCAAGGAGTCATGCTGAAGTAGAAGCTGTGGCTGGGGCCACACCACCTCTCATGGGAGCTTTTCCAGTGGTGAAGGTGGAGGTAGACAGGGCTGTGACTGTTCTATGTTTACCCTGAGGCTTGGTGTTGGGCTTGGCCCTATGGGATGCTCTATGAAAGGACACCCGCTGACCACTTCTAGGCTAGGTGTGGTACATAGAGTAGACCAACTGTAGCGTGCGGCCGGAGGCCTGCCATTTAGAAATTATATCCTGCACATCTGCCCTAAACAGTTTATACCTTCAAAAGGGGGCATTCAGGATGGACTGTTGCACATTCTGGCCAAAGCCTGACACCCACAGCCAAGAAAGTCTTCACAGACAAATACCCACGGCGGCCACCAGGGCCGAGGCATCAACAGCATCACAGGCAGTATGTAAAAGGTGCTTGCAGACGTTGGCACCCAACTGAATGTTCTGAAGCAACTGCTGTCTCAGAGGGGTCCTCTGGGAGGGTTTTGGCTGCTTCTCTGGCCTAAGCCAAGAGTTGTTTCTGATACTGGCCTATAGGGGCAATACAGTTAAGGAACCGGAAGGTCAAAGTGGCAGAGGCAAAGGTCCTCTTGCCAGCCAGGTCCAACCTCTGGGATTTTTTGTCTGGGGGAGGAGAACTAAAGTGTTTGAGCCTCTTGGAACGTTGTGGGCAGCATTAATGACCACAGAATCCATCTAGGGTTGTTCTGTGAAGAAAGGCTTCCCAGTGGGAGCCTGCTATAACTTGTCCACCTTCCTAGGCATGGCAGGGACCAGGTTGGGTCAATGCCAGGCAGCCATGGTGGCATCCTCAAAAGTTTCTATCAAAGGAGGAATGATGAAAGGAGGGACGTCAGGCAGGCCTAGGTAAGTGGACAGACTGCGCCGGATAGCGTCCTGCTCCTCTGTGTCAAATGCCATGGCAGCCTGCAACTGTCTCAGAATGGAGATAAAAGAAGGGTCATCGAGGGGGGACCTTTGGATATACTTTGGGTTCTCTTCACCATCAGAAGACACTGTGGAGGTAGAGTAGGAGAAGGTAATGCTTCCATCTCCAGCATCCGCCTCATTCTCATCACCAGGGAGAAGGAGCTGATATTCATCCTCGCTTCCCTGGTCCTGAGGGAGGTTAGAGGGCACCCGATCTTGAGGTGCATGCCACTGCTCCATAAGGAGAGGGAGCGCGGGGGCAGGCACAGTAGGCCTCTGTGGCGTTGGCCCTTATAGGGGAGTAAGCCTAGCTTGCACGAAATCCCACAGTGAATGAAGAATGGCCTGAAAATCCACTGTGACCAGCATCAGGATAACTATCAGCATCAGCTGAGGAAGAACTGTGGCCGGCAAGCCGGGTTGAAGCCACAGGAGAGCTCATGGGCCTGGGTGTTGTGGCCTGGGCCTAGGCAGTGGACACAAGATTCATGGTCGTCCTTCTTGGGGCTCTTTTCCCACAGGCACAAGTCCTGAAGAGTTTATCGGAGACAGAGTTTGGCATACAAGACAGAAGAAATCACTTTAAAAGTAAAGTGCTGCTACACTAGGGAGAGAAATTGAAAATAAAAACTTAAGAAATGGCGGTCGACTGAACTTGGTGGGATCTCCGTGAAGTCTGATGGCGATGGTCGATGGCAGGAAAAGAACCGAAGAGGGCGTGGGAGCCGCCCACTCTTATAGGATAGGGCGACATCAGCATGTGACATCGGAGTGGGCGTCCTCCTGGTAGACTGCTAGCTAAAAACGTTTCCGTGTGGTCCTGGCGGCTGTAGTTTCACAGGTGTGGTATGCTGCAAGAGATACCCTCGGAAGTAAGATCTGTTGATATCTGTATTTCAAAGGTTACAGGCTGAACTTCTCAACAGTTTAGCTATCCTGCTGTTTTTCAGACAACCTTTATCAATAATACCACCATGTTACATATTTATGCCTGTGCTTTCAGAGAAGTAGATACTGACCAGTGCAGATAGTTGATGGAGTAGCTCCAGTGATCCTCAATGTGCCAACAGAAGGAAGAAAAGCACATCCCTACATAAAGCCAAGGGACCTTCATACCAGATATGTCAGCATTTATATGTGCAAGTACAGACTGCTCTAGCCCTGGTAGGTTATTCAGGTTCCAGCCTGAAATGGCATATTCCTAGAAGACAAGCATATAAAGGATGACATTCAGAAGCAGCACTTGAAATAAGGAAAGCTTCTAAAAAAATTCAAAATAACCCGAAAGCTAGCCAGCATGACAGGCCACACAACAGACGAGTAGTTCTAAAAATCAAAGCCTCCATGTTAGAGTGTTTGTATTCTGAATTCTGTCATGTACCAAAGAAAACTGCTGACATAAGTCTTTTCTGATACACACTGCACCATGACTAGAAAGACTAAGTAAAGTACATATGAAGAGCCCAGAGAACAGACTTTTTACCCTTCGGACTTTTACCTTCAGCTGCTGATTGTTTACACTTAAAGTCAAAATTCTTTAATCACTTGCATAGCAACTGACTGTGATATCACAAACATAAGATGATGATATGACAACAAGCCCACCCTCCCCAGCCACCCTCCCACCCAGGGCTATCTCTAAATATATTAGCTTGTATTACTTGGGAGCAGGTGAACCTTGGGGGAGGAACTGGATGGCAGGTGGGAACAAAGAGGGAACAGCTTAGGCTGCGTGGCACTCAATGTTGATTATATCTACAATATAATAGCACCTTAAGTATATGTAATATTCATGGCAAAAAACTGTGTTTAATGCATCAGTTAGGGTTGTTCCACAGCAACAAAAGTAAGGACATTCGATATAAAGGTTCCCACCCCCTTGCACCCCACCCTGCCCCCACCAACAGGCATCGGGGTGTGTGTTGGGGTCATCAGTCCTCTCATGCCATCCCATGTGTAAACAAGCTGAGGTGGTGCAGTATAGGAGAATGGGGTGAGAGTTAGGACCAACGACCCAAACGCACACTCCAATGCCTGTGAGTGGGGGTGGGGTGCAAGGGGGGTGGGAACCCTAACAATGAATTTCTTCGCTTTTGTCGCTGTGGAACAGCCCTAACTGATGCATTAAATGGATTTTTTTGCCATGGATTGCCCTTCTTTTTGAGAATGTGCACTATAAATAGTGAAGTAACGGCAATGCAAATGCTAATGCACATGGTGATGGAAACGTAAACGATAATGCAAATGGTAACAGAAACGCAAGCGCAAACATTAATGAAAACAGAAACGCAAGCGTGTATGGAAACGCAAACCATAACACGCACAGTCACAGTAACGCAATTGGAAATGCAGACACTTATGGTAACAGCAACGATGACGCCAAAGGAAACACAAACAGAAACGCAAACGGAAGCCCGTACGGAAACACAAATGGAAATGCACATGGTGACGCAAAAGGAAACGCAAACAAAAACAGTAATGGAAATGCAAATGTTAACAGTAACGCAAACAAAAACGCAAAGGGTAACGCACACAGTGGCGTAGACAGGAACGCTACCGCAAACGGTAACGGAAAAGTAAGTGGAAACGCTAACTGTAACAGTAACGAAAATGCACAGCCTCCCCCAAAAAGCTGCATAGAGAAACAAAGTGAATACTAAGAATGTATGCATAATAATGGCCTCTGAGCAGAAAATAAACACTTGGAATACTAAATTGCTCATATCTCAGGAACCGTATGATGAGAAAAAATTAAAATTTCATATTATTTATGACTTCTCTGCTAGCTTTTACACTTGCCCCTAGTGGGGGTCAGCATTTTCTAACGAAAAGTCTGTATCTTGAAGCGCTTTCAGACATCGGGCTCCAAAAGGCGCATGGACAATCAATGTTAGTCTATGGAAAAATAATAACTCGAGGCCAGAACTTGCAGCCCTGTAATATTTTGTCACCAAACCAACGAAGGCACATCTGTGGATGTTGGCTTTCTTCCTCCAAATTTCAGCATAAAAGACCAAACCGTTCTTTTGCAGCACGGTGGCAAAGAATTCCTGTTATTTTGGGCATAGTGTGGCAAGCAGTGTCGCAAAATCGACACTTCCACACAAAAAATCACAAAGTATGAATATGCATTACTTATGTACACTACTGTTTCAAAACATTTAAAAAACATATTTCTGGGGTGTTTAACCCCCCAAAAAATACATGGCTAGCATGCTCAGGGCTCGATTAGGTGAACACAAAAAGAGGGTCCCAGATTTAAATGACAAACAATCTGTGACCAGTAACTGAAAACAAAATGGCGGATTTGCAACACTACAGGGGTAATTTGCGACACTGTTGAACTTTTTAACTTTTCCCATTGACTATAATGGGAAACTTGTTTTTTGAATAACTTTTGAACCGTTTAATATTTTTTCACGAAATCTCCGAAAGGCACATCAGGGACCCTAGCCGCATGTTCCCTGAAGTTTTTGGACCAGTCACGCAAACCGTGCAACCTGTAGGCAGGAGCAAAGGGCCGCGCAAAAAAGCATAAATCGATTTCCTATTGCTTTATGGCTCCACAACCCCGATATCCAATCGTTACGAAACTTGGCAGATCCAGATATCTATGGTACCGCTCCATGCCTGCCAAATTTCAGGCAAATCTGTCATACGGTGGCAAAGTTATTAAGCTGCAAAATTTCACACTTTAACCTTAAATGGGGTACTCAACCCTAACTATCGTGCCACTATAATACTTGTACCTTAAGGGGATTATAGGGAGTAAGGGTTTTATAAGGGCTATGTTTATAGACCCTCAGTAAGGCAGATAATTTATACATCAGCTGTTCATATGGAGTGTATGCACTATACCATGTATTAAGTTGTTCCTACAAGGTGTCCATATGTATTCTTACAACTGTATGTTTTAGAGTGTAAAACTGTTAGTGTAAGTGCCAATTCATTTCATTGTCTTTCTACATATGTTGTCTTCTGCTTGAATACTACTGTGTATTGTAAATTAGAGCTATACTGTCCTGTAGAGTAATCCTAATGTTCTTATCTACTTAGCTGTATAGGTGGGCAAGCCAGGAATTTTTCACTTAGAGCCAAGCCAGAGCCGAGCCAGGGGTCTGGCTTGATTCTACTAGCCAAAACACAAGCCAAACCCTGGCTACTGCAGACTGTTCTCTACACAGCAGTTGCATGTTTCCAACACTACACTAACTGCTCAGGCTGACAAAAATGCTTACTTTGACCATAAGAGGCTTGGCTTGACCTTGGCTCTCAACTGCTTATAGAGGTCGAACCGAGCCAGACACTAAGGTCGAGCCAGGCTCGAGCCTACTCTGGTTTGCCCACCTCTACTTAGCTGCTCTTATGACCATTAGCAGTATTATCTAGGGTCATCACATTAATGAAAAGCTACTGACCAGATAGGGTCAGAGGCCACAAACAAGTATAGGGCTTAAGGGCAGACTGGATGGGCCTAGCAGTCCTTATCTGCCAACAATTTCTATATTTCTAGTTTCTGTTGATTAAATAGTTAATGTTCATACCTAGGGGAGGTCTAAGCATAGGGTGATTATCCAGGACTCTGGGATATAATGAGTGGATAAAGTAAGGCTACCAAGGGATTATGTGGGAGCAAAGGAACTGGAGCAGGCATCAAGACAGATGGGAGGCACAAAGGTGGAGCGGGGGTGGAACTAGCATGGTGCGGGGTGGAGTCAGGAGGGTGCTCAGTTGTAATGGGTGTGAAGCCTCAATCATCCTAGGTATATTGTGAAGAGCAGGAAGTTGTCAAGTTTGTAGACAGTTTGAGCAGATTAGGGAGAGATAAGCAGGCTAAGATGAGAAGTGGGAAGGGGAGGGAGGAGCTGGAGGAAATCTCATATGTGGAATGGTTAGGGGTTGCCTATTCCTAAAAGCATGGTAAGTACTCTCAGAGCAGAATCAAGGAGAACAACGCAGGGATTGGGGGCATTCTCACCAAAGGGTCAACAAGTAAAAAGGGTGGATAACTGGCATGAGGTGAAGGGCAGAAGGGAAGGAGAAGTTTCAGGGCAAGGATGGTGGAGTAAGGAAAATGGAGGGAAGTCAGAAGTTAGTCTTGTCAAGGTGGGGGGGGGGCTTCCTCGAACAGGTTTGCTATATTGTCAGGTTTGGAAGAGAGTGGGGAAATTTAGGTGGCCATGGATCAGGAAGGGGAAGAGGCTACGTACAGAGCCAAGGGGAAAAGTGTGTCAGGAGGGGATGTGGAGAGGTGGATCAGTGGCAGTGGTGAAAGAGATGGAAGTTACACGGGGGAGGAGAAAAGACCTAGTCTGGGAAGGGTGACCAGTGGTAGGGAAAAAGGGAGGACACCAGGGAAGGGAAGGCAAAGTTAAGCGTAAGCAGGGTGGAGGGGGAATCTGGGTGTATAGGAGGGAATGGGCCTCTGGGATGTGCATAGCAGGATTGAGAGGGGGAGGCGGGAGGAGTGGTTATATTGGGAGACTCAGTACCACAGGGTGTGAGATGGGGGGACGGGGTACATAGAATAGTAACAGGTGGGTAGATTGTATGCCAGGCATGACGGCAGGGAGGGTAGGACCTCTTATTACAAAGTGTGTGGGTCAGGATAGAGAGTTACCTCACATTGTGGTGCATCTAGGTACCAATGACCTTGTAGGGTATGAGGTAGATGAGGTTCAGGATAGGTTTAAGGTGGTAGAGAAGTTATGTAAAGAGGCAGGAAGATCGGTTTCATTCTCGGAGGTTCTTCCAGCCCCTAGGGCAAGTACTGTTAGGAAGCAGAGGACTGAGGAGTTCAACACTTGGTTGAGGGGGTGGTGTGAATCTAATGGGTATGGGCTGGTGGGTGAGTGGGGAAGGACATCGGAGAATAAGGACCTGTATGCACCAGACAGGCTGCATTTAAGTAAAGTGAGCACAAAGGTCCTGAAGGGTGTTAGAGGGCTATTTAATAGATAATCTGAGTTTAAACTAAAGTTGGGGCTGCAAATGTGTGATCTCACCCATAGTCACCAGGAAAGGGGGGCTATCAGGTCTACCTCCAGTAGATAATCATTTGGAGAGGAGGGAGGGAAAATGGGAGTGGGAAGGGTGCTGGACCCCAAGAGGGGAGGGGTCGAAAAGGCTTGGTAGGGAACAAAAAGGCACAGGGGACAAAAGATAGATGGTGGTGCCCTTGAATGCAAGGTGTCTGGCAAACAAAACAGCAGATCTACAGGCACTGAAGGCATATGAAGGGGTGGACATAGTGGCCATCACAGAGACATGGGCATCTCAATACCATGAGTGGGACCTTGTGATTCCAGGGTACAGACTATGCCAGAAGTACAGGGACGGGGGAGAGGTGGTGGTGTAGCCTTATTTGTAAGGTAAGGAATATGCACCTGGGGGAAGGGGAGGAGGAAGGCAGAATAGAAGCTTTATGGCTAACACTGCAGAACAATAAAGGGAAAAGGCTTCGACTTGGGGATGTACAGACCACTCTCACAGCACATGGAGATGGACAGGGAGATAGGGAATCAAATCAGGAAGTTAGGAGGTAGAGCAAACCATGTCATAACAAGCAATTTCAACCTGGAGTACCTCAGATACCTCATGTGACAGAGAAAATATCCTCCTAGAAGCTTTCCAGGATGGTTTCCTGGTGCAGGGGGTCACACAGCCGACCAGAGATGGTGCCATACTAGACCTGGTGCTGTCTGATGGAGAGCATGTCCAAGATATAACCATGGAGGAACCCCTTGCAGGTAGCGACCACCATATGATGTGGTTTTACCTCAATATAGGTAAAGAAACAGCTAAGACCAAGACGAAGGTGGTGGACTTCAAGAGAGAGCAGACTTTAGAGGAATGGAGGATATACTTGTAGGGCATCTTGCATAAATCAGGCTGGGGATTCAGACCAGAAATGGTCTGTCATTAAGTTGGGTCTGAATGAAGCCACAAAAGACTGCATAAAAGCCCCAGAGTAAGAAGTCCAGGATAAAGAGACCAAGCTGATTCAAAAAGGACGTGGCACAGAAGGTGATGGAGAAGAAAAAATTACTCACCATAGTAATCTTGTTTCTTCATAGGTATCACTCATTATGATTAAACTTAATGCAGTCAGCCTCCTGTGTTGAACTGCCCGGAGAAATGGAATTTTAAAAATTCCTTCCCAAGGTGGTATCTGATTTTCACTTGAATCAGTCTATCACTCTACCGGTCTTCTTTACAGACAACTCCAGTTCTCCAGAAAGGAGACTCCATTCCCTTGATGTCAAAAGGGCACTTAGCCACTACACTGACAGAACCAAGTCCTACAGGACAAGTCAATCACAGCTCTTTCTCACATATGGTGAAGTTGCTAAGGACAGAGCTGTAACAAAACATACAATTGCTCGCTGGATAATGGTATGTATACAGTTTTGTTATAGTAAGGTGGGTTAACAGGTACCTCTGGTCCTGAGAGCACACTCCACCAGGGGCACAGCTGCTTCAATGGCAACTTCAAGAGAAATTCCACTACTGGAAATCTGTAAAGCAGCTACATGGAAAACAGTACACACCTTCACAAAGTATTACAGCCTGGACTTGCAATCCAGAGGTAATGCTAGGTTTGGTACGGCAGTACTGCAGAGCTTGTTTCCAAAATAGGTTCTCTGCCCAACCTCCAAAGGTACTGCTTGGTAGTCAGCATTAAGTTTAATCATAATGAGTGATTCCTGGGGTAAGAAGAAAAAATTACTCACCACAGTAATCTTGTTTCTTCAAAGGGATCACTCATTATGATTAAAGACCCTCCCTACCTCCCCTACTAGAACCTATAGAAGTCGCTCTGCATCCCTGCATTGGGGTATTTTCTTTCTCATATATTAGTTAAGGTAGAGACTCGCTTTGTTTAACCAGTTGGTGTCCAAGTGGTCTTAAAAGTTTCTTAGGTTTGTTGGTTAAGGATGTTTTGACCTGAAAGGCAAAATGTTATTTTAATGTTGTTAATTTTAACTAGTGGGTCTTTTACCCAGTTAGGCTCCGGAAGAATCTGAAGCACTCAGAGTGCAGCAGTTGCTAGGGCAGCAGTTTGAAAGTGGCATGAGCCACTTGAGAATTCCATAATTTGCATAAAATTCCATTTCCCCGGGCAGTTCAACACAGGAGGCTGACTGCATTAAGTTTAATCATAATGAGTGATTCCTGGGGTTAGAAGAGGGCAGGCCTTCATAACTACAAGCATACTATGAGTGAGGAAGACAGGGAGGTTTACTCAAGAAAATCATGAAAGGCAAGGAGAGTGGTCTGGGCAGCTAAAGTTGCAAAGGAACTAAGGCTAGCACAGGGGACCAGGGAGTGGGGGGGACTACTTATTCAGATATATAAGGGAGAGAAGTAGTAATAAAGAGGGGATTGTTAGGATCAAGGAGGGGGGATGGGTGGAAAACAGTGAAGAACAGGCTGAGGCACTGAACGAGTACTTTAGCTCAGTATTCACTAGGGAAAAGCATAGACTTATGCCACAGGGGATTATTGGGGTAAGAATTGGGGGGGGAAATGAAACAGATAGAGAGATCAAAGTGCATAACGTTTAGAATGTCTCAGGGCCCTTCAGGTGGACAAGGCACCTGTCCTGGATGGCATACACCCGAGGGTCCTGAGAGAACTGGCGGAGGTACTGGCGGCCCCCAGGGTGGGTCTGTTTAACACCTCACTAGTGACAGGATGTATGCCTCAGGACTGGAAAATGGCTCATGTGGTGCCACTCCACAAGGGTGGTGCCAGAGATGGACCTGGCAACTACAGACCGTTCAGTCCAACATCCATTATTGGCAAATTAATGGAGACCATTCTAAAACAAAGGCTGATAAACTATCTGGAGGTTAACAATCTCCAGGATGAAAGGCAGCATGGGTTTGTCAAGGGAAGATCCTGTCAGACAAACATGATAGAATTGTTCGACTCAGTCACAAGGTTGTCAGACAAAGGTCAGGCAGTGGATGTACTATACCTGGACTTCAGTAAGGCCTTCCACTCCGTGCCACATGGAAGGCTGCTTAAACTGAGTAACCTGGGAGTCAGGGACAAGCTGCCGAGGTGCGTCAGGGGCTGACTGCAGGAAAGGAAACAGAGAGTGACAGTAGGGGGTGAACTATCCAAGCCTAAACCTGTAACCAGTGGGGTACCACAGGGATCAGTATTTGGCCACTGTTATTCAACATCTTTATTCGCGACATACCAGTAGGGGCCAAAGGTAAAGTCTGCCTTTTCGCAAATGATACTAAGATTTGTGGGAGGGTGAACATAGAGGAAGGGAGACAGAAACTCAGGGAGGATCTGGCCAGACTAGAGAAATGGTCTGGAATTTGGCAGTTGGGGGTTCTACACCAAAAAGTGCAAGGTCATGCACCTAGGAGCTAGGAACCAAGGGGCCAGCTACTGGCTGGGGGGTGTACAGGTGTCCAACTCTAAGGAGGAAATGGTGATAGGGGTGACATGAAAATGTGCAGTGCTGTAAAGTGGCAGCCAAAGCAGATAAAATGCTGGAATGCATTGCCAGAGGAATCACCTCCAGGAGGGAGGAAGTCATTCTGCCCTTGTACAGGTCACTGGTTAGACCACACTTGGGAGTCCTGTGCGCAGTTCTGGTGCCCGTATAAGAAGGACATCAAACTACTAGAGGGGGTCCATCATAGGGTGACCAAGATGATCCAGGGCATGAGAGACAAACGAAATGACGTGAGGTTATGGGAGCTCAATATGCATCCCTTGGAAGACAGAAGTGAAGGGGGGGGGAGATATGATAGAAACCTTCAAGTATCTAAAGGGTATAAACAGGGTTGGAGTGGAGGACATTTTTAATTTAAAAAGGAGGGCCACAGTCTGAAATTTGTGGGGGATAGATTTAAAAAAGGAAATGAGGTGGTACTTTGTCACAGAAAGGGTGATGTCAAAGTGGAATTAACAGCCTGTGGAGGTGATAGCACTTAAAACACTGGGAAGTTTTAAAGTGGTGTGGGATAGGGTAAAAATGAGAGTGGCAAGGGAAGGGAGGAAGGGGATGGGGAAGGGAGGTAGGTTCACTCTTGGTTGGGGGGGGGGGAAGAGGACGGCGGGGCAGCTCCAAGACTGAGCTGCACACTTGAGCAGACTCAATAGACCACTAAGGCTTTTTCTGCTGGCAATTTTCGTATGTTCGTAAGCAGCAGAAGCTGATGAAGTGCAATAGACAAATATCTAGTTTTCATACAAATGTCCGCCATAATAAAAGCTTAGCATAAGAAAAAACAGTAGATATATATAAAATATATTTTGAATTTGCTGTTCACACTTTTCCAGACATGTCAGTAGCTCTTAGAAGGATGCGAGGCAAACCTTTAGTGAAGAAACTTATATAACCTGAGTACAGCAACACTGACACAAACATTGAAAATTGGAAAAAGAAGACCACTGGTTTATCAGGTCCCTCCCCCCACCAACTCAGTGGGAATATTCGATTACCCCACTGTCTTCCCCAAATTACTTATCTAGTTGAAAGAGAAAAGGACACGATTATTTCCTGTTCCTGCCCAAGAAGCTAAACAAATCACCATCTGATATTTTTATTTATTTTTTTATCCAAAGACAAGTCATTTACCTTAATGCTACTACATCTCATTTCAGAGACTGTGCTGAGCTGCTGAGGACCATTGCAGCCCCACCACAAAATCCGCATTTCTGATGATGCGAAGTCAGGAATAGTGTTGCAATGCCATTAACAGAGCTCCTGTGTAATTGGGGCAATGCCTGCCTTTGACATACATTTCTCTAACTTTTCAGGAAAGAGGGGTATATACCCCCTTAAAGAGCCAATGGTGCCAAAAATAGCAGGCAGAAAAAGTTAATTTTTAAAGAGCAGCTGACACCTTTGGGGAAGGCAACTCGTACTAAGTAGCTGCCTGCCCGAGGAGCTATTCTAGATCAAAATAAAAAATTTTAGTGCAGTAATTAAATAACATATTTAAAAGCTCAACTCGTAACTTCCGAGTACAAGCCAAGCTGCTGCCAAACACTGCAGCCCCGCACCTAAAAACAGCACTTTGATGATGTACAGTAGGGAATGCCATTTGTATAACACTGAGATCGGGGAAGGGGGACATCTAAATATGCACAGAGTACTTTTATCTGCAGTTTTACATGCATGGGGCTAATATATAGAGAATACTGGATGGGCAACTATGCACAACCAGTGTGTTGTGCCACCTCGGGGTTTTGATTCCCACGGACCTCTCGAACTTCGCTCTTCAGGTCAAAGAAAATCAGAACCCCCGAGGTGGCACAACACACTGGTTGGGCACAGAGCTGCCCATCCACTATTTTTCAGTGTATGGTGCCCCTAAAATAATTTGAAAAAACAGTTTAATTATTTTTTTAAAAGGACATTCTTGCTACTGTGTCTTAGTCCGGGATTTAAGACTGGTTGTTAGGGTCAGTGGTGTGGTTGTTAGGGACCAAATGTCCCTGCATCTATAGTGCGGTCTGCCATTTGTTGTCAGTTGCGTTTGGGAGGGACTTTCAGAAAACAAAAGTGGCAGCCGTATCTTTTGCTAAGCAAGGGGACTGTGACTGAGAGAAATCGCTTTTGTTAATGTGAGTAATTTTAAACATCTGGTTGACCCTGCAGTTTTTTTTGTTACAGTTGAAAATATCTGGTCGATCCTGCATTTTTTCATCATATCCTGTTGGGAGTTGCGGGCATGCCGCCACCGCTGTCCCGAGTGTGTATCTTGTTGGGCTTACAGTTTCTGTGTCACACGCATTTTTAAAAATAGCTGAGCACGTGGAACCGCTAGAGGTTTCTGAAATGATGTTGTACCACAGAAGGGCACAATCACATTCCATGACCTTCTGAATTGTGGTACATCATCATTTTGAAAGCCACCAATTTCCAAACACAAGAAGCCTTCACCATACACTATATAATATATACTTTATGCGGCTAGCTGCAGGTATTTTCATTTTCTGACCCTGTCCCTCATCCCTGTCAGGCCTAGCCCCGGGGCATCCTAGTGCACCCCTGCTGGACAGGGAAGCTCGTCGGCCCACTTCAAGGGTCGCTAGAGGAGGAGAACTTGATGTCATCCCTCCCAGGCTGGAAGCACTGCAGCGAGGCAGCATCTACCCAGCACCCAGAGTCGCCAAACTAGCTTCCCGAGCTCACTCTAGAACTCAGGTTGTCGATGTGGGAGAGTACACTGCTGCCCACTGGGCGGCCCCAAGGATAAATCCTTTTAATGATACTTGAAGCAGTCAAGTTACTAGAACTGTGGTGGGGCAGTAAAGCTTACCTGTTTTACTAGTTTCACCCTA
This sequence comes from Neoceratodus forsteri, assembly GCA_016271365.2. Lineage (NCBI taxonomy): Eukaryota > Metazoa > Chordata > Ceratodontiformes > Ceratodontidae > Neoceratodus > Neoceratodus forsteri. The sequence goes on from CM028131.1 coordinate 1,520,774,861, forward strand.
TTTGGGTGATAGGGATACACAGATTTCAGTACAAATCTGATCTGCCTTGCCTAGTGTCATCCTATCTGGTTGGACTGCGTATTTACTGTCAGCTACTTAAGTATTTGACTGATTTATGTACAGCTCCAATTGGCCTGGCCTAGCTCCTCCCTAGCTGGATGGCCTGGGAATATAGTCCATTGCTTTTATTACTCTGATTTAAGTATAGTTCCAGCTCACCTGGCACAGCTACACCCTATTTGAGTGGTCTGGGTATAGAATCTATTGGTTTATTATTCACTGATTTTTGGTACAGCTCCATCCCGACCATCCTAGTTTCTCCCTTTTGGGCAGATCTGGCTATATAGTCTATTGGTTTTATCATTTACTGATTAGCAATACGAAGGTCCAAAGAGGCAGAGACATACGTACGCTTGCCTAGGACATCTAATCTTCTGAATTCTCTATCCGGGGGGAGGGGGTTCAGATGCCCCCATGCCCTGGACCTATCATGGGCAGCTGTGATCACCACTAAATCAGTCTCAGGCTGGTTAGCATAAATGGGCTTCCGAGAAGGGTCAGAGTACATTTTGCCTGCCTTTCTGGGCAAAGCTGGCATACTGTTTGGCCTACACCAGGCTACATAAGTGGCATCCTCCAAGGTTGGAAACAAGAGAAGAACAACAGCAGAGGAAGATTCTGGCATCTCCAGAAACTCCAGCAGGTTCTTTTTGATAGAATCCTCTTCCTCTAAAGTGAAGCCCACGGCAGCTTGCGTTTGATGCATCATGGTAAAAAATGAGGGATCCTCTGGAGGTGATCTTGGTGTATTCACAACAGAGTCCTCACTACAGGAGGAGACTGGATTGGTGCCTGAGCGAGCCAGAGCTAACTGTGAATGGCAGGTTGATCATCAGCTCCGGACCACTATTGGCATATTTTAGTGATAATTTAATTAATATTTATTTAAACCGGAACAAAACAGAGGATTCACCAGGTTTAGATACAAGGTTAACACAACTGTAAAAATGTTTGCAGCTAACGACCAATCAGTTCTTTTTTTCGACATCATACTAGCTCAGCATCCTAAGGGCTACATAAAAAAAGTCAAGATGCGAGCTGCCCACATAAAACCATCAGATCACAAAAAGCATCAATATATGGAAGAATCTTTACTGGAACAAGTTAACAACGTGGCCAGCAAAGATGACATTGTCCTACTGAAGGAAATGCTAGCAGGTTTAAAATTAGACATTACAGACATAAAGGATTGTACTTCTTCCTCGTCTAAAAATATGGAGGAGCTCTCAGTGAGGACTGACAACAACGGTAATAAGATTATGGAACTATCAAATTCTGTGTGCTTTCTTGAACAACTGACTCAAAAACAAAGTGCCCAAATCTCATTTCTACAAGGAAAGGCCATAGGAATAACATCAGGATACTAGGAGTACCAGAGGGTCTGGAGGCCCCAAATATGATTACATTTTTGCAGAGCTTTCTCCCAGAAATACCTGGACATCAGTGGCCCTGGCCACTGGAAACTGAAAGGGCACACAGCTTGCTAGGTCCGAAGAACAAGAATGGGAAGCCCAGACCCATTCTTGCATCCCTTCTATGATTTACAATACAAGAAGAGATCTTGTACTTGGCCAGGAGACACAAATCTCTAAATTGGAGAGGGGAACGTGCATCTGTTTATCAAGATTTCTCCACAGAGGTGATGAACAAATACAGGTTACTCACCTGTAACAGGAGTTCTAGGAGTGGTATATGTTGTTCATCCACACTGTCTGACAGGTTCCTTGACGCTTTAAGATGGGCCGGAAAGTCTTCAAGCTGGTTCCTCCCACCCACTCGAGTGGTAAAACCCTCGACTCCGCCCCATGACGCCAGATCTAGCCCGCTGGAAGCCAGGTTGCATGTCGAAGCCGGGGAGGTCGGGTGGGTTGAGTGGATGAACATATACCACTCCTAGAACTGCTGTTACAGGTGAATAACTTGTATTTCTAGGGACGTGGATATGTTGTTCAAGCCACACTGTCTGGAAGACTCCTAGCAGTTCTCCGGGAGGAGGGAGGCAAGGTGCGCACCTGCTACCTGGGAAATAAAGACTGAAGAACCGTGGTTCCAAAAGCAGCATCCCGGCGTGACTCTAGGTCAATAAGGTAACGGGAACTAAAGGTGTGTGCTGACTTCCAGGTAGTAGCCCTGAAGATTTCCTGGATAGGGACATCCCTAGAAGCAGCCACCGAAGCAGCGGTATGGCATGTAGAATGAGCTCATATCCCTTTGGGTGGCTCCATGCCCGCCAACCTATAGCAGAGATCTATGCAGGAGGTGACCCACCTGCTTATCGTCCACTTGGCTGCAGCGGCTTCAGCATAGGTGACAAACAGCTGGCGAACCTCTCCCTGAACTTCAGCCGTCTGCTCCTTATAATAAGCGAGTGCTCTTCTAGGGTCCAATGTATGGATCCTATATTCGCCCTCTGAGGTGTGATTGGGGTAGAACACCAGCAGAGTCAACACCTGATTCAGGTGAAACTCCGACTCCACCTTCGGAAGGAATTTCGGGTGGGGGCGCAGGACAACCTTGTCCCTGTGGAGGACCACATAAGGAAATTCGCTGGAAAGCGCCTGGAGCTCTCCCATCCTTCTGGCTGACGTGATAGCCACCAAGAAGGTGGTCTTCCACGACAGGTGGAAGATATCGCACCTGTGCATCGGTTCGAATGGCTTGCCCATGAGCTTAGCCAATATCAGCAGTAGATCCCAGGGAGGTGGAGGTTCTCGCACCAGAGGGGATATGTGATCAAGGCCTTTGAAAAAGTGCCCGACCACCTTCTCCCGTGCCACTGACTGCTTGCCGGCCCGCACCTGGTAAGCAGAGATGGCTGCCAGGTGCACCTTAAGGGTCACTGACCAAAGCCCTAGCTGAGAAAGGGACCACAGGTAGTCCAAAATACTAGCCAATGGACAGGAAGAGGGGTCCAACCCCTTGTCCTGACACCAAATGGAGAATCTCTTGCATTTGAAGGCATAGCATTTTATGGTCGACTCCTTGCGGGATACCTCAACGATGTTGAGGACCTCGTCAGAAAGACCCAAGGCCTGGAACTCTAGCCACTTAGGAACCAGGCTGTCAGGTGCAGGGATTGAAGGTCTGGATGGAGCACCTTTCTCTTGTTGACTGAGATCAGGTCCGGATGGGCTGGAAGCCGTCTCGGGAGCCTCGAGCTGAGGCTGAGAAGATCTGGGTGCCAGAACTGGCGAGGCCAGTCTAGGGCTACCAGAATCACCTGCGCCTTGTCCCTCTTAGCCCTGAGAAGCACCTTGTGGATCAAGGGAAATGGAGGGAAGGCGCAGAAGAGGCCCGGGGTCCACGGCCTCGAGAAGGCATCCCCCTGCAGCGAGCCCTGCTGACGGGGACAGGCATGAAACAACCTCAGCTTCGCATTCTCCCTGGAGGTGAACAGGCCCACCTGAGGGGTGCCCCAATGGGAGAACAGATCTTGAACCATCTCTGGCAGGAGAGACCATCCATGAGATGCAATGCCTATCCGACTGAGAGCATCGGCCAGACTGTTCCAGGCTCCTGCCACATGTAGGGCTAGGAGATCTGCCTCCAGGCTGATCACGAGAGACCAAATGCGGAGGACTTAGCTTGCACAAAGGAAAGGAATGCGTCCTGTCCTGTCGGTTGAGACAGTACATGGACGTGGTGGTGTCCGTCTGGACCTGAACCACCTGACCCCGTACAAACAGAGCAAAGGTGGTGAGGGCTAGTCAAACCGCTCAAAGCTCCAAAGCAGGTTGATGTGGCATGGAGACTCCTGAGGGGTCCAGAGGCCATGGGCCCAGAGCTCCCCCAGATGGGCACCCCAACCCATCAAAGACGTGTCGGTCATAAGGATGACCGTCGGCTCGAGGCAGACAAACGGGATACCCTAATGCAGATGAGCTAGGATGAGCCACCACTGCAGGCCATTTCACATCTTCTGGGTCATGGTTACTGGCTGGCCCAACGGACCAGAGAGCTGTGACCATTGGAGGGCCAGCCCCCATTGCAGGGGACGGATATGCCAGCGGGCCCAACGGACCATGCTGGTGCAGGCTGCCATAAGGCGCAGGAAGTCCTGGGCAGGGCGCAATTGCCCAATCAGAAATGATAGGGCAAAGGAGGAAAGGACCTCGGCCCTGTCCGCCAGAGACGGGCTCTGGCTCGAAGAGAGTCGAGCTCTGCCCCAATGAACTGAATCACCTGTGATGGCACGAGTTCCGATTTGGCCTTGTTGATCAAGAGGCCAATCTGAGAGCAGACCTGGAAGGCCAGATCTCTGGAATGCTCCACCTCCAACCTGGAGGGGGCTATCAGCCAGTTGTCCAGGTAGGGGTACACCCGGACCCCTGGGCGCCGCAGGAATACTGTCTCCACTACCATGCATTTGGTGAAGACCCTGGAAGCTGGAGAAAGGCTGAAGGGCATGGCCCGGAACTCGTAAAGTGATCCCTCTGCTCTGAAGCAGAGGAATCGCTGATGAGACAGATGGATAGGGATGTGAAAGAACGCATCCAGGAGATCCAGAGAGCAGAACCACACACCTAGTTCCAAGGATGGAATGATCTGAGCCAAAGTGACACTCCTGAAGGTGCACGGCCTTAGAAACTTGTTCAGGTCGTGCAGATCAAGAATGGGGCACCAAGCCCCCCGTCCGCTTTGGGACCAGGAAGTACCTGGACACAAACTCTGGGATTGGAGGAGGATCCGCCACCTTGCTGATCACCTCCTTTTGGAGGAGCAGAGCTATATTGGCTCGAGAGCCGATAGAGAGGCTGTGGAACCGGTAGCCCCCGAGGGGCGACGGCTCAATAGGGAGGTGTCCGCTCGAATTCCAGAAGCAGACCCCTGCCCACCACTTCCAGCACCCAACGGTCCGTGGTGATAGCAGATCAGACGGAAAGGAAGTGGTGGAGTCGTCCCCCCATGGGGGGACCCAGGGAAGGAGTGACAAGGTTGGGGGTGGCACCCCTCAAACTGCCAATGGGCAGGCCTGGAGGAAGGGCCAGCCGAGGGGCCGCCTGGACCTTTTCCTCCAGGCTTCCTGCTGGAGGAAGCGGCAGACTTGGCCTTGGGGCACCAAGTGTGAGCCTGCTGGCCCTGTTGCTGGTGCTGCTGGGCCGGACGTACCACAGAGGTGGAAGGGCGAAAGGGCTTACGCTGCTGCTGGCGGTCTTTGTCCTTCTGGGCAGATGTGACAGAGTCCAAGGTGGCACTGGACTTCTTGATCCTCTGGAGATGGCCCTCCACCCCCAGCCCGAACAAGTCAGTGCCCCGGAAGGGAACGTCTGCCGGCTTGTGCTGGGTATCCACCGTGAAGGTGGTGATCCGCAGCCAAGCTCTGCGGTGCATGGCTACTGTGGCCACTACTGACCGGGCACAAGACTCTCCAATGTCCAAGGCAGTTTGGAGTTGTTGTTTGGCCACCGCCTTTCTCTGATCCCGGACCTGCTTGACCGTCGTCTGAAGGTCAGCTGGGAGGTGAGGATGCACTTCATCCACGGAACCAATAAGGGCGTGTGAAAAATGTGGCATCAGCAAGGCCGAGCTAGCCTGTCGAAGACCTAGGGAGGAGGCAGAACTTTGCCTCGAGCAGTCCAGCTTTTGGACTCCTTGTCAGGGGCTTTTCAATGTCCTAGCATTTCGAGCCCAGAAGAGGCTGTCGGTTACCAGCCCTTCAGCAAGGGTGCTCTGAAAACCCGGAGGAAACCAGTGGGACTGCATACTTGCGAACCATCCTGGGCACGGCGCAGGACAGGATGCAGGCCGCTGCCACAACTCCAGTGCCAGGCCAACAATGGCCTCAGCCACCGGGAAGGCCTCTGTGGGGCAACCCCCTCGGTCCAGAATCTCTGTGAGGGGATATCTGGCCCATTTTTGTACGGGTTCGAGCTGCATCCCAATGGACTCTGAGATGAGCTGAAGAATGCCCAGGAATGAGGATGGGCTCTCGTCCACTGACTGACCCCCGAAAGATTCCAGGTCGAGGGGCCTGGAATACAAGGAGTCGTCGTCAGACTCTGAGGAGTCCACAAATAGCTGCTGAGCGCCTGAGCCACCCTCCACCTGCCGAGGCCGATCGGGGGGTGACGGTGACTGACAACCTATGGAGCAAGCCCTGACCCAACCGAGAATCCTTGGTCGGGGCCCCAGTCCTTGGTTGCCAGGGCGGAGGTTCCACCACAATGGGTGGAGCAGCCGGTTTCGGCCAAGCAATCGGCGCCGGGGTTGGCTCCTCGACCAAGGAGCCGATGGCGAGAGGTTGCTCTGGCCATTTGAGCTATAGCCACTCAATTGCCAGGGAAGGCGACGGAGTCGGCTTGTTGCCGGCCAATAAGAGCTGCTGCCATATTATGTCCTCATAGAAACATAGAATTTGACGGCAGATAAGGACCGCTTGGCCCACCCAGTCTGCCCATTTCCCTACCTACTGGATAAGCTGCAGATCCTAGTTAACCAGCAGCCTACTTCTTCCTACCCCCATCCCCCAGAACTGCCTTATGACTATCCCATGCATGCTTGAATTCCACCACTGATTTTGACTCCACAACCTCCTTCGAAGGCCGCTCCATGCATCCACAACCCTCTCTGTAAAAATACTTCCTTAAATTACCTCTGAGCCCCCTCTATTTTCAAATTGTGCCCTCTTGTTCTTGCACACCTCTTTTTTGAAAGATGCTACCCTCTTGGACTTTGTTGATTCCTTGAGGTACTTGAACGTTTCTATCATGTCCCCTCTCCCTTCTTTCCTCGAGGCTATACATATTAAGCTCCTTAAGTCTCTCTTCATATGTCTTCCGGTGCAGACCCTGCACCATTTTAGTGCCCTCCTCTGGACAGCTTCCATCCTGTCTATGTCTTTATGGAGATTGGGTCTCCAGAACTGCACACAGTACTCCAGATGGGGTCTCACCAGCTGTCTGTACAGAGGATAATAACTCTGTTTCTACTGGTGATGCCTCTCCTATGCATCCCAGTATCCCCAGCCCTCCTGCTGCCTCTCACATTGCTTGCCGCCTTTAGGTCATCTGATATGACTACCCCCGGTCCCTTTCCATTTTTGTTGTTGTTAGTATCTCACCCCATTGTGTACTCTTCCCTGGGTTTTGTTTCCCAGGTGCATTACCTTGCACTTCTTAGCATTGAATCTAAGCTGCCATACATTTGACCATTCCTCTAACCTTGCCAAGTCCTTTCTCATCCTTTCCACCCCACCCTGTGCATCAACTCTGTTGCAGATCTTAGTGTCATCTGCAAAGAGACATACTTTTCCTTCCAGTCCTTCTGCAATGTCGCTTATAGCATGACACAACCTGCACCAGAGTCTATCCTCCGAAGAGGACAATGAGGACGAGTGGCGATGCCACTTTCCATGATGGCGGGACTGATACCGCCGATGTCGGCGGGACCTACTCGACACGGACGAGGACCGAGACCATCGGGGTCACTGATGGTGGGTCAAAGAGGGGGCCGGGGAAACCCGCTCATCCCTTGGTTCAGGGTTCTTGACCAGGGACTTCAGCACAGGAGTCACGGCCAAGTCCTCGGTAACCACCGGGGGAACCGGTGAAGAAGGGTTGTCGGATTCTCCAGTTGACAACCCGTCCAATGGGCCGAGAAAAATCTCGACTGAATCGATGGGTGTCTCGGCCGGCTGACCTGATGGGGACACTGTGAAGCCAGCGGCCTTAGCTGCAGCCTTGACCGAAGTCAAAATCAGACGCTCCGGGGAACGAGAGCTCTCCCGCTCCCACGAACGTCGATGGTGGGACTTACCTTTCCGTTCTTTTTTCTTCGACCTACTCGTGTGAGTTTCTGAGGGCCCTTCTCCCTTGGTGGAGAGGGACTGACAAAGCTCCTTAAAAGAAGCAGTGTAGGAGGAGCACAGGAGAGCGGGATAACGTCGACACAGAGGAAGCAGAAGCGGCCTGAGCCGCCTCCTCTCGAGGTGATTAACTTCTCAGCTGCTCCATGGAGCCGCGGCCACTGATACGTCACCAACGGCCTCCTTCTCACTTTCATCGCAGAAACCGCTTCCGGGGTTCCAGCGAAGTCTGGCAGCGTGGTCCTCTAGAACCGAATGTGGAAAAGACTTGCATAGATTGCAGGCCTGCAGATTACGAGCAAGCCCCAGGCAGTAAACGCACATGGCGTGCGGGTCGGTCCGAGACATCTTCTGCCCACAAGGGCACCGACGGAAGCCGGGAGTAGATTTTGAATCCATTGCAGCAGTGAGGGAAGTAGAAGACTTAAGTCTTGTAAACTTTAAAATAATTTTCAGAAAAATGGCAGGATTAGGATCCAGGCCTACAAACACAGAGCGCTAAGGAGGAAACCTGAGCTTCCAAGCGGTAAGGAAGATCTGGCGTCATGGGGCGGAGCCAAGGGTTTTACCACCCGGGTGGGTGGGAGGAGCCAGCTTGAAGACTTTCCAGCCCATCTTAAAGCGGCAAGGAACCTGCCAGACAGTGTGGATTGAACAACATATCCACGTCCCTAGAAACGGAAATTATTTTGGGAGGTTAAACATCAGCTACAGAGGTATGGGATTAGTTATTATTTTAAATATCCTGCAGCTTTAATAATACAGCAAGAAGAAGGCAGACCTATACAATGCGACTCTGTGCCGGAGGCCTGGAAATTTATTAATAATTTTCAAAACTCTAAGTCATTTGAGGAGAGCATTGCTTCTTTCAACAGGCATTCAATTTCAAAATCAGCACGAGGGACCAGCAACTCCACTCATGCTCAGTCACCTCTTCATGATGGTCCTCCCTCTGCAAGTTCCAAGCAACATGGCAACAAGAGATCTGCTCAATACTTGCAAACAGCTCTATTTCTGCAAGCCACAATCCCGCATTCTTATGTCTCTGTGGCCACCTCTCGGGCCCCCCCCCGCCCCAAACATACCTGGGATTTAAAGAAACTCTAGGTCAGCTCCTCAGACCGGCTGCTGCAACACTCAATCCGAAAAAGAGAGGTAGGAGCAGAGAAAGTACACAATCCAACTCCTCTCCAATCACACTGGAGCCTGAGACAGGAAGCGGTTCTGATGTAATGCAAATGGAGCTCAGCATAGTATCTCGCTCCCTGGAAACCGCCTGTGCTTAAGGAACTAAAATCAGCGAAGTGGCTGCTTTAGCCATGGAACCTATGGCAGGAGCACTACTTCCCGTGAATGATACGTACTCGATTTTACAAATATAAGACTCATAGCCGGACCGGTGGCGCTGAGGCGCTAGACACCACATCTCGCTATGCGGCGACCTGGGTTCGGGAACGAGCTCAGGTTGTCGGGGGTCGGCAAGGGAGGACTGGGATTGCGTGTCAGGAGACAGCTCTCCTAGTCCTGGGGTGGGATGGGGACTTTACACCGCACTGCGGCGACCCCTGGGGACACCCGGAAGTACCGCAGGCAGCAGTGTAACGGAGGGGGGACCACGGAGGACGTCTGCATATATGTGCGCAGACGTCATTGCATGTCCGTGGTCCCAATGGGGAAAGAACAAGGGAAAAATCGCAGCACGGGTATGAGGCAGCTTGATAGCCGCAGCTCTCTCAGCCGACGACGCCTGGAGGCATGTACCTGTAGTGGTTCCTCGCCGGGCGCAGGGGGCTATGGGGGAGCCCCTTTCGCAGGTGTAGTTGCGTCTGCCAGTTGGGCATGCAACTTTGAGGTCGGCTACGGAGTGGAGCGGTGGCTGGATGTAAAAAGCAGGACCGTGGCTGCAGAAGGAGAAAATGTTAAATGTTAAAAACAAATGTAAGACTCAAAAGACCTGGACATCTACTAGAATCTATTATTTTATTTTTTTTTTTAGATAGGAGCAGGTGAGACATTTAGACCATCACTTCAGGATTCACTCAGTTTCTCCCGATGGGCATGCAGATACCTTTTCAAACTGTATCCAATTGACCTGGACTGCACAACAATTTAGCCATCTTTTGAACATCACAAAAGAGCTAATAATCATTTATCACTTTATTTAGTATATGTTTTGCAGTTACAATATGGTGAGTAGTATGGAGAGTTGTAGAGGTAGAGATTATTTAACTTCAATGGATGAAGTTAATCTCTCTCTCTCTTCTTCTCTCCCCCCCCCCACCAAAAACCTGCTATTTCCCCTGTCTAACTTCAAATTTGTCACCTCCCCTGCGATTGCCAGGTCACAGCTTTGTTATTCGTAACAACTTCCCCTGCTGCTGCGCCCTCCCCTCCCTGCAATCTCCTCTGCTGTGTCTGCCATCTCCGGCGCCTAGCTCTCCATCCCCCGATTTCAGTTCCCTTGTCACCTCCCTTTGTCCCTGCTGCTCTCCCACTGTTAATCTCCCTATTTCTCTCTCTCCCCTTCAGAACTGCCTGACACTCTTGGGCTACGAGCCCTCCTAGGTGACAAACCGCACACCTCCTGGCCGCCCTGAGAGCCATGAAAGCCGGGTAAGACCTTTGGACTCACCGGCGCTGCCGTGGACTGCTGCCATTGGCCATCGCTCACTGCAGTGTACTCTGATTGGACCCTGTGTTTTTTTCCTGTGCAGACATTGGTCTGCTGAAGTTTTCCTGACCCGGGGCTGCTGCGCCTATTGCCTGCTAGTGGCCAAAATTTCGCCCGCCCCCTCCCCTCCTCTGACCCTTATTGAATAGACCTTCTACATGCCCCTTTTTTTGCCCCTTCCCTCTTCTTATCTTCTATTGGGTGCCTTTGCCTGTCCCTCGCCTTCTTTCATCCTCACCTACTGCCCACCAAATCCCTCACTCCTGACATCTCAGTCCCACTGTGTTACAGTGTTTACCTTTTGCAGTGCACCCCCCCACACTTTTTCCTACTCACTTGCCATTTCTGCCTTTCTATTCTCACCTTACCATTTCATTGCACCATCTCTCTGCCACCATCCTCTCTGACTGCTAATCATGAACCACTCATACTCTGTTCTCCCTTCTCCTCTTCCTTATCCCCCTCTTTCCTCTACTACACCCTCCCAGTACCTGCTTCCCCTCCCTCCCAAACAGCTTCCTATTTGCTCCTAGGTATAAACACCTAGGTACCCTACATCAAGAACCTAGTTTCCTGCCCTGGGACCAGCCTTCCCCTATGGAACTACTCTCTCCCACCTATGGGTTTTGATTTCCCACCTCCTCCACTCACACTGCTCTTACCCTTTACCTATGCTTTCACCCCTTGACACACATCAGTGAACCACGCGTTCGCCAGGCACAAAGACGAAAGCGCATGATTAGGGAACTACGCCTGTGTACCATGAAGCTTGTGCTTCTTCTTCTTCTGCTGTTCTCCGGCAACGTCCACCCTAATCCTGGCCCAACCCCTATTAAGGTACCAAACCTGAAAAAGCACACAGGTGCACTCTCTATCATGTCGCTAAACATTTGTAGTCTTCTGCACAAAACTGATGCCCTTCATGCTTTTGCTAGCCAACACTGTCCGGACATTCTAGGTATTGTTGAAACCTGGCTTTCTCCATCTGTCCCAGACCATGCGATCGCCCTCCCAGGGTACAATGTTTTTCAGCTTGACCAGATACCTAAAAGAGGTGGAGGTTGCACACTATACCTAAAGGATACAATCATGGGTCACCACATTAGCACTGTTCCCCAAACCAGTGCGGCACAGATTCTTCCTATCGAAATCCTCCTTGGTGCTCACAACAAAGCCCTCACAGTTCTTATAATCTACATTCCCCCAAAAGAGTAAAGTGGTGGCCTAAACACAGCCCTGGACTTTGTCAGGTCTCTCCCACTGGACACTGAGTCCATCCTTCTTGGGGACTTTAATATAAATTTGCCTGCTGCAGAGGCAGCGGCGCACAGGGATTCCATAGCAATGGCAAATCTCACCCAGATGGTTGACTCCCCTACCAGGAAGAACTATAAAACGGGCACCATCACCTTTCTGGACTGGATCCTTACAAGTCACCCTACCCGGATCTCCAACACCACTGTCCTTCCTGACGTAATCAGTGACCACTCACCTGTCAGCTGCACCTGGTCCAATAAATTCAGCAAACCGCCCCCGAAAACCATAACCAGCAGAGTCTTGCCCCATGGCCATCCAACATATATCAAAACCCACCTCCTTCAACTGGAATGGTCACCAATCTTCACCGCAACTGATGTAAACACCGCCCTGGACCACTTTATCAAAACCTTTAATGGAGTCTGCAACAAATTCGCACCTCTTAAAATGCGTAAAGTAAAAGCCCTCTGTAACCCCTGGCCCTCAGGAGACCTCCTAAGGCATCTAAAAGGAAGGGATCATCTTTGGGAATTAGCTAGAAACTCTGAGAGGCAAAGAGACATCTGTAACTATAAACGTGCTCGAAATGACTACACCAAAGCCATCCGGCAAACTTAATCTGCCTATTTCAAGAGCACTCTCACAAATTCCTAGGGAAACGGAAGAAATTTCTGGAACAATATTAAAGAAGACACCGGGAAGCAGTTAAATCCCCCCCCATCCATGCTCTGCATCGATGGTGTTACCACACTAGACCAGAAAATCACTGCTGATACGTTTAGTGCTGCCTTCACTGACCTTAGTTCTGTACTTCCCACTGATTTTTTCAGAGAGGATGACACTTCAATGCCCCCAGTTTCCTCTGCCCCCACCGACCACCCTCTCTTTCGCTTTAAATCAGTCAAGATGTACCAGGTCCACAGCTATGTTACTAAAGCTATTACCAAGTCCAGATCCAGCAGTAACTCACTCGACATCAAACTTTTATCCCTCACCCTGGAAGAAGTCACCAGGCCTCTGACCAAGATTTTTAACCTCTCCCTTTGCCTCAGCCAGTTCCCGGACAAAGGGAAATTGGCCACTGTGACCCCTATACACAAAAGTGGTGTCAAAACTGCCCATGAAAATTTCCGTCCAATCTCCATCCTACTGCCACTCTCCAAGGCCCTGGAACATATTGTGGCTGACCAGCTTACTCAATTCCTAGACATACAAAACATCCCGTGCAAACAGCAACACGGTTTTAGAAAGGGTCACAATACTTCCACAGCACTACTCGAATTCACCGGAGCCATTCACCACTCATTGGACAACGGTAAAATAACAGGGGCTGCTTTCATCGATCTAACTAAGGCCTTTGATACCGTCAACCACCATCTCCTGCTTGTCCAACTAAGGAAGGCTGTGCTCTCACCCAATTCAGTTGACTGGTTCAATAGCTACCTAGACAACTGGTCCCAAAGAGTAAAAATGGCTGAAACACTCTCTGATGCCAGACCAGTCCTCTCTGGTGCTCATCAAGGGTCTATTCTGGGCCCCCTCCTCTTCAGCCTATTCCTGAACACACTGCCAGACTCTTGTCCAGAACAAATTATACTCTACGCAGACGATGCAGTTATCCTTGCCTCCCATCATGATACAGAAAAATTGCAAGGAAATCTTCAACGGGGTTTTACATCCGTAGAAAACTGGTTCTTGCAACACAACTGATACTAAACCAGAAAAAAACTAAGGCCATGTTTTTCAGTAGCTCACAAAAAAAAAAAAAAAACAGTATCGCCTCACCGTGAATACCAAACAAAGAGTCACCTTTGATCAAGTCGATACCTTCAAACATCTTGGCATCACCCTTGACTCCAAACTCTATTATGCTGCCCATACCAATAATGTTGCTAAGATGGCAAATACCAGGCTGGGCCTACTATTCCGTCACCAAAAACATCTAACCCCTGAAGCATTGTCTGTTGCCATTCAAAGCTCCATTGTGAGTGTTATTGACTATGGACTCACTGTTTATGGCTCTGCCACTGCCTCCACACTTAAACGAGTTGCTACCTCCCTAAATAAAGCATGTCGTCTCATCACCAGAGCCCACCGTCTCACCCATACCTGTGACCTCTATGCTCAAACTGGATGGCTGCAACTCAATAACTGACTAAAGTATCAAACCTGCATCACAGCCAAGAAAATAATGCTGGGAAATCCCCCCCCCCCCCGGGGTCTGCTCCCTTCTCAAGACCAGAGTCAGCAATTGCAACACCAGAAGCTCAAAACCTCAATTATTGCAAATCCCTCATTGTCGTACAACTCAAGCTCAAAGATCATTCGCATACAGGACCCCGAGTTGGCTCAATAATCTTACCAGTGACATCTCTGCCTCACCAACTCTGGGCGCCTTCAAGAAGAAACTCCATTACTCCCTCGTTGCATCAAGCACCTGTGATTGCCCTAGCTCAATAGTTCTTAGACTTTGTCACAGTGAGCCTCCCCAAATCCATGGAAAAGATTTTGAGCCTCCCCCAAAAACTGAAATAATCTTGGGCCTCCCCAAAGAAAAATAACATACTGTACTTTGCGCAGTACACCTTGAATAAACAGAAACCCCTTTGAGTACTTGGCTCACATTCAGCTCTTTGTCTTATACTGACGAGGAACCCTTGAAAAAGAGCTCCTGTGCTCAAAGGTGTTATCTGGATAACACATAAATAAAATAAACAAATATTATTATTCAGCTTATTGTAACACCCCCACCCCCCCAACACACACACACACACACTCACAGGCCAGCCTACTTGCTCCACTATTTTCTTTCTTGAACCATTGTTACCCCTTGTTGCAGTACCTTCACGGGTCAGACTACTTTCTTTGTTTCCTCTCTGTATGAAATAACCTTCCTACATCTTTACCTCTCCCCCGCCTTCCCTGCTCCTAAGCAATTTCTCTGGGATTACTTTGCTCCTTCCTGCTATTGCTCTTAGCACTTCTATGCTCAGCCCTTGTATTTGGGCTGTTCTACCATCAGTCTACAAATAGATCAATTACCACCACTCATTATTAGTTTGTTGTTCATATTTGTTTGCACTATTGTTCATTGTGTATTTCTTGATTGTTTTGCAGTTATCTTTTTAAATGTATTCACTCCCTACTCTTCCCTGGGTACACCCAAAATGAGCCTTTGCTCATTCACCTTTTCCCTTGCCATCTATTAGTAAATAAATACATAAAATTCACCTACTATTGTCCTCTTTCAATTTGCTTCATCTCTTCATACAAAATATATAAAAACTCAAAATTTAAATACAGTACTTTTTCAGACTTGCTTGAGCCTCCCCTGGAACATGTTAGGGCCTCCCCAGGAAGGCTGGCCTCACCACTTGAGAACCTCGGCCTAGCTGAGCAATTCTCTTTTTCGCTGCTGCCCTTACCCTCCACTGCCCGTGTTTACCCCACTCCCAGCACTTCTTACTTTTTTCCTATGCTCAACTTATGCACTCACCACTGCTCTGTCTTGCAAGGCCATCTAGGCTGCTATACTCTGTCTCATCCCTATCCTCTCTTCTCCCATTCTCCTATGTTTTAATACACCTCCTAGTGTATCATGTACTTGTACCCGTAACCAATTTGTTGTAACCATCATTGTCATGATTGTTTTATTCTGTAATTTCATATCTTGTATTGTCTGTTCTTGCTGACGTGGAACCTTTGTCAAAGAGCCTTGGCTCAAAGGTACTTTGTAATCCTAGACTTAAATGAACAAAATCGAGGACTCTGAAGACCTATGCCCCCCCCCCCATCACTCTTGAATGGCCTTCTCTCTGCTGTTTGTGCCTACTGATGTTAATCTGTGTTAATAGTGCTTTATAGGCACGTGGCAAAGAGTATGGCTAAGCACTCCAATCTTAGCTGCTAATGTGGCAAGAATGTTGGTAAAAACAGCTCAGCATTTTGCCGTAATTTGGACATGACTGGCTGGAGCATTACTTTTGCCCGATGGGTTAAAAAAAAAAAAAAAAAACTATAATAGATTTGCTCTGTTTGTAGATATCCTGAGCTCTTATTAGCAAGAAGTTGATATGCTTTAAAATACAACTAAAATTAAGCATTAAACAAGACAGATGTATAGAGAATCAGCACTGTTGTTTACATGTTTGTTCAGTTTATTCATTGCATGTTGTGATACTATCTCAACCTTCCCGCTACACTCTCTCCTCCCTCCTCGCAGGTATCTCAGGCTCCTGCATTCATCCCTTTTTAGTAAGACTATCAATGATTCTTCTACTATACAGCTTATGATCATTGGATCCTCCCTTTCATTCTATTTATGTGATGTCACCATTCTGTTAACAGCTGACTGGTGCCAGGTAGCTGCTGTTTCCACCCTCTTGAACAGTTGTGCCAGAACCACCTTGTATTGATCTAAGTTCAGTGGACTAAAGGTACTGACAGTAGCCTACATCCCACTGCTTTTAAGAAAACAATTTATTTTTGAGGATTTGTTCTTGATTTTAACTGTAAGGTTACTTTACCGCTTATCATGTTTAAGATATATATATATATATATAAGTTTTAAACTCCCTGTTTAAAGTATAGTGTTTTTTTTAATTCAGCTAGTAATATTAAGTACTGACTCCTTCTCAGTGCCTTTCTACAAGAAACACATTTAGATGGGGATGAATCAGCTAAACTTGCCAGGTCCTGGGTTTCGCAAGTATAATACAGCTATTTGAATAATAAACGATGTGGCACGGCCATTTTGATTAGAAAGGGTGTCAACTTCATCCAATCATGCCACATTGCTGATCCTGAGGGCAGACACCAGATACTCTCAGGCTCACTGGATGTATTGAGGTTGTATTTTGTAATGTCGATGCCCTAAATACAAGGCAAAATGAGTTTTTACCAAAATTACAACTCTGCTCTGCAACTTTCCAGATCACAAAATAATTTCAGGAGGGGATTTCAATGAGGTGTTAGATCCACTATTAGACAGAAACACCCTGGACAGCACACTTCAGTTACTAAAGATACCTTAGCTCTGCAAAATATACTTAAAATCATTAAGCCTGGTTGATATTCGGAGGCTGATGCACTCTCAAAATAAGGATTTTACCTTTTTACTCTAACAGACATTTGGGCTAAAGCAGAACCGATCATCTATTCATTTCTTCTGAGTTTGCTGAGTCTGTGTTGAATGCAAGCATAGCTACCAAAGTGCTGTAAGATCTTGCCTTAATTGATATACAACTTGTTTTGGGTGAGGGCAAATCTAAGCAGTTCAGATGTAGGTTCAATGTCTCTCTTCTAAAATGCAAAGATTTTTCAGAATGGGTTAACAAGGAAACAACTGACTATTATGATCTGAATGATAATGGAGAAGTTTCTTGTGCACGCCTGTGGGAAGCCTATAAGGCGTACATAAGGGGAAGAATTATAGGCTTCTCGGCAGTGAAAAAGAGGGAAAGAGCTAAAATACTGAGAAACAAGTTGCTCTACCAATGCTCAAGCATGGATCTTAAGCAGACTAAACCCCTTGATAAGACTAAGTTACATTACTTAAATATGAAATTAATAAAATGTTCTCTGCTCAGGCTGAATATGCACTATTCAGAACAAAGCAGAGTTACTGGGAATCGGGGGAAAAAACGGGAAACTGCTTGTTTACAGACTCAAAAAAAAGAAGGCCCAAAATTCAATCCCTAGTGTCAAAGATGGAAATGGAATGATACTCAATAAAAATACAGAAATTAACAAGGCCTTTAAAGAATTCTTGGCTACATTACATAGTCACAACAATATCAATACACGGGATGTAAGCCCCTTTCTAAAAACAAATCTTCCTAACAAGATCTCCCATCAAATGCAAACTCACTTCAAGTAATCTCTATGGACAAACTTTCTCATGCCATTAAACATTTACCCACAGGGAAGGCCCCAGGCTTGGACTGGATCCCTGGGGAATTATTTAAACTGCTTGAACCAAAGATTTCACATCTAATTTCTATGTACAAAGAAGCCTGGAAGCAAACACCCCCCTCTCACCTACCCTCATCACTCAGGCCTTAATCACTCTTATCCATAAAAAAAAAAAATAAGGATACCCTTAACTGTGCCAGCTATCGACCTATCTTCCTAATGAATACAGATGATAACATTCTGGCCAAAATTCTCACACTACGAATACAAAACTGCATTAATGATCTAACTGGCAAAGAACAGGTGGGTTTTATGCAAGGTAGATCTGGGGCGGATAATGTACGCGGGCTTTTGCATGTGTTTTGGCAGGCTAACAAAAGAAAAGAACCTCACATGGTACTATCATTGGATCTTTTCCAAGCATTCGAATTCCTCTCATGGGAGTTCATGTTTAAAGTACTTACCCACCTTAATTGTGGTGACAACTTTATCAAATGGGTCTCCTTATTATACAACAATTCAATGGCCCAAGTCCTCTCTAATGGCATTATCTCCACACCCGTAACACTTACAAGGGGTACTAGACAAGGGTGCCCCCTATCACCCTACTTATTCATTCTGTCTATAGAACCATTAATAAGAGCGACTGCAGCACACCCAGCAGTTTCCAGGATTGATATTAATTCCTGTCCTCAAAAAACTTTTGCTTATGCAAACGATCTCCTACTAACTCTTACTAAACCTGTTCAATCATACAACCCCCTCAAAAGTCTGTTGTTGCACTTTGAATCCCTCTCAGGTTTATGGGTCAATTGGGACAAATCATAAGTACTATGTCCTACTCCAGCTCCCTTTCTAAGTTACAGATTTAAAGAAATGTTTCAGGAGAACTGGGTTAAAGAGCAAATAACTTTTCTTGGCCTCCAAATAACTACGAAACTGGATTTTCTGATGAATATTAATACTTTACCTCTGTTACAAGAAAGTGAACTAGATTTGAACAGATGGAGTTATCTTAACCTGACTCATAGAAGTTGACGGCAGATAAGGACTGCAAGGCCCATCCAGTCTGCCCATTTCTTTTCTACCTTATAAATGTGCCACCAGCCTTTGCTCTGTCAATGGCCTATCTATTCAAACTCATCTGTATTGCTCCCTTATACCTGTCCCATGCCTGTTTGTGGGGGAAGATTAACTCCATCAAGATGATTATCTTGCCTAAGCTTTTTTATATTGTCAGAACATCCCCACGTTACTCAAAAAACAACTCCTAACCAAGTTTAACACTCTAACTTCTGTGGGATTTGAAACCACCCAGGCTTAGCATTAGAAAACTATGGGCAACACATGATGTTGGTGGTTTTGCTCTCCCTCATTGGGAGTGGTATCAATGGGCCTTCATTTTTAAGCAAGCAACTTTACATTTGAATGACAGACCAGAGAACACCGCAGTTGAGCCACTCTGGCGGCAGAGAGAGAGGAAATTACTGTACCCCTATACATTATCTGATTTCTTGTACTTGCCCACCTTGACAGATCTGAGAAACAACCCCTGCTTCATTGACACCTTCAGAGTATTAAAAAAGGTCAACAAACTGGTAAACCTACATCTCCTTCCACTACGTACGATGCCCCTTTGGTCTAACCCTCAAATAAACAAAAAGATTACCATCCTTTCTAATCCTGAATGGGCAAGAATGGGCATTAACAGACTTGGCGATATTTTAGATGTCAGTGCCAATACCCTAATGTCTTATGCAGAATTAAGACATAAATATAAATTACCCAAATACCATTTTCATTATTATCTGCAGCTCAGGTTATTGCTCCACCGCTCCATTCTGGAAGCTGACTTTTCTTTACCTAACAACAGTGACTGGGAGCAGGTCATAAAATTAGGTTCTCTGAGAAAGGGCTCAAGTTTTGTTTACAAAATCTTAATTAACCACCTTGCATCTCCATCTTTGACCTCCTCAGCCAAACTGAACTTGGAGTTGGAACTTGGGAGTCTCTATTTCAGACCCAGAATGGAAATCAACTTGGAAACATGCCCACAAACCTAACCATGAATTGCAAGGTAATCTCATTCAATTTAAAATTCTACACCATTATTATTTATCTCCTTGTAAATTATTAGAAATGGGCCTTGTAAACAGTGACAAATGCTGGAAATGCCAACAAAATAGTGCTTACCTGTCTCATATGTTTTAGCATTGCCCCCTCCTATCCAAATTCTGGATAGAGGTACATGAAGCATGTTGCTCACTTCTATCTATTCAGCTACCTTGTTCTCGGACTATGCTCATTTTGGGGATTTATCCAGACAATATTCCCATCTCCCCCTTCAGAAGCTCTGGCTTTCATCTGGGGCTTTGTTAGCCAACAGACTAATCCTTGAGCATTGGAGCTCCCCCAATGTTCCATCATTTTGTGAAAGGATGGATCACCTTAGTTATGTAGTGAACAATTAAAAAATTACTTACTCCCTTTGTGACAAACGAGAAATTTATTGAGGTATGGGGCCCCATTTGCAATTTCAGGATCTAAAAAGTTAGCATTTCCTCACTTTATAATAGAATGACTTGTGAATGTGGTATGATATTGTATAACTCCAAGCTCTTTTGGTTTCAATATGCTGAATATCTATGCAAGTAATTCATTTTAATCTTATCTGTTTGCATAAGATGTTACTAATAATTAGGCAGTATGTAAATGAATGTGACTATTTGTATGCAGAATTGCTTTTCTCTGAACATTCTCTTCTTAATGTTATATTCTTGCTGTTATTGTAATGAAATGTTTGAGTTTATGTGTTCTGTTTTTAACACAAAAGAAAAGAAAAAATTATTATGGGGAAAAAAACTATAGGAGGAGACTGTGGAGCTGGTGCCATGTCCATATTGTCTCTCAGCATAGTATTAGTCATCCTCCTGCATCACAAGATCAGGATTATATTCATATTCATTATCACCCCGAATGAAGGACTGTGCCGACAACAGCGGTGGCTGAGGTCTATTTTGCAAGGGAGCACCTTGCGGCATCGATGGGGTATTTGTGGAAGTGCTTGCTTGAGGGGCCCCTTGGAACAGGGAAGCCAGGCAGTAGATGTCTTATGTCTGAAAATGTAATGACTACTGCCTGAATGTTGGTGCCACTGTGGTTAGTAGGCGCAACTGAAATGGTCGACGGCAGAGACTGGGTCTCCATCAGCGACATATCAGCTGTAATCGTCCTGACGCCAATCCCCAACCTTGGTGTCTGGTCAATGGTTGGGGAGGGGAACAGCATCGCCGATGAACGGTCAACACTGAAGCAGAGGTTTTACCTGGAGGCTGCAGGGGCAACCTGGACGTGGCCGGGGAAGCCTTATCCTTGTCCTGGTGCTTGTATTTGTGACTCCTTGGAAGATTTTTTCCTGGGACTTCAATGACCATGATTCAGTCGATGGGGTCATTGATGCAGATGTTGCCTGAAGCTGCTTCTCCATTCTCTCAACGGTCTTTTGGAGGAGGAGTCTCTCAGAAGCCCCCTTCCTGCATCATCTGGTTGCAGAGTTGAACCCCATGCAGATCTCACAAGCTTTCACACTGCAAGAAAGGCCTAATCAGCAGACACAGATGTCATGGAAGTCTCCTGTGTAGATCTTCTCTCTGAACTTGCAGTACCGGAAGAGTTTTGATTATTCCTTTGGCAGCATACAGGTCACCGAAAATCACTACAAACGTGATTACTTTTTGTTATAAGAAGAAATAAAACGGTGGCTATGAGTGTCAGCGATTCCAATGAATGGTCCAACGAGTCTGATCGATGGTGGCAAAAGAACTGAGAAGAGATGGGGCTGCCCACATTTATATATACTGTATGCTGATGCCAGACGCGGTCTTGGGTGGTCCCCGGCTGACTGCTTGCAAAAGTTTCCATGTGGTCCTGGCTCTAGTGAGGTTATGGTTCCAAAGGTGTGGCCTAATGAAAGAGGTATCCTTGAAAAAGATCCCCGATATCCTCATTCTAACTGAAACACGGTTATCTGCCAGAATTAACTCCTCTGTTTTTACTATCCCATGCTACTCAGTCCATCTACAGCTCATTCCAAATGAGGGGGTGGCATCTCTGCTATGTGGCCAGCCACCTTAAAATTCTCTATGGCACAGGAGATGTCCATCCCTAAGTTCCATGTATTCTTGACTGGTGTACTCTCCTTCCCCATTTTTATCACTGGCATCTACTGTGTACCTGGTAAATCCCCAATGCCACCTCCAAACCTGTTCAAACTGTTCTGGACACCTACCCTGGAGGAGCGCATACTCTACTAGGGGATTCCATAGCTAACTGATCTGAAGGATAGAAGGTTCTCAATCCACAACCTTTCATTCCAGGATCACAGCTTTAGATCTGTCCCAAATGATAATATCCCCTACTCGTTTCAACACTAGGTCTTTCAATCACAGTATAATCAACTGGGTTGGTGCATCTCTGCTTCTCACCTGCACAGAACAGTGGCAGCTGATACTCTTCCAGACAGCTTCAGTGAACACTGCATGACCTATTTAGTGTGAAGAAGATAAAAGCTCTCCAAGCCACTCCAAGAATTATTCTGACTAGATCGTTCAAGTCTTTCCACCCGGATAGCTTCTCACAAAACCTACACCTTGCTGACTGGCTCCCTACTCTCTCTCCATCTGACTCCAATGTAGCCGTAATATATTTTTTTGACACATTTAGTTTGTAATAGTCATGATCGTTTCAAAATCCAAAGTTCATGGGTCCCACCTTCCCTTGGAAAATAAAAATGACAAAATAAAAAAAGAAAATAATAAAAATTGTTAAGCAACACAAAAAGTGACAGAAGGCTAATTCACACAAATGAGACTGCAAAATATTTTTAAAAGCATCCACCCAGGGCACACCACAAATATGGGGTTGAAAATAATTCCACAGCAATAGAGCAGCAACTCCAAAGGCCCTGTCCTCAGCAGTTCAAAGCATAATGCTCTTATCAGGCAAAAGGCTCTGTTTATAAAAAATTATGAGAAGATAAACATCGAAAATCTGGAACACAGGATGACCCTGTGCTCCAGATACGGTTTTACATAGCGAGTATAGGTCTTGTTTTCGAAGTGAGGTGAATAAAACAAAATTTGAAAGAGCACAAATGAAGAAATCCTTAGACTAAAGAGTACTCCTTTATTTTTTTGTAATAAAATAAAAACACAATAATTTAATTGGATCTGTTGTCTATAATTTTCCCCACCCCAAACATGCAACTTTTCATTACCTGTTCGGTCCCTCGTTATAACAAAATACACAGCTAAAAAAATAAAGATTACTCAGAAATGACCCTACTCATAACTGACTGTCACATAAGAAAGAAGCATTATGTGCCATACTCCCTTTTAGTCTACCCTCTCAGCCAACTTCAACTCGCTCCAGAGCTCCAGTTAGACTAAATCCGATCTGTAAAACTGGCTGAGGCTTCCCTGAAACCAACATCAGATTTAACCTCCCAATCCCATCAGTGCTGATTCTATTGCTCTCTAGCACAATGTTAATCACCTGGTTTTCCCACCACTCTGTTCCCACTGCCGCAGTTCGCTACACTCCTCTCTGACACAATACACAAAACGCAGCTCTTCATACTTTGCGCCTGCCCAGCCTCCGCCAGCTGCCTAAGTGCACAATATTCTGTCGCTTCCCAGTGCCTGCACCCTCTCCTAACCACAAACACACCCCAGCTCCATACAGTACTCCTGCCATCAGCACACAGGACATCCTTGTCAGCACTAGTATCAAGTCTCCACCCCCGCTGCTCAGTTTGTCACTAAGGATGGTCTCTCCTCCTGACTGACTGCAGCTCCCAGGATCATGCCTTGATACACTACCTTGCAGAAGCATGATGTTCATCAGCTCCTCAAAGCACCGCTGACCACGCAAAGGATGCTGCAGCATCCTGCATCCTTCCCTATACAATGCTCAGCAGCCTGGTCCAGCATATCTGACATGATATTTAATCAGCAAAGTAATACTATTTATTGATTTGTCGTTTGTAAATCAACCCTGTACACATCTCACTGAGTTTGCGGTAACCCTTACTGAAGTTCTCATATAAAATTTTTGCTGAAATTTGAACAAAAAAACAAAAGCAGTGCTTCAGCACTTAAGATACGCACCCGTTTCATTAAGAAAAAAGTGTCAGGTTACTTAACAGGGGAATTCCATTCCTGCTTACCATAATTTCCTTTTCTGTTAGCTCCAACGTTGTCAATGGAGAAGGTACAGTATTTATTATATATGGGTGGTGTGCTCCCCACTAGGGGATAGTGGTGAAGTCTCAAACCAGCCTGTTTGGCGACAAAGAACCCTAGGCATGTGAACATTCCAAGAAAGTCAGTTACTCAGTCCACATTTTTGCATCACATTACCCAAATCCATTCCAACTAAGCTTGTTCATGAACCAGGGCTCGCCGCTTCTAAAATTACAGACATATATTAAAATACTTGAGATGATAAAAGATACGCAAGCCTAACTAAGTGGAAAACTATCACCATGCTGAAGATCCAAATCTAGATTTCCTCTGGCATATCTGCTCTGCATCTTCTTGTATACAGGAAACTATACCACACTGTGGTTTAACAAGTAGAACTTGCCTCCAACGGGTGAACTCATGCAGGTTCTCCGATAATAACCCACATCTCAAACTTCTGTCTAACCATAGTAAAATTCACCTACTGTGATTTCCAGACAGTCGAATCCATAAAAATTGAAAACTGAACAAACTGATGCAACTATACATATACTGGACAATACTCTACATAAAGAGACAATGGCTCCCAGAAGTAGCTCCGTTGACAACGTTAGAGCTAACAAAAATGGAAATAACAGTAAGTATGAATGGAATTTCCCCTTTCTGTATCACTCCACGTTGTCAGTGTGGAAGGTAGTTATTACACTGGGATCCTAAAAGCAGTATCATCCAAATTTGGGTGTGGGAGAATATTGTCCCTTATCTATGACCCAGAAGGGACTGACCTGGATTCACCTTGAACCACAGCCTGCAAATTCCACACCCAGGGACGCCCTCAGCGAAACTATGAACAGCAAGAAAACAGTGCCTCAAAAAGAGTCAGTGTGTGTAAATAAGTTGCCGCTTGAGCTGTTTTTACATCTTGAGCCCCACAAGTGCTGTACTGGATAACACTTCTTACAGAATGGACATCGTCTTGTTGGCCACTTATGTTTCAGGATCGTACTCACCCTAGCAAGACTGACCCAATCCTCCTGAGTCTTCTTGGCTACTACAAAAAAGAGCCAGAGATCCTACTGCACTCCTAAACTCCTCAGTTCTTCGGAAATACTTCCTAACCACTCTGCTTCCTACCAATTACCAGTCTCTTCACCTTGGAGTCTTGCATGAAAACCACACACTGATAAAAAGTTTGTCATGCGGAAACAGTAATATAGTATGTTGGTTCCCCTAGCTGAACCAATCAACACCAGATGGAAACCTTACAGACAAGAAAACCAAAACAAAAAATCCAGTGGCACGGTAAGAGGTTCACACACAATCTAAAACACTAGGATCAAAAATCCTGGAAGGGCTTGGGATAAAGAGATGACAGAAACTGACCTTCTAGAAGAGAACAGCATCCACGCTGGCTCCTCAAGCAGACCCTAACAGGTAATATCCCCAAGGTTTTTTTTGCTGAGGGTAGCATATGACCTTACAAGGTGTTTTGGGGCCAACCTCAATGTTCATACCAGTGTCTACAAGTTTTGGAATCTCTGGACTAAATGGGGAACTCGGAGAAAAAAATACTCCTGCAGGCCGTGAGGGTTCATCACCTTGCTGGTAGCTGGTTGGGGTACCACCCCCTTCCATGAGCCAGGCTACCAGCTACATCACTTTTAAGCTTGGATATTTGAATTGCTGAACCCTGTCTGAACTATCTACTGCAGAAAATGGCAGGTGAGATAATGCCAGAGCTGTTCCTAGGAAGCATGGTAAGGGATCCTTGAAACCTGGACACCCTCTCTCACTGGAATAGGTCTATCTGGGATCGACTGAAATTGCAGATCTACATTCTGCACCCCTGGGTTTAGAGCTCACTTCCCCAAATGGAAACTCTTGCAAGTGGACCAACCGGCTAGACATCTATTCCTGTACTACGTGAAATGAAATGCAACCTTAGTGGAAATTCTTCCATCCACTGGAGAGTAAGGCCACATTCATGAGTGTGCCTACACTATTTTTGCTTTCCTGATGAGGAAATACATGGTTGTGACAGAGATGTACACTCCTACCTTCACCATCTGGGAAGAACTCAGGTTTCCAAAGTAATACTGCTTAAGGCACTGTCTGGATGTCTAGGATATTTAACTGTCTAATATCATTCCTCAAGGCAGCAGAACTCCAGGTGGAGAGCTTCCCCTTCCTTTGATGGGTAAGCTCACATTGCCAATGACTATTGGCTCTTGTGGAGTGATTAGGAGGGCTACTGCAGTTGCATGAGCAGTGTAACCCAGAACCAGATAGTCCTTAAAGGTCGAAAACCATACCGCAAGCTACCACATACGTACTCCAATGCAGTCTGTTCCCCAGCAGTAACACAACAGCTGCTGCCATGAAACTCACACTTGAACACTTGTGAGCAGACAGCCCTGTGAATTTAAGAACAAACCTCTGCAAGCCAATGGGAAGAACCAAACCAGTAGTTTCCAGTCTCTAGGACGGTGGCTAGGAACCTCTTTCCTGGACTGCAAACCACCTGTGAGTCTCCAGATCTTCTAAGTCAGAAACACTGACCCTTGTCTGCATCCTGCTTGTTCTGGACAGATGGTCATCCAGGAGACACATGACATGTGAAGTTGAGCCTGTCTCAAAGGTACCAGCAATCCCCCAAAACAAAAACATTTGAGAACACCCACAGATCTACTGCCAGGCCTACGAGTAATACTCATCCCTGGTAGAGTCAACCCTGAATCACCGACTCAGAACCCTCTGGGGTGAACAATGAATCAAAAAAGGAGGAGATGCCCTTAAGTGACGGATGACATACTATTCCCCCAAAGAGACCAGTCGAAGGTCATACCCAACATATTCTAAACTGAACGTTGTATGGCTGTCAGATCGTGCAGGTGCCCAAAATAAAAGGGCAAGAGAAACCACCCCTTCAATTTCTTGAGAGCACTAAATAAACAGATTTGCACCCCCATGCTGCCACATAAGGTGAAACTGGGGCTTGCCTTCATCTCGACCAGATGGCCCAAGTTTAGATATTGCCAGACAGTGCATAAATCTGAGACCCTGTTGGCTGTTGACAGTGATTTCTCTAAGGCATAGTGGAAAACCCTATGACATACCCAGAACCAAGGACACCAGAATCCCAGTCTGCCTTTGTTTAGGCTCAGACTGAGCAACTATCTCAGAAGCTTGCCTCCTCTACACTTCCAGTGCATTTCCAGCAGTGGTACTATATCTCTGTTTTGAACCAAATTAGCAGGATGCCCAAAAGAAAGGAGTATATTGCTTCACTCTGCCTTACAGGCTTGAGGTGGGCCATACCCTTTGGTCATCCACCCCATGAGGTGTGCTGAGTGGGGGCACAAGTTAAAGGCTTTGCACCCTGCCTCTCTCAAGAGCAGAGCCTATTAACAGGGATTCAAAAAACCCCATCATTGGTGAGCCCTCCAGCACGCACCCTGAAGGACCATAATCATGGACATGTTGCTCTTTCAAATATGAGGCCAAGTACATATATGATGCATGTTCTATCATACTGCATACTGACTTACCTACCACAGGATGTACATCCCACTCCTTGTAGTACTTCCCAAAAAATTAACAGCACAACGTCAGTATACCCAGCTGCTGGTTTTTTTTCTGGAGGACCCACTCCTGCTACCTTAGGCTCTAACCACTCAACTTCCTCCTCAAAGGTGTACTCCCTTCCAGGAAACAGACTGGTCCTATCGGAGCGGGAGCTATATCTCCTCCTCCATCATTCTTCTCCTCAACAATCAAATTCAGCAAGTGGTCCTCCTCATGAAAACTGCAGGCTGCAATAAGAGAATTAAAATAGCAGGTTAGCCAATCTGAAAGCTGTAAGCTTAGCAGGCACGACTTTTCTAAATGTAGACATGCCACTGGTCACCAGGCAGCCCCAACCTGCTCTGGAGTCACACTAAACAACAACAAAATAAGAAAAATGAGAAGTTTGACAAATTCCTCAAAGGGATCTTCAATGCGCTACCTTCAAGCAGACTTGATAGACCAATATGGCCTGTTTCCTGTTGGCAACTGTATATGTTCATATCCCCTGTAAGTTGCAACACTGAGTGACTTTCTTGGAATGTTCACGTGCCCTGCGTTCTCTGTGCTGCCAGAACAGTCTGGTTTGAGAGTGTACCGCTATCCCCTAGTGGGGGAGCACATTACCTATATGTAATCGCTACCTCCCCTATTGACAGCATGGAGCGATACAGAATACAAAGATACTCCTGAAAATTTCTGAGCCCCAGATTTTCAGGACTGTCCCAACATTTGAGACAGAGCATCAAACTGACCCCAGCTGTAAGTGCCAATGTGAAGAGACCAGCATTTCTGGACAGCTGGACTGAACTATCTAAATATGAATGTGTTTCATGAAGCGTTAGACCACCAAAGTAATGTACTGGAGTACATTCAGTTTTGTAAGGAACCCTTAAGTCAGGTTCCCAAACAGAAATGACTAATCAAAGGAGGGAAGGAAAACAACCAAAATGTCCCCATGAGTGACACAGTCACTCATTTAAAAACTTGATTAGCTCATTTTTGGAAGACGTAATGAAAGTGACCCAACTTTTTAACACTCATGTTCAGAACATCAATCCAACCTTTTTTCTTCTTTGTTTTCTTAATATACGGTCATTTTTTTGCTCCTTGCACCTGACCAGGGAACCTTCTACCATCACCCTCAAGTCACTTTTTCCTGGCTATGAAGTATCAGTTGGTTCAGGATTCTCCATCTGTCTTCCCTCAACTCCCACTTTGGCTCCCGGCTAGTAAAGAGTGACTTGTCACCTGCAAAGGGGATCCCAAAGGTTAACCCATCCTAAGCCAAACTCCTCCAACAAGAGATGCTTCACACAAAAGACCAAAAAGCCAGGTAGAGAAAACATGGAGAAGGCGACAGATCAGAGGACCAAAAGAAGCATGGCAGGATGAGAGACTTCATCTGTCCCAGGCCCATCCATTTTCTGTGCCCCATAACCTCACCCCTGAACCACACTCTCTATAGGTGCACGGAATGAGGAGGCAGGGTGCCCTCCACCTGTTAGGGTCATCTGGAGGGCCTGGTTAAGCCCACCCCCCTATTCTCGACAGTCTGACATCAGAGAGGAGGTGTGCGCAATAACCTCACTTCAGGGAGAGTGCATGATCCTGTCCTCATAGCTCCCTTCCCCTATCTCCAAAAGGGAGCAGCCATACTGGAAGAAGAGCTACGCATCTTCCTTGCCGCACCCAGTTTCATTGGTTGGCACCAGATGTCTCAAGCCTAGAGCATGAACCCAGCTCATCTGAGTGGCAAACACAGAGCTACTGCTGGGTTAGCCAGTGGGCCAGCTGTGTTTCTTTATTGCTTGATACACTATTATAGTACATGGGTAGGGGTTATTGTTAATAGAAAACGACGGCTTTCAAAATCCTGTTGTAGGACAGTTCAAAGGTCAAAAAAGTTGTTGTACTATCGTTCTGACGTCACATCGATAGTACAGCAACTTTTTTTCCTTGAGCTGCCACCCAATTGGTTGAAACTCCACTCCTCGCAAAAAAAAATTCAAACAACAATGGCAGTGCCACATAGCAGAGCTGTCCAGCAAGCAGTTCAAATTAAGTCTGTACACGGACTGCCATAGTCTACGCTGTGTATGCATGTTTTCAGTTTGTCGTTTGTTTTGTATTTTTATTTAAATCTGGTGTTTACCTTCATGGCTGGGATTGTGAAAAGAGGGAACATCAGCAAGGGGTCGTGTCGGGATAGGAGTGCATCTGTAGTGTGTGTCTCTAGCGAGGACCGGGACAAAGCAGAGCTGTGAATACCCAAGGTATGAAACCTTGTGAAGTGAATGTTTTTTACACATTGGGGATCCATATACTGTATAAAATAGTGGATGGGCGACCATCCACAACTAAGGCAGCGTTCACATCTTGGGAGTTGATGACATCACGGAGACCCTCGAGCCTCCCGAGGTCTCTCTGATGTCATCAACATCCTTGATGGAAACACAGCCTTGTTGTGGATGGTCGCCCATCCACTAATCTATATATCCAGCTGCATCAAAGAGAAAAAAATCTTGGCAAATACTAGATCAAGCCCTACCTCTTCTTCAGGTAGCAGCTTTCTCCTACCATCTTTAACAGGGAATCCACTTCCAAAGTCCCTAGAAGAGATATCTGCTCCATACTCCACAATAACATCCTCCTCAATGCTGCTGACAAGCCGCCAGAACTCCTTCTCCACTAGCTCTGTTGGTACCATCTGCAAGACAGTTAGCAGTGCAGAAACAGTAGGTATGTGAAAGCAAGCGAGGTATGGAGTGTCCCTAACAGTGTTTTTTGTTTTGCCAGACAATGATGTGCCACAAAGGTCGGCTGCACTGATACATTTTGTGCATTTCTCCATAAGTTTAACAAGTATGAAATGCAAATAAAAGAGTAGACAACTGTAGGGAAACAAGTAAGAGGATCTTCTTGTAAGACAAATGCTAATCATGGGATATTTTTCTTGCATCAATTTGTATTTGATGAGAAATTTATTCTGGTAAATAATTCTATTAACTGAACATTCTAGGAGGTGTCATAAAATAAATGCAGTAAAATGTAATAATCCTGACACTCTCAAACACTATAAACGTCCAATCCCATAAAAATCATGAGAACGTACATACACTCTTTTATATACTAGGTTTAATACTAGGTTTGTTGAGACAACAGAGGACTGCACTGTCCACTTCTAGTTGTCTCTTCATGACATATATAATGTGTTATTAGTAAGAAAATTATCAAGTCTGTTTTTAAACGTTTCAGTGTTCTTACTGTTAACTACTAACGATGGAAGGGATATACTTTTGTGACTATCGAATAACTGCATCTGAACAAAAATGAAAAATGTAAGTCTAGTACAGCAGAGTTTGCTAGCATTTAGCAACATTTGTTTTCTTTAAAAATAACCAATTCTTGTGATTTAACAACAACAAAAAAGGCACACCAGGCTCCATTACTTGTGTGAAAGTTTAGCCACCCTTGTTTACCAATTTTTAATAATCCCATTTTTGGAAGAAAGCAATTTTTTTTATTTAAGTAGTGGCTTTCATTTTGATCAAATGACTTGTTAAAATATCTTTAAAATGATTTAATCAAACAACCCTGCTGCTTTAAATGGAGCACGCAATCCCTATACAGATGTCACAAGGCACACCTAAAGGCAGGTTGGTGCCGATGAACTGGAAAGTGGAAGGGATCTAGCTGTCCGAGCCTCGCAGCCCAAATATGATCTCTTCCTTTCCAAAAATGGGGTTACTAACACTGAGCATAAGGAATTCCTGCATAGGTAAGGGAGCTGCACATGGTGTGTGTGTGTGTGTGTGTGTGTGTGTGTGTGTGTGTTTAAAGAGGACACAACAGTTTTACTCCTTAAAGCAGCAGTACTAGTTAGCCGGTAAAAAATGTCATCCTACCTTTTTTTGCAGTAATGTATTCCTGACAATCTTAGTTTCTTTACTGAGGTATTTTAAATTAATTCAGCTATTTTAAGACTGTGCTTAACTACAAAATGTGTAATCTGTGTGGATCTACAGTAAAGATGGCAGCCCCAACATCTTTTAAAAATCTCCTCCCTGGAGGTCACACTTTTAACTGCAACCACTGTATTCATAATGCAAGTCAGGGTGTTGCAAGCAAATGTTTCTGATGGCCAACAGCACAGCTCCACAGTGAATTGCTTACATCCATGATGGTGGACCTCGCAGAGGAGGAAGAAATTTTAAAAACTTCAACATCCTCTCTCTTGCCTAAGGAATAAAATAAAGCAAAAAGGAAATCAGATATATTAATGTTTAAATTTGTCCTAACTGCCAACTAAATTACTGAAATGTCTGTTAACTAGTACTCCTGCTTTAAGGGACTAGGAAACAATTTCCAATATATGTACCTACAGCATAGAACACCCAGTTGTTTCTTCCCTTCAGTTGCTATCATGTTTTCTGGAATAACCTGGGTGATTTTTTTGTTTTGTTTTGTTAAAGAAATACTTTTTATTCTTTTTAAATGTCAATTTGACACAGTATACACATACAGAAAGTATGATCTCCTTTATGTTCCCACAATCTCTGTGGCTCCTTTGGCCATTGTGCATGCAAGCGCCGCACACACACACACACACACACACACACACACACACACACCCCTTCCAAGAGGTAACAAGGTCTCTACATAGTTTAATAAACATGATAGTAAATAATATTTTCGTTTGTCTTACAACATAACCCCCCACCCAACTACAAAAACTAGTCTAGGATACTTTAAAAGTTTCATTTTTTCAAGACAGCTAGGAATGTTACATCTTCAATAAACAGTTGCTCTAAAACAAAATAGTTTAGGACTACAGACATTAGCAAATGATGTACCTACATGAACTGGCATGTTAAAATAATCCGATTTGAAATTGTCAGCCATCTCTCCGAAACTCTGGAGGGTGTATTCACGGACAGCCTGTTCAAACCCAAATGCCTCATGTGGTTTGCTACATTCCTAAAAGAAAAATCACCGCGAATATCATTATTACAAGAAATGTTTCAATCCAACACCCTTTCTTTTTGATAGGTATAAAGTTAACTAAAAAAAAAAAAGATCACAACATGTAACTCAACTCATCTATAAATTGTAAGTTAAAGAGGACCATATTTGAGCATTATGAAATGAAACAAACACCCCCATATTTAGAGCCAGACATTAGTGCTGCACACACAGTAGCACTGCTCAGCGAATAGTGCATGGCCAGCTCTGCAATATTCAGACAGTGAGCGCCAACTGAGTGTGCTACATGAATATGAGGGCTATACCAGCACAGTGCATAGTGATTATCGATGATCGAGTAGGATCTGTGGGGATACTGTAGGTAGGGAAATTGGGAAAACTAGGTGGGCGAAGCTGTCCTTATCTGCTGGCAAATTCTATGTTTCTACAGTACTTACTATAATACTCACGAAAGTCATATGGTGGCTAGCTGAGGAGGTGAGCAGAGAACTGTGCTAGGCATCATCATTTATATTAATAATCTGTGTCCCGGGTGATGGGTCCAGGGCATGCAGGTCGAGGAGGTTTTCGGTTAC
Source organism: Neoceratodus forsteri (assembly GCA_016271365.2). Lineage (NCBI taxonomy): Eukaryota > Metazoa > Chordata > Ceratodontiformes > Ceratodontidae > Neoceratodus > Neoceratodus forsteri. The sequence continues at coordinate 1,520,807,933 of CM028131.1, forward strand.
TGTTCAGGGGGGTCCACTAGATACCAGGGATTAGGAAATATATTTCTGGATACAGCATGGGCTATCAGGGGTCAGGAGAGGCCTGTTAGATGCCAGGGAGTACACTGTTGGACACTGCATGGGCGATTGAGGTGGTGGGAGGTACCACTAGACACCAGGAGCCAATATTTATTTATTTATTTATTTGCTTTTGGTAACCGTGTGGGTGCACTAGGCATAAGAATGCCTATTTTCAGGCACGACCTGGAAGAATACAAGTTACAATACATGAGTATACATGTGACGCAGCACATGAGCACAGTGAGGAGGGAAATCACATAAATCAACTATGGGGTTAGGAGAAACATAGTTCAGCAAGGTTCTAACATTACAGTTTGGACGGTCAAAATAAACGAAGAGTGCAGAAAAATGTGAAAAACAGGCACTGCAGAAGCATACACAATATACACATATACAGTAAGTGCCGTTATACTGCCGTTGACTTGAGTAGAGACAGGGAGGAGAGGGAAGTGGAGAGAGGTGGGAAGAAGAGGAAGAGGGTAAGGTAAGAGAGAAAGCATTAGAGGAGGGTTATAAGAGAGGTGGAGAAAGGTGTCAGTGGAATGGTTTGCCTCGGGGCACAGAGGGCAGATAGGAGATATGGTCTACGGTGGATGAAAGCAAGTGCAGGGGCTAGCAGCATGCAGATGATCACGGTGAAGTTTCTTGAAGCTAGCATGGGTGGGAGCTTGACAAACAGATTGAGGTATAGAGTTCCAGTATTTTGCAGCCATGTAAGAAAAAAACACGTGCATTCCTGTTGGTTTTGCATCTAGAGATTTGGAGAGGGGCTTGGTCAGTAGATCAGAGCCCACAGAAGAAGGGTTGTGAGTGAAGCAGAGAGGTGAGGGATTGGGGGAGGCCTGATCTGGCAATACCACCAATTAGTGAACCACAGGACAGGAGTCAACAGGCAGAGGGGGGGAGGGCCATTTTAGGTCAGCATAGAGCTGGCAATGGTGTTTGTATCGTGGAGATGCAGAGGCACAGCAGCAGATAGTGTTATAGGTGATGGCCCATTTATGGAGGGCAGACTTTGTGGCAGATATGTAAGTGACTGAGCCGTAGGCCAGGGCTGGGAGCAGAAAGCCTTGTGACATAGCTAGTCTAGCCAATGGAGTGAGGGTATAGCTAGAGTGGTAGGCTCCTCCTATCTTAGCACTGACAGATTTACAGGTGGTGTTGATGTGCAGGTCAAAATCCAGAGATTCATCAAGAAGAATGCCCAGGTATTTAAAGGAGCTAGCGCTAACCAGTGGGGGAACCATCAGCACATTATATTTTGAGTGAGTTTTTGTTAACTTTAAGTCTGGCAGGGAAGCCAAAGAGCATGGAGTGCGTCTTCCTTGTACTGAGAACAAGGCTGTTCTCAGCTAACCAAGATTGAATACTTAAGAAGTCCAAGCCATAAACGTGGTTAATGTCCAGGATATTTCTTGCACTGTGGTAAAATAACAATATCATCCGCATAAAGCAGCGATGAACAGGTAGGTGCAAACAGTGGATGGTCGTTAATGAAGACTGAGAAAAGCAAAGGGCCCAGTATGGAGCCCTGGGGAATGCCATCGTGTACAGATGAGAGGTCAGATATCGCCGAGTTGAAAACTACAGCCTGTTTCCTGTCGGACAGATAGCCACTAAACCAGGCCACAACATCAGCAGAGAAGCCAAGGGGAACATACTTTTGAAAGAAGGGTATGGTAAACCAGGTCAAAAACCTTAGTTAAATCAATGAACACTGCACCAGTCAGGAAGCCCAAGTCCATGGAGGCATAGATGTCGTTTGTGAGTTTTAGAAGTGCGGTGGAGGTACCGTGGCCTTTGCGGAAGCCACGCTGTGAGCAAGAAAGAAGTTTATGCTTCTGAAGATAATCTATGGATTGGGTTGCGACTAATTTTTCCAAGATTTTTCTGAGCACAGAGAGAACAGCTATAGGTCGGTAACTGGTGATTTCTTTAGGATCGCCCTTTTCAGGGATGGGTGTAATTTTGGCTATTTTCCAGATATTGGGAACTGAGCCATGGCATAGTGACAGATTAAATACTTTTATTAGGGGGGGAAGCTATGAGAGGGGCAGCAGCTTCCAGTAGCCTTGGTTCCAAACCATCAGACCCCGAGTTAGTGCTGTCAGGGATGGAGAGTAGCAGCTTTAGAACTTCAACTCTTGTGATGGTCTGGAACCTGAATGAAGGATGTGGCAGTGGCGATTCGTATCCGGGGTAAACAGAGTGTTCAAAAGGAAAAGAGGTGAGGTACTTAGAAAGGTCAGAGAAGTTGCAATTGAAGGAGTTGGCAATGGTTACCGGATTATTGCAGTGTATGCCATTTAACAACATATCACTTGCAGAAGCCGTAAGATTAGCTCCAAGGAGGGTTTTTATGGTTGACTAGAATTTCTTGGAGTCACCTGCGGCTTTTATGAGTAAGTCTTTCCAGAAAAAGCTTTTTGCTAGTCAAATGTTCCTTTTGCATGTACTTCTCAGTAGCCTGTAGTCACTATAGTCGGACTGAAGCCCTGAGGCCTTGAAACACCGCTAAGTCTGATTAACAACAGGTGATCCGGCTTGGGGGACCACTAGACACTAGGGAATACACTGATGTGGCATGGGCAATGGAGGGTGCTAGACACCATGGAAGATGGGTTACACATCAGGCATGGGCAATGGGGAGGCAAGCCATTAAGTCAGTTAATGGCAGGGTTTTGGAAGCAATAAACAACACTATGATGGTGGCTGTTTAGTGTTGCCGAAACTTTTGAATATACCGCTGCACCCAATATGCATAAAAGAGTTCTCATTTGCAGAGGCACAGCATTATATTCTGCACAATCACGCTGCTGGGTTAGAGTAGCACGGCAGGAGCTTCTGAATATGGTTCCCGACCACTGGCGCTAACCATTTGAATATGGGCGCCAAAGTGCCTTACCTCAATATAAGGCAGCTAGTGGCATCCTTTCACTTTTGGTCGTTTTCCCTTTTGGAAGAGAAAGGATAGCACTTTTGGCTCTGTGGAAATTATCGACAAATCCCTTTCACCTTCATGTACTATAGGATAGTGCTGCCTCTACGCACTGACATTTTGAGATAAATTTTTTGGAGAGTACATCAGTGCTCTCAAAAGGCTGCTTTGAGAAATTCAGACAACAATTACTTCGATTTTTACAACTCCACAAGCAAAACAAAGTAAAGCTTTGTTTGGGATGTTTCTTACCCTGGTCTGTGATCAATACACTGCCATGCAAGAGGCCACAAAAACCAGAACCAAGCGGGTAGCCAAAGGGAGATTCTTTTGCCTGTCTGATGCAAGAGGACTCCCAAGAAACAGCTGCAGACAGAACATCAGAACAGTGGGAGTTGCAGTAGCATAACGGGTCATGGTAAGAGAAAAGAGAGAGAGAAACTCACAAGGTTGGGGACCAGAGATGGACAACACAGCCACTAGCTCTCCTTGACAGCTCTGCTCCTCCTCCACTCCATCTTCTCTCCTCCAGCTGCACCACTTCACACATGCACAAAGTGTGAATCTGTATTTTGGTGAGGAGGCTGGGCAGGCCAGTGGAGAGCCCATGTCAGGTGCACCATAACCCAGCCCCCCAGCATAATTATTCAAAATGGCCTGGAGTTCTTTAAGCATCGGCAGTGCCATTCTTTTTTTTTTTTTTAAGCTCAGAAAAAAAACAATGCTGGCTTTTGGGACAATATGAGGGGGCACGTAACCCCCAGTGCCCTATGGACATGACGCCACAGTGGATGACCTACTGTAGAAGAGGAAAAGCATAAATAAACCTTACTTTCCAATTCAAAGCAACAGCTTACACATGTAAGGCTTCTATTTTTCATGGTCCTGCGCAGCACTGGAGAAGCTTTAGGTTTTCCCAAGAGGTAAACAGATCTGGGGAGTTCACCTCATCTAAAAGATGCTGTCCAGGACCTCTTAGTTTAGAGGCACGCAACTGAAATTGTTCGCGTACAGCTCAGCTCACCCACTAGACAAAATGCATAGAAATTAATGTAGGTAGAAACAAGCATCTGTCAATGCCGAATCTTTGCTTGCATTTGCTGTGCAGGTGTTTGGCATTGACAGTGCAGCGGCGTTAATTAACAAATTAATAACACGAGTTATAATAGTGAAAATGTCATGATTTGGAAATGAAGAGGTTCACATAAAATGCTGTCATTTTCTTAGACTGTGACCTTGACTTTTCAAAATACTAGGTTTCCTGCCACAACACATGAACATGATAGGTGTCATTTATAAACTGCGAAACAAAACACTGTTTTGTGGAACGACCGCAAAAACAGGTTCTGGAGGAGGATTCAATAATCACACCTGCCATGTTCATTCGATTGGGGGGAGGGCAAAAAAACATGAATATGTTGAAAATGTGGGTTAAAAAGTAAAACTATTACAAAGTTTTGAGTAAATGTTTAAAAATGGCAGCCTTTGTTTATCTTTTTTTTTTTCAATTTTAACCTCAAATGTTCCATACAGTCTATTTATTACACAACCTTATAAACATGACAGGTCTCATTTAAGAGATCCTGTCCAAGATGTAATTTTGAGGCACAACTGTGAAAAAAATGTTTTGGGCAGGATTAACAAAATGACACATCATGTTTATGACGTGGGAAAAATCTGCTTTTGAAAATGTGGGAATACAATCTGGCAAAATAGCAGAGCTAGGCATAAATACTGCAGAATTTCAACATTTCTTCATAACTTTGTCATTTTTTTTGAGATTCTGACCCCAAGTTTTCAACAGAGTCTTACTATGACCCCACCTTATGCTCAAGACAAGTGGATTTTTTAAAATCCCACCTCAAAGGTGATTTTGCAGAGAGACTGCAAAAACATATTTCGGGTGGGGATTTGAAAAATTACACCCATCTTGCTCATAAGGTGGGGCAAAAAAAAGAGAAAAGATATGCTGAAAATTTGGAGGAAAAATCCAGTTATGAGAAAATGCTGAAGAATTTCAATGCTAGTTCATAACTTTGCTGTTTTTTGAGATTTTGACTCCACATTTTCAACAGTCTTATTACCCCACCTTATGATTAAGACAAGTGAAATATTTTAAATCCTGTTCAAAACGTGATTTCGCAGAGTGACTACGAAAATACATTTTTGGTGGTGTGGGGGGGGCCGGAATTTGAATAATTTCACCTACCTGGTTCATAAGGCGAGGTTAACAATGGCCATGTTGAAAATCTGGGGTAAAAATATTAAGAAATGACAAAGTTCTGAGTAAAAGTTCAAAACTCAATAAAAAGCCATTGACTGAATTTACCTCGTTTTCAGTCACTCCCAAGTGGGGCTCAGGAGCAGCAGGACATTCAAGAAGGTGCACCACTGGACCGGATAGGTAAGGGGTACATTTTTTTTGGGGGGTGTCAATGGACCATTATCTTCTTTTACAGGTTTACTGAATGGGCACGGGGGGACTGGTAGGTAGGTGGGATACTTGGCAGTGGGAGGGTTTATTCTACAGACACGGCATGGGGAAGAATTGGCAGGCGGACGACATACTTGGTAGTGTGAGCAAATTTTCATGGAGAAAGATAGTGAGGTGGATGGGATACTTGGCAGTGGAGAGTATTTTATTTTAGAAAATGGGTAAAAGGAAACCTCCTCTCTCATTGGCTAAATCTCCCTACCACTGGGGCTGTTATTTCTTAACAACGCCCAACATAATGCCTCTTGAAGTTTAAAAGGTACCATCACTTTTTCTCACTAAGCGAGACATCAAGCTAGAGGCCCCATCCCTCGTAACTCTCCGAAACAGACACTAAATAAAAAAAAATACAATCCTTTCACACTTAAAAAAAGTCAGTTTTTTCATTTCTCCCCCACCAAAAAAGCTAATGCTGCTGAAATACTCAGACCCCTTCCGACTCATGATCCCCTCCCACTCTCGTAAACGTCCCAGCCAAGCAGTCCGACTCTATCTGCGGCACAAACTTGACAGAACTCCCGCTGTGCTATTTCCAAGCTGCACTTCATCCCGATCCCCACCGGCTCGCTCACTAGCTTTCACAAATGCTGTAACCCACTGGCACCACAGTACCTTTTCAGTCATGAGGTTGTCTTCTGTCTCCGCAAAGCCTGCACAGTTTTTTTTTTTTAAAACATTTTTTTTACTGTCCTTTTTGCGACCTCAGATCACAGGACTACAGCTCCCATGAACCCTTGGATAAAAAATCCAAATCACTCCAACAGGCTCTCCTAAACAGCACCCAGAAGCTATTTTACAAAAAACATATACTGTAGAACAGGAAATATTCACTGTCCATAAATTTTCACTATGTTCGCTGAAGTACTCAGAAGCGTGAAAATAAAATTACGCTAATTAGTACTTTTTCCATTAAGGTGAATGGAAGACTTATAGTTTAGAGTGAAAATAAATTTATACAAATGTGGCCACTTTGTGGCTAGTGCTAAATATAACTGATGCATTCTTTTCCTATTCTACAGTAATTTTATTCTGTTTCACATTTATTCAGCTTCCTATTAAGTTTAATTCCATTTTACTAATAATCTAACACATTACCCATTTTCTAAGTGTAATAATACCCTCCAGGGTGGGCGTTATGGGATATAACGGACCTTCCAGGGGCTATAAGGCCCTCCACCTGCGGCGTCGGGCCTCATTACGCCCCTGGGCAGTCTGTTATATCCCAATAATACCCACCCTGTCAGGTATTATTACTTACTTCATGGACGGGCTCGAGAGAGAGGATCAGAAGGTGGGTGGGATACTTGGCAGTGGGAGGGTATTTTATTTTCCAGGATGGGGCACAGGGAAGGATCAGAAGGTGGGTGGGTGGGATACCTGGCAGTGGGATGGTATTTTATTTTCATGGACAGGGTATGGGGAAGGATCAGAAGGTGGGCAGAATACTTAGCAGTGGGAGGGTGGTTATTTTTATGGATGGAGCATGGGGGGGGAGGATCGGGAGGTGGGCAGGATACCTGGCAGTGGGAGGGAGTTCTTTCTACATGTCTCCTCTCTGCATACCACTCGGCTCCTTGCTGGCTGGTGTCATGCAGATGAAAGGTTTGAGCCACTCTGTGCAGGAGCAACTCGCTCCTTTCAACTACACAAAGCGTCTGCCCTGCAAGCAAAGAACACTGTCACAGTCAGCCTCAATGATCACTGGTCTGCACTCTCAAGCCCCCCGCTGCCTGAGCTGCACTAGACCCAACAGTTCACACCTCTGAAACCCATTATTGTAATAATATATTCGCTCTGCACATGTAAGCACACATAAAAAGGCTAGAGTTTCACAAGCTCAGGGTTTCCTAACATTGTCTGCAAGCCACCTCCACACCACTACATGGTACAGTAGTCTGTGCTAAGCTGTCTCCATGCCATTTGCAACTAAACTAAGGTCAGTGCTCACCTGGTTACTTGCCTGCATCTTAGATAACAAAGCGCATATCTGAGACCACAGATGTCATTGGTAAGTCACCAAGTGTGCCAGGTGTGATGCTATGGACAAAGAAGACTTGGCTAAAGAGAACATTTTCTTCCCCGGAGCGTCCATCTGCCTGGACTCGGACAACAAGGGAAAACGATTTTGTCAGAGAGGAGGTGATGCCATCCATCGGACTACAGGAAGTCAGACCCACCACAGGGTAACGGGTTTCTCCTTGAGACCTAATCAGAGCTAAATAATTAGCATGAGTACCCTGTGAAGCAGGAAGAATGGAAAATGGGTGTCTCCAGACTGCTACTGCAGCCTCGTCCGTGGCTGTAAGCCAGGGAGGGATCACTACGGTGTCCTGACTGGGTATAGTCAAGAAACCCAGCAATGCAAAGTTAAGGGTTCTCCCCTACTAGGTAAGGCCAGTACATAGCATCCTGCATCCTCTTCACTGAAAACGGCAGCAGCACCAGTGCTGGCCCACATGCCAACACTGTGTGTGACATCGACACCAATGTATACGTGTCTGTCCCCATCGTATCTCTTTTTGCTGCTCTGCCTTTGATAAGATATCTCGCTTCCTTTGGAAGCTAAGGAACTGAATGATGACAGAGCATGAGTGTGCCATAGGGTCTTTCAGTTTGGGACCTAATGCTCAACGTGCCAATTAAATGTGCAGCTGAAGAACCAGAGGCAAGGCCAGCACCTGATGGATCATTTGAGACAGAAAAGTAGAGATCTGAGGGCCTTCAGTACCCTACAAGAAGTAATATACCTGCACACATTTCCTATGAGCTTGCCCTTTTATAGCTTCCAACTTGTCCTGAATCTGGAAGTGCTCTTCTACCATTTGTTCAACCAAACTTGCTGGTATGTCTATGCACTAGTCTGAAGTAGTTATTTGACAGTCCACCTCGTCCATTCTGTTTTCAAGACAATGGCTATCCCACCACAGGGAGGTAAACAATCCTTTAATTTCAGCTCTGAATTTCCTTCATTCTCAATTTTCTGTTTTTCCTCCAAGAGGCTTCAAAAGATTTCAGCAAAGCTCTCTCATTCTGGAAGCACAGTAGAGAACTGAGAACACTTGCTCTCAGTGGCCTCAGATTTGATCAGTACTCACTCTTAGACATATGTTGAGAGAGGGAGGTCTTCAGTTTCCCCATGGATACAGTAACATCCTAGTAAGACAGTGGTGAAAATATTTAGTCTATCCAGTAGTTTGAGGCTAGTTAAATGCAGGGCAGATGGAGCTGCTCTGTTTGTTCTTCAACACAGTTGGTGATATCACTGGAAGTTCTTTTCTGCTCACATTTTAAGTGAGTACTCCCAGGGCCATTAATCAGCACTGAACAATACCTGTCCTGTTCTCCCTCCCACAGAAAAGTCTACCTGCCCCAGGTGACTTTCAAATGAAACATGCAGAGGAGACACAGAAAGAAAGTAAACAAATAATACTTTATTGTACAGATTGCATAATGAATAGTTTTATTTATTTATTGATTGATTTTACAATTTTTTGTGTGGAAAGACACACTAAACCAAGGCTTGTTACCAGGTGCATCCTGGAAGCACAGGAAAGTTAAGTGACTTGCTCGTGGTCATACAGTATGCAAGTGATGGCTATGGGATTCAAACCCAGTTCTCCAGGTTTGCAGTTCAGTGCTCTCAGCCACTATGTTATACTGCCTCCCCAAGAAGATTGGATAATATCTTACCTTAAGAGTAGATCCTTTGAGAGAACCTCCTCCATTGAGCCACATCATGAAACAGTAAGCCACTGGCATCAGGACCACCCAGAAAATTTTGCTAGCTGGGGCTGCCCATGTTGAAGTGCATAATCAACACCTGCATAACGTGGGTTGACTCATTATGTCTCAGTTCCCCACCAGAGACAAGCTTGGAGAATCAAACCAGCAGGGACCAAAGCAACCAGGACCAAACCAGGCACACAGTAGAGGATATAGAAACCTGAGTAAATATGCTGAATTCAGGCATAACAGCAGAACCAGCATGACACAGCAGGTAGGATAACCACCCATCACTCAGAAAGGTGGGGAAAGTATGGACGTAAGAGCTGTGGCTCAATGGAGGAGACACTCTCAAAGATTTACTACTACGTTAAGTAACTAGTCTATCTTCGAGGATGTCTCCCGACAACGAGTACATCATGGAATGATACCCAAGCAGTGTCAAAGCATCAAAGGAGGAAGGAAACAAGGACCTATGCACCCTGAGTAAGGAGGCCTTGCAGGACATTAAGACCAAATCTGGCATGTCTACAAGAGACTATGTCTAGACTGTAATGCTTAGTGAAAGAATGCACAGTGCTCCAGAAGTAGCCACTGCACGAGTGAAGTGAGTAAGTACAGGACCAGGAAGCTGCTTTCCATGCTTCTGGTAACAGAAAGAAATGCAGCAGGACAACCATTTGAAAAGGCCTTGCTTCGAAATAGTGGAGCCCACCATCCGGAGAAGAAAGCCCTGAAGAGCTGTGAGGATTTTCTTTTTTTTAGTAATATTACAAGTTTATTCGGACATCTGCAAATATGAAAACCTCAAGGGAATTAAAGTCCAAGAGGGTAGCATCTTCCAGAAAAAGAGATGTGCAAGAACAAGGGGGCACAATTTGAAGATAGAGGGGGGACGGCTCAGAGGTAATGTGAGGAAGTATTTTTTCACTGAGAGGGTTGTGGATGCATGGAACAGCCTCCCTGAGGAGGTCGTGGAGTCGAGAACAGTGGGGGACTTCAAGAATGCATGGGACAGGCATAAGGCAGTCCTAGTGGTGGGTAGGAGGAAGTAAGCTGTTGGTTAACTAGGATTTGCAGCTTATCTGTTAGGTAGGAAAATGGGCAGACTGGGTGGGCCAAGCGGTCCTTATCTGCCGTCAAAGTCTATGTTTCTATGTTTCTATACACATATATCTGCATAAAACTAGGACAGTGTTTACAGGAAGATGATGCTACAGAGCAGATATTTTGTCTAAGATTCTATGATTACACTCAATAATATTGTTTATGAAGGTGCCAGAGCCTGTCCACCTTGAAGGTGTAACAGCCTCATGCCTGAGTAACACAGGGTCATTATACAGTAAAGCAGTAGTCAGTTAATTATGGTCAGTCCCAAGTCTACAAGGTCTCTGCAATTGTCAGGTCTCTGTCATTCTCATGGCACAAAGGAGTTATCTATTTCTATATAGTATTGTATCCAGGCCTGCATTCCATTTTGTGTGCTTCCCTGTGTCCATAGATTGCTGCAGTTAGATGTTTCATAAAATAAATTTCAAGTATTATAGCTCACCAGAAGTCCACTAATTGGGGAGTAGACTTCATCCACAGACATGCAGACATGTGATGGCTTTTTGATGGCAAGAATATATAAATATGCTGGGGGGTATCTACCAACATGACAACTGGTTTTGGGGGGAGACTACTGACAGTAATACCACTGAAGCGGACACTAACTGGTCATGGAGTGAAAGAATTCAGAACTGGGTTACTATGTCCCACCAGAAAATTTGTAAAACTGGACAATTCCAAAAGACACGGGTATGTGTTCTGAAACGGTTTTCTACAATCCTTAGCACGATCAATGTACAAACACAACATCTGACAGATGCCAAGTGTGTGGAGACAACATTCCCCACTATCCATGGGAGTCAAAGAATAAACTGGAAGGTCAACAGCATGATTTAGTGTTTGCTCAGAAACGACCTGTGGCAGAAAAATGAGAACTGGTATGCAAGGTATCCTGATCCTGGTGGGAAGAAAAAAAGGAGGCTCTGCAACCAGAGAATGCAATTAGAAAATACGTCTAGAAGACGTCACAGCCACTAAGAACAATGTCTTCACAAGAGGAAGCCCAGATCACAAGTAGCAGCAGGCCTGAAGGTAGACACAGTAAGGGTTTCCAGAACCAAAGTAAAATCCCAGACTGGAACCGGATTGCAAAACTGAGGTACAGAAGTAGAATACTTCTGAGGAACCTGTGAGAAACCTCAAGCTAGGCTACTGTCATGCTGTCAGTTGGGGCATGGAAAACAGACACTGCAGCCAGGTGAACCATGACAAAGGACTACCCAAGGCCCGTGTCCATAAGGGACAGGAGGTAGTCCATTATCAGTCCAACTGGATATGTAAATGGTGTAATAGGGTTGGTTAAGACACTGTCCCATTTGTTACGCAGATTTAAAAGCAAAGGTCTATTCTGTTCTCACCCATTCTGTCACTCCTGTCCCATTTGTTATACAGAGAGATTTAAATGCAAGGATCTATTCTGTCACTTGTGTATCTCTTGCCTGTCTGACTGTGCAATCAAATTTTCCCAAACTCATGAAAAAACAGTACCAAAATAATGTAAAATGGTCCCCAGAATGTGATGAGACTTTTCGGGCCAACAAGGCTGCAAAATGTGCAGCCCCTGTTTTGAGAAGTCCAGACTTTGAGAAATAATTTCTGTTACAGACGGATGCATCTGAGGTAGGCTTAGGTGCAGTCCTGAGTCAATGTAGATCAAAAGAACATCCCATTCTGTTCATCAGTAGGAAACTGCTCGACAGAGATAAAAAAGTACTCCACTACTGAAAAAGAATATCTTGCTGTGAAATGGGCAATTGAGTCCCTTAATTTTTATCTGTCAAGAGTTGACTTTGTACTTATAACAGATCATGATCCTCTCTATTGGCTTAATGAAAAGAAGGATAAAAATCCCAGAATCACAAGGTGGTACCCGGCACTACAGCCACTTAAATTCAAGGCGATGCACAAATTCTGAAACAAGAATGTCTATGCTGATTTTCTGTCAAGGCATGGTTCAGGAATTGATACTTCCGAAAAAAAAATGTGTGTGCATAACTGAAAAGTTTGTTGTACAAGGTGTTAGGAAAAAGGGATACTGCATGCAAAGAACTAAACATGTTGTAATGTTGGAAGAGAAATATAAGAAGGTTTTGGAAATCTGTTATCAAATACAGGTTCCCTCTTAAAGAGAGGGTATGTGACAGGGTTGGGTAAGATCCTGTTGCACTTGCTATGCAGGGAGTTAAAAGCAAGAATCTATTCTGTAATTAGTCTATATTTTGCCTGTCTGATTGCACAATCACATTTTCCTTGTGGCACAAAGGAATTGGCCCCTCCAACTGTCCCACAATTTACCCCTATTTTCTCCCTTCCTTCACTTGCTGTTTCTATTCTTGCTTTCTTCCCTTGCTGCACTGTGGTTAAAAAAAAAAATATATATATATATATAGAAACTGGGAACGCGTGGTTTACAAATGTATATAACTTTACTGTTGAAATTAATGCAGAAAGCTATTTGAGTTTCTTTTTAAAATGGCAATCTGTAATACAAGGGGTTAACCTTGAGCTGTATTTTAACCTCCACAAGCTTGTTTGCAGAATTATGAGTAAAAAAATCAGCCCTGGTACAGAATATCTTAATTAGCTGCACCTGTTAAGAGGACTAATGTACTCTTCAGGCTTGTCACAGGAAAGAAACAGTCTTAATATATTTTGTGGAACACAGGTGGTGTAATTTACAAGAACAAGATGCATAATTTAACTGCCAGGGAAAAATGTCTTATAAAAAGACAGCAGTGTTTTGTTTGGAGGGAGAGGGAGCTTGAGCCTTCAGAAGGAGATTCAGAGTAAGCATTTTTGTTTATTCTGCCTTTGTGAAGACCTGTTCTGTACATCTTTATTCTTTTTTGTTATTGTTAATAATAAAACGTTACTTGCAAATTTCATGACTTCTTCTGGTTTGCCTATGCTTCCTGACTTATGCCTCTACAACAAAAGGGGTCCAGCTGATGGGCAGCATGAACCAAACAAAAAAAGTTTCCAGTTCTGCAAGTAGGTGTACTGAGTAGACAGCTTATGAGCCACCCCAAAGCAGGATAGCTCTACATCCTCAGGAGCCAGGCGTAGAGGCATAGAGATCAAAGATCCGCATACAACAGACAGTCCTGCTCCAGCAGTAGAAGTCCCGCTCGCAGAGTGAGAAAGATTGGGTTCCACTGCCAATTGCTGAAGCAGAGGGAACCAGATTTGTCTGGGCCAGTGCACAGCCATCAGACTCAGGATGACTGACTCAGCCCTCAACTTGACCCAAAAGTCTCTGAATTAGAGGGAATGGCGGAAAGGCGTGACCCTCCCTTTAGAAGAGACGGACGTGTCTCACCTAAAAACTCTAGGCCCTGGAGCACACAGAATGGGGTCCACTGACCTAGAGTTAGAAAGAGTCCCAGTATTGGGATGCAAAGAGGCCTAAGTCTGGACAGCCCCACTTTGTGATGAGGCCGTCTACGACAGAATACAAAAGCTCCCATTCATGGCAGAGCACCTGGGATTAGCTGAGGCAATCTGCAGGAGTACTTAAGGTGTCTAGCAGGAAGACAGGCAACAGAAACATGTCATGTTTCACAGCCCACCATCAGACCCTCATCACCTCTATGCAGAGAGGATATGAGTAGACACCACCTTGGTGGTTTATGTACTATATCACCAGGATGTCGGTATAGATTAACAACTGGTGACCCAGAAGAAGGGTTGCAAAGGCCTGTACACCAAGCAGAATAGCCCTCATCTCCAGAGCACTGCTGTGGAGAACTGTATCCAAGGGGTCCACTAACCTAGAGTTAGCAAGGGTCCCAGATGGGCACTGTATCCAGAAATAAAGGCACAGGGTTTTAAATAATTGATTAGCAGTTTTTTTCTTGGGACAATGCTAACTGTACAGAAAGTATTTATATAGGTTTTCTAGAAGTGTTATGTTTGTTAAACACAGTGAAGCAAGTGCTATTCATTTTCACAATGTTTTAGCACTTTTATGAGCAAAATGCTAATCAATTTTTGGTGTTAAATAAATCCCTGAGGCATCCGTTGTCATCACCAGAAGAGGAGATGGATGAAGAAAGGGCAACCCACTCTCTAGGTTGGAGCAGACCAGCCATCAAAGGAGGGAGCGGCAGAGCAGAGATGTCACTTCAATGAGACACTCCAGCTCATCAAAATATTGAGCCCACTGGGCATGGAGGAACCACTGTGGAATCCTCATGTGCATGCGTGCCAGTGGGACAGTAAGAACTGCTGCAACCACAAGGGCTATTAATCTTGGTAGACATGAGGTTGAGACAATAACTGGACAAGATTAGCTGAGCCTGGGCAACCAGTACCATAGCACAGTTACAGGGGAGAGAAGCCTGACCTAGTCCTATGTCCAGAACCGCTTTAATGTATTACAGACACTGACACAGTGTGAGGATTATTTCATCTCTTTCACCAGTATGCTCAACTGCTCAAAGAGATGTCTGGTGAAGGGAGTACACTATTGCTTCCCTCAGCTGGGCCTTTAGAAGCCAATTGTCGATGTATGCACTAGAAGAAGGCTATGGTGTTGTCTGCAGCTCCTGCAGCTATCCTGCTATGACTAAAAGCTCAAGTAATGCTACCCAAATGAAACATGGTGCACAGGCAAAAGTAACAGGTGCCATATCAACAGTCCAAAACTGGCAGTAGCACACTAAGAACAGGTTACTCACCTGTAACAGTAGTTCTAGCAGTGGTATATGTTGTTCATCCACACTCTCTGGCATGTCCCTTTTCCCTTTAAATCTTGCCGGAAGTCTTCAAGCTGGCTCCTCCCACCGACCCGGGTGGTAAATATCTCGGCTCTGCCCCATGACACCAGATCTTAGCCCGCTGGAAGCAAGGTTGTGTGCCTAAAGTCGGGGAGGTCGGGTTGGTGCATGTGGATTAACAACATACATGTATACCACGCCTAGAACTACTGTTACAGGTGAGTAACCTGTTCCTCTTGGAGCGTGGACATGTTGTTCATCCACACTCTCTGGCAGACTCTAAGCAGTTCTCCAGGAGGAGGGAGGCAAGGCGCACACCCCCTACTTGGGAAATAGAGATTGGAGAACCGAGGCCCCGAAACCAGCATCCCAGCGTGACTCAAAGTCGATGTGGTAGTGGGTAATAAAGGTGTTTGCTAACTTCCAGGTAGCAGCCCGACAGATTTCCTGGATAGGGATGTCTCTGGAAGCAGCCACCAATGCAGCAGTATGGCGGGTAGAATGAGCTCTTATCCCTCTGGGAGGCTCCTTGCCCGCCAACTCATAGCACAGACCTATGCATGATGTAATCCACCTTGCAATGGTCTGTTTGGCTGCAGGTCTGCCAGAAGCGGCTTCAGCATAGGTGACAAACAGCTGGCGAACCTCTCCACAAATTTCCACCGTTCTTTTCTTATAACAGGAAAGAGCACGTCTCAGGTCCAAGGTATGGAGCCTGTACTCGGCGTCTGAGGTGTAATTAGAATAGTATTCCAGCAGAGTTAACACCTGGTTAGGATGAAACTCTGACACCACCTTTGGAAGGAATTTCGGGTTGGGGCGCAGGACAACTTTGTCCCTGTAAAAGACCAGATAAGGGGAGTCCACCGAAAGCACCTGGAGTGCTCCTGTCCTTCTGGCTGACGTGACAGCCACCAGGAAGGCCGTCTTACACGACAAGTGTGAAAGCTCACACTTGTGCATGGGTTCGAATGGCATGCCCATGAGCTTTGCCAAAACCAGCAAGAGATCCCACAGAGGTGGAGGTTCATGGACCAGAGAGAATATGTGATCCAGGCCTTTGAAGAAGCACCCGACCACTGTCTCCTGCGCCAATGTCGGCTGACCGGCCCGCACCCGGTAAGCAGAAATGGCTGCCAGGTGCACCCTAAGGGTCGATGACCGTAGACCCCCTTTGGAGAGAGACCAAAAAGTATTTAGAATGTTAGCCACAGAGCAGGATAAGGAGTCCAGACTCTTACCCTGACACCAACTAGAAAATCTCTTCCATTTGAAGGCATAACATTTACTGGTCGATTCCTTACGAGATGCCTCTACTACGGTGTAGACATCCTCGGAAAGACCCAGAGCCTGGAACTCTAGCCGCTCAGGTACCAGGCTGTCAGGTGCAGGGATTGAAGGTCCGGATGGAATACCTTCCCCTGGTTCAGCGATATCATGTCTGGGTGTGTACAAAGCCGCTCCAGGGGCCTGCAGCTGAGGCTGAAGAGATCTGGGTACCAGAACTGGCGCGACCAGTCTGGGGCTACCAGAATCACCTTCACCTTGTCCCTCCTTACCTTGAGTAACACCTTGTGGATCAAGGGAAACGGAGGGAAGGTGTAGAGGAGGCCTGGGGTCCACCGCCTTGAGAAGGCATCCCCCTGCAGCAAGCCCTGATGAGGGGGGCAGGCATGAAACAACCTCAGCTTGGTGTTTTCCCTGGAGGCAAACAGGTCCACCATCAGTTTGCCCCAACAGGAGAACATGCTGTGAGCTACCTCTGGATGGAGAGATCACTCATGGGATGTCTGGCCTATACAGCTAAGAGCATCCACCAGCTGGTTCGAGACTCCTGCCACGAGTGGCTAGGAGATCCGCCTCCAACCGGCTGTCGAGGGTCCAGTTGCGAAGCGCCTCCTTGCAAAGTAGATGGGAGTGCGTGACGCCCTGTTGGTTGAGGTAGTACATGGTGGGTGGTATTGTCCATCTGGACTTGAACCACTTGACCCCGGAGCTGAGGAACGAAAGCTGACTACACCAGTCTGACTGCTCTGTGCTCCAACAGGTTGATGTAGCATTGGGAATCCTCGAGGGTCCAGAACCCAGGGGCTCTGCTGTCCCCCATGTGGGCTCCCCAGCCCATGAGAGAGGCATCGGTCATAAGAACGACCGTCGGCTCGGGGCGGACAAACGGGGGCCCTTCCTGCAACCGTTCCAGGGCAGTCCACCATTGGAGAGCATCCCACATCTTCTGGGTCACAGTGATCAGCTGGTCGAAATGACCGTGGTGCTGAGTCCACTGAGCGGCCAGCTCCCATTGGAGGAGGTGCATATGCTATCTGGCCCAACGGACCACTGAGGTGCACACCACCATGTAACCCAGAAGGCGCTTGAAGTCCCAGGCAGGGCGTAAGTGCCGAACCAGAAATGACTGGGCAAAGGAGGAAAGAACCTCCGCCCTGTCCGATGGGAGCCGAGCTCTGGCTTGATGAGAGTTGAGCTCTGCCCCGATGAAGCC
Organism: Neoceratodus forsteri; assembly: GCA_016271365.2. Classification (NCBI taxonomy): domain Eukaryota; kingdom Metazoa; phylum Chordata; order Ceratodontiformes; family Ceratodontidae; genus Neoceratodus; species Neoceratodus forsteri. Next base: position 1,520,825,476 of record CM028131.1, read on the forward strand.
CATCACCTGTGACAGGCTGAAGGGCATGGCTCGGAACTCGTACAGGGTCCCCTCGACCCTGAAGTGGAGGAACCGCTGATGGGACGGAGCGATTGGGACGTGGAAGAATGCGTCCTGCAGATCCAGTGAACAGAACCACATGTTTCGCTCCAGGGGTGGTATGACCTAGTTCAGAGTTACCATCCGGAAGGTGCGAGACCTGAGATATTGATTCAGGTCATGGAGATCTAGGATGGGGCACCAACCCACCATCCACTTGGGCACCAGGAAGTACATGGACATGAAGCCTGGGTTTGTAGGAGGATCTGGCACTGGAGCTACTGCATCCTTTGCAGAGGAGCTGAGCTATGTCATCTCGAAGAGCCAACCGAGTGCAAGCTGAGATCCTTTCCTCCCGAGGGGCACAGGCTTAGCTGGGAGGGTACTGCTCGAATTCCAGAGGCAGTCCCAGGCCAACCACTTCTAGAACCCACCTGTCCAAGGTGATATCGGACCAGGCAGAAAGAAAGTGGCGGAGCCGGCACTCCACAGAAGGACCCAGAGCTGGTGTGACAGGTGTAGGGGTGGCAACGCCCAACCCGTCACTAAGCAGGCTTAGAGGAAGAGGCTCCGGACCAGCACCTCGGCCTCCTTTACGGGGGCTGTTGAGGACCCTGCTTGGGCCTGGGGCACCGAGCTTGAGCCTGCTGTTGCTGCTGTAGCTGCTGGCCTCCTTGATAGGAGGGCTGCCTAACCACAGGGGAAGAGTGCCGAAAAGGCTTCTTCTTGTGCTTCTGCTGGCTCTTGCCCAAAGAACCCTTTGCAGAGGTAACATCCAAGGTGGCACTGGACTGTTCTATGCGCTGGAGGTGACCAGACACTCCTGGACCAAAGAGGTTGGTGCCTAGGAACGGCACATCAGCTAACTTGTGCTGGGTATCCACCGGGAAGGAGGATAGCCTCAGTCAAGCCCTGCGGCGAGTGGACACTGTGGCTGCTAAAGAGCAGGCACAGGAATCTCCAATGTCCAGGGCCGTCGGGAGCTGCTGTTTTGCAACAGCATGGCCCTGATCGCGGACCTGCTTCACTGTGGTCTGCATGTCCGCCACGAGATGAGGGAGGACTTCATCCAATGACCCTAGGAGGGCATGAGAGAAAGTGTGCCATGATAACAGCTGAGCTGGCCTGATGAAGGCCTAAGGAGGAGGCCGCACAGACCTTACGGGCAGAATGGTCCATATTCTTGGACTCCTCGTCCAGGGGTCGGTCAGTGTCGGCTGAGCTACCAGTACATCTGAACACAGAAGCAGTCACTAGGCTTTCGGCCGAAGGATGTTCTGTGAACCCCGCCAGGGACCCCATGAGCACAGTGTACTTGTGGGCCATACGGGCACATGGAGCTGGGCAGGAAGCAGGACATTGCCAAAGCTCAAGGGCCGGGCCAACGATGGCTTCGGTCACTGGAAAGGCCTCCGTCGGGGTATCCCCCCTTTTGAGGATATCCGTAAGGGGGTACTCTGCCTTCTTCTGAATGGGCTCCAGGGGCATTCTGGTGGATTCGGAGATCAAGCAGAGGATGCCCTGAAAGGAGGAAGGGCCTTCCTCCAATCTCACCAAGGATGACTCATCATCCCCAGGATGAGAGTGTAATCCAGTGTCGTCCGAGTCCAAAGAGTCAGGATACAGCGGTCTCCTGCCCAGGTCTCCTCAATATGCTGAGGGCGATCAGGGACGACCATAATTGACAGACGTCAGGGAAGCCTGGTGTCTGGTCAGTCCTCTTTTGAGGGAGCCCCTCCCTGAGGCTGCTTAGGGGTGGCTCCACCAAAATTGGTGCAGAGACCGGAATAGGCCGAGCCGGGATAAAGGCCGGCTCCACGGGTGGTGGAACCAAGGTCTTCGGTTCTGGAGGGGTCGGCCTTGGAGGTGGGAGCCAAGTGATGGTCAGGGTGGCCAGCAAAGCCAGCTTCTGCCCCGTCAAAATCAGCTGTTGCCACATAAGATCCTCATAATGTCTACGGAGTTTCCGTCGAAGCCTTTCCTCGTCCGAGGAGGATGAGGACCTGTGGCTGTGCCTCTTTTTAGAGTGTCTGTGGCCCTGTTTCGGCCGTTCGACTGAGGGGTCCTTGTACCTCGATTAAGACCGATGGGGTCGGTTCAGCTGATCAGGAGTCACCGGAGTTGGTGAAAACCGAGGTTCCGGCACAGTTTCCACGATCGGGACACCCGAGGGCAGTGTCGCCTCATTAGGAAAGAAAAGGACCAGAGTCCTTTCTAAAGAATCGTCGACCGGAGTTGGCAATAAAGGCTCGATCGGGTCAAGAGTAATCTCGGCCGGTGCAGCCATTTCCTCGGTCTCGGTCCCTTGGCCAGATGGAAGGTCCGTAAAGCTGGCTGCCGAGGATGCGATCTTGACCGAAGTCGAGACCACGTGATCCTGGGACTCAGACCTCTCTCAGTCCCAGGAGCGTCTCCATTTAGTCGAAGACTTAGGGTCCTTATCCCACTTCCGAGGGTGGTAGGCATGCGAGCCCAAGGGCGCCTCACCCCTGGTGGGAAGAGACTGGCACAACTCCCTGAAGGAGCCCGTAAAAGTAGAGCCAAGGTTGAGTGAAACAAAAAAGCTGCGACTGGCCGGAGCTTGAGCCACTTCCTCCTCGAATGCCTTTATCTGCTCCAGCTGCTCGGGAGATCCCGCTGCTGTAGAAACCGCCCACCTCGCCTCTTTCGATTTCACCAGTGGATTCCTATTCTCCGGTCTCTCCAATTTTAGGCGCGCGCCATGCGGTCACCCAGAACGTTGGGATGGAAGGCAAGGCAAAAGGTACAAAATGTGGTGTCATGTCCGACACCTAGGCAATAGACACACGAGAGGTGGGGATCGGTGAGCGACATCGTCTGGCGCAGGTACACTGGAGAAATCCGGGGGACGATTTGTCCTCCATGTCCGATGCGCTGTAATTGGTGTCATTAATTCTGACTAGTTTTAGAGTGATTTGCGGTAAAACCGACGTTGCGAATCCAGGGCCTACGAATTGCTAAAGTAGCACGAGGGAACCTGAATCTTCCAGCGGAAGGGAAGATCTGGCGTCATGGGGTGGAGCCGAGGTATTTACCACCCAGGTGGGTGGGAGAAGCCAGCTTGAAGACTTCTGGCAAAATTTAAAGGGGAAAGGGACATGCCAGAGAGTATGGATGAACAACATATCCACGCTCCTAGAACCAGAGTTTTATAAAAAACTACCTAGCCGAGTTACTAAAATATCAAACATTTCATCTTAGACAGCTTCACATAAAATGGAAGCAGCTACCTTTACAGTGTTGTTAGATGACTAAGTTATGCCAAGAATGGAAAACCAAAAAATAACTGAAAACAAAAGATTTATTTATAAACAAACATGAAGAAATAGCTTCACAGTAGCATTTATAATCAGATGCAGTCTTTTAGAGTTGACCAGCAGGCAGACACAAGTGTACTACCTAGGCTAGAAGCATGTAATTGCCACAATAATGCCAGTTGCTGATCTTGGCTGGTCACTTGGAACACTAAAAGAAATGGAGATTTACGTTATACTGCATGTTTAAAAACAAGCCCTCTGGCGCTTCAAAGCATCGTTGTGCATATTTTTTTTTCATTAAAATAGGCTGTAGCATACCTCAGCAAGACACTTGGGACACCTCCAGTCTCCTTTGGGCACATCATGCAAGGGAGGAATTAAACAAAAGGTGTGGTAGCTGTCATCACATCCATCACACAGCAGAAGCTTGTCCTCATCATCACCACAGTTACACACCAGGCACACATACATATCAATCTAAATGAAAGAAAAAGAGAAAGGTTATGTCACTCTGCAAATATTCCATTGTGTTCTACATGAGTACTGAACCAGAGGTCTAGAAACACGATGCCCCACAAAAATCTGACAAATGGCAACCTAAATCAAAAGGAATCTCAAACTTTACCTCACCTCTACCACTCAATGTGACTGCTTCTCTGAACAGAGATCTCTCTAAACACCTCCCAGCTCACTCATGTCTCACAGCCCGCCCTTTCCCAGTCTCATTCCCTCTGGCACCGGGCCTTCCTTGTGACTCCTTTCCTGCTTCGCATCTCCACTGGTACAAGACATTTTCCACCACCATCGGACAGTGGCCCATTAGCCTGCCAACTTCTTCTCCCGGTTGCACGCCTGCAATATTAACTGCCTATGGTGCCCTCTATCTCTTATTGTTACCACAGCCAGCTGCCTACTCAAGCTGCTCGTTATATGAATATTATCTCAAAGTATGTTATAACTGAGTATCTTTTATTTTTTCTTTTAGTTGTTTTGGTTGTTTATTGTGCATTCTTTTACTTCCTCTGTATTTATGTTGACCCTCATCCTTTGACGTGGAACCTTTGTAAACTAGCAGTTTCTGCTCAAAGGTATTTGTAATCCGAGAATTTAATAAATAAATTAAACAAACATTTATTAGGTAACCAGGAGCCACTCCCCCCCCCTTGCCAGGCTGGCCCTCTTCTGCCCCTGCAGCTCCACCAACCACACCACCTGCCACCTCCGGGACTTACCTTAAGGATCCACCTGTTCCTCCATAGCCTTCCTCCATGGTAGGGCCCCCCAGGGTTCCCCAAGCCCCCTCTGGATGGCTTGCTCGGTAGGTGGTTCTGTGCCCAGTAGATGGTGCAGGGTCTGCAAGGAGCCACAGAGCTTCATCCTGCATCTGGCAGTGTTTTTCATGTTCTGTGCTCCCCGACCCATGGACGCTCCCTGGAGGTGATGGCTTGACATCTGCACATCACTGGATGTGCTGACGTCTTCTGTCAGGAGCATCTCCTACCTAAACCTGATGGTCCTGGCCACACCGCCACCCATGGTCACCCATGTGGTGGTTTTACTGCAATGCAGGCCTCCCTCCCACCCCAGAGGAGGAGAGCATCCACTGAGACGCTCGACTCCCCTCCCCCCAGCGGCCCAGGTTTGCTCCTGAACCTGAGTCACTGGCATGGCAGCAGGCGAAGCGTGAATGCCTCAGCCCTCCTTGCCATCAGGATGGTACCAGGAACCACTCTGGCATGTCATTAAGAAAAGGCACTAAACCAAATAATTTAACCCTTGCTGTGCCGTGAACTGATATATCAGTTCAGAATTCCTATACATTCTAATTCTGTCGGGAGCCTAAGGGTTAAGTCTGTAATACAGATACCTTCATTAACTATACTGGATGGAATATTCCTTTTTTTTTGGGGGGGGGTAGTAAATGGATGTTGCAACAGTCCCCATGTTAATGTACATGACTACAACCTGAGCAACTGTTTTACATTATTGTAAGCTTTAACAAAAAGACAGCACAATACTTCTTATTAACTAATTAACAGAATAATTAAATATTAACTGCAACCAGTTATAATTATGTGCAGAAAACGTTACCTAAATGGACACTGAAGTTATACTTGTTATGAGCAACCATGGTAACAAAACAAGTGACTTAAGAGTCTTCCAGTACATAACAGACTACTATAATGGTGCTGCTATTAAGCAGTGGGCTGCACAGAGCATCTGACCATAGATCCTCAAGGAGTCAATCTCTTCCAGCAAGCCCAGTGCTTTGGGCTTAGGGCAGAGGCACTAAGACTCCATGGGAGCTTAGAACTTCTGGGACTGAAGGCACAGATCCATGGCACCAGCGGGCGATGTCATGTCATCAGACCCAACCACCTCAGTTCCACCCCTCCGATCACATCTCTCCAATTGCTAAGCGGAGCTTCAGGTTTATTCATTTATGTATTTAGCAGCAGTGAAGCGAATTGCAGCAAACAATGACAGTACCATACAAAAACAATATACTGAGCAATGCACTTAAAAGAATAATGGAGAGGTAACTTTGCAAATAGAAGAGAAGCAGTAACACTATGCGAACATTAAATTAATGACGCAAGGTAGCCCCCACTGGTAGCATACAAAAACGTGAAAGATTAGGTAACTGTGCTACCCTGTGTTTGATTCAGGACAGAGTTGAAACTTCCGAGGCTAATGAAGGTTAAGATACCAGAAGGGGTCAGCTGTAGTTGTAGGCTGTCAGGTCATGTTGGAGGGCTTTAAAAGTTGCAGGAGTATAAGCAGAGTAAATAGCAGGAGGAAGGACAGACTGGAGCAGTGAAAATCTGAACGTGAAAGCAGACTGACCTGTTGATGATTTTGCACAGGGGATGGGGAGTAAGCAAGGTTCAAGAGTAGAAGAGGGAGTAAATGTAAACAGAGGGGCTGGTGAGTAGGGAGCTGGGGGGAGGGGGGTACCATATCAGAATTTGTGATAAACGAAACGCAGTGGGTGAGGCTCCTAACTTCAAGTGAGGATAATGACAAGCAGGTTTGGTGTATAGGGGAGTAGAGCTGAGTGCAGGGGACAGTAAGGGGCAAAGCGACAGAAAGAGTGAACAAATTCTGGTCAGAGCCAACACAGCTGCTATACTGTTTAAAGAGTGCCGGACAGGCTGCAACCTGAGAGTGAACGCAATTTATTCATGCTGTCAGCTTGTCATCTCTCACTCCCATTTGTCTCTTGAGAGTGAGAGCGGATCCTCCTAGATTCAAAAAATGCAAAAAAAAAAAAATTCTTTAATTCTTCATTGTGGAACATTATACACATTATTCATTTTGTGAAACTGACTGCCTGCAGCATGACAGGGAATGCAATTTACTAGTGCTACCACACTGTCATTTCTCACTCACACTTGTCTCTTGTGAGAAAAACCTATCGTACTCTGACCATAAAAAAACAACATTAATATATGCTGCATTATGTCTAATTTCAGATATCACTCCATTTGTGTCCATGGCAGGCTGCAGCATGAGAATGAATATGATTCACTTACGCTGACAGCCTGTCACTTACTGCCCTTGCTTGTCCATTGTGAGTGACAGCTGCTAGTTTCAGATCCCACCAAAAAACTAACGAGAAATCTAAGAAATCCTGCATTGTTACTGACCCTACAGCTGCAGCATGCAAATGAATGCTATTCACTCATGCTGCCAGCTTGCAATGCCTCACCCACACCTGTCTTACTGTGAGCAGGGGCAGATCATTTCTAAAAATGAAAAACAAAAAAATCAGATGGACAGGACAGACCATTGCAATGAATTGTAAATGTGTAAATCAGACAGCCTGTAGCATCAGAGTAAATGCAATTCACTAATGATGCCAGCTTGTCATTTTTCAAAAAAGGCCGTCTACTGTGACTGAAAGTATATTATGGATAAGCACAGAAATATATATATATATATATATATATATATATATATGTATATCCATTTCAGGGTACTAAATAGCCAGTACAGAATAGCAAAACGATAAGCAAAACAGGGAGTAATGCTAACCATTTTCAGGCATGCTTAGCAGTAAACTGCTAACCATTTTTTGAGTGAGTCCATGACACAGTACACAACATTGATAAAACTATATTTCTTTTATAATTTTGTTAATCTGCGCCAGGTGCTATGCATTTTCAGAACTGATTAGCATTTTCATGTGTCAAACTGCTAATCAGTATTTTCAGCTTATTTAAAATCCTGCATTTAATTGTGGACTCACTCTTTTGACAGCTGTCACATTACTGTAGTGTGTAATTGATAAGATTTTTTTACCACGCATGACTCTGACAAGCTACAGCATCAGACTAAATTCAATTCACTCATACTGACAGTGTATTATCTACCACTCTAAGTTTTCCTGTTAAGAGTGTAAGCTGCAAATAATAGAGGAATTATATTTATTTATTTATTTGCTTTTGTTAACCAGGTAAGCACGCTAGACAACCAAGTGCCTATTGTCAGTTGCGACCCGGGAGAGTTACAGAGCATACAGGTAACAAGATACACGTCAAGGAAATAGAATACAAAGTAAAAGAATTACAGTCAGGAGCCGCAGGCTCTACACAGGTGAGAGGTACAGGTCAGGCTCAAGCGAGGCTAGGCAAGCAGACAAGTTATAGTATACAACACTACGTAGGGAGTCAGGTATTCTAATATGTCTATAGACTGAACACAACTCAACGGTAGTACATGATAATACGTAAATAGGGAAAAAAAATGACAATATATAATAAGCGCACAATAAGGGAGGATAGTGAGTACTATACTGGTGGAGGGTACAGGTAGATTTGCAGCAGCTCCCCCCCAGGGCAGGAGGGGTAGAGGGTACGCCTGGCCTAGGCGGAGCATAGGCAGGCAGCAGAAGTCTTGAGAAAGCACCAGAGGGATGCTTTAAAGCAGTGGTGGGAGGGCGAGGCACGCACTAGTGCGGGAAGGGAGTTCCACATTTTAGGTGTGTGGACTGAGAAGGCCCGGTCACCAGTGAGGGTGCGTGTCCTTGGAACAAGTCGGGCCTCAGAAGCACAGGATCTGAGATGGTAGGTTGGGGCTGAATGTAGGAAGCCTAATTGTGTGTAATCTATTGTCAGATGTCTCCCCTAGGGACTCCTGGATCGTCGGCCGTAGGACGAGCGGCCACCGGGCGGGCGGCGCTTCTCTAGCCACCGCCCGAGACCACCGCCCCAGACTCTTCCTGCCAGAAAGGTACGGCAAAGCCGCAGCCTATCAGAGCGCGAGCGCCATTCCTCGGCGGACTCCGATTGGCTTGCCCTTCTACCTCTTACTTTGAACCGAACTTTTGCAAAAAAGGAGCTGTTCTCTTGCTTCCTGGGGAAAACTTTAATTTGTAAATGTGTTAGACTGAATGTAGGAAGCCTAATTGTGTGTAATCTATTGTCAGAATTGTTAGAGGAGGGTACAACTTAAAGCCATCACAGCCCTTCTTTTGAAACAGAGCAGACTCCAGCTAGACATAGGGGCGCCCAGGAAATCGCTCCTATTGTCCTGCAAATTTAGCTCTGCAACACCTCTGGTCTGCCCGCCCTCAGCCGACTGGGACTAGTACTAATAGTCCCTCCTTCTGTCTCCCCTAGGGACTCCTGGATCGTCGGCCGTAGGACGAGCAGCCACTGGGCGGTCGGCGCTTCTCTAGTCGCCGCCCGAGACCACCACCCCGGACTCTTCCTGCCAGAAAGGTACGGCAAATTTTCGCCCACCCCCCTCTCCGAGCATTATCTTTATAGCCCACTAGCCCCGCCCACAGTTTTCCATTGGCCTGGCCCATGCTGAACAGGCATTTTTACCAGCCTTTAGTGAAAGCAATACACCTCTTGCATGCTAGATGCTCTCCATCGTTCTCCTTATTCCCCTCCTCTCAGTAAAGATCCAGCATTAATTAAACGTGGCATTGAGACGTGTCACTGCTAGGACTATACTAAACTGCTGTCACTGAATACTGACTACCAAGATCCTGCCGCAGTAGCATCTTTTGCAACAAACTTGGGGACTCAAAAGACACTGGTCGGCAGTTCCCGTGGTGGTACACCTCACTTTGTGTAAAAACAAACATGGGAGGTCTCGACCGGCTTTGCCTATTAGCCAACATTTTCCTGCTATGTAATATGAGTGGACCCCCTGACAGATCTGATTTCATTATAGAGACATGCCCTGCGCCACCAGTCTCCCCACATAATAAGAATGTGTATTTAGTATGCTGTCCTTGTCTGCCCTTGATTCACTCGAAGTATGTTGAATCTACCAATAGTGGTACAGCAATCTACTCTGCTATGCATGACCCCAAACCTCAGGCACCTAAACAATGCACAGGCTGTTACTACCCTGCTTGGATCCTAAGCTACGCATCTACAGGGCAACACAAGAGGACGACCCGATCCCTGGATCCATGCGTTCTAGCTTGTAACAAACGCAGAAAGACTCGTGCTCTTAAAAATCTCCTTGCCAATCTGAGAAGAATTCTCCTCCTTCTACTACTGTGCTCAGGAGACATCGAACTTAATCCTGGCCCCACAAGGTTGCTCTCATCACCATCCGAAATTACTACTCTGAAAGGAATCAGTTTCCTGCATGCCAATGTCTGCAGCCTTATAAAGAAGCTGGAGTCTGTCCAGGCCTGGATTATGCACACCGCTCCAGATATTCTTGTGATCTCGGAATCCTGGCTTCGAGCATCCACACCAGACAGCGAGGTCAATATCCCCAATTATCTACTTTTCAGAGCAGACAGAAAGACTGGGGGAGTAGCCATTTATGTTAAAAACAAATTCACAGTATCTGTATAGATGCTACTTCCGTTGCTGGAGGATTTGAATGCCTGTCCCTCAGAGTTGAACCATCTCACTCCGTGGCTTTCCGCATAATAGGCTGCTATAGACCACCTGCAGCAGGACCACAGCTCTTGACTCATCTGTCATCACAAATGGACGCAACACCTATGGAGACAATCTTACTAGGTGACCTAAACTATGACTGGCTAACTAACGGATCACTACCCCTAAAACGATTCTGTGACTCACATGGGTTCACCCAACTTATATCTGAACCAACTCGCATCAACAATAAAAATCCATCGAGAAGCACCCTCCTGGATGTGCTCATTGTCAACAAACCTCACTACTTTTCACATGCCGGTATCTTCCCAGCTGATGTTAGTGACCACTGCGTCATAGCTGGCATCAGAACCATCACTAAACCACTATCCACATCAAAGTTCTCTACCAAAAGATCCAGACGGAACTTTGACCCTCTGGCCTATTTCAATTATCTAAAAAACTCTTTGCTCTGGCAGAGTTTCTACCTAGCTAAATCAGTGAGTGACGCCTATGATGTTTTGCACGAAATCATAGCCAATGCCCTAAACACCCATGCTCCTTTGATCGAATAAAAACCAGGACCTGCTGTTGGTTTTCACCAGACCTGAAGAAAGCCTTACTCAAAAGAGACCAGCTGTGGAAAAAGGCCCGGAAGTCACATGCCGATGCAGACTGGTGTCTTTTTAGGTCAACTAGAAATGCCTGTATGAAAATGATCAGGGAGGCTAAGGCCACTTTTTATCAAAATGAATTGTTCTCTGCATCCAACAACCCTACCAAATTCTGGTCCACTATAAAGGAATCATCTGGCTACTCACCAGGTAGTGTGCTTCCATCCAAAATTACCATTGACAATGTCACTGTCACTGATAAATCTGAGATTCTCCAAGCCTTCAATAACCATTTTGCCACAGCAGGCACGGCATTCGATAATGCACCAGTAAGTCGTCTTCGTCCGCTGCTCAAAGCCCAGCCACCCGAACCAAATAACAAAAGTATGATCTTCTCCTTTTCCTCAATCACCATAAAAGAAATTGAAGACCTTCTGCTACAGCTAGACACTAGAAAAAGCGCAGGAGCTGACTCATTCGACCCATACTTTCTGAAAATAGCATACCACATACTAGCCGCACCTATATCACACTTATTCAACCTGTCTCTAGCCCAAGGCTCTCTCCCCACGGAATAGAAAACTGCTCATGTTATTCCTCTATTTAAAGCAGGGGACCCAAGCGACCTGAACAATTATAGGCCAATCTCTACTACCTATACTTCAAAATGCTGGAAAAATGGATACACAGTTGAGATCTTTCCAGACAGCTCTGCATTGCTTAACCCCATGCAGTCCGGATTTAGAGCTAAGCACAGCACTATTACGGCACTGGCCAAAGTCACTAATGACTGGCAATGGGACCTCGACAATAAAAAATTTGTTTGTGCGGTGTTTTTAGATCTCAGCAAGGCTTTCGATACTGTCGACCATTGCCTACTTCTCTCCACTCTAAATACCACAGGCATGGACTCAATCTCACTGGATTGGTTCCAGGACTACCTCACTGATAGGCAGCAACAAATCAAGGCCGAAGGAGAGCTTTCTCCACTCAAACCAATAAAAAGAGGAGTCCCACAGGGATCCATACTGGGCCCCCTACTGTTCGCCATCTATATTAACAACTTGGACTTAGGAATCAAGGAAGCCAGTATCCACTTGTTTGCCGATGATACAGTGCTCTACCTAAGTCGTGACTCTCCTGGAGCCGCATGCTCTGAACTACAAGCCGAATTCAATACACTGCAGAACCAGCTCATCAACAAAAAGTTATTGCTAAATGCAAAAAAAAAAACAAGGCCATGCTGTTCTCACCATCCAGCTCTGGGGCCAACACCGCGGCCGCTGGTACAGTTCCTCCTATAACCACCCTGCTAGGCGAAAAGCTTGAGTTCGTGCCTAAATTCAAATACCTGGGTATATGGCTGGATAACAACCTCTCCTTTATGGAGCACACAGAAGAATTGATGAAAAAGCTTAGGCAGAGGCTTGGCCTCTTTTACAGAATTAAACATCTCCTGACTGCAGACGCAAAAAGACAGCTTGTTCATTCTACATTCCTTTCATTAATTGACTACGCTGACATTATCTATGGCCAATGCTCTGTCTCACACCTTACAAAACTGGATGTACTGTATCACAGAGCTTTAAGATTCATAACTGGCCTCCCATCCTCCACACACCACTGCTCTTTATACGCTGCAGTAGGGTGGCCTTCTCTGCAATACAGACGGCATAGAAATGCAGCTCTTTGGACACTTCGAGCACTCACCAACAAACTCCCTGACTACATTGTTGCCTGCCTCCCCTTAAGTCCACCAAGTAGCTATGCCATAAGAAGCCACTCGCTAATTTCCCTAAAAATTCCCAGAATCAGTAACCACTTTGGTAGGGCAGCCATAAGCCACGCTCGGCCCTCACTCTGGAAAAGGATGCAAAGTTCACTGAAACTTAGCTCTCCTGTCAGTATTGCTGTGTTTAGGACTCTTTATGACAAAACATTTGCCGAAATCTGTAAATGCTTCCATAGTACCTAGCGGTCCTGCTGATGGTTCCCTCTCTAGCCTACCATATGCAGCCACGAACCTTACCCCTCTCTTCCCTAACTAACTTGTTCAATAGTCAGCTGCCTGCTGGCCCTCGGAACCCTTGGCACTTTTTTTTTCTCTATCTACTCCCTCATGCCACTCAAATAGTTGATACAGTTTTCATCATGGGCCCTTCTGAAGCTTTGGTCACCTTCCAAGCATATAAATGGTTTCTGAGGGCTGAAATGTTCATAATTTGTACCTTTCTATAGAGGCCTGGATAAATGTGTTACTTTAACTTCTATGTATATGAAGGTTGTATATGCCACAATAATGTTATGTGATGCATGTATGCTCCCACGTGAATACTTGGAATGTATATATTGTACCTACCACTTATTTGTAAGTCTGTTTTTACCTTAGCACATTTTGTATACTGCACCTCTAATCTATGTATGTATAACTGTCCTTGACAACAGCAGGTCCACCTTGTAAATGAGCTTGCTCAACGGTGATCGCCTGGAAAATAAAGATTTGATTGAAGTCGGGGTTGGGGGATTAGGGATTAGGGAGGGCAAGCACCGAGGGTGGCAGTCTGGACTGTGTTGTCAACAAAGTTGCTTAGGACAATGTATGGTGATTTTCAGGGGAGCCACTCCAGCCGTGAGTAAAGCTCACATCGATGCATTAGGCGGGGGCAGAGAGCAGCTGCATATGTTGTTGTATGCAGTGTCCCATTTTCTGAGATGAGCTTTGGAGACCGAGGCAAAGGCAACGAGCCCATAGCATAGTGTAGGGAGGAGTATCTCCCTAGCTATGGCTAGCCGGGCGGCAGGGGTGAGGCAGTCCTTGGCTCTGCAGGCAAGGCCGAGCTTGCCATTAGAGGCATTACACACGTCCCTGATGTGTGTAGTGAGATCGAGTTGGGGATCAAGGGTGATGCCGAGATATTTGGCCGAGTCAGAGACTGGCAGTATGTCACCATTGGCCCCACGGATTTCAAGGGGAGCAAGTCAGGAAGAGGTGTGAGTCCCCGACCCGAATAGCATGGCATGGGTCTTCCTTAAGTTGACGATGAGCTCATGGCCCTTAAGCCAATTTTGAATATGCTCGAAGTCGGAGTTCAGCCAAGAGTTGATGGTGTTGATTTCGTGGGAACTGGCCAGGACTACAAGGTCGTCCGCGTATACGATTGGAACACCATGGGTAATTGCAGAGGGCAATCCATTAATGTACAGAGAGAACAGTAGGGGACCCAGGACGGATCCCTGGGGGACCCCACAGTTAACTGGGGATAAGGCTAAGTTAGTGCGGTTGTAGCAGGTAAACTGCTGTCTACCCGCAAGGTAGTTTGAGAACCATTCGAGGGTGCGGTAAGAGAGACCGAGGGAGTGCAACGTGGTGTGGAGGAGGGAGTGATCCACCCGGTCGAAGGCCTTGGAAACATCGATGAAGATGGCCCCCGTCAGAAAACCTAGATCAGTAGCGGATCTGATCTCGTAGGTGACCACAGCAAGTGCCGTCGATGTCCTGTGCCCTTTTCTAAAGCTGCGTTGGGCCGAGGAAAGAACGGTGTATCCCTCGAGGTAGTGGGAAAGTTGGGAAGCAACAGCCTTTTTGAGGAGCTTGCTGGTGGCTGACAGTATAGCAATGGGGCGATAGTTGCTTATGTCTTTGGGGTCAACTTGTTTGTGGATGGGGACCACCGTAGCTATCTTCCATACCTCCGGGATGGTTCCCGAGATAAGTGAGGAGTTAAAGATGTGCACAACCAGTCTAGCAAGGAGGGGAGCACCGCGGCTAAGGAGCTTGGGTTCGAGGCAGTCATAACCCGCCCCCATGTGGTGGGAGAGCCCCGCCAGGAGCACCTGGATCTCGCCAACTGTGATCCTCTTGCGGTAGAAGGGCCAACACATGGGGCCCTGCATGGGTTCGGGGCAGGGGAGGAGGAGGGGGGACTGGCAGATCGGAGAAGGCGCGACTGAAGGCAGAGGCGATAGTATAGGGGTTGTTGCAGTGAGCCCCCAACATACATATCAGGGGGCTGTTCCGTGGCGGACCCACCAACTAGGTTTCTGACATTTTTCCAGAATCCGCGGGGGTTGTTTGCCGAGGCGAGTAGGGCAGACTTGCAATACTCGCTTTTGGCGGTACGTATTGCACGCTTGCATATGTTTCTGAGTCACCGATACTCAACGAGGTCGTGGTCATTGTGGGAAATTTTGAATTTTACCCAGCATTTGTCCCTTTCCTTCATGAGGGAGTAAAGGCCACCGTGGAGCCATTTTGTGACAGTGTCTCGCACCCTACATTTGGTGAGGGGTGCGTGCCTGTTTTGCAGGGGAATGAGAGCGGCAAGGAAGAGATCCAGAGCCAAGTCACGGTCGTTTGAGGCCAGCATCCCGGACCAGTCAACCCGACCCAGATCCTCAAGGTAATCGTAGAGGATCAATTTAGAATAGTCCCTCTTTTGGATCACTCTGCTGGGGACTTTGGGTGAGTTGAAGCCACGGATGCAGAAAGTCAGGAAGTGATCAGTTATTGTGTCTGGGAGGATCCCAGAGTAGATGATAGTATCCAGTCTATTGCTCATGACCCAGTCAATGATCGACCATATGTCAAAAGTATGTGTGTAACTTAGATGCCACATATTTCTCACTGCTGTCATGTCGATATACTGCCAGTATTTATTTCCTTGAACAATTACTTGTAGGTCATTAGAATTTAGCAGTCATACATTCAATCAATCAATCTTTATTTATCCAGGCGAAACACCGTTGAGACAGCTCATTTACAAGGTGGACCTGGGTCAGGTACAGGTAAATAACATATAAAAGTTAGATGAACATATAATACAAGACACAATAAGCACAATCTTGCAAACAGGTTATAGTTTGTACATCTTATGCAAGAAGAAAAAGAAACACAAGTTTGTACATCATGTACATAAAAACACAGGAGGATACATAAGTCATTTAGTACGACTGTCGCCCAGTAAACACATTATCCAGATAGTAGAAATCATGAGGTAGTGGGACACTAGAAGAAGAGGAACAGCTCCAGAAAGGTTAAGCTAGTGAAGGCAGTTGCATGGTTCTTTAAAGGCCTTAGCAAAGAGGGTTTTGAAGAAAGGTACTTTCACTGGGAGAAAAATTAAGGTTTTTTGCATATTGTTCCAAAGGACAGGGAGAAAGTGACTTATGGCCACTTTGCCAAAGTGTGTATTTACCTTAGGAATAACAAGAGAGGAATACGAAAGACTTCTTAGAAGGTAACTCCCTGACAGGCAGAGAGGTAGACAGTCAGAGATGTATTTAGGGAGCTTATCAGTTCATACACTACTGATTTTTAAACAGTTGCTGACTAATAAGGGCTGCTAGATTTAGGTCAATGCACCCAATTGGCTGAAGCAGATGCATACTCTGTCTGCTGCTGGAGAGGAAGCATGGAGGGGAAAAACACAAAGAGAACACAAGAACACTGACTCAGCATGCTAATGATGACGTTCACAAACAAATGTGGGATGTGCTGGAGCTGTGTCAGGTCACTGACACCAGACCTTTCAAATCGTGATCTCCCAAAAAATTAGGGACAGTTGAGAAGTATGCGTAGTGAATGGAAAGGGTCGGCAGCAAGAAAATAGTGCAGTGGGGGGGAGCAGTATTGAACGGAGACAGGGAACTAACTGCTCAAGGGTTCCATGTCATAATGGCGATCGTCAAATAGCGATTGCTGTTACAGCGAGTGGTGTACATCGCTGAAAAAACAAAATGGCGATGTACACTTCCAGCAAGGCAACACCAGCGAAAACAAGTGGCTTTTATGTTATTTATGTGGGGGCGTCCTCCTTAAAAAGGATCAACTCCAAGGGGGTGCATGTCAAGGAGGGGGAGAACTTGTTAAAAAAAAAAAAAATAGTCCCGCACACAATAACACAAAATACTGTGCTCCTCCCCAGCCCTGAACCCTGTACCCTCCGCATTGTAGCCAGCCACCCTCACCACCACACCACACAGCGAGCTCGGCAGCCTCTCGCTGCACTACCTCCGACATATCTTCCCTCCTCTTCTGTTCCATGTCCTGTGTTTCCAGTCGCCTTGCTGTTCATCCATCACTACCATTTCAGGGTAGTTCACATATCAAGCACTAAACCTGAGTCACTCCTATCCTGAAAATAGGCATTGCTATGCCTAGTACACTTACCCGGTTACCAAAAGCAAATATCCGAGTCACTCAAGTTCAGTCGCCGTTTTGACAGGTTACCCTATTCAAGTAGCAGACCAAAGTGCTTCAACTCCACAACTTTATGCTTTGTTCAGAATCTGGTCACGTGCCTCCAGCGCCCCCTTTCTCTACTGTGTCACAGCAACACATCAGCATAGCTCTCACTATGCAGCTGTAAAAAGTGGGTTTAGTCTGCTGAGGGTGGACTAGGGTGCCACATCATACATAACACCTCGGGTGCCACACTTTACAGAACATCCCCTTAATCAAATACTGGGAGGATCATCTTCATGGTGATCTTTCCATGGATGTGGAGTAGAAAACATGCTTTGTTCCTGTACAGCGCATCAAGCTTAGGCTGGAGTTTTATTTTTTTTCCATTTAATATGTCTTGCTTTTGTCAGCAATCTGCAAATTTGTTTTATTCCCACTTCATGCTGCACCATGAACAATTGTCACTAATGTTTGTACTTTCTTTGTACTTTGCTCTCTCCTGATTGTACTCTCCCGGGTCGTGCCTGAATACAAGCAATACTCTTGTCTAGTGTACCTACCCGGTAAACAAAAAACAAATAAACAAATAATAGAGTTCTTTGGTTCCCAGTTGAAGCCTTCACATGCTTCAGGTCTGTTTGCTCAGCACCTGCAGTCGCATACTCCACTCCCCCACCTTAACACCAGCGGGGATCCACATGGAGTGGGATCCAAGAGCACCAGCACAGTCATCTGTGACTGCATGTGTACATTCAGCATTTAGTCTCCCCCCCAAGTCAGAGTCGCATGCAGTGACGCACATGCACCAGGCATCTGCATCTGGTCCCCTTCCCGTGGCGCTCACTTCCCGCACCACCCAGCTTCTGCTGGCTGATGACAGTGCAGCGAGACACACTACCCCCTCCCCACCCCCAAGAGGACAGCTGTTTGTGGGACACTCAATTCTCCTTCCCGTGGCTGCCCCCCAAGCGACTCTGGTCCATTCCCAAATCCAGGTCACTGGCACGGTGGCAGGTAAGGCACCACAGCCTCAGCTCTCTGCACCACTGGGCTGGTGAGTTTCTTTTTTTTTTTTTATTTATGTATGCTTTTTCCTAAAAGAATAAACACACAGTAACTTACATGGAACACTGATTCAGTTGTTACAAGAGCAAGGTTCAATAAAAAGAGTCCTTAGTATCCCCTACAATGATATATGCCCAGAGGGCACAGCCTATAATCTTCGTCAAACAATTATACAAGTCAGGCTACAAGTCACACATGACAAAGTACATAAAAGAGTAGTCCCACATAGCATTCTTATGCCCTATCCTTAACAAACAAAGAAAATAAAAGGCAGAGGGACTGTGCAAGTAGCAGAGGGAAGTGCTCTTTCCAGGACACTGTCATGAAAAAATAGGCTACTCACATGTAACTGTAATTCGAGTAGTGGCATATGGTTCACATCCATACTCTGGCAGTCCCACTAGACTGGTCTGATTTGCCGGATGTCTTTCAGTTAAACTTTCCCACCAGCAGGGCAGTATATGCCACAACTCTGTCCCGTGACAACAGATCTTACATGCTGGAAGCAGGAATCTCTGTGCCACCTGCCCGGGGGGTGGGGGGGGGCTGGCTCCGTTGTGTGGATGTGAACCATAAACCACTCCTAGAAAGTACAGTTATGTAAGAACTTACTATAGCAGTAGATCTTCGAGAGGAGCTCTTGCAGCAGGCAACACC
The DNA here is from genome assembly GCA_016271365.2 of Neoceratodus forsteri. Taxonomy (NCBI): domain Eukaryota; kingdom Metazoa; phylum Chordata; order Ceratodontiformes; family Ceratodontidae; genus Neoceratodus; species Neoceratodus forsteri. The sequence goes on from CM028131.1 coordinate 1,520,844,170, forward strand.
ATTAGGACGGAAGCCGGCAGGCGCCAGAACCCCACAGAAAACTTCCAGCTAGCAGTTATTAGCAGGGGACCACCCCCTGACATCAGCCCACCCCCGATGTCCACCTATGGTATAAAAGGGGCGGCCCCCAGCCCAACATCAATTCTAGCGCCGGAGACCCCGCACATACAGAAAGAGGAGAAACAATGTGGTTCCTCTACACTGAGGAAAGCGAGGTAACAGTGATGGAGAGGCAGCTGCCAAGGATGGGAAGATTGCCGCAAGAGCTCCTTCCTCAAGATCTACTGTTACGGTAAGTTCTTACGTAACTGTACTATCACATTTCGAGGGGGCTCTTGCAGCAGGCAACACCATTAGGACTAAGTCCCAAGCAGTGAAAGGACTGACCCCAGTCAGCTGAGAGGAAGCAGAAGTCAGCGTAAGGCTCTCAGGAGAGAAAGCCCTGCATGACAGCAAGTCCAAAGCCCGCCCTGCACCTAGATACAATGTCCAGACTGTAATGCCGAATTAAAGTGTGAAAAGAACTCCAAGAGGCAGCTGCACAAATACCAGCAACAGACACATTCCTGGAGGATGCAAAAGAAGCAGCCATGCCCCTGGTAGAATGGCCTTTAACCAGCCCCAATAAAGGCTTGTCATACTTGAAGCAACAATAAACAATGCAATTGACAAACCATTTGGACGAACACTGTTTCGAAACTGGAGCCCCTTCTTTCCTATAGATGAATGAAACAACCAACTGATCAAGTTTTCTAGTGCCACAAGTGCGGTCCAAGTAATAGTGAAGCACCCGGTAGACATCCAGAGTGTGAAGTAAGGCCTCCCCTTGATCTGAATACTCTGGGTAATAAACAGGCAGATGGATGTCTTGATTCAGAGTAAACTCAGACACCACCTTAGGAAGAAACGTAGGATTTGTCCACAAGGACACCTGGTCCTCATGGAAAACTAAATAAGGCTCTTTACACATCAGAGTCTGAAGCTCGGAAATCCTTTGAGCAAAAGTAATAGCAACTAAAAATAATGCTTTCCACGACAGAAAGCGGAGCTTGCAGCAGGCCAAAGGGAGGCAAAGTAAGCTTCTCTAAAATAAACAAAAGGTCCCATGAAGGGACACAGCCCCTGATGGGAGGCTTCAGATGCAGTATGCCCCGCAACAAAGTGTGGGAAAGATCCAGCTGGGCAAGAGTTTTGCCTTCAACAGGTGCATGGTACACAGAGATGGTGGATAAGTGCACCTCAATCAATGAGTAACCCAGACATGAGTCTGACAGGGAAAGAACATACTCTAGAACAAGATTCACTGGACAGGTGAAAGGATCCAGGTGACGAGTGGTGGCCCATATACAGAACCGCTTCCACATCATAGAATAAGTGGCTCTAGTGTAGGGCTTCCTGGCTGCCACTAGAATATCTGCCACCCGGGAAGAACCCCAAAAGGGCAACTGCTGATTCTGCAGGAGCCATGCATGAGGTCCAGAACCAGGCTGCCTTGCTCCTGGGAGAGCACAGGAGCAGGGGGATTGGAGGTCCCATTGCTAGTGGCTGGAGGAGTGGAAAACATATCTGGAGCAGCCAGTAAGGGGCTCTCAAGATCACCTCTGCCCACTCTGACTGTAACTTGAGAAGAACTCTGCAGTAATAGAAAGGGAGGGAGGGAAGGCATACAGAAACCTCCTTGTCCAGGAGAGGGATAACACGTCTCACCAGAAAACGTCAGGCACTGGATCTAGGGAGCAGAAACTGGGCATTTTTGTGTTGAATGGGGACACAAAGAGGTCCAGCTTGGGATGGTCCCACCTGTCAAAGAGATCTTCAACCACGGAGGGAAGAAGTTCCCATTCATGTGCCTTGAATTGACACCAGCTTAAGCTGTCTGCCAGTTAGTTCCAGGTGATGCTCTGTGGCCCAATACCACAGTCTCATGGCCTCCCTGCAGAGGGGGGTAAGAGTGCAATTCCTCCTGCTTGTTTATGTAAAAGACCACAGACACATTGTCCATCTGGATCAAAAGAGGGCCTGGGAGCAGGTTCATCTGAAAGGCCTGCAGGGCGTAAAGAATCACCCGCATCTCCAAAACACTGATGTGGAGATGCTGCTCCTGTGAGGACCAAGTCCCTTGAGTCTGACAGTCTGCGAGATGGGCATCCCCGCCTTGGCCTGGATCTGATGAGGCGACTGTCCGAAAGTGGACCCCCTTGGAGAGGTTAGAGGGGTTCAACCACCACAGCAGATTCTGTTGCACAGGGTTGCAGACTGACACCAGTTGCTCCAAATAGTCTGTGCAGTGATCCCATTGGAACCAAAGGTTCCACTGGGCTACCTTCACATGCAGACGAGCCAGGGGAACTGTTGCAATGGCTGCCACCATGTGTCTGTGTAGCCTTAGAAATGATCTGGCCAGAACCTGGCGAGACAATGAGACCAGATGAACATGTGCCTTAAGACGTTCTGCTCTGTCTAGGGGCAGAAAAGCTTTGCCTTGGGCGGTGTCCAAGATTGCCCCGATGTACTGAAGCCTCTGGCTTGGCCAAGGACAGGATTTGGGGAGATTAAGGGTGATCCCCAGATCCCAAACCAAGGTGAAGGTGGCCTCCATGGTTCTGAGCAATTATTCCCTGGTGGGGGCTGTCAGAAGCCAACTGTCCAGGTAAGGGAAGACACAATGGCCTTTCCCTCCTTAAGGTTGCAGCGACTACAGCAAGGCATTTTGTAAAGACACAGGGGGCCGAGGACAGGATGAACAGCAGAGTCCCAAACTGGTAATGGTTTCCTTGGAAGCAAAGAAACCTCCTGTGGAGTGGGAAGACCAAGATGTGAAGATAAGCGTCCTGCATGTTCAGAAAACAAATCCAATCTCCCTAATGAAGCAGGGGAAGAAGGCTGGGGAGAGTGACCATCCTGAAGAGTTTGTATTTTATATACTGGTTCAGGTGGCTGAGGTCTAGGATGGGACGCAGGTCTCCAGTTCTCTTTGGGACCAGGAAGAAATGAGAATAGAATCCCTTCCCTCATTGTGCCAGCTGGACAGGTTCTATGGCCTGTTTTCGCAAGAGCACCTGAATCTCCTATTGGATTAGGGTGATGTGGGCCTGAGGGTAATGAGCGGGCAATGAGGGACTGTCCGGGGGCATCTCCAAGAATTCTAAAGTGTGCCCCTTTTCCACTAGCTGAAGAACCCGTTGGTCTGAGATTATTTTGTGCCATCCCTCTAGGTAGAAAGAAAAATGACCCCCCACCACCTCCCCCAGGGTTTCGACCGTGGTTGGGTAAGGGGTCAGGCTGAAGAGCTGGGGACCAACAATGCGGCCTGGGAGCTCTGGGGCTGAACCTCCAATAGCTTGAGTAGTGACTTTTCACTTAAATGCACTTCACAGTTCTTGGCCCCAGGATTGCTGTTTAGAGGGGCAATGAAAGGACTGCCACTAGGAGGATATAGGCTGAGATCGGTATAATGTTTGTACCGAGTGCAAAGCCTTGCCCAACTCCTGAAGGCGAGTAATTATGTTCTGGGAACCTTGCCGAAAAGAACAAGAACCCTGAAAGGGGCATCTAAGACCCTGGACTGCAGATCCGAAGCAAATACGGAGACTATGAGCCAAGAGTAGCGACGAAGACAAACTCCCGTAGCTGCAGCTCTGCCTGTGGCATCCGCCGAGTTATAGGAGGCATGGAGAATGTGAGTCCCAACATCTGAGCCCGATTTCAGAAGGTACAGCAGCTCGGCCTTGCCAGGAGCATCAGGCTGAGCTTGAACTACCTCCAAAGCCTTCTCCCACAGGGCATACTGGTATTGGACCATGTGGGCCAGAAAGTTCAGGGAACGGATAGTGCACGTGGTTGAAGCATAGACCTTCTTGCCAAATTGGTCTATCTGGAGTCTTTGTCAGGAGGCTGAGTGCTAAGGTGCCTGGGACGATTAGATCAGTCATGGGTGGCATTAATGACTACAGAGTCAGCCTCTGGGTGCTCCCCATAAAAAGATTCATCCTTTGGAGCATTATATATTCAATTAGATTCAAATCTTTATTTATCCAGGTGGACACCGTTGAGCAAGCTCATTTACAAGGCGGACCCGCATCACACAAGGTCAATAACAGTATACATAATCATACATATATACAGGCATTGAGGTAGTACATAGGAGTAAACAAAAAAGAAATAACCAAAATAAGGTAACAGTAAGCTCTGGAGTTCAACAGGTACACTTTATACCTTTTTCTAGCTATTTACAAGACATGTTTTAGGGGAAGGTGCGATAAAGGAGATTACGGTGAGATCCCTAAAAGGTGAAGGTTACAGGGTGGGGGGTAGGGCAATTGTCATAATCGTGGAATTGTACTGGAATACCCGCTTGTGGATAAATGCTACAGATTACATGGGTTGGTGGCTTTAGTATCACTGACTGCCCGTAGCCTTAGATTCCTGCGGTGATCAGGCTAGGTACACAGCTTTCAGATAGAGAAGTATGGTCGGGGGACGCGGGTGTCGGTTCCAGAGGCACCTTACATCTGGAGACTGTGGGTGCATGCGGTGTCCAGGCTGGGACTCAGACACGCTATCATTAAAAGAGGAGCGCAACCCAAATCAAGAGTTATCTGATGTCGACTTAGGGGCGCAACCCGAATCAAAGGTTCTCTGATATTGGCTTTGGGGACGCGGAGCGCCAGCAGGCATGGTTCCTGCGGTGAATGGTCAAGGGATGCAGGCACTGGCTTTAGAAGCACCTGCCACCTGAAAAACTATGGGTGCATGCGGCGTCTGGGTGGGGACTCTGGCAGACTATCACTACTAGAGGAGCTTAACCTGAAACGAGGGTTCTCTGATGTCAGCTTTGGGGGCGCCGAGTGCCAGTGGGCACGGTTCCTGCGGTAGCTTATACAGGCAATCTACATTCTTGGATGTTGCCGGAGTAGAGGATGGATGCTTCCAAGCAGCCCTATTGATGCCCTTGAAAGAGTCAATAAGGGGTGGAATGACCAAGGGTAGTGACTCTTTTTTACAAAGAAAGATGGGCAACAGACATCGTTTGGAGTCCACTTCCTCCATCTCTCAACCCATAAGGGAATGGATGTGCCTCATCACCTCCATGAAAGTAGGGTCATCTGGAGGAGATCGACGGGTATTCTTGGGTTCCTCAGGTTCTGCTGGTAAGTCAAAGATGACGGATTCATTGGAAGAAGAGAAGGAGGAATATTTTCCCGACTCACCTGAGTCTGGAGCTGGTGAGTGCAAACGACTATGTCTTCGTCTGTGACTTTTCTGATGGCTGGCACCAGCTCCGTCAGGATGTGGGGTAAGCTCCTTAGGAGGTGCTGTTGAAGCTCTCCTAGGGGGGACCCGATCCTTTTCCAGATTCGGAGGAGGGTCCTTAGGAGTCAAGAGTAGGGGGCTCCTTCAGGGACTCCTTGTCCTTAAACTACACCCACCAAGCTGCAAAGAGGGCATTAAGATCTGTGGGTGGATTCTGAGTCATGGCTGGGGGAGTCGGCATCAGCGGGGTAGGATTAGAAGGCCCCAGCATCAGTTCCCTAGGCTTTGGTAACCCAGCATCAGTTCCACGGGTGTCAGGTTAACTGGCGTTGGTCTCTGTGGCATACAGCCATCCGGCACTGGTCTAATGGGAGTAGAAAGACTGAGCGTCAGACCCTCGGGCGTCAGCTCAGTGATGACAGGGTCCAGCCGGCAACAGCAGAGGATTAGGGGAGGATGGTTAAGGCGTTGCCGAAGTCAAGGTTGGGAGGGCCGGACAGGAGTGGGCCGATGCCAGTCTGGTGATGCAGCCGGCACCAGCCGTGAAGGAGAAGCCTGCCCCAGGGAGCTAGCTCCCAAGCTGGGCAGAGGTGTAATTCTCGCTGGGGAGTTGAGCGCATGCCCTAGGCATCACTTGGTGGCGTCAGTCCCTGAAGTTGGGGCCAGCTTAGCTGACACCTGGACCGGGAGGGCAACAGGCAAAGACCCGCCACCCAAGGAGGATGCAGTTGAGCCACCCGGCTAAGGACCCGCCTGATGGAAGGGCCTGAGCATCAGGGGCTGAGAGGCTGGGGACAAAGTCCCGAGCCGCGGAGAACCACTGGCCGTGATGGTGACGAGAGCTGGTGGTTTGACCACTGGTCACCCAGAAGTAGTGTGGGTCGTTAGGGAGGAAGGGGCCAACCTCCCTCGGGAGGAAGACCCAGGCTTGGTCACCGACTTGCGCGGGGACCTGGAACAGGAAGTTGACTGGGGTTTGTCCCTGTATTTTTCCTGGTGTCTGTGTTTTCTGCTGGACGACTTCTCTTTGTGTCAGGAAGAAGAAGTCGAAGACCTGGAAGCCGGGGAAGAAGAGGTACTTTTGTGGAGCTCCTTCTCCATTGTTGTTACTCTCTGCTGAAGCAGGAAGGCTTCCAGGGTCTTCTGGTGGCATAGCTGGGTGCGTCGGTTGAAATCCTGACAGTGCTGGCAGGCCTCAGATGTCATGATTTGGGCCTAGGCAGAGCAGACACAATGCATGGCCATCCTTATGAGGACGATGGTTGCCACAAGCACACTTCGTTTGCCGTCGCTTCCAAGAAAAGGACGGAGAAGACATGCAAGAAAAACAGAAAATGGCGGTCGACTATAGTAGAAGGTGTCCGTGAAGGTCCAACCTGCGCAGGTCAACGGCAGGAAAAGAACTGAGGTTGGGCTGAGGGATCGCCCCTTTTATACCACAGGCGGACATCGGGGGCGGGCCAACATCAGGGGGTGGTCCCCAGCCAAACTGTTAGCTAGAAGTTTTCCATGGGGTGTGACAGAGTCAGTAGGTGACCTATCACAGGTAAGAGTGTATAGTAGCTAAATTATCATATTAACTGCTGAGGGCAACCCAGCAACCATGTGGACAAAGCTGCTGCTAAGCAGCTGTGTCTGTAACAATGCTAGTTATGATGCCATACTAATTGTGACATCATTCTGTCTTTATAATCTGATGTCCTGGACTGAATTGGTCAGCCTGAGTGAAGACTCACCTGGAGTCTGTCTGGAAACTCACCTGCAGTCAGTGTGGCAATTACCCTGCAGAGAGACAGGACAAGTCAGTCAGAGGAGAGACTGATTTGAACTGAGCCAGGACACACTGCCTTATGACCTGGTGTAGAGACTGATGAAGAGAGACTACAGAAGACATGCAGAATTCATGTCTTGAATTATCTAATAATTTGCTGAATGGACACTGACCTGTTTCTAATTTGTTTATTCTTGTCTTAGTATAATAAATCACCACTGGTGGATTTTTACAACTTCTCCTGGACTGCGTATGTTTCCTAACCTAAGCCTCCAATATATTTGGTGTCAGAGGTATCTGGTTTAGTTACATCTGGTGTCATTCTGTGTCAGAAGCCACACCACATCCAAAAGCCTCTCCACACTGGGGCCTGATGCCTACCGGCTTCAGTCCTAATGGTGCTGCCTGCTGCAAGGGCCCCTTCGAAGTGAGATCTACGGTTATAGGTGAGTAACCAACGCTAAGTATTGCTCCACACACGCTGCCTATGCCCAGTTAAACAACAGGTGAACAAAAGAAATACTGGCACCAGGCATACAGAGCTACTATAATTTTTAAAGTTCGTTAAGAATAAACCCCGACGGGTTTTGGCTCTTCTGTTTTTCAGCGGGTCGCTCTGAAGTAAAAAAAAAAACAGAAGGCAAAACCAGTCGGGTTCTCGGTAGGCTGTTTGTCATCACTACTGCACAGGTAATATGCCTTTTTGTACTGCTAATTTCATTAAAATGTGTTTTTTACTCTTCAATAAAGAATTGTGAATAGCTGTATATGCCTGGTTACAGGTGAGCAACTGATTTTTCTAGGGGGTGAGGATACGGTTTACTAGCCACACTCTGGCAGATTCCTAGCAGTCCTCTGGGAGAAGGTGGCAAGGCACGCACCCCTGCTTGGTGAACAGAGATTGGAGAATTGAGGTCCCAAAACCAGCATCCCCGCGTGACTCTGGGTCGATGTGGTAGTGGGAAATGAAGGTGTGTGTGCTGACTTCCAGGTAGCAGCCCTGCAGATTTTCTGAACAGGGATGTCCCTGGAAGCAGCTGAGGTAGCAGTATGTCTCGGGACTGAGCCCTAAGCCCTACAGGAGGCTCCCTACCAGCCAACCTAAAGAGGTCGATGTAGGATGTGATCCACCTGGCAACTGACTACTCTGCTGCCGGTCTGCCGGTGCGACTTCAGCGTGACAAACAGCTGGCAAATCCGTCCCCGAACTCCAGCCATGTGCTCTACGTAATAAGACAGTGCTCTCCATAGGTCTGGGGTATGGATCCTGCAGTCAGCCTCTAAAGATGGGCTGGCGAAATAAATCAGTAAGTTAATCACCTGGTTAAGATGAAATTTTGATATCGCCTTCAGGAGGAACTTCGAGTTGGTGCAAATGATGGCTCTGTCCCTGTGGAAGAGCAGGCAAGAAGATTCCACCAAGAGGACCTGAAGCTCCCCCAGTCCTTCTGGCTGATGTAATGGCCACCAGGGAGGCTGCCTTCCAAGACAGGTGTGACATCTCACACCTGTACATTGCCTCAAAAGGCTCAGCCATGACCACTGCCAATAACAGCAGTAAGTCCCACGGTGGAGGTGGTTCACGCGCTGGAGGGGAAAAGTGGTCCAGGCCCTTGAAAAAGCACCCAACCACCTTCTCCAGAGCCATCTGCACACCAGCCCTTGTGCGGTAAGCCACGTGCACCTTAAAGGGTCATAGCTGGGAAAGGGACTAGAGGTAGTCCAGGATGATAGCCACAGGGCATACAAGAGGATCAAGCCCCTTGCCCAGATACCAAATGGAAAATCTCTTCCATTTAAAGGTAAAGCAACTGTGAGTTGACTCTTTCCTCCAGGAGTAGAGGAATGTGGTCTGAGGGATAGTGTGTTAGCACCGGCGAATGATCTGGAAGTATGTCTAGAAGTTCCAGAGCATGACCTTGTGCTATGATTTCCAGGACCCAGGTCTTTGATGTCACCTCCTTCCACTGATCGAGGTGGAGGGAGAGGACCCCCAACAACCACCCTTGGAAGTAATGGTGGTTGAGGGGTGCACAAGGAGTCAGGCAGAGCCAGCTGTGATGGCTCCTGCTGTGGCACCACCTCTAGGGGCTTGTGACTGTGCACCAGGAGTGATTCCTGGGGTGGGCAAGGCTCCTGCTCCCTTGCCCTTTTCTCGTTGTCTGGTGGCAGGACAGTGTCTAGCACCACCCAGGCAAAAACGAATCCTGTATCTACCCCATGGTTGGGTATGCTAGAGGGAGTGTACCGACTTCAGGGTCCTGCTGGAGGCCTAAAGGATAGAAAGGATATCCTGGAGATAGGAGACAAATAATATATATCCTCTAAAAGGGGCACTTAAGAATGGACTGTTGTATGTAATTCATAAACCCTACCTCCCCCCCCAAAGCAAGGAAATACCTCCTCAGACATATTCCTGAGGCCACAGCCCTGGCTGAGGCATCAGAAACATCATAGGCTGTGCAAAGCAGGTGTTTTCTTACATCAGACCCAGCTGTGAGAGTTTTCGGTTTGGGGGTGACCTCTGGTAAAGCTTGTGCAGCTGCCTTGGCCTTTGTCCAGAGTGTATTCTGGTACCTGACCATGTGGGCCAGATAGTTAGCAATTCTAAGGCCCAAAGAGGTTGAGGCGAAAGTTCTCTTTACCTAGCACATCCAACCTTCTGGACTCTTCTATCAGAAGGAAGTCACCCATGTTGTTTTAGTGCCCCTGATATATCACAGGTAGCACTGATCACTACAGAGCCTGCCTCAGGTTAACCAGCAAAACAGAGTTTCCCTGAGGGAGCCACATGCATCTTATCTGTCTTTCTATTTATGGCAGGAATGACATTCAGCCTATGCCAGGCAGCAAAAGTGGCATCCTCTAGAGCAGGAAGGAGAGGTGGTAAAACAATAGGGGGAGCATCTGGTAACTCCAAGAAATCTATTAGGTTTTTCTTGGTGGTGTAATGCTCCACTAAGTCAAAACCCATGGCAGCCTGTAACTCTTTATAGGTGACATTGCGGAGGGACTAGAAGGAAAAGTATGCCTCTTTGCAGACAACACAAAGATCTGCAATAGGGTCGACACACAAGGGGGTGGAAAGGATGAGAAGGGACCTGGCAAGGTTGGAGGAATGGTCAAAAGCATGGCAGCTTGGATTCAATGCAAAGAAGTGCAAAGTAATGCACTTGAAGAAAAAGAAAACAGGGGAAGAGTACACAATGGGGGGGGGGTATTAACGACAACAAAATGGAAGGGATCTGGGGGTAGTCATATCAGACGACCTAAAGATACGCAAGCAATGCGAGAAGGCAGTAAGGAGGGCTGGGGGATACTAGGATTCACAGGGACAGGCATCACCAGTAGAAAAAGTAAAGTTTCGTAAGAACTTACCGTAACAGTAGATCTTCAAGAGGAACTCTTACAACAGGCTATTACCATAAGGACTATGACGCCAGGTACTGGGACCCCATGGAAACCTTCTAGCTAGCAGTCTTCAGCAGGAACCGCCCCCAATGCCGGCCAATGGTACATCAGGAGGCGGTCCTCAGCCATACCTCAGTTCACCTGCCAGAGACCCGCTGGTAAGGCCGGCAGGTGGACCGGTAGAAGCCTGCCATAAAACAAAAAATGCAGAGACTCACCGGGGGAAAGAAGGAGGGAACGCAGTGCCTGTTGCAAGAGCTCTCTCGAAGATCTACTGTTTCGATAAGTTCTTATGTAACTGTACTATCTTACTTCCAGTGGGAGCTCTTGCAGCAGGCTATTGTCATAAGGACTGAGTCCCAAGCCCTCCTGGAATAAAGAAGTTAAACAGGTCCAGGAGGAGGCTAAAGGGCAACAGCCATAAGACGGCATTAGGATAAGAGACCTTAAAGGACCACCAGGCTGAAACCTGCCCCTCTCCTAGAGGCACTGTCCCAGCTGTAGTGCTTAATGAAAGTATGCATGGAGCTCCAGGTAACCGCTGCGCAGATGTCTGCAATGGAGACATTACAAATGGATGCAAAGAAGTAACTACTCCCCTGGTAGAATGACCCTTTAGTGAGCCCAGAAGGGGTTTGCCAAACTTGTAACAGAAGACAATGCAATTAACCAGCCACTTAGATAATGTCAGTTTAGACACCAGAGCATCTTGACAGCGGGGTGCGAAGGCCACAAAAAAACTGATCTGTCTTACGGTACAGAGCAGTTCAGTTTAGGTGATACCGCAGCGCCCTGTGGACATCCAAAGTATGTAGCAGCGCTTCCCCTCGGTTCGAGTGACTAGGGTAGTACACCGGGAAGGTTAATGTCCTGATTTAGCATGAGCTCAGACACTACACTGGGCAAAAACTTAGGGTTAGTACGCAAGGACACCCTGTCATTACGAAAAACTACATAAGGCTCCTTACACATCAGGGCCTGAAGCTCGGAAGTAATGGCAACTTAAAATAATGCTTTCCAAGAAAGGAAGTGAAGCTCACATTCCGCAGCAGGGTCGAATGGGGGAAGAGTAAATTTTTCGAGCATAAAGAGGAGATCTCAGGGCAGTACAGGATCTCCGATGGGAGGCTTAATATGTAGTACAGCCCGCAAAAACGTACGGGACACGTCCAGTTGAGTAAAGGTTTTCCCCTCCATAGTTACGTGATAAGCAGAAATTGCAAAAAGATGTACCTTAATGGAGGAGTAGCTCAAGCCTTGATTTAATAAGGAGAGGAGATACTCTAATATCGAGTTCACTGGACAGGTAAGAGGGTCCAAGTAATGGGGTGAAGCCTACAGGCAAAATCTTTTCCACTTCATGGCATAAGTGGATCTAGTTGAGGGCTCTCTCACTGTGATGAGAACATCCATCACCTCCTGGAAAACCCCATGCCTAGATCTGACTAAGTCTGCAGGAGCCAGGCATGAAGATGCAGGGATTTGAGGTTCGTGTGGACCAGGGTTCCCTGATCCTGTGATACCAAGTGCAAGCTCAGTGGCAGCTGTAGTGGAGGCTCCACTGCCAGCTGCTGAAGTAATGGGGACCAAATCTGCCAAGGCCAATATGGAGCGATGAGGATCTTCTCTGCTCCTTCAGCCTGTAACTTCAGGAGAGAACCCTTTGAAGAAAGGGAAGGAAGGCGTAGAGAGACCTCCCTGTCCAAAAGAGGGACAAAGTGTCTGGCCAGAAAACACCAGGCACAGACTCTAGCAAGCAGAAACTGGGTAGTTTGGCATTGAGTGGAGACGCAAAGAGGTCCAACTCTGGGTGGTCCCATCTGTCGAATAGCTGATCTGCTACTGACTGAAGGAGCTCCCACTTGTCAGTCTTGGACCGGTACTGGCAGCCAAGACGTTTGGACGCCTGGAACATGGACAGTGGTGAGGTCTAGGCGGTGTTCCAGTGCCCAATACCAGACCCTCATTGCCTCCCAGCAAAGGGCGAAAGAATGTGTACACCCTTGCTTGTTGATGTAAAACACTACTGACATGTTGTCAATCTGGATGAGAAGAGGGCCTGGTGAAAGGTCTGTCTGAAAAGCCTGCAAGGCGTTCAGGACTGCTCACATCTCTAGGATCTGCGGACGGACCAGAAAGATTTCCTGGACTCCTGGAGACGAGAGATCAGTTTCTCCGTCTCCTCCCCAAAAAGAATGGAACCCTGGAAGGAAAGGTCCAGGATCCCGGACTGCAGATCCTAGGAGAATCCCGAGACTCTGATCCAAGCTAAGGCAAATGCCGGATGCCACTGCCCTAGAAACCATGTCTGCAGTGTCGTATGAGGCCCTCAGGACATGAGTGCCTATGTCCAAGCCTGACTTAAGAATGTCCAGGAGCTTGGTTTTCTGCGCCGAGTCTGGCAAGGCCTGAGCAACCTCTAAGCCCTTCTCCCACATCACATTCTGGTACTGGACCACATGTGTGAGCAAGTTCAATGATCTGAAAGAACAAGTGTAGGCAGAATACACTTTCTTACCGACCTGGTCTAGAAATCTAGACTATGTTGGGAGGCTGCAAACTGAGGTGTTTTGGCTTCTTTGACTTGCCATGAGCAGCCGTAATAACCACTGAGTCCGCCTGAGGGTGTTCCACCAAAAAGAGATCATCCCTCGGCGCTCGGTACAGCCTCTCCGGCTTTTTAGAGATTGCCGGAGTGGTGGAGGGATGCTTCCAAGTGATCTGGGTGAGGTCCTGGAACATATCCACTAAAGGAGGAATGACCAAGGGCTTTGGCTCCTTCTGCCTCAGGTACTTGGCCATCCTCCACCGCTCTGGTTCCAGATCCTCCATTTCCCATCCATTAGAGGTCTGGATGTGCCTCATGACGTCCATAAAAGTAAGATCGTCAGGAGGTGATCTACGGGTGTCCTTCTCATCCCAGGACACATGCCTTTCTCTTGAAAGAGAACGGTTGGAACCAGATGTGTTGGGAGTCCGAACCGTGACCCGTAGAAGAGAGGGAAGCAGATCTAGAACCTGAGGAAGACCTGCGCCTCTCAACTGAATGCCACCCACTAAAGACCGGTGATGGCTGTGGGACCGCGATGGCTGGTGGAACACCAACGGCGGCTATCCGACCGACATCGGCTAACTGACCCTTACAGCCGGAGGAGCGACAGCGGTAAGAGCTTGCTGAACAGGAGTGATGTCGGTGACACCGTTCTCTATGTGAAGTCCTGCCACGGGAGTCGGTGGGACTGTGTGAGTGGGACTTAGATTTAGGCGAGGTTGAGGAGGGTTTATCTCTCCAACCTTAGTCTTTGCCTGTATCCAGAGTCGGGTTAGTATCCAGCTGTGGTGGAAGGACGTCTTGTTTGACCTGGCTCCACCAAAACTGAAAGAGCTCTGTCAGTTCCACTCTTGAGAACTGAGGAGCTGCTGGCCCCGCCAAGGGGCAAGCTGTTTGGCTGTCTGGCATAGGTGAAGCAACAGGGGAGGAAATAAGGTCGGGTGGGTCCCTGGGAGAGGGAGTCGACCGATCCCCTTGATCATCAGGAGTAGAAGCCCTATGCACTGGTGAGCTATCGAGGTCCGTAGGAGCTTTGCTCAACGTATGTCCCTTCTCTGGTACCGTCGATGTATGGAAGAGTCTGCCTTGAATACCATTGTCGGTTTGGCCATAGGCATCTGTGAGACTGAGGTACAGTGAGCCGAGGCCAGTTTGGAGACCGACTCCCAACCTCAGTGCTCTGTAGTTTTACTCGGAGCCCCAGGAGAGACTAACATCAGGACCTTGCGTGATGGGACCGAGGTTCCCGTGGAAGACAAGGAGGAGGTCCCGATCCCTGAGGCAGAGGGTGACCGCAAGGATGTGGCCTTCACCTTCAGGGTACTCGAGGCCGGTGTAGAAGTACCCAAGCCCTGCTTTCCACTCCCTGACATTAGGGTTTTGACGACAGTGGAGAAGTCCTGCCACCCAGATGAGTGCCGAGAATGGTGGGAGGAATGGTCAGAGCCACCCCGAGTTGAAACCCAAGGTCGTCTTTTTGTGGTGCAAGGACCAGGAGTGTGAACGGCCCTCAGTCCTACCCCAGTCCTTTTCTTGGGACTTACGCTGGTCCAGGTCCTTATTCTTGTCATTGTGCTTCAAGGAATGAGAAGAGGAGGCAGACTCCTTGGTTAGTGAGCCCTGCATAACGGCCACCTGCTGTTCTAGAACATGGTCCTTTAGTGCCTTAAGGCAGTGTACCCGAGTCTGGCCAGTAAAGCCGCCGCAGATGAAGCAGCCCTTGGTGTCATGGTCGGGCCCCAGGCAAAAGACACAGGCCTTGTGCTTATCCTTGGCTGGAATCTGGCGACCACAGGCACACTTGGTCCTCTTCTTCTCGGTGGAAGAAACTGATGACGGTGAAGAAGACATGAAGATGAGTAAAACCCAAATGAAAAGTGGATTTTTCGATGAAAAAAATACAAGAAAATGATATTAATATTTGCTGAAAACACTAGAGCAGTTCTAGAAGGCAACTGAAGAACTGAAGTAGACGTGTCTGCAGCGGGAAAAGAACTGAAGTGGGTCTGGGGACCGCTCCCTGATATACTACTAGCTGTCGTCAGGGGCGATCCCCGCTGAAGACTGCTAGCTAGAAGGTTTCTGTGGGGTCCTAGTGCCTGGCAGCATAGTCCTTATCGTAATAGCCTGCTGCAAGAGCTCCCACTCAAAGTAAGATCAGGAAGTTGTTAACCCTCTGTACAGACAGCTGGTGAGACCCCATCTGGAATACTGCATGCAGTTCTGGAGACCCCATCTCCGCAAAGACATAGACAGGATGGAGGCAGTCTAGAGGAGGGCAACTAGAATGGTGCAGGTTCTGCACCAGAATCCGTATAAAGAAAGACTAACAGAGCTTAAAATGTATACCCTTGAGGAAAGAAGGGGGATTATAGAACTTTCAAGTCCCTCAAGGGAATCAACAAAGTCCAAGAGGGTAGCATATTTCAGAAAAAGAGATGTGCAAGAACAAGAGGGCACAATTTGAAGACAGAGGGGGGGGTGACTCAGGGACAACATGAGGAAGTATTTTTTCACTGAGAGGGTGGTGGATGCATGGAACAGCCTTTCTGAGGCGGTCATGGGGTCCAAAACAGTGGCAGACTTTAAGAATGTATGGAACAGACATAGGGCAATTCTAGTGGGAGGTAGGAGGAAGTAGGCTGTTAAAACTAGGATCTGCAGCTTATCCAATAGGTAGGGAAATGGGCAGACTGAGTGGGCCAAGCGGTCCTTATTTGCCATCAAAGTCTACGGTTCTAACTGCTGCATCGTGGTGAGGAAAGTTGGGTCCTCTAGGTGGGGGACCTTGGGATGTTAACCACCGAATCCTCACTGCAGGTGGACACAGAGTAACTACTACCTCTCTCATAGGGACTTTCCACACAGTCCTCAGGTTCCTCCTCTTCATCCTACATTATTACATCAGGATTATATTCTAAGTCATCATCAGCCTGGTCGACAGGTATAAGGAAGCGCACCAGCGAGGTCGGCGGCACTTGAGGAGGCAGCTGAGGCACAGCCCTAGGGGGCGTTATTGCAGGGGCTTTAGTAGTAAGCCCATTGACAGGCCTCCTGACACATGAAGGCGGAGGAGGCAATAGGCATTGAAGCACGTCCATAAAGGCTGACAGCACCGCCTGAATGTTGATGCCTGAGTGGTCGACAGATGCACCAGCTGAGGTCAACAGGGGAGGCAAGGCCCCCCCAATCAATGGCAATGTACTAGCCATACCAGGCCTGGTAGTGCTCACGCCTGATCTGGGAGTTAAGCTGATGGCTGGGGGGGGGGGGCAAGTGGCATTGTCACTGGAGTGGTCGACAGCACTGTGGAGGTTGGACCTGTTATGTGGAGGGGCAACCTGGAGTGCACCGGAGAGGTTTTTTCCTTCTCCCAGTACTTGTGCCTATGATTCCTGGATGATTCTCTGAGGATTTGGAGACCTGAACCCAGAGGAATGGGTCAGCAACGTGGTAGAAACTTTTTGCTGGAGCTCCTTCTCCATGCAAGCTTTTTGCTATTTTAAAAAGTGCTTCTCTAAGGCCCCTGTTCGGTTTTGCTGGCTGGCAGTGTTGAAACCCTTGCAAATCAGGCAGACTTGCACATTGTGGTCTGGGCCAAGGCAACAGAAGCAGATGTTGTGAAAATCGCCGGTGTAAACCTTCTCACCGCATTCACAATACCGGAACAGCTTCAATGGTTCTTACTACAACATACATGCCATCAAACGTTAATTACTAAAGTGATTGCTTTACTATGGAGAGAAAAAAGAAAGTGGCAGCAAGGGCAGCAGTGTTTCCATAAGCGGTCCGACAAGTATGGTGGATGGCAAGAAAAGAACTGAGGAGGGAAGGGGCAGACGTTTGATGTCACTGTGGGCAGCCCCTAGCGGACTGCTTGCAAAAGTTTCTATTTGGTCCTAGCTCCTGGAGGCTGTAAGTTCTACAGGTGTGGCCTGACGAAAGGGATGTCCTCGAAGACAATCCTCAAATATTTTCTGTGAGGTTTCTGGATTTTGATATGGAGATATGCATCCTTCGTAGCCAGGGAGCATATCCAATCCCGTTTGCAGTAATGGAAGGTGACCCCGCAACGTGACCATGCGGAACTTCTTGTATTGTACAAAGAAGTTTACATCCCTTAGATCCAGGATAGGCCTCGGGTCTCCTGTCCACTTTGGGACAGAAAGTACAGTACTGGGAATAAAACCCTGTGTTCCTTTGTTCTAGAGGGACTGGCTCTATGGCCTGTTTGTGGAGCAGAGTCTGTTATTTCCTCCTACAACAAGGGCAGGTGCCGTGGAAGATATGTTGTGACAAGTGGGGGATGATCTGGAGGGTTGTCCAGAAGTTCCAGAGTATACCCCTTTCTGACAATCTCCAGAACCCATGCATCTGAAGTCACCTCCCACCACTGGTTTAAGAGAAGGGACAGTTGACCCCCTACATCTACCCCGGAGGTAAAGGAGGCTTGGAGTGTATAAGGAATCAGGCTGAGCCAGTGGGGGCGGCTCCACCATTTCCATCACCTCTAGGGGCTTTTGAGTGGGCTGGAAAACAGGGGCAACTGGTGCAACTAGCCAATTTATGTGCTCCAATTCCACACTTTGTTTTCTATTGCACTGTTTACATTTTGCACTTTCACTTGGATAAAGAAGAAAAAGTTATTTACCATAGTAACTTTGTTTCTCCCAGGGGATACTCCAATATTCATAACTCTTCTGCAGTATACCTTTAAGGTCAGATCTGCCCGGAGATGGAATGCTATGCAAAGGATGGAATCATTAGCATAAGCCACTTTTCAAATGCTGCCACCTATCAACTGCCTACATTCTAACCCTCAGATTTCGTGGATGCCTTTAAGACAGGGCCCAAAAATTTAAGTATAGCAAATTCTAATTTTAAAATTCCCTACCAAAAAAAACTCCAACTGGAGGAAAACATGAAGAGAAAAAACTAAGAAAAATCCCCACAAACTCCATATGTTAAAATCATCTGAAAAAGAAGAAAAAGGCCAAACAAGTTTCAATAAAAGTAAAAGTGTGGCATGCAAACACTATGGTACAGCATGGAATACAGAGGTCACTGGTTCTTAAAATGGGGAGACAGGGAAGGAGAGTTATGAATCTTGGAGTATCCCGAGAGGAACAAGGTTACTATGGTAAGTAACTTTTTCTTCTCACCCTGGGAATACTCCAATATTCCTAACTCTTCTGCAGACTAAAAAGCAGTACTTAGGATGCCGGAAGAACCTATTTTGGAAACAGGCTCTGCAGTATAGCTGTATCAAACCTGGTATCAGCCCTTGCCTGCATATCCATGCTGTAATGCTTGACAAATGTGTGTAGTGTTCACCAGGTTGCTGCTCTACAAATATCTACCAAGGGTACATCCCTTGAAGCTGCCAGTGCTGCAGCTGTACCCCTTGTGGAGTGGGCTCTAAGCCCTGCTGGAGCTTCCTTGCCCACCTTAGATTAACAAAATTAGATGCACTGAACAATCCAGCAAGAAATGAACTTTTTAGATGCTGGGTTACCCTTTTCCACATCCCCATAAGTGAGGAAAAGCTGTGTTCTATCCTGCCTATGGGGCTTAATGGCTGTCATGTAGTAGCTCAAAGCTCTCTTGACATCCAGGCTATGTAGCCTACGCTCACCAGGAGAAGAGTGGTCAGTGAAAAACACTGGCAAAGTAATGGACTGGTTCAAATGGAAGTCTGAAACCACTCTGGGAAGAAATTTCCTATTTGTTTGAAGGACTACCTTATCCCTGTGGAAAGCAATGTAGTCCTTTTCTATACATAAGGCCTGAAGCTCACTAATTCTTCAAGCTGAGGTAATGGCCACTAGAAACACTGTTTTCCAAGTGACATACTTCAAAGGTGCTGAAAACATAGGCTCAAAGGGGGGAGCCATGAGCTGAGCAATGCAAATATTGAGGTCCCAAACTGGCACCGGTTCTCTTACCCGTGGGTACATATGTGAGAGGCCTTTGAAAAACTTTTAAAAACTCGGTTTGATGCTAAGAAAACAGGCTTGCCTGCCAAAGCATAGGCAGAGACTGAAGCTAAATGAACTTTCAGTTTAGAAGGCTGTAAACCTAAGGAATGTAAATAGACTAGGTAGTCCAGCAACCCTGGCACTTCTACCTGGGTTGGCACCATACTCCTGTTACAGCACCAAATAGAAAACTCTTCCATTTTGCAGCACAGGTTTTCTTAGTAGAGGATTTTCTATATCTTCTTAAAACATCCATAACTGACTCTGAAAGATGTACAGTAAACCAGCATACTCTAGGTCCTCAAGAGCCAAGCTTTGAGCCCGAGTGACCTGAGGTTCGGATACAGGAGCCTCCCCCCTGACTGGAGGGCAGAAGACTGTGCCTCCTGGAAAGGAGTACTGGTTCTTCCACTGACATGGACAGCAACAGGGAATACCATGGCTGCCTGGCCCAGTCTGGGGCCATGAGGATCATTGTTGCTGGCTGAGACCTGAGTTTCAACAGCACCCTGTATACCAGGGGAAATGGGGGAATGCATACAGGAATTTCCCTGACCAATCCAGGACAAGGGCATCTTGAGGAATTGTGCCCACTACTGGAGGTCTGCAACAGAACTGAGGTAAGTCGTGGTTCTGATGAGAGGCACAGAGATCTATTTCTGGGGGTGCCCTACCTACTGAATAAGGTCTGTACCACTTGCCTGTTCAAGGACCATTTGTGATGGTCCTGGCTGATTCGACTCAGGGTATCTGCCAGAACATTGTCTTTCCCTGGCAAATGAATGGCCTGTAGTCAGGAGCCCAGTGAGTAAGCTAGGTTCCAGATTTTCATAGCCTCTGTGCAAAGGAGGCTTGATCTTGTTCCCCCTTGTCTGTTTATGTAGTACATGGTGGTAGTGTTGTCTGTCCTGACTTGCACTACCTTTCCCTGTATCAGTGGTTTGAAAGCTTGCATTACCAGAAACACTGCCCTGAACTCCAACAAATTTATGTGTAGAAGAGTCTCTGCACTTGACTAAGTGCCCTGGGTAGTGTGTTCTGCTAGACGAGCCCCCAGCCCAGGAGGGATGCATCTGTTGTGAGAATCACTGAAGGGAGCTCTTTTTGTAAAGGAACCCCTTCTCTAAGGTTGGCTTCCTCTTTCCACCACTGAAAAGCTTGGATAAATGTTTTTGTTACAGGAACAAGCTTTAACAGGGAGTCCTTCTGTTGGCACCAGTGAGTTCTTAAAAGAAATTGGATGTCCCTCATCTGAAACCTGGATCCTAGCACTGTACCTGTTGCAGCTGCCATGTGACCCAGGAGTTGAAGAAACTGCCTTGCTGGCCTCAGGACATTGAGCCTGAAAGAGGCTGCCAACAGCAGGATGCTTTTAGCCCTGTCTCTGGGCAGGAATGTTCTGCCCACTTTGGCATTCAATTCTGCCCCTATGAGCTGCAGAATTTGAGAAGGAAATAGAATTGATTTTTTCCAAGTTTAAAATGAACCCCAGAGACTCCAGCAGCTGTTGAGTGAGTTGGAGGTGCTCTGTTAGCTGTTGTGGTGAGTCCCCCACCACCAACCAGTCATCTAGGTAAGGGAATACTGAGACACCTTGCCTTCGCAACTACCACAGCCAGACACTTTATGAACACCCTTTGGCCTGAAGTGAGACAGAAGGGAAGAGCTGAGAACTGATAATGTCCTGATCGGAATCTGAACCTGAGAAACTTTCTGTGAGACTCCCTTATGGGGATGTGGAAATAGGCATCTTTTAGGTCCAATGATGCCAGCCAATCCCCTTTTTTGATTGCTGGAAGAATCAGAGACAAAGTTATGATTCTGAACTTCGGTTTTGTTAGGAACTTGTTGAGGACCCGAGATCCAAGATAGGCCACAGCTCTCCATTTTTTTTTTAGTGTGAGAAAATACCTTGAATAAAGTCATTTTCCCCTTTGATGCAGACGCATGGTTCCACTGCCTTTAGTGAAAGGAGGTGTTTCACCTCTTCTTCCAGCTTTTTGCTTTCTAGGTGGGAAGCTGGTTTGAAAGCTCTGTTTCTTTGAACAAGGGAGGACTTGGAGTTTAGAGACAGGCCATGACCCACTATCTCCAGAATCCACTTGTCTGTGATGATGGTTTTCCAGTTGTGGATAAAATGAGTCAGCCTGCCCCCTACTGGTAAAGGAGAGGCAGTCTGAACGATGAAGTCAGGGATCCTGCTTAGCTTGGGACTGAGACTGGGTAGGTACCACGCCTGGCATCTCTTCTGCCCCTACCCCTAAAGTACCCCTGCTGTGGGTATTGAGGTGCTTGAGGGAGTACCATGGCCTGGTAAAAAGGCCTGGTATGAAATTGTCTGCCCCTGCCTCCCCTACTGAAAGGTCTAGAGGAGGTGGAGGGTCTTTATTTTGTAGAATTACTATGGAAGGTGGCCTTATACTCATCCACCTTCTTCATGTAGGCCTCTGTATGAGGGCCAAATAGTGAAGTGCTCTCCCCAGAAAAATCCAGAGTCTTATTCTGAGTATCCTGTGTGAGGTTTGTGGATCTTAACCAAGCAAACCTTCTCTGTGCGATGGTATTTGCCATCCACCTTGCAGCAGTCCCACTGCTGTCTGCTGCCATCTGGAACTGGTACTTGGCAGCTTCCAGGCCAAACCTAGCTGTTTCAGCTAGGTCTGCCGAAAGAAGAGGAGATGCTTTTTCAGCCATGTCCAGAACAGACTGCCAAAGAGCCTCTGGTACTGTGCTGCACACTCCTGATAATTTATTTATTTATTTGTGTCTAGGATTACAAAGTACCTTTGAGCCAAGGCTCTTTTACAAAGGTTCCACATCATGCTGGTTACAGGGTAACAGACACTAAAACATAAAACAGTTACAGGTACATGGTTTTAGACAGTAACTTTGCTTGACAAAATCAGACTGAGCAATGAGTAACTCAAGAAACAATAGGAGGAAGAGGGCAAGAAGGGGAGAGGGCTGAGGGTATGGGAAGGCATAGGTGTAGAGGGTCAGGGTGAGGCAGCCGAGGGGCCTTGTCAGGACAGACACAGGGCAAGTGCATTAGAAGTTGCATTGGACAGGTAAGAGCAAGAAGAGAGGGCAGAAACTAACACCTATAAGGTCAGAAGCAGCGTAGGGAATGAAGATGTTATGGGGTACAAGCACAGGTGGAGATGCCAGTTATGGAGTGGTGGAGCTTTTTTTTGAACGCTTCAAGCATTGCTATGGATGAGGTGTCACTAGAGAGCTCATTCAGCCAACTTGGAGCCCTGTATGTAGACGACCTTTGGCCTTGGGACGTGCGGCAGCGGGGGATTTGAAGGATTTGGGGCTTAGAGCTCCTGGTGTTGCGGTTGGCAATTTTGGGTTTGAGGAGGGTGCTGACTCCTGGTGGTGCCTTTCCCATCATGATTTTCTTAGCAGTGATGCAGGTCTCAGTTGTTCAGTTGCAGCCAGCCTGTTTTGGAGTAGAGGTCGCAGGTGTGGGTGAGACGGTGGGAACCAGTAACGAGTCGGCAGGCTTGACTGAGGGAAGTCGAAACACGCCTGAGAGATGAGGTTGTGGCAGATCCATAGATAATGAGACCGTAGTCAGTGATGCTGATGATGGAGCTCTGGACAGCTATGGACAGAGCTTCTGGGGTTAGATGTTTCCTATGTCGGAATAGTAGGCCCATCCTGGTGTTGGCTACTTTTGCCACGTTATTGACGTGTGGGACTTAGGAGAGATTACAGTCAGTGAACATGTTCGAGGGTGATTCCTTGCTTGGTTTTAATGGAGAGCTGATATTGTTTGTGCTTGTTTTGGGAGCTGCAGAAGATCAAGGTCTTTGTTTTTTTTCTGGTTAAGTATAAGTCTGTGTCTTGTCAATCAGTTTTCGACTGCAGACAAGGCCTGTTGGAGGTTACCTTGTAGATGGACTGGATCATGGTGGGATGCCAGGATGACAGCATCATCCACGTAGAGTAGGATCTGTTCAGGGCAGGATTCTGGCAGTGAGTTCAGAAAAAGGCTAAAAAGGAGGGGGCCCCAAGATTGAGCCCTGTGGGACACCGAACCGGACTGGTCTTTGGTCTGAGAGTGTGCCAGCAATGCTCACTCTTTGGGAGCGGTTGTCTAAGTAGCTTTTGAACCAGTTCACCGAGTTAGGTGAGAGCCCTGCCAGTCTAATTTGCTTGCCTAATGGCCAGAGAGGCTGACACATAACCTTTCTTGTCCATGTTTTCAATTTTTCTAGAGTCCTTCTCTGGAGGGTGAGAGGCCAGAGGGACTTTAGCCTTATCACAAGCTGCAGCTTGCACCACCCCCTGGTGGTCAGGGTGTGAAAACAAGAATTCAGCCCCTGTTCTGTGAAGCTGATACTTTCTGTCCACAGGAGGAACAGACCCAGGAGCCTGGAAGAGTTTTAAGATATCCCTTTTGAATAATTTATTGATTGGGGAGTGAGAGCTTTTTAGTAGGAGTTAGCCCCATCATGTCCATATATTCAGCCTCCTCCTCCTTCTCATCCTCTACAGCTTCATTGGTAGGGATGTATAAGGCATCATCAATTTTCCTAATGAAGGAAAAATGGGAAGAATAATCTTCAGTGGTCCTGGGAGGAGAGCCAAACTCCTGTTCAGGGGAGACCTCCGGCTCTATAGGCTCACCTTCTTCTTCTTCCTCCTCCTCCCCCTCACGCTGTTCAGGGAAACAGAGTGGGTTGGAGGTTGCAGAAGTCTGAACTGGAGACTGTGATACCACAGGCAGCAGACCCTGCAAGTTGTGCATAATTTTTATTTCTTGTGCAATCTCAGCAGGAGAAGGCACAGTGGCAGGCACCACACAAGTACCCTTTTCCACAGGGGGTTCAGTGTGCTTCGTCTTTTTCTGTTTTTTAACAGGAACTGGAGAGCTAGCCGGTTCAGAGGGTCTCTTTTTACCTGTATCAGGGGTAGAAGAGGCAGAAATTGTGGTGTCACCCACAGACCCTGAGGGTTTGGGCTGGTCAGACCCAGAGGGACTCAAATCTTTTATTCAGTCTGTCCAGACGTTTTTCTAAAGTCTTGTCGGGAAAAGATTTACAGATAGCACAATCAGACTTCAAATGGTCAAAACCCAAGCAGAAAACACAAGCTGAGTGTTTATCTGCTTTGGCAAAGACCTCACCACACTCAGAACAGTTTTTAAAACCAGGTTCACCGGTTCTCTTTTTAGGTTTTTCTGACATTATGGAGAAGAACCGCAACCACAAATACTGCAACCTTTTAAAATTCAAAAAATAAAAATTTTTATCGGTTGCAGTCAGTTCAGGAACCAATCGGAGAAACCAAGCGGAACCGAGAACCGATAAAATGTTGAACCGGGATTAGCGGTTCAGAACCGGAGTTACCGGTTCTAAAAAAACAATATTAAAACATACAAAATATACACAAATGAAGAGAAAAAACACCGAAACTAGAAATACTTTGGTTCCTCAATGGTTATTCCGAACCGAGAGGAACCGAGAAAACAATACAAAACTAACTAAATAAACAAGAAATACTTAAGTATTTATGAATAATCAAGGCTTCTTTGACTAGATGTTGAGAAGGAAATCTCCAAGCATCTGGTCTTGGCAGGCAGGGAGAGAAATCTGAGGGCTGGAATGTAGGCAGTTGATAGGTAGTAGCATTTGAAAAGTGGCTCATGCTAATGATTCCATCATTTGCATAGCATTCTATCTCCAAGCGGATCTGACCTTAAAGGTATACTGCAGAAGAGTTAGGAATATTGGAGTATTCCTGGGGTGAGAATGAGCACTTTTCTTAATGCAACTGCATAGCTTTAAATGTGAGAATCTTTAAGTGCAGCAGCATCTTGTTTTTATGCCTTTGTCCCGTCCCACTGTCTGGCGGCTGGGTGCTGTCTGACACCAGATGGACAAAAAGTACCCCCGATCCTACCCTGGGCAGGGAACGGTAGAAGGAGTGCACAGACTTCAAAGTTCTACCAGAGGCCTGGAGATCTTTCAAAGTCTCTTGGACCTCATTACCAAACAATTTCTGCCCTCTAAATGGGGCATTAAAAATGGTTTGCTGTACATGATTAGCAAAACCTGCCACCCTGAACCATGAGTGTCTCCTGAGACAAACGGCAGAAGACACAGCTCTGGCAGAAACATCTGAGACATCATAGGCTGTGTGGAGCAAATGCTTGCCTACATCAGCCACCACAGTAAGAGCTTTCAGTAGCTCCTGTTTAGGGGTACCCTCAGGCAAGGCTTGTGCAGCTGCCTTGGCCTTTCTCCAGAGGGTGTTTCAATTTCTCATCACATAGGCCTGATAACTGGAAATACGAAGGCCCAATAATACAGAGGCATATGTTCTTTTGCTATGACATCCAACCTCCTGGTCTCTTTTTCAAGAGGGAGGGAACTGAGATGCTTAGGTACCCTAAACCTATCATGGGCAGCATTAATGACCACTGAGTCAGTCTCAGGTTGTGTGGCATGGAAAGATTTCCTAGAATGGGCCATATATATTTTGTCTGCCTTCCTGGGAATAGCAGGTATGTTGTTTGATCTGTATCAGACAGCAAAGTCGTATCCTCCAAGGCTAAAAGCAGAGGAGGCACTTCAATGGCAGGAGACTCAGGCAAATGCAAGAATTCTATTAAGTTCTTATTGGTAGTGTTCTACTCCTCCATGGAATATCCCATAGCAGTCTGTAACTGCTGCATCATGGTGAGGAAGGTAGGATCCTCTGGAGGGGACCCTGGTGGGCTGACCACAGAGAACTCAATGCATGTAGAAACAGTGGAGCTGATGCCCCTTTCATATCGGCGTTAGGCATAATCCTCAGCCTCATCCTCCTCATCCTGCATCATAAAATCAGGATTATACTTATACTCGTCATCAGCATGGTTGACTGAGAGGAGGGAGCATGCTAGTGATGTCAGTGGTGGCATAGCAGGTGACTGTGGCAAGAGAGTACCTTGCAGCACAGATGAGGGGTTAGTAACAGGCCTTGTCGACAGGTCCCCTGGAATAGGGAGGCAAGGTAGTAAGCATCTTATGTCAGAGAAGGAAAAGAGAACTACCTGAGCATCAGCGCCAGTGTGGTCAACGGGAGCGATGAAAGGAGTTGATGGGGAAGGCTGAGTCCCTGACGTTGACAATGACATACCAGCTGGAAGAGGACTGGTAGTGCCTGTGCCAAGCCCCAACCTTGGTGTCATGTCGAAAGGTGGGTGGAGGGCAGCCGGCGCCGCCAGCGGAGTGGACGATGTTGAAGTGGAGGTCATACCTGAGGAACAGAGGGGCAATCTGGAACGCACTGAGGAGACTTTCTCCTTGTCTTCGTCCTAATGACTGTGCCGGTGACTCCTTAACGCTTTTTCCCAGGACTCAAGATGACCGCGCTTCGGCCAGCAGAGGCCGGCAACACTGCAATCTTTCGTTGGAGCTCCTTCTCCATCCAAGTTACATTTTTTTTTTTTTTTTTGAGAATAAACTTCTCCAAAGCCCCTTTATGACGTCGACTGGTTGAGAAATTAAATTTCCGGTAAATTTTGCAGACTTTAACATTGTGGTCTAGGCCTAGGTAGCAGACACAGCCATTGTGGGAGTCTCCAGCATAGATCGTCTCTCCACACTCACAGTACTGGAAGAGTTTTGTCAGTTCTTTTAACAACATACAGGTCATTAAAAATCAGTCTAAACGTGATCACTTTTCTTAGACAGAAAATAAACAGTGGCTACTGCAGTGGCATTTCCACAATGGTCCAACAAGTCTTATCAACAACAGGAAAAGAACTGAGGAGAGGAGAGGCCGACCACGTTTATGTGGATGCTGATGTTTGACATCATCATGGGCAGCCCCTGGCGGACTGCTTACAAAAGTTTACATGTGGTCCTAGTGCCTGGCGGCTATAAATTCCACATGTGTGGCCTGATGAAAGAGACGGCCTCAAAGATTTTATTTTACAGCACAAATGGTATTAGTCTCAAAAGCAATTTAACCTGATTTATTATAAAAACTTTCTATACAATGTGAGAGCTGCAAACAGTGTACCCTAGAGGCTACAGTGTATGTGGAACAAGAGTTCCAGGTTCAAGTCCCACCATAGCCACTCACACACAGTTCGAATCTTAGCAAGTCATTTAGCCTCCCAGTGCTCCACAGAGATGTAAACTTGGCAGAAACAGGACACCAGTGAAAACAAGATGCTGCATCGCATATGGCCAAGGGTAAATAAATTGTAACAATATTCTCCAGCAAAAAACAAGATCCAGAATTATTGGCTTTGTGTCACTGTAACTATCCACTATCGCCTAGCTTTTTAATTGATAGTTGTTGAAAAATCCCTATGGTTGCCCTGCAGATATAGTGCTATCGTACATACATGCCATGCTGTTAAGGTTTGGTACATTAAAATATAAAGTCTGCATTTGCTTTTCTTGAAGATTTCACTCCTTACCATATAAGCTGTCAATCTGCGACACAACAGTGACATCCTCTGGCCAGGTAAGTGGATGACATATTTTCCTTGGTGGGGCAAGAGAACACAGGAGAGCTCAGAGGAAAGCCAAGGGAAAAGATATTCCAAATAACTTTAAATAAAACAGGTAAATTTCAAGTAAGAACTTAAAAAATTTTGAATGATAAGACAGGCAAAGACACTGCGAGATACCGACAGGGGAAAGGGGAATCAAGATTTACGAGATTATGTACAATCAGTGATAAAAGACAAATCCACATGCCATATGATCTGTAGACTACAAGAGTTATTATCCAAGATTGAAAGGGATAGGTATCTACTAGAAATAGCAAAGATAATTTAATAAAGCAATTCCAAAACAGTGAAAACATTTTGGAATAATGTATCATGGTCTCAGCCTACAAGGTGAGCCCCAGAGGGAATCAGTCATTTAGTACACAGTGAGGTAGCAGAGGCAGTATGCAAAAAGAGCAGTATGCAGAATTTACGAAGGATACAGGGAGAAAACAAATATCCACATTGGTTTGGTTTCCGTGCACACTAGGTTTGAGGATGTAGAGTGTATGTGTGTGGTTACATTACAGGTGACAGCACACTGGGTGTGTGCCCATTCTCAAATTGCGTATAGTCACCGTTGTGAAGTAGGAAGGAAGGGTAGGATGTACAACAAGTCCCTTCTGCTATCACACAATAATATGGAGAAAGATACAGAAACCAGAGAATGGCTTTGTAATTCATTTTTAAAGTGCTATATTAGAACAGGGTGCAGTGCAATAAGGATAGATAAGATATGCAGTGGGGACCTGTGTGATACATTATTTAGCTATAAAAGAGCAGTCTGACCTTGGGTAACATAACAAGTGGCGTAAGCCACGAGTGATGTGCCCGAAGGCAAACTGCTCAAGTGTAGATAAATAATGTATCACAAAGGTCCCCACTGCATGTCCAGTTTATACAACAAGCTGGTATATTTTTAATTTATTTTATATTTGAGGGGGATGATTGTTTATCCAACATACGTGTGATAAATTCTGGGTTCTAAAATTTATTGTGCATATATGGAAATAACATTTTTTATGACACTAGATTTCTGTCCACACATATTGTATAAACTAAATTAAAATACTGGTGGTATTGAGGATAACACTAGTAACACAATCATTATTATGAGGTAGTGGTAGCGCACAGATTGGTGAAGTACACCAGGATGTTTATCACCTGGTTAAGGTGAAACTCTGAAACAACCTTTGGGAAGAATGTCATGTTGGGCCAAATCACGACCTTGTTCTTGTGAAAGACCAGGTAGTGAGGCTACACCAAGAGTGCATGGAGCTCACACACAATTCTGGCTTATATAATGGCCACCAAAGAAGTTGTCTTCCAGACAAATGTGACACCTCACACTTGTACATAGTCGCGAATGGATTGTCCAAGAGCACTACCAGTACCAGCAGGGGGTCCCATGGAGGCTGTGGTTCACACACTGGAGAGGAAGAGTAATCCAGGCTTATGAAGAAAGCGCAGAGCCACTTTCTCCTGCACCACTGTCGGAATACCAGCTGACACCCATTATGCAGAGATGGCTGCAAGATGCATCTCAAGGGTTGTGAGTTGTAGACCCAACTGAGATGGGGACAAAAGGTAGTCGAGAATCACAGCTACCAGGCAGGCAGGGGGCTCAAGTTCCTTCCCCTGACACTACAGTGAGAATCTCTTCCATGTGAACACATATGTTCTGCGTGATGACTCCTGTGGCAATGCCTCCACAATGTGGAGGACGTCTTCTGAAATGCCCAAGGCCTGGACCTCAAGCCACTTAGATACCAGGCCGAGAGCTGCAGGACTTAAGTTCTCTGTGCAGGCTCAAACCTGTTGTCTCGTCAGCAGGTCGGGGTGGAGATGCATCCGCTATGGTAGCCTGCTGTTGAGGCTAAAGAGATCCGAATACCCAAACTGCTTGGGCTGGTCTGGTGCTATCAGAATCATCTGCACCTTGTCTCCCCCGGACCTGGACCATGAGTATGTGAACCGAGGGAAGGCATACAGAGCACCTGAGATCCAGGACCAAGAGATGGCATCCTCTTGCAGCGTTCCAGACTTAAGGGGGGGGGGCAGGAGGCCCAGAAAAGCCTTAGTTTTTGGTTCTCACAAGGCAAACAAATCCATCAGAGGGATGCCCCACTGACAGAACAGGTGATCCATCACCTATTGCTGCAGGGACCATTCATTCAAAATCTCTCCAACCTGGCTGAGAGCATCTGCCAGATGACTGTTCTCTCTTGCAACATATATCACCAGATCATCTTCCTGCAGGCTACGCATGATGGTTAAGGTACAGAGAGCCTCCTTACACAACATAAATTAGTGCATCCCACCCTACTGGTCAGATAGAACATGGTGGTCATGTTGTCCATCTGGATTGAACCCAGAATCAATGGAGCAAATTTAATCTAAGCCAGATGCACTGCATGGAGCTCCAGCAGGCTGATGTGACACCGGGACTCCCAAGATGACCACAGCCTGTAGGCTATGTGGCCTCCCTGGTGAGCTCCCCACCCCACCAGAGGCATGCCCATCGTTAAGTGTGGCAGACTGCTCTGAGCAGAAAACATTCATTACTTCCTCCACGTTCTGGGGACACAGCCACCACTCAATGGTATCTCACATTGGTTGGGTCACCAGGACCAGCTGAAGCAAGTGGTTTAGGCACTGGGCATGATTAAACGATAGTAGCACTCAAAAAGGATGTGAAACTCGAGAATACTCACATAGGTTTGCAAGTCTGGCCAAACTAAAAGTTCACTGCACAAAGTCTAGGCATAGGGACCACTGCCAGCCCAGCTCCTACTGTAGGGGTGCTGTAGGGGATGCATCTGCATCTGTTAGCAGTTTGCTCATAAATATTAGTTAATTTTAGAAGTGCTAAGCCTTTTTTACTGCCCATATTCTGTTTTGTTGTTTTAAGAAAATCAGTCAGGACATACTTTTGTATAATAATTTTAAATTAGAAAACTTACTTTTTTTATTATTCCTACGTTAATATGAATCTGTTGTGCCTGGTTTTGCTTTTATGTGGAGTCCATTGGCCTATTACAACCAGTGCAGTCCTCATAATCAATCATTCTGATACCTTCTAGCCACAATTAAATTTGATTGATAGAAGTCCTACTTATTGCTCTGACTCACTCACTTTACTGAGTAACTTTACCTCCCACTGTGACCTAAGTAATGCAGTTTTAAAATGGTCTTAGTTTGATACTCTGATAATGTTTTGTTTTTGGCATTCCCTTTAGATGTAATGGTATCAAGGAACATACTAAAAAGGTTAAATGTTTTATTAGTATGATAATGTTAAGAAGAACAATTTTGCTCTTTCTTTTGATTTCTGTATAAGTCCACCCACATCTTGGACCTCAATTAGGTAGCTTTCATGAGAAACCTGTTCATTTTTCTGATGCAGGAACGGCTGGAAACAAGACTTCAACCATTAAAGCAGTTCATCTTATTGTACAGAGTCTTGTTACCAAATGGACCCAATCTGAAGCCTGGGTAGTCCACTATGATTTTGATACAACACTATCAGAGACTTGGCTAACTGACAAAGTTCATGATAGTGAAATAGCTCTTTCAAATTACAATGTCTTTAGGCAGGACAGGTAGGGAAAGAAAGGGGGTGTGGTCGTGATTTTTGTTAAGGCTAGGTTTAAGGCCTATGAAAAAGAATTCCAGCTCAACAAATTTGGCTGTGATGCTATCACGGTCGATCTCCTATTGGGTTCCAACAAACATCTCACGGTTACTTCAATCTATTTTCCTCTAGGCCTTTCTAAGCAGGGTCTAGAACTGATTTCTGTGCATTCAAAATTTTTGCCAATAAACAGGGAATTTAAACTGGGGTACTGATCAGAATATTTGCATGGTAGAACTTTTTCAAGAATTGGGTGTTCTACAGTTGATTACACAAATAACTACGTTTAATTACAGAACTGGAGGGGGCTCCACTCTGGACTGGGTTGTGGTCACTCACCCCATTTTATTTCATTTATTGGAATTCTGATGACCGGATAGGCCCACTGAGACAAGATGGTCCCTTTTTCAGTGGCGACCCGGGGAATCTAAGTATTCCACAAATGATAGACATTAAACATAGCAGATGGACATTAAACATTGTACCAACAATGGTACAAACAGTAGTAACATTAGCAAGTAGAAATATTCGACAATTTGATGCTGTAAGTACATAAGCTAGAGAAACATATACTTTAGAGCATAAACAACTTTCAGACTCGTTGGTTACACAGAGTTCAGAGAAACCTTGACAGCATGACATGGGATTAACCCCTGCCTGCTAGGCAGGGGTTTATATACAGTTACACGTGCCAGTGGCAAGGATTAGGTCCTTGTACTGTTTTTTAACCTCCAAGAGGGATGTGCAGGATAGAAGTCCTATTGGAAGACTGTTACATTTATGTGCAGCTGCATACAAGAAAGATCTCTTTCCAACTGCTAAATGAGTTTTAGGTATACAGTCTGCTCCAGTTAACATGGACACTAATGACGTGGACAATCAGCAAAGGCGGACAGATTTTGAAAACCCAAACCCTTTCCCATTCTGTCATAACTAATTTCCTCTGCTAATGCAGACATTGTGCACTGGCAACCACGGACAGCTGAGGCAGCTTAACTCATAAGCAGTCAGCAATTAACGCCTCATTTCACAGCCTGTTACGTGCCAAGGCATTAATTGCTAATCCATTAAATAGTGTCGCAGCTTGCTCATACAACAGATGCTGCTGTTGTCTTTCTCTAAAGTTAATGTCAGGGTAGTTTCTGAAATGTCTTAGTGCCCTGGAATACCTTTGGGCTGAAAAATTGAGCTCCCTGAAGCAGACTGACACCTTACCTAAGGTAAGCGTCAGAAACCTGGCTGCCTGAATTTCAGTACCGAGGTCCACGCTGTCAGACCTGCTGCATAGCAAGGGAAAAACTGTGGTCTGAATGGCACTCAAATTAAAACCCTCTGTAAAAACATAAGAGGGAGGGTAAGGATTCAGAGTTAGAGGAAGCTCTGCTTCTGTGGTTCACCTCTGTCAGGGAAAGGGAGGCTATGGTGAGTGACCCACTGCTAGCCGCCAAGGCGAAACAAACTGCTGCTGCGTTGGGGAAATCCCATCGATGGCTAGTTACAGAGGTGGAAGGTGCGCCACAACATTCGCTTTAAACAGGCGCACGGAGAAAAGCGAATGCAGACAGCTCTGGGGCTACTGATTGGGTAAGGAACGTGCTTCCTGACATTATTAATGGCTATCCAGCTCACAACATTTTTAATGCTGATGAGACTGGCCTTTTTTTGTTGTTTTTTTAGATGTATGGGTCAGCGAACACTGACATTTAAGTAAGAACTGCCACAGGGACACAAAAAGGTCAAAGAAAGGCTATCTGTTTTAGCATGCTGCAACATTGCAGGCACGTAAAAGCTGGAGTTGGTGGTTGTGGGGGAAATCAGATATGCCAAGATGTTTCAGAGGTGCAGTCTATCTGCCAGTGACATATCGCAGCAACCGTACCACCTGGATGACTGGTGACATATTCACCGATTGGCTCCGGCCATGGGATAGGAGGCTGCAGGGCAGGAAGATCAGTCTGCTCCTGGACAACTTCACACAGTCACCCTGACATTCAAAACCTTAGAAACATAAAGTTGATTTTTTTCGCCCAAACACTACATCCATTATTCAACCCCTTGATCAGGGGGTGATTTACTCAATGAAGCGCCACTATATTCGGGAGATGAGGTCCCGTGTGCTGGTAGAGCTTGTTGGTGCAGACGAGCCCACTACCAATGACTGTGTTAAAAAAATGTATCTCTTGGATGCTGAGCACATGCTGAAAAAAGCCTGAGACAGCGTAACAATGGAGATTATAGTCAACTGCTTTGCTAAAGGGGGTTTTCATGTGAAGCAACTGACAGAGGACCCATAGGCACTTATCTTGGTCAAGGATCTGATCCCACCACCACCAGGGCTTTGCCGACCTTGCCCATCTCAGTGACAATGAAACAGAAGCTGATGCAGAAATGACTGATGACATCGCCAGAGTTCTCGATGGGATCCAGCATACCAGCAGTCAATCCATGTCAAAGAGTGATGAAGCAGAAGCCAATGACAAGACCGACGAACCGGAACCCCCATCAGTAACCGCAACAGATATCACACAAGCCCTACTTACACTCAGGCAAGCCAAGGAGCAGCGAGCATAAATACAGCCAGACTGGGGTGTAATGAACAGCACTGAGCACAGTTTTAGACCCTACACTGCAAGAGCTACTCGGCAGACTACTATTGATAGCTTCTTCAAATGAAGCAATGGAAAAGCATTGAAGCAATTTTTTAAAGCTCACCGAAGTTAATAAAAATTATGTTTTTACACCCCACCTCCCTACCTATGTCACAGTACGCAGAAGAACATGACAAACAACGAGACAAAAACAAAGCTAAAAGACACACAGCAGAAAACTTAAACAAAAAAGTCAGCATCAATACAGCATTATACAGTACAGCATAAGTATAATGCTTTATTGTATATAGGTACACTTTGTAGGGCTATCAGCAATCGTGCTGCATATTTCTAGTGTTTCTTGTGCTGCGGCGCCACCTGTCAGCAAAACCAGACATCGCCTATGGCAGACAATATTATACAAGACAGAAGTGTCCATATAAAATGGCTTACACTGTACTTAGTAATGGTTGCTGAGATGTTCTAAGGGATCTGGTGAATGGTTTCCGGGTCAGTACGTTACACAGGCTTGGAGGGGAGGTGAATTAATTTGAAGGTGGTACACAGCAAGGGGTCGTCCAACTTTACCTCAAAACCTGGCCAATTTAAGGTACTGAGCACAGCACAGTGGTGAGTTCGGGCCACGGCTGAAGCGGCAAATCTGGCAATACGGTGATTTGCTTGCCCAAGTCTGTTCAGAATAGATGGCTTCACTGTGGAAAGCAAGGATGCACCACAGAGGAGACCTGGGAGTAGGGTTGCAGTAGAGATGGTCTTTCTGGATTGGGAAGTGAGGTCAGGGGCAGTATGGTATAATAACCCTAGTTTCTGGTGAGTTGATTTTATAATTGTATTGGTATGGATCTCAAAGGATAGGTTTTTGTCTAAGATGACACCCAGGTATTTAAAGTTTTTGACACATTCCAGCGTCACCCCCGCTGATGTTTTAACAACCAAAGGCAGTTGGTTATCAGGTTTATAGGAGGTGTGGTAGAATAACATGGTTTGAGTCTTTTAAGTGTTAAGTGCCAACAGTACTAACCAACCTGGCTTTGAACCAGGCCTCCAAAGCATGAAAATCACTCTCCAGGTTGGCGTTTATGACACTGATATCTTTAACAGACCTGTACAGAACAGCGTCATCAGCATATAATTGAACTGCTGCAGTCCCACAGTTGAGTGGAAGTTCACTGATGAAAATGAAGAATAGGAGTGGTCCTAACAAGGAGCCCTGTGGAACACTGTAGGTTATGGGAGCGAGGGAGGATGTGGCACTAGATCATTTTACACACTGGAGCTGGTTGGTTAAGTAGTTGGCTAGCCAGAAATGGGATGCAGGGTCAAGACCTAGTTGATGGATTTTAGTGAGGAGAAGTTGGTGGCTGACAAGGTTGAAGGCTTTGGTCAGGTCCACAAAGGTGGCACCTGTAGCCTCACCCTGATCCATTGCCCTGAAAATGTCCGAGGTTACATATGGCAGTGCTGATTCTGTGCCATGCAGTTTACGAAATCCATGCTGATGGATAGTTAAGGCATTGCTGAGTTCGAGACATGAACGCATCAGGATAATAAATTCTGGGGTGCTGCCTGATGGGGTCAGTGATCACTGCCCCGTATTCTGCGAGTGGGCAAACAAACACAAGAGTCTCCCTTGTTATATAGAGACCAGGAATATAAAAAAATGTAACAACTGAAGTCATGAATGCAGCATGTAAGGAAGTGGACTGGACCTGTCTTGATAGCCTACAGGATATAAATGTTCTGTTAGAAACATTTAGTGGTTTATTTAATCAAACTGTAAATCAAATATCTCCATTCAAAACAATGAGAATAAGAGCCAATAAATTGAATGGGTATCAAGAGAGCCATTAGCTATTATGAAACAAAGCAACAGAGACTGGAAAGCGTTTAAAAAAAATGGAAAACCAAATCTATTATTAAACTACAAAATACTTGGGGATAAGTGTAAGGCATGTATAAGGAAAGCTAAAGTAGACTTTCTTAAAAATAAACAACTGAATTCTCTGGATAATCCAAAAGAAACATGGCAAACGCTTAATAATTTAATTGGAAGGAAGACGCAAGACACAATAATTACCCTTCAGGATGGGGATCAATTAGTGAGCGACCCAAGCCTTGTGTCTAAAATGTTTAATGATTATTTTGGTGACCTGACAAAACACTGGCTCTGCCGAAGCGGAGTGCTCGACGGACACTGAGCAGTCAAGAAAATCACAGAAGCAGGAAGAGCATGCTCGATCCCAGTTCCACAATCGTCAGCAGAACTTTTTCACCTTTTTCTTGTCAATATGGGAAGGGCCCTACCCGAGTGTCTGTAGAGACTGTCATATTTCTCAGAATGTGTTCATGAAGGATGCCCCGACCGGAAGCAGCACAGATGCAGAGGAAGCACCCACCGCAGCCTGGGCTGTTGTCTCTTCCATGGCAGCAAACTGGGTAGCCAAGCTGCCCCTGCGTCTTGCACACATCCTTCAAGTGGACCAGGGGGTCCCATTTGTCTGGCTGACCAAGGAGGAGGAGGAGGCAGGTGTAATGATACTCGAGCAGCAATGGCAGAAGGGGCTTACACAGGCCGCATGCTTGAGTGTTGTGCTTTGCCCCGAGGCAGTAAATGCACAATGAGTGCAGGTCTGTCTGGGACATATTCTGGTTGCAAGCAATGCAACACTGACAGCCAGAAGCGGACCGTGTTTCTTCAAGATCCATGGTGTTGGCAGATCAAAGAAACCTGATCCAAGAAGACAAAGCGAAAGCAGAAATGACTTAGGAGCCTGCACTACACATGGAGCAGTAAAGGAGGAGATCTGACTCTTTCAGTGGAAAGGAAGATCTGCTTTCACGGGCCGGAGCCGAGGTGTATACCTCACAGGTAGGTGGGAGAAGCTTAGCTTGAAGAAGTTCCAGCTGGATTTAAAGGGGAAAGGAAGACTGCCAGAGTGTGGATAGCGCACCATATATACACCCCTAGACTGTAATGTTTCATAAACTGTGGATCCCTTGGGCACCTGCGCAAATCTCAGCAGCAGAAACAGTGTGGAAACAGGCAACAGAAGTGCCCATCCCTCTGTGGAATGTCCATGAATCACCCAGGAAGTTCCTTAC
Source organism: Neoceratodus forsteri (assembly GCA_016271365.2). NCBI lineage: Eukaryota > Metazoa > Chordata > Ceratodontiformes > Ceratodontidae > Neoceratodus > Neoceratodus forsteri. Next base: position 1,520,880,982 of record CM028131.1, read on the forward strand.
CATACTTCCTATAGCAGAATGGAATACAATGTGTCTGCTATTTGAATAAGCACTGTGTAGACACTGGGGCATCCTCTTTCTCAGAAGCGAACGAAACAAAAAGCTAAGAGGACATGTTACAGTCCTCAGTAAGGTTCACATAGCATCTGAGGATTGTGTGTACATCTAACATAAAGAGCAATGCTTTCCCTGGAGTGGCATGCTCTAGGTAATACTCAGAAGAAGGATCGTTTGATTCAAAGTAAGTGCACACCCACCTTCTGGAAGAAGTTTGGATTGCTATGGAAAGACACTCAGTCTTTACAGAAAGTCACAAAGGACGCTTGCACATGAGAGCCTGCACCTCTGAAATCCTTCAAGCAGAAGTGAATGTAATCAAACAGAAAAGACACATCCAAGGATAGAAATAAGGTTTTGCCAGTGAGGACCCATGAATAGCTCCTGGTCATTGGAGATTTTTGGTCAACCAGGAGCTACTGCCTAAAAAATAAAGAAAAAGTTGAGTAAGAGAAAATGACATATTCATGTTTTTGTGTTTTTGCTTTGCTTTGGCAGGGATAAACAGCTAAGTATAGTAGGCAGAGCAAGAGTAGAGTACCAGGAGGAGAGAAGAGAAAGCAGACCAGATTCAGGCCAGACAGACAGAGAACAGAGTATGCAGAAGGCAAGCGAGCAAAGGAAGTTACTCAGAAATGCTGATCGGAAGACTGTGGACTTCACAAGAAGAGCTGACTCATTCATTAAATAAAGAATATTAAAACCGTTGTGTGGTGTCATTTTTTGATATGCACTCTGAATGCAATGCATGGGGAGTGGGTCGAGAAAATGAAAAAAATAAGAATTATCACAAGCAGCTAAACAAATTCCCCAGAGATTAGTCCTCATTTGAATTTTGTTCAAGGCGGTGATGGAAGTCCTCCTTATTCTCACTTTCATTAAATGTGATGTGAACTTCCTCCACCACTGAGGCTTTGTTTTGGCCTGCTGATGAGGGCTTGTGAGGTTTTGCTCCCAACCTACGTTTTGTTTTTATGAACCACTCTTTTACTGATGGTGTGCTGCAAAAATCTTGTAGTTCTGGGCCTTCCATTGAGATTAAAAGCACATCCGCTATGCTGCTGGTCTTCAGTTTAGCTCACCAGTCAGAAAAAATTATTTTCATCGCTGAAAATACCCTTTCCAGTGTAGCATTAGATACTGGATACACAAGTACTATAGCTATGACATGAAGAATGTTCCTGAAGTATAGCGATTTTCTCTGGAAGATTACACACTATACCTCAAGGAATGAGAGCTGCTTGTAATACTTGCTAATATTCTGTTTCAACAGTTTCCATTCTGTCATTTGCAGTATGCACATCGCATCCATTCTGCAGCAAGACAGGAGTGAGGTGGTTAATAAGAAACTGGATCTCCTCATTTCCAAATTCCAAAAGCTCATGAGGACTGTTGGGCCAATTCACAGGGTCAATGACAGTGGCGTTCACTAACAGTGGGTCTTCTGCAAAGCCCAAGAATCGCTAGTTTAGACAGTCCATTACAATGTTTACAATCACTTCACGTTCCTTTGCAAGGGCTGAAAGAGCATCCCTTATTTCACCCTTGAGCTCAATTTCTTTAAACACTGCTGTCCCTTCCTCATTAATAACCACTTCTCTCCTGAACTTGGCCAGTGTGGTACCATCCTCTGCTGTTAGATTTTCCATTTCCGAGAGTACTGTACTGACAGTGTCCATTATGATGGGAAGAGAAACGTGGGCATTCTGAAATGCACGGGAGACTGATGAAAGACCTGTGAGTATGTCAAGCTAGAAATGTAAGAGTATCAGAAATTTGACATTGCATATTTGTTTTCTAAATCCCTTAACTTTCACCTTATCTGCTGCTGGAATATCCCGCCTGGTGTCAGACACAAGCTCATCCCAGTGACCCAGTGTGCTGCTGTAATTATGAAGCACAGCATGGAGAAAGTCCTTTTTATGTGTGAGCAATCACATTCCTTGTGATTTTTTAAACGTGATGCAGGTAGTTTGATTAGCTTCAGCCACTCTTTTTAACTCTTTGTAATGTTTTGGGGAATTCTCACAAAAACAGAACACTGAGATTAATATGCTGTCAATGGTCTGCGAAAAATAGGTGTTCTTAAAAGCATCTTTAGCTGCTAATTCTAGCCTGTGAAAAACACAATGAATGGCAAGAAGCCATGGGCAGTTTTCCTTCAATAATGCAATCAAACCCTTATTACATCCAAAGTTGACAGATGCACCATCTGCTCCTGCACCGATGCAGGATAACTGTTTTAGCTCAACCATGTCCTGATCCAACTGCGAGTATGCGAAAGTCACTGCAGACTTCAGGCCATTCACATCAGCACACTTGACATCAATTAACCCTATAAACTTCATAGTACGTCGTCCATTATCTAGAATTTTGACATAAACAATCTACTTCTCTATGGTGGTCCTGTCAGTTGTGCCATCCATAAAGACAGAATGATATCCGTACAGTGTTGCTTCTCCTGTGAAATGACTCACAATTGGTTTTCTTAAGTGATCGTCAATAGATGTGACAAATGTAGCACACGTTTTCTCAATATCATAAGCTTCACCAAGATCAACGCCATGTCTCTTCTCCAGAGATACGAGTCCCTTGAATTTCAGGAAGGGGACCTCTTCTTTGGCCAGGTAGTAGGCAATATCAGAAAGTTTCTCTAATTTGCTTGGAGATTTTTTTTTTTTTTTAATACATTTTTCTATTTCACCTCCTGAAGGCTTAATATCAGCTAAAGCAGCAGCCAGTGCTTGTTTATGGCTTTCTGATGCAGCAAGTATCTCACAGTTAGTTTTTTGACACTGTTAGTTCCAGTGATGTGAGACTTTACATTACTCATTTTACTGGCTCTGGTTGCCCACTTTTTGAAGATATTCAGTTTCTCTCTGAAAAACCTACATCAAATTATGGCCACAATCCCGTCCTTTGCTTCAAAATGTAACCAGGACAAATCTGGATTTGCCTTTTGGCACTGCCACGACCCAACTGTGGACACTTGGCAGGTATGGGCCTGTTTCTTTTTTTCCTTAGTTGTAGTAGCACTACATGGTATGGTCAAGGATGGCAAAGTCGAGGTTGGTTGCTGTTCTGTGCTTTCATCAGGCTCCGGCTCCTCGCATTTTCTTGAAGTGCTGACTCCAGTACTGAGAAATGACATGACCACTTAGAGAAGGAGACTGTTTATGACTTGAGGTATTAAGTCTGGCAGTATAGCCTACAGGTTAGAGGAACGAGGTGTGAACGAGCTTGGTACATCCAGTATACCAGACCTCAGCTTGATTCTCACAACCTCCACTTGCATACTGTGCGACTCTGAGCAAGTCACTTAACCGGCCAGTGTGCCCATGTTGCCCCTGAAAACAGGCACTTGTGCCTAGTGGGCCTTACCCGGTGACCAAAAAGACGTTTTAAAAAAAAAAGGAAAAAGTAGCGTTATTGCACTTTCAACTAGAACCGCGCAGCTCAAAAGGATGAAATTGTGACTAATTGTATGTGTTGAAATTTACACTCACTGGTACAATAAAATGTAAAATAAATTGTTTTACTGACTCAGCCTGTTTTTTTTATTTTTGTTTTGTTCAAGTGATCACAACAGGGTCCTGGGATGTCAAGCCAATTTTTTTTGGTTTTGTTACCAAAGTACAGGGTAAGAAGGAAAAAAAGACAAGGCTAGGCCACCTTTTCAAGTGCTCACAATAGGGAGGTCCTGGACATCGAGCCAAACTTATTTATTTATTCAATTCTGACGACTGGGCAGGTCCACTGAGGTCCCTTTTCAGGGGTGACCCAAAATTAGTTACAAAAAAGGAGACAAATACAGCAAGGAGACAAATATACAATGTACAAGGAACACAGGACATAAATACAGCAGAGTACTCAATACGTAGTACTTTAGGGTTGACATAAGACTAATGGGGGCCCAACCATTCGAGTTGCAATCTGGCCAGCCCACCAAAAGAATTGGGGGGGTAACAATTAGGAAGGAGGTTGTGGGGCACCAAGTGTGCAGAATATTCATGAATAAGGGGTTGTAATAAGATTGGTTCTGGCTGGTGCAGGGGAATAAGGAGGCGATTCGCAGAGTTAGGAGGGCAGCAGGGGGATGCATGGGTAGAGGATAGGGCAGATGGCTAAGTACTGAAAAGATAACTGCTCGGGTACACGAGTAGAGTGGTTTTGTACTCAGTGGCAGGAGCAGACACTGGCGTCTAGTAAGTAAGCGCAGAGCCCTTTACGGAATATTCCAAGGGAGGAGGCATCCTGTAGGTGGGGAGGGAGCTTGTTCCACAGGACGGGGCAGCAGTGGCAAAGGATTTGCCACCAGCCGTTGTCTGCACCCTAGGTTCATCCAGAAGGTTTCGACCAGAGGTATGGAGAAGCTTCGCTGAGCGCTTGAAAACCAGGAGAGGCTGCGTAGCAGCTTGTATGCATTGCACAGCAAGGGGTACTGAAGGTGACCATCCAGGGAAGGCCAGTGTAGGGAAGCAAGAGCTTCACAGTGGTGTTGCCATTTCTGAGACCGAGAGGCAAATCAGGATACCTTGCTGTATAGAACTTGAAGCCTGTTAAGCTCCTGTTTTGCCATTCCCGGCAAAACAGGGGTAGCAAAGGTCAGAGTTGGGAGAAGAATGTTGTTGCAATGGTTATCCTGGCCTTGGGGATGAGCTGGTCATTCAGACAGTACAGCAGGCCAAGTTTGAGGTGCACTGTTTTTGTTACCTGATCTATGTGAGATTTCAGGGTAAAGCCCTGGTCCACAGTTAATCCCAGGTATTTGAGGGAGCTCACCACCTCTATGCGGCCACCAGATGAGGGGATCAGTGGTAGTAAGGAACTCCTGTCAAGGCCTAGGGTTCTCTGTCAGAAAACCATAGCTTTGATCTTTTAAGTGTTTAAGACCAGCCTGTTCTCAGTGAGCCAGGCTTCCAGCTCAGCAAAGTCAGCCTGGAGCTGGGGCCCCAGGTCAGCTGGGTTGTGCAGAGATATGTAAATGACAGCATCGTCTACATACTGGATGACCGAGCTGTCCCCACAGAGGTTAGTCAGGTCGTTGACAAACAGGGAGAAGAGGAGGAAGACCGGTATGAAACCTTGGGGTACCCCCTCCCTTAGGGGGAGCGGATCAGAAAACACACTTTTCCACCCGATACACTGGGAGTGGCCAAGGCGGTAGCTGCCGAACCAGGTAAGACAGTGCAAGTCAAGGCCAATTGTGGCTAGTTTGGTTAGGAGTAGCTTGTGGTCCACTAGGTCGAAGGCCTTGGACAGATCGATATTCACGGACCCTGTGGGGAATTCTTTGACCACTGCACCTAGTACATACACCAAGAATTTGATAAGGGCAGAATCAGTACCATGTTTCCGCCTAAAGCCATGTTGAGTAGGGACTAGGAACTGATTGGTCTCAAGGCAGTCACAGAGTTGGTTGTAGACTAACCTTTCCTGTATTTTGGCCAGGGCACAGAGAAGCCGAGATTGGTCTGTAGTTGCCAATGGGTTCCCTGAGACCTCCCTTGTGGACAGGGACCACGTAGGCCTGCTTCCAGGTATGGGGCATGGATCCTTCGAGTAGGGATTTGTTGATTAGCCAAGTAACAGGTAATGTGATGGCAGGTGCCACAGCCTTTAGCAGCCTTGGGCTGAGGACATCAGGTCCTACAGGGTCTTTGACTTTGATGGTCTTGAGGAGGGGGAGCACCTCCTTGGCCTTAGCTAACCTCAGGTGAAAGAGTGTCCGAGAGGGGTAAGACACCTCCTGGTCTGAGGGCTCATAGGAGGAGGGTGGGAGGCTGGTCTTATACAGTGCCTTCAGAAAGTATTCACCCCCCTTGAATTTTGTCACATTTTGTGATGTTGCAAACTCAAATTAAAATACATTTATATGGGATTTATTTGTCACGTATCTACACAAATTACTCTATAATGTCAAAGTGGAATGAAACTTCTGGAATTTTGTGTACATGTAATTTAAAATAAAAACCTGAAATGTCTTGAGTTGATAAGTATTCACCCCCTTTGCTATGACACTCCAAATTGAGCTCAGGTGCATCCAATTTTCTTCTGAGATCACTCTAAAACTTGAATGGAGTCCACCTGTGGTCAGTTCAAATTGTTGACATGATTTCAGAGGAAATACACCTGTCTGTATAAGGTCCCACTGTTGACAGTGCATGTCAGAGCAGAAACTCTACCATGAAGACCAAGGAGCTATCCGTAGAACTCTGTGATAGAATTGTGAGGAGGCATAGATCTGGGGAGGGGTATAAAAACATTTCTAGGGTGTTGAAAGTTCCCAGGAGCACAGTCAAGTCCATCATTAGGAAATGGAAAGATTACGGAACCACCCAGACTCTTCCTAGAGCAGGCCATCCTCCCAAACTGAGCAACCGGGCAAGAAGGACCTTGGTCAGGGAAGTGACCAAGAACCCAATGACCACCCCGACAGAACTACAGAGTTCCATGGCTGAGATGGGAGAACCTGTCCAGAGGACAACAATCTCTGCAGCACTTCACAGATCTAGCCTCTATGGGAGAGTGGCTAGACAGAAGCCACTCCTGAGAAAAGGCCATATAATAGCATGCCTGGAGTTTGCAAAAAGGCATGTGGCAGACTCTGAAACCATGTGGCAAAAGATTCTTTGGTCTGATGAAACAAAAATTAAACTCTTTGGCCTGAATGCAAAGCGCTATGCCTGGCGAAAACCGAACACAGCTCATCACCCGTGTAACATCATCCCTACCATGAAGCATGGTGGTGGCAGCATCATGTTATGGGGATGCTTTTCAGTGGCAGGGACTGGGGCACTTGTCAGGATAGAGGGAACAATGAAAAGAGCCAAATACAGGCACATCCTTGAGGAGAACCTGCATCAGTCTGCAATAGACCTTGGACTGGGGCAAAGATTTACATTCCAACAGGACAACGACCCCAAGCATACAGCCAGAGCAACACTGCAGTGGCTTCAGAACAAGAAGATGAATGTCTTTGAGTGGCCCAGCCAAAGCCCAGACTTGAATCCCACTGAGAATCTGTGGAAAGAGTTAAAGATTGCGGTTCACCGATGCTCCCCATCCGACTTGACAGAGCTTGAGCAAATATGCAAGGAAGAATGGGCGAAAATCCCCAAATCCAGATGTGCAAAGCTGATACAGACATACCCAAGAAGACTCAAAGCTGTAATTGCTGCCAAAGGTGCTTCTACAAAGTATTGACTCAGGGGGTGAATACTTAAGTAAACAAGATATTTCAGTTTTTAATGTTTCATACATTTTTGTTACACAATAAAAATATTTTTGCCCCTTTAAATTGTTGAGTATGCTGTGTGAATCAAGGGGGAAAAAATCATTTAAATGCATTAAAAATTCTGGTAGTAACACAACAAAATGCGACAACATCCAAGGGGGGTGAATACTTTCTGAAGGCACTGTAGCTCTGCAGGTTAGTGAAGTGCCCACTGAAAGCAGATGCAATATCAAGACAGTTATTAAGCATCTGGCCATTGACCTCTATGGGTCCTAAGGCAGATTTGCCATTGCCTGTTATCAGGTCATTGATGTGGGACCAAAAGGACCTAGGGTCTGCAAGAGTAGTTTGCTGGAGGTGTTTGACACAGTCCCTTTTAATCTTCTTAGTAGTGCATTTGCACTGGTTCCGTAGGGTTTTATAGGACACTAGGTCAGAAGGCAGGGCAGAATTTTTGTACTTCTTCCATGCCTTGTCACGACTCACTATCAGAGATTTGAGCTCTGGGATGATCCATCTGTGACAGCTGCCTCTGGCCAGGAGTTTCCTAAGTTGGGCAAACAAGTTGGCTGCAAAGATGAAGGAGTTCTGGAAGCACTCCAGGGCTTCATCCAGGGTTGGGAGGAGCCAAATAGGACTCCAGTCAAGGTACTCATTGACGGCATCCACAGAGAATTTGGAGTAGTCTCTAGTGGTGAGTATCCTTGGAGGAACCCGGAGCAATCTATTCTTACAAATACAGAAAACAGGTGAGTGGTTGCTCAAGGCATCTGCCATGATGCCAGCCACCAGAATGTTAGAGGGGTGAGACACCAGTGCCCAGTCAAGGGTCTTTTTTTTTTTTTTGGTAACTGTTTTTTTTTTTTTTTTTTTTTAATCATGGTAGAGGTTAACAAGAAGAAAACCACAAGGCTAAGTACTGGCAATTTTTCTCAGTGCTCACAGGGTCCTGAGACACTAGCCAAACTGGATTTTTTTTAAGATAACAGAGTAATAAGGTGAATAAAACACAAGGCCAGCAGCAGCCTTTTCAAGTGCAAGTCACAATAGGGAGGTTCTGTGACGTCAAGCCAAACTTTTTTTTTTTTTATTATTCAAGTTACAGGGTAACAAGAAGAAAACCACAAGGTTAAGTAAGACACCTTTTATCAGTCAAGCTCACAGGTTCCTGGGACCACTAGCCAAGCTTGGTTATTTTATTTTTTTTTTTTCATTAATCAAGGTATAACAAGGTTATAAGAAAAAAAGCAAGGCTAAGGCACCTTGTATCAGTGTTCATAGGGTCCCAGGACCACTAGCCAAACTTGTTTTTTTTTTTTTAAGCCTGGTACAGGGTATCACGATATAAGAACAAACACAAGGCTAGGGCACCTTTTCAAGGTGCTCACAAGAGAGGGTCTTGTGACGTCAAGCTACTTTATTTATTTATTTATTTATTTTTATATAATCAAAATACAGGGATTCTATCTCCCCTGGTTTAAAAAAAATGTGTTCACAGGATCAGAGACATATTTGTGAGGTGCTTTAAAATTTAATACCCAAACAATTACCTAAAACTTGTGATAACAAGCACTAACTGAAAAGTATGTATTTCTTTCAGCTAAGCCACAGCTTCACTCGGCAAAAATGAAATTCCTAGAGCACAAAAATGGCTCAATGCGTACTAAAACAGATATATTTATAGTAGAAGTTCTGATTTAGAAATTATTTTATTATACCTGAAAGGCTTTTTGAATTAAACAAAGCTTTAGGTTCTTTTAAACATGAAAGTCAATCCAATTAGGCAAAGCTATTTGTTCTGTCAAACTGTTTATCTGATCTCTCCCCCTGAACAGTAATTTACTTCAGTTGCTTTGCTTCCAGAAACACAAAATGAAAAAAATGGAACAATTCTGTGGGCTTTCAATATCAATACTGATCAAATGGACAAAGCTTTTAGTTCTCATGAAGACTCTGCTCACTCCCCCTCCTCTACAGCAGTAATTTACTACAGCTTTGTTTCCACAAAAATAAAGTAAAAAATTCAAAATCTCCTAAGGGCTGGTCAGATTTAGCACTACTGTGTGCCTTTCTTTAGAAATGTATAAAATATTTAAGTTTTACACACGATTTCTATTTAGTAATAACAGTCTGAGTCTACAGAACTTGTCTCTCCGATCGTTCTCTATCAAATGCCACAAGGCAAGCTGCCTCTCACAATATATCTGCGCATGTCCTGCCCTCCAAAGCAAACTGACTGGATGAATGATAGTGTGTGACAGACACGTGTACCAATGATCTGCCACACATTATCTCTAGTCAGTGAAATCAGCACCCGATTGGCCATGTACAGCATGTGATTAGGGCACTGTGCACTCTTGAACACCCAACCGCCACTGAAGCTATTCTCTCCCCGCCCCCATTCAGAACACTAGCACTAAATATCCTGAATCAGAGGGGCAAGTCAGGTGACAATGATCAGTTCCTTATATCTGCAGCAGCTCATAGCACAAAAACGCTCACAAAAAAAATGCTATCTCATAGAGTTCTGTACTTAAATGTTGCAAGATATGTATGTTGACTGCAAAGGCAACAGGATAGCATCCGCCTCAGATCCTCAGTAGGGGAATGAGGTTGGTTTGTAAACAATCCTGCATAAATGAACAGACGGCTTGTGGCTCAGTCTCCTCGTTTTCACTTCCTTATCGCAGCATGGGCATGATAACAAGACGTCAGATCTTCGGCATGTTTAACTGAAGCTGGGAACACAAGCTGAAGATTCATTTATGCAGAATTAATGTGAACAAACATCGTTGCCCTGCTGAGGAGCCAACTTGGTTGATGGATTCCATGATTACCTATGCAGAGACAGCCTACACAATCTAGCAAGGTTTAAGTACAATTGGACTACTCCAAGACTTAATCCCCACACAAAATAAACACTGTCTTGGTTACGGGGTCCAGGAGCTATAACTTTCCCACTGGAGAGTTAGTTACTAGTTCAGTTGATGATGCCCTCCCCCACACACACACACACACACCTACTCCCATGGATATGCTTGCAATCTGTCTTCAACAGTCGAATAATACCGGTCAAGTGGGATCGGGACTGTGAGCAGCACCTCAACCTAGACCATCAACCCAAGGGTCAGTGGCAGCACATGTCCACTGGGGCTCCAAGCAGACAAAATGCTGTGGTAGCCAGATCACCAAGGGCCACGGAAGCAGGGGTAGGCATCTCCCAAGGTGGCTCAGCTAGGAACACCAACCGAGGTGTTTCCTCCGGAGGAAGGACTTGGAGAACTGGGGTCTGCAAGATCGATGACTCCTCGTCCACCGGCTTCGACAGCCAGCTGACCAGCTCGAGAAAAATCTTGATGGTGATCGACTGGAGTCGGGTTGAATGATCTGGCATGGTTAATGCAGGAACCTTAACCTGCCCCTTGACTGAAGGGAGCTTGACTAAGGTCATGCAGTCAGAGGAGTTGAAGGAGTGGGAAGACCATGACTGTTCCTGGTGATGCTTCTTATGCCTCTTTTGGTGGGCCAGGCTCTCCGCATAGGTCTGAGGGGCCAAGTACATTTCCTGGAATTCATCAGTGAATGGCCCTCTAACACTCAGCCCAGTTGAGATCAGCCCCAAGACCAAGAATGAGCCACAGTTCCATGGCCACAAGCTGAGCCGCCGACCTGTCTACAGCCAAGGACCGTTTGTGATCTTCTGACCTACTGAATAGCATATGAGCCTTCCATTCTTCCAGCGAAAAGGGCAGCATCGCTCAACAGTGAGAGTAAGTGAAGTTGTCGTGTTCCTCACCCAGGTAGCAGACACTCGTCAAAAGCTTCTGCTGCCAATATTTTCTACCTGTAACGCACATAGTAGTGAAAGCCAGGCTTCTGCTGTTCCACCACAATCATCCTTCATGCAGAGAAACCAGAATGCAAACTGCTAATGAATTGGCTGAAAATTTTAAATAAAAGTTTGCCAAGAAATAGCACTTGAATATTTGGAAATTCTACTACATATGCACAGCTGCTAAGTAGGAGAACTGTCCCGTCCAGCAGATAAAAAAATCTGATGCTACAAGGCAGAGTCTGAGGATATACCACCTGGATGATGGGAGAAGCTTAAGCTGAAGTTGTCCAGTGACTCCGCTATATCCAGCAGAACTGCTAGAGTGTAGATAGTGAACTGTATCCACGGTTTTAGAAATGATTGATTTTGTGGCTTTTACGCCATGTTTTCTGAGGTTACAAAAAAGGAACATAACTGTTTTGCATTTTTGAAAGCTTCTGTACAGGAAAAACTAATATTTCACAGCTCTTCTTAAATGTAGAAAATGACATTTACGTCCCAGTTCTGTTCTGTGGTTTGGGCAAAATTATTTTAAAACCCTTTTTATCTAAGAACAAATCCAGAACAAATGTTACGATACCTTTTATTGGACCAACAAGGATGTTACAAAAAGAACAAACAGCTTTAGATTTCGGACCAACAAGTCCTTCTTCGGAAGCTTAATGACAGTTGTTCTTATCTAAGATGAAGTTGCAAATTGACTCTGGTGACAAAATCAGGGTCTGGTTAAAGTAAAGCTCTGTCCCGGAGGAAAAAAGGCACGGTTCTGGGATGGCTCATGTTCCCAGTCTGTTCAAAAACTGGTCAAGGTTTCAGCTACCTGAAAACCATCATGAGGAACAAATGAAGAGATACTGAATTATGTTATTCAAACAGAGGCTTCATCAGCACACCGAAGACCAGATGTAAAATCCACAAAGGTACCCTTGACTTGACAGGAGGTCTTTCACACAGGATTGCACTTAAAAATCAAGAGATATGTATGTGAGCACCTAATGGTTGGAAAGCTTACACTGACAGAGGAGATATCTTTGTGCTGCTGCCTTAACTCACAGTGTAGCTGGCCCACACCCCAACACAAAACCTCTTTGGAGAGATGCCAAAGTACTAGCCAACATGAATGAAAAAGTCTACTCGGCATCTGCCAGCCAGTTGAGACAGAACCTCCAGGTACAGTGGAGAGCTGTACTGGTTGACACTTCTGGACTTGAACAAGTTTCTGCTACTTCTCATGTGTCTCCACTGAGTTCCAGAATGCTCCTTTCGTGATCATTCGGATGGTGAGCAGTCCCATGCAACACCAAGTCATCCCTGAGCTACAGAATCAAGTAGGGGAACATCGGAAAGGCCTAGAAACATGGTAAACCAGGGTTGCCTAGGCCAGTAAAGAACCACCAAAAATAACCTGAGCTGGGTTCAGGTCTATCTTCCAAATCCCCTCTGTAAGTTATTGGAACAGGAGGAAATGCAAGAAAATGCTCTACCCAACAGAAGCTGAATTCATCTGAAGCACAGGCTTCCTCATCTGAGACCAGAGCAGTATCTGTGGACATAGAAGTTTCACTTGGAAGCAAACAGGTCCATCCATGGGCATGACCACGTAGTTATTCTCAGCTGGAACAAATGAGTACTGACAGAACTTTCCCCTGGCTGAATGTGGTTTCTACTAAGTCAATCCAACTTGCAGCTAGAAAGATCCTTTGAGGTAGACTGCTGAGAAGGATAGCAGATTATGTTCTTCCCAGTGGAGCAGTACTATATTAACACTTTCTAGAGTAGGGACCCGGTTTGTTCATGTAGACTATTACTGCTCAATTGTTGCTGACCACTAGAACCAGTCTTCACTCAATCAGAGGGAGGAAATGTTTCAGCGCCAGACAAACTGCTCTTAATTCCATGAAGTTATAATGATGTTTCCTGTCCGTGGAGGTCTGTGACAGGGTAGGTCTGTCCTCTGCTCTCCTTGTCACTTTCAGAACCTGAAGGGCCATTGTTCAGAGGCTCTGGTGGGAGTTGAAGCATGATCTAACAAGATATTCCATTTGGAGGGGGGGCCTTTACGAGAACAGTGCAGGGAGACCTATAAACTTGTAGTCAGTCCTTAATCACATAACTAGGAGCAGCAGATAACTGCAAGCAGCAGCAGGAGCAATCTACAGGGAAGGAAAGATAAATCCTGTAGAATACAGAGCTGAATGGAAACTCTGAAAGACATTGTGATTGAAAGCACAGTGGGAGGTTAACCCTGTGAGCCAGAGACTAGCATAATTCAGGAAGTTTCATTCTCCTCCCTCTCATTCCCTGAGATCTACTGACACACACACCCTGTTGGTCCCATGCCATTCTACCCTCATCGGCCAGAATGGCTTCTCCCACCGCTTCCCTAATATCTGGAATGCTCTCCCCCCACAAATACGACACTCTTCATCCACCTACTCCCTTGGTACTGCACTACACAACTTCCTTTCTTCCAGCTGTACCTGCTTTAATCCTCCCTAACTGCCTCTCAACCCTCTTCTGCTCACCAGCACCCAGACCCCCTTGAAGGGTTCTTGCATCCTGAAGGGGAAAACAGTTTTGATGGCTTGCTTCTAGCTTCCTTAATTTTTTTGTTCTTGCCTTGCTTACAGCTCCTGCCCCCCTTGCAGGGTTCTCAACATCCTGGAGAGGGAACTAGGTCTCAACAGTCTCCCGCCCTCCTCCTCTATTCCTCCTTACAACTCATGTTAAGCTACCTCCACTACCCCTTCCAGCACATCTTAGCTTCCTCCTTCACAATCTCTATCACTGGTAATTGCCCCCTTTCCACCCTTGTTTGCCCTTAGCACTTGTTTACTGCCTATGAGCATAGTACTGAGAACATCATGGTACTAGGATTGTATTGTTGCATTACTATCTGTCAGATCTTCTGTATCATGTTTCTGTATCTACCCTCTGGTTGTATCAATTTTCTCAAATGTAACTGTCTGTACTGCTCACAACTATGAATTATATCAACCAAATGTTCCATACTGTATCTGTTATTATTTGTAATTCTGTGTTTTCTAATCCCCATTGTACCCCACCGGTGAGATGAGCAACTTGTTGTTAAGTGTTCCTTTCTGGTGAAACATTTCAATAAATAAATAAAATAAGTGCCTGGAGCCCTGCTTGAAAGGGGGCTCTAGAACTGACCAGAAATGATTAAAGGGGAACAGTCAGCACCAAGGGCTCTACACTCAACTGTGGAGCTGGTCCCAATGCGCACTTTGAGTGCAAATCATTCTGGTTTACTTACTGTTTACTGTAGTATAGTAGACTGTATCAGACTAATTTTGCTTAGTTCTTGGCTGATATCTTCTATGACTTTAAATCCGAGAATCCCCTGCAGCTGACATCAGATTAGTAGGCAGCAGTGGGAGATTCAACAGTTTACAGTGCATGTTAGAGTATATACAAGCTTTGATCTTTTGTTTGCTGGTCCATATATAAGCTCTGATCTTTAGTTTGCTGGGCCCACTGTCCTTCCTGGGCTACATGCAGTGACAGTGGACTGTATGTAGCCCCTGGAGAAAGACAGAACCAGAAAACATCTAATCGGAAAGTATGAATTTGATGGTAAAAGAGAACTTAAAGTCCATAAAGTCTATCCTTAATATGCTGATGCCTATCCCTACCCACTCGTCAAATCCTTGCTGACCCCCTTGAGAAATGTAAGCCCCCCCTTCTCCCAACCATGTTTAAACCCACTGAAGGCAAGCTCTCAAAGACAATGAAAAAGGGTATTCATGAACACACTGACTGGACAGCGGGTATTTAGCTGTATGCCCCTCATAGCTTTCTTGCAGTTGTACCACAAGAAAAGGGATTTTTTTTTTACCTCCAGGGGAAGACTCCATGACTCTCTTCTTTTTCTCATCCCTGACTCCAGTGTTGAAGGGGCATAAGTGAGAGTTGTCCAGGGTACTACTCCTATTCATAACACCACTGTGCCCAATATATGCAGGATTTCATGGGCTGACATCCAGTTCTTAATACTAAAGTCATACAGATATTGTTGGAAATCTTGGGAATCTTTCCTCTGTGAGATGCACCATTTCCATGTGCAAGTATTAGTGAGCTTATACGTGGTCAAGATGTTGCTGTGGCATCAGCAAACTCTTCCTGAAGTTCACTGAAACTGCTGTAATACATTCACTGCATAAGACACTGCCTTATCCACTTCTGATCTGGAGGGACTGTTAATGGAAATGTCATCCAGGTACGGGTAAAGGCAGACACGCTCATCCGTAGATAAGCTACTAGAATAATGAGCAAGGGGACCATGTACATCATGTGCACATTGTTCGACAAATGCCATCATTTCAACTTTAAAGGAAAAAACATTTCTATATCCATTATAATCTGGTGTTCCATAAAAGGGTTGTGCTCAGATTACAAACCCAACAAAATGCTGTAGTGCAGTGACTGGACAGCTGTGGTGGCCATTGTTTTTTGGATGACAGGATAGACAGCATGCACGGTACTGTGAAACCACTGAAGATCACATTACTGCACAAAAACAAAGTGTCCTGCACCCTCCCACCTCCACAGTTCTGTTTGTAAACTACAACAATTATAATAGCAATGAAGACCTGTTGTAGTTGGCATTTCCTGGCAGACTAAAGTACAGTTAAGTAAGAACTCACCATAACAGTAGATCTTCGAGAGAGGCTCTTGCAGTAGGTAATTACAAATAGGACTGAAGCCGGCAGGTGTCAGGACCCCACGGAAAAATTTCTAGCTAGCAGTCCCTGACGAGGGACCGCCCCCATGTCAGGTGACCGGCGTCAGGAGACATCAGTATAAAGGGGCGGTCCCTCACGCCCGCCTTCCAGTTCTTTCCCACCACAGGCCAAAAGAGGCCGGACGACAGAGAAGTGAAGATTTCCCTCACTGGAAAAGGAGCTGAAAAAGCTTAGGGGGATGGAGGGCGGGAAGGTATTACCTACTGCAAGAGCCTCTCTCGAAGATCTACTGTTACAGTAAGTTCTTACGTAACTGTACTATCTTACTTTGAGGGGGCTCTTGCAGTAGGTAATTACAAATAGGACTGAGTCCCAAGCAGTCTGGAAAAAGAAGAAGCAAACGAGAGGAGGAAAGTTACTCAAAGTAGATCCTCTAGCTGTGAAGGCCTCAAGAAAGGAGGCCTTGCAGAACAGCCAGCCCGAAGCCTGCTCTACGGTGAGAGGCAATATCCAAACTGTAATGTTTTGTAAAGGTATGGATGGAAGTCCAAGTGGCGGCAGCGCATATGTCTGCCGCTGACACATTCTTGAAACAAGCTGCCGAGGCAGCGACTTCTCTGGTGGAGTGGCCTCTCACTTGATCCGGAAGGGTCTTGTTGTACTTGTCATAACAGAAGGTGACGCAATGAGCTAACCATTTGGACAGGCATTGCTTAGAAACAGCATTGCTTTCTCTTTTGTGGGCAAAAGAGACAAACAGTTGATCAGTCTTTCTGAGATCTTTTGTTCTGTTAGTGTAGTATCTCAGAATTCGGTGAACATCCATAGTGTGTAATAGATACTCCCCTTGACTGGAGTATTGTGTAAAGAAAGCAGGTAACTCTATGGACTGGTTCAATGTAGATTCTGCTACCACCTTGGGGAGAAACTTAGGATTGGTGCACAGAGCCACACGTTCCTTGTGGAAAATCAAGTACAGGATTTTACACATCAGTGCCTGGAGCTCGGAAATCCTCAGAGCAGAAGTAATGGCCACTAGGAAGAGCGTCTTCCATTAAAGGAACTTCATGTCTGCTGAGGCTGCCGGTTCAAAAGGAGGCAAAGTAAGCTTCTCAAGAACGAAATTCAAATCCCAAGGAGATGCAGGAACTCGGATAGGGGGTCTCAAGTGAAGAACCCCCTCTGAGGAAAGTCTTAGGAGACTTCCAGCTGAGCAAACGTCCTGTCTGCAAAAGGGACATGATAGGCCGAAATGGCCGCCATGTGTACCTTCAGGGACGAGTGACTAAGACCCAGATCAAAGAGATGGCACAGGTACTTCAGCAGCCGCCCAACAGAGCACGAGAAAGGCTTGAAATCTTTTGAAGTGGCCCAGATTGTAAACCGTTTCCATTTCATGGCATAGGTAGACCTAGTGGAGGGTTTTCTAGCCTCCACCAGGATCTCAGCCACTCGGGGTGAAACCTCAAATCGGGCTTGAGCTATGTCTGCAGGAGCCATGCATACAGCTGGAGAGACTTTGAGACCTGCATGAACCAGGGTCCCCTGATCCTGGGTCAGTAAAAGTCGCGAGAGAGGAAGAGGAGGAGGAGGATCCTCTGATTATTGTTGCAGAAGAGAGAACCAAACTTGCCTGGGCCAGAAAGGAGCGATCATTCGTGCTCCTTCTGAACAGAGTTTCTGTAAGACTCTTGGGATCAAAGGGATCGGGGGAAGGCATAGACGAATCTGTCCTTCCAATCTAGAGACAGAGCGTCTCTCAAAAAAATGCCGAGCTCTTGAGCGAGCGAGCAGAAGTCGGAAAGCTTTGCGTTTAGAGGTGAGGTGAACAGGTCCACCTGTGGCGTTCCCCAATGTAAAAAGAAATAGTCTAGGACCCCCTGATCCAGTTCCCACTCGTGAACTTGAGCAGACAAGTGACTTAGTTTGTCTGCTAAGGTGTTCTCGACCCCCGGGATGTGAATTGCCGTGAGGTGAAGGTTGTGCTGTGCTGCCCAATCCCAAACTCTCACCGCTTCCCTGCAAAGAGGGTAAACGAGTCCCTCCCTGTTTGTTGATGTACAATACCACACACACATTGTCCGTCTGGACAGCTAAGTGGCCGGGAAGAAGATGCAGATGTGGAGCCTGGAGAGCATAAGGCACTGCCCGAAGCTCGAGCACATTGATATGAAGCGTTTTTTCGAGCTTGGACCAGGAGCCCTAGGTCCTGTGAGCTCCGAGATGGGCTCCCCAACCTTCGCCCGAGGTGTGTGTGGTCAGAGTCTGGGGGTGGGGGGGGACAGAAGGGAACACCCCGAAAAAGGTTCTCTTGAAGCATCACCACTGCAAATCTCGAACCATGGGGGAGGAGACTAGGACAAGCTGGTCCAGGTCGTCCACCAGCTGATCCCACTGAGACCAAAGCATCCACTGAGAGACCCTCATGTGGAGCCAAGCAAGAGGGACTGCTGGGATAGCAGCCGCCATAAGCCAGAGGAAGTGAAGAACCGACCTCGCATTGACCCATCTGCGGCAGGACAACAGGCTTACCTGAGTCTGGATGGTGGAGGAGGAGGGGGATACGGGTATGGATTATACCCGTAAGGTGCGTATCTGTAACCCGACAGCAGGAAGCCCCGCGTCAGATATTGAGGTGTCGGGTACTGGGGCGTCGGATACTGCAGCCCCGGCTAAGACAGTGTCGGATACGACAGGGTCAGATACCCGGGAACCAGGGGGGCTGCCGGAGCAGACGGCCTGGCCTGAGGCCCCACGGGCGGGTCTGGAGCAGAAGGCCTGGTGGGTGGAGGGCCCGGTATTGGAGCGGTATCCAGGAGCGCGATGTCGCCCGGTGTCAGCAATAGCTGCATTGGAGCTGGCATCGGGGCCAGCGGCTGGTCTGACGGGGGTGGAACAGGAACCTCAGCGTCGCCCGGGGATGGGAGAGAAAAATTCTCGGGGTCAGGCTGAGGAGACCCAGGGTCCCCGGAGGGCAGCGGAGGCTGCGGAGAGCCAGGGACGACGGACATGGGAGGGTCTGGCGTCGGCTCTTCCACTGTGCGGACATCAGGTGAACCAACGTCCAACTTATCAGTGGGATCTGGGTGGGCGCCGGAGGAGCCGGCGTCCGACTTAACGGACCCTTCGCTGGAGGCAGGCCGCGATCGATGGGCGGTCTGGTCTGACAGAATAGGGGCCATACACCGCCCCGAAGAGTCGGGCGACTTACCGACCTTCTCCGTGCGGGCGTCAGAGGAGCCGACGTCCGGCTTACTGGAACCCGCCACACCAGGACAGCTTTACCGGGAGCGGAGGCCTCCAAAAGCCTGGAGACGCCCGAAGAGCCCGAGCCAGACGGGCGAGCTGACACCGCCTTAGAAGCCTCTAAGGAGGCAGTCGCGGAGTGGTCCCCCAAGGGGGACGTTACCTGCAACATGGCGACTCCCGAAGAAGACGCGGTGGATGAGGAGCCCTTGTTCCGGTGCTTCTCCTTGTCTTTTTTCTTTCGATGGCCTTCTGGGGAAGTGGACGCCTGCCGGAGCTTTTTCAACTCTTTTTCCATGGAGCTCATTTTCTTTTTCAAAATATGGGCCTCCAGGGACTGCTGCTGCCATCTTCGGGTGGCCACGTTGAACTTGAGGCAGTGCTGGCACTTCTCCACCGGATGGTCGGGGCCTAGGCAAAAGAGGCACAGGGAATGGCCATCCTTGTGCGGGAGTTGGGCGCTGCACGAGTCACGCTTGTTCTTGTTCTCGGAGGGTGTAGGGGACGATATACACTGACAAATACCTGACAATCAATCAAAAAAATCGAAAAATACTCGGGCAAAACTACTGATGATAGAGGCTGACGAGCGATTAACTTTACCGCAAGGCACTGGCATGAATGAGCTAACAGCAGGAAAGAACAGGAAAGTGGGCGTGAGGGACCGGCCCTTTATACTGACGTCTCCTGACGCTGGTCACCTGACGTGGGGGGGTCCCTCGCCCGAGACTGCAAGCTAGAAATTTTTCTGTGGAGTCCTGACGCCTGCCGGCTTCAGTCCTATTTGTAATTACCTACTGCAAGAGCCCTCTCGAAGTAAGATCAACCATTTGGTGTTGAAGGCAGAAGGACCTGCTTAGTTGAGCGCTGGCCTTGATTAAACTCACTATACCCATTAATAAGCATAAAAAATTAAGTATTACCTCCCACTGAGTTCAATGGGGCACACCCCTGCGCAGTTCTTGCACACATGTTATTACGTGCCTGAGCGTGGGACTGGATCACAGCAACAGGGAAATGGAAGGAAATTAGCTGGCCAGCTTATTAGGGCCAAAATATGATCCCTTTCCAGACCATCCCAGCTTTACATACTTATTTATTTATTTCGTTTTTGTTGACCAGGTAAGTGCACTAGACAAATTCTGCCTATTTTCAGGCATGAACCAGGGGAAGGGGACACAGATGAATGCCAACTGACCTTGAACCAGATTAAGCTGTTAATGGTATTTTTAGTGAATGTATTTTTAGTCTTAATTGTTAAACTTGTACAATGAAACAATCACAAACCTCCACTACCTAAATAAGTACATAGTACCAAAATCTAGGAATCCTATAAAAACACCTTAAAATGGCATCATTATCTAAGTATGGATTTGAGTGCTGACATGCTCTCAATATTCCACTTATCAGTGAGCTCAGGATTAAATACCACTTTAAAAACAAGAAGTATTATCACTCCCTTCAGGTTCTACTTACGAAGTTAACAGAGAGTGCTCCTTTTCGCTGCCTCATCTGCATGCCTAAACCCTGGGATTTTGAACCTCTGTATCGTTTCGTGGCGTCATCTTCAAGAAAAAATCACAAGTTTTCATGATAAGTTACATACAAGGATCAGAAATCATTAAAAGCCATTTATTTCACCGGCCCGCTGGTGCAGCACTTGTATTTCCACTTACAACACCAACGTCCCGGGTTTGGGAATGGACCCGGAAGTTGGGAGGGCCAGACGGGGGGGAGAAGGATCGATCATCCTGGAGACTGTTCTTCTCCAGTGGGAGGAGGGAAAAGAGCGTCCAGCGCTTTATGGACCCCTGGCGGAGGCTGGGTGTTCACTGCGGACAGTACCGTTACATTAGGGGGGCTGGGCGGATGCTGAACATCATTGCACGTCCCCACCCCCAGGGATCCAGCAAGCATAGAACAAGCTGCCCCCTTCCCCGACATGGCAATCTGCCCTGCCACTGTCTCCCCTGCCTTCAACATCCACCGGGAGGTCCCGCTCCCGTGGCCCTGACTTGAAAGGGGGTAAGCCAAGACTTTCCTACAGTGTCGGGGGTCCTCCAGGCGGCCCCACCGGTGGGGCGGGGGGGGTAAGCCTGGGCATGGGGAGGACAAAAGGCAGGGAAGGTCTGACCTCCAAATGGAGGACTGGGGGACCCAGGACCAAAAAAGAAAAAAAGCCATTTATTTACAGTATTACACACAAAGAACAGAAATAATTTTAAGTCATTTATTTCCAGTACAAAGACTCTAAAAAGACCCACCCTCGCTCATTTAAAAAGTAGCAGACTGCTGACCATTTTCATCATCTCACCTTCTCTTGATTTTGTTTTCAATATCAAACCAGTCATTTTGGGTCCAGCCCCAAAGATCTGCAACTTTTTCAATTCCGAATGTTTACTGATTTCTTCTTCTACCTAAAAATGAAATTCATCTGCTGGTTAGACTACAGCCACTGGAACAGAATGCATGCATGCGTGCGCACAAACACACACACACACACACACACACACACACACACTTTAGAGACACCACAAATTAAAGTTACGTACTTACCTTAGCCATTGATCCTCCAGAATATCTTCACCACTGATTACAACTTATGGGTCTGAGCATTACGACCCTGTGGGAGCAAAGCTTTTGCCACTGGGCTAATCATGGTAGCTGCAAATGACTCCACATGGTGCCAAACACTAGCCAATAACAACTACTGGCTCCCCCACTAACCTCCATTCTGTTCAGCAGGAGAGAAATGAAGTGGGGGGAAAATAGGAGAGAGGGACAAGAATTTTCCTAGCTCAAAGGGGCATGGAAAGATATAAAAAACATTTATAAACAGCATAATAAAACCCAACAGTGGAACCAGAGCCTCATATCACTAGCCAGACAGGAGGACAGTTAGTGATCTTAAAGGCAGCATACCTGAAGCATGTGGCTCTAGCAAAAAAGCAAGAGGGGATGCCCAGCATTGAGACACCCTTGCAACTGAGATGGCACAATGTACCAAAACAGGAAAGAGATCTCATACACTTCTATAAAATCAACCCCCTGGTGTCTGGTGTGCAGATATGCACATGGAGGCCTATGCCAAGGAAAAAGCCTGCCTACCAATGGCACCTGTCTAAGTGGAATCTGCCTCTGGAAATCAGTCACGCTTTAGGCACTGTGGTCCCAATGGGGTATTCAGTACTTCCAAGCCCTGGGAAGGGGTGAAGTACCTCACCTGTGGACCCTGAGGGTGCCCGTACTGCATTAGGTGGTCACTGGTAATGGCTGGGTTGAAGAAGGGACACCTCCACACTGCCTTGGACACCTCCTCAAATGCTCCAGGTCATAGAGGAATGACAGAAGTATCAAGACTGAGAACTCCGAGGAGTTCAAACAGCAGGGTTGCCAGATTGTGACGTGTAAAAGGGTGCAAGTGGAGCTCCTGAGTCATCTCCATCAAGAATCGATGGTACAAAGAGAACTCAGTAGCTAAAGGAAGGTGGACAGATGATTCACTGTCCTGTAAAGACGAAGTCGATGGAGACGAAGCACAGACTCCAGGAGCCCATTGGTGCCAGGTAGAAAATTTTTATTTTTTTTTTTATTTTATTGAAATCTAGGATTACAAATACCTTTGAGCAGGAACTGCTCGTTTACAAAAGTTCCACGGCGAAGGAATGGGGGTATAAATACATACAAAGGTCAACATAATAATACACAGTTACACAACAAAAAGAAGTAAGAGACTGAGGCTTAGGAAATTTCAGTAATTCAAAATGTGCCAAATGTTAGGTAGCATGACATACCAGCCAAGGGCAATCTTAGAAATAAGCACTGCAGGCGAGAAGGAAGGGGGCCTGCAGGCAGGAAGGCCATTGTCGGAGGGTAGAGGGTGAGGGTAAGAGCCTAAAGGGAGGGATAAAAGTCAGGAAATGCCTGGGGGGGGAGGAAAGGGAGAGGGGGCAAGGGGGTAGGCAGGTAGGAGGGGGCAAGGCGGCAAGAGGTAGCTGTCAAGACTGAAGTGGAGGGCAGTGAGCGGTAGGCCCTTGATTAGGCGAGGCAGTCACAACGACTAGCTGAAATGAGATGAAGTCGGAGTTGTCTCTTAAAAGGTCCAAGAGCAGCAGTAAGAGTTTCTTTGTTGAGAGTATTATACCACTGTGGTGCTCTGTAGGCAAAGGCCTTCTGGCCCATGGTAGTCTGGCATCTGGGGACAAGGAAGGTTAGTTGTTGTGAACTTCTAGTTCGCTGGGTGCTGTGGTGGTCAATGAGGAGCTTTTCAATGCCTGGGGGAATGACCCTGAGGAAGACTTTTTTGGCTAAGAGGCAGGTTTGATACTGTATCCGGCTGATGAGAAGAAGCCATCCTGCCTGAGTGTACAGGTCACAAGTGTGTATAAGTCGGTCAGCCCCAGTTAGCAGCCTGCATGCTTTGTTGAGTGCAACTGTAATTCTGCGGAGGCAGAGCCATAAACTGCTAGCCCATAATCGATGATGGAGGTGACAGAGCTGTTGATAGCCAACCGGAGAGTGTCAGGAGTCATGCAATGTTTGTGCCTGTAGAGCAGGCCTATACGAATGTTGGTGGCTTTGGTGACAGAATCTATGTGCTGATGGTAGGAGAGTGAGCTGTCCAATGTGACACCTAGGTATTTAAAATCAGGAATGTGTTCAAGTAAGGTCCCTGTTTGGTTTAGGATGGTGAGGTCACGGGATTTGTACTTGCTCCTGGCACTGTAGAAGGTCATAACCTTTGTTTTGCTGTAGTTCATGACCAGTTTGTGTGACTTGAACCATTCTTCAATGCGCATGAATTCAAGCTATAATTGTTTCTCAAGGAGCTCTGCATTTTAGTGGTTGGTGAACATGACTGCATCGTCGGCGTAGAGCAGTAATTTCTGGTGGCAGACACTGGGAAGGTCGTTGAGGAAGAGGCTGTACTGGCCACTGCCAGACTCCCAATGTCAGCTCTCTAAGACATCAACAAAATCCTGGTGTTGCTCCTACGCTAATCGCTCCTCTGGGTCTATGAACAAGGGTATCCTGTCAAAGAAATGCCAAGACCCTACTACAGGGGTTGAGACTCCTAGTTTCGAGGGCCTGACCTGGGCTGCTGAACTGCATAGGGGGCCTAGGGCCTAGCCAAGTCTACCGAAGGGTGTCCTGTCTCTGAGAAGTACCCCAACTGGTGCTCATGGCAGAAGCCCCAGGTGTGGAGACAGAGCTATGCAGGTCCCAGTGGGCAGCCCTGGTCCACACTGATGACAGTGCCATCCGGTGGCTCCAGAGAAAACTCAGTCACTGGGCAGCTATTTGATCCTGAGTCAGCGCCGCCTCCAGCACCAGGCACAGGATCGATGAAAGCTCTGGAGACAGGGTCATTCCAGTCACCATGCCTGGCACAGCCCTCGACATCATGCTCATTTCCGAGTTCGATGATGTCCCCAAAGCTATCACCCTCCTCAGTGTCGCGAACACCACCAGAGTTGGGAACAACTTCCACGACAACATCTTCATCAACTTGGAGATGGGAGCGAGGCCCAAGGCCAATACCATGAGTTTCGCCACCTCCATTATATTCTTTGGAGTCATCACCTTCCTCAGTGTCACTAATGACACTGTGGATGGTGGCAACATCCAAACTGCCAAAAACATGAACAATGGCCTCAGTATCAGTCCCTCGATTGACATGGTGAACAGTGTCAGGAAGGGGCCCCTTCATTCTCAGTGCCACCTGCCACATCATCACCACAAAAGGTGACAACAGCGCAGATGACACCAGAGGACAATGTCAAGGTGTCCCTCTGTGTATTCCAAGCATACAGCTGATGCCTCATCATCGGAGATGTCTGCTGCTCAGGGCATGTAGACTGCGGAGGGTTCGAAGTTGACTGTCCGGAAGGACTTGACCGTCCACCAGATCCATCCACCGGAGTCTCCAACATCTCAGCATGGTGAGGTCAAGGAGAACTCCGTACTTCTGCAGAACCAGAGGTCCTAATAAGAGGCCCAGGGGAAGGGCCTAAAGATATGTGCTTGGAGACGTTTGCGATGCCTGCCTCTGAAGGTGGGGATCTGGTGACCCCACCTCAACGTGTGGTTCTTGAGAGACACAGCGGACCATGGAGAACCAGGCATTGCACACATCCATATTGTGCTCCACAACAGGCTGCTCAGGTTTGAAGTCAGTCCACAACAGCTATCAGTTTCCCACAGGGGCAACGACCAAGAATAGACAGCTGTCGAACTTTCTTAAATGATTTTGTCCATTTCTTATCAGACTTTGGCAATGTGGTAAAATAAACACAAGTGACAGCACAATAAGAAAAAAATAGCAGTGACGTAGATAGAAAAGCGGTGAAGAGGTCAAACTGAGGCACTGCACTCCCACAGCGTGCACCTGGCGGCAGGAAGAACAGAACTGATGTTAATGAGGGAGCTGGCAATGGTAACTGGCTGGCACGGTGCATCAGGGGTGGGGTGTGAAGGCACCATACCTAGCAGATGTGGTCGGCCTCCTGGCAAAAGCTTTGTGCTTGCACGGTCCTAATGCCTTCTTCCCAGACTCGTAAGTGGGAAACAACGGTGAAGACCAGAACGTAATTATACTTAGATTAGCATCCTGAATAGTCTAGAAGGCCATCATAATTTATAAGGACACTACCAAACCTCCTTTGCTTCAAAAGACATTCATAACGTAAACATGAAATTGAATACCAAAATGAACACACAGGGTTGGATTTTCAAAGCTCACAATGCGAGAACAATTCCCGGAGTTTGGACACTGTTTGTCATGGTAAATGCACCAAAGCGTTCTGGGGCCATTTTCAAACATTTTGACACATTTACGGCATTCTCTTCACTTTACGGCACAGAAATTACATATGCACCATTATTTTGACGCATGTATCATTTCCAGAGTACAACTCACGGCCCTTGAGACATAGTTAGACCACATTTTATGTGATCCAACAGTTACAGTATGTCCCAAGTAGTATAATTACACTACAACAATGAAGCAACTCCTATCTGGGTAACTGTTGAACTGTTATTGACTGATGCTGCTACTGTTTCCTGATTTTTCCCATTCTGAGGGTTCATTTAGGGTTGTACACTTGATGGCGTTTCCTACCTATACATTACCATGTTTCCTAATTACTGCACTCAACCATACTGATATTGTGAGCAGGGTAAACTGACTGCTGTTGCTTTGTACCTTACTTTGCTGTAACCTCTAGTGGGTACACCTCCCCATGACCATATGCTCAGTCATCATTACAGTTTTACTAACCTGTGATTAGAAGGTTTGTGCATATTTACCCTAGCCCCAAGCAAGTTCTGTGTGGCTAGTATTTCTCTTACCTAAACCTGAAGCATGGGGTCCTGAAAATGCACACTGGCTCTCGACGGTACGCCTGCCTGCCTCCTAGTGTTGGCCGACATCCTATTTCCCAGTCAAATATGTTGTGCTGCCCCATACAGCTTTCTCTGATTCCACAATATGTAACATACAAATAACTCACAAAATTGAGAAGTACAGTATGGCAATTATCACCATTTTGTGTCCAGAGATTTGTAGTGGACTACTGCATATCTACTTACACTACACTGGAGGGGCTACTTACTGTAATACCCCTATCACCCAAGGTTAGCTCCACAATACAGTTAATACTGTCCCTCCTCCTCGGTGATACTGATCCAAATCCTGGGCCCCAATCAGCTGCACCTCCTAGTCCCATGCAGCCCCCTGGCAGTGTGTTAAGGGACTAAAAATTGTACACATCAATATAAGGAGCCTAACCAAATAACTTAGTGAGCTCACAGAATGGGTTAATCACTACATGCCTGACATACCTGGCACAAACAAAACCTGATTAAAGTCAAACATACCTGCCAACGTTTGTGCCATGTGGGGTTACAATGTCATTAAGAGCAGACCATGCTGCAACTAAGACAGGTGGGAGGACTATGATCTGCTATAGGGATCATCTACATGTCTCTGTGTCTAGCTGCCTACCCACCTCTAGTCCCTTGTTTGAACTTTATTATGCAATCCTCCTAGTGGGGCACGCCAAAAAAGCTGTATTTCCTCTGCCTATACATACCACCAGCTTATAGTCAACAGGCTGTTCCCTTACGTCTGAGCTCTGTCAGACCACTAGTCCAAAAGAAAAAATTACTCACCTTAGTAATTATGTTTCTTCTATTGGAGTCTTGCTGTATTCTGACTATTGCAGTTAGCCCCAGCCTTTAAACTGCCCTGGAGAACAAAGGGTTAACTTTCTATGCAGAGCATAGAATGCTGAGCTTGAGCTCGGCTGACGTCTCTGTCTGGAGTCCTTTGAAAACCAACCGTCAGATTCTTACGAGCAAAAGCTCACTAACTATTCTATGTGGAAATTGTAAAATTTTTACTAGCCAACTGGCAACAAAAAGTTTTCGATCCCCAAAGAAAGACTCAAGTCAAGAAACCCAAAAACCAAAAACCAATCCAAATAAGAATAAAGATAAAACAAACACCCAAACAAAAAGAAGAGGTTGTAAAAGGAGCACCCCTGAGATGCTACACTGCACCTGCCCTCCCACTTCCCAAAAACAGGTTCTGAGAGGGGAGGCAGGGAGGGAGGTCAGAATACAGCAAGACTCCATTAGAAGAAATATAATTACTAAGGTGAGTAATTTTTTCTTCAAACAACATGAAGTCTTGCTGTATTCTGACTATTGCAGACTACCAAGTAGTACCTCCATGGAGGAGAGACAGAACCTACTTTGGGAATAGGCTCTGAAGTACTGCTGTGCTGAACCGAGCATCACTTCTAGCCTGCATATCCAGAGAGTAATGCTTGGTAAAGGTATGGACTGTTTCCCAGGTGGCTGCTTGACAAATTTCTAAGAGAGGAATATCCCTGGCAGCAGCAGCAGCCAGGGAAGCAGCAGTATCTCTGGTGGAGTGAGCCCTCAGGCCTGAGGGTGGAATTTTTATTAGTTTCTCATAGCAGGATTGTATACAAGACACAATCCACCTGGCAATAGTTCTCTTGGTGGCAGGTTTGCCCTTCCCCACTTCTCCATAAGTGAGGAACAGCTGGAGGGAATCAAACCTGTGACCCTTGGTACGCTCTATATACTAGCTAAGGGCCCTTTTAACATCTAAACTGTGTAGCCTCCTCTCTCCTGAAGAGGAATGATCAGTGAAGAAAACAGGAAGAGGCACAGACTGGTTCAGGTGAAAATCTGAAACCACTTTGGGCAAGAACCTTCTATTGGTTCTAAGGACCACTTTATCCCTATGAAAGGAGATAAAATCAGGTTCCACTGACAGGGCTTGCAGTTCACTGATACGTCTGGCAGAGGTAATAGCTACTAAAAACACAGTTTTCCAAGTCAAGTACTTAAGCTCTACTGAGGACATAGGCTCAAAGGGAGGTTGCATCAATTGAGCAATACAAACATTTAAATCCCAGGCAGGGGCAGGGGCTCTGAATGGAGGATTGATATGAAGCAATCCTTTGGAAAATTTACAGAACACAGGATGAGATGATAGTGAGGAAGACTTCCCCACTGACAGAAAAGCAGAGACAGCTGGCAAGTGTACTTTGAGAGTAGCTGGTCTGAGGCCTAGACCATTAAGATGGATCATATAACCCAGAACTGTAGGCAATTCAGCAGTGTCTGGGGAAATATGCTGCTTAGAACACCAAATGTTGAATCACTTTCATTTGGAGTTGTAGGTCTTTCTAGTGGCGGGCTTCCGAGAGGCTTTGAGGATGTCCAGAACCCCCTGAGACAGAGGCAAATCTGCATACTCTAACTCTTCAAGAGCCATACCTTGAGATTGAGAGACTGAAGACTGGGGTACCAAATCCACCCATGAGAGGAGGTTACCAGGTTGTAATTCCTGGGAAGAGACAGGGGAACATGGACTGCTAGGGACAGTAACAGGGGATACCAAGGCTGTCTGGCCCAATCTTGAGCAATCAGAATCACTTTGCAAGGCTGTGACTTTATCTTGACTAAAACTTTGAACAGTAGAGGAAAGGGAAGGAAAGCATACAGAAATGTTCCTTCCCAGTTCAGAATCAGAGCATCCAAAGGGACTGTGCCCATGACTGGGGGTCTGCAACAAAAGAGAGGAAGTTGGTGATTGTCTGCGGCTGCAAAGAGATCTATCTCTGGAGTGCCCCACCTTGAAAAAATCCTTCAAGACCAGAGGGCCCAGGGACCATTCATGATGGCCCTGTGAAATCCTGCTCAGTGCATCTGCTAGCACATTGTCCTTCCCCGGAAGGTGGACTGCTATCAGAGAGGTTTGCAGGGAATAAGCCAGGGACCACAACTTCATGGCTTCTGTGCACGAGGCCGTAGACCGCGTGCCTCCCTGCTTGTTGCTGTACCACATGGTGATGGTGTTGTCTGTTCTGACTTGAACCACTTTGTTCTGCACTGACTGAGAGAAAACTTGCAGGGCCAGAAAAACTGCCCTGAGTTCCAGGAGATTGATATGGAGAAGAGATTCCTGAGGGAACCACAGTCCCTGGGCAGTGAGGGCCCCCAGATGGGCTCCCCAGCCCAGGAGGGAAGCATCCATGGTAAGGACCACTGAATGAGACTGAGTGGCAAATGGGACCCCTTACCTTAAATTGTCCTGATCCTGCCACCAGTGAAGGGCTTGGATCAGGGTCCGGGTCACTGGGATCAGTTTGGTAAGGGAATCCCTCTTTTGGGACCAAAAGGCCCTCAGATGGAACTGAATATCCCTCATCTGGAATATTGCCCCCTGGACCACTGCTGTAGAGGCTGCCATGTGGCCCAAGAGCTGGAGGAAATGCCTTGCTGGTCGAGACACCTGAAGGCCGAAGGAAGAAGCCAGTTCTATAAGAACTCTTGCCCTTTCCAGGGGAAGAAAGGCTCTTGCTTTGACAGTATCCAGCTCTGCCACTATAAAGGTAAGGAGCTGCACTGGCTCGAGAACTGATTTGGGAAGGTTGAGAAGAAATCCTAGAGAAGTAAGCACTTGCTGGGTCATTTGCAGGTCTGACTTGACTTGGTCTGGGGACTGGCCCACTATGAGCCAGTCGTCCAGATATGGAAAAATGGAAATCTTTTGCCTCCTTAGAAAGAAAACTACTTCTGCCAGGCACTTTGTGAAGACCCTTGGGGCTGAAGTTAGGCCAAAGGGCATTGCTCTGAACTGATAGTGGCCTGAGGGCAACTCAAACCTGAGGTACTTTCTGTGGGAGCACCTGATGGGAATGTGAAAATAGGCATCTCTGAGGTCCAGGGAGGCTAGCCAGTCCCCTGGCCTTAGCGACGGAAGGATTATTCCCAGAGTTACCATCTTGAACTTTGGTTTTAAAAGATGTTTGTTTAGGTATCTTAGGTTTAGGATGGGTCGCCACCCCCCTGTCTTTTCTGGGGTAAGGAAGTACCTGGAGTACAGACCTTTGCCCAAGTGTAGGGTAGGTACTCTCTCTGTGGCTCTTAAAGCCAGCAGAGATAAAACCTCTGCCTCTAGAGCAAGGGTTTCTGAGAGACCTGCAGGTGGAAAAGATCTGGCTCTTATCTTCAGAAATTTTTTGAAGCTGAGAACCAGTCCCTGGCCTACTACTTCCAGGACCCACTTGTCTGATGTAACAGACATCCAGTTCTGGACGAGGTAAGTCAGCCTGCCCCCTACTGGAATAGGAGAGTCGACCCGGGCAGGCCCATGAGGGTGTCTGCTTGGCAGGGGCCTTAGGCCGAGGAGTGGATGCAGCCCTGCTCATCCCCCTTCTGCCTCTCCCTCTGAAGAACCCCCTCTGTGAAAAGGAAGAGGCCCATGGCTGGTAGAAAGGCCTATGAAAAGGCCTGCCCCTGCCCCTAGACTGCTGCCTTTGAGGAGTTGCCTGCCTCTCTTTGGCCTGAGCATTTCTGTAAGTGGTCCTGTACTCATTCATTTTCTTCATGTAATTCTCTGTCTGCTCCCTAAACAGAGAATTACCCACTACAGGAAAATCCATGGCCTTAGCCTGGGTATCCTGCGAAAGGCTAGTACATCTGAGCCAAGCCATTCTCCAAAGAGCCACAGATGTAGCCATCATTGGAGTCCACAGCAGCATAAAACTGAACTTTTGATGCCTCAATCCCATCTGCAGCCACCGCCTCCAGCTCCTTGACTTGCTGGGGGAGGCCTGTTTAGCTAGTGCCAGTACAGTGTCCCACCTGGACTTCTGGTACCTGGCTGTATAGGCCAAGTAATTCGCCTGCCTGAGTCCCAAGGAGGATGCCATGTACTGTTTTTTTACCATGGCATCAATCTTCCTGAAGTCTTTATCTGGGGAGTGTGAAGCCAAGGGAATGTTTGCCTTGTCACAGGCAGCAGCCTGCACTACCCCAACATGGCTGCATTGCTGGTATAAAAACTCCGTATCTGAGCCTGATAGTGTGTACCTCTTGTCCATCCTTCTGTCAACAGGAGGTACAGAATTGGGAGACTTCAGGATTTTTTGTGTCTGTTTCCCAAAGGATTTGTGAAGGGGACTAGACAGTCTCCTGAACTCTGAGATGTCCATCATTTCCACATAATCAGGCTCCTCCTGATCCTCCACTGCCTCCACCATAGGAAGTTGGAGGGTTTCAGCCACTTTTCTGTAAAACAAAAAATTGGAAGGGGACTCAGAAAGCCTAGGAGGGGATACACCAGAAGGTCTGTCTGGGGAGATATCTGGTTCCACAGGCACATCCAGACTTTCATCATTACCACCATCATCTTCAAACTCCCCCTCCTCCAGAAACACCAGTTCATAAAAATCTTCAGGGGTATAATCTTGAACCAGGGGATCTGACCGAACCGAACCCCTGTAAAAAGGTAACGAATCGGTCAGAACCAGGCGAAGCGATTCCACAATTTGAATCGCTCTGGCTATTTCCTCGGCGGTCGGAACATGAACCTCTGGATTCGAACCGGTCGATTTATCTTTGCGTTTTCTTTTTGTAGGAACCGACCCCTCAGGATCGGCTCTCCTCTTGCCCGAAGAAATATCACCCTGGTCAGAGGGCACTCTTTCTGGTTCGGTCGGAACCGAACCGGGCTGACCATCCGGGTCAGCGGACTTCTGGGACTCCTTTTCCCTCAGTCTACCTAGTCTCTTTTCAAGGGTAGATTTAGGAAACTTTTTACAAATTTGGCAGTCTGAATCGAGGTGTTCAAACCCCAGACAATAAACACAGGTGGTGTGGGGGTCGGCCTTAGCAAAGTCCTCCCCACACTCACTGCAGTGTTGAAACCCAGTGGGCCCGGTTTTTTTCTTGGGTTTCTCAGACATGGCCAACCTAACCAAACTTACCCTTTTAATGGCAACCGCCAGGCAAGACTCCTCTATCGGTTCCTAACCGTGTCACAGGTGTTGGTAAAAAACGTTCAAAACAGGGTTTTTTTGGAACCAATAAGAACCGGTAACCACACTCTAAAGTACAACACAAGGATTCAATACAAATGATCAGTTCAGCCGAACCGATCTAACACTTTACAACTTCCACACAGAAAAACAGAACAAAACCTATCTAGTACTCACGGTACCACAGACAGAGACTGAACCGACTATGCAGAAATAAATTTGGTAAAAACCGACAACTTAACCGAGACTTTAACCGATTTTCGAACCGAGCTGAAGGAGAAATCTCCAGAGCGACTGTTCAGTGAGGTGGAGTAAAGAATTTGACGGTTGGATTTCAAAGGACTCCAGACAGAGACCTCAACCGAGCTCGAGCTCAGCATTCTATGCACTGCATAGAAAGTTAACCCTTTGTCCTTCGGGGCAGTTTAAAGGCTGGGGCTAACTGCAATAGTCAGAATACAGCAAGACTTCATGTTGTTTGAACAATGAGTTTTTCCCTAATTGCTGATTTTAATACTGATGGCTTGCTAGCAAAAAATGCAGACTTGATCCTAAACCAACTTCAGCTTCACCAGCTAATCTTGGAACCCACTAGAAGGGCAAACAATGACAAGAGCTCAACCCCAACCAACTGGGTTCTCACCCCAAGGTCTGACAGAATTTCCTGCTTCAGTGTCCTTACTGATATGATTAGTGACCACTCTTCTGACGCCTGTACCTGGAAAGAAAGCACCCCAAGGTCCCCCCAAAGCTCATACATTTCTGTGATATCTCAAAATGTGACTCTGTGCAACTTATACAGGAAGTTGGAAGCACAGACTGGTCCCAGCGGTGGACCACCAATGGTGTAACTCAGGCCCCCTCTGTCTTCAACGAAGTCATACTTGGTATCCAAAATAAATATACATCGAAGAACACCACGCGAGTACATGGCTCTGTCACTAAATGGCTGGATTGTCCCTGCTGGCACTATCAGAACAAATGGATGTCAGTTGGTCCACCTTTGAAGTAACCAAGTCCACCACTGACTGGGATAAATACAGGAACTCAGAAATGAGTGCAAAAGGGCTATAAGGCAAAGCAAAAACCTGCATTACAAGTCACTGTTTGACTCCTCAGTTGGCAATCCATGCTAATTCTTGAAAAACATTGATTACACCACTTCTATAACCTCATACCAAAAGACCTAACTAGTAAGGAAATTACCTGTAATAACACTATTACCATAGCTAAAGCCTTCAACCAAAGCTCCATTGACCTCCCGTCTCCTTGCTATCTTGACCCCTAGTCCTCCCATTGGTAACACCTGCCCCTATCACTCCCCCATACCTGAAAGCGGTCACACGCGTTGAGTTGCGTAAACATCTTATGCATATCCAGTCAAAAAATGCACAGGCATAAAGACGTGCGCGGTCTCGGAGTTTGTTTATATAATGTAGCATGGTTTGGACTGCACTAGATTATATGGACCGCGCAGCAGTTTTTGCCCACGCCGTTTTTGTCACAGGATTCTGACATGGTGCCTGCACATCCCACTGTCGAAGACCTCTGGCTCCGATGATACAGAATCAAAAATACTGAGACCTGCTGCTGAGGCATTTGCTGTACCAGTTACTAAAATCATTAACTGAAGGATCTTGCATGTTGTACCAATGTTTAAGAAAGGTGACACTAAGAACGCTGGCAACTACAGCCCATAGCAATATTTTCAGTATACAATAAAATTTGAGAAATTGGTAGCCTCTCAACTGACTGAGTAACTTAATACATACAGCCTCGTGTCTCCTCGACACTATGGTTTGCGGAAGCATCACAGAACCCCCACTGCCCTCCTATCACTCACCACCAACACTGCCTTCCACTATGGATAGGGGTGAGCTTACGGGTGCAGTTTTTATTGACCTCACCAAAGCTTTTGATTTGGTTGACCACTTCAAACTTTCTAGAAAGCTTAGTGCACTAGGTGTTTCCTTCACTGAACTATCTTGGTTTAAAAGTTATCTTGGTTACTAGGTTCCAACAGGTTACATCTGGCAACTCTTTGACCCAGCACCTACTTCTTTCGGGGTCCCACAAGGATCCATACTGCACCCCCTCCTTTTCCTCCCCTGACAGCAACACAAACCATGCCAGTCTCTCACAGAGCACTCCCATTTTGTATGCTGATGACTTAGTCCTTTCTACAAGCTCTTGCAATGCCTCTGATCTAAACTGTCAACTGTCGTCTACAGTCAATTCAAGGATGGCTCCAGTCTAACAGACTCCTCAAGAATATTACAAAGACCCGGACAATGCTGTTTGGCTCAACTCAAAGAGTAAAAATGTGCCTCTTCAGCATAAAAGTAAATCCAGTAAATCGGTTTTAGAACAATTACACAATAAGCTGAGGCAGGAAATGGATAGTATTATGTTACATGAAGTGGGAACTCAACTCCACTTCCTTAGCCAGAAGTGTAATGAAATGGGTAATAAAGAAAGTTGTCTCCTGGCTTTCCGGCTTCAAAAACAGGAGGTGGACAGATGTATACAGCATATTAAAACAGGACAGGGAAATAACACTGAGTGCACACAACCTAAACAGATAGCAGCAGTGTTCCAGCAGTTCTACACTTCACCATATAGGGAAGACTGGGTAATTAGGCATGAAGAAACAATTTTTATGTAAGGCTCAGTTGCTTAAATTGAAAGAGGAACATAAGGACATGCTTGGGGCCAAGATCACCTATGAGGAAATATACCAGGTTATTCAGGATCTCCCTTCCAGGAAATCACCCGACCCAGATGGGTTTATCTCGGAGTTTTACAATACCTTTGCGGATGACCTAGTGCCAGTCCTCAGTAAGATTTCTGACTCCACAGTAGAGGCTGGAGATGCTGCCCCCTCATGGAAAGAGGCCACTATTTCTATTCTTTTAAAGCCTTGAAAAGATTCTACTCTCTGTTGCTCATATTATTTTATTTTGTTATTTTACCAGGAGAGACACAGTAAGCTGAAAGCTTTTTTACAGGAGTAACCTGGAAGCACAAGGAAGTTAAGTGACTTGCTCAAGGTCACACAGTATGCAAATTGGGCCTATGGGATTCAAACCCAGGTCTCCAGGTTTGCAGCTTAGAGCCTTAAACCACTGCGCTATACTGCCTCCTTGACCCATTTTTTTAGTTAACCAAGATAAAAAGAATATTCGCAAATATACTAGAAAACAGTCTTCAAGCAGTAGAGGAAACTCTGGTGCAACCTGACCAGATGGGATTCATCACAAACCGGTAAACAGATATAACAACATCAGAAAGCTTCTAAATGTAGCAATATCAGTGAGAAACACTGGGGACTCCAAAGTGGGGACCGATGCCAAGAAGGTGTCTCACCACCTTGACTGGTGCTTTCTACAATGCACTTGGACGAATTCGGCCTTGGGAGTGCTGTTTTGTAAATGGTTGGCTGCACTTTATGATGGCCCAGTGGCACAGCTAAAAATCAATGGGGTGTTCTCTTGCCTTGTACCTCTCACATCATGAGACGTACAAGGCAAGGTTGCCACCTCTGCCCTTTGCTTTTTGCTCTAAGCACTGAGGCCCTGGTGGAGGTGATCAGGGACTCAGCAAAGATTCAGGGCATTAGCATGGGAGGGTGGAAACAAGAAAGATACTTTATGCGGATGACACCTTGTTGTTCATTAGACACTCCGAGGAAACAATGCAAATATGGTTAGACATTTTACAACAATACGGGGCAACATTTGGATTTACAGCTAACAGGGAAAAACTAGAGATCATGCTCCTTAGAGGAAGGCTATCAGAGACCTGAAGGAAGGACTGTGGGTTTAAAAGGGTTACTGGGTAGTTTTGATATCAGGGGATACAGATCCCCATGGACATCTCTAACTTTTCAAGCTAAATTATCCACCCTTACTGACCACCAAAGAGGTGGGAAAAGATGGAGCGAACTACCCTTTTCCATTACTGGTAGGACTGAATCCATATGAATGAACATTCTGACCGCTTCCTCTTCCTGTTCTCCTCCCTACCAGTGAAATTACCTAAGGACACCTGGTGCAGAATTCATAAAGGGTGGTCAAACTTTATGTGGGGAACTGCATGTCCTTATGTCAGCTGGGCACGTCTTATGCTCCTGAAAGGTAGAGGTGGTCTCAGACTTCCTAACTTAATGGCATAGTTCACGCCTGCCAGATTCAAAACCTGTGCTCCTACCTGCAAGGGGAGGGAGACCCGGATTGGACATTCATGTAAGGAGAAAACGGGTTGGGACATAAAGCTTTTGTCCCCCTTGAAGACAGGGAGATTCAGGTAATATAAAATCCGTGGGCATAGGTGCTGCTTAGATCGTGGACAGTGACGACAGCAAATGGCAGGGGTGGTGTAAGTAAACTCACTCACTTACATTAAAGATGATGAAGAATTTGGCCCAGGGAAACAGGATCCAGCCTTCTGAAAGTGGGACCAGCAGGGACTGGTCAGGCTAGGGTAGCTACTCTCGGTGGGACAGCCCAAGTCATTCCAGCAATTACAGATTGAATTTAACCTCCCACATAGGGATTTCTATTGCTACTTGCAAATTAGAAACTATATCACTACAGAGTCCTGCAGAACACAGCTGGGTAAGGACGCAGGGCATTTGCAGTCGCTAGTGGAGGGGAT
Organism: Neoceratodus forsteri; assembly: GCA_016271365.2. NCBI lineage: Eukaryota > Metazoa > Chordata > Ceratodontiformes > Ceratodontidae > Neoceratodus > Neoceratodus forsteri. Next base: position 1,520,918,083 of record CM028131.1, read on the forward strand.
CAGGAACAGTAACGCCCCTAAACCCTTAGTGTCTCAGTTGTACCAACTTTGCTCTATACCTGACAAAGAACTAAGGAAAGGAATACAGGGTAAATGGGTTGCAGAAGTGGGAGTCACACTCTCAGACAAAGAATGGAGGACATGTTGGGAAAATGCAGTGAAAACTTCACCCGCCCTAGACTGGAGGGAACATCATTGGAAGCTCCTATCCAGATTTTTCGAAACCCCAAAAGTAACAGCTCATTATGGGACGACCAGGTTGGACAGATGCTGGTGACTCAATAAGCAGAGAGCCCACTGGGAACATTTATTTTGGAGTTGACAAAAGCTGGGGTCATACTGGTAAGAGATTTCTAAGACAGTATGCATAACTTTGGGTATCCCTACCACGGAAGGTATTAAGTAAATGGTTTGGAAGCTAATACCTAAGGGGATCAGAATGAAAGGGGGTGCCTACCTTTTTAATCTGCTTATTGCATCAGCCACTAAAGCAATTAGGCAGACATGGCTGCAAGTTTCACCAACAACTCATGCAATGTGCTGAAACAAAGTCAGAAGTTTATTAATCATGGAACGGATTATGGCAAAATTAAGGCACCCTACAGAGAAATGCAAAGGGTTATGGCTCCCGTCTTTTGGATATACAGAGGGACCCCAGAACATGAACAAATGGCCTTCCTGTCATAAAAGTTCCCAAATCCCATTATAGCAGGAGAAAACAACCGTGACCCCTGGCTAAATAGGGACAGGGACACAGTACCCATCCAGACATTAATGTAGTTTGACAGACAGACGCCGATACATAGGTGGAACATACTATTATTTATCTTGAAGTGTACACAATACATAGGGGATACATGATAGGCAGGAGTGTGATATGGAAAATATCTTCACTCCTGCAGAGTGAGCTCTGGATACTCACGAGTGCCGAAGGCATGAGTGAGAGTATCCAGAGCTCATGATGCAGGAGCGAAGATATTTTCCATAGCACACAATCTGCACATCATGTGTTTGATTTATACAATAGGGGTATGAGTTTCAGAAGTATTATTATGATTGTTTGTGTTCTGTTGCTGTTTCTGTGTGTGACATTTTCTGAATGGGCTGGCAGTGTTACAAACTTTGTGGGAAAAGCTGAGTGTGTTTTGCAATGCTAAGAAAGTTATCTTCAGGCAGCAGTGAGAAAAAAATTGTTTTGTGAAGTTGTGTGCTTTAGAATTTTGGCTGCAGTCAGCTAAGAGTATCACAGTAATGAGCTGGGAGTGAGAGTGTGTGGGAAGCAGGTGAGGATGTTTTGCCATGGTAATTAAGTTAGCTGCAGGCAGCAGTGAGTCATCTCAATCTGAGCCATGAGATAAATGTCAGCCCCTCTGGTGAAGATACATGTTTTTATCCCACTCATTTATCCTTCACCCCTGTTGTGTAAATAATCATCCCAGTGTGAATGGATTTTTTATTTTTATTTTACTATGTCTTGCATGTTAATTTAGTTAATTTCCTTGTTATTTCCTTTTTAATTCCCTTGTAAGTGGCATTATGGACATCCTGGGTCGGACCTGAAAATAGGCAAATGTCTTGTTTTGTGTACTTACCCGGTCAACAAAGGCTAAATAAATAAATATTTTATTTTTATTTATTTATTGAAGTCTTGGAATTACAACCCGTTCAGTCAAAGACTCTTCTGCAAAGGCTCCACATCATATTTACAAACAGGTTACAAAAAAAATTACAGAAGATTAATACAGTACATTATACATAAGATACGAGTATACAAATAATACAGTACATTATACATAAGTAAGATGGCTGGCTTTCACTATTGACTGTAAAGGCTTGAACACTGACTTATATAACATGCCAAATTTCTTTGTCATGTAAACTTTTATTCAGTTTTGTGCAGACTGTATGAAGTGTTCTGTTCACTTGTACTGTTTTCTTTGCAATGAAAATTTCAATAAACCTTTATTGTAAAAAAAGTGCCTCTTCCCTTTGATGGTGACATGTGAAAATGGATCCAGTCTTACTACTGTTCCGTCCTTCAACTACCTGGGGGTCACATGCAACACGTCACTGTACTTCTCAATGCATATGACAGCTGTTTGTAAAGCGCTTAGTATCAGGTTGGGGCTCTCCTATGAAATCAGTTAACAACGTCACTTCTAAAGCTTGAATAGCCATCACCCGAGGCATTATGCTCTCTAAACTTACTTATGGGATGTTTGTCTACTACTTGGTCACCAAAACTGCCCTACAGAAATTAGATGTGGCCTATAATAATATCTCTAGGTTTGCCTGGCCACATACAGATATACTGACCACTGTACCATCTAATCCAAACTTGACTTGCTTCCACCATCTACCCTGTGCAAACGCACTATGGGAATTGTTCATAATGCCATGACAAAACAGACCCTGCCATCTTCATCATCAGTCCTTATACAGTACAGTTGCGAAAGAACTTACTGTTACAGTAGATCTTCAAGAGTATCTCTTGCAGCAGGTCATTACACATGGGATTACAGCCGCAGGCGTCATTTCCTCTGGATCACTTCTCAGCAGCCAACCCTGGGACCTCCCCCTAACACTACCACGTGGTGTCTGCAAGGCAGATATAAAAAGGAGAGGTCCTAGCTACTCCTCAGTTCTTTTACATCCTGGTGCTCGAATTTGAAAAAACATTTCCTAGGCCTCTGATGGGAACTGAGGAGGGAAATTAAGGCAGCATCTCGTGACGTCATAAAAGACAAGAGCAAGAAACCCTTCTGAAGTAACAGCAAGGGGAAGGAGGGCGGGGCTGCTTGACCTGCTACAAGAGATACTCTCGAAAATCTACTGTTGCGGTAAGTTCTTATGCAGCTATACTATTTTCTTCAAGGCAATCTCTTGCAGCAGGTCATAATACATGAGAAGATTCCCAAGCAGTTATTATGCCCCGTGGAAGGAGGATGCGAACCATCAGTACTTAAGACAGGAGGCCTTGTAGGATGGCCCGTCCAAAAACGGTCCACTTCTTAGAAGCGATGTCTAGACTGTAATGCTTCCTGAAGTTATGTACAGTAGACCACGTGGCAGCTTCACAAATATCCAAGGCAGAAAAGCCTCAGAAACATGCCGTAGAGGCAGCCATGCCTCTGGTAGAATGGGGGTTTACAACCCCTGTGAGAGGTTTTTTGTATTTTGCATAGATAAATGTAATGCAGTTGGCCAACCATGAGGACAACCACTGCCTTGAAACACTAATGCCCTGGTATCCAAGGGAGAAAGAAACAAAAATTTGCCCAGTGTTTCGCAGCTGTGAAGGTAAATGCTCAATGTTCTATGCACATCAAGAGTATGAAGCAGGGCTTCCTCTGGATTCTTAGGCTCCGCAAACTACACTGGTAATTGAATGGCATGATTTAAAGTAAATTCAGAAACAACTTTAGGTAAAAACGATGGGTCTGTGCTTAAAGACACCCGGTTGTTATGAAATTGCAGGTATGGAGATTTGCACATTAGTGCGTGCAACTCTGAGACACTTCTGCCTAATGTAATGGCAAATAAATACAGGTTACTCACCTGTAACAGGAGTTCTAGGAGTGGTATATATGTTGTTCATCCACACTTATTGGTAGCTTCCTTGCCACTTTAAATCTTGTCGGAAGGTCTTCAAGCTGGCTCCTCCCACCCACCCGGGTGATAAAACCCTCGGCTCCACTCCATGACGCCAGATCTAGCCCGCTGGAAGCCAGGCTGCGCGTCAAAGCCGGGGAGGTCGGGTGGGTCGTGTGGATGAATAACATACCACTCCTAGAACTCCTGTTACAGGTGAGTAACCTGTATTTCTAGGGACGTGGATATGTTGTTCAATCCACGCTTATTAGCAGACTCCTAGCAGTTCTCCGGGAGGAGGGAGGCAAGGCACGCACCCCCTACTTAGGGAATAAGGACTGGAGAAACGAGGTCCCAAAACCAGCATCCCGGCGTGACTCAAGGTCGATGTGGTAGTAGGTAATGAAGGTGTGTGCTGACTTCCAGGTAGCAGCCCTGCAGATTTCCTGGATAGGAACACCCCTGGAAGCAGCCACAGAAGCAGCGATATGGTGGGTAGAATGAGCTCTTATCCCTTTGGGAGGCTCCATACCCGCCAACCTATAGCAGAGATCTATGCAGGAGGTGACCCACCTGCCTATCGTCCACTTGGCTGCAGGTCTGCCAGGTGTGGCTTTGGCGTAGGTGACAAACAGCTGGCGAACCTCTCCCCCAACTTCAGCCGTCCGCTCCTTGTAATAAGAGAGCGTTCTTCTGGGGTCCCAAAGTGGAGCCTATTCGGCCTCTGAGGTGTGACTGGGGTAGAACACTGGCAGAGTCAACACCTGGTTAAGGTGAACTCCGACACCACCTTGAAGAAATTTCGGGTGGGGGGCACAGACAACCTTTGTCCCTGTGGAAGACCGGCTAAGGAGACTCGACGGAAAGCGCCTGGAGCTTTCCCATCCTTCTGGTTGACGTTATAGCCACCAAGAAGGCGGTCTTCCACGACAGGTGAGAGATGTCACACCTGTGCATTGGTTCGAATGGCTTGCCCATGAGCTTAACCAATACCAGCAGTAGATCCCACAGAGGTGGAGGTTCTCGCACTGGAGGGGATATGTGGTAAAGGCCTTTGAAAATGCGCCACCACATCCCTCCTGCACATCGGACTGCTTCCCGGCCCGCCTGTAAGCAGAGATAGCTGCCGCACCTTAAGGGTCGTTGACCGAAGCCCTAGCTGAGAAAGGGACCATAGGTAGTCCAGAATGCTGGCCAAGGAACAGGAGGGAGGGTCCAACCCCTTATCCTGACACCAAATGGAGAATCTCTTCCATTTGAAGGCATAGCATTTTCTGGTCGACGCCTTACAGGATGCCTCAACAACGTTGAGGACCTTGTCGGAAAGACCCAAGGCCTGGAACTCTAGCCGCTCAGGAACCAAGCCGTCAGGTGCGGGGACTGAAGGTCCAGGTGGAATACCTTTCACTGGTTGACTGAGATCAGGTCCGGGCGGGCTGGAAGCCGTCTTGGGAGCCTGGAGCTGAGGAGGAGGAGATCTGGATACTAGAACTGACAGGGCCAGTCTGGGGCTACCAGAATCACCTGCCCCTTGTCCCTCCTCGCCTTGAGAAGCACCTTGTGGATTAAGGGAAATGGGGGAAAGGCGTAGAAGAGGACCGGGGTCCACGGCCTCGAGAAGGCATCCCCCCGCAGTGAGCCCTGCTGAGGGAGGCGGGCATGAAACAGTCTCAGCTTCGCATCCTCCCTGGAGGCAAACAGGTCCACCTGAGGTGTGCCCCAGTGGGAGAACAGATCATGAACTACCTCCCGCAGGAGAGACCACTCGTGAGATGCAGCACCTATCTGGCTTAGGGCATCGGCCAGAGTGTTGGAGGCTCCTGCCATATGAATGGCTAGGAGATCCGCCTTCAGTCTGCCCATGAGAGACCAAGTGCGGAGAGCTTCCTTGCACAGAGGTAAGGAGCGCATCCCACCCTGGCGGTTTACGTAGTACATGGTCATGGTGTTGTCCGTCTAGACCTGGACCACTTGACCCCATACAAACGGAGCGAAGGCGGTGAGGGCTAGTCGGACCACTCGAAGCTCCAGCAGGTTGATGTGGCATCGAGACTCCTGGGGGGACCAGAGGCCATGCGCTCTGAGCTCCCCCAGATGGGCACCCCAACCCATCAGAGAGGCATCGGTCGTTAGAGTGACCACTGGCTCTGGGTGGACAAACGGGATACCCTCCTGCAGATGAGCGGGAACGATCCACCACTGGAGAGCGTTCCCCATCTCCTGGGTCACTATCTCTGTCTGGTCCAGAGGACTGGAGTGCTGTGACCATTGGCGGGCCAGTCCTTATTGCAGGGGACGCATGTGCCAGCGGGCCCAATGGACCACGCTGATGCAGGTCGCCATGAGGCCCAGGAGGTGCAGGAAGTCCTGGGCAAGGCACAACTGCCCAACTAGAAATGATTGGGCAAAGGAGGAAAGAACCTCAGCCTTGTCCACCGGGAGCCATGCTCTGGCTCAAAAAGAGTCGAGCTCTGCCCCGATGAACTGAATCACCTGCATTGGCACGAGTTCCAATTTGGCCTCGTTGATGAGGAGGCCAATCTGAGAGCAGACCTGGAGGGCCACATCCCTGGACTGCTCCACCTCCAACTTGGAGGAGGCAACAATCAGCCAGTCGTCCAGGTAAGGGTACACCCGGACCCCTCGGCACCGCAGAAATGCTGTCACCATTGCCATGCATTTGGTGTAGACCCTGGAAGCTGGAGACAGGCCGAAGGGCATGGCCCGGAACTCGTAAAGGGATCCCTCTGCTCTGAAGCGGAGGTATCGCTGGTGGGACGGACGGACTGGGACGTGAAAGAACGCGTCCTGAAGGTCCAGAGAACAGAACCACATACCTCGTTCCAAGGATGGGATGATCTGAGCCAAAGTGACCATCCTGAAGATTCGAGACCATAGGAACTTGTTCAGGTCGTGGAGAGGTCTAGAATGGGGTGCCAGCTCCCCATCCGTTTTGGGACCAGGAAGTACCTGGACACAAACCCTGGGTCTGAAGGAGGATCTGCCACCTCCCTGATCACCTCCTTCTGGAGGAGCAGGGAAATGTCGGCTCGACAGGCCAACAGAGAGGCTGCGGACCCCGCAGCCCTCCATAGGGCGACGGCTCGATAAGGTGGGGACTGCTTGAATTCCAGCAGCAGACCCTATCCTACCACTTTCAACACCCAGTGGTCCGTGGTGATATTGGACCAGGCAGAAATGAAGTGGCGGAGCCGTCCCCCCACAGGGGGGAACCCGGGGAGGAGTGACGAAGTTGGGGTGACACCCCTCAACCCATCACTGGGCAGGCTTGGAGGAAGGACCGGCCGAGGAGCCTCCCGGACCTTTCCCTCCCGGCTTCCTGTTGGAGGAAGTGGCAGGCTTGGCTCTGAGGTGCCAAGTGCAAGCCTGCTGGCCCTGATGCTGGTGTTGCTGGGCTGGACATGCTGGAGGGGTTGAAGGACGAAAGGGCTTACGCTGCTGCTGGCGGCCTTTGTCCTTCTGGGCAGACGTGACCGAGTCCAAGGTGGCATTGGACTTCTCGATCCGTTAAAGATGTCCCTCAACCGTGGGACCGAACAAGTCGGTACCCAGGAATGGAACATCTGCCAGCTTGTGCTGGGTATCTGCCGTGAAAGTGGAGACCCACATCCAAGCTCTGTGGTGCATGGCCACTGCGGCCACTACTGACCGGGCACATGGATCAGCGATGTCCAGGGAGGTCTGGAGCTGCTGTTTGGCCACCGCCCTTCCCTGATCCCACACCTGCTTGACCGTAGTTTGGAGGTCAGCTGAGAGATGAGGAATCACCTCATCCAGGGAGCCCAAAGGGCATGTCAAAGTGTGCCATCAGGATGGCTGAGCTGGCCTGATGAAGGCCTAGGAAGGAAGCAGCGTAAACTTTCCGCCCATAGTAGTTCAACTTCTTGGACTCCTTGTCAGGAGGCTTGTCTACGTCCTGAGCATTCCTGGAATGCCAGAAAACGCTATTGGTCATGAACCCCACCGCAGAGGGGTGCTCCGAGAAAACGGAGAGTGATCCGGTGGGGAAAGCATACTTCCAAGCCATCCTGGCCAAAGGTGCTGAACAAGAAGCTGGCCACTGCCATAGCTCCACGGCCAGGCCAACAATGGCTTCGGCCACCAGCAAGGCCTCTGTGGGGGAATCCCCTCGGTCCAGTATCTCCGTGAGAGGATACTTGGCCCATTTTGAAACAGGTTCAAGCTTCATCCCAATGGACTCTGAGATGAGCCGAAGCATTCCCAAAAACGAGGATGGGCTCTCGTCCACTGACTGACCCCCGGTGGACTCCAAGTCAAGCGGCCTGGAGAACAAGGAGGAGTCATCATCAAACCCGAGGAGTCTGCAAACAGCTGCCAGAGCCTGAGCCACCTCCACCTGCTGAGGTCGATCGAATGAGGGTGACCGACAACCGATGGGCTAAGCCCTGACCGACCAAGAATCCTTGGTCGGGGCTCCAAATTTGGTTGTGGAGGCGGGGTTCCACCACAGTGGGTTCATGGCGGTCTCGGCGAACAACCGGTGCCGGCTTCGCCTCGACCACTGCGAGGGTTGTTTCGCCGCCCAGTGACAGCCACTTAATGGCCGGGAAGACAACAAAGTTGGCCTATTCCCGGTCAAAAGGAGCTGCTGTCACATTAGCTCCTCGTAGCGCTGACGCAATTTGTGCCGGAGCCTATCCTCCAAAAAGGACGAAGACGAGGATGAGCGGCGCCGCCACTTCCCGCAGTGCCAAGACTGCCGATGTTGGTGGGATCAGCTGGACCGAGAAGAGCTCCGAGACCGAGACCTTCGGTGTTTTTGAGGGTGGGTCTGAGAGGGGGGGGAAACCTGCTCTTCCCTCGGTTCCGGGACCTTAACCGGGGACTCCGGTACAGGAGGCACAGGCGAGTCCTCAGTTTCCACCAGGGGAACCGGTGATGAAGGGTTGTCGGCTTCTCCAGTTGACAGCCCGTCCAACGGGTCGAGAAAAATCTCTACTGCGTCAACGGGTGTCTCGGCCGGCTGACCTGAAGGGGACACCGTGAAGCCAGCGGCCTTAGCCACAACCTCGACCGAAGTAGACTGTCGGCTCTCCGGGGAAGGGGACCTCTCCCGCTCCCACGAACGTCGACGGTGGGACTTACCCCTTGGGTCCTTCTTTCTGGACTGAGAGAAACATCCCGAAGGGCCTTCTCCCTTGGTGGAGAGGGATTGGCAAAGCTCCTTGAAAGAAGCTGTGTAGGAAGAGTCCAGGGACAGCAAGATAAATGCCATGACTGAGGATGATGATGATGCGGCCTGGGCCACCACCGCCTCCTCGAGGGCGATCATCTGCTCCAGCTGTTCCTCCGAGCCTGCAGCCGCGGACACCGCCCAACGGGCCTCCTTAGACTTAACTGGAGGATAACGTTTTTCTGGTCACCCCAACAGTACCCGGGCAGCGCGGTCCTCCAAGACCGAAGCCGAAAAGGATTTGCACAACTCACAAGCCTGTGAGTCATGGCTGAGTCCAAAGCAATAAACGCACGTGGCGTGCGGATCGGTCCGGGACATCTTCTGCCCACAGAGGCACCGACAAAATCCGGGAGTCGATTTGTCCATCGCAGCCAGGAAGGAAGGTACAGACTTAAGTCTTGTAAATCTTAAAATAAGTTTTGGATTAACCAAAGAGTGTAAATCCAGCCTAAAACGCCGAGCGCTAAGGAGGGAACCTGAACTTCCAAGCGGTAAGGAAGATCTGGCGCCATGGAGCGGAGACGTAGAGTTTTACCACCGGTGGGTGGGTGAGGAGCCAGCTTGAAGACCTTCCGCAAGATTTAAAGCGGAAAGGAACCTGCCAATAAGTGTGGATTGAACAACATATCCACGTCCCTAGAAAAACATAGTTTAACCAAGAAAGAAAACAGAGGTCGCTGGATTCTGCGGGGTCAAATGGACTTATAGTCAATTTTTCAAGCACAAATTTCAAATCTCACACAGGGACTGGATCCCAGATGGAGGGACTGAGGTGCAGAATGCCTTTTAAAAAGGTTCAAATCAATGGTAACCGGGACAAAGGGATGTTGCCCATAGGTAAATGAAATGCAGCAATTACTCACCTGTAACAGGAGTTCTAGGAATGGTATATGTTGTTCATCCACACTTATTGCCAGGTTCCTTGCCGCTTTAAAGTTTGCCGGAAGGTCTTCAAGCTGGCTCTCCCACCCACCCGGTGGTAAACTCTCGGCCCGCCCCATGACGCCTAGATCTGGCCCGCTGGAAGCTCAGGTTAAAGGCCGAAGCCGAGGTCGGTGGTCGTGGTGGATGAACAACATATACCATTCCTAGAACTCCTGTTACAGGTGAGTAACCTGTATTTCTAGGGACATGGATATGTTGTTCATCCACACTGTGTGGCAGACTCCTAGCAGTTCTCCGGGAGGAGGGAGGCAAGGGGCACACCCCCGATACTTACTTGGGAAATAAAGACTGGAGAACCGAGGCCCCAAAACCAGCATCCCGGCGTGACTCAAGGTCGATGTGGTAATGGGTAATAAAGGTGTGTGCTGACTTCCAGGTAGCAGCCCTGCAGATTTCCTGAATAGGGACGTCCCTGGAAGCAGCCACCGATGCAGCGGTATGACGGGTAGAATGAGCTCTTATCCCTCTGAGAGGCTCTATGCCCGCCAACTTATAGCAGCGATCTATGCAGGAGGTGACCCACCTGCCTATCGTCCGCTTGGCTGCAGGTCTGCCAGGTGCGGCTTCAGCGTAGGTGACAAACAGCTGGCGAACCTCTCCCGGTTTCCTCAGCCGTGCCCTTATAATAAGTGAGCCTCTGTGGGTCCAGAGTATGGAGCCTATATTCGGCCTCCGAGGTGTGATTGGGGTAGAACACCGGCAGAGTCAGCACCTGGTTAAGGTGAAACCCCGACACCACCTTCGGAAGGAATTTCGGGTGGGGGCGCAGGACAACCTTGTCCCTGTGGAAGACCAGGTAAGGAGACTCGATGCAAAGCGCCTGGAGCTCTCCCATCCTTCTGGCTGACGTGATAGCCACCAAGAAGGCGGTCTTCCACGACAGGTGAGAGAGATCACACCTGTGCATTGGTTCGAATGGCTTGCCCATGAGCTTTGCCAGTACCAGCAGTAAATCCCATGGAGGTGGAGGTTCTCGCACCGGAGGGAAATGTATCAAGGCCTTGAAAAGCGCCAACCACCTTTCCTGTGCCACTGACTGCCCCCTGCCCGCGCCCGTAAGCAGAGATGGCTGCCAGGTGCACCTTTAGGTCGCCGACCTAAGCCCTTGACTAGAAAGGGACCATAAATAGTCCAAAATGCTTGCCACAGAACAGGAGGAAGGGTCCAAGCCCTTGCCCTGACACCAAATGGAGAATCTCTTCCATTTGAAGGCGTAGCATTTTCTGGTCGACTCCTTATGGGACGCCTCAACAACATTGAGGACCTCGTCGGAAAGACCCAAGGCCTGGAACTCTAGCCACTCAGGAACCAGGCCATCAGGTGCAGGGATTGAAGGTCCGGATGGAACACCTTCCCCTGATTGACTGAGAGCAGGTCTGGGCGAGCTGGAAGCTGCCTCGGAGCCTGGAGCTGAGGCTGAGGAGATCTGGTACTGTAACTGGCGGGCCAGTCTGGGGCTATCAGAGTCACCTGCGCCTTGTCCTCCTTGCCTTGAGAAGCACCTTGTGAATCAAGGAAATGGGGAAAGGCTGAAAGAGGCCTGGGGTCCACAGCTCGAGAAGGCATCCCCTGCAGCGAGCCCTGCTGAGGGGGCAGGCATGAAACAGCTCAGCTTCGCTGCTCTCCTGAGGCAAACAGGTCCACCTGAGGTGTGCCCCAGTGGGAGAACAGAATCTTGTACTACCTCCGGCAGGAGAGACCACTGTGAGATGCAGCCCCATCCGCTCAGGGCATCCGGCCAGGGTGTTGGAGGCCCCTGCCACATGAATGGCTAGGAGATCCGCCTCCAGGCTGCGCAGACAGTGACCAAATGCGGAGAGCTTCTTGCATAGAAGTATGGAGCGGCCCCGCCCCTGGCAGTTCAGGTAGTACATGGTCGCCGATGTCCATCTGACTCGGACCACTTGACCCCGGAGAAACGGAGCAAAGGCGTGAGAGCTAGGAAGGACCGCCGGAGCTCCAGCAGGTGATGTGGCATCGGGACTCGCTGGGACCAGAGGCCGTGCACTCGGTGTTCCCCCAGATGGGCACCCCAACCCATCAGAGAGGCATCGGTCGATAGAGAGACCGTCGGCTCGGGGCGGACAAACGGGATGCCCTCCTGCAGATGGAATGGAACGGTCCACCACTGGAGAGCGTTCCACATCTCCTGGGTCACTATCACTAGCTGGTCCAAAGGATCGCAGCGTTGTGACCACTGGCTGGCCAGTCCCCACTGAAGGGGGCGCATGTGCCAGCGCGCCCAACGGACCACGCTGGTACAGGCCGCCATGAGACCCAGGAGGCGAGGAAGTCCCGGTAGGATGCATTGCCCAACCAGAAATGATTGGGCAAAGGAGGTAAGAACCTCGGCCCCAGTCCGGCGAGCCATGCTCTGGCTCAAGAGAGTCGAGCTCTGCCCGATGAACAGGATCACCTGCTTCGGCTCGAGTCTACTCTGGCCTCGCTGATGAGAAGGCCAACTTGAGAGCAAACCTGAGGGCCAGATCTCTGGACCGCCCACCTCCTGCCTGGAGGGGGCAGCTCAGCCAGTCGTCCAGGTAAGGGTACACCCGACCCTCGGGCGCCGCAGGGAATGCTGTCACCACTGCCATGCATTTGGTGAAGACCCTGGGAGCTGGAGACAAGCTCAAGGGCATGGCTCGAACTCAAGAGACTACTCCGCCGAAGCGGAGGAATCTCCAATGTGACGGACGGATAGGGACGTGAAAGAACGCGTCCTGTAGGTCCAGAGAGCAAAACCACACGTCGTGTTCCAGAGATGGTAGTATCTGTGCCAGAGTGACCATCCTGAAGGTTTGAGACCTTAGGAACTTGTTCAGGTCGTGTAGGTTGAGAATGGGGCGCCAGCCCCCCGTCCGTTTCGGAACCAGGAAATACCTGGACACGAACCCCGGTCTGAAGGGGGCTCTACCTCCGTGATCACCTCCTTTGGAGGAGGAGGAGAGCGATGTTGGACTCGGCGAGCCGCCAGTGAGGCTGCGGATCCGAGGTCTCCCGAGGTGCGACGGCTCTGAAGGACGGGCCTGCCTGAATTCCAGAGGTAGGCTTTCCCACCACTCTCCAGTACCCACCTGTCCGTGGGTAACAGTGGACCAGGCGGAAAGGAAGTGTCTGAGCCGTCCCCCCAATGGGGAACCAGGGGTGAGGTGACAGGGATGGGGGCGACACCCCTCAGCCCGTCACTGGGCAGGCTTGGAGGAGGGACCGGCCGAGGGACCTCCTGGGCCTTTACCTCCCTGCTTCCTGTTGGAGGAAGCCGACGGCTTGGGTTTGGGATACCAAGGTCGAGCCTGCTGGCCCTGACGTTGCTGGGCCGGGCGTGCCACGGGCGCAGAAGGACGAAAGGGCTTAGGCTGTGGCTTGCAGCCTTTGTCCTTCTGAGCGGAAGAGACCGAGTCCAAGGTAGCATTGGACTTCTCGATCCTCTGCAGGTGACCTTCCACCCCAGGGCCGAAGAGGTCAGTCCCCAAAAAGGGAACATCCGCCAACTTGTGCTGGGTATCCGAGGTAAAGGTGGATATCCTCAGCCAAGCCCAACGACGCATGGCCACTGCGGCCGCCACAGACCTGGCACATGAGTCCCCGATGTCTAACACAGTCTGGTGCTGCTGTTTGGCCACTGCCCTGCCCTGGTCCTGCACCTGCCTGACCGTAGTCTGCAGATCTGTGGGAAGATGAGGGACAACCTCATCCAGGGAGCCCAACAGGGCGTGAGAAAAATGTGCCATGAGGAAGGCCGAACTGGCCTGACGTAGGCCGAGAGAGGACGCAGCATAGACTTTCTGCCCCACATAATCCAATTTCCTGGATTCCTTGTCGGGAGGTTTGTCCACATCCCTGGCATTCCCGGCACGCCAGAAAACGCTGTCGGTAACCAACCCTCGGCCGATGGTGTTCCGAGAAACCGGACAGGAACCGTAGGGACCGTGATACTTCCTGGCCAACCTGGCCAAGGCGCAGGACAGGAAGCAGGACGCTGCAAAGTTCCAAGGCCGGACCCACTATGGCTTCGCCACAGGAAAGGCCTCTGTAGGAGATCCCCAGGTCCAGAATCTCCATGAGGGGATACCTGGCCCATTTAGAAACGTGTTCGAGCTTCATCCCGGTGGACTCCGAGATGAGTCGAAGCAACCCTAAGAAGGACGAAGGGCTATCGTCCATTGACTGCCCTCCCGAGGACTCCAAGTCCATGTGCTTGGAGAAGAGGGAGGAACCATCATCGAACTCAGAAGAGTCCTCAAAGAGCTGCCTCGGGCCTGAGCCACCCTCCACCTGCCGAGGTTTATCGGGAGTGAGGGTGACAGACAGCCTATGGGGCAAACCCAAGGCCGACCGAGAATTCTTGGTCGGAGCCCCAACTAATGGCTGTGGAGGCGGAGGTTCCACCAGAATCGGTGGGGCAGCTGGAATTGGCCGAACAACCGGCCTGAGAACAGGCTCCTCGACTACAACGAGGGGTTGTTTCGGCTGCTCCGGTGACAGCCACTTAATGGCCGGGAAGACGATTGGGTCGCTTATTCCGGTCAAAAGGAGCTGTTGCCACTGGAGTTCCTCGTACTTCCGACGCAACTTGGCGCCGCCTCCCTCATCGAGGAAGAGGAAGAGCGGGCATGCCTGTCAAGTTGAGACCGCCTTATAGTGGCGTGGTTGGACCTCTGAGGATGTCAGAGACCGAGACCGAGAGTCTCGACTAGGCCGAGAAAGTGGGAGAGGTGTCGGAATCGCACTGGCTCGGACAATCCCACCAAGGCTCCGGAACCGGAGGCACAGACGAGCCGACGGGATCCTCAACTCCCACCGAGAACTAGAGAGAGGGGATTCTCAGCTTCTCCAGTCTGAAAACTCCGCCTAACGGGTCGAGAAAATCTCGACCACGCCGACGGAGTCTCGGGTCAACTGGCCTGACGAGGACACCGTGAAGCCAGTGGTCGAGCTGAGGGTCGAATCAAGTCGAACTAGTCGCAAGGGGAGGGGGATCTTTCCCGCTCCCAAGAGCGTCGACGGAGAGACTTACTTTTGCTCTTTTTGGACCTGGAAAAAGGTCCGAAGAAGTTGGACCCTCACCTTTGGTCAAGAGGGTCAGACAAAGCTCCTTAAAAGAAGCCAAGTACAAGGCACCGAGAGAGAGCGGGACAAATGCCGCAGCCGAGGTAGAAGCGGCCCGCGCTGCCTCCTCTTCGAGGGCGATCATCTGCTCAAGCTGATCCGCCAAGCTGCCGCCGCGGACACCGCCAATAGGGCCTCTTTAGATTTCACCGGAGGAATTCTTTTCTCGGCCCAGTTGTAATCGGGCAGCACGGTCTTCAAGGACGTAGGCCGAAAAGGAAGAGCACAAGTTGCAGGCCTGCGGGTCGTGCTCAAGGCCCAGGGCAGTAGACGCACGAGGAGTGGATCCGCCCTAGACATCTTCTGCCCGCAAGGGCACCTCCGAAAACCGGGAGTCGATCTGTCCATCGCAGCCGCGAGGAGAAGAAGACCGAAGTCTTTTTAGCAAAAAAACCTTTTGATTTTGAACTTTCGAATAATTAGGAACCAGTCTTAAACACAGTGCGTTAAGGAGGGAACCTGAGTTTCCAAGCAGTAAGGAAGATCTGGCGTCATGGGGCGGAGCCGAGAGTTTTACCACCCGGGTGGGTGGGAGGAGCCAGCTTGAAGACCTTCCGGCAAGATTTAAAGCGGCAAGGAACCTGCCAATAAGTGTAGATGAACAACATATCCATGTCCCTAGAACAGTAGTTTTAAGAGTGGTATATGTTGTTCATCCACACTTATTGGCATGTCCCTTTCCCCTTTAAGAACCGCTGGAAGTCTTCAAGCTGGTTCCTCCCACCCACCCGGGTGTTATATACCTTGGCTCCTCCCTGTGATGCCAGATCTTAGCCCGCTGGAAGCCAGCTGTTGTGCGTCCGCAGCTGGGGAGGTCGGATGGGTCTATGTTTATGAACAACATATACCACTCTTAGAACTACTGTTACAGGTGAGTAACCTGTTCTTCTAGGATTGTGGATACAGTATGTTGTTCATCCACACTTATTGGCAGACTCCTAGCAGTTCTCCGGGAGGAGGGAGGCAAGGCGCACACCACCTACTTAGGGAACAGAGACTGGAGAACTGAGGCCCCAAAACCAGCATCCCAGCGTGACTCAAGGTCGATGTGGTAGTGGGTGATGAAGGTGTTTGCTGACTTCCAGGTAGGAGCCCAACAGATTTCCTGGATAGGAATATCCCTGGAAGCAGCCACCGATGCAGCAGTATTGCAGGTACTGTAGAATGAGCTCTTATGCCTCTGTGAGGCCTCTTGCGCCCCAACTCATAGCACAGACCTATGTATGATGTAATCCATCTTGCAATAGTCTGCTTCACTGCCGGTCAGCCAGAAGCAGCTTCAGCATAGGTGACAAACAGCTGGTGAACCTCTCCCCGGATTTCCGCCATCCTCTCCTTATTATAGGAGAGAGCATGTCTCAGGTCCAAAGTATGGAGCCTGTATTTGGCCTCCGAGGTATAATTAGGGTAATATACAGACAGAGTCAACACCTGGTTAAGGTGAAACTCTAACACCACCTTCGGAAGGAATTTCGGGTGGGGCGCAGGACAACTTTGTCCCTGTGGAAGACCAGATAAGGGGAGTCCAACGAAAGCACCTGGAGCTCCCCTGTCCTTCTGGCTGACAACTCACACTTGTGTATGGGTTCGAATGGCTTGCTTAGGAGCTTTGCTAGTACCAGCAGTAAATCCCATGGAGGCGGAGATTCATGCAATGGAGGGGATATGTGAATCAGGCCTTTGAAAAAGCGCCAGACCACCGTCTCCTGTGCCAATGTCAGCTGACTGGTCTGCGTCCAATAAGCAGAGATGGCAGCAAGGTGCACCCTAAGGGTCAATGACCATCGACCCCCTTTGGAAGGAGACCAAAGGTAGTCCAGAATGTTAGCCACAGAGGGTCCAGGCCCTTGTCCTGACATCAAATGGAAAATCGCTTCCATTTCAAGGCGTAACACTTCCTGATCAATTCCTTTCTAGATGCCTCCACCACAGTGTAGACATTTTCGGAAAGACCCAAAGCCTGGAACTCTAGCCGCTCAGGTACCAGGCTCTAAGGTGCAGGGACTGAAGGTCCGGATGGTATACTTTCTCCTGATTGAGCGATATCAGGTCCAGGCATGTACAAAGCCACTCCGGGAACCTGCAGCTGAGGCTGAGGAGATCTGGGTACCGGAACTGACGCGGCCAGTCTGGGGCTACCAGGATCACCTTTGCCTTGTCCCTCCTCACCTTGAAGAGCACCTTGTGGATCAAGGAAAATGGAAGGAAGGCATACAGGAGACCTGGGGTCCACGGCCTCAAGAAGGCATCCCTCTGCAGCGGGCATGAAACGGCCTCAGTTAGGCGTTTTCCCTGGAGGCAAACAGGTCCACCATCGGTTTGCCCCAACGGGAGAACAGGCTATAAGCTACCTCTGGATGAAGAGACCACTTGTGGGATGTCTGGCCTAGACGGCTGAAAGCATCTGCCAGATGGTTCGAGGCTCTTGCCACACGGATGGCTAGGAGATCTGCCTTCAACCAGCCCACAAGGGTCCCGATGCGGAGTGCCTCCTCGCACAGCAGACAGGAGTGTGTGCCGCCCTGTTTGTTGAGGTAGTACATGGTCGAGGTATTGTCCGTCTGGACTTGAACCACTTAACCCCAGAGCTGAGGAGTGAAAGCTGACAGCACCAGTCTGACTGCTCTGAGCTCCAACAGGTTGATGTGGCATCGGGACTCCTCAGGGGTCCAGAGCCCGTGGGCCCTTTTACTCCCCATGTGGACTCCCCAGCCCATGAGAGAGGCATCAGTCATGAGGTCGACAGTTGGCTCGAGGCAGACAAACGGGATCCCTTCCTGCAAATCTGTCAGTAGCTCAATAGGTAGCACACTCGCCTCTGAGGCAGGGAGATCACAGGGCTGTGGGTTCAGTTCCCCCATCTGGCACTTGGGTTAATATCCCAGTATTGACACTGTAGTGCAGCATGACAGGGGAGCTGCACTTCTGAGGTGTCATCTTTAAGATGAGACATTAAACAGAGGTCCCATCTGCCTGGATTGGTGGTAGTTCAGGTGGATGTTAAAGATCCCATGGCACTTATCGAAAAGAGTAGGGGAATTTCCCTGGTGTCCTGGCTAAATTTCCCTCATTCACTAAAAATACCACCAACAGCTTAATCTGGTTCAAGGTCAGCTGGCATTCATCTGTATCCCCCTCCCCCAGGTCGTGCCTGAAAATAGGCAGGATTTGTCTAGTGCACTTACCCAGTCTACAAACACTAAATAAATAAATAAATCGGTCTGGGCTGGTCCACCATTGGAGAGCGTCCCACATCTTCTGGGTTACAGTGACCAGCTGGTCAAATTGATTGTGGCGCTGAGTCCACTGGGCGGCCAGCTCCCACTGAAGGGGGCGCATGTGCCACAGGGTCCAACGGACCACCGAGGTGCATGCTGCCATGTAACCCAGAAAGTGCAGAAAGTCCAACTGCCCAACCAGAACTGACTGGGCAAAGGAGGAAAGAACCTCTGCCCTGTCCGCCGGGAGCAGAGCTCTGGCTTGACAAGAGTCGTGCTCTGCCCCGAGGAAGCCCATCACCAGAGAAGGCACGAGTTCCAACTTGGCCTCGTTGATTAGGAGACAGAGCTGGAAGCAGGTCTGGAGGGCCATATCCCTGGATCTCTCCACCTCCTGTAGGGAATGACCTGCTAGAAGCCAGTCGTCGAGGTAGGGGTAAATTCTGACCCCCCAATGCCATAGATGTTCCACCACCACTGCAATGTATTTGGTGAAGACCCGTGGGGTCGATGACAGGCCGAACGTCATGGCTCGGAACCTGTATAGGGTCCCCTTGACCCTGAAACAGAGGAACTGCTGATGAGATGGACAGATTGGGACGTGAAAGAACACGTTCTGCAGATCCAGTGAACAAAACCACATGTTTCGCTCCAAGGATGGTATGATCTGGGACAGAGTGACCATCCAAAAGGTGTGAGACCTGATATATTGATTCAGGTCATGGAGATCTAGAATGAGGTGTCAGACCCCTGTCCGCTTGGGCACCAGGAAGTACCTGGAAACAAAGCCAGGGTCTGCTGAAGGATCCACCATGGGAGCTACTGCCTCTTTGAGAAAGAGCTGAGCAACGTCGTCTCAAAGAGCCGACTGGGTGTAAGTGGATATCCATTCCTCCCGAGGGGCGCGGGCTCGGCTGGGAGGGTACTGCTCGAACTCTAGAGGCAGTCCCTGTCCGACCACTTCGAGGACCCACCTGTCCGAGGTGACAGCGGACCAGGCGGAAAGGAAATAATGGAGCCAGCCCCCCACTGGAGGACGCAGAGCTGTCGTGACGGGAGGAGGGGTGGCAGCCCCCACCCATCACTGAGCAGGCTTGGAGGAGGCTCCAGGACCTGAGCCTCAGCATCTCTTACAAGCCTGTTGGGGTCCAGGCTTGGGCCGAGAGCGCCAAGCTTGAGCCTGCTGCTGATGCTGCTGTCCCCCTTGGAAGGAGGACTGCTGAACCGCAGGGAAGAGTGCCGAAAGAGCTTCTTCTTCTTCATCTGCTGGAACTCTTGGCAGAAGTAGCGTCCGAGGTGGCATTGGACTGTTGTATGCGCTGGAGGTGATCGGACACTCCTGAGCCGAACAAGTCTGTCCCAAGGAAGGGCACATCAGCTAACTCGTGCTGAGTATCTGCTGGGAAGGAGGAGAGCATCAGTCAAGCCTTGCAGCGAGAGGCAAATGCACAGCCATCAAGCGGGCATAAGAGTCCCCAATGTCCAGGGCCGTCTGGAGCTGCTGCTTAGCCACAGCTCGACCCTGGTCTTGGACCTGCTTGACCATGGTCTGTATGTCCACGGGGAGGTGCGGGAGGACTTTGTCTAACGACCTGAAAAGGGAGTGAGAGAAGTGTGCCATGATGGCAGCCGAACTTGCCTGACTGAGGCCCAAGGAGGAAGCCACCTAGACCTTCCGCGCAGAATGATCCAAGAGCTTGGACACTTTGTCGGGAGGTCGGTCAGTGTACGCCTAAACACAGAGGTAGCCACCAGACTCTCAGCCGAAGGGTGCTCTGTGAACTCCACAAGGGAACCAATGGGAACCGTGTACTTGCGGGCCATGCGGGCAGACGGTGCTGGACAAGAGGCAGGACTCTGCCAGAGTTCGAGTGCCGGACCAACAATGGCCTTGGCCACAAGAAAGGCCTCCGTCGGAGTATCCCCTCTCTTAAGGATGTCCGTGAGAGGGTACTCCGCCTTTTTCTGGATGTGTTCCAGGGGCATCCCTGTGGACTCAGAGATGAGGCGAAGGATGCCTTGGAAGGAGGAAGGACCTTCCTCCGTCCCCAGGCCAACGGGACAACTCATCATTCCCAAGATGAGAGTGAAGCCCGGTGACGTCTGAATCCAAAGAGCTGGGATACAGCGGCCTGCTGCCCAAATTACCCTCAACACGCTGAGGGCGGTCCAGGGTGACCGTGACCGACAAACGCCGGAGAAGCCCAGGGGTCTGGTCGGTCTTCTTTGGAAGGAGCCCCTCCCGCAGGCTGTTTAGGCATCAGTTCCACTACGATGGGTGGACAGACCAGTTTAGAGCGAACAGGTAATGGCGTTGACCCAGCGGGTGGAGGAACCAAAGGTTTCAGCTCCGGAGGGGTCGGCTTCGGCCTTGGAGGCGAAAGCCAAGTAATGGCCAGGGTAGGAGTCGAAGTCGGCTTGTGTCCAGACAAGATCAACTGCTGCCACATGAGGTCCTCATAGCGCTGGAGTTTCTGCCGGAGCCTCTCATCTGAGGAGGATGAGGATGACCAATGGCATCGCCTCTTTTTGGAGCGCTTATGGCTATTCCTTGGCCTTCCGGACGAGGGGGTTCTAGACCTCGACCAAGATCAGGCAGGTCAACTTAGTCACTCGGGAGACACTGGCAGGACTGGTGACTTCTGGGGGGTCCAGAATCGGGTCCTCGATGGGGACATCAGCGGGCAGGGTCTCCTCATCAGGGAAGACAAGGACCGGAATCCTCTATAAGGAGTCGGCGACTTGGGGCGGCGACAGCAGGTCGATTGGGCTGAGAACAATCTCTACGTCATTGGCCGCATCCTCGGACGGCTAGCCCAATGGAAGATCCATGAAGCCGGCAGCCGAAGAAGTAATCTCGACCGAGGTCAAGACCACATGCTCCTGGGACTGAGATCTTTCTCAGTCCCAAGACCACCTTCACCGAGACGAAGACCTGCTTGGATCCTTCTCCCGCTTACGGGATCAGGAGGAGTGTGGGCCCGCGGGCGCCTCTCCCTGGGTGGGAAGAGACTGGCACAACTCCTTGAAGGAGCTCGAGAAGGTGGAGCCCAGGTTGAGTGGAACGAAGAAGCTTCGAGTATCCACAGCACGAGTGGTTTCTTCCTCGAATGCTTGCACGCATTCCAATTGCTCAGCGGATCCTGCAGCCGCGGAAACCGCCCACGTAGCCTTCTTGGACTTCACCGGAGAGTTCCTCTTCTCCGTTCTCCCCAGTTTCAATCGTGCAAGATGGTCATCCAGAACACTGGGATGGAAGGCCAAGCAGAAGCTGCAGGACGAGGCATCATGGCCAACATCGAGGCAGTAGACGCACGTGAGGTGGGGATCGGTGCGCAGCATCTTCTGGCCGCAAGAACACCGGCGAAATCTGGGGAAAGATTTTTCTTCCATGATCGAAGACACAAAAGCATGATCGCTACCGTGAATGATTTTTAATCTCGGTAAAACCTAAGTTTTGAAAGCCAGGGCCTACAAAATGCGTCAGCACGAGGGAGGCAACCTGAATCTTCCAGCGGTAAGGAAGATCTGGCGTCACGGGGCGGCACTGAGGTATATACCACCCGGGTGGGTGGGAGGAGCCAGCTTGAAGATTTTCGGCGATTCGTAAAGGGGAAAGGGACATGCTAATAAGTGTGGATGAACAACATATCCACAATCCTAGAAGGTGGACTTTCACAGAGGAATATTTCAGTCCACTATCCGACAAGGAGAGTGAATAATCTAAGATGCGCTGAGGGGAACACTCATAAGGATCTAAGGCCAGTGTAGATGCCCAAATGGAGAAGCGTTTCCACTTCAGGGAATAGGAAGACCAAGTAGATGGCTTCCTAGCAGCCCAAAGGACTTCCACCTTTGGGGACACCCAGAAGCATGAGAGGACTCGTCCTCAGGAGCCAGGAGTACAGCTGAAGAGAGAAAAGGTCCCAGTGTAGCAGGGAGCCTTGTGCCTGGGACAGTAAAGCTCGACAAATCGGCAGAGGTATGGGATCCGGTTCCAAGAGCTGGAGGGAACCAAATCTGTCTTGGCCAGAATGACGCTATGAGAATCACAGATGCCCCTCCTGGACCAGTTTCAGTAGTACTCTCTGAATGAGAGGAAACGGCAGAAAGGCATATAGAAATCTTCCTGTCCAGGAAAGAGATAATGCATCCCACCACACAGTTCCAGAACCTCACACGAGGGAGTAATAAAGTGGCAGTTTTGCATTTTGTGGAGAGGCAAATAGGTCCAACTCCGGTTGGCCCCACATGTGGAAGACATAGTTTAGAACATCGGATAAGATTTACCACTTGTGGGCCTGGGCAGTGGATCTGCTCAGGGCATCCACCATGGTGTTGGACACCCCAGAGATGTGTACAGCCAGAGAGGATGGATACTTCTCTGCATCGCCCAATATCAAACCTTCACTGATTCTCTGCAGAGAGAGAGTAGGAATGGGTGCCTCCTTGCTTATTCAGGTAGTGAACCACTGTAGAACTGTCTGATTACACTTGAAGTTAACCGGGGAGAGGTGAGTTTCGAATGCCTGCAAGGTGTAGAGAACTGCCTTCAGCTCCAAGACACTGATGTGGAGGCGGGCCTCCACTGGCGTCCAAGATCCTTGGGACCTGACATGCAGGAGATGTGCACACCACCCAGTCAAGGAGGCGTTTGTAGTCCGAATGAGACTCGGGACTGGAGAACGGAACAGCATGCCTCTCATTAAGTTGTCTCTGGGCTTCCACCATTATAGAGCTCGAAAAGACAGGGAAGACATCAGGACCAGGGCATTGAAATCATCCTCCTTCTCATCCC
The DNA here is from genome assembly GCA_016271365.2 of Neoceratodus forsteri. Taxonomy (NCBI): domain Eukaryota; kingdom Metazoa; phylum Chordata; order Ceratodontiformes; family Ceratodontidae; genus Neoceratodus; species Neoceratodus forsteri. The sequence goes on from CM028131.1 coordinate 1,520,940,962, forward strand.
ATTGAACTCCGAGGGACCACTGAAGCATCCTCATATTTAACCTGGCAATGGGTATTGTCGGTATCGTGGCGTCCAAATATCCCAGGAGGTGGAGGTAGTCTTGTGCCGAGACCAACCTGCTGGACTCTAATCTGCGTGTCAAAGCAATCAGGGCATCTGCTCGAGCTATGGATAGATAAGCCTTCCTCACGGCGATGTCTAACACAGCTCCAATATATTGGAGGCGTTGTGTAGGGTCCATTTTGGACTTCTGATAGTTTGCCACTATCCCCACCTGGGTGAACAACTGCAGAGTTCAAGAAAGCGTGCACAACAGCTGTTGGCCGGAGGATGCTTTCAGGAGCCAGTCGTCCAGGTAGGGAAAGACATAGAGGCCTTCCCTGTGGAGGGTCGCTGTGACCACCGCTAGGCATTTTGTAAATACCCTCAGGGCTGAGGAGAGGCTGAAAGGGAGGGCTCTGAACTGGTAATGATGACCCTGAAATGGAGAAACCGTCTGTGGGCCAGGTGCATCCGGATATGGAGGTATGCATCCTTCATATCTAAAGAGCAGAGCCAATCACCCTTGTTCAGCAAAGGAAGAAGTGTCTGAAGAGACATCATTTGGAACCTTTGGTAAGTGATGTAGGGGTTGAGGCACCTCAGATCCAAAATGGAGAGTAAATCCCCCATTTGGAAACCTGGAAAAAGAGGGAGTAAAATCCTGCACCCTTCTGAGGAAGAGGAACTGGTTCTATGGCCTTTTTGGAGAGCAAAGCATTGATTTCGGTCCTTAAGATCAATGCTTGGTCTGGGGGGCATTGAGAGACCTGGGGTGGCAAAGGAAGAGGCATCTCCATGAACTCCAGTGTGTGCCCTGTCGTGATCATCCACAGGAGCCACTGGTCAGAGGAGATCGCTTGCCACCCTTGCAGGTGCAGGGAAAACCTGCCAGCCGCCGTGGGTAGGGTCTCTAGTCTCATGACCAGAGGAAGACCGTCAGGCTGAAGGTTGGCCCTGCTGGGGGGCAGCAGGGATCTAACAGTTTTTTTCTGAGCATTTCTAGGACATGGCAATTGTAACTGAGGTTTTCACTTATTGGCAGATTGTCTGAGTTGTGGGACAGCCTCTGTAGGGGCGGCCCCTCGAGATGCCCCTGAAGGTTGTTTTGGCTTTAGGACAGTACAGGGTCCAGACCAACTGAAGGGTACGACCTGAGTCTTGTAAGTCTTTGAATATGTCTTTAGTCGGTGGACCAAACAGCTGAACCCCTTTAAAAGGAGCATTCAGAATAGATTGATGTACATCTTGTGAAAATCCTGATACCCTGAGCCAGCAAAGTCGTCTGAGACACACTCCTGCAGAGGACATACGTGCCGTAGTGTCAACAGCATCATAAATGGCCCTTAGCAGGTGGCGGCATACAGCTGCCGCAGTAGACATTTTGACCGTCCGCTCCTCCTGGACAGAACCCTCTGGGAGGGACAGGACTGTCACCTGGGAGGCCTTTAGGATTTCCTCCTGATATTTCAGGAGGTATCCCATGTAATTAAGTATATGTAGAGACACGGTGGCCGAGGCAAAACACCTTTTTCCCATAACATCCAATTTCTTGGACTCCTTATCTGGGAACTGAGCACTCATGTGCTGAGGCCTAGAGGACCTATCATGTGCAGCACTGATCACCACTGAGTCCACCTGAGGCAGAAACATGAAATAGGGGTTAGCCACCGGAGCCTGATAAATTTCATCAGCCTTACTAGGATTGGAGGTAATCCTGAAAGGTTGCTTCCATGCAGCCAAGACAGTCTCTTCAAAGGCGTCCACCAAAGCGGGACGACCAGAGTGTGGCATTCTGGCACATCAAAGTACAGAGACAATTTCTTTCTGGAAGCATCGTGCTCAGTGCCCTAGAATCCAAACATTTTCTGGAGGTGGATCATAATGTCTGAAAATGTTGGGACATCTGACGGAGAACAAGGAGCTCAGGGGGTTGATCCCCTCAATAGAGGGGGTGGCTGAGGAGGACTGCGGGGATTCCTGATGGTCCACACCGTCCTCGTCCTCCAGGTCAGCCAGATCCAGTCCTGTAGGAAAGGGTTCTCCATGTCTATGTCCTGAGTGTAAACACCTGGGGAGACAGGGAAAGAGCTGGCCATCCGCAGGGCTGAAGCAGGCCGAGAGGGAGCAGAGACCAGAGCCGACCCTTCGCTAGGGGGGCGTGGGGTCTGAGTCAGGTCCAGGATAGTATTCACTAGATCCTGGACATCAATCATGGCCATCTGCCAAGTGGAAGTAGCCAGGGCAGACTGGACAGAGTGAACCAGGACCACAGACAGAACAGAGGCAGGCAGTGGAACCAAATGTGGAGCCGTCAAAGGGGGGGTGTATAACCCCAGGACTGTCGATGAGGGTGCCAACATTAAGTCCTCTGAGGCAAGACCAGTCGTCAATGATGGGATCGTTGATGGGCCTGAAGCTCCTGCCGTTGACGATAGGATTGTTGACAGGCTGCAAGCCATTGTCAATGATAGGATCATCGATGAGCAGTAAGCCATTGTTGACGATGACAGTATCGTCGAGGGGTCTAAAGCCATGATCGACGGACAATGGCTATTTTATACTTGCTTTATTAGTGATCAAGTACAAGTATATGTAGACCTTCCTTCATACATCGAATAAAATGCATCTGTTACAGTCATCACATTTTTAAAAGGGGGGAAAAAAGGAAAAATCTATCATTCCTCTACAATTGTTGTAGTATTCAAAGGTTTAAGACCAAACAAAACTTAAACTGAAACTATCTTCAGAACAATTACCTGGTTAATTGAACATAATACACGAGTTCTAAATTGAAACTATCTTCAGAACAATTACCAGGTTAATTGAACATAATACACGAGTTCATCCTTTAAATCTTATATACCAGTCTGATTTATCAAGGAAACCCCTCCTAAGTAAGGCCAGGTAATCCAGGTATCCCATATAAGTATCTTCCCTTGTCTACAATGATACTCTCTTCGCAGTTTTATTTTTGTTGTTGTTGTTTACTATAGGGATCTCTTTCCCTTGCTTCTCTTAGTTCTGTAGCTCTTCTCTTCCCTCATACAGGAGCTACCTTGTCCATCTATTTTGATATATGTGGTCTTGTTGTCTGAGAGAGAAAGTTATTTTCTCTAGACCCATTATACTGTCTATTATTTTGCCCCACTCCCTTAGCCCAGGACTGTCAGCTAATAACCACTGTTTAGTGATGTATTTCAATGCTGCAATTATTAGAATTGACCACAGATATCTGGCCTCTCTTCCCTTTATTTCCTGTGGGATCACGCCCAGAACGATATGTTCAGGTCCCAGAGGTGTCTGAACTTCAAACATCCAAGACACATGTCACTGGACCCCCGCCCAAAAAGGAACAATTCCTGGGCAGGTCCAGAAAACATGCGCCTGGGACGCATGTCCCTCACCACGTCTATGCCAACACCCGGAACCGGCTCCTGGGTTGGCATGGTGGAGCTGAGCTGGGACCAGAAAGAAGCGAGTCCTCACTTTCCAACCAAACTCTCTTCAGGTTGGGGAAGACAAGGCGCTCCAGGTACTCTTCCAGACTAGAAACCATTGGAAGTCTATAAGGGAGATGTCTAGGTCCCTTTCCCATCTATGTTTAATATATTGTGATGAGGCATCTATGTCATTTATATAATTAGAGTATAATAGTGTAATCACATGTTTTGTATTTGCCGAACTCCAGATATGTTGGAACAGGAGCTCTATTATTTCTTGTTTATTTTCAATAGTTCTCTTTCTCAGTTGTTCATTTATGTAGTCCCTTAACTGGTAGTATCTTATTCTGTCTTTGGGGCCTATGCTGAATTTCAATTGCAGCATCTCAAATGACAATGACATGGAGCTATGGAATAACTGATAAGGGGAATGTAGTCCCTCCTTTGCTTGTCTCAAGAACTATTCATCTATTTTTGCCGGGGCAAACTAGGGATCATAAGCCCACCATTGGTACTTCCAAAGTTGTTGTTTGGTATTACCTCTGTTGGTACCCCACTTCCAACCTTCAAGAACCGCTGCAGTTCCTGAGTAACTCACGGTCCCTGAAAACTTTCTATCTCTAAACAGGGCTGCTTGTAAGGGAAATTCTCTGGTTTCTGCCATGCCTATCTGTTTCCTGTGAGAGGTGTACTCTGGGTTTCCCCACAATAGTACCACCCTCATCTGGGATGCTGTCCAGTACCCCTGTAGATGAGGGAAGGCCAGGCCCCCTTTGTTCTTAGGAAGGAATAAAAGTTTCTTTTTCAACCTCGGCCTCATTGCTCCCCACAGGAATTGACGGACGATGGCTAGAAAGCACTGAAGGGGGAGGCAGCTTTGGCAGCTGTACCATGATCCCAGAATCCACCATAGACATCGACGAGGAAAGAGAGGAGCCCACAATTGTCGACAGTGTAGAGGACGATATTAGAGGGGCAGCCTTCTCCATACTTACTTTTTGTGAAGTAGCCTTCGTCAACGAGAGAACGGTTGAAACATGCTTTGTCTTGCTTGCATGTTTCTTACCAGGACCCTGTGCCACTGACATGCAGGGGTCACCCATACAGCAGTGAGACCCCGAGGAGGACGTAGAAGATTCTCTGGTCTTGGAGCATTGCTGCTGCTCTAAAAGGCGCGACCTTTTGCTCCATGAGGAACTCATGGAGCTGCTGAAGCCTTATACGTTTTGCAGCCTTGTTGAATCTGTTACAGAAGGTACACTCCCTGGAGTTGTGTTCAGGACCAAGGCAATGAACACAGACTTTGTGAAGGTCTTCTGTAGCGTTTCTGTGACCACATGAACACCTTTAGAATAAGGGATTCCAAGACATCAGTATATAAATTTGTTTGTAGTAAATTTTAGTTGGTAGAACTCTTCGTCGGAGACAGGTAAGCAGAGCTCCGAAGGATGACATGTTGCATGCAGGTCACGGTTGAAAAGAACTGAGGAGTAGCTGGGACCTCCCCCTTTTATACCTGCCATGCAGATACCACAAGATAGTGTTAGGGGGAGGTCCCAGGGTCAACTGCTGAGCAGTCATCCGGAGGAAATGACGTCTGCAACTGTAATCCCATGTATAATGACCTGCTGCAAGAGATTGCTCGAAGAAGATCTGACAGTATATCATGTCCCCCAAGGTCTAATTCCCTCATTCACCGGCTATCCCCAAAACTAACTTAGGAGAACTGTCTTTTACCTACTCTGCCCCTGCACTCTGGAATTTTATCCCAGCTGTGGCCCATCTGTGTCCATCCAGCCATGCCTTCAAGTGTGGATACTGGTCCTTCTTACTCAAGGCCTCAACATGTACACGTCCGTAGATCGCATAGGATCAGTTTCCCTGAATGAATGCACTTGTGTGTGTTGCTCATTATCAACACTGTATCTATGAAACCTATCCCTGTACTTTATCGTTGCACCTTGCCCTGTACCTTGTATCATGTTTACCCGATATACAGGCTACTCACCTGTAACAGGAGTTCTAGGAATGGTATATGTTGTTCATCCACACTGTCTGGCAGGTTCCTTGCCGCTTTAAATCTTGACGGAAGGTCTTCAAGCTGGCTCCTCCCACCCACCCAGGTGGTAAAACTCTTGGCTCCGCCCCATGAAGCAAGATCTAGCCCGCTGGAAACCAGGTTGTGCGTCGAGGTTGGGAGGTCAGGAGAATGTAGGATGAACAACATATACCATTCCTAGAACTCTGTTACAGGTGAGTAACCTGTATTTCTAGGGACATGGATATGTTGTTCATCCACACTGTCTGGCAGACTCCTAGCAGTTCTCTGGGAGGAGGGAGGCAAGGCGCACACCTCCTACTTAGGAAATAAAGACTGGAGAAACGAGGTCCCAAAACCAGCATCCCGGCATGACTCAAGGTCGATGTGGTAGTGGGTGATGAAGGTGTGTGCTGACTTCCAGGTAGCAGCCCTGCAGATTTCCTGGATAGGGACATCCCTGGAAGCAGCCACCGATGCAGCGGTATGGCGGGTAGAATAAGCTCTTATCCCTCTGGGAGGCTCCATGCCCGCCAACCTATAGCAGAGATCTATGCAGGAGGTGACCCACCTGCCTATCGTCTGCTTGGCTGCAGGTCTGCCAGGTGCGGCTTCAGCGTAGGTGAAGAACAGCTGGCAAACCTCTCCCCGAACTTCAACCGTCCGCTCCTTATTGTAAGCGAGCGCTCTTCCAGGGTCCAAAGTGTGTAGCCTATATTCGGCCTCCGAGGTGTGATTGGGGTAGAACACCAGCAGAGTCAACACCTGGTTAAGGTGAAACTCCGACACCACCTTCGGAAGGAATTTCAGGTGGGGGCGCAGGACAACCTTGTCCCTGTGGAAGACCAGATAAGGAGACTCGATGGAAAGCACCTGGAACTCTCCCATCCTTCTGGCTGACGTGACAGCCACCAAGAAGTCGGTCTTCCATGACACGTGAGAGAGATCACACCTGTGCATCGGTTCGAATGGCTTGCCCATGAGCTTAGCCAATACCAGCAGTAGATCCCACGGAGGTGGAGGTTCTCGCACCGGAGGGGATATATGATCAAGGCCTTTGAAAAAGCACCTGACCACTCTTCTCCTGCCACCGACTGCTTCCTGCCCACCCAGTAAGCAGAGATGGCGTCAGGTGCACCTTAAGGGTCACGAAGCCCTTTGCTGAGAAAGGACCATAGGTAGTCCAGAATGCTTGCCAAGGAACAGGAGGAAGGGTCCAGGCCCTTGCCTGACACCAAATGGAGAATCTCTTCCATTTGAAGGCATAGCATTTCCTGGTTGACTTTACGGGACGCCCAACAACGTTGAGGACCTCGTCGGAAAGACCCAAGGCCTGGAACTCTAGCCGCTCAGGAACCGGGCCGTCAGGTGCAGGGACTGAAGGTCCGAATGGAATACCTTCCCCTGACTGACTGAGATCAGGTCCAGGCGGGCTGGAAGTCGCCTCAGGAGCCTGGAGCTGAGACTGAAGAGATCTGGATACCAGAACTGGTGGGGCCAGTCTGGGGCTACCAGAATCACCTATGCTTTGTCCCTCCTCGCCTTGAGAAGCACCTTGTGGATCAAGGGAAATGGGGGAAAGGCGTAGAAGAGGCCCGGGGTCCACGGCCTCAAGAAGGCAACCCACTGCAGCGAGCCCTGCTGAGGGGGGTGGGCATGAAGCTGTCTCAGTTTCACATTCTCCCTGGAGGCAAACAGGTCCACCTGAGGCATGCCCCAGTGGGAGAACAGATCTTGTACTACCTCCGGCAGGAGAGACCACTCATGGGACGCAGCCACTATCCGGCTTAGGGCATAGGCCAGAATGTTGGAGGCTCCTGCCACATGGATGGCAAGGAGATCCGCCTCCAGGCTGTGCACGAGTGACCAAATGCGGAGAGCTTCCCTGCACAGAGGCATGGAGCGCGTCCCGCCCAGGCGGTTTAGGTAGTACATGGTTGTGGTACTGTCCATCTGGACCTGAACCACTTGACCCTGTAGAAATGGAGCAAATGCGGTGAGGGCTAGACGAACCGCTCGAAGCTCCAGCAGGCTGATGTGGCATCAGGACTCCCGAGGGGACCAGAGGCTGTGCACTCTGTGCTCCCCCAGATGGGCAACCAACCCATCAGAGAGGCATCGGCCGATAGAGAGAGACCATCGGCTCGGGGCAGACAAACGGGATGCCCTCCTGTAGATGTGCTGGAATGGTCCACCACTGGAGAGCGTTCCACATCCCCTGGGTCACTGTCACTAGCTGATCCAGGGGATCGAAGTGCTGTGAACACTGGCTGGTCAGCCCCCATTGAATATGTACAATGATTTGGGGCTTGAGGGACAGGACCTATGAGGAGAGGCTCGAAGAACTAAATATGTACACATTGGAAGAGAGAAGGGACCGGAGGGACATGATAGAGGTCTTCAGGTACATGAAGGGGGTAAACAGGGGAGGAACAGTCGGGGTGCTTCAAAGGAAGGAGGAGGGGGCCACTAGCGGGCATGGGTGGAAGCTGGAGGGGGGAAGATTCAGGGGAGAAAGGAGGCGGTGCTACTTCACTGAGAGGGTGGTGGAGCCATAGAATGTGCTGCCTAGGGGGCTGGTGGAGGCAGAGACGGTGGAGGGGTTCAAGAGGGGGTGGGACAGGTACAAGGGAAGGGTTCTGGAAGCAAAATCCAATGCAGCGAGAATATCCGGAACTGAGAAGGGAGAAGCCAGAGAAGGCAAGGGGGGCAGCAAGGTCAGCTCCCAGGGTGGGGGCTGACCAAACGAGCAGACGCGAAAGATTGTTAGGCCTATTGTGCTGGCATTTTAGTATGTTAGTACCAACGGGCCCAATGGACCATGCTGGTGCAGGTCGCCATGAGGCCCAGGAGGCGCAGGAAGTCCCGGGCAGGGCGCAACTGCCCAACCTGAAATGGTTGGGCAAAGGAGGAAAGAACCTCAGCCCTGTCCACCGGGGCCATGGTCTGGCTCGCAGAGAGTCGAGCTCTGCCCCGATGAATTGTATCACCTGCTTTGGCACGAGTTCCGACTCGGCCTCATTGATAAGGAGGCCAACCTGAGAGCAAACCTGGAGGGCCAGATCTCTGGACCGCTCCACCTCCATTCTGGAGGAGGCTGCAATCAGCCAGTCGTCCAGGTAGGGGTACACCCGGACCCTTCGGCACCGCAGGAATGCTGTCACCACTGCCATGCATTTGGTGAAGACCCTGGGAGCTAGGGAAAGGCCGAAGGGCATGGCCCGGAACTCATAGAGGGATCCTCTGCCCTGAAGCAGAGGAATCTCTGGTGGGACGGACGGATTGGGATGTGAAAGAACATGTCCTGGAGGTCCAGAGAACAGAACCACATGCCTCGTTCCAAGGATGGGATTATCTGAGCCAGAGTGACCATCCTGAAGGTCCAAGACCTTAGGAACCTGTTCAGGTCATGCAGGTCTAGAATGGGGCGCCAGCCCCCCGTCTGTTTCGGGACCAGGAAGCACCTGGACACAAACCCCGGGTCTGGTGGAGGATCTGCCACCTTCCTAATCACCTCTTTTTCGAGGAGCAGGGCGATGTTGGTTCGGTGAGCCGACAGGCTGTGGACCCCGTAGCCCCCCGAGGGGTGACGGCTCGGAAGGGTGGGGCCTGCTCGAACTCCAGGCAGGGCCTTTCCCTACCTCCAACACCCAGCGGTCCGTGGTGACAGCGGACCACGCGAAAGGAAGTGGGAGCCATCCTCCATGGGGGAACCAGGGGAGTGAGGCTGGGGCGACACCCTCAACCTGTCACTGGGCAGACTTGGAGGAGGGACCGCTGAGGGACCTCCTGGGCCTTTTTCCTCCCTGCTTCCTGTTAGAGGAAGCTGCAGGCTTGGCTTTGGGGTGCCAAACATGAGCCTGCTGGCCCTGATGCTGGTGCTGTTGGGCCGGACGTGCCGCAGGCGCAGAAGGGCGAAAGGACTTGTGTTTTTGGCGACGGCCCTTGTCCTTCTGGGCGGAGGTGACCGAGTCCAGAGTAGCATTGGACTTTTCGATTCGCTGGAGGTGGCCTTCCACCCCAGGGCCAAACAGGTCAGTCCCCAGGAAGGGGACATCTGCCAGTTTATGCTGGGTATCCACCGTGAAGGTGAATATCCTCAGCCATGCTCTGCGGTGCATGGCCACTGCGGCCGCAACTGATCTGGCAAAGGAGTCTCCAATGTCCAGAGCCGTTTGGAGCTGCTGTTTTGCCACCGCCCTTCCCTGGTCCCGTACCTGCTTGATCGTGGTCTGCAGGTCGGCCGGGAGATGAGGGATCACCTCATCCAGGGAGCCCATGAGGGCGTGGGAGAAGTGTGCCATCAGCATGGCCATGCTGGCCTGGCGGAGTCCTAGGGAGGACACAGCGTACACCTTGCACCTGGCATAGTCCAGCTTTTTGGACTCCTTGTCGGGGGGCTTATTCACATCCCTAGCGTTCCTGGAACACCGGAAAACACGGTCGGTGACCAACCCCTCTGCAGAGGGGTGCTCCGAATAACGGACAAAGAGCCGGTAGGGACCGCATACTTCTTGGCCATCCTGGCCGAAGGTGCAGGACAGGAAGCCGGCCGCTGCCAAAGCTCCAAGGCTGGGCCAACAATGGCTTCAGCCACCGGAAAGGCCTCCGTGGGTGAATCCCCTCGGTCCAGTATCTCAGTCAGGGGATACTTGGCCACTTGGATACAGGCTCGAGCTGCATCCCGGTGGACTCCGAGATAAGCCAAAGCAGACCCATAAAGGACAATGGGCTCTTGTCCATCGGCTGCCCCCCCCCGGAGGACTCCAGGTCAAGGGGCCTGGAAAACAGGGAGGAGTCGTCATCGGGCTCCAAGGAGTCCGCGAAGAGCTGCCTGGGGCCTCAGCCAACCTCCACCTGCAGAGAACAGTTGGGAGTGAGGGTGACCGACAACCTGTGGGGCAGACCCTGACCCGACCGAGAGTCCTTGGTCGGCGCCCCCGATTTCGGTTGTGGAGGCGGAGGTTCCACCACAATCGGTGGGGCAGCTGGTTTTGGCTGAACAACTGGCCCAGGCTTGGGCACCTTGACTACAGCGAGGGGTTGTTTCGGCTGTTCGGGTGACAGCCACATGATGGCCGGGAAAGGCGACGGTGCTGGCTTGTTCCCGGACAGAAGTAACTGCTGCCACATTAGGTCCTTGTAGCGTCGACACAACCTGTGCCGAAGCCTCTCCTCTTCCGAGGAGGAAGACGAGGACTAGCGGCGCCGCCGCTTACTTCGGTGCCGAGACAGAGACCGCCATTGTCGGTGGGATCGGCTGGACCGAGATGAGGTCCGAGACTGAGACCCTTGGTGTTTCCGAGGGCAGGTCTGGGAAGGGGCGGGGGACACCCGCTCTTCCCTCGGCTCGGAAGCCTTGACCGGGGACTCTGGCACAGGAGGCGCAGGCAAGTCCTTGGTCTCCACCGGGGGAACCGGTGAAGAAGGGTTGTCGGCTTCAGCAGTCGACAGCCCGTCCGGGTCGAGAAAAATCTCGACCGCGTCGACGGGTGACTCGGCCGGCTGACCTGACGGGGACACCGTGAAGCCAGCGGCCTTAGCTGCAACCTCGACCGAAGTCAAGTGTCGACTGTCCAGGGAAGGGGACCTCTCCCGCTCTCACAAATGCCAACGGTGGGACTTACTTTTGGAGTCCTTCTTTTTGGACAGAGAAGAATATCCCGATGGCCCCTCTTCCTTCGTGGAGAGGGACTGGCAAAGCTCCTTAAAAGAAGCTCTGTAGGAGGATCCCAGAGAGAGCGGGATAAATGCCACGACCGAGGAAGATGAAGATGCAGCCTGGGCCGCCTCCTCCTCCAGGGCGATCATCTGCTCTAGCTGCTCAGTTGAGCCAGCCGCCACAGACACAGCCCAACGGGCCTCCTTGGACTTCACCGGCGGTGGCAGCTATCAGGCGCCCTAAGCTGTGTCATGGCCAGCGGTCTTCAGGGCGTTGGCCAAAATGAGCGGCATAACTCGTGAGGCCTGCAGGTCATGATCTGGGCCGAGGCAGTAGACGTGCGTGGAGTGGATCCGCCCTGAACATTTTCTGCCCACATGGGCACCGGCCAAACCAGGAGTCGATGTCCATCGCAGCCGCGAGGGAGTAATTTGACCTAAGTCTTGAAAACTTAAGAATTAGTTTTGGGCGAACCGAAGAATTAGGATCCAGTCTATACGCAGAGCGTTAAGGAGGGAACCTGAGCTTCCAAGTGGTAAGGAAGATCTAGCGTAATGGGGCAGAGCCGAGAGTTTTACCACCCGGGTAGGTGGGAGGAGCCAGCTTGAAGGCCTTCCGGCAAGATTTAAAGCGGCAAGGAACCTGCCAGACAATGTGGATGAACAACATATCCATGTCCCTAGAAATAATGTTTCATTTTGTTCTGGTTTAGGTCTCTGTATTACTTGCAGGCAATTATATAGACCCCGACTGTATTTTTTGCATTGTTGTGTCGATCTCTACTGTTGTGATGTCCCAGGTTGTGCCTGAAAACACACAAATGTTTTGTCTAGTGAACCTATGTGGAAAATAAAAACTAAATAAAACTCTGAAAATCCAGCCCATAGTATTGTTCTGATGTTGATGTTGTGCATAAAAAGCTAAAAACAGACATGCACCATTTAAGTGTGATCACAATTATATTCAGTTCTCTGATGCAAACAACTCTGGATTAATTTAAAAATAAATCTCTTCAAGAATGCTGTAAACAGGATTTTTTATGGCCCGCATGTGTTGAGTGGGATTATTAAAGACGTTTGCAAACATTCCACCTGTGCCCAATTTTTTTTATTGCACACAGGAGGTGGGCCAAGCCCTATGTGCTAGGCCTTATTTCAAATGGTCAAGTAATTATGAACAGCAGCATGTATCCATATTGCCTTCCATCCTACTTAATAAAGGAGTCAGCTGATTAGACATCTTGTAGGCGGACAAAAAGGGAATGAAGCAGGGAGATGTGTCCCTTGCTGGGAAGAGATTTCTAAGATAGTATGCAAAATTTTGGATATCCCTACTACGGAAGGTATTAAGTCCACGGTTTGGGGGCTAATACCGAAGGGGATCAGAATGAAAGGGGGCGCCTACCTTTTTCATCTGCTTATTGCATCAGCCACTAAAGCAATTAGGCAGACATGGCTGCAGGTCTCACCAACAACTCATGCAATGTGCTGGAACAAAGTCAGAAGTTTGTTAATTATGGAGTGGACTATGGCAAAATTAAGGCACCGTACAAAGAAATGCAAAGGGTTATGGCTATTTTTTGGACATACAGAGGGGGACTCCAGTACCTGAGCAAATGGCCTTCTTGTCTTAAAAGTTCCAAATCCCATTATAGCAGGAGAAAACACCAGCGACCCATGGCTGAATAGGGCCAGGCCACACAGTACCTGTCCAGACATTAACATAGCTTCATAGACAGACACCAATATATAGGCGGAACATACTGTTCTAGGGATGTGGATAAGATGTACTATTCACACTTCTGGCAGTGTTCCTTTTCCTTTAAGACTTCATAGGTTTCAAAGGTATTTTCAAGCTTTTGAACTAACGTCCTTAATGCTTGCCCTTTTATTTCACCTCGTAAATTTGGTTTTAACTTTAAGTCATCCTTTTTCCTTGTCTAGCATATATTCATCTAGTTTATCTTTGAAGGCCAGTATGTTTGCACTGCTCACTACCTCAAGTGGTAGTGCATTCCATATTGCAACTATTTTCTGGCTAAACCAATATTTTCTGGGAAGTGTTTTCCATTTTTGTGCTACTAACTGAAAAGGGTGTCACCTTGGTTCATATCTTGATTTTCTTAAATTGACCCCCAACTCATCCCTAAATTTACTTTCCTGCATTGCCCTCAACAGCAGGCACACATCTCCCCTGGTTCTTCTAAACTCCAGGGTATACAGTCCTAACTCCTGGAGTCTCTCCTGGTAGGACATCTCTTTATTTATTTCGATTGGGATTAATACCTTTGAGTCAAAGACTCATTTTCAAAGGTTCCAAGTCAGGGACAAAACAGAGCAATACAAATACAATACAATAAGTACAAATTAAGATAACAGTGAAAAAAGAAAAACATGGTAGGCATCATGAACATCATTAAAATGGCACATGAGGTAGAAGACTTGCTAATTTCAGGTACATCTTAAAAGCAGAGTAAATTACATTACATCAAGTTGTTGCAGGGTAGGGATACACTGGGAATAGTGAGACATGTCAATAATAGGTCCGTGTTAAGCTTTGGGGATGATGGGGGAAAAGGTAAGCAGCCAGACTGGCGTTGTCAAAGTAGCTAGAGGTGGTGTGGGACAGGAGTAAGGGAAAGGTGGTGTAGGAGGGTTGTAAGTTGAAGGGGGAGTGGGGAGGGGAAGAGGTAAAGAGGCGAGGGATAAGGCAGGAGGAATAAGTCTAACTATTCTCTTGCACAGTTACAGGTGGTTACATTCTTAAGGTGGGACCGTAGCCCCCTTTTGAACAGACTCAGCTTTGTGTTTCCTGTCAGCGTTTCGCGAAGCTCATTAAACCATTTGGGGCCCTTAAAAGTAATGGATTTGTAGTCCTCCTTTTGTTGCATTTCTTGTTTGTTTAGTGTGCATAGCCTTCTTGAACAGACTGCTTATGGATTCCGACATGCGGCCTAGTTTCCAATTTTTATTATGATCAGGCATGTTTGGTATTGGGCTCTTAAGTACAGTGGTAGCCAGCCCATCTCACAGCAGAGTACACAGGTGTGAGTCCATCCATCTGCCCCAAATGCCACATGACAAGCCCTATTCACAAGTTTTTGTATCCTGTTTAGGCCAGGGCAGTGTCTGATCCTGCAATGTATATCGGTAAGCCATAATCAACAGATGACAATACCGTGCTGCCTGTGGCTAATTTGAGGGCCGCAGGTGTCACTGACTGTTTGTTTCTGTAGAGGATGCCCAGTTTCATGTTGGTGGTTTTGATAACTTGATCAACGTGGTGGGAGAAATTGAGAGTGTCATCAAGGTAAACACCCAGATATTTAAACAAGGACACTTGTTCAAGTGTGACACCCTTTTGGTTCAGAATTCAAAGGGGGCCAAAATTCCTTTTGTTCTGTGGGACCGAGAACAGCATGCTTTTGTTTTTTTTTTATGGTTTAGTAGCCGTTTATGTTGACAGAACCAGGTTTCAAGTTTGTGGAAACTATCGAGTAGGCCTTCCTCGATGGTCAAGTGGTCCCTACCTGGGACCGATATAACAGCATCATCTGCAAATAAAATGATGCTAGCCGAGCAGGCTTGAGGGAGGCGGTTAATGAACAGGTTGAAAAGGAGCGGTCCACGTATAGACCCTTGTGGTACTCCAAGGGCCACTACCTTAGGGTCAGAAAGTGAATCGCTGATTCTAACGCGTTGAGTTCTTTGTGTCAGACAGCTACGAAACCAGGTGACTATCAGGGGGCCAGTCCCATGGAGAGCAGTGTGTTTAGTAGTTGCTGGTGATTAACTAAGCCAAACGCTTTTGTAAGGTCAATGAAGACTGACCCCACCTCCATCCCTAGGTCAAAGGCGTTGTAGAGCTGAGTGGTGTAGTCCACCAGTGCGGTGATGGTAGAGTGTTTTTTGTGGAAACCATGCTGATTGCTGCGGAGTAGTTGGTGACTGTAAAGGAAGTCAGTAAGTAGTTCAGAGACTATTCTCTCTACAGCTTTGGAGAGGGGTGAGAGGATGGATACTGGCCTATAATTAGCAGAGTGTTTTATCCCCGGATTTGAAAACTGCTGTAACCAGGGCGGATTTCCAGGCGTCTGGGAACACACCCGATTTTAGGGAGGCATTAAAAACTTAAGTCCTTCCACGGCCTTAGTTGTTCTATGCTGTATCCCCTCCAACTTACGGATATCTTTCTTTTTTGTATGGAGCCCATACTTGGGAGGAGTATTCCAGATTTGGTCTTACAAGGGCACCGTACAGGGGCATGATTATTTTTCTGTCTCTACTTGTTATGTGTCTTAATATACAATTTAATATTTGGTTACTTTTTTTAACCACTTTATTGCAGTGTGTAGTGAATTTTAAATCTGCACTGATTGTAACTCCTAAGTCTCTCTCTTCAGCTGTTTCCCTTAATTCAATATTTCCAACGGTGTATGTATGTCCTGTACTGTTTTTTCCCCATGTACATGACTGTACATTTGGCACTATTCAGTTCTAATTTACTAATTTTTGTCCAAATATTGCTGGAAAATCTTCAAGCTGGCTCCTCCCACCCACCAGCACCGCCCCATGACGTCAGATCTTCCTTTCCGCTGGAAGAAGAAGGTTCCCTCCTTACCTCTCTCCATGTTGAGTAGGCCCTTTGATTCAAACTTCTGCAAAACTTTGCAAATCGACTTTCATCTTCAAGTGATCATCGAATCCTTGTCATGGACGTCACAAACACAGCACCCAGCTTTAACAAATGTGAGCGCAGGCAGAAGATGTTCCAAACGAACCCGCACATCTTGTGCGTCTACTGCCTAAGCCACAAACATGAAGCACAGGTGTGTGGCCTGTGTCGCACCTTGCATCCCAGTACTCTGGAAGATCGGCATGCCAGGCATCTCTTAGGGCGCCCAGATGAACGGGGCTCTCCCATTAGGTCAAAATATGCTTGGTTGGCGGTCTCCGCAGTTGCAGGTCAAGAACAATTCTGCGACATTTGAAGGCCGGCTCCGGCCGCAGAGCATGCCTCTTCAGCTTCGCCATTTGTGTCGCTTTCCTTTGGCGTCACCTTCATGGGGATATTCAAGGATCTGTGCCAGTCCCTTCTCATTTTCAGGCAAGGCCCCTCTAAGAGCACGAAATCTTAAAAAAAAAAAAAGAGACTAAAAAGAAGTCTTGTCATCGATCTTGGGATAGTGAGTGCTCTCTGGCCTTGGATTCCGTGCTTCTCCAGAGGTTCTGACTTCAGTAGATCCATCGGTCCAGGCCGCTCTCTCCACAATTTCCCCATTGGGCTAGTCGGTTGAGACACCCATCGACCAACCTGTTGAGATTCTTCTCAGGCCGGTCGACACGCTGTCGCAGGATAAGGAGGACACCTCACTTTCCAAGACTCTGGTCCTACCTTTAATATGTTAGGGTGAGATAGACCAGCACGCTGATCCAGTCACCAACCCTTGGTACCCCGGAGGATCCTCGGCTTTTGCCGGTTCCCTCCAATGCTTGCTGTCGGCTTCCCCGACAGTCAAGGTTGAGATCCCAAAGTCCAGAGTCAAGCAGCCCACGCCGACACTGGCGTTCCTGCTCTTGGCATTTGGGTGAGCAGCGCTGCCACTATTCTTCTTCATCCTCCTCCTTGAGCGAGGAGAGGCTCCACTGCAAAATGCACCTGCGCTACAAAGAACTCATGTGGCATGAGATCATGTTTACCAGGGTTAAGTCGCTCCCGGCCCCCACCCCAGCTATTATGTGGCTCCCGCCACCAAGGCCTCAATGTACTCTGGCTCAACCAGTTCCGGCTCAGCCTATTACAGCCTCTCTACCCATCGCCGCCACCCAACCAGCTGAAGGACAGCCACTCTCCAAAGGATGCCTGTACCCCTCCTAGGCTTCCTCATCAGCTGTCGGTCACTGTGACTCCTGACAGACTCAGTCAGCAGGGACTCTAGTGGTCGACCGCTTTTCGACGAATCCTCAGAGTACGAGGGCTCCTTCCTACACTTCAATCCACTGGACACCGATTTGGGAGAGGATCTGTCTGTGGAGCACAGTCCCACCTCTTTCGTGGGCCTGCTCCATTTAATCTCAGAATCTACAGGACTCCAAATGCAGCCCATCCAAAAATGGGCCAAGTACCCTTTGACCGAGATTCTTGACCAGGGAGACTCCTCTGGGGTGGCATTCCAGTCACTAAGGCCATTCTTGGCCCTGCTTTGGAAGGACCCTGCCTCTTGCCCGGCACTGTCGACATGAATGGCCTGCAAGTATACTGTCCCTACCAGTTCCCTGTTGGGTTTCACAGAACACCCCTTAGCTGAGGGTCTAGTGGCCAACTAGGTCTTATGGCATACTGGCAAAGTCGGGGACGTGGATAAACCTCCCGACAGGGAATCTAAGAAATTGAATCACATAGCCAAAAAGGTCTATGCAGCCTCTTCTCTAGGCCTTCAGGAGGCGAGTTCGGCACTTTTGATGGCCCACTTCGCCCATGCCCCCTTACGCACTCTCAATGAGGTGCTTCCCCCATCTCCCGGCTGACTTACAGACCAGTTAAGCTAGTCCGGGACAAGGACAGAGCGGTGGCTAAGCAGCAGTTCCAGACAGCTATGGACATTGGCGACTCCTGCGCCCAGTCTGTGGCTGCCACTGTGGCCATGTGCCGAAGGGCTTGACTAAGGATGTTGACCTTTACAGCAGATACTCAGTAAGGGGAGATCCACCAACTTGTGCTGGGTGACAACTTGTTCGGGCCGGGGGGGGTGAAAGGACACCATACTCCCACTGAGAAGTCCAATGCAATCCTGGACTCTTAGCTCCACCCAAAGGGATCCCAAGGGCTCTAAGCTCCAAAGGAAGCAGCCCTTTCAGCCCCTCTCTGCCCATGTAGCTAAGCTGTCCCATCCCCCATCTGGGCAGCAGGCCGAGGCTTGGTATTCTGACCAAAGTTGGTTGCTTCGGTCGTCCACAAGCCAGGCAGTCGAGGCCACGGTGCTTCCTCAGCCGGTCCCTCCTCCGCCTCCAAGCCTGCCCAGTGACAGGATGGGGAGTGCCACCTTCATGCCTGCCCGACTTCTCTGGGACTTACCGTGGGGGGCAAGCTCCACCACTTCTTTTCCACCTGGTCCGCTGTCACCACTGACAAGTGGGTCCTCGAGCTGGTCGGTCAGAGTCTGCCTCTAGAGTTCGAGGCTTACCTGCCTGGCTGAACCTATGCCCCACAGGAGGACATGGTGTCCACTGACCTGTCAGCCCTTTGGGAAGACACTGCCCAGCTCCTTCGTCCCAACCCAAAGTTCCTCCTGAAGGTTGTATCTGAGTTTCACCTTAACTAGGTGATGCTTCTCCCTGTGTTCTTCACCAATCGCATTTTGGAAGCTGAGCACAGGCTCCATATCTTAGACTTGCGATGAGCGCTTGGCTATTATAAGAAGCGCACGGCTGGAGTTCGGGGAGAGGTTTGCCAGTTGTCACCTACACTTAAGCTGTGCCTGGCAGACCAGCAGCTAAGTGGATGACTGGCGGGTGGACTGTATCCTGCCACGAACCTCTGCTACAGGTTGGCGGGTAGGGAGCCTCACATAGGGCCAATGGCTCATTCCACCCGTCATACCACTGCCTCAGTGGTTGCTTCCAGGGATGTCCCTATCCAGGAAATCTGCAGGGCTGCTACATGGAGGTCAGCACACACCTACATTTCCCATTACCACATTGACATTGAATTGCACCAGGATGCTGGTTTTATGGCCTCAGTTCTCCAATCTCTATTCCCTAAATAGGGGGTGTGCACCTGGCCCCTCCTCCTGGAGAAAAGAAACAAATTACTCACCTGTAACAGTAGTTCTAGAAGCGGTATATAAAGTACATCCATACTGACCCACCCAGCCTCCCCTGGCAAGTGGCACACCAGTCTTTGTTCCAGCAGGAAAGATCTGACGTCACGGGGTGGTGCCGAGGGAGTTACCACCCGGATGGGTTGGACGAGTCAGCTTGCAGACATTCCAGGATGCCTTAAAGGGAAAGGAACACTGCCAGAAGTGTGGATGTACATCATATACCACTCCTAGAAAGTACAGTTACGTAAAAACCTACCCTAACAGTAGATCTTTGAGGAGTGTCTCTTGTAGCAGGTAACACATTTGGATATCCAGCAGAGGTCGCTATGGTGCATGGCAGCTCTTCCAGCAGTTTTTCATTAGGGGCCACCCACACATGACATCAGCTTCCTGTTTCCTATATAAGTGTGGGCGGTCCCCAGCCGGATTCAGCTCACAAAGTGAGGACCGAGGGAAGCCAAGGTACCAAAGGAGTCCCAACCCTAGTCACTGGACTAGAACTTGCTCTCTTAGAGAAGGAGGGGGATGGAGGGTGGAAACCGGCCTACTGAAAGAGACACTCCTCAAAGATTTACTGTTACAGTAAGTTTTTACGTAACTGTACTATCTTCTACGGAGTGGTCTCTTGCAGTAGATAATACTTTTGGGATGAATCCCAAGCAGTTATGTCCATGTGGGAGGACAATTACAATAAGAGACCTTGTAGGACTGCACGGCCAAAGAGCGTCCTACGTCATGAGGCAATATCCAGATTGTAGAGCCTTGTGAATATATGGATCGTGGACCAGCTAGCTGCATTGCAGATATCTGAAATGGAGGTTCCTTTAAAGCAAGCTGCAGTGGTGGTCATAGCTCTAGTGGAGTGGGCTTGGACAGGTGCAGCTAAAGGCTTGTTGTACTTTTTGTAACAAAAAAGAAATACAATATGTCAACCAGGATAAAAGAGTACGTGTTGCAACCAGGAGGCCCTCACGACCCAGGGCAAAGGACACGAACAGTTAAGACATCTTTCTAATCGACTGAGTTTGATTAGTATAGTAGCATAGTATACAATGCATATCAAAAGTATGCAGCAGATGTTCACCTTAATTGGAGTGGTCAGGATAGTAGACTGGGAGCTCTAAGGACTGATTTAAATTATGTTCGGAAACTACTTTAGGAAGGAAGGAAGGGTTGGTTCGAAGGACCACCCAGTCTTTGTGGAAAATCAAATAAGGTTCCCTACAGACAAGAGCATGAAGCTTGGAAATATGTTGAGTGGAAATGACAGCCATCAGCAATAGGTTCTTCCATGAAAGAAAACGGAGTTCGCAAGTTGCTGCTGGTTCAAAAGGCTCAAGGGTCAATTTTTCTATCTTAAAATTGAGATTTCCACTGATGAGTGGGTCTTCTGATAGGAGGTTTAATATGTAACATTCCTTTCAAAAACATCTTAGCTAGATGATGTTGGTACAGTAACCGGCTATTCAGCAGCACATGGAAAGCCGAGATGGTGGCCAAATGGACTTTGATGGAAGAATAACTTAAACCGGATTTAGATAGTGAGGCTAGGTAGTCCAGAACTTTTGTCAGTGGACAGGAGTAAGGGTTCAAAGATCGAGAGGCTGACCAGATGGAAAAGCGTTTCCATTTGGAACTGTATGTTGCTGTTGTTGCAGGTTTATGGGAGGCCAAGAGTATACTGGCAACAGGAGAGGACACTTGTAATCGAGTTATGAGAGCATCCTCAGGAGCCTTCAAGTTGGGGGTAAAGGAGAGACCCATGACACTGAGTCAAGAGGTCTGGTCTGATTGTCAGCAGGACAGGGTCCTGTACTGACAGCTGTAGGAGTAGGGGGAAACCACGTCTGGCGAGGCCACAGTGGGGCGGCTATGAGAATCATTGTGCCAGCTCTAACTGCAGTTTCAGTAGAATCCGTTGCAGGAGAGGGACAGGAGAGCATATAAGAAGAGACCTGTCCAGGGTTGGGACAGGGCATCTATAGATTGCCCCTTTCTGTTCGGGATAATGGAAAAATACCCAGGAAGATGGTAATTCTCTGAGGAGGCAAACAGATCCATCTGTGGGGTTCCCATAGGTCTCTGCCTAGGGAGTGAGACTTTGTACCCCCTTGCTTGTTGATGTAGAACACTACAGTAGTGTTGTCGATTGGATCAGTAATGATCCTGGCTCAAAGTAGGGCCTGAGTAGATGATCCAGATGGGGTGGACAGAATGAGAAGAGATCTGGATAAACTAGCAAAATGGTCAGAAGAGTGACAACTGGGGTTTAATGCAAAGAAGTGCAAGATCATGCACACAGGGAAGAGAAACCCTGAAGCCACCTATAGGCTGGTAGGGAAGTTACTGGCAGTCAGAAGGGAAGAAAGAGACTTGGGCATCATCACCGATGACCTGAAATCATCCAAGCAGACCACTAAAGCAGTAGGCAAGGCTAGGGGGATGTTAGGGTGTATTAGTAGGGGCATCATAAGTCAGAAGAGGGAGGTAATAATCCTTCTTTACAAGACACTGGTTAGGCCCCATCTGGAGTACTGTGTGCAGTACTGGAGGCCACATTTTCACAAGGACATTAACCAAATTGAGGCAGTCCAGAGAAGGGAAACCAAAATGGTGCGGGGACTGCATCAGAATAAATATGAGGACAGATTAACAGAGCTCAATATGTATACCCTAGAGCAAAGGAGGGAGAGAGGTGATATGATCGAAACATTCAAACACCTTAAGGGCATTAAC
Source organism: Neoceratodus forsteri (assembly GCA_016271365.2). Classification (NCBI taxonomy): domain Eukaryota; kingdom Metazoa; phylum Chordata; order Ceratodontiformes; family Ceratodontidae; genus Neoceratodus; species Neoceratodus forsteri. The sequence goes on from CM028131.1 coordinate 1,520,962,702, forward strand.
AAGGTGAAAGAGTCTAACACGTTTCAATATAAGAAAAACAGCAGGACAAGAGGACACAGCATGAGATTAGAGGGAGGCTGACTAAGGGGTAAAGTGAGGAAGTTATTTTTCACAGAAAGGGTGGTGGATACATGGAATGGCCTACCTCAGGAAGTGGAGGCTGCAATTTTAAAGACACAAAGCACATTTTCTGGACCTGGAAGGACACTACTTCTTTATTCAACTGCGAGCTGTGTGAGAATTCTATATTGCACTTGATATCTGCAACAAACGGCACTTTGCTTAATTCTGTGGGAGGTGAAACTCAACTACCCTTGGTAATTGCTTTTATTCACATATTTATTTAGTGTTTAACCAAGAAGGGGCTTGCAAACTCTGTTTATCTTGTTAGTAACTTCAGAAGGATTTAAATACTGCACTTGGGTAGATCCTTGGAGGTAGCTAGATTGTCTACTAGGATTTCTGACAGTTAAACTATTTTTAAATAAATTACAGGTGGCTGAGGAGTTGAAAAAAAAGCTTGCAAACTCTGCTTATCTTGGAAGTAACTTCATAAGTGTTTGAATACTGCATTTTGGTTGTCCCTTGGGGGTAGCTGGATTGACTACTAGGATTTTGGGACAGAAACTATTTTTAAATAATTTACTGGTGCATAGGAGTTTGTGGTAGTTAAACTATTTTAAATAAGTTACTGTGGTTAAGGGTCATAGAAAACCTGCAGTGTGAAACAGGAAAAGACAGTCTTTCAAGCAACAGAGGGAGGCGGATCTAGGTTTACGTTTGTTTGTTACAATTCTTAACATTTTCAGTGCAGGAAGAGTTTAAAGCACAGCTGACTTATTTTGGGGCTGACAGCTTTCAGAGCACAAACCACCAGGCCTGTTTTGGGGCTGGGGAGGTTTACCTGTGTCTGACTTGGATGTGTGGATTTTTCTCTATTTGATTAGCAGGGTATTTTCTCTGTCAAATTGTTGTGTAGGGCATCTTGCTGACAGGAAGGCACTCATCGCAGCGGTGGGTCAGAGCTTTTAGCTGATTGTTTTGTGAGGGACAGTTTAGAGTTTATATATATATATATATATATATTATACAAACCAATCACACACACACGCACAAAAAAAAAAAACAATTTGTGGGGAGTAGTGCAATGTAATGGCTGTGGGGCAGCAGTCTTCCAGGAGTCTTTCTGGAGGTTGCGATGCTGCCCTATTTGCAGACAACTCTCCGCCCTGAGGGAAGAAGTTGCCCGTCTTCAGGCCACACTGGACCGTAGTAAGGGGACCTTCCCCCAGGCCACACTGGAAGGTAGGAAGGGAACCTCCTCCATCCAGGGAGCACCAGAGCTACCACCACTACCTCAGAGGTTGCGAAGAAAGCACAGCAGTTGGACCACAGTGGGCTCAGGGAGGGTGAGGATGGTGGAACAGAGGCACACCCAGTCAGTTGTTCCACTCCACAATCCATACACCATTCTGGGGGAGCATAGCTCCCCTATGGATGCACCCACAGAGGAGACTAAGGAGGCTGAGGACAACTGTCACAAGGGAGGCCCACAGGAAGGTGGCAGAGGACACCACAAGGAAAGGAAGCAGCTCCTGGTGGGGGACTCAATTATTAGGGGATAGAATTGGGGAAGCAGGGAAAACTGAAGTAAGGTGCCTGCCTGGTGCCATGGCTTGGAGAGACAGGAAGCGCATCCTCAGGATCACGAGAACAGCTGCACGGGAGTCTGAGCTGGACGTCATTGTCCACCTAGGGACAAATGACTTGGCTAATCATGAGATTAGAGCAGTGCAGAAGAACTTTGCAGAATTGGAGAGGGGCCTAAGACAAGTAGCACATACAATATCCTTCTCTGAGGTGCTGCCTGTCAATGGCATGAGTGAGGCGAGGGTACTTTGCACCATGCAGTTTAATGAATGGTTGAAAAAATAGTGTGGAGCACAGGGGTTTGGCTTCATTGGGAACTGGGGTTCCACCTGGAGGGACACCAGCCTATACTGGCAGGATGGTCTGCATCTGTCCAGGAAGGGAACAAGTCTTTTGAGCAATCAGTTTAAATGCTTCATTGGCAAGTTTTTAAACTAGTCAAGGGGGGAGGCACTGATAAGCAGCAGGAAAATCCCAGCCTCTCCCTACAAAACAGGGTACTAAATGAGAAAAAGACCGAGGTAGACAGGTCAGTGGGGGATGCTGCAAAAGAAGGTAAAGCCATCAAAAAATGGAGAGCAATGAGTACCAATGCCCGTAGTCTGAGTAACAAGCTTCCTGAATTAGTGGCCTTGATGGAGGAGGAACATCTGGATATCGTGGCAGTCAAAGAAACCTGGTACACACAAAACCATGACTGGGACATAAGCATACCAGGATACACTATCTACAGGAGGGACAGCGAGGGTGAAAGAGGAGGAGGAGTAGCTCTTTACATAAGGGAAGGAATCAAAGCAACAGAACAAAAGGGAAAACAAGGGAGGAGAAGAAGCACTGTGGGTAAATTTGGAGACCGGCAATGGCACCACAATCCGCACAGGGGTTGTATACAGACCCCCTTCTCAGGGAGGAAATGGACAAGGAAATGATAGAAAGAATACTTAGAATGGCAGAAAAAGGAAAGATATTGCTGATGGGTGATCTGAATATGCCAGATGTTAACTGGAGTGCAGTTGCAGCAGCCACTTCAAAGAGTGGGGTTATTCTAGATGCCCTACAAGGGGCATGCCTTAGACAACTAGTATTGGAGCCCACTCAAGAGGGAGCAATCTTAGACCTGGTTCTCTCAAATGGAGATGAAGAGAGGATCACAGATGTAGAAGTGGGTAGCCATCTGGGAACTAGCGACCATCGAACAGTATGGTTCACAATAAACACAGCAATAGAGTCAAGCCATACAAAGGCAAAAGTACTGGACTTTAGGAGGGCTGACTTTGCCAAAATGGGTGAGTGCCTAAGGAATGCACTAGCAAATAGGCCGGAAGGAGGGGTGCAAGAACAATGGGGAATAATAAAAACTGCCATCACAGAGGTAACAAGCCTTTGTGTGAAGTAAATTAACAAAACGAAACGGTGTAAGAAGCCACTATGGTTCTCAAAGGAAGTGGCAGTGAAGGTTCAAGAGAAAAAGAAAGCATTCAGGAAGTACAAGGAATCACAGAAGAAGCAGGACAGGGAACGGTATCAGTTAAAGCAAAAGGAAGCTGGGAAGGCAGTCAGAACAGCAAAGGCCCAAACTGAGGAAAAGATAGCCAACTCAGTTAAGAAGGGGGATAAAACCTTTTATAGGTACATCAGGGAGCGAAAGAAGACCAAGGGAGGGCTAGTGAGGCTTAATAAAGAGAAGGGAGGGTGGGCAGAGGGTGACCGTGAAAAGGCAGAGATACTAAACAAATATTTTTGCTCAGTATTTACAAAGGAAGTGGGGGAGGTACCTAAAACAAACAGTAGAAACACTCTGGATACAGAAGTTGATACCAGCCCATTTACAGAAGAAAGGGTTCTGAAAGAACTCTTAAAACTGAAGGTGGACAAAGCAATGGGGCCTGATGGATTCATCCCAGAATTCTAAAAGAACTAAGGGTAGAACAAGTGACCACTGACTACCCTCTTTAACAAATCATGGGAGGATGGGGTGGCACCGAGGACTGGAGAAGGGCAGATGTGATTCCCTTCACAAAAGTGGGAGCAAGGCAGAAGAGGAAACTACAGACCTGTTAGTTTAACATCAGTGGTAGGAAAATGATGGAATCACTTCTGAAGGAAAGAATTGTTGAGTATCTAGAGGCCAGAGGGCTCAGGACACGGCATATGGATTCACAGCGGGAAGGTCATGCCAGACAAATCTGATAGATTTCTTTGACTGGGTGACCAAAGTAGTAGATCAGGGAGGGCTGTGGACATGGCCTACCTAGACTTTAGCAAGGCATTTGACATAGTCCACACAAAGATTAATATACAAGTTAGCCAGCCTGGGAGTGGGTCCCAAGATGACAGCCTGGGTAAAGAATTGGCTGGAAAATAGGACACAGAGAGTAATAGTAAATGGAGTCCACTCTGAAGAAAGGGGGGTTACTAGTGGGGTACCGCAGGGTTCAGTATTAGGACCGGTCCTCTTCAATGTCTTTATAAGCGACATTGCAGAGGGACTGGAAGGAAAAGTATGCCTCTTTGCAGATGACACAAAGATTTGCAACAGAGTTGATGCACAAGGTGGGGTGGAAAGGATGAGAAGGGACTTGGCAATGTTAGAGGAATGGTCAAATGTATGGCAGCTTAGATTCAATGCTAAGAAGTGCAAGGTAATGCACCTGGGAAACAAAAACCCAGGGGAAGAGTACATAATGGGGGGTGAGATACTAACAACAACAAAAATGGAAAGGGACCTGGGGGTAGTCATATCAGATGACCCAAAGGTGGGCAAGCAATGTGAGAGGGCAGCAAGGAGGGCTGGGGGGATACTGGGATGCATAGGGAGAGGCATCACCAGTAGAAAACAGGAAATTATTATCCCTCTGTACAGACAGTTGGTGAGACCCCATCTGGAGTACTGCGTGCAGTTCTGGAGACCCAATCTCCGCAAGGACACAGACAGGATGGAGGCTGTCCAGAGGAGGGCAACTAAAATGGTGCAGGGTCTATACCGGAAGACATATGAAGAGAGACTTGAGGAGCTGAATATGTATAGCCTCGAGGAAAGGAGGGAGAGGGGGGACATGACAGAAACTTTCAAGTATCTCAAAGGAATCAACAAAGTCCAAGAGGGTAGCATCTTTCAAAAACAGAGGTGTGCAAGAACAAGGGGATACAATTTGAAGATAGAAGTGGGAGCGGCTCAGAGGTAATTTAAGGAAGCATTTTTTCACAGAGAGGGTTGTAGATGCATGGAACGGCCTTCCGGAGGAGGTTGTGGAGTCAAAAACAGTGGTGGAATTCAAGTATGCATGGGACAGTCATGAGGCAATTCTAGGGGTGGGGTAAGAGAAGTAGGCTGCTGGTTAACTAGGATCTGCAGCTTATCCATTAGGTAGGGAAATGGGCAGACTGGGTGGGCCAGGCAGCCCTTATCAGCCGTCAAAATCTATGTTTCTACGGTGGATATGAATACAGTGCAGGGCTTCAAACAGGCATGGGATAGGCATAAGGGAGCAATACAGATGAGTATGAATAGATGGGCCATTGAAAGAGCAAAGGCCGATGGCACATTTATAAGGTAGAAAAAGAAATGGGCAGACTGGATGGGCCTTACGGTCCTCGTCTGCCGTCAGCTTCTATGTTTCTATGGACGTTTATGTGGAGTTAAGTCTCCACTCTGGTCCATGTTCTTTGTGTCTGATGAGGCCCCACATGTGTCCCCCCAGCCCACCCCCAAAGCGTCTGTGGTGAGAATCTGCTGAGGAAGGGAACCTCTTTCAGCAAATTGTTGGGTTCCATCCAGCACTGGAGCACCTTTCTGACAGAAGTAGTGACTAAACCTGCTGTTCTAGATCATCAGTGTGCTGACCCACTGGACTATTAATGTCCACTGAGGGATCCTCATGAGCAGCCTGGCCAAAGATACCTTGACAATGGGTGTTGCCATCAGGCCCAACAGCCTCAAGAATGTCCTGGCTGTGACACACCTGTGGTTGTAAAGCAGCTGGGCCTGTGCCAAGAGGTGCTCTGCCCTGTGTCCTGGGGCAGGATGGCTAAGCCCCCGAGCCGTGTCCAGTACTGCCCCTATGTACTTCAAATGCTGATAAGGGGTCAAGATTGACTTGGGCAGACTGACTGTGATCCCTAGGGCATTGAACAGCTGTCTGGTACGTGCTAGGGTGTGAGACAGTTGCTCCTGGGACAGAGCTCTGAGCAACCAGTCTCTAGATAAGGGAAAACATACAGTCCCTCTCTCCTTACAGCTGCTACCATAACTGCCAAACATTTAGTAAATACTCATGGCACACATGACAAGCTACAAGGCAATACTCTAAACTGCTAGTATTCCACCGAAACAAGAACCTGTGGTACTTTCGGAGAGGTGGACAGATATTGATATGCAGGTAAGCATCCTGAATGTACAGGGAGCATATCCAGTCCCCTTCTTGCAGGAGGGGCAGCAGGCCTTGCAGAGTGACCATCCTGAACTTCTTGTACTGAATATAGATGTTCAGATTCCTCAGATCCAGAATGGGCCTTAAGTCCCCTGTGGATTTGTGGACTAGAAAGAAATGAGAATAGAACCCATGTTCCTTTGTTCCCAGGGAACTGGTTATATGGCCCTCTTCTGCAGCAGTGTACATACTTCCTCTAGTAGAACAGGTACGTGGTCTGGAGGATAAGTTGAGGGAATTGGAGGAGAGTCTGGCGGCAACTCCAGAAACTCTATAGAGCATGGCCCTGTTCAATTAACTGCAGGACCCAAGCATCTGTTGTAATCTCCCTCCACTGTTCCAAGTGGCAGGAAGGGCGACCCCCTGCCATCACCTCCAAATTTGGTACTGGAGGATAGGGGTCTAAGAAGAAGTCATGCTGAAGCAGATCCAGCGACTGCCACCACACCTCCGCCTCTAGGGCCTTTGGAGTAAGCAGCTGGGCCTGTGCCATGGAGGAAGTTGGGGCAGGAAAAGCTGACCCTGCTCTGCTTTTGCTCTGTTGTCTGGACCCTGACTTCAGCCTGTTGGTAGCCCTGCAAAAAGGCATCCTCTGCTCACTTCCTGGTTGTGTGTGGTAGAGGGAATGGACTGACCTTAGAGTCCTGCCCAAAGCTTGCAGGTCAGTGAGGATATCCTGCACATCAGCCCCAAAGAGCTTGTATCCTTTGACAGGAGCATTTGGAGTGGATTGCTGGACATCACTAGCAAACCCTGACACCCTCAACCAAGAATGTCTTCTTAGGGAGATGCCAGTCGCAGCTGCTCTGGCTGAGGTATCTGAAATGTCATAGGCAGACCTTAAGAGGTGTTTACCCAACTCAGCCCCAGTCTGGAGAGCCTTGAGCATCTCCTGCTTCGGGGACCCTCTGGGAGGGACAGGGCTGTCACTCTAGCCTTTTTCCAGAGCGTATTCTGGTATTTGACCATAAGGACCTGATAATTTGCTATTCTGAGGCCCAGTATATCAAAGACAAAGGTTCTCTTTCCCATGAGGTCCAGTTTTCTCGACTCTTTATCCGGGGGGAGAGAACTGAGATGCTTAGGCACCTTAGACCTATCATGGGCTTCATTTATCACAACGGAATCAGCCTCAGGTTGGCCTGCAAAAAAGGGCTTTCCTGAGTGGGGCCTGGTACAGCTTGTCCATCTTTCTGGGCATGGGAGGGATCAAGCCTGGTCTGTGCCAGGTGGCCAGGATGGCATTCTCTAGTGCAGCCAATAGAGAATGACTGACAAGAGGTGGAGAATCTGGCAGCTCTAGAAACTCCACCAAATTTCTCCTGGTGACGTCTTCCTCTTCAACATCAAACGCCATCACAGCTTGTTGTTGCTTCATCATACAGATAAAAGTGTGGTCTTCAGGAGGAAACCTCAGAGTATATAAAGCGGAGTCCTCACTTCTGGTGAAAAATGGTGGAGCCAGATCTCTCAGATGGCCTCCCCATATCTTCCTGCTCCTATTCTTCCTCTTAGAAACATATGAGCATACAAACATATGAAATTTGCCAACAGAGAAAGGTCTAGAGGTCTATCAAGTCTGCTCGAATGTGCAGCTAGCACCCCTTATTCTGCAGCTGCCCCACCCTTCCCCATCACTGACCCTCCACTGACCCTACCCCTTGCCCTGTCCAAGCTCCTTTTGAAGCAGTCCACTGTTCTACTGGATACCACTTCTGCCGGTAATGCATTCCACCCAGCTACCACCCTCTCTGTAAAAAAAGTATCTCCTCATCTCCCTCCTGAACCTTCCTCCAGTCTTGTATCATGGTGCCGGGTGTCCCTCCCCTCCCTTACTTTGAACAGCCCCTCTGTACCCGTCTTGTTTATTCCTTTCATGTACTTAAAGTTTCAATCTTATCTCCCCGTCCCTCCTCTCCTCCAGCGAGTACATGTTCAACTCCCTCAGCCTCCTCTCGTATGATGAGTCCCCCAGTCCCTTGATCATCTTTGTCACCCTGCACTGCATCCCATCCTGTAACTTAATGTCCCTCTTCAGATATGGGCGCCAGTACTGCATGCAGTACTCCAGGTGTGGTCTAACTAATAAACTAACCTATACAGTGGCAGAAACACCTCCTCGAGAATATACCCTTGCAATCCAACCCAGCATTCTGCTGGCCTTCGCAGCTGCCTTTCTACACTGTGCCAAGTTGTTCATTGACCCTATAGCATCCCCAGATCCTTCTCCTCCTCTGTCTGGGCTAGCTGCACTCCCCCCAACTGGTAACTCCTCCTTGGGTTTGTCACCCCAAAATGTAGCACCTTGCACTTTTTGGCATTAAACCCCAGTTGCCAGGTGTCTGACCAGGTTTCCAACTTTGCCAGATCATCCTGCAACCCCTGCCATTCCCCTTCCCCAGGTCGTCCACCACCGCTCCCATCTTGGTATCATCAGCAAACAGACTGATCTTGCTCTTGATGTCCAATGATATATCTGCAATGAATATCTCAAACACTGGTCCCAACACCGAGCCCTGAGGAACACCGCTCATCACTACCCTTGGGGATGAGAGTTCCCCACCCACCACCACCCAGTTGCCTTCCCTGAAGCTAATTCCATACCCATCTCACCAGCTTTGCACCCACACCCGTGCCTTCTTACTTCCCAGCCTGCCATGAGGCACTGAGTCGAATGCCTTACTGAAGTCCAGATACAGGACATCCACTGCATGGCCCCTGTCTAACTGCCTAGTTATCCAGTCGTAGAACTCCACCAGGTTGGTTTGGCAGGATCTGCCATGTATGAAGCCATGCTGTCTGCTGTCCTGTAGTCCTTTGGCCTTCAGAAGGGCCACCAGCCTCTCCTTTAGGATAGTCTCCATCAGCTTACCCACCATGGACGTGAGGCTCACTGGTCTATAGTTCCCTGGTTCATCCTTGGGGCCACTCCTGTGGAGGGGGCACCACATAAGCCATCCTCCAATTTCCTGAGGTACACACCCTGAGTGTAGTGAGGCATTAAATAGGTCTGCCAAAGGTCTCGCAAGGACCTCTGCCAGCTCCTTCAGTACTCTGGGGTGGATGCCATCTGGGCTTGGCGCCTTGTCCACCCACAGTGCATTCAGACCCTCCAGAATTCTGCCCTCCATGGTTCCCTGTCTGTCACTCCTCCCCCTCTGTTTCTGCGGTTCCTCCCCCCTTGGGTATCACCCCCCCCTTCTCCTTAGTAAATACCAAGCAGAAGTAATCATTTAGCGCTTCTGCCTTATCACACCCTGCTTCCACCCAACCCCCCTTCGTTCCTAATCCTTGCTATGTGATCCTTATAGTTTCTTTTCTCCCTGATGCACCTAAAGGAGTCCTTCTCCCCCTTCTTAATGCCCTGTGCCAGCCTGAGCTGTATAGATGCCTTAGTTCCGGTTCCCCTTACTGCTCGTGTCACCTCCTTAGATTTCTTCAGGTACTTCTCCCTGTACTCCCCCCCTCCCTCCCGGTTTTCTTGTACCTCCTAAAGGCAGCTCTTTTCCTCTTTACCTTTTCCATGATCTCCTTGCTCACCCAGCTCGGTTTCTTAGCCCTAGCCTTCTTGCTCTGGGCCTTGCTGCAGGTTCCAGTTGCCTCCACTATCCCCAGCTTTATGAGTTTCCACCTCTGGTTAGTGCCCATACTAGGTTGAATTCTGGCCAGGTACCCCTTTACCACTTCCCCAATCCTCCCAAAGTCAGCCCTCCTTAAGTCCAGCACTCTTGTGCCAGACTCTTGTAAAAGGAAGTCAGGGTTGTATTCCTGATCTTCGTCGATGGATCCTAAAGGATGCAAGGAAGGAAGCGAGGACATCAACACCCTGGTATGCGTTGGGTGCGTCAACCTAGCAGGCATCAATTCTGGTGCTGATCTGAGAGGCCCAGTCGACGGCTTGGAGTAGGAGGAGGAGATGTTAGGTGCTGTATGATCTCTGCAAAGGAGAAGAGCACTGTCTGCACGTTGATAGTGGCCTGTACTGCAGAGGCACCCTGCGACACTGACAGGGGCAGACCTGACATCGAAGGGCCTTCACCGGCAGTAATAGGTCTGGCAGAACTCACTACCAGTGCCGACCTTGTGGGTTCTGAGGTCTGAGTGACTGAAAGTGTCGCCACTGAAGCAGTCAACAGCGCTGCAGCAGTCGGTGCCAGATGACGCAGCGACTGGGAGAGCACCAGGGGGGATTTATCCTTACTCCGCTGCCCCCTTCAGTTTTTGTGCTTTCTTGAAGACTTTCTTGGGCCTTGGAAGACTGTGAGCCCGAAGAATGAGCCGGTGACATGGTGGAGCTCTTCGCCTGGAGCTCTCTCTCCATTCTGGCTACCTGCTGCTCTAGTAGAAAAGTGTGCAGGGCTTGTTGACGGCATCGCCGGGTAGCTTGATTAAACTTCAGGCAGGTTTCACAGGCCTTAGCATCATGGGCCTCTCCAAGACAGCACATGCAGAGGACGTGATGGTCACCTAAGTAGACTTTTCCACCACACTCACAGTAATGGAAGAGTTTAGCGGCTTTTTTCATCAACATACACGATGCCGACAATCACTTTAAAATAAAGTGATAACTACTAGGGTGAGAAAAATAATAAAACTTAAAAAATTCAAGTTTTCACAGTTGACTGTAGCGGCAGTGGCGCCGTGGAGTCCAGTGAGTATGATCGACAGCAGGAAAAAAACTGAAAAGGGAGGGGGCCACCCATGTTTATATAGTGGATATCAATGTAGCACATCGTCGTGGATGGCCCCTAGTGGACTGCTTGCAAAAAAGTTTCTGTGTGGTCCTAGCACCTGGCAGCTATAGTTCTATAGGTGTGGCCTGGTGAAAGAGAGATAGAGAGATCCTTGAAAAAGATCTGGTGGTCTCAGAATTCTACCACCCATATTATGGACCCTTGATTTTTCCTCCTACTCCACCTCCCCCCATTTTACTTTTCTTTTCAATCAAGATGGGGTGAACAAATGGGGATATACTGAGCTAAAAGGGGTGCAGGGGTAAGAACAACGTGATGACACTAGAAAACACTAGGAGAGGGTGTGGGGACTGGGAAAAGAGGGTCCTGATCATAGTTGCTGGACGGTACACTACTACTGACCTCAGGGCTGGGGGAAGGGAGGAGAAAGTACAGTTACATAAAAACTTACCGCAATGGTAGCTCTTCAAGAGAGGCTCTTGCAGTAGGTAATAACCATTAAGAGTAGAGCCTTTGGGTACTAGGGCCACAGAAAACTTTAGCTAGCAGTGTGTAGCTGGGGGCCACCCACCCAACATCACGTGACATATGTCAGCGTGACACTACTGTATACAGTGGGAGGTCCCCATGTCCGCCCTCCAGTTCTCCTGCCGGAGACCTAAGAAGGTGCGACAGAAGAAAGGAGTAGGCTCTTGGAGCCAAGAGAAAGGCTAGAAAGAAGTAGCCACAGAAGCAATGGAGGAAGGTGGGAGGGGAAAAAGGTACCTAACTGCAAAAGCTTCTCTAAAAGATCTACTGTTACAGTACGTTCTTACAAAACTGTACTATCTCTCTTCGAGGGGGCTCTTGCAGGAGGTAATAACCATTAGGACTGAGTCCCAAGTAGTGAAATTCAGACAAAGGCTGAAGCACAGAAGGCAGGAAAGGTCTGCAGTAGGTACCAGGTTAAGACAGGAGGCACTGAAGGATGGCTAGTCCAAAGCCTGCCCTGTGCCTAGAAGCAATGTCCAGACTGTAATGTTTGGTAAAGGTGTGGACAGAGCTCCAAGTAGCTGTCACACAGAAACATCCCTGAAACAAGCAGTAGATGCAGCCATGCCTCTGGATGAATGCCCCTTGACTTCCCCCGGAAGGAACTTGTTATACTACAGATAACACAACAAAATGCAGTTTGCCAACCATTTGGATAAGCATTGTTTGGAAAAGTACAGTTATGTAGGAACTTACCGTAACAGTAGATCTTCGAGAGAGGCTCTTGCAGTAGATAATTACATATAGAACTGACGTCGGCAGGCAGCAGGACCCCATGGAAAAATTTCTAGCTAGCAGTCCCTTGCGAGGGACCACCCCCACGTAAGGTGACTGGCGCCAGGGAGACGTCGGTATAAAGGGGTGGTCCCTGACATCCGTCTTCCAGTTCTTTCCCGCCACAGGCCAAAAGAGGCCAGACGAGAGAGGAGCGGCTATTTCCCTCAATGGAAAAGGAGCTGAAAAAGCTTAGGGGGATGGAGGGCGGGAAGGTATTACCTACTGCAAGAGCCTCTCTCGAAGATCTACTGTTACGGAAAGTTCTTACGTCACTGTACTATCTTACTTAGAGAGGGCTCTTGTAGTAGGTAATTATATAGGACTGCGTCCCAAGCAGTCTGGAACAAGGAGATGTACATGGGAGGAGGAAATCTATTCCAAGTAGAACATCTAGCTGTGCGAGCCCTAAGATAGGAGGCCTTGCAGAACAGTCAGCCCGAAGCCTGCTCTACGGCAAGAGGCAATATCCAAACTGTAATGTTTTGTAAAGGTATGGACAGAGGTCCAGGTGGCGGCAGTGCACATGTCCGCCGCTGACACATTCTTGAAACAAGCCGCTGAGGCGGCGACTCCCCAGGTGGAGTGGCCTCGTACTTGACCCGGGAGGGTCTTGTTGTACTTGTCATAACAGAAAGTGATACAATGAGCCAACCATTTAGATAGGCATTGTTCAGAAACAGCACTGCCTTCCCTTTTGGGTGCAAAAGAGACGAACAGTTGATCAGTCTTCCTGAGATCTTTTGTCCTGTTAGTGTAGTATCTCAGAATCCAGTGAACGTCCATAGTAAGGAGTAAATACTCCCCTTGATTGGAGTACTGCGTAAAAAAGGTGGGTAACTCTATGGACTGGTTCAGAGTAGACTCCGCTACCACCTTAGGGAGAAACTTAGGGTTAGTGCGCAGAGCCACACATTCCTTGTGAAAAATCAAGTATGGAATTTTACACATCAGGGCCTGGAGTTCGGAAATTCTCCGAGCAAAAGTAATGGCCACCAGAAAGAGAGTCTTCCATGAAAGGAACTTCAAGTCTGCGGAAGCTGCCGATTCAAAAGGAGGCAGAGTAAGTTTTTCCAAAACAAAGTTCAAATCCCAAGGAGGGGCAGGAGTACGTATAGGAGGTCTCAGATGGAGGACCCCTCTGAGGAAAGTCTTAGAGACCTCCAGTTGAGCAAATGTCTTGTCTGCAAAGGGAACATGATAGGCCGAGATGGCCGCCATGTGAACTTTCAGAGAAGAGTGACTAAGACCCAGGTGAAAAAGATGGCGTAGGTACTCCAGCAGTAGCCGAGCTGAACAGGAAAAGGGTTCCACGTCTTTTGAAGCAGCCCAGATAGTGAACCTTTTCCACTTCATGGCGTATGTAGATCTAGTGGAGGGTTTTCTAGCCTCCACCAAAATCTCCGCCACTTGAGGAGAAACCCCAAAGCAACTTTGAGCTAAGTCTGCAGGAGCCACGCATGAAGCTGAAGTGACTTGAGACCTGGATGGACCAGAGTCCCCTGATCCTGGGTCAGCAAACCTCGTGATAGAGGAAGAGGATGATCCTCTGAGTATTGTTGTAAAACAGAGAAACAAGTTTGCCTGGGCCAGAAAGGAGCAATCAGAATCATCCGCGCTCCTTCTAAAACTAGTTTCTGCAAGTCTCAAGGGATAAGAGGAATTGGGGGAAAGGCACAGATGAATCTGTCCTTCCAGTCTAGAGATAGAGCGTCTCTCCAGAAAGCACCTCGCTCTGGAACGAGTGAACAGTAGTCGGGAAGCTTTGCATTTACAGGAGAAGTGGACAGGTCGACCTGTGGTGTTCCCTAGTGTTGGAAGATCCCTTCTAGAAGCCCCTGGTCCAGTTCCCACTCATGAGCCAGAGCGGTCGAGTGACTTACCTTGTCGGCCAAGGTGTTGTTGATTCCCGGAACATGAATTGCCGTGAGGTGAAGGTCATGTTGTGTTGCCCAATCCCAAACCCTCATTGCTTCCCTGCAAAGAGGGTAGGACCGAGTCCCCCCCGTTTGTTGATGTACCAAACCACGCACATATTGTCCGTGTGGACGGCTAGGTGGCCAGGAAGAATGTACAGGTGAAGGACTTGGAGAGCGTACAAAACTGCCCGAAGCTCGAGCACACTGATGTGGAGTGTCTGTTCAAGCTTGGACCAAGAGCCCTGGGTCCGATGGGGACCAAGATGGGCTCCCCAACCTTCGCCCGAGGAGTCTGTGGTTAGAGTATGGGAGGGGGGAGGAAGAAAGGAACTCCCTGAAGCAGGTTCTCTCAAACCGTCCACTACTGCAAGTCTCGGAGCATCGGTGAGAAGACCAGAACTGGGTGATCTAAGTCGTCCACCAACTGATCTCACTGGGAGCCGAGTGTCCACTGAGAAACTCTCATGGAGCCGAGCGCGAGGGACTGTCGGGATAGCAGCCGCCATGAGCCCGAGGAGGCGAAGGACCAATCTTGCACTGACCCGCCTGCGGCCGGACAACAGACTTACTTGAGTCTGGAGAGTGGACGCCCTGTCCAGTGGCAGGAAGGCCCTGCCGAAGGTCGTGTCTAAAATCGCCTTATAAACTGTAGTCTCTGAGATGGGATCAAGTGAGACTTGAATGGTTGATGGTAATACCCAGGCAGGCAAACCTGCTGGGTAAGGCGAGGCAGTGCAGGAGTTCCTCCTGGGCAGGCCGCCAGGAGCCAATCGTCCAGGTATGGGAAAACCTGCACCCCGAGTACACAGGTAGGCCGCCATCACCAAAGGGCATTTGGTAAATACCGGGAGCCAAGGATAGGCCAAAAGGAAGTGCCTTGAACTGGTAGTCATCCCCCTGGAACGCAAAACGAAGATACATGCGGTCAGACGGGCAAATGGAAATGTGCAGGTAAGCATCCTACATATCCAGAGCGCACAGCCATTGGCCTGAATGGAGGAGGGGCAGAAGGCTCTGCAAACAGAGCATTCTGAACCTTTTGTACTCCACAAAGATTCAGGGAACTGAGATCTAGAATGGGTCTTAGATCTCCTGTCTTCTTCGGGACCAGGAAGAAGTGGGAATAGTAACCCGGCCCTTGAAGATGAAGAGGTACGGGTTCTATCGCTTCTTTCAGTAACAGAGCTGAAATCTCTTCCTGGACCAAGAGAAGATGTTCCCGAGAATGCGACGACCTTTGGGGGGGGTGGCGAGGTGGTTTCTGTAGAAACTCTATTGAGTGTCCTTCTGCGATCAGCTGGAGCACTCAAGAATTTGATGTTATCCTCTCCCAGCCCAGAAGGTGGAGGGAAAACCTCCCTCCTACCAGTTCCACCGGGGAGGCCGGAGGCTGTGGGAGAGGAGAGGAGTTAGGTGGTGTGGGGCAGCGCCACAGCTGAAGCACCCGCTGCCTCTTTGGGCGGGGGGGGAGCTTAGCAGCTGTGGGGGCCCGCGTTTAGTGTCCCGCTTTCCTTGACGTTTCGCCTTGGGCTGATTCTGTCTGCAAAAGGGACAGCGCTGCGGCTGGTGGGGATGCTACATAGAGTCAACGGACTTTAGTGCCATCCTCCTCTCCTGCAAATCGGTGATGATGTCCTTGACATCCCCACCAAAAAGCACCAACCACCGGAAGGGCACTTCCTGGATAGCGGACTGCACTTCCGGGACCAACCCTGACACATGGAGCCAAGCATGACGACGTAAGCCTACGGCGAAAGCTGAGCTCCGTCCAGTAGTGTCCACTGCATCGTAGGTCGTACGAGGCATGTGTCGACTGGCCAAACGTGCAGAGCGGACAAGGTCAGCCAACTCCTGCTTGACCTGAGAGTCCGGCAGGGAGTCCAATCTGGCTTCCACCTGAGTAAGAAATGCCTTCTGGTAATCCCCCATATGACCGACATAGTTCAGGGCCCCGATCCCCAGCGTGGAAGAAGCAAAAATCTTCTTACCATACTGGTCCAGTAGGCTGGATTCTTTGTCAGGTGGCGACGAGCTAAGGTGTTTTGTGTTAGCCGACCGGCCATGAGCGGCGCTAATCACTACCGAGTCAGCACATGGGTGAGAATCTAAAAAGTCAACACCCTTGGGAGCCTGGTATAGCCTGTTCAACTTCCGAGGAAGTGGGGGCTAGAGCCGACAGCTGTTTCCAAATGGTGGTCACAAGGTCGGCATGAGGCTCAATCCAGGGTGGCACCAAGGTAGGAGATGTCATGGGCAGATCCAGATGCTCGGCAAGTTTCATCCACTGAGGGTCTGGTTCCAAAGATTGCCACTTATGTACCTCCTGGATTTTGCATAGCAGCTCCGTAAAGGAAGGATCTTCCGGAGGCGACTTCGGAGGAGTCCTTGGCCTGGGCTTTGACGGAGAGTGTGGCTCGTCATCCCTTTCGGAGCAGCCGTTGGAAGAGTCCGAGGGGGAAGAGGAGGAAGAAGAAGAAGAAAAAAACTCCCTTTCCCGACCCAGGGGAGGAACGGACCCCTTGGGAAGCCCTCGAGGAAGCGTGTCCTGCCCCTCTCTGGACCCAGAGGGATTAGCCCTAGAGTCTGCAGGTGGTGAGGGAGTGTGTCGCCGTGGACGTACGGGAACCGGGACCGGCACCATCGTTGGTAGGCGACTCTCCACCTCTCTGGTGAGCTGAGCCTTGGCCTCAGCCCACCAGGAGGCCAGAGTCTCCTGCAAATCCACCGGCCGCTGAGGGGGCGGTGGAGGAGGAGGAGGATAAGGGTATGGATTATATCCATAAGGAGAGTATCCGAAACCCAGCGGCGGAAAAACAGGCGTCGGGTATTGTGGCGCCGGGTACTGCAGCATCGGGAAGGCCGGTGCCGGGCACTGTGGCGCCGGATACTGTGGTCCTGGATATGACGGAGGGTGCCCAAGAGTCGGATGAGTTGCCGGAGCAGACGGCCCAGCCGGAGGCCTCACGGGCGGGTCCAGGTTGGAAGGCCCAGAGGGCGGAGGACCCAGTATCGGGGCGACATCCGGGAGCGGGATGTCGTCCGGAATCGGTAAAACTGGCGTTGGGGCTGGCGTCGGAGGTACCGGTGTCCAGGGAACCGACGTCAGATCCAGCGGACCCGCAGGTGGCCAGTCTGATGGAGGCGGAACCCCAGAGTCGCCTGGGGATGGAGGAGAAAAATCCCCGGGGTCGGGCTGGGGAGACTCAGGGTCCCTGGAGGGCAGCGAAGTCTGCGGGGAGCTGGGGACGACGGACGTGGGAGGGTTCGGCGTCGGCTCTTTTGCTGAACGGACATCGGACGAACCAACGTGCGGTTTCTCAGTGAGATCCGGGCAGGCGCCGCAGGAGCCAGCGTCCAACTTACGGGACCCATCGCCGGAGGCAGACTGTGATGGAGGAGCGGCCTGGTCCGACGGAAGAGGGGCTGCGCACCGCCCCGAAGGGTCGTGCGACTTACCAGCCTTCTCCGCGCGAGCATCGGAGGAGCCAACATCTGGCTTACAAGAGCCATCTGCGCCAGTAGGCCGCGAAGCTACAGCCGTACCGGAGGCGGAGGCCTCCAATAGCCCAGAGGTGCCCGAAGGGCCCGACCGTGAGCCAGACGGGTGGACCAATGCCACCACAGAATCATCTGAGGCGGCCGTCGAGGAGCGGTCCCCCAGAGGGGACGATACCTGAAGCACAGTGATTCCCAAGAGAGTAGCAGTGGAGGAGCCCTTGTCCCGGTGCCTCTCCTTGTCTTTTTTCTTCTTCCGATGGCCTTCGGGGGAAGTGGACGCGTGCCGCAGTTTTTTGAGTTCCTTCTCCATGGAGCTCATCTTTTTCTTCAGAATGTGGGCTTTCAGGGACTGCTGCTGCCTGTTCCGGGTAGCTGCGTTAAAACTGAGGCAGAGCTGGCACTTCTTGACCAGGTGATCGGGGCCTAGAAAAACAGGCACAGGGAATGGCCATCCTTGTGCGGGAGTTGGGCGCCGCACGAGTCACACTTATTTTTGTGCTCGGAGGGTGTAGGGGACGACATACAAGCCGGATGTGCCCCAGCGACGACAGCAAAAGCTGAAATTACTCGCAAAACACCGACGGAGGAGGCTGACGAAAGGAAGAACTTTTCCGCCAGAGTTGTAACGAAGCTAATGGCGGAAAGAACTGGAAGGCGGGCATCAAGGACCGCCCCTTTATATCGACGTCTCCTGACGCCGGTCACCTGACGTGGGGGCGGTCCCTCGCCAGGGACTGCTAGCTAGAAATTTTTCCGTGGGGTCCTGCCGCCTGCCGACGTCAGTCCTATATGTAAATACCTACTACAAGAGCCCTCTCGAAGTAAGATCTGCTGTGCCCTCTCATTTGGGTGCAAAACAAACAAAAAGCTGATCCGTTTTACAGACTGACTTTGTTCAGTTCGTCTAATAACGTAACATTCTTTGTACATCGAGGGTGTGCAGAATGGCCTCCCCTTGATTAGAATGCTCAGGATAATACACTGACAAGTGTATGGTCTGATTCAAGGTAAATTCAGAAACCACCTTAGGTAAAAACATAGGATTTGTACGAAGAGCCACCTGATCTCTGTGGAAAATCAAATAAGGCTCCTTACACATCAGGGCCTGAAGCTCAGAAATCCTTCGAGCCAAAGTAATGGCAACTAAAAAGGGCGCTTTCCAGGAAAGGTAGCACTGGTCGCAACTTGCGGCCCGTTCAAAGGGAGGCAAAGTGAGTTTGTCAAGGATGAAGATCAAATCCCACGGAGCAACTGGGTTTCTGACCAGGGATTTCAGACGGAGAATTCCTTTCAGAAAAGTTTTGGAAACCTCCAACTGAGCCGAAATTTTGCCATCCACCGGGGTGTGGTAGGCAAAAATGGCAGACAAGTGGACCTTCAGCGAAGAATAACTAAAGCCAAGGTCAGAGAGATACAGTAGGCATTCCATAACCTGTGGGACAGGGCAAGAGAAAGGGTCCCAACCCTTGTTGGATGCCCAAATGGAGAACCTCTTCCGTTTCATAGCATATGTGGTTCTAGTGGATGGCTTTCAGGCTTCCACAAGGACGTGAGCCACGCTGGAAGAGACCCCAAAATGTGCAACCATACGTCAGCAGGTGCCACGCATGAAGGTGAACAGACCTGAGACACGGATGGACCAGCTTGCATTGGTCCTGAGTCAGCAGGTTCTGGCAGATGGGTAGGGGAACCAGAGGCTCCACTCTCAACTGCTGAAGCAGAGGAAACCATACTTGGTGAGGCCAATAAGGGGCTAGGAGAATCACGTGGGCTCCTTCTTGCTGTAGTTTCAGAAGTACCCCCTGCAACAGCAGAAAGGAAGGGAAGGCATACCAGAACCTCCCTGTCCAGCAGAGAGAGAGTGCATCTCGCCAGAAAACACCATGCCTGGGAACAAGTGAGCAGGAACTGGGAGGCGAACAGATAATGATCTGGACAACCCTACCAATCGAAGATGTCTTCGACTATTGACTGCCTCAGTTCCCACTCGTGTGCCCTTGCCTGACTGAGGCTGAGGGTATCAGCCAGGACATTTTTAATGCCTGGGACATGCACTGCCGTAAGCTGCAGGCTGTGCTGTATCACCCAATGCCACACACGCATCACTTCACTGCACACAGGATATGACCTTGTGCCTCCCCGTTTGTTGAGGTACCAGACCACGCACATGTTGTCCGTCTGTACCACGAGGGGCCCAGGGAGGAGTAAGGGCTGAAAAGCCTAAAGGGAGTATAGCACAGCCCGCATCTCTTGCATACTGATGTGCAGAAAAAGCTCCTGTTGAGACCAGGATCTCCATGACCTGTGTTCGTCCAGATGGGTGCCCCAGCCCTGACCGGAAGCATCTGTTAGGGTCCAGGCTGGCAGAGGCATTGGAAAAGGAACCTCTCTGGTGAGATTGGACAGATCCTGCCACCAAAGGAGGTCCCGACGCATGGGGCTGGACACCAGAATCCTGTGATGCAGGTCATCTGATTTCTGGTCCCACTGGACCCGAAGGGTCTACTGCGTAATACACATGTGGAGCCTGGCTAGGGGGACAGTGGGAATGGCTGTTGCCATGAGGCCCAGAAGGCATAAGACTGAACGGGCCGGGGTCCACTGGCCGGTGGCCACTTGTATGGCCTGCTGATGCAGGGTTTTCGCCCAGTCCAAAGGGAGGAAAGCCTGACCATGAACAGTATCCAACACCACCCCAATAAACTGGAGGCATTGGGAAGGTACAAAGTGGGATTGGGGTAATTCACCATGATTCCCACTTGCCTGAACAGATTCAGGGTAGCAATCATGGAGGCCACCAGGCTGTTACTTGACAGCACTGACAGGAGCCAGCTGTTGAGGCACAGGAATACATATATTCCCTAGTGGCGTAAAGCCACTGCCACCACCACTAGGTACTTGGTAAAGAACCTGGGTGCTGAGGAGAGACCAAAAGGGAGCACTATGAACTGGAAGTGTTCCCCCCGGAAAGTAAAGCATAGGATGCGATGGTGGGAGGGAAAAACTGGAATATGCAGGTAGACATCCTGCATATCCAGAGCACACAGCCAATGACCCTGATGCAAAAGAGGCAACAGATCTGGCAGGGTCAGCATGCAAAATCTCTTCTACTCTACATACAGTTTTAGAGTGCTAAGGTCCATGACTGGATGGAGGTCTCTGTCTTTTTGGGGACCTGGAAGAAGTGGGAGTAATATCCCTTTCCTTCCTGGATCCAAGTAATGAACTCTACAGCTGATTTTGTCAGAAGAGCCTGGATCTCTTCCCTTATGAGAGGAATGTGGCCTACTGGGTAGTAAGAGAGACTTGGAGGATTTCTTGGAGGTCCATCTGTGAATCTGATGGTGTGGCCTTGAGCGATGAGCTGAAGGACCCACGTGTCTGAAGTGATCGCCTCCCACCCAGCCAGGTGGCTGGCAAATCTGTCCTCTACTGGTTCCTCCAGAGCTGGTAGCGGAGGCTGGAGGCCCTGCCACAAGTCAGGAGGCGCGGGTGGGAGTGCCACCCCAGCAGCCCTTTGGGACTTGGCTGGAGGGGAGGTTGCTGCAGACGAGGCCTGACGTTTGTTCTGAAGTCAGGCTGGCTGTTGCCTATTCTGGCGCCGTTCCTGGTGACAAAATGACTGTTTTGGCTTGGAGCTAGAGTGGTACATAGACTGGACAGAGCACAGTGCCTTGCCACTGTTCTGGAGAGCGCAGTGATTATCTCCTTGACGTCACCTCCGAAAAGGACTAGTCCTCTGAAAGGAGCATCCTGGATGACCGACTAGGCGTCTTGGGCCAATCCAGATACCCGCAACCAGGAGTACCGGCAGGAAATGACGGCAGGAGATTTCCACTGTCCAGACAGTATGTGAAATTTTGCTTTTGGCCTTCGAAACGGGCAAAGCCTCGAATTCCAACTTCAACTGCCCCTTGATAGATTTCTGATATACAATAATGTATGCCAGGTAGTTCAAAGCTCTGAGGACCAAGTGGAGGAGGAATAAACATTGTGTCCAAACTGGTCTATATGCCATGACTCCTTGTCTGAAAGAGAGATCCTCATGTGTTCAGGTTTAGCCGTATGGGCATTGGCCACATTAATGATCACCGAGTCTGCTTTAGGGTGAGAACTAATGTGGTCTTTACCCTCGGGGGCTCGATACAGGTTGTCAGCTTCTAGGCCACTGATGAAGGTTGCTGCCAGACCATGGAGGCCAGGTCCTCATGTGGTCCAGTCCACGGAGGAATGAGCAGAGGGGACAGCTTGGGCATATCCAGGTGTTCTGCCAACCTCTTGCGTTGGGGATCCTGATCCTCCATCTTCCACCAGTTTGCCTCCTGAATCTTCCGAAGGATCTCGGTAAAGAAGGGGTCCTCCAGAGGGGACTTGGGAGAATCTTTAGGCTTTGAATCCTCTGGAGAGGGGGTCTCAAAACCTGATGTGGAGAAGTCTGCAGTGTCTGAGTCAGAGTCCAATAATGAGTTTCTGTCCAAAGACAGAGCCTGTGGGAGAAGGGTCTCCTGCAGTGAGACCGCAAGGCCCCTGCCGACACCGGCTACCACTGTATGATGAGAGGTCTGTCCCAAGGTAGAGGGGCAAGACTCCACTGAGGAAGGGAATCTCGGTGTAGGGTCCGTGCAGGCCAGCATGGAAGGCATAGCCGGTCGCAGCTGGTCCAATTCCGAGACCAACTGCATACTGGTTTCGGACCACCAAGACTGTAATGCTTCCATAAAGTCCGCCTGATGCTAGGGTGGTGGAGGGGCTGATAGGACAGGTATGCTTGGAAGGTAAACCCTGGCGGTGGGTAATGGTAGCCCAGCGCTCCACAGGGTGAAAAGCCCAGCGCTGGATACTCTGGTGTGGGGTACCCTGGCATATGATAACCTGGCAGCAGGTACCCTGGCAAAGGGTAGTGAGGCGCACGGTATCCTGGCATCAGAAGACCCGACAAAGGGCCCGACAGTGGAGCTGAGGCACCTGACGGCAGATAACCTGGCACAGGACCCGACGGAAGAGCCAAAGGTCCTGATAATAGTCAGCCTGGCGTAGGCCCCAAAGGAAGGGCCGAGGGACCTGACGGAGACCGTGACGGAGGGTATGAAGGGCCCAGTAACGTTAGGTCTGGGACTGGATCCCCCAGAGGAGGTTCCAGCACCGGCCCCAAGGGGGCCAAGGTTCCCACCAGAGAATGGGGCACAGGAGCTGGCCCAGACGGGGAAGCCTGCAGTGCAGGAAACACCAGCTCCCAAAGGAGGTCCAGCGTCAGGCGCTCCAGCCCTGGCACCAGGGTTGTGTCGGACAGACGCTCCTCCGACTCTGAATGCGCAGGAGAGCCAAGAATCACTACTGGGGAGGTGGCAATTGAGGATCCCAAAAGGGAAAACCCTCTGGGGAGGGCTGCGGTAACAGCAGCAGCGTGTGCTGATCCAGTGGATCAGTGTCAGGCCTGTTATCAGGGCCCTACAGATACGCAGTGGCTGGGCAGACGCCAAAGGAGCTGGTGTGCAACTTCTCTGCCTGGGCCAGGCATTCGTCAGAGGGGCTGACGACCGACTTATGGGCAGCGCCACCAGGCTTAGGCCATGGGGGTTTGAGGTGCCTAAGGGTGGCGGAGCTCTCTCCGGAGGATCAGAGGCGCCCGCCTGAACTGTAACCAGCTCAGACGGGGGGACCAAGGGCTGCTCCCCAGAGGGAGGGGCAGACTTGGTTGGAGGAATGGTACCTTCACCAGTGGGAGGATGCTCGTCACCCGTGGCACCAGAAGGAGGTCACGGGCAGGAAGGAGACTGATCGCAGGCCCGATGCTTCTCCTTGTCCTTCTTCTTCTTGTGAGAGTCTGAAGAACCCCCAGAGGAGGAGGACGATCTCCACAGCTTCTGCAGTTCTTTTTCCATGGAAGTCATCCTGAGTATGAGAATGTGGGCTTCCAGGGCTTACTGGCGGCATTTCCATGTGGCCTGGCTGAATCTCTGGCAGGCCTCACAGTCCTCTGTCTTGTGCTCTGGTCCCAGGCAGAAGAGGCAGAGGGAATGGCTGTCCTTATGAGGGAGCTGGGTGCCACAGGAATCACACTTGTTCTTATATGACTCGGAAGGCATCGATGAAGACATGAACAAAAAAGTAATACTTTTCAAAGATTTATTAGAAAGTAATAATATAGTGATGAAATACTCATCCAAAAATTGTGGTCGACTGAGCCAGCGTTCTCTGTGAGGTCTGACATGAAAAGGTCGACGGTGGGAAAGAAATGGAGGGCGGGCATGGGGACCGCCCACTATACTGTCACGTTGACATCCGTCATGCCAGACATTGCTAGCTAAAGTTTTCCGTGTGGTCCTAGTGTCAGACAGCTCTAGTCCTAATGGCTATTACCTGCTGAAAGAGGTCTCTCGAAGTAAGATCAGACATTCCTGCCTCAGTCTATGCAGGAATATGCGGGGCCGGCTATGCGTCGTGTATGACAGCCACTGGGAAAGGAGACAAATGGGGTCACCATCCAGGTTTGGAGGGTGAGCCCCCTGTCACCCTTCACATATGAGCACCCTCAATACTGACCGTATGAGGGTGGGGGGTGGGGTTCTCAGCTACAGTAGAGTATATAATAATACAGATCATGATACGTACGAGCACAATGATAAGTCTCTTGCTGATCACATATAGGATTAAGGAAACACAGGTTACTCACCTGTAACAGGAGTTCTAGGAATGGTATATGTTGTTCATCCACACCGTCTGGCAGGTATCCTTGCCGCTTTAATTCTTGCCGGAAGGTCTTCAAGCTGGCTCCTCTCACCAACCCGGGTGGTAAAACTCTCGGTTCCGCCCGCAAGACGCCAGATCTGGCTCCGCTGGAAGCTCAGTTGCCAGCGCCGGGCCGGGAGGTCGGGTGTCGTGTGGATGAACAACATATACCATTCCTAGAACTCCTGTTACAGGTGAGTAACCTGTATTTCTAGGGACATGGATATGTTGTTCATCCACACTGTGTGGCAGACTCCTAGCAGTTCTCCAGGAGGAGGGAGGCAAGGCGCACACCCCTGATACTTACTTGGGAAAGAGAGACTGGAGAACCGAGGCCCCAAAACCAGCATCCCGGCGTGACTCGAGGTCGATGTGGTAGTGGGTAATAAAGGTATGTGCCGACTTCCAGGTAGCAGCCCTGCAGATATCCTGGATAGGGACGTCCCTGGAAGCAGCTACCGATGCAGCAGTATGGCGGTAGAATGAGCTCTTATGCCTGTGGAGGCCTCCATGTCACAACCTGCAGCAGATCTCTATGCAGGAGGTGATACACCTGCCTATCGTCCGCTTTGCTGCAGGTCTGCTAGGTGTGGCTTCAGCATAGGTGACAAACAGCTGGCGAACCTCTCCCCGAACTTCAGCCGTCCGCTCCTTATAGTAAGCGAGCGCTCGTCTAGGGTCCAAAGTATGGAGCCTATACTCGGCCTCCGAGGTGTGATTGGGGTAGAACACCGGCAGAGTCAACACCTGGTTAAGGTGAAACTCCGACACCATCTTCGGAAGGAATTTCAGGTGGGGGTGCAGGACAACCTTGTCCCTGTGGCAGACCAGGTAGGAAGACTCAATGGAAAGCGCCTGGAGCTCTCCCATCCTTCTGGCTGACGTGATAGCCACCAAGAAGGCGGTCTTCCACGACAGGTGTGAAAGATCACACATGTGCATTGGTTCGAATGGCATGCCCATGAGCTTGGCCAATACCAGCAGTAGATCCCACAGAGGTGGAGGTTCTCGCACCGGAGGGGAAATGTGGTCAAGGCCTTTGAAAAAAGCGCCCGACCTCCTTCTCCTGTGCCATCAACTGCTTGCCGGCCCGCCGCCTGCAAGCAGAGATGGCTGCCAGGTACACCTTAAGGGTCAGCTCGACCAAGCCCTTGCTGAAAAGGGACCACAGGTAGTCCAGAATGCTTGCTAGGGCAGTCGAAGGGTCCAAGCTCTTCCTGACACCAAATGGAAAACCTCTTCCATTTGAAGGCATAGTATTCCTGGTCGACCTTATGGGACGCCCAACGCTGGAGGACCTCGTCGGAAAGACCCAAAGCCTGGAACTCAGCTACCAGGAACCAGGCCGGGCCAGGTGCAGGGATTAAGGTCCGGATGGAATACCTTCTCCTGATTGACTGAGATCAGGTCCGCCGGGCTGGAAGCCGCCGGAGCCTGAGCTGAGGCTGAGGAGATCTGGATACCTAACTGCATGGAGCCAGTCTGGGGCTACTAGAATCACCTGCGCCTTGTCCTCCTCGCCTTTGAGAAGCAACTTGTGGATCAAGGGAAACGGGGAAAGGCGCAGAAGAGGCCCGGGTCCACGGCCCCGAGAAGCATCCCTGCAGCGAGCCCCTGCTGAGGGGGCGGCATGGAACAGACTCAGCTTCTCGTGATTCTCCCTGGAGGCAAAAGGTCCACCTGAGGCGTGCCCCCAGTGGAGAAGAGATCTTGTACTACCGCAGGAGAGACCACTCGTGAGACGCAGCCCCTAACCGGCTTAGGGCATCAGCCAGAGTGTTGGAGGCTCCTGCCACATGAATGGCTAGGAGATCCGCCTCCAGGCTGCGCACAAGGGAACAAATGCGGAGAGCTTCCTTGCATAACAGCATGGAGCGCGTCCTGCCCTGGTGGTTCATACAGTACATGGTCGTGGTGTTGTCAGTCTGGACCTGAACCACTTGACCCCGTAGAAACGGGAGCCAAGGCGGTGAGAGCTAGATGGATTGCCCGGAGCTCCAGCAGGTTGATGTGGCATCGGGACTTGGAGGGGACCAGAGGACGGCGCCGTGTTCCCCAGATGGGCACCCCAACCCATCAGAGATGCATCGGTCGAGAGAGACCGCTGGCTCGGGCAGACGAACGGGATACCCTCCTGCAGATGTGCTGGAACGATCCACCATTGGACAGCGTTCCACATCTCCTGGGTCACTGTCACAGGCCGGTCCAACGGATCGCAGCATTGTGACCACTGGCTGGCTAGTCCCTACTGAAGGGGACGCATGTACCAATGGGCCCAATGGACCACGGTGGTGCAGGCCACCATGAGGCCCAGGAGGCGCAGTTGCCCAACCAGAAATGATTGGGCAAAGGAGGAAAGAACCTCTGCCCTGTCCGCCGGGAGCCGTCCTCTGCTCGCAGGGAGTCGAGCTCTGCCCCGATGAACAGAATCACCTGCTTTGGCACAAGTTCCAACTTGGCCTCGCTGATGAGGAGGCCAACCTGAGAGCAAACCTGAAGGCCAGATCTCTGACCGCCTCCCTTCCAGTCTGAGGGGCTGCCATCAATCAACGTCCAGGTAAGGGCACACCCGGGACCCCGGCACCGCAGAGAATGCTGTCACCACAGCCATGCATTTGGTGAAGACCCTGGGAGCTAGGATAGGCCAAGGGCATGGCCCGAATCATATAGGGATCCCTCCACTCTGAAGCGGAGGAATCTCTGATGGGACGGACGGATTGGTACGTGAAAGAACGCGTCCTGGAGGTCCAGGGAGCAGAACCACATGCCTTGTTCCAAGGATGGGATTATCTGAGCCACAGCGACCATCCTGAAGGTCCGAGACCTTAGGAACTTGTTCAGGTCATGCAGGTTGAGAATGGGGTGCCAGCCCCCCGTCCGTTTTGGACCAGGAAGTACCTGGACACAAACCCCGGGTCTGGAGGAGGATCCGCCACCTTCCTAATTACCTCTTTTTCGAGGAGCAGGGCAACATCGCCCAGCGGGCCGACAGCGGTTGCGGACCCGTGCCTCCCCGAGGCGACGTGCCTCGAAAAGGTGGAGCTTGCTCAACTCCAGAGGCAGGCTCTTTCCTACCACCTCCAACACCCAGCGGTCCGTGGAGATAGCGGACCAGGCGGAAAGGAAGTGGTGGAGCCGTCCCCCCACGGAAGGAACCCAGGGAGGACAGACGAGGTTGGAGGCGGCACCCCTCAACCTGTCACTGGGTAGGCTTGGAGGAAGAACCAGCCGAGGGACCTCCCGGGCCTTTACCTCCTTGCTTCCTGTTGGAGGAAGCCGTTGGCTTGGGCTTGGGACGCCAAGCGCGAGCCTGCTGGCCCTGTTGCTGGTGCTGCTGGGCCGGTCGAGAAGCAGGGACCGAAGGACTAAAGGACTTCTGCTGCTGATGGCGGCCTTTGTCCCTCTGGGTGGAGGTGACCGAGTCCAGAGTGGCATTGGACTTCTCGATCCGCTGGAGGTGGCCCTCCACTCCAGGGCCAAGAGGTCAGTCCCCAAGAAGGGGTCCACCATGTTGTGCTGGCATCCGCTGTGAAGGTGGATATCCTCAGCCACACCCCGCGCCGCATGGCCACCGCGGCCGCTACTGACCTGGCACAGGAATCACCTATGTCCAGAGCAGTCTGGAGCTGCTGCTTCGCCACCGCCCTACCCTGGTCCCGCACCTGGCGGACCGTGGTCTGCAGGTCAGTCGGGAGATGAGGAACAACCTCATCCAGGAAGCCTATGAGGGTGTGGGAGAAGTGTGCCATCAGCACGGCCTTGCTGGCCTGTCGGAGGCTGAGGGAGGACGCAGCGTACACCTTGCGGCCGGCAAAGTCCAGCTTTTTGACCCCTTTGTCGGGGGCTTATCCACATACTGAGCTGCCACCGAATGCCGGAAAACGCTGTCGATGACTAACCCCTCGGCAGAGGGTGTTCCGAGAACCGGCAAAGAGGTCGTAGGGACCGTGATATTTCTGGCCATCCTGGCCGAGGGCTAGGACGGAAGTAGGCCGCTGCCAGCTCCAAGGCTGGGCCGACAATGGCCTCAGCCACCGGAAAAGGCCCGTGGGAGAATCCTCAGTCCAGAATCTCCGCCAGGGGATACTTGGCCCGCTTGGACACGGGCTCGAGCTGCATCCCGTGGACTCGAGATGAGTCGAAGCAGACCCAAGAAGGACGATGGGCTATCGCCCACTGACTGGCCCCTGGAGGACTCCAGATCGCACTGCTTGAGAACAGGGAGGAATCGCCGTTGGATTCCGGAAGAGTCTGCGAAGAGCTGCCTCGGCCCTGAGCCACCCTCCACCTGCCGAGGACGGTCGGGAGTGAGGGTGACCGACAACCTGTGGGGCAGGCCGTGACCCGACCGAGAATTCTTGGTCGGTGCCCCCGACTTCGGTTGTGGAGGCGGAGGTTCCACCACAATCGGTGGACCAGCTGGTTTCGGCTTAGCAACCGGCCCTGGAGCGGGCAACTCGACTGGAACGAGTGGTTGCTTCGGGCGTTCAGGCGACAGCCACTTGATGGCCGGGGTCAGCTTAGGCCCGGATAACAGCAACTGCTGCCACATAAGATCCTCGTAGCACCGGCGCAACTTGTGCTGCAGCCTCTCCTCACCCGAGGAGGACGATGAGGAAGAACAGCATCGCCGCTTACTTCGGTAACGAGACCGAGACTGCCGATGTCGGCGGGAACGGCTGGACCGAGAAGAGGTCCGCGACCGAGACCCTCAGGGAGACCGAGGGTGGGTCTGGGAAGGGGCGGGGGACACCCGCTCTTCCCTCGGCTCGGGAACTTTAACCAGGGACTGCGGTCCCGAAGGAGCAGGCAGATCCTCGGTATCCACCAGGGGAACCGGTGAAGTAGGGTTGTCGGCTTCTCTAGTCAACAGCCCATCTAACGGATCGAGAAAAATCTCTACTTCGTCAACGGGAGTCT
Organism: Neoceratodus forsteri; assembly: GCA_016271365.2. NCBI lineage: Eukaryota > Metazoa > Chordata > Ceratodontiformes > Ceratodontidae > Neoceratodus > Neoceratodus forsteri. Next base: position 1,520,991,847 of record CM028131.1, read on the forward strand.
CGGCAGGCTGGCCTGACGGGGGCACCGTGAAGCCAGCGGCCTCAGCCACAACCATGACCGAAGTCGACGGTCGGCAGCCCGGGGAAGGGGACCTCTTCCACTCCCACGAACGCTGACAGTGGGACTTACCTTTCGACTCCTTTTTCTTGGGCCGAGAAGAATGTCCCGAAGGCCCCTCTCCTTTCGAGCAAAGGGACTGACAAAGCTCCTTGAACGAAGCCATATAAGAGGAACTCAGAGAGAGCAGGATAAATGCCGTGGCCGAGGAGGAGGAGGAGGAAGATGCCTGGGCCGCCTCCTCCTCGAGGGCGATCATCTGCTCGAGTTGCTCAGCCGAGCCACCTCCGCCGCGGACACCGCCCAGCGAGCCTCTTTGGATTTTACCGCAAGGAAGCGTTTCGGGCATCCGAGGCTTAAGCGGGCAGCATGATCGTCCAGAACGTTGGCCGAGAAAGAGCGGCACAACTCGCAAGCCTGCGGGTCGTGATCTAGGCCTAAGCAGTAGACGCACGTGGAGTGCGGATCCGTCCTAGACATTTTCTGCCCGCAAGGGCACCTCCGAAAGCCGGGAACAGATTTGTCCATTGCAGCCGCGAGGGAAGAAGACCGAAGTTTAGAAAACTTCAAGACCAATTTCGGACGAACCAAAGAGTTAGGATCCAGTCTAAAACGCAGAGCGCTAAGGAGGGAACCTGAGCTTCCAAGCGGTAAGGAAGATCTGGCGTCATGGGGCGGAGCCGAGAGTTTTACCACCCGGGTGGGTGGGAGAAGCCAGCTTGAAGACCTTCTGGCAAGAATTAAAGCGGCAAGGATACCTGCCAGACAGTGTGGATGAACAACATATCCATGTCCCTAGAACTGTTGTACCAGAGTTTTACACTGGACCTGGAAGATTAGCCAATGTCATGTCAGGCCAGATGACTCGTATGGCCTTCTTGTCTTCACAGATAACTGTCTCCATCCTGTCCATGCCCTTTTTTCCCTGCCATATTTTGTATCTCTTCCATTCTTCCTGGGGTGTATAACTAGGGGGATCTGCAGCTCTACACCTGGCACTCAGGTAGGTGCACGTGGGTTACACCTATTCAACATACCAGGGACAGACGTCTCGGGATGATAGCTGAAATGAACAGGTTTACTCACTTGTAACAGTAGTTCTAGGAGTGGCATATATTATTCATCCACACTCTTTGGCATGTCCCTTTCCCCTCTGAGAATCGCCATAAGTCTTCAAGCTGACTCCTCCTACTCACCCAGGAGGTATAACCCTCGGCTCCGCCCTATGATGCCAGCCCGCTGGAAGCCAGGTGTTGTGCATCCGCAGCCGGGGAGGACAGGTGGGTCCGTGTGGATGAACATATACCACTCCTAGAACTACTGTTATAGGTGAGTAACCTGTTTTTCTAAGTTCGTGGATATGTTGTTCATCCACCCTCTTTGGCAGACTCCTAGCAGTTCTCCGGGAGGAGGGAGGCAAGGGTGCATGCCCCCTACTTAGGAAACAGAGATTGGAGAACTGAGGCCCAAAACCTGCATTCTGGCGTGACTCAAGGTCGATGTGGTAATGAAGGTGTTTGCTGACTTCCCGATAGCAGTCCTGCAGATTTCCTGGATAGGGACGTCCCTGGAAGCAGCCACCGATGCAGCGGTATGGCGGATAGAATAAGCTCTTGTCCCCTCTGGGAGGCTCTATGCCCGCCAACTCATAGCACAGACATATGCAAGATGTAATTCACCTTGCAACAGTCTATTTTGCTGCAGGTCTCCCAGAAGCGGCTTCAGCATAGGTAACAAACAGCTGGTGAACCTCTCCCTGAATTGCCGCCGTCCTCTCTTACAGTAGAAGAAAGCAGGTCTCAGATCCAAAGTATGGAGCCTGTACTCAGCCTCCAAGGTGTAATTAGGGTAGTACACTGGCAGAGTTAACACCTGATTAAGGTGAAACTCTGACACCACCTTCGCAAGGAATTTCAGGTGGGGGTGTAGGACAACCTTGTCCCTGTGGAAGACCAGATAAGGCGTGTCTACCGAAAGTGCCTGGACCTCCCCTGTCCTTCTGGCAGACGTGATAGCCACCAGGAAGGCAGTCTTCCACAACAAGTGTGAGAGCTCACACTTGTGCACTGGTTCAAATGGCTTGCCCATGAGCTTTGCCAGTACCAGCAGTAGATCCCACAGAGGTGGACATTCACACACTGGAGGGGATATGTGATCCAGGCCTTTGAAAAAGCACCCAACCACTGTCTCCTGCGCCAACGTCGGCTGACCGGTCTGTGCCCGGTAAGCAGAGATGGCTGCCAGGTACACCCTAAGGGTCAATGACCGAAGACCCCATTTGGACAAAGACCAAAGATAGTCGAGAATGTTAGCCACTGGACAGGACAGAGGGTCCAGGCCCTTGCCCTGACACCAAATGGAGAACCTTTTCCATCTGAAGGCATAACATTTCTTGGTTGATTCCTTTCTGGATGCCTCCACCATGGTGAGGACATCCTCAGAAAGACCCAAAGCCTGAAACTCTAGCTGCTCAGGTACCAGGCTGTGAGGTGCAGGGATTGAAGGTCCAGATGGTATACCTTCCCCTGACTGAGAGAGAGAAGGTCCGGATGTACTAGAAGCCGCTCTGGGGCCCTGCAGCTGAGGCTGAGGAGATCTGGATACCAGAACTGGCATGGCCAGTCTAGGGCTACCAGAATCACCTTCGCTTTGTCCCGCCTCACCTTGAGGAGCACACCTTGTGGATCAAGGAAAATGGAGGAAAGGGGTAGAGGAGGCCTGGGGTCCACAGCCTCAAGAAGGCATCCCCCTGCGAGCCATGCTGAGGGGGGCAGGCATGAAACAACCTCAGCTTGGTGTTATCCCTGGAGGCAAACAGGTCCACCATCAGTTTGCCTCCATGAGGGAACAGGCTGTAAGCTACCTCGAGATGGCAGGACCACTCATGGGATGTCTCGCCTAAGCGGCTGAGAGCATCCGCAAGACGGTTTGAGGCTCATGCCACGTGGATGGCTAGGAGATCCACCTCCAAATGGCTGATGAGGGTCCAGATGCAGAGCGCCTCTCTGCAAAGCAGACGAGAGTGCATGCCGCCCTGTTTGTTGAGGCAGTACAATATCGTGGTATTGTCCGACTGGACTTGAACCACTTGACCCCGGAGCTCAGGAGCGAAAGCTGACAGTGCCAGTCTGACTGCTCTGAGCTCCAACAGGTTGATGTGATATTGGGATTCCTCAGGGGTCCAGAACCCATGGGCCCTTTTGTCCCCCATGTGGGCTCCCCAGCCCATGACAGAGGCATCGGTCGTGAGTATGACCGTCAGCTCAGGGCGGACAAACGGGATCCCTTCCTGCAACCGCTCTGGGGCAGTCCACCACTGGACAGCATCCCATATCTTCTGGGTTACAGTGATCAGCTGGTCAAAATGACCATGGCGCTGAGTCCACTGGGCGGCCAGCTCCCACTGGAGGGGGCGCATGTGCAACTGGGCCCAAAGGACCACTGGGTGCACGCTGCCATGTAACCCAGAAGGCACACAAAGTCCCGGGCAGGGTGCAATTGCCCAACCAGAAATGATTGGGCAAAGAAAGAGAGAACCTCCGCCCTGTCTGCCGGGAGCTGAGCTCTGGCTCGACAAGAGTCGAGCTCTGCCCCGAGGAAGCACATCAACTGGGAAGACACGAAGTTCGACTTGGCCTTCTTGACCAGGATGCCGAGTTGGGAGCAGGCCTGGAGGCCAGGTCCTTTGACCTCTCTACCTCCTGTTGGGCGGGACCTGCTAAGAGCCAATCGTCGAGGAAGGGATAAATCCTGCCCCCCCCCCACGCCTGAGATAGGCTGCCACCAATGCAATGCACTTGGTGAAGACCAGTGGGGCCGATGACATGGCCGAACAGAATGGCTCGGAACTCGTATAGGGTCCCTTCGGCTCTGAAGTGGAGGAACAGCTGATGAGACAGACGGATTGGGACGTGAAAGAACGTGTCCTGCAGATCCAGTGAACAGAACCACATGTTTCACTCCAAGGATGGTATGATCTGGGACAGCGTGACCATCCGAAAGGTGCATGACCTGAGATACTGATTCAGGTGGTGCAGGTCTAGAATGGGGTGCCAGCCCCCTGTCCACTTGAGCACCAGAAAGTACAAAGCCTGGGTCTGCTGGAGGATCCGCCACTGGAGCTACTGCCTCCTTGAGGAGGAGGAGCTGAGCAATGTTGTCTCAGACAGCCAACTGAGTCTGGATGGATACTCTTTTGTCCCGAGGGGCGCAGGCTCAGCTTGGAGGGTACTGCTCGAATTCCAGAGGCAGTCCCTGACCGGCCACCTCGAGAACCCACCTGTCCATAGTGATAGCGGACCAAGCGGAAAGGAAGTGGCAGAGCCGGCCCCCCCAAACGGGGACCCAGAGCTGGCATGACGAGAGAGGGGGGAGGCAGCCCAAGCCCTGTCACTGAGACGGCTTGGAAGAAGAGGATCCAGGACCTGAACCTTGGCCTCCTTTACGGACCTGGATTTGGGCAGGGGAAGAGTGCTGAAAAGGCTTCTTCTTCTTCTGCGGTTTCTTGCCCGAAGAACCTTTAGCAGAAGTTGCGTCCAAGGTGGCACTGGACTGCTCAATATGCTGAAGGTGACCAGCCACACCTTTGCCGAAAATGTCGGTGCCCAGGAAAGGCACAACAGTTAGTGTGGCCTATCTGCCGGAAAAGAGGAGAGTCTCAGCCAAGCCCTGCGATGAGAGGCAACTGCGGCTGCCATCGAGCGGGCACAAGAATCCCCAATGTCCAGGGCTGTCTGAAGCTGCTGTTTGGCAACAGCCCAGCCCTGATCACGGACCTGCTTGACCGTGGTCTGCATGTCCACAGGGAGGTGTGGGAGGACTTCATTTAAAGACCCCAAGAGGGCATGGGAGAAGTGTGCCATGATGATGGCCGAACTTGCCTGACAAAGGCCTAAAGACGAAGCCACACAGACCTTTCAAGCTGAATGATCCAAGAGTTTGGATTCTTTTTCGGGAGGTCAGTCAGTGTCGGCAGAACTGCCAGTATGCCTGAACACAGAGGCGGTCACCAGGCTCTCGGCTAAAGGGTGCTCTGTGATTCCCGCAAGGGACCCCATGGGCACCGCATACCTGCGGGCCATGCGGATAGACAGAGCTGGACAGGAGGCAGGGCGTTGCCAGAGTTCTAAGGCTGGGCCAACTATGGCCTCAGCCACAGGGAAGGCCTCTTTCGGGGTATACCCTCTCTTGAGGATGTCCATGACAGCGTACTCCGCCTTTTTCTGGATTGGTTCCAGGGGCATCCTTGTAGACTCAGAGATGAGGCGAAGAATGCCCTGAAAGGACGAAGGACCTTCCTCAGTCTCTAACCCACCGGCCAATTCACCATCCCTGGGATGAGAATGTAGGCCAGTCACATACGAAACCGAGAAATCCGGATACAACGGTCGACCGCCTAGGTCACTTTCAACCCACCGAGGGCAGTCCAGGGTGACAGTGACCAAAAGATCCCGGGGAAGCCTGGTGTCCGGTCCATCTTCCTTAGAAGGAGTCCCTCCCACAGGCTGCTTAGGCAGTGGTTCCACCACTATCGATGGAGAGACCGGTTTAGGCCGAACCGGAGGTTTCCACCGCTCCGCGGGTAGTGGAACCGACTTAATTGGCTCCGAAGGAGTCTGCTTCAGCCTGGGAGGTGAAAGCCAAGTAATGGACAGGGTAAGAGCTGGAGTTGGCTCGTGCCCGGTCAAAATCAACTGTTGCCACAAGGTCCTCGTAGTGCCAGAATTTCCTCTGGAGCCTTTCCTCATCCGAGAAGGACGAGGACGACCAATGGCATCGCCTCTTTTTAGAGCACTTGTGGCTCTTCCTCTGCCTTTTGGTTGAGGGGGTCTTGGACCTCGATCGAGATTGGACAGGCTGATTCGGTAGCTCGGGAGACACCAGTGGGACCAGTGATTTCCCTGGGTCGGGGACCACTTCCTTGACGGGATTCCCAGCGGGCTGGGTCTCCTCATCAGGGAAAGAAAGGACCAGAGTCCGACTAAGAGAATCGCCGACAACGGGTCGATCAGGTCGATGATTATTTCAACCTCGTCGGTCAACACTTCCGTCGACTGGCCAGACGGCAAAGCCGAGAAGCCAGTGGCCAAAGAGGCAATTTCGACCAAAGTCTAGACTGTCGATTCCTGGGAACAGATAACTCTCCCGATCCCAAGAGCATCTTCGTCTTGACGAAGACGATCCCGGGTCCTTTTCCCGCTTATGGGACCGAGAGGAGTGAGTGTCCGCGGACCCATCCCTTAGTCGGGCAAGACTGGCACAACTCTCGGAAAGAACCCGAGAAGGTGGAGCCCAGGTTGAGCGGAAGGAAGAAGCTCCAAAAGGAAGATTCTGTGTCCCAAGCAGCTTCCTCCTCAAAGGCTTGCATGCATTCCAACTGCTCGGCAGATCCTGCGGCCGCGGAAACCGCCCACCGAGCCTCCTTTGATTTCACCGGAGAGTTCTGTTTTTCCGGCCTCCCCAACTTCAGGCGTGCGAGACGGTAGTCAAGAACGTTAAGGTGAAATGCAAGACAAAAATCACACTTCAAGGAGTCATGGTCGACACCCAGGCAATAGACGCACGCGGTGTGAGGATCAGTGCACGACATTTTCTGGCCACACGAACACCGGTGAAATCCGGGGAAAGTCTTGTCTTCCATAATCGAAGGTAAACAGTCCCGATCACTAATGCGAACTAGACAAAGTTTTGGAATAACCAAAGGTTTTGAAGCCACGGCCTACAAAATGCAGGAGCACAAAGGAGGCAAACTGAATCTTCCAGCGGAAAGGAAGATCTGGCGTCATGGGGCAAAGCCAACGGTTATACCACCCAGGTGGGTGGGAGGAGCCAGACTGAAGACTTCTGGCGATTCTTAAAGGGGAAAGGGACATGCCAAAGAGTGTGGATGAACAACATATCCATGATCCCAGAAAAAAAAATTATCTTGTGGAACATTCAGGGGGTAAACCACCCGAGCAAATGAAAAAAGATACTATTTGCTCTCACATCTATGACATGCAATGTGGCCTTCCTGCAGGAGACTCCCCTCCTCGAATAGGATGCAATAAAAGGAGGGGGCAGTGTCAGTGGCTCAGCAGGTAGCACACTCGCCTCTGAGGTCGGGAGATCAGAAGGCTGTAGGTTCTATCCCCACACCAGGCACTTGGGGTTAATATCCCAATACTGACACTGCAGCATGAGTGGGGTGCTGCACTCCTGAGGTGCTGTCTTTCGGATGAGACGTTAAAAACCGAGGTCCCATCTGCCTGTTCTGGTGGTAGTTCAGGTGGATGTTAAAGATCCTATGGCACTTCTCGAAAAGAGTAGGGCAATTTCCCCCGGAGCCCTAGACAAATTTCCACGCATTCACTAAAAATACCACCAATAGTTTAATCTGGTTCAAATTCAGATGGCATTCATCAGTATCCCCCTTCCCCAGGTTGTGCCTGAAAATAAGTAAGAATTTGCCTACTGCACTTACCCAGTCAACAAAACCTAAATAAATAAATAAAACTTTGGAGAAAAAGGGTCTGAGAGGAAATGTCAAGCTGTTTCTCAACAAAGAAGCAGGGAGTCTCAATTTTGATCAAGAGATGCTGCCCACTACAGGATGTCGCCAGGGACGGGGACAAGGAGGGAAGATGGGTGACAGGGGCAGAGTAAAGACTAGGGAGATTCTTTTAGTGAACGTTTATTGCCCAAATCAAAGATGATGCAGCCTACTTTCCTGCTGTCGTCCAAAAGATGTCTGGTATGTCAGTTACCTCTGGTGCTATAATCAGGGGGAGATTTCAGCCTGGTGTGGGATCCCATGCTGGATAGATCCTCAAAGGAAAAAGGAGACCCTGCACGTCACAATGCCAGGCCAGCGGTATGCAAAACGTGTACAGACCTGGCTCTTCAGGATATTTGGAAACTGGCACACCCCATATCTCTCCATTACATTTATAGATCTCCAGGATATGGTATAAGGAGTCAACTGGAATACTTTATAGTCTGCACCACTGCAGTTCCAGAAGTGTTGGAACAGAAAATACACCCCATCACAGCCTCACACCATGCGCCAGTGTCTGCCACTCTCCTCCTGTTCCTGACTGTTGCTAAGACACCAAGGTGATGCATTAATTGCTTTCTGCTACAATCTGCTTGAAACAATTATGCCGTCTATCATTAGGCCTATCCCCGGAATCAACAGTTTTCTGCAGATGCTGGTGCATGCACAAAATCATGCTACAAGATGCCTAATATGAGAGGAGACGATCACTCAGAGACTCCGACTATAAAGAAGAAGAATATTTTTAGTGTGCCTGGCTACCAGCTAAGTTCTCTCCCCCCATGAAGTATTCTCATACAAGCATATTGCTGCAGCCTGCCAAAATGTTTTGTACTAAAGGTTAGTGTGAGCACACACTCACAATAAATGGCAGTGCACTGTGAAATTCTTCTATTAAAAACTCTTAACGGGCCCAGTGGCAAAGAGGGCTGAGGCGCTCTGCGCCTTATCTTTTCCCACATCAGTGACCTGGGTTCGACTTGGGGGGGCAGAGGATTGAGCATCTGGAAGACAGCTCTCCACTCCTGAGGAGGGAGAGTTTGCTGTCTTGGCCCTTGGCTGCCCCCGAGTGGAGGCCTGGGGTAGCGTGAGGAGCCTCGAGCGACACGATGGGAGAGGCTGCAGTTCCGTAGGCATGTGCGCCTCCACATCCACACCTATGTGTCCCCACAAAAGGGGACTTGAGGAGAAAAAAAAAATGGATGGTGCAGGCTAAATGAAGCACTATCCGCCTGCCTCCGCCCCGCACCAATCACCAGGCCCATATGGATGTGTGTCACCAGGTGGGGGGAGGACGGCCGTCCCATTCAAGACTCTGCTGGGGGGGAAGGGATCCATGGGGCATTCGAGACTCCCTGCCCAGTGCTGCGGATGCTGGGCGAGAGGGGGTGGGGACAGGGCAGACAGCCTCCCTGCACCAACCATGGGAAGAAAAAGCTCTATGACAAAAAAAAAAAAAAAAGAAGAAGACTTCAAGGGCTTCAGGCATACAACCTTTTTTTCCTCTCTCTAAATCTATGTTCACTGTCTTACTACCAGCTGGTCCCCATCAAGCCACCGCCACCCCCCCTTCGGCCTCATCACCAGCCGTCTTCACATACTTACCCCTGCCTCCTTTGTTCCTCCATTACTTGCCCCATATTGGGGGTTCCCTTGAAGCACAACTTCCCAGACCACATCAAGGATCTGAGAGGAAGCTGTCTCCTTAGTGGGGCAGAGCCCGTGGAGGATTAGTCGCCTTCCTGACGTCCAGTGGGTCTCCCCATGTGTGCAGCTGTGTGCAAGCATGCATATGCATCTGCTGGCAACCCCTGTAACCCTGTGGCAGCTTCCCCTTGTACTACCATCCAGCCTCTGCTGGGCGACAGTCAAACAGGGGAGGGCAGAATCCCACTTCCCTGAAGGATCAGAGCTGTTCTGCAGTACGTACATTGCCCCTTCCCCAGCTGGACCCCTACAAACAAAGACCATGGTCTAACCCAGGTCACTGAGAAGCAAGTGGAATCCTTAACAGTACACTACCTGGATGACTAAAACAATAGTTCTCTTAAGAAATGTGGACAGAAAATATTTAATTAAATGCCCTAAGAGTGGACTGGACAGCAGTTAAAATCATTTAAACTGTATAGGTCCTTCAATAAAAAACATGGGGCCATGTACAGTAAATAAGATTATGGACATGTATTTTTACAAACATCAGTAGGCAGTATGTTTTTTGGACAAATGTTATATGCTGAGTAGAACACATTATACTTTTTCATAACCCTCCCTTGGCCGTATACACACACGCACAAAAAGACAATATGTCTTCTACTCAACTATCAAAGGAAAACATTAAATATTTTATGGTGTTAACTGGTTTGGGCCTTATTTATTTGTACCTCCGATTTCATACGCTTCGCTCTCTTCCCTGAAGAGTTCATCCTCAAAGCCTGACCCAATGAGCGCTGAGCTTCACCAGAAGGTTCATTAACCTCCACTTTCTCTTCAATATCAAAGTTTGGCTTCTGGATGCCCTGCAGGATCAGAACACAGTGGCAGTTCATCAATCAGACCCCAAAGATATTACTTCATCAATGAGACCTCAAAGACGATCAGAAGATTTTTAGTTTTTTTAAAAGCCTCTTTGATAAGAGTCAGGTAGGGGAACAGTCACTTGCTTGTTAACTGTGCATCTTCATCTTGCAGTGGTAATCGTCCACAGTTACACACTTGTAGAATGCCTTGGAATCATCCAATAAATTTCAACCACAATGTACACACCAACTCCAAGCCTCCTATCATCAAAAATGTTCTCGCAGATAGAAGAAGTGCATTACAGGCAGATCCAGACTCAGCAATACAGCACAGACTGGGGGAGTATGGCTTATGGCTATGGATGAAAACCTCTACAAGACACACAGTAACAAGTAAGTACCCTTTTCTTCTACTTACAGCACAGAATTTAAATGATGCACACTCACAGACGCACGCACGCACGCAGGCACACGCACACACACCCCAGAGCAAATCTTCTTACAATGTGAATTCATCCACTGCAGTATCATGGGAGGAGGGAGAGGGACAAGGGCTATTTGGGGGAAAAGCATTTTAGAAAAGAAGACCCAAAGTCTACACCTCCACATGATAGAGGTAGGCGAGTGTGGTTGGATGGCCAGGTAATCGCATTCTAGATCTTGGTTGATTAGACAGACCTAGAGACTGCCATGAAAGATACCACATCCTAGCGAAGTGGGTATGCAGTCCATCCATGGAGGGGCAAGACACAAAGGCACAGCAATGGGAAATGCAGGATACTTTTCAGAGGGGGAACAGTGACCACCAGTCATTGTGGTTTGAAATCACAGAAAGAGCAGAACCAAACCACACAAAAGCACGTATCCTGGATTCTAGGGGGGCAGACTTTGGGAAAATGGGGAGATACTTGAAAAAGGCATTAAGGGGAATGGGGCAGGAATCAGGGGGTTGAGGAACAGTGGGCAGTATTTAAAATGGGGGTTACAAGAACAACAGAATTATGCATTAAGCAGGTTAGCAAGAGGAAAAGGAAGAGGAGACCATTATGGTTTTCCAAAGAGGTAGCAAAGAAAGCGAAAGCCAAAAAGATTGCATTCAGGCAATACAAAAAGACACAGGCAGAAGGGGATAGGGAGAAGTACCAGGAGAAGCAAAGGGAGGTCAGTAAGGGAAGCCAAAGCTCAGACAGAAGAACACATTGCAAAATCAGTGGGTAGAGGGGACAAAACCTTTTACAGGTACATAAGTGAAAAAAGAAAGACAAAGGGAGGGACAGTGAGACTGAAGGGGAGGACGGGGGCCGCGTGGAGGATGACAACAGTAAAGCTGACATATTGAACAGGTATTTCTGCTCAGTCTTTACTGAGGAAGAGGAGGGTAATGGGTCTGAAGGAGTACAAGGGTGAGAATTGTGCAGAAATGGACACAAGTCCCTTTACACGAGAAAGGGTCCTGAAGGAACTGGAAGTAATAAGATTTGATAAAGCAATGGGGCCAGATGGGTGCACCCTAGGTCCTTAAAGAACTAAGAGAGGTGGTGGCTGAACCTCTGGCTATCCTGTTTAGCCGATCACTGGAAACAGGGAGGTACCCAAAGACTGGAGGACAGCAGATGTGGTCCCCTTATACAAAAGTGGGAACAAAGAGGAAGCAGGGAACTACAGACCAGTCAGCCTCACCTGGTAGTGGGAAGATCATGGAAGCACTACTGAAGGAGAGATTGGTGGAACATCTGGTTGTCAATGGACTACAGGACCTAAGGCAGCATGGTTTCACCAGGGGAGGCATGTCAGACCAACCTCATTGAATTTTTGACTGGGTGGCTAGTGAGGTGGATCGGGAGGGCAGTGGACATGGCCTATCTAGACTTCAGCAAGCCTTTGACACTGTGCCACACAGAAGACTATTACACAAACTGGGGAATATGGGTGGGCAGGACAGTAGTGGTGGGTAGGTAACTGGCTGGGTGGCAGGACACAGAGGGTGGTGGTAAATGGCTGTCACTCCACAGAGGAAGAGTGACCAGTGGGGTACCACAGGGATCAGTGCTGGGACCGGTCCTATTCAACATCTTCATCAGTGACATTGCGCAGGACCTAGAAGGCAGAATTTCACTGTTCGCTGATGACACAAAGCTCTGTAACAGAGTAGACACACCAGAGGGTGTAGACAGAATGAGAAGGGACCTGCAGAAACTTGAAGAATGGTCAGGGGTTTGGCAGTTGAAATTCAATGCAAGGAAGTGCAGGATAATGCATATGGGGCACAAAAACCCTGGCACAATATATCAGTTGGGGGGTGAGGATATAGCATGCACCAAGCAGGAAAGGGATCTTGGGGTTATCATCTCTGATGACCTCAAGGTAGGGAAACAGTGTGACAAGGCAGCAGGTAAAGCAAATAGGATGCTGGGATGTATAGGCAGAGGCATCACCAGCAGGAAAAGGGAGGTCATAATTCCGCTATACAAGACACTAGTGAGGCCCCACCCGAGTACAGTGTACAGTTCTGGAGACCATACCTATGTAAGGACATAGACAGGGTGGAGAAGGTTCAGAGGAGGGCAACAAAGATGGTGCATGGATTGCATCACAAGTCCTGTGAAGACAGGTTGAAGGAACTGAGCATGTACTCCCTGGAGGAGAGGAGGAGAGAGGGATATGATAGAGACATACAAGTATCTTACAGGGAGGAACAGGGTGCAGGAATACACTATTTTAAGCAAAAGATGTTCCAGGACTGGAGGGCAGGGATGAAGTTGGAGGAGGACGATTCAGAGGAAACATGAGGAAGAATTTCTTCACAGAACGGGTGGTGGACAAGTGGAACACCCTGCCAGAGGAAGTGGTGGGGCTGAAACCATCACAGGATTTAAGAATGCATGGGATAGACATAAAGGAATTCTGGAGGTCAGGGGTAAGGGGCAACAGACTTCTAGGAAAAACATAAACTGAACTTACGAGCTCAAATGGGCAGACTGGGTGGGCCATAGGCCCTTATCTGCCGACACTGTCTATGTATCTATGTATCTATGGATAGTGGGGTGGCCTGGGGACATGCCCGCTAAACATAAAGCAGCTGCTTGACTAAGCCCCTATGGCCTCAGTTCTGCTCAAATGAAAACCTGAGAGTCTCTTTACATCAAGGGGGTGAAAGGTTGCTTTATCTTTGCTGGTGTGAGGGCTGGGAAAATAAATACAGACAACAAAATAGATAATTTCACCTAGAATTCTGAGACAGACAGGTAGGCAAGAAAACTGCATGTGTCCCAAGGGCTTTCTTGTTATCGTGGACAACCAAGCAGTTAGGATAACACAGACAGCACAGAGCTCACATACTTTCCTGGCTGAGGTTGCAGTCAAGGTCTTTAAAAAGACAGCCTTTCAAGACAGAAACTTTAAGTCATAGGAGTACGGGGGTTCAAATGTAGGACCCAATAATTTAGAGAGAACAAGATTAAGGTCCCACAAAGGGACAGAGTCCTGTCGAGGACAGAATAATTGATTCAGCACTTTCAGGAATATTCTGAAAACAGGAGTCAAAATCAGGGAATCAGGGAAGAAACCCCTTCCTTGGACCTATACACAAACTGCTGCCAAGTTCCGTAGCTCAATTTGAGTCTGCAGCAATAAATGAAGGTTAATAAAAATGGGCAGACTGGGTGGGTCCAGCAGTCTTTATCTGCCGTCCTGTTTCTATGTTCACCTTCAGAAAGACGATGTTTTAAACCCTGAGGACACTAGGGATAACAAAGAGAAGAGTGAAAGAGAGAGACAAAGACAGAGAGATACAAAGACAGATGATATAGTATGCTTTCTGCAAATAAAAATAACTTCAACTTGAAGGCACAGGACCCACCAGATAGAAGGGTCTATCCAGACTACCAGGAAATTAAAGTAGCAGTGCAACAAAAGAAAGTTATTCCAAAAAGCTTATTTTCTGCTATGATTATAAAAAAACATTGGCAGAACTGTTGATTTGGGTTTTCTGGATGCTTCCTATGCTGTGCACTGTACATTTGCATTTTTGTCTGGATTCTTACCCTCCTCAGGTCTTCAATATTATTTCTATGCAAAAATGAGGCGGCCATCTTTTTTTCTTGAGAAACAATTAATTTAAAATGTTCATAAAATTCTTAAATGATAACAGAAACTGGAAATTACATCACAAAAATAAATTGGAAGACATCTGGCATCGTTTAGGGTGAAAAAAAGTTGGGGTCAAATTTTAGCCCATTTTCGTTGCACTGCTGCTTTCCTGACCATATAATCTTTTCAGGAGCCAAACCTGATAGTGCAGTGAACAGATCTGGGCAAGCTAGAGGATTAGCCAAATGTACGGCAGTTGAGAGTCAAAGCAAAAAAGTGCAAAACTATGCACTTAGGGCATGGGAACGCGAAAGAAGAATACTCAGTGGGGGGTGGGGGGGGGTACTGTCAGCCACCAAACAGGAAAGGGATGATTACATCTGAGGGCCTAAAGGTGGCCGGGCAGTGTGAGAAGGCGGTTAGAAGGGCCAGTGGGATGCTGGGGTGCACGGGGAAGAAAAAAATCACTCACCTTAGTAACTGTGTTTCTTCTAATGGAGTCTTACTGTATTGACATATGCAGTTAGCCCCAGAACTTGAACTGCTCCGGAGAGGAAACAGTTAACTCTATGCAGGAAGCCTAGAACGTTGAGCTTGAGCTTGGTTTCAAACCTCTGTCTGCAGCACTTCAAAGTGTAACTATCAGATTCTTACGAGCGATTACTAACTATACTTCTATGGTGGAAACTGTAAAGGAACATAAGCCAACAGGCAACAAATTGGGTTCTCCAAAGACTCAAGTCAAGAACCCCAAGATAATAACCAGGTAGTGAACCAACATATAAATACCAAAAAACAACATAACAATAACCCACTCCCCCCTTCTAGAAAGGAGGAGTGCCAAGTATACCCCTGAGATGCAACACTGTACCTGCCAGCCCACTTCCCAAAAAGAGGTTCTGAGAGGGGAGGCAGGGAAGGAGGTCAGAATACAGCAAGACTCCATTAGAAGAAACACAATTACTAAGGTGAATAATTTTTTCTTCAAACAACATGAAGTCTTGCAGTATTCTGACATATGCAGACTACGAAGCAGTACCACCATGGAGGGGCGTACTAAACCTATTTTGGGAATAGGCTCTGCAGTACTGCTGTTCCAAACCGAGCACCACTCCTAGCCTGGATATCCAGACAGTAATGCCTGGTGAAAGTATGGACAGTTTTCCAGGTGGCTGCTTTGCATATCTCTAGTAAAGGTATATCCCTGGCAGTAGCCAGGGAAGCAGCTGTACCCCTAGTCGAATGAGCCCTTAGGCCTGGTGGGGGGGGGGGGTATTTTGCCTAGCTTTTCATAGCAGAATTGAATACAAGAGACAATCCACCTGGCAAGTTCTCTTAGTAGCAGGCTTACCTTTCCCCACTTCACCATAAGTGAGAAACAATTGGAGACATTCATACCTAAGTGCCTTAGTATGCTCAATGTAGTAGCTAAGTGCCCTCTTAACATCCAAACTATATAATCACCTTTCTCCTTTCTCCTGAAGAAGAAATGATCAGTGAAGAACACAGGAAGAGACATGGACTGGTTCAGATGACAATCTGAGACCATTTTGGGTAAGAACCTCCTATTGGTTCTAAGGACTACCTTATCTCTATGGAATGAGATAAAATCTGGCTCCACTGACAGAGCTTGTAATTCACTAATACGCCTGGGAGAAGTGATAGCTACCAGGAACATAGTTTTCCAAGTCAAATACTTGAGTTCGGCTGAAGCCAAAGGCTCAAAAGGGGGTTGCATGAGCTGAGCAATGCAAACATTAAGATCCCAAGCAGGGGTAGGGTCCCTAAAGGGAAGGTTGGTATGAACCAAACCTTTAAAGAATTTACAGAAGACATGATGAGATGCCAGAGAGGGAGCCTTCCATGTTGACAGGAATGCAGATACAGTTGCTAAATGAACTTTTAAAGTGGCTGGCCTGAGGCCTAGGCCATTAAAATGAACCATGTAATCCAGAACTGTAGCCAGATCAGCAGGACCGGTTAAACATCCTTACTGGAACACCAAATACTGAATCTCTTCCATTTGGAATTATAAGTTTTTCTGGTGGCAGGTTTTCGAGAGGCTTTGAAAATATCCAGCACCCTGAGACAGATGCAAACCTGCATACTCTTAACTCTTCAAGAGCCAAGCCTTGAGGTTGAGAGACTGAAGGTTGGGGTTGGGGTACCAGATTCTTCCCTGAGAGGAGATTAGCAGATTGTGCCTCTTGGGAAGAGACAGGGGAAGATGGACTACTAGGGACAACAACAGAGGATACCGAGGATGTCTGGCCCAGTCTGGTACAATCAGGATCACCCTGCACAGTTGTGACCTGATCTTGACCAGGACCTTGAATAACAGGGGAAAAGGAGGAAAGGCATAAAGGAATTTGCCCCCTTCCCCAATCCAGAACCAGAGCATCCAGGGGAACTGTGCCCATGACTGGAAGCCTGCAACAAAAGAGAGGAAGTTGATGATTGTCTGGGGCTGCAAAGAGATCTATCTCTGGAGTGTCCCCCCGGAGAAGACTACTCTCAGTATGAAGGGGTCCAGGGCCCGCTCGTGGTGGCCTTGAGATATCCTGCTCAGGGCATCTGCTAGCACATTGTCCTTCCCTGATAGATGGACTGCTACAATGCAGTCTTGCAGGGCATAAGCCAGAGACCATATTTTCATGGGTTCTGTGCACAAGGCCGTAGACCGCGTGCCTCCCTGCTTGTTGTTGTACCACATAGTGGTGGTGTTGTCTGTCCTGACCTGAACCACTTTGTTTCTTACTGAGTCTGAGAAAGCTTGGAGAGCCAGGAATACTGCCCTGAGTTCCAGAAGACTCATATGAAGTAGAGACCCCCTGAGGAGACCAGACACCTTCTGCTGTAAGAACTCCCAGGTGGGCTCCCCAGCCCAGGAGAGAGGCATCTGTGGTTAGTACCACTGAATGAGTCGGACTGATGAATGGGACTCCTTGTCTGAGATTGTCCTGATCCAACCACCACTGGAGAGCTTGGACCAGAGTCTGAGTCACTGTAATCAATTTGGTTAGAGGATCTTTTTTCTGTGACCAAAAGGACCTCAGATGGAAATGAATGTCCCTCATTTGAAATCTGGCTCCCTGTGCCACCGCAGTGGAAGCTGCCATGTGGCCCAGGAGCTGAAGAAAGTGTCTTACTGGTCAAGATACCAGAAGGCAGAAAGAGGAGGCAAGATCTGTAAGGGCCTTCACTCTTGCCAAGGGAAGAAAAGCCTTTGCCTGCACAGTATCAAACTCTACCACTATGAAAGTGAGGAGTTGTACTGGTTCAAGAACTTTGTCAGACTGAGAAGAAAACCTAGAGAAGTGAGCAACTGTTGTGTAACTTGTAGGTCTGACTTGACTTGGTCTGGAGACCACCCCACAATGGGCCAGTCGTCCAGGTATGGTAAAATGAAGATCCCCGGTCACCTCAGAAAGGCCACTACTACTGTTAGGCACTTTGTGAACACCCTTGGAGTTGATGTTAGGCCAAAGGGCATTGGTCTGAACTGATAAGGCCTGAAGGCAATTCGAACCTGAGGTACTTTCTGATGGAGCACCTGACTGGGATGTGAAAGCAGGCATCCTTGAGGCCCAGGGAAGCTAGCCAATCCCCTGGCCTTAGAGAGGAAAGAATTACTACCAGAGTCACCATTTTGATTTTGATTTTAAGATGTGCTTGTTTAGATATTTTAGGTCAAGAATGGGCCACCACTCCCCCGTCTTTTTTGGGGTAAGGAAATATCTGGAATACAGACCCTTGCCCCTGTGCTGAGTAGAACTCTCTCTACAGCCCTGAGGGTTAGTAGAGAGAAAACCTCTGCTTCTAAAGCAGTGGTTTTGGAAAGGTTTGCAGGTGTAAAGGACATGACCCTCAATTTTGGGAACTTTGCAAAACTGTAGGCCAATCCCTGACTTACTACCTCCAGGACCCACCTGTCTGAGGTAACAGACTTCCAGGCCTGGAAGTAGTAAGCCAGCCTACCTCTTACTGGAATTGGGGAGTCGGCCTGGGCTGACACATCAGGGTGTCTGCTTGGCAGGAGCCTTGGACTGAGAAGAGGATGCAGCCGTACTCATCTATCTTCTACCTCTCCCTCTGAAGAACCCCCTCTATGGAAAGGGAGAGGAGTCCTGTGCTTGGTAGAAAGGCCTGTGAAAAGGCCTGCCCCTGCCCCTAGACTGCTGCCTCTGAGAAGTTGCCTGCCTTTCCTAGGCCTGTGCATTCCTGTAGGTGGTCCGATACATGTCAATTTTCTTCATGTAATTTTTTTTTTTAAATGATACTTTTTCCCTTCCTACTGCCTGTCAGCCTCGATCATTCAGGGCACCGAGAGGTCATCCTACACCCGCCACCGATACTTACCTCCCAGTCCCCATGTAGCTCGCTTGCCTTCTGGCGGAACGAGGTGGGGCGGACCACCGCAGGGTTTTAAATAACTGATTAGCAGTTTTCTGGGGGGAGACAATACTAACTGTTCAGAAAGTATTTATATAGATTTTCTAGAAGTGTTATGTTTGTTAAACACAGTGAGGCAGGTACCATGCATTTTCACAATGTTTTAGCACTTTTATGAGCAAAACATTAATCAATTTTTAGAGTTAAATAAAACCCTGCCCCATAATTCTTCCTTTCGTCGGGTCTGGAGGTAGTCAGTGAGCAGGGGTAAATCAGAGACATGCCCCAGGAAGCCCATCACCCCAGAGCCAACAGGTGCTTTTCCGCTTTTTCTTCCCCCACGCAGCATTAGCCCCTGACATCAAGGCGATAGACGCTGACGTCTACTGCGTGCCTGGGCCACCCATCTCCCTTCTATTGGGAGCTTGCAATCCCTGAGCCTCCACCCGGAGTCGTACAAGTGCGGTGGGCATCGACCTCCCACCCGCCTTCCCTAAAGATGGCAAGCTGTCGGGACGCCTGCTGTACTCTCCGGCCGACTCCACCAGAGACCCGAGTCCCTCCCAAACCCAGGTCACCAGCGTGATCGAGGTGTGGCGTCCAGCGCCTCAACCCTCAGTGCCACCGGGCCAGCTATTCTTCATGTAATTCTCTGTCTGCTCCACAAACAGAGAATTACCCACCACAGGGAAATCCATGGCCTTAGCCTGGGTGTCCTGTGAGAGGCTAGTACATTTGAGTCAAGCAAACCTCCTAAGAGACATAGATGTAGCCATGACTCGTGATGCCACATCATTCGAGTCGCCAGCAGCATGAAATTGAATTTTGGATGCCTCGATCCCATCAGCAGCCACCTCCTCCAGCTCCTTTGCCAGCTGGGGGAAAGCCTGTTTAGCCAGCTCCAGAACAGTATCCCATCTAGATTTCTGGTATCTGGCTGTGCAGGCCATGTAATTTGCCTGCCTGAGTCCCAAGGAGGATGCTAAGTACTGTTTTTTGGCCATAGCATCCACCTTCCTAGAGTCTTTATCTGGGGGGGGGGGGTGAAGCCAAGGGTAAGTTAGCCTTGTCATAGGCTGCAGTCTGCATTACCCCAACATGGCTGCATTGGTGGAACAAGAACTCTGTACCTGAGCCTGAAAGTGTATACCTCCTGTCCATTCTTTTACCCACAGGAGGCAAAGTATTTGGGGTTTGAAGAATTTTCTGTGTCTGTTTCCCAAAGGATTCATGGAGGAGAACAGACAATTTCTTGGACTCTGGGATGTCCATCATTTCCATAAAATCAGGCTCCTTTTGTTCCTCAACAGCTCTGACAAAGGGAAGCTGGAGGGTATCAGCCACTTTCTTGTAGATCAAATAGCAGGATGGGGACTCAGAATGCCTGGGAGGGGAAACATTAGAAGGCCTGTCTGTGGAGATGTCCGGTTCGATGGGCTCATCCAAACCTCCATCACCATTATCATCATCGTCTTGTTCTTCCTCCCCCTTCCACTCCGGTTCATAAAGTTAATCCGGAACATATTCCAGAACCAGGGGAACCGACTGAACCGAGTGCCTACCGAGAAGCGCTGGATCGGACGGAACCAGAAGGAGCAATTCCAAAATACTTATCGCCCTGGCTATTTCTTCGGAGGCTGGATGATGCGGATCTGGATCTGAACCGGATGATTTCCTCTTGCGCTTCGATGGAACCGACCCCTCAGGGTCGGATCTCCTCCTGCCCGAGGGAGTATCGTCCAGGTCAGTGGGCACTCCTTCAGGTTCGATAGGAACCAAACCGGGCTAGCCATCTGGATTAGCGGACTTCTCTGCCTCCTTTTCCCTGAGCCTACCCAACCTCTTTTCCAGGGTGGCCTTCGGGAATTTTTTTACAAATTTGGCAGTCTGAATCTAAGTGGTCAAACCCCAGACAATAAAAACAAATGGTGTGAGGGTCTGCCTTAGCAAAGGCATGCCCACACTCACCACAGTGTCGAAACCTAATGGGCCCTTTTTTTTTCCTTGGGTTTCTCAGACATGGTCAGGCTACAACTTACCCTTTACAGCTATTTAGCCAGGTAAGACCCCCCTATCGGTTACCAACCGTGTTATGGGTCGTGGAGAAAAAGGTGTAAAATCATGTTTTTTTGAAACCAGTACCTCTCACTACAGAAAAAACAAGAAAAACCCTAAAACAATCGGTTCCTAACAGACCGATCCACAGGTTTTACAATTTCGACACAAAAATACAACAATTTTACCCTATGGTCCACTACCTACAACACTTACTGTACCGCAGACAGGGATCTGAAGCCGAAATAAATGACAAATCAGTGATTAAACCGACGGATTCTAAACCGAACCGACTGTAGCAAAGGAGCAATCTCCGGAACGACTGTTCAGTTAGGCGGAGTAAAGAATCTGACGGTTACACTTTGAAGTGCTGCAGACAGAGGTTTGAAACCGAGCTCGAGCTCAACATTCTATGCTTCCTTCATACAGTTAACTCTTTCCTCTACGGAGCAGTTCAAGTGCTGGGGCTAACTGCATATGTCAGAATACAGCAAGACTTCATGTTGTTTGAAAGGCATCATAAGCAGAAAAAAGGGAGTGGTGAAGCCACTATACAGATCATTAGTGAGACCTCATCTGGAGAACAGAGTCCAGTTATGGAGGCCACATCTCAGGAAGGACACAGAAAGACTGGATGCAGTCCAAAGAACGGCTACAAAAATGGTACAGGGGCTGCACCAGAAGTCATATGAGGAGAGGCTGAAAGACCTCAATAAGTATTCTCTAGATCTATGAAGAGAGAGGGGGGACATGATAAGAGACATATAAACACCTCAAAGGAATCAATAAGGTATAGGACGGTAGCATCTTTCAGAAAAGAAGATGGACATGAACTAGGGGACATGAGATGAAGTTGGACAGAGGAAGAATCAGGGGTAATGTGAAGAAGTGTTTCTTTACAGAGATGGTGGTGGATGCTTGGAACAGCCTCCCCGCAGGAGTGGTAGGGGCAAAAACAGTGGAGGAATTAAAAAAATGCATGGGACACACACAAGGGAACCCTAGAAAAAGGTAAGAGCACAAGGGAACCCTAGAAAAAAGTAAGAGCATGAAAGTGACAGATCAACTACAGTCTGCAGCACAAGTTAAAGGTAGGAAAAAATGGACAGACTAGATGAGCCAGGTGGTTCTTATCTGCCAACAAATTCTATGTATCCATGACTATGTGTCTGGATGGGCTATTCTTCCCTTAAACCTGGTGAGAAAGTTCTGTCTGCAGGGAAAGAGATATGTTTTTTTGCAAATGACTGGTGAAGAAGGTCTGAGCACCAGCCATGTGATGAGAATCACCCAAGACCATTCTTGACAAACCCTTAAGTTGTCAGCAAACCTTCAGATCATCATCATCAAAATGTATTATTTAGCTTAAAAGTCATCAACAATTACACAAACATTACACACTATAAAACAGTTTGTACTTGGTATAAATATTACTTTCATGTTCGGGTAGAGCCCTACACAAAACTCATATTACAGTTCATTCCAAAGTAGTTCTCTTACAGTATATATGTGTATAATCGTAAAAGATTAAAATGCATTCCGTATAATTTTCCATAATCTCTACTCTGCTTAAAATTTTTCAGAATTAGAATCCCAGCAGTTATTTGATCATGTGATAATTTGAGTACTAATTATCCTTTTTTCAGTTTTATTAATGGACATGAAAAAATGTGCCATTCTTTCAATGGTCCATTCATCATTTGTGTGCAGTAATATGTATGTAAGAGTTACTCTGTCAAGGTCATACGTACTATTTAAGAAATTAACCTATAGGTCATTTCTTTCATGTACCAGGTACAGTGCCATATAACATGGAGTAGATCTTCTATACCCCCCTCCCCCCGGCTGAACATGCACATTCGGCAGTACTTGAGTTTTTATATCGAGCATTTAAAACATTACTCTCAAACCTTTAAAATTTATATTGTGTGAATATTCTCCTATACTTGGGATCTATCAGTATGTTCAAATATGATTTTAGTCCAAAATGGTAGTTATTATTAGTGAACCATTGGGAATGAGTCTTTTTCTTGCCAATAATTTACAACTTTTTTGGAGATATAGCGTTTATACTTTAGGCTGAGTAATATTTTTTTTCACATTGTGTTTTAGAATATTTCATTTATTTATTTATTTATTTAATTTTGGTGATCGGGTACGCCCACTGAGCCCCGAAGGTCCCTTTTTCAGGGGCGACCTGGGATAACAATACAAGTTATAAGAATGAACAAGGATATAAGTAACATTTGAGGCATTGTGAGTTACATCATGAGGTGGCTACAGTAAAGAAAAATAGTGGATACAGGCATGGTTACAGGCATGGTAAAAGAAAAGCAGTGGATACAGGCATGGCTTACAGGCACGGTAAAAGAAAAGCAGTGGATGCAGGCATGGGTACAGGCATGGTCATCATCATGACATGTAAGCAATTGGTAGTACTTTGCATAGTTTATTCAGGGTTACATGGCCTCTGAAGCAGTCTGTATAAGGCAGGTAGTAGGAAGGTTAAGCTAGGAGATAGGAGTTGGAGAGGAGGGGAGTACCTTAGGAGCTTTAAGTGCCATGACAGGTAGGCGCTTGAGGTCAGCAGATGGGACTTAAGCTTGGTGCAGAAGTTCATGAGTGAGGAGGAGGCCTGGACCTGGGGAGGGAGCTTGTTCCATTGGCAGGCTGCTTGGGAGGAAAAGGATCTTCCGTCAGCATTTGTCCTTATCCTAGGAACTTCTAATAGCGTTCTATCTAAGGTCCTTAGGTTCCTTGCGTTGTGTTTGAGGGTTACGGTCCCAGCAATGCGTGGCGGAGCGTGGGGTTTGAGAAGCTTATAGGCCTGGACAAGCAAGGGGTGTTGGAGGCGGGCAACCAATGTGGGTCAACTAAGGCTGGCCACAGTGTCACAGTGGTGACGTCTCGGGTGAGTCTAAGGTTGGGCTGGCTATTTATATTATACAGTTTGCATCCTGGTAATCTCTTGTTTAGCCATGCCCTATATAATAGGGGCCGCAAAGGTCAGGTTGGGTAGAAGGACGCTGGTAGCTATGGAGAGCCTGGCTTCAGGGATGAGTTGGTCCCTGAGTCAGTACAGGGTGACAAGTTTCTGATGTAGGGTCCTGGTGACCTGGTCCACGTGTTCCTTGTATGTGATATTCTGATCCAAAGTGAGGCCTAAGTATTTAAGGGAGGGGACTACGTTAATGGCTTTACCAGAGAGTGAGGTTAAGGAGAGGGATGAGGACCTGTCAAATCCCAGGGATCTTGGCCTGGATAGCATTGCCTTGGTCTTGTCGGCATTTAGTACCATTCTGTTCTTACATAGCCAAGTCTCTAGTGAAGTGAGATCCTTTTGGAGTAGAGGGCCTAGGGCAACCACGTCCATGAGGGTCAGAAGATGACAGTATCATCAGCGTGCTGCACAACCGAGAGCTCTCCCACAGTGGGTACACAGGTCATTGGCAAACAAGGAAAACAGGAGGGGGCCTAGAATTGAGCCCTGAGGTACACCCTGGTTTAGAGGTAGTGGGTCAGACATGGTCCCTTTCCATGAGACCCTCTGTGCCCTGCCTGATAAGTAGCTCCCAAACCACTTCAGGGCATGATTGTCTAGGTCTATATTTTGTAGCTTCTGTAGCAGCAAGTTGTGGTCGACGAGGTTGAACGCCTTGGATAAGTCTACAAAGACTGCACCAGTAGGTATCCCTTTGTCCATTGCCCTGAGAACTTCATCCGTGAAGTTAATGAGGGCAGACTCAGTCCCATGGTTTGTTCTAAATCCATGTTGGGAGAGGGCAAGGAGCTGATGAGCTTCCAGGTAGTCCCTGAGTTAATTGTAGATGACTCTTTCTTGCACCTTAGCAAGTGAGCAGAGGAGGGAGATGGGCCTGTAGTTGTTGAGTTTTTCCCTGAGCCCCTCTTTGTGAATAGGGACAACACTGGCATGTTTCCACGGGTCAGGGACTGCTCCTTCCCTCAGTGATCGATTGAGGAGCATGGTTATAGGCCAGGCTAAGGAGATAGCTCCTGCCTTGAGTTGCGGAGGTTATTACCGTTGGGTCCCCCTGACTCTTTCGGTTTCAGGTTCCTTAGGAGGTTTAGTACTTCAGTGCGTTTAGCCAGTCTCAGGTGAAATGGGGGTCTTTCCATGTGAGGTGGTTCATCTGAGGTAGGGGGGAGAGTCTGGGGAGACAGGCAGGTCTTGTAGGCCTCGAGGTCTGAGAGGTGCCTGTTAAGGGCAGCCGATATTTGAGAAGGGTCAGTTGTGAGCTGACCGTTAATCTCCATAGGACAGGACTCAGGCTTGCTGCCCTTGATCAGGTCATTGATATGATTCCAGAATTGCTTGGAGTTGCCCAGGCTGGTTTTCTGGAGGTGTGTTAAGTAATCTCTTTAGCGAGTTTATGGCTCTCTTGGCTTTGTTCCTCAGGGCTTTGTATTCAGCGGAGCTCTGCGGGAGGGAGAGCCTAAACTTTCCAGGCTCCCCGAGTAGCCATTAGGGCTTTGAGGGAGGGAGAGATCAACTTGTAGCAGCTGCCTTTAGCCCTCATTCTCTTCATTGGAGCAAAGAGGTTGGGCGCTGTGGTTAGTTCGTCCTGGAAGTATTGCACAGTCTCAGTAAGAGTAGGGAGAAGATTTACGAGGTTCCAGTCCAGACTAACTAGGTAATGATTGTATTGTAGTTCAAGAACTTGGAGAAGTCACGGGCGGAGAGAATTCTAGGTTGGACCTTGGGTGGTTTGTTTTTCCATATACAGAAGATTGGGGAATGGTCACTCAGGGAGTCTGCCATTGTGCCCGCACTCTGTATATTAGTGGGGTTAGACACCAGAGCCCAGTCAAGGGTGGTGTGGTTCCCAGTTTTGTAATAAAGTATGGTCGGTTCAGAGATAACCTGCGTCAGACCTGCTTCATGGGTAAGTGACTTCGAGGCATGACCAGAGTCCTGGGCCCAGTTAATGTTGAAGTCGCCTAGGATTAGTTGCTCTGTTACCCTGATAGCCGTATCATTTGTGATGGCTTCAAGGGATTTGAGGGCTGATTTTGGTGGGTGGTACACGCAGCCAATTGTTAGTTTATTTATACCGTGACAATGGATCTATTAGTGCTGAATACCAACAGTTCTGTATAAATCCAAGCTCTGACCATTTTTTTTCCAATAAGGATTGATACACAAGTCTATTTTCTGACATTCTTGATATTCTTATCCAGAATTTAATCTTCCTGGTTTCTAAGAGAGCATTTATGTATAATATAAGAAGTTGAGCACGATGGCCTGAGTCCTAAAGTGCTCCTTAGCATTTTATACATTGACACTGTAAGCTTGCCTCTATTTATTTTTTTTAACTCTGTTTTTCCTCCTTCCTCTGCAGAGCGGTCCCGGCAATCGTCCAGCCACCAGCACCAGCACCCGCACCCCTGGACCAGGTCTGGCCCACGACTCGCCCTCCCCCACAGGCCCGCCAGTACACATGATCCCCCCATGGGGACCTGGAGTTCAGACATCCAGAGGGCGCACCTCTCAAGTCCGGGGGCACAGGGCACGGCCATCATCCGCTACAATCACCCCACAATTATTCCACCATTTTCTCCCCTGTGGAGCCGGACGTGCAATGGCATCAGCGCATAGCCATGTGGACGCCTGCCACGCTCAATCCCTTGATTGTGCACGCAACCTGTAGTGCATCTGGCCTCCGCCAGTTGCCGCTGCAGAGCGATGCAGTTCACCCCACCTCCCAGAGGGACGAGCGCAGTCATGGGACGCTCAATCCTCCCGCTCCTCTGCCAGCCCACAGTGACCCGAGTCCATTCCTGAGCCTGGGTCGCCAGTCTGGCGCGAGGTGTGGCATCCAGCACCTCAACCCTCAGCGCCACCAGGCCAGCTAGCTGGCTTCTATTTTTAATATCCCAAATTTCAGTCCCATACAACAACTGAGCACAAAACTTAGCATGTATTACTTTCACTAGTGGTTTGATACTATTACCTCCAAATCTATGGTTAAATCTAGTCAATGCCATAGCAGTTTCTCTTAAAGTTTCCAGCAGTCTTTCAGAACATGAATTCCATAGTATATATGCATCAAAAGTTACATCCAAGTATGTATAGGTTTTTACTACTTCCACTTTATCTGTACCCAACGTCCAGTTCCCTTTCTGGGGCGTTTTCTTTTTTGACAGAAAATTATTATTTTTGTTTTAGAAAGATTGACTGTTAATTTTAGATTGTTGAAATTTTAACTAAGGTGTCCAGTTTCTTCTGTAAACCAATTTTTGAGAGTGAGAAAATGACGAGGTCATCTGCATAAGCTAATGCAGAACAGATGTGGCCATTTATATTTGGTAAATCAGAGGTTACTGTATTCATTTCCAGAAGTAGCCCTTCTATATACAAAGCAAATAAGATTGAGGCTACCACGCAGCCTTGTCTTACCCCTCTGTTTATCTTGAATGTGGACGAGAGTTGCCCTCCTGTTCCCATGCTGACCCTTGCCCAAGTGTCGTGGTACAAATTATAAACTGTATAAAGATTTGTCAATTCTTTTTTTTTATCAGAAGTTCCCATAGTGTTTTTCTTGATACTGAATCAAATGCCATTCAGTAATCAATGAATACAGTATAATCTGTTTTGCTGCCTTACATAGAAACATAAAAATGTGTCGGCGGAAAAGGACCGCCAGGCCCACCCAGTCCTCCCACTGTGCCTTAAATATTATCGAGTCTCGAATGATCAGCCCTAAATCCAGCTTGCAGGGGGGATAATCCCCCATTAAGTTGTACTTGTGTGTTCAATCTTTCCAAATAAGTTAATATCAAGAAGGCTAATTGGACAGTACATACGAGGGTCAGTCAGATCTCCTCTTTTATGTATCGGTATTAACCTTCAGATTGACCCCGTACGGAAGTGGGATGAGAGAGCAGGTGTACAACAGGAAAGTACAGTTATGTAAGAACTTACCGTAACAGCAGATCTTCGAGAAAGGCTCTTGCAGCAGGTAAACACTTATAGGACTGAGTGGCCGGTGACAGGACCCCACAGAAAACTTCTTTTTAGAAGTACCTAGTGGGGACCGCCCTCGCTGACATCAGCTATGCCCCCGACGTCCCACCCAATATATAAGAGGAGGCAGTCCCAGCATGCTCCAGTTCTTGTACCACTGGAAAACAACGGCAGTTCGCACAAAAGGTACAGATGAAAGAAGGGTGCATCCTTATCCAGCAGGCAACATAGAGTCCCGTCTCATGCAGAGAGAAGCAGACCTCCCGAGGGAAGTGGGGGAATATACCTGCTGCAAGAGCTTCTCTCGAAGATCTACTGTTACGGTAAGTTTTTACGTAACTGTACTATCTTACTTCAAGAAGAAGCTCTTGCAGCAGGTAAACACTTATAGGACTGATTCGCAAGCAGTATAAACTAAATACAACCACCTGGAGAGGTAGGAGAGGACAAGGAATGAAACAAAAAGAGACCCCTCAGGAGATCAGGCCCTGCAGGACCGCAAGGACAAAGCCCGCTCTGGGCCGAGAGGCAATATTCAGGCTGTAGTGCTTAACAATGGTAAGGATAGAATGCCATGTGACCGCTGCACAAATATCCAAGGCAGAAACCCTCTTGAAAGCAGCAACAGCCCTCACAGAGTGCCCATTGATTGGGCCTGAAAGGGGGCTGCCATGTTTCTGATAGCAGAATGTGATGCAGTGCACCAACCACCACGAAAGGGTTTGCGTGGAAACTGGGCATCCTAAGGAATGTGCGGCAAAGGAAAGGAACAAATGATCGGACTTCCTGAACCCCTTAGTCCTAGACAGATAAAAACACAAAATGTGATGAACATCCAATGTGTGGAGCAGCGCTTCCCCTTTGTTAACATAACTAGGGTAGTAAACAGGGAGATGAGCTTCATGGTTTAGTGTCATTTCCGACACTACCTTAGGGAGAAACTTAGGATTAGTACGTAAAGACACCCTGTCTTTGTGAAAAACCAAATAAGGCTCCTTACACACGAGGGCCTGAACCTCGGAAATTCTCCTAGCCAAGGTGACAGCAACTAAAAATACCGTTTTCTAAGAGAGAAAACGCAGCTCACAATCCGAGGAGGGTTCAAAAGGAGGGAGGGTAAGCTTTTCCAACACAAACAAAAGGTCCCAGGGGGAACAGGATCCTGAATGGGGGCCTTATATGAAGAATGCCCCTGAGTAAAGATTTGGACACCTTCAACTGAGCTACCGTTCTGCCCTGGACAGGAACATGATAGGCAGAAAGGGCTGCCGGGTGTACTTTGATGGAGGAGTAGCTGAGGCCTGACTCTGATAAAGAGAGCAGGTATTCTAGCAATGTGTTGACCAGACAAACCAGCAGATCTAGTTGTCTCGCTATGGCCTAGAGACAGAACTGTTTCCACTTCATAGCAAAACTTGCTCTCGTGTTGGGCTTTCTGGCCTCCACCAGGACTTCAGCCACCTTATCCGAGACTCCAAACCTAAGCTTAACTAGGTCTTGAAGAGCCAAGCATGAAGGCGAAAGGAATGCAGATTCAGATGAACCAGGCACCCACTGTCCAGAGAGAAAAGGTGGGTTGAGAATGGCAGCTTTTTGGGTGGTACCGTTGCTAGCCGCTGAAGCAACGGAAACCAAATTTGGCATGGCCACAGTGAAGCAACCAGGATCAGTGTGGTGCTATCGGACTGTGCCTTGAAGAGGACTCTCTGGATCAATGGAAAGGGGGTAAGGCATACAGAAACCTCCCCCTTCAAGAGACGGATAACCCGTCTTGCCAAAAAGCACCAGGCTCAGGATCTAACAAGCAGAAACTGAGTAGTTTTGCATTGGACTGGGATTCGAAATGGTCCAGCTCTGGTGTCCCACACCTGATGAACAGGTCATTGATTATGGACTGAAGGCGGGACCATTCATGAGCTTAAGACCTCGATCTGCTGAGAGCATCTGCAAGATTGTTCTGGACCCCCGGAACGTGAACTGCAGAGATGGTCACTTGATGGACTATGGCCCATTCCCACACTCTCATGTCCTCTCAGCATAGAGGGTAAGAGCGAGTGTCTCCCTGTTTGCTGAGGTAGAAGACCACTGCCGTGTTGACTGTCTGGACGAGAAGGTGACCTGGTAAGATCACTGAGTCCAGTGCTTGTAGAGCAAACAAAACGGCTCTCAATTCCAGGACATTGACGTGCAGAGACCGTTCTATCAGAGACCACGATCCTTGAGTCCTGTGACTTCCTAGGTACGCTCCCCATCCCATGTTGGAAGCATACATGGATAGCGTCTGGCTGGGAACATCCATCCAAAAAGGAGTGCCCTCCAGTAAAGTCAGACATGACATCCACCAGAGTAGTTCCCAGCGAAACGGTCTCATAATGGCAACGGGCGCATCCAAGTCATGCAGACTTTAGTCCCACTGAACCCAGAGGATCCACTGGATGGTCCGCATTCGCAGCCTGGTGAATGGGACAGAGACAATGGCAGCTGCCATGCGGCCCAACAGGCAAAGCAGGAGCCTGGCGGGCGCTGAGGAGGCAGAAGAGAGTTGCCTGGCTAGACCCCGTATGCACTCTACCCGATCCTAAGGCAAGAAGGCTCTTCTCAGGACAGTGTCCAGCAGCGCCTCTATGAACTGCAAAGTCTGTGTGGGAACAAGAGACGACTTGCAGGGATTGATCGTCACCCCCAGGTGGCTGCAAAGGGTGCAGGTGTCCTGGAGATGATCTCTGGAGGAAGCCAGAAGGAGCCAGCCGTCCAGGTAAGGGAACACGAACTGACCCCTCCTGTGAAGTGCTGCAACTACCACCGTCAGTCACTCCGTAAAGACCCCTGGGGCAGAAGAGAGGCCAAAGGGAAGAACTCTGAATTGAAAGTGTTCTC
Source organism: Neoceratodus forsteri (assembly GCA_016271365.2). Taxonomy (NCBI): domain Eukaryota; kingdom Metazoa; phylum Chordata; order Ceratodontiformes; family Ceratodontidae; genus Neoceratodus; species Neoceratodus forsteri. The sequence goes on from CM028131.1 coordinate 1,521,022,352, forward strand.
CCTGAAAGGCAAACCTCAAGTATCTCCGGTGACGCTTGGCGATCCAGATGTGGAGATAAGCATCCTGCATATCCAGGGACACTAACCAGTCTCCTGGGCTGACCATGGGGAGAAGGTTTTGAAGGGTGACCATCTTGAAGCATCTGTACACCACCCAGAGGTTTAAGCCACTGAGGTAGAGAATCGGCCTTAAATCTCCAGACTTCCTCGAGACCAGGAAGAAGTGAGAATAGAACCCGGAGCTCCTCCCGGTTGGGGGGACTGGTTCTATTGCCCTTTTGGAGAGCAGAGCTTGAATCTCCTGGAGAATGGTCCCCTCACACCCCCACCATTTACTTTAGCATGTCTTCTCCACTCAGCCTCCCTTCACCCCACCATTTCTCCCTATACCTTATCACCCTTCTTCCACCACCTGTCACCTCCTACACATTACATACCTCTCTCTCGTACCTCCTTTCTTCACTCCACTGCCAGCTATCCCTATCTCTCTGAACTACTGACAAGGCATGCTGTGGCTGCTTATTCCCCCACCCTCATGAAGTGTTTTTCTTTTTCTTTTAATTTGTACCTATGTTTTGAGTTATTCTGCAAGTTCTGAATCCAAGCTGTATCGTTCATTGTAGTATACCTTTGCTTTCTCCCATTGTTCTTTGTTTTGCAATCTATGACGTGGAACCTTTACAAAAGAGCTTGCGCTCAAAGGTCTTTTCCGAATCACTAAATAAATTTTTTTTAAAAATGAGGTTTCCGTGTCCCCTTGGATGACGGAATGGGGGTGGTGGCCTGTACGGAGGAAGATCCACAAACTTAACAGAGTGCTCGTGATCTATGAGTTTGAGAACCCACTGGTCGGAGGTCACTTGTCTCCAGGCTTCTGGATATAGACAGAAGTGACCTTTCACCTCCTCTCCCGAAGAGCTGTCACGGAGAGGTGGGTTGCCTGGATAGTTAGGTGTTAGGAGGGGGAGGGAAGGCAGCCTGGGCTGGTTTAGCCTGTTGGGAGGCAGAGGCCGAGGAATCCCTGGCTCCGCCTCGCTGACCAAAGCCTCCCCGCTGAGGCTGGTTCTGAAAGCAGGGTTGCTGAGGCTGATGACCCCCTCAGCCATGAAGAAAAAAATTACTCACCATAGTAATGTTGTTTCTTCTAATGGAGTCTTGCTGTATTCAGACATAATGCAGTTAGCCCCAGCACTTGAACTGCCCCTGAGAGGAAAGAGTTAACTCTATGCAGAAGCATAGAACGTTGAGCTCGAGCTTGGTTTTCAAACCTCTGTCTGTGGTACTTCCCAGTGTAACTGTCAGATTCTTACAAGCTAACTAACTAGAAACTAAAGTATGGAAATTGTTCAAATATAGCCAAAGGGCAAAATATATCTTCTTGGGCCCCAAAAGACTCAAGTCGAGAACCCAAGAAGGAAAGGTAATGACAATATTTAGTAAAACACCAGAAACAATAATAATAATAACATCTACCCCACCCAAGAGGGAGGGTACAAGGTACACCCCTGAGGTGCAACACTGTACCTGCCAGCCCACTTCCCAAAAACAGATTCTGAGAGGGAGGGGGGTTCGAATACAGCAAGACTCCATTAGAAGAAACAACAATACTATGGTGAGTAATTTTTCTTCAAACAACATGAAGTCTTGCTCTATTCAGACATAATGCAGACTACCAAGCAGTTCCCTATGGAGGAGGGAATGCAGAACCCACTTTGGAAGAGGCTCATACTGTTGTATTGAAAACCTAGCATCACTCCTAGCCTGGATGTCCAGGGAGTAATGCTTGGTGAAAGTATGTACTGTTTTCCAGGTGGCTGCTTTACAGCTCTCTAACAAAGGTGTATATCTGGCAGCAGCTAGAGAAGCAGCTGTACCCCTGGTTGAGTGAGCCCTCAGGTCTGAAGGGGGGCATCCTACCCAACTTGTCATAACAAAATTGTATACAAGACACAATCCACCTGGCAATAGTTCTCTTAGCGGCAGGTTTACCCTTTCCCACTTCATCATAAGTGAGAAACAATTGAAGACAGTCATTTCCATGTGCCTTAGTATGCTCAATGTAGCAGCTAAGGGCCCTCTTAACGTCCAGACTATGTAACCTTCTTTCACCTTGAAGAAAAATGGTCAGTGAAAAACACAGGGAGAGATATAAACTGGTTCAAATGAAAATCTGAAACCACTTTGGGCAAGAACCTCCTATTGGTTCTGAGGACTACTTTGTCCCTATGGAAGGAGATGAAGTCAGGTCACACTGAGAGCCTATAACTCACTAATTCGCCTGGCAGAAGTAACAGCTACCAGGAGCACAGTTTTCCAGGTCAAGTACTTCAATTCGGCCAAAGCCAGAGGTTCAAAGGGTGGCTGCATTAGCTGAGCTATGCAGACATTAAGATCCCAAGGCGGAGTGGGCTCCCTAAAAGGAGGGTTAATGTGAACCAGACCTTTGAAAAACTTTCTGAAAACAGGATGAGATGCCAGGGAACAGCCCTTCCCTGCTGAGAGGAATGCAGAGACAGCTGCTAGATGAACCTTCAGGCCTAAGGCCTAAACCATTGAGATGAACTAGATAGTCTAAGGTTGTGGAAATGTCTGCAGAATCAGGCAGGATGCCTTTCTGGGAGCACCAAATACTGAACCTTTTCCATTTGGAGTTGTAAGTTTTCCTAGTGGAAGGTTTCCTAGAGACCTTCAGAATATTCAGAACTCCCTGAGAAAGATGTAGAGCTTCATATTCTAACTCTTTAAGAGCCAGGCTCTGAGATGGAGAGACTGGAGTTTGGGGTACCAGATCCGCCCCTGGGAGGAGGACAGGAGATTATATGTCCTGGGCAGAGACAGGGGACGTGACACTGACAAGGACAGCAGTAGAGGATACCAAGGCTGTCTGGCCCAATCTGGAGCCACCAGTATCACTGTGCAGGGTTGAGTCCTGATCTTGATCAGAACTCTGAACAGCAAGGGGAAGGAAGGGAAGGCATAGAGAAACCTGCCCTTCCAGTCCAAAAAGAGAGCTTCCTGGGGAACCGTCCCCAGGACTGGAGGTCTGCAACAAAACAGAGGAAGTTGATGATTGTCCAGTGCTGCAAAGAGATCTATCTCTGGAGTGCCCCACCTGGAGAAGATGACCTTCAGTATGTGAGGATCCAGGGACCATTCATGGTGTCCCTGTGAAATTTTGCTCAGAGCATCTGCTAGTATGTTGTCCTTCCCTGGAAGGTGAACTGCTACCAGAGAATAGGCCAGAGACCACAGCTTCATGGCTTCTGTGCACAGGGCCGAGAGCCGAGTGCATCCCTGCCTGCTGATGTACCACATTGTGGTGGTGTGGTCCGTTCTGACTTGGACCACCTTGCCCTTGACTGACTCCGAGAAGCTCTGCAGGGTTAGGAAAACTGCCCTGAGTTCCAGGAGATTGATATGAAGGAAAGACTCCTGTGGAGACCACAGCCCTTGAGCTGTCAGGGCTCCCAGGTGGGATCCCCACCCTAGGAGAGAAGCATCTGTAGTTAGAACTACTGATGGGACTTGAGGGAGAAATGGAACCCCTTGTCTGAGGTTGTCCTGATCCAGCCACCACTGGAGAGCTTGGACCAGAGTCTGAGTCACTGGGATCAGTTTGGTAAGAGAATCCTTCTTTTGAGACCAAAAAGACCTCAGATGAAACTGAATTTCCCTCATCTGGAACCTTGCTCCCTGCACCACTGCCGTGGAAGCTGCCATATGGCCCAGGAGCTGGAGGAACTGTCTTGCTGGGCGGGAGAACTGAGGTCGAAAGGAGGAAGTGAGACCCACTAGGGCCTTTACCCTTGCCAGGAGAAGGAAGGCTTTTGTACGTACAGCGTCCAATTCTATGCCTATAAAGGTGAGAAGTTGAACTGGTTCGGGTACAGACTTTGGAAGATTGAGAAGAAAACCCAAGAAGCTGAGTAGGTCCTGGGTAGTTTGAAGAGCTGACCTGACTTATAAATGAGACTGACCCACTAACAGCTAGTCGTCCACATACGGAAAGATGGTGATACCCTGTCTTCTGAGGTAAACCACCACTACTGCAAGGCACTTTGTGAACAACCTTGGAGCTGATGTTAGACCGAATGGCATGGCTCTAAATTGCTAATGGCCTGAAGGCAACTCGAACCGGAGGCATTTTCTGTGGGAGCACCTGATAGGAATATGGAAGTAGGCATCTTTGATGTCCAGAGATGCTAGCCAATCCCCTGACCTTAGAGAGGGAAGGATTATTCCAAGAGTTACCATTTTGAATTTGGACTCTTAAATGTGTTTGTTCAGATACCTTAGGTCTAGGATGGGTCGCCACTCCCCTGTTTTCTTTGGGGTAAGGAAGTACCTGGAATACAGTCCTTTTCCCTTGTGCTGAGTAGGAGTCTTCTCTATAGCTCTGAGAGCTAGAAGAGAGGCAACCTCTGCCTCTAGGGCAAGGGTTTCTGAGACTGATGCAGGTGGAAAAGACTTGGCCCTTCTTTTTGGAAATTTTTTGAAGTTGAGGGCAAGTCCCTGGCTTACTACTTCCACGACCCACTTGTCTGAGGTCACAGACTTCCAGGCCTGGAAGTAGTAAGCCAGCCTGCCTCCTACTGGAAATGGGGAGTCGACCCGGGCTGACACATCAGGGTGTCTGCTTGGCAGGAGCCTTAGACTGAGAGGAGGGGGGAGCAGCCCTGCTCATCCCCCTCCTACCCCTCCCTCTGAAGAACCCTCTCTGTGGGAAGGGAGAGGAGGCCTGGGCTTGGTGAAAAGGCCTTTGAAAGGGCCTGCCCCTGCCCCTAGACTGCTGCTTGTGCAGAGTGGCCTGCCTTTCCTTGGCCTGTGCACTCCTGTATGTGTTCCTATGTTCATCCAGTTTCTTCATGTAAGCCTCTGTCTGCTCCCCAAACAGAAAGTTACCTCTTACAGGAAAATCCTTGGCCTTAGTCTGGGTAACCTGTGAAAGGCTAGTACATCTGAGCCAAGCATGTCTTCTGCGAGACACAGATGTAGTCATAACTCTAGATGCCACATCACTGGAGTCCACAGCAGCATGAAATTGCATTTTGGATGCCTCAATTCCATCAGCAGCCACCACCTCCAGCTCCTTGGCTAGCTGGGGAGAGGCCTGTTTAGCCAGTTCCAGAACCGTGTCACATCTGGATTTACTAACATACTAAAATGCCAGCAGAATAGGCCTAATGGTCTTTCGCGTCTGCTCATTTGGTCAGCCCCCACCCTGGGAGCTGACCTTGCCCCCTCGTCTTCTCTGGCTTCTCCCTTCCCAGTTCCGGATATTCTCGCTGCATTGGATTTTGCTTCCAGAACCCTTCCCCTGTACCTGTCCCACCCCTTCCTGAACCCCTCCACTGTCTCTGCCTCCACCAGTCCCCTAGTCAGCGCATTCCAGGGCTCCAACACCCTCTTAGTGAAGTAGCACCTCCTCCTTTCTCCCCTGAACCTTCCCCCCTCCAGCTTCCACCTCTGCCCTCTAGTGGCCCCTCCTCCTTCCTTCGAAGCACCCTGACTGCTCCTCCCCTATTTACCCCCTTCATGTACCTGAAGACCTCTATCATGTCCCGCCGGTCCCTTCTCTCTTCCAATGTGTACATATTTAGCTCTTCGAGCCTCTCCTCATAGGTCCTGTCCCCAAGCCCCAAATCATTTCGGGTTGCCCTCCTCTGACCCTCTCCAGGACTTTAATGTCCTCTTTAAGTATGGCTCTCCAAAACTGCAAGCAGTACTCAAGTGCAGCCTCACCAAGCAGTTATACAGACAGAGTATCACTTCCCTTCTTCTGGAGGTGATCCCCCTAGCGATGCATCCCAGCATCCTGTTGGCCTTGGCTGCTGCCCTCCTACAAGTCTCCGAGTTGTTCATCTTGACATTCACCACCACCCCAGGTCCCTCTCAGCCATCGAGACTTGTAGCATCCCCCCCCCCCAGGGTGTACACTTGGCCCGGGTTTCTAGCACCCAGGTGCAGTACCTTGCATTTCCCTGCATTGAACCTCAGATGAGTCATCCGTTGTATCACTGACCAGAAGGACAGAGAGAGACTCATCTAGATGCACTTCTACCCCAGAAGGACCCCTAAGGGAGGTCTAGGTAAGAGCCACTAGAGACTCTACCACCAGAAAGGATGTCGAGGAGCTTGGCACCACGTAGGGAGCCAAGAAAGTGCTGAGCAGAATGAGAGATTCCGCTGACTGAAGAGAAGAGTTCCATCAGCTGACAACCGCTGGATGTCACAAGATCCCATGCAGACCGCCACCCAGTAAGATGTGTGGAAAAACAATCCGCAGAACAGGACTTCATTCTGTGGAAACATCCTGCCACAAGTCCTGCAAAATAAGAGGTCTGCAGAAGGAAATCCGTCACTAGTTCTGCCGGACAGCACCAAATGGCACCCCGTGGCACCAGCATCACTCGTGGTACAGGAAGGCACCAAGCAGTGCCTATGCCAACCTGGGTGACACCTGAGGGCACCTGCGTCAGTACCCGCAGGTACCCCTGGCACCCATGATACTCGTGGTACCAGCGACACCCATGATACTCGTGGTATCCCATGGCACCATGGCATCCATGGACTCACAGCATCGCCCCCAGGGTCCACAGGTGCCCACTGCACCCGTGGGTGACGGTGCCATCCGTGGCACCAGGAGACACCCATGGCACCACCAGCGGCATCGGCAACCAAGGCAGCTAGCACAACACCCACTGTGCCGCATAAAGCCCATGGTGCCGCACAGAGCCAACGGCGCCGACTCCCAATGCCAACCCAAACACCAGCGGTGCCGCCTACGGTACCAAAGCCAAAACCAGAGGCCATGACGCCGGACCTGCGGTGCCACCCATGATGTCAGGCACTGCGCCAGGATGCCAATGGAGAATAATGAGAAGAAGGGGAGAAGGAAAAAGTGGTTCCCGTGCCGGCCCCTGAATGGAAAGAGAGAGGGGGATAGGCACGAGAGGTTGACATGATGGCGAAGGCACCAAGAGGGCACTGTGCTCATCGTGATCCAACCAACCAGACTCTGGTCCAGCGGCTCTGAGGCCGGAGGCCCCAAAATCAAGAACACTGGTCAGGAAAACTGGATAAGTCGAACTCCCTGCTCCACAGGAGAGGCCCAAAGGTGAAACTGCTCACTGGAGCTCCAACGAGGACAGAGATGAAGTCTGTAGTCGCAGAATGCGGTCATTAGAAGCAGGGCCGGGGGAACCCACCAAAGTCGGTTCAGGTCTATCGCCCCTCCCGACGAACAATCCTCGTGCAGGCGTACCAGAGTGCAACCTCAAGCGGCACCGATTCTTCTTCCCAGCGAGGAGGAAGAACTCGAGGTTATGTGTAGCCGGGATTCCTCAGAATCACACTGCAGCTGTGGACTGTCCCCTGCTCATCATCAAAGGGCGGCGGACCGGACACAGCCCTCTGCGGTATAACAATTTCAAACAAATTCTTCCTACCGTCACCGCTACCGTCTAAGGACAACTAAGTTGATGGCAGGTGAGAATTTCTTTTTCTTCTTCATAATCTTTTCTTGTCTGTAAAATAAGAAATTACTACTATTAAAATGTTAAATTAAACTCTAAAAGCTGCTGTTGTATAGACAAAAACTTTGACTCCGGCAGACGAGTGACGCCGACATCCAAGCGCACTCAACGGTGGGAGAAAAGGAACTGAGGCGGTTGGAGGGTTGACGCCGAGATAGCCTACACAGGTGCAAGCTAGTCTCATGGTGCCATGCATGCATGGTCCTGTCTCGGCGCTGACCCCTCTGAAACAATGTTGGCTCCCACTTGGTCCTAGCGCCTCTGCCGCTATCCCATTAGTGTGAATGAGTGATGGAGACTTAGTCCAGGAAGATCAGGAAAATACCCTTAGAGAGATCCCTGGAAAGGAGAGGGAGTAACTATTACAGCACTGGAGCGACAACAATTCACAAAGGACTTTTTTTTTGTTGTTGTTGTTATAAGAGGGCTATGGAGACCCTCATCCCATTTTTGTTTTTCCTGAGAACAGAATATTCCACCCTCAAGTGAAGGGTGAAAACAACTCCCGAGAGGGAGTGGCAAGAAGAATGCTAGTGTGCTGCAGCACAACAGGGTAAGCTCCCCAGAGGCCCTGGCTCTTACTTGAGCAGCAAATGGTGGGCGGGCACACGAATTAATGAAGATCAACAATTACGGTGAGTATGCAATTTTCATATTTTCCTAGAATTAATCTTCACTATTCAGTCACACAAATGGATTAGAGTACCAAGCTTTCCCAAAAAAAGGGAAAAGTTGGCTCACCCTAAGGGAAAAATATCCCTCAGCCCGCTGTGTGGGGGAGAACCACCCACCTGAGGGCAGGGACTCCTCACAGGTCCAGCAGGACCAGAGACTGGTTTGGGGCAGGCGGATGCTCCTGTGGCTCAGGAGCAGGAGGGTGATCTGACAGCTCAGACCTGACCCTGCAGGAAAAGAAACTAGTCCCCTGGAAGTGCAAATTAAGCACCTTACATTGGGTCAGAGGTGCCAAACTGAAAAGGCAAAGCCATGCCATCCACTTAATACAGACTGCTGATCCTACCAACCTGGAAGCTACCACACTGGTATTGTATGATGCCCTTGACTGGTGCCTTGCAAGCGCCAGGCCCAAGGCAGAAAGGCAAATGGTTTGCTGGTTTAATTTGTAGTCAAATACTGCAGCTAGGACCTGACCTAGCTGCACCACAGGCACTTGTAATACACTGACTGAAGGGCCTGGTTTACAGCAATGCACATGATGGTGCATGCTGCAGTGAAAACCCTCCTCCCCCAGGCATCTACCCTGCAGAATCAGCTTTGGGAGGTCAGTCATGCACAGTGCTTTAGGCCTAGTCGAGGTCAGCTGCACCAGAATCCCTCAAGTGGGATGAGGTAAGGCTCCTGCAGACCCCGCATGAGTGCAATACCTTCACTGGACATCCTTTCGGGCTGAAGCAGGGGAAAAAGGATGAAGCCAAACAGTCCTGAATGCCTCCTCAAAGGCCCAAAATGAAAGAGGGATGACAATAACTGTCATCGCTAAAATCCACTAGAATCTCAGCGGTAAAGATGCAGCAGTGCGACCTATGAAGGATCCTACATTCAGCTCCTTCACCATCTCTGTAAGGAACCACTGCTACACTGTACTTGGCATCCACAGACATGTGGAGGAAGAAGTCCCTATCCCTGGAGGAGGAAGCTGGAGAGGAGAAGATGAACTAAGGAAGTGGTGGTGCTAAGGTCATGAGTCTGAACTAGCACCAGTCAGACTGCAGGTGGAATTAGTGAAGGCTACGAGCCATCCTCCCATGCTGATGTCAGGTGAGGGGACCAAGAGGATCCATGAAACCTGGCAACTCAGGGAGGGGTGGCAGAGGTGTGGGAGGAATAAAGAAGCCAGAGGCTCCAGATTCTCTGCCAAGGCTGTGGGAGTGCTCAGGGAAGCCCTCTGGGGGTGGAGGGGATCTGGAAAATCCTCCTGAGTGGAACAGACCAGCCTCAGTGGTGCAACCCAGTCAGTGCCCTTGGGCGGAGACCCTCCAGAAGAGGACAGAGGAGCAGTACATGTCCCACGGGTCAGCTCCGGTCCTCACCAGTGATGATGTTTGCCAGTTCTGAGGAAAAACTGGTCACCGGGCCACTGCCAGAATCTTGGCCAATGCTGCCTCCAGCACCAGTCACAGAGTCAGCAGAAGGCTCAGTGGTGGTTTCCATCCCACCAGGGCTGGTGCCATCCCCCAAGTTGAGCAAGTCACCAGTGGCAGCACCATCTTCAAAAAAGTCCCCGCCCCCGGCACTGTGAACAGGTACGAGAACTGACTCAGCACCACAAACAGCACCAGGTCCAGACCAAGCATAGCAGATGGTACCAAGACCTGAATCAGCATTGTGAGTGCCACCGGCGCTATGCTTGAAACTGGGCCCAGGGTTGATGCTATCATAGCAACCCCCATCTCCGTGCACAAGGTTGGTGTTCTCATCCTCCTCCAGCCCACAAAAGGTACAAGGGAAAGGAGATGACCACCATGGACTTCGGTGGGGGCGGTTCCTTTACCAACCCCAATTTCAACACTGTGGGCAGTACCAGGAGCCGGGGTGACACCAGACTGTAATAAAGATGCCCACTAGTGTAGACTGAGTGTATAGCTTCAGCCTCACCCCCAGGGGTGTCTGCTGTCCAGGACAGATAGACTCAGGGGGTGCTTCTCTGACCTCTCGGAAGGAGTTGGCCATCCACCAGGCCCTTCCCACAGGACCTCAGACATCTCGGTGAGGCAAGTGCGGGGAAGATCTTGGTCTTCCTCTGCACCAGAGGTACTGGAAGGGGGCCGAGGGGAAAGATCCAAAGACCTGACCTTGGCATCATGGCTGAGATACTTGCCTCGGAAAGTGGGGGTGAACAGACTCACCTCAACACAAAAAATTCTAGGATGTGTTTGTCCATGGAGAAACAGGTGTTGCACCAGTCCATGTTGGGACTGGGGCCAAGGCAGGTGTTGCATTTTGGATACCAGTCTAACGCTGCAAAGGGGGGCCCCACAGGAGCACCGACGCATAGGGGGCCTCAGCCTTTCTTCTTTTGTCCCTTCAAACTTGGCACTGCAATAAAAAATAAAAAATTAAAATGAGAACAGAAAATACTTAATTTGATAAAAAACTTTAAAAACTGAGCTGAAATGGTAAAATGGAGCCTAATTTCGGACTGGAGGGTATTCAGCACTGAAAAGTAAGGAAACGCGGAGGCGAACCAAGTTTCTGATTGCTGAAACAGTTTCAGACTTCGGATGCTACCACAATACACTCCCTATAGTGGGGAAAAAACAGAACTGAGGAAGGGAGGGGACCAGCATCAGTTGCTGGCTGGATCATATGCACGACGTCAATATGTCAGCTGTGTGGGTGATGCCACCAGCCGACACTGCTCCCCTCCTAGCTGCAAAAGACTTTACTCCCACGGGGTTCTAGCACCATCGGCTAAGATCCATCAGTGTGACTGAACAGTGAATATTGATTCTTGGAAGATCAGGAGATACTATTGCCTCTGTATATGTCACTAATGAGGCCACACCTGGAGTCCCACCTGAAAAAGGACAAGGGCAGGCTAGAGACGGTACAATGCGGGGTGACCAAGATGATTCAGCGCCAGGAGGCCAGATCCTATGAGGATCGGCTACAGGCACTGAACATGTATTCACTCACGAGCAGGTGAGAGAATGGGGAAAGGATCGAGATCTTCCAGTTTTTGAAAGGAATAAATAAGGAGAACTGTGAAAAGCTACTCACCAGAAACAGAGAAGATCGTACATGGGGACATGAGTGGAGGTTGATTGGGGTTAAAAAGGATGCAAGAAAATGAGGGTTACTCACCTGTAATAGAATTTAGGGTGGTATATGGTGTACAGGTGTACATCCACACTTCTGGCAATGCTCTTTCCCTTTAAGAATCTGGCCGGAAGGTCTTCAAGCTAGCTCCCACCCACCCACCCAGATGGTATACTCCTTGGCACAGCACTGTGACGCTGATCTTGCACGCTTGAAGCAAGAAAGTGTGCCACTTGCCAGGGGAGGTCAGGTGGGTTGTGTGGATGTACACCATATATCACTCCTAGAACTATGGTTACAGGTGAGTAATACTAGTTTCTAGGATCGTGCATATGGTGCACTATCCACACTTCTGGCAGACTCCTAGCAGTTCTCCGGGAAGAAAGGGGAAGGTGCACACCCCCTATCTGGGAGAACTGAGGCCCCAAACCAGCATAGGGAACCTGATGCTTCCAGCAGAAAGGAAGATCCTATGTCACGGGCAATGCCGAGGGGTATACCACCTGGGTGGGTGGGTGGGAGGAGCTAGCCTGAAGACCTCTAGACGGATTCTTAAAGGAAAGGAGTATTGCTAGAAGTGTGGATAGTACACCATTATCCACAATCCTAGAAGCAGCATTTTACAGAAAGAGTAGCTGGGGCAAGGAGTGGTCTGCCAGCAGGTACTGGCTGCAAAAACCTTTAACAGCTCAAACATGGCTGGGATAGAACCAAGGGTATAGCAGCTATTCAGAGGAATGAGGGAGGCGGAAACATGGAGAACAAGAACTGGTCAGAGACCAGACGGCTGCTCAGAGCGGCAAGAGCGAGTAAAAGAATGCTCGCTGTGCTCTCTCCACACCAGAATCTGCCGTTTCCAAGATGGCAGTGCCGACAGAACCCTGCATGCATGATACTTGTGCATGCGCAGTTTGAGTCAATGCTGCCATCTTGGGCACGGTGGCCGCCACTTCCGCAGTTGCAAAAAAAAAGTAGAGCCCTGGCAAAGAGGGTGTTTATGCTGCCCCCACAGAGGGGAAGGGCCGCATAAACAGCACCAGTGGACATTCGACAGAGCACTGTGGGAGCACACCAGTCCGGTCACCTGCTTCCACACTGCTCTAGTAAACCAACTAGATGGTATAACATCTGTGGAGCTCCGCCCACGCAGCCATAAAAACAGAGAGAATAGGGTAAGCAAAGATCTCACAGGGAGAACAGGTGCTAGGATATGATAGGATAACATGGGCAGACTAGATGGACCGTCTGTCTTTTTCTCCCATCGTCGTCAATGTGTCTATAGCGCATATATATATTATATACTTTTCTCCCCTTATTCATCACATAGGGAATCTATAAGAAACAGGATTATTATCACTATAAGTTCATCTGTCTCTACAGTTTATTCCCCACTTGAAGTCATAATAAAAATCATAATAAAATAGAAATAACAACAAAAAAAATAATCTAGTGTGGGAGGTGGAATGCCAACCCCCAAATGTCATATCCCATCTCAGTATCTGGTATTCCACCTATCCCAAAGAGCTGCGCTACAGATTAAACAGCAGAGCAGTGGCATAGAGAAGAGGTATTCCACTCAAAATACCAATGTAATGAAAATGGTATTCTGCTTTGAAAAATGGTAGTATGTAAACTAAGTGGATTACCATTAATTTCTAGCCCCGCTGCTTCAGGGGTCAAAATTAAGTTTTGCAGCCATTAGCCACCAGGGCTAGTGACTGGGAAAATCCACTAGCCCCACAGAATTTTCCACTGGCCATTTCTATTGAAATGTTACCTTCCTCAGTACAAGCCTACAGGGCTAGTAAAAGGAAAAAATTACTAGCCCACAGAAAATCTACCAGCATTTGGCTACTGGGCCAGTGCCAATTTTGACCTGTGTTTTAATGTCACAGTATGTACCATGGGAATAATTGTGACGTCACAGTATTATGACACCTGGAGTGAAATAAGTAAATACGAGCTGATAAGGTTTCAAGGAAAAAAAATGTTTTCATACATGTGACCTCGGCAAAAATGAAATACAAAGCAGATGTGAAAATAAGATTAAACATGTCCAGATATTTCAAAGATCTCCTGGAAGTGTCAGCTGCTTATTAGAAGCTGGAGCACTGTATGTAAATGCACCTTCAAAGTCTCTGTTTGATTCCATCACTTCTCCCTGCTGCAGTGTAAGTTAACTACTAGGGGGGGCTTTACAAGAAACATTACTGTCCATACTTAATACCAAATCAGAACCACTGGTGGACATCAGAGCAAAGAAAAGAAGAGCACTATACCACCAGAAACTCCAAGGATTACACAGGGAAAGGAAGAGCACAAACAAACAGAAGCAATCATATTTATATAAACATTTCAAAAAATATCTTTCACGAATAAAAATACTTTCTCAGTTGTGGACTCCAATGAACCAAGAACACAAACCATGAACAAACTGAGATGTTACTCATCCAGCTGTTCATCTGTGCACTGATCAGGATGCTTTTCATTTGGGATACTCAATAGATTTTACATAGAAACAGAATTTGAAGGCAGAAAAAGGATCTCTTGACCCACCTACTCTGCCCACTGTCCCTACCTACAGTCACACCGCAGATCCTATCTGATCCTCTCTGATCTCCAGCTTTCCCAACCCTCCTTCCCTCCCCTCCTTTCTAAGGTTCCCTTATATCTATTCCCATGCCTTCTCAAATCCCATTACAGTTGTTGATCCCACCACCTCATCAGGGAGGCTATTCAAGGCATCCACCACCCTTTTTATGAATAAGTGCTTCCTTACATTTCCCAAATCTACTCCCTCCCCCCAGCTTCACAGAATGATCCCTTGTTCCTGAGCATCCTTTTCTCTGAAAAAAGCTTTCCTCTTGAACCTTATTTACATCCTTGAGGTATCTGAAAATCTCTATCATATCCCCCCTCCTCCAGAGTGCACGTGTTGAGAGGTCCTTCAGCCTCTCCTCATAGGGATTTTGATGCAGATCCCGTACCATTTTAGATGCCCTCCTCTGGAACCCCTCTACTCTGTCTATGTCCTTCTGGGGATGAGAACTCCAGAACTGGGTACAGTACTCTATGTGGGTCTCAGCAGAGATTTATACAGAGGTATCATCACCTCTCTCTTTTTGTTGGTGATACCCCTCCCTATGCACCTTAGCATCCCACTGTCTTGTCACACTGTTTGGCCACCTTTAGGTCATCAGATATAACACTCAGGTCTCTTTTCCTGTTTGGTGGTTGCCAGTACCCTCCCCCGCCCCCATTTTGTGCTCCGATCCTGGGTTTCCTACGCCCCAAGTAGAAGATTTTGCACTGTTTCGCACTGACACTTAGTTGCCACATTCTTTGACCACTCCTTAAATTTACCTTGATCTCTATTCATTTTTTCCACACACCCCCCCGCCAAAGTGTCCACTCAACTGCAGGTTTTAGTGTCATCTGCAAAAAGATATACCTTCCCTTCCAGTCCCGCTGCAATATCGCTACTAAAGATATTAAAGAGGACTGGTCTGAGTCATGATCCTTGCGGCACCCTGCTAGTCACCCTCGGTTCCTTGGAGTTAACTCCGTTTACCACCACCCTCTGACACCTACCCGCCAATCAATTACTTACCCAGTTTACCACTTTTGGTCCCACACCTAGGCTGCCCAGTTTGTTTACGAGTCTACTCTCCTATGTGGAACAGCGTCGAAGGCTTTACTGAAATCTAGGTAGGACACATCCACCGCTCCACCCTGATCTACTTCCCTGGTCACCCAGACAAAGAAATCTATAAGATTAGCTTGACGTAACCTCCCCCTAGTGAATCCATGCTGCCTCAGATCTTGTAAATCACTGGATTCAAGATAATCCACAATCATTCTTTCAGTAGTGATTCCATTAATTTCCCCACCACCGAAGTCAGGCTGACTGGCCTGTAATTGCCAGCCTCCTCCCTGCTCCCACTTTCGTGAAGTGGTACTACATCTACCGTCCTCCAGGACCACACCCATTTCCAGTGAGTGGCTGAATATGACTGTCAGAGTTGCTGCCAGCACCTCTCTGAGCTCCCTCAATAACCCTGGCCATATCCTGTCTGGCCTCACTGCCTTGACCACCTTAAGATTTGCAAGTTCATTCAGGGCTGACACTGACACTGATCTGTGGTCCCTCACCTTCCCCTTAATTCGTGAAAACTGAACAAAAATAATAGTTCAGGATGTCTGCTTTTTCCTTGCCCACTTCCACAGACCCCCCTTCCCTCCTTAGCCTTATAATCCCTCCCCTGGTCTTTCTCCTTTCGCTAACATACCTGAAAAATGTCTTGTCCCCTTTCTTCACTTTCCTCACTGCCTGTGCTATAGCCTCCCCGTTTGCGCCTTTGCGCTCTTGACTACTTTTCCTGCCTCCCTCTGCTTCTTTTGATACACCTCCCTATCCTCCTCTCTCTGTGTCTCCTTCTATCTTCTGAATGCTACATTTTTTGTCCTTACCTTCCCCACCTCTTTTGAGAGCCACAGCGGTCTCTTTTTGCTTTTACTTTTGCTTGTCTGACACAGTGGTTTACCACTTTCACTATACCTGCTTTTAGTTTTGCCCACTGTTCCTCCACTTCACCCAAGTCCTCCCATCCTGCTAGGGCATCCCTGAGGCATACTTCCATCATTGTATAATCAGCCTTCAGGACTTTCGCCTTTGTCTGGTTCACTTCTGACAGTTCTTATATCGAACCACACCATACAATGATCACTACTTCCCAAGTGGCCACTCACCGTGATGTCTGCAATACTGTCCCCGTTGGTGAGTACAAGGTCCAATGTTGCTCCCCCATGAGTGGGCTCCTCTACTAGATGCCTGAGGAATGCCCCCTGCAGGGAGTCCACAATGTCCCTGCTCCTTCCTGAACTGCGATGTTCCAATCTACATCAGGCATACTGAAGTCCCCCATCAGCAGCACCTACCCCTTATTTGCCATCTTTTTGGCCACCCCCTCCCCCCAATTCTGGAGGTCTGTAGATCACTCCACTGTGAACAGCAACTCCCCTTTTCTAGGGGGACCCACAGAATTTCCGTCCCTCCCTGTGTTCCCTGCAACTCTGTTGCTTTTATGCTATCCCTCACGTAAAGAGCAACTCCTCCCTTTGCTTACCCACCTTGTCCTTCCCAAACAGCGTATATCCTGGTATGGCTAAATCCCAGTCATGGGTCTCATTGCACCATGACTCTGTAATGGCAACAATGTCCAGATTAGCCTCGGTCATAATGGCCACTAGCTCTGGGATCTTATTCCCCAGACTTCTAGTGTCTGCACACAAGGCCTTCCACATTCTGCTACCACCCTGTTTACCAACACACACCCTTTCCCTTTTTTACTTCTTTCCTTAACCACTCTGCCCTCATTTCCACCCCTATTCATACCTACCAGTTTGTTTTTCTTGTTATCAGGTACCCTTGGGGATTTGCTTTCCTTATGGTTCTCTCTACAGACTACTTCAGCTGTCGATGGTGGTGGTGGGGGGCAGTCTACGTCTCCCTGCTTCCTTCTGCCACCCCCCTCTGCTAGTTTAAATGCATGCATATGTAACATTTAAACCACTCACTGAGGACTAGTGTTCCCCTCCCGGACAGATGCAGGTCATCTCCCTTGTATAAGCCTTTATCCCTCCAGGTGGGACTCTAGTCCCCACTGTAGCTAAATCCCTCCCCTCTGCACCACTCATTTAACCATTGATTGAAGCTCCTGGTATGGATTACCCTATCCACCCCGTCGTAAACAGGATGTACCTCAGAAAAGGTCAATGAGTGGGCACAAAGTTAAGTCCTTTCAAGGACTCGAAAAAGTCATACTAAACATCCGTGGGGGGGACTTGAACGATAGGATTTTGAAAGTAGAGAGCAAATGGCAATGTATACTAGGAGCACATAGGTCAAAAGGTTTAAATGCTATATTTAGTATTGTTCCTTATTTAAAATAAAATAAATAATGTGGATTTAAAATAGTACAGATCTTAAAATAGTCCTATTGGATTTTCACAGTATCAGACTTATAGGGACTGTTTTTTCTGTGCTTTTGTGTAACATTTTTATGTAGTACGAGATAGTGGTTTGTTTACTCATCTTTCTGTTTAGTTATATTTATTAGGGTAATTGGTTGTTGTTTATTGGATTCCCGTTTTTTTACAGGATTCTTTTCCATAGCTACTGTGATTTTTTTTATTAGTTATTGTGACTTTATTCACTTTATTAATAGGATTGTGGTGGTATATTTATATATTGTTATATATTATGCACTACTGTATAAATTGTAATTGGAAACTATGCCTTTAAATACTCTACCTATTTAAGGTAGGTCTTACGAAGTACTAGTAACGCATTGAAAAAGCACCTTTTAGACCTGAAGCGTACGTCTGCATGCTGCTCCAGGAGTGCTGGCTGTTGCTTTTAGTTTGTATAATGCAAGAAAAAGCTTTTTATCGAGACCTAGCTTACAGGTCTGTTTTTGTAATTTCACTGGGATGCCCGATTGATTCGTTTGCTGTTTTGACCTTTTTTGCCATGGCTCCAGTGGTGTTCGCCGGTAGCCACCTTTTTTTTTTTTTTTTTTTTAAATCAGAGGCTGCTTCTTGCAAGATAATATCAGGCACCTCCTAAATGTCTTCTCAGTCCAGATATCCAATATACTTCTCCAGCTTCTCTATGGATGCAAAGAAAGCTTTTGATAAGGTTAGTTGGCGGTTCTTGTATTTTGCTCTGCATTCCTTTCAATATGGCCCTATAATTTATTCACTGTACTGAAGCTTTAAACACTAACCCTGAGGCAGTGGTTCAGATTAATAGTCTTGTCTCAGGAGAGAGTCACTTTAGAACAAGGTACCAGACAGGGGTGTCCCCTTTCTCCTTTATTATTTGCCGAGTCTTGAACCACTGATGTTGGCGGTCTGTCAGAACTGTAAGATCTCTGGTGTAACAACGTGGAGAGGAGAACAAGGTGTCCTTGTATGTAGATGACACCATTTTCTTTCTTTCTTTCTTTCTTTCTTAAGTCTCGGATTTTGTTTCGGAACTTCTCCACGCACTCAGTAGATTTGGCACCCTCTCAGGTTATAAAATTAACGTTAATAATTAGAAGCAACAGCAATTAGTGGGCACTCTACACAACTGCATGCTGAGAAATGATTCCCCTTGCGTCGGTTAAGCAGAACTGTTTCATGTACCTGGAGGTACAGGAAACTCTGTACTTGTCTAAAATCTTTTAAGATAGATTATGAAACCTTGTACCTACAGTTGCAATTGAACTTGGCCTGCTGGAAGGTGATGCCCCTTACAGCCAAGGGTTGAATTACTACTCTTAGAAATTAATACTCTTCCATGCTTCCTCTTTCTATTTCAGGCCTTTCCAATGCCAATCCCAGAATGTTACTGGGCTAACCTCTTTAAGGACTTTACCAAATGTATTTGGAGGGGATTCCACACCTTGTGTCAAGAAGGAAGTACTGATGGCTCCTAAACACCAAGGTGGTCTTGCAATGCCACATTTTCTTAATTACTATTTTGCAGCACAAGCAGCATCTCAGATGGTACTGGCGGCCATATCTGAAGAGGGATATTAATTTACTGGAAGGTGTGTAACGGAGGGCAACAAAAATGTTACAGGGGATGGAAGGCAAGGCCTACAAGGACAGGCTGAATGAGCTGAATATGTACACACTGGAGGAGAACTGGGATGGGGGGATATGACTGAAACATTCAAGTATTTGAGGGGGATAAACAAAGCTAGCACTGAAGGGGTGTGTAAACTGAGGAAGGATAGGGACACAAGGGGGCATGGACTAAGACTGGAGGGCGGAAGATTTAGGAGGGAGGTGAGGAGGCACTACTTCATGAAGAGAGGGGGTGGTATCATGTAAGACAGTAGAAAGTTTAAAGAGGGCGTGGGGCAGAGCACGAGGGAGGGTCTGGAGAGGGGGGGCTGAGGCCGTCATGGGAATGACAGATGGGGAGGGGGTTGGGGCAGCTGCAATCTAGGGGGCTAGCTGCACACTTGGGCAAATACTGCTATACCAGGTGGTCTTTTTCTGCTGGCAGATTCGTATGGTGTAGACAAAGCAGAGCAGGGGTTCCAGATTATACAATTCTGAGGATGTGTTTGGTCTTTTCTGTCCTCCTGTTTGCTCTTTCAACTACTTAGGTACCCTGGAAGTCAGAAAGAGGGCTGCCAATTGCTTGGTGTCTCATTCCTTGTGGATTCCTTGTGGGTCTTAAAGCAGCTATCTAAATGGACTGGCATGGACATGGCTCTGGAACCTCTAACTTTGACATGGTACTGTGAGGAATTTGTTCAACTCGCCCAGGATGCAGTTCACTCTAGGTGGAAGGGGACAGACCT
This sequence comes from Neoceratodus forsteri, assembly GCA_016271365.2. Lineage (NCBI taxonomy): Eukaryota > Metazoa > Chordata > Ceratodontiformes > Ceratodontidae > Neoceratodus > Neoceratodus forsteri. The sequence goes on from CM028131.1 coordinate 1,521,042,030, forward strand.
TACAAGGTTTTCACAGCGTATAGTACAGGGGAAAGTGAAATGTTTTCAACGACTACTGGAACAATTCAGCCGACCTCACTCAGAATTATTTTTTGGATATCTTCAGGTTAGACACTTTTTGAATGCAGCTGAAAACATACAAGTGCACAAACACCCTTTGAAGAAATGTTTTTGTAATTACTGGGGAGGTGGACAGTATTACAAAAAACATCTGTTATACTTCAGAGATGTATAGAGTGCTAAGTAACATACGGGAACCTCCACTGGTGGTTGCTAGTGATGGAAGCAGGCGGTGGGGACTCCTATTACACCAGGGATGGAGAAGAAACAGCTGCAGGATGGCTGGAAGTGACCTCTTTGCAGACATGGTGTGAATTTCTCTGGAAGGTGGTAACCAGATACTCCAAGACTCCAACCATAATTAAACATTTCAGTACCTCCAGAAATTACAAATGTTGGAAGCTATGTGACAGAGTGGACTCCTACCATCATATTTACTGGAGGTGTCCAAGGCTATGCTTCTTGCCTCCCTGCCCTCCTTGGGGCTCTCAGACAAAACAATAACTTGGTTCAAAGGTTACTTCTTTGACAGATCCCAGCAGGTGAAAATCAACTCCACTCTATCAACCAGCCTCCAAGACCGTTCAGGAGTACCGCAAGGCTCCATCTTGAGATCTCTCATCTTCAGCCTCTTCCTAAACTCCCTCCCCAGCTCGTGCCCTGGAAAAATTCTGCTCTGTGCGGATGACGCGGTAATCTTCAGTGTGCCTGGCAGGGCTTTTTCACAGAAGCTGAGACATGGTTTGGTTCCCACCGCTTAGCTCTAAACTATAAGAAAACAAAATCTATGATCTTTACCCACCATCAGAGTCCTATCTGTGACTTCCCACTGACCATCATCAACTCACTAGGATCCCCACTTGCGCTGGTTGAGTCATTCAAATATCTAGGTATCGGGGGGCGTGGCTATCAGCCGACAGGGGAAGACGCTCCCTGCATTGCTCTAGATCACTGTAGCGGTAAAAGTCATAAAATAGCCAATTTTAACTGAATTTATCCTGACTGAACTACTTGGCAGGGAAGCTAAAGACCTTCAGACAAAAGGGGTGAAGTTTCAGCCAGTCTACACAATGGGAAGAACCAAAACAGATACTTCCAAAGAAGCGAGTAGAGGGAATGGCCCTGTGCCCTCCACAAGTAGAGTTCTGAGTGCTGGCTCGTCTGGAGGGAAGCCTGTGGATCTAGAGGCCATGGTACACGCTTTTCTACAGGCTGTACAGAAAATAGACACAAAACTTGAAACGTACAACAAAAGGCTATCACAAGTTGAATCTACTGTTAATGCTCTGGAAACTAATTATACCGAGCTTACTAATAAAGTTTCTAAAGCGGCAATAGTGACTGATGGCGTGTTGAAGGAGAATAAGCTGCTTCGTACAAGATTGGAATACCTGGAAAATAACACGCGTGCCTGCAACTTACGTCTTTTGGGGATACCCGAAGGAGCAGAAGGAACAAATTTGGTAGTTTACATGCACCAGCTGCTGCAGGAGCTGTTTCACATACAAGAGGAGCATCTGATTAATAGGGCCTATCACACCACCCCTCACAGAAAACCCAACAACTCAGACCTTCCCCGGACTGTACTGGTGGTAACCATGGGAGTGCACACAACAGACTTGATCATATAGAAAGCCAAATCAGAGGGGGGCACTTACATTACCGGATGGCTCAGTTCTACACTGTTTCCCGGATCTGGGTTACTCGACCAGAACGAGGCAGTGTGGGTTTGATGCTGTCCATTCAGGGCTACGGGAACTGGGGATTAACCACGTGCTGCAGATGTCAGCAAGGCTGAAAATTATCTGCGTGGGTAAGACTTACATCTACAATGATCCAGCTGATGCAGGCCGTAGACTGGATATGATCCGTGCAGACTTTGCCAAACCTGTTCAATCGGAAGAGGAGGGCAACACCTTAATGTTTGAATAGTGTGGAAAAATTTATGTACCACTGACTGGTTTGTAAGATAAACAGGACTGTTATAGTCTAATAATTGCTTACATATTGCCAGTTCTTCATTTTCTTAGATTTAATAGCAGAAGTAGATAGTTTAAGTTCAAAGGAAATGTGATAACATTACTGCGCCATGTTCTTAATGCACGTGTTCTGCTTTGAGGTTGTTGCCACCATCTAGTGGTAAGGTTTGAATTCAGATGGACAGTAAATAATTGGGGTGACGTTTACTGCTAATATTGTTTTTTCCTTTTAATATATACATTGCTATATATGGTTGCTCTAGAGCAAATATCAGGGGGTACCTCCATTATTTTCCTGAAAGGGAATAATTCTCTGCTTTTTGACATTTTCACGGACTCCTGGGCCCTGTCAAAGAAGCTGGCCCAATCTGCAAAGAAGGGTATCTCTGGACTTTATAAAATTATTTTAGGAGTGGTTGTCCATGGTCTTGCTGCAAAAGCTTTTTTAGGTTAGATATATAACGTTAGAAGAGGATATTTACGCCCACGGTGTTGTAACAACGAATGAAGGGCTTTGTATTATCTACCATAACATATCCTATTCTTAAACTGTATCCTATACCTGGAATCAAATATTGTACTTTGTAAGTTCATTACAAAATGAATAAAAATAAAGTATAAAAAAATTAAAAAAATTAAAAAACATTTCTAGGTATCACCCTTGACATGCCCCTCACCTACCATGCGCATATCCAACAACTGTCCTCCGCTATCAGTTCCAGACCTGAGCTTCTGTACTGTCACAAATACTGCCTTTCCCCAATGGTGATTCGCCCGGCCGTTACCGCTTCAGTCCTCTCCCTGGTAAATTATGGCATTGTCAGCTGCAGCACTGCTGACCCCACTGCATCGCGTAGCATCAAAGTCACCCTAAACAAAGCGTGCAGACTGGTCACAGGTTGTGACAGATGGACACACTCCTATGATCTCTACAAGTCTGCCGAATGGTTGCCATTTGACACACGTCTTAGGTACCATACTTACCTCTTGGCCAAGAAAATCCACCTTAGTCAAGCCCCGCCTGGTCTGCATAGCCTCATCCAACCCACCCCGTTGTTCAGAACCCTTCTACTGCAACCTCCCTACTAGTCCCCCACTGTCAAACTTCCCTTGGTCAAAGAGCCTTCTCAGAACCCCCCTGCTGGCTCAACAGCCTCCCTTCTATCTCCCTGGAGCCCAGGATCGGTCCCTTCAAGACCAGTCTCAAAGCTCATCTGCTTGAATCTTCAGACTATGACTGTCCCTAACCCTCTCTTCCTCCTGCTCCCTCCCTTGGAGGGGCTCTGTAGTATAAATCTGCCTCATGAATGTTATGCTATATATGGAAAACAAAATGTGTATTCATGCACTACCTAAATATTATGCATATTATGGATAACGCTGGGTCCTCCTCTCCCTAAGACTACTGTGCTGTATCCCCCATCTGTGTGGTTGTGTACTGTCTTTCCTCCATGATTGCTATATTTATATAATTTTTTGTATGTGTAACCTCCATTACTTGTTTTCTCTTTTGCCTTGTTTCTATTACCTGAATACTGTACTGGTTAATACTATTTATAAAATGGCATGAGAAAATCTAAAAATCTCATTGGCCAAGAGACATCAGCTGACCATACATTAAATCTCTATATACGCACAGTCATCCTGGTCCAAAACCACATCACATAATAAGCAAACCAGTCCCCCTACAACCCAAACCATCTTCCATCAGTCACCCTACAACCAGAACTGATTTTCCATCACAAACATGGCTGCTACCTTTACAAAAAAATCTTCAACTGAGCCCTAAATATAAAACTCCCTTAAATAAAAAAACAAACAAATTAGTTAAATGTGTTTCCTTGATCATCACATTCTCCTTACACATACAAATTAGAAGCAATAAATATTATTTATGGTTTTCATTACAACTGTTCCTTTACTAACAGTGAAAAATCCCCTTCTATCTTTAACATGCTAATTAGGGAAATTCGTTCTGCTTTCCCTGACAGTGAGATAACCGAGTCTGTGGCTTTAGAAAAGACATTCGTATGTGTGTAGACAGTATGTTAGAAGAGGAACATTCTACCAATGGAACTGAGGAGAGTTTTCAATTCCTGTATTCCATGGTAAACATTCCATTTCTTGAATGTGGGGAAAACAGAGAGAATGAAGAAAGTACCACGCTCATGCTAGCAGCATCGGGAACTGAGAAGTCTCTGTTATGGCTTCCCTTTAGTTTTGTCTACAGAGTGAGAAGAATGAAATAAAGTAAGGGGGCCATGTGTCATACTTAGAATGAGGAAAGCAGCATTTGTGAATTGTTGTGGCTGGCAGGAAAATATGAAGCTTAAGTGGGCAGGGAGGTACACACTGTATAACACTACTTTAATCTAGCACCAATAGGCGGAAGGACTATTTAATGTTAAAAGCACAGATTCACTTACATTTTTACTTATTTAAAAATGTGTTTCAAAATAAAAATAAAAAACTGCTTATAAAAATAAAGGGCCATTTTATAGGCGCAACAGAACACTCTGGAGTTGTGCATTACGGTATGATAACCGCACTCCTAGAGAAGACCGGCACTTGGCCTCATGCCTAACTACACCCCTAGGAGTGCAGTTATCACGCCGTAACGCACACCCAGTCATGTCTTATTGCTTACATAGTATATAGTGGAGTACTGTTCTGTATAGAATTCCATCCCTTTCAAAATGCTGTTCTACCATAGTTCCAAGGTCATGGAACGTGACTCTACCCTACTGTGGTAGAACAGCATTCTAGAACCTCTAGAGACTGCATGAGTCAGTTTCATTTTGAAAGCAAAATAACCTACAAAACACATATTTCACACAGTACTATACACTATAAAAAATATAGGATGAGCAACTCTATGCACAACCAGTGTGTTTTGCCACCTCGGAGTTCTGATTCCCATGGACCTCTGAAGCTTCGCTCTCAAGGTCAGAGGGAATCAGAACCCCCTCTATGGTAGAACACACTGGTTCTGCATAGTTATCCGTCCAGTATTCTCTTTATGTAAGTCCTTATTGTTGTTTGACATAGAGCTTTTGTAAAAGAGTCTATGACTCAAAGGGTTGTAATTCCGAATGTTATCAATCAATCAAAATCTTTATTTTACCAGGCGAACATCATTGAGCAATGCTCATTTTCAAGATGGACCTGGAAAGAACATTTAGTCATAAATTATACTGGACAAAAGGCAAGGGGTAAAATAACACAGAATTACAGAGACTAAGTGATACAATCAGCAGGACTAGACAAGATATTTACAGTGTATAAACATTTCATTGGTCAATGCCAGATTAATGGTACAATCAACAGGACTAGACATCATATTTACAGTGTACAGACATTTCAGAGGTCAATGTGCTGGTTGAAAGAACTGTACTCAAGTAAAGGTGTACAAGCCTAAAGCTAACAGAGAAGGGAGGAGGGAAGATAGTACAACACCAGATGTTAGGATGATGACCGGTGGAGGAAAATAGGGCAGGAAAAAAGTATGGAGAGGAGTGCCCAGTAAGTGAGGAGGTACAGAAGCCTAGAAAGTGCTGGAGCACTAGAGCAGTCTTTATAGAGCACGAGCTAGGAAGAGGTAACCAAGGGGAGAGAAAGTTGAGAAGCCTAAAGCACTGGTTCAGAGGAGCAGATTTTCGGAGCATATATCTGATAGGTAACTGGGGGGGGGGCAGGTAGTACTATGGTCTTGGAGAAAGATTCGGTACTAAGCACATAAGCCAAGTCTGGATGGAGATCAATCACTGAGTGGACACAGAATACTGGTAAGTGCTAGAGGTGTGGGAGGGGAAGATAAAAAGGCGTACAACCAGCATTTTAACCTCAGTTCTTCATAGCGAGAACAGCACAGGTTCAATGATAACAATTACAGGATTCATTGAAGAAGAAAGCATAGCTTATTTTGAAAGCAGACACTAACAAAGGGTGGACCAGTTTCAAGGATTTTTGTATCATATTCCACAGTAGGGGGAGCATATAACTTATTGAAGCCCTACCAAAGCAAGATCTTACCATGGGTACAAATAGCGAAATACAGGAGGTGCTTCTTAATGAGTACTTGCCTACAGTACATAATGGCAAGCAGTCAGATATATATTGAGGCAGCCTACTGGAAATGGCTCTGAACGTCCAAATGGCTGCATTTCTCTGCCGTCTGTACTTAAGAGATGACCATCCCACCACTGTATATAAAGAAAAATGATGGGTCGAGTAAGGGAAACCAGTGATAAATCTTAGAGCTCTGTGGTAAAGGGTGTCTAGCTTTGAGAGTGCAGCAGTTGGGCCCTGACAGCTCAAGAAGTCTGCATAGTCAAGAAAGGAAAGAAAAGTGGACTGAACCAGACTCATCTTAGCCTCTCTTGTCAGGAACTGGTTAATCCTTTAAAAAAGACATAGTCTCTAGTTGAGTTTTTTTAGCAGTGCTTCTATGTGGTCATTAAAGGACAGCCTTTGATCAATCCAGACACCCAGGTATTTGAACTTAGACACGTATTCCAAGGGTTCTCCCAGAAATGTAGTGATCTGAGGGGATGTTATAGACGTGGCATCATATGTGCGAGGTGAGAATCGCATTGCTTTGGTGTTATTTGCATGTAGTAACAGTTTCTGGTTTAACAGTTGTAATTGCTGTAGATTAAAATCACGCTGCAGATCATCACATGCGGCACTAGGAGAGGGTCCTTTGGAGTAGAGCACCGTGTTGTCAGTGAAGAGGTGAATGTTGGCAGCTTTGATGTTGTCATTAATTCTATCAATATAAATTGCGAATAGTAGAGGACCCAATATGGAGCCCTGGGGAACTCCTCTCAATAGAGGTTTTAAGGGAGAAAATTCCCCTTCTGCCTTGACCTGCTGGTACCGGCCTGTAAGGTAATTAGAGAACCGCATTTGGGAATGATGGTCCAGGCCAATGTTCCTGAGTGATGTAAGAAGCAGATTGTGGTCTACAGTATCAAAGGCCTTGCTTAGGTCCAAAATTACTGCACATACAAAGTTTTTAGCATCCAGTCCACGTAGCCAGTCATTGGTCACTTTACAGAGAGCAGTGACAGTGCTATGTCATGCCCTAAAACCGGATTGTAAGGGGTTAATTAGATTTTCAGATTCTAGATATTTTTTGAGCTGGTTACTTACAATCTTTTCCAGAGGTTTGGATAAGATTGGAAGCAAAGAGATGGGCCTGTAATTATTAAGGTTTGCAGGATCTCTGGATTTAAACAGGGTGATGACATGAGCTGTCTTCCATAGTGGTGGCAAGACAGCCTGGGAGAGTGAAAGATTAAAGAGGCGAGTAAGTGGGACAGCTAAGACTTGATAACCAATTTTCAGGTAGTAGGGGTCAAAAAAGTCGGCTCCAGCACTTTTCTTGACATCCAGCTGTAACAGGAAGTCTTCAACCTCCTTCAGCAAAACTGGCTGCAGGGAGAATAAGGAGTTAAATACCGGGATTCCTTGGTCCTGGACACCAAGTTGGGATCATAGGTTATTGGCAGGAGAGGTGTCGAAGGCTAGTCCTGCAGTGGCAAAATGATTGTTGAGGTGTTCAAGGATGGAGGGCATATCAGAGACGGAGGTGCCACCAACTAGGATTTTAGCGGGTTATTAAATAAATAACTAAAGGCTGCAGTGGCACTGGGAAGGAGTACATAGGGAGATGTGTCATGTGTTGGGCTCTCACATCCCAGTGGTTTTCCATTTGCCAGGAACTGTATTCATAAGAAATTATTTCAGATTCTGATGCTTGCAGTGCTGAAGTGTATTATAACATGCTGGTTATCAGATGGGGTCCCTCAACTAACCTGCTAGAGGAGAAAAGTGCCTGCAATCGTAGAAATAGAGGATCATGTCCACAGTCAGCCTCAAGAGGGATGTTTTCCTGGAACTCTGGAAACCATGTGACAGTTAAGTATATTGGGGACTAAGACAACTGATGAACCTTTGTTTTCCTCTTGAGAACTTGTTCTCCCCACTTTGTTATGTGCTATTACTGTACATGGCCTATGTAACTGGACTCAAAACCCCACGGACACTGGGTCCCAAACCCAATGCACTGTTCCACCTCTTGAATGATACATCCTGTGGTAGTATATTTGTAAGGAGGCAACCCTGTCATATGAACATATCTGCAATGTTTGTTTTAATGAAGTATTTTTTTTTTAACTTGGCTGTCTATGTCGGGTTCACAAGCACCACAATTGATTACGTATTTATGCCAATATGTTTGAGTAAAGCTGTTACCAAAAAAAAAAAAGACTTAAATTCTCAGCGATACTGGGACATACTTTGCAGAATCTGCTATCTTACCGAGAGGCTAGCTCCCGACTGGAACAGTTCGTATGGGTAGAGGATCCTTTCATAATGAGATTTCAACAATGACCCAGTGCCTTTTCCAGGAAGATAACCCATTCGACTGGCCACCTTTGCCCATTTCTTCTCTTTGGTAACCACTTCAAACCCACCTTCACTGGCAGCAATCTGTAAAAATAATGCAACATATCACTAGAGCAATTCAGTGATGGCGCATTTGATTTCTGTATCTGATATTTTGAACAGAATGCAATAATTGGAATTATGTTATTCCATCCACATCTGCCATACAGTTCATTTTTTTAAAGATACCAGTATTTGTTTTCCCCTTTATTTACACAGAGGCACACACACAGCTAAGTACCCATGTGTTTTCTCCTCAGTCTTTAATCGTTTCTGTTCAATTTCTTCCACTCCCAATGATGTCAGGCAAATCCTTCTATACGAGAGAGATTTAGGTATTGCTGCAGGAGAGATCAGATTCTCTTCTTCTCCGGTTTCTTTTACACAGAGATCTGATGGCAATGTACGCTTCTGCGTAAGCATTAATCACCCGACAGAGGGCTCTACGATTGGTTAATGCCGGGGGGGTTGGTGCACGAGGCCACAGGCACAGTGCTTCAACCACCACGGCATTAATCCACCGGTAGAGCCCGACACTGGAAGTGACTAATGCACTTGTAACATGGCAAGTGCAACAGACAGACTGCAGTTACATTCTTCTGCTTTACACCACACTGTAGTTGCTGAGATGTACAACTATTTATTTAAAACTGTTCTGCACTTCGTGGTTTGTCACACAGATGTATACTTCACAAACATGTACGTTCCCATTCTACGGCACACTACAATTTATATAATGTGCGCTAGTTTCATTAAATATCCTGCACCGATTGTTCAGGTATGAAACAACCAACAGCACTGCTCTTTCCTCAATCATTGTGATACTTTGTCCAATTTGTCCCTCGCAGTGCTGTCCCGATGCTGCAGTTCTCCGCTGCATCATGGGACACTGTTACAGCTACGGTAAGATTGCTACCTCTGGATACCCAGTTATTTTTGCTTGCTTTGGAACTGTGGATTCTATAATACTGCTGCATTTACACGCGACTACTGGCTTTCAGGTTCCGTGAGCACGTCGTTCGTTGCACTATATGTCGGCGATGGTCCTATGACTGCTTGAGCACTACGACGTTACAGTTCATGTTCCCCAGTTAGCGCTTGACATTGTGGACAGTTGTGGTAGTACAGGAGCAGGCTCTACTGGTGGATTAATCACTGCTCGTTTTTGGTCAGGTGATCCATTTAGACCAATCTCGTGTCTCCATTTCAGTCCTATCTTTAGTGCCATGTTACAAAAAGAAATATTACCATCAGGTGTGGGGAGCTTAATAACTCACGAGTGAGAGTATGAGCTACTTAGCCCCCCAGGATAGTATTATTTCACAACTGTACAGGACTTTGCTGTCAGATATTTTATGTTTTATTTGCTTCTTACATAGAAACATAGAAGCTGACGGCAGATAAGGACCACAAGGCCCATCCAGTCTGCTCATTTCTTTTTCTACCTTATAAATGTGCCATCGGCCTTTGCTCTGTCAGTGGTCTATCTATTCATAGTCATTTGTACTGCTACCTTATGCCTATCCCATGCCTGTTTGAAGCCCTGCACTGTATTCATAGCCACCACTTCTTGTGGTAAGCCATTCCATGCATCCACCACCCTTTCTGTGAAAAAGAATTTCCTCACATTTCCCCTTAATCGGCCCCCTCTAATCTCATGCTGTGTCCTCTTGTCCTGCTATTTTCTTATATTTAAACATGTTAGACTCTTTCACCTTGTTAATGCCCTTAAGGTGTTTGAATGCCTCGATCATATCCTCTCTCCTCCTTTGCTCAAGGGTATACATATTGAGCTCTGTTAATCTGTCCTCATATGTCTTGGATGCAGTCCCTGCACCATTTTGGTTGCCCTTCTCTGGACTGCCTCAATTTGGTTAATGTCCTTGTAAGGTGTGGCCTCCAATACTGCACGCAGTACTCCAGATGGGGCCTAACCAGTGTCTTGTAAAGAGGGATTATTACCTCCCTCTTACGACTTGTGATACCCCTACTAATACACCCCAACACCCCCTAGCCTTACCTACTGCTTTAGAGGTCTGCTTGGATGATTTCAGGTCATCAGTGATGATGATGCCCAAGTCTCTTTCTTCCTTTGTTTTTTTTTTTTTTTTTTGTATTATATCCTCTTTCTCTCTGCCATGGTGGAACTTCTTCTGGGAATCCCTAGACTGAACTCCCCTAGTCCCTCCCCGAGTATCTACCGTGGTGTCATTCGGACCTACCTCCATGCTGCCTCGGCCTACCCCCCCCGGGCGGGGAGGAGGGGGGTATCCCCGTTAACCCCCTCCAGTCCATTAGTGTGTGTCAGGTGGTCCATCTACGGCATCCATCGGTAGCCTGGTTATGGGTTATCTGGGGCAGTCGGGTCCCGTCTACGTCCTCCACGCCAGGCACCTTTTTCCTGTTTTTCTGTCCCTCCCACAGGACGCGAGCACTCTGGGGAGACCTAGGGGCGTCGCACGACGTGCGCTCGCTTCCGGTTTCCAGCCCACGTCCTCCCTCCCTTCTATGCAGTCCCGCTGCACCTCCACCCGTGGTCACCCAGGTGGCGGTAGAGCTGCGGGACAAGCATCCCCTCCCTCCCCAGAGGAGGAGGAGAGCAGCCGTTGGGCACTCGAGCCTCCTCTCCCAGCCGGCCCTCCAGCTACCCGAGTCCGTTCCCGAACCCAGGTCGCTGGCGTCGCAAGCGGAAATCCAACTGCTGCGCCGGCGGGCCGGCTCTTTCTTCCTTTGTGACTGCTAGCAACTCCCCTCCCAGCCTATAGGTGGCTTCAGGGTTTCTCTTGCCTATGTGCATGATTTTGCACTTCTTTGCATTAAATCCCAGTTGCCACTCTTCTGACCATTTTGCTAGTTTACCCAGATCTCTTCTCATTCTGCCCACCCCATCTGGATCATCTACTCTGTTGCAGATCTTGGTGTCATCTGCAAACAGACAAGCCTTACCCTCTAGTCCATCTGCAAGGTCACTAATGAAGATGTTGAAGAGGACTGGCCCGGACTGATCCTGAGGTACCCCACTTGTGACTTGCATCTCTTCTGACTGTATACCATTTACCACCACTCTGTTTCTGCCCGTCAACCAGTTTGCCACCAGTTGACCAACTTCTGACCCACCCGACCTACCCAGCTTATTTATCAATCTTCTATGTGAAACAGTGTCAAAAGCTTTGCTGAAGTCAAGGTAGGCAACATCAGCTGCTCCCCCTTGGTCCACCACTCTGGTTACCCAGTCAAAGAAATCTAAGAGATTAGTTTGACAAGACCTTCCTTTTGTAAACCCATGCTGTCTTGGATCCTGTGCCCCTATGGATTCCAGGTGTTGCACTATCCTTTCCTTAAGGAGTGCCTCCATAATCTTGCCCACTACTGAGGTAAGACTGACTGGTCTGTAGTTCCCCGCCTCCTCCCTGCTACCACTCTTGTGGAGCGGGATCACATGAGACCTTCTCCAGTCTTCTGGGACCTCTCCTGTGCTCAGAGACTCACTAAACAGTTCTGCTAATGGCTCTGCTAGTTCCACCTTTAGCTCCTTAAGTACCCTGGGATGTTTGCCATCAGGTCCCATTGCCTTATCCACCCTGAGCTTAGCAAGCTCTTGTAGGACCCTTTCTTTTGTGAAGGGAGTAGTGCTCACCTCCCTCCCCCCTGTGTCCATGATGATGAGCTGTGGGCCCTGCCCTACCTTCTCTTCAGTAAATACTGAGCAAAAGTATCTATTTAGGATAGATGCCTTTACAGGGTCCTCCTCCTCACATGCTCCCTTTTCTCCATTAAGCTTAGCAATACCCCCTCTGGACTTTCTCCTTTCACTAATGTATCTATAGAAAGTCGTCACCTTCTTTTACTGTTCGTGCTAGTGTTTCCTCAGTTTGGGACTTTGCCTGCCTTACTGCCTTCCCTGCTTCCCTTAGGGTAATTTGGTATGCCTCCCTATCTTCATCCCGCTGTGTCCCCTTATATTTCCTGAAGGCCAGCCTTTTGGCTCTGACCTTTTCTGCTACTGTATTTGAGAACCAAAGTGGTTTCCTTCTTCTTTGCACTTCCTTTTCTGTCTAACACAAGGGATGTTGCTTCAAGTATTGCATCCTTAATGCTTGTTTACTTTGCCTGTACCCCTCACCTGTGTTTCTTTTTGCCAGGGCTAGTTTAACTCTGTTGGCCATCTTATCAAAGTCAGCTCCTCTAAAGTCCCATATTTTGCCTTGGAATGGGATGACTTAGAGTAGCCAAATTGAACCATACCATGTGATGGTCACTGGCTCCAGGTGACCTTCTACCTGGAGATCTGTGATCCCTTCCTTGTTAGTCAGTACTAGATCTAGGATAGCCCTGTCTCTTGTGGGTTGCTGTACCAGTTGTTTGAGGCCCTCCCCCTGCAGGGAATCCACTATGTGTCTAGTTCTGGCAGATGTTCCTGCTGGTATTGACCAATCTGTATCCGGCATGTTGAAGTCTCCCATTATCAGAACCTCCCCTTTAGCTGTCATGTTTTGTATATCTTCTAGCAGTAATGTGTCTATGTCCTCCCCATGGTCTGGGGGCCTGTAGACAACCCCAGTTCTTATGGCTGTCCCATTTCCTGTTTCCAGGGTGACCCACAGTTCTTCTGGCTTCTTATGTGTATTCTGAATTTCTGTGGCTTTGATATTTTCATTGACATACAGGACCCTCCCCTTTTTGCCTCGGTCTCTTCTGAACAATACATAGCCAGGTACTGAAGTCTCCCAAATGTGGTTACTGGTAAACTACGCCTCACTAATTGCTACTATGTCCAGTTTAGCTTCTGACATTATTGCCTGCAGGTCTGGGATCTTATTTCCCAGGCTGTGAGCATTTGTGTACATGATTTTCCATTGGCCAGATTTTGGTGTGTTAGTTGTTGGGTTAGGTCTGGCATTACCCCTGTGCGCTGTATGGGGAGACACACCTTTTTTCTTACCTGGTGATGCAAATGAACTGCAAACATGCTGAATCCCTGTTTGACCACTAGCTGAGGGCAGAGGGGTGTTCTTCCCATTCGACGTATGGGGTGCTGCACCCCTCTCCCCATTTGCTAGTTTAAATATTCTGCAAAGACATCAAACTTCTGCCCCAATGCACTGACTCCCTCCTTAGTCAGATGCAGTCCATCAAATTTAAAGAACTTTCGCTCCCAGAACTGTTGCCAGTTCCCTACAAATCTGTGTCCTTTTTCCTCGCACCAGCCCTTGAGCCATGTGTTTAACTCCCCTATCTCCCCTTCTCTGACCTTCCGTCCATCTGCTCCCCTCTCCCAGACTGGCGGGATCTCAGAGAATGAGATGCCGGACGAAATAGATGATAGTTTGTCACCCAGCCTGGTCAGGTGTTCCTTGGTCTCCACAACTCACCGGCTGGCAAGATCATTAGTCACTTTGTGTACTAGGACATCAATGTTTTCTCCTGCTTTGTGAACAATTTTAGCAATGCGGTCAGTGTCTCTCCATGCTGATGTACCTGGGAGACATCTGACCATTAACCCTGGCTGGAGATGGGCATCAACTCCCCGAATCAAGGAGTCTCCTATGATCAGAAGTTTTTTTGATTTCCTTTTTGCATTTTTTGTTTTGGTTCCTGATTTGGGTGAGTTCTGTTGTGCTAGCTCCTGTGCTGCAGTGTCCTGCTCTGCAGTGTCTTCTGCCTCTGTTTGATTTCAGAGATAGAGGCAGATAGCTGTTTGTAGTGTTTATATGGCTTTTGGAGGTAATATGTTAGAGAGCAGAGATTGATGGAGCACCCGATTTGCCCCTTCTAACCACCTGCCAACCTCCTGGACCAAGTACCCTCTGCGGTCGAGGTTTTTCTGTTGGATGCTGGGGAAATGGCAGGTGGTTCTTATAATGTATTTCCTCTTGAATATGAAATTTGAGGCATGCAATCTCTGCCCATGCTGCCCGGAGCTGAGCCCTAAGATCTCTAAAGGCCCAGCATGTAGGACAGTGTCCTAAATCCTGTAAGACTGTCCTTCTGAAAATTGTTCCACAGTACCTGCAGTTAATCATATCCATTCCAGATAAGTTGCTGGGTTTATAACCTAGTCAGAGTAATTAGAAGGGGAAAAAAAGGAAAAAAAATGCAAGTAATGGTTTGATTGTGCTTTGTTTAACTTGTTATAACAAGTTAAATTACTAGTGCCCCTGTAAATGAGGTCACCTTGTGGAGGCCCCATTGATCCACCCCTTCCTGCTCTGCCACAGGAAATGTCACAACTGTGGTACCCTATAAAAGGAGTGTAGTATGGGGTAGTTGGGGATGGGGGTGGGTGGCTGGGCCCTTCCCCTGCCAAAAAAGAAGAACCACAGACGAAAGAACAAGGAGGTAAGAGCAGAAACAATCAGTCAACAACAAATGCAGTAACCCTGAAAGCTTATCCTAATGTTAGATAAAACTGTAAAACCTGTAAAGCACCACCTGTAATAATTTCAGAGAAAATATACGCTGTATGAAACACTTTGCTACAGAGAAAAATAAAACAATGAAATGTTAGCAACAAACAGTAGCAATCCCTGTGAGTAAGGAGTTAGGTTGGTCGTTAGTATTTGTGACCGTGACAGTGTTTTTTAATGTTAGTTTAGAGTTCTTTTGTAGTGTAGTGTTTCGGTATGCTAAGGCTGATTTATTCTATTGCATAGTGATATTTATTTCATGGTGTAATGGCACTTTTGGTGCTTGTAGTGTTTTGACCATGTAAATTTTCTATAGTGTAGGTATGGCTCCAGGGATCTTCCCTTTAGTTTGTCTATAATGGAGAGCAGCACGGCACGTAGTGTGAAGCAGCCTGCAGAGTGTGGTCCAGGGCAGCATGTAGTGTGCGGTGGGGAGTGCAGTCTGGAGCAGCAGTGAGGAAAGGCACAGTGTTTTTGGTCTAGCACATTGAGGGAGTCTGCAGCAGCAGCATTAACGGCCTCTGAGATAGAGACAGAGAGAGAGAGAGAGAGAGAGAGAGAGTGAGCGTGCGCGACAGATACAGGGACAGACAGACCATAAGCTGCAGCATCAAGAGACATGGCTGTTGGGGAGTGGGGCTGGAGGGAGATGTTGGGTGAGTGATAGTATTTTAGGCTACAGCTATTTTTTTCTTTTTGTAGGTACAGGTTTTTGGCTGTGATTTGCTTTTTAGGGGCTGTAATTCTAAGAGATTTGGAGGCTTGTAGAGTGACTGTTAACGTGCTGTTAAAGTTGTAACAGGGTGGTCTGTAGTGTGCTCGTTAGGTAATTATGTGTTATTAAAATGTCAATGACACGTTAATACCACTGTAGTAGTTAACTGGTTGTATGTCTGCTAAGAGGATACTAACAGATGTAGGGAAGTATCTGATGGCAATTTCTATGGAGACAAGGGTCTAACCGTGAAATTTATGCATATTTCACACTTATAGGATTTGGGCTAGATCACTGGTACCAAACAGGTCAGACATTTGCTATCATGAGCTCATTACAACAACAGATTTCTTTTTTAATCCAATGTGTATTACTAAAGATCCGAAGAAAATCAAACTCTCTGCACTACTGCCACTACACCAATCGCGATTTAGACATCTATCATGATTGGTGTAGCAGCAGAAGTATGGGCATTGAGACCATGAATATTAAATTTTCTTGGGATCCACAATATTTCATATCGTATTAAACAAGGTTTAAAAGGGGCGTGGCTTGCATGCCGAGGAAGACAACTGATTAAATCGCAGCTCTCTCCAGCCTACAACCCAATCCATAAGAATTTGAATATCTCATTTACCCCTGTTGGTTTTCATCGACACCCCCTGACAGTACTAGATCCAGTGATTGATTTTATCATTAAAGAAGACCTTCCCAAGTCATTTTGACTTTCATGCATTAATTACCCCTTCTTGCACAGATTCTGGAATTGTATTTCATTAATGTCTGCTGCAGTTAGTTTTTGCATTCTGAGCTGCTAAAACTGCAGGGTGTACCAGAGCTTCTATAGCAAGCCTGGTGTTGCTGTGGGCCCAGAGTTGTACTGCTGACATCATTGTAGGGCAGAGTCAATTTCACAAAAAAAAAAACCTACAGACAGGCATTTAGATTTTGCCATAATGCATTGCTAATGGGGTGTCTTGAGGAAGGGGAAACACAGTATGTACATTGAGTACTGGAAGGTTTCCCTTGCAACATTGTTGCAACTGCATGGTATTGAAAAGCGTGAGTCACGTCTCTATCCTACAGTGATTTCATCAGGATCTAGCAGCCCAGCAAGCTGAACAGCAAAGACAAGTGCAGCAGGGCTCAAAAACAAATCCAAATTATGGAAGGCAGAGTAAACCTTAGCCAGAAATAACAAATGCATACACCTTTTCAGGTCTAGTGCTGCATATAATGACCACAAGCTGTAACTTTTTGGACCATCAGGGAAGATCCTCTATAAATTGTGTTACAAGGTGCCATTGTTTGTGAAAGTCAGCAGTTACAGCTTTCAGACCTGCCAATGAGAGTGCCAGCCTCTGCTTCAACAGCTTAATCTGGTTCAAGGTCAGTTGGCATTCATCTGTATCCCCCTTCCCTGGGTTGTGTCTGAAAATAGGCAGGATTTGTCTAGTGCACTTACCCAGTCAACAAAAAACTAAATAAATAAATAAATAAAAATATGACATCACAGCTCACAACAACAGCCTGGCCTGTGTAGAGGATGCTTTCACATTTACTAAACAGCATCAGAGAAATCAGTGCTGCTTGTGCCAAGACCACTGCTGACGTCAACCAACTTGTTGACAGGGTGACCAACATGGAGTCCCTCATCACCAACACTGAAGAAAGCATTGGTGACCTGCAGTGCTGGATGAGGGTTCATTACTAGATGATCAAACTTTTATGGGAACATGTGAAGGATCCTGAAAACACAGTTCAACGAAAAGTGAGCCTACCTCCCATAGTCATTCTATGAGTGGTCTATCGGTGCTAATTTTAGTTAGAACAGCAGGCAACAATAAGCAGCCAGATTAGTACTGAGTATCACAACAGTAACTTCTTAATGATAACCAGAACAAAATCACAATTTTAATTCAGTCCTGTGAGTAAATAGTAAGATATCAATGTTTTAAACATGCCAAGTCAGGATCCTCTATTGTAACTTGGACAGCCTCAAGACTTCAGTGTTATGTAAGAACAGCATGACAAAGCATGTGGTTCATCCATACTGGGCTCGAGCCTCCCTGGAACTCATGCCCCGGTGGTTCCCACAGAGTGCCGTCCGCCCACCGAGCAGCCTATCCCTGCACTTCCCAGAAGGTATGGGTTTGTCCATGGCGCACCCAGAAAATACTGGGACCAGGACTTTAAAATCTTGGCACCTTCTTTCTCCGTGAGCTTTCACTGCTCAGTTCTGCCCTCCAAAAGATATGTTCAGAGCTTTTTTTTTGCCACTAGAGGCATAACAATATTTTCCCATTTTGTTCCCCCTTTTGCCTGTCGATTATTTTCAGCACCTCTGCTGAAACTGTTTCTATTAGTGCGTTCTTAGCCCCTCTGCTGAAACTTTCTATTATTCTAAAATAAGTAAACACACCTAGAGTTGTCCTCTCCCTCACGGAACTTGTTTGTCTTCTGACATCTTCCCAACTCATATTGCCAGAATGTTTGCTATGCATATTCTCCTCATTGTTATGCTATCTTTTAGCTTATTCCTCTTCTTCACCCCAACCCTCCACTAATTGCCCCCTCCTTACTTCCTGTGCCAGCTGACAAAATGTTCGTACCACTAGAGCACTGTCATCTTGCATCAATGCCACTAATCCTCCTCCCAAATAATCCCCTTTGAGACACAACCACAACTTCCCTGGCGGTGCAACTGACTTCCAAGTGTTCTCGTTCATGTCAGCATCGCTGCTTCTTTACGCAGTGTATCCTTTCTGTTTTACCAGCGTTGTATCCGGATGCCTTGCTCACACTCCGTAGGCATATTCACTATACTAAATTCAAATTATGTAGATGGCTCAAGACTCTGATCTTCCTTCTTCTGATCTGTGCCGGAAATGCTGAATTAAATCCTGGCGCTCCAATGTTGGTAGCCTCACCCTCTGACTCTGCAGCCATAAATGGTCTGAAGTGTCTGCATCTAAATGTGTGTAGTCTTCTAAAAAAGACAGACATTGTCAAGCCTGGGTTTCCCACACAAAACCAAACATCCTTGTCTCAGAGGGATATGGCTAAAAAGTTCAATCCCAGACACAGATTTCACTCCCATCCTATAACATTTACTCATGTGATAGGCATTCCAGGGGTGGAGTTGTAGCCATCTGCATCAAAAACAAATCCACAGTGTCCGACACCATTGCTAAGGAATTTGAGACACTGGTGCTAAACTTGATAATCTCACCGACTGAGACACTATCTGTGGTAGGTTACTACAGGCCACCATCAGGTGGAATGGAGCTCCTAAATTACCTGCGTAAACTGACGGACTCGAAACAAAATGATATCATCATCCTCAGTGACCTAAATCTAGACTGGTTAAACACCAAACACCAAAAGTAAACAAATCAGAGATTTTTGCAACGAATCAGGTTTCACCCAACTAATATCAGACATCACTCACCATAACCCCAAAAATTCCACAAATAGTTCGTTGCTCAACCTAATCCTTACCAACAGATCCCACAAGATCATCCACACTGCAGTCTTTCACAGTGATGCCAATGATCACTGCACTCTGGGCTGCATTAGAGGCCTGACGTCAGCCAAGTCAAAGAGCAGGTTTATTTGGAAAAGGAGCTTCCGCAAATTCAACCAATGTGACTACTTAGCCGACCTCAGAGGTATAAACTGGCAGGCCTGGCTTCAAATGTCAATGATGCAGCCTCCCTTTTCAATAACGCCCTAAGTGGTATCATCAACAGGCATGCCCCGATGAAAAAAATGTAGAAAACCGGAAGCATTCTTGCCCGTGGTTCACAGCTCAGCTAAAGTCTGCACTAAACAAAAGGGAACATCTTTGGTCCACTGCCGGGCGAACTAAACTCTTTTGGACTGGGCAGTATTCAGGGCTAGCTAGAATGAGTGTACCAAACTGGTTAGGCCGCCAAAGCAAACCATTACCTCTCAGCATTCAAATCTGCCAAGGGTAATCCCGGCATGTTTTGGGGTATAGTAAAATCCATAGAGGGCATCAAACAGGCATCCACCCTTCCCAACAAGATCACCTACCAGGGTACAACAGTATCTGATAAGCCAGATATCTTAAATTCTTTCAGCATCCATTTCTCTACTGCAGAGCTAGCTTTTGACACCTCTAAAGCTGCCAAAAACCGCAGCCTACCTACGCAGTACCCAACATCCACCGACAAGATCTTCACCTTCGCCCCATTCCAATTTAAACAAGCAGAAAACCTGTACTTCATCTGGATGTAAATAAAGGTGCCAGAGCCGATGGGTTAGGACCTAATTTCCTTAAATCTGGCTTCCAGTACCTAACTGCACCTATCCTGCACCTGTTCAATTTGTCCATTAGTTCATGTATCATACCAGAAATCTGGAAAATTGCACATGTGCAACCCTATGGACCTGAACAACTACTGCCCAGTTTCCCTCTTACCCCTACTCTCCAGACTCCTCGAGAAGCTAGTTTATACCCAAGTAAGAGATTACCTCGACAGGATAAACTTAGTAAGCCCGACCCAATCTGGCTTCAGACTTGCGCACAGTACTACCACTGCCCTTGCATCAGTTACAAATGATTGGCTCCTTGCCATGGACAAGAAACAGATCACAGGAGCTGTATTCCTGGATCTTAGAAAAGCTTTCGAGACAGTCGATCACGCTTTACTTCTTGATTCACTAAATTGTCATGGCATTACCAGACCCGCGATGAGTTGGTTCACCAGCTATCTTTCGGGAAGACGGCAGCAGATCAAGGTGGAAGATGCACTCTCCCCACTCCTCCCCCTTACAAGGGGAGTATCGCAAAGCTCAATCCTTGGACCTTTTCTGTTCATGATTTACACAAACTCCATCGGGGCCAACATCAGCAAAGCGTCAGCAAAGCTAAGTTACATCTATTCGCAGATGACACAGTCCTCTATATCACCAAACCCTCAGTGAGCAAAGTATGCGTGGAGCTTCAGGCTGATTTTGACCTCCTCCAGCAAAATCTTTTACGGTCAAAACTTCTACTAAACGCTAAGAAAACTAAGGTCATGTACTTCCACTCCAACCGTCTGACTGCAGTTCGAAAAGTTCCCTCCTCTTTGCCGACCACCAAAACCCTCCTTGGTGACAACCTTGAAGATGTCAACAAATTTAAATACCTCGGCTGTGAATTAGACAACCACCTAACGTTCTCAACCCATAGCACTTCACTCACAAAAAAACTAAGGCAAAGGCTCAGTTTCTTTTTTAGGAATGAATCCTTTTTTCAACAGAAGCTTGGCTGAGATTGGTACAGACCACGCTCATCCCACTCCTTCAGTATGCCAACGTAATCTATGGACATTGCTCCGACTCCCTGCTTCAACAGCTCGATGTACTCTACCATAGGTCTATACAAGTCATCATTAATGCCCACTGTCGCACACATCACTGTGATGTATACACCTCCTTGGGCTGGACTTCACTGTCCACAAGACAGCTCATCCACTCACTCACATGGCTTTATAAAGCCCTCCTGCTAAAACTCCCCTTCTACTTATCAGGCCTTTTTCAGCGATCCACCTGCCACTATCTGCTATGGAGCAGTTCACTCATTTTGCATGATGTTCCACACTCCCTCTCCCGCTTCAGCCAACTGGCTATATCCAGTGCTCTTACAGCTGCTTGGAATAAAGCCCAAGCTACCCTCAAACTTCAAAATCTTGTATCACTAAATATTTTTAAAAACCTTGTCAACAGCAAATTGTATGACTCCTGTACATGCCAATCTCAAAAATAACTATCATATACTTATCCTCCTAATTATGACACTATCACACCCTCTTCTCATTAGAGAGGACTACAGCATCAACTTACTACAAACAGGATAAGTACCCAACCCATACTCGCGCCTTCTATCTATCCCCTCTGTCCCGTCACCTATCTTCATGTGTCTCTCACGACCAAACTCCTACCTGAACATACCTATCTTCCTTGCCTGCTCTGGTTGTAAAAGCTCCCATTATTCAAGTTAAGGCACTTATCTCTGAAAGTCTAGTACTTATACCCTTGCACTTGTAGCCGACCTCATAATGACAAAAGTGACTGTTTCAGTTGTATAAATGATGTAAAAAAATATTTTTCTCTAATGTTCATCCATGTATCTAACCTGTTCTGTTGTGCTGAATATTGTAAAATACTATTTCTATATTTGTACCATTTGCTAGTTGTATATCTTGTACCAAATTGTCCATTCAGGACCTCCTTGCAAACAACTTACTCAATGGAGTTATTCCTACTAATAAACTTGAACTTGAACTTATGGCAGTTGCCTTTTCCATTTAAGACTTGCCGAAAACGTCTTCAAGCTGGCTTCTCCCACTCACCAGGTGGTAACCCCCCAGCTCCGCCCCATGAGCCAGATCTTGCCCACTGGAGGCAGCTGTGTGCACCAAAGCCACGGGAGCTCGGGTGGGTGTGTGTGGATGAACATCACATACCACTCCTAGAACTACTGCTACAGGTGAGTAACCTGCTTTTCTAGGGACGTGGATATGATGTTCTATCCACACTTCTGGCAGACTCCTAGCAGTTCTCCGGGAGCAGGGAGGCAAAGAGCAGACCCTCCACTTAGGGAACAGAGATTGGAGAATTGAGGCCCCAAAACCAGCATCCCAGCATGACTCGAAGTCAATGTGGTAATGGGGAAATGAAGGTGTCTGCTGACCTCCAGGTAGCAGCCTGCAGATTTCCTGGATAGGGATGTCCCTGGAAGCAGCCACCGAGGCAGCAGTATGACAGGTGGAATGATCCCTTAGCCCTCTAGGAGGCTCTCTACCCGCATACCTATAGCAGAGGTCGATACAGTATACAATCCACCTGTCAACTGTCCGCTCAGCTGCCAGTCTGCCAGGTGCGGCTTCAGCGTAGGTGACAAATAGCTGTTAAACCTCTCCCCACACTCCAGCCATGCGCTCCATATAGTAGGCAAGTGCTCGACGCAGCTACAACGTATGGAGCCTGTGCTCGGCCTCAGAGGTGTGACAGGTGAAGTACACCGGGAGATTAATCACCTAATTAGGGTGAAACTCTGACACAACATTCGGGAGGAACTTCGAGTTGGGGTGCAGGACAACCTTGTCCCTGAGGAAGACCAGGTAAGGAGACTCCACTGAAAGAGCCTGGAGCTCACTGGTCCTTCTGGTTGACGTGACAGCCACCAGGAAGGTGGTCTTCCACGACAGGTGGGACATATTACACCTGTGCATCAGTTCAAATGGCTTGCCCGTGAGCTTTGCCAAAACCAGCAACAGATACCAAGGTGGTGGTGGTTCATGCAGCGGAGGGGAACTCTGGTCAAGGCCTTTGAAAAAGTGCCAGACCACCTTCTCCTGAGCCACCGACTGCTGACCGTCCCACACCCGGTAAGCAGAGATGGTTGCCACATGCACCTTAAGGGTGGTCGACTGAAGGCCCAACTTGGAGACGGACCACAGGTAGTTAAGGATGCTAGCCACTTGACAGGACAAGGGGTCCAACCCCTGGCCCTGGCATCAAATTAAGAAACTCTTCCACTTGAAGGCATAGCATTTCCTGGTCAACTCCTTACGAGATGCCTCCACAACAGTGACGACATCTTCGGAGACACCAAAAGCCTGGAACTCTAGCTGCTCAGGAACCAGGCTGTCAGATGCAGGGACTGAAGGTCCAGACGAAGTATCTTCCCCTGATTGATGGAGAACAGGTCTGGGCGGAGAGAAAGACACCTTGGGAGCCTGCTGCTGAGGCTGAGGAAATCAGTGTACCAGAACTGGTGGGGCCAGTCCGGAGCCACCAAGATCATTGGTGCCTTGTTCCTCCTGGCCTTGAGCAACACTTTGTGAATCATGGGAAGTGGAGGGAAGGCATAAAAGAGGCCTAGGGTCCAGGGCCTGGAAAAGGCATTCCCTTGCAGTGTTCCCTGATGGGGGGGGGGCAGGCACAAAACAGCCTCAGCTCTGCATTCTCCCTGGAGGCAAAAAGGTCCACCTGGGGGTTGCCCCACTGGGAGAACAGACTGTATACAACCTCTGGATGGACAGACCACTCGTGAGACGCCTCACCCACAAGGCTGAGAGCATCCGCCAGCTGGTTGGAGGCCCCTGCCACATGGATGGCTAGGAGACTGGCCTCCAGGCTGCACACGGGGGTCCACACATGGAGAGCTTTCTTGCACAGTGGTAGAGAGTGCATCCTGCCATGTTTGTTGAGGTAGTACATGGTTGTGGTGTTGTCCATCAGGACCTGAACCACCTTATCCCGGATCTGCAGAGCAAATGCAGTCAGTGCCAGCTGAACTGCTTGGAGCTCCAGCAGGTTCATGTGGCATCGGGACTCCTCAGGTGTCCAGAGTCTGTGGACTCTGTGTTCTCCCAGGTGGGCACCCCAGCCCATGAGAGGCATCGGTCATCAGCATGACTATCGGCGCTGGGTGGACAAATGGGATTCCTTCCTGCAGATGCTCTGGGACTAACCACCACTGCAGGGCATCCCACATCTGCTGGGTCACAGTGACCAGCTGCTCGAACATACGAACATACAAAGAAGCCAGCAGAAGAAGGCCATTTGGTCTATCAAGTCTGCTCGTACTGCGGGATCCACAGCTTGAAGCTAATGTCCCTGCCCTCCCTCTCCACTCCTTCCATCCTCCCTACCCATGATCCTTACCTTCCCCAAGATGAAATGACCCCTGTGCTGAGACCACTGGCTGGCCAGCTCCCACATCAGGGAGTGCATTCTCCAGTAGACTCAACAGACCACGCTGGTGCAGGCCGCCATGTAACCCAGCAGGTGCAGGACGTCCAGGCAGGGTGCAACTGCCCAACCCGAAATGATCAGGCAAAGGAGGAGAGGGCCTCTGCCATGTCCGCCGGGAGCCGGGCTCTGGCTCTGCAAGAGTCGAGCTCTGCCCTGATGAAGTGGCCCACCTGCAAAAGGTACCAGTTCCAACTTGGCCTCGTTGACCAGGAGGCCAAGGGAGACGCAGGTCTGGAGGGTCAGGTCCCTGGATCACTCCACCTCCTGCATGGAGGCACCTGCGATCAGCCAGTCATTCAAACAGGGGTAAACCCAAACCCCTTGGCACCTCAGGTAAGCTACCACCACTGCAATGCACTTGGTGAAGACCCTGGGGGCCGAGGACAGGCCAAATGGCACGGCCTGGAACTCGTAGAGGGTTCCCTCAGTTCAATAAGTGGAGGAATCTTCAGCGTGATGGACGGATCAGGACGTGAAAGAATGCGTCCTGAAGATCCAGGGAGCAAAACCACATGTCCTTCTCTAGAGATGGTATGATCTGAGACAGAGTTACCATCCTGAAGGTGCGTGACTTGAGAAATGTGTTCAGGTCATGCAGATCTAGAATGGGGTGCCAGCCCCACCCCACCCCAATCTGCTTTGACACCAGGAAGTACCTGTAGACAAACCCTGGGTGTTCCGGAGGATCTACGACAGGAACCATGACCTCCTTGTGGAGGAGCTGGGCTATGTAATCTCTGACAACTGACAGAATGTCTGCGGATACCAAGTCCTCCCGTGGGTTATGGGCTTGGCAAGGAGGGTACTGCTCAAATTCCAGAGACAGACCCTGACCCAGTACCTCGAGAACCCATCTGTCCCTGGTGACAGTGAACTAGGTGGAAAGGAAGTGACGGAGCCGGCTCCCCACGGGAGGACCCAAAGGGAGGTGTGACAGGCATGAGGGAGGCACCTCTCATCCCATCACTGTGCAGGCTTACAGGAGGAGGAGGAGGGTGGTCTGGCTGAGGGACCATCAGAGCCTCTCCCAAAGGCTTATGGACGGTCAAGGCCACAGACTTCAGATGAGGCCGCCAGGTTTTGGCCTACTGACCAGCCTGGGGTTGGGCTGGTTTGGCCGCAGGAGTAGAGGTGGACAGAAAGGGCTTCCTTTTCTGCTGCTGCTTGGAGCCCTTGGGGTCCTTTTGGGAAGATGTCATGGAGTCCAAAGTGGCACTGGACTACTCGATGCAGGTGAGGTGGCCCTCAACCCTGGGCCAGAACAAGTTGGTGTCCAGGAACGGAACATCTGCCAGTTTGTGCTGAGTGTCCACCGTGAGGGTCAAGATCCTCAACCAAGCCCTGCGGCGCATGGCCACTGTGTCCACCGCAGAGCAGGCACAGGAGTCCCCAATGTCCATAGCTGTCTGGAGCTCTTATTTTGCTACAGCAAGGCCCTGGTTCCAGACCTGTTTGACAGTGGCCTGAAGGTCTGCTAGCAGATGAGGAAGCACCTCATCCAGGGTGCCCAGTAGGGCATGGGAGAACTGAGCCATAAGGAGGGCCGAGCTTGCCTGGCAAAGTCCAAGCAAGGAGGCAACACTGACCTTTTTAGCCGCATGATCCAACTTTTTGGACTCTTTGTCAGGCAGCTTGTCAACATACCCAGTGTTGCCGGAGCACCTAAACACGGAATCAGCCATCAGCCCCTCAGCCAAGAGGTGTTCTGTGAATTCCGAGAGAGAATCAGTAGGTACTGCATACTTGTGGGCCATCCGGGAAGGTGGCGCAGGGCAGTAAGCAAGGCGCTGCTAAAGCTCCAGGGCAGGGCCAAGAGTGGCCTCCACCACCCTCCCCGGCTGAGAATCTCAGTCAATGGGTAACAATCCGATTTCTAGACAGGCTCCATTTTCATACCCATGGATTCAGAGATCAGGCAGAGAAGACCCATAAAAGAAGAAGGACCTTCCTCTGTCCAGAGATCCCCCCACCGACTCCATGTCGACCGGACGTGAGTGCAGGGAGGAACCCTCCGACTCCAAGGATTTGTTAAAGAAAGGTCGACTGTCCAAGTCCCCAATGATCCTCCACAGATGGTCAGAGGTGACAGTGACCAACACCCGATGGGGAAGCCCCTTGATCAGCCGAGACTCCTTGGTCTGAGTGCCGGCTGGTGGCTGTTTAGGTGGTGGCTCCACCAGAATTGGTGGGGACGCCGAGGTCGGCCAAGCCGGAACCATCTTGGCCAGCTCCTTAGGCAGAGAAGACGCTGGCTTGTTGGGCGAAAGCCAGGTGATGGCCGGCATAGTAGCCAGAGCCAGCTTCATGCCAGTGAGCACCAGCTGTTGCCACGAGATCCTCGTAGCACTGACGCAACTTGCACCGAAGCCTCTCCTCACCCGAGGAGGACAAGGATGTAGAGTAGCAGCGGTGCCACTTTCCGTGGTGCTGAGAGTGGGAGCACCAATGTCGGCAGGAACCGCTCAACTCACGGGAAGAAGACCGAGACCTCTGGGGGGACCGGCAGCTGGGCTCGGAGGGAGTCAACAGGCGCCGAGGCTCCTCCAGGTCTTGGTCATCGACCAGAGGCGGCGGGTCAGCGGACTGATCAGTCCCTTCAATGGTCTGAGTTAGGACAGAATTCCTGGATAAGGAAGTGTCAGCCTCTTCCGTCGACAACTGGTCGACCTGCTCAAGAAAAATCTCGTCTGGAAGATCAATCAGCGTCTCAACCAACTGGCCTGATGGGGTTACCATGGAGCTGGTGGCATGGCCGAGGATTCAACCTAAGTCGGATCCAAAGAAGCGCGGTATTCCGAAGCTCTCGACCAAAAGCGCTCCCGATCCCACAAATATCAATGAGACAATTCTTTGAAGGATCCTGTAAAAGTTGAACCTAGCTGGAGCGGCAGGAAGACAGCCACCGAAAAGAAGTGGGAAGCTGCCTGGGCCACAGCCTCCTCAAATACCGCAAGCTGTTTTGTGGACCCCACAGCTGCAGGGACCACCCAACGGGCATCCTTAGATTTGACCAGTGGGTTCCGTTCACTTGGTCGGCCTAAACTGAGTCAGGCGAGACAGTCCTCGAGAACGGAAGGATGGAAAGTTCGACAAACGTTGCAGGCCGGGGGATCATGCTCGTGCCTCCTATACAGCACTGAATCAAAGGCATTACTGAATTCCACATGCAGGATTTTGACTAACTGGCTTCTACCAACCATCTGTGTCAGTAAACTGAAAAAAAAAAAAATTGCATTCATTTGATTCAACCAGCCTCTCATTTTTTTTTTTTTTTTTTTTGTTAGTTAATATAGTTTTTATTCATTAACTTTTGTGGTCAATACAGTACGACTTCACACAACAAATATTCAGTTCCTCTACAATGGGCAAATAAATGGACTCCATTTGGGTTTGTAAAGTAGAAAACTATTGGCCCATATTATCCGACACGAATTGAAAGATATATTGCAGAGAATATCTTTCCCAGAGTAAAAAGCAACAAGCCTCTCATGAACCCATGTTGATTCTTATCCAAAAGCCTATTTTTTTCCAGGAATTCAACTATCTATTATTTACTAACTGTCTCTAGTAGTTTGCCTACTACAGAGGTCAAGGTCACGGGCCTGTAATTTCTCAAATTCTCCCTATCTCGACGCTTGTGCAGCACTGGAAACATGTTCCCTACCCTTCAGTTTATCAGCACTTTGTCTGTTGCTAATGACTCGTTATATGTGTCTGACAAGGGTGCTACCATGGTCTGTCGAGCATCCCTCGCTACTCTTTGATGCATCCAGTCTGGCACTAAGGACTTGCTAATCCTTAGGTCCTGCAGTCTCTTTAGCACTCCCTCTTTATGATAACTATCCTATTTTCGATTTGTGACTAGCTGTAACCTCAAATTTTATCCTACTGTATGATACTGGTCTTGTATTTTTCACAGTAAACATAGAACTAAAGTACTCTTTCAATACGCAGCCTTTCTCCATGTCCTCCGCGACACTCAACTTTTTTCATCCTTTCCATGCGATATTTTGTCTTTTTTCACCATTGTCGGAACGAAGTCTTACTATTATCCTTGGCCTCTTCTGCTATCCTTAGCTTCCGTGTATACTTTCACCCCTAAAAAGAGCCGATTGTTGTTCTGTAGAATTTCCTTATACACCTCCTTATTTATTAACATCTCGGATTAATACCTTTGAGCTGAGAGCTCATTTACAAAGGTTCCACGTCGAAAACAGAATGAATTATACAGATAACAGGGTCAATACAAAGTTCATCTAGTGAACAAAGTACTTTACAGTTGGTAACAAGGTACAAGAAAGATACTTATTTTTTTTTTGAATTTAAGGTTATTAAATTCACAGATTGCAGACCAATGAGCCAGAGACTCAGTTGCAGCTATTCTACGTCAAATACAGCATTACAGTTAGCACAGAGCGGACACAGAATCAGATGCTAAAATCAAGCAGGTAACACACAAACATCATTTACAACAATGACCAATACAAGGGCGGAGGCATACAATGTCCAAAGTGACACCAGATGACTTGCAGAATGAAGGATCAAACAGCTATGCTGGAGTCACATTTGGAGTCATGGGACAGAGTGCCAGGGGTTGGCTCAGTCTAACTGTAGAAGCAGCCAGAGGTTGGCTTAGTCGAGGGGGCAGTCAGCTGATTTTGCTCCCTTCTGTAGACTCTAAAAGCTCTTGTTTTGTCCCAGACTGCATCCTCGCTTGTCTGTCTAACCATACTGGTTTCCTATGCTTCTCTGCCTTCCTACTAAAATGCATTCCTGGGCTGCCTGTAATAAGTAACCGCTCACTGCTACCCATTTTTCACCCCCAAATAAGAGATCTTCGATCACCAGAGTCAGGAGCTCCCACTCATGAGCCCTGGACCAGCAGTGGCTTAGACTGTCCACCAGGACATTTTGGATGCATAGAACATGGACAGCTGAGAGCACCAGACCGTGCTCGATTTCCCAGTACCAGTCCCTTATTGCTCACCTGCACAGGGGGTAGGAGTGAGTCCCCCCCATGCTGATGTAATACACCAAGCATATATATGTTGTCTGTCTGAACCAAGAGCAGACCGGGAAGGAGACAAGTCTGGAAGGCCTGCAGAGCATACAGAACCACTCGGATCCTCAGAACACTGATGTGGAGACCCCATTCTATGTCTGTCCACGCACCTTCAGTCTGGTGAGTACTGAAGTGAGCTTCCCAGCCGAGACCCGAGGTGTCCGTCGTAAAGATCTGACAAGGGCCGAAATAGCACAGGGAACACCCCGGAGCAGGTTGGTCGGCTCTAGCCACCACGACAGGACTCTTTTGACCGGATCGGAGACCATGACCATCTGATCCAGGTCATCCATGCACTGGTCCCACTGGACACTTAATGTCCACTGAGGCACCTGCATGTGCAGGCAGGCAAGAGGAACCGTGGCAATGGCTGCTGTCATGCAGCCCAGAAGGCGCAGGAACACCCTGGCGAATGGAAGAAACCGGTCAGGCCTGGGCCATCAGGCACTCTGCTTTGTCCATGGGCAAGAAGGCCATGCCCTGGGTGATGTCCAGGACTGCCCTATATAGTGGAGGCACTGGCATGGGGTCAGGCAGGACTTTGGCCTGTTGATGCCGATACCAAAGGTCTGGAAAAGGCGGAAGGTATGATCCAGAGTCTGGACAAGATGGTCCCTGGATGGGGCCGCTAGGAGCCAATAATCCAGGTAGGAAAACACGTAGAAGCCCTGCCACTTAAAGACAGCCGCTACCACTGCCAGGCACTTGGTGAAAACCCTTGGTCCTAAGGACAGGCCAAAAGGGAGGGCCCTGAATTGGAAATGGGCGTGGAGGAAGCGCCAATGGGAAGGAAAAATACTGATATACAGATATGCATCCCGCATGTCTAGAAAACAGAGCCAGTCCCCCCCCCAGGGTGCAGAAGGGGCAACAAACCCTTCAGGGTGACCATCCTGAAGTGTTTGTACTCTATGAACATATTCAGGTGACTCAGATCCAGGATGGGCCAGAAATCCCCCATCTTCTTGGGGACCAGGAAGAAGTGGGAGTAGAACCCCTGCCCCACTGAGCCGGAGAGATGGGCTCTATGGCCCTTTTTGGCAGAAAAGCCAGTATTTCTTCCCAGACAAGATGCACATGAGCCGGGTGATAGGAGGAGTTGCCTGGAAGAGTTTCTGGAGGCCACACTAAAAGTTCCACAGTGTGGCTGTGTTCTATGAGCTACGGAACCTAACTGCCCAAGGTAATTCCACACCACCCATCAAGATGGAGGGAGAACCAACCCCCAACTGCCCCTTCTGGGTGGGGGGATCCGTCAAGGAGTCAGGAGGTAGGGTGGGCAACGGAGGGCAGCCATGGTTGCTCAACAAGCTCTGCCGACACCTTGAATTTGCCATGTCCTTGGGTGGGTGGGTGGGCTTGCTCATGGAGGAGTGGTGAAAGGGCACCTCTGACCAGACTTAGGCTGGGTATGGTGCAAGGAGTGGATGAACCAGAGGGCCTGTCCTGACTGAGATCAGATCTTGAACATCCCTCCGAAAAGGACAGAACCCCAAAAGGAAGTGTCCAAAATATCGGACTACACATCACAAGCAAATCCGGACACCCAGAACCAAGAGTGGCACCAGAGAGATGCCAGCAGCTAACCCTCTGCCCAAGGAATAGATCCCGTCATAGGTGGCCCGAAGTACATGCGTTCCCATGTCTGAGCCCAACTTCAGAACCTGGGCAAGCTGTTTCTTAGATGGGTCATCTGGCAAGCCCTGAATCAGCTCCCTGGCCTGATCGAAAAGGATGTTCTGGTATTTAACCATATGGTCCAAATAGTTAATGGACCAGATGGCCAGAGTGGAGGAGGCAAAAACCAACTTGCCCAGGTGATACAGCTGTCTTGACTCCCTGTCAAGAGTAAGACAGCTGAGGTGCTTAGATTTCTTGGTGCAGTCGTGTGCCGCATTGAATAACACAGAGTCAAGTTTGGACTGGCACTCTAAAAAGGATTTAACATCTGGAGCGTGGTAGATCTTATCAGTTTTTTAGACACTGCTAGGGTCGAAGAGGGGCGATTCCAAACCGCCCTAGTGACAACCTCGTAGGAGTCAATAAAGGGAGGCACCACCAAGGGGAGAGCATTGGGCTGTTGCAAACAGATGGCTAACTTGATGTCCCTCTGGGTCCTGTTCTTTTGTTTCCCAGCCCATGGTGGCCTGGATGTGCCTCATGGTGTCCATAAAGATACAATCATCAGGAGGGGACCTAGGGGATTCTTTGCCCTGAGATGAGTCCCCATGAAGAGAGGAAGACTCAAAAGTACTCAGAGCCATCTTCATCCGGCTCACTGTCAACCGGCATCAGCCCTGTGCCCTGGAGTGTGGGCACTGGGACCCAGCAACACCAGGCCCTGGGGAGGAAGATCCCCAGAGGGCCGCTGGGGAGATGCTGGAGTCAGGCCCTCAGGGATGGGGATCTGCTTCTGCATGAAAGACCACATGTGGTAAAGAGAGCATTATAGTCCACCGACGTAGGGTAGTTGCAGACTGATAGATAGGGGTAGGTCGGTACCAGGTAGGAAAAGGACGGCCTCAGGTTGGGGGGGGCAGCATAGGATACCCCGGTGGAGGTCTAGCATGCGCAGGCTGCAGAACCGACATTGTGCCCATGGACTGCAGCAAAAGCAATACAGGCATAGGTCCAGCGGGCACCAGCTGAGGAAGCCCCGGAGGGAAATCAACTGGCGCTGGGAGAGGAGAGACCAGAGCTGAGGGAGAAAGAGACCTCCCTGGCTAAGGCAGAGGTAACACCGGGCTTTGGGAGGCACCAGTAGCCTGCTGCTGCTGCACAGAAGGACTGGCGGCAGCTCCCATAGAGAGGACCGATGCTGGCAGCGCTGTGGCTGGAGGGGCGATGGCAGAAGAGCCAGCGCCAGTCGCTCCCACACCAACTGAGCCTCCTGGCTGAGAGACCGCAGAAGTCAGGGGCCTAAGCGTCAGGGGCTGGGGAGCAGGAGAGCCACTGCCCAGCATGGAGATAAGAGTGAGTGGCAAGGCCACCGGTAGCCCTGCAGGAATTATGGGCAGATGGGGCCAAGGGATGACCGCCCACCGTGGCAGGGAGGACCCAGACGCCGGGTCAACACCTAGCAGACCACAGCTTGGAGTGATCGGCCCAGGCCCTGTGTGTTTGTCCTGGTGTTTATGCTTCCTGCTAGATTTTTCCCAGGAGTGAGAGGAGGAGGAGGAGGAAGTCCTGGAGAACTGGGCTAATCAAGCCAAATAACTCCTGGCCTGCAGCTCCTGTTCCATCACAATGAGCTTCTGCTTGATCACATCATTCTCAAAAATTTCAAGGTGACATCTCCATCTGGCCTGGTTAAATTTCTGGCAGATCTGGCAGTCTTTGGGGCCGTGGCAGGGGCCTAGGTACAGGATACAAGCAGAATGTGCATCCTTTTCAGGAATTTGTTTGCCGCATACACACTTATTAGAGCAGTCGGAATACGATGCAGGTAGGGAAGACATAAACCTGAATATGGTAACACCGAAAAACTCAATGTTACTACTAAAGAAAATGAGAAAATAAAAAAGCATGACAAGTGCGAGAAATGGCAGTCGACTGTAGCTGTGGCGGCTTCAGTGGTCTGACCTGCACAGGTCGATGGCAGGAAAGAACTGAGCAGTGTGTGGGGTACCGTATGCCTTTATAGGATAGGCCGAAGTCAGAAGGTGACATCCGCGGTGGGCAGCCTCCTGCAGTAAACTGCTAGCTAGAAAGTTTTCGTTTGGTCCTGGCGCCTGGCGGCACAATCCTACTGGTGTTGGCCTGCTGCAAGTGACATTCAATGGTAACTATATAAATTCATATGGGCCCAGTACTAGGCCAAGAGTCTGTAGCACAATATTATTAGCTAAAAAATAATGGGGGGGGGGGTCACATGATGCGGAGAACTGAGTAGGAGCTCTGAATCCCCGTTCCCGCCATTACAACATTAAAATGTATATTTCTGCAACTTACACATTACCCTGAGTGTTCTATTTCCTTGCATGATACCCAACGAGACACCCGACTACCAAATCGAACACTTGATCACCCGCAATGAAGAGATGAAGCAGGCCCTCCCGTGGCACACCCCACATGCAACACCCAGCAAATCCTCCAAAAAGGCTGTGTACAAAGCGCCATCTCTGATAAAGGAGTTACTACAAGCCCGGGGTCTGATCCAATTGCTGAATGTCAGTTCAAGGAGTTAATTAACCCCCTCTGTAACACCATAAAAGATCTCACATTTGAACTCCACTCGCATAGGGCTGATCTTGGAGAATTAAAATTAAAAATGAGGGACACTGATGCTCGCGTGGTCTCCTTGGAAAGATGGAGAGACCACAAGGATCCAGACTTGTTTCTCTCCCAAAAAAAAAAATATGCCATGCTGGAGGATCAATTGAAGGACCTAGAGGGGGGAGGAGTAGGAGGTATAACCTCTGTATCTTTCGCATTCCTGAATCAGAGGAAGGACCTAATGCTGTTATTTTCTGCCAAAAACTTTTAGAGAAGCTTGTGGGCCCCTCTCCTTTCAATCCAGTGTATATCATTGAAATGGCCCACGGCTCCTTGCGACCCCAGCCACAGTAGGGGCTCCACCTTGACCACTAATTTTAAAATGGTTAAATTTTCAAGAAAAGCAACACGTCCTGACTAGGATGCGGGAGCTTAAAGAAGTCACCTGGTAGGGGTACCGCCTCCGAATTACTCAGGATCTACCAGCTGCTACTCGGAAGAAATGGGTAGCATATCACCCCATGATAACTAAACTGTTGGCAGCATCTATTTGCTTCAGATTCCTTTATCCAGCACGACTACAGGTGTATATCGAGGGAACTTGGCACTCCTTCTGAGTCAGCAGAGCATGCAGCTAAGGATCTTCCAACACTCCTCCCAGATCTGTTTAGAAACTGTTGAATACTGAGTCCTTCTGGTATTTAGATTTTGCTTTCCTGACTAAAAGGCCCTTTTCAACATTTTTTCTAACGAGACATTGCAGTACTGGATATTTTTTGTTCTCTGGTGGCCATAACCCCACCTTGCTTATAGAGATGGACATAGTTTAGATTCTGGTATGCCTCGACTTAATGTGCTTACCTTCTATAGCAGGAAACATGCTGTAACTTGATTTTTTTTCTTTTCTCTATTTTTTTTTTTTTTTTATTGGACTTCTGATGCTATAAACAACGGGTTTTGGGGGTGCTGGCCAACCTCCTTAATATGACTGCCCTGGAACCTTGGTGGACATGGTTACATTGAAAATACTATATTATTACAGACCATTTAAAGTCATCCCTGAATGTTGACCAGTGGGAGGTTTCAGTACATTACTGTCTTTGTAATATAATTTACTTTGTTGTGGATTTTTGCTAATCTACATAAGGATGACTAGGATGTTTGCAAGTGGGCTTAATGTGTGCAGCTTTTTTCTTTTTATTTTGCCGAAATGACGTTGTCTTTACTCACTTAAGACTATAGGCCGAAACACTATTTTATGTTGTGACTGAGAGCCTTTCAATTAACAGAGGCCACTACCACTAGGCTGGGCTACATTTGTTAGGGTTGTTCTCTGTTGTTTATAAAAATTAATATGATCGGTCCTCTTTAAAGATTGTGCATACATCACTATTGTATGGGTGGATATTGGTTGTGTTTCCCACCCTATAAAATATTATAAAGACTTTGTAATCTTTGGATGGGGCCGGAAGTGGAGCTAAACCTGCAAATTCTATGCTCATCATGCACCGGAGTTGGGGAAGGGTTGTCCATCCTTATGATGGACAACTTATACATATGCTAAGCTGTTACTTTAGGGAATTTTTTCTTCAACTTGTTGAGGTGGGAGAAGGGTAAGAGGGGACATGTCTACCTTTTTGAGGGGCTTTTGTTGTATTTTAGGGGTCTCTTTTTTGGGGGGCTCCACCGTGGGCTGTTTCTCATAAGGATACCAAGGTTTTATTCCACGTTTTCTCTTCTTTTTTGTCTTCCTTTTTTGAGCTCACATTTTAATTGTGGTCATTATTTAACATTTTGCCATGGCAATTTACCAGTTTTGTATTTTGAATGTTAAGGGTTCCCAGTCCCGTTAAACAGGCCAAAGTCCTACTGCACGTAAATAAGTTACATGTGGATTTAGCCTTCTTACATTAAACCCACTTGCCCCCCTCCCAGATTCACCTCTTTCGGCGAGCCTGGGTAGGGCAAGTGTTTGGTGCTGGCTCAGATTCTCATAAAAAAGGGGTGGCCACCCTTATTGCTCATAGAGTTCCCACTACTTCTTCAAGAAGTTGTAGAACCCCCAGGGCCATATTTTCTCAGAGCACTGCTGGGCATGTGGAGGTGTACTGGGTGCTATCTATGATCCCGCAGTGGAAGACCCTCAGTTTTTCAGTACCCTTATACCCATCTTGACGTCATGGACTTCACTCCCAATTATACTTAGGGGGAGACTGGAATCTGGTCCTGTGTAATGACTTAGATCTGGTAAGACCCGAAAGGCCCCCTCCCCAGCCCAACTTGCTGTCCGGGAGTTGATGGCCCCCGTTGGTCTGGTGGACCCGTGGAGGTCTTTGAACCGGATAGCCGGGAATATTCTTTTTATTCTCTACCCCACAACTCTTTCTCCAGACTAGATTACTTTTTGCTAAGGGTGGAGTGCCTACCTGGGGTTCTTCTAAGTCACTACTCAGCTAAAGTTATCTCAGACCATCACCCTGCCTTACTCCAAATAAATCTTATCCCCTTAATAATAATAATAATAATAATAATAATATTCTTAATTTGTATGGCGCCTTTCAAAACCAAGGCGCCTAACAAAAGAACAGTCATATAATCATAAAATATCATTATATCATGGTCAATGGACATTTTAAAATGGATAAACATAACATTTTAAAACTTTCCCACAATTAAATACCATTTCCATCAAGTACCATATGCTTGACTCCATAGCCAGGTTTTAAGTGCTTGTTTAAAACCCTCCACGGTCATGTGCTCACGTAACCAATGGGATAGAGAATTCCAGAGGGTAAGGGCAGCATACACAAATGTCCTAGCCCCAGAAGATTTCAAATGTACCCTTGGAATCTCCAGCAACCCCTCGTTGGCTGAGTGGCGTGATCACCCAGGGCAGTGGGGGAACCAGGAACTCTTTCAGGTAGTCAAGGCCAAGTCCATGCAGGGCTTTAAAAGTCAGAAGACCAACCTTAAAGGTGATCCGCCACTGAACAGGCAGCTGGAGCAGTCCGTGCAGCACCGGCAAAATATGGCAGGACCGCGAGGTACCTGTCAACAGCCATGCCCAGCGTTCTGCACTAGCTGCAGGCGGTGGATTTCTACCCCAGATAGTCCTAGGTAAAGGGAGTTGCAATAGTCCAAGCAAAAGGTCACAAAGGCATGGATTAGAATAGGAAGGTTACTGGATGAAACAAGGTGTTTAATCCTGGCAATATTCCTCAGATCGTAAAAAGAGGATATGACGACAGTTGACACCTGATAATGCAGGGTCAGCCCATTACCCCCAGGTTCCACACCTGTTCAGAGGCAGGTAGAGGCTCACCCCCAAGGTATTACCTCCCTATCCAGCGGCCTGGATCCACAACCAATAACTCGGTCTTATCAGAGTTCAACTTTAACCAGCTTGTATTCATCCACTCCTAGATTTCAACAAGGCAGTTATTAAAGACCGAGACAGCTCTATCCTGGTCAGGAGCAAAAGAAAGGTAGAGCTGGGTATCATCTGCATAGCAGTGAAACCTCAGCCCATACCTTCTTACAATGTCTCCGAGGGGCAGCATATACACTGTGAACAACATGACGGACAGCACTGAACCCTGGGGAACTCTACAAGATAAAGGGCCCGGAGCTGAGGAAAAAAACCGGGACACCACCCTCTGAGATCTCCCTGTGAGGAACGATGTAAACCACTTGAGGACCGTACCCGACAGTCCCCAAATAAACCTCAGGCGATCAAGCAGTACCCCATGATCCACAATGTCAAATGCTGACGAGAGATCAAGGAGAACCAAGACAGAACAGTTCCTTCCATCTCTAGCCATCAGATCATCATTGAGCACCCGAACCAGTGCTGTCTCGGTACTATGCTTCTTTCAAAATCCAGACTGGAGAGGTTCACATATGGCATGGATGGTCAAGTGGTCCTCCAGCTGTATGGCCACTATCTTCTCAATCACCTTTTCCACAAAGGGAAGGTTACAGATTGATCTGTAGTTAGCCAGACAATCTGGGTCCAGAGAAGCTTTTTTCAATAGTGGTGTTACCACCGCCTCTTACAGGGAGCTTGGAAACTCACCTATCTCCAAG
Source organism: Neoceratodus forsteri (assembly GCA_016271365.2). Classification (NCBI taxonomy): domain Eukaryota; kingdom Metazoa; phylum Chordata; order Ceratodontiformes; family Ceratodontidae; genus Neoceratodus; species Neoceratodus forsteri. The sequence continues at coordinate 1,521,079,779 of CM028131.1, forward strand.
GAGCACCAGACAATAATCGAGATAGGACCAGACCAATAACATCACTACAACCCAAAATTAGAGAAGTAGGTCCCAGATCCAAACTACAGCACATAGGGTGCACACTCTGGACAATCCGCATGACATACATGAAAGCCAGTCGAACAAAGGTACTCCAAGAAAGGCCAGGATATACAGACCCATGCTGGTCCACTGCAGTGTCCACAGAGTGTGCCAGCTGGAAAACCGCCCTGATGTCAGCCACCTTATTTGCAAAAAATTGAGCAACTTCATCGCACTCTTCTTGCAAACAGGCTTTCCGGACTTGTAGACAGGCTGGGTTGCATAGTCTGTCCACAGTTCGGAACAGCTGAACTGGTCAATTCTGAGCAGCCGCAATCGCCCTGGACAGAAATTCTGCCTTTTTAAAGGAGATTTCAGATTGATACACTTGATAATGATCCATCAATCTAAGGAGGTCGGCATCAAGAGCGGACCTCCGCCAACAGCGCTCCAACCTTCGTCCAAGTCGCCGCATCTCCCTTAGAGTCCCATCAAACCATAGGGATCAAGGGCTAAGGGAGAGTGGATGAACACAGACAGGAGCAATGATATCCAGAGCAGACGTGATGGCCGAATTATAGGCCACCACGAGGGTTTCTGGATCACTGTTTACCTCTGAGAAGGACGAGAGATCCAGGACCACCATTAGGCCTCAAGAATTTATATCTCCCATAGGGCGGTACCGGATCATCTCTACAGGGGTTGGCCTATAAAGGGGGGCACTAAAACTAAACACCACAGTGTAATGATCAGACCATCCAAGTGGTTCCACCCCCAAGCTGGAGGCCTCAATGCCCAGCAGGAAGACTAGGTCAAGGGAGTGACCCTGATTATGGGTGGCAGTGGAAATAACCTGTGTGAGGCCCAGAGATGTCACCAACTGCAGGAAGTGCTGACCAAAATGTGAGAGTTCGTTGACGACTAGGCATTAAAGTCGCTCAGGACCATCAGCCTAGGTGACTCAAACACTGTGTCGAAGACGAAGTCTGCAACTTCCTGGAGGAATCGTTTCTCATCACCTGGCGGACGGTAGATGAGAACAATCCTACAGCCTACATCTGCCCTAAAGTACACTCAAATGACACAGTCTCTCCTACTGGTACACTTGTGAGGTTAAGTTCGGACTTAAAACAGGCCATTACCCCCCCCCTCCAACACTGCAACCCAATCTCGAGCGATGTATCACCGAATACCCAGCCGGAACTGCAGCCTCCAAAATGGGGCCGGAATTTTCATCCAGCAAAGTCTCGATGATGCAAGCCAGGTCCACTGATTTAACAAGATCTGCAATAATTGCAGTCTTGTTTCTAATAGACCTAGCATTGCATAACACTGCCCAAATTGGGTGAACTTCTCGGGCAGCCCTGGCCATCTGCCTACCGCCATCAGTAGTACCCTTGGGTATGGAAACCAGACATGGAAAACCAAGTTCCTGGTTCCATTTCGCCCCAGGGCATCTCCTGGATCTCACAACCCCAATGTGATGGCCCTCCTCATTCGTCCCCCGTTGTCCGTGCCCCCACGCAATACCCAGCACCCTACAGCATAGTTAAGTTGTAAATTGAAGTGGGGGAGGAGAAAAGGGGCAGACAGCAAGGAGGGCAGAGTACAGATAGCACACAACTGTGGATACAGAATTCCAACACATTTTTAAAACAAGGAACTCTCTCGAGCTAACCAGCTATAAACAAAACAAAACCCCAAAAAACAAATTTAAATCAATATACAATCCTACTAAATCTGACAATATAAACTTCCCCCAAATAAAAACTAAATATGTCAATAACCACACTTAGTATGAACAACAAAATAATTAATAAAACCTACAACCATTTAACAGACACGTCCAAGTCCAGAGGTCCTCTAGCCACCAACCGGAGGACGACAGCCCTCTTGGGAGCCCTCACCTCCCAAGGTAGATAGATGTAGTTAAATAAATAATTTCCCAAAATAATAACACAAAAAAGGACCCCCCCCCAATTCCAGGCTCCAAGTACTCTCACTACTGGAGACTGGAAGAATTTTAAAAAACAATAAATCCAAACATATAGCAGAAAATCAGGAGACTCAGATACAAAAAATAAAATTCTTCTTAGAAACCTCTTCAGCATCGAACCCTTCCTGTTTGGAGACTCTCATTGTCAGAAGATGGGGTTGAAACACTCAAAGCAGAGGTAGCGCAGAAGCAGGGACAAAGGCCAAAGTTCCAAAACTTCTCCAAAAATCCTCTTCAGGGTCAGACACCACTCTGGGACCAGAGCAGCCTGAAGAACTAACCCAAGGGGGTGATCAGTGGCTGTAGCAGCTACCACAGGATCCCTAATAGTACCCCAACAATCGATAGGCCCCTAGAGAACCCTAGGGCTCAGTCTCAGATACTGATTCCCCAGTACTCAAGAACAGAACCCTGTACCACTACAACCAAAGCACCCACCATCAAACTAATCGGGCAACTCCACTAAGTCCCAAATACAATAAATGACGACCCCTAAATCCAGCGAAAGAAGCCAAACGACATAGTAACCAGGTCGTAGTAAGTACAGTTAGTCTAAGGGCATACCCCAATCTACCCTGCTGTTCACTGTGCACGCAGTATTTTTCAACAGAAAAAGTCAAACCAGCAAGTAAAATATGTTTCCAGATCACCACATCCTGGAACACGAACAAAAAAACATATAAACCGGATACCGTTCCATGAGTCAGATGCAGCAGGCAGAACCCTCCAACAAATTCAGAACATTCTCCGTTCTCCAATTCAAAATAGTTGCAGCACGATTCAGTCCACTCACGGTTCTTCAGTTCAGAGTAATTACAGTGATTACGGCGGACTTCCAACGTATTCACAGCCGCAGGGAGAGCTACATCCAAACTGCAAAGGGACGCTCAGGTTCAGCAAGAAAAGCGGTGGAAATCAGTAAGAGTCAGTAAAACTTATTAAAAAATCAATCAGAATTTCAGCATTTTAAGCCCCTGCCGCCATAACATAATAAAATACTAAAAAATAACTCCAAACACATAAAAAGCACATAAAAGCCACGGAGCAACTCGCAGATGGTTCATAGCATGCCCAGCCTAATGTCTAAAGATAAAATGTGGATTCTAAATAATCAACTGCTTTAATTAGAAAATGTGTTGACACACCTTCAGTCCTTTATCCGCTCATTCATGGATTTTAACTCCTCCTCCATGCCAGTATTTGATACCCTATGGGGAGCCCTGAAATGCACTCTTACAGGAGAACTGATCTGCCTCTCAGCTACAAGGAAAAAACAATCCTCAGCTACACTATCTTCCTTGATAGCTCGCATAGAGGACTTAGAGGGCTCCACAAGATTCCTTACCACTGACTGGGGAACAGTTAGAAAGCCTCCGATTTCAATATAATATTTTACTGGGAAAAGGCAGAACACTTACTACAAAATGAAAAAATTACTCACCTTAGTAACTATGTTTCTTCTAATGGAGTCTTGCTGTATTCTAACTATTGCAGTTAGCCTCAGCCTTTAAACTGCCCCGGAGAACAAAGGGTTAACATTCTATGCAGAGCATACAATGCTGAGCTCGAGCTCGGTTGAGATCTCTGTCTGCAGCCCTTTGAAATCCAACCATCAGATTCTTACGAGCAAAAAACTCACTAACTATCCTATGTGGAAATTGTAACATTTTTACTAGCCAACTGGCAATAAGAGTTTTGAATTCCCAAGCAAGACTCAAGCTAGGAAACCCAAAACCAAAAACCAATCCAAATAAGAATAACAATAAAACAAACACCCAAACAAAAAGAGGAGGGTGTAAAAGAAGCACCCCTGAGGTGCAACACTGCACCTGCCCACCCACTTCCCAAAAAACAGGTTCTGAGAGAGGAGGCAGGGACGGAGGTCAGAATACAGCAAGACTTTATTAGAAGAAACATAATTACTAAGATGAGTAATTTTTTCTTCAAACAACATGAAGTCTTGCTGTAGTCTGACTATTGCAGACTACCAAGCAGTACCTCCATGGAGGAGAGACAGAACCTACTTTGGGAATAGGCTCTGACATACTGCTGTGCCAAACCGAGCATCACTCCTAGCATGGATATCCAGAGAGTAATGCTTGGTAAAGGTATGGACTGTTTTCCAGGTGGCTGCTTGACAAATTTCTAAGAGAGGAATATCCCTGGCAGCAGCCAGGGAAGCAGCTGTACCTCTGGAGGAGTGAGCCCTCAGGCCTGAGGGTGGAATCTTTCCTAGTTTCTCATAGCAGAATTGTATACAAGACACAATCCACCTGGCAATAGTTCTCTCGGTGGCAGGTTTGCCCTTTCCCACCTCTCCATAAGTGAGGAACAACTGCAGGGAATCAAACCTGTGACCCTTGGTACACTCTATGTAGTACAGTAGCTAAGGGCCCTTTTAACATCTAAACTGTGTAGCCTCCTCTCTCCTGCAGTAGAATGATCAGTGAAGAACACAGGAAGAGACACAGACTGATTCAAGTGGAAATCTGAAACCACTTTGGGCAAGAACCTTTTATTGGTTCTAAGGATCACTTTATCCATATGAAAGGAGACAAAATCAGGTTCCACTGACAGGGACTGCAATTCACTGATACATCTGGCAGAGGTAATGGCTACTAAAAACACAGTTTTCCAAGTCAAGTACTTAAGCTCTGCTGAGGACATAGGTTCAAATGGAGGTTGCATAAGTTGAGAAATGCAAACATTTAAGTCCCAGGCAGGGGCAGGGTCTCTAAAGGGAGGATTGGTATGAAGTAATCCCTTAAAAAACTTACAGAACACAGGATGAGATGATAGTGAAGAAGACTTCCCCACTGACAGAAAAGCAGAAACAGCTGACAAGTGTACCTTGAGAGTCGCTGGTCTGAGGCCTAAGACATTCAAATGGACCATATAATCCAGAATTGTAGGCAATTTAGCAGTGTCTGGGGAAAATATGTTTCTTGGAACACCAAATGCTGAATCTCTTCCATTTGGAGTTATAGGTTTTTCTAGTGGCGGGCTTTCGAGAGGCTTTGACAATATCTAGAACCCCCTGAGACAGATGCAAATCTGCATACTCTAACTCTTCAAGAGCCATGCCTTGAGATTGAGAGGCTCAAGACTGGGATACCAAATCATTGCCTGAGAGGAGGTTAACAGGTTGTAATTCCTGGGAAGAGACATGGGAAGATGGACTGCTAGGGACAGCAACAGGGGGTGCCAAGGCTGTCTGACCATGTCTGCAGTAATCAGAATCACTTTGCAAGGTTGTGACCTTATCTTGACTAAAACTTTGAACAGTAAAGGCATACAGAAATGTCCCTTCCCAGTTCAGAATCAGAGCATCCAGAGGGACTGAGCCCAAGACTGGGGGGTCTGCAACAAAAGAGAGGAAGTTGGTGATTGTCTGGAGCTGCAAACAGATCTATCTCTGGAGTGCCCTACCTTGAAAAAATCACCTTCAACACCAGAGGGTCCAGGAATCATTCGTGATGGCCCTGTGAGATCCTGCTCGGTGCATCTGCTAGCACATTATCCTTCCCTGGAAGATGGACTGCTATCAGAGAGGTTTGCAGGGAATAAGCCGGGGACCACAACTTCATGGCTTCTATGCACAAGGCCGTGTAGACAGAGTGCCTCCCTGCATGCTGATGTACCACATGGTGGTGGTGTTGTCTGTTCTGACCAGAACCACATTGTTCTGCAATGACTAAGAGAAAGCTTGCAGAGCCAGAAAAACTGCCCTGAGTTCCAGGAGATTGATATGGAGAAGGGATTCCTGAGGGGACCACAGTCCCTGGGCAGTGAGGGCCCCCAGATGGGCTCCCCAGCCCAGAAGGGAAGCATCCATGGTAAGGATCACTGAATGAGACTAAGTGACAAATGGGACCCCTTGCCTTAAATTGTCCTGATCCTGCCACCACTGAAGGTCTAGGATCAGGGTCCGAGTTACTGGAATCAGTTTGGTAAGGGGATCCTTCCTCTGGGACCAAAAGGCCCTCAGATGGAACTGAATGTCCCTCATCTGGAATCTTGACCTTTGGACCACTGTTGTAGAAGCTGCCATGTGGCCCAAGAGCTGAAGGAAATGCCTTGCTGGTCGAGACACCTGAAGGCTGAAGGAAGAAGCCAGTTCTATAAGAACTCTTGTCCTTTCCAGGGGAAGAAAGGCTCTTGATTTGACAGTATCCAGCTCCGCCCCTATAAAGGTAAGAAGCTGCACTGGCTCGAGAACTGACTTGGGAAGGCTGAGAAGAAATCGTAGAGAAGTGAGCACTTGCTGGGCCACTTGCAGGTCTGACTTGACTTGGTCTGGAGACTGGCCCACTATAAGCCAGTCGTCCATATATGGAAAAATGGAAATCTTTTGCCTTCTTAGAAAGGCAACTACTACTGCCAGGCACTTTATGAAAACCCTTGGGGCTGATGTTAGGCCAAAGGGCATTGCTTTGATCTGATAGTGGCCTGAGGGCAACTCGAACCTGAGGTACTTTCTGTGGGAGCAGCTGATGGGAATATGAAAATAGGCATCTTTGAGGTCCAGGAAAGCTAGCCAGATCCCTGGCCTTAGAGAGGGAAGAATTATTCTCAGAGTTACCATCTTGAACTTTGGTTTTAAAAGATGTTTGTTCAGGTATCTTAGGTCTAGGATGGGTCACCACTCCCCTGTCTTTTTTGGGGTAAGGAAGTACCTGAAGTACAGACCTTTGCCCCAGTGTAGGGCAGGAACTCTCTCTATGGCTCTTAAGTCCAGAAGAAACGAAACCTCTGCCTCTAGGGCAAGGATTTCTGAGAGACCTGCAGGTGGAAAAGATCTGATTCTCATCTTTGGAAATTTTTTGAAGCTGATAACCAGTCCCTGGCTTACTACTTCCAGGACCCACTTGTCTGATGTAACAGACATCCAGTCCTGGACATAGTAAGCCAGCCTGCCCCCTACAGGGATAGGAGAGTCGACCCGGGCAGAGCCATCAAGGGGTCTGCTTGGCAGGGGCCTTAGGCTGAGGAGTGGGTGCAACCCTGCTCATCCCTCTTCTGCCTCTCCCTCTGAAGAACCCCCTCTGTGAAAAGGGAGAAGAAGCCTGTGCTTGGTAAAAAGACCTATAAAAAGGCCTGCCCCTACCCTAGATTGCTGCCTTTGAGGAGTTGCTTGCCTCTCCTTGGCCTGAGCATTCCTGTAAGTGGTCCTGTACTCATCCATTTTCTTCATGTAATTCTCTGTCTGCTCCCCAAACAAAGAATTACTCACTACAGGAAAATCCATGGCCTTAGCCTGGGTGTCCTGTGAGAGGCTAATACATCTGAGTGAGGCCATCCTCCGAAGAGCCACAGATGTCGCCATGACTACTGATGACACATCATTGGAGTCCACAGCAGCATGAAACTGTACCTTCGATGCCTCAATCCCATCAGCAGCCACCTCCTCCAGCTCCTTGGCCAGCTGAGGGGAGGCCTGTTTAGTCAGTGCCAGTACAGTGTACTACCTGGACTTCTGGTACCTGGCTGTATAGGCCATGTAGTTTGCCTGCCTGAGTCCAAAGGAAGATGCCATGTACTGCTTCTTTGCCATAGCATCCATCTTCCTGGAGTCTTTGTCTGCGCGGTGTGAAGCCAAGGGAATGTGTGCCTTGTCACAGGAAGTAGCCTGCACTACCCCAACATCTCTGCATTGTTGATATAAAAACTCCATATCTGAGCCTGATAGTGTGTACCTCTTGTCCATCCTTCTGTCCACAGTAGGTACAGAATTCGGAGACTTTAGGATTTTTTGTGTCCGCTTCCCAAAGGATTTATGAAGGGGAATAGACAGTCTCCTGGACTCTGGGATGTCCATCATTTCTACAAAATCAGGCTCCTCCTGATCCTCCATTGCCTCCTTCTCCATAGGAAGCTGGAAGGTTTCAGCCACTTTTTTGTAAAACAGAAAGTGGAAAGGGGACTCAGAAAGCCTAGGAGGGGATACTCCAGAAGGTCTGTCTGGGGAGATGTCCGGTTCCACAGGCACATCCAGACTTTCACCATCATCTTCAAATTCCCCCTTCTCCTCAAACTTCGGTTCATAAAAATCTTCAGGGGTATAATCTTGAATCGGGGGAACCGACCGAACCGAACCCGTGCCAAAAGGTGCCAGATCGGTCAGAACCGGGCGAAGCGATTACACAATCCGAATCGCTCTGGCTATTTCCTCTGTGGTCGGAACATGAACCTCTGGATCCAAACTGGTCGATTTTTCTTTGCGTTTCCTTTTTGTAGGAACTGACCCCTCAGGATCGGCTCTCCTCTTGCCCGAAGAAGTATCGCCCTGGTCAGAGGGCACTCCTTCTGGTTCGGTCGGAACAGAACCGGGCTGGCCATCCGGGTCAGCGAACTTCTCGGCCTCCTTTTCCCTCAGTCTACCTAATCTCTTTTCAAGGGTAGATTTAGGAACATTTTTACAAATTTGGCAGTCTGTATCGAGGTGTTCAAACCCCAGACAATAAAGACAGCTGGTGTGGGGATCGGCCTTAGCAAATATCTCCCCACACTCACTGCAGTGTTGAAACTCAGTGAGCCTGTTTTTTTTCTTGGGTTTCTCAGACATGGCCAACCTAACCAAACTTACCCTTTTTAGGGCAACCGCCAGGCAAGACTCCCTTATTGGTTCCTAACCGTGTCACGGGTATTGTAAAAAAACGTTCAAAACACGTTTTTTTTTTTTAGAACCGGTAAGGACCAGTAGCCACACACTAAAGTAAAAACACAAGGATTCACTACAAGTGATCAGTTCAGCCAAACCGATCCAACACTTTACAATTTCCACACAGAAATAGAACAAAACCTATCTAGTACTCACGGTACCGCAGACAGAGACTGAACCGACTATGCGGAAATAAATTCGGTTTAAAACTGACAACTTAACCGAGACTTTAACCGACTTTCGAACCAAGCTGAAGGAGAAGTCTCCGGAGTGACTGTTCAGTGAGGCGGAGTAAAGAATCTGACGGTTGAGTTTCAAAGGGAAACAGACAGAGACCTCAACCGAGCTGAAGCTCAGCATTCTATGCACTGTATAGAAAGTTAACCCTTTGTTCTCCGGGCAGTTTAAAGGCTGGAGCTAACTGCAATAGTCAGAATACGGCAAGACTTCATGTTGTTTGAAAAGAACATTATAGTGCATTGCAGGTCACCCTCTGGGCCTGGGATTGTTCTGTACAGTACCCACAGGTTGCAGCCCATATTTGGAGATTTGTTTGGTTGGCATGAAACAAGGAGCCTACCCCTGCAAAGACTGACCCATGGTACCGTAGACAGGCCAAAACTGGACTCCAATACCCAGATCAGATGTTATCAGATAACACTGTGAAAACATCTGAAGAATGTAAGCAACAGTTTGGTTGGCCTTACACTGGTTTAGTTCTTTCCAACTCAGACACTACATACAGACTCAGCTAAGTTTAACCAAGAGAGCGTAGGAGACAGGGTCTCAAGACTTAGCTTCCATTTTGAGGCACTTATTGATAAATTTGGAGCAGAAAGGGGCTATATCCATGATTTATAAATATCTAACTCTAAACCAGGCCATGACCTCAGAGCATCTCATAAATAAATAGGAGATGGAAGCAGGAATTAAACTCACAGAAAAGCAACTGGACAGAATCTGGGAGAGCTCATTCAGAATGACTTCTTCCCCTTACTGCCTGGAATACTCTTGGAAAATAAAAAAAAAACTTGTTACTTTATAACACTAAAAATAAAACCTAGGTTACAACCTGGCTTCACCTCAGTTTGCTGGAAGTCATGCGAAGAGCTGAATACAATCCACACTCACATACTCTACACCTGTCCAACCTTAACAAGATTCTGGGAAGTAATTGCAACACAGTTTCGAAAACTTTTTACCATCCACGACCCCTTGCGGTTTTGTAACCTAATGTTGGGCCTCCACCCCCACCCCACCCCAGTGAAAGGGTCAATACATCATATAGATATATATATATATATATATATATATATATATACACATATATATACACACACACACACACAACATACACACATACACACATACACATATACGCACATACACACAGATATAGAATATATGTACAGTCACCACTGCTAAAGCAATTTCTAGAAGGTGGCTACAAGCAGACCCTCCAACAACAGAGGAGTGGTACACAATAGTCAAAGACATACAAGAAATGGAAAAGTTAACATTTCAGATAAGAGTTCAACTCAGTAAATATACAGAATGTTGGGCAAGATGGTACTTAACCCTAGGAGATGAACCGGATCTGGTTGTCGAAGCACCCCTAGCTCCGGGGCTTTTATGTGTTAGGTCATACTTTTTGGGACCTGCCCAATCTAATTCCCGAATACAAGATATACAAACCAGTTTCTACTGCCCACAGGACCAGGAAACACACTGGCACTTATTACTGTATTCCACTGTATGGGGTGTATCTTCATAGCGAAAAAAGCATACACCCTCTTTTCTTTGCCTCATGTAGTTTTAGCTCTCGGTTTTAATGAGTTTTAGTGAATTAATACCATAGATATTGAGACTAGGCTTGGACTTAAAACAAAAAAACTAACAACCCCTCCCCCAACACACACACAGAGAAAACTATAGAGGAATTGTAAATACAGGTTACTCACCTGTAACAGGAGTTCTAGGAATGGTATATGTTGTTCATCCACACTTATTGGCAGGTTCCTTGCCGCTTTAAATCTTGCCGGAAGGTCTTCAAGCTGGCTCCTCCCACCCACCCGGGTGGTAAAACTTTCAGCTCCGCCCCATGATGCCAGATCTGGACCGCTGGAAGCCAGGTTTGATAACGTCCCGAAGCCGGGGGGAATCGGGTGGGTGTGTGGATGAACAACATATACCATTCCTAGAACTCCTGTTACAGGTGAGTAACCTGTATTTCCAGGGACATGGATCTGTTGTTCATCCACACTTACTGGCAGACTCTAGCAGTTCTCCTGGGAGGAGGGGGCAAGGCGCATACTCTACTTAGGGAATAAAAGACTGAGAACCGAGGACCCAAACCAGCATCCCGCGTGACTCAAGGTCGATGTGGTAATGGGTAATAAAGGTGTGTGCTGACTTCCAGGTAGCAGCCCTGCAGATTTCCTGGATAGGGACGCCCCTGGAAGCAGCCACCAATGCAGCAGTATGACGGGTAGAATGAGCTCTTATCCCTTTGGGAGGCTCCATGCCCGCCAACTTATAGCAGCGATCTATGCAGGAGGTGACCCACCTGCCTATCGTCCGCTTGGCTGCAGGTCTGCCAGATGCGGCTTCAGCGAGGTGACAAACAGCTGGCGAACCTCTCCCCGAATTTCAGCCGTGAGCTCCTTATAATAAGCGAGCGCCCTTCTAGGGTCCAGAGTATGGAGCCTATTCGCCTCCAAGGTGTGGATTGGGGTAGAACACCGCAGAGTCAGCACCTGGTTAAGGTGAAACCCCACACCACACCTTCTCGAAGGAATTTCTCGGTGGGGTGCAGGGACAACCCTTGTCCCTGTGGAAGACCAGATAAGGAGACTCGGTGCAAAGTGCCTGGAGCTCTCCCATCCTTCTGGCTGACGTGACAGCCACCAAGAAGGCGGTCTTCCACGACAGGTGAGAGAGATCACACCTGTGCATTGGTTCGAATGGCTTGCCCATGAGCTTTGCCAGTACCAGCAGTAAATCCCACGGAGGTGGAGGTTCTCGCACCGGAGGAATGTGATCAAGGCCTTGAACGCCGCCCAACCACCTTTTCCTGCGCCACTGACTGCTTCCCGGCCCGCGCCCGGTAAGCAGAGATAGCTGCCAGGTGCACCTTTAGGGTCATCGACCTAAGCCCTTGACTAGAAAGGGACCATAAATAGTCCAAAATACTTGCCACAGAACAGGAGGAAGGGTCCAAGCCCTTGCCCTGACACCAAATGGAGAATCTCTTCCATTTGAAGGCGTAGCATTTTCTGGTCGACTCCTTACGGGACGCCTCAACAACATTGAGGACCTCGTCGGAAAGACCCAAGGCCTGGAACTCTAGCCGCTCAGGAACCAGGCCGTCAGGTGCGGTCCGGATGGAACACCTTTCCCTGATTGACTGAGGGCAGGTCCGGGCGAGCTGGAAGCTGCCTCGGGAGCCTGGAGCTGAGGCTGAGGAGATCTGGGTACCAGAACTGGCGGGGCCAGTCTGGGGCTATCAGGATCACCTGCGCCTTGTCCCTCCTTGCTTTGAGAAGCACCTTGTGAATCAAGGGAAATGGGGGAAAGGCGTAGAAGAGGCCCGGGGTCCACAGCCTCGAGAAGGCATCCCCCTGCAGCGAGCCCTGCTGAGGGGGGCGGGCATGAAACAGCCTCAGCTTCGCGTTCTCCCTGGAGGCAAACAGGTCCACCTGAGGTGTGCCCCAGTGGGAGAACAGATCTTGTACTACCTCCGGCTGGAGAGACCACTCATGAGATGCAGCCCCTGTCCGGCTCAGGGCATCAGCCAGGGTGTTGGAGGCTCCTGCCACATGAATGGCCAGGAGATCCGCCTCCAGGCTGCGCACGAGTGACCAAATGCGGAGAGCTTCCTTGCATAGAAGCATGGAGCGCGTCCCGACCTGGCGGTTCAGGTAGTACATGGTCGTGGTATTGTCCGTCTGGACTCGGACCACTTGACCCCGGAGAAATGGAGCAAAGGCGGTGAGAGCAGACCTCTCAACCTTTTGTCCCCCAAATGTGGAACATTGCCTGCCAAAATGTGGAACAAATGGGCAAAATGTGGAACACTTAATCAAATCTTTACCTAAGAAGATCAAAACACTGTTAACGTGTTGCATTTATGTTCAGAAAGTCTGTTATGAATTGAATAATATATTATTTGCATCGTTTACTATGGATTTTTGCTTTAAAATGTTGACTTTGAATGTGGAACAAGTCCTCACAATGTGGAACAGGGAGCTTTTGAGAAGTAAAATGAGGAACGTTCCTCGAAAAATGGTACAGTTGAGAGGTATGGGTGAGAGCTAGGCGGACCGCTCGGAGCTCCAGCAGGTTGATGTGGCATCGGGACTCCCGCAGGGACCAGAGGCCGTGCACTCGGTGTTCCCCCAGATGGGCACCCCAACCCATCAGAGAGGCATCAGTCGATAGAGAGACCGTCGGCTCGGGGCGGACAAACGGGATGCCCTCCTGCAGATGGAATGGAACGGTCCACCACTGGAGAGCGTTCCACATCTCCTGGTCACTATCACCAGCTGGTCCAAAGGATCGCAGCTGCCAGACCACTGGCTGGCCAGTCCCCACTGAAGGGGCGTGATGTGCCAGCGGGCCCAACGGACCACGCTGGTACAGGCCGCCATGAGACCCAGAAGGCGCAGGAAGTCCCGGGCAGGGCGCGATTGCCCAACCAGAAATGATTGGGCAAAGGAGGTAAGAACCTCAGCCCTGTCTGCCAGGAGCCGTGCTCTGGCTCGAAGAGAGTCAAGCTCTGCCCCGATGAACAGGATCACCTGCTTCGGCTCGAGTTCCGACTTGGCCTCATTGATGAGAAGGCCAACTCGAGAGCAAACCTGGAGGGCCAGAACTCTGGACCGCTCCACCTCCCGTCTGGAGGAGGCTGCTATCAGCCAATCGTCCAGGTAAGGGTACACCCGGACCCCTCAGCGCCGCAGGAATGCTGTCACCACTGCCATGCATTTGGTGAAGACCCTGGAGCTGGAGATAACGAAGGGCATGGCTCGAACTGGAAGAGGGATCCTTCCGCTCGAAGCGGAGGAATCTCCAATGTGACAGATGGATAGGGACGGAAAGAACGCTGGGCCCTGTAGGTCCAGAGAGCAGAACCACACGCTGTGTTCCAGAGATGGTATTATCTGTGCCAGAGTGACCATCCTGAAGGTTCGAGACCTTAGGAACTTGTTCAGGTCGTAGGTCGAGAATGGGCGCCAGCCCCCCGTCTGCTTTGAACCAGGAAATACCTGGACACGAACCCTGGGTCTGAAGGGGTCTCTCCACCTCCGTGATCACCTCCTTTTGGAGAAGGAGAGCGATGTCGGTTTCCGGCGAGCCAGTGAGGCTGTGGGATTCTCAAGGCCTCTGAAAGTGATTGCTCTGAAGGGCGGGGCCTGCCCGGGCTCCAGAGGTAGGCCTTTTCCACCACCTTCAGTACCCACCTGTCCGTGGTAACAGCGGACCAGGCGGAAAGGAAGTGTCTGAGCCGTCCCCCACGGGGAACCAGGGTGAGGTGACAGGATGGGGGCGACACCCCAGCCCGTCACTGGGCAGGCTTGGAGGAGGACCGCCGAAGGACCTCCTGGGCCTTTACCTCCCTGCTTCCTGTTGGAGCTTGACAGCTTGGGCTTGGGATACAAGATCGAACTGCTAGCCCTGGCGTTGCTGGGCAGGCGCGCCGCGGGCGCAAAAGGATGAAAGGGCTTAGGCTGTGGCTTGCGGCCTTTGTCCTTCTGAGCGGAAGAGACCGAGTCCAAGGTAGCATTGGACTTCTCGATCCTCTGCATGTGACCTTCCACCCCAGGGCCGAAGAGGTCAGTCCCCAAAAAGGGAACATCCTCCAACTTGTGCTGGGTATCCGAGGTAAAGGTGGATATCCTCAGCCAAGCCCGACGACGGATGGCCACTTCGGCCGCCACAGACCTGGCACATGAGTCCCCGATGTCTAACGTAGTCTGGAGCTGCTGTTTAGCCACTGCCCTGCCCTGGTCCCGCACCTGCCTGACCGTAGTCTGCAGATCTGCGGGAAGATGAGGGACAACCTCATCCAGGGAGCCCAACAGGGCGTGAGAAAAATGTGCCATGAGGAAGGCCGAACTGGCCTGACGAAGGCTGAGAGAGGACGCAGCATAGACTTTTCGCCCGGCATAATCCAATTTCTTGGATTCCTTGTTGGGAGGTTTGTCCACATCCCTGGCGTTCCCCGCACACCGGAAAACGCTGTCGGTAACCAACCCCTCGCCGAGGGGTTCCAAGAACCGGACAGGAACCGTAGGGACCGTGATACTTCCTGGCCAACCTGGTCAAGGCGCAGGGCAGGAAGCAGGATGCTGCCAAAGTTCCAAGGCCGGACCCACTATGGCTTCAGCCACCGGAAAGGCCTCCGTGAGAGAATCCCTAGGTCCAGAATCTCTGTGAGGGATACTTGGCCCATTTAGAACGGGTTCGAGCTTCATCCCGTGGACTCGAGATGAGTCGAAGCAACCCTAAGAAGGACGAGGGCTATCGCTCATTGACTGCCCTCCCGAGGACTCCAAGTCCATGCGCTTGGAGAAGAGGAGGAACCATCATCGGACTCAGAAGAGTCCTCAAAGAGCTGCCTCGGCCTGAGCCACCCTCCACCTGCCGAGGTTTATCGGAGTGAGGGTGACAGACAGCCTATGGGCAAACCCAAAGCCGAACGAATTTTTGGTCGAGCCCCAACTAATGGCTGTGGAGGCGGAGGTTCCACCAGAATCGGTGGGGCAACTGAACTGGCGAACAACCGCCCGAACAGGCTCCTCGACTACAATGAGGGGTTGTTTCGCTGCTCCGTGACAGCCACTTAATGGCCGGGGAAGACGACTGGGTTGGCTTATTCCCGGTCAAAAGGAGCTGTTGCCACATAAGTTCCTCGTACCTCCGATGCAACTTGCGCCGAAGCCTCCCCTCATCCGAGGAAGAGGAAGAGCAGCGGCGCCACTTGCTGCGGTGCCGAGACCGAGACCGCCTATGGCGGCGGGATCGGTTGGACCGCGAGGATGTCCGAGACCAAGACCGAGAGTCTCGATTAGGCCGAGGAAGGCGAGGAGAAGTGTCGGAAATCGGCACTCCCCTCGGCTCGGACGATCCCACTGAAGGCTCCGGAACCGGAGGCACAGATGAGCCGACGGGATCCTCAACTCCCACCGGGGGAACCGGGGAGAGGGATTCTCAGCTTCTCCAGCCGATAACCCGTCTAACGGGTCGAGAAAAATTTCAACCAAGTCGACGGGAGTCTCGGTCAACTGGCCTGACGGGGACACCGTGAAGCCAGTGGCCGAAGCTGAGGGGTCGACCGAAGTCGACTGTCGACAAGGGGAAGGGGATCTTTCCCGCTCCCAAGAGCGTCGACGGAGAGACTTACTTTTGCTCTTTTTGGACCTGGAAAAAGGTCCCGAAGTAGTTGGACCCTCACCTTTGGTCGAGAGGGTCAGACAAAGCTCCTTAAAAGAAGCCGAGTACGAGGCACCGAGAGAGCGGGACAAATGCCGCAGCCGAGGCAGAGCGGCCCGCGCTGCCTCCCTCTTCGAGGGCAATCATCTGCTCTAGTTGATCCGCCGAGCCCGCCACGGACACCGCTTAATCGGGCCTCTTTTTAGATTTCACCGAGGAATTTTTTCTTCTCGGGCGCCCTAGCTGTAATCGGCAGCACGGTCTCCCAAGGACGAGGGTCGGAAAAGGAAGAGCACAAGTCGCAGGCCCGCGGGTCGGGCTCAAGGCCCAGCGGTAGACGCACGTGGAGTGTGGATCCGCCCTAGACATCTTCTGCCCGCAAGGGCACCTCCGAAAACCGGGAGTCGATTTGTCCATCGCAGCCGCGAGGAGAAGAAGACCGAAGTCTTTTTAGCAAAAACTTTTAATTTCGAACTTTTGAAGAATTAGGAACCAGTCTTAAACGCAGCGCGTTAAGGAGGGAACCTGAGCTTCCAAGCGGTAAGGAAGATCTGGCGTCATGGGGCGGAGCCGAGAGTTTTACCACCCGGGTGGGTGGGAGGAGCCAGCTTGAAGACCTTCCAGCAAGATTTAAAGCGGCGAGGAACCTGCCAATAAGTGTGGATGAACAACATATCCATGTCCCTAGAAAGGTATCTTTCCAGGCTGTTTTATATGTATGTTACAATCAATTCTGATTGCAGTTATAAATTTAGTTTTGCATTGTGGAAAGGTCTGTATGTGCATGTACATTTCTCATTAAACTAAGTTTTAAAAAAAAAAAAAAAACAATGTCCCCAATCAGCGGATACATGGGACATGATACCAGTGGCTGTGAGGACAGGTTATCCTCCCTATATCGAAGGTGGCAATGGTAAGCTCTATCTGGATCTTACTTACCAGATCAGAATGAGGTGGAAG
This sequence comes from Neoceratodus forsteri, assembly GCA_016271365.2. Lineage (NCBI taxonomy): Eukaryota > Metazoa > Chordata > Ceratodontiformes > Ceratodontidae > Neoceratodus > Neoceratodus forsteri. The sequence goes on from CM028131.1 coordinate 1,521,096,872, forward strand.
AAGTTCAATTTTAGCTGACAGAGGCTGAAAGCACTGGGACTTACATACCCGTTCTTGCTCACAGCCAGACTGCACATCATATATGGGAGAAAGACCTTCCAATATAACAATCCACAGGATGCCGGCAGATTGGTGGAAAAGACTGAGCAGGAATGTCAGCCCCAGGATGCACATCAACTGGATGTGGGGAAGGACTAAGTGAATGTTGACATTTATTTCTTTTTTTCCCTGGCTGGCTGGCTGAACCTGGTAAGTCCATTCAGTTTCTCTGGGAGATCTTGTTCCTGCTGTTTAATTGATCCATTTGGAACGGGCTCCATTGAGTTTGGGTAATGGTGGGTTTTTACTGAAATGGAGAAGATCCTTTTCAGTGGTAGGCCACATAATATGACGTCAACCGCATGGTCCAGCCGCAAACATTTTTAGAACTGTAAAAGGTATTTTGCAACATATGAGTTTCCTCTACAATTTTGCTTATGTAGTATCAGTTTCTAAATATTATGCCCTCAAACTGTCTTAATAATAATTACCCAAAGGTTGGACTGGTTAGGTACCCATAAAGCAGTGTATCTAGGCAGTAACTGTTATCTAAATTGCAGCTGGTTTTATGACGACTGAAGTTCTGTTTTCACTGACAGCATAATGTTGAGGTCTAATATCTCTGTAAGTTACTAAGGAAGTGGTTAAACAGCAGCTGTACATGTGTTTTTCTATGCTGTAAATCTCTGTTTGGTCTCATTACCACCTGCCATTAAAATTACTAGTATTTTGAGGTGGTTTTTTTTTTAACGGTTTTCCTTAGAAAACTATGCCTCTGGGCTTCACCCAAAGTTCCTAATTTACTAGATTAATAAGCAACAGCTTCTAACGTCTCCACTTATTGTGCATCAATTCTATATACATTTGTACTTAACTGCCTATTATGAAATGCCTTGTAATTTGTACATACATATGAAGAAGCCAGCAGAAGAAGGCCATTTAGTCTATCAAGTCTGCTCGTATTGCAGGGTTCACAGCTTGAGCTAATGTCCCTGCCCTCCCTCCCCACTTCTCTCATCCTCCCTACCCATGATCCTTACTTTCCCTCTATGCCTATCCCAGCATCTCTTAAAGCTGCCCACTGTCTTCAACAAGATGACCTCTTCCGGCAGTGCATTCCAAGTGACCACCGCCCTCTCTGTGAAGAAGTGCTTCCCGACCTCCATCCTAAACCTCCCACCCTCCAGCTTAAGATTGTGCCCCCTCATGCTATGGTTGCCACTCAGCTTAAAGAGACTCTTCTTATCAACCTTATTTATCCTTTTTAATACCTGAAGGTCCCAATCACGTCCCCTCTCTTTCTCCTGTCTTCCAGGGAGTACATGTTCAGTGCCCTCAACCTCTCTTCGTATGCCTTACTATGCTGACCCACTATCATCTTTGTAGCCCTCCTCTGGACCTTCTCCAGCAGGTTGATGTCATTTTTGAGGTGTGGGCACCAGTACTGAACGCCATGCTCTAGATGCGGCCTTACCAGTGACCTGTACAAGGGCAGTATAACCTCCTCTCTCCTACTACTGATCCCCCCAGATATGCAATCTTGTTTGCCTTTGCTGCTGCTTTCTTGAACTGCTTGGATTACTGAAAGCAAGAAACAGAGTTGAAAAAACAAGGACCACAATTATATACAATATACATAACTACGTATGAATTCTGACTTGTGACTGGTGTTACATTTTGTGGTTTATATCATGCGATTTCACTTTTTCTCATAAAACTTGCCAAAGACATTGGGTACTGTGAGTTATTTATGACATGGCAGTGTTAGATGTGTTGACCTAATTATGCATCAGCTCTGTCTTGAGGCTGGCTGGCTGGGTGTTACATTTTTTACTATATTTTCAGAAAGATGCATCCAACAGTCAAAATTGGGCATACATATTTAGAACTACAGTTCTTGCGGGTTTCAGACTGTGTCATGATTACTTAATTATGCACAAGTTCTGGCTTGTGATTGGATGTAACGTTTTTCTCAATATTTAAAGAATCCCATTCATTTCATCACCAAGCTTGGTATGAACATTCTGTATTACAAGTAATCTAGTTTTGAAAGGTCCAACTTTTTAAATACACACCTTTCTGCACCCCCTCCCCTCCTGTAAATGCAAACAATAAGACATGATGAGGTGTGGGTTATGGCCTAATAACAGCACACCCCAGCTGCGTATGAGGCACAAAGCATAACCACTAGCACCTCCATTTAAGCCGATAATTGCACTGAGTCCCCCATACATTCCCGTAGTTCCTCCTACAGAGTGCACCAAAAAGGAGTCAATAACAGACACAACCAAAAGGTATGTCATAGATCTGCCACTTGACATTTGCAACCCCTCCAGCAGACTCCATAACTTGGTGTCACATATTTTATAAGAACTGCAGATGATCTGAAATATCAATCTCTGCACTTCCAGGCACATTCCCACCAAACTGAGGAAAGAGTAATTTTCACTGCTGGAAGGGCTGATTGCAACCAAGATTCCAGTGGTACCTCAAGTCCCAAGTCCCTATTCCAACCATCCAAAACCGACTGGGTTGAGTCCCCCAACACTTCCCTAAGAATTCTATAGAGTTGACCTACTAAATGCCCCCAAATGTTGTCATTAATACAATCTGTTAATATGGTCAATAGAAGTGGTTTTGGATTAGATAGTTGCACAAGGTCAGGGCGCTGCAGTTGAAGGTAATTCCGCAATTGTAAATATCTATAATGGTCACTGTTTATAATTCCAAAGTCCCTTTGTGAGGCCTCAAAGGGGCTGATACCTGTTGGAGTTAGGAATTGATATATAAAATGTAATCCTAACTGGCACCACTTATGAAATGTATGATCTGTCTGAGAAGGCTTAAAATGTTAATTAGCCGACACTAACCGACAGTAATTCAAAATATCTTCAAACTTTGGGTAGGATTTCATCTGGTACCATACTTTCAAGACACTGGTGGTGAATTTGGTAAAATGGCATGCCGGGGGAGATTTGCCCTTTGTGGGAAACAAGATGGGTAAGAGGTTGTGAAGGTCATTAATAGTGAACTCAATTTCCTTCCATGGAGCCACATATGTGGGGGTGGGGGGGTTACTTATCCTTGACTGATTACGTTACCTGCTGTGCCCTCTTGCTGCCCCCTTCCCATATTCCACTGTTCTCCACCTGCTGACCTTCCTCCCTTTGACATTCCCACTGTTCCACTTCTCTCCTTCTCCCCTTTTTACTTCTCTTCTATCTCCACTGCTCTTATTACTACCTCTTGTAAGTCTCTCTATCCATTCAAAAGCAACAGCCCACATTTCCTCCACCTCTTGGCTTGTGCTATCACTGTCTATATCTCATCTCTCCTCAAGTTCTCTTTTCGCCTAAGTATGGTATCAGGGACATATAAGTGTATTAATGTTCTCCCCTCACACAAAGGTGTGGGGGCGGAGACATTTCACCACAGGAAACTACCGACCCATCACTCTTCTCCCTGCTGTACATATAGTGCAGGAAAAACATGTGGTCTCTCAAATCTCTTTCACAACTCCCCCTTCAATTGCCCTTTCCAGTCTTGCCTTGGCAAATCCCATTCCATGGTCCTCTCACTATTAAGTCTTACTCGCTGACAGAAGCACAGAATTTGCTGGCAAGAAAGGACTGCTTGGGCCACCCAGTGTGCCCAGATGCCCCTGCTTAGTCTGTTTCTGCAGACTAACTGGTGTCCGGTGACCCTGCCTCCTCCTTGCTTATTTAATATTTCCCTATGCTTGCTCCATGCATGCTTGAAGCCCTCTACTGTTTCCACCTCCACTGGCAGTCTGTTCCAGCCATCCACCACTCTTTCAGTGAAGTAGTACTTCCTCACACCCCTCTTAACTCCCCCCCACTTCATCAAATGCCTTTTGGTCCAGGTGCTCTTTCTCATTTGAAAGAATATCCCCTCCTGCACCGTTCACCCCCATGAGGTACCTGTAGTACTCTATCATGCCCCATCTCACTCGCTTCTCTTCCAGGGTGTCCCTAAATCTCTCTTCATAGGGTTTTGGATGCAACCACTGCACCATTTTAGTTGCCCTCCTCGGTCTGCCTACACCCTGCCTATGTCCCTTCTTTGGTGCGGTCTCCAAAACTGGACACAATACTCCAGGTGGGGTCTCTCAAGCAAGCGGTACAGTGGCAACACAACCTCCCTCCTCCTGTTAGAGATTCTTCTCCCTATGCATCCCACTGACCCTACCCACTGCTTCTTCACACTGCCCTGCCATTCTGACATCATCAGATGATAACCCTAAGGTCCTTTTTCTGGGTTCCTATGCCCTAGGTGCATGATTTTGCACTTTTTGGCACTGAACCCCAACTGCCATGCCCTTGACCACTCCTTGAGTTTCACGAGGACCCTAAGCATTCTTTCCACCCCTCCCAAGTGTCCACCCTCATACAAATTTTGGTGCCATCTGCAAAAAAGCATACCTTCCCTTCCAGTTCTTCTACAATGTCACTTATGAAGACACTGAAGAGGAATGGTCCTAGTACTGAGCCCTGTGGCACCCAGCTGGTCACTCTCCCATCATTAGAGTGAGTGCCGTTAACTACCACCCTCTATCACCTATCCATTAACCAGTTTCTTACCCAGTTCATGACTTTGGATCTGACCCCTAGGCTGCTCAATTTCGTCAGTCTCCTGTGAGGCACAGTGTCGAAGGCCTTGCTAAAGTCCAGAAAGGCCACAGCCACTGCTCTCCCTGATCTATTTCCTTCTAACCCAGATGAAGGAATCAATCAGATTCATCTAACATGATCTCACCATGCTGCCTTTGGTACTGTAGCCTATGGAATTCAAGATGCTTCACCAACCTCTCCTTTAACAGGCCGGCCCGGTGGCGCTGAGGGTTGAGGCATGGCACAAGGTGTGGCGTCCCACAGCTTGTACCACGCCAGCGACCCGGGTTCGGAGACTGACTCGGGTTGCCGGGGGTCGTCAGAGGAGGGAGAGGACAGAGCTTCCAGAGGACTGCTCTCCTCTCCCTGGGGAGGGATCCAGGGTCACTCGGTGTCCTGGCGGCCCCTGATGGAGACCGGGGGTACTGCAGGTACACCAAGCCAACATAAGGGGCGGAGTGTGACAGACGCCAGCAGGGCAGCCATGCGCAAGCGTCACTGCATGCCACACTCCAAGGGGAAAAATGCACAGCTAAAACCCTAGTCTCGGGGATAGGTGAAGGCACCTTCGGTACCACGGCCACACTCCCACAGTCGGGCTCTCTTCACCAGGGGTTCCCCTCAGACTCTGACCCGGCACATCAAATTATAGCTAGAGTGCCAGGACGATGGCGGCCCCACCTCGGGAAGTTCAGAGTCGGGGATCCGCCTGGGCTAGAGTGGACCTGGCAGTAAGAGAGCTTCAGATGGGAGGTAGAGCCGATGGTGAATGGGGTTGCTGAAGAGAGTTCTCGGAGCTGGAGCAGAAAAAGAATGTACCAAAAAATAAAAAAATAAATTTCCTTTAACAGGGTTTCCATTAACCTCCCCAGGTGTGAGGCTGACTGGCCTACAGCTGCTAGCCTTCTACATGCTGCTGCTCTTATGGAGAGAGGCCACATCTACTCGCCCCTAGTCCTCCAGAACACACACCTGTTTCCAGTGAGCTGTTAAATAAGGCTGTCAGTGGGGCAGTTAGCAACTCCCTCAGTTCCTTTAGTACCCTTGTTAGAAATACCACTTTCTCTCAGTGCAGTTTAACCCCTGCAAGGTATACATAGATTTAAATCAAGGATGGAAATGAGAAAGGAAAAGTGTGGCCTACTGGGATTCGAACCTCAGATCTCTGGTATGCCGTTCCAGAGCTCTAACCATTAAGCTACAGGCTCACTGATCAAAGCGTCTGAGGAATTTCCTTACAGCCACACACACATTCCTTTCTTCTAGTGTTCATGATTATGCAACTAGGAACCAATGTTAGAAATACCACTTTCTCTCAGTGCAGTTTAACCCCTGCAAGGTATACATATTTTTAAATCAAGGATGGAAATGAGAAAGGAAAAGTGTGGCCTACTGGGATTAGAACCTCAGATCTCTGGTATCCGTTCCAGCTGTCCTAACCATTAAGCTACTGGCTCACTGATCAAAGCGTCTAGGAATTTCCTTGCAACACACATTCCTTTCTCTAGTGTTCATAATTATGCAACTAGGAACCAATGTTAGAAATACCACTTTCTCTCAGTGCAGTTTAACCCTGCAAGGTATATATTTTAAATCAAGGATGGAAATGAGAAAGGAAAAGTGTGGCCTACTGGGATTCGAACCTCAGAGAAAGTGCCTAGTTGCATAATTGCGCAACACTAGAGAAAGGAATGTGTGTGTGGCTGTAAGGAAATTCCTCAGACGCTTTGATCAGTGAGCCTGTAGCTTAATGGTTAGAGCGCTGGAACGGCATACCAGAGATCTGAGGTTCAATCCCAGTAGGCCACACTTTTCCTTTCTCATTTCCATCCTTGATTTAAAATATGTATACCTTGCAGGGGTTAAACTGCACTGAGAGAAAGTGGTATTTCAACATTGGTTCCTAGTTGCATAATTGCTAAACACTAGAGAAAGGAATGTGTGTGTGCTATAAGGAAATTCCTCAGACGCTTTGATCAGTGAGCCTGTAGCTTAATGGTTAGAGCGCTGAACGGCATACCAGAGATCTGAGGTCTCAACCCAGTAGGCCACACTTTTCCTTTCTCATTTCCATCCTGATTTAAAAATATGTATACCTTGCAGGGGTTAAACTGCACTGAGAGAAAGTGGTATTTCTAACATTGGTTCCTAGTTGCATAATTATGAACACTAGAGAAAGGAATGTGTGTGTGGCTGTAAGGAAATTCCTCAGACGCTTTGATCAGTGAGCCTGTAGCTTAATGGTTAGAGCGCTGGAACGGCATACCAGAGATCTGAGGTTCGAATCCCAGTAGGCCACACTTTTCCTTTCTCATTTCCATCCTTGATTTAGTACCCTTGGGCATATGCCGTACAAATCCCATATCCCTGTCCACTTTCAGAACTGCAAGTCTCTTCTGAACTCTCTCCTATGAAAATGGACTTGCATCCACCTCCTCCCACCCTTTGTTCCTGCTACTCCCTGATGGTCCATACCCCCCTTCCTCTATGTGAAGAGTGAGCAGAAGTATCAGTTTAGGATACCTGCTTTCCTTGATCCTCTTCTGTGCATTCTCACATTACCCCCCCTTGCTTACCTCTTCTCACTTATATATCTGAAGAAAGTCTTATATCCTTACACTACCCCTTTAACTATCCTTCCTCTGTCTGCGCCTTTTCTCCCCTCAGTGCTTTCCTGTTTCCTTCTGTTTTACTTGGTATACCTCCCTGTCTTCCTCCCTTTGTGTTTTCTTATACTTCTTGAATGCCACCCTCATTTCCACTCACCACCTTGGCCACTTCCCTAGAGAACCACAGCAGTCTTTTTCCTTCTGCTTTTACTCACTTCCTTCATACAGAGACCGACTGCCTTAATTATGCCGTCCCTCATTTTTCCCCACTGTGTCTCCACCCTCCCTGGTAACCCCCCCCCTCAACCAAGTGACCGTTTCTAAGACAGTCCCCCATATCTTTAAAATCCACCCTCCTGAAGTCCAGGGCCCTCTTCCTTCTGTGGCTTGCCCCTGTTCCCATCTTAATGTTACACCACACTGTATGGTGATCACTTGTATCTAGCAGACTGCCTACTGTCACGTCTGCAATGCTGTCCCGGTTCGTAAGCACCAGGTCCAATGTTGCCTCATCTCTAGTGGGTTCTTTCACTAGCATCCTGAGAAAAGTCACTTGCAGGGAGTAAAGGATGGCCTGGTTTCTTGATAAAGCTGCAGTTGGAAGGCTCCTATCCACATCTGGCAGACTCAAGTGTCCAAATAGCAGCACTTCTCCCTTACTTGCCATCCTGATGATAGCTTCCCCAAGTGCCTTATCCAACTCCTCACCCTGCGATGAAGGTCTGCATACCTTCCCTGTAGGTCTGTATACCTTTCCTGTATGGATAGTGGCCCAGTACTTTTCTCTAGGATGATCCACAGTACCTCCAGCCCTTCCTTTTCCTACAGGGGCAGTGTACTTCCATGGAATCAGAGTGTGTTCAGCTTGGCTACCTTTGTCGCCCTTGTTGAGGCGGCTGACACTGTTACCCACACCATTTTACTTGATAAACTTGTAGGCACTGGCTTACGTAAGCTCTCCCATCAGCTGGTCCAACTCCTACCCATCTCACTGTAGTAGTAGACTTTTACTGTTTGACCATGTTCATAGATATGTACATTAGTCTTCACAACTGATATACATAAATACATAACCTACATACAGTAAAAAATCAGCATCCAGTTCTTCAGAACTGAAATTTTTCAATAAAATAGTCTAAGATGGGTTCAATTATAAACAGTGCCATTATAATATATAAAGGAAATATTTAATATTACAATGTACAACATAGTCTAATATTTGTTATTTTCTCAAGGGAGGAAGGAAGAGAGAAGCATTAGGATGCCCACCTAAATGAAGGCATGTAAATCTGAGCGATGGTGCAAAGGCACATGGATACTTATAACTGTTGTACTACTGATGTACAGATTATCTCTATACTAAATGGAGCTCATATCAAGCAAAAAAATTTCATATCTACTGCCCTCCCTGAGAACAGCTGTGCAGCTCTGGTCTTTTTCCTCTTAAAAAAGTCTTGCTACACGTACTGCTTCAGAGACTATTACAGGATATAGCAAGATAAAAAGGACATCATACAGATTATTGCAACAGGTGGTCAGCTGGGCACCAATGTAACACCTTTTCCAACTTTCATTAAGTGGACACTAAACTAAGACATGATAAAGGATTTCAATATGGCCCCACTTACATGGGCAAATTGGATTTACAACGGGACCTTTATTTATTTATTTATTTTTGTTCTGGTAAACCTTATACTTAGGTGAAAAAAATTCAGATCACATTAACATTATGGCTCTTCTTTCCTCAGGTTTGATTGGAAGGATTAAATAATCTTCTACACCATGTGAAATCTTATCTTCACTGAACCATGGTGCACATGTCAACTGTTTTAAATAGTCCATATTGGTCTTAGATGCCAATTCACCTGGTACAGTTTGGTCCAAGCAGGTGACTCCCCAATCTGTTCGGGTGTCTCCCAATTATTCATCCGGGGCCCCATCCAGTTCTCCATATTCTGTTAGGACTTTGTCTCAGTTTGAGTCTCCTCCGACACACACATATGTATACAGATTACACTGTACTTTTGTTTCCAGAACCTCAGCCCCTTAGCTGGAACTGACACTCCAGCATGATTTTGAGACAATCAAATGATGATTTATCTCGCAGTCCCTCTTCCCCACAATGCTAAAAAATGGTTTTATAACCTCTGGCAGCAAGTAGAGACTCTACAGGCTCCAAAATCTATCAGACTTCCAAAGACTCACCTGTGAAGAAGACCCCAATTCAAATACTCTGTTGTTGGCCGGATCGAAATCTTGATTTCTCCTTCTACATTGATGCCATCCACAAAAACGGTCTTTCTAAACTTAGTGCACTGTATCAGAACAAATCCTGCCTCCTCCTCCTCCTCCCAGTCTGCTATAATACTATCCTCAAGATGATTCTACCAGTGTCTGTCCATACAAGCGTAGTACAGCATAAAATGTTGCCCCCAAACTACCCCAGCAAGGCTGGCTGAACTGCCCTCTTCACACTCATCATTTATTCCCCCTATATCAATCTCTCAACTCTCACTTCAAGGCAGGATCCTTTACCAGTGTGCTACCCTACCATCAACTTCTGGTGTAGTGCCCTCCCTGATAGCTCTCCGCCCTTCTCTCACACTCCCCTTCCTCCCTCTTCCTACTCCCTTTGATCCTATTCTTTCTCTGTCCCTACTGCTGTACAATTACAGCTGGGAAAACTGCCTTCTCCTCCCACCACTACCACCTATAGAATAACCCACATCCTGCACTCCGTTCCTCCTCCTCCTCTTCTTTGTCCTTCAAATCTCTCATTCATAAATCCGCAGCACATACCTGTTCCTATAATGAGCCCTCCCCTCCACTTTTTGGGCACTAGCAACAGCTCTAGTTCCCCCTGCTCCTTCCTCGCATCTCTTTTGCCTCTGGTCTCTCTTCCCCTGCAACATTTAAAACATTCTGCCCATTCCTGAAATTCTGACACTGTATTACACATATTCACTTTTGCTATTATTATATAGCACAACCTCGACTATCCGAATGCTCTGGGAGACGTTAGATTTGTTCGGATAATTGTGAGTTTAGATAATCGGGGTCCATAACATTAGGCAAATGAGAGCTGGGGGACAGTGTCAGTGTTCAGATAAGAGAGATATCTGGATAATCGGGGTTCGGATAATCAAAGTTGTACTGTATATTATATATACAGTATCATTTATATTTTTTTGTGTTATGTGCCATTTTATATTTACTGCCTTTACCTTTTCTTTATTATAATTCGCCCCAGAAAAGAACTGCTACTCAGTGAGTCTTAACCAAATAATTACCTTGCACTCTAGCAGTAAGCAGCCGTGACACAAAAGTGCTGTGTGGTAGTTTATTCCAATAGTGCCAACCACGCTTTACAGACGCAGTCCAAACACAGAAGTTTTAAATGCAGTGTAAAAAAGGCAAACTTAACCACCGAGTCCTGCTGCTAGATAGCTCCTTGTACCGTCAGCCCAAGCCCTGGCACTTTGACTCTGGCTACAGTCTTCATCAGGGGTTGTGGCTAATGGAAGAAAGATGCAGCATTTAAATATATTCTAATAGGTGGTGTGGATGACATCAGCGCTGTTACCAATGTAACTTAATAAAAACAGTGTAAAATCATTAAGAAAAGTGGTGCACGAGATAATAAATTAATTCATATGTACACTGTGCTTGAAATATGGCTTAATGTACTTAACATTAGTTTCAAACAGCATTTGTGAAACAAATCGTAACTAACAAGTGAGAGGCTATAAAACAAACAATGAAAGAGTAACTTGTCCAGAAGCCTGACTAACATATTACTTTACACATCTTGCAGGTGTTGCATTCCAAATGAAATCTGAATGGATTACTTAATTTAATATTGGCAATTGCCAAATGTGAAACAGATGGGATGCAGCAAGCATCCTAAAAATACATAATCGACTAAATTGACGGTACTATTAAAGACAAAAAATGTACACAGAGAAAGACACTCATCCCACACACAGTCCTGCAATCACCCCTTTAGAACTTTACTTCATGGCAACTACCAAGTTCAGCGGACCAACAAGGGATCCACACGGACCATGGCCACAGGATCTGAAAAAGTGAAAGGAAAATAGTCTGGGGAAAAAAAAAAGGAAGAAAAGGCAATAGTCATTAGAGATTACAGTAGCACCATATACATAAATACATAGTAATAGAACATCACCATCCTATAGATCTATTAAAGTTACACATAACTTACAGAAATGGTTTGAAGTCCCATTGGTTGTTCAGGTTGTCAGGTTTTACCGTATTTACCTTGTAAATCCAGGCACTTTATTTTCTGAGGAGAATATTCAATCTGTCACCTCCTCTAACTGGGGCTGATCTCATTTCTCTCCCCATAAATTTCAGGTGCCTGGGATATGAGTCATGTTTTTCTGCAAAATGGAAACTAATGGGTTTATCAACTCTTTTGTTCAGGACAGAGTGGACAGGCTCCTGAATATGAACCTTTAAGTTCTTAACGATCCTCCTTATGTAAACCAGGTTGCAGGGATGCCAGAGCACATAAATCCCAAAACATGCTGAACAGCTAACAAAATCCCTAATACTGATCACAGTATTGGTGTTAGAAAGATGCAAAAAATGATTCCTTGGGACAGCATAAGTACAAGTACTACAACTGTGGCATTTAAAAAAAAAAAAACGGATGGTTTTACTGGGAGCCAATTCCTGGGGTTCCTAACTTGTAGTGGCTCAAAACAGCTATGTATCAATAAGGCCCTAAGGCTGCATGCTTTGCTAAACCACTGCTGAGGCCACTCTGTAATCTCCCAATAGAACAGGCCAGTTCTTGAAAATCACATTCCCTATTCTGCCTGAAAATGTGTCGTACTCCATGACAAAGGTTATTGGACAAGTATCTAGTTTTTTGTTTTGTTGGTTTTTACTGACTCTTTGCCTGCGGTACTAAGTTAGTGGAAGCTGCTTTGCAGAAGCACTTAGTTTCAACTCCTCGTTATAACTGGATAGTGTGATGTCTAGGAAATCCACGGTATTGCTATTCACTGTGTGGGTGAACCTCAGATTTAATTCGCTCTCATGTAACCATGACATAAATAAATCTTTTTTTTTTTTCTGTGTCCCCATCCCACATCATCAATGTACCTAAACCATGCCTTGATGTTTTTAAGGTATAGGTTTGCTTTTGGGGTTAAGTACAACCTTCTCCCTCCAAAACCCCCCAAAAAGGCTAGCATAAGATGGTGCCATGGCAGTTCCCACTGCGTACCACGTCTGAATGAAGTGTCTACACTAAAATTCAAAGCTTTTGTGCTGTAGTATGAATTCTAGGGCAGATATTAAACTATCCACTGGCATTTTGTCCTTAACAGGGTGTTTTTGCATAAAATACTTACTGGCACTTACCCCCTGGTGGTGCCTGATTGAAGAGTATGATTCAACAGCAATACCTATCCAATGGCAGGTACTGTTCCATTCAATTTATCAAACTTCTGCAAAACATCCCTGGTATCCTTAAGGTAGGAAGGAATCACTGAACATATCTATGTAAGAAAACATCTACAAACCTCCCCACATTTTTAGTTAATGAACCACTCCCTAACACGACTGGTCGTCCTGGTGGGTCATCAACATCCTTATGAATCTTGGGTAGTATGTGGAAAGTTGGAGTAACTGGATTTTCTCTCCACATACATATAAATTCATTATCTGAAATGCTAGCATTCAAGACTGCATTTTGTAATAGCGTTAAGCAACTGTTTCTTAAAAGGCGGATATGGATTTGGGTGATACCTTTCTATAGCTACTAACATCTTCGAGAAGTGATATAACAATATGCCTGTAATGATCCCTGTCTAAAATCACCACATTTCCCCCTTTATCAGCCGGTTTTATCATCACATTCTTATTATCACGTAACTGTTTAAGTACTACTTTCTGATTAGGAGTGAGATTCTGATTAGACCTAGATTCTTTAGCACTGAGTAGCTCTTCTGCCTGTTTAGTAACCACACGTTCAAAACAATTAATTGCATTGATATGCGAATTAAGGCAACATGTAGATTTTTGTTTAAACAGTAACTTTCGCTGTTTAGCGATATTATCATTACTCAAATTCCTCATACCATCAAAATGACCTACGTTAAGAATATGCTCAGTGGAGTTAACATCCATATTAAAGTCGTGATTTTCTTCAAAAAGAGCCTCAAGGTTCTATAACTTTATATAGTTCCACTGTATGTCAGGTTCAGCTCTCTCTGTTGGTGGAACTACATAATTTGTTTCTTCTAAAATTTCTGTTACAAGGAAGTCCAAATCCTCAGGAATATTCTGTAAATCCTATTTTTCAGAAGTGTATCCCATGTCTGCAGCAGTGTTAGTCACCTTAGAAAAATGGTGATTAAGTTTGGTTTTTAAAAAAAAATTGTAGAGATCTAAGTGTATCTGAAACACATTAGGCTGAGGGATTGGCACAAAGGTAAGTCCTTTTTGAAGTACTGAAATCTGAGCCTGCATTAGAACATCCTTCCGGAGATTCAGCACCTGTAATTCAGCTATCTCTTCTCTCTCTCTCTCTCAAGGATCTGGTATTGCTTGCTGCTTCTTGCTCCACTTCTTTTGCCCCTCCTTTTTTTTTTTTTTTGCATTTTATTGGTTTTGTGTTTGTTTAAAAACAGCAACTTGTTTTTCCATGTCACTATTAACAATGATGATGTCCGTCCCCGTTAGCCTTCCTAAAAGACCTGGTCCCTCAACTACATAACAAGAAAGCCTGGGTGAAACCTGAAGAACCCATAGGGGAGCACCACTTATACAACTCCCTCTTTGCCTCTGCACTAGCCAAAAAATGGTTAAAGCGGGCTGAAAACCCCTTTACGAGCCTCGATCAGGGCCTGGCTGGCTGTGCATGAGTTAATTTGTCACCCACAATCCTTCTTCCCAGAAGCCAGGATTAGGCACACCCTATGGGAGGCTACTTTAATATCAGGACCAATACTGGCGCTTCAGAGATGCGAGCGCAAAGGTCTAAGGCTAATAGCCCAACTCTTTGACAGGGGTGTTATGTTGTCATACCAGCAAGTAGCTAAGAAATATAATCTCCTCCCCGTGGATATCTTTACTTACCTTCAAGTTAGAAATAAGTTGGTGGGGGAGAGTTAGGATCAGTGCACCTCCCCTACCACAACGCTCCATTTTGGAAGAGATCTTATTAAAACCGTCAAGGGGAAACGAACCTGGCCCATTGACCAAATGTTATAAAGCCCTAATAGACTTTCTACCAGACCCTTTGGTAAACCTTTGAACTGGCCGGGCCCGAGATCTGGGGGAGCATACTCTTACGGGGGGAAGGGGAGACTGGTAGAGGGCCCTACAGAAAGGGAGGACGTGCTTTGTGAGTAATAGACTAAGGGCAATCCATTACAGCATCTTGCACAGAACATATTTTACTCCACATTTGGTTAATAAAATAAACCCCGAACTTTCGGACCAGTGCCCAAAATGTAAGGCAGCATCAGGCACCTTTTTCCACATCATATGGTCCTGTCTAAAAGTGACTCAATTCTGGTGGGTTATTACCGACCTTCTCAATAAGGTGCTACGAACTAAAGGATGGCCAATGCATAAGAAATACTTTTGAGCATCCCTAGACATGACAGCATTAGAGGAGCTGCTGACCATCCGCTCTGGAGTTTGGAGATGGTGGTGGGCAAATAAGCTCTGGCCCAGCACTGGAGATTGGAGGGGGTCTCCCCAGCAGCCCTATGGATAAAGTTGCTACTTCATTGCATGAAAACAGAACAGACACAGTACATGGCCAAAGACCAGAAGGAAAAGTACCTTAGGACATGGATTCTTTAGAACATGAAATACAACAAGCGCGGTTTCCTTCATTTTAGGCCTCGACTGGAGGGGAACAGAATTTAGGCAGGAGGTACAGGCACTAGCCCTCTGGGGCACCTGGAAAGAAGGGTGAAATTAGAAGGGTGGGCAGAAGAGTGAGTGGGGACAAACCTTTTAGAGCCATTGGCATTCCATCAGCGGGGGCCCATCTCCCCGAGACTGGGGCGGTCGGTCATCCCCGTGTCGAATGTTACGATGTTGTGGATATAAAAGTTCTTTTTAGCTTATGTTTGGATACTTTCAGGTGTACTATTGTTTAATGTGCTGGAACACTAAGGTGAAGATGAAAATCTGAATTGTCTTTCTCTTCTTGAACTACTGTACAAATCCTTTATCTGCTTCCAAGTATGTATGATTGCTGACAAATAAAATTAAGTTTACAAAAAAAGACAAGGATGTTTTCTTTACTGTCTGTCTCTTGTTTTTCTGATTTATTCTTAGCTTTATTTTTTGATGAGAAGCTCACTCTCAAGCATCCTCTACTTTTTGCTCTTTTTTGTCCCCAAAGATCTGATTTTTGTTGCAATCTTCATGGTCTCAGAGTAACTTGTTTTGTTTACATTCTATTAATTATTTTTCATATTTATTTAGCTTTTCTGTAGCACTGCCTCATAGCTCTTGAATTATGTATCCTTTCTACGTTCAAATATTGCTGCTTTTGTCACTTTTTCTCAGGTTTTCATATTTATCTGAGGTGACAGATTGAATAATCTCCTCAGAAAATAAAGTGCCTAGATCTACAAGACAAATACTATAAAACCTCACAGTTTGAACAACCAATGGGATCTCAATAAGCTTTGTGTAAACTTTAACTGATCCATATGATGATGTTCTATTACTATGTATTCACGTATATAGCGATATTGTAACCTCACAAAACTATTGCTTTTTTTCCTCTTTCTTTTTCAGATTGTATTTTCCTTTCATTTTTCCAGATCCTGTGACTATAGCACTTATGTCATTGTATTACTGTTTATGTTACCCCTGTCATTGTATTACTGTTTATGCTACCCTTGTCAATGTAATACCACTTGCACTTCTTGACCACTCAGGTCCATCTTGTAAATGAGCTATGCTCAATGATGTTCGCCTGATTAAATAAAGATTTTGATTGATTGATTGATTGATTGACTACGGTCTGTGTGAATCCCCTGTTGGTCTGCTGAACTTGGTAGGACTGTGTGCGGGATGAGTGTCTTTCTTGTGCACACTTTTGCCATAAACAGTACCTTCAGCAATCAGCATAGCTGACTATTATGGTGTATTTTTAGCATGCTTGTTGCATCCTGTCTGTTTCACATTTGGCAACTACCAGTATTAAATTAAGTAATCCATTCAGATTTAATCTGGAATTGCAGCAGCTGCAAATGTGCAAAGTAATATGTTAGGCTTCTGAGCGAGTTACCGTTTTACTGTTTTTCAGCCTTACACTTAGATACAATTCATTTCACAGATGCAGTTTGAAACTAATGTTAAACCCATGTTTCAAGTGCAATGTATATATGAATTTATCTTGTGCACCACATTTCTTAATGATTTTACACTGTTTGTATTAAGTTACCTTGGTAACGGTGCTGACGTCATCCACGTCACCTGTGAGAATGTATTTAAATGCTGCATCTTCCTTCCATTAGCCACAACCCCTGATGAAGACTGTAGCCAGAGTCAAAGCACCAGGGCTTGGGCTGACAGTACAAAGAGCTATCTAGCAGCGGGATTCAGTGGTTAAGTTTGCCTTTTTTTGCACGCATGTAAAACTGCTGTGTATGGACTGTGTCTGTAAAGTGCACTTAGCACTATTGTTATAAACCACCACACAGCACTTGTGTATCTTGACTGCTTACTGCTGGAGTGCAGGGTACTATTTGGTCATGGTTTATGCGTGGCTGGCCATCTCAGGTTCTTGCACTTCCCCTGCACTAAGGTTCGAGGCACCAGACTGTTTGCTTAGTGAGCGTTTCCTGGGCAAAATTCAAAACATATAAAGGAAAAAAGTAAAACACACACCACTCAACCAATCTGACATAACAACCAAGAAATAGTGAAACCCATGAGGCACTGGACAGACACACATGCACACCTCAGGCTGTCAACAACACAGACTGCCAAGCAGACACACAGAAATGAACCCCCAGCCAAACCCGCACACGAGCTAGTACAGATACACACACACACACACACACACACACCCACACCCCTTCCATCACACACAGAACCCTCAGACAGACACAAGACCCCCCCCTTCCCCAGCCAGACACGCATGCAGACCGCAGAACAGACACTGTATGTTACAGAAACCATGGACAGACACACAAAGCCTCAAGTGGCCTCAGACTAACACAGTGAGCCTCAGACATATACACGCACAACCCAGAACATCACACTGACAAAACAACAGAACACACACACATACTATGACTGATAGGATGTCATGGTATCGAATTCTGACAGCATAATAACTGACACGTAATACAGTGGTTATTGCAAGTGCCATGGTATATGGACAGAGACATTTTTAGTGGCAAAAAAAGTCTCTTCAAACTCCTGTGCCATGGAATGTTTGCACAGTTGTTCCTAAAACACCCCCCAAAAATAGCTGAAAGGCACGGAAACCACATACCGTTTACCCTGGTTATCACAATATATGAAAACAGTCACACTAGCAATACTATAACTTCAGATACTGGGAAACCTTGATACTGTGACATCCCTAGAGACTGCCCCACATCCAATCCCTTTTCTTAATTAAAACTTGCAAGTGATAGGTTAAGTACACAAACTTATAGAACAGTGTTAATACACTGAGATGCGCACACACACACACCTCTGTATGCTGTAGTCTTTACCAACAGGTCAGAGAAGACGGTATGTTGTATTACCCTACCATGCCTGAAGCAATAGATATAAACATTCAAAGCAGTGCAGATTTTTATACCCAGCCCAATGATCACACAATTAGAAGCCCCTAAGTTACTCTGCAAGATCATGCACATAGAGAAGAGAAACCTTGAAGCCACATATAGGTTGGGAAGGGAGTTGCTGGCAATCACAAGGGAAGAAAGAGACTTGGGCATCATCAACATCACAGATTACCTGAAATCATCCAAGCAGACCACTAAAGCAGCAGATAAGGCTAGCGTGATATTGGGTGTATTAGTAGAAGTATTGCAAGTCGTAAGAGGGAGGTAATAATCTCTCTTTACAAGACGCTGAATAGGCCCCATCTGGAGTACTGTGTGCAGTACTGGAGGCCGTACCTGCACAAGAACATTAACAAAATGGAGGCAGTCCAGAGAAGGCAACCAAAATGGTGCGGGGACTGCATCAGAAAACATACGAGGACAGATTAACGGAGCTCAATATGTGTACCCTAGAGCAAAGGAGGAAGAGAGGTGATATGATCGAGGCATTCAAACACCTTAAAGGCATTAACAAGGTGAAAGAGTCTAACATGTTTAAATATAAGAAAAATAGCAGGACAAGAGGACAAAGTATGAGATTAGAGGGGGGCCAATTAAGGGGGAATGTGAGGAAGTTGTTTTTCACAGAAAGGGGGGGTGGATGCATGGAACGGCCTACCTCAGGAAGTGGTGAATATGAATACAGTGCAGGGCTTCAAACAGGCATGGAATAGGCATAAGGGAGCAATACAGAAGAGTATGAATACATAAGGCCATTGACAGAGTACAGGCCTATGGCACATTCATAATAAGGTAGAAAAAATGGGCAGACTGGATGGGCCTTGAGGTCCTTATCGGCCGTCAGCTTTAATGTTTCCATCTAGACATGGCATGCACTTCACTAAAGACTACATGAAAGCTACATTCTTACACTAGGGTGACATCTAGTCATTGTTTTTTAACGTACAAAAAAGGACATGTGGACTTAAAGATTATGTGCAAAGATTTTTGCATATTATTAATAAAAACTTGAAAAAGCTTGAATTCAAGTTCCTGTGTTATGATTAGTGTCTCCTGAAAATGTCATGCTGTTTGGTTTTGTGGTTTTCTTTAAAATCAGCATTGTTAACTTGCTCTACAGTGGCTGAAAACTGTGGAGTTATTTCTGTTCTTCTCAATCAGGCTTGGAGAGCGATGACATCATTCCTGACTGAGCAGCCTGCTGCTGTTTCAGATTCCCAATCACAGCAATCTGTTAAGAGTTAATGATTTTCTCTCCATGTTTCTTGCAAATCCGGTCTCTGGTTTAGATAGATTAGCTTAAAATCTATCACTCTCTTTTTACAAAAAGTTGATCATTTTAATTTCAATGCTGAACTGAAGCAGTAAAATTCTGTGGGAAATCAGCTTGCTTGTATCACAAATGTCAGTTTCTTTCTCATCAAATTTTGGACTTTTCTAACTGTATAATACAGGGTTGTTTAATGAATATAAAATCACTCTAAATTTTGTTCATTCAGAGAAATTGTTTGGCTTTGATGTAGCCTTCATAAACACATTCTTGTAAGAAAATTTTTTCATGTCAGATTGACAAAGATGTGCCTGTCTCACACTGCTATTTCAAGCACATGTACTGTCTGAACTCACAAATTTCAGTTATTTGGTGGTTTCTGTGTGAAAATACATTATGTATGCGTAAAACTAGAAACACCACATGGCATTCCGATGCACCATGTTTCTATCCCACAGTTGAGACAGCTGCACTCTGCTGCCACCTGTCCACTGCCCCACAAATCCCCTGCCTTCTGCTCCACCTTCAGTGCTACTGCACCCTGCTGTCCACTATCTTCTCCCACACAGCTGAGGATTGTGCACCCTGCTGCATCCATCCCCTGCCTAAAGAATCAGGGCAGCTGCCCCCTGCTCAAACAGTTGGGGTTGCTGCACCCTGCTGCCCTATCTTCCCCACCCAGACAGTCAGGGACACTGCATCTGTTGCCCCCATTCCTGTCTGCACAGTCAGGGCTGCTGTTCTCTGCTAAGCCCTAGAGTCCTAGGTCCCCTGCCTCCACAGCTGGGGATGCTGCACCATGCTGCCCTTGACTACCAGAGGTGGGGCTGTTGCTGCACCCTGCTACCCACTTCCATTGCTCCAAATGGGCAGGGCTGCTGCACCATGTGCACACTGTTTCCTGCCCCTCAGTGGAGGCTTCTGCACCATGCTGTTCTCTGTCCCGTCACCACAACCAGGGCTGCTGCACCCAGATCCTGTCTACACAGTTGGGTTTGCTGTGCACTAGGGCCCCCTACCTCTGCAGCTAGGCCTTCTGCACCATGATGCCACATGCCACAAGAGTCAGGGCATTTGCTGCACCCTGTTGCGTGCCTCCACAGTTGAGACAGTTGTACCATGTTGCCCCCCTGCCACCACAGTCAGATCCTTTGCTACAACCCTGCCACCCACATCCCTTGTCCCAAACAGGCATGGATTCTGCACCCTGTCCCACAGATTGGGCTGCCATACCCTGATGTCACCACTATCTCCTGCCCAAACAGTCAAGCCTGCTGCACCTTACTGCCCTCTTTACCCACCCCCACAATCAGGGCCACAGCACCCTGTTGCCCCTTGTTCCTGGCTCCATGGTCTGGGCTGCTGTGCTGTGCTACACCCTATAGTCTCATGCTCCCTGCCTCCACAGTTGGGCTGCTGAACATTGCCCCAAATGGGCTGGGCTGTTGCACTGTGTGCACCCTGTGCCACAGTCTGGGCTGCTGTACCCTGACGCCCACCTGTGTCCTGCCCACAGTCAAGGCTTCTGCACCATGCTGTCCTCTATCCCCTGCCACCATTGTGCCCTGCTGCACCGTACAGCCCCTTGCCTCCACAGTTAGGGTTATTGCACTATACTGCTCCCTCCTACTAGAGTCAAATACTCTGCTACACTTCCCAAACTGCTCGAAATAAAAAAATGGAAAAATATTTTGATTTTTTTTGTTATGAGGTGGGGGAAAAGAGGGCGCAGGGTGCAGCAGTTCTGATTGTTTGGGCAGGAGACAGGGGAGGCATCAGGGTACAGCAGCCCAAACTGTGGGACAGCGTGCAGCAGCCACACCTGTTTGGGACAAGGGACATGGGCAGCAGGGTGTAGCAAAGGATCGGACTCTGGTGGCAGGGGGCAGCAGGGTGCAACTGCCTCAACTGTGGAGGCAGGGGACAGGGTGCAGCAAATACCCTGACTCTTGGGGCAAGTGGCAGCACGGTGCAGCAGCCCTAGCTGTGGAGGAAGGGGGCTCTAGAGCACAGCAGGCCACAGCAACTCCTACTACTGTGTAGACAGGAGCAGGGTGCATCAGCCATAGCTGTGGTAACAGGGGACAGAGGACAGGATGGTGCAGAAGCCTCGACTTTGGAGCAAGACACAGGGGGACAGCAGCCCTGACTGTGGGACAGGGTGTGTGTGGTGCAGCAGCCCTGTCTTTTTGAGGCAATGGAAGTGGGTAGCAGGTGCAGCAAAACCACCACCCCTGGTGGCCAAGGGCAGCATGGTACAGCAGCCCCAACTGTGGAGGCAGGGCACCTGGGATTCTAAGGTGTAGCACAGTACAGTAGCCCGGACTGTGGAGACAAGAACAGGAGGAAACAGGCTGCATTAACCCCGACTGTGGGGGAGGCGTACAGAGGGACGCAGGGTGCAGCAATCTCAACTGTTTGTGCAGGAAGCAGCAGGGTGCAGCACCAAGCTGTCCTCTGTCTCTGCCACCACAGCCAAGGCTGATGCATCCTGCTCCTGTCTACACAGCCAAGACTGCTCTGGCCTGCTGTACCCTAGAGCTCCATACCTCAGCAGTTAGGGCTGCTGCACCATGCTGCCTTTTGACACGAGTCAGGGTATTTGCTACATCCTGTCCCCTGCTTCCACAACTGTGGCAGTTTCTCCCTGCTGCCCTCTGCCACCAGAGTCCGGTCCTTTGCTACACCCTGCTGCCCATGTCCCTTGTCCTAGACAGTCATGGCTGCTACACTCTGTCCCCCAGTCTGGGCTGCTGTACCCAGATACCTCCACTGTCTCCTGCCCAAACAGTCGGGGCTGCTGCACCCAGCACCCTCTTTCCTCCACCCCACAACACAAGATCAAAGTATTTTTCCATTTTTTTATTTTGAGCCGTTTGGGAAGTGTAGCAAAGTATCTGACTCTGGTAGGAGGGAGCAGCATAGTGTAATAACCCTAACTGTGGAGGTAAGGGGCTCTATGGTGCAGCCAAGCACAGTGGTCGCAAGGAACAGAGGACAGCATGGTGCAGAAGCCTTGACTGTGGGCAGGATACAGGTGGGCGTCAGGGTACAGCAGCCCAGACTGTGGCACAGGGTGCACACAGTGCAGCAGCCTAGCCCATTTGGGGCAATGTTCAGCAGCCCAACTGTGGAGGCAGGGGGCATGGGACTCTAGGGTGTAGCACAGCACAGCAGCCTTGACTATGGAGACAGGAACGGGGGGGGCAACAGGGTGCCGTGGTCCTGAGTGTGGGGGTGGGCACAGAGGGCAGCAGGGTGCAGCAGCCCAGACTGTTTAGGCAGGAGACAGGGGGCATCAGGGTACAGCAGCTAAAACCATGGAGCAGGGTACAGAAGCCATTTATGTTTGGGATAAGGGATCTGGACAGCAGGATATAGCAGAGGATCCGACTATAGTGGCAGGGGGGCAGCAGGGTGCAACTGCCTCAGATGTGGAAGCACGTAATAGGGTGCAGCAAATGCCCCGACTCTTGTGGCAGCATGGTGCAGCAGGCCTAGCTGTGGAGGCAGGGGGTTCTAGGGCACAGCAAGGCACATCAAACCCAACTGTGTAGGCAGGAGCAGGGTGCAGTAGCCCTGGTTGTGGTGACAAGGTACAAAGGTCAGCATGATGCAGAAGCCTCCACTGAGGGGCAGGACACATGGGGGCATAATGATACTGCAGCCCTGACTGCGAGACAGGGTGTGTGTGGTGCAGCAGCCCTGCCCATTTGAGGCTATGGAAGTGGGTAGCAGGGTGCAGAAACAGCCCCACCTCTGGTGGCCTAGGGCAGCATGGTGCAGCAGCCCCAACTGTAGAGGCAGGGGGACCTACGACTCTAGGGCTTAGCAACGCACAGCAGTCCTGACTGTAGACAGGAATGGGGGCAACAGATGCAGTGTCCCCGACTGTGGGGGTGGGGAAGAGAGGGCAGCAGGGTGCACAATCCAAAACTGTGTGGGAGAAGGCAGTGGACAGCAGGGTGCAGCAGCCTGGAATGTGGAGCAGAAGGCAGGGAGCTTGTGGGGCAGGGAACAGGTGGCAGCAGAGTGCAGCTACCTCAACTGTGGGGGAGAAACATGGTGCATCGGGATGTCATGTGGTGTTTCTAGTTTTACACATACATGATACATTTTCACACAGAAACCAACAAAGAACTGAAATTTGTGAGTTTAGACAGTACATGTGCTTGAAATAGCAGAGTGTGACAGGCCCCCGTTTGTCAATCTGACATGAAAAAAAATATTCTTACATGAATGTATTTAAGAAGGCTACATCAAAGACATTTTATGAACGAACAAAATTTAGATTGATTTTATATTAATTAAACAACCCTGTGTTATACAGTTAGAAAAAAGTCAAGACATTTGATGAGAAAAAAAATGACAGCTGGATACAAGCAAGCTGATTTCTCACAGAATTCCACTACTTCAGTTCAGCACTGAAACTCAAATTATCAACTTTTTAGAAGAGGAGAATGACAGATTTTAAGCAAGTCTATCTAAACCAGAGCCGAGTTTGCAAGAAACATGGAGAAGAACCCATTAACTCTAACAGACTGCTATGATTGGGAATCTGAAACAGCAGCAGGCTACTCAGGAATCATGTCATTGCTCTCCAAGCCTGACCGAGAGGAACAGAAATAACTCAACTGTTTTCAGCCACTGTAGAGCAAGTTAACAAACGCTGATTTAAAGAAAACCACAAAACCAAGTAGCATGAAATTTTCAGGAAACACTAATCATGACACAGTGACCTGAATTTTCAAGCTTTTATTAACAACATGCAAAAACCTTTGCAGGTGGTCTTTAAATTGGTGCCTTTGGACTAGGGAGTAATACAGTGCAGCACTGAGGGACTGCAAGACTATAACTGAAAAAGCCAAGGAGGGGCTGGAAGCCAGGATACTGTAGCAACAGGAGCTACAGCCAATGCCAATGCAATCATCCAGGAGAGGACTAGGCCCCTGAAAACAGAGGCTGGGGAGCTAGGAGTCTTTGAGAGAGCCTGGGGTGATGGCTTGGCTGAGATACTGAATGACCACTTTGCCTTGGTGTTCAACAAAGGGCCCAGGGTGTGGGGCCAAAGGGAGAGTCCACTGCATCAGAGGTAGTCACCATGCAGCCTGCTTAACATCACACCCATGTTAGTAGTTTCCTACCAAGTGAAGATCAAGCCAAGTAAGTTCCAAGGGGTGGGACACACTCCAGGATCACAGGAGAGGTAAAGAAACAACTGACTGCGCTGCTTGCAGTAATCTTTTAGGATTCTGCCTAAACTGGTGTAGCGCTAGAGGACTGGAAATTGGCACTGTGATCACCATCTTCAGGAAGGGGGCAAGGACTGACCTAAACAACTATAGGCTGGTCAGCCAGACATCAGTGCTAGGCAAGGTCCTCGAAGACATTATCAAGGACACAATGATGAAGCACTTGCTTGAAACCAAGGTTCTTGCCACTCTCAGCACGGGTTTATGAGCGCAGATTGTGCCAAGTCAACCTGATCACCTTCTTCGACAGGATGACCAGGGAGGTGGACTAGGGTAGGGTCACAGATACAATCTAGCTGGACTTCAGCACGGCCTTTGACTTTGTGGAGCATGACAAGCTTCTGTATAAAGTACTCAAGTGTGGTATACACAAGGTGGATGGCACTACTCATAGTGGAGAGGGGTATTCAGCAGAGTCTCCTCTGGGATCAGTGCTAGAGCCTCTGCTGTTCAATACTTTCATCAATGACCCTGAAGCTCAACATTCCTGCAGGCTGATCAAGTTCACTGATGGCACTATGCTGCCCAGGATGCTGGATTCCCTTGAGAATGAGAAGTAAAAAATTACTCACCGTAGTGATGTTCTTTCTTCTATGGGATTCAACAATAAGCATGCAAAACTGCATCATCTCTTCAGTGAGTGTGGCCCCGTAGAATGGATCCAAACCTGATTCAAACTCTGTTCTGTGGTCACGCTGCCCCTACTGGCTAAACATCAATTTGTTTCTATGGAGCCAGGACAGCAGTGACCACCAATATCTAAGCTAATGAAAAAATAAAAATTCTAAGTGTTTTAAAATGTTAACCAATTACAATTTGACAGAGAGGACTACACTGACACTATAACATATTTCAAGTTTGTGAAACAGAAATGAATAAAACAGTTAATGCTCAACCACAGTAGAAATATGAACAGATGGATTCTTGTGGGAACCTCTTTTCAGGTTCTAAAAGGAGGGGCAAAGGCAGGGTTTGTATGGATTATTGATGGATCCCATAGAAATAAGAACATTACTACAGTGAGTATTTTTTCTAACAACTGGAATCCAACAATAATTCCCATGCAAAAGTGCAGACTCACCAACAATACCTTGGGAGGTGGGTCTAGAACCTGCTTAGAAAACTGGTTCTGCAAGACAGCAGTCACAAACCTGGCATCCCTCGTGGACTGTACTTCCAGACAATAATGCCTTGTTAAGGCGTGGACTGTTTTCCAGACAGCTGCTTTGCAAATCTCTTGAAGGGGGATGCCCCTTGTGCCTGCCATGGAGGCAGATGTGCCCATAACGCAGTGTACCCTTAGGCCTCTGGGAGGTTGCTTACCAGCTTTCTCACAGCGAAACTGTATACAAGAGACTATCCAGTGAGGGAAGTATAGTCTTTCTGGCAGCTGGTTTACCCATGCCAACCTCTCCATAAGTGACAAACAGGTGTGTACCGTCAGACCTGACATCTTTTGTCCTGTCCAAATATTACCTCATTGGCCTTTTCACCTCAAGGCAATGGAGCTTTCTCTCACCTGTGCTAGAATGCCCTAGAAGAGCACAAGTAGTGCAACTGCCTGGTTCAGGTGAAACTCTGCTACCGGTTCAAGACAGAATTTCCTATTCATCCGGAGGACTACCTGGTCCTTATGAAATCATTTATAGTTTAGAACTGTACACAGAGCTTGCAGCTTGCTCACTCTTCTGGCAGATGACACAAACTAAGAAAAGTGTTTTTCATGTGATATATTTCATGTCTGCTGTGGCCATAGGGCCAAAGGAGACTCTACTAGCTGAGCAAGGCATATATTTAAAGCCCATGGAGGGACAGGTTCCCTCACAGGAGGGTGAACGTGTTTAAGGCTTTTGAAAACAGGCTGTGAGGCCAAAGAGTTTTCCTGGCCTTCTGATGTGTAGGCTGACACAGCTGCCAAGTGTACCTTCAGTGTTGAGGTCCTAGGGAGTGCAAGCATGTCATGTTGTCCAAAACTATCGCTAGTCATGACTGTACTGGAATTATTTTCCTGGGTGCACACCAGAATGAGAATCTTTTCCATTTAGAGGCATATGCCTTTCTTCTAGCTGGTTTCCTAGAAACCCTCAGGGCCTCCACTACTTCCTATGCCAGATTCAAACTAGAAAACACTCTCTCTTCAAGAACCAGACCACCGGGAGTAATGTTCTAATGTCTGGGAAGGTTATGCTGCCCTAAGACAATGTCAGCAGGTCATGCCTCAGTGGCAGTGTGACGATAGCCCCCTGCATGACAGAGTCAGCAGCACTGAACATCGTGTCTGCCAGACCCAGCTTGGGACTATGAGGATCATTTTGCTGGCTCCCTCCTAAGCTTCATAAGCACCCTCTGGATGACGGGAAATGGGGGAAAGCAAACAGGAACCTCCCTGTCCATGTCAGGGAGAGTGCATCCTCTGGCACTGGTCCCTAGATTGGGAGCCTGCAACAAAAATGTGGGAGGTTTCTGTTCTCCTATGAGACAAACAAATCACTCTCTGGGGCATGTCCCATCTTCAGGAAACTGATGCCAGTACCTGCGGGTTCAGACACGAATCGTGATTGCCCTGGCTCACCCTGTTCAGTAAGTCTGCCAGCACATTGTCTTTTCCTGATAGATGGACTGCAGACATTTTGGCATCCAGAGAATCTGTTACATCCCAGATCCTCATTGCCACTGTGCACTGTTTTGAGGACACTGTTCTTCCCTGTCTATATTGTACATGGTTGTGGTGTTGTCTGTCCAAATCTGGACTGTTTGACCCCACAACTGGGAGGAGAAGGGCTGCACTAACAGGAGCTCTGCCCTCAGTTCTAGGTTTATGTGCTCCATTCTTTCCTGTGGGTTTCAGATGCCATTTACTGTGAGATCCCCTAGGTAACCCCCCTTCCCCCACCCCAACCCCAGGAGGGATGTATCTGTTGTGAGTACTTAGCTGGGAGGTAGCTGGAGAAAAGAAATAACCTCTAAGTTTTCTTTTTCCTTTCACCATTCCAGTACTTGTATCAAGTTGTTGGGACGATGAGAACTGGAGCTGGCAGCATACATCACAAGCTTAGTGAAACCGTGAGCTGCACCTTCTTATCTGATCAATACCAAATCTACCAGGCAAAAAAACATCAGCAGACACAGACTGCAACAGATGCCATACTAGCATGCACCCAGTACCCTGCCTCACCTACAGTTGCCCACATTCAGTCCCAACAACTGCAGCACAAGTCCTTGCCTAGAAAAATGCTAAAAGAAAGCTTGATGCAGAATGTGGCGAGTTTTGCCATCATCATTCACATGGCAGCCTTGCATATCAGTTATTTAAAATCCTGCACCACCCTGAGATATTGCTGATTTAATCTCTGCACCTCTATTCTCTGGTGTGTTGGCCTACTCTGAATACGTGTCATCCTGTGGTGTGTGCCAGTTACTCTAAAACAAACATCTGCATGCACACATCTAAACTGCTGCCAACACACTGAATAGGACTGACCACTACCTATCTTTGCTACTCTTCACCAATCACAGGTCCTGGGCTCATCTTCAGACCACCACCACCCCACCCCCGACTGCAACATCTGTTTTCCTGTTCATGGGGCCGAAATATAAACAGCATTTCGGGATGATGCAGTCACACCAGAGCTGTGCATGATGGGAAAAATAACAAGGCACAATACAGTGTGCATGCCGAATTCAGGCACACAACTTCTGAAAGAACATCCATTTAGCACGCAATAAGAGCGGGGAGCACACCTTAATAGCAAATCCTGCATTTTTTCCCTTTTGGGCACACATTAGCACAGCCACTGGTTCTGTATGAAACTTGTGCAGGTTTATGAAGAGTCCTAGTTTGTTTGTTTTTTCCTCCATGTGTTCCTTACCAGTAGAATGGAGCACATGGTTCTCCGAGACTAGCCAATCATCCAGGTATGGGAAGCCTTCTACACACTGCCTTCTCAAATGAGCTGCTATCACAACTAGGCACTTTGTGAACACCCTTGATGCTGAAATAAGGCCTAAAGGTAAGACTGTTAACTGACAGAGTTTCCAGCCTGAACTTTAAATATTTCCTGTGACTGGGAAATGGAAGTAAGCAGCCTTAGGGCCACTGAACCTAGCCAGTCTTCTGACTGCAGCAATGGCATTACTGTGTCCAGTGTGACCATCCTCATTTTTTTTTCTTTTCAATGTACCTGTTTAAGCATCTCAGTCTAGAATGAGTCGCTGTTCTCCATTCTTTCTGAGGGTTCGAAAGTATCTTCTTTCCCCACTGTTAGACAGGGAAGTTTTCTACTGCCAGTCCAACCAGGTCTGCATACACTTGCCAGTACAGGGTGCTGCTACTGGGAGTGATGCTCCCCAAAACAAGAAAACAGAAAGAAGCAGCACTCCACACCAGAACACAGTACCACTGTTGACTATGATAAACAATTCAAGCTTACAAGGATAGCTTTTAATATGTAGAGTTCTATTAATTCCAATGATTAGCAAACAGGCAGACAGCAAACTGATGCATTTCCAACTGAGCAATGTGTGGGGGCATCTAGTCCATGGTAAGGCAGATATCACATACCACAGTATCACTGTGCTGTCTGCCAAGATGCTGCTAATCATTGGATTTAATAAAACTTTGCATACTAAAGCTATCCGTGGAAGCTGGAATTACTTAACATACTCAGCAGTGGTACTGTGTTCAGGTGTGGAGTGCTGCTCCCTTTTGGTTTCCCTTGACTTTTTCTGCTCCCTTTGCTTGCAAGAGCTTTCTTACCTTCAACTCCAGTAGGATTTTTTTCCACTGACGAGTAAGCTGGGAAGTTTCTTGGTTTCTGCAACTTTGGGAATTTCTTAAATTGCAGTGACAGACCCTGACACACTACTTCCAGGACCCATTTGTCCCTGGCGATTTTCTTCCCACTCCTGGAAGTAATGCGTCAGTGTCCCCCCCCCCCCCAGCAATGGCTGACAGGCAACACTGGCAAAAATGTCAGGGGCTTTGTTTGGGCTGTGCCTTGGTGGCTGATGCTCTGGCACACCTAGGACCCCTTCTGCCCTACCCCTGTAGTACTCGCTTTGTAGCTGGTAATCATAACCAGAATGAGGTCTGTGGTGGTAGCCTCTGCCCCTGGAACCCACCCTTCCATAAGACCTGTAGGAAGTGGAGCCTTTTCCTTTTCTGTTGGGCTCTTTTAAGTGGATTTTTGTTCGTCCACTCTTGATGTATGCCTCAGTTTCATCACCAAACAAGAAATTACACTCAAAAGACAAATCAATGGCTTTTGCTTGAGCGTCCTGAATCAATAGAGTTGTCCTCAGCCAAACAAACCTCCTTAAGGATGCTGAATGAGCCAGGACTCTGGAAGTGGAGTCACTGTTTCAACAGCCATGTGGAACTGGTATTCAGTGACAAAGGACTGACTCTGCAGTTGCTACCAGGTCCTCTCCCAATGCCAGTATTGCATTCCATGCTGCCTTTTGGTACCGAGCTGTATAGGCCATGTAGGCTGGTAGCCTTAACTGTAGGGAGACAGTCGTATAAACATTCCTAGCCAAAATGTACTATTTTTGGGAATTCTTCTCAGGAGGCTGAGCACTGCAGAGTGAGAGGCACTTTAGCCTTTTCACAAGCTGCTGCCAGTACCACTCCCTCATGATCGGGGAGAGCATACAGGTACTCCGCGCATACGGTCCGTCTACCACCTGATATTTCTCTTCAATTTTCTTGTCAATGCCAGCAACAGTGTTTAGTGCTGATATTATTTTGAAGGTGGGTTAGACTCATCATTTCATTAATTCCACCTCATCATTATCATCCTCTGTTTTCTCTGAGGCAGTACTGAGGGTGTCTATCGTTTGCCTTATAAATGAGGAGTATAAGTAAAAATCCTCATAAGCTCTTGAGGGAGACTCAAATTCTTGCTCTGGGGACACCTCAGGCTCTACTGGTTCATTCGCCTCTTCATAAAACTCCTACTTCCCAGGACAGGCCGATGCTAGGGAACCTGAACGGGGTGGGGGTAGTCATACCTTTTACATTTCTTATGGCTTGCAAAGCCAGTCATACCTTTTACATTTCTCATGGCTTGAAAAGCCTGGATAAACTGCCACATCTTTGTAACAGAGGGCATTTGCCTGCGTTCAACTGCCTGCTCCTTATCCCTTGCAGGAGGAGTGGAAGTAACATGTTTTTCTTTTTGCTTTTCTTAGCAGGCACGGTTTCCAGCACCTGCCCCAAGACTCTCTTGTACTTTTGCCATCAACGACTTCAGACGCCCCCTTTCAGATGCCCTGTGTTCTTTGCTGTGCTTCTCAGATGGCGTAGCAGCTTTGCCTTTCTGTATCGCTCCACCATGTGTCCCTTTCGTTAGGGCTTGCCGCTTCTGAGGTGATGCACCCTCTGGTGCTTGTTTTCTACCATCATTCGGAGCTCCCTCCATTTTTGAGCTTAATGAATGATCTGCTGACACTGAGACAGACTGTGGAGCCACAAGAGCTTCCTTTTTCTCTGTATTTTTGGACAAAAGTTTTTACACAGCTTCACAGATTCCTAAAATTGTGATATGTGCCTAAGCACTTCAAAAATAACTTATGGCAGTCTGTCTTTGCCAAAAGATGGAAACAGGACTTACAATTTTTAATTCCTACAGGCCCAGTTTTTTCTTTGCCCTATCAGTCATGCCAGATTGCTGATAGCGCCTGACATTTTTACAATTTCAGTCCCACTTCATTTGATCGAAATACCACCATTCAAAAGTAGTTAAACTAAGCAGTTACTAAATTAAATGCAAAACACTGGTTGGTTCCTTCAGGCAAGAACCATGTCAAAGTGTGACTTCTCTGGTTCCTGGGAGCAGAGTAGGAACCAGAGCAAGACAGCTATTTATTACGAGCTTTGGTCAGAGCCACAACGGTAGCTAATGCATTAATATAAGAGATGGTTTAACGAGGAAAGACATACTGAGCTAGTAACAGCTCATTTTCAGAGGTGTCCTGGGGGAAGGGGAAAAGGGAAAAGATAACAGATGCAAAATATGGAATATAAAGTTCATAACAATGGAATAAATGTAACAAAGATAAAGAGAACAATTATGTCTATTTATTTTTTAATTTTTCTACGATTACAAGTACCTTTGAGCCAAGGCTATTTTACAAAGGTTCCATGTCAGAAATAACAAACAACAAGGAAGCAACAGTAAAATAACTGTAAACAATTCATGTACAACAGTGCTATTGAAAGGGGTCAATTATAGGAAGAGTAGGGTGTAGAGGAGGAGGAGAAGTGTAGGTAGTTAACAGAAGCAGCTATAGTAAAAAGGTGAACACAGCTAGGACATGTGCCCACAAGGAATGGGTAGGGTCAGGCACCCAGGGGTAGCAGAGAAACAGGGACGAGAGGAGAAGGGGAGGATGAAGATGCAGCCAGAGGCATTTTCAAAAAATAAATGAGAAGGAGTGATAGGAGAGAAAAAGGGGCAGGGTGGCTGGGGGAATAAGTGCTATAATGGGGCAGGAAAGACTAAGAGGTGGTATGAAGGCCTGAGATTTGAGATGGCACCTCAGGAGCTGGGGGAGGGGGACGGGGGTGCCTGGGGTTAAGCAGTATATAAGTTAGGATTAAAGCTGTGTAGGTCATCATCTAGGAGAAGCAGTCACAGGACCTAGAGGCAATGAGATGGGCCCGGAGCCTGGTTTTGAACAGACCTAGTGTTGAGGCAGAGGAGACGGTGTGGCTGAGACCATTAATCCATAGAGGAGCCCTATAGGCGAAGGAACGTTGGCCCTGCGTAGTTCGACAGAGAGGAACTTGTAGAATCTGGGTTGTCAAGCTCCTGGTGTTCTATCGGTTGGTGTTTTGATGTAACAAAGCAGTAACACCAGGGGGTGTGAGGCCAAGGTTGATTTTTCCTGCCATAGCACATGAGATACTTTACATGGTTGGAGAGTTGGAGCCATCCAGATTGTTCATAACGGGCACAAGTGTGGGTGAGGCAGTGGGCACCAGTTGTGAGTCGGCATGCTTTAAATGCAGTTGTTATACGTCGGAGGGCGGATGTCGTGGCGGAGCCAGATAATTAGGTCATAATCAATAATTGACACCACATAGCTCTAGATGGCAATCTTCAGGGCCTCTGGCGTGAGGTGCTGCCTGTGCTTGTAGAGTAAACCAAGGCGTGCGCTGGCAGCTTTAGCCACGCTGTCAATGTGAGCCGTATAGAAGAGACTGGGGTCAAGCAGAATCCCTAGGTATCTGAATGAGTAAACTTGTTCAAGGACAGTCTCCTGCTTTTTGGAGATGGCAAGGGGATGTTGCTTGTAACGGTTATGTGAACTGCAGAATAGCAATGACTTGGTTTTCTTGTGATTGAGGACTAGTTTATGATTGGAGAACCATGTTTCAATGGCACTGAATCAGAGTTGGAGGCTGTGCTGTAGTGGTGAAAGGTCCTTGTGCATAGAAAAGACAACAGCATCATCCGCATACAGGATGATTTGTTCCGAGCAGGATTGTGGTAGGGAGTTTAAAAAAGAGACTGAAAAGGAGAGGGCCCAGTATGGACCCCTGAGGTACTCCAGAGCGGACAGACAAGGTGTCTGAGATAGCACTGGGAATTTTTACTCTTTGAGAGCGGTTGTCAAGGTAACTTCTGAACCAGCTGGCTGAGTCCGGAGCGAGGCCAGCGAGGAGCATTTGGTCATACAGCAGCTGATGATGGGCCATGTCAAATGCCTTTGAGAGGTCGAGGAGGACAGCCCCAGTAAGAAGACCTTTATCAAGGGAACTATGCACTGCACTGGTAAATTCAAGCAGGGCAGTGGTGGTGCTATGCCCTTTTCTAAAACCGTGCTGTTGTGTGCACAGAATATTATATTTGTCCAGATAATCAGTGAGCTGGTCCGCAACAATACGCTCTAGGGCCTTGGACAGTGGTGACAATATGGAGATCGGGCAGTAGTTAGAGTGGCAGGTCTTATTCCCACTTTTGTGGACCGGGGTCACAGTGGCAGTTTTCCATATATCAGGGAATGTACTGGTGTGGAGAGAGAGGTTAAGAATTTTAGTTAGGGGACTGAGGACCTTGTCAAGTGTTAAGTGATAGCAGCTTAAGGTCCAGGGTGTCACTGCTGATTCTGGAGGTGGAGATGGCTGAGGCGATGTGGCGGCAAGCTTCATTCATCTTAATCTCCATGAGGTAAAAATGAGGGTGGTTTGGCAGAGTGCAGGGTGTGTTAGAGGGGGTGTGACTGACTGAAGAAATCAGTTGGTAGAACAGTACTGAGGTCAGTAAAAGCCGTGTTAAAGGTATTTGCAATGACCATGGGATCGAGGGTAGTGGACCCTTCAACAATTAACATGGCTGGAGGGGATTCTGATTGTTTCCCAGTAATGTCCTTGATATTGTCCCAGAAAGCAGCACGACAATTTCCCCAGGTGTTGGTGAGGACGTCCTTATAATATGAGCTTTTCGTGAGACGAATGGATTTTGTGCAGGCATTACGGGCATGTTTGTATTTTTGGATGTCAGATTGTTTGCCTGTGGCTTTAGCCACTGCCCACAGGTGGTCCCTAGATTTCAGCTGGGAAAGGAGCTCTGTAGTTATCTAAGGGTTACAGAGGGCTTTTGTTTTCCATTTTTTTGAAGGAGCGAAGAGGTCACAGGCCTTACTGAAGGTGGTGATGAAGTAGCCGAGGGCTAGGTTAACATCCGTCACCTTGTAGATGGGCAGCCAGTCTTGCAAGGATAGGTACTGTTTGAGATGAGTAAGTTGACCATGGGGGAGTACTCTGCTGGATATGATTATAGGGGGTGGCTTTAGAAATTTATTAAACCATTCACATATAACCGGGGAGTGATCGCTGAGAGAGTCTGGGAGAACGGAGGTACACGAGATCCTGGTAGGGTGACTGGTGAGAACCCAGTCCAGCAGGGTACTGGTGCCAGTTTTGTAATTTATCATAGTTGGTGTGGTGACCAATTGTGAAAAGCTGGCAGCTGCAAGTGCATCTTTATGAGTGTAGACATCAGATGCAAGTCAGTTTATATTGAAATCACCAAGCAGAATGTGTTCAGAGCCAGGAGGTTGGGAGCTGACAAAGTTAAGAACTTCTTTGATGCCAAGATCTTGATCATGAGGTGGAATATATACAGAGACGATAGTGAGAGCTTTTTGATTGGGACCTAGAAGAATTTTAATGGGTAGAAGCTGGGCTGAGGAGGCAGGGACGGGGTTTGGAACAAGGTGCCCCAGGAGATTATCCTTAATATAGATGGCACTGCCCCCTTCCCTTTTAGAGACATGGTCCAGTCTGAAAACATTGTAGCCCTGTAAGGTAATTGCCAGATCAGGAACTTTTGGTGTCAGCCATGTTTCAACTACAGCAAGGATGTCAGGATTATGTTGGCTGATAAAGGCTTGGAGTGCATCACGCTTTGGTAACAGGCTGCAGATGTTAATGGTTGCGATGGTGAGGGTCCCTGCCTTTTTCAGAAGGCTTGAACAGCCTGGGCCAGGGTTCGGATGGATGTTGCCTGAGATCAGTAGGAGAAGTAGGAGGAAATTCAGTGAACAGAGGCGCAGGTCCAGTAGTGATAATTTGTGTTTCCTTTTAGCATATGGATAGTAGGTAGAGTCCATATGACAGCCCCGATGATATGCAATGTGGTACAGTAGGGATAGGCTGGCATTAAGACCAATCTTAGTGGTGTTAAGAAGCAGACAGATATTTCCAAGTAGAGGACCATGGGGAGGACTGGTCGAGAAGTGGAGCGTTCCCAAGGTGCTGATGGTATTAAGTAGATAGTGGGTACGGGGTGGGGATGGCAGGGGCCTGGGAGAGAGAACAAG
The DNA here is from genome assembly GCA_016271365.2 of Neoceratodus forsteri. Classification (NCBI taxonomy): domain Eukaryota; kingdom Metazoa; phylum Chordata; order Ceratodontiformes; family Ceratodontidae; genus Neoceratodus; species Neoceratodus forsteri. The sequence continues at coordinate 1,521,132,314 of CM028131.1, forward strand.
GGAGGACGGACAAGGAGGGAGAGAAGGGGAAGGAGCAGGTGGGGGAGGGAACTCATAGCTGGTGTAGGGTGAAAGAAAAGAAAAAGCAACAGGGAGAGGTCGTGAAGAGAGAACACTTTGGCAAAATAGGATTTAGTAGGGAGGCAGTACAAGGAAGGTACATAACAAGTAAAGCAACTGTGACATTAAGAGGGTAGACTTTTTTAAATGAAAGAACAAGATCCCTCTAGTGGCAGATCTGTATAACCTGCTAATGGAAAACTAGCCACTTGCACAAAAAAAAAAAACCCAGAAACCAGTCATTTTAAGTATAAGGAGCAATTGTGGCATCAGAAAGAATTAGTCAAGGGAAAAGCCACTCGAGATGCAGAGGGCAGTGTCCAATCAGGAGGTGGAGTGGAAGGCACCAAAAATTGAACCTGATGGCTGAGTTCTGTCGTACCTTTGCGGAGTAGAGGAGCTTTCTTCCAGGCAGACCAGCTGAGCAGCGCAGGTTGAGGCTTAGTTAGAGCCGACCAACCGGGCAAGGCTTTGGGAGGCAGCAGCGATAGTATTCGTGCTGGAGGCTGACGCTCTAAGATAAGCTCTGGAGGTCTAAGATTAAATTGACTAAAATAAGTTACCAAGCAATAGGTTGTGAAACTGACCAAAGAACAAAAATAGTCATCAATTTCTCAAAATAAAAAATAGGGGAATGACTGATGTGGGAAAAGAGATATACAATTAATGTGTGACTTTGTTATATTACTGTGATGTAAAATCATTCAATGGTCAGGCTGCCTTCCCTTTCTGTCAAATGGGGGGTACCCTTTCCTTCCTATCTCCTGTCTCGGATGAAGTCCCCCAAGGATATAATCTGGGACCCCTATTTTTCTCTATTAATGACCTGCCCCTTAACTGTGGGGGTGGATCAATCAACCTCTATGCTGATTATACCATCCTGTACAGGCATGGTACAGACATCTCAGCTATCAGGGCTCACCTAGAAACTGACTTCCATCTTCTAAAAACCTGGTTCAAAGAAAAACTGCTGGTACTGATTACAAAGAAGACCAAATCGATGCTATTCCGCCACACTTCCGTTGACCTAACCTCTCAGCCTCCTTTGATAATTAACACATCACTGGGCAAGCCTCTTGAAGGGGTTGAATCCTTCAAATACCTTGGTATAACTTTCGATGAACAACTATCCTTCGATACTCATGTCAGTAACATTATTAAAACCACAAATCAGAAACTTGGGACTCCTCCACCGTACCTCCCCCTACCTTACTCCTTGTCTTAGAAAAATCGTTGGCTCTGCCACCCTTCTCCCAGCCTTATTCTATGGTGCCCCCATAATTCACTCGGTCAAGACCAGCACCTTAAACAAACTCAAACAGGCCTACCACAGAATTGCCCGCTTCACTGATGCAGCACCTGCTCGAGCCCACCACTGTGCGTTCCTCAAATCTCTAGGGTGGCCCTCTTTTGAGCCCAGAATGGGCTTCCCTGTCCTCTGTGCCGCATTCAAACTCTCCTACCTTCCTCCCCCACCCATTCTCTCTGGGCCCCTCACCCAGAAATCCTTCCCCAGGACACTATGACACTCGCACCTCCCGCTGTCGAACCTCCCAAAGGCCCGTCTAGCCATAGTAAGGCGATCTTTTACCTTCTCGGCTCCTCAAAAATGGAATGCTCTTTCCCACAGCGTACTCTCATGCTCAACTCTTCCCCTATTTAAGAAAACTCTCAAGGAAAATTTCTTCTCCCCCTCACCTGTTGTGGCGACTGCAGCTAATAACCTATACTAAACCACTTTCCTCTCTCCTATATAATGTAAATTTGCTTGCATAATATGTAAATATGTATATTTACTGCTTGTACGTTACATTATATTGTTGGGTCACATACACCACTGGCTGCCTCATGCTTCTTTCACAGAACTTGACCTACCTAAACACCTGAGTCTCCAGTCTTCAGTCTTCAACATTGCCCACCCTAGCCCTACCAGTGCTGTATCTTCCATGGACACCACAGAACCTCCAAGGAAACAACAACCATAGCTGTCGGTATTGACTGTATCTCTAGAATACAACTGGGGCTCTACTGTTCCAACTGTTTTATCTTCAAATGTGTATTGCTTGACTGCTGCATGATGATCTAGATGCTTCCTCTTGTTACCTTACATACCCAACTGTACCTGTATCTACTGTCAAAACTGTATTCACCCTACTGTACATTTGTAATATTCTCTACTGTTCTTGTTTTCAATCTTGGAATTGTTATATTCCCTGGGTCACCCCTGAAAAAGGGACTCTATTGTCTCAGTGGGCCCACCCGGTTATCAAAATTCAAATAAATAAATAAATAAATTCTGCTTTCCTAAACTTTAGAACTCTCGCTCCCTAACCATTCATTCCATACATTGTTCTTCTCTACAAATTGCCAATAGAAGGGGAGATATGATTGAGCAGGTAATTTCATTTAGATATTTGGGAATCCTGTTGGACCCCCAGCTGACCTTTTCCCAGCACCTGAAATTAATCTGTCAGGTAAACAGTAAAATTGGGGTTTTATTTAAGTTAAAAAATTATCTTATTTTGTCCGCTAGAAATGTTATTGGTAGGAATGTTCTCCTCCCAGCTTTGTTCTACAATTCTTTTCTTTTTACTCAAATCTCAAAATCAGATTTAGTATTAATAACTACCACATTTAATGCAATATGTAGATATATTTTACAGCTACCCTTTGGGACTCAGTATTCTTTATGATACACTGGATTGGCTTTCGCCTAAACTCAGTTGTGAGTTTAGTTTTTGTCATTGGTTGATAAAAGTTTACGGCTAGGAGAATCATCTCCATTGTCGTCATTATTTGAGTATAAACTAAAGGTTAGATCTTCTAATAATTTCAATCTGATTGTTCCTAATCTTAGGACTTCTATGGGAGGGGCTGAGCATTAAGCGTCTGCGCAGTTAGGAGTTGAAACAGTCTTCCAAAAATGTTACGTGAAATGTCTAGTTATGTTTTCTTCAAAACAGGTTTAAAACAATTTTATCGAGAACAAATATGTTGTACTTGTTATGACTGATTTTTATGCTTAAAAGTTGCATTTATATTTTGTTATGAATTTCTGTCTTTTGTAACTGTGTTAACATCTTTGGCTATGCCCCGGGTCGTATATAAAACAGGGCTTCGGCTCATATACTTACCTGGAAAACAAAAGTTTAAATAAATAAAAAATAAATAAGTCTCTTCCAAATGCTCTCTCTCTCTCCTCTTTTCTCCGTGACCACACTGCTACCATGGGTTCAAGATGGCGGCCACACTGGGCTCCCATAAATAATGGGAGGAATCTAAGCAACAGTTTTATGCAATTTTGTGTTACTGTGCTTACATTTTGGGGTTTTACTTAGTTGCTTAGTTGTAGGGTTCAGGAAGCTATAGATAGGAAGTGAAAAGTGAGAAAGGATAGGAGTCCAGCTTTTTTGGTTTTTAGTTAGGTAAGTTCTGCAAGATGGCGTCTTACCGTCGGTGTTGAACTGAGGAGCCAGGTGGCCTGAAGTCTTCTGGAGTTCTGAAGGGAGCCGCAGTCTTTTGGGACTGGAGGAATGGCTGTGGCTTGGACTGACTATAGGACTACTTTTTCTTAGGCAGTAGAGGAGTCAGTTGGTCCCAGGCAGCTGATGAGGGTTTACCCTCAGACAGCAACTGTGAAGTACCTTTTGCAGTCTGCAGGTGAGCGGACAGGAGATCGGAAGAGACCTGGAGAGACCGGGAAGTGTTTGCAGGCAGAGGAGCCTGCTCGTCTACGGTCTCAGCTGGCTAGGAAACTGTTAGCAGGCTGTAGTGCCAGGAGTGGTGAGAGCCTTCCATGTGTACTGCAAGTGGTAGCCGGCTGGACAGTCCTTAGAGCAGGTCAATTGAACATCGGATGCACCGGCGGCAGAATCCCCTGATGTGAGAGAGACAGGGGAGAAAGCCATTGTAAGCCGGGCTGCTGTTGTTGCACTTGCTGTGACTGCAATATTATAAGGTACTGTTTCTTTTGCCTTTTGGAGAGGGTCTTATGGTGAAAACGATGGCTCACTGTATGTTTAGTGGTGAGCTGTCCCTCAATAAACTCTAGCAAGAAAACTGACTGTGAGACTATGCTAAGTGTAGTGCCAGTGGTAGGAGCTTGAACTGCATTAAGTGTGTTCTACTGGAGCTGCTGTATTTCAGCCAGCCTGGCTATTAGACTTTGCTGACCTTAATATTATAGAACTCATGAAAGACACTCTCCTGTAAGAGAGGAAAGTGACTGCCAGGGGTTATTGTAGCCTGAAGATCTTTAAGGCTACCTCACAGATTTGGACATTCCTCCCACCCCCACCCCCTTTTTTTCCCCTATAAGGGAAATAATTGAAGAACTATTTTAGAGGGTTTGTGGGAAAGGGTTGGTGGGGGTTTTTGGATTAAAGTTTGTTTGGGATAGGGAGGGTTTAGTGGGGTTATTCTGGATTGCAGTGTAAATGTTTGTACGATTTGTTGATTGGTTGGATGTGAGTGCATATGGTCGGTTGATGTGGCTGTGTGTTTGTTAACTGGGTATTTTTAAAGTATTTGCCTGAACTGTTTGAGTAGTCATGTGCCTGGGAAATGCACCCTTAAGGTGCAGTTACTCAGCAGCCTTCCTTTGTGACCTTCATCCCTTCGAGTTCCCATCACTCCCTGCAGGGCACTGGGGATTGCTCAGAGGAGGGGATCTGGGGGGGGACCTGCTCAAGTGGCTGCCGGAGAGTCACAGATTCGGCTGGTGAGGCCAAGGAGACACCCTGGGGCGAAATGTACCTGGCTTGCATCACGGAGACCTGGCTGGACAAGAATGCTGCTCCCATTTTGGAGGCGGCGGTGCCAGCTGGGTACTCTGTGATACACACCCCGAGAAAGGATCGCAGAGGATGGGGGCTGACCATTTGTTTTAAATACAGCCTAGGTCTCACGGTACTACCTATAGAAACACAGAAACATAGACTTTAATCTTTTTATGTGGGACTGTGTCAAATGCCTTGCTAAAGTCTAGATAGGCCATATCAATAGCCCCTCCCTGGTCTATTATTTTGGTTACCCAATCAAAGAAATCTATTAGATTAATCTAACATGACCTTCTTGCTGTGAATCCATGCTGCCTTGGGTCCTGTGCCCTGCTGGCCTCTAGGTACTCAACTACTCTTTCAGAAGTGCTTCCATCAATTTCCCTACCACTGAGGTCAAGCTAATAGGTCTGTAGTTTCCTGTCTCTGCCTTGCTCCCACATTTGTGAAGAGGAATTACATCCATCCTCCTCCAGTCCTCTAGTACCACATCATCCTCCCATGATTTGTTAAAAAGGGTAGTCAGTGGGGTCACTAGTTCTCCCCTTTCTTCTTTCAGAATTCTGGGGTGAATCTCATCAGGCCCCACTGCTTTGACCACTTTCAGTTTTAGGAGTTCCTTCATGACCCTTTCTTCTGTGAATGGATTGGTATTGACCCCCCCTTGGTTTAGGTACCTCGGCCTCTTCTTCTTTTGTGAACACTGAGCAAAAATATTTGTTCAGTATCTCTGCCTTTTCAGTCACTCTCTGCCCACCCCCTCCCCTTTCTCAAGCCTCACTATCTCTCCCTTGGTCTTCCTTCACTCCCTGATGTACTTATAAAAGGTTTTATCCCCCTTAACTGAGTTGGTTATCTTTTCCTCAGTTTGGACCTTCGCTATTCTGACTGCCTTCCCTGCTTCCTTCTGCTTTAACTGATACAGTTCTCTGTCCTGCTCCTTCTGCGATTCCTTGTATTTACTGAATGCTATCTTTTTCTCCCTAACCTTCCCTGCCACTTCCTTTGAGAACCATAGTGTTTTGTTTTTTTTACTTCATTTTGTTTTGTTTATTTGCTCTACACAAAGGCTTGTTGCCTCTGTGATGGCAGTTTTGATTATTGCCCATTGTTCTTCCACTCCTCCTTCCTGCCCATTTGCTAATGCATTCTTTAGGCACTCACCCATTTTGGCAGTCAGCCCTCCTAAAGTCCAGGTACCATTGGGTCTTTTGAGTGTGCTGCCACGCAAAGGGGTCTTGGTGCCAGCTTCAGGATCCTCCTGCTCTATCGCCCTCCAGGCTGGGAGGGAGAATTTTTTGCAGGAGATTGGAGACCTCGTCGTCAGCCTGGTGTTGGAGTCCCCCAGATGTTTGATTCTGGGGGACTTCAATGCTTGAGTCGACAATGGACTCTCAGCATTTGGGAGTGATCTCTTAAAGAATATGGAGGCGCTGGGCCTGTTGCAGAATGTCACCTCACCAGCCCACTCGTGCAGCCACACAATGGACCTTGTGTTTACTTTGGGCCTGGAGGACAAGGACATTAGTACAGATCCGGTAATTTGTCAGATCATAGCACCGTAGGGTTCACGTTTGCCCCCGGATGGTCCATCCTCTGTGGAGACTGTCCGGTATAGCCCTTTACGGGGATTGACCCCAGTAGGACTACAGGTGGTACTGGACCTATCGAGTGTGGTGGCTGCGTGCATGATTGGAACGGAGAAGGCAGTGGTGGCCTATAATCAGGCCGTCACTGCCACCTTTAATTCAAATGCACCGATTCGTGTCCGACCCCTTTCTACTCGCCAGAGATCTCCCTGGTTCAATGGGGAACTCAAGGAGTTAAAGATTAGAGGTCGGAGGTTAGAGAGACGTTGGAGGAGATCTGGCCTGATGGAGGACAAATTGGCACTGAGGTCGCATTATAACGACTATCAGGGGACAATCTCCCAAAAGAAAGTAGATTTTTTTGTCCAGGGAGATTGCTGTGGCAAGGAACAGACCAACTCAGCTCTTCCGTATGGTAGATGGGCTATTACATCCTGCCTGTCTCTGTGCTGGAGGAGCAGGTTCAAGTACAACGTGCGAAGAGTTTGCTCTGTTCTTTGTAGACAAAAGTGTCCTCTATCAGACCCAAGATCTCCTCCAGCATCACTCAAAGGAAGTGCGGGATTCATTCTGAGACATGTTGGAACACTCCTCCTGTATGGGCAGAGTTTGATCCAGTTGGAGTGGAGCAGGTGGTGAAGACTATCTCGAGGCTGCGACCAACATAGTGTGATCTGGACCAAGGTCCAACCAGTCTTTTGGTCGGTTGTTTGCACCTGATTAGATCTGTGGTGGCTGAAATTATCTGGAGTTCCTTGAGGAGTGGGGGTTTTCCATCGGCCTTGAAAGAGGCCTTGGTTAGACCACTACTGAGGAAATCCTCATTGGACTCAGAGTGTCTCAGCAACTACAGACCAGTCACGAACCTCCCATTTTTAGGGAAGGTTACAGAAAAGTGGTGGCCATTCAGCTAGAGGAACGCCTTACCTCCTCCTCCACTTATGAGACTTTCCAGTCTGGGTTTTGAGCTGGGCATAGTACGGAGACCGCCCTGATGAAGGTGCTTAATGATCTGCTGATGGCGAGGGACAGGAGAGAGTGTACCATTTTAGTTCTCCTGGACCTCTAGGTAGCATGTGACTCAATGGACCATGAGGTGCTACTTGATTGACTGCGATACTGGTGTGGCCTGTCCGGTAATGTCATCAACTGGTTCAGCTCACATCTGACAGGCAGACTGCAGAGGGTGACGATCAGGTTAGTCTCATCTAACCCAAAGCCTCTGCTCTGTGGAGTTCCGAAGAGTTCGGTCTTGTCACCCGTTATTCATGGTGTACATGTTGCCTTTAGGAGACATTATCAGGTGGTATGGGTTGTGTTTTCACTGCTATGCTAATGATACCCAACTATACCTGTGCTGTGCACCTGGAAACCAGGTGGCGGCCTCTGTATTTTACAACTGACAAGGGGAGATCCAGACCTGGATGTCTCATAACTGGCTTCGATTCAACCTCGACAAGACTGAGGTACTAGTCATGGATTCAGGTTGTCGCTGCAGGGAGGGGAGGTTGGGAGACCATCCTGGCCTAGTACGGGGGGAAGCACACTTACCCCATCCACACAACTGAAGAATCTGGGTGTGATCCTCGACGACAGCCTGACACTTGATGCTCATGTGTCGGCCACTGTCAAAAGTGGATTTTACCATCTGAGGAATATCGCCCAGATCCGGGCCCTGAAACCACCCAAGGACATGACTAAGCTGGTACATGTTTTCGTTATGTCAAGACTGGACTACTGTAATGCCCTGTACCTAGGACTATCTGGAGGCAACCTCAGTCGGCTGCAGCTGGCTGCAGTTTGAAAGAACTCTTGAAACTGAGGGTGGACGAAGCAATGGGACCTGATGGGATTCACCCAAGAATTCTAAAAGAACTAAGGGTAGAACTAGTAACACCACTGATTACTCTCTTTAACAAATCATGGGAGGATGGGGTGGTACCTGAGGACTGGAGGAGGGCAAATATGATTCCACTTCACAAAAGTGGGAGCAGGGTAGAGGCAGGAAGAAAGCATTACTCACCTTGGTAATTATGTTTCTTCTAGTGGAGTCTTGCTGTATTCTGACTATTGCAGTTTGGTCCTGCCTTTCAACTGCCCCGGAGAACAAAGGGTCAACTTTTCTATGCCTTGCATAGAACGTTTATCACGTGCTCGGTTGAAGCCCCTGTCTGCTGTTGTTTAAACTGCAACCGTCAGATCTTTATGAGCAAAAACTCACTAGGTGTTCTGTGTGGCAACTGTAAAATTTTTACTAGCCAACTGGCAAATATATAAATAATGTTTTTGGTTTCAAAGGAAGACTCAAGTCAGGAAACCCAAAAACAAAAACACATCCCAAACACAACATTCCACCCAAACAAAAAAGAGGGTGTAAAAGGACACCCCTAGGGTGCCAAAACTGCTCCTGCCCACCCACATCCCAAAAACTAGGTTCTGAGAGGGGAGGCGGGGGGAGGTCAGAATACAGCAAGACTCCACTAGAAGAAACATAATTACTAAGGTGAGTAATTTTTTCTTCAAACAACATGAAGTCTTGCTGTATTCTGACTATTGCAGACTACCAAGCAGTACCTCCATGGAGGAGGGACAGAACCTACTTTGGGAATAGGCTCTAAAGTACTGCTGTGCCAAACCGAGCATCACTCCTAGCCTGGCTATCCAGAGAGTAATGCTTGGTGAAAGTATAGACTGTTTTCCAGGTGGCTGCTCGACAAATTTCTAAGAGAAGAATATTCCTGGCAGCAGCCAGGGAAGCAGCTGTACCTCTTGTGGAATGAGCCCTCAGGCCTGAGGGTGGAGTTCTACCCAGTTTTTCATAGCAGAATTGCATACAAGAAACAATCCACCTGGCAATAGATCTCTTAGTGGCAGGTTTGCCTTTACCAGCTTCTCCATAGGTGAGGAACAACTGGAGGGATTCAAACCTGTGACCCTTGGTACGCTCTGTGTAGTAGCTAAGGGCTCTTTTAACATCCAAACTGTGTAGCCTCCTCTCTCACGAGGAGGAATGGTCAGTGAAGAAAACAGGGAGAGATATAGACTGGTTGAGGTGGAAATCTGAAACCACTTTAAGTAAGAACTTTCTTTAGTTCTAAGGACCACTTTATCTCTGTGAAAAGAGATGAAATCAGATTCCACTGACAGGGCCTGCAATTCACCGATACATCTGGCAGAAGTAATGGCTACCAAAAACACAGTTTTCCAAGTCAAGTACTTAAGCTCTGCTGAGGACAAAGGCTCAAAGGGGGGTTGCATAAGCTGAGCAATGCAAACAAAGTCCCAAGCAGGAGCAGGATCCCTAAAGGGGGGATTGGTGTGAAGCAATCCCTTGAAAAACTTACAGAATACAGGATGGGATGACAGAGAGGAAGGCTTGCCTACTGACAGGAAAGCAGAAACAGCTGCCAAGTGTACCTTGATGGTAGCTGGTCTGAGGCCTAGGCCATTAAGATGGACCATAGGCAATTCAGCAGAGTCTGGAGAAACATTCATCTTAGAACACCAAATGCTGAATCTTTTCCATTTGGAGTTGTAAGTCTTTCTGGTGGAAGGCTTTTGAGAAGACTTAAGGATATCCAGAACCCCTTGGGAAAGATACAGATCTGCAAACTCTAACTCTTCAAGAGCCAACCCTTAAGATTGAGAGACTAAAGATTCAGGTATTCCTGGGAAGAGACAGGGGAAGGTGGACTGTTGGGGGCAGCAACAAGGAATACCATGGCTGCCTGGCCCAGTCTGGAGCAATCAGAATCACTTTGCATGGTTGTGACCTTATCTTGACTAACACCCTGAACAGGAGAGGGAAGGGGGGGGAAGCATACAGAAATTTCCCTTCCCAGTTCAGAATCGGAGCATCCAGGGGGACTGAGCCCAAGACTGGGGGTCTGCAACAAAAGAGAGGAAGTTGGTGATTGCCTGGGGCTGCCAAAAGATCTATATCTGGAGTGCCCCATCTCGAGAAAATCACTTTCCAAACCAGGGGATCCAGGGCCCATTCATGATGGCTCTGGGATATTCTGCTCAGTGCATCTGCTAGGACATTGTCCTTCCCTGGGAGATGAACTGCTATCAGAGAGGTTTGCAGGGAATAGGCCAGGGACCACAACTTCATTGCTTCTGTGTGCAAGGCCGTAGAATGAGTGCCTCCCTGCTTGCTGATGTACCACATGGTGGTGGTGGTGTCTGTTCTGACCTGGACCACCTGGTTCTGTTCAGATTTGGAAAAAGCTTGCAGTGCCAGAAACACTGCTCTGAGTTCCAAGAGACTGATGTGAAGCAGAGATTCCTGAGGTGACCACAGTCCTTGGGTGGTAAGATTCCCCAAATGGGCTCCCCAGCCCAGCAAGAAAGCATCTGTGGTGAGTATCACTGAATGAGACTAAGTGACAAAAGGATCCCCTTGTATCAAATTGTCCTGATCCTGCCACCACTGCAAGGCCTGGATCAGGGTTCGAGTCACTGGGACTAGTTTGGTAAGGGAATCCTTTAATGGGACCAGAAGGCTCGTAAGTGGAACTGAATGTCCCTCATCTGGAATCTTGCTCCTTGGACCACTGCTGTGGAAGCTGCCATGTGGCCCAGAAGCTGAAGAAAATGCCTAGCTGGTCGAGACACCTGAAGGGTGACTGAAGAGGCCAGTTCCATGAGGGTCCTTGCCCTTTCCAGGGGAAGAAAGGCTCTTGCCTTTACTGTATCCAGCTCTGCACCTATGAAGGTGAGGAGCTGTACTGGTTTGAGAACTCACTTTGGAAGGTTGAGAAGGAATCCTAAGGAAGTGAGCACTTGCTGGGTCACTTGCAAATATAACTTGACTTGGTCTGGAGGCTGACCTACTATGAGCCAGTCGTCCAAGTATGGGAAGATGGAGATCTTTTTTCTCCTTCGGAAAGCAACCACTACTGCCAGGCACTTTGTGAAAACCCTTGGGGCTGATGTTAGGCCAAAGGGCATTGCTCGAATTGACAGTGGCCTGAGGGCGACTCAAACCTCAGGTACTTTCTGTGGGAGCACCTGATGGGAATGTGAAAGTAGGCATCTTTCAGGTCCAGGGAGGCTAGCCAGTCCCCTGGCCTTAGAGAGGGAAGAATAATTCCCAGAGTCACCATTTTGAACTCTGGCTTTAAAAGATGTTTGTTCAGATATCTTAAGTCCAGGATGGGTCACCATTCTCCTGTCTTTTTGGGGGTTAGGAAGTACCTGGAGTACAATCCTTTGCCCTTGTGTAGGGTGGGAACCCTCTCTATAGCTCTGAGAGCTAGGAGACAAGAAACCTCTGCCTCTAGGGCAAGGGTCTCTGAGAGATTCGCAGGTGGAAAGGATCTGGTTCTCATCTTGGGAAATTTTTTGAAGCTGAGAAGCTGAGAACCAGCCCCACGCTTACCACTTCCAGGACCCACTTGTCTGATGTTAGAGACTTCCAGTCCTGGACAAAGTAAGCCAGCCTCCCCCTACTGGTATGGGAGAATCGGCCCGGGCAAACCCATCAGGGTGTCTGCTTGGCAGGGGCTTTAGGCTGAGGGGTGGATGCAGGCCTGCTCATCCTCCGTCTGCCTCTCCCTCTAAAGAACCCCCCGCTGAGAGAAAGAAGAGGAGGCCCGAGCTTGGTAAAAAGGCCTTCGGAAAGGCCTGCCTCTGCCCCTGGACTGCTGCCTTTGAGGAGTTGCTTGCCTTTCTTTGGCCTGAGCACTCCTGTAGGTGGTCCTGTACTCGTCTATCTTTTTCATGTAGTTCTCTGTCTGCTCCCCAAACAGAGAATTACCAATTACAGAAAAATCCATGGCCTTAGCCTGGGTATCCTGTGACAGGCTAGTACATCTGAGCCAAGCCATCCTCCAAAGAGCCACAGATGCAGCCATGACTTTTGATGAAACATCACTGGCGTCCACAGCAGCATGAAATTGTACTTTAGATGCCTCAATCCCATCTGCAGCCACCTGCTCCAGCTCCTTGGCAAGCTGGTCAGGGGCCTGTTTAGCCAGAGCCAGCACAGTGTCCTACCTGGACTTCTGGTATCTAGCTGTATAGGCCATATAGTTAGCCTGCCTGAGTCCCAAAGATGCTGCCATGTATTGTTTCTTTGCCATGGCATCAATCTTCCTGGAGTCCTTGTCTGGGGGGTGTGATGCCAAGGGGATATTTGCCTTATCACAGGCAGCAGCCTGCACTACCCCAACATGGCTGCATTGCTGAAAAAGGAACTCTGTGTCTGAGCCTGAGAGAGTGTACCTCTTGTCCATTCGTCTGTCCACAGGAGGTACAGAATTAGGAGACTTAAGAATGTTATGTGTCTGTTTCCCAAAGGATTTGTGGAGGGGAACAGACGGTCTCCTGGACTCTGGGGTGTCCATCATCTCAACAAAATCAGGCTCCTCCTGATCCTCTACTGCTTCCTCCACAGGAAGCTGGAGGGTCTCAGCCACTTTTTCGAAAAACATATAGTGAAAAGGGGACTCAAAAAGCCTAGGAGGAGAAACACCTGAAGGTCTGTCTGGGGAGATGTCCGGTCAATAGGCACATCCAGACTTTCATAATCACCATAATCATCCTCATACTCTCCTTCCTCCTCCTCCGGTTCATAAAATTCTTCCAAAGTGTAATCCGGAACCGTGGGAACCAACCGAACCGAACCCCTGCCAGATGGTGCCGGTTCGGTCAGAACCAAAGTAAGCGATTGCACTATCCTTATCGCCTTGGCTATCTCATCGGCGGTCGGAGTATGAATTTCTGGGTCCGAACCGAACGATTTATCTTTTCTCTTCCTTTACACCGGAACTGACTCCTCAGGATAGGCTCTCCTTTTGCCAGAAGAAGTATCGCCCTGGTCAGAGGGCACTCCTTCTGGTTCGGTCAGAACCAAACCGGGCTGGCCACCTGGGTCAGCGGACTTCTCGGCCTCCCTTTCCCTCAGTCTAACTAATCTCTTTTCCAGGGTAGATTTGGGAAAATTCTTACAAATTTGGCAGTTGGAATCGAGGTGGTCAAACCCCAGACAATAAACACAGGTGGTGTGGGGATCAGCCTTGGCAAAGACTTCCCCACACACACTGCAGTGTTGAAACCCAGTGGGCCCTTTTTTTTTTCTTGGGTTTCTGGGACATGGCCAATCCTATCCAAAACATACCCTTTTTTCGGCAATCCGCCAGGCAAGACTCCCCTATCGGTTCCTGACCGTGTCACAGGTCTTGGAAAAAAACGTAATAAAATCAGTTTTTTTTTGTTTGTTTTTTTTAGAGCCGATACGAACCGGTTACCACACTCTAAATGAAGCACAAACTTTTTTTATCTCAAACTGATCGGTTCAGCCGAACCGATCCACAATTTACAAGTTCCACACAGAAACTAAACAGAAAACCTAACTAGTACTCACGGTACCACAGACAGAGACTTGAACCGACTGAGCAGTAACAGTAATTCGGTAGAAACCGACCGAAAAAAACGACACTTCAATCGACTTTTCTGAACCGAGCAAAGGAAAAATCTCCGGAATGACTGTTCAGTGCGGTGAAGTAAAGAATCTGACGGTTGCAGTTTAAACAACAGCAGACAGGGGCTTCAACCGAGCTCGTGGTGAACATTCCATGCTGGCCATGGAAAGTTTAACTCTTTGTTCTCAGGGGCAGTTGAAAGGCAGGACCTAACTGCATATGTCAGAATACAGCAAGACTTCATGTTGTTTGAAATACAGGTTACTCACCTGTAACAGGAGTTCTAGGAGTGGTATATGTTGTTTATCCACACTTATTGGCAGGTTCTTGCCGCTTTTAAATCTTGCCGGAAGGTCTTCAAGCTGGCTCCTCCCACCCACCTGGGTGGTAAAACTCTCGACTCCGCCCCATGACGCCAGATCTAGCCCGCTGGAAGCCAGGTTGCGCGTCGAAGCTGGGGAGGTCGGGTGGGTTGTGTGGATGAACAACATATACCACTCCTAGAACTCCTGTTACAGGTGAGTAACCTGTATTTCTAGGGACGTGAATATGTTGTTCAGCCCACACTTATTGGCAGACTCCTAGAAGTTCTCCGGGAGGAGGGAGGCAAGGCGTGCACCCCCTACTTAGGGAATAAGGACTGGAGAACTGAGGTCTCAAAACCAGCATCCCGGCGTGACTCAAGGTCAATGTGGTAGCGGGTGATAAAGGTGTGTGCTGACTTCCTGGGTAGCAGCCCTGCAGATTTCCTGGATAGGGACATCCCTGGAAACAGCCACCGAAGCAGCGGTATGGCGGACAGAATGAGCTCTTATCCCTTAGGGAGGCTCCATGCCCGCCAACCTATAACAGAGATCTATGCAGGAAGTGACCCACCTGCCCATCGTCCACTTGGCTGCAGGTCTGCCAGGTGCGGCTTCAGCATAGGTGACAAACAGCTGGCGAACCTCTCCCCAAACTTCAGACGTCCGCTCCTTATAATAAGAGAGCGCTCTTCTAGAGTCCAGAGTATGGAGCCTATATTCGGCCTCCGAGTTGTGACTGGGGTAGAACACCGGCAGAGTCAACACCTGGTTAAGGTGAAACTCCGACATCACCTTCAGAAGGAATTTCGGGTGGGGGCACAGGACAACCTTGTCCCTATGGAAGACCAGATAAGGAGACTCAATGGAAAGCGCCTAGAGCTCTCATATCCTTTTGGCTGACGTAATAGCCACCAAGAAGGCGGTCTTCCATGACAGGTGAGAGATGTCACACCTGTGCATCGGTTCGAATGGCTTGCACATGAGCTTAGCCAATACCAGCAGTAGATCCCACGGAGGTGGAGGTTCTCGCACCGGAGGGGATATGTGATCAAGACCTTTGAAAAAGCGCCCGACCATCTTCTCCTGCACCACCGACTGCTTTCTGGCCCACGCCCGGTAAGCAGAGATGGCTGCCAGGTGCACCTTGAGGGTCGTTGACCGAAGCCCTAGCTGAGAAAGGGACCACATAGTCCAGAATTCTAGCCAATGAACAGGAGGAAGGGTCCAACACCTTGCCCCGACACCAAATGGAGAATCTCTTCCATTTGAAGGCATAGCATTTCCTGGTCGACTCCTTACGGGATGCCACAACAACGTTGAGAAAGACCCAAGGCCTGGAACTCTAGCCGCTCAGGAACCAGGCCATCAAGTGCAGGGATGGAAGGTCCAGATGGAGTACCTTCCCCTTGTTGACTGAGATCAGGTCCGGGCGGGCTGGAAGCCGCCTCGAGAGCCTGGAGCTGAGGCTGAGGAGATCTGGATACCAGAACTGGTGGGGCCAGTCTAGGACTACCAGAATCACCTGCACCTGGTCCCTCTTCACCTTGAGAAGCACCTTGTGGATCAAGGGGAATGGAGGGAAGGTGTAGAAGAGACCCAGGGTCCACGGCCTCGAGAAGGCATCCCCCTGCAGCGAGCCCTGCTGAGGAGGCGGGCATGAAACAGCCTTTGCTTCGCATTCTCCCTGGAGGTGAACAGGTCCACCTGAGGGTAGCCCCAGTGGGAGAAGAGATCTTGTACTACCTCCGGCAGGACAGACCACTCATGAGATGCACCGCCTATCCGGCTGAGGGCATCGCCCAGACTGTTGGAGGCTCCTGCCACATGGATGGCTAGGAGATCCGCCTCCAGGTTGATCACGAGAGACCAAGTGCGGAGAACCTCCTTGCACAGAGGCAAGGAGTGCATCCCGCCCTGTTGGTTGAGGCAGCACATGGTAGTGGTGTTGTCTGTCTGGATTTGGACCACTTGACACCGTATAAACAGAGCGAAGGCGATGAGGGCTAGTCAGACCGCTCGTAAGCTCCAGCAGGTTGATGTGGCATCGAGACTCTTGAGGGGACCAGAAGCTGTGGGCACCCCAACCCATCAGAGAAGTGTCGGTCGTCAGAGTGACCGTCGGCTCGGGGTGGACAAATGGGATACCTTCCTGCATATGAGCTGGAACGAGCCACCACTGGAGGCCATTCCACATCTCCTGGGCCACTGTCACTGGCTGGTCCAGAGGACCGGAGCGCCGTGACCATTGGTGGGCCAGCCCCCACTGTAGGAGACGCATATGCCAGCGAGCCCAATGGACCACGCTGGTGCAGGCCACCATGAGGCCCAGGAGGTGCAGGAAGTCCCGGGCACGGCGCAACTGCCCAACCAGAAATGATTGGGCAAAGGACCTCGGCCCTGTCCACCGGGAGCCGTGCTCTGGCTCAGAGAGAGTCGAGCTCTGGCCCGATGAACTGAATCACCTGCGATGGCATGAGTTCCGACTTGGCCTCATTGATGAGGAGGCCAATCTGAGAGCAGACCTGGAGGGCCAGATCCCTGGACCGCTCCACCTCCAACCTGGAAGGAACTGCAATCAGCCAGTCGTCCAGGTAAGGGTACACCCGGACCCCTCAGCGCTGCAGGAATGCTATCACCACTGCCATGCACTTGGTGAAGACCCTGGGAGCTGGAGAGAGGCCGAAGGGCATGGCCCGGAACTCGTAAAGGGATCCCTCTGCCCTGAAGCGGAGGAATCGCTGGTGAGACGGACGGATTGGGACGTGAAAGAATGCGTCCTGGAGGTCCAGAGAACAGAACCACACGCCTTGTTCCAAGGATGGAATGATCTGAGCCAGAGTGACCATCCTGAAGGTGCAAGCCCTTAGGAACTTGTTCAGGTCATGTAGGTCGAGAATGGGGCTCTAGCCTCCCTGTCCGTTTTGGGACCTGGAAGTACATGGACACAAACCCTGGGTCTTGGGGGAGTCGCCACCTCCCTGATCACCTCCTGCTGGAGCAGCAGGGCAATGTCGACTCGACGAGCCGACAGAGAGGCTGCGGAACCCATAGCCCCCTAAGGGGCGACGGCTCAATAGGAGGAGGACTGCTCGAATTCCAGAGGCAGACCCCTGCTTACCACTTCCACCACCCAGCAGTCCGTGGTGATATCAGACCAGGCCGAAAGGAAGTGGTGGAGCCGTCCCCCCAAGGGGGGAACCCAGGGAGGAGTGACGAGGTTGAGGGCGACACCCCTCAACACATCACTGGGCAGGCCTGGAGGAAGGGCCTGCCGAGGAGCCGCCCAGGCCTTTTCCTCCCGGCTTCCTGCTGGATGAAGCAGCAGGCTTGGCTTTGGGGTGCCAAGTATGAGCCTGCTGGCCCTGATGCTGGTGTTGC
This sequence comes from Neoceratodus forsteri, assembly GCA_016271365.2. Taxonomy (NCBI): domain Eukaryota; kingdom Metazoa; phylum Chordata; order Ceratodontiformes; family Ceratodontidae; genus Neoceratodus; species Neoceratodus forsteri. The sequence continues at coordinate 1,521,149,851 of CM028131.1, forward strand.
TGGGCCGGACGTGCCCGCAGGGGCTGAAAGACAAAAGGGCTTACGCTGCTGCTGGCGGCCTTTGTCCTTCTGGGCAGACATGACCGAGTCCAAGGTGGTGTTGGACTTCTCGATCCGTTGGAGATGACCCTCCACCCCAGGTCCGAACAAGTCTGTACCCAGCAAAGGGACGTCTGCCAGCTTGTGCTGGGTATCAGCCGTAAAGGTGGAAATCCACAGCCAAGCTCTGCGGCGCATGGCCACTTCGGCCGCTACTGACCGGGCACACGAATCAGCGATGTCCAACGAAGTTTGGAGCTGGTGTTTAGCTACCGCCCTTCCCTGATCCCGCACCTGCTTGACCATCGTTTGAAAGTCAGCCGAGAGATCAGGAATCACCTCATCCAGGGAGCCCATAAGGGCGTGTGAAAAGTGTGCCATCAGAACGGCCGAGCTAGCTTGACGAAGGCCTAGGGAGGAAGCAGCATAAACTTTCCACCCTGAGTAGTCCAATTTCCTGGACTCCTTATCGGGCAGTTTGTTCACAACCTGAGCATTCCCGGAACGCCAGAAACTGCTGTCGGTCACTTACCCATCCGCAGAGGGGTACTCCGAGAAACCGCAGAGTGAACCTGTAGGGACCGCATACTTTCAAGCCATCCTGGTCGAAGGTGCTGGACAAGATGCTGACCGCTGCCACAGCTCCAGGGCCAGGCTAACAATGGCTTCGACCACTGGGAAGGCCTCTGTATGGGAATCCCCTCAGTCCAGTATCTCCGTGAGGGGTTACTTGGCCCGTTTTGAAATGGGTTCGAGCTTCATCCCAGTGGACTCTGAGATGAGTCGAAACATTCCTAAAAACGAGGATAGTCCACCGACTGACCCCCTGTAGACTCCAGGTCAAGTGGCCTGGAGAACAACGAGTCATCGTCGTCAGACTCCAAGGAGTCTGCGAACAGCTGCCGAGCACCTGAGCCACCCTCCACGTGCCAAGGTCGGTCGGGAGTGAGGGTGACTGACAACCTATGGGGCAAACCCTGATCCGACTTGAGAATCCTCGGTCGAGGCCCCAGACTTCGGTTGTGGAGACAGAGGTTCCACCACAATGGGTGGAGCAGCCGGTTTCAGCCGAACAACCGATGCCGGTTTCGGCTCCTCGACTACAAGGGGTTGTTTCGGTCGCTCAGGTGACAGCCACTTAATGGTCGGAAAAGGCGACGGAGTCAGCTTATTCCCGGACAATAAGAGCTGCTGCCACATTAAATCCTCATAGCGCCGATGCAACTTGCGCAGGAGCCTATCCTCCGAAGAGGACGAGGATGAGTGGCGCTGCCGCTTTCCATGGTGCCGAGACCGAGATGTCAGTGGTACCAGCTGGACCTGAAAGAGGTCCTAGACCAACACCTTCGGGGAATCCGAGGGTGGGTCAGAGAGGGGAACAGGGGAAACCCGCTCCTCCCTCGCTTCAGGAACCTTAACCGGGGACTCCAGCAAAGGAGGCACAGGCAAGTCCTCGGTTTCCACCGGGGGAACCGGTGAAGTAGGGTTGTCGGCATCACCAGTCGACAAACCGTCCGACGGGTCGAGAAAAATCTGCGTCAACGGGTGTCTCAGCCGGCTGACCTGATGGGGACACCGTGAAGCCAGTGGCCTTAGCCGCAACCTCGACCAAAGTCGAAAGTCGACCATCCGGTCAAGGGGATCTCTCCCGCTCCCACGAACACCGACGGTGGGCATTACCTTTGGAGTCCTTCCTTTTGGACCGACTGGAATGTCCCGATGGTCCTTCTCCCTTGGTGGAGAGGAACTGGGAAAGCTCTTTAAAAGAAGCTGTATTGAAGAGCCCAAGGAGAGGGATAAATGCCGCAACCGAGGAAGAAGATGATGCAGCCTGGGCATGCCTCCCTCCTCGAGGGCGATCATCTGCTCCAACTGGATCCAGCGCCCACGACATGTCCAATGGGCCCTTCGACTTGACGTGGTACGCTTGGCCCCAGAAAGTCGGTTAGCATGGTCCTCCAAGACCGTGTCAGTGATCGCAACCGTCAGACAGAGTCCTAGGCAGTAAACCACGAGATGGTCCAGGACATCTTTGATTTACAGGGCACCAACGAATCAGGAGTCAATTTGTCCATTGCAGCCGCAAGAGAAAAGAAACTGAAGTCTTGTAAATTTGAGAATAAGTTTTGGATTAACCGAAGAGTATGGATCCAGGCCTAAAACACAGACGCTAAGGAGGAACCTGAGCTTCCGCGGTAAGGAAGATCTGGCGTCTGGAGCGGAGCCGAGAGTTTTACCACCCAGGTGGGTGGGAGGAGCCAGCTTGAAGACCTTCCGGCAAGATTTAAAGTGGCAAGGAACCTGCCAATAAGTGTGGATTGAACAACATATCCATGTCCCTAGAAATCTTGGTGACAGCACCATAGGGCAGCATGGGAAGGGGCCCCACACCTGGATGCCTGAGATGTCTCCATGGAGGTCATGTACACATGTCTGCCCCCAACAGGTGAGAAAATAGGAGGAAAAGCCCTCCAACTGTAGGAAAGTGATGGTCCGCCCTCTAGCAAGCCTCACACTGATGACTAGGCACCTCTGATCCAAGGTCCTGTGACAGGACCACCAGAAAAGGTAAGTCCCAGAGAAGGTGGGTGACGGGGCTTGGAAAACTGGCCCAGATGGGGGCAAGTCAGGGTGTTGAAGGAGATAAATAGCTTTGTCCCATAGACACAGTGGGGGTGACGTGACACTCATCATGGTTGTGTAATCAATCAATCAGTTTTATTTACAAAAAAGGCTCCTTTCTAAAACCAAGGTGCCTGTACAATAAAATACATAAAATAAAATAAATTATTTTAAACAACATATAAGGTACAACAAAGAATAATATAAAACCACATAATAAATAACCACATCAATCAACAAAAGCCAGGTTAAAAAGATAAGTTTTTAAAGTAGTTTTAAAACTCTGAACAGTCAGGCAATCTCGTAACCGATGAGGTAGAGAGTTCCACAGGGACGGAGCAACAAAGCTAAATGCCCTTGCTCCCAATGTCCGCAAACGTACCCTGGGAACCTCCAGCAATCCCTCATCGGTGGATCGGAGAGGACAGGAGGGACAGAGGAGATCTTTCGGGTAGCTCGGTCCCTGGTCATGTAGGGCCTTATAGGTTAGCAAAGCAACCTTAAAGGTGATCCGCCACTTAATCGGCAGTCAGTGCAGACCATGGAGCACAGGCGTTATATGACTGGCTCTTGAAACACCAGTCAACAGCCTGGCAGACGCGTTCTGCACCAGCTCCAAGCGGCGGATATCAACCCCCGACAGCCCTAGGTAAAGGGCACTGCAGTAGTCAAGGCAGGAGGTAACCAAGGCGTGAACCAACGTTGGAAGATCATCGGGAGGAACCAGATATTTCACCTGGGCGATATTTCTCAGATGGTAAAAAAAAAGGTTTTAACAACTGCTGACACTTGTGATTTCAAGGTCAAATAGTCATCAAACATAACACCCAGGTTCCGTACTCGGTCTGAGGTGGCTAGCTGGACACCTCCAAGCCATAAGCCCGAAGGTGAACCTGCCATCACACCCACCTCACGACGGCCTGGGTTCACAACCAACACCTCAGTTTTATCAGGGTTCAGCCTCAGCCAGCTCATGTTCATCCAGGCCTGGATTTCAGTTAGACAGCTGTTAAGCACCGAGACAGCATCGTCTTGTTCAGGGACAAAAGACACGTATGGCTGAGACTCATCTGCATAGCAGTGGAAACACCAGCCATACTATCTAATAATCGCTCCTAACGGCAACATATACACTGCAAACAACATGGGTGCCAAAATGGATCCTTGCGGAACCCCACAGGGCAGGAAAAATGGAGCCGAGGTACAAACCCCAGACACCACTCTCCGAATCCTACCCATGATGCAAAATTGAAACCATCTGAGGACAGTCCCCGACACTCCACAGATATGCCACAGGTGCTCTAAAAGCACACCATGGTCCACAGCATCAAATGCTGCAGAGAAATCAAGAAGGACCAGAATGGAACGGGTCCTTCAATCTCTCGCTATCAGGATGTCATTTCGTACCCGAACAAGAGCAGTCTCTGCACTATGTCTCTGCCTGAAACCGGACTGGAGAGAATCATAGATATTGTGGCTGGTCAAATGGTCCTCCAGCTGTAAAGCCACCACCTTCTCGATAACCATACCCAAAAAAAGGAAGGTTAGAGACCGGCCCGTAGTTTGTAAGACAGTCAGGATCCAAGGAGGGTTTTGTAAGAAGGGGCCGTACCATGGCCTCCTTAAGGGAAGCTGGAAAAATTCCCCTCTCCAAGGATAACCAGACTATCTCAGCAAGGACCGGGCCGATGACATCGATGCAGCCAACAAGCAAGCTCGTCGGGCCCGGATCCAAACTACAGTTGGTAGGACGTAAAGTCTGGATAACCATCATAATATCATTGACTGTAGGCTGGCCAAAGTCACACCACTCAAACCGGGCATCCGACATCTCCTGCTGACCACTGCTACTGCCTAGAGACAGGATCAGGCGGATATTGGACCTGATCGTGGCAACCTTATCCACGAAGAATCGAGCAATCCTCACACTGCTCTTGTGAAAAAGCATTTCTGGGCTGAAGACAGAGTGGATTGCACAATCTGTCCACAGTCCGGAAAAGCTGAGCTGATCGATTCTGCGCGGCAGCAATCTCCCTGGACAGGAATTCTGCCTTCTTATAGGAAACTGTTGATTGATAGACCAAATGATGGTCCATCAAACTAAGCACGTCACATACCAGGCCGGACCTCCGCCATCGCCTCTCTAGCCTTCGTCCAACTCTCCTCAACTCCCTCAGGTCCTCATCAAACCATGGAGACCTAGGGCGAAGGGAGAGTGGACGAACACGAACAGGAGCAATAGAATCTAGGGTCTCTGTCACTGCCCTATTATAGGCAAGTACAAGATCCCCTGGATCCATGCATTCCCTTGGCATGCCCGATAGGTCAAGCACCGCCATCAAGCCATCTGGGGATACACCCCTCAAAGTGCGGTACTCTACCATCTCCATAGGGGCAGGCCTCTTGGGGGGACCTCAAAACTGAAGGGGATGGTATGATGATCCGACCATCCGACTGGTTCCACCACCAGGTCAGATATCTCCATACCCAGGAGAAACACCAAGTCCAATGAATGACCACCAATGTGGGTCGATGAGGAAACAACCTGTGTGAGGCCCAGTAAACTCATTAACTGGAGGAAGTCTTGTCCAAACTGCGAGAGTTCACCATCGACCCAAGCACTGAAATCCCCAAGGATCAGCCATCTATGTTGTCCCAATGTTAGGTCGGTGATGAAGTCCGCAACTTCCTGCAGGAAAACATTCCCGTCTCCTGGTGGACGGTAGACAAGAAGAATCCTACACCCCACACCCTCGCCCACGATATATTCAAAGGAGTTGGTGGCTCCCACTGGAATTTCCCTCAGGTTCAGTTCTGATTTAAAACAAAGGGCCACACCTCTGCCCCTACAATCGATCCATGGGCAGTATATCACCTAGTACCCAGGTGGAACCGCTTGAAGCCAAAACAGGGCCAGCATTTCCATCCAACCAGGTCTCGGTGATGCAAGCCAGGTCAGCTGAATTAACAAGATCCGCGATTATAGCGGTCTTGTTTTTAATTGACCTGGCATTGCATAACACTGCCCGAGTTCGATGAGCAGCCAAGGAAGACCGAGTTTCCTGTCTGCAATAGGCAGAACCCTTGAGTATGGGAATCAGACAGGGAGGACCCCTTTCCTGGACCCATTTCACCCCAAGGCGTCTCCTTGTCCCCACTATTCCAATCCATCCACTCCTCTCCATTCCTCTGCCAGGCCGAGTCCCTACCTGAACCCTCCTTGCTATTCCCAAACCCCTACATCGTCTATACACCTCTGGGGACAAAAGAAAGGGCGGAGATCTCTCAGCCTGGAGGGGGAATAATGCCTAACCGTCAACCCTGGCCAACACATTTTTCTTTTTTTAAACAAATAACCCAAACTAAATAATATGTAACCACCCCAAACAACACAATCTATAACAAATACAACTCCCAACCCCAAAATAAAACTAAAACAAAACACAAAAACTTCACTAAAATGAAACCAACTTTAAAAATATTGCCCTAACCCCTGTATACTGGATTAGAAACCTCTGCACGTATATAAAATAATTTAAATCTTTCCTCCTATAGTGTTGTTGTAAGGCACTCTTATTGACCTACAAAGTCCAAAACTGTAAAAGAAAAAAGAAAAGAAAAAGAAAAAGAAGTAAAATAAGTTCAAGCCCTCTCACTGCCTGAATAAATTTATGAAGCACAAAACAATAAAACAGAAGAATAAATAAATAAAATAAATAAGATAAGTTCAAGCCCTCTCACTGCCTGAACAAATTTATAAAACATCAAACAATAAATTGGAAAGTAAATATAAAAGTCAAAATGTGGACCCCAGGTCCTCTCACCACCGGGTTCCACTGTGTAAGTCCCAGTACATAAAACATGAAATATTATTATCCTTTTAAATGCAGATACTCCAAAGTCCAGAGCAAGAGAGAGACATAATATATCCTGCAAGTAAGTCAACAGGCACCTCCAGTCCACCGAGCTCCAATCAAGTAATCAGCTCTCAAGCAAATCCAGGCAAAAATCCAAACACCAGTCAGGCAAGTCACTCAGATCCTTGATTCACGGTTCAAGAAACCAAAACAGTGAAATAGAACTAAATATTAAACCAGCCAGATAAAGTTATAGGAAGGGAAAAGAGACTCCCCATCCACCGCCCAAAAACGGACCCCCAATCACTCCCGGGACCCACATCTACAAAGGTCACGGCAATTAGGCCTCCCAGACCAACCCCGAGGCCTCTTAGGGTGGTCTCCGATAATGCCACCAGCTCCCTGGGCAAAACCCAGCCAACTCCCGCTCAGTCCCTGAGAGTCGATATGGCCCTAAAGCAGTGGAAATCAGGGAGCCCCCCAACCGACACTGCCCAATCAAGGCAAAACCTTGATAGCCACGGATCTTACATCTACCGGCTCTTTCAATCAAAACTCCACTATCAGTTCTTTATACGTTGATATCTTAAATAAAACTGTTCCTCATAGATCCACCAACGTTCTGTACCCAGACTGTAGATATTCAAAACTACTGTAACATGAATATTCACTTAATTTACTCCTGTTGGGTGCCTCTTCTGTCTCCACTCCTGGTTTCAAAGAATCCAAATTCAAAGTCCCAATAGTAGTCTCAAATACTGAGCAACAGAGCTCAGCTAAACAGTTTCAACGAACTTTGTGTGCGGAGCCGAAACAAAGCTGAAGCGAAAACGGCCTTCCATGCACACTACCAAATAATCACCCAGCACCACAGCATCGGTCTTAATTCCCTTCGAATCCACACACTCCAATCGTCATTTGAGCTTCATTGCTCGTAGCTCGTAGTTCGCCTCTAACAGGGCTCAAAGGAGGGGGATTTCAACACCGTAAATAAAGAAGTTAAAAAATAAATTATCAGAAAACAACCGAATACACTAACGATAACAGGACAATAACGGTAGACAAATAAACAATAACGGTGGACTACAGCCAGTGAACGAACAATAGTCGGATGCACAAACAAACTTTAGGAGACTTGAACAGCCGACAGCACGCCCAGCCTGGCAGCCATCTCCCTATTACACTGAATATAGTGTTCTAATGCATGCTGGCGAACAGTAAAGGACTGCTTGCATGAAGGAGCGATGCTGAGAAGCAATGCATGAACACAGTGGGGCAACATGGTACCCATTAAGGTGGTGTACTGTGTGCTGGTGAAATGTGAGGTACTGCCTGCACTGTGGAGTGATGCTCAGAAGCACTATATGAACACAGTGGGGCGACACGGCAACCATTACATGGTACCCCTCAAGGGGAGTGTACTGTGTGCTGGTGAAATGTGAGGTACTGCCTGCACTGTGGAGTGATATTCAGAAGCACTGTATGAACACAGTGGGGCGACATGGCAACCATTACATGGTACCCATCAAGGGGGTTGTACTGTGTGCTGGTGAAATGTGAGGTACTGCCTGCACTGTGCAGTGATGTTCAGAAGCACTGTATGAACACAGTAAGGGACTTCTTGCAGGAAGAAGCAACGCTGAGAAACAATGCATGAACACAGTGGTGCAATATGGCACCCATCACAGTGGTGTAATGCACACTGGTGAATGAGTAGGGTCTCCCCTGCACTAAAGAACGATGCCCAGAAGCATTGCATGAACACACTGGGGTGACATGGCACCAATTACTATAGCGTTCTGTGTGCTGGTAGATGGTGAAGGATTGCCTGCACTGTGCAATGATGCTCAGAAGCACCGTATGAATACTCTGGTGCGGCAAGGCACAAATCACGGTGGCATACTGCTTGCTGATGAAAGATGAGGGAATTCCTGCACAAGGGAATAATGTCAGATGCACTGCATGAACACAGTGGGGTAACATGGCACCCATCAAGGTGGTGTACTGCATGCTAGTGAAAGATGAGCGACTGCCTGCACTGTGGAGTGATGCTCAGCAGCACAGCTTGAACACAGTGCGGCAACATGGCACCAATTACAGTAGTGTACTATGTGCTGGAGAAAGGTGAGGGAGTGCCTGCTTTGTGGAGTGATGTTCAGAAGCAATGCATGAACACTGTGGAGCGACATGGCACCCATCACTGTGGTATAATGTGGACTGGTGAGGTATGCTGTCACTACGGTGACAATTTTATCGTGACCGATAGTACAGCGAGAACAGCGACAGGTTGCTGTAGTGTCGGCGCAGGACCCCAGCACTGCTTTCTGGGGGTCTTGCACCCCCTCCCCGAATCACCGCTGTAACATCAGTCAACAACAAATTTGTCAACCAACAGTCATGGATCAGACTGGTGAATAGGTAGGAATTGCCTGCACTGAGAAGTGATGCTTAGCAACACTGCACGAACACAGTGGGGCGTCATGGCACCTATCCCTGTTGCGTTACTGTGTGCTGGTGAAAGGTAAGGGACTACCTGTACTGGGGAGCAATACTCAGAAGCAATGCATGAACACATAGGGGAGACATGACACCCATAAGAGCTGCATACTACATGCTGGTGAAGGGCGAGGGACTGCCTGCACTGTGCAATGATGCTCAGAAGCACTGCTTGAACAAAATGGGGCAACATGGCACCCATCACGGGGGTGTACTGCGTGCTGGTGAAAGGTGAGGGACTGCTTGCACAGATGAGTGATGCAGAGAAGCACAGATTGAACACAAGTGAGGTGACATGACACCAATCATAGTGGTGTGCTGCATGCTAGTGAAAGGTGAGGGACAGACTGCACTGAGGATTGATGCCCAGAAGCACTGCGTGAACATAGTGGGGCATCATGGCAGCCATCCCTGTTGTGTACTGCATGCTGGTGAAAGGTAAGGGGCTGCCTGCACTGGACAGCAATGTTCAGAAGCGCTGCTCTAACACAGTGGGGTGACATGGCAGCAATAAGTGCTGTGTAATGCATGCTGGTAAAAGGTGAGAGACTGATTGCCCTGTGGATTGATACTCAGAAGGACTGCATGAATACAGTGGGTCAAGACGTCACTCATCACGGTGGTGTACTGCGTGCTGGTGAAAGGTAAGGGACTGCCTGTACTGTGCAGTGATGCTTAGAACGGGGGGTCAAAATAACCACCTGTCTGTCCCAGACAGCCAGTTTTCCCCAGGGATAGCTGTTTTCATCTATGTGCCTGTCCCTGACACAGGCACCAAATGAGAAAGCATTAGCTGGCCGGGAAGTAGGACCCAGGAGCCGCTGCCGTCTGGAACGTTCAGCTACCAGCATCATGGCTTCCTATGTTATGGGATGTCCATTCACCCAGTGTCCCATGATTGGCTCTTCTGGATGGCTTTGCAGTTTCATCAAGTAGCAAAAATTAAAACAACCACAGCAGGATTAGACTGCGAATGTGTCCTTTGTCATCGTGCACGTGCAGCTGCTGGTTTTACTATTGCTTTCTGCATTGCATACTGTACCTCAAGTCTTCGTGTGCTGTTCTTGAAGTAGCAGCACAAGCAAGCTCTTGTTAAACAGGCAGCAGAGTTTTGGAGGTGCAAATTAAAAATCTTTTTCTGGGTGGTCTACTTCCTGAAAGGGGACTGGGTAAGGGTAATTAAAAGTCACTGTATGGGCTAGAAAACCATATCTGAAACCCTTTTCAGGGCAGGCAGTGAAGGCAGAAAGAGGGGGAGACTCAACATTTATAGATTAGGACAGTAACTTAATGGGCTTTGGCAGTCAATTAAAACCCCTTGTCAGGCCAGGAAGGGCCTCAGAGAGAGAAGGAGGGGACACTGGTTAAAAGCCCCTTTTCAGGGTTACTAAGTGGGGGGAATTTATAGGCCCACTGATATACACACTAGCAGAAGTAGGAGATCGGTTTGTCTGGACAGAGCACAGGGGAGTTGTCAGGCTACTACTGAGCAGGAGGAGAAGCAAATTGAAAACTTTTACCCAGGCAGTGAACTAGGGGCACAACTGCTAAGTCCTTTCTAGGGCCCTATAACAGTAAGGGAATAGTAATACTTAGTAGCCCTTTTTTAGTACACCTTACAAGGTGCACCGTCAGTTATTAAGCCCTTTTTAGGGCACTGTGCCAGTCAAGGGGCACACTAGTTATCATCTCAGATTCGAAATAGAAACAAAATTGGGGGACAATTGACAGGTGCAAATAATTGGACAGTGAAATTAACATCACACATGTTCCCTGAACAGCTGTCCACAAAAATAATTATTTCTAGTCCTGGCTCAGAAGCACTGCATAAACACAGTGAGGTGCCATGACACCCATCACGGTGGTGTACAGTGTGTCTGGCACATATAAAAGGGGGAAGAGTCCCAGCTACTCCTCAGTTCTTTTCAACCGCGACCTCCTTGCAACAAGTTCTCCTTCAGAGCTCTGCATACCAGTCATCAGCAAAGAGTTCTACCAACCAAACGTTCATTCAAAACGGGTTCATCTACTACCAGAGGTCCTCCACATCACTGGTGTTGGGTGCCTTGACCCTGTACACGGCACCCGGATTTGATCCTCTGAACATGGATCCACATGGAACCTCCCTGGGGTATCACCGTTCTGAAGGTGAACCCTCTTTGTTGATGACCATGGGTCCGAGTGAGAACCCTGCTCACAGGGACTACGCACGTTTTTCCCATGCCCATGTGGTGGACGAGGACTACCCCGAGATCTACAACAGGTAAGTAACCTGAGACGGCAGCCACTGTTATGTCATCTTCTACACCGTTGATGACTGCTGGCTCCTCTCTTTCCTCTGTTGATGGTAGGTTCTGGGGTTTACCCTTGCCATCCTTCAAGGGAAGATGGCTTCTGGCCTGTCGACGATCAAATCAAAGGGTTTTACCCATGCCATCATCTGTCAGCGATGGCTTCTGGTCCATCAACAATCCTCTCGTCGACAACTGGCCAGTTTGCTCATGTCTGTTGTCTTCTATAAAGTCAACAATGTCTGGCCTATCTCTTTCCACCATCGTGGCTCCTCCGCCGATGGTGAGTGCGAGGTTTACCCTTGCCATCATCATATTAATGACCTTGCAATCCGCAACAAGGATTTAACGGTTTTACCCATGTCATCATCTGTTGACGATGGCATCTGGCCAGTCAACGACCCTCTCGTCGACGACTGGCCAGTATGCTCCAACAGGTCATCTTCTATACAGTTGACGACTAATGGCTTTTCTCTTTCCACCGTCGATGGTGACTACAGGGGTTTTACCCATATCATCGTCCATCGAGGATGGCTTCTGGCCTGTCGGCGATCCTAATCCATCGACAGTGAGTTCAAGGGTTTTTCCCTTGCCATCGTCCATCGATGATGACTTCTGTCCCAGCAACGATCCTCTTGTTGACGACCGCCCAGGTTTCTGAGACTTCACATGCAGCTTCCCCCGTTTTCCCCCCGTCTACATCCGAGAAATAGGGCCCTGGCACGCCCCTTCCCATAGGAACAGGATCTTGATGCCCTGGAGGGTAACACCACGATTGCATGTCCTGGGGACGAGAGTGTCTGCATCAACTATGATGTCTCTCTACCTTCTTAATCATAGGGTCTACCTCCTCGAAACAGGAGGACCTTAAGGCTAAGTTCCCTACTGATACGGCGATAAAAAGCCACTGCCTACTTAGGGTCACCTCTTATGTCGCTGATACCCAACAGCTCTGGCGTCCTCAGCAGGGGTTTGTCTCCGAACGGGCCAAGTCTGTCCCACGGGACATACAGCAGTCCATCCTTGCCGCCCTTTAAAGTGTGATACGCTCTTTAGGCAGACCCAAGACTTAAAGGCATTACATGATTTTGGTCATCCCCTTCAGTCTGTTCGCACCATATGTCGCACACATGCAAATCCGGCCAACGGGGGTTCCTTCAGTGGCCATCCTCGTAGGTCTAGGCCTCCTACTCCAGAAATGCAAGAAATAACCAACGTTATGCTCTGGCTGCCCCCTAGCAGGGTCTGCCGTCTGCAGGGAGGCATTTCTCCGACCATGAGAACAACCTCCTAGGAGGACCAATGGTCACTTCAGATCTCTGGATCCTCCAATTGATCCAATCAAGTCACATATTTGCTCTCACGGAGTACCCCCTCGGTGGCCACCGAAGATCTCTCTATCTCCCAGACCAAGCATTAGTATCACATGTGAAATAAATGTTCTGCTCATAGAACAAGCCATCAAACCAGTATTCCACACAGGGGCGTGGGAATGTATTCCCATTTCCTTCTGGTTGCCGAATGGAAGACGGACTTGCGACACGTTTGGATCTCAGCGGTCTACAACTCTATATCAGATTCCAAAAGTTCCAGTTAGCGTCTCTCCGACACTCCTCCCACTGCTGGAAATGGGAGACTGGCTCTGTTCCCTGGATATGAAGGCTGCATACCTCCATATCCTGATGCACCCCACTCATTGATGGTTTCACCAGGTTTTGTTTCGGGATCATCATTACCAGTTCAGGGCCCTCCCGTTTGGCCTTTCCTCGGCCCAAGGTATTCAAAAAAATGCCTAGTGGCAATCATAGCAGCCCCCCCCCCCCAAATAGGGAAGGCCTCTATTTCTTTCCCTGCCGGGACTGCTTGCTCCTGAAGGCGTCTTCCCACCAAAGGCTTGTATCCACGTGTTCTTGAAATCTGCAGTTGTTCACCTGGGTTGGGATAGCAGCAAACTATCCAAAGTCCAAACTGGACATCGTGCAATGCCTCCGGTATATCGAGGCATACTAGCCATCTCCTTTGAGGTGGCATAGTTACCCACCTGATTATACTGGTGCACAGACTAGAGCCAATAGATTGGTCTTGGCAAGAGACTACCTGCACCTCCTGGGATATTTGGCAGCCACAATTCCGACGGTCCTCAATGCTAGGCTGAATAAGAGGGTCCTTCAGTGGTCAGTGACAGTCAAATGGGACCAGAGGGAGGACGATTTCAATGCCCCAGTCCTCATGTTTTCTGTCGACTCTTCGAGCACTACAATGATGGAAGTCCATGGACACTTTAATGCAAGGCATGCCGTTTCACTCTCCTGTACCATGTCTCATTCTGACTACAGACACCTCCTTGATGGGGTGGTATGCGCATCTCACGTGCATCTGGTCCCAAGGAACCTGGACACCTGTGAAGGACCGCCTACACATCAATGTCTTGGAGATGAGGATAGTCCTCTATGCCTTACAGGCATTCTGCAAGGCTCTTCGCCTTTTGGTTGCCTTCAGGTGCAATCAGACAATTCTGTATTGGTTCACTACCTAAACAAGCAAGGCGGTACCCAATTATACCCTCACTGCAGAGAATCGATGTGGGTCTGGTACGGGGTGATCCAGAGGAGTATCCATCTTCTGACAGTCCACATACCTGCAGTACACAACATCCTGGCAGATGCCCTAAGCAGATCCACTGCCCTAGCCCAAAAGTTGGAAGTCTTACCAGACATCCTAAATGACCTCTCCGAAAAATGCAAAACTGCCTCTTTGCTACTCTTTCAAGCAAGGTCCTCGAACTGTGTGGTGGGACGTATTATCTCTTTCCTGGACAGAAGATTTCTGTATGCTTTCCAGTCTCATTCAGGGAGTACTTGAACTGGTCCAGGACTGGGTGTCTATGATTTTCACAGCATTGTTCTGGTCAAGACAAATTTGGTTCCCCCTGCTTCTACAGCTCTTGGATCCAGATCCCCTACCTCTGCCGATTTGCCGGGCTCGGCTGTCCCAGGTGCAACGCTGCCCGCTACACTCGGACCTTCATTCCCTCTATCTGCACGTCTGGCTCCTGAGGACGTAGTGTTCTCACACTTCAGGGTATCTCCAAAGGTGGAGGAAATCCTCCAGGCTACTCGGAAGCCGTCTACACGGTCTTCCTATTCCATGAAGAGGAAATGCTTCTTCATCTGGACATCTATGCAGGACTTAGATCTTTACGAGTGTTCCCCTCAGAGCATCTTAGACTATTTGTTCACCTTGTCGGACAGTGGACTGACATATTCCTCTGTGAATGTCCACCTTTCGGCCAGTAGTATATTAACAGCATCGACCTTGGCATTAAGAAAGCTAATATTGACCTATTTGCAGATGACACAGTTTTATACCTAAGCCGGTCATCACCCGAAGCTGCCTGCAAAGATCTGCAACTTGAATTCAACATCCTCCAACATCAGCTTCTCAGCAAAAAACTGCTCCTTAATGCCAAAAAAAATGAAGGCTATGATTCTTTCTCCCGGCAACCAACCGGCTTACCCTACTATTGACACCTTAACCCCTATCACCACCTTATTGGGAGAAAACTTGGAGTTCGTCCCCAAATTTAAATATCTGGGGGTCTGGCTAGACCATAAGCTCTCCTTCGGGCATCACTTGGAAGATATGTTGAAAAAACTGAGGCAGAAACTAGGACTCTTCTACAGGATAAATCGACTTCTGACCACAGAGGCAAAAAGACTACTTATACAGTCCACCTTCATCACCTTAATAGACTATGCTGACTTCATCTATTGTCACTGCAATGTCTTATATCTGGGTAAGCTGGATGTCTTATACTACAGAGCGCTGCGCTTCATTACTGGCCTCCCCTCCTCTAAACCATCACTGCTCCTTATACGCTGAGGTGGGATGGACTTCTCTACAATACAAATGCAACAGGAACACCACTGTATGGACACTAAAAGTGATCACTGGCAAATTACCACATTACATCTCTGACATACTGCCTCTAAGCGAGCTTTGAAACTATGCCCTAAGGAGCTGCTCCATAATGTCCCGAGGATCCCTAGGGTCCGCATGCGCATAGGGAGAGCAGCCATGGGCTACTCGCTGCCAACCCTCTGGAATGAGACACGGAAACTCTTGAAATTAAGATCCCCTGTAAGCATCGCAGTATTCAAGACTTTATATGCTAAAACAATCAATGAAATAGGTCACTGCTTCCACCGCCTATGAACTTCTACTTCTATGCGTATTATCTCTACAGCCTAGTACACATTAAAACAACCTACCCAGCAGAAACCTCTCGCCTCTCTCACCCTCGCCTTACCATCCCTCTGCCCCATGCCCATACTCAAATCCCAAAATGTGAATGTCCCCACTGAGCTCTGGGTGTAGCTACTGCAGGAACCATACCCGCCGGCGCCCCCAAAGCCGACATCAGAGAACCCTCATTTCGGGTTAAGTTCCTCTAGTAGTGATAGTCTGCCAGAGTCCCCACCCAGACACCGCATGCACCCATAGTTTTTCAGGTGGCAGACGCTTCAAAAGCCGACGCCTGCATCCCTTGACCATTCACCGCAGGAACCATGAACTCGCCAGCACTACGCATCCCCAAAGCTGATATCAGAGAACCCTCGATTCGGGTTGCTCCCCTATGCCGAAATCAGAGAACCCTTGATTTGGGTTGAGCTCCTCTTTTAATGATCGCGAGTCTGAGTCCCAGCCTGGACGCCGCATGCACCTGCAGTCTCCAGATGTAAGGCGCCTCTGGAACTGATGCCCGCATCCCCCGACCATACTCCTCTACCTGAAAGCCATGTACCTAGCCTAATCACAGCAGGAATCTATGGCTATGGGCAGTTGGTGATACTAAAGCCATCACCCCATATAATCTGTAGCACTTATCCACAAGCGGGTATTCCAGTACAATTCCACAATTATGACAATTGCCCATGCCCCCCACACCCCCGTAACCTTCATCTTTTCGGGGTCTCACCGTAATCCCCATTATCGCACCTTCCCCTAAAGCATGTATTGTGAATAGCTAGAAAAAGGTATAAAGTGTACCTACTGGACTCCAGAGCTTACTGTTACCTTATTTTGTTTATTTCTTTTCTGTTTACTCCTATGTACTACCTCAATGCCTGAATATATGTGTGATTATGTATACTGTTATTGACCTTGTGTGATGCAGGTCCACCTTGTAAATGAGCTTGCTCAATGGTGTCCGTATGGATAAATAAAGATTTGAATTGAATTGAAGTACCACATTTCATTTACCTATGGGCAACAAACCACTGTCCCAGTTACCTTTGATTCGAACCTTTTTAAAAGGAATTCTGCACCTCCATCCCCCAGTCCCTGTGTGGGATTTAACTTCTGTGCTTGAAAAATTTACCTCAAGTCCTTTTGAGCCCGCTGTTTCCAGCGAGCTCCATTATCTTCTTGGAAAACTATATTCTAGTTGCCATTACGTCAGGAACACGTATTTCAGAGTTACAGGCACTAATGTGCAAAACTCCCCACCTGCACTTTCATAACGACAGGGTGTTTTCACACACCAACCCATCGTTTTTACCAAAGGTTGTCTCTGAATTTACTTTAAATCAGACCATTCAATTACCAGTGTACTTTTGAAGCCTACGAATCCAGGGGAAGCCCTGCTTCATACTCTCGATATGCATGGAACATTGAGCATTTACCTTCTCTGCACTTCACAATTGCAAAAAACTGAGCGACTCTTGTTTCTTTCACCCTGGAAACCAGGGCGATAGTGTTTCAAACAGTGCTTGTCCAAGATGCATTATATTTATCTATGCAAAATAATGAACATCCTCCAGGGTTGTAAACCTCATTCTACCAGATGCATGGCTGCCTCTATGGCGTGTTTCTGGAGCATTTTCTGCCTTGGATAATTGCGAAGCTGCCACATGGTCTGTAATAGGGTGGGATAAACAGACGCACAGACAGGAGTATATTGCATAAAATAAACGCAACTTGCAATTATAATTTTTATTCACAAAACAGCAAATCAATATTTACAGAAATGAAAAAGGAAAACGGATGTTAGACATCACACCTAAAATACGTAAACAAATCTGTAACTGCAGCTTCACTCCTTACTTTAGTGAACTATAAACTACTGGTGTCAAGTCTGGCACACCCTCTCTCCTCTGCTACCAGCAACCAACTGGCCTATCTGCCTTGTCATGATCTCCTGAGCTTTTTATCTTCTCCCCCCAGTATGACATAGCAAACATGTGACCATAGGGTCTAACCTTATTAAGCCCTTTTTAGCTGTAAATAGAATGACAGCCAGAATGGCATAGACATATGCTAAATGATGCGTTTCCTTTACCTCCTATACGTCATTCTGTTTTATTTACACAGCCCTTTTAACTATATACATAACCAGCTTAATGAGACTCATCAATATTCAAGCCTCACCCCCTTTTGTGACATCATCCATCTCTGTCACTATAAGTATGGTCATTCTGAGGCCTCCCTGCCCTATAGAACATGCTGGAGTGCTTACACCAGACATATACCTTCTACAAAAATTGTATGGCCTTTTTAAAAGAACAAACTGAGAGCTTCTACAATATGCTTGGGCAAACTAAACTACCAGTCACTAAGGGCACGCTCCTTATCTCTGTGGGTTTAGTTGCTCTCAACATAATATACTATTTTAAAACATGCTAGCGTGTTTCACATTTCTGTCTTATCTCTAATAGCATGGTATTTATTAGTTAAACAGTGTTTTAACAGTTTTCCCCCCGGTACTGTGTCGTAATCTCCTTATCCTTATCTCCTGTGACTGGTCACCCATCCATGATGTTCACTCTGCGGATACTGCCCTCCGCACCTTTATCACCATCTTTAATGCTGCCTGTGACATCTTTGCCCCTTTCTCAAAGCATATTTTAAAACACAGGGATACCCCCTGGATCTCACAATCCCTGCTTAATCTGATGCTCCATAGAGTCAACCTCTGGCATCGAGTCCCGGACTCACAGCTACCCCAGGACAGGCAACTCTACAGAGAGGCCAGAAACAAATGTACTTGGGCCATCCAACAAGCCAAGGCCACATACGGAGGAACATCTGGATATCGTGGCAGTCACAGAAACATGGTTCGCACAAAACCATGACTAGGACATAAACATACCAGGATACACTATCTACAGGAGGGACAGAGAGAGTAAAAGAGGAGGAGGAGGAGTAGCTCTTTACATAAGGGAAGGAATCAAAGCAACAGAACAAAAGGGAAAACAGGGAGGAGGAGGAGAAGCACTGTGGGTAAATTTGGAGACCGGCAATGGCACCACAATCCGCACAGGGGTTGTATACAGACCCCCTTCTCAGGGGGAGGAAATGGACAAGGAAATGATAGAAAGTATACTTAGTATGGCAGAAAAAGGGGAGATATTGCTGATGGGTGATCTGAATATGCCAGATGTTAACTGGAGTGCAGTTGCAGCAGCCACTTCGAAGAGTGGGGTTATTCTAGATGCCCTACAGGGGGCATGCCTTAGACAACTAGTACTGGAGCCCACTCAGAGGGAGCAATCTTAGACCTGGTTCTCTCAAATGGAGATGAAGAGAGGATCACAGATGTAAGTGGGTAGCCATCTGTGAAATCCAACGACCATCGAACAGTATGGTTCACAATAAACACAGCAATAGAGTCAAGCCATACAAAGGTAAAGGTACTGGACTTTAGGAGGCTGACTTTGCCAAAATGGGTGAGTGCCTAAGGAATGCACTAGCAAATGGGCAGGAAGGAGGGGTGGAAGAACAATGGGGAATAATGAAAACTGCCATCACAAAGGTAACAAGCCTTTGTGTGAAGCAAATAAACAAAACTAAACGATGTAAGAAACCACTATGGTTCTCAAAGGAAGTGACAGTGAAGGTTCAAGAGAAAAAGAAAGCTTTCAGGAAGTACCAGGAATCACAGAAGGAGCAGGACAGAGAACTGTATCAGTTAAAGCAAAAGGAAGCTGGGAAGGCAGTCAGAACAGCAAAGGCCCAAACCGAGGAAAAGATAGCCAACTCAGTTAAGAAGGGGGATAAAACCTTTTATAGGTACATCAGGGAGCGAAGGAAGACCAAGGGAGGGATAGTGAGGCTTAATAAAGGGGAGGTGGGCAGAGGGTGACTGTGAAAAGGCAGAGATACTAAACAAATATTTTTGCTCAGTATTTACAAAGGAAGAGGGGGAGGTACCTAAAACAAACATTAGAAACACTCTGGATACAGAAGTTGATACCAGCCCATTTACAGAAGAAAGGGTTCTGAAAGAACTCTTAAAACTGAAGGTGGACAAAGCAATGGGGCCTGATGGGATTCATCACAGAATTCTAAAAGAACTAAGGGTAGAATTAGTGACACCACTGACTACCCTGTTTAACAAATCATGGGAGGATGGGGTGGTACCCGAGGACTGGAGGAGGGCAGATGTGATTCCCCTTCACAAAAGTGGGAGCAAGGCAGAAGCAGGAAACTACAGACCTGTTAGTTTAACCTCCGTGGTAGGGAAAATGATGGAATCACTTCTGAAGGAAAGAACTGTCGAGTATCTAGAGGCCAGAGGGGCACAGGACCCAAGGCAGCATGGATTCACAGCAGGAAGGTCATGCCAGACAAATCTGATAGATTTCTTTGACTGGGTGACCAAAGTAGTAGATCAGGGAGGGCTGTGGACATGGCCTACCTAGACTTTAGCAAGGCATTTGACACAGTCCACACAAAGATTAATATACAAGTTAGCTAGCCTGGGAGTGGGTCCCAAGATGACTGCCTGGGTAAAATTGGCTGGAGAATAGGACACAGAGGTAATAGTAAATGGAGTCCACTCTGAAGAGGGGGTTATTAGTGGGGTACCGCAGGGTTCAGTATTAGGACCGGTCCTCTTCAATGTCTTTATAAGCGACATTGCAGAGGGACTGGAAGGAAAAGTATGTCTCTTTGCAGATGACACAAAGATCTAAAACAGATTTGATGCACAAGGTGGGGTGGAAAGGATGAAAAGGGACTTGGCAAGGTTAGAGGAATGGTCAAATGTATGGCAGCTTAGATTCAATGCTAAGAAGTGCAAGGTAATGCACCTGGGAAACAAAAACCCAGGGAAGAGTACACAATGGGGGTGAGATACTAACAACAACAAAATGGAAAGGACCTGGGGTAGTCATATCAGATGACCTAAAGGTGGGCAAGTAATGTGAGAGGGCAGCAAGGAGGGCTGGGGGATACTGGGATGCATAGGAGAGGCATCACCAGTAGAAAACAGGAAGTTATTATCCTCTGTACAGACAGCTGGTCAGACCCCATCTGGAGTACTCGTGCAGTTCTGGAGACCCAGTCTTCACAAAGACATAGACAGGATGGAAGCTGTCCAAGGAGGGCACCTAAAATGGTGCAGGGTCTGCACCGGAAGACATATGAAGAGAGACTTAAGGAGCTTAATATGTATAGCCTCGAGGAAAGGAGGAGAGGGGACATGATAGAAACTTTCAAGTACCTCAAGGGAATCAACAAAGTCCAAGAGGGTAGCATCTTTCAAAAAAAGAGGTGTGCAAGAACAAGGAGGCACAATTTGAAGATGGGGGCGGCTCAGAGGTAATTTAAGGAAGTATTTTTTCACAGAGAGGGTTGTGGATGCATGGAACGGCCTTCCGGAGGAGCTCGTGGAGTCAAAAACAGTGGTGGAATTCAAGCATGCATGGGACAGTCATAAGGCAATTCTAGGGGGTTGGGGTAGGAAGAAGTAGGCTGCTGGTTAACTAGGATCTGCAGCTTATCCAGTAGGCAGGGAAATGGGCAGACTGGGTGGGCCAAGCGGTCCTTATCTGCCGTCAAATTCTATGTTTCTATTCTATGTTTCTATACTACAAACAAGCCCTCACCACCACGTGGGGCTCAGGAAAAAAATTCTGGAATAATATAAAAGCTGTGTGGGAAACCAGTTTCCCCTGCACCCTTGCAGAGTCCAGTGGATGGTGCCCTCTCCCAGGACCCCACTGCCATATCCGATGTTTTCCGGCTGAGAATCATCTCTTGTAGTGAGGCTAAAAGCCACCTCACCAAAGCTTTGATGAATGTGAGCTACAGCAGTGACTCTATTGACCTCAAAATGCACAGGCTTACCCTGGATGAAACTGACTCATCTTACCAAAATTCTAAACTGGTTGCTACGCCTCAGCCAGTTCCCCACGCCATGGAAAAAAAGCATAATTACCCCCATATTGAAAAGTGGTGACCACACCTCCATCAACAATTACCAACCCATCTCGACACCCCCCCCCCAAGGCGCTTGAAAAAATTCTGTCAGACCAGCTCACCGACTACTTAACCAAATACTCGCTGCTCTGCCATGAACAACATGGGTTCCGGAGGGGGCACAGCACCACCACTGCCCTCCTGGAATTCACCTCATCGTTCACGAGGCCCTGGCCCAGGGTCCATAGCAGGAGCAATGTCCCTTCGACTTGACCAAAGCCTTGATGCCGTCAGTCTTTGCATTCCTGCTACCGCCCTTCCCTCCACACTCTCCCGAGGCCACCTCCTGGTTCAAGGATTATCTCTCTGGCCGGACCCAACCGGTTAAAATTAATGCCACCCTTTCCTCCAAAAGACCAGTCCAATCGGGTGTCCCCCAAGGGTCCATTCTTGGCCCATTGCTCTTCACACTATTCCTAAACTCCCTCCCTCAATCATGCAATGGGAAGCTCTTGCTCTATGCGGACGATGCAGTACTGCTCTGGAAGCACCCCCAGCCTAACTCCCTACAATCAACCCTACAGGGCTTTTTTACTGAAATTGAATCCTGGTTTAAAGAGCACCACCTCGTACTCAACTACAGCAAGACAAAATCAATGATCTTTGCCCACCGCCAAAGCCCACTCAGCAGTGCTCCCCTACCCATCTCAAACTCCAAGGGTCTCCTCCTTGAACAGGTCTCTAGCTTCAAATACCTGGGTGTTATTCTGGACACCTCCCTTACCTACCACACGCACATCCAACACCTTTCCTCCGCAGTAAACACCAGAGTAGGGATCCTATACAAAAACACTGCCTACCCCCCAGGCCCTACATCTCGCTGTAACGTCCTTTGTCCTATCTTTGGTCGACTATGGCATTACTATTTATGGCTCTGCTTACCAAACGGCCCTACGCAGCATCAACACAGCTCTCAATAAGACCTGCAGACTGATCACTGGGAGCAATAGAGACACCTACATATGTGAGCTTTACAAACGTGCTGACTGGCTCACTTTCGAAGGTAGGCTTCAGTACCACACTGCCCTCCAAGAAAAAAAAATACACATGAAGCTAGCACCCATAGGCCTCCACCACCTCATCCAGACCATTCCCTGCAGAAGGGCGACTAGACACACCTCTGGCACCTCTCTCCTAGTTCCCCACTGTAGGACCGCCCTAGGACAAAGGTCTTTCTGATACCGGGCTCCCCACTAGCAAAAAAGGCTACCGGCCTCTATCTCCCTAGCCCCCTGTCTTGGCCAATTTAAAACTGGTCTCAAGGGCTTCCTCCTTATATCAGCTGCCTGTAACTGCAACCGTTTCACCTCCACCATGTCCAAAACACAAATGGAAACTCATTATTAGCAGTCCATATAGTTACAGCAAATGCAGAAAATCCATAACGACGGGATAATATGCCCAACCGTACCCCCCACCGCATCCTCAAGCCTCACTATCACAATATATATAAAATCTGACTCAGGGTTCAATTACGACCCTCCGAATCTGTAATCTACCTCTTGTCACAGCTAAGACCAAATTTCCACCTCAGGATCCTTGACACAATGTATATACTGTACCAATGTATAATGCCAGTAAATGTTATGTTTTGTTCTTTATGTACTGACGTGGAGCCTTTGCAAAGGAGTCTATGACTCAAAGGATTGTAATTCTGATTCTCTTCAATAAATACATAAATAAATAATGCAACAGGGCCGTTTCTAATAAATAACACAGTCTCAGGGTCATACATATCCTTATGCTTACGGCAGAAACTTTCAGTCATCTGCTCCATATTTCATTTGGACCTTTTGTTTCTTCTTATACACTTGGTCAGCCCAGTTACAACACTACTGGGTCTGTCCCATTCAGTTTTCCCATTTCCCTTTTCAAGAAGGTCATTTTAAGGGAAACTAAACCCCACCTAAGCTTTTCAGGATCCTATATCTGTCACTTTATGCCCTTTTCTTCGACTTCCATGCAGCCGCTCCCATTTCTGGAGCTGCACCGGAGTTTGGCCGTGCTCTGCCATTTTAAAGAGCCTACCGCCATTCTTTCTGGTTTTCAGAGCATACCTCAGCTCTGCAACAGTTCAGGAGCTACACTTTTATTTCTCTATGTTATGCCGTCGCACCACAGCAGTTGGTCACACTTTGCAACCTTTGGCAATTTTGCAAAGCAGTACTATCGAAGCAAACGGGAACATCTCTCACTGCTGGTTGCAACATTTCTTAACACTCTGGGCACCATGATTTGATTTTGTTCTGTACTTTGTGCTGTACAGACTTTTCTTTTAATAAGGGGATGTTCTCCTGATGGCATGTACCCTAACTAAACAAGAAGACTGGCATTTCTTTTCTTTTAAATTAAAGGGATAGTAAAGTAATAAGAAAGTTTGTCAGGTTGGCCACCCTGACATGAAAATAGAATAAAAAGAGGATAAGTATTAAAGAAATAAGATAGTGTGAAAAGAATTTAGAAATATTCCTCGTGTTTAAAACATAAGGCAGGGAAATAGCTGGCTTTACAGGGAGCCTGTTACATGGTCTACTGTACATATTTTCAGCATGCATTACAGTCTAGACATCGATTCTAAGAAGCGGACTGTTTTTGGACAGGCAGTCCTACAAGGCTTCCTGTCCTAAGTCCTAAAGATCTGCTTCCTCCTCCCGCTGGATATAATAACTACTTGGGAATCTTCCCATGTGTTATGACCTGCTGCAAGAGATTGTCTCTAAGAAGACAGTACAGTTGTGTAAGAACTTACCATAACAGTAGATCTTCGAGAGTATCTCTTGCTGCAGGTCATGCAGCCCCACCTGCCTTCTCCCTTGCTGTCACTTCAGAAGGGTGCATTGCTCCTGTCTTTCTATGACTCCATGAGCTACTACCTTATTTCCCTCCTCAGTTCCCATCGGAGACCTGAGAAATTAATGGTTTCTCATTTGGTCACTAGGATGGAAAAGAACGGAGGCATAGCTGAGACCTCCCCCTTTTATACATGCCAGACTGACACCACATGGTAATGTGAGGGGGCAGTCCTAGGGTCAACTGCTGAGAAGTCATCCAGAGGAAATGACGCCTGCAGCTGATATCCCATGTGTTACGACCTGCTGCAAGGATACTCTGGAAGATCTACTGTTATGGTAAGTTCTCACGCAACCGCACTTTCCCTTCATTATGTCCCAGCACTGCTTGAATCCCCTGTTTTCGCACCCACCACTTCAACCGACTGTTCCAAGGTTCCACCAACCTTTCCATAACGTAGTACTTCCTCACATCTCTCCTGAACCTACTTCTGTTAATTTCCATTCGTGTCCACATGAATGCAAATTGGTAATCAAGCTACATAGTTCCCTGCAGTTCACTTTTTAAAATTCCTTTAAGGAACCTGAAGGTCTCAATCATATTTCCCCCTCTCTATTCTGGTCTCCAGTGAGCACTGCATAAACACAGTGGGGCAACACTGCACCCATCATGGAGGTGTACTGTGTTCTGTTAAAAGGTGAGGGGCTGCCTGCACAGGGAAGTGATGCTCAGAAGTACTGCATGAGCACAGTGGGGTGACATGCCACTCATCATGGTGGTGTACTGTGTGCTGGTGAAAGATGAAGGACTGCCTACACAGGGGAGTGTTGCTCTGAAGCACTGCATGAACAGAGTGGGGTGACCCATCAAGGTGGTGTACTGTGCGCTGGTGAAAGGTGAGGGACTCTCTGCACGGAGGAGCGATGCTCAGAGGCACTGCATGGACATAGCAGAGCAACATGGAACCCATTACGGTGATGTACTGCATGCTGGTGAAAGGTGAGGGACTGCCTGCACTGTAGAGCGATGCTCAGAAACACAGCTTGAACACAGTGGGGTGACATGGCACCAATCACGGTAGTGTTATGTATGCTAGTGAAAGGTGAGGGAGTGCATGCTCTGTGGCCTGATGCTCAGAAGCACTGCATGAACACAGTGGAGCAACATGCCACCAATTACCGTGGTGTACTGCATGCTGGTGAAAGATGAGAGACTGCCTGCACAGGACAGTGATGTTCATAAGCACTGCATGGACACAGTGGGGCGATATGGCACCCATCACGGTGGTCTAGTGTGTGCTGGTGAAAGGCAATGGGACTGCCTGAATGGAGGAGCAATGCTCAGAAGCACTGTATGAACACAGCGAGATAACATGGCACCCATCACGGCGGTGTACTGCGTGCTGGTTAAAGGTGAGGGACTGCCTGCACTGTGGAATGATGCTTAGAAGCACAGCATGAACACAGTGGGGAGTCCTGGCACCCAACCTTGTTGCATACTGCATGCTGATGAAAGGTAAGGGCTTGCCTGCACTGGGGAATGATGCTCAGAAGCATTGCATGAACACAGTAGGGTAACATGGTACCCATCCCTGTTATGCACTGCTTGCTGGTGAAAGGTGAGGGACTGCCTGCACAGGGAGCAATGCTCAGAAGCACTGCATGAACACAGCGGGGCGACATGGCACCCATAACGGCTGTGTACTGTGTGCTGGTGAACGGTGAGGGACTACCTGCACTGTAGAGCGATGCTATGAAGCACTGCATAAACACAGTGGGGCGACATGGCACCCATCACGGTGAAGTACTGTGCGCTGGTGAAAGGTGAGGGACTGCGTGCACAGGAGAGTGATGCTCAGATGCACTGCATGAACCCAGAGGGGTGACACAGCACGCTTCATGGTTGTGTACTATGTGCTGGTGAAGGGTGAGGCACTGTATGTGCTCATTTAACTGCTATATCAGAAATAACACATACACTGCCTGATATGACATTTATTTACTTCTACATCTAACCCTAACTTTTATTTTATCTAGGATAACCTGTGACACACTAACAGGCATGCACTGCTTCATGTTCTAAGCAGTACAGAGTTCTACAATACAGCATTACATCCATTTGCAAACTGACTAGGAAAAGGTTAATGTACCAGGACAGGGTTAACAGAGTACCACACAGGCGCGCGCGCGCACACACACACACACACACACACTCCTCTCCATGATGCGAGCAGAATTTGGAGACCTTCGTCTCTGCCTGCATGCAATATCCCTTTCTTAGCTTTGTTTGTTGTACTAACTTTTCACCAGTATAGCCTACAGGTTAGAGGAACGAGGTGTGAAAGAGCTTGGTACATCCAGCAGACCAGACCTGAGTTTGATTCTCACAACCTCCACTTGCATACTGTGTGACTCTGAGCAAGTCACTTAACAGCCTAGTGCTCCCAGGTCACTCCTGAAAACAGGTACCTGTGCCTAGTGGGTCTTAACCGGTTACCAAAGACTAAAATAAAAAAAAATATAAAAAATTAAAAAATATGAACAATAACCAGAATGACCAATATAAAAAACTCATTAGGTGATTTACATAAGTTAGTGCGTTATTTGACATATGTAAAAATTTTGTATACCTGTTTCGTTCAAAAATCTTTGTATTTGTGTTCAATCAGTACCATGTCTTTTGTGTAAAACTGTAACCTTATATTGTTAAGACCAATCAGGTCCATCTTGTAAATGAGCTATGCTCAATGATGCTCGCCTGAATAAATAAAGATTTTGATTGATTGACTGATTGATTGATTTACTGCTGTCTTTTTTAGTTATTGCAGATCTCCTGAACTAATAACACCTTACTCTGTGTTGATCTGAGGCCTTTCCCAATAGCATCTAAAATCTAAACCTCCTTCCTCAATCTCAGTTACAGTTTATGGCTGGTAAAGGCTAAGCTGACATGTTTATGACCTATGAATCTTTCTTGAAAGAGAATGCTACCCAGATTGACGCTAGTAACCACATTTTCAGACAAAATAATGCGGTGCAACACTGCTCAGCTGAATGAACACAACAGACTGATTCAATTAGCAGAGTGATTACACTTAAACTCCAATTTTGTAAAGTCCATTCGGAATCTGGAGAGCTCCATTTTTCTACTGTGATAGCAAGATGTCTTCAGAGCTCCACCCTGCAGCCGTAATAAAAATCATATTAAACACCCTGACACAAAGTATATGAAAAATAATGTTTTTATACAGAAAATAAAAACTAAATAAAATAAATGGTCTTTAACTTGACCAGAAGGCTGGAGAAGACGTTGGGCGACTGCTCTCTTCAGGCGGAGAAACAAATCTGACATTTAGCCCGTAGGGGGGAGCATGACCACTCTGCAGAGTTTAAATACAGTGGCGTGAAAAAGTATTTGCCCCCTTCCTGATTTTCTCTATTATTGCATATTTGTCACACTGGATGTTTTCAGGTCTTTAGACAAAATATAATATTAGATAAAGGGAACCTGAGTGAACAAATAACACTTTTTTTTTTTACTTATTTCATTTATTTAATGAAAAAAGTTAACCAACACCAACTGGCACTGTGTGAAAAAGTAATTGCCCCCTAGTTAAATCAACCCAATTAAAGGGCTAATTAGAGTCAGCTGATTGAACACAGCCAGGCTTGATTACAGCCAGCCCTGCTCAATATAAACCTCACTTATTTTGGCCCTTACCATCAGAGTCACGTTGCCAGCACAAAGATTCAACAAGCACATTATGCCATGATCAAAGGAAGTTCCTGAAAGATCAGAAAAAATTTGTTGCCCTCTATCAGTCTGGAAAGGGTTACAAAGCTATTTCTAAGGCTCTGGGACTCCATCGAACCACAGTGAAAGCCATAATCTCAAATGGAGAACACTTGGAACAGTAGTGAACCTTCCCAGGGTGGGCGGCCTGCCAAAATTACTCCAAGGCGCAGTGTAAAATCATCCAAGAAGTCTCAAGGATCCTAAAACAACATCCAAAGAACTGCAGGCTACTCTTGCTCAGCTAAGGTCAGTGTTCATGACTCCACAATCAGAAAGAGACTGGGCAAAATGGGCTTCATGTGAGAGTAGCAGGCGGAAACCACTGCTAACCAAGAAGAACATAAATGCTCGCTTCTCATTTGCCAAGAAGCACCTGGATGATCCACGTTTTTGGGAAAATGTTCTATGGACAGATGAGTCCAAAGTGGAACTTTTGGACAACATGGATCCCATAATGTCTCGCGTAAAGCAAACACAGCATTCCACAGTAAGAACACCATACCAACAGTCAAACATGGTGGTGGTAGTGTGATGGTGTGGGGATGCTTTGCTGCCTAAGGACCTGGATGACTTGCCATAATTAAAGGAACCATGAATTCTGCTCTGTACCAGAAAATTCTTAAGGAGAATGTCCAGTCATCCTTCCGTCGCTGAAGCTGAAGCGTAGTTGGTCATGCAGCAAGACAATGATCCAAAACACAAAAGCAAGTCCACATCAGAATGGCTAAAAGAAGTAAAATTAAAGTTTTGGAGTGGCCTAGTCAAAGTCAGACTTAAACCCAATAGAGATGCTGTGGCAGGACCTGAAACTAGCAGTTCATGCTCGAAAACCTACCAAATGTTACTGAATTAAAGCAGTTCTACGAGGAAGAGTGGGTTAAAATTCCTCCACAGCGATGTGAAAGACTGATATTGAATTATAGGAAGTGTTTGGTTGCAGTCATTGCAGCTAAATGTGGCATAACCAGTTATTAAGTGTAAGGGACAATTACTTTTCACACAGTGCCAGTTGGTGTTGGTTAACTTTTTTCATTAAATAAGTGAAATTAAAAAAAAACAAGTGTTATTTGTTCACTCAGGTTCCCTTTATCTAATATTACATTTTCTCCAAAGACCTGAAAACATCCAATGTGACAAATATGCAATAATAGAGAAAATCAGGAAGGGGGCAAATACTTTTTCACGCCACTGTATGTTTCTAAATTAAATTAACATTTGGTTCCATTTTCTGGGCTAACACTCACTGAGGAGAAGATGCAGTTTTGTACAGGCATTCCTGTTGGATTCTAGCTGTTAGAACAGACCATAGGAGGACCCAAACCATCTGGATGACTGGTCAGATGCTTGGAGTCACAAATTTAATGTAACCAAATGCAATGTGCAACACTTTGGGAAGAAAAACAGAGGTAGGACCTACACATTGTGTGGGGGTTCCTCTTGCAGCAGTGGAGGAAGAAAATATCCAGAGGGACATAACAGACTAGGGCCGAAGCATAACAAGTGGTGAGTGGCAGCTGTCAAGGGGGCCAGTCAGTGTTCCAGATAAGGCAAGTACTGGCCTATTTTAATCACCAATTTTTAAAAATTTTCTATAAAAAACATTTTGATGAGTACCGACAGTCATCCCAATCCTTGGAAACGATCTATATATACTATAAAAGGAGCTGGTTTCCCTAAGTTTAAAGCACTTGTATTCATCAAAATTATAATTTACTCTTCTAATGCCAAAGAGGATGAGTACATTACTCTTGAATGCCATCATTATCTAGAGCACTGGGGCCAGCAGAATGAAAAAGAGTGATCAGCAGTGCAGGGAAGTACTCCACCACTTGATAAGGCCCCAGTCTGGCCCCGCCTGGAGTATGCCTGCAGTTCCGGCTTATCAATACAAAATGGACATAAAGGCAGTTGAAAGTGAAACACAGATATTTTGGGTTTTTATGTAATATGTATTGTAGTCTTCCACATTTCTTATATTTTGTCTGTATTTGAACCTATGATACTGCCAACACCCACATGTATGTATCTGTTATCATTATTAACCGTATTGTCTAATTTCAAATCTGTTGTAACCTCCCAGGTCAAACTGTTTTAACCAGAAGTAGCACACTAAGCTGAAAGCTTGTTTACAGGTGCTACCTGGGAGCACAGGGAAGTTAAGTGACTTGCTCAGGGTCACACTGTATGCAACTGGGGGCTGTGGGATTCAAACCCAGGTCTCCAGATTTGCAGCTCAGAGCCTTAAACCACTGCGCTATACTGCCTCCTGGTCGTGCATGAAAATAAGCACTTGATAGTCTAGTGCACCTACCTGATAAATAAAAACTACTACAGATCAAGGGAGCGCTCCTGACCAAATCAGAGCGCTCCTTTCCTCTGTGTGCGAGACACTCTTATTCTGTGAAGAGCATCTTACTCCAAATGCCCTGGAAACAGGCACGTTCCAGGACTTTTTTTTATTGATCGTGTTCAATCAATAGTATAATGTGTTTCCTAAAGCCACTTGTTGCTGGATAAGACTGGTTTCACTTGCATTCTGCTTGAGCCAGAACAGGTCAGCTTCGCTTCGCTGTTCTCTCTTGAACAGAACATGCGTGAAACCACTCTTATTCAGCAACAAGTAACTCCGGGGGACATAGTAATATATATATATATAAATAAATAAAATTGGGGGACATAAGTTATGAGGACAGAAGAGGAGGCCGAGAGGAGACATAATCATCCCCACATGCAAGGGTATCAACAAGATGGAAGAGATTCTGCTCCAGCAGTACAAAAGGAAAGTCCCAGAAGCTCAGAGCTAGTAACTGCAGGGGTAATGCTTAGAGATGCTTCTTTTCCCACAGAGTAGTGAGCCTACAGAACAGCCTAACAGAGGAAACAGTGGATATGATGGCCATTCAAAATTTCATGGTAAGCCAGGACAAATTTTTGATTACCAAGGGAATCAGAGGGTACCCAGAGTAGCGGAGTTTGTGGGAGAGGTAGCAATACAGAAGAGCACATGTTTGCACAGCATACTAATCAGTTCCTGCATATGAAGCAGGGGAGGGCGGATCAGATGGACATAAAGTCCCTTCCAATTTTAAACTAGTATGTTTCTATGACAGTAGGCATTTTAAACTACTCACCTTACTCAGTATGTACAAATCCAAGAGCTTCCTTTCCACGTGGGGGATTTTCAGAGATGATCCCTGAAGTTCCCAGAACTTTGATAGCTGATCCAAGAAATTTAGTTTCACTCGGGTCAATGCCTTAAATAAGCAAAAAAAGAAAAACTGTTGAAACAGTGGATACATCCTGCCAGGGACAGCACTAACATGCACCAAAAGGACAAAAGTTGCATCCTTTCCAAAATTGACCCCTCTCTCCTTTGCCAGTGGGTCCAAATTGATGCACCTACTCTATAACAATATCTAAAGGAAGGGAACGTTAACTGTTCAAACTCTGCCACTGACTGATTATGTTTTGACCCAGCAGGTTCCTCTATAGACCCACATTTTTTACACCAGTAGGTTCAATTCGACCCATGCTTTAAATCCCCAGCACTGTTACTGCATCCAGCAGATGGCAAACACAAGTACTGGCAAACATTTTCGCTCATCAGGGAAGCCAACGTTAATATGAAAGGGAATGACCTGGGGTAATCTGGCAGATGGAATTTAAAAAAGATATTCTCATGAAATAAAAGAAAAATAACTTCTGCCAAAATAAGTTTTTTTTTTTTTTTTGTAATCACAACTATTTTTTGCACCTTTTTGCCACCAGCCCCCATCCAATCGACTCCCCCAGCCCCATCCCCTGGCTTACCTTACACCCGGTCTAGGAGCAGCGCCTGCGGAGAGTCGATCTTCATCCTGCCGCTGGTGTGTTTTCCCCTCCATTTTCTCCCAGGGGCCCCAGGAGTAGGCGTGCATGCACCTTACAGCCCCGGTAATGACGCCTATCCCCCACCCCATTGGCCTAATGCCTGGCACCCTCTAGGCCTAAGCAGCCCCTGGCCTCCACCAGGAGGTGGCCATTAGCTAAGGGTAGCCACCCACTTTCCCAGAAGGAGAGGGAGAGGAGAGAGAGAGGCTGCCTGCCAGCTCCATCCAGCTCCGCCCTCCCCAACTGCAGACGCGATGGCCGGGCTCGTTCGAACCTGGGTGCGGCGTGTCCTGCCATACCCATGGGATTTAGTCAAATTCTTTGAAACCAGCACCGGGTATTGAAGATACAGACCCAGTTATTATTCCATACATAGAGACTGTATTAGTGGTGGGTAATGATACATCACAATCTTGTGACATTTCCAGCGAGATCGCGGTGGTTCCGAGGTGCCATAGGCCATTGGGAGATTCTCAAGATTTTACGAGCGATACAGTAAATAAACCAGAGGTTTATTATGGTGACCGTGGGGAGACCAGAGCAGTGAAGCCCTGATCTGTGCAACGGTCGGGGCTTTTCCATTGCCACTAGTTCTCCTTTAACAAATAGGACCAGAAAAATCAGTAGAATAATCTGCCTAATGGGGTACTGGAAGCAGGAACAGTAAACCAGTTCAAGGTCTGTTGGGACATGTTTAGGGGGTCTGGTAAGGACGAAGGAGATAGGACCCATATGGCACTAAGCCAATGGGATAATATCAGCAACTCAGGGAAAGACAAGATGACCTGCAAGTCTTTAGCTGCTGTCACCTTCTATGCATCTACTGTATGCATGTCTCTATAGTCAGTGTACTTAATGACTACTGCATGTATTCAGGATACAGTTCCTCATTACCAGTCTCTAACTCATTGCTTTGTAAAGCACTTTGCAAAACAGTGTATATGAAATGGGCTATATCAAATCAAATCTATGCTCCCAGCCACTACCAACAGCAGTTACAGTAATAATCCCAGATGCAAAAGATATTCTGGTTTTCACATGAACATATGGCAGTGATGTGGTTCTCAACGCTCACAAATCATTTTAAGGAATAAGCCCATGCCAGAGATGGGTGGGGGCAGGACTGAGTGAAACAGCAATCACTCTCCTCTGAGGAGGAAGGGCTGTGCTTCCCCCTTATAGCAACAAGGTTACTACTGGGAGTAATGCTGTTGGGATCGAATGCACAAGCAGTGAGGAAAGTAAGCAGATGTTGCTGCATCTGGCTTATCGGCACCTTACATCATCATCATGTGCGTTTCCAGGAGTGGAAAAAAATGACAAACTGAAGCCACCGACTGGACAGATGACGTCTCACCCAGTCACCACGGCTTTCTTGACTCTCACTCTCCTACTTTCTGAACTTCCCCGATGCCACTGCCTCCTCAGCTGCTGCATAGATCTTGGGACAGTGTCTGTCATGGCACTGAAATATAAATCCCCACACCAGAAACTGATTGGATAGATTGAGTATCAGTGCTGCATTTGGACGCAGTCGTCTGGGAAGAGTTGAGGTCAGATGGGGACCCTCTAGGGCCAGACAGGCTGCACTGGGGATACTGAGAGAGGTCCTGGTCAGTGAGGTAAGATGGAAAAAATGTTTAAGAAAAAAAGTCTTTCATGTAACAGTTTTCAACACACATAAATTCTCAAACTCTTTAAGCACTGGTTTGCTACTTGCACAAATGTGTACAAATCAAACCATGAGAAATATTAGACAAGGATTGATCATCTTACTTCAAGTTCATTCAGGCGCTGGACTCTTGGAGTAAAACGGAAATTCCTGACATCACATGCAAAGGGTGGCTGCCAGTCCTAGTGAAATTGAAAAAGATAAGTCAAAGAAAATACCATATTCAGTGGATTATTCTGACCATATAAAACAGAACACTAACAAATGGGTATTCATCTGAAGAGTCATTACAATTTAAATTAGACAAACCTTCTGACATTGTTACAACTGCAAGTGTGAATGTACAGTGCCTTCAGAAAGTATTCACCCCCCCTTGGATTTTGTCACATTTTGTGGTTTTGCAAACTCAAATTAAAATACATTTATATGGGATTTCTTTGTCACGTATCTACACAAATTACTCTATAATGTCAAAGAGGAATGACACTTCTGGAATTTTTTTGTACATCTAATTTAAAATAAAAACTTGAAATGTCTTGATTTGATAAGTATTCACTCCCTTTGCTATGACACTCCAAATTGAGCTCAGGTGCATCCAATTTCCTTGCGAGATCACTCTAAAACTTGAAAGGAGTCCACCTGTGGTCAGTTCAAATGGCTGACATGATTTCAGAGGAAATACACCTGTCTATATAAGGTCCCACTGTTGACAGTGCATGTCAGAGCAGAAACTCTACCATGAAGACCAAGGATCTGTCCGTAGAACTCCGTGATAGAATTGTGAGGAGGCATAGATCTGGGGAGGGGTATAAAAACATTTCTAGGGTGTTGAAAGTTCCCAGGAGCACAGTCAAGTCCATCATTAGGAAACGGAAAGATTATGGAACCACCCAGA
The DNA here is from genome assembly GCA_016271365.2 of Neoceratodus forsteri. Classification (NCBI taxonomy): domain Eukaryota; kingdom Metazoa; phylum Chordata; order Ceratodontiformes; family Ceratodontidae; genus Neoceratodus; species Neoceratodus forsteri. The sequence goes on from CM028131.1 coordinate 1,521,184,441, forward strand.
CTCTTCCTAGAGCAGGCAGTCCTCCCAAACTGAGCAATCGGGCAAGAAGGACCTTGGTCAGGGAAGTGACGAAGAACCCAATGACCACCCTGACAGAATTACAGAGTTCCATGGCTGAGATGGGAGAACCTGTCCAGAGGACAACAATCTCTGCAGCACTTCACAGATGTAGCTTCTATGGGAGAGTGGCTAGAGGGAAGCCACTCCTGAGAAAAGGCAACATAATAGCATGCTTGAAGTTTGCAAGAAGTCATGTGGCAGACTCTGAGACCATGTGGCAAAAGATTCTCTGGTCTGATGAAACAAAAATTGAACTCTTTGGCCTGAATGCAAAGCGCTATGCAGGGTTTTAAATACCTGATTAGCAGGTTTTTTTTCTTGGGACGATACAAACTGTACAGAAAGTATTTATATAGATTTTCTAGAAGAGCTGTGTTTGTTAAACACAGTGAGGCAAGAGCTATGCATTTTCACGAAGTTTTAGCACTTTTATGAGCAAAACGCTAATCAATTTTTAGTGTTAAATAAATTCCTGCTATGCCTGGCGCAAACCAAACACAGCTCATCATCCGTGTAACACCATCCCTACCATGAAGCATGGTGGTGGCAGCATCATGTTATGGGGATGCTTTTCAGTGGCAGGGACTGGGGCACTTGTCAGGATAGAGGGAACAATGAATGGAGCCAAATACAGGCACATTCTTGAGGAGAACCTGCATCAGTCTGCAACAGACCTTGGACTGGGGTGAAGATTTACGTTCCAACAGGACAATGACCCCAAGCATACAGCAAGCAACACTGAGTGGCTTCAGAACAAGAAGGTGAATGTCCTTGAGGTGGCCCAGCCAAAGCCCAGACTTGAATCCCATTAAGAATCTGTGGAAAGACTTAAAGATTGTGGTTCACCGACGCTCCCCATCCAACTTGACAGAGCTTGAGCAAATCTGCAAGGAAGAATGGGTGAAAATCCCCAAATCCAGATGTGCAAAGCTGATACAGACATACCCAAGAAGACTCATAGCTGTAATTGCTGCCAAAGGCACTTCTACAAAGTATTGACTCGGGGGGGTGAATACTTAAGTAAACAAGATATTTCAGTTTTTAATGTTTCATAAATTTTTGTTACACAATAAAAATATGTTTGCCCCTTTAAATTATTGGGTATGCTGTGTGAATCAAGGGGGATAATTTCAATGCATTAAAAATTCTGGTAGTAACACAACAAAATGTGACAAAATCCAAGGGGGGTGAATACTTTCTGAAGGCACTATATTTGATCCATACTGCCAAAGGAAGACTTCCGCTCCCAGATCCATTACCACTGGTATTTATCATTTTCCTAGGCGCCCTCAAAGCAGATAATTGGGGTGATTTATTGGGCAGCCTGTATCATGGTTTGTAGGCAGTGTGGAAACATAACTTCAGTGCCATCTTAGAACGTTGAAACGAGGAACTTAGGGCAACATATATCTATGCTATTTGGACAAAACACACTCTTTCACCTCTCAAAGTTATGGCATGTACAATCTGGAGAAATTTGTGTGGAACTGTTGACAGAGATATTGCCATAGTCAACACTTTTGGGGTGTCCAATATAACTATTGTTGGTGTAAAAGTGGTTTGGCAGGGGCTGACCATATGCATATATTCTGGAATTACCCCAGTGCTCACAGCATTCTAGACAGCCCTCAAGACAGCAATTTCAATAACTGAATCTTGACCCCCCCGTGTTATCTGCAACCCAGTGCTGTTACCATCCATCCTGTGACACGGGATAAGGTTAGGCTCTTGCTCACTAATACCAATTTTGTTATTAGGTGCTAAAAAACAATTACGCGTTTATGGCTGCACCCACAACCCCTACTATAGGACAATGGACAGCCATAGTCAATGCTATTTATAAACCTGAACATTTAACTTGGGGGATGAGATCACCTGGAACAATTTCAGCGGCTGTGGCAGCACTGGGTACTGTACATTATGGGACATGATAATTAATATCTTAACTTCTTTTTTTTCAATGTTATTCTGTTTTGTATAGGGTAATCTATTTTATGAATATTTATACAAGTGCATTTATTCCTGGGGGAACTTCTGATATAGTGGGACCGAGCATGGTGATGTTTATGTATAGATCAATGTTATCCAGCTGTTTATACCTTGAGCCATTCTTGGACTTAAACTGTGTATGTCTGGTTACAGAGGTCTGCTGCCCTTCACGTTATGTGATAGTTTTGAATATTTCAATAAGCTTAGTATAAAAAAAGTATTTACATTGCTCAGATCAGTGTAAGAAGAATATAATGCAACAAGAACATCTTAACAAAACATTTTTTGAGTAGGGTAGAGACATTGGGGCCCGATTTGAAGACGCACTCAGAGTCCGTGTAAAACAGGTGGTTTGGCCCTCAAAGCTGCAATGTTAATATTTTGTTTTTTTTAAGTTTTTTTTCACTGATTTTGATTTTTGATTTTGAAAGAATTCATCCTAAAGAAGAAAAATACGTACAGCATGAAAACCATATATTCTTTTAATTTTCCTCCATAAAAAAAAAAAAATTTACAGGATCGAATTCATAAACAACGTAGGCGAATGAATTCTAGATAAAGTCAAAAATGAGGAAATACAATATTTGCAAATTAGACATTAATAACATTCCTTAAAGGTAAAAAGTAAATGCGGAGTTAGTCAAAAGCGTACAACAAATTGTTATACTGCTTTAGAACAGAAAACAAATCCAAGTTAATAACATTAGAGGGCATTTAGTGCCTTCCATCCTTTCAAATTAATTGTCATTTCACTGTTAACCCCCAGATCAGTCCGCAGCATCTCTACTCATAATGCAAGGAAAAGGAAAAAAAATGTCTAAAAAACATTTAAAACCAGCCCAGTGATGTGGATGGCTGAGGTACTGGACGCCTTACCTCCTCCCATGCCGGAAACCTGGATTTGGGAACGAGCCTGAGTCGCCAGGGATCGGCTGGGTGGGGGAGGGCAAGCAGCACTCCTTTCCTGGGGAGGTATGTGGGCTTCCCCGGCTCTTGGCTGCCACCAGGTGGAGGCTAGGTGGCAGTGCCAAGCCACAAAGAGAGCCAGGCATTAGGCTGGTTGGGAGGAAAGGGCCATCAATAAAGCCACGGAGTACATGTGCGACTGTGTTCTGGGGTCCCAGGATAACGGGACGGAAAATGGGGCACCAGGGCAAGCTGAATGTAGCCCTGAACAACAGGGCAGACCGAGATCCTCCAAGGGAGGACCACAGCTTGCCTAGCCCAGAGCCCCCGACAGGTAAAAAGCTATATGAAAAAAAATAAACATTTAAAGATTATATTTGTATAATTAGATACTTATCCACGTCTCTGCTCTAGGACTGGGGTATCTTCATTACTCTAGCCCTTGCCTCCAAATCCTCTCTTGCTTCCCTTTCCCTTCTCTTGTTAAATCTTCAAAACTATCATAACTAATCAAGGTCAAAAACTATAGATGATACGGAATGGGATGCCCACTCCAGGTGTCAGATCCCACCCCCCCCCAGTTCCTTATTTTATTCCAACAACAGGGAGCCCAATCCTCAGGTAGGTAGTAATCAATCGATCAGTCAATCAAATCTTTATTTAACCAGGCATTCATCGTTGAGCAGAAACTCATTTGTAAGATGGACCTGGGTGAAGCATGAACAATTGCATATACAGGTCAACACCGGTATTTACAAGGCAATACAGATAATACTTTTTACAGAAGGGAAAAAAAATTCATATGTACATAGAATTATACAGACATTGTACAGATTGCAGGGTATCTACATACACAGAAGTGTCTACAGAAAGTTGTAAGGCAGGTTATAGAGGGTTGCAGGAAGAAGAAGAAAGAAAAAGAATTTACACAAGGTAGAGGTGGAGGTGGTGGGGAGGGAGGAGGAGGAGAGAAAGGCTAGGAGGGCACGGTGCACAGAGCGGAGCCAGGAAAACAGGATGAAGAGATGGTGGATGGAGGAAAGGAGTATGTGTGGACCCTGGGATTGTATGCTATAAAGTACAGGGCAGGGAGGTTGTCACAACCCAGGAGTAATGAGCTCCTATCCGATGTAGGAAAAATTAGGGGAAGGTCGGGCGTAGAGTTAATAATTCAGGGGGATATGACAGATAGGACATTTAGGCTTAAGAAGAGCAAGCTGGGGGGTCAGTACTTAAAGTTGGGTCTAGGCGGGGCTGCATACCACTGCAGGCACCAGTACTGGATCTGAGTGGATGAAGCAGATACATGCTTCTCTGATGGTACAGAAATATAGCGTCTTGAAGGCATTTAAACCAATTAGAGTGCTTAATTTGAGGGTTTTTTTGCAGATTGTTCCATAAGGTAGGTAGCACAAAGCTTATGGCTGCCCTGCCGAAACGGGATTTTGCTTTGGGTACTTTACGTGTTATAACTGAGTAACTTCTTAGCGCATATTTCCCCGATTACACTCAGGGAAAGACAACAGGAGATATAGTAAGGCAGCTTATTAGAGATGGCTCTATAGGTCCAGAGAGCGGCATTTCTGTGGCACCTGAACTTTAGTTATGTCCACCCCACTGCCGCATATAGGGTACAGTGATGTGTGACGAAGGGAAGTCCCGTTATAAACCTCAGTGCTCAATGGTACAGCATGTCCAGCTTTGCTATGTAAGAGTTGGGGCATTGGCTGCACAGGAAATCAATGGAATCAACCAATGATAGGAAAATGGACTGGACCAGTTGTTGCTTGGCATCTCTGGTGAGGAATTGGTTGATTCTAAAAAACAGGCCAAGCCTTTGCCGAAGTCATTTTAGCAAGTCCTTGATATGTTGCCCATCTTAACATTTCCACCGTTCCAGCTGCAAATGCCCCAGCACCCAGCACTTACAATCAGTCTTTGCACCCCTAGCACCTTACTTGTCATATTCCCTCGACAAGGCCCCCTGGCTGCACTGTCTCCCACCCTCACCCAGCTTCCCCCCCGTATCTCCACTCCTGCCCCTGCCCCAACCACCTCCAGTACCCCCTTACCCCTGCACCTCCTCCCATCAATCTCTTAGCCTCAATTCACATCCACCCCCTTCCTTGTCTTGCTCATAGCTCAAGTCTTGTACTGGTTATTACATGTCTGTAAGTCAATGACTATATGTTTGTAACTAAAAATGATAACTGTTGCACACGCTGACGTGGAACCTTTGTAAAACAGCCTCGGCTCAAAGGTAGAAGAAGAAGAATAATCAGCATTTATATAGCGCTTTTTCATACACAGTATCCCAAAGTGCTTTACAAGCAATGCTAGACTGGTAGTGAAGTGACTGAATGTGTGGTGGTGGCCATATCGCACATCATCACCCACACACAGCCTGGACAATTGCATGAACCGGTTTATGGGAGGGGAATATTGGCCAGGACACCAGGAACGTTCCCTGCTCTTTACGAAGAGTACCCTGGGTTCTTTTACTTCCACCAGGACAACACCAGGATGGCAGAAGGACCTCGTTTAACGTCTTCATCTGAAGGACGACACCCCAGCAGTACAGCGCCTAATACGTGCACTCAGATGCCAGCGATTTTAGGTGCAGTCCAACCCAGTGTGGGACGAGAACCCACAACCTTTCTAGTCCAGAGGTGACGGTTACCAACTGAGCCACGCTGACACCTTGTATTGTAATCCTAGATTTAAATAAATAAATAAATAAAAATGTTCAATGAAGGAGAGTCTGTGGTCTATCCAGACTCCCAGATACTTGAATTTTGTAACACATTCTAGTTTTTCACCTAGAATTGTGGTAATTTAGGAAACTGTCCCACTTGACACAGGGTTAGCTGTACGGATGAATGGAGAGAGGACCACCGCTTTAGTTTTTTTGGCGTTGAGGAGTAGCTTTTTTTGGAGAAGTTGGCTTTGCAAAAGGTTGAATTCTGACTGTAGATCATTTCAGGCAGCTTCAGGTGTTGAGCGACTCACATAGAGAACTGTGTCATCTGCAAACAGATGGATGTCGGCTTCTTTTATACAGTGGTCAATGTCATTAATGTAGATTGCAAATAATAAGGGCCCTAGTATAGATCCTTGAGGTACCCCTCTTTGAAGAGTTTTTAAGGGAGACAGGCCTCCTTCAGCTTTAACTTGTTGAAGGCACCCTGTAAGATAGTCAGTGAACCAACAAAGAAAGGAGGGGTCCACACCTATGGTTTAAAGGGAGGAGAGGAGCAGACTATGGTCGACGGTGTCGAAAGCCTTGCTTAGATCAAGGAAAACAGCACAAATAAAGTTTTTGCTCTCAAGATTACTCTGTCAGTCATTGGTTACTTTGGCGAGGTTGAGATAGTGCTATATTTAGCTCTGAATCCGGACTGCATAGGGTTTACCAGTTCCCTGGATTCAAGGTGAGTCCTCAACTATGCATTTACAATTTTCTCCAGGAGCTTGGACAGGACCGGAAGGACAGAAATTGGCCTGTAGTTATCGAGATCACCAGGGTCACCTAATCTGAACAGTGGTATGACATGCGCCGTCTTCCATATAGGTGGTAAGGTGCCATGAGACAGGGATAAGTTAAAAAGGTGGGTGACGGGTATTGCTAGGACATGGTAGGCAATTTTTAGGAAGTAAGGGTCAAGGGTGTCAGCTCCAGCACTTTTTCTAATATCCAATTGTAGCAAGAGGTCCTCTACCTCTTTCAATGAGGCAGGTTGAAGCGTGAAAGGTGAAAAAATTATCGGTATTTCAGGCAGGTGGCTGGCAGTCTGGGAGCAAAGTATGTTTGCAGGGGAGTTATCAAATGCCATGCCTGCAACAGCAAAGTGGTTATTAAATGCGTCAAGTATATCCATCTTTTCGGTTATAGTTGAATTGCCAGAGGTAATCTTGTTCAGGAGTGAATTTCCTGGGGAGTGGCCTAGCAGATCGTTAATTGTGTTCCAGAGCTTGATTAGGCTCTTTGTGACAGAGTCGAGTTCGGATTTGAAGAAGATAGCCTTCGATTCTCTGATTGTTTTAGTACATAAATTTCATAGTCTCCTGAACTGATTCCAATCCTTGGCAGTGTTCAGTCTGCGTGCGTTTTTCCAGAGCTTCTCTCTTTCTAGGAGTAAGGACTTGATCTGAGGGGTGAACCATTTACAGGTTTTGGTCCTAGTTCGAACTTTAATCAAGGAAGCATACTTATTAAGGGCCCTCGACAGAATGTCGTGGAAGATATTGTAGGCCGACGTAACCGTTTTGGCCAGGCAGAAATCTTGCCACTGAGGGGAGTACTTAAGCTCGTCTAGATAGGCAGGTTCACTGAAGCTGCGCCTGGATCTCTTCATAGAGAACTTGATAATGGGGAGTTGTTGATTGATCTTACTCCCGCAATAAAACAATGGTCACTGGCATCTGAGAAGAAGACATCAGCGTGGGAGAAGAGATGAGGTTTGCTCACCATTAGCACCTCCAAAAGGGTGCTTTTACTGGGGTTCTTCATGTTTGGGCGCGTTGGTTCAGTAATAAATTGCGTCAGCCCATGTGCATCACAGAAAGATGCAAGTGGGGCTGCTGCATTAGAGAGCCAGTCAAAGTTGAGGTCTCCTAAGATAACAGTTTCTGGCAGCCCCTGTCCCAATTTGTCACTTAGATATGACACAAGCTGTAGGCCAGCAGACGGTGGTCTGTAGCATCCTACTACGTACAGTGCAGTAGTCTGTGTAATTTCCATTTTGAGAATTAGGCATTCAAATTCATTGGTGACAGATGCCGAGGATAAGCAGAAAATTTGTCTTTAACATAGACGGCTACCCCTCCTCCTCCTCTAGTATGCCTATCAGCTCTGAACAAGGCATAGTTGGGGATGTTTACTTCTCTATTAGTGGTGCTGGGTCTAAGCCAAGTTTCAGAAATCACAAGTACATCAGGACAGGTATGATTTACCCAGGCTTGGATTAAGGTGATCTTTTTAAGGAGGCTGCATACGTTAATATGCAGGAAGCTTATTCCTTTTAAATTTGCTAGTTCTGCTGGCGAAGCAATAGCTTCGGGGGGGGGGGGCAGGGGTTAAGTTCTACGTTGCCTGAACGTAGCAGGAGGATAAGTAGGATTTTTCTAAGTGCTCCTATTATAAGCTTATAATTCCTGCCTTTTTCCAGTCCAATAGATCTGATGCTTTTAGGGACTGCAATGTAGCCACCATAGGAGAGGTGACCTGTTGTAGTGAGAACTAATACCCCAACCGCAATAGGCGGGGAGGAGATAGAAGTCTGCGTGGTGGGAGGTGGGCCTTGTGGTGGGGGAGTGTTATGAGTACTGCTGGAATGTGTAGGCCAAGAGCAGGGTTCAAGGTATTGGTGCTTGGAATCACAGAGGCAATTAAAGGATAAATTGCTATGTGGTATACAGCACAAGGTGCGGTTGTAGACCATGCATAATGGTAGTTCAGGTGTCCAGTGCTGGCCACCTGATACCTTCAGAAGAAGGGCAGTATAAGGAGCCATATAGGGCCCGACATGATAGTACCTAGAGAAAAAAGGAGCCACTAGATTAGCCCAGTGCCCAGGGAGGTTGCTGGATTAATGAAGCTTGTCAGCAGCTTGCAGATCCAGGTCAACTTGAATCTGACAGCATTAAAGAACATTTAATGATGAAAGCAGAGCCAAAGAGATCCTATTCGTTTTAGTAAGGCGTGGCCCTATGAATTGGACCCCAGAGGCTGGACAGAGAAGAGGGGGATCACAAGCTAAGTCTCTATTGGAGGGGCGCTGCACCAGGGGGCGTGGAATAATATTTGGCGGAAGCTAGTGTATTTCATAATCGGGGGGGCGGACGGGCAAAAAAGTTGCGGCAGTTGCCATACCTTAGGGCCTTGGGGTCTGTGTCTCGCGGTCTCGAAGGCCGGGTTAGGAGGCGCCGATCGCCCAGTAGCCAGGAATCCACGGCTTGAAGCTGGAAGCCTGGGTGGCAGTTCCTTGGCTAAGTGAGAGAAAGAGAGGAGAGCAAGGGTTAGTAATGGGGTTTCAAACAAAGGGACAGACAGAGCAGCAGGGAGTCCAAAATCTGCAGAACAAAAGGACGTGTATTACTTTGGCGCCCAAAAGTCTGGGGCCAGTGCACATATGCAGAAAAAGGGCTATAAACACAGGTTTTCCTTCCCTAAAGCACAGTTCAAGTCCTCACAATTACAGTCTGGATTGACACTTAAGCATTTTTAACATCTGACCCAACGTAAACATTTAGAGTTTAAATTCAATAAGCAGAAGCCGGCTTTCGCCAGGGACCAATCAGAGCGTAGTCTGAAAGGGCGCTCGCAGTCCGGCTGGTTGTGGCAATTGCCGTACCTTGTAGGGTCTTGGGTCCATGTCTGCGGTCTTGAGCATCGGCTAGGGAGGCGCCGACCGCCCGGTAGCCAGGAATCCCGCGGCTTGGAAGCTGGGAGCCTGGGTGGCGGTTCCTCAGCTTGTAGGGCCTTGGGTCCGTGTCTACGGTCTCGAGCGTCAGCTAGGGAGGCGCCAACCGCCCGGTAGCCGGGAATCCCACGGCTTGGAAGCTGGGAGCCTGGGTGGCAGTTCCTGAGCTTGTAGGGCTTTGGTTCCATGTCTGCGGTCTTGAGTGTCGGCTAGGGAGGCGCCGACCGCCCAGTAGCCGGGAATCCTGCGCCTTGGAAGCTGGGAGCCTGGGTGGCAGTTCCTCGGTAGTAGCAGCCAGTGTGGGACACTGGGGAGCCTGCTCACAGTGTCCCGAAATTCTTATTTACTGTTTTGCTGAAAACAAGAAATCCCCTGATGTCCTTTTTTTCCCCATAACCTGAAAAAAAAAACGGTCCCTTGTCGTCCCCGCTGTCCCTCCCCCATCCCCACCCCACCCACTGAGCACCCCCCACACACACACCTTAACCTACACTTACCTCCAGAGGTCGTCTGCTGTCATCTTCTGTGGACTGGACACGTCTGCACTCCTCAAAGCTGAACCGCAAACTGAGGAATCAAGGTGAAGTGCCGTATAATGTATTTCAATGGTGTTTTGAACTTAGGTTCATAACTTTGGCATTTTTAGGTAACTTTTTCACCAAATTTTCAACATGGGCTTTTTGAGATTCCACCTCATGAACACTGTCACTTGTTTCATTAATCGGGCCTGGAAGGTGATGTCACAGTCGCTGCATGAAATCACCTTTTGGGACCAATTAACGAAATGATAGTGCCAGTGTTCATGAAGAGGGGTCCCCAAAAGCCCACACTGAAAATTTGGTGCTAAAATTCCTAAAAATGGCAGAGTTACGAGCGTTCATTGAAATGATTCTACGCATGCGCACAACTTTGGTAATTTTTAATATTTTGACCCCAAATTTTCAACATAGCCATTTTTTTTTTTACACCACCTCATGAACAGTACAGCTGTCATTGTTCACATCCTGCCCAAAATGTTTTTTCACACCTGTGGCACGGAATGGCGTTTTGGCAGGGATTTGATGAACACTTTCACCCACGGGGTTTATAAGGTCAGGATATAAGAAGACTATGTTCAAAATTTGGGGTCAAAATATGAAAAAATGCCAGAGTTATGGCCATTCATTGCAATTTTGGTACGCCCACTCGTAAGTTTGGAAACTTTATATATTTTGACCCCAGATTTTCTACATAGCCTTCTTATTACTCGACCTCTTGTATGTCACAGCTGTCATTTTTCAAATCCTGCCCCAAATGTGTTTTCGCACTTGTGGAGAGGAATGGCATTGCAGTTGTGCACAATTACATTTAGGCAGGGATCTGAACATTTTCTCTACCAGGTACATGTGCTGAGGTAATAAGATGGCTATGCTAATAATTTGGTCACGCATCTACAGAGGGATGGGTGGACCCTGTGCTCCCACAGTAAAGTAAGCAAAATCACAGAAAATGGAAGCACAGGGCTCCCCACTGAGACATAAGGACAGTTATGGAGGGTCGGAGCACAGGGCCCTTTAGGCAAATAAGGATACAAGTAAACTATCTGAAAAAGTAAGGAAATTCATTGCAAAAACTTAGTTAATGCACCATTAAGGTTGAAGCAACAAAGGTAGGGAAATGCGACCTTAGGGTTTCCAAGCCTAAGACCCCACCCCCACTGTGCATGCAGGAACAGGCATGAGAGGTGTGTTTTGGGGTTGTGAACCCTATTGCTCACCCTATTCTCCTATGCTGTACCCATCTTACCTTACTTAATCACGGAACGGGGTGAGCATTAGGGTTCACAATCCCAAAACACACCCCTCATGTCTGTTCCTGCATGCACAGTGGGGGTGGGGTCTTAGGCTTGGGAACCCTAAGGTCACATTTCCCTACTTTTGATGCTTCCACCCAAATGATACATTAACAAAGTTTTTTGCAACAAATATATGTATGTATATGGAATTTATTTTTAAACATGAGTGGGACTTGGCTGTTAAAATTATTATGTTAAGGTCTCTTTCAAAGACCATGGTAATCATAACTGTTGAGCATGAGGCCAGCCCGCTGGTGTAGAGGGCTGAGGCACTGTAAGCATTACCTCCACCCACACCAGCAATTCTAGTAATCATGACTGTTGAGCATGAGGCCGGCCTGCTGGTATAGAGGGCTAAAGCACTGTAAGCATTACTTCCACCCACACCAGCAATTCTAGTAGTCATAACTGTTGAGCATGAGGCCGGCCGGCCCACTGGTGTAGAGGGCTGAGGCACTGTAAGCATTACCTCCACCCACACCAGCAATTCTAGTAATCATGACTGTTGAGCATGAGGCCAGCCTGCTGGTGTAGAGGGCTAAAGCACTGTAAGCATTATCTCCACCCACACCAGCAATTCTAGTAGTCATAACTGTTGAGCATGAGGCCGGCCGGCCCGCTGGTGTAGATGGCTGAGGCACTGTAAGCATTACCTCTACCCACATCAGTGACTTTAGTAATCATAACTGTTGAGTACGGGTCCGGCCCACAGGTGTAGTAGAGGGGTGAGGCACTGTAAACATTACTTCCACCCACACCAGTGACTCTAGTAATCATAACTATTGAGCATGAGGCCGGCCTGCTGGTGCAGTAGAGGGCTGAGGCACTGTAAGCATTACCTCCACCTACATCAGCAACCTAAGTTTGGGAACCAAACATGGTCACCGGAGTCAGCCAAGGGATGGAGGGAAGGAGGACTGAGCATCCAAAGAAAAGCTATCCACCTCCGGGGGGGGGGGGCAGTGAATCCCACTACCTGTCAGCTACTCAGCAGGACCAGTAGACATGGGTGGGAGGCGTGATGACACAACCCACATGTGCATCAAGATGCACGTGCACTGTTGCATCCTACGCAGTTCCTGGTGGGTGAAAAACAGAGGAAATCGCTCTGGCTGACTCGGCAACCCTGCAGGCCCCACACAGCCCAACCATGGCTCTAAGTCAGTGGTGGTTAAACTAAGTCCATGAGGCTGGTCAGTGGTGGGGCTGGAAGGGATGCCATTGGTATTAAGATGCCATGAGATAAAACAGGAATCATAAACAAACAAACAAAAAAAAACTGTTGAGCGTGGGCAGTGCTTCTGCTGTACTGGATTTATGCTATAGTTTTGTTTATTTTTGCCATCTAGCTATCGCCAAGTGTGTCAGGCATTTGTTCAGAAATATTTTTCCTTTTCTGGTCACTCATCAGAATTCTAAATGCCTTTATAAGGAACAGTACATTTTTTTTTTAGGTAGGCCAGAACTTATTAAAGTTATTTCATACCGTCTCAGATGGAACCATATCCAACAGTGAGCGTGTTTGAGAGCTACGATTCTCAAATTTCATATTTTATTGCATTTTCAAGGTTTTCCACCTTACACTCTATTTCAACAACTGACCATGTTTTAGTTGTTTGAGCATTGCATATAGTCATACTCCGTGTTTGCACTCGATCAATTGTTTCAAGATCAATAAACTTCTTCTCAGATTCTATTTTGAAAACTTTAATACTTTCTATATCAGGTCAGCCTTGACTTTACTTACAGCACTTATTTATTTGAATTTTAATAACTGGGTAGGCACACTGAGACACGCAAATCCCCTTCTCAGGAGCGATCTAGAATTAGTTACATACAGTTGAGTAAACCTTTGCAGTAATTACAGAGTAGGACAAGATAATAAAACACCCAGTGGAAAAATCTTACACACAATATATGTATCTTAGTACGCATTAAAAGCCATGAGAAAGAAGGCTTCTACTAGGGAATTAATACATGGTTGGGTGTGGGGTGGAGGGGGTTGGAGCATGAGGCTGAAGGCCGGGTGCCCCAACCACACAACCAGGCATTAATTCCCTAGTAGAAGCCTCTTTTCGAAGTGGCTTAATGCGTTTATAACATGGCAAGTGTTGTTTAATATAGTTAAAGACAGAGACGTAGAAAACACAGTGACGTTTCTTGATATATGCATATGTTTTATGGAAAGAAAGAAAAAAAATCACTCACCATAGTAATGTTGTTTCTTCTAATGGAATCTTGCTGTATTCAGACATAATGTAGTTAGCCCCAGCACTTGAACTACCCCAGAGAGAAAAGAGTTAACTCCATGCAAAAGCATGGAACGTTGAGCTCGAGCTCGGTTTTCAAACCTCTGTCCGTGGTACTTCCCAGTGTAACCATCAGATACTTACCAGCAACTAACTAACTAGGCACTAAAATATGGAAATTGTTTGAAACATATAGCCAAAAGGCAAAAAACAGTTTTGGGGTCCAAAAAGACTCAAGTCGAGAACCCAAGAAGAAACAAGGTAGTGACAATTTAGGTTATGAACATAAGAATAATAAACATAACAGCTACCCCACCAAAAGGGAGGGTACAAGGTACACCCCTGAGATTCAACACTGTACCTGCCAGCCCACTTCCCATAAACAGGTTCTGAGAGGGGAGGCAAGGGGAGAGGTCTGAATACAGCAAGACTCCATTAAAAGAAACAACATTACTATGGTGAGTATTTTTTTTCTTCAAAACAACATGACGTCTTGCTGTATTCAGACATAATGCAGACTATCAAGCAGTTCCCTATGGAGCAGGAAATGCAGAATGTACCTTGGGAACAGGCTCTACAGTACTGCTGTGCCAAACCTGGCATCACTCCTAGCCTGGATGTCCAGGGAGTAATGCTTGGTGAATGTATGTACTGTTTTCCAGGTGGCTGCTTTACAGATCTCTAACAAGGGAATATCTCTGGCCGCAGCTAGAGAGGCAGCTGTACCCCTAGTGGAGTGAGCCCTCAGGCCTGAAGAGGGTGTTCTACCCAATTTGTCATAGCAGAATTGTATACAAGAAACAATCCACCTGGCAAAAGATCTTTTAGTGGCAGGCTTACCTTTCCCAACTTCACCATAAGTGAGAAACAATTGAAGACAGTCATTTCTATATGCCTTAGTATGCTCTATGTAGTAGCTAAGAGCCCTTTTAACATCCAAACTGTGTAATCGCCTTTCCCCTGAAGAAGAATGGTCAGTGAAAAACACAGGGAGCGATATGGACTGGTTCAGGTGGAAATCCGATACCACTTTAGGCAAGAACTTCCTATTAGTTCTTAGGCCACTTTATCCCTATAAGAACATACGAAATTTGCCAGCAGATAAAGGCCTAGAGTTCTATCAAGTCTGCTCGAATGTGCAGCTAGCACCCCTTATTCTACAGCTGCCCCTCCCTTCCACCCTTCCCCTTCATTAACCCTCCCCCTTGTCCTGTCCCATCCTCGTTTGAAGCAGTCCACTGTTCTACTGCATACCATTTCAGCAGGTAATGCATTCCACCCAGCCACCACCCTCTCTGTAAAAAAGTGTCTCCTCATCTCCCTCCTGAACCTCCCTCGCTCCAGTCTCATATCATGGCCCCTAGTGGCCCTCTCCTCCCTTACTTTGAACAGCCCCTCTGTACCCGTCTTATTTATTCCTTTCATTTATTTAAAGGTTTCAATCATGTCACCCTTGTCTCTCCTCTCCTCCAGTGAGTACATGTTCAACTCCCTCAACCTCCTCTCATATAATAAGTCCCCCAGCCCCTTGATCATCTTTGTCGCTCTGCGCTGCACCCCCCTCCAGTAACTTAATGTCCCTCTTCAGATACGGATGCCAGTACTGCACGCAGTACTCCAGGTGTGGTCTAACTAATGACCTATACAGTGGCAGAATCACCTCCTCCCTCCTCGAGGATATACCCCTTGCAATACAACCCAGCATTTTGTTGGCCTTTGCAGCTGCCTTCCTACATTGTGCCGAGTTGTTCATTGACCCTGTAATGAGCACACCCAGATCCTTCTCCTCCTCTGTCTGGGCTAGCTACACTCCCCCTAGCTGGTAACTCCTCCTTGGGTTCTTCATCCCAAAATGCAGCACCTTGCACTTTTTGGCATTAAAGCCCAGTTGCCAGGTGTCTGACCAGGTTTCAAGCTTTGCCAGATCATCCTGCAACCCCTGCCATCCCCCTAGGTCATGCAACACCACGCCTACCTTGGTATCATCAGCAAACAGACTGATCTTGCTCTTGATGTCCCATGATATGTCTGCGATGAATATCCCAAACAACACTGGTCCCAACACTGAGCCTATGGAACACAGCTCGTCACTGCCCTTGGGTGTGAGCTCCCCACCCACCACCACCCTCTGTTGCCTTCCCTGCAGCCAGTTTCCTACCCATCTCACCAGCTTTGCACCCGCCCCTGTGCCTACTAACTTCCTTCCCAGCCTTCCATGTGGCACTGAGACGAATGCCTTACTGAGGTCCAGATACAGGACATCCACTGCATGGTCCCTGTCCAGTTGCCTAGTTACCCAGTCATAGAACTCGACCAGGTTGGTTTGGCAGGATCTGCCACGTATGAGGCCATGTTGTCTGCTGTACTGTAGTCCTTTGGCCTCTAGGAGGGCCACCAGCCTCTCCTTCAGGATAGTCTCCATTAGCTTACCCAAGATGGATGTGAGGCTCACTGGTCTGTAGTTTCCCAGTTCATCCTTGGGGCCACTCTTGTGGAGGGGCACCACATGAGCCATCCTCCAATCCTGAGGTACACACCCCGAATGTAGTGAGGCATTAAATAGGTTTGCCAAAGGTCCTGGAAGGACCTCTGCCAGCTCCTTCAGTACCCTGGGGTGGATGCCATCTGGACATGGCGCCTTGTCCACCCTCAGTGCCTTCAAACCCTCTCGAACTCTGCTCTCCATGATTTCTCCATCTTTCACCCCCGCTTCTGCCATTTCTCCCACCTGGGTGTCACCCCTCTTCTCTTTAGTAAATACTGAGCAGAAGTACTCATTTAGTGCTTCCACTTTATCGCACCCTGCTTCCACCCAACCCCCCTCCTTCCTAATCTTACTATGTGTCCTTACAGCTCCTTTTCTCCCTGATGTACTTAAAGAAGTCCTTCTCCCCTTCTTAATGCCTGTGCCAGCCTGGGTTCCCTAGATGCTTTGGCTCCCTTACTGCCCTTGTCACCTCCTTGATTCTGTCAAGTACTCCTCCCTGTCCTTCCCCTCCCTGTTTTCTTGTACTTCTAAAGGCAGCTCTTTTCCTCCTTACCTTTTCCATGACCTCCTTGCTCAACCAGATCAGTTTCTTAGCCTAGCCTTCTTGCTCTGGGCCTTGCAGCAGGTTTTGGTTGCCTCCACTATCCCCAGCTTTAGAGCTCCCACCTCTGGTTAGTGTCCATACTAGATTGAATTCTGGCCAGGTACCCTTTACCACTTCCCCATCCTCCCAAAGTCGGCCCTCCTGAAGTCTAGCACACTATTGACAGATCCACTCCTTCCTTGCCCATATCCAATGTGAGCCATACTGAGCGGTGGTCACTCCCTGACAGCGGTTCTTCCATTGTAAGTTCTCTCACAAAGTCCCCATTTGCCAGCACAAGGTCAAGGGTATTTCCTAACCTGGTTGGTTCACTGACCATTTGCAGCAGGAAGCTGTCCTGGAAGGCATCCAGCAGTACCTGCTCCCTTCTGTTCCTGGTTGTTGGGGTGCTCCAGTGCACTCCTGGCATGTTGAAGTCCCCCGTAATCACCAAACTACCCTTCTCGCAGGTCCTCCTGATCTGTCCCGCTAGTTCCCTGTCTAACTCCTCCGTCTGAGATGGTGGCCTGTATACCACTCCCATTCTAAGAATCCTATTCTTGGAATCCTGGATGTGCATCCAAAGTGACTCCGTACTACCCTCCTCCCCTTCCTCCCTTACACACTTCAGTCCTTCCTTCACATATAATGCCACCCCCTTCCCAATCACTCTGTCCCTACGAGAATAATCTGTCCCTGGTACAGACAGGTCCCAGTCATTGTATTGGTGGCCCATGTTTCCGTGATGACTGCAATGTCCACCTCTTCCTCTGCCATGAGAACCTGTAACTCTGCAGTTTTCCTCCCAAGGCTCCTAGCATTAAGGGTAACCACCTTCCACCCTTTCCCCTCCCATCCTGCCTCCTTTCCTAGCATCACCAACAGTACTTGCCATTTGTCCTTTGTCACTGTTATGGGGGTAAGCTCATGGTTTCCCAACCTGTGGTCTCTGCATATCTCTTTCCCAACTGCCACCCCACTCCTAGTTTAAATTCCCAACTTCCTCTATGTACTCCTCCATCCTCTGTTTCAACATTTCTTTCCTTCCTCACTCAAGTGTAGTCTGTCCTTGGCATAGAGACTATTGTCCTCCCAGGTCCTCCACCCCCCAACAGCCCATACCCTTTAGCACAACACCAGGTTCTTAGCCATCCGTTAAATTCCTCTATTCTCAGCTTTCTTGTTGTGCTTGCCTTTGGCACAGGAAGTATCTCTGAAAAAGTTACTGATCTTCCTGCCCCCTCACATAATTGTGCTAGTTCCTCAAACCTACTCTGGACTGTATCTACTGTCTTGTCAGCCAGGTCGTTTGTCCCAAGATGTATAATTAAATGAGGCTTGTCCCTACCCCTTCTAGCATATTTCAGAACAGACTGTCCCACCCTTTCTGCCGTCATTCCTGGCATGGCCTCCACCCAAATACGACTATGCCTCTCCCCCTTGCTACCCCACCTAACTCCTCTTAGTATTGAGTCCCCCAGCACTAAGATTCCACCCCTCTTACTCCCTGCTTGCTTCCATTCATCTCCCTCTCTCATTTCCAGCTTCTCTTCTTCTTCCAGCACATTATTCCCCCTTTTACCCCTGTTGCAATTCTCCCAGCAGAGCTTCCCCCCGCTCCAGTTTGGTCCAGGCATTTATCAATTATTCCTCTAATTTCATCATTTCCCTCCTCCACCTTCTTCCTCTCTAGCAGTGCACAACTATTTTCTGAAGGCCCTTCACAAATGCCCGCTCCCTCTCTCTTCATAGTAACCTGTTCTCTCCTTTCCACTCCATGACTTTTGCCACTTCTTCGCCTCCCCTCACAAGTCCCCATCTCCTCCTTCCATTTGTCTTTTGTCTCCTGACCTGGTTTCCGGCAATTGTTCTTCCTGGCCTGGGCCCCTTTGTCTCTGCTTCCCTTCTTCTGACCCTCTCCTCACCACTGTTGGCTTAAATCGCCTCCCTCATCTCCCCTTCTTCCTCCCTCCAGTATTGGGCTAAACCCACCCCCAATCTGCCTTGCCTGTCTTAGTTCCTCCTGCAGACCCTCAATCTCCTTTCTAAGTTTTTCTATGTGGTTGCACACTAAACATCCTCCCACACTCCAGGCAATTTTTAGAAAGATTGGTGCACCGCAGTTGTTGCAGCCTACCACCCTACCCATTGCTGTTGTTGCCCACCAGCGACCCCCTATGGAAGGATATGAAGTCAGGTTCAACTGGCAGGGCCTGTAATTCACTTATCCGCCTGGCAGAAGTAATAGCTACCAGAAACACAGTTTTCTAGGTCAAGTACTTCAATTCAGCCAAAGCCATAGGCTCAAAGGGCGGCTGCATCAGCTGAGCAATGCAGACATTAAGATCCCAAGGAGGAGGAGGCTCCCTAACGGGAGGGTTAATGTGGAGCAGACCTTTGAAAAACTTTCTGAAAAGAGGATGAGATGCCAGGGAAGAGCCCTTCCCTGCTGAAAGGAATGCAGAGACAGCTGCTAGATGAACCTTCAGAGTGGCAGGCCTAAGGACTAGACCATTCAGATGGACTAGATAGTCTAAGGTTGTGGAAATGTCTGCAGAATCAGGCAGGATGCCTTTCTGAGAACACCAAATACTGAACCTCTTCCATTTGGAATTGTATGTTTTTCTAGTGGAAGGTTTCCTGGAGACCTTTAGAATATCCAGAACTCCCTGAGAGAGATGAAGTGCTGCATATTCCAACTCTTCAAGAGCCAGGCCTTGAGGCTGAGGGACTAGAGATGGGGGAACCAGATCCACCCCTGGGAGGAGGAGAGAAGATTGTTTCTCCTGGGAAGACACAGGGGATGTGACACAGCCAAGGACAACAGAAGAGGATACCAGGGCTGTCTGGCCCAATCTAGAGCCACCAAAATCACTGTGCAGGGTTGAGTTTTTATCTTGATCAGAACTCTCAACAAGAGAGGGAAAGGAGGGAAGACATAGAAAAACCTGCCCTTCCAGTCCAGAATGAGGGCATCCTGGGGAACTGTCCCCAGGACTGGAGGTCTGCAACAAAACAGAAGAAGTTGATGATTGTCTGGTGCTGCAAATAGATCTATCTCTGGGATGCCCCACCTGGAGAAAATGATCCTCAGAATATGAGGATTCAGGGACAATTCGTGATGTCCCTGTGAAATCCTGCTCAGGGCATCTGCCAACACATTGTCTTTCCCTGGAAGATGAACCGCTACCAGGGGTCTGAAGGGAATAGGCCAGAGACCAAATCTTCATGGCCTCCATGCACAAGGCCGTGGACCAAGTGCCTCCCTGCTTGTTGATGTACCACATTGTGGTAGTGTTGTCCGTCCTGATTGGGACCACCTTGCCCGAATCTGAGAAGGTCTGAAGGGCTAGAAAAACTGCCCTGAGTTCCAGGAGATTGATATGAAGAAGAGACTCCTGCGGGGACTGGATTCCCCGAGCTGTTAGGGCTCCCAGGTGGGCTCCCCAGCCTATGAGAGAAGCATCCATAGTCAGTACTACTGATAGAACTTGAGGGAGAACTGGAACCCCTTGTCTGAGGTTGTCCTGGTCCAGCCACCACTGGAGAGCTTGTACCAGAGTTCAGGTCACTGGAATCAGTTTGGAGACAGTGTCCCTTCTCTGTGACCAAAAGGACCTTAGATGGAACTAAATGTCCCACATCTGAAATCTGGCTCCCTGAACCACTGCAGTGGAGGCTGCCATGTGGCCCAAGAGTTGGAGGAACTGTCTCGCTGGAAGAGAAACCTGAGGCCGAAAAGGAGAAAGCGAGGTCTACTAAGGCCTTCACCCTGCCAGAGGAAGGAAGGCTTTTGCTTGGACAGTATCCAATTCCACCCCTATGAAGGTGAGAAGCTGTACTGGTTCAAGGATTGATTTTGGCAGATTTAGAAGAAACCCCAGAGAACTGAGCAAGTTCTGGGTGGTTTGCAGAGCTGCCCTGACCTGATCTGATGACTGCCCTACCAGCAGCCAGTCACCACCACTACTGCAAGGCACTTTGTGAAGACCCTTGGAGCTGATGTTAGGCCAAAAGGCATGGGCTTGAACTGATAGTGGCCTGAAGGCAACTCGAACCTGAGGTATTTTCTGTGGGAGCACCTTATAGGAATATGGAAGTAGGCATCCTTGAGGTCCAGTGATGCTAGCCAATCTCCTGGCCTTAAAGAGGGAAGGATTATTGCCAGAGTTACTATTTTGAATTTGGGTTTTGATATGTGTTTGTTCAAGTACCTTAGATCCAGGATGGGTCGCCACTCCCCTGTTTACTTTGGGGTAAGAAAGTACCTGGAGTACAGGCCTTTTCCCCTGTGCTGAGTAGGAACCTTCTCTATGGCTCTGAAAGCTAGGAGAAAGGAAACCTCTGCCTCCAGGGCAAGGGTTTCTGAGATTGATGCAGGTGGAAAACGACTTGGCCCTCCTTTTTGGGTACCTTTTGAAACTGAGAGCCAGTCCCTGGCTTACTACTTCCAGGACCCACTTGTCTGAGGTAACAGACTTCCAGGCCTGAAAATAGTAAGCCAGACTGCCTCCTACTGGGATTGGGGAGTCGACCCGGGCTGACACCTTAGGGTGTCTGCTTGGCAGGAGCCTTAGACTGGGAGGAGGAAGCAACCCTGCTCATCCCCCTCCTGCCCCTCCCTTGGAAAAAAATCCTTTGTGGGTAAGAAGAGGAGGCCTGGGCTTGGTAAAAAGGCCTGTCCCTGCCTCGGACTGCTGCTTTTGAGGAGTGGCTTGCCTTTCCTTGGCCTGTGCACTCCTGTAAGTTGTCCTGTATTCGTCCATTTTCTTCATGTAAGCTTCTGTCTGCTCCCCAAACAGAGAGTTACCAACTACAGGAAAATCCATAGCCTTGGACAGGGTGTCCTGTGATAGGCTAGTACATCTGAGCCAAGCATGCCTCCTGAGAGTCACAGATGTAGCCATGACTCTGGATGCCACATCGCTGGAGTCCAGAGCAGCATGAAATTGTACTTTGGATGCCTCAACTCCATCTGCAGCCACCTCCTCCAGCTCTTTGGCTAGCTGGGGAGAAGCCTGTTCAGCCAGTTTAAGAGCCGTATCCCACCTGGACTTCTGGTACCTGGCTGTATAGGCCATATAATTTGCCTGCCTGAGTACCAAAGAGGATGCCAAGTATAGGTTTTTGGCCATGGCATCAACTTTCCTGGAGTCCTTGTCTGGGGGTGAAGCCAAAGGAATGTTTGCCCTGTCACAGGCTGCAGCCTGCACTACCCCAACATGGCTGCAATGTGAATAAAGGAACTCGAGCTGAGCCTGATAACATATACCTCCTGTCCATTCTTTTATCTACAGGAGGTAAAGAGTTAGGAGTCTGTAGAATCTTTTGTGTCTGTTTCCCCAAGGACCTATGCAGGGGGATAGACAACCTTTTGGACTCTGGGATGTCCATCATCTCCACAAAATCAGGCTCTTCTTCCTCCTCAGCAGCTTCAACCATAGGGAGCTGGAGGGTTTGGGCCACCTTCTTGTAAAACAAGAAGTGTGAAGGGGACTCAGAGAACCTGAGAGAAGAGATATCAGAGGGCCTGTCTGGGGAGATGTCCGGTTCAATGGGCACATCCAGACCCCACTGGTCATCATCATCATTATCATCGTCGGGATAATCTTTGTCTCCCTCCCACTCCTCATAGAAAGCATCCAGATCGCAATCCGAAGGGCAGTTCTGACGAACCAACACGCTAACCGGGTGCGGTTTAGAGGAACGAACAAGCGATTGGACAATACTAATTGCTTTGGCTATCTCATCCGTGGTTGGAGTATGCGGTACTGGATCTGAACCAGCACACTTTTGTTTCTTTTTTGACGGAACCGACCCCTCAGAGTCGGCTCGCCTTTTGCCCGAGGAGGTATCGCCCAGGTTAGCAGGCACCTCCTCAGGTTCGTCCGCAACCGAACGAGGCTGGCCATCTGGATCCACGAACTTCTCAGCCTCGCTTTCTCTCAACCTACTCAGTCTTTTTTCTAGAGTGGTTTTGGGAAAGTTTTTGCAAATTTGGCAGTCTGACTGGAGGTGGTCAAATCCCAGACAATAAACACAGATGAGGTGGGGGGGGTCGGCCTTGGCAAAGGCCTCCCCTCACTCAGTACAGTGTTGAAACCCAGTGGGACCGGTTTTCTTTTTGAGTTTCTCAGACATGGCCAACCTACCAAATTACCCTATAGAAGCTTTCAAGCCAGGTTATAACAACCGTGTCACAAGTCTGGAAAAGAAACAAGAAAAAGCCCGGTTCTTCTGAAACCGATCGGTACCGGAACACCACACTAATCCCAGAAAGATATTATTTAAAATTAGAGAATTCACAAGGTCAGTTCCTAACTGGACTGATCAAACAGAAACCAAAAAGACAAACAATTTCCACAGTTAAATAAAATTAAAACACAGTCACTACCTATCTACAACACTACCTGTAACGTAGACAGAGGCTGGAAATACAAAAAAACAATAAATAGTTTTTAAAACCGAACACATTACTATACCGAACCGAGCAGAGGAAATCTCCAGAGCGACTTCACTGTTAGGCAAGTAACGAATCTGACGGTTACACTGGAAAGTACCACAGACAGAGGTTTGAAAACAGAGCTCGAGCTCAACGGTCCATGCCTCTGCATGGAGTTAACTCTTCCTCTCCGGGGCAGTTCAAGTGCTGGGGCCAACTACATTATGTCTGAATACAGCAAGACTTCATGTTGTTTGGACTAAAAACACAGGTTTTCAAAGGCACCATATTTATTAACATGGTGGTTTTCAGTTTTAAAAAATATAACGTGTTGCATTTTAAGACAACTGCATGAATATCTGTATCACATATTTAAACAGGTGAAATGTGAATAATACAGAGTTTCTAAGCTCGAAAACTACTGCTACCAATTGTTTGCTATGAATTATGGGATACAAGAATGATCAATTTGCATACTGATTTTTTTTTAAATCTGTTACTGGAACGACGAAAAACTTTAGAAAACTACTTTTCTTCACAAAACTACTGTCTAGTTCTAACAGTGCCACGCAGTAAACATCTAAACATGGCACAAGTGTAACATATTTTTAACATTTATTAAATCTCGGAAGCAGGTGAGAGATTTCACTGTGTTATGCCGAAAACAACATTTGTATACTGCTAACACATCGTTGCGTGGTTAACAGTTTCATTCCGTGCTTACTTTCTTGGCAAGTAATAACTGAAGTGTACCGGTCCATTAATGGTGAAGTTGGTTATATTAAATGGATTGGAAGTGACTGAAGATGTAAGATTACAAGGTGCTTCAGAGTCTCTTTCTCCTGTGGGCTGTGTTATCGTAGGATTTGGATTCTTCAAGGATTCATTTGAGTGCTGTCGTGTGTGTACTTGTTTCTCTGCATTCTGAACATGCTGCTCCATGGATACTGCGGGTATTTGTGAGCTTTCAATTGTAATTTTTTCAGGGTACTTTTCTGCACCAGACAGTGCTGTCATGTGCAAAGACTCTGGATTTCTGACTGGCATCTATATGTTTTTGTTGACTCCCTTCTCGTACAGACAATGCAGAAGACCACTTTTTGCGATCTTTTGGAGATGGTGTCCAATAATTTCTAAGGCTGGTCTCGCATCTATGTCCTGTTGCAGACATAATTTCTCTAGATGCGAGACCAGTCTCAGAAAGAATACATACAGCCATACTTCGGATGCAATGACTAGTATGCCTCATACTCAGTTCTGCGTCAATGGAATTCTGTGACATGAGATCACCCAGGTAATTCCGATCCATGGATTGCTTTGTATACCAGCAGTCTTTGTGGCCTAAAACGTTCTGAGACAGCTTTAAAGGATAAAAATTAAAAGCGCGCGGGGAGGG
Organism: Neoceratodus forsteri; assembly: GCA_016271365.2. Classification (NCBI taxonomy): domain Eukaryota; kingdom Metazoa; phylum Chordata; order Ceratodontiformes; family Ceratodontidae; genus Neoceratodus; species Neoceratodus forsteri. Next base: position 1,521,208,810 of record CM028131.1, read on the forward strand.
GGGTGTTACCAGGACATCTGGCAATGTATTCTTTAAACACAGAAACTGGACTATCACGGCTACCAATCTGGGAGTATAGAAACTCCTTGTAGTGCTTCTTTATTTGACTCAGAAATTTTACTGTGATTTTTTTTTTGTGCCCTCACCGAATGCCAGAGCTATATATTCTTGCCCAAATTTGTTTTTTTGATAACAAAGGAATCGTGTTTCAATTGTGTCTGCCCCTCTCTCCCCCTTCTTGCCTGGTCTAGTTGTAGCTCAAACCAGAGTCTGTGTACAAGCCCATACGCAGACTCTGGTGACAGTTTAGGACAGGTTCTGATTTTTGCAAGGTCAGAGTCTGAGATTCGGGGGTGGTGAGAAGCTACATCTTGTCCAGCTCTCTTATATGCTTTTAAAGAGGACCTTCCCTGATGGTCCAAAAAGTTACAGCTTGTGGTCATTATATGCAGCACTAGACCTGAAAAGGTGTATGCATTTGTTATTTCTGGCCAAGGTTTACTCTGCCTTCCATAATTTGGATTTGTTTTTGAGCCCTGCTGCGCTTGCCTTTGCAGTTCAGCTTGCTGGACAGCTAGCTCCTGATGACATCACTGCAGGATAGAGGAGTGACTCACACTGTTCAATACTATGCAGTTGCAACAATGTTGCAAGGAAAACCTACCAGTACTCAGTGTACATACTGTGTTTCCCCCTTCCCCAAGACACCTCATTAGCAATGCATTATGCCAAAATCTAAATGCCTGTCTGTATGTTTTGTTTTGTTTTTGTGTGAAATTGACTATGCCCTACAATGATGTCAACAGTACAACCCTGGGCCCACAGCAACACCAGGCTTGCTATAGAAGCTCTGGTACACCTTGCAGTTTTTAGCAGCTCAGAGTGCGAAAACTAACTGCAGCAGACATTAATGAAATACAATTCCAGAATCAATGCAAGAAGGGGTAATTAATGCATGAAAGTCAAAGTGACTGGGGAAGGTCCTCTTTAAGACAGCCACAAAAGCATTACTGGCTGACTGAAACTGCATCTGATATTATGTTGATTTTTCTATTTACTTTAATGCTATTTAAGTAGCAGTTTAGGCCGGCTCTTAATTCAATATAGGAGCTGATACTATGTTATTCTGCATCTTCAGTTCACACAGACCCACAGAACTTGCTTAAATTATTAGCTAGCTCAGAAACAGGTATAGTACTAATGTCAACTGACAAGTTGTTTGCTTTTAATCAATCACTGAAGACATTACAAGCCTAACCTGTGTTCTTATGTGTGTTGGGCTCACATTTATGGTGCGCTAAATCATCAGCCTCTTCTTTAGATAAATTTACATGCCTGGAGTTAGAACTAGTACTTTTTTTTTTTTTTTTTTTACTAATTTCTGTTTTTTTAATATGTTTTTTCTTTTCTTTTGAAACCGGTACTAGGGGTGCTTGTTTCGTCGGAAGGCATGTAGGAAGTGATACAGGACATGGTTTCTCTGCACCGTGATCAGGACCCGGAGAGAGACATTCTGCCCGTACTGCTTATCTACCCACAAAGTTATTCCCATCACCCCACACAACGAAAAGGTAATAGTAAAATCATCCATTTTTATAGTTTTCTGAGAGAAACAGATATATGTTGAGACAGTCAGTTTCCTGGTGGGGGGCGGGGAATCGACATTAGCACTTTTACATACTCTATGATGGTGATTTTAATGTGGCTTTTACAGGTACTACAGTTGCAGGCATTACTAGGGAATTAATCCCCACTGGTTTAAAATCACATGCTAAATATTGACCAATGATTAACTATTATTTTAACATTTATTTATTACCATGTTACAAGTTACAATTAGAGCCTGGGCTACAAATAATTTTGTAGATGGCTGTCCAAGGGGCAGGTGTAATATTCATTTTCCCTGTTCCAAACAGTTTGTAACTGTCCTGTGGATTTTTGTTTACAAATGTGACAATTCGGTTTCCAAACACGAGCTAATAATTAGTGTGCCCCCTGGCTGGTATAATGCCCTGAAAAGTGCTTAATAACTGATGGCTCCCATTGTAAGGTGCCCTAAAAAGGTCTACAAAGTATTACCCACTGACTGGTACATGTGCCTGAAAAGGACTTAACAAGTGTGCCCCCAGTTCACTGCCCTGATGAGGGTTTCTTTACACTCTTCCGCAGTACCCCTGACAAGGGGCCCTTAATTAACTCTCTTCTGCTCGGCCCTGACAAGTCAATCAGCTTCCTCTGCTGCTGTGTACAGGCCAGACACTAAAAGTCTTCCTCTGTCAGTAAATCTGACAAGGGCTTTTAACCTAAACCTCCCCATCTTCTGTCTCTGGAGCCCTTCCTGCCCTGACAGGGGGTTTACAGTGGTTCTCTCAGCCCTTTAGGTTCCTCTCCTAAACTCTGAACAGAGTCTCCCCCACTCTTTCTGCCTGAACTGTGCTGAAGAGGGCTTTCAAATATGGGTTTTCTAGCCCTTACAAAGGCTTTTAATTAGCATTACCCAGGCCCTGTATACACTAGGGCTTTTAAACCCTTTTAATTGTGTTAAAATGGTTTTAAAGTCTTGCATGCACACTGCAGCACGGTTAAAACCATGTTACAATTGTGTTCTAAAACTGTGCTCAAACCATGTTATGGTGTAAACTTTGGTGGGGTTTTCGGCAAATACGGTTGCCTTAACCCATGTTGACAGCAGTGTGGATGTAATCTGTGCTGTAACATGGGGTAAGGCAACTTGACGTGAAACAAAAATTGTTGTTTAGCCTGCATGAAGTAAAGAAAAATGATGTCTCACATTTGCCCAAGCTCCCAATGAGCTCCTGATTCTAGCGATGTGAATTTTACCTTGCCCTACACTGGCACCTGACTGCCAGTATCCTAGCATGCACTGCAGCACCTGCAATGCTGTGCACTGGTGCCGCAATCCATGCCTGGAAACTCACATGAGTCATCAGGTGTCAAGAGTGCAGTATAGTCACTAATACCAGGATACAAAACATTTTAAAAAAAAAAAAATGTTTTTGTAACACAGTTCTAGGTGCATACAGGGCCTTAACAGACAGCCCTGAAAATAGAGGTGGGCAAGCCAAGATTTTTTCACCTAGAGCCAAGCCAGGGTTCTGGCTAGACTCTACGAGCCAAAACACAAGCTGAGCCCTAGCTACTGCAGGCTATTTTCTACATAGGAGTTGAATGTTTAAGACATACCTCTCAAGTGTCCCTGATTTTGCCTCTGAAATTTCTTCTGTCCCTCCTAAATTTGGCATTTCTGTCACTGAAGAATGGTGATCTGAATCACAAAATAATGCTAGCCATTTGTGTTACAGTCTAGTTCTCATTAAGAAAATGCTATTCATACTAAGAAGCATGTTGTACACAGCTTCTGGGACTAATATTACTATTTTTTCAGATGTGTCCCTGATTTTGGTAATTTGTCCCTTATCATTTTAAGCCTTGTCCCTGATTTGTGATGAGGAAGGTTGAGAGGTATGGTTTAAGACACTACACTAACTGCTCAGGCTGACAAAAATGCTTACTCTGACCATGACTGGCTTGGCTTGACCTTGACTCTCAATTGCTTATAATGCTGAGCTGAGCCAGGCACTAAGCTCGAGCCAGGCTCAAGCCTGCTCTGGCTTGCCCAGCTCTACCTGATAAGGGTTTTTAATCTGAATCCCCAAAACCTCTGTTGCCTGTGAACAAGAGCTTATCTTGGGCTGCTACTGTAAGTACAGCAAACAAAGAAAAGACGTATGCAGCGCACAAAGTAAAAGGAAAACAGGCAACTGCACATGCACAATGACAAGGAACACATGTGCAGTCTAGTCCTACCATGGCAATGTTTTCATTTCTGCTGCTTGACAAAACCATTGACTACACAGAACAGCCCATCACGGGACGTTGGTTTGAACAGACATCGCAACATGCGACATTGTGATGTTGAGGCGTCCATAGCCCAGTCTCACAGGGGGCAGCATCTCCTGGATCCTGGTGCTCATTAATGGTTTTTCACTTGGTGCCTGTCCCAAGGACAGGCAGAGACATGAAAACAGCTGTCCCTAGGGAAAAGTTGATGTCTAGGACAGGCAGAAAAGTGGTTATTTCGACACCTGTTTCAAGCACACTGGTTTATACATTCAGTGCCAAGTTACAGAAACATAGTTACAGCTAGACAACATCACAATCAAAACCAGTAGGAGACATACAAGCCCCCCAGTATGTTAGTGAAGTATTTAGCCAAATATGTGACATGTCACTGTTTTCACCTGCAGTGGTTCACCCTAAATGAGTAGGCTTTGGGCCTCTTTTTAAATAGTGGGAGAGTATGGGAGTTTAGAATCTCACAAGGTAGTGCATATCATACGGAAGGAGTTACAAATGAGAAGCATCTCCTTTCAGATCCTGACCGCACCCACTAGGGATTTCCAGTAATGAGCTAGCAGCGGAGCACAGAAGCCTCACATGTTGCATAAACTGAAGTATTCCCATGATGTTTGGGGTGTAAAAGGCTCATCAAGATTCCATACTGCTGGTTATTCATGTGGGACATCTCACTTAATCTCCTCAGCCAGACTGCCCATGTATTTTGTATTTTTACACTTCAGATGTCTGCAACGCTTTTAAGTCTATACTCCCTCCCCACCCACCCACCCACTGACCACTGGGTGGCACCTGGAAAAAACGAAATTTAAATACCTGTAAATTTTCCTTCTCCAAAGGCTGGTCTCTGGGCTTCCATATAAATGGGCTGTACCCCCTGATGCAGATATGCAGGCAGGAGCTGAGCTCTGCAGCTGGGGATATCCAGCCCTCCACTTCCCATTTCCACCAGATCTTCCAAAGGCAGTCCAAATGTGGCAATACTGTATGAATGTGGAAACAAAAAAAAACAAGAAAATTAAGCCATTTATGGCCATTTGGCCAACTTTATACATTCTAGGAGGGAAGCAGAAGCCGGGAGACCAGCCATCAGAGAAAGAAAATGTACAGGTATTTAAATGTTGTTTTCTCTCTCCTAAGTTGGTCTTTGGGCTTCCATACAAATGGGATATACAAAAGCAGTACATCCCCAGATAACCCGGGTGGGAAGAATGTTAGTGCCCTTAAGGTTCCACCACTGCCTGAAGGACTCAGTGGCCAAAGGACGCCTCCACAGTGGCCGTCACATCCAGTTTGTAGAATTTTGTAAATGTGTGAATGGATGACCAAGTGGCTGCCCTGCATAGGTCTGCTGGAGATGCTTCTCTGAAGTCCGCCCACCAAGTGGCCACAGCCCGGGTAGAATGGGCCCTCACTGGGCCAGGCAAGGTTACTCCAGCCTGATCATAAGCAGTGGTGATGACAGAATGGATCCAGTTGGCTACAGAGTCCTTCAAAGCTTTTTTTTTTTTTTTTTAGATTCTCTTTATTTCTCCCTTGACCAGAACTCTCTCAGGCTTACCCACTAGCCTGACCGCTCTACCGCCCACTGTGCCGCCCATCATCTTCAAGGATGTTACAACTCTCTAGGGATGCGGGCCCTACAGCCCAAGAGAGATCGAAGGGGCAGTGACGGGAGAGGGCTTTTTCCCCTCTTGTTATGATCTCCTCCCCCTCCCGTATGTGGTGCATGTCCTCTCGACTTCTCGGGCACACGGCCACGCTGTGTACGTGCAGCCCAGGCGCCTGCGGTGCCACCCATCTCCACAAGGGCCACCAGAGTGGGACGGACCTCGACACCTCCCGGGAGCAACCCAGCAGGCAAGCAATCCAATCCTCCCTGCTGACCCCAGCACCCAAACTCGCTCCCAAACTCTGTCGCCAGTGTGGCGTCCAGCGCCTCATCCCTCAGCGCCACCGGGCCGGCCTATCTTCAAAGATTTTTACCCATATTTTGACCCGTGGTTAGAATGAGCAAACTGGAAGTTTTTCGAATAGAATGCGTTTGGTTAATATACATTTTCACCGCTCTTCTTGGATCGACCATGTGAAATTCCCTTTAATAAACAAATTAGCCAGCCTGGGAGTGGGTCCCAGGGTGGTAGCCTGCGTAAAAGATTGGCTGGATAACAGGACACAGAGAGTAATAGTAAACGGAGTCCACTCCAAAGAAAGGGAGGTTACTAGCAGGGTGCCGCAGGGTTCAGTACTGGGTCCGGTCCTTTTCAATGTCTTTATAAGTGACAATGCAGAGGGACTGGAAGGAAAAGTATGCCTCTTTGCAGACGACATAAAGATCTGAAACAGGGTTGATACACAAGAGGGGGTGGAAAGGATGAGAAGGGACTTGGGCAAGGTTGGAAAAATGGTCAAAAGTATAACAGCTTAGATTCAATGCAAAGAAGTGCAAAGTAATGCACCTGGGAAACAAAAACCCAGGGGAAGAGTACACAATTGGCGGGGGGGTATTAACAACAACAAAAATGGAAAGGGATCTGGGGTAGTCATACCAGATGACTTAAAGGTAAGCAAGCAATGTGAGAAGGCAGTAAGGATGGCTGGAGGGATACTGGCATGTATCGGGGGAGGAATCACCAGTAGAAAACAGGAAGTTGTTATCCTTCTGTACAGACAGTTAGTGAGACCCCATCTGGAGTACTGCATTCAGTTCTGGAGACTCCATCTCCACAAGGACATAGACAGGATGGAGGCAGTCCAGAGGAGAACAACTAAAATGGTGCAGGGTCCGCAACAGAAGCCATATGAAGAGAGACTAAAGGAGCTTAATATGTATACCCTTAAGGAAAGGAGGGAGAGGGGGGACATGATAGGAACTTTCAAGTATGTCAAGGGAAGTTCAAGAGGATAGCATCTTTCAGAAAAAGATGTGCAAAAACAAGGGGATACAATTTGAAGATAGTGGGGGGATGGCTCAGGGGCAATGTGAGGAAGTATTTTTTTCACAAAGAGGGTGGTGTATGCATGGAACAGCCTTCCTGAGGAGGTCATGGGGTCAAAAAGAGTGGGGGAATTCAAGAATGCATGGGACAGACGTAAGGTAATTCTGGTGGGGGGTAGGAGGAAGAAGGCTGTTAGTTAACTAGGATCTGCAGCTTATCCAATAGGTAGGGAAATGGGCAGACTAAGTGAGCCAACTGGTTCTTATCTGCCATCAAAGTCTTGTTTCTACGTTTCCATTTCGCTTTTTGGGTGTGAGTAGAAGGAAGGCAGAATCAACTCCTGGTTGCAACTGAATGGAGACATAACTTTTGGCAAAAACCTGGATCTGTTCAGAGCACCTCAGAGTCCTAATGAAACACAGTATACGTCTCTTTGGTGGATAAGGCTCCTAGCTCACTGATTCTCCTGGATTAAGTAATAGCTATGAGAAAAGCGACCTTCATTGTAAGATGCATGAGGGATGTCTTCTTGAGAGGCTCAAAAGGAGCCCTGGTCAAAGCTTTAAGAACCAGATTAAGCTTCCAAGATGGTACCGTTGGCTTGACTGGATGGCGCTTTAATGTTATTGCCCGTAGAAACATCCTGATATGGGGATGTGAACCCAGTGACTCTCCTGAATCCACCAACATGAGCGCCCCAGCGCAGAAACCTGAACCCATAAGGTGGCTGGCTGCAGTCCTTTGTCAAATCCATCCTGAAGAAACTGCAGTAGTACAGGTAATGATTTTGGTTGGCTCTGTATGTGTTTGGATTGGAGCCAGAACAAGAATTTCCTTCAAATTCTGTAATACACTTTAGAGAAAGAGGGGCAATCTGAGTTCACCATCATTTCAATAACAGGAGCTGTGTTGCCTAGCTCTTTGAAAGTTTCCCGCTCAATCTCCAGGCTGAGAGGGAGAGGTTGATCAGACTGGGGTGCAGTACCAGACCCTGATGGAGAAGGTCCGGGCTGATCGGGAAGGTCAGAGGTGGTCGCCTTGAAAGATGAATGAGAAGCGGGAACCATGGGCAACAAGGCAATCAGGGACAGATTAGAATCAGTTCTGCCCGGTCCAGAGCCACTTTGTGTAGGACTCTGGATAGAAGCGGTATTGAAGGGAAGGCATACAGACGACCGAACTGACCCCAGTCCAGGGGAAAGGCATCCTGAGCCACAGCTAGTTCATCCTTGGCCAAAGAGCAGAATTGTTTTACTTTGGAGTTTCACTGGCAGGCGAAAAGATCTATCTGAAGATTGCCCCACTGTTCTGTTCGGATGTGGAAGGCACTGTCCTTTTGCTCCCATTCCCCTTGTAGAACATCTTGGCAACTGAGCCAATCCACTGTGACATTTTCCTGTTCTGGAATGTACATTGCTCTTATGCTTGCCAGGTGGAGCTTGGCCCACTGAAAGAGAAGAAGGGACTCCCGTAGCATTTTTGAGCTTCTTGTTCCGCCTTGATGGTTGATGTATGCCATCGTTGTTCAATTGTCTGTTAGAATCAGTACATCCTGATTGAGGATTTACTGCTCAGAGTGTATCAGGGATAGGTGTACAGCTCTCATCACAAGGATGTTTATGCTGTACTTTGTTTCTAACAGCGACCACTTGCCTTGAGGCGACAGCTGATGCAAGTGAGCCCCCAGCCCCTGAGGTTGGCATCAGTCATGATTCGGATTTGGTGTGGATGGCCCAACTTGCGACCCCTCATGACATTTGACCTCTGAGTCCACAACTGGAGGGAAGTTTTTATTCATTGAGAAACTGGGATCAGTTGGTGCTGGCTGTGTCTGGACTGGGACAACAGCCTGAGCAAGTGTGCTTGAATGGGCCACATGTGGACTAGGGCCCACGGGACTGAATCTGCCAGCGATACCAGAGTCCCAATTAGCTGAATGAAGAAGGAGTGAGCCGGCAGCTGAGTGCTATATGAAACTTCTTGATGAGCTTCAGCAGGTCTCTGAATTTTGCTTCCGGGGAAAGACCTTATTGGCTTGTGTCATGAAGTCTGCCCCCAGGTGGTTCAAGGTCTGGCATGGAGTAAGGGAACTTTTATTCCAGCTGATGACAAATCTGTGCACAGACAAGCACCGGACTACCTCTGCCACTGCTTGAAGTGCTTGGTCGAGCTGCAGGGCCTTGATGAGAATATCGTTTACATAAGGGAAAAGTTGTATCCCTTGGTTCCGAAGGTGAGCTATGATGACCACTACTAGCACCTTGGAGAATGTCCTTGGGGCTGAAGAAAGCCTGAATGGAAATCTTTTAAATTGGAAGTGCTGCTCCCCCACCTTGAACCTGAGACATTGCCTGTGTAGTTCCTGGGTGGGAATATGCAAATAGGCATCTTGCCGATCTGTTTTCCCAGCTGCAGAGAGCAGGCCAGGGCACCGGGCAGAAGAGACCTTCAAGAGAGGAGTGGTGGTGGAAAGAGAAGCATTTCCTGGCCGCACGGAGCGAGCCAGGGCACCATAAGCCAGAGGCAGATTGGGGGAGCTTTCCCGGCCACGGGGAGCAGGCCAGGATACAGACAGCAAGGAGGAGGAGGACCAGGGAGATTTTCGCGGCTGCCAATCCAGTTGCAGGGAGTCAGGTGGAAGTGCGCCAATCGGGCGCAGAAGAAGGAAGCCAAAAGAAAGTAGCGGTGGGAGATTTGTAAGCCAAACAGGGGGAGAAAAGGGGACATTAAAATAAACGAGGCAGGAGGGGGGCAACTGGGATTGCGAGTAGGCCTAGGGAAAAGGAGGTGGTAAAGAGTACTACTCTTGGGTGACTCCATGATTAGGGGATCAGGTGGGGGGGGGGATGAAGACCTCTTGTTGTGTCAAGACCAAGAGTATACCTGGCTTGACAGTGCATAAGGCCAAGCATCTGGTCTTTGTTCTGATGAGAGTGTGTGGTGGGACCCCTGGCATCTTGGTGCACATGGGAACAAATGATGTAGAGGAGAACAGTGAACTGGAGATTCAGGCTAGGTTTAGAGAGCTAGCCAGGGTCTGTCAGGACGTGGGGTGCTCGGTCTCCTTCTTGGAGGTCCTACCAGTGCCTAGGGCCAGTGCGGGGAATAAGCAAAAAATAAGGGAGATGAATGTATGACACAGAGAATGGAGCGAGGTCAGGGGGTATTTATTTATTTGCTTTTGGTAACCGAGTGGATACACTAGGCATAGGAATGCCTATTTTTCAGGCACGTCCCAGGAGAATACAAATTGAAATACATAAAACACACCATGAGACCATCTAGAAAGTCACTCTTGGGGGTGAGGCGGGCAGCCATTAGGTTGCTGGCTTTCAAGCAGAACAAGACAGACCATTTGGCCTATTCTGCTGGCTTTTTAGTATGTTAGTATGAGACACAGTACATGAAATAGGTAACACAGTGAGAAGGGGTCAAAATACAATAAACTTAGAGGTTGGGAGAAATACAATTTAGAACAAAGTCAGGATACAAGCAATACCACATTAGACAAGGTTAAGAAGACTTCTGGTTCCGGTATGTCTGAGTGAACAAGCAGATCGAGAGGCTCCCACCTAAACCTACAAAAAAAGAGCACAAAAACAGTTCTAAATCTCTCAATTCAAATGTTTTCTGAAGCCAAACTGATCTCAACCAGTACTCCTCAAACGAAAATGGCTAAACAAAACCGCAACCGGTTCCAACCCTTCGCTGAAATTATTGAAACAGAGAATCATCTATCGGATGATGGCGATCAACAAAAGAGGCATATTCCGGGTTCAGATCTAAAAAAAACACCTGCTGTCGTGCTGAAGGCAGAAGACTCAAAAAAAAAAAAAAAACCTCCCGAACCAAATTCTGAAACTATACTGCAAGCGATCACGGACTTCAGAGGCGAGGTCCATGAATCGCTAAAGGACATCACAACTGATTTGGGTACCTTACAGAGCCATGTGGCGGACACAGACCATCAAATCTCTCTAAATACATCTCGTCTTGATGAGCTCGAGCAAACAGTTAGGGCTCTTGCGGCTGAACAACCGGCTATGTCCATAAGACAAGAGGATGCCAAAAACCGGGGAAAGAGGAGAAACATCCGGATATTTGGCCTTCCAGAAGATGAAGAGGGAAATGATCCTAGGGCTTTTGCCGACTATCTATTGCAACTGGCGTTAGAATTGGATCCAGATTTCCAGTTTTTTTTTTTATCATCAAAAATGTTATTGTTTAGCTGAAAAGCCGTTACAAATTACATAAATAAAATTTACAATCCATAAATCGTAGTCGCACACACATATTATCTTATTTACACAGAGATTTCACATATGATAATAATTAATTTCTGTTATTACACAGTTTCCAACTATATGATCTTGATTTTATTTCTAATCTTGTTTATAGCCCCAAAGTATTTTGCTATCCTTATAATGGTCCATGAATCTTCAGTATTCAGTAGTATGCTAGTCAAGGTACCTTTATCTATCGAATAAATATTATTTAAAAAAGGTGCGAGCCAATATGCTCTTGGTTTATTGTACCAGGAGCAATGCCACAATACATGATCGAGGTCTTCAATATCATCTGGGCTACAATCACACTTTGGTGATAGAATATCCTCTTTACCATATCTGAAAAGAAGAACATTACTTGGGAACTGTTCAAATTTATAATTAGCAAATAAAGATCTTAATTTTAGGTCTGTAATGGTTTCTAGATAGGATTTAAAACCAAAAAAAAGTATTATTTTGAGAAAACCATTTTGAATATTCTGATCTGGTTATTAGTTGTAGATCTTGACAGTTTCATAAATTATTTTCTTAGCTATATATTTTTTGTATTTGTGACTTAATGTGATACCTTTATCAACTGCTTTTTTTAGATTTCCGAGTTTATACTTTTTCCAATAGGAATCTAAGGCTGTATACCATAACCCGTCCTTAAGTCCAGTTTTGAACCAGTCTTCTTTTTTCTTTCAGACATAGCTTAGCTAATGTGTCCACTGTCATTTTGGTTAATCTTAACCAATAATTAACCTTTCTGGTTTCTATTACTGCTTAATGTTTGAAATTCCAAGTTCAGATCTTATATAAGATTCTGGACAGGAAGAACCTAATTTTAAGATTTTTCGTGACAGCTGAAACACAGGGGACATGATTAGATTTATTTTTTCAATATGCCATACTTCTGCTCCATATAATAGCTTTGCTTCGAACTTTGCTTGGATAACATTTATAAGAGGTTTAATAGTCATTCCCCCAAATTTCATATTAAACCTAACCAGCCCTGCGAAAGTGTTTTTTAATTTTTCTGAAATGTACTCTTTATGTGCGTTCCATCGAGTATTCCCTAGAAACATGACTCCCAGGTAAAGATATTTATCCACTACTTCTATTTTTTCCTTTCCAAGGTACCTAAGTCCCTTCATTTGTTTCTTATTATCAAAAATAAGTATTTTTGTTTTATTTAGATTGATTTTTAATTTTAAGTCAGACGACTTTAGTTGTATGTAGTTCAGCTTGCCTTGTAGGCCTTTTCTGGTCAGAGACAACAAAATAATGTCATCTGCATACGCTAAAATGGAGCATGGAGTAGACTTAATTTTTGGCGAGTCAGTATTTGGTAAATCAATTTCAACTAACATTTTATCCAAATACAGAGAAAATAAGAGGGGGCCAAAACACAACCTTGCCTCACACCCTTATTAATGTTAAAAGGTGCTGTCACATGACCCATATATCCCATTCTAATCATAGCCCAGGTGTTTGTGTATAATTCTGCAATAATAGAGACAAGAGAGTAATTAATACCCCTATCTATTAATAATGTCCAGAGGACAATCCTTGAGATATAATCAAATGCTGATGAGTAGTCTATAAAGGCGGCAACGACTTTCAGTTTCCTTATTTTCACATATCTTTCAATAATAAGTCTCAAAACAAATATATTATCACATGTAGAATAATTAAGTCTAAATCTGGCTCGATAGATAGTCCGCCTGTTCTGCTTACTTCATCATTTAATCTCTCAAGGAGTACTCTGCTAAATATTTTTAGATTAACATCAAATAGACTGATTGGTCTATACATAGCTAGATCATATAAATCTCCCTTATGGGGATCAAGTTAGCTCCTTTCCAAGACTGCTGGTATATATTTACTAGTATACATTTATTATAGAAGATCGCTAAAAATGTAGCCCATGATTTTGGGTCCAGTAGATATACCTCAGAGGGAATACCATCAGGTCCTGCTGCTTTATGTTTTTTGAGGGAATATATAGCCAGGTATACCTCATCTGGAGTAATAGGGGGAGAACTAGAAAATCTTCCATTCCCTACAATGTTTATAGTCTGTACTGAGGAGTCAAAGAAGATTTTGGAAAAATGTTTTAGCCATTTATCCTCACAAATGTACGTGTCAAGCTCAGCTTTGTGTTTATTTGTACCTTTTGCTACCAGGGTCCAAAACAGTTTAAAGTCTTTATTTAATACTGCATTTAGCAACAATTACCACTGTGTATTAAACTATGTAAGTTTTTTCCGCTAAAAATGTCCTGTATTGCTTTCTTTCAATAGTTATTTGTTTTAATATATCTTTATATTGGGGGCGCTGTGGAGCACTCAACAAGACAAACGTTCTGAATCTGGGCTCTGATCTACGACCATATTATTTTTAAAAATTAATCTTATTTCGCACTAATAGCGAACTATCTTGGAGCCAACTGCATATTGGAATCTCTCAACTTTAAAATGAGCCCCAAAAAACAATCCTACTGTAACTCCTCGGGGCTTGATTCTTACTTCAGTGGTCAAGGTGCTAGCATTTCAGACAAATCGGGAGGCCCAGCTTCTGCCGCTTCACCGGAACTAGCTCAACTATTCCCACTTTTAACTAAAGAAGACTGTCGATGAGACCAACAAAAGATTAGCCGCAATGGATAAACAGTTTACGGACCTTGAACAGAAGATTGCAGATAACTCTTCCGTGATTACCGACCTCACCAACTCCTCCGAGCAGCAATCAGAAGTCACCACTGGCCTCATCAAGGACATCAATTTCCTCCAGTCTAAGTTTGAGACCTTAGAAAACGGTCTTTGGCAGAGGAATGTGCATGTTGTGGGCTTTCCCCCTCACTTCGCCAGTCGCACAGAACTTCTATCGATACTAGATCGAATGGTCTTTGAAGACTTACAGCTTTTAAACAGAGACATAGGAATCTCCACAGTGCAAGCTTTTTCTATTCCCATGCGTACAGGAGGTTGGGGAAATTCTTCCAATCGGCCATTGACAGTGATCATGACCCTATCCACACCAGAAGCTCGAATACCACTACTACAAGAAGCCAGAAGGAAGGGAGACATTGTCTGGGAGGGAAATCGTCTGGGTTTTTTCACAGATCTGTCATCATAGACACAGGACAAAAAGAAAAACTTTCAAGAAGTTAAGAAAACACTCTTGGTGAAGGGGGTAAAGGCACAAATGTTATTTCCAGCACGGCTACACATAGTGCATAACCAGAAACTACAAATATGCACTGATCCTGAGGTAGCATCTAATTTTGCTGAAGCACTGTCCTTCCAACAAGGACCTCAGGCCAGTACTCCGTTGGAGAGCCAGAGTGACTGTACTGGCCTTTGCTCTTTATGTGCTCCCCAGGGTTGATACTTTTTTTTTTTGGAGTTCTTCTTGCTCAGTACTAGTTGAGTGCTTCAATTATAAAAGCCAAAAGGGCAGTAAAGATCCTGTAATTTTTAATTTTATTAAGTTGCAGCAATTCTCCTGTCCTCTACTGCCTTTTTTCTTTTCAATGTATACAAGATTGGACAGTATATAATGACAGTGTGCCGATGCACACAGCTCAGTTTGTGGACTGCATAAAATTCTAAGTTGAATATTTTGCCCCCTGCAGAGCCTCCTGTAAGGGAAGCCTATAGGTGTAGGGTTAAACTATAACTTAACTGAGCTCAGACAATCTTTAAATTAAAGTCCTTCTGTATTGACCAGCCCCCCACTACTTTAGTTGTAACCTGCTAATGGGGCGAAAGCTCGATGTACCGACATGAGCCAACATCTGCGGTGAGAGCATCAGATCCTATGATCTTATTTCCTTATATTGTTACTACTTCTTAATATTATGACAGAAGGACACTTGTCTGAGAGAACTTGTTGATATCCTATCTATACCTGTACAGTTACAAAAATAGTGTAACCTCTAGTCATTGTCAAGATCTGTATGTATTTATCTACATCTCGCTTCATTGTATGAAGAAAATCAAAAATAAAGTATAAAATATATATATATATTTTTATTTTTTTTTTCTATATTTTATATACAATTTTCTGATATGGCTTTTTTTTGTCTGGCAATCTTTATCAAACCAAATATGTGTAGTAGCCCTGCTACTATCTTTAATGGTCTTTTCCATTACAGCAGTCAAGCCTAGATGTTACAAATGCATGTACCAAGGTGGGGAGGTCCAAGGGCGGAATCAGGTGCCTAATCCTGGCAATATTGCTCAGATGGAAAAAACTCACCTTCACAACGGCAGACACCTGATATTCCATCGTCTAACCGCTGTCAAATATCATGCCAAGATTACGCACCTTAAAGGAAGCCATCAATGGGACAGACCCAAGAACCAGTCCAGAATCTGCCTCAGAGGGCAACCATTCACGCCTCCTGTTCGACTCCACCACCAGTACCTCCATCTTATTGCGGCTCAGTCACAACCAGCTAGACGCCATCCAGTCTTTGATCTCCACCAGACAGTTGTTTAATACTTCCACCACACTGGATGTTCCAGGGGCAAAGGATAAGTACAGCTGGGTATCATCAGCATAAGAATGAAACCCCAAGCTGTAATTCCTAATGATCTCCCCCAAGGGCAGCATATACATGGTGAATAACAGCGGTGATAACACCGAACCCTGAGGTACCCCACAAGACAGAAGGATCAGAGATGAGGAAAAATTCCCCATCACCACCCTCTGTCTTCTGTTTGTCAAAAAGGACTCAAACCAGCGAATGACAGAGCCGGTGAGTCCACAGAAGTCCCTCAGGCGATCGAGTAACAAGTGATGATCCACCGTGTCAAAAGCTGAGGAGAGATCGAGTAGAATCAGAATTGTCCCCTTCCCTCGATCTCTCGCCCTG
This sequence comes from Neoceratodus forsteri, assembly GCA_016271365.2. NCBI lineage: Eukaryota > Metazoa > Chordata > Ceratodontiformes > Ceratodontidae > Neoceratodus > Neoceratodus forsteri. Next base: position 1,521,224,775 of record CM028131.1, read on the forward strand.
AGGAGATCATTGTGCACCCAAACTAAAGCGGTTTCTGTTGAGCGTCCTGTACAAAACCCCGACTGGAGCGGCTCATAGATATCAAATGCCACGAGGCGATCTCCCAGCTGTTGCGCCACAATCTTCTCTACAACTTTTCCCAAAAATGGAAGGTTGGACACCGGTCAATAATTTGCCTTGATATCAGGGTCCAAAGATGGCTTCTCAGGGTTTTAAATAGCCGGTATCGCATCGCATTTTGCGACGCGAACTGACTGATCATGCGATGCATTTTTAGTTACGGATCGCAAAAAATGCGATCCAACATGTGGAGCCCCCTTCATTTTAGCTCCTTTATTGATACAGCAGCGTGTTATCGATATTGCTAACACTTACTGCTGGCGCCATACCGCAGTTGCTCCCAGTAATGCCTGGCGATACTGCATATGGGAGGATTGCCGCATTCTGGCCCGGGCGGTGAAAGTATTAGCATAATATTGGCGGCAATCTGCAGCACTATCTCACATGTGGGACACTGTTCAGACCCGCAGCGGAGAAACTTAACAGCGGCACCCTGCAATAAGTTGGTGAGTCTGCTTAAGGGGACAATCGGGGAGGGGTAGTGCCACCATCACTCTGTGCAGCCCTTGCAGTTTTGTGTTGGACATTCCAGCTGTCTCCCTCATGAAAAGAAGCAGCCCACGTGTCCTATAAATTCAGAATTTTAACCAGTAGTAAGTAAAAACACAGTGGATTCCATAGCATCTGCATGTTGGTGTGTCCCCGTCACTGTCCCTCATTTTGAGTGTCCATGTCCCTTATTTCAATGCATAAAGGCTGGGGGGAGAGTTGTGGTAGATGGCTCAGACCTTTTGTTTTGGGCAAAGGGGACATGGCTGTAGACTAAGCGAGTCTTGATGGGTGGGGGTTTTGGCAGGTCCCTTAACATTCTGGCAAACAGGACATGGCTGTGGAGGCTGAGATGGGTGGGGGTTTTGGCAGGTCCCCTATTCTGGCAAAGGGGACATAGCTGTGGAGGCTTAGATGGGTGGGGGCTTTGGCAGGTACCCTTTTACTCTGGCAAAGGGCACATGGCTGGGGGGCTAAGATGGGTGGGGGATTTGGAAGGTACCCTATTCTGGCAAAGGGGACATGGGTGGTGTGTGTGTGTGTGTGTGTGTGTTGGGAGGTACCAAAACAGATGACACAAAGACAATTCATTTTAATGAGAGATTGTATTTTTAGTGAGAGATTGTGTTTAGGTTACATACAATAATTAAAATATATGTATTACACACATTTGCACATTTTTAATTCTGCTAATCAAATTAAGGCATGTGCTATTCATTTTCGCAGCTGATTAGCACTTTCACATGCAAAACTGCTAATCAATTTTCAGAGCTTATTTAAAACCCTGCTTCTTCAGAAGGGGTCTCACCAACGCCTCTTTCAAGGCAACTGAGACGACCCCCTCAGACAGGGAATAATTTCGACAATCAAGGCGAACACCGCCAACAGCCGACACATCCCACTCAGGGAAACGGTCGGCGCTGGATCCAGTTCACAATATGTGTGCTTCAGCCCTGAGATCACCTCAATGATATCAGCCGCCTCTACTGGTTTAAACTCCCCCCAACCGTGCGGAGTGCTCTGTTGACAATCCAGGCAACCACTGTTGGGGAATGGGGAAATAAGTACTGGGGTGTGGCATCATCGCACCAGAGGGGGTTAAAAAAACAAAACAAAAAAAAGGGGCAGCTATTATAATTCCCCTAAATACTCCTCTGGAAATATTACAAACACATATTGATGCCCAAGGTAGATATGTATAGTCAAGGGTCTTTTAAATGGTCAGAAGGTCACCTTAGCCAGTGTATACATCCCCCCTCAGACACAATTTCCAACACTGCAGGGATTTATATCAACAATGTTGGACCTCTTTCATGGGCAGTTAATTTTAGGGGGCGATCTTATTTTGACCCTATCACCACATATTGACTGTTCTAACCAGCAGCGACACAGGAACTCTACAACCACGAAACAGTTCAAAAATACCATGGATCACCTTGGTTTTGTAGATGTGTGGAGATGCCTATTCCCCTCTGCACCTGGTTACACCTATTATTCCCCCAGATTTAAGTCATATTCCAGATTAGACTATTTTATGGTATCATGTGAACATTTATCAAGGGTTCAGGATATCTCTATAGGCCTGAAAATATTATCTGACCACCACCCCCAATCTTGAAGCTAGACATGGGTAGAGAGAAAAAAAAGACCCTATGGAGACTGAACCTGTTAACTTTAGTTGACAAAGAATTCCAGGTGGAAATTAAAACCAGAATCCCCCAATTTGTTTCTGAGAATGCTTCCCCAGACATTTCTGAAGCGATCCAATGGGATGCGATGAAGGCAACAATTCGGGGGGAAATAACAGCATATATCACAAAAAGGCATGAAGAAAGAGAGGCTAAATATCGCATGCTGTCAGAGCAATTACTAAATTACCAAATGCTATACAGAGTGGGCGATACTGATCTGCAAAACGTAATTTGGGACACTAAGGCGGCTTTACAAAAAATTATAGATAATAAAATACAACAATCCCTAATTTATCTTAGACAAACAATCCACGAAGGTGGTCTAATGAGGGTTCGGAAACTAACGAAGAAGCTTTGTTCCAGAAAACGCTCCTCTACTATCCTTAAGATCAAAAACCCTACTACAGGGAAATCACTCCACAATGATAGCCTGAAAAAGCCTATAAAAATATGGCTATTATGCAAAGTTATATTCTCCAAATTTGTCTCTGACCTCATCTGATCGCTCTCACTTTCTAAACCAAGCCAACCTTCTAAAATTGTCTCCATTTCAAATTCACTCACTTGAATCTCCCATCTCCCAGTCGGAAATAACAGAGACAATAAAATCTCTTAACTCTGGGCGTTGCCCCGATCCTGATGGTTATATATCAGAGTGGTACAAAATGTTTATCAAGGAACTAACCCCCAAACTATTCTCCTTATTTAATGAGAAATCTCGGGGTGGTATGCCTCCTCCATCATGGGATTATGCAACAATTGCCCCTATACCTAAACCACATAAGGATCCTACAGACCCCAGATCTTATCACCCTAGCTCTATTTTAAATGTAGATTATAAAATCTTCATGGCTATTTGGGCTTCCAGATTAAAATTTATCATCCCAAAGATTATCCACTCCGATCAATCCGGCTTCATTAAAAACAGGAGTACTGTGGCCGGCCCGGTGCCGCTGAGGGTTGGGCGCTGGATGCCACACCTTGCCTGCGCGCTGGCGACCTGGGTTCGGGAGCGAACTTGGGTCAGCTGGGGAGGGAGGGAGGGAGGACTGAGCATCCCAACAGATGCTCTCCTCCCTCGGGGAGGGTTACCAGAGGTGCTGCATGCGCCCGATGTCCTGAAGGAAACGGTGGGTGCACCTGTCTCTCGAGGGGTTAGCAGCTCCATTCGTCGGTGGGGAGGGGGGGGACACTGTTGGGCGCTAGAGACATCGTCCAGCACGTTGCCTCTCTGGACTACGTCCTTGAGCCAGCGTCTCGAGGCGGGGCAACAAAGGGACACAGACAAAGCGAAAACAAACCCTCAGCGGTTTTAGTTGACGGCCACCCTGAGCCATTCAGACCACCACCAATTTCTCGGGACAGACCCCGATGTGCAAGGTAGGAGAAAGAAAGGAAGGAGAAGCACTCTAGTGGGGCAGATCCTGAGGGAAGATTAGGTGGTCTGAAATGGTTGGATGGCCCGAAGGAGTGGACACCGGGGGCGGATAGGAGGGATAAAAAGAAAGTCAAAAAAAAAAAAAATTGGGAGTACTGCAGATAATATTCGCAGGACCCTGGTTTTACAGGAATATGTCCGTACTAGAAAAATCCCACCAGTATTTATTTGCCTCGATGCTGAAAAGGCTTTCGACCGTGTCTCGTGGTTGTTTTTGTGGGACACCCTTGGGGCCTTTCTTTTTCCCTCCTCGTTCATAACTTGTTTAATTAATCTTTACAGGTCCCCGGAGGCTTATGTCTAAGTCAATGGTACCCTGGCGGCCCTGCTCCAACTGGGCAGAGGAACGAGACGGGGGTGCCCTTTGTCTCCTTACCTCTTTGCAGGGGTTGAAATAACCACCTGTCTGCCTGTCCCAGACACCCAGTTATCCCTAGGGACAGCTGGTTTAATTTCCCTGCCAGTCCCTGGGACAGGCACCAAGTGAAAAGCACTAGCAAGCACTAGGACCCAGGAGATGCTGCCACCTGTTCGGTTAGGCTATGTAGGAGCTAACTGTCTTTAAGAGACATTTATTCAACCCAATCTCCTGTGATGGGCTCTTCGGTGCAGTCAGAGGTTTTGTGAAGCTGCCGAAATGGAAACAGTGCCATGGTAAGACTAGACTGCGCAAGTGTTGTCACTGCATGTGCAGTTGCCAGTCTTCCTTTTACTTTCTGCACTGCACACCTCATTTCTTTGTGTGCTGTGGTTGCAGTAGCAGCCCAAGACTAGCTCCTGTTCACAGGCAGCAGAGTTTTGGGGATGCAAATTAAAAACACTATTCAGGGCTATCTACCAACTACAAGGGACCTGGGTAAGTCTAATAAAGAGCCATTTTAAGTGCTAGAAAATGGTATTTGAATGCCTTTTAGGGTAGGCAATCCAGGCAGAAAGAGGGGGAGACTCTGTATTTAGAGATTAGGAGAGGAACTAGAAGGCTGAGACAACCACTTAAAACCCCATAAAGGCAGGAAGGGCTCCAAAGACAGGATATGGGGAGGCTGGTTAAAAGCCCTTGTCAGGGTTACAAAGTAGGGGTAGACTTTTATTGTCCAAGCTATACATAGAAGCAGAGGAAGCTGACTGACTTGTCAGGGCAGAGCAGAAGGGAATTAAGGGCCCTGGGTCAGGGCTACTACTGAGCAGTGTGGTGAAGTAAATTAAAAGCCCTTAGGGCAGTGAGTTTGGTCTTTTCTGGAACATGTACCAGCCAGTGGGTAGTATTCAGTAACCCTTTTTAGGGTACGTTATAAGGGGCACCATCAGTTGTTAAGCTCTTAGCCAGGGGCACACTTAATTATCAGCCCATATTGGGAAACAAATATAAAATTAGTCAACAAAAATCAGCAGGACAGGTACAGATTCTGTGGGACAGTCAAAATGAATATTGCACCTGTCCCATGGACAGCCATCTACCAAAAAATATTTCTAGCCCTGCCTCTTTGCTCTCTATCTCGAATCTTTGGCGTCTGTGCTGAGGGCTACGACCACGGTGGAAGGTATATCAATAGGTCAACAGGAATATAAACTCAGTATGTTTGCAGATGATATTTTGTTAACCTTATTGTCTCCGATTATATCTATTCCTGCAACGTGGACTATATTGAATCAGTTTGAAAGAATAGCAGGATTCAGGTTAAACGTGGCCAAAACGGAAATCTTGGCCTTTAACTATTGCCCTCCTTCACAATTAAAAAAGGCTTATCCCGTTAAATGGTTGTCCATCAAGATTAAATACTTGGGTCTTCAAGTCTCCTTAGATCCGGAGGTCCTGGACACTATAAATTATGAGCCTCTTACATTACTAATTCAGTCGGACCTCGACAGGTGGTCCACTGTTTTTTTTCCCTTTAACCAACGAACAGAGATCATACGGACTAATATTCTTCCCAGGTTACAGTATTTGATCCAGAATATTCCTTTTTTACCCCCTCAACATATTATTTTAAGTCCTGGAATAGATTAATATCCGGTTTCATTTGGGGCAGGAGCAGCCCAAGAATAAGGTTATCGCTCCTTAAACTATCCTTGGCGAAGGGGGGGTTTCAACCTCCCAGACTTTCAATTATACGCCAAGTCAGCGCTCCTCAGGATACTAATTTTGTGGTTGGCAGAGTCCTATGAGTCTCCTTGGAAAACCCTAGAGTTCCACTTGAATGACCTTTTTGATATTAAGAAGATTTTGTTCTCATCAGATTAGAGATCGGTGCCATCCGGAGCCTTCACCACCATTACGGCCCAACCTTATAAACTTTGGAGATGCATGAGAATATCTGGTCCAACCTGTACCATTTATGAACACTGTAAGCTAATCTGAGAATGAGACATTTGTTCCTATTTTCATGGATCAGGTCTTTTCCACTTGGAGAAGATTGGGACTTTCTCATGTTTTTCAATTTCTCTCCCCTTTGAAAAGTTACAATCCCAATATAATCTCTGTAACTCAGACCTATTTCGTTACTTCCAGGTTCGTAACCATATACTACAAAATAGGATTATCCAGGTTAATATGCCTTCCCTGACTCTCGATTTACTAAAATTATTTATAGATGATACTCGAGGGAACCTGGGAACACATATCATAGGAACTATTTAAAAAGGGCTGAGAAAAGAACAGCATGAATCTACTGCCTCTATCCCACAGAAGTGGAATACAGACTTATCTCTGGAAATATCCGTGGAGACATGGCTGGGGTCGGCCTTGAGAGTGGTGAACATAGAAACACAGAATCTGATGGCAGATAAGGACCGCTTGGCCCACCTAGTCTGCCCATTTCCCTACCTAATGCATAGGCTGCAGATCCTAGTTAACCAACAGCCTACTTCCTCCTACCCTCCACTAGAATTGCCTTATGTCTGTCCCATGCATTCTTGAATTCCTCCACTGTTTTTGAGTCCACTACCTCCTCAGGAAGGCTGTTCCATGAATCCACAACCCTCTCCGTGAAAAAATACTTCCTCACATCACCTTTGAGCAGTCTCCCCTCTATCTTCAAATTATGCCCCCTTGTTCTTGCACATCTCTTTTTCTGAAAGATGCTACCATCTATGAGTCTGTTGATTCCCTTGAGGTACTTGAAAGTTTCTGTCATGTCCCCCCTCTCCCTCCTCTCCTCAAGTGAAGACTTCATCTCCTTTATGGAGGGAATCTGCATGGAAATGCCGCTCCTGCTACTTTCTAGCATCAGCGGTTCTCCTTAAATTCCTTCCAGATAAATATGGGGTTTGTTGGAGAGGTTGCGGTTGCCCTAGGGCTTCCTTGGTCATATTTTTTTGGCTCTGCCCCAATTTGATGCCTTTTTGGCTTACCATTCAGATGGAACTTACTACTTTGTTTAGCCAGTCAGTTGAATTAACAGCCAAACAGATTTTACTGGGGATCTTTCCAGACCACACTCTCCATGGGTTAATACCCTTTTACCAACATGTTTATTAGCTGCAAAGAAATCTATAACCCGATGATGGATGTCGGCACAGATACCAACAGTGGAGGAATGGAGATCTAGAATGTCTGATTTATACCAATTAGAAAGTCTTAATGTAAAGATACAAAATACAAATCCATCTCACATGTCTAAATGGCAAAAGTGGGTACTCTATCATTCAGTGGTGGACCCTACCTTTTGCCCTTAATTTATCAAATTGGCAGGGGAGTAACAGATTACAGTGGAGCCCTCTTAAGTGCACACCCTCAGGATAAAAGCTTTTTGTGCACTTACGCGGGCTGTGCATTTAAATAGAAAATCTCTTCCAGGCACATTTCACTGTTTCTGTAATGAATTCTATTAAATACCGGGTGCGCAAGTTAAAATGACATTACTGCACAGTCCTACGGCACAGTACTACTTGAAAAAAAAAAATCAGTAATCTTCTGCTTTGTGTGTTTCAGTGTAGGATTCAAAATTAAACAGATGGCTAAAGTCAGTCGTTTCTTTTGGCAAAACAAATTGTCTGACTGTGACCATGCTAGACAGCACTGCAGCTGCAGTTACTGTAGCCAATTAAGATGTTAAGGTGTACTGTTTAAGGTGGTACAAGTACAAAATGTGCATTTAAAAACTTGATTGGACGGAAAATCAATAGGAAAAGTAAAAAAAATGTGCATTTAACCAGAATGTGCACTTGCATGTAGTGCACTTAAGAGGTTAATTTAACACTGGATGAATAGCAAAAAAAAAATTACTCACCTTAGTAATGTTGTTTCTTCTAATGGAGTCTTGCTATATTATGACTATTGCAGTTTGCCCCAGCCTTAGAACTGCTCCGGAGGTGAAAGAGTTAACTTCCATGCAGAGCATGGAGCTTAGAGCGCGAGCTCGGTTCAGAAGCTCTGTTTGGCTGGTTTCAAACCGAAACCGTCAGATCTTTACGAGCAAAAACTCACTAAGGTTCTGTGTAGAAGCTGTAAGCTACACTAGCCAACTGGCTACTAATATATTAACACATTTCACTGGTCCCAACACAAAGACTCAAGTCAGTGGACCAGAAAATTAAGATAAAATAACTAAATAAACACAACACCCAAACATGAAGAGGCATCAATAAATGCCAACAGAGGACTACCACCCCATACCCCAAAGTAGGAGTTCTGAGAGGGGCAGGCTGGGGAGGTCATAATATAGCAAGATGCCATTAGAAGAAACAACATTACTAAGGTGAGTAATTTTTTCTTCAAACAACATGAAGTCTTGCTATATTATGACTATTGCAGACTACACAGCAGTACCTCCATGGAGGAGGGACAGAACCTACTTAGGGAATAGGCTCTAAGCACGGCTGTGCCAAACGAGCATCCCTCCTGGCCTGAATATCCAGGGAGTAATGCTTGGTGAAAGTGTGTACTATCTTCCAAGTAGCTGCCTGACATATCTCCAAGATAGGGATGTCTCTAGCAGCAGCTAGAGATGCAGCTGTACCTCCTGGTAGAGTGAGCCCTCAGGCCTGAGGGAACCTTACCCAGCTTTTGATAGAAAACTGGATACAAGACGATCCACCTGGCAATGGATCTTTTAGTGGCAGGTCTCCCTTTCCAACCTCACCATAAGTGAGAAACAGTTGGAGGAGTCAAACCTGTGACCCTTAGTACACTCTATGTAGTAACTTAGGGCCCTCTTAACATCTAAGCTGTGCAGCCTCCTCTCACCAGAGGAGGAATGGTCAGTGAAGAACACTGGGAGTGAAATAGATTGGTTAAGGTGGAAATCTGAAACCACCTTAGGCAAAAACTTCCTATTAGTCCTGAGGACCACTTTATCCCTGTGAAGGAAATAAAGTCAGTTTCTACTGATAAAGCCTGTAACTCACTTATCGCCTAGCAGAAGTGATGGCTACCAGAAATACAGGTTTCCAAGTCAAATACTTAAGCTCTGCGAGACAGAGGCTCAAGGGGCTTGCATTAGCTGAGCAATGCATACATTAAGATCCCAAGCGAGGCAGGGTCCTGAATGGAGGATTGGTGTGAAGCAATCCTTTAAAAACTTGGAAAATACAGGATGAGCAGAGAGAGAAGGGCTTCCCTGCTGAAATGAAGGCAGAGACAGCAGCCAAGTGCACTTTCAGGGTGGCTGGTCTCAGTCCCAAAAATTAAGATGGACCATGTAGTCCAATACAGTAGGTAGATCAGCAGATTCTGGAAACATGCTTCCCAGAACACCATATGGAAAACCTTTTCCACTTGGGTTATAGGTAGCCCTGGTGGAAGGCTTCCTAGCAGCCTTCAGGATTCGAGAACACTTTGAGAGAAGTTGCAAATCAGCAAACTCTAACTGCTCAACAGCCAAGCCTTGAGGTTGAGGATTTGAGATTCGGATACCAAACTCTCCCCTGAGCACAGGTTAACAGATTGTGGTTCCTGGGAAGACACAGGGGAAGATGGACTGCTAAGGACAGAAGAAGTGGGTACCAGGGCTGCCTGGCCCAGTCTGGAGCAATCAGGATCATTTTGCAGGGCTGAGACCTGACTTTGACTAGTACTTTGAACAGGAGAGAGGAGGGAAGGCATAAAAACTTCCTTCCCAATCGAGGAGAAAGGCATCAGAGGAACTGAGCCCAGTGAGGGGCCTGCAACAAAACAGTGGAAGTTGATAATTGTCTGGGGCTGAAAAGATCTATCTGAGGTGCCCCATCTGGCAAACACTATCCCCAGTACTCACGGGATCAGTGACCATTAAGTGATGGCCCTAGGAAATCCTGCTGATGGCATCTGCTAGGACATTGTCCTTGCCTGGGAGGTGAACTGCTATGAGGGAAGTGTTCAGGGAGTAAGCCAGAGACCACAACTTCATTGCCTCGGTGCACAAGGCCAAAGACCGAGTGCCCCCTTGTTTGTTGATGTACCACATTGTAGTGGTGGTGTTGTCTGTTCTGACCTGTACTACCTTGTTCTGAACAGATGCAGAGAAAACCTGAAGTGCTAGAAAAACAGCTCTGAGTTCCAACAGATTGATGTGGAGCAGAGATTCCTGAGGGGACCATAATCCCTGGGTGGAGAGGTCGCCCATGTGAGCTCCCCATCCCAAAAGGGATGCATCTGTAGTAAGGGTCAAGGAATGGGACAGAGGATGAAAGGCACCCTGTCTCAGATTGCTCTGATCCTGCCACCACTGAAGGGGCCTGGATCAGGGTTCGAGTCACTGGGATTAACTTGGATAGAGGATCTCTTCTTTGAGACCAGAAAGCTCTCAAATGGAACTGAATGTCCCTCATCTGAAATCTTGCTCCTTGCACCACAGCTGTGGGGCAGCCATGTGCCCCAGGAGCTGCAGGAAATGCCTTGCTGGTGAAACCTGCAGAGAGAAGAGGCGGCCAGGGCCACTAAGGTCCTTACCCTTTCCAAGGGAAGGAAGGCTCTGGCCTGCTTTGTATCCAGTTCTGCGCCTATAAGGTGAGTACCTGGACAGGTTCCAAAACTGACTTTGGAAGATTGAGAAAAATCTCAGAGGTGGCGAGCTGCTGGGTAACTAGCAGGTGTGATTTGACCTGGTCTGGAGACTGACCACAATGAGCCAGTCATCCAGGTAGGGAAAAATGGCAATCTTTGCCTTCTTAGGTGGCGACTGCTACTGCCAGACACTTTGTGAACACCCTTGGGGCAGAAGTGAGGCCAAGGGGCATTGCTCTGAACTGATAATGGCCTGAGGGCAGTTTGAATCTGAGGTACTTTTCGATGGGAGCTTCTGATAAGAACATGAAAGTAGGCATCTTTGAGGTCCAGGAGGCTAGCCAGTCCCTGGCCTTAGGGAGGAAAAATCATTCCCAGTGTCACCATTTTGAACTTTGGCTTTAAAAGGTGCTTGTTTAGATATCTTAGATCCAGGATAGCCGCCACTCTCCTGTCTTTTTGGGGTAAGGAAGTACCTGGAGTACAGACCCTTGCCCTGGTGAAGGGGAGAAACCTTTTCTACAGCTCTGAGAGCCAGGAGGGTTGAGACTTCTGTTTCCAAAACAAGAGTCTCTAAAGGGTTTGTAAGTGGAAAAGATCTGGCTCTCATCTTTGGAAATTTCTTGAAGCTGAGAACCAGACCCTGGCTCACTACTTCCAGGACCCACCTGTCTGAAGTTAAAGACTGCCAGTCCTGGACGAAGTGAGCCAACCTGCCCCCTACAGGTAGTGGAGAGCCCACCTAGGCATCCCATCAGGGTGCCTGTTTGGCAGGGGTTTTAGGCTGAGGGGTGGGAGCAGGCCTGCTCAAGCCCCGTCTGCTCTCCCTCTGAAGAACCCTCTGTGTACATAGGCTGAAGAGGAGGGCCTGAGTCTGTAAAAGGCCTGTGAAAAGGCCACCCCTACCCGGGGGGCTGCCTCTGAGGGTGGCTTGCTGTTCCTTGGCTTGTGCACTCCTGTAAGTGGTTCTATATTCATCCATTTTCTTCATATAATTCTCTGCCTGCTCCCCAGAGAATTCCCACCACAGGAAAATCCATAGCCTTAGACTGCATGTCCTGTGACAAAAAGTACATCTGAGCCAGGCCAATCTGCAAAAAGCCAGATGTAGCCATGACTCTAGAGGATACATCATTAGAATCCACTGCAGCATGGAACTGCACCTTAGATGCCCCAATACCATCAAGGCCACCTGCTCCAGCTCCTATGCAGCTGGCCAGGGACCTGTTTGGCTAAGACCATGACAGTATCCCATCTAGATTTCTGGTATCTTGCAACATAAGCCATATAGTTAGCTTGTCTGAGTCCCAAGGATGCTGCCATGTATTGTTTTTGGCCATGGCATCAATCTTCCTGGAATCCTTGTCAGGAGGATGTGAAGCCAGTGGAATATTAGCCTTATCACAGGCTGCAGCCTGAACTACCCCAACATGACTGCATTGCTGTGAAGAAAATCTGTATCAGGACCTGACAAAGTGTACCTCCTGTCCATCTTTTATCCACAGGAGGCACAGAATTAGGAGCTTTAAAATTTTTATTGTTTGTTTTCTAAAGGATTTATGTAAGGGATGGACAACCTCCTGGACTCTGGGATATCCATCATCTCCACATAGTCAGGCTCCTCTTGCTCATCCAAAGCCTCCTCTAAGGGAAGCTGGAGGGTCTCAGCAACTTTTTTATAAAACAAAAAATGAGAAGGGGACTCAGACAGCTTAGCGGGAGACTCACCTGAAGGTCTGTCTGGGGAGATGTCCGGTTCAATGGGCACATCCAGACTTTCAAAATCACATTCACACTGATCATAATCCTCATCCCCCTCCTCTGGTTCATAGAACTCTTCTATATCATAATCCTGAACCACTGGAACCGACCGAACCAACCTTTTGCCAGACAGTGGCGGTTCGGAGGGGAACCGGAGACAGGGACTGGACAATCTGTACTGCCCTGGCTATCTCAGCAGCAGTTGGAGAAGGAATTTTGGACTCCAAACCTGCTGATTTTTTAGATTTCTTTGCTGGAACTGGCTCCTCAGAGCCAGCTTTTCGTGTGCCCGACAGTCTCGCCCTGGTCAGAGGGCACTCCCTCCGGTTCGGTTGGCACCGAAACGGGCTGGCCATCCGGGTCAGCGGACTTTTTGGCCTCTCGTTCCCTGAGCCTGCCCACTCTCTTGTCCAGGGTGGCTGCAGGAAATTTTACAAATCTGTCAGTCTGAATTGAGGTGGTCAAACCCCAGACAAACACATGTAGTGTGTGGGTCAGCCTTGGCAAAGGCTTCCCCACAGACACTACAGTGTTGAAACCCAGTGGGCCCTTTTTCTTTTGGGTTTCTCAGACATGATGCCAGCCTAACCAACCAACTTGCCCTTTTGATGGCAGTGCCAGGCAAGACACCCTTATCGGTTCCAAACCGTGTCACGGGTCATGGAAAAAACCGTAATGAAATCCGTTTTTAGAACCGATAAGAACCGGGAACCGCACTCTAAAAAGCCTTAAAAGGCTTTAAACTTATATTCAAATACAACTCGATCAGGTTCAACCCGAACCGATAATACTTTACAAGTTCCACACAGAAAAAACCCATCTATTACTTCCGATTACCATAGACAGAGCCTGAACGATCGGTTTTTCGGTTAAAATAATGAAATCGCGGTTAAATTCAACGAGAAAAGGCGCTTTAAACCGAAGAAATGAACCGAGCAACAGGAGGAACCTCCGGGCGACTGTTCAGTGGGCGGAGTAAAGAATCTGACGGTTTCGGTTTGAAACCAGCCAAACAGAGCTTCTGAACCGAGCTCGCGCTCAAAGCTCCATGCTCTGCATGGAAGTTAACTCTTTCACCTCCGGAGCAGTTCTAAGGCTGGGGCAAACTGCAATAGTCATAATATAGCAAGACTTCATGTTGTTTGAAAATTGGGATACGTAAAAAATTTGCATTTAAGTGGGATGTGCACTTATCCGATGTGCACTTAAGTGGGCTCCACATAAGGGGACAAGTGGGTTGGGGAGAGAGAGTGTAACTCAGAGTAACAGTTAATGTCTAAAGGGAGTTAAACTAGCATTTTATATTTAAGGGCCCTATATGTTATGGTAAATGTTGGCTTAACTACAAGGTTAAAAGATGGATTTTTCCACCCCAAAGTAAGAATGATATCATGGAGATGGACTTTTTCTAGCAATAATTAGATTTAGCCGATGGTAATTGCTCAATTATATTTATATCCCTAAGAAGAATGATTTTACTGACTGCTCTATGCTACTGACTGCTCTATGCTGCTGTCTACTACCTTTTCTATCTCAACACACTGTACAGTGTCTTGACATGTGTATAAAAACTGCTATAATAAAAGAAATAAAAAAAAGATTAAGAAAGTAAAGACATGTGCAAAGCAAATGAATACAGAGTACCAAAAATGGATGAATGGACATGTTATATACAGTACACAATAAGTGCCTTTTCGTGGTAGTTAAGCTTTGAGAGAGTAGAGACAGAAAGGAGGGGGAGAAGAAAGTGTGAAGCAGAGGAGAAAGGGATATTAGGTGGTAGAGCGCATATAAGGGGAGGGTCATTAGAGAGAGAGGTGATGAAGAGGCTAGGAGGTGAGTAGATGCCATGGGGGAACGAGGAAAGGGGAATGGATGATCTATGGTGGGTACAAGCAATTGCAGGAGTTAGAAGCATGTAGATGATCATGGTGAAGTTTCTTGAAACCAGCATGGGTGAGAACTTGGCAGATAGCTTGAGGGATGGAGTTCCAATACTTAGGAGCTGTGTGTGAGAGAAAGCTTGTGTACCCATTGAGGTTTTACATCTTGGGATATAGAAAGGGGCTAGGTCAGTAGAGCGGAGCCCATAAGAGGGGGATTGGGAGAGAAGCAAGGAAGCAAGGGATTGTGGGAGACCTGATCTGACTATCCTGTCAATTAGAGAGCCATAAAACTGAAGTCGATGGGCAGTGGGAGAGGGCCAGTTTAAGTCAGCATAGAGCAGGTAGTGGTGTTTATACCATGGTGATGCGGAAGCGTGGCGACAGATGTTATTATAGGTGGTGTCCCATTTGTGGAGGGAGGACTTTGTGGCACCTAGGTAGGTGACCGTGCCATAGGCAAGGGATGGGAGCAAAAGGCCTGGCGCAGTGGCAAGTCTGGCAGATGGGGTAAGGGCATAGCTAGTACAGTAGGCCCCTCCAATTTTAGCGTGGACAGATTTACAGGTGGCGGTAATATGCAGATCAAAATCCAGGGATTCGTCCAGAAGAATGCCCAGATATTTGAAGGAGCTGGAGCTAACAAGTGAGAAGCCATCTGCACATGAGATTTTAAGGGAGTTTCGATTTGCTTCGAATCTAGCAAAAGAGCCAAAGAGCATAGTGTGTGTTTTGCGGACACTGAGAACAAGGTTGTTCTCTGTCAACCAGGATTGCATGCAGGGTCGGACTGGGAAGGAAAGGGCCCACCTGGAAATGGGCCCGGGGGGGCCTTGGTACTGGCGGGAGAGGCCCTGTTAGGTCATGGGAGGGCCTTGGTACCAGTCACAGGTGGGGCCTTTGTACCAGCCACAGCATGCTGTAGCCAAGTACAAGATGTCAGCATGTATTCCATTTGTAAGAAAGCTATTACATTACTGGTAAGTTATATTAACTATTTTGGAGCTTCAGTCCCATTGATTTAAAGTGAACTCCACCCCACGTTTCCTTTTCAACCACCCCAACCTGTGGCTCAGACCTAATCAGAAACAGCACCAAACATAGAAACATAACACAGAATCCAAATCTGAGGCAGGCAGTAGCCCCATGGCCCACTGAACATACTATTTCATCTTTTTGCCTGGTGATTAGGACAGAGACATTTCGGGGAAATAGTTAGTTTGTTGAAATTTCTTTTTATTTTTACACACAAGGGGGCATTACTGTCAAACAATGGTAGCTACATAGGAGCACCTGCCTAGCAAGCCATGATGACCAAATGATCCATGCCAATGCCACCTCCCTTGCTTAATTCTACCCCCACAACTAACTTCCAAGTTCAAAGTACAAAACTCACTGGTCAAACAGAACTCCTCACTGGCACCAGCAGCGAGAGGTCATAAGCTCATCTGTGCATGACTCCCAAGACTGTAACTATAATGTTCTGAGGGTACCGGCGTAAACCCGGGCTCGGGCCACCCCACCCCACCGCGGTCGGTCAGTCAGGTCTCTAGGCACTGCCAAATCTGACCTGGAGTATTTTCTTTCAGTTTGAGTTTCCATCCATGATTACAGCATCAGCTTCTTGAGTCAGCCCAAACAAATCCGTACTCATTACATTTTATTAACCGGGTTACCAAAGACTAATTCTCAAATCAATACATTCAGTCGAAGTAAGGAAAACAAAATCAAAAAGTAGAAATCCAGTGAGGGACTACCACTTTAAGAACTACAAATCAAAAGTAAAACTAAGGTAAACAGAATAACACCATAGAATAAGTAACACAGAATAATAATTATCTGGCAACCCTTCTCACTGGGTATATCGAGGTCGAAAAGAAAAAATGCAACCTGATGTTTCAGACCCCAGGCCCTCTCACAGCCTGGGAGTACTAAAGTCAAGGCACTCTCCCTGCCCATAATAAGAAATCCAACAGTTTCTTCACATTGAATATACAGAAACAGTAGATAACAGTAAATACAATTAATAAAGTTAGGACACCCAGGCCCTCTCACTGCCAGAGGTACCAGGAAAAGACACTCTCACTGTCTAAAAAGAAATATCAGGGTCTGACCATGATTCCAGATTCGAATGAAGGACTTTCTGACAAACCACAGACCAATGCAGTTAATAATCCATACTTAGAAACCCTGCTTGTGAGGGCAGGCCACCAAAAATAACTATTCTGCATCTCTGGCACTCTACTCAGACCAGCCCTCTGGCAGGACCACTAAAAGGCCTAGGCAGAACCACACACCTTCTAACTCCCCGACCCACCCGCACAGCCTGCCCAAGCAGAATTCAGCAGCCAAACCCCCTGCAAAATGCAGGGACTGCCAAGCAGGAAAATTCCAATTCAGCTATTCAGCTGGATGAGCCGACACAAAAAAATACAGTCTCCACGAAACTCAAAACAATCAAACAGACCCACCCTGTAAAAAGCTCTCCTCCCTTAACAGGCCAGCCACCTTCTTGCTTTTCATTTAGGTGCACCTCAGCTCCCACCAGTTCAATCCAAAGCTTCTCACCCACTATCTTCCTTCAAAGGCTTAGGCACACAATGGTAAGCATATCCCTGTTTATCACCACCGGCGGTAGCAGGGCAACACCACACCCCCACCCCACTTGGCCGCGGCCCATTGCTTGCAAGTCCCAACAACTGTTAGAAATTGAGAACAGAACAAATTAGCTACCTGCTCTGTTGCAGCTTGTTGTTTTCGAACTAGTCTGGTCTGACTCCACGCAGAATCGAAGCGTTAGTAAGACGGCCGGTCCCCACGCACAAATAAAGAAAGGAAGGAAGGAGGTCTGTCTACTGAAGAGATCACAGTCGCACCTAAAAAGACTGAATCCTTGCTCTGTGTGGGCATTTTGAGGTACCCGCACCGGCGCACTTCGAGTGACATCATGCAAGCTCTTCGCTCCCCGACCAATCAGTGCTTCTGGTATCTTGTGCCCCCATCTTTCCTTGCAAACAAGTAGAGTTAACCAATGAAAACGTTACCACCAGCCAGCCTGCCTAGGTAGTAGCAGACGATTGAAGTGTCTGACAATGTCGCATTACTTACTAGCTGAAGCCTGAATTTGTAACTCCATTGTTCCAACCCTTCCCCCGTCCCACACCTTATTCACTGCTGCAGCGCTGCTTAGTCAGGAGCAAGCTCTAAATTTAATTGCTGCTAGCCTACTGATAACCCCACCCTGCCCATCCAAACAGTGGCAGCTGCTGAATCCGAGATGGAACGATCCGATTCCCTGCTGTATGCGGTACGCAACACAAAGGGGCCCACCCCCCCACAGACACTGATTGCAGCGTGGCCGAGGCACCGAGCAGCCACAGGTTGTTGTAACAGCAGTAATACCTCACAGGCTCTCACAACGATCGGTGTTGCCACTCCCCTCATGACTCACAGCAGCACGCTTGTGCTTACAGCTGAGGGGGGCCCACCCGGAAATTTCCAGGTATCCGGGCAGGCCAGTCCGACGCTGATTGCATGCTTAGGAAGTCAGAGGCAAGAGAAAGGTTTATATCCAAGATATTTTTGGCACTGTAGTAGATGACAAGGTCATCCGCATAGAGAAGAGATTAGCAGGTTGGTACGAGCAGCGGGAGGTTTTTAATGAAAATAGAGAAAAACAGGGGGCCCATGATAGAGCCCTGGGGAACACCAACTTGAACAGAGGAGAGATCAGACATGGAAGAACTGAATACTATGGCCTGTTTCCTGTTGGACAGGTACAGTAGTTCTTAAACCATGCCACCACATCGGCAGAGAAACCAAGCGAACATGGTTTTGTGAGGAGAAGGTTGTGGTTAACCAGATCAAAAGTCTTAGTCAGGTCGATGAAAACCGCAACTGTTAAAAGGCCAGTATCCACTGCAGCACAGATGTCACTTATGAGTTTCAGGAGGACAGTGGAGATGCTGTGGCCTTTGCGGAAGCCATGCTGGGCACCAGAGAGGAGATTATACTTCTGAAACTATGCTACAGTTTGGGTAGCCACTAATTTTTCCAGGATTTTGCCGAGCACCGAAAGAATGGCTATGGGTCAATAACTGGTAAATTCTTTAGGATCAGCTTTTTTATGAATTGGTGTTATTCTAGCTTGTTTCCAGATATTAGGAAATGGGCCATGGCACAGTGACAAGTTAAAGGCTTTGGTTAAGGGGTAAGCAATGAAAAGGGCAGTGACTTTCAGGAGCTAAGGTTCCAGCCCATCATACCCAGAGCTGGTGCTGTCCGAGATGGCGAGTAGTAACTTTAGAACTTCTGTTTTGTAATAGACTGGAACCAAAATGGTGGATGGGTGGGCAGGGATTAAGTATCTGTGGGGGGGAGGGGGGACGTAGTGCGACTAGAGGGGAAGGAGGCCATGTAACTTGATAAGTCAGAAAAGTGACGGTTGAAGGAATTGGCGATGGTCACTGAGTTGTTACAATGAATGTCGTTAAGCAGCATGTCATCTGAAGTGGCCATGTGATCAGTTCCCAGGAGGGTTTTTATATGACAGACCAGAATTTCTTTGAGTCACCTACAGCTTTTTTTAATAAGTCTTTGCAGAAGGAGCTTTTAGCTAGGTGGCCATTCCTTTTGCACACGTTTCTCAGTGACCTGTATGCATTGTGATCAGACTGAAGCCCTGAGGCCTTGAAACACCACCAACTTTTGTGTCCCTAGCCCTTATTTGAGAGAAGGTCGTTAACCACTTTGCTGCGTTCCATATCCCCAGTCATGTGTGAGGGCATGGATATCCTGGAGAAATCCAAACCAGGCTAGAAGTATGGGTTGGGGGACACTGGGGGTGAAACCTGGGAGGACAAGGATCTGTAATGCTAGGGACAGGCTCTAATTTAGCTCAGAAGGGAAAGAGATCCTGGAAGCTTAGACTGGCTAGGTTCATCCATTCCAGGTGGGGTTTAAACTTGTGAAAGGGGAGGGTGGGTGCTCCCTGGCAGGCCAAGCCTGGATGGCCCAGGCCTTCTCTCACAAGGGGGCACAGATTAGGTACACCCGATAGTGCAGGAGGAAGTCCTTGTACGCAGGGACCCAGGAGCCCTCAGGGCGGGGGTAGGGGGACATGTTGAAGGGTTGTCCTGATTAACGCCAGGAGCATGGGGAACAAGATGACAGAGATACAGGAGCTGTTGTTGGAAGGTGGGGTGGATGTGGCATCTGTCACTGAGACTTGGGCCACTTCAAACATGACTGGGACCTAAACCTACCAGGATACACCACGTGCGGAAGGGACAGGGCAGAGAGAAAGGGAGGGTGGTAGCATTTATCATTAAGAATGGATTAGGAATAATCAAGGTTGAGGTGGCGGGGGATTAGGTGGAGGCCTTATGGGTCATCCTACAGGCTCCAGAGGGGGGCAAGCGGGTGAAGATGGGGGTGGTATACAGACCACCCGGGCAGGGGGAGGAACAGGAGGAGGGCCTGGTGGCAAACCTTAGGGACCACTGTGGCAGGGGAGAGGGCAGAACAGTGGTACTGGGGGATCTGAATATGCCAGGAGCAGACTGGGGAACTATGGCGTCTTTGTTGGGCAAGGAACAGTGCCTGCTGGACGTCTTCCAGGATGCATTTCCTGGGGGTCGCATCCCAAATGTGCTCCTGTCAGACAGTGAGCTCATCAGTGACCTAGCGGTTGGGGACCCACTGGCGGGAAGTGATCACACCACGGTCTGGTTTTCCATGGACCTGGGGGGGTGTAGATCACATAAAAACGTCTGTGGTAGATTTTAGAGGGGCGGACTTCAGGGGGATGGAGAGGATTCTCAAGGGTCACCTGGATGAGATCAGGCCAGGTATGGGCACTGAGGCCCGGTGGGAAGTTATAAAAAAAGGGCTCCTGGAGACCACCAAGGCCTGCACGAAGAAGAGGCGCAAGTGGGGCAGAGCTAAGAAGCCGGGCTGGAGGACAAGGAAGGTCAAAGATGCGGTGAGGGAGAAAAAGGCTGCTTATAGCCGATACAAACATTCTCGGTGGGGGGAGGATAGACCCAAGGGAGAGTATGATAGGGCAGCCAAGAGGGTCACCAGGGTGGTGAGGTTAAGCCGAGGTGGGGGCAGAACTGAGACTGGCACAGGGGATTAGAAGGAGGGAAGGGTTCTTTAGGTATATCAGAGAAAGAAGAAAATAGAAGGGGCAGATTAGTAGACTTAGGTTGGGGAGTGGGTGGGTGGAGGAGGCAGGGGAGCAGGCAGAGGTACTAAATTATTTTTTTTCCTCGATCTTCACCAAGGAGGATGAGGGGGTGGCACTGCAAGGGGTGGGGGACGTGGGACAAGCAGATGTGGTAGGGGCAATGGATGAGAAAATCCCCATTGGAAGGGTGTGGGAAGCACTCAAGGCCCTAAGAGCGGACAAGGCACCAGGCCCAGATGGGATCCATCCCAGGGTGCTTAAGGAGTTGGCTGATACCTTGGCTGCACCTCTGGCGGGCCTTTTTAACTCCTCCCTTCAGTTGGGGTGGATGCCTCAAGACTGGAGGATGGCCCATATCATGCCTATACACAAGGGAGGCTTGCGAGAGGAGCCGGGTAATCACAGGTTGGTAAGCCTGAAGTTGGTAGTGGGCAAAGTGATGGAGGTCATCTTGAAAGAGAGGCTGGAGGGGTTTCTGAAGGCACGGGGCCACCTAGATGATCGTCAGCATGGCTTTGTTAGGGGCAAATCGTGTCAGACCAACCTAGTGGACTTCTACGAAGGGGTGACGAGACAGTTGATCAGGGCAGGCCAGTGGATGTCCTCTTTCTAGACGTCATCAGGGGGTCTGACTTGGTGCCACATCCCGGGTTGCTGAGGAAGCTGGGGGATATGGGGGTGGAGGGGCAGTTGGTCTGGTGGATAGGAAACTGGCTAGCGGGGCCGGTACAAAAGGTGATGGTGGTGGGGGGTCTCATCTCCCACGAGAGTCATTAGCAGGGTCCCACCAGGTTAGGTGCTGGGCCCACTCCTGTTTAATGCCTGTATCTCAGACATCAGAAGAGGTATCCGGAGTGGGATGAGCCTCTTTGCCGACAACTCAAAACTGTGGGTGATGGTGGATGGGGATGAGGGGAAGTTGGCTCTCCAGGAGGACCTGGAGACCCGGGGGCGGTGAGTCATGCACTGGAAACCAAAGTTTAACACTGGGAAATGCAGGGTGCTCCACCTGGGGCCAAAAACCCGACTCATGTGTACACCTTGGGGGAGGGGACACTACAAGTTTCTGCGAGGGGGGGGGGAAGGACCACGGGGTGGTGGTGGATGCCAAAATGAACAACTCAGAGCAGTGTAGAAGGGCTGTAGCCCAAGCAAATAAAATGATGGGGTGCACGGCCAGGGGATAACCTCAAGGAGCCGACAGGTGCTCCTTCTGCTGTATAATTTATGACTATGTTTTATGACTGGGTGATTGGTGCCTGGACAGAGCATAGGCCAGGGCGTCCTCTATCTGGTTCCAGTAAGGCGTTCGATTCGGTACCCCAGCGGCTACTAACAAAGCTGGGGGGATGGGGTGGGGGGCAGTTGCTCAGGTGGGTGGAAAACTGGCTTATTGGGCGAATACAGCAAGTGGTGGTTGGAGGGATATTCTCCTCCCCCAGGAGGGTCATCAGTGGGGTCCCCCAGGGTTCGGTCCTGGGGCCACTCCTGTTCAATTCCTGTGTCTCGGACATAGGGTGGGGTGTTAGGAGTAGGTTGAGTCTCTTTACGGATGACTCAAAACTGGGAGCACTGGTAAACGGGCAGGAGGGGAAAGAGGCCCTGCAGGGTGATCTGGATACCCTGGGGGGGTTGGCAAGGAAGTGGGGGTTGAAGTTCAATGCAGGGAAGTGTAGGGTGCTGCACCTGGGGTCAGAAACCCGGGACATGCATACTCCCTGGGTGGGACCACACTGCAAGTCACATCGGGTGAGAGCGACTTAGGGATAGTGGTGGACAACAAAATGAACAACAGAGAGAATTGTCAAAGAGCTGCAGCAAAAGCAAACAGGATACTGGGCTGTATAACCAGGGATATTACCTCCAGGAGGAGGGAGGTGATCCTCCCTCTGTACAATGCCCTGGTTAGGCTGCATCTTGAGTAGTGTGTGCAGTTCTGGAGACCCCATCTTAAGAGGGACATAGCGATGCTGGAGAGGGTCCAGAGGAGGGCAACCAGGATGATTCAGGGCATGGAGGGCAGGACCTATGAGGACAGACTGGATGAACTCAATTTGTACGCATTGGAGGAGAGGAGAGGAGAGACAGAGGGGGCATGAGAGACTTTCAAGTATGTAAAGGGGATAAATAACGGCAGAGCCAGGGAAGTATTCAGGCTTAAGAATGGGGGGGAACTACCAGGGGGCACAAGTGGAAGCTGGAAGGCGGGGGAGTACAGGGGTGAGTGCAGGAGACACTTCTTCACAGAGAGGGTGGTGGAACCATGGAACATACTGCCAAGTCTGGTGGAAGAGACCACAATGGAAGGATTCAAGAAGGGTTGGGACAGGTACAGGGAGAAGCTGAGGCCAGGTAGGGCCACCTCTGTGGCTGGGGAGGTGGAGGAACGAGCTCCCAGTAGGGGGCTAGCTTCCGAGCAGACACGACAGACCATGGAGCCTATTCTGCTGGCTTTTACTATGATACTATGATAATTGCCTGGTTAGGCCGCACCTTGAATACTGCTTGCAGTTTTCGCATCCTTACTTAAAAAGGGATATTGTTTTTCTGGAGAGGGTCCAGAGAAGGGCGACCAGGATGATACAGGGTCATGGGGGAAAAACCCTATGAGGAGCGGCTAGGGGAGCTCAACCTGCACTCGCTGGATGAGAGGAGGAACAGACAGGATATGATAGAGGTCTTCAGGTAACTCAAGGGAATAAACAGGGTCAACCTTGTAGGGGTGCTGCAGCTGAGGGAGGTAGGGGCCACCGGGGGCACTCGATGAGGCTGGTCGGTGGGAGACAAGGAGGCACTACTTCACAGAGAGGGTTGTGGAGCCTTGGAATGTACTGCCTGCGAACTGGTGGCTGTTGTAACTGTGGAGAGGTTCAAAAGAGGCTGGGATAGGTAGAGGGGAAGGGTGCATCCCAGAGCCTCACCAGGGGTTGGGGGAGGGACTTTGTGGGGGGGGGCTATAACAGTTTCCTGGGTGGGCACTGATCCACGAGCAGACTCGATAGACCATTGGGCCTAATATGCTGACTTTTTAGTATGTTAGAGCAATGGATGCCAGAAAGTCCCTTTGTTGCAACTCCCTGATGATTGATGACAAGGTTTCCATCTTGAAGGTCTGCTGCGGACAAAATGATTCAGGAATTTGAGGTCTAGGACTGGCCTGAATCCCACTGTGCGTTTTGGCACGATGAAGAATAGGGAGTAGAACCCCCGACTGATCTCTGTGAGGGGAATTTGCTATATAGCCCCTGCTTGAAGGTCTGTAACAGCCTGTAACATAGCCTGTCTTTTGGATGGGTTGCCCAAGATAGGGGAGGGCACCACATGAGGTAGTGGGGGCTAGGATTCAAATTCTATTAGCTAACCCTTGCTGACAATGTCTAGGACCCACCTGTCCGACGTGGTTTGGATCCATTCCTCGAGAAAAAATCAAAGTCTGTCCTCTACTCGAGGATGGGCCCGGATAGCTTCATTGTGATATCTTGTAGCTGTACCCAGTGTCTCTGGTGTCACCACCACCGGATCTACCTCCTCTGAAGTTACACTGGTTATGTGAGGAGAACCATGTTCTTTTTCCAGAGAAATTAGAGTTCTGACCCTTGTTATAACCTTGGTCGCGAAAATAGCTATCTCCCCAGATTCCTTCACCGCCTCCTTCAGAGCCGAGCCAAAAAGGAGATTACCTTCATAGGGGGTGTTTACCAAATGGTTCTTTGAAAAAGCGTCTACTTCCCAGGCCCGAAGCCAGAGGTTGCAGCGAGCCGAAGTTTGATAAAACATGGCTCAAGCAGCACACATGACCGCCTCCTCGGATACATCTGCTGCGTAAGCCGATGCCAAACCCATTACCTGCAGCTGATGAATAATAGCCTTGTTCTTCTCTGGGTCCTCAGTGAATTGAAAAGCTAATTCTGAGGCCCAGGACAGAGCGTCCCGGGCCAAAAACAGATTGGCAGTTGCCACCTTGAGAGACGTTGCTGATGTTTGGAAGGCCTTCTTGAGTGAGGCACCCACTTTCCTGTCCACTGGGTCCCTGGGTGATGCCCCTCCCTTGGCTGGGATGACCGTCTTCTTGGTGAGGTTTGAAATCAGAGGGTCAATTCTGGAGCAGCGTTTCTCACACCACAAGTCTAGTCACTTTTCAGATTGTTTCTTGTCAAACTTGAGGAGCCTAGAGATCTGCCGAGGCACTGGACAGGTGTGTTCCGGACCCTGCCATTACTCCTGTAGCAAGTCATCTATGACTGGAGGAAAAGGGAAGGCTGTGGCTGGTTTGGCTGCAGATTCTTGGCAAAAGGCCCGTTTTGGCTGTGCTGGAGGCACTGGGGAAGAATCAACATGAATTTCAGCTAGGACCTTCTTGATGAAAAAGTCTAGGTCCTCCAAGTCAAAGTTTCTGGATGGGGAGTCGTCCAAGGGTATGTCCACTAGCTTCCTCTCTTCTGGAAAAGAACTGGAGTCTAAGGAGCCTGGGGAACGGTCCTTGCGACGCTTCCCCTTGTGGGTGCTCCTAGATCTGCTCAGAGAGCAAGATCTTTTCTTCGTCGTGTGGTGTGAGGAACGCTGTTCCTCCTCGTCCAAGGATCTGCTCATGTATCAGGATTTCTTTCTTTTATGATAGTGATATAAGGACAGCTGTCCCTCTTCATACTAACATACTAAAATGCCAGCAGAATAGGCCTTATGGTCTTTCGTATCTGCTCGACAGTCAGCACCCATACTGGGTGCCCATTTTGCTGTCTCCCCCCATCCCCCTGGGTTTCCCCATCCCTTTCCAGGGTATTTCCCCAGTACTGGACTTCCTCAGCTTCACCCTCCCCCTATAACTGTCCCAGCCCCTCCTGAACCCCTCCACAGTATCAGCCTCCACCAGTCCCTTGGGCTACGCATTCCATGGTTACACCACCCTCTCAGTGAAGTAACACCCCCTCCTCTCCCCCCAGCTTCCACATGTATCCTGTGGTTGATCCCCCCTTTTTTATTTGGAACACCCTGTCCAAGCCTCCCTTATTAATCCCCTTTATGTACTTAAAGACCTCGATCATGTCCCCCCCTTCAGATGAAGACATGATCCTCTTTCTTTTCGCCTTCTTGTGAGGTCGCACATCTGGTGACCCCAGAGGTTGCCAGTTGAAGCATGCAGAATCCAGTGCAAAGGCCCTATTTAGCTCGTCTATGAGGTCTGGGGCCAGAAAGGGGGTTGTGGACTGCTGGGTCTCCCTGATGGCTGCTGCTCCCTCAGACCAGTCTGTCTGCTGGTTATCAGTCTGAGCTGAGGCATGGGAGGTCTCCTCCATATCCTCCTCAGCTGCAGTGCTCCCTTCTCACATTTTAGGCACAGTGAACCTGCAAAGGTTGATTAAAAGAGGGGGTTTGCAATGCTGTGATTTTCTGCCCCTGGCAGGCTTCTCTGAGTCCATGACTGAAAATGGCTCTAATCCCCTTTGATTCAGCGAACCCCCCTCCCCCGGAGGTTTCCGTATAAAACAAAACAAGAGGTTATCTGGAAGAATGCTGAAGCTCCGATGGAACACTGCTGCTGGCCATTTAAGAGCAGGGCTTTCTAACTGCTGCCTTGGTCCTGATTAGTTAATACTTTTTTTGTTCCCTTAGTGCGGGGGAAGGGGCTGGAGCACGGGTGAGAAGTTCTGTTATGTCCTGAGCAGCACTCCTTGTGAACTGCTGCGCTCGTTAACGAGAGCACTGGAATGTCGATGAGCGGCTGAATTAGAGCTGCAGGCCCACCATCGACGAGCAGCTGAAAGAGTCAGGGAGCCGGCCGTCGACAGGACAAAAACGGCACTGCCATTGATGAGGAGAGGCTCAGAGCACTGAGGTGCTGTTAATGTCCAATCGCCAAAAAAACGGCACCCATCGACAAAATCCCCCAGTTGACAAACTCCAAGGCTAAAATGAACACTGGGTTGAGCCCAGTATAGCATGAAAAACCTCCACGGTAAAGTGGAACCAGTCTGTGCAGCTTGCAAGGCTGAAACTGGGAGCCACGCAGGAGTGCCCTAAAGTGGTGCGTTTCTTCAGCAATCCCAATAAGAAATTAAATTTTGTGACTTACAGTCTGATATTTTCAGCCCTGCCACATGGTGACAGAGCTCTGCTACAGCGTACCTGCTAGTTGGAAGGCACGAAGTAAACTGATGGAAAACAGGAAGTGGAGGGCTGGATATCCCCAGCTGTGGAGCTCAGTTCCTGCCTGCATATCTGCATCAGGAGGTACAGCCCATTTGTATGGAAGCCCGGAGACCAGCTTAGGAGACAGAACAAGCCTTGGCTCAGTGTGCCTTTCTTGGTTACCAAATTTTAAATAAAGTCTGAAATTTAGGCAGTGTATTGTGTATTGCAGTCTAGCTTCAAAAGAAGACCATCCAAGAGCAGCAAGCATTCTGCAACATTATTATACAGGGTTTTGAGCTTGCTTAATTCTGAGTCATTAATGTCCTGCAGGACAGGTGCACCATTAAACAGTACAGGCAATGGCAAGGCATGCTTCCTTTGAGAGGCCGGGCGAAAAGCCTGTAGAGAAGGCCCAGTTTCTGATGTAGTGTTTTGGCTTCGCATCCACATGGGGGCCAAATGTCATGTCTTGGTTAAGCAAGACACCAAGATATTTCAGTGACCTCACCACTTCAAGTGGAGTCCTGTCAATGCTGGACAACCTGAGTAGCTACTGTCTCTCAAGTGCCTAGCCTCCTGTGTCTAAAGAGCATGGCTTTGGTCTTGTTAACATTAGGGACAAGTCTGTTTCACAATAACTAGGTTTCAAGTTGTTGGAAGTCACTCTCCAGATTGCTACTAATCCAGGCAATGACAGCAGAGGATCTGTAAAGGATAGCATCATCAGCATAGAGCTGTAACATGGCTCTCCTCTGCAATAACTGGGCAGATCGTTAATAAAATGGAAAAATAGGAGAAGACCCACAATGGAACTTTACAGAACTCCATCCACTATAACTCGAAGAGCTGATAAACCACCTTACCCCTGTATATTTTATTTTCTATCGGTCAGGTAGTTTAGGAATTTTAAGTACGTTCCACCAGCACATCCAGCTTTTTATCAAAAGACTGCATGAAGAGGAGGAAAGTTTGGCAGGTATGCAAAACCTTTTTCAAGTTCTTGAAGTTTGTTTAAGCCTCTGACAGAAACAAAGTAGACGTTGTCTCTTAAAAAAATTTTGCGGTCAGCAACTGCTCCTCCTCCTGTACACTCCCTCCTTGCAAAGTAGCTAAGGCGACCATCAAGTTGAAGGTTCCAGGATCTCCAGAGGAGACAGGCAGATCCACTGCCCATCCCCCCCCCAATCAGCCATTGCAAATAAGGTAGCAGTTTTCCCCAGGCCAAAGGTTAATAAGAAAGAAAAAAAAAAGATCTAACATCCTTTTTCTTAATCAGCATTTTTCCTGGTAGGATGGGGCACACTTTATCTTTTGCTGTTTTCTGTTTGTTAATGCCACTGGCAAGACCACTCTTACAGTTGTAGGAGTGACCTCACGTATATTCTTACAGTATGAGAACCACAAACCACTGGTAAGTGGTTCTTGTACCCTATGAAAGTGCGTAAGACAACTCTTACAACCATAAAAGTGGTCTCGGTGGCAGTATTAATTTATTCTTAGTTAAGGTCGCTCAGTATTGCATTGCATTTTTGAAAACCCTTACCTGAACACGCCAGTTTGCAAGGCGGCTGCGTATGATACACTCTTCACATAAAAAAAAAAAAAAAAAGCCTCACGCACAGAAGGAGCGCTTCGACTGGTTAGGAGTGCTCCCTCAATCTAATATCGATCTCAAGGTTGCAACTGCCTTCAATAACAAATTCACAGACCTGTCTGCTGATCTCTCCAAATTCACCCACTACGACCCCAACCAGCACCAGCCTGACCTGCCAAATACATTATTCTTTTATTTCAAAGCCATCATCCCTCAACATACCCGCAAATTCTTCTTGAGCCTGTCCAGAACCAGTCATACATAGACTGTCTGCACTGAAGGTGCCACTTCCCCCCACTTGGGAGGTTCATTCTCACTGTGGTCCCCCAAGGTTCCATCCGTGGACCCATTCCGTTCTCCCTATTTGTAAACTGCTTTCCAAAAGACAGCATTACATGCAATTCTCTTCTGTACGCCAATGACTTAATCCTATTCCACAGTGACAAAACAGGAACACCTGTCCAGGCTACCAGCTCCAAAATCGCGGGACTCCCGGCTACTGGGCAGTTGTCGCCTCCAAAGCAGACACTCGGGCCTGCAGACTCAGACTCTCGGCCACAAAGGTACAGCATCTGCAGCAACCAACTGGATCGCAAGCGCCCTTTCAGGCTATGCTCTGATTGGTCCCTGGCGAAAGCCGGCTTCTCCTTACTGAATGTAGACCTTTTAAAAGCGCTTGTTACTGGGGAAAAGTGTTGAAATTATTGCCAGTATTTAAGACTGTAACTGTGAGGGTTAGATTTGTATTTCTGGGAAGGAAATCTGTGCAATCAGCCCTCTTCTGTCTATGTGCATTGGCCCCACACGTTTGAGCGTCAAAGTAATACACATTCTTTGTATTACAAACTTGGACTCCCTGCTGCTCTGTCTGCCCTATTTGCAAGCTCCTGTTATTAATCCTCACTCTCCTTCTCTTCCCCAGCTGAGAAAACCTCTCAGGCTCCCAGCTCCAAAGCTGCAGGACTCCCGGCTACTGGGCGGTCGGCACCTGCAAAGCTGGCCTTCGAGACTGCAGACCCAGACTCTCGGCCCACAAAGGCGGCAACTGCTGCAACTTTTCACCCATCCCCCTTCCCCACCTCAACTCTTTATTAAATACACTACCTTCCCGCCCAATTTTATTCCACGGCCATTGGCGCAGCACCCCTCCAATTGAGATCCAGCTCATTGTCTCTTTCTTGTCTGCCCAGCCTTTGGGGTCTAACTCGTTAAGATTACCCCTTGCACAAAGCAAGTAGACTCTTCTTGGGTCTATCTCCCTCAGTAAATAACTTTACAACGCTCAAAGATTCGCTCTGACTGGACCTTGGGTCTATCTCCCTTAGTAATTAACTTTACATTGCTCAAAGTATCAGTCTGACCTGGACCTGTAGACTCAGTTGCCTGTATGCTGCTGATAAGCTATAATAATTTAGCATCCTTTACTGAGCGCTGGGATAATTGAGCGGATCCACGTTACTGCAAGGTTCCGTCATGTGGGGATCTATATGGCTCCTCTCGTTGCCCCTTCTCCTGGTGGTACCGGCTGGCCTGTACTTGCCACCTGAGCTGCCGCCATGCATGGATTACAACCTTACCTTATGCTATATGGCATCTGGCAATCTCTCTCTCTTATTTGCCACTGTGATTTCAAGCATCCAGACCTTCAACCCTGTTTCTGGCCTACACATTTCAGCAGTACACATACCACGCCTCCACCACAAGGCCTGCCCCCCACCATGCAGACTATTGTCCCCTCCCCGCATTTCGCAGTTGGGGCATTAGTTTTCACAAATGCAGGTCACCTTATATATGGTAGTAACGTTCCGCACCCTAAAGGCAACAAATTTACTAGACAGAAAAAAAGCAGAAACTCTAAACTTACAATTGGCACACTTAGGAAAATACTACTTATCCTTCTACTATGCTCAGGCAACGCAGAACTTAACCGTGGCCCTCCAGAAGCCATCGTATCACCAGTTGAACTAGCAAATCTAAAAGGAATGAACTTCCTGCATATTAACGTATGCAGCCTCCTAAAAAAGATCACCTTGATCCAAGCATGGGTAACTCATACCTCTCCTGATGTACTAGTGATCTCTGAATCCTGGCTTAGACCTGGCACCCCTGATAGGGAAGTAAACATCCCCAACTATGCCTTGTTCAGAACTGACAGGAAAACTAGAGGAGGAGGGGTGGCTATCTATGTTAAAGACAAATTTGTAGCTTCCTGTATATCCTTGTCATCCTTCACCAATGAATTTGAATGTCTAATACCCAAAGTAGAGATTACACAGACTAGTGCACTTTGTGTAATAGAATGCTATAGGCCTCTGTCCACTGGCTTGCAGCTTGTGTCTTTATCTAAGTGACAAACTGGGACAAGGACTGCCAGAAACTATTATCCTAGGAGACTTCAACCTTGACTGGCTCTCTAATGCATCAGCCCCGCTTGCAACTTTCTGTGATGCCCATGAGCTGACTCAACTTACTGCTGAACCAACGCGCCCGAATGCAAAGAACCCCTAGTAAAAGTACCCTACTGGATGTGTTCTTGGTGAGCAAATCCCATCTTTTTTCCCCACATGGATGCCTTCTTCTCAGACATCAGTGACCACTGCTTTATTGCAGGGGTAAGATCAACCAATATCTCGCCACCCACGACTAAGTTTTCTATGAAGAGATCCAGATGCAACTTCGATGAATTCGCCTACATTAATGAGCTTAAACACTCCCCGCACTGGCAGGAGTTCTACCTGGCCAAAATGGTAACATGAGCTTACAATCTCTTCCATGACATCCTATCAGGGGCCTTTAATAAGTATGCTCCCTTGGTTAAAGTTTGGGCTCGGAACAAAACCTGTAAATGGTTCTCCCCTGAAATCAAGTCTCTGCTCTTAGAAAGGGATAAGCTTTGGAAAAAAGCGCGCAGGCTGAACACTCCTAAGGACTGGAATCAGTTCAGGAGGGTACGAAACTTATGCACCAAGGCAATCAAAGAAGCAAAGGCTACTTTTCTCAGCTCTGAACTCAACTCT
The DNA here is from genome assembly GCA_016271365.2 of Neoceratodus forsteri. Classification (NCBI taxonomy): domain Eukaryota; kingdom Metazoa; phylum Chordata; order Ceratodontiformes; family Ceratodontidae; genus Neoceratodus; species Neoceratodus forsteri. Next base: position 1,521,256,009 of record CM028131.1, read on the forward strand.
GCTGCCAAGAGCCCAATTACATTCTGGAACACTATTAACGACCTGCTGGGTCACTCCCCAGGAAACTCCCTCCCGACCAAGATTATCGCTGGCAACTCCACTATCACCGAAAAGAAAGATATACTTGATTCATTCAGTAGCCACTTTGCTACTGCAAGCCTGGCATTTGATAACTCCCTAGCGAACATACTTCACTCCCAGATTACCAACCACCCCCCCTGATTCATCAGCCGCCTCCCCGCTATTTACGGTTCAACCTGCCTCACTGAAAGAGGTTGAGGACCTCTTGCTACAGCTGGACATTAGAAAAAGTGCTGGGGCCGACACCATAGACCCTTACTTCCTAAAGACTGCCTACCATGTCCTAGCAGTACCTATTACCCACCTATTTAATTTATCTCTGTCCCAGGACGTCATACCACCTGTATGGAAGATGGCGCATGTCATCCCTCTGTTCAAATCGGGCGACCCCTGTGATCTCAACAACTATAGGCCAATTTTTCTCCTCCCAGTACTGTCCAAACTTCTGGGAAAAATTGTAAACACACAGCTCAGATCCTACCTTGAATCAACGAAAGTGCTAAATCCTATGCAGTCCGGTTTCAAAGCTAAACATAGCACTATCACAGCCCTCGCTAAAGTAACCAATGACTGGCAGCGTGATCTTGAGTACAGAAACTTTATTTGTGCTGTTTTCCTAGTCAGGCATTTGACACCATCGACCACAGCCTGCTCCTCTCTTCCCTACGAAACACAGGTGTGGACCCCTCCTCTCTGCGTTGGTTCACAGACTATCTTACAGGGCGCCTTCAGCAAGTTAAAGCTGAAGGAGGTCGGTCTCCTCTTAAAACCCTCCGAAGAGGAGTACCCCAGGGATCTATATTAGGTCCCCTACTATTTACAATCTACATTAATAATAGACGACAGCATTAAAAATGCCAGCATTCATCTGTTCGCAGATGATACAGACCTCTACGCGAATCGCCCAACACCCGAAGCTGCCTGCAACGATCTCCAGTCTGAATTCAACCTTTTGCAAAGCCAACTTCTTCAAAAAAAGCTACTCCTCAATGCCAAAAAAAGCAAAGCAATGCTCTTCTCTCCATTCATCCATGCAGCACACCCCCTGTGTCTAGTGGGTGAGTTCCTCAGATTACCACAATTCTAGGAGAAAAACTAGAATTTGTTATAAAATTCAAGTATCTGGGAGTATGGATAGACCACAGACTTTCTTTCATCGAACACATCGAGGATTTGCTAATACAACTCCGTCAAATGTTAGGTCTTTTCTTTAGAATTAACTGATTTCTCACCAGAGATGCAAAGCTACGGCTGGTCCACTCAACCTTTCTATCGCTGGTTGACTACACAGATTTACTTTACAACCAGTGCCCCGGCTCTTACATGGCAAAATTGGACATGCTCCACCATCGAGCCCTGAGGTTCATTACGGGACTTCCCTTTGCCATGCATCACTGTGCCCTATATGCAGCTGTGGGAGCAGGGCTAGAAATAATTTTTTTGAGATGCCTGTCCAAGGGACAGGTGGAATGTAAATGTTGCCTGTCCGGACAAAGTTTTACCTGTCCACATTTTTGTGAGGTGAATTTTAAACTTAAAACATAAAATGGACTGTAAAGTGGAAATAGAGAAAACTGTTGATTTCTGGGGAGATATTTTTTAAGGTAAAACACTGATTGAGGCTAGTCTATTTCTGAATCAGAACTTGAATCTAGTCTGCAGCCATATGGTCTCACATGAGGTCTTCTCTTTTGTTCTCCAGATTTGAACCATAGTGTTATGGCATCCTGCAGGTCAAATGTAGCAGCGCTAGCATCTGACAGCTTGACAGCGCGTAGTTCAGATGTAGTCATGGAGACAGACAGGACCGCCAGTCAGACTTCACTCTGCCCATCAAGCTGAATCCTCGCCAACTACTGCAGTTTGGGTTGGGATCAGTAGAGCTATTGTGACTAAGACCAGAATATCAGGGAATGCTGTTCATGTGCATCATGATGGAGAATTTTTGCCAGAACAAATAGTGAAATTTGAGACAGCTCATTCAGTGATTTTTTCATAAGTGTTTAAGCTGTAACCATTGCGCTTCAATCAAGTTTACATTATGATTGTTTCTTCAGTAGGTCACTGTAGTGCTCTGTGAGGTTCTGACTTCCTCATTGCCATAAAGGGCTAGCTGGTGGTCACTATCTGGTAACTGTAATGGGTTAAATATACTGAATGACCATAGGACTTTGTCTGTTTTAAAATTGGAAAATCGTGATTAATACTTTCAATTGTTGATGAAAGAAGGCTTGTAACATCACGTAACACTGCCTGTTTGGTTCTATCTATAGAATATCCCTTTCTAGGTTAAGGAAGATATCAGATCCACGGTACTGAACCTGAGTACTGGCTGAGCCTGTCAGTCGACTTGTGCTAGTGTCACTGTCAGCTGTGTCCAGAGTCAGGGAGCAAGAGCAATTCCTTACAGACTTTGTCAAGTTTATCCTCTTGAGGGTAGTTCTCTAGCCAGAGCACTGTGCTTTCAACCTTACTGACTATTGTTTCTACTGTTGAGCTGTCTCTCTGTAGAGTTAGACTGAAGCCATCATGACAGAAAGGTATTCAGCAAGAAACTGAGAAAAGAGGACAAATCTCACAGTACTTATTGTTTTGAACAACCCACTGGCCTGATCTTTTTTGTTTGCCCTGGTGTGGAAGCAATGTGCTGTAAATGTACAACTAGGGCCTTGTAGCTGGACAGAATAACAGACAGAGCCCTTTCTCTGTACGCAACCCACGGGTCCCTGACACGTTAACTGGTCTGTGAATGGTGTAGCTCATATTGCTGGCTAACTCTTTGAGACCGGCCAGTTTTTGGGAGACTTATGGTATATTTATAGATACCCATTAAGACTTCATCTGTGGTTTTCATGTATGGAATAGATGCTGCTGATTGCTTTATAGCAGCTCCAACTTGTGGGCACTGCACTGAATCCTAACAAATGAGGACCGTCTTTCAAATCCTGCCAAACACCCCAGTCACTTTACCCAACATGACGGGTGCCCCATCAGATCCAAAGCAACAATTTTTTCTTTCTAGTCTTACAGTCCAAAGGTGAATTCTAAGGCATCACCTATTGAGTTATAAATGCTTTCACCTTGGAATAGAGACTGGCTGAAGGAAACAAATTTGTTAACTGGACGAAATTTTCCATTGTCCTAATATAGACTGCCTCCTCTTCTATTACTGAGGCATCAGTGCTCGAGTCACATAAGACAGAGATAAAAGTGTTACTATTAACCAGTTTTGCATCTTTTATCCTTATTGATTCTGAAATAAAATGTGTGAACGTTGTGCCTGTTTGTCACTTCTATAACTGACTCCTACATTTGTACCATTTACATGTTGTAATTCTAAGATGCCAGGAAGTCTGTGAATGGGCGTTCTGAATTAATCAAATAAAGAGGTTCTAAATAAATGTTCTACTTGTGTTGGCCTCATTTTTTCCATTTGTATTATTCCTCGTTCTATTGCTAAGTTGGAAGGTTCAGTGTTAGACACAATATTTTTTTCATTGGCTAATTTATGAGGTTTGGAGAGTTCATGAGCACGTACATTTTCAAGTCTCATGCTCTTACAGCCACTCATGAAAGTGTCTGTCTCAAGTATTTTTTGCAATATGAGCAGGTCATGCCTACATCAGGCTCATATAGTAGCCACTCCCTATTTTTTTTCCAGGTTTCCTGGAACCCCCTTTTTCTTTTTGTCCTACTTTCAACAGTAGTCAGAGTTGCTGGCATATCAGCACTGGCAGTGGCACTGCAAGTTGTCACATCTGTGGCCACAATGGTGGGGTGAATAGTTGGTGCTACTGAGTCTATCAGTAATGGAGAAGCAATGCACATAGAGGAACCAGAGCTTTCTCCTCCCTCTTGGCTTGAAACTGAAGGCTTTCCTATTTTTTTACAGCCAAACTTTAACAAAGACATTTTTTCCCCTTTTGGTTTACTTAGCTAAAAAAGTGAATACTTAACTTAGTAGTACGAATTTAAAGTACAGTAAGCACCTTGGAAGACAGTGGACACTACAGCCTTATCTCTCAAGCAGAAGCACTGCAGGCACTCCTTATACTTTTGATTTAGTATTTCTTTTTTATCCACAAAACAAAACCCCAGAAATCTGAAATATGTGTCCCTGCCTAATCCGTTCTTATAGTTCTTTTCATTCTTTAATTTTAGATATCTCAATTCAATCCCTCTCCCTCTTCACCAGAAAGCCTAGTACACACCAGCCCTCAAGGTATATAGTCCCTCTGATTTAGTGAGACTCAGGGCTCTTTCTTGGTGTTCCCTTAATTTTTCCCCAAATTCAGACTTAGAATATTTTTCTTTTATATGTTCCCTCTGACTGAGAGATCGTTCTTAATTCAGTCCCAGACAGGGCAGGGAACTTTCCCCCTCCTCAACCAGATGTGGAGAGAACAGCCTGCCTGCCTAATAAATCTCTGTGTTTTTTCAGCAACACAACATTATTTTTATTAACAGGCTAACAGCCCTGCTATTTGTAGGCTTTTCCCCATTTTATAAGTGTAGAGGTACAGGTAGTAACTTGTAAGTTCAAGCTCTCAGACTCAGACAGTGCTATTCCCCCTCCTTCGCCCCTCTGCTAGCCTGAGCTAATTCTTTTTTGTTGTACAGTGAAGTGAAGTCGCTTGTGGACAGTATCTGTATCAGGCTTTTTTTTTGCCTGGTAGAATGGCAGTGAATTACAGCATTGGCTGATCGTGGCTAAACACTCGCTCTGCTCTCCGTCCGTCTCCTACAAGATCCGTGGTGAGAATGAGCAGAGCGAGTACTGAAGCGTCAACCAGCATGTAGCTAGTCTGCGCATCATGCTGGTTGACAAAATGCCCGTTGATGCATCAGCTCTTCCCGCCCGACCACCAGAGCAGACAGACAGACGTCAGGTGACTAAGGCAATGGTAAGTCACCTGACATTGGCATTGATGGGCAGGGCGGGTGGTCAGTCACACTATGCGCGCTGCTCCTCCACGATCTCCACTGGGTCCTAGTGCCCAGCACATCCCCTTGCTGCAAAGACGGAGATTCGGGATTCAGCGCTAGTAAAGCGCTTGCCACTTAAGCGCCTGTCCCAGGGACAGGCATTAGACCACAACCAGCTGTCCCAAGTGAAAACCGGCTGTCCCAGACAGGCGGACAGCCGGTTATTTCGAGCCCTGTGTGGGAGGGACCTCCCTCAAGCTCAGGCGTCACAGAAATGCCGCACTCTGGACCTACAGAGCTATCTCTAATAAACTGCCTCAGTATATCTCCTGCTGCTTACCTCTAAGTGTAGTTGGAAAATACACGCTAAGAAGCTACTCAGGTATAACACTCAAAGTGCCCAAGGCAAAGTCTCGAGTTGTCAGGGCAGCTATAAGCTTCGTGCTGCCTACTCTATGGAACAGTCTGCAAAAAACTCTCAAATTAAGCACTTTTGTTTGTCTGAATGCTTTCAAGACACTATATTTCCACACAATCAAAGAAGCGTGTAACTGCTTCCCACATTCAGGTCCGGTACCAGCACCCACACCCTTACCTGCCTCCCTATTAAGCCTAGATGTCTTATCTTCCAGATCCCCCTTACCCATCTACTCTCTATCCCTACCTCTTACTAGTCTCCCTACTTCAGGAATGAGCCTCATTACCCTATGGTCGAGACAACATCACTGCCCTCTCTCTTGTAGCCAGCATCCCCAGTGCCCCAGCTCCTTTCCCTTCCCCATCCCAATATTCCCACCTTCCTCTACTCTGTGCTGCACCCTTCGCCCTACAAACCTTTCTTCTCCTACCCTCCATCTACTAACACCTTTACTAACACCTCTACTGCCTCGTATATTCTTCCGACGGTTTTATGTAACCCTGCCTCCATAGCTGATTGTAGATACTATTGTGTGTACAGAGGTTTTTGCACCCTATACATTATCTGTATTATGCCATGCCTATATGAACTGCTATGTTATTTTATTTTATAATTGTAATTTTTTTCTTACCTTTTTTACCTGATTGTAAATATCTGTGTTGCCTTGTATAAACATTTGTCTATGATCCACCCAGGTCCATCCTGCAAATGAGCTTGCTCAACGATGACCGCCTGGTTAAATAAAGACTTGATTGACTCGTCAACCTCTTCACTACTCTCACAAACAACTATGATGCCACCCATCAGTGGTCTCTCACAAACAGGCTCCTGGTCAATGCCAGAAAGATGAAAGCCATGCTTCTCTGATCCAAACCCAGGCTAACCAGGCCAGTAAGAACACTACCCCTCTTACAATCCTATCCCGACGCACCTCTTCCCAGAGACAGTGACCACCTTCAAGTACCTTGGAGTCACCCTCAATCCTGCTCTGACCTTTGGTGACCACACTGAACTTACAGTACAGCGCATAAACCAGAAATTAGGAGTCGGATACAGGCTTAAAGATTACCTGACCCCTAGTCAAGACTCGCCATCGCCCAGGGCACCTTACTTCTCACATACACTCAGACCACATCATCTGGGCTCATCAGGGCTTCAGTTAGGCAGTGATTGAGCAGTAACACAAGAAGCAACAGTCATACAAACAGAGTCACCCCGGGAGACAAGTGCATTTTGCTGCTATCTCTAAGGAGGCTTTACAGCAAATCCGGAAAGACATGTGCTAATCAAGGGAGCGGAGGGAGACGGGGAGATTATTCCATAACGTGGGTGCTATGATGGAGAAAGCTCTACCTCCCTGGTTTGTTGATAATCTGGGGACTTCCAGTAGGGGGACGCTCGAGCTTCTTAGGAGGCAGGGGCAATGTCATTTGTTGAGGAGGGAGGAATAAGCGGATGGGTCACCGTCTCGGATGGCTTTATCCACTATACATCCTAGAAGGTCGTTCCAGTGTGCCTGAAAGAGGAGCCATCCCAGTGCCTGGCAAAGGCAGCAGTGGTGGGTGGTACAGGGAGCCATTTGGGCGAATCTGTAGATACTGCTGTACATAGATACATAGACAGTGTCGGCAGATAAGGGCCTATGGCCCACCCAGTCTGCCCATTTGAGCTTGTAAGTTCAGTTTATGTTTTCCTAGAAGTCTGTTGCCCCTTACCCCTGACCTCCAGAATTCCTTTATGTCTATCCCATGCATTTTTAAATCCCGTGATTGTTTCAGCCCCCACCACTTCTTCTGGCAGGGTGTTCCACTTGTCCACCACCCGTTCTGTGAAGAAATTCTTCCTCACGTTTCCTCTGAATCGTCCTCCCTCCAACTTCATCCCATGCCCTCTAGTCCTGGGACATCTTTTTTGCTTAAAAATAGTGTATTCCTGCACTCTGTTCCTCCCTGTCAGATACTTGTATGTCTCCATCATATCCCCTCTCTCCCTCCTCTCATCCAGGGAGTACATATTCAGTTCCTTCAACCTGTCCTCATAGGACTTGTGATGCAATCCATGCACCATCTTTGTTGCCCTCCTCTGAACCTTCTCTACCTGTCAGTCCTTACGTGAGTAAGGTCTCAGAACTGCACACTGTACTCCAGGTGGGGCCTCACTAGTGTCTTGTATAGTGGAATTATGACCTCCCTTTTCCTGCCTGGTGATGCCCCTGCCTATGCATCCCAGCATCCTATTTGCTTTACCTGCTGCCTTGTCACACTGTTTCCCTACCTTGAGGTCATCAGAGATGATAACCCCAAGATCCCTTTCCTGCTTGGTGCATGCTATATCCTCACCCCCCCAACTGACATATTGTGCCAGGGTTTTTGTGCCCCATATGCATTATCTTGCACTTCTTTGCACTGAATTTCAACTGCCAAAGCCCTGACCATTCTTCAAGTTTCTGCAGGTCCCTCTCATTCTGTCTACACCCTCTGGTGTGTCTACTCTGTTACAGAGCTTTGTGCCATCAGTGAACAGTGAAATTCTGCCTTCTAGGTCCTGCACAATGTCACTGATGAAGATGTTGAATAGGACCGGTCCCAGCACTGATCCTGTGGTACCCACTGGTCACTCTTCCTCTGTGGAGTGACAGCCATTTACCACCACCCTCTGTGTCCTGCCGCCCAGCCAGTTACCTACCCACCACACTGCTGTCCTGCCCACACCCATATTCCCCAGTCTGTAATAGTTTTCTATATGGCACAGTGTCAAGGCCTTGCTGAAGTCCAGATAGGCCATGTCCACTGCCCTCCTGATCCACCCCCTAGTCACCCAGTCAAAAATTAAGCGAGGTTGGTCTGACATGACCTCCCCTGGTGAAACCATGCTGCCTCGGGTCCTGTAATCCATTGACAACCAGATGTTCCACCAATCTCTCCTTCAGTAGTGCTTCCATGATCTTCCCCACTACCGAGGTGAGGCTGACTGGTCTGTAGTTCCCCGCTTCCTCTTTGTTCCCACTTTTATATAAGGGGACTACATCTGCTATCCTCCAGTCTTTGGGTACATCCCCTGGTTGTGGATGTCACAGATTTGCTCAGCAGGTCAGCCTTCTACTCCCAAAGTGCCAACCTCTGAGTGTAGGATCTGTGGACAGTTAACAGTACAAGGTAACCCTCTTGTCTGTTTTGTGGGTTCGAGTCACCTTAGTCTCAAGTTCTGGAGGGATTCAAACTGATAACTTCTTGTTAGCGTACCCAATTATCAGGCTCAGATAATTTTGTCTTCGGGGGGCCAGATACCTTTGCCTACGGGCACCTAACCAGGTACTGCAAAATGAACCCTTAGAACTCTATGCAAGACCTTAGAGAACGCTATCCGTTTCCCAGTTTGGTATCACAATAAGCTCATACAGTGTCAACTATAACCTTCAAAGCTTCACTTATAAAAAAAAAGAAATTTCAAAGCACACCAGGCAGTTTCCATTTTTAAATTATATCTTTACTTTAAAAATAGATAAAACAGGAAAACAGTAAAATACAGAACAAAATATCTCAACGCATACAGCCTTAAAACAAACAGGTTTAAAAGTGCAGATTCCTACAAATAATAACACTCAGACTAGTCTTGTCTAAGGTCCTTACTTCTTAATCTTTCAGTGCTTCGTGGTCTCTCTTCTCTCAGTCAGATAAATGAAAAAGTGTGCGTCTTCTAAGGTTTGCTCAGTATGTTCAAAAACAGTCTTAAACCAGCATTCTCTCGGAGGTCACCTAACTCCGCCCTGGAGTATTAAATTTTATATTCCATAACACAGGATGTCCAAACAAGATATTTGAAAAAATAATATGCGACATCAATGAATTGCCTCTTTTCCTGTGACCTTTCAAACTGGTCTGTGATCTACAGACATCAAAGGCTCTTTGATGTAATGCTGGCTTCCCTCTGATGACACCCCCCCCCCCGGACACACACACACACACATATGAACATTGGACTACAATGCAGTCTGGGACCTGTACATCAAAGGCCTCTTAGATGAAATGAGCTGGCTTCCTGGGAGACACCCAAAACAGGGTTTTATTTAACTCCAAAAATTAATTAGCGTTTTGCTCATAAAAGTGCTAAAACATTGTGAAAATGCATAGCACTTGCCTCACTGTGTTTAACAAACATAACACTTCTAGAAAACCTATATAAATACTTTCTGTACAGTTAGCATTGTCCCAAGAAAACAAACTGCTAATCAATTATTTAAAACCCTGCAAAACACATGCATGCTCTTTCCATTATGACACCTAGTGCAAAATCAAAGGATTTCCCTGAGGACGTCAAGAATGGCTAATTTTATTTCCTGGGATCAAAGCAAATTGACAAGGTAATTGCATTTTAGAAATCTGCAGTTTAAAATACCTCATGTCCTTTGAACTTATCCCTGGGGGTTTTTGTGTCAACTTCAGCAAGACAGCATTTTCTCTTGACACAGTCCATGACACATGTTTTTAAATTTACAAAAAAAGATACATGGATCAGAACCAGCTGTCCAAGTGTGACAATTCCTCCCCACCTAGACTGAATTTGGGGGCTCAATCCCCTAGCATGGGATAAGCTTCCCATCTCAGTTCACTCCTCATAGACAATGGACAGCCCATCTGAGTTCTGATTTTGTTTTCCAGCCCTATATAGAATGGTCATATCATATCCTTGCAAAGCAAGACTCCATCTTAGTAATCGACCATTGTTTTTTTCTCCATCTGCTTCAGCCAAACCAGGGGATTGTAGTCAGTCTGCACCACAAAATGCTGCCCATACAAGTATGGCTCTAATTTCTTTAGGGTCCACACTATGGAAAGACACTCCTTTTCCACCGTGGAGTAAGACTGCTCCCTGGGAAGTAACTTTTTACTCAGGTAGGCTACTGGGTGGTCCCTCCCTTCACTGGATGTCTGGCTCAGTACTGCCCCAATACCCACATCTGAGGCATCAGTCTGAACTATAAAGGTTTTACTATAGACAGGACTTGTCAAACCAGGAGCACTGCACAGTGCCTCCTTTAGTTTGGTAAAGGCTTCCTCACAGGCTGGGCCCCAGGTAATTTTTTTGGGCATTCATTTCTTTGCCAGGTCAGATAGGGGAGCAGCAGGGCACTGTAATTGGGTACAAATTTTCTATAGTACCCTACTGTCCTGAGAAAACTCCTGACCTGCTTCTGAGTTTCTGGTCTGGGCCATGCCTGGATTACCTCTATCTTTATTTGGTTAGGATGGAGCTGTCCCTGGCCTACCACATGCCTGAGGTGTGCCACCTCTCCCATGGCCACCTGGCACTTCTCGGCTCTGACAGTGAGCCCGGCCTTCTGTATCCTGTCCAGCACTTTCCTAAGGTGGGACAGGTGTTCCTCCTAGCTGGTACTAAAGATTGCAATGTAGTCCAGATACACCATGGCGTAGTCCTCAGTACCATTTAACACCTGGTTCACCAACCTTTGGAAAGTGTCCGGGGCCTTCTTCATTCCAAAAGGCATTATAAGCCTATCAGAGTGATGAAGGCCGACCTCTCCCTAGCTCTGTCTGTCAACTCTATCTGCCAATACCCCTTGGTCAGGGCAATGGTCGTAAGGTAGGTCGCCCTACCAACTTGTCCAGGAGTTCATCCGTCCGGGGCATCAGGTGGGCATCTGACTTCATGACTGCATTCAGTCCACGACAGTCTACACAGAAACGAGTCAAGCCATCTGGCTTGGGTACAAGAACTACGGGTGAGGCCCAGGGACTGTGGGATCTCTGGATTACCCCTAAATCCAGCATCTCCTCCACTTCCCTCCTAATGTCCTTTTGGACAGCCTCTGACACCTGATATGCTGTTCGCCGTATGGGCGTGTGTGTCCCGGTCTCCACATCGTGTGTCACTAAGGGGGTTAGTCCAGGCTTGGCGCTAAACAAGGGGGCAAAGTCTACTAAAACTTTCCTTACTTTCTGGATCTGGCCCGGGGTCAGCTGGGGAGACAATTTTACTGCCTCCACAGAGGACTCCCACTTACTCTCTTCCAGCAAGTCCAGAAGGGGGTCTCCTTCGTCCGTCCCCTCCCCATGACTACACACTGCGAACACCATGTCAGCCCTATTTCCATGTGGCTTCATCATGTTAACATGGTACACTCTTTCTGTCTGTCTACGGTCAGGTAACTCCACAATGTAGTTCTCGTCATTTACCTTCCTAACCACTTTGTACGGTCCTGCCCACTCAGCTTGCAGCTTGTCTTTCCGGACCGGAATAAGGACCATGACTTCCTGACCCACCATGTACAAGCGAGCTCTGGCTCTGCGGTCGTACCATACTTTTTGTTTCTGTTGGGCAGCTGCCAGGTTGCTCTGGGCTGTCCCCATAAGCTCCTTCAGCCTTTCCCTAAACCTAAGAACGTAATCCACAATGGGAGTTCCCTGGGTGGCGTGCTTGCCTTCCCAGTCCTCCTGGATCAAGTCTAGGGGCCCCACGTACCCGGCATCCATACAAGAGTTCTTTCCTGTCGACTCTTGGGGCACCTCCCTGTATGCAAACAACAGGTGGGGAAGGTATTTCTCCCAGTCCCTCTCATGCTGTTCAGCAAATGCCTGGGGCACTGACTTTAGGGTACCACTGAATCGTTCCACCAGCCCATTGGCTTGTGGGTGATACAGTGTCGTGCATCTCTACACCACCCCACACTTCTCCCATAAACATTTCATCAGGTTCGACATGAAGGAACCCCTCGATCGGTGATTACCTCCTGCGGAAACCCAACATGGGAGGAAAATCCCAAGTAAGGCATCTGCCACTTTGTCTGTCCTCAGTGAGGATAGGGCAACTGCCTCTGGGTACTGAGTGGCATAATCCACCACAGTCAGAATGAATCTCTTCCCTGAGAAGCTGTGGGTATTTAAAGGCCCCACAATATCCATTTCCACCCTCTGGAATGACTCCTCCACTATGGGCAATGGAATCAGGGCGGCTTGGGTTTTCTTGCCAGCCTTCCCTATTTCTTGGCACCGGTGACAAGACCTGCAATACTCCTTCACCCGCTGGGTGAAGTTAGGCCAGTAGAAATTCTGGGCCAACCGCTGTGTAGCACACGCGATTCCCAGATGACCAGACAAGGGAATATCATGGGCAACCTTGAGCAACTGCTCACGATATCCCTGGGGAACGACAAGCTGCCTGCCTAGCATCCCTCTCTCTGTCTGTACTGCCTGTGTATACATAAGTCCATTTTCCCAAAAAAACCTTATGTCTGCCGTCACCTCCCTGTGTGCCATCTGAGTCTGCCCAAGCCCCCAGCTTCTCTAAACTAGGGTCACTCCTCTGAGCAGCTGCAAACCCCTCACACAGTCCCAAGGCATGGGACAGGTCCCCTTCAGTCGCTAAACTAGGGTCCCTTGCACTAGTGTCAGGGCCCTCAGGATCACTGTAAATCCCAACCCTCTGACAAGGGGTCCCTCCCCCCCCGGAGAAACCATCTGTAGCTGTGTGGTTACTGGCTACTGGGGAAATTTCTACCCCCTTTTTATCAGTCTCCCCATCTGGAGACACAGGCTGGGGAACCAGCATCTCAGTGGTTTTCACACTGGTTTCTGTGGGGTTCAGGGAGCTACTATTTTCCCTTGCCGCTTGGCTACAGGTAACTGCATATACCCTTCCCTGTTGGAGACTGTTACCCAGGATCACATCCACTGCTAATGTGTTGGCTACAGCCACCTGTTGCACAGTTCCCCCTGTTTTACCCCAGTCTAGGAGAACACTGGCCAGTGACAATGTTTTCTCTTCACCAGTAAACCCTTGTACAGTGATGTATTTATTGGGTATAAGCTGACCAGGCTGTACCAGATCCCCCTTTACCAATGTCAGGGATGCCCCCATGTCCCTTAACCCCTGCGTCTGTACACCATTTACTATGACTGGGTGCATGTGTTCCCTCATGTTCACTGGCATGCTCCCAGGGACACACAAACAACCCACTTCTTTTCTAGCACCCGGTTGTGTATTCTGGCTCGCCTTCTTGGGACACTGTCTGGCAACATCAATCAATCAATCAATATCTTTATTTATCCAGGCGGGCACCACTGAGCAAGCTCATTTACAAGGTGGACCTGAGGTCCTACAGTAATAATACAGAAAAACAAGTTACAATAGTACAAACAGTAAAAACAGCTACTATTATAGTAAAAAAGCGCATTTACAGGTAATATACATTGAACATAGAACTACAAGGAGTCGTGGATAATGAACTTTTGCTAGATCCGAGCCCAAAAATTGTGCATTTTGTAGTGGGAAATGTTAGGGAGAGGGTAGGCATACCAGATAGAAGATATCAAGTGCATAATGTAGTGAGAGGTGGGGAATAGGGGCGCAAACGAACAGGACCCAATTGTTAGAGCAGAGTGAGAGATTGGGAGGGTGGAGGACCGTACGAAAGGCGACGAAGCGATTTTTGCCCCAAAACGCGGCGAAATATGGAGGAGAAAAGCTGCCATTGTACTAAGTGCAAAAGGAGAAATACAGTAGCAGGGACATAACTGGGAAGGTCCTGGAGGTTGGGGCAGAGGGAGGTGCTGGATGGACGAGGGACTGAATATTTCTGGGGGCGAAAGGCAATAATTATCCCCAAGTGCAGTAGCATGTGCTAGAATCAGGCTGCAGCTGTTCAGAGCATCAAAGAATAAGATATGGGAGTTTGGCAATAAATCCTGTGGCTCTGCTGGTGGGCAGGCTAGAGGCAGAGGCACACATTTCAGCTGGGAGGCCGCCGTTTGAGGGAGGGAGGTTAGTTAGTGTCTACTAAAGCAGTTGCAAGTTTCCGTAATGCCATCAAGGTAAAGCCTTTTGAACAAAAGGGTACTTACTGGGGTTTTCAGCTTAAGTATTTTTGGGTTTTATTCCATACTGATGGGAGTGTGAATCCAAAGGCGGCTCTCCCAACTTGTGTGAGTGCCCTGGGTATATTTAGCAGGAGTTGTGAGCAGCTTCTAAGGGAATAATTCCTGGGCACAATCGGAGACAGACAGTCGACGATGTATTGAGGGAGTTTGCCACTGAGGGCTCCAAGTGTCCAGAGTGCTGCATTAAAGTTGCCTATAGTGAAGTGAGGTCCAGCCAATGGCATGTATATAGTGCACAAATGATGGGTACAGAAGGGAGGTCAGTGATGAAGCGAGAAGCTCTGTGGTAGAGCGATCCAAGTTTCCAAGATAGGAAGCCGCAGTAGCTACTGTATATGAAGTCTGAGTAGTCAATTAAGGACAGGAACGTGGCTTGGACTAATCGCTTTACGCCTACTGTAAGAAGTCTTCTTATCCTGTAAAAAGCCAAGTCTTTACCTTAATTTTTCAGCAAGTCTTCCAGGTGGTCAGTGAAGGAGAGTTTACAGTCAATCCAGACCCGAAGATATCTGAATTTCGGAACGTACTCTAAGCACTCTCCCAGCATCGTGGTTACTGGGGGGAGTCAGTAGCGCTTGTGTAGTTTGCGGGGGGAAAATAACATGGCTTTAGTTTTCTTAGCGTTTAATAGCAGTTTTTTATTGATTAGTTGGAGTTGCAGGAGGTTGAAATATTTTTGTAGGTCAGTACAAGCTTTTTCTGGTGTGGGACGACTCAGGTGCAGCACTGTGTCATCCGTGAATAAGTGAATATCTGCATCCTTGATTCCCTCATCAATGTTGATATACACTGCGAAGAGGAGGGGACCTAATATGGATCCCTGAGGGACACCTCTTTGTAAGAGTTTTAGGGCAGATGGTTTGCCATCCACTTTCACCTGCTGGTATCTGTCTGTCAGATATTCAGAGAAGTAGTATCCAATCCTAGTGTTTTTAGTGAGTAGAGGAGTAGGTCGTGGTCGACTGTGTCAAATGCTTTTCTGTGGTCAAGAAACACGCCACATACTGACTTTTATACTCCAACTCCAGTTGCCAGTCATTGTTTACTTTATCTAATGCCGAGATTGTACTGTGGTTGGCACTGAATCCGGAATGAAGAGAGTTTAGTAATTTTTCTCTGTCGATGAAGGATCTTAGTTGGCCATTTACTATTTTTTCCAGTAGCTTCGAGAGTGTGGGTAGGAGAGAAATTGGCCTATAGTTATTAAGGTCGCAAGGGTCTCCAGATTTAAATAGTGGGATAATGTGTGCGATCTTCCATATTTGAGGGGGGGTACCTTGTGTTAGGGACAGGTTGAATAAATGAGTAATAGGCACTGCCAATACATGGCATGCTATCTTTAGGAAGTATGGTTCAAGTGCATCTGCGCCAGCACTTTTCTTAGTATCCAGGTGGAGAATCAAGTCTTCCACTTCCTTGAGGGAAACCAATAAGAATGAGAAATGTTGACTAACGGAGCCAACATTTGGTGGGTCTGCTAAGTTGGTGCGTAGGCTACAAGCAGGCGAGTTATCGAAGGCTAAGCCTGCTGTGGTGAAGTGCGTGATGAATGCCTGCAGTATCTCTTTTTTGTCACTGATTACTGTATTATCAGAAATAATTTTTGTAGGGAGCATATTCTGTGACGTGGCTCCCGCCAGTTCTTTGATTATGGCCCAGAATTTGGAGGGACAATTGGCTGCAGTATCTAGTTCTGCTTGGTAATAGCTGGCTTTAGCTTCCCTAATCAGTTTGGTGCAGCGATTTCTGGCTGTTCTACAGAGGCGCCAATCTTCCTGTTTTTGGGATCTGCGGGCAGTTTTCCAGAGTTTATCCCTGGATAGTAGTGTAGCCTTGAGATCTTGAGTGAACCATCGGCATTTCCTAGCATTTATGTGTATTTCTGACAGAGGCGCATGTAGATTCATGGCGTAGGTAATGATTTCATGTAGTATAGTATATGCAGTTTCCACTGTTTTAGCAAAGTAAAAACTCTGCCACAAGGGGGAGTTTTTTAGGTCAAGTAGGTATACCTTTGGGTCAAATGACCTGGTTGACCTTTTGGTGGAGAATCTGGCCATAGCTGGCACTTTGTTGGCTGCCCAAACTCCAGCTATTAGGCAATGGTCACTAATATCCACGTCAAAGGTTCCAACGTGGGAGAAGGAATGGGGTTTATTCACAAGCAGGACATCCAGAAGGGTACTTTGGCTGTATTCTTTTGTTGATACGGGTGGGCTCTTTCATTGAGTAGGGTGAAACCAAGGGAGTCAGAAAGAGTTAAGCGGGTGACCAGCTTCCCACAGCCAATCGTAGTTTAGATCCCCGAGGATAACTGTTTCCAGGGGGCTAGTGTCCAAGATAGTTGTAAGACAGGACAAGAGCTGAGTACCGGCAGATGGTGGTCTATAGCATACTATGACTCGGAGTGCTAACGATGGGGATAGGTCGATTTTTATGTCCAGGCACTCAAATCCCGCTACCAGTGAGTTAGAATTAAGAGTTGATGCCACAAATCTATCTTTGATGTAGATGGCGACCCCACCTCCTCTGGATTGCCTATCGCATCTAAAGATCTGGTAGTTAGGTATATTTTTTCGATAACAAGCCAGTAAGGGGTATGATACACAGCAGTCATGAGGAGGAATTGCCACGAGGCTGCCAT
Organism: Neoceratodus forsteri; assembly: GCA_016271365.2. Classification (NCBI taxonomy): domain Eukaryota; kingdom Metazoa; phylum Chordata; order Ceratodontiformes; family Ceratodontidae; genus Neoceratodus; species Neoceratodus forsteri. Next base: position 1,521,272,972 of record CM028131.1, read on the forward strand.
AATTGCAGTTGTTAGCTAAATGAAGGAATTTTGATAACAAGGGTAGCTCGCCGGCTGCTGGTTGCAGGATTCCTCTGGCGGAACCCTGGCAGTAACAAATTGTTTTAGTAAGAAAGAGAAGGCAAGAGATTCGTCAGGGATGGGAGTGGGCGGTGCTAACGGGTCTATGTAAAGTACACAGGAGGGGGGATGAGCGGGTGGGCTAAAATTGCCATACCTCTCAAGCGGTGGAATCTGATTAGGAGGTCTCGGGCAGTGGCTTCGAAAGCGCTGACCGCCCGGTGTCCGCGGTCTACACTGGTTCTCGGCCAGAGAAAGGAGAGAGGAGCTCGATTTAATAGTGGGGCAACACAAAGGCTAGCAATCTGAGCGAAAACAGCTCAGTTAGCAACTGAAAAGCCTGTAATTTCCTTGACGCACTGCAGTCTGGAGAGAGCTACAAAGTCACGAAGCGGCTGTAACACTTGGTTGCTGGGAACATTTTTAGACAATTAACACAGTTTTTTTGGCAAATCAGTCACAGTTCAGTAATTTGTAGTACAATTTTCAAGTAAAACAGTGCCTTAGCAAGACAGGATATGCTAGTCAGCAATAAGCAAACCTAAAGTACTAAAATGGTATGCCTCAGCAAGACAGAATGAGATAAAGATGCTAGAAGGCTTAGTTGCAAAAAGGGGATGGGAGGAATTGCAGTTGTTGACAGTAAATAACCAATAAATTGAAACATCAGATAGGAGTGGGCGGAGACTGTGTGCATTTAAAGGAGGCCTGGGGGTGTGGGACAAAGGAAGTTTGCAGAGCTAGCACTAAATCAGTGCACATACAGTTGGAGAGAAACTGCAGCAGGGGGAACTGGTAATTTACTTTACACAGGCCGAGCAGAACAGGCTAAATTAAAATGTATAAATTAGAAGCCGAGTACAGGGACGCAGGCTTACATTAAGCCACACGTCTCGGGTGCTTCTGTCTCAGGTGAGTGAGACCAGCCAATCAGGGAGCTCTACACAGGCGTGGAGCCAACAGCGCTACCCTGAGAAGGCGCTGAAATTGAAAACAGCAAATTACAAGTGATGATCCGGTTCAGCGTTCACACAGCCCAGAGAAATTATGGCAATTTTTCAAGCGTCGTACCTCATCTATCTCTTTGGGGGGGTAGGTGGATCAGGCTCCTTGCACCGTAGAGGTGCTATGGCTGGATCGTGATCGCTGCCCAAGGGGGCAAGTGGCACCTTATCTATCTCTTTGGGGAGTAGGTGGATCAGGCTCCTTGCACCATAGAGGTGCTATGGCTGGATCGTGCCCGCTGCCCGAGGGAGCAAGTGGACCTTAGCTATCTCTTTGGGGGGGTAGGTGGATCAGGCTTCTTGCACCGTAGAGGTGCTACAGCTGGATCATGACCACTGCCCGAGCATGTCCAGTTTCCTTACACAACCAACAGGCATTTCTTACTTCAGAGAAATCTTTTCATTGAAACCTGGGGCTAACTAGTTTCAGTGGAGGCAGTGAGGGTTTTAGCTGCCCTGAAGGCACGCTTTTCCCTTTCTGCGCTGCCACACCTGCCCCATTCACTCTCAGAGCAGGTCTGCTCTTGGCACAGCAGTCCGAGAGTTCAGCCTCTAGCAATGTTTTTGGATCTTGGTCCTATAGCCAGGTTTTTAGCTCTGCTGGGCATGCCCAATAAAACTGCTCTAATAAAATCACATTTTCAATTTTATCAACAGAGTTTGCCTCAATTCCTTCCCACCGTTTTGAAAACTGACGTCGTTTCATGGCTAGCTCCTCGTAGTTCATATCAGGGCTTCTCCTGAGCTTATGGAATTTAGCTCTGTATGATTCAGCAGTTAATTCAAACTTTTTTAACAGTGCAGCTTTTAACTTGCTGTAATCGTCACTGTCCTAATTGTCCATTTGACCCAATGCATCCCGAACTTTCCCGGTAAGTAGCAGGGATAGCTGGAAGCTCCAGGACTCTCTAGGAATTTTAGACTGAATACAAACTTTTTCAAAAGAATTTAAAAAGGCATCCATGTCCTACCCTTCCTTAAACTCGGTTATTAATTTGGAGTTCAATTTGTAACCCAGTCCTGCAGTCCCAGTTGAACCCAAGCCACTTACCTGCTCTGGTGCCGCTGGTTGGAGTCGTAGCTTCTCCAGTTCGTGTTGCCACTGGCGTTCCTCTCTTCTCCTCTGCAGCTCGCTGGCGATCACGCTCCTCACGGTCTGCCTCCCACTGCTGTCGCTCTGCCTCACGGTCCGACTCCTGCTGTTCTCATTCTGCCTCCAGTTCCATCCTGCGCAACTCAATTTGCATCCTGAGTACCTCTGGATTCAGGATACTGGTGACCTTCCCATGCTGCTGTGGCCCTTCACTGACAGTGGCCCTGCTGTCCTCATCGGCTCTGGACCCTTCACTGGCCGCTAGCCCTTCCACACTTGAGGTTTGGTCCTTTCCAGTCACGGTTGATGACTCACTGCTCTGGGTATCTGCTACCATCAGGGCATCTATGAGGCTCTGTTTGCTTGCTTTCATCTCGAAAAGGACTCCCCTGTCCCCGTACAACTGCCTTAAGTAATCTACAGTGTGCCTGCTGTAGTTGGAAGCCATATTTCCTGACTACTGCTAATCTGACTGGTACTTTAGAAAAAAAAATAAAACGGGTAGGAACTTGACTGTAAGCCAAAGAATATAGTTCTGTTTCCTTTTGAAATAAAACACTGCCTTTCTTTTTTCCAAGTGAGCTGAACAGTCTCAAGCTGACACACTGAGCAATGAAGCTTATACCACTAAACTTTATATGCCACCACTGCCAAACTATCTGTCATAGATTCGCTCAGCAGGTCAGCCCTCTACTCCCAAAGTGCCAACCTCTGAGCATAGGATATGTGGACAGTTAACAGTACAAGGTAACCTCTTGTCTGTTTTGTGGGTTCGAGTCACCTTAGTCCCAAGTTCTGGAGGGATTCAAACTGATAACCTCTTGTTAGCATACCCAATTATCAGGCTCAGATAATTCTGTCTTGGGGGGGCCAGATACCTTTGCCTATGGGCACCTAACCAGGTATTGCAAAATGAACCCTTAGAACTCTATGCAAGACCTTAGAGAACTCTATCTGTTTCCCAGTTTGGCATCACAATAAGGTCATACACAGTGTCAATTACAACCTTCAAAGCTTCACTTATAAAAAAAGAAATTTCAAGGCACACCAGGCAGTTTCCATTTTTAAAATATGGCTTTACTTTAAAAATAAATAAAACAGGAAAACAGTAAAATACAGAACAAAATATCCCAATACATACAGCCTTAAAACAAACAGGTTTAAAAGTGCAGATTCCTACAAATAATAACACTGAAACTATTCTTGTCTAAGGTCCTTACTTCTTAATCTTTCAGTGCTTTGTGGTCTCTCTTCTCTCAGTCAGATAAATGAAAAAGTATGTGTCTTCTAAGGTTTGCTCAGTAGGTTTAAAAACAGTCCTGAGCCGGCCTTCTCTCTGAGGTCACCTAACTCCACCCTGGAGTATTAAACTTTATATTCTATAACACAGGATGTCCAAACAAGATATTTGAAAAAATAATAGGAGACATCAATGAATTTCCTCTTTTCCTGTGACCTTTCAAACTGGTCTGTGATCTACAAACATCAAAGGCTCTTTGATGTAATGCTGGCTTCCCTGTGACGACCCCACACACACACGCATATTGGACTACAATGCAGTCTGGGACTTGTACATCAAAGGTCTCTTTGATGAAATAAGCTGTCTTCCTGGGAGACACCCAAAACACATGCATGCTCTTTCCATTATGACACCTAGTGCAAAATCAAAGGATTTCCCTGAGGACGTCATGAATGGCTAATTTTATTTCCTGGGATCAAAGCAAATTGACAAGGTAATTGCATTTTAGAAATCTGCAGTTTAAAATACCTCTTGTCCTTTGAACTTATCCCTGGGGGTTTGTGTCAACTTCAGCAAGACAGCATTTTCTCTTGACACAGTCCATCACACATTTTTTTATATTTACAAAAAAAAAGATACATGGATCAGAACCAGCTGTCCAAGTGTGACAGTGGTAAGTCTGGCAAGCAGTTTAGAAGAGGTGTGGGTGTAAATGGGGGGAACTATGACACTGCCCAGGCCGGCAAGTCTCAAAAATATGTGGCCCACCGTAACACATTCCCCAAAAGAAGGTCAAAGCAGCTTACCGTGTGCAAATTCTTTATTAGTGCAAATCAGGTGAGGATAAAAAAAATCCCTGAAGCTAAAGAGCAGTGCAATTACATCAACTAGTGGCTGTATAGAAAAGAGCGACTCTGAGGAAGGAGTTTAGCCGAAATGTCAGCACGTTGTGCGTGACCCCTATGGGACACACGCTGTCTGCAGGCTGCCTAGTCTGTTCCACTCGGGAACACTGTAATGGTGTCGGCGGTTATTTCTTTTCTCTGTAACCACTGGGCGGTCTCACAATTCCTTTGTAGCTCTCTGTTGTGAGCACCCACCAGTTTGAAAGCCATTTAGACTTTCAAGCTCCCTCTATCCAGCATTTGTGTTCCGTGTAAATGGGGCCACAGTAGTCAAGAAGAGGGAAAAGGTTTCCTTGATCTATGGCTAGTCTGGCTTCTGGAGTCAGGTGATGACGACGGCAGTAGGCCACTGCCAATTTTGGTTTACTCATTGTATAACAGAGTTAATGTGTACAGAGTATGTCAAGAAGGGATCCACAGTGACACCCAGATATTTGAAACTAGGCACATTCGAGTGGCATGCCGTCCGGGGCTAGGATATTTAGGGGAGATGAGTTGTTTGCCAGACTGGTTAAATTTGGTTTTGATCCCAGGAGTATGGTTTTAGTTTTAGTGGTATTTACCAACAACCTGTTTTCTAAGAACCAGCTGTGTGCTGCTTAATAGTTGAGAGTTAGCTGCATAGAGAGGTTTACTAGGGACTTGGCACTATGAAATAAAACCAAGTCATCGGCGTAGAGGATGGCCTTGCACGTGAGGCTTTCCTCGGGTAGGGGGTTTATAAACAAGGAGAAGAGAAGTGGGCCCAGGATGGATCTCTGGGGTACTCCGGTAGTTACGGCCTTTGCTGCAGAGATTGCACCATTTACTGTGACCTTCTGGTGGTGATTCCAGAGGTAATTTCTGAACCAGGTTGTCATCCGGACACCCAAGGCTCACTAACCTGTCGTGTAGCAGTTGATATCGACAAGGTTGAAAGCCTTGGTGAGATCAATGAAAACGGCACCTGTGAGATTCCCTGCAGCCATGTTTTTATTGATATGGTCAGTTAGATGGGCCAGGGCCGATGCTTTACTATGATGTTTTCTGAAGCCATGCTGGTTATGGCAAAGTAGGTTATATTTATGTGCTCTGAGAGTTGGTGATGGTTGATTTTTTCCATCACCTTATTAAGACGCGGTAAGATCAAGATGGGTCTATAATTAACTGGCTAATGGGGATCTCTGGCTTTAAAAATGGGTAAAATTCTAGCCAATTTCCATATGGATGGCACCGATGAAGTGGTCAGCGCTAGGTTAAATATCATGGTTAAAGGTCTGGTAATGCGAGGGGCTATGAGCCTCAGAAAACGGAGGCAAAGCCCATCAGTACCCAGGCTACCTTGACTTGGAAGGCTCCTCAGCAGCTTCAGAGTATCTTTGTAAGAGATGGCCTCGAGATGAAAAGAAGGTGAGGGTGAGCAGGAACCGGACTTAGGAGTTTGTGCATCTGGATGGGATTTAGTTGAAGCTATGGAAGAGGATAATTTGTTTAGATGGGCTGACAGGTCAGTGAATTTGTCATTCAGGGCATTTGCCACTTCAGCGGGGTCAGTGAGGAGACCTGCTGTGGTTTGGAGATGAAGAGTAGGTTGATGAGGTTTAGGCGCCATCATGGAGCGAATTGTTGCCCAGAATCTACAAGGGTTACCGAGATTATCAGATTGCAGTTTTCAGTAGTAGCTTGCCGTGCTGGTTTTAATTTGCCGTTTGCATTTATTTCTCAGCCTCCTGTACTCATTCCAAGCGGCGTGGGGAGGCTTTATCGGCGGCCCATAGAGTGTCCCCATTCTTTATTAGTGAGAGGATGTTTTTGATGATCCAACGAGTGCAGCCACCACGCACCCTGCGCGTTGTCAAGGGAAAGTGCTTGTCCTGCATGTCTGCAAAGGCATCGGTGAGGTAGCCTACAGCTGACTATGTTGGAGAGGGAGTAGAGTGTATGCCATTTTACCACTCTGACATCGACTAGGCGGGCGAAATCATAGCCTGTAAAATCTCTAAAAATTAGATATCTGGGGAGGGGGCTGCAGTGCTATTCAAGGCCTGTTGAGGGCTGCTATGTGTCAGTGTTTATCGCTGTTTTCATGGTGGCCCTGCCGTGTGTTTCCCATGCTCCTGTAATATCTTTTGAGGCTAGGCTGAGTCAAAGTGCCAGCACTTAGTGGTTTTCGCAACCACTTTCAATTTTAGTGCCATATTTTGCGACGGAGAATCGATTCAGGACCGCTATGTTTTGCCGGTTTAGCAGTCAAATGATGTACAAAAACAGGGAGTAAATTAAACAGCTCTGAACCAGTCCAGTGGCACACAGGGCTGAGGCATCTCTGCCTTATCTCATGCCATGCCAGCGACCCGGGTTCGGGAACAAACTCAGGTCATCGAGAAGCTAGCATGAAGGGGGCAGCACTGAGCTGTCTAACAGCGGCTCTCCTCTCCCGGGGAGGGGTGAGCCTCGTCTGCAGTCCTGCCGTGGCACAAACAGGTAATGGGGCGGCCCGTAGGGGTGAGGTATCCGCAGTGCACGACACGCGCATGCCTCCACACACATGCGCTCACGCCAAGGATAAGAGGATGGGCGAAAACAGGGGGAAAATGGCTAAACAAATAATAGGAAAAAAAATTTAACAGTTCTGAAGCAGTCCTATAAAGCATGAAGGTACATTATAACATGCTATGCAATATATAAGTGCAGAGCGTCTCCGATCTTAAGGACGCTCCCTGGGTTCCCTGACATTTCTGCATCTCATGTCAACTGTTGAACTTTCTGCCCAGTACACGATGGCTATCTAAATATTTAAAATCCACTACATAAACCATGGGTTTTCACGCTTGTTTTTGAGTTGCATGGTAAGACTTCACACCTGTTGCTAGGAAAACAAATCCCTAGTCCAATTAGTTTTAATACCTAAAATATTATTGTTTTACTGATGTCAACAGGTGTGTGGGGGGGCGTGGCCAAGCCAGCATCCAGAATGGCTGCTTAGTCCTGGAGCTCTGAGCCTAAACCGTCAGGAAATACAGGTTACTCACCTGTAACAGGAGTTCTAGGAATGGTATATGTTGTTCATCCACACTGTCTGGTAGGTTCCTTGCCACTTTAAATCTTGCCGGAAGGTCTTCAAACTGGCTCTTCCCACCTACTCCGGGTGGTAAAACTCTCGGTTCCGCCCCATGATGCCAGATCTAGCCCGCTGGAAGCCAGGTTGTGCGTCGAAGCCGGGGAGGCCAGGTGGGTCGTGTGGATGAACAATATATACCATTCCTAGAACTCCTGTTACAGGTGAGTAACCTGTATTTCTAGGGACATGGATATGTTGATCATCCACACTGTCTGGCAGACTCCCAGCAGTTCTCTGGGATGAGGGAGGCAAGGCACACACCCCCTAATTAGGGAATAATGACTGGAGAACTGAGGCCCCAAAACCAGCATCCCGGTGTGACTCAAAGTCGATGCGGTAATGGGTAACAAAGGTGTGTGCTGACTTCCAGGTAGCAGCCCTGCAGATTTCCTGGACACGGACGTCCCTGGAAGCAGCCACCGATGCAGCGGTATGGCAGGTAGAATGAGCTCTTATCCCTCTGGGTGGCTCCGTGCCCATCGTCCGCTTGGCTGCAGGTCTGCCAGGTGCAGCTTCAGCGTAGGTGACAAACAGCTGGCGAACCTCTCCCCGAACTTCAGCCATCCACTCCTTATAATAAGCGAGCGCTCTTCTAGGGTCCAGAGTATGGAACCTATATTTGGCCTCCGAGGTGTGATTGGGGTAGAACACCGGCACAGTCAACACCTGGTTAAGGTGAAACTCCGACACCACCTTCGGAAGGAATTTTGGATGGGGGCGCAGGACAACCTTGTCCCTGTGGAAGACCAGATAAGGAGACTCGATGGACAGCGCCTGGAGCTCTCCCATCCTTCTGGCTGACATGATAGCCACCAAGAAGGCAGTCTTCCACGACAGGTGAGAGATGTCACACCTGTGCATCGGTTCGAATGGCTTGCCCATGAGCTTAGCCAATACCAGCAGTAGATCCCATGGAGGTGGAGGTTCTCACACTGGAGAGGATATGTGATCAAGGCCTTTGAAAAAGTGCCCGACCACCTTTCTCCTGCGCCACTGACTGCTTCCCGGCCCGCGCTCGGTAAGCAGAGATGGCTGCCAGGTGCACCTTAAGAGTCGTCGACCGAAGCCCTCACTGAGAAAGGGACCGCAGGTAATCCAGAATGCTTGCCAAGGAACAGGAGGAAGAGTCCACGCCCTTGCCCTGACACCAAATGGAGAATCTCTTCCATTTAAAGGCGTAGCATTTTCTAGTCGACTCCCTTACGGAAAGCCTCAACAACGCTGAGGACCTTGTCAGAAAGACCAAAGGCCTGGACTCTAGCCACTCAGAAACCAGGCCGCAGGTGTAGGGATTGAAGGTCCAGATGGAATACCTTCCCCTGACTGACTGAGATCAGGTCCGGGCGGGCTGGAAGCCACCTCGGAAGCCTGGAGCTGAGGCTGAGGAGATCTGGATACCAGAACTGGCGGAGACAGTCTGGGGCTACCAGAATCACCTGCGCCTTGTCCCTCCTCGCCTTGAGAAGTACCTTGTGGATCAAGGGAAATGGGGGAAAGACGCAGAAGAGGCCCGGGGTCCACGGCCTCGAGAAGGCATCCCCCTGCAGCGAGCCCTGCTGAGTGGGGTGGGCATGAAACAGCCGCAGCTTCGCATTCTCCCTGGAGGCAAACAGGTCCACCTGAGGCGTGCCCCAGTGGGAGAACAGATCTTGTACTACCTCCGGCAGGAGAGACCACTCGTGAGACGCAGCTCCTATCTGGCTTAGGGCATCAGCCAGAATGTTGGAGGCTCCTGTCACATGGATGGCAAGGAGATCCGCCTCCAGGCTGTGCACGAGGGACCAAATGCGGAGAGCTTCCCTGCACAGAGGCATGGAGTGCGTCCCGCCCTGGTGGTTTAGGTAGTACATGGTCGTGGTATTGTCCATCTGGACCTGGACCACTTGACCCTGTACAAACGGAGCGAAGGCGGTGAGGGCTAGATGAACCGCTCGAAGCTCCAGCAGGTTGATGTGGCATCAGGACTCCTGAGGGGACCAGAGGCCATGCACTCTGTGCTCCCCCAGATGGGCACCCCAACCCATCAGAGAGGTATCGGTCGATGGAGAGACCGTCGGCTCGGGGCGGACAAACGGGATGCCCTCCTGCAGATGAGCTGGAACGGTCCACCACTGGAGAGCGTTCCACATCTCCTGGGTCACTGTCAGTGGCTGATCCAAAGGATCAGAGCGCTGTGACCATTGGCTGGCCAGTCTCCACTGTAGGGGACACATGTGCCAACGGGCCCAACGGACCACGCTGGTGCAGGCCGCCAGGAGGCGCAGGAAGTCCCGGGCAGGGCACAACTGCCCAACCTGAAATGACTGGGCACAGGAGGAAAGAACCTCGGCCCTGTCCGCTGCGAGCCGTGCTCTGGCTCGCAGAGAGTCGAGCTCTGCCCCCGATGAACTGTATCACCTGCTTTGGCACAAGTTCCAACTTAGCCTCGTTGATGAGGAGGCCAACTTGAGAGCAAACCTGGAAGGCCAGATCCCTGGACCGACGCAATTAGCCAGTCGTCCAGGTAGGGGTACACCCGGACCCTTCAGCGCCGCAGGAATGCTGTCACTACTGCCATGCATTTGGTGAAGACCCTGGGAGCAAGAGAAAAGCCAAGAGCATGGCCTGAACTTGTAGAGGGATCCTCTGCTCAGAAGCGGAGGAATCTCTGTGGGACGGACGGATTGGGATGTGGAAGAACACATCCTGGAGGTCCAGAGAACAGAACCACATGCCCTGCTCCAAGGATGGAAATGATCTGAGCCAGAGTGACCATCCTGAAGGTTCGAGACCTTAGGAACCTGTTCAGGTCGTGCAGTTCTAGAATGGGGCACCAGCCCCCGGTCCGTTTCGGGACCAGAAGGTACCTGGACACAAACCCCAGGTTTGGTGGAGGATCCGCCACCTTCCTGATCACCTCCTTTTCAAGGAGCAGGGCAATGTTGGCTCCATGAGCCGACAGGGAGGCTGCGTACACCGTAGCCCCCCGTGGGCCGATGGCTCGGAAGGGCAGGGCCTGCTCGAACTCCAGAGGCAGACCCTTTCCTACCACCTCCAACACCCAGCGGTCCGTGGTGATAGCGGACCAGGCGGAAAGGAAGTGGCGGAGCCGTCCCCCCACGGGGGGAACCCAGGGGAGAGGCACGAGGCTGGGGGTGACACCCCTCAACCCGCTACTGGGCAGGCTTGGAGGAAGGACCGCTGAAGGAACTCCTGGGCCTTTTCCTCCCTGCTTCCTGTTGGAGGAAGCCGCGGGCTTGGCTTTGGGGTGCCAAGCGCAAGCCTGCTGGACCTGATGTTGGTGTTGCTGGGCCGGACGTGCCGCAGGGGCAGAAGGTCAAAAGAACTTACGTTGCTGACGACGGCCCTTGTCCTTCTGAGCGGACGTGACCAAGTCCAGGGTAGCGTTGGACTTTTCGATCCTCTGGAGGTGGCCTTCCACTCCAAGGCCGAACAGGTCGGTCCCCAAGAAGGGACGCTCGCCTAATTTGTGCTGGGTATCCGCCATAAAGGTGGATATCCTCAGCCAGGCTCTGGCGGCATGGCAACCGCTGCCACTGATCGGGTACAGGAGTCTCCGGTCTAGAGCCATTTGAGCTGCTGTTTCGCCACTGCCCTTCCCTGATCCCGCACCTGCTTGATTGTAGTCTGCAGGTCGGCCGGGAGATGAGGGATCACCTCATCCAGGGAGCCCATGAGGGCGTGGGAGAAGTGCGCCATCAGTACGGCCAAGCTGGCCTGACGGAGGCCGAGGGAGGACGCAGCGTACACCTTGCGCCCCGCATAGTCCAGCTTTTTGGACTCCTTGTCGGGGGGGCTTATCCACATCCCTAGCGTTCCCGGAGCGCCAGAAAACGCTGACGGTGACCAACCCCTCTGCAGAGGGATGTTCCGAAAAACCGGACAAAGAGCGGGTAGGGACTGCATACTTCCTGGCCATCCTGGCCGAAGGCGCAGGACAGGAAGCCAGCCGCTGCCAAAGCTCCAAGGCTGGGCCAACAATGGCTTCAGCCACCGGAAAGGCTCTGGGAGAACCCCGTCCAGTATCTCGTGAGTGGATACTTGGCCTGGCTGATACGGGCTCAGCTGCAGCCCGTGGACTCGATGAGCCGAAGCAGACCCATGAACGAAGATGGGCTCTCGCCCATCACTGCCCCTCGGAGAACTCCAGGTCAAGGGGCCTGGAAAACTGGGAGAAGTCGCCGTCAGACTCGAGGAGTCTGCGAAGAGCTGCCTGGGGCCTGAGCCACCTCCACAGCCGAGGACGGGTCGAGTGAGGGTGACTCACAACCGTGGGCAGACCCTGACCCGACGAGAGTCCTTGGTCGGAGCCCCGATTTCAGTTGTGGAGGCGGAGGTTCCTCCACAACCGGTGGGGCAGCTGGTTTCGCCGAACAACCTGCCCAGGGCTTGGGCACCTCCACCACCACGAGGGGTTGTTTTCTCGGAGACAGCCACTTAATGGCTGGAAGGCAACAGCATCCGCTTGTTCTCGGACAAAGCAGTTGCTGCCACATTAAGTCCCTCGTAAGCGCCCACATAATTTGCGCGAAGCCTCCCTCTTCCGAGGAGGAAGACGAGGGCAGTGGCGCCACTTTCTGTGCCAAGACCGAGATAGAATGTCGGCGGGATCAGCTGGACCGAGACGAGGTCCGAGACCGAGACCTCGGTGTTTCTGAGGGTGGGTCTGGGAGGGAGCGCGGGACACCCGCTCCTCCCTCGGCTTGGGAACCTTGACCGGGGACTCCAGCACAGAAGGCACAGGCAAGTCCTCGGTTTCCACCAGGGGAACTGGTGATGAAGGGTTGGCTTCACCAGTTAACAGCCCGTCCGACGGGTCGAGAAAAATCTCGACCGCGCTGACGGATGTCTCAGACAGCTAACCTGATGGGGACACCGTGAAGCCAGCAGCCTTAGCCGCAACCTCGACCGAAGTCGAGTGTCGACTGTCCGGGGAAGGGGACCTCTCCCGCTCCCACAAACATCGACGGTGGGACTTACCCTTTGAGTCCTTCTTTTTTGACCAAGAAGAGTGTCCCGATAGCCCCTCGCCCTTCGTGGAGTGGGATTGGCAAAGCTCCTTAAAAGAAGCTGTGTAGGAGGATCCCAGAGAGGGCGGGATAAATGCCGTGACCGAGGAAGATGAGGATGCGGCCTGGGCCGCCTCCTCCTCGAGGGCGATCATCTGCTCGAGTTGTTCAGCCGAGCCAGCCACCGTGGACACCGCCCAATGGGCCTCCTAGGACTTCACCGGTGGATAACGTTTCTCAGGGTGCCCAAGCTGTAACCGGGCAGTGCGGTCTTCAAGGACATTGACTGAGAAAGACCTGCACAACTTGCAGGCCTGCGGGTTGTGGTCAAGGCCGAGGCAGTAGACGCATGTGGAGTGCAGGTCCGTCCTGGACATCTTCTGCCTGCATGGGCACCGCCGAAAACCGGGAGTCGATTTGTCCATCGTAGCCGCGAAGGAAGAATTTAACCGAAGTCTTGAAAACTTTTAAATTATTTTTGGTGAACCGAAGAGTTCGGATCCAGTCTATACGCAGAGCGTTAAGGAGGGAACCTGAGCTTCCAAGCGGTAAGGAAGATCTGGCGTCATGGGGCGGAGCCGAGAGTTTTACCACTCGGGTGGGTGGGAGTAGCCAGCTTGAAGACCTTCCGGCAAGATTTAAAGCGGCAAGGAACCTGCCAGGCAGTGTGAATGAACAACATATCCATGTCCCTAGAATCTCCTTTCCCCCGATAACACGGGACCCACTGAGCTGAAAATTGTGAGATTTTGAAGAATAAACAGTTACGCCACCAAAGATGTCCAAGAAACAGGGACAACTACCTTTTAAAAGCGCTAGTAATGGACTTAAAGAATCGGGCCTGGAAGCTCTGCCACCACGAGGGGAAAGCGTAGGCAATGCGGCTGCAATAAATTCAGTAGTGGCTGTGGAAGAAAGTGTTATTAGCCCCCAGTCCTTAGCCCTGGAAAAACTGTTTAACGATCTAAAGTATGATCTGACGAGCAAAATGAATGCAGGGTTTGAAAATGTCTCTGCTCAACTGGCCCTTCTGCAAACGACAGTAAATAATTTGGGCAAGACAACGGAACAACATTCGGCCCGGCTAACGGAGATGGAAGAAAGGGTCAGTGCGCAAGAGGATCGGTATAACCAGTGGAACCTTCAACTACAACCTGCATTGGCTGAAACAGAGAAATAAAAAGCAGCACTAGATGACCATGAGAATAGGGAGAGGCGTACAAATATAAGGATTATGGGCATGGTTGAGGGAGCAGAAGGCCGAGACTGCGAAGCATTTTGTCAAACATGGTTAAAGGCAAAATTGGACCTACCACCCAAGTGTTCTTTAGAAGTGCAATGGGCGCATAGAACTCCTTGTCGACGTCCTGCCCCAAATGAAAGGCTTCGACACATAATTGTGAAATTTTTGAGATATCAAGACAGAATGATGGTTTTGAATGCAGCGCGAAAAGCAGGTGTCATCAGAGAAGACTCTCACCCTGTTAGCATATTCCAAGACTTTTCCCGGTTGGTGCAAACAGAACAAAATGCTTTCATGCCTGTGAAGAGAAGGTTACATCAGCTCGAGTGGCCCTTTGCGCTTGTTTTCCCTGCTCGTTTGATTACACGGAGAAAGGGCACTACACCGAAGGTTTTTACAAGTCCTGATGCGGCGATGCAGTACATCAAGCATGAATCAAAACAGCAAGACAATGCTGATGGGTGAACTTTATTTGAAATAAAAAAAAAAAAACGCTTTCTTGCAGATAGATAATGTGCTTCTGCACTGGCAGAGCTGCTTAAACGAGTGACTGTGTTACTGGAATGGGGTTTTGGGGAGTAGAACTTGGCTCTGTTCGTTCAAGAACTCTTTTGAGGCCTATAAAGGCAGGATCAGGCGGCCTTCCCCGTTTCCCCTTGCTCTAGCTCCTGGCCTGGTTGCTCACTCGGTGGTGCTCCCACAGTGACTTTGCAGAGATTTACTCATTGCCGCTTGACTTTGTTTCACGAACTGGGACTAGCTGTTACTTTAATTTTAATATACCTGAGAGTAGATCCAGCGGTTTGATCAACAAACAAACTGGGAGCTGAAGTTTTATTTCTTGCTTCTTTTATAAAGCAGAGTAAATGAGTACTTAACATTAGTTTATTTTATATTTTCTTGAATATCTGGATGTGACTAATGTATAAAATATGTGGGGTCCTGGGGAGGGGGGAAGGGACTTCGGTATTTTCTTTCCCGAGTGTGGTGGGCAGGGAGCCGCGCAGGAGGCCGAATTGGCCTATTAGCCATCTCCCTTCTTTTTATTTGCAGCCTTTTCTGTGTGACCCAGTGACAGGGGGGAGGGGACATTTGGGGACTGAAAGGACGTTTGAGCAATAAGGAGACTGTATGTAAAATTATGAGTAGGGGTCTGACCTCTCTTGATGGGTCCCTCATTCAGGAGGTTCCGGGGGATGAACCCTTAGGTGTCCTCGAATAGCCTAACTTAATTTTCCTTTTTTTTAATTCGAGGCGGCTGGGTTACAGGAATATGTTCTTTCTTTTGGTAAATTAAGAAGGAAGCCCTGGACGGGGCCCTGTTTTTTGCCGCGCATGGACTTAATAGGAGGCAGTGACGGTGTGGCTAGCAGGCTAACCCATGATATTAAAGGGAGCTTTAAATAATCTTGTAATGGGGGGGGGGGAGAGGAAAGCGAGGGGGTGAGAAAGAATTGATAGCCACCTCACTAAATTTCTGTTAAAGGGTTATAGTTTCCTTCAGATTAGATAAGTGCCTGTTGCTCAGGTTTCTGTTTAGTTTTGAAATGCTAAATAGAGCACTGAGAGCTTTTGAAGGGGTAAAGATAAAAGGGTTGTACCAGATTGGGGAGGGAGATGGAAGGGGTTCTCTTTTAGTTGGGAGAAAAAATAAAAAAGTTCAAGAGTCAAGAGGTGTGCGGGGGCTTGCTGGAAATGGGATAAAGTGCAAAGGGTGCATCATGGATCTGGGAATAAATATGGTCTTTCCGGATGGCTAGTTTAAAAATGCTATCCTGGAATGTAAATGGTTTAAAAACAGCAGTGAAACAAAAATGTGTTTGGTCCTATATTAAGAAAAAAAAAGGTGGATGTTGCGATGCTACAGGAATTACACTTAACATGTGAAGAAATTAAGCTACTAGATAGGAAATGGGGAGGTATAATTATAGCGTCTCACTTCACGTCCAGAGCCAGAGGAACGTGTGTATGGTTTAGACCGGGGATTAGGGTACAGATTCATACAACTGAAAGGGATAGCCAAAGAAGATTATGTTATAGTGAAGGCTACGGTGGAAGAGGAAATGTTAGTCCTGGGGTCTTTATGTGGACCTGCCTTCGACTGTCCAGAATTTTTTGAACATTTAGCTATTACATTAGTGGTGTTCCCAGATAAAATGATTATAGGGGGTGACTTTAACACTTACTGGGACCCTTTGTTGGATCATTCAAAACCTCGCTTTAGACGTATCCCCAAAAGTGTGTTGGCTCTATGGAGATTAGCAGAGAAAGGGCTTTGCAGGAAGTGTGAGATTTAAACACCAGATATAGAGGAGTTCTCTTCATTCCTATGCTCATAAGGTCTATACAAGACTAGATTATTTCCTGGTTTCCTGTTTTTTTAGGGCGAGCAAGAGAGGTTAAGTATGGCCCTATTATAGTGTCAGATCACGCCCCATTGTATTTAGAAGTGGACAGAGAGATAGATGAAGGGGGTACGCGCCAGTGGAGAAGGGACCCTACTTTGTTGTTGGACGCTCTGTATGTGCAGCAAATGTCCAGATGACTTAAGGAATTTCTAGACAATAACAGAGTGGAGGACACTTCGGCAAGGACCACATGGGAGGCCTTGAAAGCCTTTTAAGAGGGGAGACTATCTCCTATGCAGCTTTCAAAGGTAAACAAGAGGAAAGAAGGGAGAACGAATTAGAATCCAGTATAATAAAACTAGAAAAGCAGGTTATGAGTAATCAGTCTCCTGGGGATATGAAGAAGTTGAAGAGTATGAAAGAGGAGTACAACCAGCTGAGCTGTAAACGTATAGAGAGGGATATTCTAATGTCAAAAGCAGGACAGTACTTTGAGGGTAATAAATCAGGGAGATGGATGGCCTGGCTAATTAAGAAACAAAGAGCAGAAAGAACTATTTTAGCAATAGAAAATGTGAACGGGGACGGTACTTCCTCTGCCCAAGAGATAAACAATATTTTTAAATCCTTCTATGAAAAATTATATACATCAGAGTTCCCACAAGGAGCAAATCTGGAGAGATTATTAGATAATATCCCCCTACCTATAATATCCAATCAAGTAAATGAAACACTAGGGCAAGAGCTCAGTGTACATGAAGTCAAGGAGGCAATATGGGCTTCAAGATCGGGAAGAGCCCCGGGGCCGGATGGCCTACCCCTGGAATTTTATAAAAAGTTCTGGGGAAACCTAAATCAACTCTTTACGAGTATGGTAAGGGAGGTCTTGGAAGGAGAGGGTTTGACACCATCTCAACAGCTAGCTGTTTATAACAATTCTACCCAAGCCAGGTAAGGATCCAAAAAAATGTGGCTCCTATCGTCCTATTTCTTTGCTAAACGCTGACTACAAGATAATAGCGAAAGTACTGGCAAGGAGATTAGAAGGGGCCCTGCCACAGGTTATTCGCCATGATCAGGGGGTTTTTGTTAGGGTAGGCAGACTGGGCATAATATAAAATGGTATTGAACATTGTTTGGCAAGGGTCAAGAGGAAGGAGCTTGTGGGGGCCTTCTCGCATTGGATGCTGAGAAGGCCTTCGACAGGGTCGAAAGGTCTTTTATGTTTGCAGTACTAAAAAAATTTGGCTTACACACGGTCTTTAGGTGATGGGTAGAGTGGCTATATCAATCCCCGTGGGCTCAGATCCTTACAAATAATACTTTGTCATCCCCCTTCCAGCTTTATAGAGGGACGAGACAGGGTTGTCCCCTCTCGCCCTTGATGTATGTCCTCACTATTGAGGTACTGGCGACAGCTACTAGGTGCCATCAAGAAATAAAAAGTTTTATGTTCAATGGAGAAGAGCATGTTATCTCTCTCTTTGCAGATGACGTGCTATTATTTCTGGCTGATCCAGAAAAAGCTATGCCCGCCCTGACATCTCTCTTCAAGGAATATGGTCCTCTCTCTGGACATAAGATCAACTGGAATAAGAGCTGAGTGGCTCCCTTTGATAGATAATGGAGGGTCCATTCATATCAGTGGAATAGATATCCCCCCTAAAACAGCAATAAAATATCTGGGAATACTACTCCCACGAAAGAAAACAGAAGTGGGGCCTTTAAATTATAACCCATTGGCAGTAAAAATTAAGGAACAATGCAGTAGGTGGAAGTCACTTTCCTTGTCTCTGATGGGAAGAGTAAATTTAGTAAAAATGCAAATATTACCTCAATGCCTTTATCTCTTCCAGACTTTGCCTGTTATGCCTCCGTTGTGCTACCTGAGATCACTAGAGGGCTCTATAACTTCTTTAATTTGGGCAAATCGTAGACCTAGGATTAGGAAGGAGGTGCTATGGCAGCCGCTCCACAGAGGGGGCTTTGCACTCCCCAACCTGCAGCTATATGCTTTAGCGAACCAACTAACATATATATATGGATTGTCAGAAATGGGAGAAGGAACGAGGGCTTGGTTACTTTATGGGAGTCGCAATCCATGGTAGCTACTTCTTAACCAATACCTCCTTCGCTTAAGCTCACGCAGGGAGGGAAGAAACCCAAAATCCGTCACTAATAATAATATGCCTAGGCCTGAAGATGGCTTTACAGATGATGGGGGACAAGGGAGACGTGTCACCTGAGGGATTTATTTTGCTTAATTTGTGGAAAGATGGAAGGGCCCCCCCCTCGGTCAAGCTTGTTCTGGGGCAATGGGAAAGGAAGGGTGTCTTTCTCCTTGCTCATTTATTTGATAATGATTCCTTACTAAGCTTTCTGGAACTAAGACAATTATGTAATATTCACTCCTCGCATTATTTTATTTTTTTGGTGATAAGGTCCAGGTTGTTTAAATTAACTGGGATAAAGAGAGGTGAGCCATCTTTGAATAGAATGTCCCTGGAAGAGATTTTCCACTACTGTAAAAAGCATGTCAGTGTGAAACCACTGTCAGTCTTTTGAGCAATCGGTTTAAATGCTTCACTGACAAGCTTTTAAACTAGTCAAAGGGGGAGGCACTGACAAGTAGCAGGAAAATCCCAGCCTCTCCCTACAAAACAGGGTACTAAATGAGAAAAAGACAGAGGTAGAACGGTCAGTGGGGGATGCTGCACTGGAAGGTAAAGCCATCAAAAAATGGAGAGCAATGAGTACTAATGCCCGTAGTCTGGGTAACAAGCTTCCTGAATTAGTGGCCTTGATGGAGGAAGAACATCTGGATATCGTGGCAGTCACAGAAACATGGTACACACAAAACCATGACTGGGACATAAACATACCAGGATACACTGTGTACAGGAGGGACAGGGAGGGATAGGGAGGAGGAGTAGTTCTTTACATAAGGGAAGGAATAAAAGCAACAGAACAAAAGGTACACAGGAGGAGAAGAAGCTGTGGGTAAATTTGGAGACAGGCAATGCACCACAATACCTAGCAGGGGTTGTATACAGACCCTTCTCAGGGAGGAAATGGACAGGGAAATGATAGAAAGATACTTAGAATGGCAGAAAAGGGGAGATATTGTTGATGGGTGATCTGAATATGCCAGATGTTAACTGAGTGCAGTTGCAGCTGCCACTCAAGAGTGCAGTTATTCTAGATGCCCTACAGGGGCATGCCTTAGACAACTAGTACTGGAGCCACTCCGAGAGGGAGCAATATTAGACTTGATTCTCTCAAATGGAGATGGTGAGAGGATTACAGATGTAGAAGTGGTAGCCATCTGGGAACTAGTGACCATCAAACAGTATGGTTCACAATAAACACAGCAATAGAGTCAAGCCATACAAAGACAAAAGTACTGGACTTTAGGAGGGCTGACTTTGCCAAAATGGGTGAGTGCCTAAGGAACGCACTAGCAAAATGGGCAGAAAGGAGGGTGGAAGAACAATGGGAATAATAAAACTGCCATCACAGAGGTACTGAGCCTTTGTGTGAAGCAAATAAACAAAACAAGACGATGTAAGAAACCATCAATGGTTCTCAAAGGAAGTGGCAGGAAGGTTCAAGAGAAAAAGCACAGGAAGTACAAGGAATCGCAGAAGGAGCAGGACAGAGAACTGTATCTAAGAAGCAAAAGGAGGCTGGGAAGGCAGTCAGAACAGCAAAGGCCCAAACCGAGGAAAAAGATAGCCAACTCAGTTAAGAAGGGGATAAAACCTTTTATAGGTACATCAGGGGCCGAGGGAAGACTAAGGGAGGAGTGAGGCTTAATAAAGGGGAGGGAGGGTGGGCAGAGGAGACTGTGAAAGGCAGAGATACTAAACAAATATTTTTGTTCAGTATTTACAAAGGAAGAGGGGAGGTACATAAAACAAACAGTAGTAACACTCTGGATACAGAAGTTGATACCGGCCCATTTACAAGAACAAAGGGTTCTGAAAGAACTCTTAAAACTGAAGGTGGGACAAAGCAATGGGGCCTGATGGGATTCATCCCAGAATTCTAAAGAACTAAGGTGTAGAACTAGTGACACCACTGACTACCCTTTTAACAAATCATGGGAGGATGGGTGGTACCCAGAGGACTGAGGAGGGCAGATGTGATTCCCTTCACAAAAGTGGGAGCAAGGCAGAAGCAAGAAAACTATAGACCTGTTAGTTTAACCTCAGTGATAGGAAAATGATGGAATCACTTCTAAAGGAAAGAATTGTCGAGTATCTAGAGGCCAGAGGCACAGGACCCTAGGCAGCATGGATTCACAGCGGGAAGGTCATGCCAGCATAATCTGATAGATTTCTTTGACTGGGTGACCAAAGTAGTAGATCAGGAGGGCTGTGGACATGGCCTACCTAGATTTTTAGCAAGGCACTTGACACAGTCCCACACAAAAGATTAATATGCAAGTTAGCCAGCCTGGGAGTGGGTCCCAAGATGACAGCCTGAGTAAAGAATTGGCTGGAGAATAGGACACAGAGGTAATAGTAAATGGGTCCCTCAGAAGAAGGAGGGTTACTAGTGGGGTACGCAGGGTTCAGTATTAGGACGGTCCTCTTACAGTCTTTATAAGCGACATTGCAGAAGGACTGAAGGAAAAGGTCTCTTTGCAGATGACACTAAGATCTGCAAAAGAGTTGATACTGGGGTGGGGTGGAAAGGATGAGAAAGGACTTGTGAAGGTTAGAGATGGTCAAATGTGGCAGCTTGGATTCAATGCTAGAAGTGCAGGTAATGCACCTGGGAAACAAAAACCCGGGGAAGAGTACACAATAGGGTAGATACCAACAACAACAAAATGGAAAGGGACCTGGGGTAGCTTATCAGATGACCTAAAGACGGGCAAGCAATGTGAGAGGGCAGCAAGGAGGGTTGGGGTGATACTGGGATGCATAGGGAGAGGCATCACCAGTAGAAAACAGGAAGTTATTATCCTCTGTACAGACAGCTGGTGAGACCCCATCTGGAGTATTGTGTGTAGTTCTGGAGACCCAATCTCCGCAAAGACATGAACAGGATGGAAGCTGTCCAGAGGAGGGAATTAAAATGGTGCAGGGTCTGCACCGGAAGACATATGAAGAGAGACTTAAGGAGCTTAGTATGTATGGCCTCGGGAAAGAAGGGAGGGGACATGATAAAGCGTTCAAGTACCTCAAAGGGATCAACAAAGTCCAAGAGGGTAGCATCTTTCAAAAAGAGGTGTGCAAGAACAAGGGCACAATTTGAAAATAGAGGCGGCTCAGAGGTAATTTAAGGAAGTATTTTTTTTACAGAGGCGTTGTGGATGCATGGGCGGCCTTCCGAGAAGGGAGTTGTGGAGTCAAAATCAGTGGTGGAATTCAAGCATGCATGGGATAGTCATAAGGCAGTTCTGGGGGATGGGGGTAGGAAGAAGTAGGCTGCTGGTTAACTAGGATCTGCAGCTTATCCAGCAGGTAGGGAAATGGGCAGACTGGGTGGGCCAAGCGGTCCTTATCTGCCGTCAAATTCTCTGTTTCTATGTTTCTATGTCAGTATTATATAAAGCTTTATTAGGGCACAACCTGATAGGCTACAGAAACTAAAGGAAAGCTGGGACAAAGATCTGGGTGGAAATTTGTTATCTGGAGGGGACTGGAACTTGGCTCTACGGAGCAGCAAGGCTGTCTCAGTAAACAACAGGCTAAGAATCATTAATTATAATATTGTGAATAGAGTTTATTATACCCCAGCCTTAGCACATAAGATAAATCCCCAGACTTCTTAGTTTAGGCATGTCCAAAAGTAGGATTATACTGGAATGAGATAAATCAAATTCTAAATAAGGTTTTGGAATGTGAAATTCGGCTTGACCCTGTGGATATTTTACTGGGGGTAGCTAGAAATGGAGGGAGCCAATCGAAAGCCTCGCATCCTTTGAGAAGACTGGCTCTGGCTGTGGGCAAACAGATTTTAGCTCAAAATTGGATGGCTCAGGCCATGCCTACTATTGCCCAATGGGCAAAAGCCCTTTTAAATAATATGAAATTATAGCATATCTAGTACAAAGTTTTGGGACGCCTAGATAAATATGACTTGATATGGTCCCCCCTTGAAAGGGCATTGGGTAAGGAATGATTTCCACTCTTAAGAAGTTAATCGCTATGAAGACATTAGTCTTTCCACAGATTTTGAGGATCCGATGGCTCTGGAGCGTGGGATGGGTTGCAACAAATTGATGCAACATATTAGTATCTAGTTGTGTAGATAGAAAATCTTTTTATAAAAAAGAAAAGCCAAAATGAGCTATAGCTAGTATGTCTCACTGCGTAAGATGGTGGTATAGACTGATCTTGGATTGTACCCTAAATGACTGTACATGGAATAAGGTGTATGCATACAAGATGTCATCATCTTCCTGTTTCTGTAGAGCTCTCGTTAATCCGCTGACTTTTCAATAAATAAAGTTTAAAAAAAAAAAAGATGTGTGAAACAAAATAGGAAACAAGGACATAACATCTGCACATTTGTATTATTTTTTTCACCAATGCTAAAATAAAGCGTAAATCAGCAATGCCACGACATCCGCTTCAACTAACATTCCAAGAAGTGTGGTGACGTTTTGAATGATTTTATGCATAAAACAATGTAAATACCACGTCACTTTCATAAAAACTTTCCTCATAAATGTATAATATGGTTGTGAATGAACCAAATGAAAGAAATATAAGGATCACCATGCTACGTTTGAGTATACTGTATCTGCTTTATAAGAGGCTGTTTCAGAGCTTAATGATGCAAGACAAAAGTGACTAAAAATCCCAATAAAAAATGTCAACAATATAAAAATATATACAGATTTAAAAAACAAAAGAAACAAAGTAATCCAAGACAGCCCACCATGTGCACAGAGCAACATGAAAGATGCCAACAGCTATAACGGAGGGAGCTTACTTCCTTAATCATCCTATTTAAAGTGGAAACACTTCCAACTGAAGGGTATGCAAAGATATGTGCCAGTGACAGTACAACAGCGTCTGCATGATTTTTTTTTTTAAGGGGCTTGGAAAAGGAAAATCCTACTGCCAGAATGGTCCAGTTCAATGCAGCTGCATGGAAGAGCTCAGACCTCTCACCAGCAATCCTCCACAAATGTCTCATCCCCATCTTCCTATGGGATGGGTGGAGATGGGTCCCACTGCAGGGACAAGCACAAAGTACTGGTTAGTGCCAGAGTAGCACAGTGGGATGGAGGCCAGATAGCAACATGCTTTAGAATGCATGTATCAAAAACTCCAACAGACGTTTCAGGGCTTGCTCTGCCACTTGCCAATAGAGCCAAAAAATATATTTCTTCTAAATGGTGATTTAAAAAAACACTGGTTGGTATTATCAAATGTAGCTTAAAATGACTCCTTCTTGCCACGTGCCACAAAAGAAAACATTTTGGCAAAGGTAACGGTGAAACAAAATAAAAAGCCAGAGCTAGCCCTGAGTTTACTGCAAACAGTAAACTGGGATCGACTGCTGCTTTTGACTTCGGCAAGATGGGAGAGTGCCTTAGAAAAGCACTAGCAACACTTCACAACACTGCCCAGCAGCGGAGCCTGACCTTGGGGGATTGCTAGAGCCTTTAAGAGGCCCTGAAGCAGTCCTCTCCCCTCACAACACTGCCCAGCAGCGGAGCCTGAACTTGGGGGATTGCTAGAGCCTTTAAGAGGCCCTGAAGCAGCCCTCTCCCCTCACAACACTGCCCAGCAGCGGAGCCTGACCTTGGGGGATTGCTACAGCCTTTAAGAGGTAAAGCCTCCTGCACTACAGCCTGCCTGTTGTGTGGCTCTTTCCACCCGCCCGTCCACTCAGGGGTGGCGCTTCATTTACTGCTGCTGGTAGGTCACGTGTCACATCACATGACCTACCCATCATTTTACTAAGTATCCACTTTCCCATTTGCAGCTTATACTCTCCGACCACTAGGGGTTGCTGCACTTTCCACTCTGGCACCACTAACCACTCTCCACGCCTTCCTAGCAACTATTGCAATCCCTGTCCACTAGAGGTCTCTGCAGTTCCCTCCTAATCCTTTCTGCTGTCTTCTTTCCTCACTCCTTCCCTTCAGCCCACCACTAGGCCCCTTGCAAGCCTCAAAACTTGTACCCCTTACTCCAAAGTCTGCAGCCCAATCACCAAGCCAACGAACCAGGCCAATATCTACCTCTGATTTCAAGGTTTTAACCCTTCCTTCTTCCTTCTTGGAAACAAAAATACCTATCCTCTGGCCTGCTGCTGTTCTCAAACCCAGTACCCTTGCTATCAGAGTCAGCAGCTCTACCACTTAACCATTGTATCTGGCTACCTTATCCTTACTTTCTAAGACTTTCATAGTCTCTGACCCCCCCCAATCTGCCAAAATATTTCACCATTTCTCTCTTGGTGCCACTGCAGGCATTGAACCCTGCACCCTTGCTATTTCACTCAGCAGCTCCACCACTCAGCTATCACAACAGACTATTGTTTGTGATAGGTTTTAAGACTCTAAAAGCCTCTAATCCTCCTAGTCTGCTAAAATATTTTCTGAGTGCTACTGCAGGCTTTGAACCCTGCACCTGCAGCTACTGTCCTAGGACCTTTTCTGTCACCCTAGGCAAGCCTTGAATCTGGTGCCCTGTGCACTTGAGGCAGGGGCTCTACCACTGTACCAAGGTGGCAACTACACTTATGGGTAGACCTTTCATCCTCTTCTACCCATCTCATTACTGCTATCTGCAGACCCACCCTAAGATGACTGCCCACCTTTTCTTGTCATGCCTCTCCCTCCTCCTTCTTCTCACGTGGCCTCCATCTAACCCAGGTGTCCCATGGCTCCACAGGTCCCCTCTCTGGGCCCCAAGTCACCTCCCTCCTTCTCTACTATCTCCTTGCTCCCCAACCCATCACACTCTCCCCAGTCCCTACCTACCTTCCCTTTGCGCCTACGGGCAACTTATTGTACTAGCCTGCCCATCCTGTACCTCTTTGCCCACCCCTTGTGTCTCTAAGCTCTCCCACTCCTACTATCTCACTCGACGCAAAAATGCCTTCCACACCCCCCTGATCAGGGCTGTACTTCTCCTCCTACTCTTGTCAGGGAACATTAATCCCAACCCTGGCCCAACCCACAATAACTCCTTGACTAGATCCCCTGGGCTTCTTATTGCTTCTATAAATATGTGCAGTCTCCTGAAGAAATCTGACTCGCTCCAATGTTGGGTCACTGTCCACAAACCTGACATCATCTCCCTAGTCGAAACCTGGCTATCTGAAACTACCCCTGACTCCCCTGTCTAACTCCCTGGCTACTCCCTCTTTCGAGAAGACCGTGTAGAGAGACAAGGTGGAGACTGTGCTATTTATATCAAAGACTCCCTTCCTGGTGTGGCCCTCCCAGTCCCTGTCCTTAACCTTAGGGCCCAGGCCCTTACCCTAAAGCTTACCCCCAACCCCTCTAAAGGCCCCCTCTTTCTAACCTCTGCCTATATTCCCCCAAAAAAATCAAACTCAGGCCCTGGTCCCTCTAATAGAGTATCTCACCTCTCTACCACATTCCCCTGAACATATTCTCCTGGGTGATCTAAACATCAACTGGCTTAGCCCCGCATCCTCCTCCACCTGCGACTCCTTTACAGCTATTGACCTAACGTAACTTGTTACCCAACCAACAAGAGTGAACCCCACAACGGGGTCGAGCACTCTTCTGGATGTAGTCCTTACCAACCGACCTAACCAAGTTTGCAATCTACAAGTCCTTCTGGATGGAATCAGTGACCACTCCCCTATTCTTTTCTGTTGGATTACGTCCCTAACAAAACCCACTTCACAGGCCACCCTACGGCTGCGGTTGCGACCAGGTGGGCTGAGAGGCCTGAAGCAACTCCTAGCCCAAGTTGACTGGTCTCCCATTGAGACCACCCCCAACCTTGATTCGTCCCTGGCCTTCTTCACCATAATGTTTAACTAAGCTTGTGATATCTTCGCACCCCTAACCAAACTCCGTTCAAAGCTGCCATACTCCCTGGGTCACTCCTTCCTACTCCAACTCCTTAGGCACAGGGATAACCTGTGGCACCTACCACGGAAACTGCCCGCCCTGCCCACAGGCGAGCATATGCTGCTGCCAAATAAATGCACCTGGGCCATACATAGAACAAAGCCCGATCATTATCGGGCCTCGCTCACCTCATCCTGGGGGAATGCTAGAACCTTCTGGGATAACATCAAACAACTAAATGGTGGTACACGCTCTCCTCCGCCTTCCCAAATCAATATTAAGGGTATTATCTCTACTGATCCTACCCTCATTGCTAACTATCTCAATAAATCCTTTACTGAGCTTAGCTCTGTACTCCCTAGCAACTTTTTTGACCCCCCCCCAAACTCTCCTGACCCTGCTCCCTCACACGTATCTTTCCACTTCCACCGGGTTACTGTCAATGAAGTCAGACCGTATCTGACCAAGGCCCTAAGAAGCAACACCACTGGTAGTGACTCCTTGGACCCCAGACTCCTCAGCCTGGCATTGGACCAGGTCATCACCCCAATCACTAGCCTCTTCAACAAATCACTCTGTCTAGGGCAATTTCCATCAGCATGGAAAATTGCCACTGTCACTCCCATACATAAGGGTGGAGATACGGCCCTTTCCGGTAATTATCGTCCCATCTCAATCCTCTCACCACTCTCAAAAGCCTTAGAGAAAGTAGTATCCTTCCAAATATCTGAGTTTCTTACCAAATACAGTATCCTCTGCCCTGAACAACACGGCTTCCGTGCTGGGCACAGCACCAATACCGCCCTCATCGAGTTTTCTAACTTCCTCCATTCCTCCCTGGACTCGAGCTCTCTTGCTGGTGCAGTGTTCATCGATCTGTCAAAAGCCTTTGACACCGTATCCCATCCTCTCCTGCTGGATGCACTCAGCCACGCTGGCTTTGCTGTAGGACCTGTCTCATGGTGCTCCAGCTATCTGTCTGCCCTTTTCCCACCGTGTAAAAATCAGCGGCACCCTCTCTGACCTCTGCCCTATCCGATCTGGGGTTCCCCAGGGCTCTATTCTTGGGCCCCTGCTCTTTTCCCTTTATCTCAACACCCTGCCAGGTGCCTGTACTGGTAAACTCCTCCTTTATGCAGATGATGCTGTTATCTTCGCTTCTGACCGTAACCCCACCACCCTCCAAGATTCCCTGCAATTATTCTATAAAGACGTGGAAGCCTGGTTTAAAGAACATAGACTGGTTATCAATCTTAAAAAGACCAAATCTATGATCTTCTCCCAACCCCAAAACAAAGCTAGTAATTTCCAACTTCAAGTCTTCGCCAGCTCTGTGTTCCCACTCGAACAAGTTTACACATACAAATACCTTGGGATAACCTTTTGACCCTGCCCTCACGTTCCATTCCCATATCTCCACCTTAGCCTCCACCACCAATATTAGGTTGGGAATCCTTTACCGCCACAAGCACTGTCTTCCCCCGATGCCCTCCAACTCGCAGTTATGTCCTCCATTCTGTCACTTGTTGACTATTGCTTACCAGTCTACGGGGCTGCTGACCAGACCTCGCTTAACAAAATCCGCCTCACCTTAAATAAGGCCTGTCGACTAATCTTAGGTGCTCTTAGACTTACACATACCTGCCATCTTTACTCCCAGGCTAATCTGCTCAATCTTGACGAATGTCTTAGGTATCAAACCTACATCCTTACAAAAAAAACTCTCCTTGGGCTCTCTCCTCCTGGTTTGACTGCCGTTATCCACCATGTTAACTCCCTAGCTTCAACACGGTCCTCCTGTAAAACCAAGTTGAAGGTACCTAGGGCAAGGACCTCTCATGGACAACGGGCTTTCTACTACCGTGCCCCTTCTTGGTACAATTCCCTCCCTGCCAGTATCTCAGACACCCCACAATCTCTTGCTTTAAAACTACCTCCGGAACCACCTTTTCACCCACTCGCAGCTGTTGCTGTTTCTAAGCTATCTTGCTCACTCTCTGACAAAGCCCCCTGTTGGCTGCTCAAACCCTCTACCTTCTCTACCCTTGGTTCCTGTTACCTCCCTGTTGACTCCGCTAAAAACACACTGTATTGATATCCTATGTTTTTCTGATGTTCTAGTTATTTCCCTGAACAATGTTAACTTCACCAACCCTGTATGTGGTAAACTGTTGATCTCATTTGTCCTCCTGTATCCTCAAAAAACAAACAAAAAAAAAACTGTACACTGTTTCTCTGTATTAAGTTATCATCACTGTATTGTCTTCTCTGTGACGAGGTACCTTTGTAAACGAGCCTCTGGCTCAAAGGTTGTAAACTGATGCTTAATAAATAAATAAACAGATAAAGGCCTCAAATGTTTGTTTTTAAATCCTGTCAGAATTTTAAGGTTGATCAGGTAGCAGCAATATAGTTAAAAATTGTGTAAAAAATGACAGCAAGTAGTTAACACTAACTCTACTGCCCTTCAACCCTACAACATCTGATATTCTACCAGTCCCTTACCTTCTAATGGAAGCAGGCAAGTGGCCAGACACTGCAGAGTTAAAAGGCAGGGTATCAGGGTTTACAGTCTATCACCATGTTTTGTTTTGTTTTTTAAAGTTTATCACACCCATTTTTTTTTTTTTTTATGATAATTTTTTTTCTACTTGTATTCTTGATGCTAGATCACACAGGGATAAGATTTCAAGGAGAAGGAATCAAATCACTTTAAAAAGTTTGACATCCCCACCCACAAAAAAAATGGGTTCCACTGCTGCTTTTGACTTCGGCAAGATGGGAGAGTGCCTTAGAAAAGCACTAGCAAACAGGCTAGAAGGAGGTGTGGAGCAACCATAGGCAAATATCAAAACTGCCATCACAGAGGCAACAAGCCTTTTTGTGTGAAGCAAGTAAACAAATCAAAACGAAAGAAAAAGCCACTATGGTTCTCAAAAGAAGTGGCGGTGAAGGTTAGGGAGAAAAAGATAGCATTTAGGAAGTATAAGGAAACACAGGAGCAGGACAGAGAACTGTACCATTTAAGGCAGAAGGAAGCAGGGTGGGTAGTCAGAATAGCAAAGGCACAAACTGATGAAAAGATAGCCAACTCGGTTAAGAAGGGGAATAAAACCTTTTATAGGTATATCAGGGAGCGTAGAAAGACAAAGGGAGGGATAGTGAGGCTGAACAGAATGGATGATGGGTGGGCAGAGAGTGACAGTGATAAAGCAGGGATACTGAATGAATACTTCTGTTCAGTACTCACAAAAGAGGAAGTGGGGGAGGTGCCTAATCCAATTAACAGAAGCACTCTGGAGAGGGGGGAGTTGATCCCAGTCCTTTCACAGAAGAAAGGGTTCTGAAAGAACTCCTAAAACTGAAGGTGGACAAAGCAATGGGGCCAGATGGAATTCACCCCAGAATTCTAAAAGAATTAAGCAGAGAACTAGTGACACAACTGACTACGCTTTTTAACAAATCATGGGAGGATGGTATGGTACCCGAGGACTGGAAGAAGGCAGATGTGATTCGACTTCACAAAAGTGGGACCAAGACGGAGGCAGGAAACTACAGACCTGTCAGTTTGACCTCTGTGGTAGTGAAAGTGATGGAATCACTTCTGAAGGAAAGAATTGTTGAGAACCTAGAGGCCAGTGGGGCACAGGACCCAAGGCAGCATGGGTTCACAGCGGGAAGGTCATGTCAGACGAATCTAATTGATTTCTTTCACTGGGTGACCAAAGTAGTAGACCAGGGAGGAGCTGTGGACATGGCCTACCTAGACTTTAGCAAGGCATTTGACACAGTCCCACACAAAAGATTAGTAGTCAAATTAACCAGCCTGGGAGTGGGTCCCAAGGTGGTAGCCTGGGTAAAACATTAGCTGAACAACAGGACACAGAAGGTAATTGTAAATGGAGTGCACTCTGAAGAAAGAGGGGTTACTAGTGGGGTACCGCAGGGTTCAGTACTGGGTCCAGTCCTTTTTAATATCTTCATAAGTGACATTGCAGAGGGACTGGAAGGAAAAGTATACTTCTTTGCAGATGACACAAAGATCTGCAACAGGGCTGATACAAAAGGAAGCATGGAAAGGATGAGAAGGGACTTGGCAAGGTTGGAGGAATGGTCAGAAGTATGGCAGCTTGGATTCAATGCAAAGAAGTGCAAAGTAATGCACCTGGGAAACAAAAACCCAGGGGAAGATTACACAATGGGGGTGGAGGTAGTAACAACAACAAAAATGGAAAAAGGCCTGGGGTAATCATATCAGATGACCTTAAGGTTGGCAAGCAATGCGAGAAGGCGGTAGGGAGGGCTGGGGGGATACTGGGATTTATAGGGAGAGGTATCACTAGCAGAAAACAGGAAGTTGTTATCCCCCTGTACAGACAGTTGGTGAGACCCCATCTGGAGTACTGCGTCCAGTTCTGGAGACCTCATCTCTGCAAGGACATAGACAGGATGGAGACAGTTCAGAGGAGGGCGACTAAAATGGTGCAGGGTCTGTAAGAGAAGCCATACGAGGAGAGACTAAAGGAGCTTAATATGTATACCCTTGAGGAAAGGAGGAAAGGGGGGGGTCATGATAGAAACGTTTAAGTACCTCACTGGAATCAACAAAGTCCAAGAGGGTAGCATCTTTCAGAAAAAGAGATGTGCAAGAACAAGGGGACACAATTTGAAGACAGAGGGGACGGCTCAGGGGCAATGTGAGGAAGTATTTTTTCACAGAGAGGGTGGTGGACGCATGGAACAGCCTTCCTGAGGAGGTTGTGGGGTCTAAAACTGTGGGAGAATTCAAGAATGCATGGGACAGACATAAGGCAATTTTTGTGGCGGGGTAGGAAGAAATAGGCTGTTGGTTAAATAGGATCTGCAGCTTATCCTCTAGGTATGGAAATGGGCAGACTAGGTGGGCCAAGCGGTCCTTATCTGCCGTCAAAGTCTATGTTTCTATTCGAACTACTGCTGGAAAGAAAAGATCTGTATTCTCAGGGGCATATGCAAAGCAGATAATTAAGAATGCAGTGCACTACCCGATTGTGCCACAGAGACAACACTAAAACAAACACATGGAGATTAAACAATTGCTCTACAACATAATTATATTTGTTAAAATAACTCGGGGAAACTCTAGATCAGTGAACTGATTTTGCAACTAACTGGGAACTAAAGTTATAATTTACAAAAAATATGTTGTGCAGAGTGTTTTGTTGGCATACTAGTAGTATGTCATTTGCTTTGTTTGCTGTGAGAAGGGTTTTTTTTTTTTGTTGTGTTAATTTGCCTGATAGTTGTATAGCTGCTGGGGATCTCCATGCTCGCATTTTTTATGGCTCTTTTTTCCTACCATGCCTCCTCTCCCATGTGACAGTGACACATCCAGGACCATTGATTCTCATCTACTGTTAGCAATCTGATAGTCTGGTCTCAACTAAATAACTCTTTCTAATCCAAACTTTCTGTTTTTCATATATGTGTCTATGCTTACCCAGCAGGAATGAATGTTTTGTTTTTAAAGATTTTTATTTCATTTAACTAAACACAACCATTAAAAAAAAAAACACACAGATCACACAAGGTCATTAATGCTATAATGAGTGAAGACTCTAGCTGTTTTCTTACAGAAAAGCCCACTCAATTATATCTCAGGTGTTTATCATCTATAAATTTAACCTTCATAGTGCAAGGTGGTGTGACCGCACCAGGAACGGCAGTGCTCAGTCAAAAGTTAATAGTTTGCAGTTTGTTTTTGGGGACAGGCACCTTACCTCAGGCTCATAGTAGCCAAACAAGCACCCCGTATTACAGCATCTCAGTTTGTTATAGTCGTAGCTGTACATATGTAGCTAAATCAAAGGACAACTCACCATACGCTGTGCTCCTTATTGTAGTGAAAACAGGAACAGCTGGTGGTCACGGCAAACTCCCCACACCCTCACGCAACAGGTACTTCCTTGTACGTCGCACTGCTGTGACCACCAACTGTCGTGGTTTTCACTACAATAAGGAGCACAGCATATGGCGAGTCATCCTTTCATTTAGCTACATAGCTACAACTACAACTATAACAAACTGTGATGCTGTAACAAAGAGTGCTCGTTTGGCTACCGTGAGCCCGAGGCAAGGTGCCGGTCCCCGAAAACAAACTTCATTAGAGCTCCCTGAACAAGAACAGTTACTTAAACAATATACCACGAGACGGTGTAGGTGACGGCAAGATTCACCCATGCCTGGTGTGGTGGTTTGCTCACGAGGCCACTGGCCAAATGAGGAAACCACACCAGGTGTGAGTAAATCTGCTTCCCACACACTCGTGTCCTCGTTAATTGGCATGCAATGTAATAAAGTAAGAGTTTTATTTTTATGTACACATTGGAAGAGAGAAGGGACTGTGGGGACATGATAGAGGTCTTCAGGTACATGAAGGGGGTAAATAGGGAGGAGGAGTCAGGGTGCTCAAAGGAAGGAGGAGGGGCAACTAGAGGGCATGGGTGGAAGCTGGGGAGATTCAGGGAGAAAGGAGGAGGTACCACTTTACTGAGAGGGTGGTGGAGCCATAGATGTGCTGCCAGGGGCTGGTGGAGGGGTTCAAGAGGGGGTGGGACAGGTACACGGGAAGGGTTCTGGATGCAAAATCCAGTGCAGCGAGAATATCCAGAACAGGGAAGGGAGAAACCAGAGAAGGCGAGGGGGGCAGCAAGGTCAGCTCCCAGGGTGGGAGCTGACCAAACAAGCAGACACGAAAGACCGTTCGGCCTATTCTGCTAGCATTTTAATATGTTAGTACGATAGGATACATCTTAACCTAGAGAGGAGGAAGATCTTAAAACTAAAACTCACTAGATTCATAATCGAGAAGTGGGGTTTAAACTTGTAATGGGGGAAGGATAAGTGAAGAAGTGAAATCCAGAGGGCTGCTTGAGGTTACAGGTCTAGGGCGCAAAAAGAGGGCAGGTGACTGCAATGTTAATGAAGCCAGAGCTGTGCAGGAAAGGGTGAATAGGGATTGCACAGGGCCGAGACAATTGGGTAGGGGAGGGGAAGGTAGATGGGGTGGAGGACGGTCCTGAACAATGCCAGGAGCATGTGCAACAAAATGCCCAAGCTCCAGGCGGTTCTGGCGGAGGGATCAGCGGATGTGGCGGCTATTATAGAGACATGGGCCACCCAGAAGAATGATTGGGACCTAAACTTGGAGGGCTACACAATATTCAGGAGGGATAAAGAAGAGGGTAGAGGAGGGGGTGTAGCGCCGATAGTCAAGAATGGCATAGTGGTTAGTGGAGTGGAGGAGGCTGATGGGGGAGTGGAAGCGATTTGGGTAACCCTGCAAATGAGGGGAGGCAAAAGATTGAAAATAGGGGTGGTGTACCAACCCCCCGCAATGGATGAGGCCCTGGAGGAAAAATTAATTGAGAACATCAAGGGGCACTGTGACCGTGGAAAGGGTAGGGTGGTGGTCATGGGGGACCTAAATATGCCGGGGGCAGTCTGGGACACTTTGACATCAGCAGTGGCCAGGGAGCAGAGACTGATGGATGTGTTTCAGGATGCCTTCCTGGTCCAACAGGTGGGGGAACCTACCAGGGAGGGGAGGATACTGGACACTGTCCTTGCAGACAGCAACCAGATAAGGGGTCTGGAGGTGTGTAGTCCACTGGCAGGTGGAGACCATGCCACGATCTGGTTTCTGCTGTCTGGGGGATAACCACTCAAATACAGCAGTAGTGGGCTTCAGGGGGGCAGACTTTGTGGGTATGGGCAGGGTTCTAAGGGGGAGCATGAACAAAATTAGGCCAGACATGGATGTTGATAGCTTGTGGGAGACCATTAAGAAAGGGGTGCAGGATGCTACTAGCTCATGTACAAGGGTAAGGCATAAAAATGGTAGAGCCAACAAGCCGTGCTGGTGGACCAGGGAGGTGCAAGAGGCGGTGAGGGATAAAAAGGCTGCCTATGCATGTTTTAAGCGCTCCAGGGGGACAAGGGAGAGAGGAGACTATGAAATGACAGCAAGGAGAGTCACCAGAGTGATGAGGGGTGCCAAGGCGAGGATGGAGCAAAACCTGGCTAGGGATATCTAAAGGGGTGGAAATGGATTTTATACATACATAGGGGAGAAGAGAAAATGGAGAGCACAGATCTCCAGGATTAGGAATGGAGAGGGATGAGCTCAGGAGGTGGGGGAGCATGCAGAGGTACTAAATGAGTACTGTGCCTCAATACTTATGGAAGGGGACAGGGGATCCATTCAGCCGGAAGGGAGGGAGGGGGAGACAGCTGAGCGGAGAGGTCAGATGGAGTTGAGAGGATCGGAAGAGGCTGGGGTGCTGGGTGGGCCAGGCCTGAAGGCGAAGGGTATTTAGTTGAGGGGGTTGGGAGGAGAAATCACAGAGGACAGCGTGAGGGAGGCCCTTCGGCCGCTGAAAACTGAAAAGGCACCAGGACCGGATGGGCTGCATCTGAGGGTTCTGAAGGAACTGGCGGACAAACCAGCAGCTCCGCTAGCTGCACTTTTCAACGCCTCTCTACAGACAGGATGGGTGCCTCAAGACTGGAGGGTAGCTCATGTGGTGCCTACACAAAGCGGGGCGAGAGAGGAGATGGGAAATTACAGGCCTGTCATCCTAGCGTCTGTGGTAGGCAAACTAATGGAGGGCTTCATCAAGGAGAAGCTCGGGAGGCAACCAGAAAGGTTGGGGCACATGGATGACAAACAGTATGGTTGTGTCCCGGGGAGATCATGTCAGACCAGCCTCACAGATTTGTATGACTGGGTGACAGGGACCCTGGACCGACAAAGACCGGTGGACGTCCTATATCTGGATTTCAGTAAGGGGTCTGACTCGGTATCCTACATCGGGTTGTTGACAAAGTTGGGGGATGGGGTGGGAGGACAGTGCTTAGATGGGTAGAAAATTAGCAACGGAAAGAACACAGAGGGTAGTGGTTGGGGGGGATAGTCTCCTCCCCTAGGAAGGTCTTCAGTGGGGTTCCCAAAGGTTCGGTACTGGGCCACTCCTGTTCAATGCCTATGTCTCCGATATAAGGAGGGGGGGTCAGGAGTAGGATGAGCCTCTTTGCGGATGACTCAAAATTGGGAGCACTGGCAGACAGGGAGGAAGAGAGAGAGACAGTCCCAAGGGATCTGGATACACTGGAGGGTTGGTCAAGAAGGTGGGGACTGCGGTTTAATCCAGGGAAGTGTAGGGTGTTGCATCTGGGAGTCAGAAACCCAGGTCATGTATACACCCTGGGATGGGTCTCACTGCAAGCCACAACAAGTGAAATGGACCTGGGGTGGTGGTAGACACCAAAATGAATAACACTGAAAACTGCAGAAGATCTGCTGCAAAGGCAAACAGGATTCTGGGCTGCACAGCCTGGGGAATTACGTCCAGGAGGAGGGAGGTGACCCCCCACTGTATAATGCCTTGGTCAGGCCGCACCTTGAGTACTGCGTGCAGTTCTGGAGACCTCACCATAGGAGGGACATAGCATTGCTGGAGAGGGTTCAGAAGAGGGCAATCAGGATGATTTGAGGCATGAGTGAAAGGACCTATGAAGAAAGGCTGGAAGTCCTTGGCTGTACTCACTGGAGGAGAGCGGAGAGAGGGGGGACATGATAGAGGTCTTAAAATATGTAACGGGGCAGAGCCAAAGAAATGTTCAGGCTAAAGAAAAGGCGCACAACCAGGGAGCATGAGTGGAAGCTGGAGGGGGGGAAACTACAGGGGAGAGCGTGGGAAGCATTACTTCACGGAGAGGGTGGTGGGGCCATGGAATGCACTGCCTGGGAGTCTAGTGGAGGAGGGCACAGTGGAGGGCTTTAAGAGGGGGTGGGACAGATGCATGGGTATACTGAAGCCGAAAATGACCCTCTCAGGGGGCTGGGGCGGGGTGGAGGACCGAGTGCCCAATAGGGGCTGGCTACCCAGCAGACACGAAAGAGTGTTAGGCCTATTCTGTTGGCTTTTAGTATGTTAGTAAATACTGGCACTAATAAATTAAACATTATACTACATTAGACCTGGGGCCAGGTAAGCTTCTTTATATGTTCTGGAGAGCAGAAATTTTAAGCAGTAGAAATGTGCTTTTTAATATCCAGTTGCATAATGTACAGTTCAAAGTATATTCATTTTTAGGCCGGCCCAGTCGGGATAGAGCCGGCAACCAGGGGTCGGCAGGGAGGAGAGATCGAGCATCTGTAGACTGCTCTCTCC
This sequence comes from Neoceratodus forsteri, assembly GCA_016271365.2. NCBI lineage: Eukaryota > Metazoa > Chordata > Ceratodontiformes > Ceratodontidae > Neoceratodus > Neoceratodus forsteri. Next base: position 1,521,309,212 of record CM028131.1, read on the forward strand.
CTCAGGAGGTGCTCGGTCAGCCCCGCTGCAGCAGCTCGTGGGGACCAGAGGCACTGCAACATGCAGGACTGCATGTGAAAGGGAAGGCAGCTGGACAGCTGCCTTCCGGACGTTGGTGGGGCATCCCGTCCGGGGCTCGAGACGGCATCAGCCACGTCTGGGGCGTAACCTAAAAAAAAGAAATTCCCCTTCCCTGGTAGGCGATGGCTCCTCGCAGTGCAGGGGTGCCACACACCCAGCACCGGGTTCTCTCTCTGCCCTTCGGTTCTCAGGAGCTGAATCTGGGCAATCTTGATTCTAGATAGAGCGCTGGAGTGGATGGTGGCCCTGCCCCGAGTGGCTCAGAGTCGAGGGGGGCTTGCTTGGAGGGGCTTGCTTGGAGGAGGCAACCGAGAAGGCAGTAACCATATATAGGAGGAGGACCACGGTGGGCGGTAGAGCACACCCAGTGAGCTGAGGTAGCCCAAAAGAGTTCAGGGTAACGAGCAAAAATAGAATTCGAAAAAAAACCATATATACTGTATATATAATTTTTCATTTAAGATAAGTTTTAGAATGTATTGTGCAGTCTTGCTTTAGTTTCTCTCCATCTAGCTACATTACAGAAGTTGCTCCTTTAAATCACTCAGTGCAATAATGTGTTTTAGCCCCTTACGTACCAAGTACAAATGTTGCCAAGAAACATCAGATCACCCACCAGCCCTAAAACACAAATTACAGCGTCACTCTGCCTTGTTTTTGAATTCCTGATCAGACTTACTGAAAATGCCTTTTAGTAGGGTGTGGACTAGCTTGGAAAGGAACACCTATGCATTAGGGAGAATGTAGCAGACCTGGTGAACAGTCGTCCTTTATCTAAATGGGGGACCTGCTCCTTCCAATCACTTTGTGGAGTACTGCCTTTCAGCAACAAGGTTCTGAGTTCAAGGTGTGCAATAAACGCTACTTAATTGAAATGAAGCAACAGACGCACAGACAAATTAGATGGTTCATGTTGATCATGTCCACAGGGGTCATTGGTCAAATGCTGGTAGATTTTGTATCGAGATAGTTAAAGAAAATGTTCAAGTAGCCCTGCGGGCTTGTACTGGAGAAAGTAATATCTCAGTAAGTACACTAGCCGGGCCAGTAGAAAAGTCTGTGGGGTTAATGAAATTTCCCAGTCACTAATCCTGCTGGCTATACTGCAAAACATAATTCCGCCCACTGTGTCCACATGGGAGACCCAGGTTTATGACCAAAACCTGGGAACCCAACTGGCATTAGTGATACGCCACACACAGTCCCCGAGGGACATATATAATGCATCCGGGGAAGGTCTACAGCACTACCTGACTGTCCCTTGGCAGCCCAAGAGGGTGAGGAATCAGGCACAGTATTGCACCCCTTCAAGCACCTCCTAAATGTACCCTCGTAACCACCACTGTTCACTGCATTCATCGTTATCCATCCATCCTCCCTCTGTCCTCATGTTGCCAGGCTCACTGTACCTCCTTTGTCTCTAAATACTGGTTTGGTTCCCTTCCATCTTACCTTTCCTCTCACCTCTCCCAACCCCCGCTTCCTGTTTCCTCCATTCCAGGGACCATCATTTTTCTGCCACACCTCTCCCCTGCTCTTCTGCTGGGCAATCTGCCTTCTCCCATCGACTTCCCTCACACTGGAACCAACTCCCCCTGCCTCTCCACATCCACTGGTGCCCTCCAGCAACAGCTGAAACTCCAATTCCTCCACACTTGTTCCTATTACCCTTCCTCCTGACACCACATGGCTGAGTCTTACTGTACTGGCAAAGGTACGAGGCCAGACAATATCTCGACCTACAGGTCATTCGCCTATTGTCAGTACTGTTCTTGCTCACTGTGTATTGCTGCCATTTCTGCATTTGCACTTGTGAGGTGTTTCTTACTGCACTGCACCACACTTTATTCTCTGTACATACAACTTCTGTATTTATTCTAATTTTGCACAAACATAGAAGTTGACGGCCGATAAGGATCACCAGGCCCATCCAGTCTGCCGTATATCCTACCTTTAGTTAGCTGCCGCTGATCCTTCTGGTCCACAGCTGCTGCCTCTCCTCCCTTCCCCCACCCCAAGAGTCCCCCATTGTCTATCCCATGCCTGCTTAAATCCCCCCACTGTGTTTGCCCCCACCACCTCCTGGGTCAGGCTATTCCAAGCATCCACCACCCTTTCTGTATAGAATTACTTCCTCATGTTGCCCCTTAGTCTACCCCCTTCCAGTTTCATGTCATGCCCCCTTGTTCCTTTAGGACAGCTTCTCTTCTGAAAGATGCTGCCCTCCTGTACCTTAAGAATCCCCTTGAGGTACCTGAAAGTCCCTATCATGTCTCCCCTCTCCCTCCTCTCCTCCAGTGTGTACATACTGAGTTCCCATAGTCTGCCTTCATATGACGTGGTGCAAGCCCTGTACCATTTTTTGTTGCCCTTCTCTGGACTGTCTCTACCCTGTCTATATCCTTCCTGAGATGTGGCCTCCAGAACTGGATGCAATACTCCAGATTAGGTCTCACCAATGACCTGTGAAGTGACATTATGACTTCCTCTTTTCTGCTGGTGATACTTCTCCCTATACACCCCAGTATCCCACTGGCTCTCCCCACTGCCTTGGTACACTGGCCACTTTTAGGTCATCAGATATGATGACCCCCCAGACCTCTTTCCAGTTTTGTGGCCACTAATATATCCCCCTTCATCATGTTGTCCTCCCCTGGGTCCTCGCGCCCCAGGTGCATGATTTTGCACTTCTCTGCACTGAATCCCAGTTGCCACACTCTGGACCATTCTTCCATTTTAACTAGGTCCCTCCTCATTCTCTCTACTCCTCCTGGGCAGTCCACCCTATTGCAGATCTTTGTGTCATCTGCAAAGAGGCACACCTTCCCCTCCAGCCCCTCTGCAATGTCTCTAATGTAGATATTAAACAGCACCGGTCCAAGAACTGAACCCTGTGGCACCCTGGTGGTCACCCTTCCTACTTCAGATTTAACCCCATTTACTACCACCCTCTGTGTTCTACCCTGCAACCAGTTTTGAACCCAGTTCACCACCTTTTATCCCAGCCCCAGGCTGCCCAGCTTGTTTAGAAGCCTCCTGTGTGGAACAGTGTTGAACGCCTTGCTGAAGTCAAGGCAGACCACATCCACTACCCCCCCCCGATCCACCTCCCTAGTGACCCAGTCAAAGAAATCAGTCCAATTACTTTGACGTGACATTCGTGCTGTGAATCTGTGTTGCCTCAGATCTTGTGCCCCACTTAATTCAAGGTGTTTTACTGTCCTTTCTTTTAAGATAAGCAAGAAGCCCCACTCCTCATCCTTAAAGTGCAAAATACAATTTATTTTCAAAAAAGACAAACGTTATGCTTAAAATAGCATGCAACACAGGAGCATGTAGGATCATGTAATTATTGTCTATATGCACATCTAGTTGTACATAATTATATAGTGATTGATTGATGAGCACTAATTACATTCATTGATATTATGGTATAAAAGCATTGTCACTTTAAATTCTGGCTTATATGATCCCCTGACGATGTAGTGAATACAAAATCAGTCAAAAGGGTTATTGCATGGTCCTACAGAGGGGTTATTGCATGGTCCTACATGCTCCTGTGCAGCATACTATTTTAGGCATAACTTTTGTCTTTTTTCAAAAGAAATTATATTTTGCACTTTAAGGATGAGGAATGCGGCTTCTTGCTTGTCTTACCAGTCTAACTGTTGATGCACGCACCCTCTGTGCAGTGAAGCTGTTTTGTTACTGAGTTGGAGTGGTATCCTTTCTTTTAGCAGAGTTTCCATCATTTTACCCACCAGTGAGGTCAGACTGACAGGTTTGTGGTTTCCAGCCTCCTCCCTACGCCCACTTTTGTGGAGAGGGACCATGTCAGCCCTTCTCCAGTCCTCCAGAACCTCGCCAGTTTTCAGTGATTTGTTGAACAAGACTGCCATCGTCCGCCATTATCTTCCCCCAATTCCTTTATTATTCTAGGGTAAATCCCATCTGGTCCCATTTCCTTGTCCACTTTCAGTTTTTTTAAGTTCTTCCAGGACCCTCTCCTCTTTGAATGGGCTGCTGTCCATCTCCCTTCCTACTTCCTAGCTGCGGTCCCTCCCCTTCCTCTTCCTCCGTGAAGACAGAACCAAAATATCTGTTCAGAACTGATGCTTCTTCCTGGTCCCCCTCCACTTCCTCTCCTTCCTCCCCCTTCAGCCTCATATCCCTCCCCTTATCCTTCTCTTCTCGCTTATGTATCTATAGAAGGGCTTCTCCCCTTTTTTTAACTTCATGTGCTGTATGTTCCTCTGTCCTTGCCTTGGCTCCCCTGACTGCCTTCCCTGCCTCCCTCTGTTTTTTCTAAATACACTACCCTGTCCTCCTTTTCCATCTCCTTGTATTTCAAGAAGGCTGACTTTTTTGCCCTTACTTTTCCTGCCACCTCTTGTGAGAACCATAGTGGCTTTCTTTTCCGTTTGTCTTTATCAATCTGTCAGATACAAGTTTGTTGCCTCCACTGTGGCTCCTTTTATACATGCCCATTGTCCTTCGACTCCCCCCATTCTCACTCCCTCCCTCCCCTAGGGCCTCCTTAAGACATACCCATCCTTTTAAAGTCTGCCCTCCTGAAGTCCAGAACCCTTGATTTCCTGTGGCATAACCTATTGAAGTTTTTACATTAAACCACACTGTGCGATGGTCACTGGAACCCAGGTGTTCGTCTACCCTAACAGCTGCAATTCTGTCCCTGTTGGTTAGCACCAGCTCCAAAATTACTTCCTCCTGGGTCGGCTCCAGCACCAGCTGCTTGAGGCATGCCCCTTGCATGCAGTCCAGAAAGTCTCTGCCCCTGGCTGTTGCAGCCGCCTGGGTGCTCCAATCAACTTCTGGCAAACTGAAGTAACCCATCAGTAACACCTCCCCCTTGGCTGCCATCACATGGATGGCTTCCAGTAGATCCCTGTCCATTTCATACCTCTGTGATGAGAGTCTGTATGTTACTACCGTGCAAATGGCTATGCCATTGCCTGTTTCCAGGGTGACTCACAGTACCTCTGGCTCCCCCTTCATTCCTTGCACCTCTGTTGCCTTTATACCTTCCTTTTACCAAATGTTACTTTGACTGATTTACTGATTTGTTACTACACATCATGCTGCTGTTTTCTCACTGCCCCCCCCCCCGATCGCACCTGGATTTGTCCCCTCACCCCAACTACACCACTGAATACTGGTCTGCCCCTGGGGTCATCCATCTTCCACCACAAGCCCCACTATGGGGGCAAGCTGTAGAAGCTACAGAATGGTAAGAGGGGGCTGACTTGAGATTTATTTTAGTCTTTGTTAACCGGGTAAAGCCCACTAGGCATAGGTGCCTGTTTTCAGGGGCAACTAGGGAGGTTAAGTGACTTGCTCAGAGTCACGCAGTATGCAAGTGTAGGTTGTTGGAAAGAAACCCCAGTCTGCTGGATGTATCAAGCTCATTCACAGCTCATTACTCTAACCTCTAGACTATACTGCCAGATGATGGAGGGATGTGGTACTCTGTAGCAGATGAGACAGGCAAGAGGTAAAGAATGGTGTTGCAATGGTGGGAATGACACCCAAAAAGATTTAAAGTCTTGCTTCTTAAAAAGAACACTTTAAATAAATTAAAGAAAATGTGTACAGAAAAATTTTACCTCATGATATCATTATTTTAAAAACAACAACATTTTTTGCTTTGCAACTTCTCAATACCTGATGAGCACTCAGACCTCTCACGTACCGCTGATTTTCACAGACAGCCCTGATCTTCCCCTCAGACATTTCCTCAGTCTCTCCTAAAACTGGCATTTGTGTCACTGAGCAATACAGATTTGAAACATAAAACAATTCCACATATTATAGTGTTAAAGTCTTGTTCTCCATCAGAAAATGTTTTTCTCACTTTGCCAAATGCTGTTGCAACTTCTGAGCTGATATGACCATTTTTTGAACAGTGTCCTTAAGCCGTCTTTGATTTGTGAGAAGAGAGGTTGATAAGTATGTGTGCACTAGTATACTGAACTTTACTTTCTAAATAAAATACAGCTCCCTACATTACCTCAAAAGATCTTTACAACCAAAACAGGGATTTAAGACCCACGTAAGACAGCCTAGTACTGAGTTCTGAAATCAGTTATTTTCCCTTGCAGTCTGGATATGCAAAACTGTCAATCCATATGCGTACCTGCTAGTACCGTATACACTAGTAGATCCAGTTTCAAAATCCCCACAACTCATCAAAGATTCTGGTGCCCCACTTCTAAAAAATACCTTAGTCACATATAAACAGGAACGCTACTAAGGTTGGGATAAAAAAATCATAAAGCTCGCCAAGGAAGGATGGGGATGTTAGTGCAGTCGGTCAACTACAGTATATCCAAGATGCCAAAAGGTGTTTCGTCCAGATTCTATACCTAGGCTACAAAGATCATTAGGGTTCACCCAGTTCATTTTCTTTTTCAAACAGAAAATTCTGGAGGACCACACCCAACATACTAAAGACTTCTAAACCAAGAATATTCCTGGAAATGAAACTATCATAAAATGGCCTGTTCTGTACCAACTTCACTGAAGGCCTGTATCACTTACCTTAGGTGGTCGGATCTTGCAGATCCCCGTTTTGATGGCAATGTGTCGGATCTTATTGATAAAGACCAGGGGGTCAGAAAAGTCTTCCCAACTGGGTTCAAACACTGGGCACTCTGGGGGAGGCATGAACTCAGTGTAGACCGACATCATGCAGGAACGAAAAAAAAAGACAAAACCACCAGCACCTCCACCTTCTAGTTGCCTTTTTCTCCAGTACAGTAAATGTTAAAAAGATCCCAGCCGCATATTCCAGTCCTTGCAGTTCCCCTTGTGATTAAAGGGTGGAAAGAGAAGAAATCCTACTGCCCGGTAGCACAGAACGGTAAAAAAATGACCACTCTACAAAGTTAATGTTATTCATCCAAAATAACCAGGCACTGCCTGGATACTTACTATACACCTCCCCCCTTCAGGGACGTAAGGAGCGCTGTCGCGCATGCGCGAACGACGAGAATGAAGCGTTTTGCGTTAGGACGTCATTTGCGTCATACGGAAGGGGCGGAGCAGAGCTGTAGGCCTCCATAAAATAGAGAGGACGTCAAAAATTCAGAAACAAAGGCTAAAGGCTCTTTTTGCAGCTGGAGTGGACGGCCATGTTATGTTGATATAACGAGATAGTGTGGTTACTGGCATTGGCAGAGCAGAACATGCAAATATTAGTTCGTTGAGCCACAAAGATCGCATCTGTTTTTCTTCCCAGGGTTTCCGTTTGTATTCTTAATCATACACCGCCACATCAGAAAATGCAGGACGGGTGGTTGGCAGGTGTAGGCGTTCATGTAACGCTCCCGAACAAATCTCAGTCTTTTCAGGAGTCTTTGGTCTTGTTCACATTTCATAGTCCCAGAGGAAATGTGGTTGTTAAGCGATTCTCTTCGTAGTGGACGGCCAGGAACTTGACATTAGCATTCTGGGCATACCTCCCAATCTCTTTCTTCATAAATCTGGGACAAAGACTCAAAATCAGGACCACATCTTAAAAATTATTATTCATTCTGGAAGCTGACAGAATAAGGGGATTCGTGTAAAATGTGTTTTCTGAAGAACAAGCCTGAAATTCTGTTTGACATTATTTTGTGCCTACAGTCCCCACTATTCTGTCACAAAAACAAATTTTACGAGGGACAGTGAAAATTCTGAGGCCAAATCAGGGACAGTTGAGAGGTACGATCCTGGGAAAAATACTCCTCCCCTTACAACAATGACTGTAGTCTCTAAAATGGCTACTGTAGTGGGATTAGAAATGTCTAACGTGCAGACATGGGCGAAACTCGAAAATGTACCAAACAAAACCTTGGGTACTGTACTTCACACATCAGAACGTTACCCCCTAAATAAGGGACGGTGCCAAAGCAGGACCATCATCCCCATGCTCCGTGACTGCAAGGCATAAAATTGTGGCGAACAGTACAAAAGCATCGACTCAGCAGCAGGGATTGATGAATTATATTCCTGAATCTAACATTTTTTTTTTTAATTCTATACTTAAATGATTTTTTTTCATCTGTATAAGATGGAGCGACCACATGTATCTTTTGAAAGGTGCCTGTGTGATGAAATTACTTCTGTTTGCTGGTATGGCTTGTAATGATTATATTATAAAAATTGATTTAAAAAAATCCATATATTAGATTTCACATACCTTCACAGGTAGTAATTGGCTTTAGTTAACTCCATTTCAAGTAAAAGGCTTTCAAAAATAGTGCAACATTTTCAAAAATAGGAGGGAAGGTATTTAACCCAGGAAAAAAGAATAGTGTTTCATTGTTTTAAGTTTATTGATTCAGAAACAACCTTTGAGCTGGAAGCTCCATGTCTACAGAGGACATACAATACAGAAAAATAGCAGTGTCACAAGAATCAACTAAAGGGTCACTTGGCAAAGTTCTAAACAATAATTTAACTCAGTTACAGATTTAGAGTTGTTTAAACATTCTAGTGTAAAGAGGGGAGACATAATACGTATAGAGTTTAGACTACTATATGATCTTAAAGGAGAATGGGAAAGAATAGAAAGGAGTATAGAGATGGAAAGAGAAACCCTGTGCTGCCAGAGGAAGGCTTTGTCTGAGCTTAGTGATATAGCTATTGGGGGGGTCCGCGGTGTGATGGGAAGGTAAGTGTCCAGGGAAAAGGGTGAATTGGAGGGAGAGGGTAGTGGGAGGAGCAGCCTCACAGGCATAGGTGGTGAGGCCCTAGGCTGGACTGCGAGGGTCCTCAGATACACGAAGGAATGGGGGAGTGGGGATTAGAAACTCACAAGGCAAGTGCTGTAAGGGTTGTTACTATAGGTGGGGGTGGCCGGGGTCAGAGGCTAAGTGCTGCTACTAAATCAAGGGATGGATCTCTCATATGGAAGTAGGTATTACTTGAAGCAGAATTGCACGTGGATAAGTTGGTGAGTTGCTGTTTAAATTGTGTTTTAAAGATACTCAGGCTCTGTAAGCCAGTTGTGCAGACTGGGAGATCATTCAACCATTGTGAAGCCTTGTAGGAGAAGGTCTGTAGATCAATAGTGTGCTCCCGACCTTTAGAATGCTCCTTTCCCCTATATGTAAGATGCTCTTATTCTGTGATGAGTGTCCCCCTGCGCAACTGCCCTGGAAATTGGAAGTTTTATTTTAAAATGTGAATATCTTATTGTTAATAGATCTTGATCAGTAATATAAAAACATAGATGATGATGGCAGAAAAAGACAGATGGACTGTCTATTCTGCCCATATTACCCTAGCATACCCCGGTTTCTATTGTGTCTGTGGGCTCTGTGCTTTCCCTGTTCCCCCTATTGTTCTGTCTTTCCACGTTCCTTATTCTGCTTACTAACTGCTATACTTAGTTTTATCCCAGTCATGTTTGACACCTTTTATAGTAATAGCGCCATCGAGACCATTCTTGTAGTTGAAAGAATAGTCTTACATATGCAAATAGATGAGAGAAAGAAGTAAGTGCCTCAGCTGGGACTTGAACCCAGGCCACCCGGAATACCCTTCCAGTCACGCTAACCAGCTGTACCACCAAGGCAACTGAAACCTGGGCCTTCCTAGAGCACACATTCCTCTTTCCCAGTGCACAACCTGGTACTGCACAAATAATTACTCTGTTTTCAGTCACATGGGTGTGGTGTACATATTTATGGAACACATGCAAACAGAGGAGAGAAAGAAGTAAATGACTCAGCTGGGACTTGAACCCAGGTCACCCGAAATACCGTTCTGGTCACGCTAACCAGCTGTGCCACTAAGGCATCTGGAACCTGCACCATGTTGTGCATTGGAGAAAGGGCAATATGTGGTACGGGATGGCCCAGGTTCCAGTTGCCTTGGTGGTGCAGCTGGTTAGCGCAATCAGAACGGTGTTCCATAAATATGCATACTGCACCCATGTGATTGAAAAAGTGGTCTTACATACTTAGGGAATCAAAACTGCTCACCTTCCATTCTCATACCCTAAGAATGCTAATGAAACCACTTATATAACTGAGGGTGGCCTCGGGCAGTATTAACATACAAATGGAGTTGTCAGAACACACCGTTCTGGCTGTGATCTAGAACTTTTCAAATAGTTCTCAAGTTGTAATCTTTAGAACTAAAATTCTTCTGTGTGTAGAACTGGAGAAAAAGAACAGAGAACGTTGTAGAGAGAAATGCTGCAGTAATATTCATTGCAGAAAAGAAATTGAAACAATGTGTGCCATTCGGAATGCAAACAGTTACAACTTATACACTGGCACTGTAGCACAGCAGTAGTGATACAACTTGTGATGCCGATGATCTGGGTTCGGGAACAAGACAAAATCGTCGGAGAGCCAGCCAGGTAAGGAGAACTGAGCATCCCAGAAGAGGCTGTCCTCAGCAAGGGAGGGTTCGCAGACTTGGCTAAGCTGCCTTCACCTGGATGACCACAGAAGGTGGTGCAGCTGGAGCACATGGGCAGAGGGCGCTGATGGGTTCCAGCATGTGCTGACATGCATCTCTGTGCAAGCGCACCTCACCGCGCTGACTGTCGGCATCCTTTGGGGAACGGAAGGGGAAAAAAACATGTTGGCTCTGCAGGCTTGGAACTGCCGACAGGTACTCCCCTCCCACTAATAATGAACATTTATTCTTAAAGATTTATTTAGTCTTGTGTTTTTTATTATTTTAGTGGCATTTTATAAATGCAGTAACACACTTCAGGGCTTGCGGTTGTTGGGTAATTACCGCATTTCCCCCACACCGTGGTTGAAGGGCGTATGGCTAGCACCTCATGCCTCCGACCTACAGAGTGGGGAGGGGTGCAGTAATTACCCAATAACTGCACGCTCTGTTGTGTGTTATTGCTTACATATGAGCAGCACATTCTTATGTGTGTCTAACTAAAACCTTTTAGAATGTCATTCCCAGTAATTTTTTCCAACCTGCCATCTCCGTTTTTAAAATTTCTGAGTAGAAAGGAATTATAATACACTGTGAGCCTGTTTTTTGTAAAGTTTTCAAACCTTGTTCTTCATGTTTGGAAATGTAGAACCCGTTCTTAACAATACCAAATGTGAAGACCAAGGTCTGATTTCCCTGCCAATAAGAAAGCACTTCCATAATCTAAAGAACACAACCACAACATTGGGTTTCGGCAGATGCATACAGCAGCTAGCGATGATTCAAAATGGGCTGTTTATCACTGAAACTGTCGCTTGATTAGGGACAGATGAATTAGAGTTTCCCTACTAAAGAAAGGCTAAAACTATATTATAAATAATAAAATAAGCCCTCTTTGTTGAGAACTCACAGCTTCTTAACACCTCATTAGTTCGATGACATCAGGAAAGCCCTCGAGCTTCGCTCTCGTGCCACTCATATCACCAAACTAAGTCAGTGTTGAGAATCTGCTCATTCTAAATAAAGTGGGGTTAATTATTTTATATTTACTTTGTATTTAAAACCCTTAATACTCAGAAGCTATGAGTGTTCTGGTTCTAAATTCAAACTTAAATTCATGGGCTCTAAAACAGTTCTAATTTTTTACAACTATAGTAGTTCTAGCAACTTGCTGTTTGAGAACACTTAGCAATCTGGAATTGACAATAAACCCACAGAAATTTGCTGTACTAATATCTGGCAAAAAGAATCTACAAAAGTCTAATAGAAGCTGGGTTATGGAAAATACGTTACTTGAAACTAAAAAAGAATACACCTATTTAGGTGTGGTGTTTGAATCAAACCTGTCGTGGAAAGCACAGATTGCTAAGGTAAAGAAAGCAGGATTAAGCACTTCTAGTGCAATTATCAGATCTGGCAAGTTTGCAGACGATTCATATGCTGCATTAAAAAGAGCTTTTGATGCAAACGTAATAAGTATACTGCTGTACGGGTCAGAGGTATGGGCCTTTCATAAGGGTATAAAAGATCTGGAGGGTAGTCCAACATGTGTTTTATAAACAGATATTAGGGCTACACCAGAGGACACCAACTGGTCTGCTTAAAAGTGAATTGTATCCAAAAGCAGTGGTTCTTTAGCGTACGAATTAGGACATTGGCATTATTGAAAAAAATTGTGATGGCACCTAAGGAAAGTCTGATGGCAAAATGTTGGACAGAAAGTAAAGAGAAGGCATATACAAACAGGTGGTTCCACAGATGAAACCAGTACATGACTAAAGTGGGTCTTATGGAAATCTGGGATAGACAAGCCACAGACAGTATAGAACAGTATGTGGATGTGGCTAAACAAAGATTCGTAGATAATTTTTTCAAGTAAAGCTAAGTAAGGTGCGGCAACTGTCATTCTGTAATGTATATGTCAAATAGAAACAAATACATGAAGAAGAAAAGTATTTAACATTCTGTGAAAATAGCTTGCAAAGAAATGCTCTTTGTAAATTAAGAATGGGCCTTTTAAATCTAGGAACTGACAGAGAAAGTATTTTTAGCCTGCTGGATCGTAAATGTGCTTGTGATTTAAATATTACAATCACGATAAGTCATCTGATTTTTGAATGCCCACATTTGGTAAAAATAAGGAAAAAATGGCTACGTCCAGTTTGGGATGATCAGAAATTTCATGAAAATGGGCCGGCCCGGTGGCGCTGAGGGCTGAGGCGCTGGACGCCTTACCTCGTACCATGCCGGTGACCCGTGTTCGGGAATGAGCACAGATCACCTGGTGTCAGCGGGAGAGAGGATGAGCGCCCTCACTGCTCTCTCCTTCTCGGGGGTCACTGCAAGCCCCACCGCGATACCACCACCTGGGGGTGCTCGGGTGGAAGGTGCGGTATTGGGAGGCAGCAGTAAGGGAATGGGGCAGAGGGGCAGAGCAGGAGGCATGTCTCAGCGTGTCTCCTTGCTCATAGGCCCTCATTGCACACCGACGCTTGGGGCTGAACAAGGAAAACAACTCCCTGTCTTTCCTAGGCGACGACTTCTCGCTGCACAGCCTCAGTTCGTCAGGGCAGACTCAGGGTGTGCAGGTCCACTTCAGCACAGTTGTTGAGGGTTAATAGGGTTCCTTCTCACCCCAACGGGTGGTCAAACCGGGCATCAGGGGTCATGAAAGTGGAACCAGGCACTCTAGGGGCAGACTCCGATGACAGGGTGTGTGTATGGGGTAGTCTGAGAGAGTGGAGAGAAGGGGTAGTAAGGCGCAAAAATACAAGTCAAAAAAAAAAATAAAGAAATTTCATGAAAATAAAGAAAATACTATAAAATGTATGCTTTTTTGTGACAAGCCTAGTCATATTTTTGCAATGGCAAATTTTGCAAGGGTAGCACTTTACCACATTAACGGATTGCACTGCTAGATGTAAGGAATTAAGCAACATGAATTTTTAGAAATGACTCTAGTTTGTAATAAATATTTTTAAATGAGTATTGTAAAAATGGAAATATTATGTAAGTGTTTTGTAAGTGATAATGTGAAATTTTTATACATACTGCTTAATAAAACGTAAACTTAAACAATAGTTCTGACAACTTACTTCATAAAAGGATTAGGTTTAGGGTAAGAGCAAACTCCTAATGTGTCAGAGATGGCATTCGGGTACAGATGAAATCCGTACTGCACCCAAAACTAAAAACAGGACCAGGCAAACACCAGTATGTCCGGTGTTTACTGTTCTCGTCCATCCGGTCTAGCTGGTCTGGATTTCACATTGAGAGATGACTATAGGTGAAATTCAAATCAGCAAAGTCGAACCGGACCAAAGCAATAGAGGTCCAGGACCGGTGGTCCAGATTTCACTCATACCTTCACCCTAGATAAAATCTGGACCAGCCAGAAGGGAGAGACCAAGAGGGTAAAAAAAATTCTGACTGGTCCAGTCAGACCCTGCAAATTGGGAGTGGGCCAGTTTTTACTGCTTTGGGTCTGGTCCAGCAGTCTGGATTTTACCAAGGAAGCTGGGTGTCCTCCAGGTATGCAACTCACAATGCAAGTGAACTCCCAGGGTTGACTGTGGGGTAAGCAGGGTTGGGAATACAAGATCAAGGGGAACCCTGGGAGTGGTCAGTGCCAGGAGAGGAGTCCACCCTACTTGATATCCATTCCCAGGGCTGTTCTGTCTTCCATCAGATCGGTAGCTAATGAGCTAGCCAACCTGGCTCCACACCCCTTAGGGCATTTCTGTGTGACACTAAATCACTGTGTAATAAAACCGGTGTGAGGGAGGCATTCATCGCAGGCTCCTCAGCTGACCTGGTATGCGTCAGGGAGACCTGGCTGGGGGATTTATTTATTTTTTTAGTACATGGAAAACCATTTAAGCTCAGAGCTCTTTACATAGGTTCCACGTCAGGACATTTCAGTACAACAGATAGGTGAAATTATACAAAGGATTGCAGAAATACAAAGGTAAACAAACAGGATCATATATCAAATACAGTACAGGTCACAGGAAAACAGACAATTTACAGAGCCCAGTGGTGAAACCAGTCAGTTGTCAGCAAATAAGTTGTTTGGAGTGTTGCTAAAGAAAAGAAAAGCTGTGAAGGGGAAGAACCCAAGTGCAGTGTGCAAAAGGAGAGCGTAATATCAGTAAAGCAGTAGGGATCGGAGAGAGGTGACTGGATTGGAGGGAGAGGGTGCTAGGTGTGTGAGGGGGGGCCTACTCGGGAGAGATGGAAGGGTTGGGGGGCAGGGGATGGAAGTAGTGATGGGGTGGAAAGGTGGTGCTAGGGATGGCATGCACTGTGAGATTCAGCGTATCGTGAGGAGCTTCAAGTTCATTTTGAAAGTACCCCGTGAGGGCAGGCGTGCAGTGTTCTCCTGGAGGGAGTTAAACCACAGCGGTGCATGGTAAGCAAAGGACCTTTGTCCTTGAGATGTGCGAGATTTCAGAGTTAGGAAGGACTAGTGTTTGGAGTTACGGGTGTGCCATGGATTATTGCTGGGAACCAGATGTTGTTGGACCCCTGGCAGTAGTTGACCAAGGCAAATCTTTTTGGTCAGAAGGGAGGATTGATGTTTCAGTTGGCCATTGAATGTGAGCCAGTGTGCTCTGGCATAGAGATCACAGGTGTGAGTCAGTCGGTGCACACCTGAGGTGAGCCATCAGGCTTTGTTAAGTGCAGTTTTTGACTCTGGAGGCGTTCGTCATACTGTTTTTTTTCTGTGGTGCATTGTCCAAGGTGGGAGAGGGGCAGGGTGGCCATCTGCTATAGATCTGCATTGGAACTAGTGGCATACCCCATGGATTCGACCAGTTCATTTGAATGTGTGTCAGTGAAAGGTGGACTGGGTACAGGTTGCAAGATCGTTTTACTGCTCTAGGACCTGAGACTGATTTCCTGCAGGAACTGGAGGGTTTCATGACCAATCTGGCAGTGGAATCATCTAGACTGTTACTGCTTGGCGACTTTAATGCCTGGATCAACAATGAAATCTCTTTGGAAAGCAGTTCCTCCAGTTGATAAAGTCACTGGGCCTGATACAGGCAGTTGTCACTAGTACCCATCAGCACAGCCAAGCCTTGAACATGATCTTCTCATTGGGTCTTGACATCAGTGATGTTAGGGCTGATCTGGTCATTTTGTTGGATCATCATGCCATGCAGTTCCTTTGCAGGGCCTCCAGGCAGAGATGGTTGTATACTACTCTGTTCAAAATCTGGAGCCTGAGCAGCATAGGGCAGTTCTGAACACCTCTGGCATAGTGACGGCATGTGTTGATGATGTGGAGAGCTACAATCTGGAACTTACAACTGCCATTGATTCCTTGGCACCTTTCCATGTTTATCCCTTTGTTTCCCACCACAGGTTTTCCATGGTATGATGGTGAACTAAGGTGGTTGAAGACAAAAAAACAGTGGTTGGAACATTCCTATGTAGTCTAGGTTCAGGTCCAAGGAGGACAGATTAGCACTGAGAATTCGCTATGGTGAAGATCAGCAAGCAGTCTTCATGAAAAAGACAGTGTTCCTGTTATGAGTGATTGCTGCTGGAAACAACCGACTGGCTCAACTGTTCCATACTGAAGACAGGTTGTTAAATCCAACCTGTCTGCAGTCTAGAAGAGTCTTTTTTGCAGATAAATGTGAGGAGTTCAATCCAGTATTTCTGGGTAAGGTGTTCTCCATTTGTGCTGGGATCTCATTAGGTGGCCTGTTGTGGGCCAGCAGGATTCAGTAAGGGTTGAGCAAGGGCAGTTTGTTTCAGTGGAGTAGTTTGAGCTGGGTTTGGTGGAAGATACCTGTCAGGTGGTCTCAGGACTGTGCCATACATTCTGTATATTGGATCCATGACCCACTAGTCTTGCAGTGTTGGCAGGAACTGGCTGCGATATTCATGGAGATTGTCATGTGTTCTTTGAGGGAAGGGGAGCTTCCCACTGCTTTGAAAAGGATGAGGAAACCCCTCCCGAAGAAACCATCTTTGGACCCTGATGTTCTCATAAACTACAGGCCCATTTCGAACCTCCAGTTTTTGGGACAGGTTATTGAAAAAGTGGCAGCAAGGCAGTTTGACCATCACCTGGAACAGCACGGCATGTATGAGTATTCCAGTTGGGTTCCTCGTCCTAGCACTGAGATTGCACTTGTCAAGGTGCATCATGATCTTCTCCTGGCAAGGGTTACAGGTCAGTATTCTATTTAAGTCTGACTTGAACTCTCCTTGGCATTTGATGTGGTGGACCATTGGAGGGGGGGGGGGCTGATAGATTGCCTGAGGTACTTTGCAGAACTCTCAGTGATGGTGTCAAGATGGTTTGAGTCCTCGTTGTCTGGCAGGGTGCAGCAAGTGGCATTGGGGTCTTACATTTTCCTATAGAGGCACTTTATAGCCGAGTGCAGCACAAGGTTCGAGCGTGGCCCCCTTGTTGTTTCCTTTGTACATGCTGCCAGTGGGAGAGATTATTAGATGATACGGGCTTGGTTTTCACAGTTACAGTGACGATACCCAGTTACATCTGTCTTGTGCATGTAATAGGGTTCTGTGGTCATGCAGCTGAGTGAGTGTCTTGAGATCCAAGACTGGATGGCTGCTAGCTGACTTACTCTTAACTTCGCAAAGACACAGGTGTTATATAGATACATAGACAGTGTCGGCAGATAAGGGCCTACAGCCCACCAAGTCTGCCCATTTGAGTTTGTAAGTTTACTTTGTTTTCCTAGAAATCTGTTGCCCCTTAACCCTGATCTCCAGAATTCCTTTATGTCTTATCCTATGCATTCTTAAATCCCATGATTGTTTCAGCCCCCACCACTTCCTCTGGCACTTCCACTTGTCCACCGCCCGTTCTGCAAAGAAATTCTTCCTCACATTTCCTCTGAATCATCCTCCCTGCAACTTCATCCCATGCCCTCTAGTCCTGGAACGTCTTTTTTGCTTAAAAATAGTGTCTTCTGGCACTCTGTTCCTTCCTGTAAGATACTTGTATGTCTCCCATCATATCCCCTCTCTTCCTCCTCTCCTCCAGGGAGTACATATTCAATTTCGTCAACCTGTCCTCATAAGACTTGTGATGCAATCCATGTACCATCTTTGTTGCCCTCCTCTGAACCTTCTCTACCCTGTCTATGTCCTCACGTCAGTAAGGGCTCCAGAACTGTACACTGTACTCCATGTGGGGCCTCACTAGTGTCTTGTCTAGTGGAATTATGACCTCCTTTCCTGCTGGTGATGCCCTGCCTATGCATCCCAGCATCCTATTTGCTTTACCTGCTGCCTTGTCACACTGTTTCCCTACCTTGAGGTCATTAGAGATGATAACCCCAAAATCCCTTTCCTGCTTGGTGTATGCTATATCCTCACCCCCCCAAACTGATATATTGTGCCAGGGTTTTTGTGCCCCATATGCATTATCTTGCACTTCTTTGCATTGAATTTCAACTGCCAAACCCCTGACCATTCTTCAAGTTTCTGCAGGTCCCTTCTCATTCTGTCTACACCCTCTGGTGTGTCTACTCTGTTACAGAGCTTTGTGTCATCAGCAAACAGGGAAATTCTGCCTTCTAGGTCCTGTGCAATGTCACTGATGAAGATGTTGAATAGGACCGGTCCCAGCACTGATCCCTGTGGTACCCCACTGGTCACTCTTCCCTCTGTGGAGTGACGGCCATTTACCACCACCCTCTGTGTCCTGCCGCCAGCCAGTTACCTACCCACTGCACTACTGTCCTGCCCACACCCATATTCCCCAGTTTGTGTAATAGTCTTCTGTATGGCACAGTGTCAAAGGCCTTGCTGAAGTCCAGATAGGCCATGTCCACTGCCCTCCCTGATCCACCTCCCTAGTCACCCAGTCAAAAAATTAAATGAGGTTGGTCTGACATGACCTCCGCTGGTGAAACCATGCTGCCTTGGGTCCTGTAGTCCATTGACAAACTAGATGTTCCACCAATATCTCCTTCAGTAGTGCTTCCATGATCTTCCCCACTACCGAGGTGAGGCTGACTGATCTGTAGTTTCCCGCTTCCTCTTTGTTCCCACTTTTGTATAAGAGGACTACATCTGCAGTCCTCCAGTCTTTGGGTACCTCCCTTATTTCCAGTGATCGGCTAAACAGGATTGCCAGAGGTTCAGCCACCATCTCTCTTAGTTCTTTAAGGACCCTGGGGTGCACCCCAGTGTTGCTGGTGGAAATGAAACTTTATTCATCATGCTTCAGCAACTTACTGGCTAAATATTCCAAAACATTCTGCTGCTCCAACTCGTACCCCTAGCGAATGGACTCCGACAAGTCTTCTGAGGGGGTGAGGTTGGTAGGAAAGCAGCCTTATTTTAAACACCTGAGAATCAATTAACACAATGTTAATAGAGAATGGTTCAATGAAAAGTAAATGTCTTCACATTAAACTGATAACATTAATCAAAAAAGGTATAACTACAAAACTACAATGGTGTCTCTTTTAGCAACACTTCAGAATATAAAATTCAAATGTATTAAAGTTTTAAAGTTAAATGGCTGCAGCTGTAGGCACAAGCAACATAAAACAATAAGAAGTGACGAAGGAAGAAAGACTAGGAAATACTTGAACTGAGAGGTGATTGTTTTCTTGGCTTACACAATCAGGACCTACCTCCATGCAATTAAGTCTCATCCAAGTGGGATTCAAGGTATGTAATTTTCAAAGTGGTGAAAAGGGTTTCTGAAAGCAAAGAGGAAAAACATCAAGGTTGACACAGTATATCACTTAGCAATACAGGGAGAAATAAAATGCTAGCTTAATGTTAGTGTCAGTGGCTCAGTAGGTAGCACACTCACCTCTGAGGCCGGGAAATCAGAGGGCTGTGGGTTCAGTTCCCACATCTGGCACTTGGGTTAATATCCCAGTACTGACACTGTAGTACAGCATGAGAGGGGTGCTGCACTTCTGAGGTGCCGTCTTTCAGATGAGACGTTAAACTGAGGTCCCATTTGCCTGGATTGGTGGTAGTTCAGGTGGATGTTAAAGATCCCATGGCGCTTATCGAAAAGAGTAGGGGAAGGTTTTTATTAATAAACAGAACAATAAATGAGAAAAACAGTAATACGATTCATGGAAAATAAGAAAAAAAAATATAACAGAGAATATCAGCAATACTCAATTCTCTGACAGCATAATGATTCCATCTATTTTGTCTTTCAAAAAAGGAACCTCTTTCCACCTCATAAGCCATACATTTTTGGACAGTTGCGTTCAGAATCACATTGTAACAACAAATCATGTTCAACACGTTGAAGAACTTCAAGTGGTGAGTGGTATAACTGTTGTAGAGTAAGGTGACATCTGGCATGCCATAAATGAAACTTGAACATAGCGAACAGCAGCCATACTACACCTGCATCCAACAAAGTAGAATGTAGCAAAAAACCTTCCACAACTTCCAGATATGTAACAGCCCACCAGAAAGGCTGGCTTCAACGGGCAGAAAGGGTCATCCAGAATTCTTGCACAAAGGGGCAGGAAACAAAAAAATGGGACATTGTTTCCTCCTGATTAATGAAAATATCCCTCGGACAAGTACGTTCAGTAACCATTTTATGCTTTAAATTCCCCCTAACATTGAGACGCCCATAACAACTAAACCATAAAACATCCCATAATCTAGGTGGAATCCATTTATCTACCAAACTTTTAAGGAGGTTATCAACATGACCATCCGGTACATCCTTAAAAACGGGGACTATGGATTGTAGGACATCATAAACATATTTGCGCGATTTGCAATACACATGGGCCGGAAGTAACTTCCATCTATTAAGTTTCGATATCGCAGGTCTGACATAAATCGGGTAACTAGGAGTGTGTAAATTTTTCTGGCTCAAACCTGGACACTCTGAGGACAATTTAGGTAACCAACCATACGCATAAATCACCTATAACACAGAGTGTGGACAACTAAAGTCTAGTAAATTCCAATGAAAAAAAATACTATAGTAAAAAGTATTCGGATTCACACAATTCAAACCACCCTGTGCAATAGGAAGATACAACACATCTCTTTTAATGGGATTTAGGCGACTCCCCCAAATAATTTGAAAAAAAAAAAAGACCCAATAAAGTGGCTTCCAAACCAGAAGGAATGGGGTATACCGCACTAAGGTATAAAAATTGAGGGAGAAGTAAAGATTTAGTAATGATAACCTTTTTCTGTTTAGTTTGTTGCCAAGACTTCCATAATCTGCTTCTGGACTGAACTGCCTCAATTTTAGCTGACCAATTAAGTAACGCATTATCACCTTTACCAAAATCAATACCTAAAATTCAGACCGGGCCCAGTACAACAGGAACGCCTTGCAGCTCCGAAACCTCAGGAATGGCAGTATGCAGAGGATAAAAAAAACTCTTAGATTTATTAAGGGAGGAACCTGCAACATCCAAAAAATTAGAAAAATGATGTAACACCTAATCTCCAGAGATCAAATCAGCAACAAAGACACAGACATTATCAACATAAGCCGAAATTTTGGCCTCAAGGGTACTATGAGGGGAAGCAATACCAAGAATCCGCACATCTTGGGCAATTGTACGTAAAAGCGGATCCCAAACTAAAAACATAAAGCAATGGACTCAGAGGGCAGCCTTGTCTCACCCCCCGACGAATAGGTATATAGGAACCCAAGTAACCATTTACCAAGGGCATAGCATAAGCATGACTGTAAAGCAAAGCAATCCAGGTTATAAAGTGATCAGGAACTCCATAGGTTCGAAAAACCTGAAACTAATAACTATGCGGGACCTGATCAAGGGCCCTTTGTTGATCCATGGACATAAGAAACCCCTTTATAACATCAACTTTACCAAGCTCTATTAGTTCCTGAAGCAAAAGGAGATTATTATAGATAGATCTGCCTGGTACTGAACAGGATTGGTGTAGGGAAATCAAGTGTGGAACTATGGACAACAATCTGGTATTCAATATTTTCATTAAAATTTTAAAATCCATGTTAAGGAGACTTAAAGGCCTCCAATTGGAAAGTAAAGTTCTATCACCTTTCTTATATAACAAAATCTGAATTGAAGTACAAAAATGGAAATCGAGAGTGTGTTGTTGCAAAACCCAATTAAACACTACTGTGAGCAGATCACAAACCAAAGGACTACGGGTTTTATAAAATTCTGCAGGCAAGCCATCAATACCAGGCACCGTGTTATTCTGTAAACGGGAAATTTCCCTTTTAACCTCATCAACACTAATCGGAGCAACTAAAGCCCGTAATAGTATATCAGAACAAGGAGCAATATGGAGAGAGGAAAGGAATTGTTCTACACCAGCGCTATCCACTGGAGATGCAGCATATAAGTCTGAAAAATGCGAGGAGACTGCTTGCAAGATATCCAGAAATGCAGTGTAACTAGTACCAGCAGTATCCACAACTTCAGTCAGAAGGCGATCCGCAGAACGCCTATGACTACAATCCAAAACATCCCCCAAAGCAGATTTATTAGCAGAACAAACCCTATGTTCATGTAACAGGG
Organism: Neoceratodus forsteri; assembly: GCA_016271365.2. Taxonomy (NCBI): domain Eukaryota; kingdom Metazoa; phylum Chordata; order Ceratodontiformes; family Ceratodontidae; genus Neoceratodus; species Neoceratodus forsteri. The sequence goes on from CM028131.1 coordinate 1,521,331,222, forward strand.
AAGTAGCTCTAGTATACTGTAGTGCAGCCATTTCTTTTTTTACATTCTGTACCTGTGCTGTCAAAGATAAGTCTTGTGAGTGTATAGCTGAATATAATGTTTCCAACTGCATACATAAAGACAAATATCTCTTATATTTAGTCACTGCAGCATATTTAGATGTCCTCCTAGCCAAAGTAGAAATTTCAGATTTAGTGAGTAGCTACCAATCTAACAAATCTTCGAAAAGTCCAGCTAGTGACATACAAGCTTTCAACAAATCATGAACTTGGGCCAAAAACCTGTCATCAAGTAGCAGTAAAGAATTCAGTTTCCAATATCCCTGCCCCAGTTTAGCATGAGGGCCTTCCCCTAACGTGGCAGTTACCACATTATGGTCTGAAATCTCCACTGGAATGATTTGAGCTTTAATCACCCTCAAAGCTGCAGAGACAAAAAGAAAATCCTAGTGGATAAGGTGCCCTTAAAAAGAGTACATCCACCAGTAGGATGACAAACCCTATAAACATCCTGTAAACGACCCTGGACAATAGTGTGATTGAGACAATGTGTATCACAGAAATCCTTATCAATCCGGGCCCCCCGATCTGATTTATACACTACACAACTAAAGTCACCACCTCATATGAGAAAGCGTGACGTGAACAAAAAAAGGCTGCACCTCACGAAAGAGATCCACTCGACCTTTCTTCATAACAGGTACATAAATCACAATTAATCTCCAAGTGTAAAGTAAATAAGTAAAATTCAGTATTAAGGCCCGTCCCGTAAGCAGTTCAACCAACTTGGTAACATGAAATCCATCACCCCTAAACAACACCCCAACACCACTACATGTGTCTAATTCTAAAGAAAAAAAAGAAGGACCCCATCGCCAAAGCTTTTTGGCCATATTAACCAAAGGAAGGGTATTGAGACGGGTATCCTGAATAAGGCAAATATCACACACCAAATCACTCAAAAGTTGAAAAGTAATCAGGCGCCTACGAGCATTTTTCACACTGTTCACGTTGAGGGTGGCTACAGTGAGATTAAATGCCATGGCCATGAAATAGAATCAGATAAAGGGTCGAAATAAGTCAACATCAAGTAACCCTTCCTTTTCAGGTTTGGGTTCCACCCCACCGCTTAGGTCGAGTATCCATAGGCAACCTTTGATTTATCATTCTCAGAATCAGAGGATACCATAGGTTGTGAGGAGGTGTCAGAATCAGCTTCCACATTGGAAGACTGAGGCAGACGGACAGGACCTCAAATTTATTACTTAAGGGAACAGAGCCACCAGGAGAAGATGCTTTAGCCAATTTGGCCCTACCTGTAGTCTGTTTTTGAGCCCGTTTCTTGTCTGAACACTAGGCTGAGGAGGGGGCATAGTAATAATATCCAGAGGTTTGTCAGGGACAGGCACAGGTTCAGCAGGAACCGGAGCAACAACAGAAAGGGGGAGGGGGGGACGTAGAGGAAGGGTCCTGTACAACCGGTCGTGGAACTTCCTGTAAAGGAGACTCAGAGGAAGGTTCAGATACAGAAACCACTGACTGGGGAGCAGACACCGCAATATCAGGGCATAAAGGGGGACCAGTGACTACCGTAACATGCGAAGAAAGGGACTTCGACGTAGCATTATCCTTTTTCTGGGCATTAAGAAGGATCACATCCTGATCCGGGCTATCTTCCCTGTTATGGGAAGCCCAAGGACAGGATCTAAAACCGTGACCTAGTTCTTCACACAGGTTACACTTTAGTTCAGGATTACAATCTGCACTAGCATGGCCAAAAGATAAAGGGAACATCATAGGCTATCACAGGCTGCACTGAAATGGGAAGAGGAGCCACATTTAAAACAGGTACGAGGCTGCCCCACATAGAAGCAATGCCCCCATTCCCTACCTAAAAACAATTAGGTAAGTGTATGGGACCCACATTCGTATTTCTAAGTCGCACCCTGTAACGCCAACCACCAGTCCACAAGTGTTCAGAGTCAAGTATAGGCTGTGGCAACCCCAAGACATCACAGCGTTTAGCTAACCAATGCATAATATCACTAGCTGCTACATTCTCATTTCGAAACAACATGGTGACAGTTTTAATAGAAGGCATAGTAAGTGTGATAGCCCGAAATGGTAGCCACAACTCAGTGTATTTGAGAGTATCATACTTTGTCCAGAATCGATCTAATCCTCTAGGGCTTTGAAAACTATTTTCATATAAGGAAGAACCTGATACATGAATCAATGCAAATATTTCGTTTGTAAAAAAAAAAACAAAGATCCTTTCAAAAGTGACTTTCCCACATAGAGACGGTCTGGAGCTACATCAAGACCCCCAATATACTGAAGGCAGACCGCATTCCGTCGTTGAAGAGGAGGGGGGAGTTCCGAAACGTATCCCTTCTACAAAATTCTGCCCAAGTAGATTTAGTCTTGTCCCCAGGGTCAAGAGAAGGGCCCGGAGGAGGGTCAGGGAGCGGGAAATCCATGTCCATTCTATCACCCCACGCTGGTCCTCAAGAGCTAGGGCCTTCATCACCCGAAGAGGAGGGAGGCAAAGAAGGAACTTTAGCCAGCAGAGTAGTATCCAATGCAGGATGCTGAACATCCTCAGCTTGCAAATCCAAATCCGGGCTACCAGGCAAAGGTGGAGGCATGTCTATCAGGGGGGCTGTTGCCCTCCACAACCAGGTATCGGGCTATGGGTAGGGTCAGGTATCCAGTGCCCCGAACCGCCTGGTGTCCAACCCACACTCCGCAGGGAGGCCTCTAAAGAGACAGGTAGTGGGCTAGAACAAGGCAACAGAGTGGGAGGAGGCAAAATAGGCGAGACAGTCTGCACATTAGGAGGTGAAACACACGGTCTAGGATGCATAGTACTCACAAGTTCACCAGGCAAAGTCGCCGCTGAGTTCAAAGGCGGAGAAGACACTGCTTGATCCAGATTTGTAGGAACCGAAAATTCCAACAGAGCATAGTGCAACACTGGTAGGACCGGTGCTACTATTGTTGCCTACTCTGCACCTCCAAAGAGCCTGAAGGTACCGTATCTGTAATGAAAGCAGGAAGATCCTCCACAGCCCCTAGTTCTGGCGACAGAGTCCGTGTCTCAGGAGAGCCCGACTCAAAAGGGCTAATGGCATCAACAACAGCAAGTACTTGGTCCCGATGTGCAGCAAGGAGGGACTTCAACCAAAGTTCATCTGCAGGCAAAAAATCTGACAATGCAGAGGCAGACTGAGCAGGCAAAGATTCATCTGGTACAGCAAGATCCACAAGCATATCAACAAAACGGTCAGACGTCCTCAGTACTTCAGGCTCCAAAGCTGGACCTGCAGGAGCGGAGCTCTGCTCTCCTGCAGGTACAACAGCAGACTGACTGGGTCCCACGAACGAATCCATGGTCCAACAGCGCCCCCACACAGAGTAGGGGAATTTCCCCGGTGTCCTGGCCAAATTTCCCTCATTCACTAAAAATACCAACAGCTTAATCTGGTTCAAGGTCAGTTGGTATTCATCTGTTTCCCCCTCCCCTTGGCTGTGCCTGAAAATAGGCAGGATTTGTCTAGTGCAATTACCCGGTCAACAAAAACTAAATAAATAAAATAAAGATCAAATGCAGATATTTAATAAAAACTTGAATTCAATTCCCTGTGTCATGATTAGTGTTTCCTGAATATATGCTGTTTGGTTTTGTGGTTTTCTTTTAATCACCATATGTTAATGTGCTCTGCAGTAACTGAAAACAGTGAACATGTTTCTGTGTCTATCAGTGAGCGATTACATCATTTTTGTCTAGCCTGCTGCTGCAGCAGTTAAGTCCCAGACTGACTTGAAGCTGTTGCACTTCCCAGTCAGAGCAATCTGTAGAGCTAATTGTTTTCACTCCAAGTGTGTTACTAACCCATCTGGTTTATGTTTAGATAGATTTGCTTACAATCTATCATTCTATTCTCATAAAAAGTTGATTAAATTTCATTATAAAATGGGCATAGCAAAATAAAGGTAGTGATTGGCTAGAAAATCAGTGCCATATATGTATTATACATAGAAAAAAAAGTACAGGCAAACAAATCGATGCCCCTAAATACAATGTTGACAAAAATGGAATGTTCATAAATGTTCAGTTAGCCATCCTCTTTTCACGCTTAGCGAGATCCATAGAAGCAAATAGTGAAGCAGACAACAGCACTAGTTCTTCACACCTTCGTTATCGGCCTCACAGTGCTCTCTCTCTTCTCCAAATGAAGTTACAAAGCCGACCGCTTCCTTTCACTTGCCCTGGGACTGAGAGGAGGGAGGGTGGGATAAAAAAAGAATGAAAAACAGAGAGAAAGTGAACTGTAAACCTAACCACTAGGTGAAGAGTGCGCCTGAAATCCCAGGTAAGGAGGGCTGGGGGAGTGGGTTTCTTTAGTTTCAGATGTCAGAAACGGATTGAGTGTTTTTTTGTTTGTTTTTGTGGACTATTTTTACACGCTACCTTCGGGGCATCTCTCAGGTATCCATGCTCAGCTCCGCAGATGCACCGCCCACCTAAACCATCCTCCTCCACTATCTACATCGGTTTCAGGACCCCCAGACTCTCCAGACTCCTTCAGAGAGGCACAAAGGAACGGCCGACATTGGATGTGTGGCCTTCGGCTACTGATGGTCGCCGTCACCTCACCTGCCGATAGGGGTGTTTTACTTAGTTGTCTTCCCAAAGCTCGGACGTGCAATGATGTCCCGATCAGTGTATGCATGCTCTCGTGCACACCCGACAGACGTCCACCACAGCTTTAGTCCCCTGCATTCTGCAGCTGTGCACTGTGGTGCCTCCAGCCTCCACTAGAGGTCACCAGTGCGTCGGAGGTCACCAGTGCATCAGCTGATGAAATCCCCCCTCCCCGGGGAAGGAGAGCAGTCCATGGGACGATCAATCCTTCCCCATCCCTGCCGACCCCCGATGACCTGGGCTCGTTCCTGAACCCGAGTCGTCGGCGTGGCGTGAGGTGTGTCCAGCGCCTCGACACTCAGCACCACTGGGCTGCCCACAGATTGAGTGTTATGGAGAAACGTGGCACTCCTGCTGTCCCGCAGAAGTGCAAGACACTCGGATCTGCCCACGAGAGAGTGAGGGCGCTCTTTGGCCGGGTTTCCATGATTAATCCTGCTGTGTGCGCACGGTTGGTGACCAGCATCTCCTGTAATTGCTGTTCCCAATCGTCAGGTGCAACTGAAAGACAGTTTGTGACGCGGGCGAGTTGTCTGAGGAAACTGTCGGTTTGGGGCAAAATATCTGATCAGCTTTAAAAAGCTTGCAGATAGTGTGCACTTGTGAAAAAGGGCCCATGCCCATTAAGATCTTCCCAGTATAATAAAAATTTAATGAAATACGTGCAGTAGTTTACAGAAAGGGGTTATGAGCAATACATGCAGGTTGCAAACACTCTTGTGAATATACATGAGCATAACTCATTTGCATCTTAGGCATAATTGCAGTATCCAACTTAATTAGAAAATAGGTAAAAAAAATGCAAAGATTTTGTGAGTTTAGTAGGTGGCTAGTGCCCAACAGAGGGGCCGCACCGAGCCATCCCGTCTCAGTGTCCAGTGCAACGATTTCTGTAGATGCAACCCCCTTAACTGGTTTTTCTACTTCTATGGGTGCGACCTGCCATTTTAGACTATCTGAAGCAGTTTACTGTGTCAATTAGAAAGCAGTATTTTTCCTTGCATAGAGACACTGTTCAAATAAAGCTATATTTTAATGTAAATGCAATATTTTCTAAATTTTTTTCAATTTCTAATAAAAGCTCTCCATTTTATAAGTGCAATAAGACACTCCGGGGTATATGTTGAACATATATTACCGCACGGCAGAGGCTGAAGTCACTCAGCCTGCGGCCTTGTCACTTACTATGCACTGGCTGCCGGTTCAGTGGCGGATCACCTTTAAGGTAGGTTTGCTAACCTACAAAGCCCTATACAGACTGGGTCCTGACTACTTGAAAGAGCTTCTGACACCTTATACCCCTGTGCAACAACTCCGCTCAGCTGACAAGGGGTTGCTGGAGATTCTGAGGGTTCATTTGAATTCATCTGGGGCTTGGGCTTTTATGTTTGTTGCCCCAACCCTCTGGAATTCTCTACCATGTCAGCTACGGGAGTGCAGGACAGTGGGGAGTTTTACGCAGGCACTGAAGACTTTTCTAAGGAACAAAGCTTTTCCTGATTTTCTATGATTTTGCTTATATTTATTGTTTTATTGAATTTGTATGTATTTGTGAAGTGCTTTGTCAGTTTGAAAAGTGCTATATTAAATAAAGATATTATTATTATGCCCCAGCTGTGCTGTAATATATGTTCAACACATACCCTGTTGTGTCTTATTGCTTACGTGGTAAACTAAAGTGGTATGAATGAATGTGAGAAATCCCCTTGTCTGTATCACAGCTATCAGTTCTTTCTTAACAAAACTCTGCATTGTGTTCTAGGTATATAACACAGGTTGTTTAATGGATGTAAAATATATCTCAATTTTGTTAATTCATAGAAGTAGTGTGCCTTTGATGTAGTCTCCATAAATGGATTCATGTGAGATCAATATTGTTTTTATGTCAGATTGAGAAACAGGTGTCTGCCACACTCTGCTATTTCAGGAACATGTACTACGTGAACGTATAAAATTCAGGTCTTTGAGGGTTTTTGTGTGAAAATACATCATGTATGTGTGTAAGTAGAAATGCTGTATGGCATCCTGATGCCTCTGTCTCCTGCCCAACAGTTGAGGCAGCAGCACTCTGCTGATCCCGTTCTCCTGCCCCACAAGCCCCATCTTCTGCCCCCATTTGAGGCTGCTGCAACCCGCTGCCCACTGTCTTCTTTCTTTTTTTTTTCTTCTTCAGGTTTTTATCCCTCCTCACGGGGCTGGCAGGTGGCTGTGGTCCCTCCCTTGGAGGGACTCACTCTCTGGCTTTCCCACACCAATTCCTCCTGGGAGGTTCCCCATGGCTTGTCTCCACCCCCCCCCCGTGGCAGGGCCAAGAGAGAGGAGCATCAACTTTCTCCCTCCCTGGAAGCCAACATCTAGACTCAGGAGGAACCAATGCTGGCGCAGCCGGGCCATCATGGAGCCTGCCAGCTCCATTTATCTTCCGCTCCCCTTGCCACGGTTGCTCACACGCTTGTGGAAATGCACACACAGAGGCCCACAGCACCCTCCCTATTCTAGTTGCTTCTGTCTGCACTACCTCTGGGCCTCCACCTGGGGGCAGTCTTGCAGCGGGAACAGCTGGGTCCCAACCCAGGAGAGGAGAGCTGCCATACAGCTGCTCAATCCATCTCATGGCCTCCCCTTCCCTGCCAACCCCCGACGACTCAGACTTGTTCCCGAACCCGGGTCACCGGCATAGCGCAAGGTGTGGCATCCAGCGCCTCAACCCACAGTGCCACCTGGCCAGCTTACCTACTGTCTTTTTCACACAGTCAGGACTGCTGCCTCCTGCACAAACAGTTGAGGCTACTGCACCTGCTTCCCTCTGTCCCCCACCCTCACAGTCAGGGCCAATGCAACCTGTTGCCCCCTGTTCCTGTCTCCACAGTCAGGACTGCTGTGCTCTGCTAAGCCCTAGAGTCCCAGATCCCCTAACTTCACAGTTGGGCCTGCTGCACCCTGATACCCATTTCCCATTGCCCCAAATGGGCAGGGCTGCTGCACCATGTTTATATTGACCCACAATAATTTTGAATTTGAAGGCTGTCATTATTTACAAACTTGTGGCACTGCTATGGGTGCTGCCATAGCACCCAGTTATGCAAACCTGTTCCTTGGGTTTTGGGAACAAACCATTGTATTTGACCCATCAGTCAATCTATACTATAAGAATTTGAAATATTGGCTGCATTTTATTGATGACGTAGTATGTATTTGGCAGGGGAAACACTCAAGAAATACATGAATTCATGAAGTGGCTTAACACCAGTGATTTAAATCTCAGATGTACTTGCACCACCAGCACTACATGTTTGAAGTTCCTTGATTTAACTTTGTCTATCAATGAAAGTGGGAACAAGATAATAGACACTAGAACTTTCAGAAAGCCCACAGTTACTAATTTGGTACTGCGTGCCAAAAGTAGCCCCCCCAGGCCTTAAGAAGTCTATTCCCTACAGTCAGCTTCTAAGGCTAAGAAGAAACTAGCAGTGAAAATTCATTTGAAATGCAAGCCGATAAATTAATTGTGAGATTTGTAGATGGGGGTATGATAGAGACCTTTTAGTGACTTCCAAAAAACAAAGTAAAAAAGCTTATCTAGGGAATCTCTGTTGTCAGATGCAGGTACCAATCAATGTGACACCAATCCATGTACATTCAACACAGAATATACGAAATTGCCAGCAGAAACAGGTCTCCTGGTCTATCAAGTCTGCGCGAGTGTGCAGCTAGCACCTCATTTCGCAGCTACCCTCCCACCCCCTCTTCCCAGTATCCCTTACCCTGTCCCAACCCCTCCTTGAAACTGCCCACCATCTTACAGGATACTATATCATCTGGTAAGGTGTTCCATTTGTTCACCACTCTTTCAGTGAAAAAATGTCTCCTCATCTCCCTCCTGAATCTTCCCCCCTCCAATCTCAGTCCATGCCGTCTCGTGTCCCTTCCCCTTCTCATCTGGAAAATTCCTTCTGTGTTGGTCTTGTTTATCACCTTCAGATACTTAAAGGTTTCAATCATATCCCCCATCCCTCCTTTCCTCCTGTGAATACATACTCAACTCTCCCAGCCTGTCCTCATAGGGCTTGCTCTCTAATCCCTGGATCATCTTTGTGGCTCTTCCCTGCACCCCCTCCAAAAATCTGATGTCCTTCTTCAAATATGGGCACCAGTACTGCAGGTGGGTCCTGACCAATGACCTATACAAGGGCAGGATAACCTCCCTCCTTCTGGAGGAGATCCGTCTTGCAATATGACCCAGCATTTTGTTGGCTTTTGCTGCCGCCTTCCTGCACTGAACAGAGTTGTTCATGCTCCCCCTAATCATCACTCCTAGGTCCTTCTCCTCTATGGAGCTCCCCAACTGTACCCATTCAAGTGATAATCCCTTCCCTGGTTCCCAGCTCCGAAGTGCAGAACCTTGCACTTCTTGGTGTTGAACCCCAACTGCCATGTTTCTGCTTACTCCTGCAGCTTAGTCAGGTCCTCCTGCAACCACTTCCATCCCTCCGCATCATTAACCACAGCTCCCATCTTGGTAACATCTGCGAACAGACTGATCCTGCTCTGGATCCCGTGTGAGATATCTGCAATCAAAATACCACACAGCACCGGTCCCAGTACTGATCCCTGTGGTACCCCGCTCATCACCGTAATATAATCAAGTAGCAGGTAGAATAGGAACTATTCTCAGAAATTGACCAATCCTGTTGAGTGATGATGTAGTAGGATCTGCTGTTGGCTTTAAGCCTAGAGTCACATTCAGCAGAGTACGCAATTTGAAAGACAAATTGGTCCACAGGAGGTTAAAAAGTGACAATAGAGGCCAGCCCGGTGGTGCTGGAGATTGAGGTGCTGGTCGCTACATCTCGTGCCATGCTGGCGACCCAGGTTCAGGAATAAGCCCGGATCATCGGGCATCGGCAGGGGCAAGGGAGGACTGAGCATCCTGAGGACTGCTCTCCTCTCCTGTCTTCAGAGGGAGGGGGAGGCTTGTCATCCTGCTCATTGACTGCCCTCTGGTGGTGGCTGGAGGGCAGTACGGGTTGGGAGGAACGAACCAGCATTCTCAAGTCGGCAGGGAGGGAAGGACGGGAGGAAACATGGAAAAAGAGAGCTGGCAGGCTCCATGATGGCCCCACATTCCTGTGCTGCACCAGCTTCTGGATTGTGCTCTGAGGGGGGAGAAAGCCGGTGATCTCCTCCCTGGCCCTGCTGCAGGGGGGGTAAGCAGCAGGGTAAATACTGGGGGTCAGCATGAGCAAGGACTCATGGGGCCAGAGGATGAGTCCTTCTGAGGGAGGGCCATAGCCGCCTGCCAGGCTCCAGGAGCATGAACAAATAATAGAAGAAAAACAAGAGGAAATAAATGGCAACAGTAGCTCCACTAGTACCTGATTATCCCGCAGACCCAAAGGATTTTACAAATGTCACAGATGTAATGTTTGCAAGTATGCAGTGACTAGTAAGTTCCTACAACTGAAACAACAAGACTGTAGTGCTGAAATAAGAGACCTCATAACATGTGATACCACTTACATGGTACATGTACTTTGGTGCAATTGTGGCCTGATACATGTGGTAAAAACAGTTCACCCACTCAAACAGTGCATTTAGGAGCATGTTCGCCCTATCAGCAACAACTGCCAGGACACCCCAGATGGTGTGCATTTCAAACACTGCCATTAGATATTGGGCTGTAAATCACATAAACCTAGATCAGAAACTTCCTTTAATGTTATTAGTTTATTGTGAAAATGTTTAATTTTCATTGAAGTGTTCTCTATTAGAATTGTGTTAATTGATTCTCAGGTGTTTAAAATAAGGCTGCTTTCCTACCAACCTCACCCTATCAGAAGACTCAGAGTCAAGGCGCTATGGGTACAAGTAGGAGCAGCAGATCGTTTTGGCATATTTTGCCTGTAAGTTGCTGAAGCATGCTGAATAAAGTTTAATTTGAGCATACCAGTGCTTCAGCTCTCTTGCTTGAGTGCCACTACCTTGTCTGACTGTTTGCTTGCTGGGGCTGGCTGCTCGCTGTAGTGAGCACCAGTTGGTTACATGACTCGAGGGCTGTCCTGAAGGATCCTGTTGCTGGTGGAGCCTGGGTGGGGTGGCTCAGCAATGAATGGCAGTGGTGCCATTTTACTATAATTAAATGATATCCAGCTAGGACATGTGGATAGGGTGAGAAATCTGGGGTCATTGTTGACTCAAGCTGATGCTAGAACACAAGGAGCCAGATATTCAAAGGTTTGCCCAGGCGCAACGCCCACTTTGTGCAGACGTCGCATATTCAAAAGCCCGTTTGGCATGGGCAAACATGTTTGGGCCCGGGCGATAGTCGGGGGGGCGCAATGCAAATGATGGGGTGGGGACCTGAATACTGGCGCAGTCCAATATTTGGAGTATTTGCACTGTGCAAGGGCATTTTGCGTGGTCCTCTTCTGCTGCACAAATACCGCCAACCTCAACCACAACTTACTCCCATGCAACCCTGGTGGTTGGCAGAGGAAGTGTGTCGAACCCCCCCAACCCACCACACAGTAGTCCTTGGTGTCCAGTGGTCCCTCTCCCCACCTGTACCCATGCCCGCTGTGTAAATAATACCTCCCTGGTGTCCAGTGGTCACTCCCCCCACCTACACCCATGCCCGATGTGTATATAATACTTCCCTGGTGTCCAGTGGTCCCTCCCCCATGCCCAGTGAGTTATGCCATAGTCCCTGGTCTCCAGTGGTCTCACTCCCCCATCCCAATCCCCTGTAGAATAACGTTAAACCATTCCTTGGTGTCTAGCAGACTGCCCTCCCTATCCCTGATCCCTGTATCACAAAGTTCAGCCATTCCCTGGTGTCTAGCAGACTCCTCACCCCTCACCTCAGCAGGTAGCCCCTACCACCCCTCTCCCTCCCATCCCGACCCTGAGCCAGCGATTGGCGCAGCCCTCCACTCTCCACCACAGCTGGCCACCAACTGAGCTGTCAATGAGCATGTACTGTAACAGCTGATTGTATAGTACGCAATCATAGACAGCTCATTCGGTGTCCGGCTGTGGTGGAGAGTGGAGGGCTGTGCCGGTCGCCAACTCAGGGTTGGAATGGGGAGAGTGAGGTGGTGGGGCATTACCTGGGGGAGTGGGAGATCCATTAGACACTAGGGAATGGATGTACCTTGTTAACCAGGGAACGGGGGTGGGGGGTACGATAGACACCAGGGAATGGTTTAACATTATTCTACAGGGAATCAGGATGGGGGTGGGATCACTGGACACTGGGAACTGTGGCATAACTCATCGGGCACGGGTACAGGTGGGGAGAAGGACCACTGGATGTGATGACTGAATAAGGCCCTGGCCCATTTGTTATGCTGAAAGAGATTAAATGCAAGGATATGTTCTGTCCTCTCCTTTTCTGTCTCTTGTCTGTCTGGTTGTGCAACCAAATTTTCTTGCGAGACCTAGGAACTGATCACTTTGATGGTTTTGCAATTCTCTGCCTCTCACTATCTCTCTGTCTTCACTTGCTGCTCTGTCTTTCCTTCCCCCTTGCATATCTGTAGTTATAAAAAATATATGTGAATCTCTGTGTGAAACTGTATGGAGGAAGACTGTTTATAGTTATACTGTTGAAGTGATTGCAAAAAGCTATTTCGAACGCAAGGGGTTCACCTGAGAAGCTGGTTTGCAAGCTCTCTAAGATGTTGTACACAAGAGACCAGTTCTGGGTCATTATGTTCTTTTTGCTGCACCTGCAAGAACATTGTGTGAGAAGCATGCTGTTTTCTTATCGAGTTTCCCAGACACAGACTTATAAAAAGAGCAGCAGTGCTTGTGCAAGAGAGAGAGGCTGAGAGACTGAGATTGGAAATTGAGAAGAAAAACCCAGAAGGAGGACTCTGCTTTCTATGTTTGTACTGCCATTGTAAATAGTTATTCTGAACAATTTTTATTTTGCTGTTATTAATAATAAAATGCTATTTGTGAATTTTACAACTGCTCCTGGTTTTCCTATGCTTACTGACCACTGCCTCAATGACAGATGGTGTGAGAAGTGGGATTTGCTCTATGCATACTCTAAGCCAGGAGTTTTGTGCATAGGTACTAGACCTAGTACTAGGGAAGTATAGCAGAAAGGTATGGATTCTGCAGCAGCAGCAAGTCCGGGAATGGTTACCAGGAGAATGGCAGCCAAAATAGCAGAGACAGAAGTCCAAGCTGAGACTGTACAGCTAGCACCAGTTATGAAAAAAAGAACAGGCAGTAACAGAACCTGAAAGCCTGACTCCCTTTTTCAAGTGGTGGACTATACAGCAATCCAAGATGGAAAAACAGAAAAGAGAGGAGATGCAGCAAAGAGTGAAAGAGATTCAACATTTAGAGATGGAGAAAAGAAATGCAACAACTTGAGAAGCAGAGAAAAGAGATGCAGCGATGGATGGATGCTCCGCAAGCTATCAAAGCTGGAGGTTCAGACACAGGTCCAGCAGAGCAACAAAACACAAGCAGCTTAAAAGACATTAAACTTACAAAGTTGTGTCCCTCGGATGATACTGAAGCAAACTTGACAACTTTTGAAAGGGTTGCCACAACCTGCCAGTGGCCAAAGCAGCAATGGGCAATCAGACTGGTACCTTACCCGACAGAGAAAAACCCAACTTGCTTACAGCAGTATGGACACTGCACATTCAGAAAACTATGACCTGGTGAAAAGTGAAATCCTGAAAAGGTATGACATCTCAGGAGAGACATACAAGCAGAGATTTCAGTCTCTGAAGTACAACTCAGTCAACAATCCTCAAAAAGCCTTCACCCATCTCAGAGAACTCCTGATTAAATGGCTCCAACCAGAAGGCAAAACAGTCCCACAGCTCATCAACACATTTGAAGTAGAGCAGTTCATCAACATCCTATCCACAGACGTTCAGCTTTGGGTAAAAGAAAGTGACCAGAAACTGACCAGAAAGTGTGGAAAAGGCTGTTTCTTTGGCTGAAGACTACCAAATGGCCAGACAGATGCCACAGCAGTGAGGTAACAGCCAAGCACTGGTAAGACACTCTTTTTCTTATTTAAACTCCAACTCTGATAAGAAATCTGGTTGGGGTAACAAATCTGCACCCAAAGACTTTATTTAATGTAACTGTAATAAGCCAGGTCATATTGCAAGAAATTGCCATAGTAAGAAGAGTGACACTGGAGCAGATTTGTCCTTAGCAAATTTGGGCAGGTGCTTAACAGATGTGAAGGTGGGAAATAAGACTGTCAAAGGACATATAGATTCGGCAAGCAGACAGACCCTAATGCGTGTTGAAGTGCTAGGAAAACAGTGTCCAAAAGGACCAGGTACTTGTGTCATCTGCATCCATGGGGACACTTGATACTATCCCACCAGCCAAGTAACTCTGACTATTAATAGGATGTTGCACCAAATGAAAGTGGGGGTAGTACCTAAGTTACCTGCTCCTGTGATTATTGGAAATAACTTTCCAGGATTTACTGAGTTAATCAAAGGGGGGAGTAAATCCTGATGTTTCAGCAACTGTGGTGACAAGAGCTTAGGCAAAGAAAATCTTAGATGGTGGGGACTCTTTTCCTTTCACTGATTTTGATTTGGACTTGTTTGAGCAGAGCTCCAAGATCCGGAAGTCCAGGAAAGAAAGACGACGCCTGAAGAAACAGTGGCAACAAAAGACTGATGGACATAAGGGGTTAACATATGAAAATGCTGAAACTAAACTGATCACTGATTGTGATTTTCTTTCAGAATAAGCTAACATTGTTTCTCTCCAGGGTTATTTAAAGCAGCTGGGGGTGAAACCAAAACAGGGTAAACCTATGTTTAAAAAATGTAATGGGCTACTGTACAGAGTTTGACTTAAACCTTGGACACATTACCAGACAGAACAATTGGTTATACCACAAAAGTATAGATCTGAGTTGTTACAGCTAGCACATGATAGTCCTGTGGCTGGTCACTCAGGAATGGATTGCACCCTTTCCAGATTGCTGTACAGATTGTACTGGCCTGGAATTCATGAAAATGTTGCTACCTATTGCAGTTCCTGTGCTGAGTGTCAGAAACTAGCCCCAGTGACTAAAAAAGACAAGGTACCCCTGGTGCCCCTACCCTTGATAGATGTGCATTTTGAGAGAAGTGCAATGGATGTGGTTGGCCCCTTAGACAAAAGTAAGAAGGGTAATCGATTAATTTTGGTAATATGTGACTATGCTACTCAATAACCAGAGGCAGTTCCTATGCATAGTGTCACAGCTCCAAAAGTGGCAGCAGAGCTTGTCAAGTTCTTCAGCAGAGTGGGCATACCTAGAGAGATTATTAGGTAGTAATTTTGATGCTGCCTTACTGAAGGAGCTGAACCGACTATTAGGTATCACTGCCATATGAACCTCCCCATATCACTCTCAGACAGACAGTCTTGTTGAGCATTTTCATCAAACCCTAAAATGCATGTTAAAAAGGTTTGTAAAAGGTGAGGGGAAAGACTGGGACCAATACTTACCTTACCTGCTTTTTGCTTACAGAGAAGTGCCACAGGCATCAATACGTTTTTCACCATTTGAAATGCTGTATGGTAGACAACCTAGAGGGCCACTAGATGTAAAAAAGAAACATGGGAAGATGATCCCCATCAGAAACAATCTATTACTTTTTATATGTGTGCCCTGACTAGTAATTAGGAAGAGGCCCAAAACCAGCAGAAGGTTTATTATGACCATAGGGTAAAAGAAAAAGGTTTTGAGCCAGGTGAAAAGGTTTTGCTACTGTTACCCACTACAGAAAATAAACTGTTAATGAAGTGGCAAGGGCCTTATAAGGAGCTTAGACATACTGGCACAGTTAGCTATGAGACTGAGGCCCTGATAGGAAAAATCCTACTAAGATATACCATATTAACCTACTCAAGAAATGAGTTGAAAAAACACCAAAAGCTGTTTTGCTGGTTTTACCAGAAACTGATAAAAAAGATACTGATATAGCATATGACAGACTGGAACAAACTGTAACTGCTGCTACTATAAGGGTGAATATTTCCTTAACCTCCAGACAAACTGCAGACATTTATAACTTGCTAAAGACATTTAACAGTACTTTTACCACAGTGCCAGGCCGAGCAAAAAGGGTCAAGCACATAATAGTGACAAAGAATGCTCGCCCTATTAGGCAAAAGACATACAGATTACCAGAGCGATTAAGAGCTGACTTGGTTAAGGAAATACAAAAAATGAAAGAACTGGGTATCATAGAAGAGTCAAGAAGTGCTTAGTCATCACCAATGATGATTGTAAAAAAAAAAGAAGGTGTGAGAATCTGCCTTGATTTTAGGAAACTTGATCAAGTGTCAGAATTTGACAGTTATCCTATGCCCAGAATAGATGATTTTGTGGACAGACTGGGAAGTATTAAGTATATGAGTACCCTCGATCTCACCAAGGGTTACTGGCAAATCCCATTAGCTAAATAATCCAGAGACAAAACTGCATTTGCTACTCCTATAGGTTTCTATCAGTTCACCACCATGCTGTTTGGTTTCCATGGCACACCCGCTACATTTCAGCAGTACATGGATGTAATTTTATCCCCTCACACTGGTTATTGTGCTGCGTAACTGGATGATGTTGTGGTGTATAGTCCAGAATGGAAAAGCCACCTGGAACACCTATGAGCAGTTATCCAATTGATCAAAAAGACAGGTCTGACAATTAATCCTACCAGGTGTGCATTGGGCATGCAGGAAACCAGATATTTGGGCTATGTTTTGGGTAATGGAGAAGTCAAGCCAGAGGTTTCCAAGATAAGCTATAGCTAACAGCCCTGTCCCCAAAACCAAGAAACATGTCAGGTCATTTTTAGGGCTGACTGGTTATTATCAGAAATTTGTTCCCAGCTTTGCCAAGTTAGCTACTCCCCTCACTGAACTCACAGAGAAATGGTTCCTGAATAAGGTGAAATGAACCTCAGAGTGTGACGAGGCTTTTCGTGTCATTAAGTCTGTATTATGTTCAGCCCCTGTTTTAAGAAGCCCAGACACTGAGAAACAGTTTCTGTTACAGACTGAGGCATCAGAGGCAGGCCTAGGTGCAGTCCTGAGTCAGCATATAGATGGGAAAGAACATCTATTCTATACATAAGTAGGACATTGCATGACAGAGAGAAAAGTTACACCACCATTGAAAAGGGATGTCTTGCGGTAAAGTGGGCCATAGAGTCCCTTAAGTTTTACTTACTAGGAACTGACTTTGTACTTGTAACAGATCAAAATCCTCTCTGTTGGCTCAACCAAATGAAGGATAACAATTCCAGAATCATACAATGGTACCTTGTACTGCAGCCATTTAAATTTAAAGTGATGCACACATTTGGGAAAGAGAATGTCAGTGCTGATTTTCTGTCAAGATATGGATCAGGAATTGGGAATTCCAAAGGTTGAAAAAATGTTAGTTGAAAGTTCTGTTTGTTATGCTACATATGCACTGAACTGTAGAAGTTATAAACTAATGCTAGAAGATAATTAAAAGAAAGTTTTGGAAACCTGTTTTCTAAAACAGGTTCCCTCTTAAAGAGGGGTATGTGACAGGTCTGAATAAGGCCCTGCCCCATTTGTTATGCAGAAAGAGTTTAAATGCAAGGATCTGTTCTGTTCTCTCCTTTTGTGTCTCCTGTCTGGTTGTGCAACCAAATTTTCTTGTGAGTCCTAGGAAATGATCACTTCAATGGTTTCCGGTTCTCTGCCTCATGCTATCTCTCTGCCTTCACTTGCTGTTCTGTCTTTTCTTCCTCCTTGCATATCTGTAGTGACAAAAATATATGTGAATCTCTGTGTGAAACTGGGATCCCTTTGTTTAAAACTGTATATAGTTGTACTGTTAAAATGATAGCAAAAAGCTATTTGGAACTCAGGGGGTTAACCTGAGAAGTTGGTTTGCAAACTCTCTGAGATGCTGTAAACAAGAGGCCAGTTCTGGGTCATTACGTTCTTTTTGCTGTACCTACAAGAACATTGGAAACTTACAAGAATATTGTGTGAGGAGCATGCTATTTTCTTAATGAGTTTCCCAGGCACAGACTTATAAAAAGAGCAGCAATGCTTGTGCAAGAGAGAGAGAGAGAGAGAGAGAGAGACTGAGAGACTGAGATTGGAAATTGAGAAGAAAAACTCAGAAGAAAGACTCTACTTTCTATGTTTGTACTGCCATTGTAAGCAGTTATACTGAACAATATTTATGCTTATTTTGCTGTTATTAATAACAAAACATTATTTGCGAATTTTACAACTGCTCCTGGTTTTCCTATATTTTCTGACCTGTGCCTCAATGACACTGGACACCAGGGAAGTATTATATACACATCGGGCATGAGTGGGGGGGAGGGACCACTGGACATCACGTAAGTATTATTTACACATTGGGCATGGGTGCGGATGGGGCGAGGGACCACTGGACACTAGGGAAAGTGTATTATATACATTAGGTCAGTGGGGGGGACCAGTAGCACCAGGGATAGTGTATTATGTACATTGGGCTGGTGATCAGTGGGGGGGGGACTAGCACCAGGGATAGCTCTCTGAGACCTGGCAATTGGAGGGTAGTGCTGTACTATTCAACCTGACTCTCCATGCAAATCAGCTCATAATGGGCATGCAAATGGCTCCTTAGCATCTTGCTTGCCCAATGGGCTCATTTGCATGGGCCCGTTTGAATATCAGAAATTTGGCACGGGTGCAAGCCAACGTGGATCCCTATTTTGGGAGCCATGTCTTCCCAGCACTAAGTGGCTTAGTGCTGGGCCAACATGGTCCTATATTCAGTTGAATAGTGCCGGTGTGCTAGTCTGCTGAATAGAGTATCTTTGGGCACCCGGGCATGTGCAAGGCATAGCACAAATTTTTCCACTGCGCTTTGCACCTCTTTGAATTTCAGGCGCCAGGAGTTGGTGGTTGTCTGTGTCACGAATCCACTCCTGGGGACCAGGTCCACTGAGCTCCCAGTGCCCACCCCTAAGTGCAATCCATGACAGGGGGGACAGGAATACCCTCCAAGTGTCCATCTAGAGTGTTTGCCGTGTTCATGACTGAACACTCACCATGAGGTATCAGGGCTTCCTCTCTATTCCAGGTAAGGGCAAAATACAGTCTCAAGTCTGTAGTCAGGTGAGAACCCTCCTTGGTTGCTGTACTGGGGGGGGGAGACCCAGGTGTTACAAAGTTCTTTGGGATTTACCCTCGTAAACCTGATTGTGTCCTCTCTCACAGGCTGTGCAGCACCTAGTTCCCTTTTACAGACTTCTCCCAAGACCTGTGTATTCTCCCCTACTTTAAGCACCCAGATCCCCTTGCAGGATCCCTAGTCTTTTGTTGAGATGGTGACACATTGCATTTACCAGTTTGGTCTCAGAATTGAATAAACCTCTTAGATTAACAGACACAAAATCACTTATAGGCAGCTTTAAAAATCAAAGTGCTTTGCTAAATTACTTAAATAATTATCATACAAAAGATTCAGAAATTTGCTTACAAGATAAAACAAAAGTTGGAAAATATACATAAAACAAATGCACTGTAAACATTTAGCTATCTAGTTTTCTACCTGGTACATGGATGATCAACGTCCAGAAAAATAAATGAGTTTGCAAAGACCCAGTTCTCTCTTGCATTCACTGGTCCTTAGTCTGTCTCTGTGGCAGTCTTACTTGGTGTGTGACAGGAAGAGTGTCCCATGAAAAAGTGTACAACATGCCCTGATCTGAGGGCTTTAAATACCTTTGGTCCATGCAGTCTGTAACTCTTTGGTGGACTTATCTTTTTGGTCCAGCAAGGGTCTGTCTTGCTCTGTCCAAGATTTTTAAGTGAACCATATTATTGATTAGTTAGATTCTCTTACAGTTCCAATATCCTTTGAGCTTCCCTCATCCTTCCTGACTTCTTCTAAATGAAAATTAATTATAACACCTGAAGTATATTCACACTAGACTTCCAGTGTAGATATCCCTCTCCTACCTGCCACCTATTAAAATGAAATGATACCAGAACAGTTCCTGGAACCTAAAGCACTTTTCCTTTGAAGTGTAAGTTTATAATAGGGGGAGATGGCTTCTCCATTCCTGTCACTTTATGATACCCCTCCCTTTGAAATGTAATTTTCAACTTCATGGCAAGTAAGCCTTTCTCAGATCTGATAATACCAATTTCCTCTGCATGTAACCCTTTAAAAAAATGGGCATCTTTTGGCAACCCTTAGTTCTGGCCTGTTTGGAACTTTGAAACATAACCAAGTTCCTCTGCATGTAACCTTTTTAAAGTATCAACAAAAATCACAGGAAAAAAATCTATAACAAAAAATATATCTGCATTATTACACAGCAGTTGCCAAATTGCCACAGTCTGCAGTGGCTTTTTTCATCTGCTAGACATCGCCTGATCAAACCCTTCCTAGTGCCCACTGACTTGATGACATTGGTGCATGCTTTCATGACATCTAGACTGAATTACTGTAGTGCACTTTACCTAGGGCTCTCTGCCAGTCTGGTGCATTGACTACAGCTTGTGCAGAATGCTGATTGCTGAGACTTCCCATTCCAAGCATATCACGTTGGTGCTTTGTGGGCTGCACTGGCAGCCAGTTCAGTGGTGTATCAATTTCAAGGTGTGTTTTTTAATTTACAAGGACCTACATGGTCTAGTTCCTAGCTACCTGAAAGACCTCCTGGTCCCATATGCTACCATCTGATCTCTTTGGACTTTAGAGATGGGTTTCCCCTCTACCCAAGGATTGTGATTAAAATCTTCAGGTAATCATGCATTCAGGGTTGCTGTTCTGAGGCTGTGGAATGTACTGCTGCCAGAGGTTTGAGGAGCCCCCTTGGTCAACACTGTTAAAAAATGGTAAAAAACATATCTTTTGTTATGGGTCTGTTGCTACTTAGTAATGCTGTTTCATATAATTATGTTTCTGTTTTATGTGCTGTATTTTTATGCTTTTATTTATGTAAGGCATCCAGACACTCTAGGATTGGGTGCCATAGAAGAGACATTTCCTTGCCTTACCAAGTCCCATGACAGTTTTCAAAAGAGAAACGGGCCCCATGTTAAGACTACAGCCAGGAAAACAAAGATACAGACGATGATAAAGAAGACCAGCAAGCACAGAAAGACTGAGATCAGAAACACAAAGCAGACTGATGCAGATGTGTCAATAAAGAAGGCCAGCAAGCACAAATGTAAGAATATAATTTGTGGGACTGCAGTTCACTTAATTTAGGAAGAGCACTTCAGTTTAGAACTCTTACTTAACAGTTTTACTAAAGAATAAACTGGCGGTGTGTGTTCATTAACAACTAAAGAAATGAATCTTAAGGTGGAATGATTAATGTTAAAAAAACAAGTGCAAAATATTGGCAAAAAACTCAGCAGCATGAAGGGATGGCAACAATATAGCCACAGGTAAATATGTCTTCTTCTGAATTTTCCGCTTCTAGATGAGGATGGAGTTCCCTCTCAGTCTCACTTTTAGATGTGATCTGGATTTCCTCCAAGACTTCAGTTTGCTTTGCCCTACTCCTTGTGACTTCTTGGATTGTGCTCCCAACCTACATTTTGTTTTAGGAACCAGTCTTTACTGCAGTTGTGCTGCAATAATTATGTGACTCAGGACCCTCCAGGGAGACTAAAAGCAAGTGCTCAATGGTGCTTGTCATCAGGTTAGCACTCCAGTCTGAAAACATTCTTTTCATAGATGAAAAAACTGTTTCTAGTGCAGCATTTGATATTGAATACACTAGTACAATAGCAATTACATGAAAAATATTTTGGAAATATTGAGATTTTCTCTGGGAGACTGCACACCATGCTGCAAGAAATGAGAACTGCTTGTGACACATGTTCATGTTTTAACATTTTCTATTCTGTCATTGCATTGTGTACATCACATCCATTCTATGGTGGGATGGGAAAAAATGGTTCAGAAAAAACTACACCTCCTCATTTCCAAATTCCAAATGCTTGTGATCATTTTCAGGCCAATTTGCTAGGTCAGTGACATTGCTGTTTGTTAAGAGTGGGTCTTGTAAAGTCAGGGAAGTGCTTTTTGAGACCCTTCATGACACTATTAACAGTGTTTTCCCATTTCTTAGCAAGTGCTGAAACATCATCCATTGCTCATCCTGGAAGCTCATTGCCTTTGAACAGTGCTGTTCGTTCCTCATTAATAACCACCCGTCTACTCAACTGAGCTAGTTTGATTCTATCTCTACAAAACTTCTATCTCCAAGAGTACAGTGTTGACAGTGCCCAATATCATGGGAAAAGAGAGATGAGCTTCCTGAAAGGCACGAGGAACCTTTGACAGGCTTGTTGAAAGGTCAAGCTAAAAGTGGGGGAAATAACAGAAATGTGAAATTGAACATTTGCTTTCTCCATTCCTTAATTTTGGCTTTCTCTGCTCAGGGATGACCCATCTAGTATCACACACAAGCTCATTCCAGAGACCCAAAATGGTGCACTAATTATGTAGTAAAGCAAGCAGAGAGTCTTTTTATGCATCGGCCATCTCGTTCCATGAATTTTTTTTTTAACTCAATGACAGTCGTTTGATGTGCTTCAGCCACTCTTCTTAACTCACAGTAACATTTGGGGAGTTCTCACAAAAATGAAGTTAGGATGCTGTCTATAGTCTACACAAAATAGATATTTCTGAAAGCATTTTTGCTGCTGGTTTCAGTCTGAAAACACAATGAATGGCAATATGAAATGGGCAATCTTCTTTTATTAATGTCATCATTCCTTTATTATGTCCAAAGCTGATAGATTCACCACCTGCTTCTGCACCAATGTAGGATAGTTGTTTAAAGTCAATGATATTTTATTTAGTTTTTGTTTGCCGGGCAAGGTGCGCTAGACATATATTTGCCTGTTTTCAGGCACGTCCCAGGAGAGTACATCAGTAGACCTTTACAATGCACAAAAGGATAACATTAACATAAGAACCAGAGGTGTACAATTAACATAAGAACCAGAGGTGCACAATGCACAAATTGAAGATTCACTGGAGTACAAAAACATTGTAGTTCCATATTGTGAGCTAGTGCAGGCACTAGGATTTACTGGACCCTGGTACAGGACTGTGAAGTGGGCTCCCCCAGTTGTCTCTGCTGGTGCTGTTTTTTCCCTGCTGTTGCTTGCATTCAGATGCCCTGAGTGAAGAGTGAAAAGTGATTCCCCTACTAGCAATTTGGAGGTGCAGTGTGAGAGACTGTATTATTCCCTAATTACATCTGCTTGTAGGAGGCTTGGGGCTAATTGCTGTCAGCTGAAGAGGTGGGGACTGTGGGGTTATGACCGGAGAGTCCGAGGGGTGGAGATAGTATTCCTTTAAATTGCCGCGCTGCTAGCAAGTGCGAGCGTAACGTGAGCGTGTGAGTGGCGCGCCACTCGGAATTGAAAATTTTATTAGTAATAAATGGAGGAAAAAGGGTAGGTCTTTTTCTTTATCCCTTTTAAGTAGTGTTAAAGTTTATTAGCTCATATCTTATTGTTTAAAAATTATTATTGAAAAAGGGAATATCCTAGCCAGACAGCATTAGTGTGAAGCAGTTGTGGTTTGTTTCCAATGTTAATTAATAGTAGAAGTTTTGTTATTTAAGTGAGCTAGGCAGATATTTTAGATATAAATTGTGTTTGCTTACAGTCTGATAACTAAGTACTGTATTAGTTGCTTGGGATGTGTAGGGGCTATATGGGAGGATTTAAGGGGGCCAGGATTATTTATGGGAGCTCACTGTTGCATGACTTGCACCCTTTTAACCCCCTCCCAGTGTCAGACACTATTGTCAGATGCTGTTGGGAAGTGGGGATTGGAAGGGATTGTGCTGGTCATGGACAGTGGGGAGACCTATGTATGGGTAGTGGTAGGATTGGGGTTGTTAGGTCCAGAAGGCACCCTGGGTTATGACGGGCATCTGGGAGAGGCCAGACGTGGTTGGTGCCCATCCCCAAGGAGTCCACCAGACTGAGTGGCCTGGTAACCCGAGGGGCTGCACCACCCTCCAGTCCCCTGACAGCAGTGCTTTGCAATGCCAGATCGATGAGAAATAAGACTGCAGTTATTGCTGCCTTGATTTCTTCAGTCGATCTGGCTTGCATCACGGAGACCTGGGTGGGAGATGATGCGGGCCCAATTTTTGAGGCCGCAGTCCCTCCTGGATATACCGTGGTGCACTACCCCAGAGTGGAACGCAGGGGTGGCGGTGTAGCTATTTGTTTTAGATCCAGCCTGACCTTCACCGTGCACCCAGTGAGAACTCCAGGTTCCTTTGAATGTGTGGCTATTCATGGAGGACCTGATGAGGGCTGCAGGATCTTCCTCATCTATCGCCCTTCTGGGTCGATGGGGAATTTCCTGCAGGAGATCACAGAATTCATCGCTGATGGAACGTTGGGATCCCCCCCAGATGTGTTTTTCTGGGGGATTTCAATGTTTGGGTTGATGACGAGAATCACAGATGTAGCTGTGATTTTCTGCAGACTATGTCCTCTTTAGGATTGACGCAGGCTGTTACTGCGTCAACTCATCAGGATGGCCACATGTTGGACCTGGTGTTCTCACTGGGGCTTGAGATCAGTGATCTCAGGATTG
The DNA here is from genome assembly GCA_016271365.2 of Neoceratodus forsteri. Classification (NCBI taxonomy): domain Eukaryota; kingdom Metazoa; phylum Chordata; order Ceratodontiformes; family Ceratodontidae; genus Neoceratodus; species Neoceratodus forsteri. Next base: position 1,521,355,553 of record CM028131.1, read on the forward strand.
ATTGAGTACATTGGTCCGATCACTGCACGGTGCAGTTCATGCTTGGGGCTCCCGCCATAAGCCCTACCCCTGCTGAGATGATTAGCTGTCGCCCTTTGCGGGGTTTGACCCCTGAGGGTATTTTGGCAGCAGCTAAATTGTCTAGTGTGGGTGCTGCATGCGTTGGAGGTGTTGATGTCGGGGTTGATACCTATAATAGGGTGCTATCTGACACCATCAACTCCCTCGCACCTGTCCGTGTACGACCCAGAACTTCATACCTGAGGTCCCCGTGGTTTGACGGGGAGCTCAGGGAGATGAAGAAGATGGGTCAGAGATTAGAGCACTGCTGGAGAAGATCCTGCCTGGAGGCAGACAAACTGGTCCTGCACGCACATTATAGTGCGTACCAGGAGGCAATCAATGGTAAGAAGGCAGTGTTCCTGTCTAGGGAGATTGCTGCTGGGAAAAAATGACCAGCTTTACTCTTCTGGACTGTGGACAGGCTTCTTCATCCTGCCTGTCTGCAGCCCGGGAGGTTTTTTTCTAATTTAGATTGTGAGGAGTTTGCTCGTTTTTTTTCGGACAGGGTGTCCTCAATCTGGCAGGTGGCTTCTTCAGCTAGTAATATTATAGCTGACAGTGGTCGCCTGATGTGTTCTGAGAGCACTCCGCCTAGTTGGGGATAGTTTAGACCAGTGGAGGCTAGTGAGGTTATTGAGGTGGCAGCCAACATGAAGCATAGCTTTTGTGAACTGGACCCGGTGCCAACGCGTCTTTTAATGAGATGCATTGACTCTGTTGGCCCGGTGTTTGCCTTGATTATACTGTGCTCCCTTTCTGAGGGGGTCTTTCTGGATGCCTTGAAGGAGGCTCTGGTGAGACCCCTCTTAAAGAAATCATCTTTGGACCCGGAGATCAAGGCGAATTACCGTCCTACATCCAACCTTCCATTTTTGGGGAAGGTGGTGGAAAAGGTGGTAGCGCTTCAGTTGGAAGAGCATCTCGTGACTCACGAGTTGTACGAACCTTTCCAGTCGGCATTTCAGGCTAGACATAGCACAGAAACTGCACTTGTTCGGGTGCAGAATGATCTCCTCAGGGCAAGAGATCGGGGGGACAGGACAATTCTTGTTCTCCTTGATCTCTCTTCTGCATTTGACACTGTGGACCATTGTGTGTTGCTTGTCCGCCTTAGGGAGCTATGTGGACTCACCGGTACTGTCATCAACTGGTTTGAGTCCTTTCTTACCAACAGAAGGCAACGGGTTATGATGGGGAATTCTTCATCTATACCCAGTCTTCTATTTTGTGGCATCCCTCAAGGATCGGTACAGGCCCCAATGTTGTTCGCAGTGTACATGCTGCCCCTGAGAGGGATCATTAGGAAGTATGGTTTGAGTTTTCATTGTTATGCCAATTACAGCTATATTTTTCCTTTGCCCCAGGAACATCTGATGCAGTAGATGTGCTTAACATCTGTCTGGCTGAGATTAACGACTGGATGGCCTCCAGTTGGTTGCGACTGAACCCTGACAAGATGGAGGTGTTGGTAGTGAAGTTGAACATAGTTCGTGACACGATGGCCTCTGACTCAGAAACTGGGTTTGTCCTTGGAGCTGTGTCATTGAAGGCCTCCTCTTGGGTGCGAAATCTGGGAGTGATTCTGGACAGGAACTTAACCATGGAAGCTCAAATATCCTCCACGGTTCGTACCTGTTTTTTCCATCTCAGAAACATTGCCAGAATTAAGCCCCTTGTTCCGCCTCTGGACCTCCCTACCTTGATACATGCCTTACTCACATCTAGGCTTGACTACTGTAACGCGCTCTATCTTGGGGTCACAGGAGGATCTCTCCACAGACTGCAGTTGGTGTAAAATGCAGCTGCTCGGTTGTTGACTGGACAGCAAAAGTTTTGTCATATTACACCGGTTTTATACGAATTGCACTGGCTGACAGTCAGGTGGAGAGTCCTCTTTAAGGTGGGTCTTCTCACTTATAAGACCCTACATGGGCAGGGCCCTGGTTACCTGTCAGACCTTCTGTCACCTACCCTCCCCACCCGCCTCTTCGATCTTCTAGTGGTGGCTTCCTGACCATTCCCAGAACGAGGCTAAAATCAGCTGGTGATAGAGCCTTTAGTGTTGCGACTCCCATTCTGTGGAATTCTTTGCCAGCTTTGGTCAGGGAAGCCCCCACAGTGGATATTTTTAAGGCCCGCCTGAAGACTTTTCTTTTTCCCAAGCTTTTGATATTTAGATTAGTATATACAGTAAAGACTGTGATTGTATTAGATTTATTTATTTAATCTGTATAAAATTTTATGTTTTAAATTTTGTGCTTTTAAAATTCTGTTTAAAATTTGTACAGCGCCCAGAGCCTCTGGGATTGGGTGTCTTTTAAATAAATTTTGCCTTGCCTTGCATTGCCATTATTTATACTCTCCCTCCCTACTGCTACTCCATTCTTCAGGGCTCCCCAGGAAACCTCAGTTCCATTAATTTTTTTTTCCATATATATTTTATGGAGTTTTTCCCTTTTTCCTCCCCGACTCGGGACCCCAGCAGACACATATGTGCGCATGCATGCAGGCACATGCGCATGCTGGGTACCAGCTTGGCTCCTTCCACCCTACCCCTGGGTATTGCCCGCTCCCCCCTCGCCTATGCTTCCCACCAGACCTCCAACCAGTGGGAGTGGAACTATGAAGGGTGCAGGCATCCACCCCAGGAGGGGAGAGCTGCCTTGCAGCTGCTCAATCATGCTCCCTCCCTCCCCCCATGCTGGCTCCCCAGTGACCTGAGGTCATTCCTGAACCCAGTTCACCGGTGTAGCACAAGGTAAGGCATCCAGCGCCTCAGCCCTCAGCGCCACTGGGCTGGCTCTCAGTTCCAATTTTAAATATGCCACTCACCCCAAAGATTCTTATAAACTCAAGGCACTACTCTGGGGGCTTCTTATAAGTGAGGGAAGGGTTCTTTCATTTTTACAGGTCTCCTTTAAACTGAATAGTAGATGAGCTTTGCAGATAACAGATCCAGCATGTCTCCACCCCTCCCTAGTGGTGATCTCCCTCTCCCTTTATTTCCCGCCGTACCATTTCTCCTTGCCCTTGTTTTTTTCCCCTTTTTTTATTAGCTTTCTGTTTTGCCAGATGAGTTGACGACAAGTCAGACTAGTAAAATAAACAACTTTTAGTAAATTTTTTGCCACCTGAGAGATGACACTAACAAGAGCAGAGCAGCCCAGCACTCAGCAGCACAACTGCACATCTGTCAGTAACACAGCCAGGTGTTGATCCTATCCCTCTTCCCACAAGGCTTACCCAACCCTTTTTGACCAGACTGATCAGCTAGCAGATGGTCAAGTGACTGTCAGCAGTCGGCGCAAGTGCACCATGCAGGCTCACTGGCTCCCCCCACACACACACACATGAACACATACAACTTGAACCACAAGGGAGAGCTCAGCTAACAGGATTCAGAGACAGGTACGAGTGAGGAACAAGCAGAGTGTGTGACATGCAGCATGCCAGTGGGACTTGGTAAGGAGCAGTAGCTGGGAGGAGGAGCAAGGCAGCCAAGAGACAGATTCAACTTCAGGAACGAGCAGCCAAGCTCGTGACCCGCAGTGTACCTAAGTGCACATTATTTAAAGGGCTAAGAGCAGGTACAGAATGTCAGAAATGGACTCAGAGCTGGCCCAGTGGCACTGAGGGTTGAGGCGCTGGATGTCACACCTCATACTGTGCCGGCGACCCAGGTTTGGGAATGAGCCCGGGACATCGAGGGTCAGCTGGGGGGGAGGGAGGAGCTGGATCGAGCTGTCTTCTGACAACTCTCCTCTCCTGGGGAGGGTTGGGCACTGATCCAGTTAGCGGATGGTGTCAGGAGGGGAGGGCACCATTGGGCACTTGGCAAGTGCCGTCTCTGCACGGCTTCCCACCTGGACTTCGCCCACGCATCAGCACCTCATGGGGGATTGGATTACAAAGTCACTCACATAGCTAAGCAAAGTCCCTACCCCAGTGCCATGCTGAATGATCCCTGAACAGGGAGAAAGAGGCCATAATACTGAGCCCTTGCCGACAGGTGGGGGCCAAAAATGTGCAATAAGAAAAAAAGAAAGAAATGGACTCGGAGCCCCTGTTCACTCAGGGCCTGGGTGCAGCTGCATCCCTTGCACACATACACCCCCCCATGCAGGCACTGCTGTGAACTGTAAATTTTGCAAGGCACCAGGAGGGAGGTTACGGAGTGGGGCACTTGGTTCTGCAATAGTACTATGGATAATTCTTCCAGGAGAGAGGTCCTGAAGAGCAGAAGAGGAGGGCAAACCTAGTTTGGAATAAAGTGTGCAATGGTGAGTGAGTCAATTGCACGCGAGGGCAAAACAACAGATATTGTTGTATGCCACTTCCCACTTATGCAGTATGGAGCTTGAGTCATGGGCAAAGGCAGACAGGCCATATGATAATTTGGGGAATATATCAATGCCTAGAACTTGTGTGTACCCAGATATCACTGCAGACATGAGACCACTGGCATCAGCAGACTCTGCATCAGTAAATGTTAAAAATGTCATGGTTGGTTGCCCATTTTCAAGACATTTAACATAAACTATCTCCTTCTCAGTAGCAGTCCTGTTAGTTGTCTACCCATGAATACAGAATGATATCTGTAAGGTGATGTTTCTCCTGTCAAATGACTCACAGTTGGGGTTGTTTCTCAAGTGCCCTGTAATAAATGAAACAAGTGTAGCACAAGCTTTCTCATTGGCTTAGGCTTCCCCAGTTTCAGTGTCATGTCTTTTCTCAAGTGCTACCCATCTCTAGAATTTCTGGAAGGGGTCCTCTTCTTTGGCAACTAAGGTAGTATGATATATCAAAAAGTGTTTCCATTTTACATAGATATTTCTTATTCATTTTAAAATAGATGTCTCTGTTTCACCACCAGATGGTCTAATCTCAGCTATTGCAGCACCTTTTGCTTGTTTATGGCTTTCTGATAATGCACGTCTCTAATAATTAGTTTTCTTAACATTGTTTGTGCCAGAGATGTAAGAATCCACATCAGTTATTTTCTCATGCTTTAGTAGCCCACTTGTCAAATAAGTGTTTTTTTATTTGCAAAGCTTGCATAAATTTTAGTGACAATCCCTTCTGATTCAGACTGTAACCAGAACAAAGCTGGATTTGCCTACTGACGCTGCCACAATCACACTGTGAATGCATGGCAAGAATGGGCCTGCTTTTTCTTTGGCTTAGGTGTAATTGTTGTATCTAGTACAGGTTGGGCAGAAGATGACTTTGTTTCCTCTGGGTTGGATCAGGCTCAGGCTGTTTGTGTTTTTATGCAGTACTAAATCCAAAATTTAGAAGTGACATGATTTGCCAATTTGTTATTTCCAACCTTGCTGAGAGTTTGGCATTCTGATGGACCCAGAAATTATAATGGCTTTGAGGCTGCTAAAGTAGGTCTTCACAGAGACTTGCCTCGCTTGTTTATTAATTTTGATTTTACCAGTTATAGTGACAAACCTTCTTCTAAAGTTTAAAATGTTGATTTTTGTTACAGGATGAAATCTGTTTGCCATTTTCCATAGCTGAATAGTGAGTGGGGGTTGTGGTTGCTCTCTCTCCATCCGGTTACACACTCAAAATGTTATATGCTCAATAGTTTAAATAGTGGTTAGTTCACATCTAAGATAGTGGTTAACAAACAAAGCAAACACAAATTTCCTTTTTTATATCCAGCGTTAGTCCATTTGACCTGGGAGTGATAGGCAGGGTCCGGTGATAACTTCTCAGGTTGACGTACTGTATTCGGTTGTGTCAGTAGTTGGGATGACTGGTGAAAACTTTAGCTAAGCAGCTATTTTACTTCTGAATTTCAACAATTACAGGATTACCCCTACACAATCACAGTAGATGCACTGTAGGAAGCTAGGTTGGTGTTCGTGGAAAAAAAAAATTCAGAGAAGAGGAGTTTTGGGACTGGTGAGAGCTGACTAGTTTTATATTAAGGCAATGAAGTAATACTTTACGTTGGTTATATGAAGTGTGTAAAAGTGACAGGAGAAGCTGCGGCATCTTGCTTATACCTTGTCTTTATTTTAAATCTGTATGTAATTATGCAAGCTTTTAAAAATTAATGTGTGTACAAAATGAAGGAATAAATCTAAATCGGTAAAAATGTCAAGTGATGTGCAACCTGAAATGTAGGGACTTAGTGAGTCAAGCTCCTTAATGTTTGTTTGGACTAACTGAAACGCTTCATCTTTGGGAATGAAGTGCACAGATTCTTTCAGCTGACATCGTCTTTGTTGTGTTTTAAGCAGCCTTCACTTACTGGTGTTTAATTTCAAACTTATGTATTTATTTATTTCAAAAGTTTCACCAGGAAAGACACACTGAGCTAAAAATAGCTTGTTTCCAGATGCATTCTGGGGGGGGGATATGTACAATACAGAACAAAATAATATACAAGAGATTATGCAATGAAACAAAAAAATCAAACAGATTTAAAAGTTGAACAGTGCATCGCTTGTTCATTAGGAATGTATGTGTACTAGGCACACACATAGCAAATAAATAACAATATCACAAGGTCAGGGCAGGAGGCATATCCAGTAGGAACAGCAGAAAGAAATTAGATTTGTAAGGGCAGTAGGGGATACAGCGCCGGAGGGGCACGGAGTGAGAGGATCAAGGGAGGTAGAGAACTAGTGTGGAGAAGAATAGGAGAGGGGTAGAGAGGAGAGGCAAAAAGAGAAGGGTAGGTGTGGAGAAGGTCAGGGAGAAGGGGAACTGGGAAAGAGGGAAACTGTAGAGTGGGGATGGGTTTAGACTAAGGACTTTTACAGGAGAAAGTGGTGTGGATATGGAGTAGAGAGAGAGAGAGAGAGAGAGTGCATTTGGAAGATGCACAGCAGATGGTTAGATGGAGAGAATTCCAGAGTTTAGGAAAGTGGAAAGAGAAGGCAGCCTGACCAGCACAGCATTTATGAGAGGGAAGCATGAGGGAATGATAGCCTGAGTTGTGGAAGGAATACAAGGAGGGGGCAAAGGGGAGAGTACAGAGCTGAGGTGGGGGGGAGTGATGCCAGCCAGAATTTAGAAATGAAAGAGGCATAGTGGGTTAGATGGTGATCTTCCAGGGAGGGGAGGGAGAGGACAGAGTACAAAGAACAGTTGTGAGTGGGGGGTAGTACAAAGCAAAATGTCAGAAGGAGTGAAAGAAGGTGTCCAATCTGGCCAGGGTGGACTTAGGGGCAGCACCGTAGAGAAGATCGCCATAATCAGTAATGGGAAGGATCATTTTAGAGATTATATCTCAGCGGGCAGGTTGTAGGATGCAGCTTTTGTTTCTGAATAGAGTTCCAAGCTTGGGGTGGAGTTTTTTGTGAATGGCATCTGCGTGCTGTGAGAAGTCAAGGTGTCTGTCAAGCCAGATCCCAAGGTACTTAAATGAGGGCATGTCATCAATTGTGTCCCCATCTAGGGTGTGGAAGAAGGGTAGGGATAGGAGCCTGGAAAGCTTCTGCCTGGTACCAAAGGATATATATATATAGACATGTATTTTTTTTTGCATTCTGTGATAGTTGATTTAACCTGAACCAATGCTGGACAGTGTCAAAATCACTTTGGAGCCTGGCTGTTAGCTCAACTGGAGAGGACCCAGAGGCAAATATGACCAGTGTCATCTGTGTACATGTGGATGGACACAGATGAGCAGGCAGAGAGAAGGTCGTTGAGGAAAATGGAGAAAAGTAGGGGGCCATGGTTGTAGCCTGGGGCACGCTGGTGTAAATGGGGGGGATAGGGATGCTCCAGTTCTAATTGATTGAGACCTACCCACTAGGTAGGTGCTAGGCCAGCTAGTCTTGGAGCCTGACAGACCCACTGACTTTAGCTTATCTTGGAAAGGGGGTGGGAGACAGTGTTGAGAGCATTGGCTAAATCAACAAAGATAGTGGCGGTGATGAGGCCCTGGTCCATACCTGTATGGATGGAGTCAGTGAGCCAGAGAAGGGAGGAGGTGATGGAGTGGTGCTTGCTGAAATCAGATTGGAAGGGGGGTGAAGAAGGAAGAGAAGCCAAAGAAGGATGAGAGTTGAGATAACACTATGTGTTCCTGAAGTTTAGATAATGTTGGAAGGAGGGAGCTAGGGCAGTAGTTGCTGAGTGAGAAGGAGTCACCTCCTTTGGCAAGGGGAATGACAGTTGTGTGCTTCCAAGTTTCTGAAACTGAAGCAAGAAACAAGGAGAGGTTGAGAAGGGAGTAAATGAGAAAGGCAGTGGCAGGGGCAGAGAGGTGCAGGAGCTTGGGGTCTAGCCCATCAGGGCTCCTGCCTTTCAGAGGGTTGAGGGTCAGGAGAGCTCTTAAAGAGGTAGCAAGGGTAATCAGCGAGTAGGAGAAGGGAAGTACAGGAGGGGCATGTGGGGGGGAGAGTTGAGGGGAAAGCAGATAGGAGTGAAGGAGCACAGGTAGTGAAGTAAAAGTTGAATGCAGAGGCCATGGAAGAAGGGTCAGAGATGATGGAGTCACCCACCTTGAAGACTGTGGGGACTGGTTTGGGGGGGAGAAGAGGGTGTGGATGACTTTCCAGAACTTGAAGGGGTGATTTAGATTGTTGTGGAAAGTGGAGGAAAATAACCCAGCTTTTGCTAGCCTGATGGCTCTGGTACATATATTCCTCAGGGCACCATACCTGTTAAGGTTGGCTGGTGCACCAGAGGACTTGTTAGTCTTCCATGCCAGGTCACATGCACAGAGACAGGCCAATAATTTGGCTGAGATCCAGGGGTGGTGAGAACCTCTGATCCTGGTTTTCTGGAGGGGGTCATGCAGATCCCAGATTAATAAGAATTTGGAGCAGAAATATTTGAGTGTTTGGTTCATGTTATTGACATTGGAAATAGGGGACCACTCTGTGGTTAGCAGATCTGCATGTAACAAGGATAGGTCAATCAACCAGAAGGACCTGAGCTGGATAATTTTAGGGGGGACTCTGGGTCAGTGAATTTTGTGTATGCAGTAAACTATATAGTGATCACTGAGAGCACCAGGGAGGATGCTAGCATCAATGATGCAGTGCAGATGATTTGTGAGTACCCAGTCCAGTAGTGATTGGTTCATGGATCTAGAATTGTGATGGGTGGGGACTGAAATAAGTTTTGTAAGATACTGTATAGGGATGTAATATTTTGGCAGAGTTTAGAGTGGGAGTGAGAGAGCCAATTAATACTGAAATCCCCCAGGATGAGAAGTTCTCCAGAGGAGGTATGAGAAGAGATAGTGGTTCAGAGTTCAGTAACAGAAGAAGGGGAAATGCCAGGGCAGCTGTACATGCCAGCCATGAAGATGGTAACAGAGAAAGGGAGGAAGAGTTCGAGGATGAGGAGCTCGTATGCAGCAGGGGAGGTGACAGAGAGCACTGGAGTAGATTGAATTAGTGGAAGAGAGGTAGATGGCAATACCACCACCCTTCTTAGCACAGTCTTGATGGGTGAGAGTGTAACCAGGAATGGTGATAGCAGAGTACACTCTTAGCATCAGAATGAGTGGCTGCCGCTTACTCTCATGAGATCATGGCAGAGCCCAATTGAAAATGCAAAAGGACTGAGGGACAGAGTAAATTGTAATGTTTTTTATGACAGAGCAAATTGTAGAGTTTTTTAAACTTGTTAAAACAAGTGATGCTTCCTTTAAAGTCATAGCATTTACCTTCTTATGTTCTCCTGCTTAATAAACAGGCAAGGACAAACAGACCATCTGAAATAAAAACATGGCTGCATTAGAACTATAGACTTAATAGTTCTAGACAAGGTATTGTGGTTCACTGATGCAAGGGATTTTTTCCAAGTGGTTTATTTGAGCATTTATTAACTCTTTAAAAAAAGATAAAATGCATAGCCTTAGAAGAAACATCTTCATAAGGCTTATGTTGTCATAGTAATGCCTCACTAAATACAGCCAGGAACAATGTAACAGTAAAACATTAAAATGCTGAATGTTAATGGATACCTGCAAATGCACTAGCATTCATACTGATAGCCTATATCAAATGCTTTTAAGAATATGTTTTCAAAGCTAATTTGAGCATTTTCTGGGTTAGTCATAATGTTAAATGAGAACTTTAAGCAAGGGGATGAACAAGGCATTACAGTACATTTAGGCACATGATATATACAGTATTGTTTCATATCTTTGTTCTTTTGAGGGGACATCTGTATTGAACATATCTCCTTATCTATATTTTCTGTTAGATAATTAGTAATTCCATAGACAACTTATGGCTATGTGACTTTAGTACTGGAGTAAATCCAACAATTCTAAAGACTGAAATACAGTTATTTAATTTAGCATTCATCAGATATACAGATAAGAGAGTTTCTTTTGATTAAAATTGGGTTAAGCTCTGAATTTATCAATAGAGATTAGAATTCAACTTATACATATAAATGGGGGGGGGCTAACTCTGGTGATAGGTTCAGTCATTAACTTATGGTCTCCTAATGACAGTACTGAAATGCCAAATGTTAATGCTGATGTTGGGGGGGGTAGAATAATGGTATGAATATTCTAAGAGGGGCAGTTGCTGAAAAAATAACCTGAGAAGTTGTTCAAAAGCAGATCAGTTTTCTGCCCAGTCACCACATTGACCCTGCCATTAGGATCTATCAGGCATTAGTAAAAGGGGATATAGAAAAATTGCTAAGTCAGGATTGGAAACTGGGTAGATGGAATTTAAGTGTTCTGACTAGTTCAGTAATAATACAATGTAGTTGGTATTATACCTGCTCAAAATCATCTGTGTATCTATGCATCTTGTGTATTATGACCTGACTATATCCCCCCAGACTTGATGCAGTAATTGTCTTTGTTTGTAACCTTATTGTTCTGTCATTGATGTGGAACCTTTGTAAATGAGCACCTGTGCTCAGAGCTACTTTCTGAATTAACAAATATATAAGTGGGGAAGAGATGTCTGCTATTGAAAAGCTGAAAATAAATAATGGAAAAATAATATGCAATGTAGACATGGGGCAATGTAATAATCTTAAATAGAATAGATTACCTAGCAGAAGACCATCACTTAGTAGTAAGTGATGGAGATATGCATGAATTGCTCCAGATAAATCCCACTGAAGTATATATTGCCATTTTGTTCAATATGCTAGATAAGGCAATGCTCAGAGGTGCCATAACACAGCAAGAACATGAGTATCTCAAAGTAAAAATGGCAAAAACTGCAACATTCTGTTATTTGCCAAAAGTCCATAAAAATAAAGAAAAACCTCCTGGGAGACCAAGCATCTCAGGCATAGGATCACCAGCAGAAAATATGAATACATTTGTAGATAGTTTTCTACAGCCAGTGGTTGTGCAGCTGGGATCCTATGTCTGAGACTCCATGGACCTTTTGAGCAAAACTGAAAATGTTGTTTTATTTTTATTTATTTTTTGTTAACCAGGCTAGGTGTGCTAGCCAAGAATTTGACTAGTTTCAGACACGACCTGGGAGATTACACAGTTTGAAAGCACAACAGAAGTACAAATAATCTTCAATAACGCATCATGCTTAGAACACAAAATGAAAGGGAAAAATACAGTTAAGGGTACAAAATACAAAGGGGTGATAAGACTCAGCAACAAGTAGAACATTAATATAGGGATTACATAAGGTAAAATAAGAGCACATTACATCAGGTAAGAGAAGCTTAAGTAGTACCACAATAATTCATACATACTAAGTGAAGTGATAGGAGGGACTTAGCATTCTGAGAAGAGGAGCTAAAATTTGAAGACAAGAGTCAAGGGGGTTTGAAACACGAGCACTTGTCAGTTGCCAATAGAAATGTGCAAAGTCATTTTTTAAAGATAAAATGGGAGGGAGTCAGATGAGCAGATGGGGAAAGGAATACCAGAGCCGAGGAGCATAGTAGGAGAACGCACAGGTCCCTTTTGAGGTTTTGCACCTGGGAACATGGAGGAGAGATTTATCAACCAAATGCAGGCCATAAGAAGATTTATGTGGGGTCAGTAGAGCAGCATGAGTAGTGGAGGTTTGAGACCTCATGACACTGTCAATAACAGTGAAAATTCTTAAAGCAGAACGAGATAGCCACGTAGAGTTGGCAGCGATGTTTGAGCCAGGGGGACAAGGTGGCACACTGGCAAATATTGTTATAGGTGGTATCTCAGTGTAGGAGTGAGGACTTTGCAACAGCAGCATATGTAATGACACTGTAGGTAAGGGCTGGTAGAAGTATGCCACATGAAATTGCCAGTCTTGCCAAGGAGGTAAGAGCATTCTGAGTCCGGTATGTAATGCCCAGTTTTGAGTTTACAGACTTACATGTGGATTGTATCTGTAGACTGAAATCAAGGGACTGCTCCAGGAGTACTCCTAGGTATTTGAAGGAGGAAACTGAGGCAATAGGGGAGCCGTTAGAGGCTGAAACCTTAAAATGGGTCTGACTTTGTTTAAGCTTTGCAGCAGACCCAAATAACATGGATTGGGTCTTGTGTTCATTTAGAACTAGTTTGTGATAAGAGAGCCAAGCTTGGATGTTTTGAAAGTCAGAGGAGAGCCTTACATTTATGTCAGATATACTTTTTGAACTGGTGTAAATTACAATGTCATCTGCGTAGAGTATGGATGAGCAGAATGTGAGACCAGCAGTTATATTATTTATAAATAATGAGAAAAGGAGAGGCCCCAGAATAGAACCATGGGGAACCCCAACATTTACTATTGTTTGGCCTGAAAGGGTAGAGTTGTGTTTTACAACTTGGGCCCTATCAGTCAGATAACTTCTGAACCAGGCCACTACCAGTGGGGACAATCCTATAGATTGTAAGGAGGTTAGGAGAATGCAGTGGCCAACTAGATCAAACACTTTGGTCATGTCAATGAAAACAGCTCCAATAAGAAGGCCTGAGTCCATAGCAGAGAGCGTGTCAGTGGTTAATTTAAGCAGGGCAGTGGAGGTGCTATGGCCCTTATGGAACCCATGTTGGGCATCCGTAAGGAGGTTGTTTCTTAGCAGGAAATTGGTGGTTTGAATAGCAACTAGTTTCTTTAGGATTTTGCTTAGGACAGACAAGATAGCAATGGGTCTGTAATGTGACGAGTCTTTAGGGTCTCCTTTTTAGGGTTGTGGGCGGAGCCTACAGCACTATTGGGATCAGATTGTAGCTCTAAAATGGCTAATCGTGGAACTCCCTTTTTGTACATTTGGAAGTATTCCTCTACAGCCACAAAATGGTGCACTCCCCCTCTGATTTTTGCTATTTGCTGCTCTATGTTAAAGGCATCTGAAGGGAGGGGGGATGCTACTGTATTGTACCTCAGAACTCCTCAGGATATTAACAAAAAATACCTTTTTAAACTGCTGTTTCTATCATCTGTCCAGCTCAGTCTAATAGATTTATTCTATTTCTTTCAGCAACCTAGGGTTAACTCATTATATGGTGTCTGGAATTTACTGAACCTCTGAAAGTCAGACTACAGTGTCAGATTACAGACAGTGCAGTTTACAGTCTGTGTTAGTTATCTCATTCCTATGGACACACACACTCATACACATACACACACACACACACACACACACACACACACACACACAGCAGCAGCATGTACTCTGACTAAATAAATTCAAGGGGACTGAATTAGCAGCATGCCATTACTGAACCTCTGAAAGTCAGACTACAGTGTCAGATTATAGACAGTGCAGTTTGCAGCCTGTGTTAGCTATCTCATTCCTATGGGCACACGCACACACACACGCACACACAGCAGCATGTACTCTGACTAAATAAATTCAAGAGGACTGAATTAACAGCATGCCAGTTTTTGATGATTGTGACTAAACAGCACTATATGGCACCAACAAGAAAATAAATTTGGTTATTTGGTAGCTCTTCACAACCCTATCAGCTTGGTTAGAGTTTGTTTAAATACAGGAGAGATACTGGTGATTTTCCAGATGGACATGACCATGACAAAGGGACCAAGTGAAAATCCTGGCCAGGGGGGAGGCTATGTATGAGGCAACTAATTTGAGGAGCCTTGGTTCTAAAGCATCAGTGTCCACACTGGTGCTGTCCAAAGTAGTGTTTAAGAGTTTCAGCACCTCTAGCCTAGTAATAGCCTTAAAATGGAAGGGGGGAATGATTTCCTTAGGGCCTGGGAAGGGGAGCAGACAAGACTGATGTGTTGTGGAGAAGGAGGAGGTGAATCTATTAAGGTCCGAGAACTGTTGGTTAAAAAAGTTAGCAATGATCAGAGGATCATTACAATGGCACCCTTTAAGGACCATATCATTTGGAGCAGGAGAGTGAGTGGACCCAAGGAAGGTTTCATTATGTCCCCAGAACTTCTTAGGGTCACCTGCCACATTTATTAGCAGGTCTTTGCAACAGGCACTTTTTGCTAATCTGATATATTTTTTACATAAATTCCTCTGGGTCCTGTAGAGATTATAGTCAGCCAGGAGACCAGATGATTTAAAGCATCTCCAGCTTTTATCTCTTTCTTTTAGCTTGACAAGAAGGTCCTTTTTTAGCCATTTAATTTGTTTTCCCTTTACACACCGTGTGATGTTTGGGGTGTGTTTTTCTTGAAGCACAGTGAATACTTGAAGAAAACAGTGAAGGGCAGACTATGCGTCATGTGCTTTGTAGAGAGGAGACCAGTCAGTTAGCAAGATGTCATACAGAAAGCATTCAGGGACAAAGTTAGTATAGTTTCTAATAGTCACTACCGTGGTGGAGGGGGACAAGCAGACTTTGGGTTCCAGACACAAAAAACTGGGGAGTGGTCTGTAATTGCATCTGAAAGTATGCCAGCAACTGGAATGTGCTGAGCCCGGTTTGTTCATATCCAATCAATAAGAGTGCCAGCATTCATTTGTGAGGTGATTCTGGTAGGTTTGGTTACCAGTTGATGCAGATAATGGTCCTGGACTAGAGAGAGGTAATTGTTATAATTTTTACCCAACTAGTCTTGCATGGAAACCCAGTTACAGGTGGGCGGGCATAGACATATGTTCAAGCTATACCTGCACCCCTAAAAAAAGGATTACATGCTTTACTGTACTATAATGACTGGTTATTGATGATTATGAACTGTGGACAGAAGCTTTCAAACTCCATTATACACAGCGATGTATAATCAACCATGTATGATGGAGTGTGATTATACACGGCCATGCAAAATCACCCGTGTATAACAGAATTTGATAAAGCACCTTTTGAAAAATTCAAAAATCACTTTCATGATAGCTCTACTGGCTCTTCACGCTGTCAACTTGATTGCGCTAACCTCACTCAAATCGCTGAGCAGAAATCTAACATATGTGCAACTGAAGAAAGACACATTTCTCATAGAAACAAAAAATAACCAGTGGTCTACCAATGTCTGTCTGTCTGTCTGTCCACCTAAAAATGGCACATTCATCATCATTTCGGCACCCTAGTGATCTAGAAAGACAAAACTTCATAGAGCAGCAAGAAAACAGAAACACTCTTAAAAAAAACAGAGACCGACGTTAGGCTGTTCGACAAGTACCTGTCTGACAAAAAAAAAATCAAAGGTGCCAGTTATTATAAAAAATAAAACATGGTGAAATGAACATCAACTTGGAATTTGTGCACACCCATGGTATACAATGCCTTGATAAACCCCTCAAGCTTCGCTCTCAGGGTTTATGAGGCATCACACACCTCGGGTGTCCATAAAATCCTCATTACACACACTTCCCCATGCATTATTCTATAACACCTGTACCGGTGCACCTCCCCCAGTTTCTTTTGGATTGTGTCAATTTCAATTTAACACATAATTGTTTCATCTTTGACCAGAATTTTTTTTTTTGCAAGAATAGGTACTGCTATGGGGGACACTATGGCCCCCTCTTACACTAATTTTTTTGGGGGGGATCTGGCATTTTTACACATTTTTTAGACAATAATCCCTTTCTCCCTGGTTTGGTGCACTGGTACAGGTTTACTGGAGATGTGCTCATCATTTTGGATGGACCTGAGGACAAAATTCAGGACTTTCTGGAATACATTAATGTAAATAACTTAAGACTGTTATTTACACACAACATACAAGAAAAGTGTGACAGGGCTGGGTAAGACCTTGTCCCATTTGTTATGCAGAGAAAGTTAAAAGCAAGAATCTATTCTGTCCTCTCCTATACTGCCACTTATCTGTCTCTTGTCTGCCAGATTGTGCAGGCAAATTGTCCTTGTGGCACCTAGGAACCAGTCTTTACACTGGTCCCACAATTTCCTCCTGTTTTCTCCTTTCCTTCACTTCCTATTTATTTTTCTTTCTTTCTTTCTTTCTTTCTTTCTTTCTTTCTTTCTTTCTTTCTTTCCTTCCTTCCATCCTTCCTTCCTTCTTTCTTCCCTTGCTTCTCCGTGGTTGATAAATATATAAGAAACTGGGATCTCTTGGCTTGCAAAAGTATGTAATTATACTGCTGAATGCAGAAAGCTATTTGGGTTTCTTTTAAAATGGGAATCTGTAATAAGAGGGGTTATCCTTGATCTGTATTGTGAGCTCCACAAGCATGTTTGCAGAACATGGTATTAGAGTACATTTAGTGATGTGAAATATATTAATTGTTTCATATCTTTTTTTTTTTGAAGGGACATCTGTATTAAACATATTGCCTTCTCTATATTTTCCGTTAGACAATTAGTAATCCTATAGACAACTTATGAGCATGTGGTTTCAGTATTGCAGGAAATCCAACAATTTTGAAGACTGAAATACAGTTATTTAAAACAAGAATGGACACTGTATTTACGCTAATTTATTTTTGGGGTATTGGACATTTTTATACATTTTTTTGACAATAATCCTTTTTTCCCCCATGAGGTACACATTTTTTGGATATGTGCTCATCATTTGGGGTCAACCTGAGGACAGAATTCAGGACTTTCTGGAATACATTAGTGTGAATAATTTAAATCTGCTATTTACACTGAGGCCCAGATATTCAAAAGGGTTGCACTTGGCGCAACAGTGTTGCACCATGCGCAACCCACTGATGTGCCCTGGCGTGATATTCAAACGGGAATTGTGCCTGGCACAAATCCCGATGCGCCGGAGCGCATCAGTAATGTATGCGGCGCAAGTTGGGGGGGCGTGCCCATGCATACTCTGCACATCCTGATATTCAGCCTGGGATGTGCTGAGTCCATGCATGCACAACCCCTACTTGCACCGCATATAGATGAGCCATGAGGTACACATTTTTTGGAGATGTGCTCATCATTTGGGGTCAACCTGAGGACAGAATTCAGGACTTTCTGGAATACATTATTGTGAATAATTTAAATCTGCTATTTACACTGAGGCCCAGATATTCAAAAGGGTTGCTGTCAGCCCGATCACAGGCATTTGTATAATAAAACTACATCCAATATCCCTTGTGGTCCAGTGGACCGCTCGCAGCCCGGTCACGGGCATTTGTATAATAAAACTACGTCCAATATCCCTGGTGGTCCAGTGGACCACTCGCAACCCAGTCACAGGCATTTGTATAATAAAACTATGTCCAGTATCCCTGGTGGTCAATGGACCCCCTCCCCACCACCCGCTTCCGATCAGCAGCGGGCAGCAGCACCGCCTGCCACCCCGCATACACCGACTGACACCGTGGTAGGGGTTGTACACTGTTCATACAGCCATCGGGCATGCAGCCCCTACAGACTGAGGCCATCTGATATGTAACAGATCCATTCACATATCTGAATGTGTAGGAGCCTGCATGCCCATTGGCTCATGCTGTGGACCAATGGGCATACAGCCCTACCTACAGTGTAGTTAGTAGGGCCGGCAGGCAGGTGGGTGTTGCCGCTCACCGCTGACCCGGGGAGCAGGGCGATGGGGCCCAGTGGGTGGGTGGGGAGGGGGTCTGCTGGACCACCAGGGATATTGGACATAGTTTTATTATACAAATGCCCGCGATTGGGCTGTGAGTGGTCCACTGGACCACCAGGGATATTGGACTTTATTTTACTTTACTTAAGCTCATGATTGAGCTGTGAGTGGTCCACTGGACCACCAGGGATATAGGACTTTATTTTACTATACTTAAGTCCGCAATCAGGCTGACAGCAGTCCACTGGACCACCAGGGATATAGGACTTTATCATATTCATACTTAAGCCCACGATCAGGCTGACAGCGGTCCACTGGACCACCAGGGATATAGGACATGATTTTATTTACAAATGCCCACGATTGGGCTGTGGAGCATATTGCCGCGCAGTGCAAGGGGCGTCGGTCCCTGATGGCTGCTGCCTGGCAGGGCGCAAGTCATCGGGGA
The DNA here is from genome assembly GCA_016271365.2 of Neoceratodus forsteri. Lineage (NCBI taxonomy): Eukaryota > Metazoa > Chordata > Ceratodontiformes > Ceratodontidae > Neoceratodus > Neoceratodus forsteri. Next base: position 1,521,373,892 of record CM028131.1, read on the forward strand.
TCGGCATACCTGCAAGCAAATGGGGCCATAATGACATGCAAATCGCCCCATTTGCGCCTTACATACATTATGGCCGCATTTGCATGTGCACTTTTGAATATCACGGTTGCAGCGCATAGTGCAACAGAACCTGTACTAGCGCATCCCCCTGCTCCACTCTGGCCACTTGCACTGGTGCAGTGCCACTGCGCCATGCACACTGCGGGTGGCCAGGGTGCGATATTCAATGATGCTGTACCATGGTGCAGCTCCGTTGAATATTGCCCAGTCAATGCCCCTGTGCAGCCAAGTTGCGCTGCGCCCAGGCTTGCTCCACAGCCTGGTTCAGTTTGAATATCTGGGCCAGAATGTATAAGAAAAGTGTGATGGGGTGGGTAAGACCCTGTTCCATTTGTTATGCAGAGAAAGTTAAAAGCAAGGATCTATGCGGTCCTCTCCTATACTGTCACTTGTCTATCTCTTGCTTGTCTGATTGTATAGTCAAATGTTCCTTGTGGCACCCAGGAATTGGCCACTCTGACTGCCCAACAATTTTCCCTTTCTTTTTCTTTCTTTCTTTCTTTCTTTCTTTCTTTCTTTCTTTCTTTCTTTCTTTCTTTCTTTCTTTCTTTCTTTCTTCCCTTGCTTCTCTGTGGTTAAAAATATATATGAATCTCTAACGGACAACTAGATGTGGGACATGATGTCTTGATTGGTTGGACCTGCTAAGAAAACTAATGTACTATTCAGGCTGGGCACAGGAAGGTCAATGAAAAAAAGTATTGTTGCAGTTTGTGAAAAACAGGAGATGAAACTTACATGAACAGGATCCAAAGGTTAAACTGCCAGGCAAATACATCTTGTATAAAGAGAGCAATGTTTTGTCTAGATAGAGAGATTAAGATTTTAGAGAAAGACTCAGAGGAAGGATTTTTGTTTGTACTGCCTTTGTGAAGAGCTATCCTGTACTTTTTATTATTATTTTTATTGTTATGAATAATAATAAAATACTACTTGCAAATTTTAGAACTTCTCCTGGTTTGTCTATGCTTCTTGATCTATGCCTGAATGACAAAAAGGATATTGAGTTCTTGGATTTGGAACTGTTCATCAGAGAAGATGGTACGGTGGGGTCTAGGGAGTTCAGGAAACTCACAGCAGGAAACAGTGTCCTGCATGCTGCTAGTGCATATCCCCTTACTCTGATAAACAGTATCCCTTACAGACAGTGTTTGAGTTTAAAATGTAATTGTACCTCAGACACTGACTTTGAGAGACACATTGATTAGCTGACCAATAGACCCTTGCTTTATGGTTACAATGAGAGGAATTTAACACAAGTGTATGAAAAAGCAAAGTTGGCAAATAGGAGTATGTTATTACAAGTGAACAACAAATCCCAGCATACCCCCTTCCCCACCTTTGTACTACAATATAATAAACTGGCACCAAGTGTAAAGGAAGATTTTAAAAACTAGCATGTACTGCAGTACTCAAGGCATCTGAATGTCTTCTCTCAATCCCCACATACTACATATAGTAAAAGAAGAAATAAAAAAACTGTTAAATCCCATCCATCTTAAACTTTTACCTACCCATAGACCCACCTGGTTACCTCCAAAACCAACAGGTTTTCGTTTGTATGGTAGGTGCTCATTCTGTAAACTTGCAGTTACAGGCAATGTGTTCAGAAACCCGACCCATGACATAATAGTTTACAGCATTTTGTTTAATGCTTCACTACACATGTAGTTTATGTGTTAATCTCGCCATGCCAAAAACTCTGTGTAGGCTGGACAAAAAGAGAAATGAAGGTGAGGGCACAAGAATATCTTCAAGACATTAAGAAAGGATAAATGGAATCATCAGTGGGTGAAAATGTTTTGGAATACCATGATAAAAATGCTAGCGGTCTCAGGCTTGCAATCCTATAGTGGATTGCACCCCATGAGGGGAAGGGACAGATTAACGTTACTATCAAAGAGAGAATCTGAGTGGATTTTTAAATTAGAAACAGTGCACCCATTCGGTTTAAATGAGAAATTTGATCTGACCATATTCTTATGAATTTGAAAGGATGTATATACTGACTATCATATGAAAAGTTTGGTCTGGTCAGAGTATACGCATATATTTTTCTGCTTTATTGTAGATTCGAATTGAGAGAGAATGGAATAAATATTTCTTTGTTTTGCATGTGCACACCATTCATATAACCTCCAGCATTAATTATATTTCAAACTATAAATACATCTTAGCTAATGTATGTTAATTAACCAAAGGCTGTAATCCATTGTCATTAGTCAGGTTTGATTTCTCCTGCATATAATGAAGTCTGAAAGTAAATACAGAGTTTGTAATTTAGTAGTAAAATAAAATAATGGTGTAATGTGAGTTTAATGTGCCTTGGACATGACTAGTTCATATATCTCTTTCTTATCTCCCTCTACCTTCCTTTTTTCTTCTATCACAACTTTGCTTTGAGAGCTGTCGTTTCTCTTCAAATTCTATTTTCTAGTACTCCCCCCCCCGTCTTTATTCTCACTCTATCCTATTCTTAGACTTGTACCGTTCAATATTCTCCTGTTTTGGCAGCTCCTGCACTGAAAATTGTATTGTGATCAATGTAGTAAGGTGTTGGCAAAGCTAATTGAATGATGGCGTGCATATGAAGGGGCATACCTAGTAGGAAGAGGAAGGTGCCGATACCATTATATAAAACCATGGTTAGACTGCACCTTGAGTATGGGGTACAGTTCTGGAGGCCTCATTTAAGAAAGGACATAGATGTACTAGAAAAGGTTCAGAGAAGGGCAACAAAGATGGTGCAGGGTATGCAAGGGAAACCACATGAGTCAAGATTGAGAGAATTAAATCTGTATCCGCTGGAGTTTAGAAGAGAGAGAGGGGACATGATAAAGACATTCAAGTACATGAAGGGGATAAATAAAGTGAGGGAAGGAAGAAAGTCTATTTAAAAGGAAAGTCAGAGTTAAAACAAAAGGTCATATTTTAAGATTGGAAGGAGGAAGATTTAAAGGTAATCTAAGGGGGTGTTATTTCACTGAGAGGCTGATTGAACCCTGGATCAGATTACCTGAGGAGGTGGTAGGTGTCAGAATGGTGGAGGGATTCAGGAGAGCATATAATAGACATATGGGGTTGGTTATAGGACAGAGGATAGGCTCCTTGTGCACCGATGACAAGTAGGGGAGGTGGGGAGATGGGCAGACTGGATGGTCCACGATGGTCTTTTTCTGCTGACACATTACTATGATACTGTGAATTCATAGTTTCTCTTGACTCCACTTTTGTGTTTTTATAGAAGTTAGTTTGCATGAAATTGTACACTATTTTTATCACATTTGCACAAATTACACTTTCAATGTGTATACATCATATAATTCATTGCTGAAAGTAATAACTGTGTATTTAAGATCTGTATTTAAGTAAATTAAATTTATATGGTTAATGTATCACAAAAGTGTTTTTACTGATCTTAATATAATACAAAGTTAATAGAATGTGTTTGAAAAATTGTAACAGCCAGTGGAATTATAGTGTGCTATTATGAGAACACAATGTGACTTTTTACTTCTGTATTTAAATGGTACATGTGTTGGCACTCTCAACGAGCTAGTTTACTGCCTGGAATTATTAGTAATTTTCAGATGCAGTCAGCTATCATTTCTTATATCTGAAGTATTTTTTCTTTTTTTTTGTTTCCTAATTAGATGATTTTCCACCTGGCATTGCTGGGCTGGTGTGTGGAGCAACAGTCTGTAGGCTAAAAAAAGTCAGCTCTGTTCTTCCCACTACTTTATCAGAAGTGACCAAACACATTGAGACACCACAACTCTTGCAGCCTCGGCAGTGACTTTCACAAGCTACCAATTAAAATGTAGGAAACTGTGACATCGCTAGTAGCCAAGCTTGGTGCACTGTAAGGAACAAAGTGAATATCTTGCTTCCTGTATGCCGTGAGTTTGTTTTACAGATTATTCTCCCTATCTTTGATTATGGTGACATGCTCTATAATGGTGCACCCAAATTCTCCCTTGCCAAACTGGACCACCTCTTTCACACTTTCTGTCATTTTGCTTTAGATTTTTCTCCTTGTACCCACCATTGTTAATTCTACTGCCCTTTCTCTCCCCTCTCTTAATGCTAGGCACCTTTTCCATTGTGTTTCCTTTATTTCTAAATTCTAGTTTGGTGCTCTTTCCTCCTATCTTACATCCCTCTTATCTTCTCCCCGATTACAGCTACTCTCTCCAAAGTAGTACGTCTTATTCCCTCTTTATTCCTTCTAGATAAACTACTGCTGGTCAATCTGCTTTCTCTTATAAGTTTCCTAAGCTCTGGTCCTCTCTTTCCCTGTCGATTCAGTCTGCTTCTTCTGCTTTCTCCTTAAAGTCTCTTCTTCATTACTTTTTTCTCTCTTCTGCAACTGTTCATGACTCTGTTACTCTAAATCACACATTGTATTCACCGCCCCAATACCTTGCCTTGCTCCATTATGCTGTTTTTTATTTGTAATGTAGTAACCTCACCACCAGATCTCAATTTGTACCTTATGTGCATAGCAGTGTCAGTGTCAGTGGCTCAACAGGTTGCACACTTGCCTCTGAGGCCAGAAGATCAGAAGGCTGTGTGTTCCATCCCCACACCAGGCATTTGGGCTAAATCCCAATACTGACACTGTAGTGCAGCATGAGGGGGTGCTGCACTCTTGAGGTGTCATCTTTCAGATGAGATGTTAAACTGAGGTCCCGTCTGCCTGTTCTGGTAGTTGTTCAGATGGATGTTAGTGATCCAATGGCATTTCTCAAAAAGAGTAGGGGAATTTTTTATTGAAAAATTAAAACGTACAAAACTGTAATGTAAACCAAAAAATATAAAAGAACATCAGGTTAAGTAAACATCCTATACATATTATAAGGTAAGACAGTGATGTATCATATAATTCCCTCTAAAAAATCAAAAAAGGAAAGGAAAATCATAAATTAACACAGAACAGCAAATAGAACAGTAAAGAGCTATCCATACAGAATGTAGTCTCAGGATCTGAAGGAAACCCGTATAAACTAATAACATTCCAGAAGTAATCATAAAGACCAAAAGATCCAATCACAATGACTCCAAAGGAGAAGAAATTTGTTTCTAGAAAAGTTCTTCTCTTCCAATCTATTCAACCCTTGTAGAGAACTCAGAACTTGACGTACTAACCCCACAGCAGTAAGTTATTTTTGTTGGAGTAAGAGTATACATCTGGCCTGCCATATATAACATTTGCTAACAGCAAAAATAACTCTCAAATTACTTTTATGATATTTCATTAAAGAAAATGGAAAAAGTCCCAAAATTAAAATGTCATAAGTGATGTGAACCACAGTACATTCTTGCCAAATATTCCCAAAGGTAGACCAAAATTCATGTGCAAAGGGACAAGTTATAAAAAAAATGTTCCAGTGTTTCAAGAATAGCTAAGCAGGTTGTCATAGGACATATTCTGTCTTCCACAGCTTTGTGCTCACGTGTATTCCTGACCCCCAAATGACCATGGCAAGACAACCACACCACGTCCCACATTTGCTTAGGAATTATTTTATCAGTTAATTGTAAGCAGGCCTCCTGTATATGGGTTTCAGATCAAGCTAGGAAGATAGGTTGAAGAAACAAAACCTCTTCAATGAGAAAAGCATAAAAGGCCCTCCTGGTCTTTAGAGTTATAAATTATTGGGTTATGCCCCATTGACGTAATTTAGTAAGACAAGGTTTAACATATAATGGAACATTTTTTGTGTGAGTGGTCATCGCTACAGTCAGGAGACCTGTCCCCCAATTTTTTGTAAGGTGAAAAACCAATCAGAAAATGCATTATGCCAGTGTAATGGTGTACCTTCCAAAAGGTCCCCAAAATTCCTGTATATAAAAATACTGTGAAAAAAAACAATTGGGTTAAGCATCCTAACACCCCCCCAATCCATAATCATAATATGTAAAGACTCATCGGATAGGGTTCAACCGACTCCCCCAAAGGCCTTGAAAACAAATATTGAGAATACGAGGTTCTAACGAAAAAGGGATAGGAAAAATGTTCACAACATACAGAAACTGGGGTAAAATTAAAGTTTTGATTAAATACACCCTCTTTTTCTTTGAGATGGTTTTCGACTTCCATTGCTGTAGTAAATTTTGACTCTTACTAATTGCCAGTTCTCAGTCATATTTAGCATCACCATCATCCGTTCCAAAAGTTAACCGTAATATTTGAATAGGAGAGCTCGTGACAGGAATAACTCTATTGTGTAAGGAGTGTGTGACTCTTATTGCTGGATGAATTTGGAATCCCTGGTATTTAGTATAATTTAGCTGTGCAGTAGAGACAACCTCGTATGATGTTAAGATATTCTCAGTTGTGGGAAGTGCATCACTTGACTGTACACATAAACACAAATCATCAGCATAGGTGCAAATGTTTACAAATGCTGAATAACCAGGTACTGAAATAACTGTAATACCCGGATCATTATGAATTGTCCTAATAAGAGGGTCAATAGCAAATAGATACAAAATGGGGCTTAAAGGGCACCCCTATCATATTCCTCTTTTTATCTGAAAGGGTGTCCCAAAATCTCTATTAATAAAAGGCAAAGCTGTTGCGGATGCTTAGAAAAGTTGTATCCAATTTATGAAACGGCATGGAATCCCGTATTTCAGTAAAGTAAAGAATAAAAAGTCATGACTAACTCGATCAAAAGCTTGTTGTTGGTCTAGTGAAAGCAGCCATCCAGAACATATACCAGTAGTGATATCGCTAAGGAATTGTAAGTTATGGAAAAGTGATCTATCCAGAATGCCACACGTCTGTACTGGAGAAATTAAAACATTTGCAATATTAGCCAACCTCCATGAAAAAATATTTGTAAGAATTTTATAATCAACATTCAAGAGGCTGATTGGCCTCCAATTAGTTAAGTCAGTTCTCATACCTTTCTTATGCAATAAGATTACTAAAGCTTGAGAAAATTCAATAGATATGTAGGGCAGTTGCAACAAAGAGTTGAAAACTATAGTTAATACAAGGCTTAAGATATTTAAAAAAGTTTTATAAAACTCTGAGGTCAGGCTATCTTTCCCAGGTGCAGTTTTTAGTTTCAATCTTGCAATGGCTTGTTGTACTTCAGCCAAGGAAATATCCTGTATTAAGGTATTAGCCATGTCTGAAGGGAGTTTAGGGATCTGTAAGTTTTAAAAAAAAGTAAAACCAGGAGACGTACCTCCTGATACCCCAAATTGTTCAAATAAATATTTTTGAGATTCCTCAAGTATTCTTACTCTATTTTTTTTTTTTAGGAATAGGATTGTCACCAACATGTAAAGCGTCCAACGTAGTTGTTTTAACCCGGTCAGCGTAACCACGGAAAGCATCCAGAGAAGGGTGCCACCCTTGAGTGCCAAATTGGGCTTTCAGTTTGAAGCTCAAATATTTGTTATATTGAAATTTATCCATGTTGTCTTTAGTTTGTTGAATTTGCATAGCCAAACCTACAGAATGTGTGTGCATCATAGAAATTAAATGTTGCAACTGATCTCTCAGAATTAAATATTGTGCACTTTTGTGTTTAGTTTTCCAGGAAGCATAAGAGATAAACAAAGAGTGAAAATCTAATTTTGATGTAATCCACCATTCTACTGGAGAATCATATGCCTCAAGGATAGAAACCCTATCTCTGATCAATTCTTCCCATTGTTGCTGAAGGGCTGTGTCAAGAAGCAAGTCGTTATTTAATTTCCACCTAGAGAAACATTTAGATTTTTATTTTATTTATTTATTGAGATATTCAGAAAGACCTTTGAGTCAAAGACTCATTTACAAAGGTTCCATGTCATACATAGAAGGTACTGGGACAATATTTGTTACAGATCGCTGTACATTACATTAAATAACAAGTATTGGATACACATTTGTTCAGTGAGTGACAACCATTCCAAAATAACATGATTTACAATGATTAGCAGAGCCATAAGGTAGCAGAGAGGTTCTGAAGAAGGCTGTTTGTCAAATAATTAGCTAGTAGAACATTAGCTATAGAGAACACAAAAGTTGTTCTAGGTTATCGGGGGGGTGTCAGTTGCAGTCACATAGGTTAGAGGCCTGGAGGTGGTTCCTTAGCCTGGATTTAAAAGGGCCAAGCCTTGTTTCATCAGTTATTAGGCTTGGGAATGAGTTTGTCCAGGAAGGGGCTTTGTAGCTGAAGGATCGTTGGAATTGGGAAGTCCGGCAACGGGGTACCCATAACAACAGTTTGTTCAAGTTACGGGTGGTTCTGCTAGGAGATGTTGAGAGGATAATTTTGTCAAGGGCAGGGGGGGTGAAGCCTAGAGTTATCTTTTTGGTCATTAGGCAGGTGTGGTACCTGATTCTGTTGTCTAAGTTTAGCCAGTTTGTGGTACTGTAGAGGGAGCAGGTGTGTGTGTGAAGTGATCACATCCAAGGATGAGATGGCAGGCCTTGTTAAGCATGAGCCAGAGTCTATTGAGGGCTGAGGTGAGTGCGGCACTGTACATGAGAATACTGTAGTCTAGCAGAGAGAGGATAGAGGAGTCTATGGTAAGTTGTAGTGCCTCAGGGGTGAGGCAGTGTTTGTACCGATAAAGTACACCTAATCTAGAGGTAAGGGCAGTTGATAGGTGCAGGATATATTGATTAAAGTTGAGGGCTAGGTCTAGAGTGATCCCTAGATATTTAAAGGTGCTTACTCATTTTAGGGGGGGTTTGATTAACAGCAAGAATTTGGGGGCAGAGGCTCTTGAGTAGGTTCTGGGGATGGGAGAAGATTATGACTTTTGTCTTATTGTAGTTAATTATTAGACACTCAGTGGTGAGCCATTGTTCAGTTTCATGGAAGGATTGTTGGAGAGTTAGGTGGAGTTTAAGGGGGGTCAGGATCAGAGGTGAACAGGACGGCATCATCCACATATAGGAGCAGGCTGCCGGGGCAGGCCAATGGGAGGGAGTTTAGGTATAGACTGAATAGCAATGGGCCAAGAATGGAGCCCTGTGGGACACCGTAGCAGATTGGGAGGCTAGAGGACAGGATGGTGCCTACCTTGACCAGCTGTGTTCTATCGGAGAGATAGCTGGTGAACCAGCTCATGGCATCATGGAGAAGTCACTGTAGGCAAGGGTGTTCAGTAAGAGGACATGGTTGATGGTATCAAATGCCTTAGAGAGGTCCATGAAGATGGCACCTGTGATGTGGCCATAGTCCAAGGCTGAGTGGACATGGGAGGTCAATTCAAGGAGGACAGTGGTGGTACTATGACCCTCTCAGAAGCTGTGATTTAGAGAGACCCTCACCACAAAGGCAAGATACTGCCAGATGATCAGAGGTCTCAAAGGGTATCGTGTATGCTTTAGAAACAGTGATAGTGTCAGGCACAAATAAATAATCAATTCTGGACATAAGATGTCCTTTTATAAAAGTTTTGTGATATTGGGAATTGTTACCATAAAGACATCAAGGAGATGTGCCATGAGGATCATGTTTTTTAAATAGGCCATGTCACTAAACGCTTCCTGTGTTTTGCATCCCCACTCTGATGGAGAGGTGCCACAGTTAAAATTACCCCCCAAAATAGTAGTTCTTTGCATGTGTAAGAAAGGTTGTACTAGTTTAAACAATGCAATGCATGTAGCTATGCTTTGTGGGGTGTATAGACAGATAATGCAGTTCAGAGTTTTGAAAGGAAACATCTAGAGCTCTCCCAGGTTCAATTTCTATTAATTGTCGAAGTTTAAATTCCAGGCCCTTGAGTAATATGGCCACCCCATCACACTGGTCTTGTCCTTGAGACCAAAATGATAAACCTTCAGTCCAGGATTGTTTAGCCTAGGAGGGTTCATAATCAGTTTTAAGGCGAGTATCCTGTAAAAGGAAAATGTTATTAGTAAGTCCCTTTAAAATCTGAAAAGTAGTAGACCGTTTCTTAAAGGATTTAACACTGTTCACATTTAGTGTTAGTGGATGTAAAACATGACCCATTTAAAACAGCCAAAAGGGAGAGGGAAAAAGGAGTGTCATCCATCCGGTTTCTGCCTGTGTTTCATCTTCCCTCTAGCTTTCTTTGCTTTCAATTGTTCTACAGGTGGTTCCATAGGAAGGTCTTGTGTGCCCGAAGTCACCAAGGAGGTATCTGAATCTCCCTCCTCATCCCCACAATCCCCCCATTGTTTCTGTTTATATAAAGTTTGGAATCTATTTCTGGTCAAGATGGGGGGGGGGGGTCACCTAATCAAGGTTCTGCTTTGTTTCATGATCTTTTTGGTTTAGTAGTCTGTATAATTTCCATAGGGGCTTCCACCGGTGGTGGCATAAGATCTGGGGAAGGTATAGTGTGTACCTCAGTAATAGGTCCGGGAGAAATGGCATTCTCTTGAGGCATGGGCTGTTCAGAAACTGGGGTGGGACCTAAAGGAGTCTCTTGAACTATCGAAGTCCTGGTGGGGAGGTACCTCAGATGTCCCAGGGGTGTTGTCTTGCCTAGCTTGTGAGACTTTCAATTGTTGAGCATTTATCAAAGATTCAGAGTACTGCATGACTCTGTCCAGTCTGTTTTGAGTGGCCCATGGGCAAGCAGAAAAGGTGTGGCCTGATTCTTCACACAGGTTGCACCTGAGGGGATTTGAACAGCCAAGACTCACATGTCCATACTCTAAGCACAAATTGCACTGAGGCAGGGAATAAGTGGAACTAAGGTGGGTCCTAGCACCACATTTGTGGCAAGTTTTTGGTTGTCCTGGGTAAAAGCAAATGCCCCTATCACGCCCAATATAAAAACTACTAGGAAGATGTTGTATCCCTAAGTCATTATGCCACAATTTAACCTTAATGTACCATCCCCCTGTCCCCACTAAATCATCATCCAGAATGGGTACATGGTTTTGTAAAATATCACATTTCTGCTATGACCAATATTGCACATCTTCAATGTTTACCTCTTCACTACGAAATAATAAGGTCAAGGTTTTTACAGTAGGTTTTGTAAATGGTATGGAAAAAAAATCCTGCCACTCAGGTTGATGTTTGACCAATTCCAGCTTTTGCCAAAACTTCTCCAATGTAACATTAGTCCTAAAACTAATGTCATAAACTGTCTCCCCCTAATTTGTGAATAAAAGCAAACAATTCATGCGCTTGAATCCCCATAGACTGTTTAAGTAAAGTATGCAAGACAAATTTTCTAGCAGGAAAAGAGTCATTAGGTCCAGTATATTTTAAACGCACAGCATTGCGCCTCTAGGCCGGTTCTCCAACCTGTTTGAAAAGATCTGCCATTCGAAAGATAGAGGCAGGCTGCACCATCAAAGAACCCCTCCATGAATTCCCAAGAAGAGATGCCACGGTTGGCGGCTCAGAGTCCGTGGTGTGTACACCTGGAGTAGCCACAGGAGTTGAATGAGACTCAAAGTGAGGCAAGTCCTTAGTAACCTCAATGTTCCCGGTAGATGCAATGGGTTGGGTAGTAGGAGCTCCAGTCACTGCTGAAGTCATAACTTCTTCCCTCTGCAGGACTGACACACTTGCTACAGGCTCCGGACTCATGGCGTGAGATGTAGTGTTTAGAGGCAAGTTCATAGAAGGCAGTTCTGAGGGCGATGAACAAGAGATAATGTCAGCCACAGAAACTGGTCCCAGGGAAGTCCATCCTGCACCACCGGAGTTCAGAAGCCACCCCGCAGCAGTCAACACATAGAGGAATCCCAAGACTGATTATCAGGTAAAAGGACAACAGTGTGGGATGTATCTGAATGTTGCAGAGGTATACTAGCACCAGGCTTTGCAGGATTGTCACATACAGGGGAAACATAGTCAGGCAAAGGAATTTCCTGAGAAGTAAGAAATGTGATTTTGGTAGGAACAGTACCTGCGCATGTAGTAGAGTCCATCGTAACCAACGGTTCAACTCCTGAAGTAGCTGATTGTGACTGTTCAGCGGTTTTAACCAACAACTTCAAAAAAAGGTTTTATATAGAATTTCATTTTGCAGCATCCATTCCTCTTGGGTAGGCATCAGCAGGTTCATAGAAGAGGTATCAGTGTTCTCCAACCTAATAGCTGAAACAGAATCCTCAGAGGTAGTCTGGCTGTTGGTCTGTATAGGTACAACAGGTACTTTGTCTATGTCATCGTCCTGTAAAAAATCCACAATGTCCTCCATTTCCATGGTAGTTGAATCAAGATTAAGATCTTGGTCAGTAGGTTAAGGGACTGGCATGTTGGAGATAGAGGCCTCAGCTTCCTTTTTTCCTACACCTCCACCTCCTCCTCCTCCACACTCCGTCCGCTATCTTGGAACTGGCCCACAAGGAGTCTCCCTACAGACGAGTAGGGGTAGTTTTATTACAAGAACATTGTATACAGAAATGTAACAAAAACAAATCAAGAAATCTTACTAAACAAAAAAGGAAAATTAATACTCATACATAAATTGTGATCAGTTCCCTTTTTCATTCCCTCCCCTCCCCCCTCATATGAAAGAAATCTTTTATCATAATTAAAACTGGTATTTTAGTCCTGTTTACCAAACCATATCATATTCACTGTTATAATCCACTATTTCATTTTAAACAGTATTTCTCCACTGCCCCATAACCCATGTTTTTAGAAATTATCTTATCAACTCAAAAATGTATTTATGTTTTATAAAAAAAAAGAAAACCCTTTCCACCATCTGTTTACCTTCTGAGGAGAGGAAACCAGTACATCTTTTTCATAAACATGCATCATAGCTTGGTGCACCAAAACCTGTACTGTGTCATATGACATATTACTAAAGGAATAATGCCTGACAGGGTGGGTGTTATGCTGGGCTAACATCCCACCTCAGGTGGTTTGGCCCGGCCCAACACCCGAGAAGGGATGTTATTCCAGCATAACACCCATCCTAGAGTGCATTATTCCTATTATACAATGGCTTGCTGTTTTATACAGAAAAAAATAATTTTAAATAATTTTATTTAGTGTTTTAAAATATTTTTTAAGAAAAGATGCAGGCAGTGCCCAAGGTGCTCTATGATAAAATCAGGAGGGATGTTATGCCTGGATAACATCCCTGCTGTGATGGTCAACTGACCAATCAGGAGCCAGGATTCTTTCTTGCCATTGTATAATTTGGTTTAACACCCACCTACATCTAGCTTGCCATAAATAGAATTTAATGCAGCAAAGAAAAATCATTAATGTGTCATAATGAAACTGGGGCCCCACCAGGGAATACTGACCCAAAATAAAAAAATTCATAGGACATGTTAGTGAACCACTTCATATTCCATTTTGCTGCTAAAAATAAGAGCATGTAAATAAATAATGATGCATAGTCTCCTCATGGTTACTACAGTTAGGATAGGGACAATTCCTTTCTTCTCAAGTTTTGTGCTTTGCATTTCCCCTAATATTAATTCTGCCATAAACAGAAAGTCAAAGATGCTCCCACATATGAGAAGGAATCCTATGATTATTCAACTGTACAGTTACCAAATTTATTTTATCCGGTGGGCAGTGTTTAAAACTAGGGTCAATAGGAAAGCAATGTGCTATAACAGTCTGATATAAACTACATCCAGAAAGGGACAATAATTGCTATTTTGTTATATTCCACTTGTATATCTTAGAGACTGCAGATTTAAAAAAATCCAGAACATGCAAATAGTTCCCTAATTTAGCAGGCACCACGCCCCATGCTTGAAAATAACAAGATAAATTCAACCTACACCAAAGGTTTTGAGGGGTGTCCTCCACCCTAACCCACATTTCACTGTTTGTGATAAAATCAATGTCTGAAAAAATATCACTGGGTCTATCATACCCAGGCCTCCCTTGCAAATAGGACGACATGTAAAACACTGGCTTATGGGGTTCAACCTACTTCCCCACAACATTTGAAAAAACAAGCTATTCAGTTTCTTTTGTAGTGTCTGTGGTAGAGGAAAAATCATGGCAACATATAGTAACCCAGGGATCAAAAATATCTTTATAATTTGAATTATTTTCAACTTTGACACACTCCGTTTTTTCCATCTATTGACCTTCAATTCTATTTTAGACAAGGATTGTTCCCAAATCTGGGTAGCCATATTCTGGGGTCCAAAATTAATCCCAAGGATTTTAAGGGTTTCCTTTTGAAATCTGAAGTTCTGCAATCTGAAGAGGTTCAGGATTTCCTACACCAATAAACAGTCCTCTACTTTTTTTATGTTTAGCCTAGAATTTGAAATATATGCAAAATCAGACATAATTTGTAAAAAAATGGGAAACTGAGCATAGTCCGAGAAAAAAAGGCACACATCATCTGCATGGGCCTGAAGATGTAAAGTCTTCTGAATACCAGTTCCTGTAATCCCATGCCATCTAGGTGTATCCGTCAAAGTGCGTAAAAAGGGGTCTAATGCAAATACATAAAGGAGGGGGCTTAGAGGACAGCCCTGCCGTACCCCTACTTGTGTCTGAAATCCTATAGTAACAGATCTCCTTATAACTGGATAAACCTTCGTAGAAGAGTACAATAGTTGAATAAATTTTAACAATACATCCAGAATACCATAATATTGTAATACCGAAAATAAATACATGTGAGAAACACAATCAAATGCTTTCTCTTGATCTACTGAAATGATAGTACCTTGCTTCCCAGAAAGGGATAACAAATCTATTACATCCCTAACAATCATTAGAGCATGCTGTATTTTCTGGGAAGGAAGTCTACAAAATTGTAATGGAGAAATAACCCGACTAGCAAAAGTTTTTAACTTATTATTCAACATGTGAGCCAAAATTTTGTAATCTGTGTTGAGAATGGTAATTGGTCTCCAGTTCATAATTAAATGTCTGTCTCCAGATTTATAAAAATATATTAATATACCTTTCAGAAATGAGGATGGTATTGCATTCGTATTATAAAAATAGTCATATGCTAGCTCTAAACAGTCTGAAAGTTCAGTAACAAAAGTCTTATAAAATTCTATAGGTAAACCATCTAACCATGGAGATTTACCTGATACTATAGATTTAATAGCATCTGCTATATCTAGTCTACTAATCTGAAAATTCCTGTTTAAGGAGTTCAAGGGGATACCAGGAAGTTTTATTTTTCTTAAAAATGTAGCAATACCATGAGCTGTAGGGACAACCTCTGGCTCCAGGATAGATACATGTTCTTTTATAATTTTATGTATAGCCTGTTCTGAAGTACAGGACACCTCCTGGGAATCCACTAAATAATCCATTTCTGTATTATTCCGTAAGTGTTTACAGGCCAGATAAGGGTCTCCTACCGGAGTCTCTTTTAATCCATTTTGAAATAAGACTTTCATAGTTCATGCTCGATCATATTGATAAATCAACATCTGATCTTTAATGTTTTTAATTTGGGCTGAATAGGCATATTTAGTTGTGTTTGACCATGAGAATAATTTAAAAAGTTGCTGTCTCAAAGAAAGATATTTCATAAAGTTATAGTTTTCTTTACATTTCCTGTATTTTTTAGCCAAGTTTGAAAATCTGATTTAGTATCCAGCCACCACTGACCAATATCTGAATATAAAAAACATACTGAGCATCTGGCAATAATAATTTCCCATATACCTTGCTGAACCCAGGTTTCATACAGATCAGTAATATTTAATTTCCACCTAGATACTGTCTGCCTCAAGCTTGGTGCATCTTTAAAGGTAACTAGTAAAGCCACATGGTCTGAAAATTCTACGGGAATCACTTGAAGTGAAGCAGTGGGAAGTTTCTAGGAATAAAAACATGATCTATTGAGTTAGTATATTTACCTCGCTTATATGTAAATTTTGGACCTTTGACCTGAAAAGCTACACAGTTCAATAAATCTGCAGAATCCACCATCTCAAACAAAGCATTAGAGTCACAGTACACATTACCCTTTGGTTTTGAATTAATCACCTGAGATTTCACCTCACAATTAAAATCTCCACATAGAAAAATATGATAGGAAGTTACCAAATAAGGTCACACTACTTTAAATGCTGCTACTCTATCTGCCTTTGACTGAGGTCCATAAACATTAATTAAATGATAGATCATTGTATTTCAGATCCCATCCAACAGCAACACCCTCCCAGGTACAAGATCAATCAGTTTCAATAGTCTAAAAGAAAATGAGTTAAATAAAATTCCTAAGCCATCAGCACTTGCTTGACCAAAGGACCAATAGGAAGGTCCCCAGGCCCATTCCCCCTGAAAACATCTAATCTGATAAGAAGAAAAACCCAAGTTTCTTGAAGGAAACAAATATCCAGACCAGTGTTTTGTATAAAATCAAATACCACCTGACGTTTCCCAGTATTTAATAGGCTATGTACATTAATTGTAACTACTTTGAGAAAAGCCAGAAATTAAGTATGCACCTTACATATACATAAGATTTTTAACTTGTTTTCCTTCTCTTTTTCTTCTTCCCTCTATACCCCACGGAATCTGGGTTCTGGACCTCCACTTCCAGATCCCTAGGCTGGGTATCAACTTCATCCTGTTCCATTTCAGAATCCCCCCCATTCAGGGGCCAGAACAGCAAATGGATTAGGAGAATTTACAACCTCTCTGGGGGATATAAACTGGTTTTATATTGCTAGAAGACCTACATCTTTGTTTAGGGGAATCAGGCACAGGGGGAGGTACAATTTTCAGATCTGGGTCAGTATAGCAGACTGGTGTTAAAATCTCCTGTACAGGTAAAAATAAAGGGTCCTGTGGGTTGGAGGTGTCCACTTCCTCTTTTAGCACTATAACCTCTGTTTCGGTGCCTTGTGGAGGATAGGGCTTATGAGCAGGAGTCATTGGAATAGGTATATCCTACTGCACTGCAGTGTCCTGAGCTTGCTGAATAAGTAACTCCTGACTCATGCATGTGGCAGTATTCTTGGCAGCTCAAGGACAATCCTTAAAGGCATGACCAAAATCCTCACATAGGTCACACATAGTATGAGAGGCACATTGAAAAGAAACATGGCCCACTTCTCCACAATTTCCACACCTAGGCCTATCACAAGTACTTGAAATATGGGTTCTAGACCCACACTTATAACAGGCCCGAGGCTGTCCTGCATAAAAGCACACTCCCCAGTCTCTTCCCAACATAAACAAATTCGGAATGTGTGTTATACCAGTCTCTGTACTCCATAATTTCACCTTATATTTCCAACCCCCAGTCCAAAACTTCTCAATATCAAGAATGGCCTCAGGATCCCCCAATAAATCACATTTTTGTGACAACCAATAAGTAATGTCAGTCACATGGGGTGGGATATTCAGAAATGCGCCAGAGGCCAGTGCAAGACCTGTGCAGTGCAACCCCACTGTGCCATGGCACACTGAGCGTGATATTCAAAGGTTATGT
Organism: Neoceratodus forsteri; assembly: GCA_016271365.2. Taxonomy (NCBI): domain Eukaryota; kingdom Metazoa; phylum Chordata; order Ceratodontiformes; family Ceratodontidae; genus Neoceratodus; species Neoceratodus forsteri. The sequence continues at coordinate 1,521,391,298 of CM028131.1, forward strand.
TGGCCGGCATGCACCAGTGCAACATGGCTGAATATCACACAGTTGCACCATACAGCCAGGGCTGTGCCAGGGAGCAATCCAACCTGTGCAATAGTGCAACCAGGGATGCGCAAGGGGCCAAGGTGCATGCGACAGGACATATATGGACCAGCAACAGACACAATAAGGAGCATGCCACTGGTGTGGAATGAGCCATCACCAGGGTGCTGAGGGTGCCAGGAGTGAGTCACAGCAGGCACATGATGGAACACCACCCAGTGTGCATGGGGATGCAGCAGGCCCTCGCCCATGCACAATACAGTGGTGCACAGAAGTAGGGTGGCACCAGTGGCCATTGGTGAACAACCACTGGCAACCCCCCACAGGAAGGCATGTGGCATGCCAGCTGGACCACAGCCAGCAACATACAGGCAAACAGCACATAACGCACACACCACACAACCAGAACAAACAGCCCATGTCTGGCCCGGGCACAGCCACAGACCAATGGGCGAACACCAGGCCCACCCCCCCGGCCACCCCAGGTGCACCACACAGCCACCATGCACACCACTGCAGCATGGTCCCACACGCCAGCCACAAAGCAGACGTGGACACAGATGCTTAACCATAATAAATGTATTAATAATGGAAATAAAACACAACTATATACATATATACAAGGAACAGGGGACAGGGAACAAGGAATGGAGAAGCTATGTACAAAATGGCTAAGCCAGGGAATGGAGGGAAAGGGACAGTGGTCAGGGCTAGACAAGGGGGCAAGGGAGGGCAAGGGAAAGGGGTACAGGGATGTATAATGGTTGTGAGTCAACAGGCCCTATGAGTGGCATCACCCCGCCGCTGTCTGGCACTGTTGCCTGCAGAAGGACCTCTGCAGCAACCTCGCCACCCACAGTGTGGCAGTGGTAACCTCCAGGATTCACCTTAAGAGGTGGGTGTTGACAGCAGGCTGATGGACACATAGGACAAAGGAGGGTACATGGTATCAGTGCATGTCTGGAACACCCCAGCCCACCCACCGTGTGCAGTGGACAGTGGTGACACGCACCCCAGTGATGGCACCCAGCCACCCACAGTTGGTGAATCCACACATGCCGCCAACCTGGCATGCCACAGCCATGCAGAACACTGCACACCAACACCGCCCATGGTCCACCAACTGCCGCCGTGGCAGGCAGGTGACATGGTACAGCGGAAGGATGGCAGCGGCACGGCTGGCAGCTGGATGCACGCACAGCCCACCTGCGGCAGCCACACACATGTGCGATAGCCACAGCACAGTGCAGCTGACACTGTAGGCAGCACACAGCGGCAATAGCCATGTGCACAGGAGGCCGTGGCCCACGCCCACCCCCGCTGCCCACCCTGCACAACAATGTAGCATGTAGCAACAGCTTAATCTGGTTCAAGGTCAGTTGGCATTCATCTGTATCCTCCTTCCCCGGGTCGTGCCTGAAAATAGGCAAGATTTGTCTAATGCACTTACCCGGTCAACAAAAATGAAATAAATAAATAAATGTAACTGTGCCTACCTGCATGCCGCAGCACACCATGCACCGGTCCTGCAGCACTGCCCTGTGGCCTGCACTCTGTGAAAGTTCCCCTGCGGTGGTCCTCCCTGGCCCACCCACAGCACCAGCCAGTCGGGCTCTCCTATGGTCCTCAAGGTCTAGGATGGAAACATTGAGAAGAACACATCAGTATCTGGCATCACCATATGCCCCCCCAGCACAGCGTGCTCCCCAGCCCATCTCAGCCGCAGTGCGGTGTCACAGCACACACACGTTGCGCCACCCCGGGCCACAGGGCATGCAGCCCCAGCACTCCCCCTCAGCATGGTGTGCCACCCTGCCAGCCCCACAGAACACTGGATGGTCACAGACACGAGCAATGCATACCTACCTGGCCATGGCACGGCACCCCTCCGGATGCGTGCCTGCAGTGCCTGGAGCCTCTCTGGGTCCCTCCACTGCAGGTCCCCATAGTGGTGGCGACATTGTTCACTGGTATGCTGGACAATGGTGGCCTGTTCCAGCTCATCCACCACCTCCTGGCACACCTCTGTCCGTGGCCTGTCAAGGGGCACGTGGCCAAACAGTCTACTTGTGTGGGGCTCCACCAGGGCCACAAGGTTGACCAGCTCTATCTGGGTCCAATTCAGAGCCCTGGCACTGCTGCGTTGCGGCATTGCAGTAGTGCTGTAGAGCAAGTCAAAATGGTGCCCGGTAGTGCATGAGCTCCATGTGCTGGGGATGCGCACCTCACATGGAGATACGCTGCCAACGGCAATTGCGCATCCCCAGGGGATGTGCGACATATGCCAGGCCGCACTGGCACGTGGTGCAGTGGTCCCTGAGGGGCAAAGGGCATGCCTGGGGTCAAGAGTCAGCATGCGCACCGTGCGCGACTGCGCTATTGGGACCGCCATGCATGGTGCACAGTAGGGGCATGTGGGTGCCACGGGCTATGAGCCAACAGCACCTGGGCACCATGGGGCTAATGGTGCTCATACGCGCATTGGCTAATGCTGCACATGCAGCATTTGCCCCATGGCACCAGTGCGCCATTAGCCCCATGGTGCCTGGGCACCACAGGCTGCATAGCGCCAGAGTGCCACATGCTCAGTAGCGGCCAAGCACCATATTGTGTATTGCGCAATGAGCGTATGCTGCGCTGGTAGCATAGGCACCGGTAGTGCGCACATGCGTACTGACAGGTGTACTGCGCTCGTCACAGTGTTGCGCCACGACTTGAGCATGCACAAGTCCATTGCACATGATGCAAGATCGTGATATAGTCAGCATATGCAAATCAGCTTATCAGACAATCCATGGTGCATCTGGGAAATTTGCATCTCATTACAGTTGCACATCCGCTCATTTGCATGCAATGCGCTATAAAGGGACCGCGGGACAGCACAGGACATGGACTGGTATTGCATCCTTCAGAGGTAGGTCACGACGATGAGGGGAACGACGGGACAGTAGATTGGGTGTGTGGTGTGGGTTGTAGTAGTCACTGACCACATGTCATTGCCCACAGGATGCATCATGACCAATTGTGAGGATGGTGAGGAGCGTGTGCCTGCATGGAAGCATAGGCCCAACTTCACAAGAGGAGAGATGGATGCCTTGTTCAAGGCGTACCTTGACCTGGAGCCTCTGCTGAGTGGCGCGACACACACCCCACAGGCCAGGACTGCAACATGGGAGGAGGTGGCAGGGGCTTTGAATCAGCAGGGCAGCCATCAGCAGTCTGTGCAGGAGTGCAAGAAGAAGGTTGGCACCGACAGGTGCAGAATTAAGGAAAAGGTGGCAGCCATCTGGGCCGCACATGCAGCAACGGGTGGTGGCCAGCCCGATGTGCCACAGCTGACGCCACAGGAGAAGATGGTGGCTGCCACCATGCGGTGTAACGCCATCGAGGGGGAGCCTGGCAGTGGCTTCCAAACAGGTGGGAGCCCATCACTGCATGGTAGGTACAGCAGCATCTGGAGTAGGGTGGCGGTTGGGGGGTCGGCTTGAATGACAGCGGCATTAATGTGACTGTATTCCCTTTCAGCACCGAGCGCCAGCATGCAGTGGCAGGGGCGGTGGTGTCTGCCATGGGGGTGAGCCTGGCCCAGGAGAACCAGCCTTCCACCTCCATCGGTGTCCAGGGCCAGATAGGCTGCATCATGACACCGCTGTCCGGACGGATGCCCATGGTGTGGTGGTGGATGAGGCCCTGGCTGTGTTCCAGTGGGAGGCCAGCCATGGCATTCAGTATGCGGAGACACAGATTGGGGTGGGATCTGACACCAATGGCAATGTAACCATCCTGGATAGTGGTGTTGCTGTCGAGGGGGAGGCACCCATACCACTCACCCTCTCCGGCAGCGTAGGCAGTGCCCTGGTGGTGGTCATCCGCCCACCGCCTCCGGTGTTGCCATGTGTACCAGTGGTGCAGCGCTGGCCAAAGGTGGTGGCAGTGGCGATGCAGCCACTGCACTTCACAGCACACAGCAGACAGAGGGGTGGCATATGGATGGGGACATTGGGGGGCTGGGTGCAGTGACCACCGACTGTGCACTGGTGATTGTCAAGCCCCAAGAGGACCCTGCTGTGCAGCACCCACCTGAGCGGGGGGCTGGGCAGCGAGGTCGTATGTTACCCATGGGTTGGGGCATTGCCCAGGCACCCTGGGCACTGATCCCTTGTCCAAGCATACCCGTCTGCTGCGGGCCTTCATGGAGCAACAGGTGCTGCTTATGGCAGGGGTGCGTGCACTCTGCGCAGAGATGCGCCAGGCTACAGAGCAGCATGACTGAGCTTTGCACAGCTCCTGGCTGACAACAATCGGCTGTGGGAGGACACGACCACAGCCCTGGATCAGCTAACCACTGTGGTCACGGTTGGCCTAGCCCCACTATCCACCATGGTGCATGGCTGGCTGCCGCAGACCCCGCGGAGTGCATTCTCCACCCCTGGGACACGGCATCGAGCACCCCCCTCGGTGTCGACACCGGGTTCTGCTGTGGGCATTCTAGGCACGCCTCGGGCGGGAATGTTCGAGCCAGCAGACCCCTCAGAGGACCTGCCAGTCCCACAGTAACACCCTGGGGACTGTCACAGACACCCCTGTGGCTGCTGCACAGCCTGTGTCTGCTGGGAGGCCTCGGCCGGGCTGTCCACGTGTCTGCAGCGGCCATGCAACCATGCAGCGGTTCTGATCTGCCCACCTACCTGTCCGCAGTCTGCTGCCACCGCCCTGTGTGCACATTGGTGTGGTGTGTGCATGTGCATATCACGGACATGGCATCCATGGTGTGCGATGCACACAGGCTGTGTGCACACCTACCCAGCTGCTGGCATGTGTGGCATGTGCATGATGATGCCAGCACAGCATTGACTGCCACTGTGCACTGGTGTTCAGTGTCTGACACACGCCGGGTGCCAGTGTCCGGACGGTTGCCTGCAGGTGCCAATGTGTGTGTGTGTGGTGTTTGTGTAGGGGTGTGTGGGTGGGGTGTGATGTGCTGTGCTGCGTGTTGCCACGGAGTGCCATTCCATGCCCGCCCATGCCCCCCCTCCATCCATTCCTGTCACAGGGCCCGCCCACACATGCCTGTGCACTGTGCCACAGTTGCCATTCCGTGCATGGGTGCATGTTCACCTACCTGTGTGCATTGTAGTGCTCCTCTGCAATCGTATCCCAGTGCTGCCGAGCCATCCTGTTCAGCCGGGGTTTCCTTCACCTGGGGGGGCTGCCCACCACCACATGTCCCAGCAGCAGCATCGTCCCCACTGCTGTTCCCCTCTTCGACCTCGACAGCTATCCCACAGTCGGTGGCCATGTTATGCAGTATACAACAGGCCAGGAATAGGCTGCATGCCTTTGAGAGGCTGTACTGTAGGGCATCGCCAGACCTGGACAGGCAACGGAACCATGCCTTCAGCAGCCCAAACACATGCTCAATGATGTCCTGTGTGCTGGTGTGTGCCTCATTGTATCACTCCTCCGCAGGGGTCAATGGGTGCCGCTATGGGGTGAGCAGCCAGGGCCAGAGTGGGTAGCCACTGGGTCACCTGTGTGGAGAGAGAGGGATGGTTAGCATTGTGGACTCTGTTGCTGCAACCCCCATCCTTCCCGGCTGCACCCTGCAGTGCCCCTACCCTGGCAGCCCCTACCCCTTGCTCTGTTGTGCCAGGCTGCCTGTGGTCCCAGCATACTCACCTACTAGGTGGCGGGTGGGGATGTCCCCACTCTGAAAACCTGTGGCACAGTGCCGAGCTGTGCCAGATGAAGGCATCGTGTGCTCCTCCAGGGTGTGTGGCACAGGCATTGATTATGTGTCCCCCTGGCATCGCACACCACCTGGCAGTTGACACAGTGGTAGCCCTTTCTGTTGCTGTAGGCTACCCCTTCTGGGCCAGGTGGCATGCGGATGCCAACATGGGTGTAGTCGATGGCACCTTGCATGGCAGGCATACGTGCTACCCTGTGAAGCTCCTGCATGTTCGTTGTATGCCCTACCTGTGGGCTGGGGAAGTGGATGTTTTTCACAACATGTGGCAGCAGTGCATTGAGGAACTATGTGAGGAAATGTGACACAGCCAACTGGGTTATGCCTGTGGTGTCCCCTGTTGGTCTCTGGGAAGGTGCCCGTGGTGAGCAGGCACATGACAGCTATGACTTTAGCTTCCACCGTCAGGTTGTGGCTCCATCTAGTGGGTGCCTGCATCTCCTCACTGCACAGCTCACAGAGCTGTTTCAGAATCACCTGGTTCAGGCGATACTGGCCCACAATCTCTGTATCACTGTATTGTTTGAAGGTGGTGCGGGCACGGTACCGCCTGTTCCGGGCATACCGCCAATGGGCCCTTCCATGGCCACACCACACTGCCTCCCCACACCCCTCATTGCCGCCTCCATCTGGAACATGGCACTGGCCATGGCCTCTGCTGTCCTGTCCCCCCCGGGCGGCTGACTCCACTGGCCCCCCGGCTGTGTACTGCACCATGTGTGTTTGTGCTTGGTACACATCTGTGTATCCTGACCCTGGCTGGCGGCCTGTGGGCTGTGGCCTCCACCTCCCACCTGTCTGGGCACCTGTGTGGCCCCTTCTGAGCCAGGTGTCACAGGCACACACTCTGGCAGTTGCCTCCCCGACTGTCTCACACATACACACACACACACACTCTCCCTCACTGCCTCTGTCCTTCTCTTGCACCTCTCCTGCTGTTCTGCCTAGCCACTCTATCTCCCTCTCTCCTGCTCCCCTCTGGCGCAAGTGTTCTTCCCCTGCTTGCTCCCTCTTTTTATAGGCACAAGTGTGCACTGGGCATTTCCCATTTGCTCCACGCTTGCGCCGTTTGTCCGGTGTTGAATATCGCACTGCGCCATTTATTCAGGTCTATGCCCCCTGCACTTGTGCATACATACATTGCTGTTGTGCATTGGCACATGGCTACTTGCACTGCGCAGTTGCTGCCACTGAATATCACTCTCGGGCACATTTCGCAGTTGCGCAGGTGCAACCCTGTTGCACCTTGCACAGCTACTTTGAATATCCCACCCATGAACTCCCTCATTTCTAAACATAACTGTTACAAATTTAACTAAAGGTTTTGACAATGGTATAACCACAAATGGAGTCCATTTGGGAGAAAACTTAACTTGGGTGTAGCGTCCCCAGAATAAATCCAAAAAATGAGCCGAATGAAAGCTCACGTCAAAGTGATCTTCCCCAGAAATGTTTATAAATGCAAACACCTCCCGAGGAAAGAATTTCAAGGAGTCCTTCAACAAGGTCTTTCCCACAAAATGTCAATCAGGTCTTTCTTCCTTGCCCCCTTTGTACCTAATCTGAACCCCATTTCATCTGGGGGCTGCTTCCTTTTTAATGTTAGCAAATAGTTCAGACAATAAAGGTTTTTGAGACTTTGTTTGGTCCTGGGGTATATCCCTCTCCTGTAAGGGATCTTTCTTTGCATCATCATGACTTGAAATGGGGTCTGCAGGTTCTACCCCCTCCTTGTGGGGCAATACTACGCTGGGTGAACCCCCAGTCCATGTCTCCTTATGAGATATGGCATTTTTTATTGCGCAGGAATATCAGTCTCAATTGGAGATATAATGTTAGGAGGCCTTAGAGCCCAGGTAGTGGAGTTTGGACTGAAAGGTAGTTTAGGATCTCAAGCTGGATCTGGAAGCCATATACCCCCAGGGGTTTGCTTCCATCCTGATTCACTAAGGGCCTTATCAGGAGACCATACCTCTTCTGAGGGAGCAGGGCCTGAACGTAAGGAAAATGCCATCTGAATAACTGATGTAGTTGATACTCCTTCCACAGGAATCATTTTTTCAGCAATTTGTTTTTTTTACCATTCCCAGGGGTTTCAATATCAATATGGCATTTTGCAAAAGCCATAGCTAGCCGTTTTTCCTTTTTATCTTCTTTTGGCCCAGTTTTACCATATTTTCTCCCAGCAGAAAAGGAAAACTAAGTGACAGTAGCCTGAGACTCAGGTTTATGAGTTTGAAAAATAACTAGTCCAGAATCATTGGATATGTCAGTAAGAGAAGTAGTGGGAATCGACACAAACCCAGAAATTTTTGATAAGGGTTTTACTACAGATTGCATCGAGTTAATGACTTGTAAAACTGGGTTACCAATACCCAAATCATCCCTATTGCTTTTGTCAGAATTAATGGGAGAACCATGGTCTGCACTGATAGCTATAAGTTTCTACCCTCACATCTTGGTATACCCAATGCTGCACGTTTCACCCTCTTGCCACCCTTCCTACATTCCTTCTCCCCCACCCTCTTCCCTCTCTCTATGACTCTGGCATTTCTTATCTGTTGTCTATTTTCTCTGACAAATGCCACTGGCTGCCTTGTTACAATGCTACCCTTGAACTGTATTAATCTGTACTCTGTTTGCAATGTCCACATTGTTGTAATGCCTGTCTTGATGTTCCCCATAATTTGTATTTCAAACAACATGAAGTCTTGCTATATTATGACAATTGCAGTTTGTCCCACCATTAGAACTGCTCCGGAGGTGAAAGAGTTAACTCCATTCCATGAATGGAACTTAGAGCACGAGCTCTAAAGAGAAGCTCTGTCTGTGTAGTTTCAAACCTGAACTGTCAGATTTTTACTCCGCTCACTGAACAGTCGCCCGAGATTTCTCCTACTGCTCGGTCATTTCTCGGTTTAAACAGTGTTTTCTCGGTTCGATTCAACCGAGAATAGTTTTATTTTAACCGCAAAACCGATCGGTTCAAGCTCTGTCTGTGGTATCGTAAGTAATTCATATTTTAATTCTGTGTGGAACTTGTAAGTTTTATCGGTTCGGTTTTGAACCGATCAGCTTGGGTTAAAACTTAAAGTTTTAAATTTGAGATTTTAGAGTGCGGTTCCCGGTTCTTATCGGTTCTAAAAAAAACGGATTTCATTACGTTTTTTCCAATACCCGTGACACGGTTAGGAACCGATAAGGGTGTCTTGCTGGCACTGCCGCTTAAAGGGCAAGTTTTCAGGTTAGGCTGGCATTATGTCTGAGAAACCCAAAAGAAAACCGGCCCACTGGGTTTCAACACTGTGATGTCTGTGGGGAAGTCTTTGCCAAGGCTGACCCACACACCACATGTGTTTATTGTCTGGGGTTTGACCACCTCCAGTCAGACTGCCAGATTTATGAATATTCCCTGCAGCCACCCTCAAAAAGAGATTGGGCAGGCTCAGGGAGCGAGAGGGCAAAAAGTCCGCTGACCGGATGCCAGCCCGGTTCGGTGCCAACCGAACCGAGGGAGTGCCTCTGACCAGGGTGAGACTTCCTCGGCAACGAAAAGCTGGCTCGGATGAACCAGTTCCAGTAAAGAGAATAAGAAAGTCAGCAGGTTTGAGCCCAAAATTTTACTCCAACTGCTGCAGAGATAGCAAGAGCTATTCAGATTGTCCAGTCACTTTCTCCGTTCTGTCCGAACCGCCACTATCTGGTAAAAGGTCGGTTCGGTCGGTTCCATCGGTTCAGGAATATGATGTTGAGGAGTTTTATGAACCAGAGGAGGGGGAGGATGATTATGAACAGTATGAATGTGACTTAGAGGGTCTGGGTGTGCCCATTGAACCGGACATCTCCCCAGACAGACCTTTAGAATCTCCCCCCATGCTTTCTGAGTCCCCCTCTCATTTTATGTTTTACAAAAAAGTTGCTGAAACCCTCCAGCTTCCTTTGGAGGAAGCTGTGGATGAGCAAGAGGAGCCTGATTTTGTAGAAATGATGGATATACCAGAGTCTAGGAGATTGTCTATTCCTTTGCATAAGCCATTTAGGAAACAAACAATAAAAATCTTAAAAACTCCTAATTCTGTGCCTCCTGTAGATAAAAAGATGGACAGGAGGTACATATCAGATCCTGATACAGAATTCCTTTCTCAGCAATGCAGTCATGTTGGAGTAGTTCAGGCTGCAGCCTGTGATAAAGCTAATATTCCCCTGGCTTCACATCCTCCTGACAAGGATTCCAGGAAGATTGATGCCATGGCAAAAACAGTACATGACAGCTTTGACTCAGGCAAGCAAATTATATGGCTTATGTAGCAAGGTATCAGAAATCTAGATGGGATACTGTTATGGATTTAGCTAAACAAGCCCCTGGCCAGCTTGCTAGTGAGCTGGAGCAGGTGGCTGCCGATGGCATTGAGGCTTCTAAGGTGCAGTTTCATGCTGCTGTGGATTTTAATGATGTTTCTCTAGAGTCATGGCCACATCTGTAGCTTTCGTAGGGTTGGCCTGGCTCAGTGTACTAGCTTGTCACAGGATACCCAGACTAAGGCTATGGATTTTCCTGTGGTGGGAAATTCTCTGTTTGGGGAGCAGACAGAGAATTATATGAAGAAGATGGATGAATATAGGACTACCTATAAAAGTGCCCAAGCCAAGGAGCGGCAACCCACTTCTCAGAGGCACACCCCCAGGGGTAGGGGTAGGCCTTTCCACAGGCCTTTTTACCAAACCCAGGCCTCCTCTGCTTATGCTCAGAGGGGGTTCTTCAGAGGCAGAGGCAGACAGGGTGCGGGCAGGCCTGCCCCCACCCCTCAGCCTAAGGCACCTGCCAAGCAGGCACCCTGATGGGGTGCCCAGGGCCGATTCTCCTTTACCAGTAGGGGGCAGGTTGGCTTACTTCAATCAGAACTGGGTGTCTTTAACTTCAGACAAGTGGGTTCTGGAAGTAGTAAGCCAGGGTCTGGTTCTCAGCTTCAAAAAGTTCCCAAAGATGAGAAACAAGGTCTTTCCACCTGCAAGCTCTTTAGAGACCTTTACTCTAGAAGCAGAGGTCTCAACCCTGTTAGCTCTCAGGGCAGTGGAAAGGGTTCCTCCCCTACACCAGGGCAAGGGTCTGTACTCCAGATACTTCCTTACCCCAAAAAAGACAGGAGAATGGCGGCCCATTTTAGACCTCAGATATCTGAACAAGCATCTTTTGAAACCAAAGTTCAGAATGGTAACTTTGGCAATGATTTTACCCTCTCTAAGGCCAGGGGACTGGCTAGCTTCCCTGGACCTCAAGGATGCCTATTTTCACATCCTAATCAGAAGCTCCCACCGAAAGTACCTCAGATTCGAACTGCCCTCAGGTCACTACCAGTTCAGAGCAATGCCCTTTGGCCTTACCTCTGCCCCAAGGGTATTCACAAAATGTCTGGCAGTAGCAGTGGCTCACTTAAGGAGGCAAAGGATTGCTGTTTTTCCCTATCTGGATGACTGGCTCATTGTAGGCCAGTCCCCAGAACAGGTAAAATCTCACCTGCAAGTCACCCAGCAGCTTCTCACCTCCCTGGGCTTCCTCTAACAAATACCAAAGTCGGTTCTGGAACCAGTTCAGGTACTCACCTTCATAGGTGCAGAATTGGACACAAATCTGGCCAGAGCTTTTCTTCCCTTAGAAAGGGTAAGGAACTTGGTGGCTCTGGCCTCCTCCTTCACTCTGCAGGTCTCTCGACGAGCAAGACACTTTTTGCAGCTCCTGGGGCACATGGCTGCGTCCACAGCTGTAGTGCAGGGAGCAAGATTTCAGATGAGAGACATTCAGTTTCACTTGAGAGCCTATTGGTCTCAGAGAAGAGACCCCCTTTCCAAGTTGGTCCCAGTGACCCGAACCTTGATCCAGGCCCTCCAGTGGTGGCAGGATCAGAGCAATTTAAGACTGGGGGTCCCCTTCATTCCCCTTTCTCACACTTTGACCCTCACTACGGATGCTTCCCTCCTGGGGTGGGGAGCCCACATGGGCGATCTCTCCACTCAGGGAGTGTGGTCCCCCCAGGAATCTCTGCTCCACATCAATTTGCTGGAACTCAGAGCTGTCTTTTTAGCACTTCAAGCGTTTTCTGCTTCTGTCCAGAACAAAGTGGTACAAGTCAGAACAGACAATACCACAACAATGTGGTACATCAACAAGCAGGGGGGCACTCGGTCTTCGGCCTTGTGCACCGAGGCAATGAAGTTGTGGTCTCTGGCCTATTCCCTGAACACTTCACTCATAGCAGTTCACCTTCCGGGAAAGGACAATGTCCTAGCAGATGCTCTCAGCAGGATTTCTCAGGGCCATCACGAATGGTCTCTGGATCCTCAAGTACTGGGGATAGTCTTTGCCAGATGGGGCACCCCTCAGATAGATCTTTTTGCAGCCCCAGACAATCACCAACTTCCACTGTTCTGTTGCAGGCCCCCAGTGTTGGGCTCAGTCCCCCTGGACGCCCTTCTCCTGGATTGGGAAGGGAAGTTTCTTTATGCTTTTCCCCCCTCCCTCTCCTATTCAAGGTGTTAGTAAAAATCAGATCCCAGCCTTGCAGGGTGATTCTGATTGCCCCAGATTGGGCCAGGCAGCCCTGGTACCCACTCCTGTCCCTGACAGTCCATCTCCCCTGTGTCTCCCCAGGAATCACAACCTATTAACCTGTGCCCAGGGGAGAGTTTGGTATCCGAACCTCAAATCCCTCAACCTCAAGGCCTGGCTCTTGAGGAGTTAGAATTTGCTGACCTACACCTCTCTCAGGGTGTTCTTGAAATCCTAAAGGCTTCTAGGAAGCCTTCCACTAGGGCTACTTATAATTCTAAGTGGAAAAGGTTCTCCATTTGGTGTTCTGGGAAACATATTTCCCCAGAATCTGCTGATTTGCCCATTGTGTTAGATTACATGGTCCATCTTAATTCTTTGGGCCTGAGACCAGCTACCCTGACAGTTCATTTGGCAGCTGTCTCTGCTTTTGTTTCAGCAGGAAAGCCATCCTCTCTTTCCACTCACCCTGTATTTTCCAAGTTTTTTAAGGGATTACTTCATACTAATCCACCTTTTCGGGATCCGGCCCCTGCCTGGGACCTTAATGTTTGCATTGCCCAGTTAATGCAACCCCCTTTTGAGCCTCTGTTTTCTGCAGAGCTTAAGTATCTAACTTGGAAAACTGTTTTCCTAGTGGCTATCACTTTGCTAGACGATAAGTGAGTTGCAAGCCTTGTCAGTAGAAACTGACTTTATTTCTTTCCACAGGGATAAGGTAGTCCTCAGGACTAACAGGAAGTTTTTGCCTAAGGTGGTTTCAGATTTCCATCTTAACCAATCTATCTCCTTCCAGTGTTTTTCACTGAGCATTCCTCTTCTGGTGAGAGGAGATTGCACAGTTTGGACGTTAAGAGGGCCCTTAGTTACTATATAGAACGTACCAAGGTTCACAGGTTCGAATCCCTCCAACTTTTTCTCACTTATGGTGAGGTTGGGAAAGGGAAACCTGCCACTAAGAGATCAATTGCCAAGTGGATTGTCTCTTGTATCCAATTTTGTTATCAGAAACTGGGCAGAGATCCCCCCTCTGGCTTGAGGGCTCATTCTACCAGAGGTACAGCCGCATCTCTAGCTGCTGCCAGAGACATCCCTATATTGGAGATATGTCAAGCTGCTACTTGGAAAACGGTACACACTTTCACCAAGCATTACTCCCTGGATGTCCAGGCTAGGAGAGATGCTCGGTTTGGCACAGCTGTTCTTCGGAGCCTATTCCCTAAGTAGGTTCTGGCCCTCCTCCATGGAGGTACTGCTGTAGTCTCGCAATTGTCATAATATAGCAAGACTTCATGTTGTTTGAAGAAAAATTACTCACCTTAGTAATGTTGTTTCTTTAATGGAGTCTTGCTATATTATGACTCCCCAGCCTGCTCCTCTCAGAACTTCTACTTGGGTATGGGGTGGGCAGCCTAGTGTGGGCACTATTTTATGCCTTTTTATGTGTTTTCACCCTTCTTGGGGTTTGGGGTGTGGTGTTTTTCATTTTTCCTTATATTGTTAAATTATACTATTAGTTCTGGTCCCCTGACTTGAGTCTTTTGTGTTGGGACCAGCAATGGGTGTTAATATTTAGGTAGCCAGTTGGCTAGGTGCAGGTTACAGCTTCCACACAGACCTTAGTGAGTTTTTGCTCGTAAAGATCTGACAGTTCAGGTTTGAAACTACACAGACAGAGCTTCTCTTTAGAGCTCGTGCTTCTAAGTTCCATTCATGGAATGGAGTTAACTCTTTCACCTCCGGAGCAGTTCTAATGGTGGGACAAACTGCAATTGTCATAATATAGCAAGACTCCATTAGAAGAAACAACATTACTAAGGTGAGTAATTTTTTCTTCTCTGACGTGGAACCTTTGTAAAAGAGCCATGGCTCAAAGGTATTTGTAATCCTAGACTTGATAAATAAATAAATAAATAAATAAATAGTTTTGGAATTATAGGGTTTGGCTTTAGGCACGCACTGCTGTCTGTGCCGAGATGGCCAGCCAGCTTATTTTCCCCTATTTCTGCATTCTGAGAAATGTTTAAGGCATGGTTTACTAGTGACTTACCCTGCCCCGACTGGGTCTTTGATCCTTCCACATCAGCGATATCCCTGTCAAACTTTACCGCTGCACTGTCATCCAGTTCTTTACCTCGCAAGTCCGCCAGCTGAGCTTGCAACCAAATTTTCTCCTGAGCATGCTGAATCTCTTCTTCATTTAGTAGAAGTCACAATACCCCTTCTGGAGCTTCAAAATCATTTAGTAGAAGTCACAATACCCATTCTGGAGCTTCAAAATCATTTGGTTTAACAGCTGTGGTTTCTCCGGTCTCACTCATATTTGTTAAATCTTCCGTAGAGAAAAATTTCACTGGGGTTTCTCCCCCGTCTTCAGAATGCAACAATGTTTCAACTAAGACATCAAAGTCAATAGCATTGTCTGGTTTAGAGACAACCTTCTCCCCTTCTTCTTGCACATCCATCCTCTCAGCAGGTAAGTCAGGACTGGGCATTGCAGTAGCCAAAGGTTCCCCCTACTGAAGAGTAAGTGAATTTCCCCGGTGTCCTGGCCAAATTTCCCCCATTCACTAAAAATACCACCAACAGCTTAATGTGGTTCAATGTCAGTTGGTATCCATCTGTAATCCCCCCCCCCTGGACGAGGCTGAAAATAGGCAGAATTGTCTAGTCCTCTTTTCCCGGTCAACAAAACAAAACAAAGCAAAAATTATTTTAAACTGTTGCTTATGCTTCTGTTTTATTGTATTGTGTATGATTTCCACACACCCTTCCCCCAGGACACATCTGGAAATGAGCTGTTATCATCTCAGTATGCCTTTCCCTGCGAAGTGTTTAAAATAAGTAAATACATACATGCATATGCACATACATAACCAAGAAGAGCTAATCCCTGCTGCCTCATTTGAAAGAGAATAATCTGGCAGTGAGAAATGGTTCTCCTTGGTTACTTGTGATGTTACAATCAGTGTGGTCTCAGTGTTGATGATGTAGTGGGAAGAACAGAACTGACTTTTTTAGCCTCCAGACAGAGTGCTGCTCCACACATCACCCCAGTACTGTCAAGTGGAAAATCTTCAAATTAGGAAACAGAAAAAAAAAATACTTCAGATATAAGAAGTGACAGTTGACTACATCTGAAAGTTACTATTAATTCCAGGCAGTACACTAGCTCTTTAATAAGGCCCCCAGGGCCGGCGTCAGAAGGGGTGTAAGGGATGCCACTGCACCAGGGCCCAGAGTGCCAGAGGGGCCCATGGCTCCTGAAGTCAAAATATATATAAAAATATATATATATTTTTTTTTACTTTTAAATTGCTCACACGGACATGGAGCAAAAATTAGCATCCTGCCTGACTGATGGTGACCTCTCCTGCACTCCCCCCCGCTGCCTGAGACCCGCGGCAGTCCAAGTTCCGACGGCGTAGCGTACAGGCTACTATATATAGCTAGGTGGAATTAAAGATAGGTAGATAGACAGACAGACTAGACCGTACGCCTGCGGCTGGCTGGGCATTTAAGTAAATTCCTTCCCCTCCCTCCGGCTCCTCCCTCGCTGGCGCTGCTGCAAAATGCTACCGCTGACAAGGCTCATCTGTCGTCCCTCCCCAACCCATCAATTCCCTCCATAGCACACCCTCCCCGAGTCCCGGTCCCGGACCTTGGAGTCGGATCAGCGTAAGTCACCAGCTGTTACAGCGTACCTGTAGTGTTAGTGTGGCTGGTGATGATGACAGCAGCTCCACCTCCTCGGCTGAGTTGGCTCCTCCTCCTCCACGCTGCCCAGGCCCTCCTGGTGCCCTCGCTCACTCACCCTGGCAGCTCTTCTCCATCGATGCTCCCCAACACTTGCTGGCACTGCTGCTCAGTGTGCTCTAGTCTGCAGCTCCTCCTCCTCCCCTGCTCCCGCCCTCCTAATGCCGTGGGTGGCTGAGCGGCTCGGCTGGCTGTGTTCTGATTTGCTGGGTGCTGCTAAGGGCAAGGCTGAACATAAGTTTAATAAATTAATATTAATATATAGTGACGACTGACGCTTGCGTTTGCAGTCAGGCATGCGCACCTCGGACTCGTGAGTGAGACATTCTTCTGGCGGCAGACGAGCTGGCGGAGCTGACTGTTAACAGAACTTACTTGTCTCATCTGAGACTGTAAACTAAAACACATTTAAAACAAATTAACAATTTTACACACTTGTTGTTGTGTTGTGGCTGAACTGAACATCTGAAGAGAAAAAACTGCAGGTAGCTAGCGTTAGGGCTGTAGGGCAGCAGCGACTCACGAGCAGCAGGAAGGAGTGAATACTGTGGCTGGCAGGGCCCCAGGCCAGCAGGCAGTCATGCCGGTCCGCAGCTGCGGGGGAGAAATTGATGAATTAATTAATTTAAATCTGAATAGGACACACTGCAGCTGACTAGTAAGCTGTGGCTTAGTTATCTTCAGAACTTCTCTAAGAAAATATATAAGAAGAACAGTCAGGCAGATTAGGACTGGGAGTCAGGGACAGGGAGAAGAAGTAAAAAGAACTCTGTGGGGCTACTACTACTGCAGTATTACTGCGTCTTGACTTGACTCACTCTCTCCACATTAGGAGAAGAAGCTGCAGGCAGGAGGCAGCAGGTTAGTTGGATTACTGAGTACTAAGGTCAATCATCAGTGAGTGAGTGAGTGGTGAGTGACTGTAGGTAGTCACTGTACAAGACAATGCAACACAAATAAAATCTGAATTTGTCTGCTTTGCTTCTGAGGCTGATAGAAATTATTAATAACAAATAAAATATACCGTACACATACACTTCTACTAGGAGTCTTTGGCAAAAGAAATTGGCATTGGCAAAATATATATCTCATTTCTGTGTCAGGTCAGGAAGCATAAACTAGTAGGAGACTGGACTGGAGTCACTGTTTGGCTCTGCTGCGCCTAGTCCTTTTTGTTTATTTTAGTCTTCTTCAAAGTAAGCAAGCTAGCTTCTAGCCAGCCTACTACAAGATATTCTCTGGCTCTGCTGCTGTGGCCTGCCTAGAAAATCTTCCTTTAAGTAAGCCAGCAGCACACAGCAAGCATTTAGCCTAGTACTACTGTAAGAGTTACTGTTTTTGGCATTAAAATAACAAGATATTCTCTGGCTCTGCTGCTGCGGCCTGCCAGTGCCTAGTCTTCCTTAAAGTAAGCCAGCAGCAGCTAGCATTTAGCCTAGTTCCACTGTAGACTAGACGTTTCTGTTTTTGGCATTAAAATAACAAGATATTCTCTGGCTCTGCTGCTGCGGCCTGCCAGTGCCTAGTCTTCCTTAAAGTAAGCCAGCGGCAGCTAGCATTTAGCCTAGTTCCACTGTAGACGTTTCTGTTTTTGGCATTAAAATAACAAGATATTCTCTGTCTCTGCTGCTGCAGCTTGCCAGTACCTAGTCTTCCTTAAAGTAAGCCAGCAGCAGCTAGCATTTAGCCTAGTTCCACTGTAGACATTTCTGTTTTTGGCATTAAAATAACAAGATATTCTCTGGCTCTGCTGCTGCAGCCTGCCAGTGCCTAGTCTTCCTTAAAGTAAGCCAGCAGCAGCTAGCATTTAGCCTAGTTCCACTGTAGACGTTTCTGTTTTTGGCATTAAAATAACAAGATATTCTCTGGCTCTGCTGCTGCAGCCTGCCAGTGCCTAGTCTTCCTTAAACTAAGCCAGCAGCACACAGCAAGCATTTAGCCTAGTACTACTGTAGGAGTTACTGTTTTTGGCATTAAAATAACAAGATATTCTCTGTCTCTGCTGCTGCGGTTTGCCAGTGCCTAGTCTTCCTTAAGTAAGCCAGCGGCAGCTAGCATTTAGCCTAGTTCCACTGTAGACGCTCTGTTTTTGGCATTAAAATAACAAGATATTCTCTGTCTCTGCTGCTGCGGCTTGCCAGTGCCTAGTCTTCCTTAAAGTAAGCCAGCAGCAGCTAGCATTTAGCCTAGTTCCACTGTAGACGTTTCTGTTTTTGGCATTAAAATAACAAGATATTCTCTGGTTCTGCTGCTGCGGCCTGCCAGTGCCTAGTCTTCCTTAAAGTAAGCCAGCAGCAGCTAGCATTTAAGTCTAGTTCCACTGTAGACGTTTCTGTTTTGGCATTAAAATAACAAGATATTCTCTGGTTCTCTGCTGCGGCCTGCCAGTGCCTAGTCTTCCTTAAAGTAAGCCAGCAGCAGCTAGCATTTAGCCTAGTTCCACTGTAGACGTTTCTGTTTTTGGCATTAAAATAACAAGATATTCTCTGGCCAGTAGTTTCAGAGTTCAGACAGTGCTGTCTCTCTGTCTGATGTGATTAAATTATTGATATTCAACAACAGTCTTCCTTCTGTCCCCACAGAGGAGTCTGCGCTGTGTGTAAACTTGACTTGTAGTGGAAATTCCCCTCAGGAAAGGAATAGTCTAATTTAATCCTTAATTTCTGACAAGAAAGAAGGACAATACTTTATTTTGCAGAGAAGAGCAGTACATTCTCTGGACTGGCTGGCTGGTTCTGTTTTTTAGCTTACTGCCAGCCTGCTTCAAACTTAGGCAGCAACTGCAAGGATAGGACTCAGGAGCAGCACATCTATACATTTGTCTACACAATTGTCTGCTAGTGTTAAGTGAACCACCACAGCTCAAGTCATAGAGGTAGTATAAGTAGTAGTCAAAAAGTACATTTTGCATTCATAAAAAAAAAAAAAAACATAGCTAGCAAGACAAACCATTCATAACAGAAATAAAAGGAAAGAAAAAATAAAGATGTCAAATACTGTAGCAATACCAAAGTACAAGTCTGGTTCTGCAAAACATAAAGAACAAAAAAGACAGCTAGAACTGAGTCAGAAAGAAGCAGAAAATGCTAACAAAATATTTTGTAAATGGTTAAATTGTCCACCAGCAGCAGCAACTGCGACAACAGTGACCGCATCTGGTGAAAGCACCACAAGTGAGCAAGAACCATCAACCTCATCACATGAAAATGCAGCTGTAGAGGCAGTAGTAGAGGGCCAGGGGAGACGACTGAGAGTCAGGAACCATGAATCTTACTCTGACTCACAAAGAAATGTACAGCTAGAAGAAATACATGAATGAAATGTACAGCTAGGCCTAGAAGAAATACAAGATGAAAGAAATGCACAGGAAGAAGAAATACAATATATTGAACTGGAATCAGGTTGTGACATAAACCTGAACCCAGTCAACCACCTTTCATGTATGATTTTACGACCCAGCTACCTGGCCTGAAAGTTTTGCTACAGAGTCAGAGCGCCTCAGGGTTGAAATTGTGCAGCATAAGCCCCTGCAGCTGAAGGAAACTGACACTGAGTTCCTAAAACAGCTGATCGCGGTTTACTTCAGCAAACTATAGCGAAGTGGGATCCTCAAAGATTCACAGGCCTTGGTTAATTTACTCCAAGTCTGCTGATGCTGTATTTTGTTTCTGCTGTAAGCTTTTGGTGAGGATAGGGTGTGTTTACACAAGGTTTCTCCAACTGGCAAAAAGTTATCCAAAGGCTGAGTCAGCATGAAGCTTACCACATCACACATGGAGAATTTCTACAAGTGGAAACATTTAGAGTTAGGGCTACAGAAACAGGCTACAATAGACAGGAGTTTGCAAGAAAAGCTGGATAAGGAAAAGGAGCGATGGCATGCTGTGCTTTGTCAATTTTGGACTGTGTTTTATATTTAGCAGGCCAAAATTTAGCCTTCGAGGGGTTCAGTAGACCATCTGTATGTAGACAACAATGGTAATTTTTTGAAATTGTTGGAACTGTTGTCCAGGTATGACCATATTATGGCTGATCACTTGGAACGTGTTCAGCGAGGAACAAATGTTCATTATTTAAGCAAAGATAGCCAGAACGAATTTATGCAGATGTTAGCTGAAGCTGTGACTAGTAAGATTAGGGACAAGATACACAATGCTCACTACTATAGTGTGCTGATGGACTACACTCCAGATATTTCTCACAAGGAGCAGTTATCACTAATGATTCGTTATGTTGCAATCAATGGTGATCAAGTTGAAATGCAGGAGAGCTTACTGGAGTTTCTCCATGTTGAAAATACAACAGGAGAGGCTTTGGCTGAATTATTGCTAAGTCGACTTACTAAACATGGTATTAAAATTGAAGACTGCAGGGGCCAGTGTTACGATAATGGAGCTAACATGAGAGGTATCCATCGAGGAGTTCAAGCGAGAATACGACAGATGAATGAATGTGCACTATACGTGCCTTGCTGTCCTCATAATTGGAACCTTGTGTTAGAACATGCAGCGGAATCATCCTTGGAAGCAAAGAATTTCTTTGGAGTTCTACGGCGAGTTTACAGAATCTTCTCTGGGTCCACCAAACGTTGGGACATCCTTGTCAAGCACATGAAACGATATACCCTCAAGCCACTTTCAGAGACCCGTGATTTTACAGTCACCTGCTTTAAATCTTTCAAATGCCATAGATATGGTTTCAGCAATCAAGGAACAACTGTCTGACTATCGAAGACAAAGATTCAGGTGAGTATTAGAGGAAGCAAAGCTGCTAGCCCAAACCATGGACATCGAACCAACTTTTCCAGAAAAACGCACCAGATGTCGAAAACGCATGCAAGGAGAGTTTGCCGCAGATGAACCCTTGACTGGCTAAGAAAAGCTTTGAAGTCAATTTTTTCAATTGCCTATTGGATAAAGTGCTGATGGAAATTGATTAGCTATTCCAATTTCTCCATGACTTTCAGTCACTTTTTGGTTTCTTGTTCAACATAAAAACATGTGGACATGATGAAAACTTACAAGTAGCATGCAATGAGTTGGCCCGATTTCTTGGGGCGTAGATGGTTCAGACATGTATAGAGAAATTACCTTGCTGGCTCGTCTGTTACCTGATGATGTGAAATCTCCATTTGAAGTGTTGCAGTACCTGGTACAGAAAGACCTGAGCAGAGGATTTCAAACACCCAAATTGGACTGCAAATACTGCTTACAATTCCAATTACAGTTGCCAGTGCTGAGCGTTCTTTCAGTAAACTGTCCCTGATAAAGAATTACCTGCGGCTCCACAATGTTACAGGAGAGATTGTCTGCATTGGTGTACTTTCCATTGAAAATAGACTTGCAAGACAAGTAAATTTTTCTGATGTGATAGAAACATTTGCTGCAGCAAAATCTGCTGAGTACACCTTTAGGTTCACAAAGCGGAATAACAGCAGCGATATTTTGGGTGACTTGGGAGAACAGGGTGGGGGCACTTTGGGGGGGTGGCGCCGGGGCCTGTGGATGGGGGGGCCCACTACAAAGTCTTGCACCAGGGCCCAGTACATCCTAGAACCAGCCCTGAAGGCCCCCTGAGAAAGGCTAGTGCACCCCATGGTACTAGGAACAGTTTGCACTTATCCACAATAAATTTTGCACTGACTGAAAGCAGCAGGTTTGCACTGCTTTTTGTTTTGCATTGGTTACCTTATGATGGTTTAACAGCAACATTCAGCTTCACAAGCACTTTATCTTGTTCTCCTTGTAGGTTCAGAATATGCGAGGAGGGATCAATGGATTGCTTAGGCAAGAATATACAGTATGGCTAACAGTGTTTTTAGACAGTATGGTAAAGGGGTCTGTGGTTTGGGGAGAGGTAGACCAAGGTGTATAACTCTAAACAATTCAACAAAATTCTCCTGGATTCCTTAATCTTGCTACTTTCTTTTTAAAACTTTTCATCACGTTTTCTTTTCTACATCTGGCTATGGAGATGTTGACAAATATACTTTATAGTGTTATTATACTTATGAGGTTTCTTATGAACGAGAATATAGGGGTATTCCTATACATCACAAATATTTCTTGGAACCTTATTATGGTTTCTAATAGATAATACAGTGTTATTATGTGGAATGTGAGGGGGTTTAACCATAAATTAAGGAGGTATTCAGTTCTGTGTCACCTTAAAAAATGAAATCCATCCATAGTACTTTTTACAAGAGACACATTTAAGTAACAAAAATATAAAGTTAATGCAAAGAGAATGGGTTGGTTAGCTCTGTGGAGCAGGTCAAATTTCTCTTTTTTTTAACTTAAATTTTATTAAGCAATCATCATCTTATTTTTAAAAACATTTACATTCTCCAAGCATTACAGACAACCATAAAGACATGAGCAAATATTGTCTTACATCCTTCAGTTTCTGTGCTCAAATCCCCTATTTCCCCTATTGTAACAACATCTAGGTGAGAAGTGTTTCTATGAAATATATGTCCTTCATAGAGAGAGTTGTCATCCCTCTTGCTTCACACCACAGCCAATAATTTCTCTCTCTGTTCCTTCTACAGATTGGAAGTGTCCTGCCTCAGGTCTCCAGCTGCTCCCGATCCAGTGATCCCATCACTAGGAACCCGACTCAGGACTCCCCAGACTCTCCGATTTTGCCTTCAGTTGCTCGGATTTTCATTCTTGTGTTGCTTATTTTGTCCCTCCCCCCAAAAAAAATACAAAAACTATGTACAATTTATTTTGTGTTGCACTTAACCAAAAATACAGTTGCCTATCCAGATTGTAATAGAATCCTAATAAAACCATCAAAAGGAGAAATGTTGTTTTTCCTTTTGCTCTTTCTTTTTTATATATACCTTTTAGCTTGGGGTATATCTTCACTTGACCAGAGACCAAGACTTTCCCATAGGTTTCATCCATTTACTTAAGGTTACTGCCCTCTCCCCCTCCTATCCTAGTAAGTGATCCAAACTCCCTTGTCCATCTACCTCTTCAAAATATATATGAAAAAAGGCAGACATCTCGAATTAAACATATCTACTTGCAGCCTAATTCTGTCTGTGATTGCTTCTAGGGCCTTTATTTTCAGTACATTTGCCTTCCATTGCACAAGGGTCAGCCTATTATTTGTTAACAAACTTTGAGTGATTACTTTAAGTGCTGCCATTATCAGTATATAGAACAGATATCTGGAGGTTGCCCTTTTCAGTTCATCTGGGGGTCTCCCCAACACCAAATAAATAAAGGTCCAAGTGGCTGTCAGGTTCATGATCTGCTGTATTGCCATCTTAATCTGGTCCCAATATAATTGTGCAACCTGACATTCCCAGAAAATATGATAAAAAAGTCCCCTTCTCATTACAATTCCTCCAGCATTTATCTGTTAGGGACCTCTTATAATGTTGTGATACTAAAGGTGGTATAAAGTACCTACCACACACCTTCCACCTAAATTCTCTCCAGGAGGCCATGGCTGTGGTCTTGTGCACCTCCCTCCATATCTTCAGCCAGTTCTCCTCCCCCATAATTAGTTCCCCATCCATTTCCCATTTATTTTGGATCTTGTGAATCGCTAATGTTAAGGATATGTATATCTGTGAGATTAAATGTTTGGTATCCAATTGTGCACCTCTCCTGTGAATGAGCTGGATCTCTGGGGCAGGGCCTTCCGTAATCGCTACCAGCCCAGGGCCTTTTAATATGTAATTCCCACACTGCAAATAGCAATAAAAGTCCTGTTTAGGAATCTTGAATTCTTCTTGAATTGTTTCAGGCTTTTTAACTGCTTTCCCATCCAGTAGTTTGTGCAAATGTCTCAACCCTAGTTTCTTCCACCTACCCAAGCATCTGACCACCGTCTCTGATGGAAGCCTGGGCAGATATCTAAGGGGAATATATGCCCAGGTTCTAGTTGGTAACTCCCATACCTGCCTCACCTGTAACCAAACCAACGGAGTATGTTTGGTCCAACAATTCTGAATCTCTTTCAGATCTCCCCTTAACACCACCCAAGGTAGTATGTGCAGGGGAATTCGTGGATGGGCTTTCTTTTCTAGTAACTGCCATCCCCCTCTTTGTCTCGGATGAGTCATTTTAGCTATCAGTTGTGTTTGTACTGCTATATAGTAGCTTCTAAGATCTGGCAACCCCCAACCCCTCTATGTTTCACCTCCTGGAGTACTGCCCATCTAATTCTTGTATTTTTGCCTGCCCATACAAAATAGGAGTGCAGTCTCTTCAGACCACTCCACTGCACTGATGGATTACTTAAGGGAAGGGTAGACAAGAGAAACAGGCATCTTGGCAGAATGCTAATTTTTATAACCTCTATCCTATTAGAAAAAGTAAGAGGCAGGCTTTTCCATCTGTTTAGGTCTGTAAATATCTGTGAAAGAAGGGGAGTATAGTTTTATTTAAATAACCTTTGCATGTTCTTCGGAATCCATATGCCTAAATATCTAGTTTTATTTGATACCCATTTAAATGGAATTAAATCTCTTATTTTTTTATTAACACTCCCTTTTATTTGTAATACTTCACTCTTATCTTTGTTCACCTTGGAACCGGAAATGCTTTCATATTGCTTCAGCACTTATAAAAAGGGGTGGGGGTATGGAACTTTCAAGATTGTCCACATATACCAAAGTATCATCTATATATAAAGATGTTTTGCAAATATTCATCCCTATTGCTATTCTCTGTATATTAGGTGTGGTTTGTATAGTCTCTGCCAAAGGTTCCAAACTCAAGGCAAACAAGAGTAGTGATAATGGGCATCACTGCCTTGATCCCCTTTCTATGTTGAAGCCTTCAGAGATAGTACCATTAACTCTAATCTTGGCCTTTGGCTGATGATAACATAGTTTTATCCATGTTAAGAAGTCTCCCCAATTCCCATCTTTTCTAATACCAATGTTAAGTATGTCCAGTTTAAACAGTCAAAGGCTTTTTTGGCATCTAAGAAAATTTCCAGTTGTGCTGTTTTTGTAGGGTTGCTATATTCCAGTATATTTAATAACTTCCTAATATTATCTGTTAAGTGTCTGTTAGGGATAAATCCCCTCTGATCCATGTGTACCATATATTCCATATATTTTTGTAATCTAATGGCTAGTAATTTAGTTAAAATTTTCAAATCTTGGTTTAGACGGGAAATGGGCCTATAATTTGCATATTTATCTCTTTGTTTTCCGGGCTTTGGAAGGACAGTGATTAAGGCTTCTGCCCAGGTCTCCAGTGTATTATCCTCTGTTAAGCAGTCATTAAACACTTGGGGTAGTATGGGAGATAAGGTATTTTTCAATTGTTTATATAATTCTGAACTGAACTCATCTGAACCCGGGGATTTTCCTGTGGGCAGTTTGTCAATTACCCTTTTGACTTCCTGGGCTGAGACTGGGACGTTCAGGGTCTCTGCTATTTCAGGTGTTAGTTTGGGTAGTCTTAACTTCTGCAAGAAGCTGTTTGTATTCACTTTTACCTCCTTCTCTCTCTTGTCCTCTGAATATAATTTTTTTGTAAAAATCTAACAATTGCTCAGCTGTCTTCTTGGGTTTGGTCCAAGGTTTACTCGGGTATTCTCTATTTGTGATGTGCGTGATTATTTTCTCTGCTTGGGCTTTCCTTAACCTGTATGTTAATAATTTAGTGGCTTTTACCCCCCACTTCTTGATATTTATAATTTATAAATCTTAGTTTGCCCTCTGTTTCCTCATTTTCCAGCTTGTTCAGTTCCTCTCTAACCTTCTGTAATTCCTTGTATACTGTAGCTGCTTGAGGTTTCTGTTTGTGTCTTTTTTTCTAATTCTCCTAACTTTTCCTTAATTCTTCATCTTTTTAAGGCCTGTTGCATGACTAATTAATTTTCCTTGGACCACCACCTTAACTGCTTTACAAATTGACAGGTTTGAGCAGCCCTGTAACCTGTTAATCCTTACTACTTCCTCTATAGCGTCCTCTAATTTTTTTGTCAGCACTTTACTATTCAGCAGTGAGACATTCAGTCTCCATAATGATTGCCTAGTCACCAGCTCTGTCTTTAACTGAATAAGGACTGGAGCATGGTCTGACAGAGTAAAATTGCACATCTGTGATTTTATTAATCTATATAAATACTGCTTCTGGATATAAAAGGCGTCTATCCATGAATAAGATTTGTGGGCTGGGGACTAGAAGGAGAAATCCCTCTCTTTTATATGTTGACACCTCCATATGTCAGTCAAGCCTTGCTCCTTTGTTAAGTTATTTAATACCTTTGTCGCGTTGACATTTGGCATAGCTGTTCCTGATTATCTAAGTGGCTATTCCTAACTGTTGAAATCCCCCCTAATATTATTTGTCCCTCTTGATATCCTGCTATCTTGTGTAGGACCTTACTTAGAAATTCCTCTGGGTTCTGGTTAGGAGAATAAATATTAATTATATGAATTCGTGATCCCCTTAATTCTCCCGTAATACTCACGAATCTTCCCTTCATCCCAGTCTCTACCCCTTTTATGTGGAATGGGAGGTCCCTTTTAATTAAGATTGCTACTCCTGTTTTCCTAGGGTTGGGAGAAGCTGCTGATTCCACCCTGCCTACCCATCCCCTTCTTAATTTATTATGTTCCATCCCTGTCAGGTGCATTTCTTATAGCGGGACTATATCCAGCCCAGTCATTTTAGTTCTCTCAATAGTCTAGTCCTCTTCACCGGTGAATGAATGTCCTTTACAATGCAAGAAATTATTTTAGCCTCTTGCATTGGTATTGATATTGATCCCCTGTGATTGCCCAATCCTGTTTCCCATCCCCCCCACTTGCATGTCCAATGAGCTGTAACCTTTAAGATGTTCCAGATGATACCATAGAACCAGATGATACCATAGAATTCCCCTACTAAATCCCTACTAGAAGTCTCGGTCCTGGTATTGATCGCATCCTAGCCAAAGGATTTGTTGGCTTAGGGCCTAGGGGATGGTGGGCCCTGTCCTTTTCATAATGGAAGTCAGATGGCAGTGCGAGCATAGTGTGAAGGATCTGCTGTGCTAAATCTATCAATGTTGGGAACCCATCCTCTGCTCCCTCCGGTAAGCCATGCAGCCTGAAGTTGTTCCTCCTCACCCTATTTTCAATATCTTCCATTCTTGTGCATGACAGCCTTTCCTGCTTTAATACGTGTAACAGGAGCTGACTTGAAATATCTTGGGTCTCTCCTACCTCAGAGATTTTCAACGTGTCCTCTGCGACCTGCTTATTCAGACTTTGCAGATCTTGTCATAGGTCCATGACTGTGGATTCAATTTTCTGGACCGCATGGAGTATCTGTCTCAGTGTTTGGCCACTCTTGTGAGAGTGTAGGCATTCTTCCTCCATTGAGTTGGAAGAGGTTTCTGAGGCTGTATGTGGCCGTGGAGTGCAGGCCGCAAAACCTTCCATTCCCGCTCCCTTCAATTGTTTCATTTTTATCGCTGGTGGTCCCATTTTCTGATTTTTTTCCTTCTTTCTTCTCTGTGGTATTTCCTGATACAGATTTGGTTATATCTCCACTGTAAATGCACAGTTTTTGGAAGGATTGAAATAGATTTTTGTGGTCGAAGTGAGGGAGCTAAAGCTTAGTGCTGCTCACATATCGGTGACATCACTGGAACATCAGCAGGTCAAATTTCTAAGAAAGCTGGTGTAATAATATTATTTAAAAGGGGAACACATTTTCAAATATGTTCAGTAGATGCAGATTATAATGGTAATTAAGTCATAGTTAATGGGAAATTGGATAAGGAATACATTAATTAAAGTATATGGTCCTGTGGATTCTTTGCACACAATCTTCACAGAGATTTTTATTAAAAGAGTAATAATTATTTAGATAGCTTGATTATCCTAGCAGGGGACACTAATGCTGTTGTAGACCCTACATTATACATATCTAAACTGTGTCAAAACACAGCAAGCTAGGATAAGAAGCTTAAAGGTTTGGTTGAAAATCATAATGTGGTCAATGGTTGGAGAGTAATGCATTCTAATGGAAAAGAATGTACTTTTTGGGTGCAATGCCATCATTCAGGCTCAAAGTTAGACTAAATCAATATACCAAACAATGTTATAAGCTGACTAATTCATTCAGAAATCAAAGAACAAGTAATATCAGACCATTCTCCAGTATCGTTAATTTTAATGGAATGAAGGAATCCGGAAAGAACTAAAAGGTGGAGATTAAACAACTATTTAATGGAGGACAAAAAGATAATTCATAACTTGAAGCAACACATAAAAAACTTCCTTTCAGGAAATAAACCAAAAGGCACTTCATGGATCAGTATTTGGGAATGTTTAAATGTTGATTAAGGGGTCGTCTAATAAGCATATAATCTGGAATTAAGAAAAAACATATTCTAGAAACAAAAGACTTACATACAAACATACGAGGAAGCCAGCAGAAGAAGGCCATTTGGTCTATCAAGTCTGCTTGTATTGCAGGGTCCACAGCTTGAGCTAATGTCCCTGCCCTCCCTCCCCACTCCTTCCATCCTCTCTACCCATGATCCTTATCTTCCCCTATGCCTATCCCAGCCTCTCTTAAAGCTGCCCACTGTCAATTAGATTACCTCTACCAGCAGTGCATTCCAAGTGTCCACCACCCTCTCTGTGAAGAAGTGCTTCCTGACCTCCTTCCTAAACCTCCCACCCTCCAGCTGAAGACTGTGCCCCTCGTGTTATGGTTGCCACTCAGCTTAAAGAGACTCTCCTTATCAACCTTATTTATTCCTTTCAAGTACCTGAAGGTCCCAACCATGTCCTGTCTTCCAGGGAGTACATGTTCAGTGCCCTCAATCTCTCCTCGTATGCCTCGCTGCTGACCTGCTATCATCTTTGTAGCCCTCCTCTGGACCTTCTCCAGCAGGTTAATATCCTTTTTGAGGTGTGGGCACCAGTACTGTACTCCATACTCTAGATGCGGCCTTACCAATGACCTGTACATGGGCAGTATAACCTCCTCTCTCCTACTAGTGATCCCCCTAGATATGCATCCCAGCATCTTGTTTGCCTTTACTGCTGCTTTCTTGCACTGCGTGGAGTGCTTCAGGTCACTAGTGATCATCACTTGTAGGTCCTTCTCTTCCTCTGATGCAGATACTCGGACTCCACCCAGGTAGTACTCTGTCCTGATTCTTGGCTCCAATATGCATAACTTTTAATTTCTTGGCATTGAAGCCAAGCTGCCAGATCTTGGACCACTTCCCCAGCTTTTCCAGTTCTTTCTGTAGGTCCTGTATCCTTTCAGCTGTGTTCACTCTCCCACAGAGCTTGGTGTCATCCATGAATAGGCACATTTTGCCCTCAATGCCATCTCCAATGTCACTGATGAAGACATTGAACAACACCAGCCCCAGAACCAAGCCCTGCAGGACCCCACTAGTTACCTCTCTAGTGCCAGATAACTCCCCCCCCACAACCACCCTCTGGGTTCTGTCCTTCAGCCAGTTCTCCACTCATCTGGCCATCTTTTCCCCAATCCTGAGATCCACCAACTTCCTGATCAACCTTTTGTGGGGCACAGAATCAAAGGCCTTGCTGAAATCAAACAGAGGATGTCTACTGCTTGGCCCCTGTCTACTGTCTTAGTGACACAGTCAAAGAAATCAGATTTGTTTGATACACTCTTCCCCCCATGAACCCATGCTGCTTCGCATCTTGAAGACCATGCTCCTCTAGATATTCCACCAACCTTTCCTTTAGTATGGTCTCAATGAGCATGCCCACAATGGAAATCAGACTGACTGGTCTGTAATTCCCTGGGTCATCCTTGGGACCACTTTTGTGGAGGGGCACTACATGTGCTGTTCTCCAGTCCTGCAGTACCACTCCTGACTCTAGTGAACTATTAAATAGGTCTGCCAGTGGCCCTGTCAGATCCTCAGCCAGTTCCTTTAGTACCCTTGGATGTCCTCTGTCCAGGCCTGGTGATTTGTCCTCCTTCAATGCCAGCAGCCCCTCCCTCACTCTATCTTCCTTTATCACTACATTTGTGTTCCCCTCCCCTCCGCTCCTCTTTTCCCTCCTGAATGCACTGGTCCATCCTTCTCCCTGGTGAAGACAGAACAGAAGTATTCATTTAGTATTTCTGCTTTTCCCCCATTATCCTCCACCCACTCCACCCCTTTCTTAAGCCTATCAATCCCTTCCTTCTTGTCCCTTTTCTTACTTATATATTGAAAGAAAGCCTTCTCCCCTTCTTAATTCCTTCAGCTATCTGCAGCTCCTTCTGTGGCTTTGCTCTCTGAATTTCCTTACTTGACTCACTAGCTAACCTTGGGAAATGTTCCCCTATCCACCCCTCTCTTGGTCTTCCTGAATTTTCTATAGGCCAACCTCTTTTTCCTTACTGCCTGGGCAACCTCAGAACTGAACTAGCTGGGAGCTTTGGCCCTTGTGTTCTTCCCCCTGAGCCTAACACTCTCATCTATGGCAACCAGTATTCCTTCCTTAATGATGGACCACCTTTGGTCCACCCCCATATCTGCTCTGATGCTCACCAGATGGCTCCTCAGCACTTCACCCATTTTCCTGAGGTCTGCCCTCCTGAAATCCAAGATTTTGGTCTTAGTCAGGATGCTTTACCTGCCCATATCCAACTGGAACCACACTTTGCAATGGTCACTTCCACCCAGTGGCTCCCTGACCATTATTTCCTGTATATGCTCCCTGTTTGTGAGCACCAGGTCAAGAATTGCCTCAGCTCTTGTTGGTTCAATGGTGCCCTGAGTCAGGAACCCACTCTGCAGTCCTTCCAGGATCACCTGACCCGTAGCACATGTTATGGATAGTATGCTCCAGTCCACCTTGGGCAGATTGAAGTCCCCTACAATTACCACCTCTCCTTTCCCTGCAGCTTCCAATATTTGTGATTTCAGTTCCCTGTCCCTGTCCTTATCCTGACTGGGTGGTCTGTAAACCACCCCTAGCCTCACCTTTCTCCATCTATTGGACCTTAACCAAACCCATAATGCCTCCACCTCTGCTTCCTCCGACTCCTCCGTTATACAAGTTATTCCCTCCCTGATATAAACTGCCACCCCTTCCCCCTTCCTGACTACCCTGTCCCTCCTGTATAGTTTATATCCAGGGATCGCAAGGTCCCAGTCATGGTGTGATGTTGCTCAAGTCTTGGTTACTGCAGCTATGTCCACCCTCCTGTCTGCTAATAGTGTTTGCAGGTTGTTCATCTTGTTTCCAAGACTCTGCGCATTCAGAGACACCACCCTCCACCTGGAATCTGACCTTCCTTCTCTTCCCTCTATTCTTCTATTCACATTTATCCCCTCTGTGTGCACTCCTCCACGTACCCTTGTTATGTGTTCCCACCCCTCCACCCTTTGTTAACTGTGCTCTTGCCCCTTCCACCTCCTCCCTCTAGACCTATTCCATCACTGTGGGGGAAGGTTCAGTGACCTCCTCCTGTTAGAGTCTGTGGGCCTGCATGCCCGCTGCCTCCCCAGTAGTTTAAATTAAGTGTAGTGGTTATATATATTCCCCAGTTTGTCTCTGAGTACCCTAAAACCCTCCCTACTGAGGTGTAGTCTGTCTGGTGAAAAGAGTACTTTGTTTGACCAGATCTCTTCCAGTCCCCAATACAGATGAACATCTCCTCCCTGCACCATTTCCTCAGCCAGTCATTAAAATCCTCTATTCTTCTTTTCCTGGCTGTGCTGGCCCTTGGTACTGGTATCACCTCTGAGAAGGCCAGCAAACTTCCTTCCTCCCTGCAGATCTTCCCCAACTCCCTGAACCTACTTTGTACTACCTCAACCTCCTCCCCAGCTAGGTAATTTGTTCCCAAATGTATAACTAAATTAGGTTCCCCCAACCTCCCTTACTATTTCCTTTATTCTTGGGCCCACCCTTCCCACTGTCATCCCTGGCATACAAACCACCCTCCTGCTTGCATCTGTGTCCCCTTTCCTTCCCAGTGAATACCCCCAATTATGGAGTCCCCTATGATTGCAATCCTTCCATCCCCTGCATCTGTGCTCCCCGTCCTTCCTTTCTCACCTTCATTACTAGCTGCTTCTCCACCTAACTGCTCCCTCTGCACTCTGGTGAACTTATCTCCACATCCACAATTTATCCCCTTAATTGCTTTTCCATCTCCCATTCTGCCCTTCTAATTCTTACTATCTGTATTTGTTTTCAGTTTTGCTTCCTCTCTTCCCTTCCTTTTCTCTCCCCCATCCTCCACTCTGTTTTGCCTGCCTCCTCTTCCCTGCTCATCTTGATTAGTTCCCTCCTTCCTCCCCTGTACTCCCACTCTCAACCATGGCTCAATCTGACCTTCTAATGCACATTCTGCTGCCCCTTCCCTCCTTCCAGAAAGTGGTGCAAATCTATTCAATAAAGGCACTCCTTTAGAATTTCCCACCCCTGATGCTACTCTCACATTCCCACCCCCTCCTCTTACCACTTGCTATTCCTCCACCCTTGGCTCCCTATTCCTTTCAGGAAGAGATACTCCTGTATACTGAGTGTTCCTCTCCACTCCCATCCCATGCCTGATGCTGTCACTCCCCTGGGCATCACCCCTCTGCCTTTCCCTCCACTGCTCTACTCCTCTGACCTCCCAAACCATCCTCCCCAGCTCCCATATGAGCAGCCTTATTTCAGCCCTTAGCTGCTCCAGGTTCTTACACACAGGACATCCCCTTTACTCCACATCCCCCCAGAAAGACTGCTGCCCCACAGTTATTGCATAAGCTTATTGAATAAGATTAAAAATACAGAAACTAAACTCGAGGAGGATATTTTGCATGATAACTGCATGTCATGGGCAAAACTGAAATCAGAATATCATGAAGTAATCAGTGGAA
The DNA here is from genome assembly GCA_016271365.2 of Neoceratodus forsteri. Taxonomy (NCBI): domain Eukaryota; kingdom Metazoa; phylum Chordata; order Ceratodontiformes; family Ceratodontidae; genus Neoceratodus; species Neoceratodus forsteri. The sequence continues at coordinate 1,521,424,219 of CM028131.1, forward strand.
AAGCATAATTTGTGATAAGAAAATCTAAATTAAACTATATGGATGCAGGACAAAATGCTAGCAAATTGCTAGCTATTAGATTAAAGTAAAACAGCAATGCCACAAATATCACATCCATTGGGGATCAGAATAATTGGTAATTTCTTATAGGTTATAAGACAATAAACAATTAATTCTACAGGTTTTATAAATGACTGTATGTGGTGGAAGGACTAACTACAAATGGAAGCTTAAAAGAATTTTGTAAAGGCTTAGAAATAATTAAAGTATCCAACACAGTCTTAAACATGCTAGATCAAGATATTAGCATAAAATAAGTTAAATATGCAATACAAAGTAGAAACAAAAACAAATCTCCATGACCTGATAGTTATTCAGCCATTTTTTATGATAAGCTTATATACTGAATCTCCTCCAGCCTCATAAATGTTTATAAGGAAGCATTTTCAAATGTTTCTTTACCTACTGGTATGACCCAACGCCCCATGATTTTATTAGACAAAAATGGGAAAGATCCAACTGAGTATAAAAACTACAGACCAATTTCCTTAATCAACATTGATGTAAAAATGTTGTCAAAAATACAGACAAACAGAATGGAAAAAGTAATTCCCCTTTTAATAGATACTAAACTATCAGAATTCTTTAAACACAGAACTGCTGCTAATAATACCAGAAAACTGTTCCATCTAATGGAGAGAGTAAACAAGGCAAAGGTACTAACAAGCCTCTTTGCTCTACATGTAGAGAAGGCCTTTGATTGCATTTTATGGTCTGACATTTTTTTTGGTTCTCAAACTATACAGATTTCTCGAACAAATTGTTAAATGGATGTCATTATTATATAAAAACCTTATAGCATCAGTCATTACTAATGGGGTAAGTTCATCCAGTTTTGCCCCAGGGAGAGGGACCAGACAAGGCTATCCTTTGTCTCCACTGTTGTTTAATTTAACTTTGGATCCTCTGGTAAGAAGAACAGTAGCAGACAAAGAGATAAAAGTAATAACTATTAAAAAGGAATATTTGGCCTCTTTATATGCAGATGACATCCTAATTACAGGAACCAATCCAGAAAACTCATTACCCAAACTCTTAGAGAAATAGTAAGGGAGTTTAAGGAAATATCTGGATACAAACTAAATATAGTTTTTTTTATCTTATCGTTCAACAATAAATGTAATAAACAAGACATTACTAACTTGTGTATTGCGTGGGAAAAGGAAAATATACACTACATATAATTATAAATATCTAAAACAGTGAACAAGAATCTATTTAGCTTTAAAACTGAGTTACAATAGGATCTGCAGAAATGGAACCATCTCCCGTTGAATATGTGGGGAAGAATACAACAAATTAATATGAATATACTTCCTAGGGCCTTAAATTTACTTATTATTTTACTATTAATTATACACAAAAAAGGTTTGCTATTATCCAGACTTACATTTCTAGCTTTATGTGGGCTCAGAGGAGAAGCAGGTTAGCCTACAACTAAATGACTCACCCCAAAGAGAACAGGGCATTGAAAGTCCCAGAGTTTTATTTATACTACTCAACTTGTAGGGCTATGTAATTCTCTTAGTGGTTCCATGCTAAAGAAACTGAAATATATAACCCTGAATGGTTAGAAATTGAAATTAATATAGCTACAAGCTTCAGATTGGGCGTCAGTGAATTAATCTTTGCTAAACCATTAAACCTTTGGGTAACAAAATCATCTCCAACTCCATTCATCCACTCTCACAATGGATAATGCTATTAAAAATTAACATTAAATACATCGGTTTTACAACCAATTTAGAATAACCCAAATTTCACAAAGGAAAAAATAGTCTGTGAAAGGATAGTTAAAGAAAAAAGCATTATAAAAATAAAAGACATTCGAGACAACGGTGACTTTAAGGACTTTATTCAGCTAGTACAAAAAACAGATATTCCTGTTCAGCACAACGTTTTTTTACCTAGGCTTAGCCACTGACATTAGAAAGCACTTTGGCTCACTTGAAAACATAAGGTGCATTAATGATAATTACAAGAAATGTATACGGTTAAAACTAAAAATATCACACTTCATAACTTTGTACTAGAAAAGGTTAGAGGTGGAGCATAAGACAATCTAAAGTGGTTGTCACAATTGTTAGGTAAAATCCTTAAACAATGGAACTGGGAAAAATATGGATGTATTCACGAAAAACATTTAAAACTGAGAATATAAAAATGGTGCAATTTAAATCCCTGCATAATCTGTTTTACACACCATTTTGTAAGTTCAAAATGGGCATAAGGGCAACACCTATCTGCTTAAAATGTGAAGAAGTTCAAGGAAATGTCCCACATATGTTCTGGGATTGTAAGTGTATCTCTTCAGTACTGACCACAGTTAAAGACTTTTTAAAGACCATTTCTTGGTTAGCAGATAGACTGAATTTTGAAGCTGTATTATAGGTCATTTTGTCCATAATCTTAGATGGAATAAAGAACAAAGATGCATTATGTCGTTGCTATAGGCATATTTTCAAAATTCAGTCTTGAAGATTTAGCTAGAAAACAGAGCACCCACTATAACAGAATGGAAGCAGGAATGTCCGGAAATACTTAGATTGGAAAGGTCAGCCCACTTTGCTTTAGGGCAAGGTAATTCTTTAAAACAAAATGGGACAATATCTGTAATCTGTTTGCAGGTAATACACAAATCATACAGATCCACTCATCCATGTAATTAGTTCTGCTTCTTTAAGAATAATGTTAGATGGTTTTAAATTATTTCTGAGTATAATGTATTTTTCTTTTACATCTTCCTTTTTTTTATCTTCCTGTAGTTCACTACTATTTACATATTACTTTTTCACCTCTTAAATGTTTTCTTCATGTGGCAAACTTCTCTTGGGTGTATTCAAGTAATTCTTACCGTTTATTTAAAATGTTATCACTTTCTTATAAAGATGCTTCTAGATAGACTATTCAGATTTTTCTTTCCTTCCTTTAAGAAATAAGGGTAAATGTTAGGTTAGAATTGACAATAAAGCATTCAAGAGTTAAGAGATGATTTATGATAGTTTATAACAATGCTAAATGACAAACAAGACTTACAGAGTAATGAATATATGTACATGTAACATAGAAACATAGAAACATAGACTTTGACGGCAGATAAGAACCACTAGGCCCATCTAGTCTGCCCATTTCCCTACCTACAGGATAGGCCACAGATCCTAGTTAACCAACAGCCTATATCTTCCTGCCCCCACAAGAATTGCCTTATGTCTGTCCCATGCATTCTTGAATTCTCCCACAGTTTTAGACCATACAACTTCCTCAGGAAGGCTGTTCCATGCATCCACTACCCTCTCTGTGAAATAATACTTCCTCACATTGCCCCTGAACTACCCTCCTTCTATCTTTAAATTGTGTCCCCTTGTTCTTGCAAGTCTCTTTTTCTGAAAGATGCTACCCTCTTGGACTTTGTTGATTCCCTTGAGGTACTTGAAAGTTTCTATCATGTCCCCTCTCCCTTCTTTCCTCAAGGGTATACATATTAAGCTCCTTTAGTCTCTCCTCATACGGCTTCTCTTGCAGACCCTGCACCATTTTAGTTGCCCTCCTCTGGACTGCCTCTATCCTGTCTATGTTCTTGTGGAGATGGGGTCTCCAGAACTGGACACAGTATTCAGATGGGGTCTCACCAACTGTCTGTACAGAGGGATAACAACTTCCTGTTTTCTGCTGCTGATGCCTCTCCCTATACATCCCAGTATACCCCCGGCCCTCCCTACTGCCTTCTCACATTGCTTGCTAACCTTAAGGTCATCTGATATGATTACCCCCAGGTCCCTTTCCTGTTTTGTTGTTGTTACTACCTCCCCACCCATTGTGTAGGATATATCTTGAAGAACATGAGTATTTGGAGCATAAGATAAGCAGAATGGTTTTAAAAATTTGATGTAATTGATGTTTATTGTGATGTTTGATTGTAATAGTTGCTTAGGTGTAGTTGTTGTATCTGGTACAGGTAGGGCAGAAGATGAGGATGTTTGCTCTGGGGCTGGATCAAGCTCAGGCTGTTTGCATTTTTTGAACTACTAAATCCAAAATTTAGAAGTGACAAATGATTTGTCAGTGATTGGCAGGAACAGTAATGAGAAGGAGATTGTTAAAAGACTAGACTAATAAACAAACATTTATTTTGGGCTGAATTAGTGGGTCTCTGGAGGTGTGTATTGACGTTAACGTGATTGTTCATGCAGTCAGTTTGAATACTTTTTTTAATAATTCAATAAAAGACAACTTTTGTCATTTATTGACATTTACCAGCACCAGACAGGGCAGACTTTCTAATGAAAGAAGGGTGAGTCAGCAGGTTACTTTATTAATGACATTTTTTTAAACACTCAAAACTTTGACTGGAGCCGACAGTAAGGATTTGCTCCAATATTAATAACTTCCCATAAATGTGTAAAACAGAGTGGTAACACAGAGGCATACAACAGTGGGAACATTAAATTTGTAATACTTTTAGAACACTGAAAAGTGCCACAAGGCAACAAGGGAGTATTTACTCCCAGTTACTCCATACTGTGATGTGCTTTCTTGTTTGTTTGTTTGTTTGGTTTGTAAGTTCTATTTTTCTGCTCCCTCTCACATTGCCCCCCCCAAACTCCCTCCAGTCTGCCAAGGCTGACCACCAATCCCAATCTTACTTTGACTGCCCCCCCCAAGTGGAGCGGATATACCCTGGAACATTTCTAGTTTAGTCAGGAGGAAACCTCTTGGCAAGGTAGGGGGATGCAGTGGCACTGGGAGCCTTTCACATTGAGCATAGGGCTGGTACTTTTTCTCATTTTCTGTCCCACTCCCACAGGAGCCATTCATGCATGCAAGCATGGCATCATCTGCAGCCATTGTGGCACCTCCCATACCTAGTATCACCACACCCTACCATCCCCTGCATCCAGGGGGCTGTGCAGTAGCAGCAGATGGGACCCTTCCTCCCTCCCCAAGGAAGGAGAGCATCTTCTGGGACCCTTAACCCTTCCCCACCCAGCTGACCCCAATGACTGGATTTGTTCCTAAACTCAGGTCACTGGCATCATCAGCAGTAGCGCTAGTGAGCATGAAAATTCACTCCCATCATTTTGTTCCATGAAAACTGGCTCCCGACAACTCACTCTGGTGACAGTTCACTCCTATTACAAACCACCCCAGACAATTCACTCCCTGGTGGAGTTAATTAAATTACTGGCTTACGGGGAACTTTTGTTTACTGACAGCCAGTTGTCGCAGAGTGAAATTAACCCAGAGATATTCAAAAAAGCTAAACCCTTAGGTGTGCTGCCCAAAAGTTCAACCTGTGGTTTGAATCATGTCATGTCTACTGTCTTCCTCAATATTAGAATGTAGTGAAATTTTAAGGGATGCTATGCCCTTTACTAATTTCTGCAGTATTTATTACTTGCCTAGAGGAGTGCCCCAAGGATCAAGCCTGGGGCCATTACTATTTTTGATCTATGTAAATGACTTGCCTGTTGCTTTACAAAACACCCAAGTAAGACTTTATGCAGATGATACTGTCTTACTTGCATCAGCAAAAACTCAAGATCAGATGTCAACAAGGCTCCAGTCTGATTTCGACATACTGCAAGACTGGTTTCTTAAGTCAAAATTAGTATTAAGTAGTAAAAAGACACAAGTCATGTGTTTTTAAAGTAAGAAAAATAAAAAAATAGCACCTTAATTGGAAATCTTTTTAAGAAATGGACAAGTACTCATGAATACAACACAATACAAATACATGTGTGTTATTGACAGTTTATTAACTTTTGGAAAACCATATAAATTATGTAACAAAAAAAGTTAATATGAGAATAGGCACCTTAAGAAGGTCAGCCTCCATTGTGACTTTCCATATTCAGAAAACAATAGCTACTCAATTGATACTTCTAGTCTTGGAGTATGGAAGCTTAGTCTATGGCTTTGCTGGAACCAAATCACTAGACAGGCTGGACAAGGTTTACAAACATCTAGCTAGATTTTTCTTGAGATGCCCATTCCAGATGCATCATTGTGTAATGTATAACCGATTGGCCTGGGACAGTTTGTGCACTTGGCTAAAAAAGCAATGTTACATTGATATTCAAGGTTAGGGAAGGTTTGATTAAGGGAAACCTACGTCTTCCTCAAGAAAATGAGGGGTGACAATACCAGCTTAGTGAAGTGGTCCATAGGGGCTTAAACATTCCTGAAATAAGAACCAGATTTGGATTAATGACCTTTCAGTATTCAGCTGCAGTTCTGTGGAATCAAATTCCTTCAATGGTAAAGAATCAACCCAGGCTATCCACTTTTAAGACAAAAATTTATATTTTGTATCATTAAGAATGTACCTGTCACTGATTTAACCTATTCTGTTTTTACTATGTTTCATATTTCTGGTAACAGTTGTCTATTTTGTTCTGTCCATATGTACTAATGTTACATCTGTATCATTCACTGTTTGTATAACTGTATACAGAACAACTTTGTAGATAGGTCCTTTTTGGACCTAAAGTTTTATCCTGTTTAAACATAAAATTATAACTAACTAACTAACATATAAGAAATAGATGAAGAGTCTAACTTTAGAAACAACATTTGCCATGACTGTGGGATCCATCTTGCAATCTATTGTCATTAAAGATATGAGACAGCTAGTGGGATAGTTTTAGGGCACTAGGTCAGATTAGCACCTGCATGGACAGCATTGTCAAGAACAGCACCGTCCATACAGTGCTGATCAGAATAGCAGCAGTACACGATGTTGCAAGTAAACACAGCACCAGTGGTAGCGATCGCAATTGTGGTATGTGATCACTACCACTGTTAATGTATTTTTGCGGGGGGGATCTGCCCTCGCACCCCCTGATGTGAGGGTGTTCTGCCCCCTGAACCCTCTGTTATTAAAATAATCAACTCTGAGTCAGAGTTGGATTATGGGGGGGATAAACTTTGGGAGACCAGGATTAGAACCCTTCACCACCATCCCGGCAGAGCTGCTCATGTACTAGCACTCCATGCCACAGCAGCAGCTAGGCCAGGCTCTTCACTTCCTTTCCACTTCTCCTGCTTCTGGTGCCATGGACAGCGACCTGTGGAATACTCAGTGCATAGTGTGCTTTTTCCCCCTACTGCTGTCCATGGTGGTGCGGTATAGACTGCGTGTTTCTTACTGGTGCTATTCTTGCAGTGCTCTTGTGACTGGGTATGGTTTTAGGAGCAAAGCAATTTATTGATTTCAGACCCCACGGACAAGCAACAACAATGAAGCTTGGATCAGAAGTATGCTGACACTTTCAGAAGACATTCTGTAGCCTTACTATTGGCCACTCTAATATTTCTAACAGCAAGGGAACACCCACATCACTTTATGACCCTGCAACTGAATTGATAGTAAAGAGTAATTTATTAATCTGGATACTTATGAAATCAACTTCATAGCACTGAATTCCTCCAGACCCCCACACTAGTAAGCAGACATGTTCTTTAACTGGAGACAAGTACAGCAGTAATTGTTTTACACATGGATAATGACCCTGAATCCATAAAAATATATTAATGTAAGATGCAGTATCATGAAGCCTGGCCTTTAAAGGTTTTACAGTATCTTATAAAGATGATGTCTTAACTACCCTTGAGTGGTTAAAGGTTAGATTTTATGTTGCTATTACTTTAAATGCTATGGGATATTTAAAATGGCATGTTCCTGCAAATTCAACCTCAGAAGGAAGATTCAGTGTGAGTCATAGCACAAAGATTTTTGCAGTGAGACCTGGGAAATGCATCTTCTGATTTAAAGAATTTTTAAACGAATAATAAGTCTTGTACTATGTTGCATTTTGTTTGGCAAAACTGTAAGAAATGCTTTAAATAAGGACAACTTGAAGGACATCCCTTGTAATGTGGAATTGTTCCATGATTTAGAATTAGTGCATGGATACAAATGAACATGCTAGTACCTCAAGTGGCAAACAGTAGTAAACAATGCAAAACAACACAAACTGTTTGTAAAAATCAGTCATTACGCAAAAACAAAAAACAGAGACAGAGAACTGCTCCGGGTTCATTTCGCTCTGTGACAACTGGCTGTCAGTAAATAAAAGTTTCCCGCAAGCTGGTAATTTAATTAACTCTGCCAGGGAGCGAATAGTTGGGGGCAGGTTGTCACGGGATCGAATTGTCATCAGATCATTTTGTCAGAAGCCAGTTGCCGCAGAGCAAAATGACAGGAGCCAAATGACATGGACCCATAGCACTACTGCTGTGCCAACGGGCTGGCCCTGTGATGTGTTTTTTTTTTCAGCTAAGCTTTTTATTAAACTTCTTTCAGATAGCATTACAGTTCATGCAAGAATAAAGCACAACAATTACACAGTTACAGCATACATGGTAAGTGTAAGCATAAAGTTTTGGGATCTGTCATGTGTATTGGCATAAGTGTGTATATTCATAGGATTCATAGGATTTACATCTGGTCAATTAGCATTAGCCATCTCAGACCAGCATTTGTTCATGCTCAAGGCATAGAACATAAGGCACCATGGTATCTGTCTATTGTATCTTTAAACTGTTTCATATTCCTACAGGATACTTTGTCCAATGGCAGTGCATTCCACCTCTTCACCATCCTCTGGGAGAACCAGTGTTCTTTCTGTCTACTTTTGTAGGAATTCCCTTTTAATTGGTACTGATGTCCCCGATTTGTTTTTATTGTGGTTTGTGCTTGGAGTCCCAAGCATTCCCATAAATCATGCTTTTGGAAGGCCATATAAATTAGACACATATCTCCCCTGTATTGATGGTTCTGCAGGGAATAAATCCCCAGTGCTGCCAACTTTCCTCATAGGTGTTGCCATTCATCCCACCTATCATTCAGATGACCATTCTCTGCACCCCCTCCAATTTCTTTTGGTCACCCCTCAGATATAGTAAAAAGAATTGTCCACAATATTTCAAGTAGAGGCGGACCAATAATACATAAAGTGGGAGCATCACCTCTTGACTCCTATTCCTTATATTTTCCCTTATACATGCAAGAATTCCATACCCCTTTTTGCTACCTTAGCATAGTGTTCAGAAGAACTGAGTGTACATGAAACCTGCACTCCCAAGTCTCTTTCTGAATCTGTGATCTGCAACCTAGTTCCATTTATTTAATAGAGGAATCTCAAGTTTTTTTTTCCCCTAAGGAGCATAATCTCACATTTGCTGAGGTTTAATCTAAGTTTTTTTCCTATCCGCTTCCTAAACTAAGACATTAATATTATCCTGAAAGGAAGTATCTTGTGTAGTAGTTACCAAAGCTCTCATCTTGATGTCATCAGCAAAGTTTTCACTTCATACAATATTGTTTGTTGTTAAAGTGGATGCCAAAACATTGAAAAGTACTGGTCCAAGCACTGATCCCTGAGGGACCCCACTGGTAACCAGAACACAACTAGATGTGTGTCCCTTGATCACCACTTTCTGCCTTCTATTCTTCAACCAGGCTGCTATCCATCTATTTGTGCTATCATCTAACTTGATTTCCTTCAATGGGTTAATTAATTCATAGTGCAAGACACTGTCAAATGCCTTCTCAAAGTCTACATATAGTACATCCACCGGAATTGAAAGATCCAACACCTCACTGATTGGGTCAAAAAATTTGACTAAGTTTGTCATACAGGACCTTCCCTTTTGGAATCCATGCTGATGAATGTCCCTAAGTCCATTTTCCTGTATGTGTTTCTCAATATGTTCTTTCATAAATCCTTCAAATACCTTACCCACTATGCTAGTAAGGCTAATCGGTCTATAGTCAGTACATGATGTTTTGGGTCCCTTTTTGTAGATAGGTACTATATTGGCAATTGTCCAGTCATCTGGAATAACATCTGTCTCCAGAAATCTCCAAAATATTACTAATAGAAATGGTACATGCTGCTATAGTTCAGTTATCAGGGAAAGCTTCATGGAAATTTACTAGCTATAGGTCAGTTAACTTTGTTCGTAAAACAGATTGCTAAATATGGGAAAATACAACTTTGACCATGTGTGTGCTTGAAGAATATGGTAGTTTTTCCTACTATGTGCTGAGAATGCTCAAGGTTAGGTACAGTGATGTCTAACAGCTACTGAATAGAAGCTGCTAATTCTGTACTAAGAATGTGCTTATTCTGTATGTAGATAAGGGAAGCTGAAACAATAGACCTTGTCATGAAAACTGTATAAATAGAGGGTCTATGAGGGGTCTCAGTTGAGTTTGAGCCTAAACTGCAGGTGGGAGGTTGCCCTCTACTCCCAGGAGACAAGGTAATATGTTGTCCTGTAATGTCTGCATAGCTGATAATAAATGTTTTGTACACTGGACTATGTCTCTTTTTTTAACTCTATTTATGCTTCTTTTTGCTGGCCCCTTAGACCTCTCTCCAGTGAAGTCTCTTGGCATGGTCATGTCCTGTCCAGCCTGAGATCCTTCCAGTCTGGCTGTCGCTCCAGGAAGTGCCTCCTGCCACTACCACCAACTGCCCTGCCCCCTGCCTCTGAGCCCCATGGGGTGAGACTGCCCTAACTCCTCCAGTGCTCTATCTAGAATCTAGAGGGGATGCAGGGGAGTGGAGGAGACACACAGTGACCACCTGGGGATGGATCCAGCTGAGGACTTGGGGGCCGACCACTGGACCCACCTTCACCTGTCTGTGTGCCAGGGTCCATTTTCCTTGTTTATCCCCTGAAGTATGGATATGCAGTGTCTGCACAGGCACACTGCTGACATCCACCACTGCTCCACCCCATACAGCACCGGTTCCTGTGGGACCCCCAATCTCCATTGAGGGTCCCTAAGGAGCCGAGCAAAACCCACAACCCACCCCGGGAGAGGGGAGCAGTTCTCCGAACACTCAATCATCTCCCTCCTCTGCCAACACCCGGTGACTCAAGTCCATCACTGAACCTAGTCACCAGCGTGGCATGAGGTGTGGCATCCAGTGCCTCAACCCTTAGTGCCACTGGGCCAGCTCAGAACTATGTCTCTTTATGGCATCATTACTCACCAACTCTAGAGGGGTACAAGTTCACTAGGGTTCCCCTATGTTTATAACTGGCACTACCCAGATAGGATGCCATTTAAAAGTGCACAAAAAGTGTTGGGGCATGTAAGGGTTGCAACCTAACTATTCCTGGTACTGAAGTTGGCAGATAAGATGCTGGTGCCTAACTGCTGACAGCAGGCACAAAGCATGCCCAGCTTATACTCTAAGTGCAACATAGTTGTGAGTTAGCAGTTTAACTGTAAGTTGGCAGACACGGCATGGGGATCTAACTGCTGACTGAGGGTGCTCAGCATGCTGAATTTCTGCTTAACTACAGCATTTGATTGTGATCATAATGGAGGATTACATCTCCATGTTTGTAACTAGCCATGGGGCGGAGGACTTTGCATAGGATGCAAAGCCTCAGTGAGACCCCTGGCATGGGTCAGGAAACAGTTTGTAGGTGTAGACCAGGAAATGAAACTGAAGGACAAACACAGAAAAGGTTTTAGCATGCAGGGATTGAGGGATTGTATATGACATATCAAGCTCTAAATGACAAAGGTTAGGCGTATGAAGGAAAACATCAGCATACCAGATAAGCTTTAACTTTGTTATTTTTGGATATAGCCTCCTTTCTTCTATGTTAACCTTCCTAATATTCTATCTTGTCTTCCCTGGCTTGATCACCCAGAGTAGAAACCTTTTAATGCTCTTTCTGATCCCCCCCCCAGTCCACACACGCATACAGCTAAGCATTAAGTTGCTGGGCTGCTATAGAATTGTTAGCATGCAGGAAAAGCTTGATAGCATTAGTGTTGTGTTTTTTTTTTGATAGTTACCATTTGTAAAATGTGGTGCTGGTCTCATAGGTCATTTTTGAGCATTGTTTGGCAATTTTCCAATTTATTGCTCACCTTTGTCTCAAAGGTTTATTTATTTATTTTATTTATTTAGACAGCAGTTTGGAAAACCTTTGAGCCATAGGCTCATTTACAAAGGTACCTTGTCACAGTAAGACAAACGAAAATACACAGTATAACAGTATAACACAGTATAACAGTAACTTAAGACATAGATACAAACAAGCTGGTACAGGTAGGTCTGATGCAAACAATACCAAAGTTATGTTGTCCTTCGCAGCTTAGTAGTAAGCTTTGTCATAAGTATTGAGTACGGCTTTGACTAGTGGCAATTACAGCTTCGGGTGTTAACAAGGTGGTTCCGTAAGGAAGTTTTGAAGCACGATATAGTTGGAGCTTCGGAGATGGAGGGGGGCAGTGTGTTGAACCAGGAGGGGGCCCTAAAGCTGAAGGCTCTTTGGCTGTGAGGTCCTAGCTCTAGGGATAACAGGAGAGGTTTTCCCAGAGGTCCGAGTATGAACTAGTGGGACAGAGCGGCAGATGGTGGTGGTCAATCCTGGCGGGGATAGCCCAAGGAGGGTCTTTTTTGTAAGGGTACAGGTCAGATATTTGAGGTGCTCATCAAGATCAAGTACCAGCGCTTTAGCGTACAGTAGACAGGTGTGTGTTAGCCTAGGTGCCCCAGTAATTAACCTGCAGGCTTTATTCAGAGTAGTGCAAATTTTATGGAGTGCAGTCTGATCAGCAGCACCATACACCGGCAGTCCATAGTCCACTAGGGACAGGATAGAGGAGGTGACTGCAAGTCAAAGAGCCTCCGGGGGGAGGCAGTGTTTATACCGATGTAAGATGCCCAATCAGATATTAGTGGCAGTGGCTAGGGCAGCGATGTGTCCATGGAAGGAGAGGGAGGGGTCAAAATGGATCCCTAGGTATTTATAGGAGCAAACTTGTTCAAGTGGGAAAGAGGACCCAGAGTGAATGAGGAGTTTGAAGTTGCAGGACTTGTTTTGAGGATGAGTGAAGAACATGGTTTTTGTTTTTTTAAGATTTATCACCAATCTATGTTCCTTGAACCAGCCCTTGGCTTCAGTGAAGGATTTCTGCAGTGAGTCCTGGAGGGCAATAGGGTTATGACTTGAGGCAAAGATGACTGCATCATCAGCGTACAATAGAATGTTCCCCAAGCAAGAGCGTGGAAGGGTGTTAAGGTAAAGGGAGAATAGTAAGGGGCCCGGAATGGAGCCCTGGGGAACCCCAGAAAAGATGGGACAGATGTCTGAGTAGGTTATATCCCTTTATTATATTCTTTTCATAGTATCTGCCTAATTTGATCTTGAAGTCTTCCATGCTCTTACTTACTTGCTTGCAATACAGGTTACATAAACAAATGCTATGAATTGTACATTATGTCATCTTATGCTTTACAATGTAAACTGCATTTTCTTTTTTTAATATCTCTTTATTGAGCGATTTTTGTAGCAAATAACAAACATGCTACAACAAGAACAGGGGCATCTGGGTTCCAAGAGGAAATCCAAGTTAACAGAAACATAGAAACATAGAATGTGTCAGCAGATGGGGTCCATGTGGACCATCTAGCCTGTCCATGTGTACTACCCCCCGATCAGGCTGCTGTGTTCAGATTTCCACACTGCCTGTCCCATGCCAGTTTGAATTCTATGACTGTCTTTGACCCCACCACCTGTGGGGGAGGTCATTCCAAGGCTCCACTACCCTTTCTGTAAAGAAGAACTTTCTTGTGTTGCTCCTGAATCTACCCCCCTTTAGGTGCATATCATGCCCCCTGGTCCAGATGCAGTTTTTTGCCCAAAGGAGATCCTGTGCTTGAACCTTGTTGATACCCTTCAGGTATTTAAATGTCCCTATCATGTCCCCCTAAGTTCACATGTCAAGCTGTCTAATACATAATCATCTTTGCTATGCTCCCTAGTTATGGAACAAAACCAGGGCTAATATCCAATTCATTTGGCCACTGATGGATTGTCATATGATCTTTAGGTGTGATCTGAAGTGTGTATACTATACCGCAGAATTTTAGGTGAATTTGAACTGAGATTCCTTTTTTCTTTCTTTCTGTTTCTCTGTAACAGTTACAAGGCTATGAGGCTGCCAAAAATATGACCTTCAAGTATTGCGAATGTTTTGAAAAAGTTATCTCAGTGTGAGAGAAAAAATGTTATTTTGATCAGCAAATGTTCAGACGTTAATTGTTACAGTGACGTTGACTTTATCCAGAAACTGCATTTAGGGAAATGTTTTGCTCTGTGGTTCCTACAGTGCCTTATGGTTTATATCCATTCCTTGTATGTGTTTTATAGCAATGGTAGGTTTATAATAGTAAGTAAGTAAAATTTATTTTTCAAGCGCTTTTCAAAAAACAAAGCGCTGTACAAATAAAACAACATTTAAAACACAAACATAAAACAGTAATAAAATCATTCTACATAAGCTTTTAAAAACAAAAAGGTTTTGAACTCTGACTTAAAGCTCTCGATGGTCAGACAGCCTCATATCCAGTGAGGTAGAGAATTCTACAGGGCAGGAGCAGCATAGGAGAATGCACGTTCCCCGGACATCTTTAAGTGAACCCTGGGAATCTCTAGCAATCCCTCATTGGTGGACCGGAGTGAACGAGAAGGACAGTAGGGAGTAAGGAAATCTTGCAGATACTGCAGTCCCTGGTCATGTAGGGCTTTATAGGTCAGTAATCCGACCTTGAAGGTGATCCACCACTGAACTGGCAGCCAGTGCAGTCCACGCAGTACAGGCATAATATGACTACTTCTGGATGTCCCAGTCAAAAGCCTGGCTGCTGCATTCTGCACTAGCTGCAAGTGGCAGATATCAACCCCCGGTAGCCCTAGGTACAGAGCATTGCAGTAATGAAGGCAGGTGGTCACAAAGGCATGGACCAAAGTAGGAAGGTCAGCCAGAGGAACCAGGTGTTTCACCCGGGTGATATTCCTAAAATGGTAAAAGGAAGACTTGACAACAGCTGACACCTGAGATTCTCGGGTCAAACCGTTATCAATGATAATGCCCAGATTACGTACCTGGTCTGAGGTTGAGAGCTGGACACCATCAAGCCATAGGCCTGATGGAACCCCAGCCTATGACCCACCTCAAGACAACCTGGGTCCACAACCAACACCTCAGTCTTATCTGGGATTAACCTCAGCCAGCTGGCACTCATCCACTCTTTGATTTTGGATAGACAGCTGTTAAGCATAGAGATCACATCTTCCTGTCCGGGGTTAAAGGACAAATATAGCTGGGTATCATCTGCATAGCATTGAAAACCTAGACTGTATCACCTAATGATATCTCCTAATGGCAGCATACAGACTGCGAACAACATGGGTGCCAAAATGGAGCTCTGCGGCACCCCACAGGACAGAGAGATGGCGTCAGAGGAATAAATTCCAGTGACAACTCTCTGCATCCAGCCTGTGAGGAAAGATCGAAACCAATGTAAAACTGTACCAGACAGTCCATGAAAAAGCCACAGGTGCTCCAAAAGCACACCATGGTCCACCATATCAAATGCTGCAGAGAGATCAAGAAGGACTAGAATAGTACGAGCCTTTCGATCTCTCGCAATTAGGAAGTCATTTAAAACCCGGACAAGGGTGGTCTCAGTGCTATGTCTTTTCCTAAACCCTGACTGAAGAGTATCATAGATATTGTGATTTGTAAGATGGTAATCCAGCTGTAGCGCAACCACCTTTCCAATAACCTTACCCACAAAGGGCAGGTTAGAGATAGGTCTGAAGTTAGCTAAAAGTCTAGGTTCAGTGAAGGTTTTTTAAGGAGTGGTCAAATGACCGCCTCCTTTAGGGGATCAGGAAGACCCCTGCTCCAAAGACTTCCAGACAATTTCAGCAAGGATCGGGTAGATAACATCTGTGCAACCTAATAATAGTGGCGTAGGGCCTGGATCCAAACTACAGCTGGTTGGTCAAACAGTCTGAACAATCCTCACAATATCCATGAACTCCGGCCTACCAAAGTCAAGAGAGGTTGCACGGGTGTTTGTTTCCTCCCACCAATCACCGCAATACCTTAAAGAGGGAGCTGGGTCAATGCCTGACATAATGCTGGCAATCTTATCTGCAAAGAACCGAGCAAGCTCATCACACTTTATTTGTGAAAAATCTTTTTCAGACTGCAGACAGAGTGGATTGTACGATCTGTCAACAGTCTGGAAGAGTTGAGCTGGTCAGTTCCGTGCAGCAGCAATCTCCCTGGACAGGAATTCTGCCTTCTTACGGGTGATTGCTGATTGATAGGAACCATAATGCTCCATCAATCTAAGCCTGTCAGCATCCAGGCCAGATTTCCACCAAGCTCTCTCTAGCCTTCGCCCTACTCTCCTCAGCTCCTTTAAGGACCCATCAAACCATGGGGTCTTCGGGCGCTGAGTGAGTGGGCAAACACGAACAGGAGCAATTAAGTCCAGGGCCTCACCCACTGCCTTATTATAGGCAAGAATGATATCTCCTGGACCCAAGCACTCACTTGAAATACCTGATAGGTCCAGTACCGCCAATAGACCCTCTGAGGTAACTCCCCTTAAAGGGCGACAACGGACCATTTCCATAGGGGTAGGCCTATTTGGGGGGTGCCCTGAAGCTGAATCTTATGGTATGATGATCTGTCCACACATTTGGTTCCACCCCAAATGTGTGACCTCCAACTCCAGTAGGAACACTAGATCTAATGAGTGACCCCCTATATGGGTAGCAGAGTTAACCACCTGTGTAAGGCCCAACATAGTCATAAGTTGGAGGAGATTATTCCAAAACGTGAGAGTTCATTGTTGACCCAGGCATTGAAGTCACCCAGTATTAACCACCTGGGCAACTCCAATGCCATGTCAACGATGAAGTAGCAAACTCTTTCAGGAATTCTCCACCATCACTGGGTGGACGGTAGATGAGGAGAATCCTGAACCCTACACCTGCTTCCAGGATACACTCAAAGGATCAAGTGCAACCCACTGGTACATCCACAAGACCCAGCTCCATTCTAAAAAATATGGCTACTCCCCCGCCCCTACAATCCAACCTTGGGCGGTGTATCACCAAGAACCCAGCCAGAGCAGCAGAAGCCAACATAGGGCCTGCATTCTCATCAAGCCAGGTCTCAGAGATACATGTCAGGTCAGATGTTACAACAAGAGCCGCAATAACGGCGGTCTTGTTCCTAATTGACCTGGCATTACATAACACCGCCCGGGTTGGATGGGTTTTCAAGGAGGATCGCAGTACCTGCCCACAATTTGTGGAGCCCTTGGGTATGGAGATCAGGCAGGGAGGACCCCTCTCCTGATCCCATTTCTCCCAGGGCATCTCCTAGTCTCCACTATCTCTATCTGCCCACCCCTTTCCATGCTCCCACTCTGCCCAGTCCATCCACCCCTCAAACGCCTTCTCACTATCCCCAATGCACAACATCTACTATAGACATCAGCAGATAAAGAGGGAAAGTGAAAAGGGTGGAGGTCCCGAAGCAGAGTGGGAGAATAGCACCTGACCATCTTAGAGCCTTCCCAGCACATCTTAAAACAGTCAACAAATAACCAGACAATTAAATCTAATCAAATTAACTGTCTTACTACAACAATATGCAATACACAAATCAACACTACAAATCAACTTAAATTAAACAAACAGTTGTTGCCACAAAAATAATGGCATTGGCAATTTTGATCTAGCCCTGACTTTCAATACCAGAGCCTGTGATCAGAAGTTAAGCACTATAGGACATATTCTGTTTGAACTTGAGATCAATCTGTCCCTTGAATCAGGCTAATCCCAGAAGAGAACTGCCCCCCCCACACACACACTCATATATCTGTCTTTAACTGGCAGGCTATTGTCCAGAGTTCTGAAGCAACAGGCAGGTGGGATGAAACCTTTTCCACTATCAGGCTTTTGCAGCCTGAAAAGAAAAAGGGTTTCTTTCACAAAGATACTGTACAGTTGCCTGTTTGAAGGAAAAAATATATTTTCTGAAAAATAGTGTGTGTGTGGGGGGTACCCAGTACTGAAGACATCACCAGCCCATCCCCCCACCCCTACACACACACACACACACACACACACGTATAGGTTCAGCAAATAAAAGTCAAGTTTAAGGAGGAGACATTAGTCTTATGTATAATGGAATTTTCAGAGAATCATGCAGACAGGAAATGGGCTGGGGGAAGTAGTGAAGAAGTTGGCTGATGGCAAGATTGTAAGCTACACATATGAGTGAGGGTCTGTGTAAGTGCAGGAAACAAGTGAAGAGGATCTGGAGTTTATAAAGACAGAAATCAAAGTTAGTTCAAAGTTAGGAAAGAGGCACGGAGTCATGGCAGCTACCTGACTGCCTTCACTGGCCTGAACTTAGTGAAGGGGGAGCACAATAACTAAGGCTGTAAGAAATTCACGATAAATGTTGCCATTTTTCATGGTGCCTGCATGGGAAAATATGTTAGTTTTCATGGACAGAAACAGCTTGCTGCATTTTTCTTTTCATTTCAGCAACATGAAAAACAAACACTTTTGGCAAATATTCATCCTGCAACCACTGGAGGAGAGCATAACACCAACTGACTTCAAATTTTCTTCAAGATAGCAATGAAGCACAATATTATCTAGTGCATTTAGGGGAATATTTACAGCAGTAAATGCCTCAGCTAGGTTGAACAGTGAGACTTTTTAAGTTTCTTGGTGTGCTGTTTTGGTTGTGAAAAGTTCTCTGTTACCTCCTTTTCAATGACCACATTTGATTTCTCAAGTTTTCTTTTTTTAGTCAGGTGTGTTGAGGACTCCAAATGATGGTCACACGTTGCTTTCTGTTTATGGTCTACTGGAATATTGCAAACTCTACAAAACATAATATCACCCAATACGTGGAAGGCCCCTTCTCCTATTGCTGGCAGCAGTGTCTCAGATAAACTTTCCCAACTTTAGATGCTGAAAGCGGCTTTGGTGAAACATACATGGTGTTTTTACAGCTTGTTCCCCAACAGTAACTGACCCTTACTAACTCAAACTCATTTTAAATCTCAATGTGTTAACTGTTTAGTAATTTACCTACATAGCTAATTCAACCACCAATTAAGGTAACAGTATGGAATGAGAGCACAAAGTGCAGTGTAATGAGGCAACATATAGATGCCCATTAAACAATTTACAAGTGATTAAAAGTGATGCATGCTTGCACACAACACTCTGAACCTTAAGATTGAAGCCACATAGCAAATTAAAAGTGTATTAAAATGAGTGTTTACAGGTAAAATCTTTTTTAGAAAAAAGGTAAAAGTCGAGAAACGTGGTGAGCTGAAACTATCTGTAAAATTCACGGCAAAGTCAGTTTAACATGACGATCATGAAATCTGTGCATGGAGTGAATTTCATATAGCCTTAACAATAACTAACTGTGAAAAAAAAAAAAGAGATTCTCCTTCTGCTGTTAAGTTGTTTGCTTATTTTGAGTCATCTGTATCTTTTCTATTGCTTGGCACTGTGCCATCTCATTTGTAAGGAGTTCCCAACTTATGGCATACCCCTGTTGTGTTACCTTAGAAAGTTACAGGTTTTTCTTTTTGTACCATAATGCTTGTTAAGCACAACAGGCTCAAAAATAGCTGGGCAGGTAGCAAAATCTTGACTTCTTTAGGCAGAGCAACCCAGTAATCTGTGCACCTGACCCCCCCTCCGAGGGGGACAAGTTCCTGAAAGAAGTACTTCAAACTAAAACTTGCTAAGTAAGGGTTAAACTTGAAAAATGTCATTTCTCAATTATAATTAAGGTCAGATGCCACTCCAACAGGAGCAGCTGGTTGAAATCCAGTCCATAGAAATTCAGGCACACTTTCCTCTCATGAAAGAACTTTTATTAAACAAAGAATTGCAGTGTGCATGTTTTAAAAATAACAATTTCATTTCAACATTTTAAAATTTTAACATTTCATCATAGAGGAGATAACTCTGTGTTATTATGCATACATGATCCAAGGTATAGCTAATGCACTGCATATGGGGGGGCTGACTTTTGATAAGATGTACAGTCAGTGTCCATCTAGTGGCTGACTAGCCTACCCTTCAAGCTCCTCTCCTGGTGCCACCCCAACCTTTGGTTTGCATTATTTTCAGATTCCCTGTGGGTTTGCTATTCCCTAATGGAGTTTTTACCTGTTTGGCAGCATACATAACTTTACTGCCTGTGAAAAAGGCAAAGCCCACTCTAAAAAAGCTCCCTTTTCCCACTGCAATGCCCAAGTCAAAGCAATGTGCTCAAGGGAGGAGGCATGAGCCTTCATGATGCCCCCACAATCTGTGTCAAATCTCACAGAAAAACAAACTGAGCCCATGGACCCCAGCACTTACAGAAACAAGATGAGGAATTGGGTAAGGTAATACATGATTCCTATAGGCTCACCTTTAAAAAACATAAAAAGAAAATGCATTTGTTACCAGTGACTGAAATTCTGCTGTGCATGTCCAGGGACACAAATGGTCTGGGTGATACCATAGCATCTTAGAGAGAAATTGACCTCTTCAGTACATAATGTGCCTACAAGAGGCCATCAGGGGCAGGCATTTTGAGAATGCAGACAGTTGAGTGGTGGTCAGATATGTGAAAAGACATACACAGATACTGTGAGAATTGTATTGCATTTGCTCAGAGTAACCCCTGCAGTCCTGAAGCCCCAAAGGGTGGGAGGCCATGGAACCAGCTGTAGACTGATTTTGTAGGATCAATACCTACCACAGGGCAAGAGAATACATTCATTTTGGTGGCAACAGACATGTTTTACAAGTGGGTGGAAGCTCTCCTCACTAAGACAGCACAAGCCACTGCTGAAATTCTGGTGGATCACATTTTCACCAGATGGGTGCTCCCTTTAACCATAGGATCAGATAGGGCACATACTTCACAGGCAAGCTGATACAGGAGACCTTACAATTGTTAGGTATCCAACAGCACTTCCACATTCTCTACCGCTACTAATCATTGGGGCAAGTAGAGAGAGTGAACAGACAGAATAAAACCATGTTGAGAAAGTTTGTGTCATTAAATGGCAAGGACTGGGACAGATTCCTACCTCTCTTGCTAATGGCAATCAGAGCAACTCCCTCCAATTCTACCAAGTTCACCTCCATTGTGGTCATGAGAAGGTTAACAAATGAGACTAGCTGAGTGCCTGTGGTATGATGTGGGAACCCCACCTCAGGATAAGGTTAAAGTTGAGCTGGCAGTATGCATGATGACTGATACAGCTGCATAAACAGGAAGCTTCCCACTTGCAGCATCCAGAGTGAGAATGAAAAAAAATGACAATGCTATAAACCCTGTTGACTACAAGATAGGAGATAATGTAATGGTCTTAGTGTTTGGGACACCTGAACATACCCTATTCAGCAGTTGGCAAGGACCTTACTTTATTGTGGATCAGTATAGCCCCTCAGTGTACAAGGTCAGAGTGATCGGTGGCAAGAAAACCACTGACAAGTGGTTTCATGCAAATCTGTTGAAACTGTTTAAAGCTCAGAACTAACCCAACAATGAAGGAGGGGACTGAAGCCCTCCTCTTTGTTTCTTCTGTTTTTCAGAAACTGACAGCAATGTTCTTGATTTTGGTGATCCTGATATGTGGCCAGTGCCAGGGGACCCCAGGCAACCATACACCAGTGAGTGGTGTCAGCATATGAAGGGGATTCAGCTTTGCTATCTACCACTTTCAGTACAGCCAGCACTGCATACCTGATATGGTGGCAAAAGATGCCTGGCAATGATAAGATGATTATGTTCTTCACACAGTGCCTCGCTGAAATCATTTATGGGGGTATCCTGTGATATAGGCAGACTGTAAGTGGGCGCCTGCCAAAACAGCAACCCACTTGTGGTGACTGCCCCAATGGCAAGGGTGTGGGGTTGGTGACTGGATAGGGAGGGTTCACAAAATAGCAACAGGATATCATGCATGTATATGCACATGGGGGGTTCGTGCGTGCCAAGAGCTGGGCAGGAGGGTTTGTGAGGGGCGATGCTGTGGGTTGCCACTAAGCTGGCATTGTGGCATGGTGGGGTGGGTGCTGGCCTGGGGTGGCAGGGATGCAAGGTTTGGGACCAGGTGCCATTAGGTTTTATTGCACCTGGCCCGAGACAGATGTTTTTTTTTTTTGCAGGCAGATGCACCCACCCCCTTGACATGCACCTCCCCCAGAGTTGAGAATCTAAATTTGGGGGGTGCTGCGGTGAAGCCCTCCACAGGGGGGCAGTGCGGTGGCTGCACCCCATAAAAGTAAAAACATGATTTTTGCGCTTTCACTGGCGCCAGATTTCTACATTGCAAAACTGAATTTCGGCAATGTGGAGTTGCGATAAGGGCATTCAGCATTCTGAATTTGCCCTTATCACATGGAACCTTTATGGGTGCAGATTAGCACCTCCTCCATAGGACTTCAGTATGAGGGACGCATACATCTCTACAAGAACAACACATTTTTGCTGATTAATCCAGTAAAACATTCAGATGCAAACATTTATAAACTGACCATTAAGGAAGCATCCATAAGGAGTCAAGCCCTCAAGTAGTGAGACATATCATGTTGAGAGTCCTCAGGCCCACATTACAGACTCCCACATTATCCAGTCATCTGCACCAGAGACTCTTGCAAACACTGAACTGTGTCCTACATTGGATCCGGGACCACCTAGTGGACTTACTGGTACATCTGTCCCAGGGACTTTACTGAATAATGTACAATTCAAGAATATAACTGTTGTTTCTAATCTGCCGCATTGGGATATGATGGAATATGGACCTTGTGTGGGAACAAATGTGTCATTTTTTTATGCTTCATTATTTCTAGATGTGCTTGTCACTCACCAGGCAAAATCCCAAGATCCCCTAGTGGGCCAAGAAACTTCCCAGCAGGTTGAGGCCTTCCATTTCAGATGGCTGCACAGCTTTGATGGAATGGTGATGTCTGTCTCAAGATTGTTTGGGTCTGGCATGTCAGTCTGGAGTTGAGCAGACCTGGAAACTATCAAAAGATCTGTGAGCTAGCCAGCCCAGTGGCACTGAGGGTTGAGGAGCTGGACACCACACCTCATGCAACACCAGTGACCCGGGTTCAGGAATGAGCCTGGGGGGTCGGCGGGAAGAGGGAGGACTGAGCATCCAGAGGACTGCTTTCCTCTCTCGGGGGGAGGGTACATGTTGTTTTGCTTGCTGATTGCCCTCTAGTGGTGACTAGAGGGCAATATAGGTTGGGAGGCACACTCTGACATGATTACATCAGTAAGGTGGGGGGTGGGAGAAAACCAGAAAGAAAATGAGCCTGGCAGGGCTCCATGATGGTCCGCCACACTGCAGGCTGACCCCGGTGGTTCTGGTTTGGGTCTCTGAGGAGGGGGCACCACCTCCTCGGCACTGCCATGGGGGGCAAACCAGGGGGGTAAATGATGGGGGATCAGCTGATAGTGGCGCAGTGGAACCTGAGAGAGAGTTCCTCCCTTGGGAGGACCGAAGCACCTGCCAGGGTTGAGGCAGAAAATAACTATATACATATATATATATATAAAGATTTGTGTCAGCTATTTTGAGCACCAATCTGCTGAGTCCATTTTACACCCCTGCACTAGAGGGAACTGAGGGCTTGGCTACTGAAGAAAGGTATACAGTGTATAACATATATGACATTGCACTTTTGTTTAATGAAACACAAGCTAAGATCAATGAGCTAGTTGCAACAAGTAATAAAGAGGCCCAGCAGAAGCATATAGGCAGGGAAGTAATATGCACAGCTTATGGCAATTATGTTCTTACAATGATTACTAATTCCCTTAGAGATTTGGCGACAGGATATTTCCCTGACCCCATTCCAGATAACTATTTGACCAAATGACACTGCCAGGCATGTGCTATTAAGGCTGGAGAACATCCATATAGGATTTCAGAAAGCCTATCACAGGTTTTCATTTCTGATGGCTAGAAATGCAGGGTATGTTACCTTGCACCCTAATCAGGGAAAGTGTTACACCAGTGGGTCCTGTTCAATACAGGACACCTTCTACATATGTTTTACAGTTTCTCTACCAGTACTTGACCCAGCAGAAGTAGTTTTTGACAAACTGGTCATGATCCATTCAATAGGTTACCTTGAGGGAGATATTTATAAGGAAAGGGTGGACACACCTTCCTTTTTAGTGTATAACCACACTACAGCACTCTGGCAGGCACCACACACTGCATGTTAATTGGTGAAGAGATACACTTACAGTGTGATATTTATGATGTAGTGACACCAGTGCACAGCCTTGGTGGGGATGTAAGACAAAATATAAGCATCATTGCTACCCAAAATATTACATGCCCAGTATGGCATACAAAGTGGTGCCGCCTTAGAGTAAAGGTCACCTACAATGTGGATGGTCAACACTGCATAGCCAAAAAATCATGAATCATTCACTTATAGAACAAAGAACCTTAGTTCACAAGCACTGAGGCAATGGTTACCCCAAAGAGCACTGGCCAGGAAGCCAAGTTTCAAAGAAATACAAAATCACACATATCCCCATAATGCAAAGCTTCATGGACTGCATATGCAAAACACCACAGAATATTATGCTGGTTCAACTTTAAGCAGAAATGCATGGTGCCAAAAGACCTCTCACACAGTTTGCAAAGGGTACTAACAGAAGACACAGACATGTGTTTTGTCCGGCCAGGACTCATCAGTGTGCCTCGTCTGTATGACACCACAGTGGAATGAACCAGCTACCCTAAGATGGTCTTATTCACTTATGGGAACTTGATATGTCCAGTGACTGCCCCAAACTTCTGCTTCATCCCCACTGAGTGCATTATCATTGGTCAAATAGTTATATTATCAGTGCCACTTCATGATGAACAATATGTTCTCACTGAACCTGGTTACCAAGATGATGTTACAAAATACATTCCAACATTTAATATGTATAGTGCTCCTCTCCAGACCTGAATTTTTTGCTGACTCATAAAAATGAACCTTATAAGAATCATTAATAGCATGCTGCAAGCACAGCAATCCTTAGATGCTTTGCTACAGGGCCTTAAAGTATGCCCATGCTCTAAACGTTGCATAACCTGACAGAACCCTTTATTTTGATACCACTTTCAATACATTCTGCAAGTACATATATGGTCAAATTTGTTTTCCCCCACACTCCATAATTTGTATTACAAGCAACGCTAACAGACCTAAAACTGGTGAATTTCCACGAAGCTTTCCCTAATAACTGAACTACAGCAGCATGTACCACTTCTATTAGTAATATACACACTGAAGTCAATAGACACAACAGATCCCAAAGCTTTATACTTCATCATATGCAGTCATTATGTGCCTGTACAATATCTTCTTGCCTATTATTTCTTATCCCCCCACCCCATACAACTAAGGAGTGCCTCAATAAATGGAATGGTACATACAATATTCTGGCAAATCATAAAATACCCAGAATATAAACATGTTCTGTATATGAGATAGGGGAAGTGTCTGTTGCTTCATCTGGAGGGATGTCAATGGATATTGTGACTTTGGCAGTATTTTAATGACAGGTAAGCCTCCCAAATTTGTTGATGAGTTTTAATTGTACCAATATTTCTAAAGCAGACAGTTGACCCACGACCAGCACCAGTAGCCATTCAGCAGTTGATGGTACCTCAGAAGACCTCCACACAATAGTAGCTGGCTGGCAGATGCACTACAGCCATTGGCCCTTTTTAGAGTGGGAGAGTGTTTAGGGAACAGGGTGGTAGCCTTGCCCACCAGGAGAGGAGGGTGTCAGCATGGCTCAGTTGGTAGCACACCTGCCTCTGGAGGCCAGAAAGTCGTGGGTTCTGGTCCCACTCCAAAACTGGGCTCACACCTTAAAGAGCTGCTGACACCTCAAAGAAAACTTTGAAAAACATAACAATTAGGTATAATTCAGATCACATTCCATATTTATCCTCCCTATTATTTATTACTGAGGAAATTTGCAAGAATACATGCTCTTTACCCCTTAGACCTTATCTGTCTCTATAGTTTACTCCCTACTTCATGTCATAATCCTCTGTTGAGACATCACAATCTGTAGCCTTGGGGTAACCGTGATGTCACAAGCAGTGCATTATGACCTTGGGTAGAGAGAGAGAACAACAGGAATAGATGAACACTTCAGAAGCAAAGATCCTGTTTTCATACAAATGATCTCAGTAATAAATAATGGGGATGAGAAATACAGAACTAATATAAAATACAAGCTGAATTCTGTCTATGTATGATGTTTTGTTAAAGTTCTCCTAATGCGTCAGCTGCTGTTTAAATGCTGGCAACTGAGTACAGTACAAGGGGGGTGCTGTTCTCGCAGGGTGTACCATCCTTTGGATGAGACATTAAACTGAGGTCCCTTATACCCATCTATGGTGGTTTCTTGGTGGGTATCCAGGGGGAAGTAAAAGAACCATGGAACATTTCACAAGAGTAGAGGATTTTCCCCAGTATCCTAGCCAATGCTCCCCTTCCCCTTAAAGGAAAAAAACAGTTCATGCAGTTGTCCAAGGCTGTATGTGGGTATTGATGTGCAAAATGGCTGCAGCTACACATTCAGTCACTTTACTACCAGTCTTTCATTGCTTGTAAAGCTCTTTGGGATACAATGTGTATGAAAAGTGCTATATTAATGCTAATTCTTCCTCTTCTTCTTGTTCTTTGATTGAGGGTTTCGGAGCTGCTTATGATAGTGCTGCATGCTTGTTTAATTCCTTCCCAGTAGGCAGTGATGTTGGGGTAAGTTCACAAATGTGTGTGGGGTAGGCAGTTTGCCTTCCATTTGGAGATCTCCAGTCAGTTGATCTAGTTTTTGAACCATGTATGGGGCAGTTTAATGGGGAGATGGGACAGAATGTGGGTAGTATGGGGGCCGTAATAATTTTAATGGCCTCCTTGTTCCTGACTAGGGAGAGATTCAACTGGTTCCCTCTATCTAGTTTTGTCCTCGTAGACTCTAAAAGAGGAGATAAGTTAAGCTGAGCCATCTCATGAAATGATGAGTGGACAGTAATCTCAGATAGTTGATTCCTTGCACAGCCCATTTCAGCCCAGCTATCATAAAAAGGGCAGCTGGATGTAGAGGAAGGACCTTTGTTTTGCTCTGATTAACCCGCAGTCCCAAGGACTTTTGCAGAATATTGAGAAGGGAAGATGAGAGTAGCTTGCCCATCCTCCTGGAGGATCAGTAAGTCATCAGTATATAGCAGGGTCGATATTCAGTGCTTCCACAGCTAATCCCTTTGAGTGCAGGATAGTACTTTATTGTAGTAGGCAAAGGCTTGCTAGCCAACAGAAATAATAGAGGGGACAGGGGGCATCCTTGCCTTGTCCTTTTTTTCAGCAGCAAAGGGGGGGGAGTAAAGACCATTGGTAAGGACACTTGCACAGGGTAAACTGTACAGGAGCCTGACCAATTGGAGGAATGCTGATCCTATACTCATATGCTCCATGGCACAGAGAAGGTAGTCCTGCTCCACTAAATCAAAGGCCTTCTAAAAATCCATGGCAAGGGTGACTGCTGGGGAGGGGTTCTGTTGTGTTGCATGTATGAGGTTAAGGAGAGTGTTCAAGTAGTTGGAGCTTTGCCTGCCTTTTACGAATCTGACCTGGGCTGGGTGGATTATGCTTTGTAAAATTTCTTACAGTCTGGGTACCATGACCTTGGCCAGTCTTTTGGTGTCTGATTTATGAGGAAGATAGACTTGTAATTCCCTGGTAATGTACAGGTCTTCCCTTTTCTGAGCAGCACCATTATTACTGCCTCGTCCATAGAGGGGGTAAGGTTCGGGAGTTCAGGGCATCCTGGAAAACTTCCAACATGTTGGGGCTGATCTGTTCCCTTGTTCTTTGATAATAGTGAACAGGAAAGCCACACACCCGCCACCGTGCACCCTCCCCTTGTTCATATTGTATGGCATTCTTGATTTTCATAAGAGAGATGGGTTCTTCAAGATTGATGGTGCCATTCAGAGAGATTCTGGGCATGGGAAGTCT
This sequence comes from Neoceratodus forsteri, assembly GCA_016271365.2. Taxonomy (NCBI): domain Eukaryota; kingdom Metazoa; phylum Chordata; order Ceratodontiformes; family Ceratodontidae; genus Neoceratodus; species Neoceratodus forsteri. The sequence continues at coordinate 1,521,452,227 of CM028131.1, forward strand.
GTTCAGAAATGTCTGAATGATCATACTTGTTGGAGAGCTGTGGCACAAGTACAGTGTTTTGTAAAAGGACCACATGCTCTCATTGCCCTTTGCTATGTCTTTACAAATCACCCCTTGTGCATCTTTCAGGCCTGAAATATGTTTTTCTAATTGCCTCTTTTTGACATGATAGGCCAACAGTCTACCCACTTTTTTCCTCTCCTCCCCAGTATGTGTGTTTTAGCTTGAAGAGAGTGAGTTCTGTTTTTCTGGTTAATAGGTCATTTAACTTGAACCTGGAAGTTGTAAGCCGGGGAGGAGAGGTCCTGCTGTTTGTAAACGGTTTCAGTGGAAGACAGCGCAGCTTCTAAAGTTTGTTGCTCTGCTTCCCTTTCCTTGCACCGCCTAGTGGCATAACAAATAATTTTGCCCCTCATGGTGGTTTTGTATGCCTCCCATAATGTAGCTTTTGATGTTTCTTCCAGTATCATTAATTTGCATGAAAGCTCAGGTCTTCTCTGAGACCCATTGCTGAAAACTGGGGTTCTGTAGGAGCAAGAGATCCAGCTGCCAATTTTTTTGTTCTAGGATGTGACAGTCCCCAAACAGTAGTGAGAGCATGGTCAGAGATCACAGTTGGAAATATCTGTATGGAAGCAATATTGTGGGTGATGGCAGGCGAGGAGAACCACCTGTTTATATGACTAGATGTGGAGTGCACAGCTGAAAAATATGAGTAGTCTCTATTCCTGGGGTGTTGTAGCCTCCAGATAATAGGAGTTTTCCTAGATCAGAGTCCTGGTACTGTGGTCAATGCATGGCTCCATGATAATGTTAAAATCTCCTCCCAGCAACACTTGGATGGGGATGTGGCCATGTGTGCTAGGGCCTGACTGATGTCACGAAGAACTGGGGGGTGGGTCATCATTATTCAAACCGTATACATTTACTATTAGCAGGAGATCCTGTGGGGCAATAGCTTCTACCATTAGCCATTTCCCTTCTTATCTGAGGCAGAGTGCCCCAGTGTCCACTGGAGGTTTTTATGCAGAAGGATTGACACCCCTCTCTTCTTGTCTGGAGCTACGCTATGTGCATCTGCACCCACCCAACCACTCCCATTTTAGTTTAATTGTTTCCATTCTAGTCAGTGTGGACTGTAAGTTGGGCCTGCACCCACTTTAAAGTACTGTAAGCATCAGAAAACCAGGGGGGCCTGAGATCTACATTTCATAGTTGCCCTCCTGCTAACATTGAATACTGAATGTCAGGACACTGGGAAAAAGAAACAATAGAGTTAATCCAGATGTACTGACATATCAGCTTTTTCGTTTAATAGGGCAGTTCAGTCCCCTAACATTCCAAGTCACTGCATGTAGATCACCCCTAATTCAGGAAGGGTACGCATGGGACCGGTGTGTTCTGTAGAAGCCATCCGTAGGTACATTTTGCACAGAGTAACCAAAAACAGTTAGAGGTAAACAACAGTGTCTGATATACATAATATGCCATAACAGCAGTGCAGCAACAGTACATAAAAGCAGATGAATAACCAGAATGCTCATAACCAGAACACCCCACAGTTGCTAAAAATCCTTCTTGAATTGACCATTAGCTGCTCTCCTCAATCTCCTTCCCTCCATCTGTAACCCCATTTCACCCTCCTCTCTCCCTATTTAGCAAATCCCCAGACATTTGGATCACGGGCTATCTAAGTCTTGCCCATCTACAGCTGAGGATTTGGCCAGGCCTTTAGTGTGCTCTGACCATAAAGGTAGTTCTCAGTACACCAACTTTCCTGAAATGCAGCTATGTGAGCACCTAGTTGTCATCTTTGGGTTTACCTGGGATATTTCACAGGCTGATTTGCACTCTCCCACATCGTTCCATCCTACCATGAGATACGCCACCTCACTGGAAGCCAATGCAGGTCATGCAGTGCTGGAGAAATATGGCTTGATCTTGGTAAGCATGTGAGTAATTGAGCAGCTGTGTTCTGCAGCAGCTCCAGGTGTCGTAGACTACCTCCATTCGCTCCGAGGTAGACAGCATTACAATAGTCCATCCTAGAAGTCACCAACTCATGGATCAGTATGGCTAGATCCTGGGAGGTATAAGGGATCTTATCTGGTGGATATTCTGAAGATGGAAAAAGCCATTCTGAACTACAGCTGACACCTGAGCCTTCATCGTCAGACCTTCATCCAGGATGACTCCAAGATTCTTTACCCTCGCATTGGTTAGCAAGCCAAAGTCACCAAGCTGAAGCCCAGTTACTCCTGTGCCAGCCGCCAATCCCCATCTTCAACCCTGCTCAACCATTAAACCTCAATTTTCTTGGGGTTCAGTCTCGGCTAGCTAGAAGTCATCCAGTTCTGGATCTCAGCCAGGCATTCATTAAACATGTCGACTGAACTCTGAGTCTCAGGAGCAAAAGATACGTAGAATTGAGTGCCATCTGCATAGCAGTGAAAACCCAGCCCAAAACATCTAATGACCTTGCCTAAGGGCAGCATATAAACTGCAAACAACATTGGCAACAGGACCAAATCCTGGGATATGCCACAAGACAGAACCACTGGGTTCAAAGAAAAATTTCCTAGAACTACCCTCTGGGTCCTGTCTCGTAAAAATTACTCAAACCAGCAGATGACAGTTCTAGTAAGTCCAGAATACCTCTTAAGATGGTCCAGAAGTACACTATGGTCCATGGTATCAAATGCTGAAGAGAAATTGAGGAGGACAAGAATTGATCATTCCCCTCTATCCCTCACCCTGAGCAGATCATTAAGCACCCTGACCAGTGCAATCTCCATGCTATGTCTGGCTCTGAAACCCAACTGGAATGGTTCATAAATGTTAGAGAATGCCAAGTGTTCCTCCAGCTGCAGAGCCACAACTTTCTCAATAACCTTCTCCCAAAAAGGGAAGGTTAGAGACTGGACGATAGTTTGCCAAAACGTCCGGGTCCAAAGATGTTTTTTCCAGAAGGGGCTTTACCAGTGCACATTTCTACATAACTGGAATCAGCCCCTTCAGTAGAGAACACTGTCCAATTTTGGTGAACGCCAGGCCCAGATGATCAACACAAGTCACTAAGAGTTACATTGGGCCCGAGCTCAGATTGCAAATATTCGGCCACAGCTCTGAGACCACTCAGCACACCGCTTCCACTGTTACTGGCTGAAACTTGCCCAAGAACACCTGATGCATTCCTGGCCCACAGGCCAACCACCACTGGGCTCAGAAGGCCCCACTGAAGTAATTCCAGTTCTAATGGAGGGCACACTATCTGAGAAGAACCGAGTGAACTCCTCAAATTTTGTGAGTGAATCTGCTCTCATGGGCTCCAGACATGCAGGGTGGAAAAGCCCATCTACAGTCCAGAACAGCTAAGCTGGTCAGTTCTTCCCAGCAGCAATCTCTCGTGACAGAAATTCTGCCTTCCTCTGTGTGATTGCCTTCTGATATGCCTCATAATGAGAAATCCAAACTAGTTTGTCCTCCATGGCCTTCAACGTCCTCCAATGATGCTCCAACCTCTGATCCCTGGATTTAAGTGCCCTCAGCTTGCCATCAAACCATGATGAGCCAAGATGTGACACCAGGAGCCGTATATTGACCGGTGCATAAAGGTCACAGGCCCCAGCGATAATGTTATTATATGCAGCCACTGCAGCCAGTGCATGCTGCCAATATTTCCAAGGTGTCCAGCACTGACAACAGTCCTTCAGGTCCTAACCCTCTCAAAGGTTGGCACTGAACCACCTCCACAGGGGATGGACTAAAGGGAGGGGCCCTGAAACAGAACCTGAAGACTCAATGATCCGACCAACTGACTGGATCAATCTCAAGCTCATTCACCTCGAGCCCCAGGGAGAATATTTGGTCTAAGGCATGACCATGTTGATGTGTTGCAGTAGTAGTGACCTGTGCTAGGCCTAGAACTTCCATAGTCTGGAGGAAATCTCTACTGAAATGTGAGCCTTTATCATCTACCCAGGCTTTGAAGTCGCTCAGGATAAGCCACCTAAGCAACTCCAAGAACCAGGTCAGCAATGAAGGAAATTATTTCCTACAGAAACTCCCCCTTGTAACCTGGAAGCTAGTACACAACGAGGATTCTGCAGCCCGCACCTGGACCACTACACACGGGCACACTCTCAAAAGACACAACATTCCCCCACTGGGTGTGCCACCAGGTTCAGTTCAGTTCTAAAACAGATGGCCACCCCCACTCCCCTGTGAGCCTTTCTCAGGCAGTGTACTATCAGAAAACAGCCAGGATCGACACCTCCAGAAATGGTCTGGAGTCATCCCCCAGCCAAGTTTTGGTAAGGCATGCCAGATCGACATAGAAGAAAAAAATTACTCACCTTAGTAATTGTGTTTCTTCAAATGGAGTCTTGCTGTATTCTGACATATGCAGTTATCCCCAGCACTTGAACTGCCCCGGAGAGAAAAGAGCTAACTCTATCATGAGCATAGAACATTGAGCTTGAACTCGGTTCAAACCTCTGTCTGCAGCACTTCAAAGTGTAACCGTCAGATTCTTACGAGCAATACTAACTAACTATTCTACTTAAGTGGAAATTGTAAAGAAGATAGCCAACAAGCAGTACATTTTTTTGGTCCCCTAAAAGACTCAAGTCGAGAACCCAAAATAAAAACCAGGCAGTGACCAACATACAGCTACCAAAAACAACATAACAATAAACCCACTCCCTTTTTTAAAAAGGGGAGTGCTAAGTACACCCCTGAGGTGCAACACTGTACCTGCCAGCCAACTTCCCAAAAACAGGTTCTAAGAGGGGAGGCAGGGGAAGAGGTCAGAATACAGCAAGACTCCATTACAAGAAACACAGTTACTAAGGTGAGTCATTTTTTCTTCAAACAACATGAAGTCTTTCTGTATTCTGACATATGCAGACTACCAAGCAGTACAGCCATGGAGGGGGGGAAAACAAACCTATTTTGGGAATAGGCTCTGCAGTACTGCTGTTCCAAACCTAGCATCACTCCTAGCCTGGATATCCAGAGAGTAATGCTTGGTGAAAGTATGGATAGTTTTCCAGGTGACTGCTTTGCATATCTCTAATAAAGGTATATCCCTGGCAGCAGCCAGGGAAGCAGCTGTCCCCCTGGTCGAATGAGCTCTCAGGCCTGAGTGAGGTGTCTTGCCTAGCTTTTCATAGCAGGATTGTATACAAGAGACAATCCACCTGGCAATAGTTCTCTTAGTAGCAGGTTTACCCTTTCCTACTTCACCATAAGTGAGAAACAATTGAGGATAGTCAAACCTCAGTGCCTTAGCACGTTCCATGTAGTAGCTAAGTGCCCTCTTAACATACAAACTGTGTAATCTTCTTTCTCCTGAAGAAGAATGATCAGTGAAAAACATAGAAAGAGACATGGACTGGTTCAGATGAAAATCTGAGACCACTTTGGATAAGAACCTCCTATTGTTTCTAAGGGCCACCTTATCTCTGTGAAATAAGATAACATCTGGCTCCACTGACAGAGTTTGTAATTCATTAATATGCCTGGCAGAAGTGATAGCTACCAGGAACACATTTTTCCAAGTCAAGTACTTGAGTTCTGCTGAAGATAAAAGCTCAAAAGGAGGTTGCATTAACTGAACAATGCAAGCATTAAGATCCCAGGCAGGGGTAGGGCCCCTAAAGGGAGGGTTGGTATGGACCAAACCTTTAAAAAACTTACAGAAGACAGGATGAGATGCCAGAGAGGGAACCTTCCCCACTGACAGAAATGCAGAGACAGCTGCTAAATGCACTTTCAGAGTGGCTAGCCTGAGGCCTTGGCCATTAAGATGAACCATATAATCCAGAACTGTAGCCAGATCAGCAGTATCTGGTAGGACATCCCTACTGGAACACCAAATGTTGAATCTCTTCCATTTGGAATTCTAAGTTTTTCTGGTGGCAGGTTTTTGAGAGGCTTTAAGAATATCCAGAACTCCCTGAGACAGATGCAGACTTGCATACTCTAACTCTTCAAGAGCCAAGCCTTGAGGTTGAGAGACCGAAGGTTGGGGTACCATATCCTTCCCTGAGAGGAGGTTAACAGATTGTGCTTCTTGGGAAGAGATGAGGGAAGATGGACTGCTTGGGACATCAATAGAGGATACCAAGGCCGTCTGGCCCAGTCTGGTGCAATCAGGATCACCTTGCATGATTGTGACCTTATCTTGACCAGAACCTTGAACAACAGAGGAAAGGGAGGAAAGGCATACATGAATCCCCCCCCCAATCCAGAACCAGAGCATCCAGGGGAACTCATCCCATGACTGGGGGTCTGCAACAGAAGAGAGGAAGTCGATGATTGTCTAGGGCTGCAAAGAGATCTATCTCTGGAGTTCCCCACCTGGAGAAAATTACTTTCAATATGAAGGGGTCCAGGGACCATTCGTGATGGCTCTGAGAGATCCTGCTCAAAGAATCTGCTAGCACATTTTCATTCCCTGGAAGATGGACTGCTGCCAGAAATGCCTGCAGGGAATAAGCCAGAAACCATATTTTCATGGCTTCCGTGCACAAGGCCATAGACCGAATGCCTCCCTGCTTGTTGATGTACCACATGGTGATGGTGTTGTCTGTCCTGACCTGAACCACCTTGTTCTTTATTGAGTCTGAGAAAGCTTGGAGAGCCAGGAATACTGCCCTGAGTTCCGGAAGATTGATATGAAGAAGGGACTCCTGAGAGGACCACACCCCTTGTGCTGTGAGAGTTCCTAAGTCAACTCCCCAGCCCAGGAGAGAAACATCTGTGGTTAACACCACTGAATGAGTCTGAATGATGAATGGGACTCCTTGTCTGAGATTGTCCTGATCCAACCACCATTGGAGAGCTTGGACAAGTCTGAGTCACTGGTATCAATTCGGTTAGAAGATCTTTTTTTCTGGGACCAAAAGGGCCTCAGATGGAACTGAATGTCCCTCATTTGAAATCTGGCTCCCTGTACCACCCCAGTGGAAGCTGCCATGTGGCCCAGAAGCTGAAGAAAATGTCTTGCTGGTCGAGACGCCCAAAGGTGAAAGGAAGAAGCAAGGTCTGTAAGAGCCTTCACCCTTGCCAAGGAAAAAAAAGCCTTTGCTTGGACAGTATCCAACTCTACCCCTATGAAGGTAAGAAGTTGCACTGGTTCAAGAACTGACTTTGTTAGGTTGAGAAGGAACCCTAGGGAAGTGATTAACTGTTGTGTTACTTGTAGATCTGACTTGACTTGGTCTGGAGACTGTCCCACAATGAGCCAGTCAACCAGGTATGGAAAAATGGTGATATTCTGTTTCCCTGTGAAAGGCCACTACTACTGCTAGGCATTTTGTGAACACCCTTGGAGCTGATGTTAAGTCAAAGGGCAATGCTCTGAATTAATAATGGCCTGAAGGCAACTCGAACCTGAGGTACTTTCTGTGGGAGCACCTGATTGGGATGTGGAAATAGGCATCCTTGAGGTCCAGGGAGGCTAACCAATCCCCTGGCCTCAGAGAGGGAAGAATTACTCCCAGAGTCACCATCTTGAATCTTGGCTTGACAAGGTGCTTGTTTAAGTATTTTAGGTCTAGGATGGGCCGCCACTCCCCTGTCTTTTTTGGGGTAAGGAAGTATCTGGAGTACAGACCCTTGCCCCTGTGTAGAGTAGGAACTCTCTCTACGGCTCTGAGAGCCAGCAGAGAGCAAACCTCTGCCTCTAGAACAATGTTTTTGGAGATGTTTGCAGGTGGAAAAGACCTGACCCTCAGTTTTGGAATTTTTTTGAAGCTGAGGGCCAGTCCCTGGCTTACTACCTCCAGGACCCACTTGTCTGAGGTAACAGACTTCCAGGCCTGACAGTAGTAAGCCAGCCTGCCTCCTACTGGAATTGGGGAGTCGACCCAGGCTGACACATCAGTGTGTCTGCTTGGCAGAAACCTTAGACTGAGAGGAGGATGCAGCCCTGCTCATCCCCCTTCTGCCTCTCCCTCTGAAGAACCCCCTCTGAGGAAAAGGAGAGGAGGCCTGTGCCTGGTAGAAAGTCCTGTGAAAAGGCCTGCCCCTGCCCCTAGACAGCTGCCTCTGAGGAGTTGCCTGCCTTTCCTTGGCCTGTGCACTCCTGTAGGTGGTCTGGTATTTATCCATCATTTTCATGTAATTCTCTGTCTGCTCCCTCAAACAGAGAATTACCCACCATAGGGAAATCCATGGCCATAGCCTGAGTGTCCTGTGAGAGGCTAGTACATCTGAGCCAAGCAAATCTTGGAAGAGACACGTGATGCCAAATCATTTGAGTCCACAGCAGCATGAAATTGAATCTTAGATGCCTCAATCCCATCAGCAGCCACCTCCTCCAGCTCCTTGGCTAGTTGGAGGAAATCCTTTTTAGCCAGTTCCAGAACAGTATCCCATCTGGACTTCCGGTATCTGGCTGTGTAGGCCAAATAATTTGCCTACCTGAGTCCCAAGGAGGATGCCAAGTACTGTTTTTTGGCCATAGCATCCACCTTCCTAGAGTCTTTATCTGGGGGGTGTAAAGCCAAAGGTGTATTAGCCTTGTCACAGGCTGCAGCCTGCACTACCCCAACATGGCTGCATTGATGGAACAAGAACTCTGTACCTGAGCCTGAAAGCATATACCTCCTGTCCATTCTTTTATCCACAGGAGGTAAAGAATTTGGTGTTTGGAGAATTTTTTGTGTCTGTTTCCCAAGAGATTTACTGTATGGAGGGGAATAGACTGCCTTTTGGACTCTGGGATGTCCATCATTTCTACCAAATCAGGCTCCTCTTGTTCCTCAACAGCTTCAACCAGAGGGAGATGGAGGGTCTCTGCCACTTTTCTGTAAAACAAATAGTGGGATGGGGACTCAGAAAGCCTGGGAGGGAAAACATTAGAAGGTCTGTCTTGGGAGATCTCCGGTTCAATGGGCTCATCCAGATCTTCCACACCATCATCATCATCATCATCATCATCCTCTTCCTCCCCTTCCCATTCCGGTTCATAAAACTCATCTGGACAATATTCTGAAACTGGAGGAACCGACAAACTGAGCGCCTACCGAGAGGCGCCGGATCAGACAGATCCGGATGGAGCAATTCTACAATGCTTATCACCCTGGCTATCTCTTTGGCGGTTGGACATTGCGGTTCTGGATCTGAACCGGACGATTTCCTCCTTTTCTTTGATGGAACTGACCCCTCAGGATGAGCTCTCCTTTTGCCCGAGGGAATATATCGCCCAGGTCAGTGGGCACTCCCTCAGGTTTGGTCGGAACTGAACCGAACTGGCCATCTGGATTAACGGACTTCTCAGACTCCTTTTTCCTGAGCCTACCCAATCTCTTATCCAGGGTGGCATTCAGAAATGTTTTACAGATTTGGCAGTCTGAGTCAAGGTGGTCAAACCCCAGACAATAAACTCAGGAGGTGTAAGGGTCTGCCTTAGCAAAGACATCCCCACACTCACTACAGTGTTGAAACCCAGTGGGCCCATTTTTTTTCTTCGGTTTCTCAGACATAGCCAGGCTACCAACTTATACTTTATAGCTTAAAAGCCAGTTAAGACCCCCATCGGGTTACCAAATCGTGTTATAGGTCATGGAAAAACGTTGAAAATTCGCTTTTTTGAAACTGATAGGAACCGTACTCACACTAGAAAACAAGAAAATAAAATAAACCTAACACAATTGGTTCCAAACCGGACTGATGGACAAGTTTTTACAATTTCCACAGAAATTAACTACAATAAAACTAAAGTCCACTACCTACAACAGTTACTGTACCGCAGACAGGGATCTGAAGCTGAAAAAATAAACGAAAACGGTATTTAAACAGACTGATTTTACTGAACTGAGCAAGTGAAGGAGCAATCTCCGGAGTGACTGTTCAGTTAGGCAGAGTAAAGAATCTGACACTTACACTTTGAAGTGCTGCAGACAGAGGTTTGAACTGAGCTCGAGCTCAACATTCTATGCTCATGCATAGAATTAATTCTTTCCTCTCCAGGGCAGTTCAAGTGCTGGGGCTAACTGCATATGTCAGAATAAAGCAAGACTTCATGTTGTTTGAAAGTAAGATTCACCATAATCGTGGTCTTATTCCTCATCAATCTGGTATTGCATAACAGTGCCTGGAGAGGATGGGAAGAGCCAGCAGGCAAATGCCTTCCTGCCCACTTGGTCCAGTGGGATCCCTGGGTACAGGAACCAGGCAGTGTGAACCCCTTTCTAGTCTCATCCTAAGCCCAGGGTGTCTCCTGGTCTGCATAACCCCAATAGGGACCACCCCCTTACTACTTCCCAAACCACAGGGTCTCCTGTGGCCCTTCTGTGCAATTCCCTACTCCATGCATCAGCAGTACCCTTCTGCATAGCCTGTGACATGCATGATCGCGACTGAGCAAAAACAAAAACAGTGACTCAGTCGTGGCGAATGTCATGGGGGCTACTGACGAGGTAGGCGACCAGATGGGGGTGGGTTTGCACATATATTGACAGGATGTCAGTACATGTACGGGCGTGTGCGGGTGTGGGTGAGCACACTCAGTGAGGGGTGGGATGGTTTTTGAGGGGTGGTGCTATCGTGGGCTGCTGAGCTGGCCCTGTGGCGTGGTGGGTGGGTTCAGGGCTTGGGTGGACATGGTACTGGGTTCGGGTCCAGGCGCAGGTACATTTTTGTTGTGCCTGGCCAGAATTATTTTTTCACAGTTTGCACCCCCCCCCCCGACATGCACCCCCATGAAGTTGAGAATTCTAAAGTTAGGGTGCGGGAATGTAAAATTGTAAATCCCCAGCGCCATTTTGCTGTGGGCCGGTGAGTCACATCGCCTAAACTGATTTCGGCGATGTGACATGGAACCCACTTCTGCTGGTAGCGGGGGGGCATTGAAAAGGTGCAGATCTCTGAGCTGAAAAGGGGGGTAATAACATTTTATGGCTTAAGTAAGCAACACATCTAAATCAAACAAGAACATTAAAACTCCAACTATCTAACACATATAACCCATCATACTACACACTCATTCACACAATCACACCGGCTACCTACACCCCCATTTCCCACCCAACCCTACTTTAAACAGATTCGCCCCATAAATTATTACAGCCACTAAGAGAACCCAAAGCCTTGATTAAACAGTGACAGAAGTCCTAAATGAGTCAGTATTCAAAAGTAATAACCAAAAAATCCCAAGTCCAGAGTTCAGAATGTGCTTCCAGAGTTCTGAGTCCTTGCTCTTCTCCCTGCTCTCACCAGGGAGGTTACACTGATAGCCTGTAATGGGAAGAAGCGGTCCTCCACTAGCGCACCTGCCCATGACCAGGAAATTAACAGCCAGATTTAATATGAAAAGACAGGATCTTTCACAGAGAACTCGACAAATTAAAACATTAAATCAGAAACAGATGACAGGGTGCAGTTGCTAGCAACACCAACAATGGTATGCTGACTAGGGAAAACTGTCTTCAAATTAAAAGTCCCGACTATTCCAGAAATGCTCCCTACTAGCCTTGCAGCTTAGTCTTGTGCACCATACACAACAGATGAACTGTAATGTTATGTTATATCATAACAGATGAAATATGATGTTATAATTACTGGTCTCCGTTTTCTTCCATTGGGAAAACCGTGTGTTAAATGCCGTAACACCTGAGTAGGTGTTATGGCATTCACGCGCTCCCTTCCAACAACAAAGCGCTCGAGATAAGTAAAAATAGCGTGTTCAAATTGTTCCTCTCACTTCAACTGCCACTGCCAAAAAAAAAAAAACACTTACAGACACCTCCAATTAAGTATTTTCTTGTATTCAGACCCCCGAAAAACGCAAACATTTAACTTTTTTTTTTCTCGACCTAACTTATGCAGTTAACACTTAGATGATGATCCCTAACTCTCTCCCTTTCAACCCTAACCTTTCCTCTGCGGGTCAAACGAAAATACCATTCAACCAGGAAATGATACGAAGAATCTCCATACCGGACTTCTAACACTTGTGTGGCCAGTTTATTTTATTGTTTAATGTTATGTTAATGTTTATGTTTAATGTATTAACCACAGTTCTGTTCTCCTCACACAAATAAAAGCTTTTATCTGCAAGGTAAGCATAAACATCTTTTTTTGGAGAAAAGCGGATCCTTCAATTATATAAAATAAAATATGGGAGAAGTGTGTCAAACTCGAATTTAACACACCCTCGTTGTTGGATGGCATTCGCAAACCCTCGGGCTTGGCCACCGGGTTTATGTGCCATCCATCAACTCGGGTGTGTGTTAAATTCTCGTAACACACTTCTCCCCATACTTTATCCTATATATACTGTATCAAGGATTCCTAGCTGTACTGATAGTCCTGTATTACAGTTGTGACAGAAGCTCAGTCACTGTTTCTTGAAACTCGAAGTCAGTTTACAGTTGTCTTCATTGACCGGGGGTTCTGCTCCAGCAGATGAATCCATACTCCATGATAGAACAGTGGGGGATTGAGCAGCACCAGTCCATAAGAAGTTCTGATAGAACAAACCCCAACAGGGTAGCAATAACGGGAATTCCAGTGTCGAATCTCGCACCTGGCAATTGATCACCGCTCACATCTCCAACTGTGAATTGGGTGCTGAGAAATGTGCTCTGGCAGGTAAATCTCTCCTCCACAAATGATGCCAAAGTCCCAGTTGGCAGCTCTGGAACAGCTGAAGAGGTTTAAGACCATGGAATCATTAAACGTACCCCACTAGGCGACGGGCACGGAACAGGCACAAGACCATTACAGGAAGGGGACAACCCAAACCAATGGAACTGAGGTTACCAGTATAACAAATTGACGAAAGACTACTAGCACGGGAAAATAAAACCCTTAAATTCCTATCCTACATTCACTTTTTAAGTACCTAACACTACCCTATTATATTAAAATATTACCATGACAAAATATGTAAATACAAACAAAGCGCCAAAAGTCTAAATGGGGTCTCAACGTTAACATACAGGGTGACAAAAAAGATAAAAAAATTGCACAGTATAATCAGCTTCAAAATGAAAATGCACACACAGCTAGCATGCCCACAGCCTGGTGGCCATCTTGGACCCAACAGCAGGGAGAGCACCCTTGTGGCAGGATAAGGAGTTCCAAAAGGGGAGATCGCCCCCCCAGTCAGCGGGCATTCACCCATAAAATGGTATAAGCCTGTTGCACTAGTCTATTATGTGTTCCCTCCATGTGTACTGCCTCATCCCCATCTCTCTCTCTTTCCCACAAACCCATAGTTACCCTGAGCATCTGAAATCTTGGGTGGGGAGGGGATCTAGGTTTCATGGCTGCCCTCCCATTAACGCCGAATACTGAATGTCATCAGGAGACTGAAAAAACAAACAAAAAAGAAACAAGTTAGTCCAGATGTACTGACATACCAGCTCTCACTCATCCAACAAGGGCCAGGTAGTTGTCTGTCCATGAGAACAGTATAAGTATTTTACAGCTGTGCCCACCCTCCCCCAGTTCGCACACTCATCCTTCACAATTGTGCGACGCTGAGCATTGGGGTCGCCATTTTGCAATGCTCCTTCATGAACATGCACATGTTCATGAAGGATTTTGAACATTAAGATAGCCACCTGCTGACAGAAAAAACAAGCTGTGCGGGAACAACAGTCCAAGCTCTGGTTACCTTCCCCTCCCCAATATTTCCAATAGCCCATCAATGTCTTTCAGAAACAAGGCTTGATAGCTCTTACCCCAGGTCAAAGTATTTACAGCTCACTGAATGAGGGTCAGAGTCAGATAAATGAAGAGTAGCAGACAAAACGAATATGCATGCCCAACTCTTTTTTTAACCTTGCAAATCTAATAACTGAACCCCCTTTATGGACTGCTGTCTAAAGGGGGGTGGAAAGTAGTCGATCATACCTGACATGGGGAGGGGGGACTTATCAATGTTCTTTAGTTCAGAAGTAGCCCATTTATGAACATTAAGCATTTTACATTACCTACTGTTGTTTCAATATGTGTTTTCTGTTTAACCCCCACCTTGGCAAGCAGTACATAAATAGTACAGTACATTTAGACTAAGGCCTCTGTAACTCGTGTAAATTACATACAGCAACAAATAAGGCAAACAGTGGGATTTTTTAAAGCATCCACGGAAATTCAGTGCCTGTGGGGACAGAAAGACAACATTACTCTTCAAGGAAAAATAAATTTGTAATTTTTTTCTTCTTACTTTTTTCCCCTCCCACTCGGCTGTTGCCTTCCCCCAGGTCTCCCAGCCCCATCACCCAACTGCTCAGTGACTTATCTTGGGGAGAGTTGTCCCCCACAGATATACCCCCTGTGGCTGGGTTGGAGGAGTGAGGGACATCCCTCCCCGAAGCGCAATCCGGATCCCTCTTCTGTGCCCCATACGTGATGCAAGAGCTGCAGAGACTGGGAATCATTCTGTGGTGACTTGCAGGTGTGTTTCCATTTTTGGTGGTTTCCCCAGGGGCCGAGTCACATGCAGTGATGTACAAGCATGCCATACTGGTGTCTGTGTTGAGTCCCCTTTCCAGTGCACTCTCTTGTTGTACTATACAGCCTCTGATAGATGGTACTGGTGCAGTGAGACGTCATACCCCACTCCTCGAAGGGGGAGAGCAGTCCTTGGGATGTTCAATCCTCCTTCCCCCGGCTGGTCCCCAAGCAACCCTGGTCTGTTCCTGAACTCAGGTCACTGGTATTGCTAGAGTGAAGGTGTTCATTATCTCAGTCCTCTTTGCCACCAGGCTGTACCTGTAATACTTTTAAATGCAGCCCTGGTGCTGTGTGCCAGTGGGCTACTACCCCTGCCTAATGGCTGCAATACAGGTTAAGTGGCCTGGGTTCTATTCTGATGTCAATCAGGGGTTCTTTCCCAAAGGTATTAATAAATAGTGCAGTGCCTCCACCCAGAGTAAAATGATAGTGGGCCAGGTGTTTGCATAGTACAACCCCCTGGGATGCTGTACCTACTCACCTCCCCTTCCAGTCACCACACACACAGAATATCACTTTAAACTATAACTTTGTAAAGCACATGCAGTTGATAACTATAGCTAATAACCACTTTTAACAGTAACAACCATAAAATAGAGAATAATAGATGGATAGGGGGTCATAACTAGGATTTTACACCACCCTGAAGGATGGGATGCCATATAAACCCTGAGAGCGAAGCTCAAGGGGTTTATTAAGTCATCTCACCCGGGGGTGTGTAAAATCCAAGTTTTGCTCCTACCCATCCTTTATTTTGTATAATTGCTGGGGATCATTTTTTCTCCACAGCAATGATATAAAATAAAAAGATTCCTATGGAGCCATGGACTTGGTTGGGTTTCAGCTCAGTCCGTGGCTTGCTTTAAAACCCCCAGCTCCTGTTAAAAATGTTAACTTTTTTTTTTAGGCAGTTTGGGTCTGTGAACAGTTGTTTGTGTAACCATCTCCCACTGGCCCCCCTTGTTTAACTAGCAGGGCTACTCCTCTCACCACATGGTGCCAAAGACAGGAGTGGGGGCATACACAAACAGTTTACAGTACATCTACATCTGAGCCTGCCATACACAGACAGGCAAACCAAGTGTGGCAACTACCTGGCACACACCTGGTAGGACCATTTACCATGGCCATCAACCTAGGTCCCTGGGAGAAAATGTTTGCTCACAATTATGCTAGGTTTGCACTTCTGGTCAGGGGCACCCAAGTAAATCCAAACACAGTGGAATAAATAACAATACTGTCCAAACCAGGTTGGGATTCTAGAGTGTGACTTTTATTCACATACACAGAGAATAATCACAAAGCGAAGACGGACTCCCACAGGGCTACTCCTACTGGTAATGCAGATTACTGCGGTACAGAGAACACACACACAGTGAACCCTCAGGTTCTGACTTGAACAGCGAATACTCTGGTTCTGAATTACCAAATTCTCTGGTTCTGAAATGGAGACTGGCACACATGGCCAGAACTGGTACATTTCCTCTTGACTAGGCACACACAGCCAGCACTAGAAGACTTTCCCATAATTCATGAGGAATTACTGGTGGCACCCTCAACCACCAAAGGGCACATCTAGGCTCACAGAAAATCCAACCCACATCTGGGTAACTATTTCCATCAGGCACTGGCCAAATGCACTGAATGAAAATTGAACTGGTGCCCAAACTGAACCCGGAGAGGTAAACTGGTTACTCGAGATGGGGGGGGGGTCGCCAACCTTTTGCTTCCAAGTTTATACTCGACCATTCATCTGGTTAATAACACCCTCACAGAAAACTTGTAGATGCTATCTGAAAAATTTTTCACACTTAACATATTACATGACTAAAAGTTCTGTACTTGGACAATCTCTCTCTCTCTCTCTCTAGACTCCATAGTAGGCAGACACTTTTAAAAAGACAGAAACCGTCTAGGTGACAGGGTCCCTTTTGTCAGAGAAAATTCACCAAGGAATGCAGGTGCCCTCCTGGGCTGAACACAAAAGTACTCACAGATTCTGAAGTTGTCACAGGCAGCTTCACTAGACAGACTGGGTGAGGGGATTGCCCCAAACCCTGAAGACCACCCCCATCCCTCCTGGGATGGGGCAAAGGAAAACCCACTTGGAACAGTTTCCACCACTTCAATCTCTGTCTTCTGTGTTCTTCTTCTAGGGTGAGAACAAACTCCCCAAAACCAGTGGTAGCTCTCTGTCAGAGCTAAAACTGAGAGGTTGCTTCAGGCTGCAGTCTCCTCCTGGAACTCCACTCAACAGACTCAAAAACATTCAAAAGTTATCTCTCTTGCAGCTAGACAAGTGTGGCTTATGCTGCTGTGACAGTTCCAAAGTGACATCATCACTCCAGCTCAGCTGAGACTGAAAAACAGAGTGTGACACTGCGAAATCCATTTACCTGGCATTTCGCAAGCTGCCTATCCCTGCCTGTCACTGGTTCTAACTGGGATTCTAGTAACCCCTGGGAACAAGGGGGTTACATTTGTTTTTATTTTTTTAACTAACTTGCCACCGATTCCAACTGGCAACGAAGTATGAAGCAGTGGGGAAATGGCAACAGGCACCAACGGATGGAGGAATGGTGGTTGTGCATGCTCAGAGTGAGGGGAAACCCAGCACGTGTTCCCTGTTATAACCTGCGGGTTGTAATGGGGAAATTATAACCGGGTTTCCCTAGGGAAGAAAGCGCTCCCCAGTTGTTATTCTTTTATTATGAGAAAAAGTAAATGAGAGAGCAGAAAATAGAAGCAATTTGAATAAGCAAACAATTACCACAACAATGCCCAGCCCCCAACAGCACATAAACCCTCCCCCCCACTGGTACCAGTGCCACCTTTAATCTATCTAAGTACCCAGAAATGATGCAGGCCTGTACATTGTTGATGGGTTGGCTGGCATTGGGGACCTAGCAAACACTTTTGAATGGTAGATGTTAACAGCTTTACACTTGCAGACAACTTTAAACTAGACCCTCTGGTCAGCGCAAGCCCTGCGTTATGGTCCTGTAGACACTGGTTTTCAAGTTCTGGTCAAGTGGGTTCAATCAGGAGGAACAGTTGTGCTGAGAGGCAGCAAGCAGATGGATAGCAAAACTAGCTGGATGATGTGGCCAAATCTGGCAGCTTGTCACCTTCTGGCTTGATTGCAGAGTCTGGCCGCTTGTCACCTTCGGCCTGCAAGGCAGGCTGGAGAATGTGAGCACAACACAAGGTTTCCTGGTCCACAAGTGAGCTCAGACCCAGGAATCACCCCATGGTCCTGCTCCCCAATTGGGTCCAGAGTACCCTGGCGCTCAGGCATGCACTCATGGCTCCCTGCAGCCCAATCCACCTGACTCGATAAGGGTTAGCAGTTCCCCTACCTGGCTCCAAGTTGTGGCTGTGCAGGTTGCAGTCTGTCTTCCATCTGGACTGGGATCAGCAGCCCCTTGATGCAGCAAAAGCTCCTTAGGATTTCACCTCTGCAGTGGCTATTTGCTAACAGCATACAGTCTTTTGGGTGGCAGCTCCACCTTTACACAGCCAGATTTCAGCAATGCAAGCAGGCCCTCTGGCTCTAGAGCACTGTTGACCTTTTTCCACACCTTTCTTCAGCTTCAGGACCAAGTTGCCTACTTCAGGCTCTGGCACACACAGTTCACAAACCTTCTTCAACAAGCTAAGGGTTTCTCAGACTACTGCAGGTTCAGTTGCAAAACATTGGTTCTCCAGGCAGAAGAAAAAAACTTTCCAAGTTCTCTGACATTTGGCTGCAGAAGCCCTAGGCCGGCTTCAAAATCTTTTTTTCCACACACAGTGAGCCCTCTTGACTCACTGAGAGCCCAAGTCAGACTGTTCCAAACTGCAAAAGTCCCAGGGGTTTCACTCCAGAAATCCCAGCCTTTGACTGGCTGAAACATGCTGCCCATCAGTAATATTATTAAACATTAATGCCCTTTGATTATTGATTGATTATTAATTTGGGCACCTAGAATAGGGTTCACACCTCTCCCAGCAGTCATTTCATGCTGTCTTTGGGCACCCAAGTCTCTGATTGGCTAGCACTGGGGGTCAAAGTATCAAAAATGGCTGCTATAGTATACGGTACCAGACAGTTTATACAGGGTCCTCACTTTAATGTGTCCTTCCTGCCAAAATACACAGTTTTTAGAAACAGTTGCCCTATTGTCCAATAGCAGCCTTTCTCAGCTGTCCCTGGCTGCAAAGATACACTTTCAAATAGTTTAGTCTTCCTGTCGCTAGTGCTGTTTTACTGTCCCACCAAGCACTAGGCAGGCACTTCATTAATGTTCATGACCACTTCATTATTATTCAGATATGCTCTCAATCTATAGTGCTCATTGGCATACTTTAAATAAATCAGATCAAATCAATATTTATTTATAATGCACTTTTCAGAATGCCAAAGCACAAATACATAGCAAATATAACAACACACATCCAATAATACAAATATAAAACATTTAAAAGGCAGAAGAATAGACAAGTGTTATCTTCAAAAAGCTAATTCAAATAAATAATTTTTCAATGAGGCTTTAAAAGACTCAGTGGACAGGCACTCTCTGATCCAACAAGGTAGAGAATTCCACAGGGTTGGGGCCACAAAAGAAAAAGCTCTGGCCCCAGATGACTGAAGACGAATCCTGGGAATCTCTAGCAATCCCTCGTCAGTGGAGCGGAGTGGGGGGAGAGGGCGGTAGGGCTGAAGGAGATCTTGCAAGTAGCCCTGTCCCTGTCTGTGTAGGGTCCTAAAGGTCAGCAATGTGACCTTGAAGGTGATCCTCCATCGCACTGACAGCCAATGCAATTTGCGCAGCACAGGTGTGATATGGCAAGTTCTTGGTAACCCAGTCAACAACCTGGCTGCAGTGTTCTGCACCAGCTGCAGGTGATGGAGATCCACCCCCGGTAACCCTAGATATAGAGCATTACAGTAGTCAAGATGTGAAGATACAAAGGTGTGAACCAACACAGGAAAGTCATCGTGCAGAACAAGGTGTCTTATCTGGGCTATATTCCTCAGATGGTAAAAAGAGGACTTGACAATGGCTGACACCTGTGTTTAAGCATCAACTCACTGTCAAGCACTACGCCCAGATTCCACACCTGCTCAGAAGGTCTAAACTGGTTACCACCTAACATAAGGCCAGAAGGAGACCCAAGAGTCAACTTCTCTACACGGTGACCAGGGTCCACCACCAGCACCTCAGTCTTGTCTGGATTCAGTCTCAACCAGCTAGCATTCATCCAGTCCTGAATCTCAGCGAGGCAATTGTTAAAGACCGATATTGCATCATTTTGTTTGGGTACAAAGGACATACAGAATTGAGTATCATCTGCATAGCAGTGAAAACTCAGCCCATAATGCCTTATAATGTCTCCCAACAGCAGCATATACACCATGAGCAACAGCTTGGACCTTCTTGGTCACCTCCTCCATGTCTCCAACCCCTGACTAACATATCCTGGTTGAGACCACCAGAGAGGCATTTGGGTGGCCACTAAAATGGCCCGAATACCATTATTACATTATGACATTATTGTCAGTGTCAGTGGCTCAGTAGGTAGCACACTCGCCTCTGAAGCTGGTAGATCAGAGGGCTGTGGGTTCAGTTCCCACATCTGGCACTTGGGTTAATATCCCAATACTGACACTGTAGTGCAGCATGAGAGGGGTGCTGCACTTCTGAGGTGCTGTCTTTCAGATGAGATGTTAAACCGATGTCCCATCTGCCTGGATTGGTGGTAATTCAGGTGGATGTTAAAGATCCCATGGCACTTATCAAAAAGAGTAGGGGAATTTTTTATTGTCATATCAATAAACAAAAAATAAACATAAACAGTGTTTAAGGCACACAAGATAATACATAAATCATATAGAGAACAAAAACAGATAAGTATTACAGTCAGACAATATCAAAACATGATAAAAAAATAGTATGAGAACATCTCTCTCCCCTCACTAAAAAAGTAGGAGAATTTATTACTTACAAAAATGATAATTATCTCATACAAATCATAAAAACAATCAACAGAAATAAGTGATTCAAGTTTTCTTAAACCCAACCAGAAATAATTAGTAACTATAATACATCCCTATTTGCAACCCTACTACTATAGTAGAGGGGATGTAACTTATCCAGTGTCTAACCACTGCATTGCTTTCCATTTCTTGACAAAAGTTTGTGCTGATAATGTACGATTATCCTTTTTCCATAATCCGAGCAACCATTCATGTATTCTCCAAAACAATTGTTCTGGAGAAATAAATAGTGATCTTAAGGACCAGATACACCTTACTTGCCAGATTTGATATTTAATACCCCCTAAAATCAATCGTACGGTATCTGGATTAAATGAGGCCCAACTCTGGGATAAAATACCAAAAAACAAACTTTGTGCATCTATCACTGGAAAATTAATCTGAGCCCATTTTACATATAAAATTGACCAAAATTGTAAAATATATGGACACTCAAAATATAAATGAGTAATTGTTTCTATACAATTTATACATATTGTGCTTCTTGGACAATATCTCTCCTCCTTACCCTTATGCTTCAGATTACCCTTAACATTTAATCTACTATGAGCTACAAGCCAAGTAATATCCCACATATAATTTGGAATGCTAGAAGAAGTGAGCATTGAATGAATTTGAATCAGACCCTTCTCTAATCTATCACCAAACACAGGGTTTTCCAAAAAAATATTGTTCTAATAAAAGACTATACATGTTTTTCCTCGTATTTTGAGTAATTGATGTATATGAAATTTTCCACATTTTTATTTTACTAAAACAAGAATGAAAATACACCGGTAAGCTATTGATAGGTTTTTGTTTAGGGATAACCCCTTCTTTAAACCAATAATCTAACCACTGTGAAATGTGTTCCGATATCCATAAAGTCCATATTTTAGATGTTCCCAGTAATATCGGAGAGATATTTCTATACAAAAAATACAGAAAAAGATTAAAATAGGATTAATCATATTAATCCCTCCTTTCTTTACCGGTTGGTATAATATACCCCTTTTTATGGGGTTCAGCCAACTACCCCATATTGCCTGAAAGAAAACGCTAAACAGTGCTGTTTCTCTAGAGATTGGCAACACATAAACTGCACTCAAATGTTAAAAAATCCCAATAAGAAATGTTCTAACCATATAAATCCTTTTCTTTTTTGACATCTTCCACCTGTTCCAGGATGCCACTTTCCATTTAGCATTTTGAATGAGTTTATCCCAATTATATGTTGCTGTGTCCATCCCACAAAATAAATAAATTCCTAAAATTTTACAAACCTGTGATGAAACAGGAATCCCCATAATTGTGGTATGTGTAGAATTATATGTACCAAAGAAACAACACTTACTTTTAGACAAATTAAAGGTAGCTCCAGTTCCCCTCATATAGGCTACAGTCTTAGCTTCTGTAGCATCACAAGATGGAACATCTGCTAAACAGAAACATAAATCATCAGCATAAGCTATCACTTTAATTTCTATATCCTCTGACCCTAAAGAAAGACCTCTAATATCATCTGTATGATAAATAACTGAAAGTAAAGGTTCCAAAGAAAGAACATACAGAATAGGGCTCAATGGGCACCCTGTTGTACTCCTTTTGCACATTTCTGCTTAGAACCCAACCATGCATTCACATATGGTACCACTTCTGCCTGTAAATAATAGTGTTTTAACCAATCAACAAAGGTGGGGGGGAAACCCATTTTTTCCACACAATTCCATAAATAAAGATGAGACACACTGTCAAATGCCTTTGCCTGATCTAAGGTAACATAGATACCTGCTAGTTCTTCTATAGCACCTCTTTCCAAAATCTCCCGAATAAGCAATAGGGCATCTGTAATGTGACAACCTGGTACTGAGCAAAACTGTAAGATGAATAATATATTCTAACAAACATGAAATTCGCAAACTTAGAATTTTGATAATTATCTTACAATCAGAATTTAAAAGTGTAATTGGGCACCAATTGTGCAGATTTTCCCTTTCTCCAGTCTTGTAAAGAAAAATAAGAAGTCCCTCATTCATACTATTTGGAAAGACACCTTGTGATAAGCAACTGTTAAACATAGTAACTAGTTGATGATCCAAAACAGTACTAATAACTCCATAAATTTCATTTGGAAGGCCATCTTTCCCAGGGGCCTTTCCCTTCCTAAGACTGTGGATTACTGTATGTAATTCAATTAACGCAATAGGGGCTAATAATGATATTAAAAATTTATCTGGTACTTGTGTTAACGTACTGAATGCTAACCACTCATTTATCTTCTCCTGCGTAATAGTTTTATTTTCTTGAAATAAGGAGTGAACATAAGCATCTAATATTTTAAAAAGAGCTTGCCGAGTAGTGACTCGATTACCCCCGGAATCTGTCAAACTATTAGAGTCTTTTTTTTTCCGTTGTGCCACATTAGTGTCAAATGGATTAGTACACGCTGAAGTACCCTGGTACCATATTTTTGTTCTCTTTCTAATTGCTGTTCTTTTAAATTTTGTAACTGTGCCAATTGTGCCTTAATATTATTAATATCTTGTGCATCTACTGCAATTCCCATATTTACTGTATTTGGGAATAAAAAAATTTTAAAACATTCTGAAGATGTTGTTTATGAAATTTTCGTGATGCACCTAATAATCATCCTATAAGTGTAAAGTAATCCTTAAAGTCTTTTTTGGAATCTTCCTACCACTCTTGGTGATTCTCATATAAAAAAAACACAGACTTACGAGCTTTCAAGAAATCCATAAACCCCATCATGACCTCTGGGATATCTAATAGGGATAAATTCAATCTCCAATACCCCGGCCCTCTAGAAGTATGTCCATAATTTGAAAGTGAGAGACTCAAAATTCCATGATCTGACATGGCTACTAACTTAACTTTTGGAGCAAAGAATTGAAGGGTAGAAGATATGAACCAATAATCTATTCGGGATTTTTGACTACCTTGCAAATAAGTAAAAAAGGGAATGTTTTCAAAAACATCGCGTAATCCTGATACTTTTAATAATTCATTTAAACAGTGAATGTCACAATAAATGTTGGAATTAACTGATTTATTAATTCAAGAAATATTAAAATCTCCTCCAAATAGAATATTCCTACTAGTAAACAAATATGGCTGAATTAGGTGTAATAACTGAATTTGTTCCCATTTATTTTGGGGAGCATGTATATTAATTAATCTAAATGGGATAGCATCTATAAAGACATCCAACAATAATGCTCTACCAGGGGTAATATCAACAACATCCGTAATTTTAACTTTTTGTGAAGTAAAACAAATTCCAACTCCAGAACATAATTCATCCCCCCTGACCAATAACATGGACCCCAACCCCATAAGTCAGTTGCAGTGGCGAAATCCTGAAGTGTGTATAATCTAGTATCCTGAAAATAAATAACATCATGTTTTAAATCTGAAAATATTTCAAAAATGACCCTTCTTTTATATGGAGATCTAATACTGTTAGTATTAAGACTAGCAAAGGAGATGTCATATCCTGTGTTTACATTGTGAGAAGTGATTTAAGTGTTAGAATGTAATGTTCTGTTACTTTTTCGTAAACCTACCCTACTCACTTTTTTGTTTTACCTTTAGTCCCCACCCTAGGATCCATGGTAATTTCTTGATCCGAACAAACCACTACTTGAGAGGGATTCTGGGAAGCTGTATCAGAATCTGGTTCCTCTGGACCTACAGAAGCCAAGGCCCCATATTTATTTGAAACCAACACAGGTTCTGGAGACTGGGCCCAATCCATTAATGGGGGTTGCATAATTCCCTTCCTGACAGGGAGAAATGAAACATCCATTTCAACAAGTTCCATAGAATTGGAAGATTGTACTTGTGAACTTTCAGTAACACCTAATGAGTTTATATCAGTTGTATGGGATGGAACACTCTGAACCTGATTTTCAATCAGAATTTTTGGTTGAGGTAAAGATTGTATGAGAGGGTTAGAATGAACTTCTGGAGGTTTTGTTGCTAAAGCTGCTGAATATGACTTTGGGCCAAAAGAAGGACTTGACCTAATACCATCTAAAAGATTTCTAGCCGCCTTAAAGATAATCAAATCCTGCATAGCATAATCTGATTCCTCTGTGTTACGAGCTGCCAATGGACAATCAGAAAATAAATGCCCCAACTCATCACAAAAATTGCACTTTACCGAATTTTCACATTGATAACCAGAATGCCCGATTTCCCCACATTGAAAACACTGAAGTTTTTCACAAGAGGTACTAATGTGTCTTGGAGATTCACACTTATAGCATCTCCGTGGCTGACCAGGATAAAATAAAAAACCCTTATCACGCCCGATAAAAAAACAGTTGGGAAGATGAACATAGTCATTCTGAATGCTACTGAAGCTTAATTTTAATTCTCCATCCCCCGTTCCAAAACCCTTCCCCATCCAAAATCGGGTCTGATGTACCCTGAACCTCACATCTTTT
Organism: Neoceratodus forsteri; assembly: GCA_016271365.2. NCBI lineage: Eukaryota > Metazoa > Chordata > Ceratodontiformes > Ceratodontidae > Neoceratodus > Neoceratodus forsteri. Next base: position 1,521,477,190 of record CM028131.1, read on the forward strand.
ATCTATCCAATAAAGAATATCAACCAGATTTACCCCTTCATTTCAAAACAAAACTGTTATTATCCTAAAAGGTTGTTTCGTCAACGGAATCACCTGAAAATGAGACCAAAAAGGGTTAGTTTTAAGAGAAGCATACTTTAACCAAAAAGTTTCTAAAATAGCTGGAGTTCTGAAACTTATATCAAAAGACTGCTCTCCAGGGGCATGTATAAGTGCATAAATATCAGCAGTCGTGAAGCCCAGAGATTGTTTAATTAATACTTTGCCCACATAAAATCTGTCAGGAAGTTCCTCCATTCCTCCCAGATATCGCAGTCGTATAGCGTTCCTATGTTTGGCCTGTTCCAAAGGTTTTGCAAATAACTCTGCATAGTTTGATTTAGGTAATTCATTTGAGAGACCGATTGATACATCAGGGGCCTCCGTACCTGTATTTGCAGTGTTTGTAGCAGAATTTGCAGATAAAACAGTACCTGTCTCAATGTTTGATGCCACAGCAGGAACAATAGGTATAGGTGTCGCCGGTTCCATAAAATCCACCGTCTCTTCTGCTAGCTTGCTTGAATGTGCTAACACATCAACCGGTTTAGAGGGATCTGTTACCCATGTTCCGTTCTCCAGTCGTTTCCACCCAGCTGTGGAAAGCGCTCCTTCAGGTGACCAGAGTTCTTCCAGTAGCTGTGCTGTAGTCTCTCTTACTGGCATAGTATCTGGTGTAGATTCCAGCAGAGGGTCCAATACATCATCACTAGCTCCAGGGCCCAGCTTGAAGGTTCTGTGAACAGCATTTGGAGATACTCTTAATAGCCTTTTCCTTTTTTTTTCCAATAATTCAGCCCATGCTGAGGTAAGAGCAATTTCTGTTTGTAATAATTGAGCCTTCAAAACTTCCCGTTGCTTTGCCATTGCACTTACTGTACCATCTTCAATACCATCCATCACTCGTTCCAAATTTTCAAGGACATCTGAAAGATTTTGTTCCGATTCTAATTGCTGCTGCTGTACATTCTTTGCAGTAATGACCTCCGCCATACCAGCTTGCAGTACACGTCCGTCCTCCTCCACTACCGGCAGCATACTGTCTTCCTCCATTGTGACAGCATTCAGGATAGTGCCCCCTCACAGAGTAGGAGAATTTCCCCAGTGTACTGGCCAAATTTCCCTCATTCACTAAAAAAAAATACCACCAACAGCTTAAGCTGGTTCAAGGTCAGTTGACATTCATCTGTATCCCCCTCCCCCGGGTCGTGCTTGAAAATAGGCAGGATTTGTCTAGTGCACTTACCGGGTCAACAAAAGTTAAACAAATAAAAATAAAAAAACATTATGCACTACTGCACATGCATGGACTGCCGGCTTGCACTGAGGTGCAGAACACAGTACGGTGGCTCCGTGGCTTCACTCCTCCAGCCCCAAAGGACTAAATACAGCACAGGGGGCTGGACAGAGACTCAAGGGACCATGCAGGACCCAGACTGGTGTCAGATGGCAATGGAAGGAATGGGCAGTGCCCAGGGGCAACATGGGAAGCCCCACCCATGGGGGGGTACACTCCTTTGTGCTTTAAAAGCTTGGAGTCCACACCAAGTCCATTACCAGGGACTTCATGAATATAAACATTGAACCTTAGCAATTTAGCATACCTTTTACATTTCTAACTAACAACTACTTCCTAACTATCACAAGCAATCAGATTCTTTTAGAATAGGTAAAACAATATACACAGTTACCAGTACTGGAAGCTTTTTCAAACTTTTTTGGCAGCTGTCATGACATTAAATGGTGCACCATATGAACTTTTAGAGTTTAAACTTCTGCCAGTATTTAGGGAAACACATTACCATAAGTACAGACTTTCAAACCTGTTTGTGCTTTGCAACTTTTCTCCCTGTTCTGCATGGTTTGGCACTAGATGGGCACATGAAAATTTTTGGCAGACTTGGGAGTGACATATATATACCTTTGTGGACCACATACATAGCCAAGTCAGTGAGAGCCCTAGGAGAATCATAGGTGAGCTTTTGCAGAGGTTTAAATGTTCTTTCAGAGCGTCTTAATAGCACTTGCACTTCTTCTTTGGTATCAGGGTTAGCTACTCCCTGTCATTGTCCAGCAATGACACATCCTCAGGCAAAGTGGGTACCTAATCTTCTCTGGCATTTTGTTTGTTTCTGTTTCCTCTGGCACTTCATGGGTTTCAAGTTCCTCTGATTCCATCATTTCAGGTTCTGCCATTTCAGATTCCACCTGTTCAGGCTCAGCTGGTTCAGGTTCAGTAGGCTCTCCACTTTCTTGTTCTATTACCTCCTAGGATGCAGGCCTCCCATCCAGGGATACAGTATCGACTATTAGCTCAGAGTCCATGGATGAGGCAGTGTATTGGTTTGAGGTAGACAACTCCATAGCAAGAGTATCTGTCACAGTTTCTATCATTTTAGTTGCCCCTTAAAGTAACCTGGCCAGTTCAACAGCTGGATAAAAGTAAACAGGTTAGAAGCAGACTTCTTCCTCTGACTCAGAATCTGAATTGTCTTGCTCTGCTGCCTCATCTATGGTGGCAGGGACAGCATCAGGGTGACCAGCGTTCTGTTTATTCTGTTGTCTGTGGGCAGCTGCTCTGGTTACAGAAGATTTAGGAAGGTTTGGCTTGTCCTGTACAATACTGATCACCTTGTCTCCAACTGGCAGCAAGTGATTGCAGTGGATAGTTTTACATCCACCAGTTTCTCCTTCAGACCTTATCTTGTACACAGAAAGTCCATCAAACTTTTCATGCACTACATAGGGTGTGCTACCCCATCTATCTGTTAATTTATGTTTGTCAGGAATCCCCAGACTGCGTAATAGTACTTTATCTCCAGACAGTAACTCCTGTGCTTTTACTCATCTATCGTGATCTTCTTTGTTAGCTTGATTTCTTTTCGCAGCCACTTCAGTAGCTAACCTGTAGTCTTTGTTTAGCTGTTCTCTGAGCTTTTGGGCATATAGAAGGTAGTTGTCAGCTTTTGTACCATCTGCAGATACCCCAAAACACAAGTCAACTGGGAGCTGGGTTTCCCTTCCAAACATCAAGCTAGAGGGGGAGAACCCAGTAGCATCACTTTTAGGACAGTTGTACACATGGACCAGGGCGCTGACTTGCTGGCTGCACTTACTCTTGTCTTTTGGTTCCAAAGTACCCACCATGTCTAGTAGTGTATGGTTGAATCTTTCTGGATGACAGTCACCTTGGGAATGATAAGGCATGGTTCTGGATTTTTCGAACACCCCATGAAGATAGAATTTTTTTGATAAGGCGACTCTCAAAATCATGACCTTGATTTGAATAAATTCTTTGTGGCACCCATAGTGAACAAAGAATTTTAGTACTAATACCGTGGCTATTGTTGACACTTTCTGGTCTTTTGTTGGGTAAGCTTGGGCATATTGAGTGAAGTGATCTATAACTACCAAGATGTTAGAGATATTTTTGGAATCAGGCTCAAGACTGAGGAAATTTATTTTATTTATTTATTGAAATGTTTCACCAGAAAAGGCACACTGAGTAACAAGATGCTTGTCTCTCGATGTGACCGCGGGGTGGGGTTACAGTTGGAGAACAACAACAGGCAGTGTTACATGGAATTATGGATTACATTATAAAAGGCATTACAACATAACATTAAGGTTTCATCATACATGATGGTACAACATGGATTGAGATTAAAACAAGACTGGGTTACAATAATACTCAATAGAGACAAGACACTGAGGCAATGAGAACATAGGCAATTAAGTGCAGTACGAAGGACAGTAAGTGCAGTTGTTTAAAATAAGTCAACATTCATAGTAGTAGCTAAGTGCCGTTGGTCAGGCCACTTGTGGAAGGGCAGGTGGAGGGGGGGCACAGGGGAAGGTGGGTGGCTTTTAGGCTACAGAGTAATGAAGTGGGGAAGGGAGTCAGGGGATGGGTGTGGAGGAGGGAACAGGAGTCAGGGAACGGGTGGTGATGGGGTGGAAGAGGGAGAGTACGAGGCACAGGAGCAATTAACCATGTAGTAGTTGAACAGGGCAGTGGATAATGAATGCATGGTGGAGGAGTGGTGAATTTGGTGTGGGAGGTCATTCCAGAGTTTAGGGAGGCAGTAGGAGAAGGCAGCTTGACCTGCTGAGGTCCGTCAGTGAGGGATTGACAGCTGCCAGAAGTCAGAGGATCTGAGGGTATGCAAGGGGGTAGGAGGAGAAGATAGAGAGGAGATAAGGCAGTGCAGGAAGGAGCCAAGCCAGAATTTCGACACAAATTTGCACTATGGAGTAGTTGGCAATTTTCGAGAGAGGGGAATACCAGTGAATGGTAGAGTGTACAGTGATGGGTGCATGGGGAAGCATCAAGAGTAAAGTGTCAGAAAGCATTGAAAAGGGGATCCAGCCTGGATAGGGTAGACTTGGGAGTGGCACTGTAGACTACATCACAGTAGTCAAAGGTAGGTAGGATCATCTTCTGCACAAGTTCACATCTTGCAGCTAGTGGGAGGCTACTGCGATTCCTGTAAAGAGCACCAAGCTTGGGGCACAGTTTTTTTCAGGATAGCATCAACACATGCAGAGAAGGATAGGTGTTGGTCAAGCCATACCCCTAGGTACCTAAAAGTAGTAGCATCCTCAAGGACCATCCCATCAAGGGTGTGGAAGTTGGGGAGGGCTGTGAGCCTAGATAGTCTCTGCCTGGTGCCAAAGGTCATGGAGACTGTCTTTCTGGTGTTGAGAAAGAGTTGATGGGAGCTAAACCAGAGCTGAACTATTTTGCATTCAGCCTGAAGGTTGGTAGCAACCTCGTCAGGGGTGTGACCAGTAGTAAATGGAACAGTGTTATCTACATACATGTGAATGGAGGAAGGTGAACAGATTAGTGGGAGATCATTGAGAAAGATTGAGAAAAGGACAGGGCTGAGTACTGATCCCTGAGGGACACCAGTATCTATAGGGAGCGGAGGGGAGGTGGAACCAGCAATTCTGACTGATTGGATTCTGCCTATCAGGTAGGTATCGAACCAGTTTGTGACAGACTCTGATAGTCCGGCTGCAGAGAGGTAAGTTAGCAGGAGGGGATGGGAGAAGGTGTTGAAATCTTTAGCTAGATCGACAAAGATGGCCAAGGTGATTAGACCTTTGTCCTCCTAGAGAGGATGGTGTCAGAAAGTCTTAGCAGGGAAGTGGCAGTGGAGTGGTTCTTCTATATCCAGACTGGTAGGGCATGAAGAAGTTGGACTTAGAGAGAAACTGGAAAGCTGGGATAGCACAAGGTGTTCTTGGAGTTTTGCAAGGGCTGGTAGGAGGGAGATAGGGCAGTAGTTTGCAGTGGAGGAGAGGTCACCTCCTGTAGGCAAGAGCAGAACAATGGCATGTTTCCAATCCTTAGGAACAGTTGCAGTGGCAAAGGATAGGTTTAGGAGGTCAGCAAGCAGAATTGCAATGGCAGGAGCAGATAGGTAGACTAGTTTGGTGTCCATCCCATCAGAAGATTTGCCTTTTGAGGGGTTGAGGGCAAGTAAGACATTCAGAGCCTCTGTAGGAGAGATGTTAGTGAAGGAGAAGGAGTTAAGCCTAAGAGATTTCATAGTTTCCACGGAGGGGCCGGGAGGTGCAACAGTAGGTAGGGAAGGAAGGAGAGTAGAACCACATGAGGTGAAGTAGATACTGAACTCAGTGGTGACTGCAAGCAGGTTGGAGGGAAGTGTGTCACTTGTGTGTAATAGGGGGTGGGGCTTAACCATGGGGGAGAAGAGGGAGTGAATACCTTCCAGAATTTGGATGGTCTATTTATATTGGCATGAAAGGTGGAGCTAAAGTAGTCAGCTTTAGCTAGCCAAGTGGCTTTGGTGCATTTATTTTGGAGCATGCGGTAGGTGTTATCACTTGCAAGGAGCGAAGATTTGTAAGCTTTCCAAGCCTTGTCATGGTCATTTTGGCAAGCTATATGTTCAGGAGTAATCCAGGGTAGGTGGTTCCCCTGACCCTAATGCATCTCAGTGGGGCATGCTTATCCCAGACGTTGAGGAATGTGTTGTGAAAATGCACGAGGTAATCATCGATAGTACTATTAGTGGTATAGGGTCCCCAGTTGGCAAGAGCTAGGTCTACCAGCAGAGGGGTAAGATTGAGAGATTTATAGGAGCATTGTAGTAGAAACTTGGGGTGGGGATTGAGTCGGTGGATTTTACGGACTAGGTAGATGATGTGGTGGTTGCTTATGGATTCAGGTAGTAAGCCAGCTTTGAAGATACAGTGAGGGTGGGAGGTGAGTGTCCAGTTGATAAGGGAGTGATTGCCAGGCTTATGGTTTGTTGATGATCTGGGAAAGGTTTAAGGCAGTTATATCTGCCCAGGCTTTGTTAAGGGAAGGAGATGACCAGTTGTGATTAAAATCTCTCATGATATACAATTCACCAGAAGGGGTGAGAGAGACAATGTGTTTTATAAGGTTAGTGACAGTTGCGGATGGAGTACCGGGGCAGCAGTAGGCACCAGCAATATAAATCAGGAGCAAGAAGGGGAGAGACAGTTGCAACATTAGTAGCTTGTAGGCTAGAGGCTCATCCTTGGCTAAGACTACAGAGAAGTGTATGTCAGAGGTGATGTAGATGGCAACTCCTCTGCCTCTACTGAAGCAGTCTTGCCGGGTGACAGTGTAGCCTGGGCTGGTGATGGAGGGGTCCTTCAAGTTGGTATTTAGCCAGATTTCAGACAGGATGATGTTAGGGGCATACTGGATGGCTAGCACCTGGAGCGGGTCGAGTTTGGGGACTAGGCTTCTTATGTTTAGGTGAAGTACTCACAGCCCACAGGGGAGGGAACTGCATTGAGTGGTAGAGGTGGGAACGTCCAAGGGTATGACCGCAGGATTAGTTGGGGGGGTAGTATGTGCAGAGCCTGGGTTTGGATGTATGTTGCCTGCTGCTAGGAGCAGGAGAGTTTAATTAGGTAATGTGAGAGTATTTGCTTGCACCACAAGGTGAACGAGCAACATCTAGGAGGCAGTTGGGTACGGGCAAGTGGAGTTGACTGGAAGTCAATTAAGTGGAGAATTGTCCAAAAGTGTGAGTGGGAGAAGAGAGAGGGACAGGGGTGGCAAGGGTAGTGGGAGCAGGTTAAAGTAGATAGAGAGAGTCGCAGTAAGGGGTGTGTGTGTGTGTGTGTGTGTGTGTGTGAGGGATGGGGTAGTTTAAGTGTATCGGAGGGTGGGGATCAGGAGTTAATGGTGTGGGGTAGATTAGAGTGGGAAGACAGATAACAATGGAGATGAGAAAGAGTACTTTGCTAGGCAGTACAGCAATTCCTGACTGGTTGCAGAGAGGAGGAAGTGATGTAATGGCTTGGTGCGACTGAGGAGTAGCGATGTAGTAGCTTAGATCGACTGGGGAGTAGCAGCGAAGATCACTTTGGCTGAAAACTATTGGCTGTGGCTCAAGATAGGTTAGCCAATGGTAGTGGAACAGAGATGGTCAATAGCTGAGGAGGCTGTGATAGGGGCGGGGAAGTAGAGTATTTAAAGAGTGGTGGGGGAGGGTGGAAGGGCAGTAAAACTGGGTTAGAGATGTTCCCGGTAGAGTTACGGCAGTCAGTCCTTGAGGCTAGAGAGGGAAACCAATCAGCGAGGTGGTGATGCCTGCAGCATTCAGTCGGGCACTGCGTTTCCCACCTGTAGTCCAATCAGGGCACAGAGTTGTAGCCCAGTGGTGGTCTGCTTCTCACCTGGATTATAGAGCTGGTGGTCTGGCTGGACTTTGCTGGAGGAGCCAGTGTTTTCAGTCCAGGGTGCGGAGGCCAGCAAGGTGATGTATGCTCGAGGGGGCTCCCTGGGGAAGGAGGGCGAGAGGTTAAATAATGCACACACAAAAGGCTTAGTGTTGACTAATTGGCAGAGGAGAGTAAGACAAAGGGGGAGAGTAAGCTAGGTAGGGGACATGGGCAACAAGAAACTGGCCGTGTGGGGGGTCACTAAGTGAGCACCAGACACTCAGGTCCATTCTGCAGTGTTAGGTTAAACAGAACAATAGAGCAGACAAAAAGCATGCCAAGGTGGCGGTGCTGAATTACTTTGGAATATCTGAATCCAAAGGGAGGGTTAGATGGCTTAAGGTAGAGGATTAAATCCTGCCAATTGAGTTCTGAATTAATTTAACTATGGGGATGTAGAAGGTGTGGATAAATGACAGGCACCAGACAGTAATTTTAGTGCATAGAAACACAAACATTTTGTTTATTATTTTATTTGCAAAAACTCAAAAAGAAATATATATTTACAGAAAGAAAATGGTGGGTGTTACTCCATCACACCATCTCAATACATCAGGAAATACTTCTTCTTGAGACTCCTGTCTGTCTTCTGTATATTCAATATCCAGTACTCAATTTCCAACAATACAGTGTGTAAGCTCTCACAATAGCTCCTTCACACTCTGTGGTCAGAAGATACTGACCCATTCTACCTTATTTAGCTCCCTAGTGGAATGTTTCATAGCAATCCTTAGGGTGACATCACAAGCAGGGAATATCCCACTTAACATAAAATAGACCTTTATGTGGTCCTATCTAAGGCTGTCTTGGATCGTTCTTATACAATAGGAAAAACAAGCTTTTATTTATTATTCTTACTTGGAATACTTACTAAGAATATCCCTTTAAGACCACCTAAAACCTTAAGTGGGTTAACACCTCATTAGGAGATTAGCTCCTCCCACTTGCTGTGACCTCACCTCTTCTAATTTTTACAGCTGCAGTAGGCAGAGCCTGCAGATGTTGTGCATGTACAAAAGGAGTGATGTCATGTTTTCTGGCTGTGGAACTGACTGAAGGTGTAAAGAGTCTCCTCCGCCTTACCCTCCTCCAAGAAATGTTTTCCACCCTCAAATAAATACATTTTCATGTTACTCAATGGTTGCAGGGTACTATTTTCTTTCTTAAATGGGCGGTACAAGAACTGGAACCTGAGTAGTGGGAGGCAGCATTTTTTTGGGGGGGTAAGATCCACCCACCTCCACCTGAGAAGCTCCTAAAGATCCACCCCACCTTTTTTTGTTCATGTGGGAGGGGCATGAGGTGGATCTATCATGTTGAAACAAGACTCACTATTTTGGGATCTGGACCAAGGAACAGAACAAGTCTGTGGAGTCCCTGCATTTTGTTAAGGACTAGGAGAACAGAAGATACTTAATGCCTTCAAACTGACTTAAAAACCCTTGGAACAAATGATTATCAGAGTCACCTGGTGTCTCAAAAGGAAAGATTAAGAAGTGTCTGAAACTACAGCTTCCAAGGAAAATAGACAGCTTTCAGGCATTTCTTAAACATTTATATACTAAAAACAAAGTTAATCTTTTGGGATTAACAATATTTGTTTACCATATTCTATACATATATATATATATATATATATATATATATATATATATATATATATATATATATATGTATATAGCATCGGTGTTAGTAATGCATTTAGAAATACATTGTTGAATTGTCTTTACAGATAAATCATGCAGGTTCTTGTGAGGGCACATTTTTGGGTGAGGGGTTCAAATTATTTTAATCATGGGTGCAGTACTTGGTTAACACAGCCTTTGATGAAGTGCATTTTTTTATTTTTAAGTTTGAGAAGTGGAGTTGCCTTGCACATGTATGCACAGACCTGTATGTTCCATTGTTTCTTGTTGACCTGTTAGCAATATATATATATATACGTATATATGTACTCAATTGCACTACCTTGCATTGTTATGTATTCTATGTTGCACCCAGGTCCATCTCGCAAATGAGCACTGCTCAATAATGTTCACCTGAATAAATAAAGATTTTGATTGATTGATTGACATGTTAAAAATACCAGCTGCAATTAACAACTACCTGTAGGAACAAAATGCTGTTTTTTTTTCCTACTTACTTTTTTCCTGGCTCAGTTTATATCAGTGAAAAGAAAGACTGGAACAACTATCAGAGCTGCCATCCCCCTGGACAGGCTATTTATCACTCATTTAAAATAACACAAATGTAGTTTCACATTTTTACCATGAGGGAAGCAAGAAGATGAACCAGCATGGTTAACAAATACATTCATTGACATCTGTGAATGAATTGGGAGGGGTAGTTTTTTTCCAACATTCCTGGTGAATTTATACTCCTTGGAACCTGTTATTCAGTTTTTTTAATTGCATCTTGTCCTAGGCAATCTTCCTAGAGTGCAGTTTGCTCTACTGATTAATATCTCCAGTACAGCATAATTAACAGAAAAACAATGAAGTGGAGCAGCAAGCAATTTACTGTGGTGCTCATTTTGACAAAAAGTAACAGAGGAAGTAGTAAGAGCACCCACAAAAATCAGAGAGCACAGGACTTTGATGAAAAAATTAAGTCCTTTTATTTAAACACAAAACTGCATAATACATGTGCACCAAGTCCCAAAAATCAGCAGTAAAAGCTGTACCAACACTAACGTTTCCCCGACCACTGTCATGCATTATCACAGTGAATCTAAAACATCACTACAGTGCCTCCATATAAATAATGATTAAATTACATGTTACTAATTAATGCTAACCAATCATAAACTAAAAACAATTTAGTTTTATTACTAAAATCAGTTGTCAATAAACAACTCTAGTAACCATTAATGCAGACTTGAAATAGCAGCAAGGTTTGTGTGGAACTTTAAACTGCACATTTAAATCACACTGTTGTCCTTTACATGGGTTACGATGCTCATATATTGCTAGTTGCAGCACCTAATTTTATTTCACATTGCTACCTCATATTTCATTTAAATATTTCTGGCCTATGATCCATATAAAGAATCAAAAACTGTGAATAGAGGAAAAAGAGGGTGCAACTACAGCAAATGTCTTGAACTGACTGTTGTGAGGTTTGGATAAAAAATTATGTTGGGCTGCAACCCATCTGTTTAAATTGCGCTGTTGATATTTAAAACTAAAACAATTACCATGCTCATGCATTGCTAATTGCAATACCTCATTATATTATGATTTGCTACCTCATATTTTATTTAAATATTTCTGACCTATAATCCATATACAGAATCAAATAAATCCATAACTGGAGGAACACAAGTTGCTTTTCAGTCTACAGCACTGTCTTTTTAAAATGTTAACTTCTTGTTGAAAATATGGCATCATTTTCCATCCATGTTATTGTTAGACATAATGTAGCTAGCTTGGCTTGAGGAAGGCTGAGCATGTTCGGGACCACTTAGCAATTGCGATGCACATGTAGCAAATAAGTCCAGATGTGCTAACTTACCCTATAACTGTTAAGTGTCACAGTTTGCATTTTCTTCTTTAAATGGTTACTTTTATTTTAAAATATTTAATATTCTGACCATGCGGTTATGTCATGGACCATAACTGATCTCCAGCATTAACCCTGCCCCCCGCGCTCCAACTTGCATAGAAAATAATGCTTGTAGACTAATCTAATCATTTTGCCATTGTGTTCTGGCACATTCTTGTGTGTGTGTGTGTGTGTGTGTGTGTTACTGTTACTGTTATTGAAGCAAGAAATGTACAGCTGTCAATTTTTTTTTTAATTCAAGTTTATTGCATATTTAGGCACAGGTACAACTTACATATTACATTGCAGTTTATATGTACATTGTCAATTATAAAGTAGAAACATAAGTTACAGTGTCAATCATTTAAGCTGTACAATCAATATATTGACTCGAATCTGACTCTTCAGTTGTAACCTTAGGTCGTAGCAAATTCATTGCCTTTACAGCAGATCAAGTTTCTATAGGATTTCATTAAGTTACCTCCTCTGACCATCTCCAGTTATAGTAGTATTCTAAACCCATTACTATTCATGTTTCAGACATCTCTCAGTACTCCTACACCTTAGTCCCCGGAGTGTTCTGTTTCTTTTTATATATTGTGGCATTTCTTTGTATGGTCCACCACTAAAAGACCCCTTACCTTCTCTGTGGTCTGCCAGACCCTTCGGTTGCTGCAGGTGCTGCTGGTGAGGACCCCATCTGGACCATGCAAATAACTAGTCAGATGCATAAAATAAAGAATAAGGCAAGTTTAGTTGCTGTACAGCAGATGTTCTCTTCATGAGGACAAGCCCCAGACTGACAAATCTCTGACTGACAGGCATACATGGCACTGCCAGGCAGTGCAACAAATTGTTACATGCAAGTTCTAAGTTCTCTTAAAGGGGCGGCAGCTTAACATTAAGCCCCATGCTTAATGTGTGCTTCACATCACCGCTGGAACAGTGAATGTGAGCACCACCCAAACAAGCAATAAATCCATACGTTTCTAAGAAATATTTTGAGAAAATTTTAAAGGAAAAAACATTTTTTCATGTATTACAAGGCATTACATTGACAAACAGAACTCCACTGCAGGGGGGAGGAAAGAACCTGGACTACACTGGGGACCAATCAGAGTAGCACCAGAGAGGAGGGAAACACAGTAGTACTTGAGACTTGGTCATGCCACAAGAGCTAAAGTGTGGGGGAATTGAAAGGGAGGAGAGAGAAGGGTAGCACCAGGAGGTTACCCAGAATGCAGACCAAAACTTTTATTAACAGTTGCATAACACACAGATGGACTGTCCATGTAAAACATTCCTAAGGGGAAAAAGTGTTAATGCAGGTAAATAGTACCATTGCAACAGGTGCAAGGAGAGAGGTACAACAAGATATTTACTGCAAAACAGTTAAACTAGAAAATGAATTAGTCCCAAAACACACTGACAGCACTAACAAAAGTTCAAGACCTCTGACTTTTCTGGTCAGTGGGAATGGAGGCATGCATGGATTGCACTAGTTCCTGACAAGAGGGGGTCAGGTCATGAAAAGTGACCCAGGAGTTCTGCCCACTATCAAATCCATACCACATTACTCTGTAAGTCCAGGATTCATTGACAAACTTCTTTCTTAAGATTTTCTCGATCTGGTACACTGTGGTGTGTAGAAGAGAGTCCTGAGAAGAAGAGGAAGTCCCAGGCAAATCATCTGGTAACATGGAATCCAGCTGGAGAGTGTCAGGAGTGGGAAGAACTGTAGGAACTAGTTGCAAGTTGTCTGGAGGGATCTCAGCTTCAGAGAGGATGGTAGGCTCAAGGGCAGTTTCATTTGAGGGAGGACTGGGGTCATCTGGAGGGTTGTTATTCGGGTACCCATGCTTTAGTCAGTTTATATGAACTTTGTTGTGTACCAGCTTGCCATTTGACTTGCGTCGCAGACGAATGTGGACTGGAGGAAGCTTTTCTACAATGTAGAAGGGACCAGTCCAGGGTGAAGCAGTTTCTTGGTGGCGCCCGAAACAAGAACAGGGTGGTATAAATAAACAATGTCCTCAACAGAGAATGAAGGCTCATGCAGCTTGGTTGCAGGCATTTTTTTGCATTGCCGATTTTCTCTGGCCCAACGTGGTGATTACAACTCGTCAGGCAAGTTCCAGCTGTTCCAGAAGAGGGATAATGAAAGAAGAAGCTGACTTAGGCACCTCTAGCAGTGAGAGATCCCTGTCCAGTGGAGTTCTTGGGTGACGTCCATGGACTAAGAAGAAGGAAGTGTATTCTGTGCTGTCGACACAAGGGCTGGTATTGTATGCAAACTGCACAAAGGGAACAAACTGGTCCCAGGTGTTGTGAGTCTCATCCAGATACTTGGAGAGTGTGCCGAGAATGTTAGACATCATTCTTTCACTCTGTCCATTGCACTGTGGATGGTAACTTGTGGTATGTGTCCTTTTTATGTCGAGAAGTTTGCAAGTTTCTCAAACAATGGTGGACAGGTAGTTAGTGCCTCCATCTGAATGTAGGGATGATGGGGTACCATGATGACAAATGACTGTAGTGAGAAAGGCACTTGCCACAGTGGTGGCTTTAATGTCTCTTAGGGAGATGAGCTCCAAATACTTCATCAGGTAGTCCACAAAGACAAGGATGTATTTGTTTCCAGAGTCAGAGCATGTTGGTAAGGGCCCATGGATGTCAGTGCTGACTCTTTGGAACAGTTCAGTGGCTACAGGCATGAGGATGATGTGTGCCTTTGCTGGTTTGGCAGGAGGCTTTCTCTGGGAGCAGGGCTGGCAGGATTTTACAAACTGAACAATGTCCCTGTTCATGTGTGGCCAGAAGAAGTGAAGCCTTTTCTTTTCCAGAGTTCTGTGTATTCCCATATGACCTTCCGAAAGTGGAGAGGCATGATTGGAGAGAAGAACTTGAGGGATGAGAGAGGCTGGCACAACTAGCTGTACATGAGTTCTATCCATGCGATGATCCTTGCCTTCCTTGGTCCAAATTTGAAAGAGCACACCGTCATTGAGGAAGTACTGCGAAGCAAAGAAAAGTACATCTTGGTGATGTTTCATTTGCTGTCGTAAGGTTCCAGACTCTAAATAGGAGATTATGCCTGTAAATTGAGTGTCAGTTCTTTGTTGCATTTTAACAGTTGCCAGGGACAAATCAGATGTAAAGGAGATGAGAAGCTCTTTGGCTGCTTGCAGTAACTGAGGATTTGTGTGTCTCTCTGTAGAAGCAGTAGGGAGTAGCAAAGCAACCTGAGGTGCTGTAGGAGTGTCCACAGGAAGCACATCTGTGGACTGGAAGGGAAGAGCTTGTAAGCAGGATTCTTCATCTGTTGAGGAGGATGCAGAGGGATATCATCTCCGGCTTACACCACCAGCATTTGAGTGAACTCAACCTGGTCTGCATTGAATTTCAGAGTTGTAGGATTGCAGCATGGCTATCCATCGGGTGAACTTGCCTACTGGCTCCTTCATTTCAAATAACCATCTGAGGGCAGAGTGAAGCTGTAAAGGAGGAGTAGCGAAGGTAGCAATCAAATTTCTTCATGGCAAATACCATGGCTAGACATTCTTTCTCTGTGATGCCATAGTTCTGCTCAGCTGAGGAAAGAGAGCACCCAGCATAGGAGACCACTCGTTCTGTTCCATCTTGAATTTGACAGAGCACACCGCCCACTGCAATGGAACTAGCATCTGAGTAGAGCTTGAATGGTTGGTCGAACCTTGGGTAGGCCAATACTGGAGAAGAGATTAGGTTTTGTTTTAAGGTGTCAAAGGCCTCTTTACATTCAGAAGTCCAAATATAGTCACATCCCTTTTTGGTGAGGGCATACAGTGGAGCTGCAATCTTGGAGTAGTTGCAAATGAACTTTGGTGGTAGCCAGACAAGCCCAGGAAAGCTCAAAGGTCTTTAAGATTGTTAGGCTCTGGATAGCCTTTGATTGCTGAGAACTTGTCTGGATCTGGAGAGATGCCTTGAGAACTAACCACATGTCCCAGGTAATGAATTTGATGCTGCACAAAACAACACTTTTCTGAGTGAAGCTTGAGATTGGCTTGTCTGAGATGTTCAAACACTTCTTGGAGATGTTGGAGGTGCTCTGGCAAAGTGCTGCTGAAGACAATCACATCATCCAGGTAGACTAGGCAAGATTTCCACAACAACCCACATAGTATGGCTTCCATAACATGTTGAAATGTGGCTGGACTGTTCCAAAGACCCATAGCCAGACGTTTGAACTGGAAAAGTCCCAAGTGGCAGCGCCATGCTGTGTATGGATGAGAAGCTGGATCAATGGAAACTTGATAGAACCCACTCTGAAGGTCTAGAGTGGTGAAGTAAGCAGGACTGGCCACACCAAGACTCTCTAAAGCATCTTCAGTTGTAGGCAATGAATGAGCATCCTGCACTGTGTAGGCACTAAGTTTTCTGTAGTCTACCATAAAATTATACCCTTTGTCCTTTTTTACCACCAGCAAGCAAGGTACACCCCAGGGGCTTGTAGATTCTTCAACTATGTCTTGGTCAAGCATGTCTTTGAATATGTCCTCGAGGACTTGTTTCTGTTTATGTCCCACTCTGTAGGCTCGCTGACGGATTGGTTTCTGGTTGGGCTGTACTTCGATGATGTGTTATAGAATATCACAGCATCCGAGCTTGTTATCTGAACCAACAAAGACATCCGGGTAGTTTTCCAGGAATTTTAAAAGTTGTTGCTTTTCTGTTGGAGGTACTAGAAGTTTGGAAGAGGATAATCGCTGTCTGAGGAGTAACTCTGTTGAAGTTGCAGTGGTCATGATAGTACTGACAGGAGTAGAGTGGGTGGACCAGGCTGAGGTTCTTGCATGAGATGGAGCTGGTCCCCTGACGACAATCAGACAAACTTTCTGATGTTGGCACCCTTTGAAATGACCACTGGCTTTTCTGTGAAGTTGCAGTATTTTTGGAAGACTGCGCCATCATGCACCGCCGATAAGGTATTTCCCGAAAGGAGACCCGATGAATGCAGCACGGGAGATCCTGCGACAATGCTAACAACACCTTGTGGAATTGGTCCACCTTGAATCTTGGCAATCAAAACCATTTCTGACTGAGGAAGCACAGTGACTGAGTCTATAGCTGTGAGTTGCTGCCGAGGATCTAGCAACAGTTTGTTTGAGTCAAAGTCTAGGATGACTTTGTGAGCTTTGAGAAAGTCCAGGCCTAGAATTATTACAGGTTGAAGATCAGGCACTATATAAAACTTGACAGTAGCTTGCTGTGAGCCAAAGTGGAGCTTGAGATGGACCATGCCTATGATAGGTACGGTAGCTGTACTTGCTGTGATAATGTACTTGATGTCAGCTGGAGAGACATTAGGTATGTGAAGGATAGCTTGGTTATTTAGAATACTGCTGTTGATAACTGATATTTCTGCTCCAGTGTTGACCAAGACATGCGTAGACCAATCTCCGATGGTTATAGGTACGTAGTTTGCTAGCAGAGGTGAGCAGATGACAGGTACCTTTGCCCCTGGAAGTGAGAGTGTGCCAGAGTTCGCAGCTGGAGGAAGCATTTTGGTTGAATTACAAGAGTCAGAGGGGCGGTCAGTTGCTGTGTTCCCCTGCCCAACAAAAGCCCCTAGTCTGTTGGGCGGTGCTCATTTCCCTGATCCTCGGAGTAGTTGTGGTTATCATGTTGATTGCACTGCGGTGGGCATCCATGGTCCTCTTGAGTCCTGTGGTAATTTTTTAACTTTCAGCAGACAGTGGCAATGTGTCACCTGAATCCACACCACTGGCAAGTCATGTGCTCCCGGGAAGGTGGAGGTGGATCTGGTCGCTGTCAAGGTGGTTGCATAGCATTAGTATTTGCCGAGGAGGCAGATGAGCTGATGTGTAAGGTACTGACAGTAGAAATAAGCTTGTCGATCATTGCTTGTTGCTGTTGGACACATGTGGCAAGTGCAGCCAGTTGTGAGGTTTGGGGTGCCTGAGCACTGGCAGACTGGAACATTGAAATGGACTCTTGAGCTAGCTGTACAGCTTGGATGGTGTCTGTCCAGGTGGTTGGCTTTTGCTGTATGACACAGGTACAAAATTAAGGAGGCAGTCCCCGGACAAAGGCTGTTACTTGATCTTTCTCTGTTTTCTGTAGGCGTTTGCATCGAGTCTCAATGTCCACAATGAAGGCTTCAAGAGATTCCGAGGGTTGCATGGTGCGCTCCCACAGCTGTTGCTCTAATAACCAGGGTGGATGTGCTTGGAGAAAATGGGCTTTGAAGGTGATGTACAGTGTGGCAGTATCTCCTTTGACTCGGTCTGGAAGTGCGTTGAACCAGGAAATGGCAGTCCCTCTCAGAAGCAAGCGCAAGGCATTGAAGATGTGCAAGGGATCTGTCCAACCATTGAAGGAAATCCATGCTTGGAAGTGTTCCAGCCAGTCAACAGCGTCTTCGTGAGGCAAGGCTGAGAAGGCTACTGGTCGTAGGCTGGTATAGACCATGGACTGTGGTGAAATGGCTTGAATGTAGGCCAAGTCATCTTGAATAGCTTGCATAGCTGGTGCCCCTTGAGCAGAAATAGAAGACTGGATGTCATGGAGGATTGTTTCGATTTTGTAGCCCCACACCCTTGAGGTGGGTGAAGGTAGGACTCCGGACACTCCGGCGCCCATATCTGTGTCGTCGTCCGACATTGTGGTTGGAGAAGAGCTTTGTTTCACTGAGCGAAGGTCGTACTGGTGAGAAGGAGTTGCCATCATGCAGGAGACAGGACGTTGCATCGTAGATGAAGTGCCGAGCAAAAATTATTTGCGTAGACAAAAGTACAATTTTTTTTTGTGTGTAGCAAAGTTCATCAATGACGTCTTAATAAAGAACTTTCCACTCAATTCTGTGTTGTTTGTTATTTAAAGGTTTTGTTGCAAAAATCAACTTTTTGTTGCAGTGTCCATTCATTACAATAGGACTCCCATTGATTTCAGTGGAGTGAGGTCAGTTTGTGCCCTTCCCAAGATGGCCTCCAAACTGTGACATGTAGTTCCTGTGGCATTTGACTGCCTGACTGTAGCAAGACTGCCACCAGCAGGGGGGTCAAGGTTCACTTCCTTTCTTGTTGTGTTGCTCTGCACAAGATAGAGGATTTCTTCCACGAGGCTGCCTGGCTGATGAACAATGTTCAAAATGGCGATTGTCGCCCGGCTGTCCTCTTCCCTGACTGAAAATGGCAGGAGTTTTGTGGTGAGTGGTACAAAATGTGGGGGAATTTTTGTAGTTATGTGACTGCTCTCCGATTTAGTTTACTGAGCTTTGTTTCTTTTGATTTACTTCCTGGCCCCTCGTTCATTTATTGTATTGCCCTGCCTTACGCTGCTGTGCAGCCTTTTGTTTTCGTGCCCCCAATTTATTTTATAAATATGCTCCAATGTGGTGGCTCCCTTTGAAAGTGTGGTCAGCATGATAAAGGATCACTCCGTGTGGCTGCAATCAGGTATATATATATATATTTTTTTTTTCTTCCCCAAATCTATTTATGGCTCGGTTTTGTTGTGCATGGTTGAGCTTCACAATAACTTCAGGACCCCCATCCCCCTGTTGCATCATCCATGGAGTCCAGCAACCCACAAAGCTCTGCATTCTGGAATTAATCTTGTGGGTCAGCTCCTCCATGTCTTGTATCTCTCGGACAGTGTGTACCCACTGCCATAGCTCTGGAGGGTCTGGGCAGAGCCATTTTCTTGAAATGGTCTTATGAGCTGATGCTATCATGATGTTCCAAAGGTAACTCTGGTTCCCCCCCCACCTCCCTATGTGAGATCCCTAGTATCAAGTGCTTTGGGCCAATGGGCTCCGAGATTGTGAATATTTCTTTCAGCTTTTGTGTTATGTCTCTCCAGTACTGCCCCAACTTTGGGCACGACCAGAAGATGTGAAGGTGATCAGCCCTGGAGTCCCCGCATCCCCTCCAGCATGCTGGTGAATAGTTCTTATCCCATTTTGATTTAATGACTGGAGTAATGAAGAACCTCATTTTGATCTTCCACTCGTACTCCCTCTACATAGGGGAGTAGGTAGTTTGTGGGTTTGTGTTAAAGCAGATTCCCATTCTTCAACAGAAATATGTTCCCCTAATTTGTGTTCCTATTTTTTTTTGCGTATTTGTGGCTTGATTTCTTATTCTGTCCCTCAATACCCCATAGATGGCTGAGACATGTCTCCTTTGCTTCTGTGAACTCATTAGCTCTGTTATAACCCTCATCAAACCCTGTGAGGTTTGCTCTTGATGCCCTCTGGCCTGCAGGGTCTGTATATATTTTCTAACTTGAAGGAATCTGTAAAGATCAGTTTGTCTAAGCAAATATTTTTCCTTGAGTTGACTGAAGTCTACTATATTTGGGCCATCTAAGAAGTGGTTTAGGGTGTAGAGGCCCAGTCTCTCCCATCTTCTAAAGGTATGATCCAGCTTCATGGGGAGGAACTCCGGGTCCCAGGCAAACCATCTCAACAGCCAAAAGGTCCTTATGCAATTTATGTTTGTGCCACAGCCTTTTCACTGCCCACAGTATGTGTCTTACCGTAAACAAAAGTGTGTTGTTATCGGTGTTTGGGGTTTCTGGCATGACCACTCTTGCCCCCAGGGGACCCCCCCGTGGAGCTTACTTCTATTAACTTCCAACGGGATGAGTATTCCCCCATGGACCAAAGCAGTGCCCATTTCATTTGAGTGGCTAAACTGTAGTACTCTCAGTTGGGAACGTTCCTCCCTCCAGTTTTTTATTGGACTGCATTATTTGGATGTTAATCCTGGGTCTTCTATAGTTCCAGATGAATTTGGTAATCATTCTCTGCCAGATTTGGAATTGGTTATGGTGAATTTTCACTGGAAGGCATTGGAAAAAAAATAGGAATTTGGGCAAAACAGACATTGTTACTGATTGAATTTTGGAGTAAAGGGGTAGGTTTAGCAGGTCACATTTCTTAATGTCCTGTCTAAGCTGATGCATCAGGGGCTCATAGTTTATGAAGTATAAGTTTGCTAGATGTTTAGGAATTTGGGTACCTAAGTATTTTATTTTCTGAGCATTCCATTTCAGGGGAAGTAACTGTTCCACTACCGGGGCAGGGTGATAGAAAAAGCTGAGTAGTTCAGTCTTTGTTTTATTGAGGGAGTATCCGGAGCACTGTCCAAATTTATCCAATATGGTCCATAATTTGGGGATAGATTTGTCTGGGTTGGAAATGTACATCAGCACATTATCCGCGTATAGGGATATTTTATGCTCCTCTCCTCCAATTGTGACTCCCTCCACCTCCCTCTCCTCTCTCAAGGCCTGTGCCAGGGGCTCAATATATATGGCAAAGAGTAGGGGCGATAGGGGGCAGCCCTGCCTAGTACTCCTACCGAGATCAACTCTGTGTGACTCTGCCATTCACCCTCACGCAGGCTTGTGGGGAAGTGTACAGGGCTCCAATGACTTCCAAAAGGGACTCTGGGAAGCCCATTCTGGAGAGAACTGCAAACAAGAAGTTCCAGGTTACCCTGTCAAACACCTTTTTGGCGTCAAGGCTCATGATACAGGAGGGGATAGGGTTTTTATTAATAATGTCTATTATGTTGATGATTCTTCTCACTCCCTCAGGGGCCTGTCTGGCCACTATGAAGCCCAGTCTGGTCTGGGTGTATTATGTTTGTCATAATGGGGTTAAGTCTGTCCGCTATTATTGCTGTAAAAATTTTGTAGTCTGCATTTAAAAGGGATATTGCCCTGTAAGAGTCGCATTCTTTTGGGTCTTTCCCCTCTTTGGGGATCACAGAAATGGTAGTGTAATTCCAGGAAGGGGGAACTCTCTCTCCCTCCTGCCACACTTGGTTATATGTGCTTTGGAGCAAGGGTGTTATTTCGGCTGTGAAAGTCTTGTATAATTCACTGCCAAAGCCATCTGGTCCCAGGCACTTGCTCACTTTGAGGTTCTTGATTATTTTTATTTACCTCAGTCTGGGAGATGGGTGCTTTCAGCACTTGTGTCTGTAGTTCCGTAAGCCTAGGGAGCTTCAGTTCTTTTAGGAATTCTTCAGTCTCCTTAGGGTATGTGTTAGTAGGTGCTTGGTAAAGCTGCTTATAATATGCGACCAGTGAGTCTGCTATCTGTTCCCATTTGTGTGAGACCTGCCTTGTTGTCAGATGCCTGAGACCTGTGATAGTGGCTCTCGTGGCCCTTTGCCATAGGCGGGAGGCCAGTAGCCTGGTGGCCCTGGGACCTCCCTCATAAAATGTTTGTTTTAAGTAATGTAGGGATTTCTCTATTTCCTCTCTCTGCATCTTTTATAGCTTGTTTTTGATGATTTTTATCTCCCTCTCTTTCAGCTTACAAAATCTATTTTTTTGTTGTTCTTCTAGGGTCTGGAACTGGTGTTTCAGGGTTTCTTTTTGTTTGATCTTTTCCCTTTTTCTGCGGGTTGCTATGGAAATTTAATTTCCCCTTGATCATTGTTTTAACTGTATCCCACAGGATCTGTGGGGTTGTGTCTGGGCCTTCATTTACTTGGACAGTATGTTTTATCACCCCTCGAATCTCCTCCCTCACCTTTTCACCTCTCAGCAGACTTGTGTTCAGTCTCCACTGAGTAGGTGTCTTGGGGAGTTGTAGCTCCAAATCTGCCAGGATTAGATGATGGTCAGAAAATGTTTCCGTTTCCACCCACATGCATTTGAATAGGTGTAAATCCTTAGTGAATGTCACAAACCTGTCTAATCTTGAGTATATTTTGTTTCTTGCAGAGTAAAAGGTGAAATCCTTTGCGGCCAGATATTTCATCCTCCAAACATCAACCAAGTCTATATCTTCCATTAGCTTTTCTACTGATCTGGCTATTCTGTTATATGGTACTAGAATACAAGACGTAGTGTCCAGCATTCAGCTGAGTATCACATTCCAGTCTACAGCTGTCATTTTTTACATTCTGTTCAAAATGTGTTTTTGGACCTGTGGTGCCAAATGGCACAGTCACTGTGCAAAATCTCCTTTTGGCTAATGAACTGATAATGTCACTGTTCATGCTGGTGGGGTCACAAAAAGCTCATGCTGAAAACATGGAGTGAAAATACCAAGAAACACCCAGTGCATTAGGGTATCTGACCATAACACCCTGCACTGTAGGGACTGACAGGCATCAGGGGTGTGACTTGGGATTGTCAACACGCCATTCCACCCCCATCCCCACCCTGCAGCCAGTAATAGGTATCGAGGTGTGCCTTTGACTCTTCAGCCCCAAAGTTCACTTCATTCTCTTATACTGTACCCACTTCAGCGTATTTCCTTATGGAATGGGGTGAGTGTAAAGTTTGAAAACCCCAAGGCACACTTCGACTCTTGTCTGTGTCTGCAGGATAGGGCGAGGTGAAATAGCGTGAGTGTTATGGGCAATGACCGAAAGGCACACCCCAATGCCTGTTCATGTCTGCAGGGTGGGGGTGTGTGTGGTTGGCATCACTTCAGTACTTTACTGCCATTCCTATTCTGCCTGTCTGTCTGTGTGTCTCTCTCTGTCTATATGTCTGTGTAATTATCTATCTTTCTATTAATTGCATGTATCGCTATTTTAGCTATTTCTAAAATAAACCTGCATATCACATTTGCCTGCACTCTGAGCACATACTTATGAAACTGTGCATATTTGTACTCCACTTCTACGTAGACCTTATACTTTCCTAATATTCCCATTATCACAAGCATAACTACCTTGCCCTTACCAAAAGTGCCCCCCTCTGAAAGTTAATATCACATTTTCTTTAACAGTCCATCATCATTACACCTGACTTCCTGACATCAACACATTGCTTAAATATAACTTATATCACCTCATTGACAAAAAGCCTATTTCTCTTTAAAAATTTAAATAAATAATAAAAATGTGTAAATAATCCCAAGGCTGAACATATGCCAGCCATTACTTTTTCATGTACTGCCACCTTCTGTACCATCACGGGGATTTGCATATGTTTCCCTTGATGCTTTGCATTATTGGGATACGTGCAATTATGTTTTCTTTAAAATGTGGCTGTCTGGCCAATATCGTTCAGATTAACACATACATCAGTGGCATTTGCTCTGGGGTTCTTTTGTAAGCATCCTAGTCCTTCCATTAAAATGTACACCTCCATATATTTTCCTAATAATGTGCATGCCTTCCTTAGAACAGAAATTAAAACAAATCTTACTACTTACAAATCATTGTGTTGTTTCTTCATACCTCCTTAACAATTCCACACAACTTCACTAACTTCATTATGCAGTCGTGGTGGATCTGACCAGAATTTGTTACAAAAGCAGTCACTTCAGGGGCTTTCAGTCCTACAGTAGGAATCTCCCCATAATGGCAGGAATTCAGGTAAAGAAAAAAAAACATTTATTTGTGCATTTTCACATGTTTATTTTATACAGGAATACCCAGCCTGGACAGGGACATGGCAAATGAGGGGCGCGCTCCCTATTTGCCTTCCCCTGCCAGCCCAGAAGATCTAATACTGGAGCACAGGTTATTTATTTTAACAAAGAAAAAGGATTTATTTATTCATTTAAAGTTGCAGGCTTTATACCTAGAAAGCCTCTACAATCCTTGTTAGCAGTCTTTTTCTATTTACTGCTGTTTGTCTTTAAAACCCAACAGCTGAAATGTCAGCCATTTGCTTAAACATTTTATTTTGGCCTCGGTTTTGACAGCTCCCAGTCACTCGCTTTCTGGGCTGTCTAAACAACAAATATTTGTAGCACTTTCTTTTCTTTTTCAGCTCACAAGAGCTTTTCAACAATACTGCATCAAGCGGTTTTCTTTTTATTTACTTCGCACAAACTTGGGCTTGTAGCACATCATTTTTACACATCTAAAATGGGCACCAGTTACAGTAGTGGATAGCGCTTCACTTTCTTCACAGAAGCACCAGCATTCAAGCGCTGAAGCGCTACATTAACAACATGGGGCACTTTATGAATGCATGCATTTCTTTTCATTAAACCAGAAGGCTCCTTTATTAATAAAAGGAAATACTATTAATGTGCAATAATGGGGAAAGTAGGATTTAAAGGGACAGTAAAGTTAATAAAGATATGCCAGGTTGGCCACCCTGACATGAAATATAGCACAGAATGGAGGAAGGAAAGATGAAAGAAAAGTAGAAAAACAATATATGGGGGAAGGATTTATACATTTTTACTGCAGGACTATTCATTCATAACAGGGGCACCCTGTTACAGGGGAGAGTTTAGAGGGCTTTAGGCAGAGGAAATTAACTCCCACCACGCAGCCCGCTCGCTACAGAGAAGCTGCACACTCATTAAGGAATTCGCACAACAGTACAATGAATGCAGTCCCAAGCAGTATCCCACAAAACATAAAATCCCCCACAACAGTTTGCATAAAAAATACAATTTCTAAGAAATCTATACAGACCAGCTCCATGGGGGAACTTGTCACAATATTCACCAGAGGAGCAGCTTCCTGTGGCCGCACTTTTCTTTGAATTCACCTCTGGAAATTTTTAACAATACTGCTCAACATCATGTCTCATTCTAGGCCAGTACAACTGACAGTGAGCCTAGTCTAGTGTATGTTCACTTCCCAGATGACCCATGTTGTCATGGAGAGCTTTGAGGACAGTTTGCTTGAATTTTGCAGGTAGTACCAGTTGCACAGGAGGGGGTTCCTTGCAAGTCATGTACTTCTTGGTACAATACATTCTCTTTCATTTTAAGTTTTGACCATTCTCTTAACAACAGCTTGGCATTTGGATCACTGGTGGTTATCGCGAGCAGCATCGCCCTCTTTCTGCAGAGTTCTGAATATATCACAGATGGTCAAATCCAGCTGTTGCTCTCCTTGCAGGTCTTTACTGATCACCTGAAGCAATAATCTCGAGTCCGAAGTACCCAGATTGCAGAATGCTGTTGGAAGACAGTTACCAGAAGCACCAATACTATCCAGACGGGGAGCAGTTTCTATGGCTGCTTGCTCATCAGTTACAAACTTTTTGCACAAGGCCTTTATGGTCTGTTCTGAGATTATTACCCAGACTTGGTCATCAGCAGAAGGTGCAATGGGGTGTTGGGACAAAGCATCTACATCAATGTGGTTGAGACCAGGATGGTATTCAACACAGTAGTCATAGGTGGACAAAGCTGACAGCCACCTATGCCCTTCTGCGTCAAGCTTTGCTGTAGTTTGCATATATGTCAAAGGATTGTTATCAGTTCTTACAGTGATGTGCACCCCATACAGATATTCATCAAATTGATCAACAACAGCCCATTTCAAAGCAAGAAACTCCAACTTGTGCACTGGGTATTTCTTTTCAGCACTGTTTAGGCTTCAGCTGGCAAAGGCGACCAGGTGCAGGCTCTTTGGATAGCTCTGATAAAGGACCACTCCAAACCACTGAAGCTGGCATCCATATCCAGAATATAAGGCTTCTATAAGGCTTCCAGGGATCTGCATATGCTAGAACCTGTGCATGACTTAGACGGTAGGTTATTCCATCAAATGCTCTCTCACAGTTTTTGTCCACCTTTGGCCAAAATGTTCAGAGGGTTTGAAATACTGTTTAGGTTCAGCGGTGACCTCTGAAGTTTTGGCTCTTTTGCTTTTATTGACAGGAGGATAGCCTTACAGCAAGTTCAAGAGAGGTCTCACTACTCGAGTGTGATCTTTGACAAATCTACTGTAATATCCACAGAAACTCAATAAACGCTGTAAATCATTCAGATTTTGTGGTATGGGCAACAGTAGTTAATGCTTCAACCTTGCTGGTATCAGTCTGTATACCTTGAGCCAATACCATGTGTCTGACATATTTGACAGACACCTGGAAAAATTAACATTTATCAGTAGAAAACTTGAGCCCAAACTCTTCCAGGCAGTCTAACACTTTTAGTAATCTGGTCTCATGCTCTTCTAGGGTCTTCCCAAACTCACTGATGTCATCTAAGTATACCAAGCACTCCAACAAGTTCATGTCCCTGACACCTCTTTCCATGAGGTGCTGAAAGGTTGCAGGGGCACCCAAAAATACCTTGGGGCATTCTCAGGAATTCTTAAAATTCAAGAGGGCATATGAAGGCTGTTTTTTCTCTTTCCTGGGGAGCCATAAGTGTAATCCCAGGTAACCACAACTACCAGGTGGGAGCCTCCAGGGATTGGGTTGGTGGTATTTTTTGTGTTATTAGCGCTGTGCAGTGCCTCCATTATGTAACCCCCTACCTGGGACCTGGGCTCGGGGAGAAAAATGTCCCTCAGCATGTTGGCTAGGTTTGGTTACTCTGCACAAGGGCACCCAAGTAATCCAGACAGAGGAAACAATAACTGAAATGTCCACAACAGAAGTTGGGATTCTAAAGTGTGGCTTTTATTCACAACAAAAAGGAACAATAAAGCATAGATGGACCCCCATGGGGCTACACTCCTGGTAATGCAGATTTCTCCTGAACAGACAAACATATTCTGTACACTTAAACCCTCGGGTTTAGAAACACACCGGGCACTCTGCCCAAACTTGACTCTTCTCTGGTTTCCCTGGCTTGGCTCCCTTGCCAGCCCTTGGACTATCTTCTTTCCTTGGCTTGGCTCCCTTGCCAGCCCTTGGACTACTTATTCATTTATCATGAAGAATTAATGGTGGCTCCCTATACCACCCATGAGCACATCTGGCTCCATCAGGGAATCTTCTTCAAACAATCCCACGTCTGGGTACTTTCCTCAGGCACTGACCAGGTACTTGAGAGAAAGCAACAGGTCGGGTGTCCTAAAGCGGACCCGTAGAGGTGACTCTGGTCACGCCAGATAGGGGATCTCCCACCTCTTGCTCCCATAAATCAAACCCGGCCATTCCTCTGGACTTTAACACCTCATCTCTGAAAACACTTTACTTTGTAGATTGTCCAAAAATGTATGTCACATTTAATCTACTGTTTCTTCCATCCCACATGTGCTGAACTTGAAACATACTTAATGAGTGGCTCTGTCCATTTCTCTAGACCCCCACAGAGTTAAGCAGTCCAATTCCCACAACTTTTAAAACTGTACATGGCTGTCTTTTCCTGACCCCACAGTAGCAGTCACTTAAATTACTCTTGTCCCAAGTGAAAACACACTGGCCCTTTAGCAGAGCAAACTCACCCCTTGGTTGCAGGTGCCCCACAGGCTTTTTCTCTTCCAAAACATAATGAAACTTCCAGGTGCCTCAGCACAAATCCTCAGAGGCAGCTTCTTTTTCCACTTACCTGGCCAGGGGAATTGCCCCTGGAAGCAGGCTGATTCCTTTCCCCCCATCCCCACAGGGATGGGGCCCTGAAACTTTTGAAAGCAGTCTCCACCACTTCAATCAGGCACTGTTGTATTCCTCTTGAGGTGAGAACACACACCTAAACTAAAAATATAGCTCTCTGGTAGAGCTAAGGGCTCTACCAGCTGCAGCACACCTCTTCTCTCTACTGAGCCCACATATAGACTACTCAGACTCACTTCAAAAACTCCCAACATTCTATCCTAACTTCCCTAGCTGCAACATTCCAAAGTGGCTTATACAGCTGTGACAGTTCTAAAATGATATAATCCCTCAGTCTCAGCTGAGACTGAGAACAGAGTGAGACAGTGTGAAATCCATTTAACTGGAATTTCACAAGCTGCCTTCCCTGCCTGCCACTAGGTCTAACTGGGATTCTTGTAACCCGGGGTAACAGGGGGGTTACACTCACCTTGGGCCAGGAGAATGACTGTCCGCAGTCATTAGTTACCTGGCCTACGCCATCCTACCCTATGTGCTACATACGGAGAGGGGTGAACTGGCCCCCTCCTACCATGTGCTAGGCACAGGCAGGCAACACTAAGGGCCCAGAGGCCATCAGCTGATGCATCAGCCTCTACTCTACCCACTGACTATGGGTACCCAGTGGCTCTGGAAGAACTGTCCAGAGCATAGCCTTAATAGATCAGTACTGTGGCCCCTCTGGCCAGTCAGGACCACAGCCTGTCTATCCCCCCAGCCCTCTAGAGAAAATCTATCTGCCTTTAACCAAAAACCCAAAAACAAATACACAGGGGACCTCCCCCCAACCCTGGACACCTGAAACCACACACCAGGAGCTAATACCATACACAATGCATTACTTCCACACTCCCCCACAACCATGCCTGTGGAAGGAAAATTACATACAGTAACCACAACAACAACAGTACTTTAAACCCAAATACTTTTTAAAGTACAAGGGTAACTCCAATGAGTTCTTCTTCCTCTTCTTCTCTTCTCTTCTGCTCTTCTTCAGGAACACCTGCAAGAAAAGAGAAAAACAAAACACACCTAATCTGGATACACAGTTCTATCTAAACCCCTTCCATCTAAACACTGAAGAATCCCAAAAATAATTTTTTTAGAAAAGTAGAAAAACAGTAACAGTATAAACAGTAAAAAATTGGAATATTTACAATACATATTTGCAGTTTTGGGGGGATGGAATTCCCTAAATGACCCTTCTAGTGACTCACAATACACAAAGGCAAGTCCAATAAAGAGTCTCTCCTGGGCCTGAGCCCGGTGAAGCAAAGTTCTAGCAGGCCAAAGTCCCAAAGGGGAGAGTCTTTGAGGACAGTTCACACTTTTGGAGTCTGCTGATGTAGGGTGTGTACTGCAAATGTCAGAAACGGAAAAAGTCTGGACTTACCAGTCTCTTGAAGAATAGAAAACATACGACACCTGTGTCCCTCACCGAAGACTCTCCCTGGCAGCATTCTGTCAATACAGCTGGGTGGACATCTTCCGGAACATGAACAGGATGTCACATCTGGAAACAGCTGGGTTGATGTCATCTCTGGAGATGAAACCTTGGAAAAGGAACAAAAAGGAAAACAGCTGGTCTGAAGTCATCTGATACCCAGGCGATGAATCAGGATATAGTTGGGCTGGTGTCCTCGCTGGATTTGAAGTCATCTGGTGGGCCACGTTGATGGATTCTGGAAAGCCAGTACACTGTAGAACTGTTGAAGGTGGGGCACCTGGATCCTGGATGTCCCGACTGGTGGAACAACATAGGTATGGCAAAGGCTGGAATGGCAGCACTGGCTACCACTGCTCTGCTCTCCACTTGGTAGGCATGGGTACATTCGCAAGATGTTCTTGACATTGTGGGAAATAGCACAATGGGTCAGGTGCAAGAATTATTACCCCGTCTGGATGCTCATAATTCACATTGTGAAAGGATTCATGTCCCTTGCTATGCATGATCCGAACAGTGTCTATAAACAATGTCCTGCCCACGTTCCATGTTTGGAACTTTTCATGCAAGATTTTGTCTCTTACAAATCTGCTGGCACGAGGTAACACATGTGTCATGGCCTCTTCCATAATCCAGGATTTCCTGCACCTTTCTATCTCCTCCCAGATCCTTCAAGGAAAGGTAGGAAACAATTTTCCATAGACTTCATTTGCTTTCCTACGAACCAGTCTTTCCTCCTTACTACATTTGGT
The DNA here is from genome assembly GCA_016271365.2 of Neoceratodus forsteri. Classification (NCBI taxonomy): domain Eukaryota; kingdom Metazoa; phylum Chordata; order Ceratodontiformes; family Ceratodontidae; genus Neoceratodus; species Neoceratodus forsteri. Next base: position 1,521,506,989 of record CM028131.1, read on the forward strand.
CAACCTGCCACCTCTGGCCTGGCTTGGGGGTGGCCAGTCCTGGTTCTGCCAGCTACGCATTCTTAATGACACAACAAATGGATCCCTGGCTCCTTCTTGCACAGCCAGGACAGTGGCATCACCAGTCTCTTCCATGTGTTCCTCTAAGCCAGGAACTGGAGGCTGTGAACCCACGCCTTCTTCGTTAGGCCAAATGGGTTGCCCCTCATCATCTTCACTGAGAATCTGCGCCCAGGAGTGAGCAGTCATCCTCACTCCTGAGAAGGTCCACTCCTCACTAGGCATGGAGGTCAAAACCTCCCATTCAATGGCCTCTTCTGTCTTGTCTTCGCCTATGAGACTTGGACTAGGCCCCTCTATCCAAGGGTCTGCTGATGCTCCCTCTGCACTGTCTCTCAGTGACTCAGACTCGGACACATCAGTCATCTGTGCTATCTGTTGATCTGCACCCTCCAGCTTTATGCCACACTTTACTGAACTTCCCTCTTCAGGTCCTTCCTGGTGCTGTATGCTGCCAATTGCAGGTTCCTGTAACTTTGTCCATGTGGGAGCCAAACGAATCTTGGGCACTTTACACAAACCATATTTCTCTAGGCACCCAGAACAGTGAGGTACCATTAAGCTCTCCCTTCCAGCATTTAAGCACATCACAAATACTCATACTGGATATCCAGGAATCACCACATAAGGAGACAGTCATCCTCCATAGTAGTACTTCTCAATATTTCTCAACTTGTTAACTTCTCCTACGATCATAACCTGGGCATGATGAGCGGGCTGGTCCTGAAGCCATGACTGCAGAGAAAACACTCACTGTTATTATAAGTCCCTCTTAGATTAAAAAACGTTTCACAAAATGGCTCCTTTGCTGCTGTGTTTACATTACTGCCCCACCCTGTAATGGCGGTGGCAGCACTCCTGGTGCATCAATGTTCTGTAAATGAGTAAAACCACTGTACATCCGATTTACACACTCTACTGATAACATTAGCTCAAACTGCACAAACTTGCACCGGTTGCTCTCTTAGCACATTTATATGATTTGCCACAGACTTTTTACTTGCTGAAAGATACTGCTGTAGCTTACAGTCCCATAAAGCCTCAGTATTTCATAGCATTGGATTGCCTGCATTTCTTGTTGCATCTCTCATGCAACTCACAGTCTCTCACATGGCTCTGAAAATTTTACTGTTGCTGAACCTATAATTATGCTCACAGTCCATTGCTTAGAATTCTTGTTTTAGCTTCTTTCAGACTTGTCACAGTCCTCCTTTGCAAAGCGACTACACTGCTACACACAGATTCAGCTGGCTTTTTGGTGAAATCACACAGTTTGAGCTATTTCACTTGGATGGTACTCATTGTTATCAATAGCTGTTTGCTGTGATGGAAAAAATGGCCTACAGCCGATCTTGGAGGCCTCTGAAAGGAAGCGGGCTGGCAGTCCTGCCGATTGTCCCTTGGAACACCACACTCACAATCCAGATGATCGAGATGCGGGTTGAGTGGGTTGAGCCCGAATTTGAACAGAAAAGTTAGTTTTTAAACTTTTTACAGTGCTTTCAGTCACCGCGACGCTCCTCCTGGCAAGCCAGTTTGCACACTCCACTCACTCTCCCTCTCGAATGCTGTGCAGTTGCTCTAGAGCTGGCTTGAGGGTGGGACTGATTGCAGTCTCACCAATCACTCGACGCCATACAAATGAGCCCCTTTCCTCTTGAATGCTCTTCTCCTCACGGCGATCGTCAAGCAGGCAAAATTTAAACTGCAAACCACACTTTTTTTTTTCAACTGTAGCTCCTTGTCAAGTCACAAGTAAACAAGTGATGTTATCTCCCAGTAACTCCTGAAGAAGTGTGATATGCTCTTAACAGAGTGGATGAGACAGGCAGGGCATAAGGATTTAGGACAAATATTTGTTAATTTTTTTAAACACTGAAAAATGCCACAAGGCAACACATGATTTTAGCTCCCAGTAACTACTTGAGACTATGATGTGCTTTAAACAGAATGGTTGAGGCAGATAGGTGTAAGCCCCCCAACTTTGTTGGGCTTACTGTTATGGTCCCATTTCCTCCATGGTGCCGCTGTTCAAAATCCCCAATTTCATGCAGGTCAGTCATCCGCGCATGCGCAGTTCATGCATCTGGATACTTGCCGCTATTGTGGCACCCTGAATGCTCCCTCCATGCTCCTGACCCTCTGGATTATCAGAGCAGGGTCTGGAGAGCCAGATGAGGTCCAGGTAGACCCCTAAAATTGTTTATTTTTAGAGCGCTGATAAGCACTATGTGTGAGGGTCATGAATATTAAGGCAGGCTCATGAATGTTAATGAGAGCCTGCCTGCTGCCTGGAGACAGTGTTTTTCTGCAGCAGCAATGGGCAGGGGAGTGCACAGACAGTTTAACCTCCTACAGAGTGTTAGTGGGCAGGGGGAAGGCTACTTCCCTACGGGGAAAAATAAAATCTTAAAGTTGTTTGTTTTGGCTGAAAATGTATTTGAATGTGAGGACTTTATTGGGACCGAACATAGGTGGTCATACTTGTGACCCCTAACCCCTGGACCAGCGAATGGGACAGCTAGGATTCTGCCAAAGGACTTTGGGGCCACACACAAGACTTTTGGGAACAAAAACAGGGACATTTCTAGGTGCCATTTCAAGGGACCAATAGGGCATCGAAGGAGGTTAATGAATATTAATTTTCTGGAGAGACAAATGTGTGGACCAATCAGGAGCTAGAGAGAGTTCCCAAAACCTGAGAGACTATTTGTTCTTGGGCAGTTCTTCAGAACCCCCTCCTGTGGGAGGGGGGCGTCAGTACAAGGGAGAAAAATGTTTCCCATGTGGAAAAATACCTCATCGGGGATCGACAGTGTTCTGCCCCTGGCCCAAAGAGGCTTGTGAACCCTTCAGCTGTGAGAGAGCTGTTGAGCCCACTTCCATCCAGCTGCGAGAGAGCTATAAGTAACTGTAACCACAATGGTGGAAGGAGTGTGACTTCAAGGGTTTAAGGTTTTGTCTGCAGGAAAAGTTCTGAGAGCTTTAAGGCCTCTTCACCTCACCACTACGTCTCAAACCCTCCACCTGCCCTTGGCTCTCTCTCACATTACCTCAAGAGGACCCTAGACTCTTCCTTCTCCTCCTCTCCTACCCCTGGCACGCTACCAAGCGCATACCTGTCACTTGAGTTAAAAACTCAAGGCTCCACAAACCAAAGTCACTACCCCTAATCTCAAGGTTTTCCAGGACCCTTATCCTACTCCTCACTGGAACCATCCATCCAAACCCTGATCCAAGTAACCCCTGCCCCTTTCCCATTACATCCCACACTAATAAAGGGAAAAACATTAGCAAAGTCCACCTGAACATACAGACTTTCTCCCAGCTAAAATGTACGCTTTCCAGGCCTGGGTAGCAGTAAATGACTTTGATGTTATTGTGCTCTCAGAAACCTGGCTCTCTCACAAAATAGCTGATGGGAGATCAAACTCTGTGGATTCACCTCTGTCCGGAAAGACAGACGGGGGGGGAAGGGGCAGCTGCATGCTCTTCATTTCTAACAAGTTCTCTTTCACCAAACATAATCTCAGCTCTGAGTTCATCCTGCTTGAGACCCTTTCCATTACCCTATTTCTCAGACAAATTGAAACCCTTACCCTCACTACTGCCTATCTCCCCCCAGGAACTCCTCCCTCTGACCTGAATTCCTTGCTAGCCCTCAAACACTCCCTCCTTTGGGGACTTCAACATAAATTGGGTCTCCAGCCAAGTCGACACCACCAAAGCCTGCATCGCCAATCTCGGCCTTCACCAGCTTATCTCCACATCCACAAGGTCAAATTATAAGACAGGGACTCAATCGCTAATCGACTGGGTCATCATCTCCAACCCCTCCTGCATCACTGACTCTGGAGTATTGCCAGACTGCATCAGTGATCACTGCACCACCCACTGTCTACAGTCAGACCAGTGCCCAAAACCCCATCCCTCCAAGTTCATTTTCTCTAGACGCTGGACAAATAACTCCATCGAAAATATAACACACAATCTCAGCCCAGTCAACTGGTCATTCACCACTGCATCAGGTAACCTCGATCCTGTCCTTGACAAATTCTCTACCTTCCTCAACAGTGTATGTGACAAATACGCCCCTCTCAAAAAAATCAGGGTTAGGGGATGTGTTAATGAATGGGTATCGTCTGACATCATTAAATTGATGAGAACCAGAGATAAGGCCTGGGACCGTTACACCAAGTACAGAGACCCTGCCCAGCTCTCTCTTTACAAAGCACTCAGAAACAAGTGCAAATCAGTCATCAGAAAAGGCAAAATTTACTTTTTCCATAATAAACAACTCAGGGAAACATCCAACCCCCATCAGCTTTGGGTTACACTCAACTCACTACTTGGGAAACACAAGACTACTGAACCTATCGCTCTGATCTAAGGTGCAACCAGTCTAATGACCCCTCAGAAGTAGCAAACATTTTCAACTTATTCTTTGGTGACCTCAATAAATATAAACCCTCACCCTCCACTCCCCCCTCATCTACCCCCTAACCCACTTGCCACAATACTACGTCCGAGACCAGCCCCAGATTCTATTTTAGGGTCCTAAAACCCTCAGACACCATAAAGCTCATCCGAAGTAACTACCCTAGACCCAGCAACGGGGCGGACGGAATCGACTTTAAAATCCTTAAACTGTCCATTAATTCATTAGTTACCCCCATCACCAACATAGTAAACTGCTCACTCTGCGCCAGCTATTTCCCTAGCATCTGGAAAACGCTACCATCAAACCATTGTTCAAGTCAGGATCAATGAATGAAGTAGAGAATTACCGCCTTATTTCCTCCTTGCTCCCCTCTCCAAAATCAATGAAAAAGTTGTTCATACACAGCTCCCTGCCTTCCTTGACCGCAATAACTTGCTCTCTGTTGCCCAGCATAGCTTCATATCTGGACATAGCACCAAAACCACCCTGGTCAAGTTCATCAGTGATATACTCAAGGCAAGCGATAAGGGCCAGTACACAGGCTCTGTCTTCGTGGACCTGACCAAGGTATTCAACCTGGTCAACCATGGCCTTCTCCTGAACACCCTCAAGGGCTTGCATATATCTGAAAACACTGTCAAATGGGTTGGAAGTTACCTCTCCGGCAGATCTCAGAAAAGTAATATCAACTGTCATTTTTCTGCTGAATGACCGATTAAATATTGGGTACCCCAGGGCTCCATCCTGGGCCCACTCCTGTTCTCGCTCTTCATCATTAAGCATCCTTCCATCTGCCAAACTATCCAACTAGTCTTGTACGCTGACGACATGGCCCTCTACTGCAGTGACACTAACTTGGACACAATGTTCAGTAATTTGCAGGCTGACTTCAGCAAGCTACACACTTGGTTCTCTGCCAAAGACATGGTTCTCAACTCCAAGAAGACCAAGTTTATGATCTTCTCTAGCCCAAGAAACACCCCAGTCATGGGCTGATCCCTCTCAGACAATCTTGGTAACATCACAGAACAAGCCTATGAATTCAAATACCTAGGACTGTATCTGACCTACAAAATCCATATTACCAACCTCATCAAGAAAATCCATATGAGGCTAAGTCTCTTATACCAAATCAGAAAGTTCTTTATCCCCATCTCCAGACTACACCTAGCCAGCTCCCTTCTCCTGCCCCTCCTTGATTATGGCTCTATTTTCTACCCCCCCAACACATCCCCCCTTTTCTCCAAACTCAGGACTACATACAATAATATGGCATGCTTCATGACTGGCCTCCCCTGGATGACCCATCACTGTACCCTCTATGCCTCCCTCAAGTTGCTTATCCTTGAAAGCAGATTCCAACTTAAAATGCTCTCTTTCCTACACAAAGTTCACCATAACCTGCTGCTGATCAGCATTAACTCCCTTTTCCCCTTATCGGTTCTCAAGTGCAGTACAAGAGGGGCTGCCTATCATATCTTCGACACCCCTTCTTACCACACCAAACATGCACAGAACTCCATTACATACAAGGGCCCTAAGTTTTACAATAAACTGCCCCCCTGAACTACAGGCCTGTAGTTCAAGTGGTCTTTCACCTCCTCCCTCAAGGACCACCTCCTCCAATCCACCACCGATTCCTGCCCCAGTAGGTAACCCCCCCTGAATGTCCGCCAAACCCCTGAGTTACCTTAGAGTTTACATTATATATATCTGTATATAGGCTCTGTTGTTGTGTGCTCTGTATTTGTTTTTGTTTTTTTGGTTTTAATCTAGATGATCCATGTTATATACACTGTTCCCTAGTGTAAATATCGTAAAATATTTCAAATGTTCTTTTTACCTTTTTCTCTGCATCATCACATTTATGTACCACGGGACGTTTGTGAAAATGGGCATTTTTTGCTCACATACTTTCCAGTATAAATAAAAATTAAATTGTAAAAAAAAATGTAAATTGTGTTTGTTCCTCAGTCCTAATTGGCCACAGTATAGGACAGACTGCACTGAACCTGTGCAATTTTGTTTCAAGGCCATTGGGAGCTGTTGCACAAAAGGAAACCCTCAGCTTTGAGAAGAGATTTCACTCCAGACAGGGAGCCTGAGGTTTGAGAAAAGATGTCGCTCCAGAGGAGGAGCTTGAGAGATTTGAACCTGTGACCGGGGGCAATAGCCCCAGCGTTTGAGAAGAGAGAATTGTGAGACTGTTCCTGAAGGGACAGGACCTTCTCTGCAGTGCAGAAAGCACATTGAAAAAGTTTGGGCTTCAGAAACTGAATAGGTAGATACCTAACAAACCACAGTGCTCTGCCGAATTTGAAAATGTGAGATTAAAGGTATTTCTCCTTGGTGGAGACAGAGAATTTGAACCCAAATAAAGACAGAATTTGACGAGAGGGAGAGACATGTGTACCTGGCCAAAGAGAAAGTTCTGGAAAGAAAGAGTTTGCGAGGCCTGCCAGGTGAAGACCACATGCAAAGGCCCCAATGGGTGAAAATTGGAAAGGCTTGGCAGGTGAAGACTGGCCTTCGCCATAGCTTCGGTCAGTGACTTTGCATTTCAACTACCACTCCTAATTCCAGCAAGGTATAGAGACTTAAAATATCTGCCAACCCCAGTGAGACTCTGCAGAACTGTAAGTGTCCTGGGCTGCAGCTTTAGGGAAGCCTTTATCAACTATCCAACTAGTCCACATCAAAGGGGTTGACTCTTGGGCAGGACTGTGCAAAATCAAATATTTGCCCAGTTTAAAGTCTAAAGGTTTTACCTATCAAAAAATAATTTGGGCCCCAATGAAAGATCCTCTGCGTCTTCTGCATCTGCGGTGTTGTACCCACCATGGAACTTTAGAAACTTTTAGGTAGCTGCCAGTAGGGATCCAGGTGCACCTGTGGGTGGGAGGCAGAGATTTGTGTGGGGTAAAAGTTTTTCAACAGTTGTTAAACCTATCATGCTATTTTTCTCCTTTTCCCCCCTTCCCCAAAATAAATATGTTGATTGTTAATGTTACATGATGGTACAGTGATTCACTGAAAAAGGGGGAAATTGTTATTGTGTGGGGAAGGTACTGTGGAGGCAGATAGTATAATTTCCTGGAGGGTGTTAACCTGGAATTTACTTTCAGGCATTTCAAATCACTACTCCAGGTGGAGGCACCAAGCGCACTTATGGTTCCAGTATCTCTGGTACCCCAAGAACCTATACTGGCCCTCTTGTGGTGTATCCAGAGAGGACCCGAGGGCCCTGGAAAGACAGCCAAGGGTTAGTTTCCCTGAAAAGAGTAAGCCACCTACACAGGGTCATAGGGATTTAGATAAAGTGCATTTGTTAATGTAGCAGACTGCCTTGGGCCCTTGGGGTTTGCACCACCTCCAGAGGGGGCCAGCCTTGGTTGCCTAAAGATCTGCTGCACTAGGTACACTGGCCTAACATGGTGCAATGCCTCCACCTGGGGTGGCAATATGGGATACCTGGATGCTGACACACAAGGCTGTCACCACCCAGGAAACACTGCATAAACTGCCCACTGTCCCACCCCCAAAACACGTGACACAATAAGCAAAGACAACCCCCAAACCATTCATTTAAAAATGAGGGTATGGAAGGGTATGGAAGAAGCAAGGTGACAATAAGGCAAAACGGGAGCAATGGGGGTAGCAGTGACTCGATACGCTATGCAGTAAAATGACAATACATTGTGCAGGCTTTAAAACAGTTCAGCACTTCGCTCCACAGAATCTGCCCACCCACCAGCAGTCCTCAGACCCCCACAGTGGGTGCACCTAGCTTAATTCCTTCCAAAGACCATGGGTGAGAGCTCTTTTGCTTTTTTATAGTTGCAATGGGTACCACACTGGAGACTGTGCTGCTTCTGCCTGGATAGAGCTTGGTGGCACACTTAAAAGGTTGCAAGTGAAACCCTTTAAACACAACTTTTGCAGAACACAAATGCTTACTGTTTAAACTGATGGAAACAAGTTGCAAAGAAGCCCCTATTTCTAATCCAGAGGATGGGAGGTCAGGTGGCCTCCACAGATCTTCTACCTGAGCGTGTCACACTGACATAGTTCTGCCCAGGACTTCTCCCTGAGTCCCTTGCACAGTAAACTTTCTTACAGTTAAACACAAAGAGGGACTTGATGCCTAACCTGGTGTACACACGAGTCAGAGAAAGACAATGTGCAACCAACAGAAACCATTGTTTCCAAATACTCGTGGCACAAGCCACCAAATCCATAGCTACCAAAGAATTGCACTGAACAAAAATACAGTGTTTACCTCAAAGGGTCATAGGCTCACTTTATCGCTGCAAAAAAAACCAAGGTGCCATAAAACCTGAAGCTAGCGGGTATAAAACTCAGTGCCTGATTGGTCAGGCTTGTTCCCAGTCACATAGTCTGCAACACAGATATGGCTTCTGATTTACCAAATATTTGTGGCCAAAGTTGGTTCTGTCTTCCAAACCCTGTCCCGTGATGCTCAGAGCCTGTGGAGTCATGGGGGCTGCCATATTTGTTTACATACAGTGTTCAACTTTGGTAGCTTGCTGCCACTTTAAGTCTCCCACTGTTATTTTATAGCTGCCCTGGCCTCACTTCCTGTACTGCGGTCAGGGATGTAATTAGTTAACTGGATACTTGGCACATTTTGATGTCTTGTGCTCCATTTGTGGGAGGCAGCATTCTGTGCCGCTCTCCTGAGCACTGTGCATGCGCACCTTTACTTTTACTTCTTCCCGGCCCACTGCCGGCCCTGGGAGAAGAACACTCTGTTTTTCTCACTCAATGGAGCTCTGCACTTGGTACCCAGCTCTGCTGCCTGCTTTGGAGCCAGGATGATTTGTGGGCATGGGCACATAACCCATTTTGACAAAGCAGAGCTCTGGTTCTGAAATGCACCTATTGTGCATGTGAGGCAGCCCGATATGGCCACCATGCTTCTCCTGGCTCTTTCCTCTGGCCTAACTATGTCTCCTGGGCTTGAGGAACTTACAGACTGCAGCTATTCTTCCGTCTGCCCCTTGCTTCAACCCCAGGAAAGACCAGAGGGGCTCAAGGGTGGGGGAGGATGTGCAGTGACAGCCATGGAGATTGGACATGGAGCCCTGGTTTGTGTCCCACCAGGGCTCCTGGTTACAGACACAAGTGCTCTACTGGTTCCCCCAGTGGCCATACTGGGGGTCTGGAAGGCCAAAACATTGGCTGTTTGAAGGAGGCACTTTAGGTAATCTCTGATTTGGAAGGGGGGGAGCTACATAAAAATGTTTAAACACTGAAAAGTGCCACAAAGCAACAATGGATTATTAAGCTCCCATTTACTCCCTGAGACTACTGTGATGTGCTTTTAACAGAATGGCACTCACACAGAGGCAGACAGGGCATAGAGATTTAGGAAAATAATACATTTGTAATACTTCTTAAACACTGAAAATTGCCACAAGGCAAAAAAAAAATAGATTTAGCTCCCAGTAACTCACTGAGACTGTGAAACTTTTAATAGTGTGCCCATTGACAGAAGAGCATCAGCGTATATATTTGAATTCTCTAACTAGTTAAATATAGGTGTAGAGGTGGAAAGTCTAATTATTAATATTGAATAACTCTAACTTGGTAAATACCAGTATAAGATGGAAAGTCTAATTATTTATGGAAAGTCTAATTATGAATGTACTTTTAAAATAAAATGGCCAAGAGATCAAGCAGTGCTTCCTGAGACTGATTTTCTTGTCACACAAAAGCCCATATGTACAGACTTAGTGACTGGTATTTACACAATTTTATTTCTCACAAGGTACAGTAGATTTAAACCCAAATTACTAGGAATGCTCAAGTAAACAGTTAAAGCTAATGAAAAGGCCCACTTCCAGCCCCCCCCAAAATAAATTGCAGAACAAACTGCTGCTTTTTTTCCCTCTAAAGTATTTCTACACTGCAGATATGCAGCATACAGCAGGCTGAATCCTGCTTTCAGAATTTTTTTTCAATCCATTTAATTCCCATTCAGTTCTTCTAATTAGCTAGCAGACTTCCTGTAAGTGCTTCAACTACTGAACTGCGACAGCACTGCAGTTCTAGTGGACTATGCACAAAGGAAGTCATGTGATGTGGATCCCTTCCATCATGTCTAAACAGTGCAACTGTCCTCTGGTGCCCACCAGCACATGCTCACCCAAGCCACATTTCTTTTTTCAAACTGCACACATTTGGTGTCTTCTTACATACTGTGTTGTATACTTCTGGCTCATCGTTATCTGAAGTCAAGGGAGTGCTTCAAGCGGACTTCGCACAACTTGAGCATAATTTAATAAAGGCAAAGCTTCTGCTCAATGCCAAGAAGACTAAAGCGATGATATTCTCCCGCAGTGCTGTCTCAGGCCCCCCCAATACTCTTGCCCAAGACTTCATTGTCACCACGCTAAACGAGCCTCTGGAAGTTGTAACCAAATTTAAATATCTAGGTATCTGGATCGACAATAAATTATCTTTCAGTGACCACATCGAAGATGTCTCTAGAAGGTTAAAAGCAAGGTTAGGTTTCTTCTACAGAAATAGGCCCCTTTTCCCCCTTGAAACTCGAAACAAGCTTGTACAGGCCACTTTTCTCCCCCTACTCGACTATGGCGATGTAATCTATTCCTCCACCACTCTTGCAAATCTAAGTAAACTGGACATCCTTTATCACCGTGCGTTACGGTTCATTACCAACTCCCCTTACCGTTCGCACCACTGTGACTTATATGCAGCTGTTGGTTGGACATCCCTTACTACTAGACGCCTGCTCCATGCTGGGCTATGGACTCTTAACTGCTCCTGCAGAAATTGCCAAGCTATCTCTCTTCCTTATTAGTATCTCACATAGTGCATACTAGTAAGAAAATCTGACTTTTATTATGCTTGACATACCAAGGACGCGCGGACTTCCTTTTTGCAAACGCTATTGCATATGCCCTTTCCTCCATTTGGAACCAATTACAAACCAGATTGAAACTAACTAGCACAGTTTCAATAAACTTCTACAAATCGCTAAGTTCAGCCAAAATAAAAGACACCTGTAACTGTCATTAAGTCTCTTCCTTCCCATGTGTGCCATATTTATCCACTGGTAAGGTATAATTGATTTGTCATATTAACTGCTTTCCTTCCCTTCTACTCCTGGCTTTATCTTTTGCTTACGCTCCACTGCTACTCTATCAAATCTCTCCTCCCTCTCATATCAGTTGTAGACTGTTGTTTGTTCTAGCTGCCAAAATACTGTATATTTGATTTGATTTGACTTGATTAAATCAAATCACACCAGTCATCATGTTTCATTTATCAGTATGCTACCTATAAGTCACTTCCCTGTCTCATATCAATGTTTACCACCTGCGGTCACCCTGTGTGGTACCCTTGTATGTATATCCAGCCTGCATCATGTAACGTGTATTTCATGTATATACTGTTATTACCTATCTGTGTTTGTACTTTAAGTGTTTATGTCACAGGACCTCCTTGTGAATGAGCTTGCTCAATGGAGTTTTCCTGCAATAAACTTGAACTTGAACATCCCTTACCCTCTGCAGGCAAGCTCAGTAGATGCGCTTTTGTGTCTTCTGACTCCCCTTCTAGCCCTATCCTCCCCACTCCCCACACTGTTCTGAAAGTTTGTCCGCATGCTGCAGCTAGTCTTAACTGCACCAGTAGTCAGCAGTTTTTTATGCAAAAGCCACACGGTGGCCAGTGTAGCAGTGAAAACCCTCAGCTACAAGTAAATGCTACATAAACAGTGCTACAACCAACACCTCTGTTTCTCACCAACAGGGACAGGCAGGTGCTAATTCTTTGTTAATAGGCTCGAATTGGCACCAAGCACCCCTTATTTGGTCCCTGAAATATTTACGTTTATAGTGCCACTCTATTATTACCGTATATTTTTACCTTCATCGCTTTATTTTCATCATACAGACAATTTTTCTTATATTTTGTATGAATTGTATCCTTACACAGTGTTTGTTCTGTAATTTATGTCCCTTTCCCTTTTTCAGAGGTTGCACCTGGAAACAAGCCTTCACTCAGTGTACTCTTCCAGGTCAACAGACACCCTCTGACTCCAGAGATAGCTGGGAATGGAGTCAGATGCCCAGGCACTGTTTTGCTGTTCAGATTCAGCCAGTCAGGTGCAGAGAAGCTGCACATGCAAGGATCTGTGCAAGGTCCATTTTTCCCATGAATTAGCGCCCATATGAAGCCCAGCTCGGGAAGTCTATAAGCAGTTTGTGGAACCTGAACTCTGGACTCCATGTCCCACAGCCTGCTGACTTAGTGCAACAGTGAGACCGTGAGCAGAAAGACTGAGTAGTAGCCACAGACTTGTGATGAGACTGTTAAGCCACAGACTGTGCACATTTTATTCAGCCAGAGGAAGCAGCTCTAATCCAAAGCTGAGAAAAAGAGACCTGGCATCTTGTTTGCAGTCTGGCAGGCTTACCCACAAGAACTCTGCCCTCTCAGGGATTTTGTTTTCAAGCAGCAAACCAAGTCTGAGGGAACTGACTGCTTAACTACAGGGTGGGTTCTAGCTGGGTCAGAAAGACAGAAGAGAGTGAGCAGAATCCTTGTGCTCACCATCTGCACAGTGGAGCTGTGGTCGGCAGGTACCAGCAGTTGCTTAAAGCTGGAGCAGTTGTGTCTGCCTACGTGGGGTTTGTGTTGCCTTGACAGTGCCCAGTGGGTCAGACAGGCTGATGCCTCAGTGATTCAAGACCACACATGGAGCTAAGTCATCCAAAGGCCTGTTAAGGCATGAAAGAAACAGAGAGCAGCATCCAGTACACGAGCTGCTGTGGTGACACCAGAGTCCATCTCCCAGCTTCAAGAGTCTGCGGCACCATGAGCAAAACTCAAGGTTTTAACCCTGCAACCAAGCTTAGGGGTATACAGACTGAAAATGATTGACTTGTCCCAGGGCAAGTATTAGTCCAAAAGAGGAAGTATAGCGCAGTGGTCTAAGGCTCTGAGCTGCAAATCTGGTGACATCCAGCAGACCAGACCTGGATTTGAATCCCACAGCTTCCACTTGCATACTGTGTGACCCTGAGCAAGTCACTTAACCTTCTTGTGCTCCCAAGTCGCTCCTGTAAAAAAGCTTTCAGCTTAGTGTGCTATACCTGGTTAAACAACTAAATAAAAAAAAAAGATACTTGTCCCTAGAATTTCTTACTTGTCAACAACAATTAAACAGAATAATCTATGAAAACACAACCACTCTGCTATCACAGTTAAAGATAAACTTAGTTTCTCCTGCAGAACCTTGTCCAGGCATATTGTAGTCCGTTAGCACACACACTGCAGTTCTGGTAGTGCTACATCCTCTCCCCCCACACAAAGCCCTAGTTTACACACTGCTGCCTAGGTGAGTGCCCCAGACCCTTGAGCAATGTTGGAGTTACAGGGGGGCTTACCAAGGTTCAGCCCTCCTGACTCTGAAGTAAGCCCCAGTAAGGAGGAGCAGCAGCAAAGTGATGAGCAGAAATGGAATGGGGGTAGTAAAACACTGCTTTCCCCATGCCCATCTGCTCAGGTCACAGTGAGGGGCTCAAACACTGCATGGGAGGCTTGGGGCTATTGCCGCACTGCTCCTACCACTGCCATGCATGTTCCAACCCAGCCTACTGCACAACAGAATGGCCCAGTGCCCAACTTGACCCATCAGGGAATAAAATAAAGTCTGTCCCTCTCACGCAAACTACCTGATGGGTCCAGTGCCCAACACAGCTCAGCAGGGAATTTAAAAAATCCTGCCCCCTTTCCCCAACTACGTAATGGGTCCAGTGCCCAACATGGTCTGTTACAGAATAAAAAAAGAATTGTCCTTCCTCTGCCATCCAGCTACCTGATGAGTCCTGGGCCAAACCATGGCCAGGATCAAAGCCATGCTAATGTTAGATGTTTAGCACCTAAGACAGAACTGATCAAGGATTTGTTTGTGACTGAAACCCTGACTTTTAAGTCCTTGGTGAAACTTGGTTAAACAGTAAAAATCGTAGAGTCTACCACTACGATACAGGGATATCATATTTTTAGGGCCAATAGAAATAAAAAAAGGGGGAGGGTTGATAGTTTATTCCCTGTTAAGATTTTCCTCTAGGCAGATTCAGTTAGCAGTGGGAAAAATTTGTGTGAATTTCTTGCATTCAGATTAATTTACAGTCTGGGAGGCCCATATTAATGGTTGGAGGGTATAGGCCCCCAAAATTTAGTGTTACTAATTTTTCTCAATTTACAGACACTTTACTGTTTTATTCAGTCTCACATGAACTACTTGTAATTGGTGATTTCAGTATAGGCTGGCTGAATACAAATAAATCAAAGATTGTTAGAAGTTTTGCACTTCAGTTGGAAGTAGAACAACTGATAACTGACCCATGTATAAATATTAAATATCCAGAAGCTTCCACTTTACTTGACTTAGTGTTTATGAATTCTCATATTTATAGTCAGGGGTGTGAGCAGATTTATATAGTAACCATAACTTGGAATACTGTATTCGTGGAAGAGAGTTAGTGGGCCTCCAAAATTTGTAAACTTTCGTACTTTCAATTTTTTTGATTATTTAGTATTTATTTCGGATCTTGAGCAAATAAATTGGAAAAGGTTACAGTTAATACCTTAGGTTGATTTGGGTCGGGTTTACTTTACTGCAGAACTATTTAAAGTGATAGATAAGCATCTTTCATTTAAAATGAAAAGATAAAAATTATTGAGCTTCTTGGTGTACTTCTTTATTGTCTAAACTAAAAAGAGATAAAAACGAGGCTTGGAAGGTGGCTTGTTCATGTAATTTGTGTAGGAACTGGGACAACAATAGGAAACCCAGAAACCAATATGTTTTTAGAGGTCAGGAATGCCAAGAATTTATATTTTAGAGAAAAGACTCCTGAATCAGTAGAAGACCCAATTAAGTTTTGGTCGGTTATTACAAATATGAATGAACAGGTCAAAAATTCTCTTAATATAAAAATTCAGAAAGAAGATGACTCTGAGGTACAGGATTGTGAGGTGCCAGACTTACTTAACAAGTTTTTTGTTGAGTCTGGAAACATTTTTGAGATGATGGGCAATGAAATACCACAGAATAGTCAGAAGTGAGAGCAGGAATGGCAAGGTGGGAGCTTTGGGTTCATGGAGACTGGGGCTGAAGATGTTTCAGCAGCTCTCCTGAATTTAAAATCTGGTAAAAATGGGGGTCAAGGTGGTCCATCACCATTACTATTAAAAATTTCTGCTTTACAAATTGTGGAGCCCCTAACTTATCTCTTTAATTGGTCTTTGTCAGTGGGGGAGCTTCCCTGTGATTGGAAGCATGCCAGGATGGGCTCTGAGCAAGAAAACAAATTATCATCCCATTTCACTCCTTTTGATCACGTCTAAAATATTGGAAAGGCTGGTTACTAAACAGCTAAATTGTCATGTGAAAGATTCTGGCTTGCTAGATAGATTTTAGTCAGGCTTCCCAAGAAACACACCACTGTGGCTGCCATGTTGAGGGTCTTGGATGACATCTACCTAGCTATGGACTCTGGGATGATTATCAGAGCCATCTTTGTCGATCTCCCCAAGGCCTTCAATATGGTAGACCACCATATTTTGCTGCGTGGACTGCCCAGTTTTGGTATGAATGCGCTTTCAATTAGGTGGTTTAGGCCTTATCTAACCTCTCAAAGGCAGATAGTCGCAGATGGGATGGAATCTGGGCCTCTTGCTATTGCTAAGGGAGTATCCCAAGGCTCTGTCCTGGGACCACTTCTATTTTTAATTTCCCAAGGGGGCTGGGTGACAGTGTCGGTGATGAAAATATAATTTGTATGCAGATGACACTGTCATCTACACTGCCAGTAAATCTTCAGTATTCATCCAGAATAATCTTCAGAGGAGTTTTGATGAACCCCAAGCAATTTAAAAAAATCCATATTGTGTTTAAATGTTACTAAGACAAAGATAATGATTTTTGGACATCATACTAGCTTACAAACTCTCCTGAAATTGCCATTACGGCTGAAAAGGGGTCCCAGCTGGAGGCTGCAGATGCATATACTGTAAATATTTTAGATTCTGGCTGGATACCTCTGGATCTAGAAATAGGTACCTAGAATATTTGACTGGGAAGATCGGAACAAGGATGGACCTCCTTTACAGAAATGGGGTAGTCTCGATTCTGAGACCATGCAGAAAATTGTACAAGTGCAGATATTCTCACTCTTTGACTCTGCTGATTTCCTGTATGAATCTGCCACTGTTAAAAGACGACATACATTGGATGTTCTATACCATCGTTTGGCAGGTTGATCTTGAACTCTCTCAGAGAGACCCATCACTGCCTCCTTTATCAAAGGCCAGGATGGATTTCTTTGGAAAACAGAAGGGGCCTCCATATGTTTTTGTTTTCCCCTTACAAGTGCGTTTTAGGACAGGTGTCAGATTATTTCGCAGAACATATTTTGATACGAGATGTTATTTCTTCGCTGCGGAATGCACATCTTTTTGAACTAGAAGTTCCACGGGAAAAATTGCTCTATACATTTTTCAGTAGTTTTGTGCCTGTTGTACGGAATCTCTGCCACTTTGTTTGTTTCTCTGGACAAAAAACTACGACCAATTTCTGGGTTGATTGAAAAGATAGTATATTACAAATCTGCCCAATTTTACATTTTTTTGAATTTTATTGATGCATACCTTGTTTATTATCTACAGGGCTGTGTGAGTTTGTATTTATATTATGGAAAAATATAATGTTTTATGTTTGTTATACATTTTCTTGTATTCATTACAATATTTTATAGTGATGTATTTGTGTGTAACTTGTACTTTCTTTATGAACTGGGTCCGCCCTGCAGATGAGCTTCGCTCAATGGGTTTGAACCCTGAGTAAAATTTAATTAAGTTAATGAAATGGACCATCATCAGGGAAGTGGAAAAATAAATATTTCCCCCTTCCTTTGAAAACTTACTAAATATCAAGCCCAATCCGGCCTGTCAGGGAATGAAGAAAATCTGTCTCCATCCCCCAAATTACCTGACAGGTATAATGCCTAACCTGGCCCATCAGGGAATAAAAAAAATCTGGCTTCTCACCCCCAACTACTGGACAGGTCCAGTGTCTAACCCAGACAATCACAAAATAAAAAATAAACATGGTGAAATGGGAGGAGGGGGGACTATAAGTTAGTTTGGTGCTTGGGGGGATGAAACTAATTGCCTGATGCTAGAGGAACTTGAACCACTGAGGTGCTCATTCACAAATACCAGGACCAGTTGTTTGGATTCCTGTAAAATCTCAGCAGTGTTGATGCCTGTAACATCCCAGCAGTGTTGATTCCTGTAAAATCTCAGCAGGGTTGATGCCTGTAACATCCCAGCAGTGTTGATTCCTGTAAAATCTCAGCAGTGTTGATTCCTGTAAAATCTCAGCAGTGTTGATTCCTGTAAAATCGCAACAGTGTTGATCATTCTTGTAAAATCGCAACAGTGTTGATTCCTGTAAAATCTTGGCAGTACAGAAACCATCTTCAAACAGTGACTCTTCAGCACACAGGTGCACAGTAACAAAGATTTGCATTAGCAGATGCACACAGCTAGCAATTTCTAGTAAGTGCAAACTTTTAAGCAACAGCACAAAAAAGCTACTTCTATGCTAAACATTTTGCCATGGTGCTGTACTCACTAGCTGTAAATGGCACCAAAACCTGCCGCTACACTCCAGTCAACATTGTCATTCATCTGGAAGATGGAAAAGAGGCCGAGAGGAGTCAGTGTTACCATGGGGAAATAGAAACATAGAAACATAAAAGTTGTCAGCAGTTAAGGACCTCTTGGCCCACCTAGTCCCTATACACCATGTTGGTCTGCACAGACATTTGTTTTTTCACACAGATTGAGACAGAGTCTGTCAATGTTTGTGTGTGGGAGGGCACTACTGCTCATTGCTGGGGGAGGGGGCACCACCACACATGAAGCTGGTGCAAAAGAAAAATGGGAGCGAGAAGACGGGATGCTCAGAAAGAAACAGTTACTTGTCTGTAGGCTCGGGGTGGGGAGTTCAGAGGCATTGTCTGACTGAATGTTTCAGTTAGCCTTGGGGATCAGGCAATGAGATTTCCACACCCAAGACCTAGTTATAATTTAGTCTGCTAGTTAAGGCCAAGGGAGCATCAGAAGCCCTGGGCCAGGGACTGAGTTTGTGTTTAAGTCCCAGGCAGAAAACCAGCGTGAGGCTGGTGGTCCTGAGCCCCTTTTGGATTATAAATAGGGATCCTTTTAAGAAGTAACAGCTGGTGGGCACAGAAGAGCAGCCAAAGGGAGTAGACATGGAATTCACAGCTCCCAGACATGCTTCTATAAGAGAAGAAAATTACACCTTTCAAAGTTTTGGTAACCCCTCATAACCTGCATCAGCTGATGGAGAATTAAAAGTAAGCAGCATGGGAAAGTCAAAAGACTCCACTGCAAGTACAGACTTTTTTAAACTGAAGAAAGGCCAACTCAGTCAGAACAAGTTAGGGGAGGCTCAGAAAGCAGCAAGTGAGAGGGAGGAAGGAGCCTGGGAGGTGTTCTTGGCTACGCTGAATAGGATGCTGCAGCAGCTGGTCAAATTAATGCAGGATTTTGATAAAAAGCTAGATGGCCTGCAAGATCATGTAAATAATCTGGAAACTGAACTCAAACCGGGGCCATTCAAAACTAAACTTAGAAAGCTGCTGGCATCCTCCAGTGACTGTGACTATGGCATCTAGTCCTTTACTATACCCCCTTGCTCAGTCACCAACTATCATTCTCAAGAACCCTACCTTGCTATCTCTCTTATGGGAACCCCCACCTCTTTGCTTATTTTATTCCTACTTTCTACCTCTCCTCCCCATAACCTACCTTTCCTCATACTTTACCCTCACCTCTAGGAATCTCCCCCCTACCCTTTACCACCTCCCTTCCGATCCCCACTCCTTGTACACACTCCCTTCTCTTCTACTCTCCACCTCCACCCCATCAGCCCTCACCTCTTGATACCCCCCCTTTTCTTCTCTAGCCCTCACCTTCCCTCCCCTCTCTCTACCTTTTCACTCTTGTTGCACTAGGACAATAGATCTTTATCTAATTTTATGGATCTTGCCTATGTTTCATGTCATTGTTCTAAACCCCTTTTGAAAAATGTAACCAGTTGTCCTTTCACATATGATTGTTTTCCCAGCTCTTATGACTCTGTATTAGCTGTCTTAAACCTCTTGTAACTATGTGAACCTACTCTAACTTTGTGAACCTATTGTAACTACGTGATTTAACATTGATTGATGTGGAACTCTTGTAACTATGTGAACCTACTGTAACTTCGTGAACCTATTGTAACTGTGTGATTTAACATTGATGTGGAACTCTTGTAACAATGTGAACCTATTGTAACTTCGTGAACCTATTGTAGCTATGTGATTTTACATTGATTGATATGGAACTCTTGTAACTATGTGAACCTACTGTAACTTCGTGAACCTATTGTAACTATGTGATTTAACATTGATTGATGTGGAACTCTTGTAACTATGTGAACCTACTGTAACTTCGTGAACCTATTGGAACTATGTGATTTAACACTGATTGATGTGGAACTCTTGTAACTATGTGAACCTACTGTAACTTCGTGAACCTATTGTAACTATGTGATTTAGCATTGATTGATGTGGAACTCTTGTAACTATGTGAACCTATTGTAACTATGTGATTTAACATTGATTGATGTGGAACTCTTGTAACTATGTGAAAGTTGTAACTATGTGATTTAACATTGATTGATGTGGAACTCTTGTAACTATGTGAACCTACTGTAACTCCGTGAACCTATTGTAACTATGTGATTTAACATTGATTGATGTGGAACTCTTGTAACTATGTGAACCTATTGTAACTTTGTGAACCTATTGTTACTGTGATTTAACATTGACTGATGTGAACTCTTGTAACTATGAGTACCTACTGTAACTTCGTGAACCTATTGTAACTGTGTGATTTAACATTGATTGATGTGGAACTCTTGTAACTATGTGAACCTATTGTAACTTTGTGCTTTATCATTGATTGACATGGAACCTCTGTAAATGAGCCTTTGGCTCAAATTTACTTCTGAAATATAAATAAATAAATA
Source organism: Neoceratodus forsteri (assembly GCA_016271365.2). Taxonomy (NCBI): domain Eukaryota; kingdom Metazoa; phylum Chordata; order Ceratodontiformes; family Ceratodontidae; genus Neoceratodus; species Neoceratodus forsteri. The sequence continues at coordinate 1,521,527,655 of CM028131.1, forward strand.
AAACCTGAATGGATCTAACAGAGTCATAGATGTCAGGTATGGCAAAGGACTCCAAGAAAGCTGTGAAAGAAACTGAGACAATTGTGCAGGAGAATAGCTTGTTTCCACAGCACCTGCAGAATATGGTGAACATGCAATGGGCTAGGAACTTGTGAATCTTGGGCATACTGGAAGAGATGAAAGGAGTGTATCTCAGAGGATTTACAACACAGTGGCTCAAACAAAAATGTACAGTTACCTGCAGAAGTCCTCCTCTTGTGCCTAGACAGAGCTCAACAAGTGGAGAGAAGACCACACACTATCATAGATATAGTACATAGATACTGTCAGCAGATAAGGACCTATGTCACACCCAGTCTGCCCATTTGAGCTCGTAAGATCACTTTAAGTTTTTCTAGAAGTCTGTTGCCCCATACCCCTGACCTCCATGATTCTGTTATGTCTATCCCATGCATGCTTAAATCCTGTGATCGTTTCAGTCCCTACCACTTAGGCAGGGTGTTCCACTTGTCCACCACCCTTTCTGTGAAGAAATTCTTCCTCACATTTCCTCTGAATCACCCTCCCTCCAACTTCATTCCATGCCCTCTAGTCCTGGAACATCTTTTTCACTATCCTAGTTGTGCTCCATGGAGTACGTGAAAAAGACTTGATCATTAGAGCAGCAAGGCATCATGGCCCTATTCAGTGTTCAGACTCACCTGTCTCCATCTACCCAGATATTAACTACTCTACTTGACAGAAACACGAAGCATTCAATGGAGTCCAATGTACTCTGTGGGAACTGAAAGTGCAGCATTCCTGGATTTTCTCTTCCAGACTGTGAGTGATTCCTGGCAGCCATGAATACATCTTTCCAGCTCTGAAAGATGCAGGTCAGATAACAGAGAGCCTCAAAAACTACCATTACCAAGCTCCAGACTATGATTCCTCAAAGGAAGATACTTGAACTGCTGGTACTTTGTCCTATAAGTTGGTTTGGTTCAAAACTTTGGCAACATGGACTTGATTATAACATTTTATTGAAGCTTTAAAATGCCTGCTTGCTTACCAGTTAGAATACTGAGTAGGAGGATGTGGATATGAGAGTAACTGATTCTGTAATTTTCCATTAGTAAATCTCCATGGGCTTGACTTTCATTCGGCCCATAGGCAGCCACAAGTTGCACTGATCTATGGCTGCAGCAAACTCCAGGTACATCAGGGATCCTGCACCCTATTTTATAAAAAATGGGGTCCCTGCGCTAATGTCCTGAGAGTTGCCACAGGTTATGCCAAACATGTGGCACACCTAAGGGGTTTGATGGAGGGTCTATCACATTCCCCCCCAGTGCAACCCTAGATGACCCATGGAGGTTGGGGGGTAACTATACCTAGAAGGTGGGGACTGGGGGCCAGTGGAACCCTGGTGGTGCCATGGGGGTGATGGGGACATGGCAGCAGTGGGAGGGATGTGAGGAGGCACCTGGCAGAGATGCTCTGTGGCATGGCACAGAGACAATCAAGCCAGGTGGGGGGGCATGGCCAGACCATCATGACCCAGACCCCAGTTGACAGCAGCCCTGGCACCTGCTCCACAGGCACCACAGTCCCTGGCAGTGTAGTTGGGCATCTGCCGGCCACCATACAGGGTACTGTGTACCTGCGGAAAGATGTCCCCATCCACCAAATGCACCCCACAACCAGCACCCACTGCCACCCACTACATTTAGGGGACAGTGGGTCCTGCAGGACAGGTGCCAGGGCTGCTGCCAATGGGGGTCCAGGTCATGATGATCCAGCCATGCCCTCCCACTTGGCCAGATTGGCTCTGTACCACAATGCAGAGCACCTCATCCAGGTGCCACCTCATTGCTCCCCATGGCACCACCAGGGCTCCACTGGACCCCAGACCCCAGCTTCCTGGCCCCCCAGTCACCACCCTGCCAGGTAATGGTGCAGGGCCCTTAGACCAGCTCCTGGCTAGTCTAATGTGGGCCCTCATCTTGCAACCGTGATGGGGCTTCTGGAATTCTGAATAAGGGGATGGTGCAGCTCCGCCATGGAGTAAGGCCCCTTGTGACCGGGTGTAAGAGAGCTTCTGCTGCAATGGTGGTGCAGGGCATACAGCATCCTGATTTTGAATTTGCATTCGAATATTGGGTGTGCTGCAGTCTTTGCTGCAATGTGCCACTTGCATTAAAGTTGTTTGGTGCTGGCACCTTGTGCCAGAGTTTTCTGCTTGAAAATCGAGCCCTATAGCTTTAACTATGATGGTGGGGATTACAAGAGTTGATATGTTTACAGTGTCTTCTTCTTTACTGTTCACTTTCTCACCATCTCTGATGCTCCCTTCCCCATTCAACTGTTGGTTTATTTAGGCAGCATGGCAGTTGGTTTCCCTTTCTCCACAGCTCCGATGTATCTCCCCTCCCTCTTCTCCTTTTTGCCAGATGTTCAAAGAATAATATGTCTGCTAAAGTTAGAGCTTATCATTTGCACACCTTGTTATAGTGCAAACTCTGCAGTGAATAATTTCATTTGCAGGTTCTCAGCTATGTTAAAATGATTATGGTTTTCTGAAAGTTTCACATGCCTGTAAATGGTTTAGTTGAACTACAGTTAATGTTATGGGTTATTAGAAATACCTTGGGAGACCATGGCTTACATTCTAATGTGGGCTTTATAACAGGAGGCATTTTGGGCTGTTACACTGTAAACTGTCATACTGTAAATATGGTGAATGCTGCCTTGGAAAGTGCTCGTTTTATCAAATTAACAGACCAATATGGCTGCTGTAGACTTCCATATTGTAATAGGTACTCCATTTTGTGACTTTGTGATGTGTTATATAACTTGTTTATGGGAAAAACTTTGTAAAAATAATGAAGTCCTTGCATGCAGGAAAATTCCATGTAGAATGATGTAACCAATCAATCAATCATCTTTATTTTACCAGGCAAAGCACCACTGAAACAGGCTCATTTGCAAGGTGGATCTGGGCTGGTCAACAAGAACAGCAAATATAATACAAAAGGAAATCAGAGGGGTAATACAATAGCAGGTGGCATAGGTAACAATAAGCAAGTACAGTGATCTACAACATCTACTTGTTCGGGACAAATAAATACTTACAAAAATTTACAAGACAATGATATGCAAGACAATATAAACACAAATTACACTTGCAAAGCGGTATTGTAAGGAACATAGGGGATTAGGGATGCTGAGGTGATAGAGGTGCAAGAGGAGAAGGACCCAGGGAAAACTGGAGAAGGAACGGGAAGTGGGGTGACTGGGGACAGGGAGGGGACTAATGAAGGGGGGACCCTGGAATAACTAACAAAGGAGATAGACAGGGGCTACCGTGGGGATGGCCCCTCTGAGAAGAGCCTTCGGGGTTCATGGTGAATGAGCACTTAAGTATGCCTATCACATGATTCAGAGAACTTACAATGGATCAATGTCTTAAAGAAGGTCATGCTTACTGGTGTTACAAGTTTTAGTGACTTTTGTATATTGTTCCAAATTACTGGAAGAGGATGACTTATAGCTGCAGCACCAAATCATGTCCTGACCTTCAGGATGACCAGGGAAATGTAGGAAAGACTCCTCAGTGTACAGCATTCCACTGGGGAGACAGGCAAGCAGTTAGAAATGTATTGTGGGAGTTTTTTAATTATGGCCCTGTATGCCCAAAGGACTGCATTCTTGTGGCATCTGAGGTTGAGTGAGGGCCAGCCAACAATGGCAAAAAGTGTGCAGTGGTGGGTGCGGTATGGTGCTCCCATGATGAATCTGATCGCCCGGTGATACAGTGTGTTTAGTTTAAATAGTGTGGAATTAGGGCATTGTCCATAAATAAAGTCTGCGTAATCCAAGAGAGATAAGAACGTTGTTTGGAGTAGCCTAACCTTTGCTTCTTGTGTAAGTAGGTTCTTAATCCTAAAGAACAGGCCAATTCTCTGTTCAGTTTATTTGCCAGTTCTTCCACATGATCCCCAAAAGTTTGTGATCAAACCACATGCACAGGTACTTGAATTTTGTCACAAATTCCAGTGATTCCCCAAGTAAGGTGGAGACCTGAAGGGCCGTTGTAGGGATACACATAGAAACACAGAAACATAGACTTTGACGGCAGATAAGGACCACTTGGCCCACCCAGTCTGCCCATTTCCCTACCTACTGCATAAGCTGCAGATTCTAGTTAACCAACAGCCTACTTCCTGCCACCCCCCACTACAACTGCCTTGTGTCTGTCCCATGCATGTTTGAATTCCCCCACTGTTTTAGCCCCAACAACCTCCCCAGGAAGGCAGTTCCACGATCCACCACTCTCTCTGTGAAAAAAGATTTCCTCACATTACCCCTGAGCCGTCCTCCCTCTATCTTTAAATTGTGTCCCCTTGTTCTTACACATCTCTTTTTCTGAAAGATGCTGCCCTCCTGGACTTTGTTGATTCCCTTGAGGTACTTGAACATTTCTATCATGTCCCCCACCCTCCTTTCATCAAGGGTATACATATTAAGCTCTCTCAGTCTCTCTTCATATGATTTCTGATGCAGACCCTGCACCATTTTAGTTGCCCTCCTCTGGACTGCTTCCATCCTGTCTATGTCCTTGCGTAGATGAGGTCTCCAAAACTGCACACAGAACTCCAGATGGGGTCTCACCAATTGTCTGTACAGAGGGATAACCACTTCCCTTTTTCTACTTGTGATGTCCCTTCCTATGCATCCCAGTATCCCCCTGGCTCTCCTTACTGACTTCTCACATTGCTTACCCACCTTTAGATCGTCTTATATGACTACCCCCAAGTCCTGTTCCATTTTTGTTGTTGTTAGTACCTCCCCTACTATCGTGTACTCTTCTGGGTTTTTGTTTCCCAGGTGCATTACTTTGCACTTCTTTGCATTGAATCTAAGTTGCCATATGTCTGACCATTCCTCCAACCTTGCCAAGTCCCTTCTCATCCTTTCTACACCCCCTTGTGTATCAACTCTATTACAGATCTTTGTATCATCTGCAAAGAGACATACCTTTCCCTCCAGACCCTCTGCAATGTCACCTATAAAGATGTTAAAGAGGACTGGACCCAGTACTGAGCCCTGAGGTACTCCACTAGTGACCTCCCTTTCTTCAGAATGTGTTCCTCTCACTATTACCTTCTATGTCCTGTTGTGCAGCCAGTTTGCAACCCAGGCTACTACCCTGGGACCCACTCCCAGGCTGGCTAACTTAATTATTAATCTTTTGTGTGGGACTGTGTCAAATACCTTGCTAAAGTCTAGGCAGGCCATATCCACAGCCCCTCTCTGGTCTATTACTTTGGTCACCCAGTCAAAGAAATCTATTAGATTCGTCTGACATGACGTTCCTGCTGTAAATCCATGCTGTTTTGGGTCCTGTGCCCCGCTGGCCTCTAGGTATTCAACAATTCTTTCTTTCAGAAGTGATTCCATAATTTTCCCTACCACTGAGGTCAGACTTGCAGGTCTGTAGTTTTCTGCCTTGCTCCCACTTTTGTGAAGGGGAATCACATCTGCCCTCCTCCAGTCCTCAGGTACCACTCCATCCTCCCATGATTCGTTAAAAAGTGTGGTCAGTGGTGTCACTAGGTCCTCCCTTAGTTCTTTTAGGATTCTGGGGTGAATCCCTTCAGGCCCCCTTGCTTTGTCCACCTTGAGTTTTAGGAGTTCTTTCAGTACTCTTTCTTCTGTAAATGGACTCGTGTCAACCCCCCTACCCAGAGTGCTTCTATTGTCTGGTTTAGGTAACTCCTCCTCATCTTCTTTTGTGAATATTGAGCAAAAGTATTCATTCAGTATCTTTGCTTTTTCACTGTCTCCTTCTGCCCACCTACCATCTCCCTTATTAATCTTCACTATTCCTCCCTTAACTTTTCTATGCTCCCTAATGTACCTATAAAAGGTTTTATCCCCCTTCTTAACTGACTTGGCTATTTTTTTCTCAGTTTGGGCTTTTGCTATTCTGACTGCCTTCCCCACTTCTTTCTGCTTTAATTGATACAGTTCCCTGTCGTGCTCCTTCTGTGATGCCTTATACTTTTTGAATGCAACCTTTTTCTCCTTAACCTTCCCTGCCACCTCTTTTGAGAACCATAGTGGTTTTTTACTCCGTTTTTTTTCTTTATCTGTTTCACACAAAGGCTTGTTGCCTCTATGATGGCAGTTTTGATTTTTCTCCATTGTTCTTCCACCCCTCCTTTTTGGCCATTTGCTAGTGTATTCATCAGGTATTCATCCATTTTGCCAAAGTCAGCCCTTTTAAAGTCCAGTATGCTTGTTTTGTATGGCTTGTCTCCATGGTTGTGCTTATTGTGAAGCACACTGTGCAGTGGTCGCTTGTTCACAGATGTCTACTGACTTCTAAATTTGTGATCCTCTCTCCATTTGAGAGTACCAGGTCTAGTATTGCTTCCTCCTGAGTGGGTTCCAACACTAGCTGTCTAAGGCCTGCCCCCTGCAGGGCATCGAGAATGACCCTGCTCTTGGATGTGGCTGCAGTACATGTCATCCAGTTAACATCTGGCATATTCAGGTCCCCCATCAACAGTTTCTCCCCTTTTTCAGCCATTTTGAGAATGTCCTCTATCATTTTCTTGTCCATTTCCTCTCCTTGAGATGGGGGTCTGTATACAAGCCCTGTGCAGATTGTGATGCCATTTCCTGTCTCCAAGGTGACCCAGAGTGCCTCTTGTCCTCCCCCTTTACTTTTTAGTTCTGTAGCTTTGATCCCTTCCCTTATGTACAGAGCTACTCCACCTCCTCTTTTCCCCTCCCTGTCCCTTCTGTAGACTGTGTACCCCAGTATGTTGACATCCCAGTCATGGTTCCCCATGTACCATGTTTCTGTGACTGCCACAATATCCAAGTGTTCATCTTCCATCAAGACTACTAGCTCAGGAAGCTTGTTTCCCAGACTACGGGCATTGGTACTCATTGTCCTCCATTTAATGTTGGCTTTATCCTTTTTTCCCCCATGCCTGCTCTTTTTGCCCTTGTCTATTTTTCCATTTACCCCTGTCCTGCCCTCTGTTGAGCACTGTACCTCAGTGTTTACCTTACTACCAGTCATGTTTTGTGGGGGGAGGCTTGAAATTTCCTGCCTCTTATTAGCACCTCCCCCCTTGGCTAGTTTAAAAACTTGCCAAGGAAGCATTTAAACCTGTCACTTAGGATCTTTGTTCCCTTCATGGACAGATGCAGACCATTGTGTCAGTATAAACCTTCATCTCTCCAGGTGTACCCCAGTCCCCAATGAAAGTAAAGCCCTGTGCTCTGCACCAGTTTTGCAACCATTCATTAAACTGCATGGTGTGTAGTACCTAGCCTCACCCTGCCATGGACTGGCAGCACCTCTGAGAAGGTAACGTGCTTGCTACCCATCTGAGGCCCCTCCCCAACTCCACAATTTCATCCTGCACTGCACTGATCCCATGCCTAGCTAGGTCATTTGTCCCAAGGCGGACAATGATATCTAGTTCCCTCTCCTATGATGCTGCTTCTGCAATCCTGAGGATTTGCTTCTTGTCCCTCCAAGCCATGGCACCAGGCAGGCACCTTACTTCCCTTTCCTCTCCCTTCCCCAGGCTTTTGGTACATTGGCTGCGGGTGAACATAGCATTGTCTTGGTTTTCTTAGAACTCAATAATAACTTTAAAGACAAGAGGTTATTCTGTAAAGTATTGAAGTCCACTTGCAGGTCTGTGCATGCTAATTCAGGGGTGGGCCTTTCAAAGTACAGGACCGTATCATCAGCAAAGAGATGTATATTGGCCAATTTGATTCCTACATCAATGTTGTTTATATAGATCGCAAATAATGACAGGCCTAGGACTGACCCTTGTGGTACTCCCCTTAGCAGAGGTTTTGGAGGGGGAAGGTCCCCACCCACCTTGACACTCTGCTATCAATCTGTGAGATAGCTTGTAGACCAAGACACAGCCAAACGGTCCAACCTAAGGTTCCCGAGAGCAGTGAGGAGCAGGTCATGGTCAACTGTGCCAAACGCTCTGCTCAAATCTAAGAACAAAGTGCAGACATACATTTTTGCATCCAAGAATACTAACCACTCATTGGAGACTTTGGCCAATGCTGAGATTGTACTGTGTCTGGGCCTAAACCCTGATTGAATCAGATTAAGGAAGTTATTGCTTTCAAGGAAACTCCTAATCTGCACATTGGCCACTTTTTCCAGTAGCTTGGATAAAACAGGAAGCAGTGACATAGGGCAATAATTATTTAAGTTACTCCTGTTAAATAAAGGTATAACATGTGGCATCTTCCAAATAGCAGGCAGGGCACCCTGGGACAAGCACAGGCTAAACAGATGAGTAATTGGAGGAGATAGGACATAATAGCCTAGTTTTACATAATAAGGCTCTAGCAGATCAGTGCCTGTACTTTTTCTTACATCCAATTCCAGGAGTAGGTCTTCCACAGTTTTTATGGTCACCTGGTCAAAAGAAAAGGAAGGGGCAGTATGGTCTGAAGAAGATGCCAAAGAGGGGCAAGCTTGATCCTGGCTATGTAACTGAGCTCGAACGCACTGACTGGTGAGGTATCAAAGGCCAGTCCTGCTGTGGCAAAGTGGTTGTTAAGTAGGTTGAGTATGTTATGCTTTTCTGTAAAGTCAACCCCTACTGAGCAAATATAAATTGTAGTGAGTTAGCTCCTCCAGGTCCTTAAGTATTCTCCAGAATTTGGAGGATTTAGAAGAGGCTTCTAATTCACTGCGAAAATAACTAGCCTTTTACCTCTGACTAATGTGGTGCTAAGATTTCTCACTGCTCTGAAAGCAGCCCAGTAGCCTTCACACTCATAGACAGGGGACAGTGAGTTAATTATGAGGTTATTTTCTTATGAGATATGTGGGGATCTGCATATTGTTCACCATTTAGAGTGAAATTAACTATTGTTCAGTAAGTCTTGACGTCATGTATCAGGCCATTCAAGCTACGAAGACACCTGAAGCTGTGATCCTGATCAAGCAATCAATCAAAACTTTATTTAACCAGGCAGATTCATCATTGAGCAAGCTCATTTTCAAGATGGTCCTGGCAGAATGGAACAAAGCAAGGAATAATACAACTGGACACTTAGTGCAGGCTGGTACATACAGTAAAAAAAATAGCAACAACATCAGATAATACACAGTGTGCAGATTGTTAAATTAAATTAAGGGTACACCAACATCTGGGGTGGATATTAACAAAGCAATAGAAGTAACAGGGTGTGGTAAGCCTAGGAGTTCCAACAGAAAACAAAAGCTGCTAAGTCTCTACCTTCCCCTGCTACTGTGCAGGCGCAGAATCGTTTGCCAAGCTGCAGATACTTTAATTCTTGACCTCAACCGATCGAACTGACATTTTTCCTGGGGTATAATCTTCCTAGTCCTCGTTAGCATGCTTTAAAAGCAGCCTCAGAAATCACCTGCTCATCTTACTTGGTGCGTTGCCGCTAAAGTAAAAAAAAAAAAAATACACCCCTGACAATGCTCAACGATGCCTCCCCTCCTTCTCACCTCCTTCCCTACCTCTCTTCCTCCTGGCTCTCCCCTCCTTCTGCTTCCCATCACTAACCCTATTTAGCTTGATTAGCTTATGTATTCCTCATCTGTTTTGAACCAACTGTAACCTTGAATGACACTTACTTTGTACCTGTATTATCTGTTGTCTCCTATGCCACTGTCTGTCTCCTCTATGTGACGAGGTACTTTTGTAAATGAGCCCCTGGCTCAAAGGTTGTAAACTGATGTTTAAATAAATAAATAAATAAAATAAAATAGTCCTGAGAAAGCAGCTGAATCAGGAGCGGTGGAGCAAATCAATGGTGCATTGGATTTTCGTATGCACAGGAGTCTTGGCGAGAACTTTCAAAAACCAACATTCTGGTGGATTGGCTGCTTAAGTGCGTGACGCCACAGCCCTGGCTCCCTCAAAGGCTGATCGCTGAGCACAGTAGATCACTCTGCTGTGGAATCTGCGATAAGACTCGGAGCATCAGGATTCCCCACGGATGGTGGGAGCCCCCCCATAATGGAACTGAACGTAGAGCCGAAATCACAGGGATTGAGGCGCTGGCTTACATCGAGGAGTCGGGCGGTGCTCCCTCTAGCCACAGCCACCCTCAGCCTAGGAGTCCCAACAGAAAACAAAAGCTGCTGAGTCTCTACCTTCCCCTGCTACTGTGCAGGCGCAGAATTGTTCACCAAGCTGCAGCTACTTTAATTCTTGACCTCAACCGATTGAACTGACGTTTTTCCTGGGGTATAGCCTTCCTAGTCCTGAGAAAGCAGCTGAATCAGGAGCAGTGGGTGAATCAACGGTGCATTGGATTTTCTTCCCGCCCACCTGCCCCATTCCCTCCTCCCGTTAAATGGACTGAGACCACTCCCTTAAACCCTCCCACCATCAGTCCACCAATCTCACTGGCTCTGTAAGCCAGCCCTTAATAAGGCTCACATAGTTGGCAACATTGAACGAATGGCATGGATAGGGCTGTGTGATGGAATTGTGACTGTTTGAAATGTCCCTCAGTGTTAGCCAGTCCTGCTCTCCTAATTAACCCCTATCACCCTGGTTGTGGCTCCCTTGTCACTGCTCCTTCATAAGTGGACTCAACATCTCAACAATGTCTCAAGAAAATTCTTTCTTGCTTATATGCTGCATCTTGTCATCCTACTACATAGTGTACCACGCTCCAGTTGCCGTTTTCACCAAGGCCAGTACCCCTGTATGACGGCCATTCGGTTCTGTTATCTCATAACACTACATGGCAGCACACTACGGGGACGACCGCCCTACCACATCACCTATCCCTGCACAAAGCAGTATACAGTGTATATATCAGAGCGCCCCTGAACCTGATGGTTAAATCCATAATATCTGTGCTCTCTATATCAAACTACCCAAGTAGCCATATTGCAACGAACATAAAAGCTACCTGCACCAAATGGAATAATAAGCGTCTATTCTCTAGACTTACCCATTTCCTCAAAAAACTCCTACTGCGACTTCTGGTGACATCACCAGGAAGATGGGAGCCTAGACAGAGAGCTCTAAGACAAACCCAGCAAATCTAACTAAATCCCCCCATCAGGAATTATTTCTAACTCTTCTGGGCATAAATCCCAAGATATAAGATGTCCACTAAAGGTAATAAACTGAAAGGACCAAGGAATAATAACTCACAAGCTAAGTTTAAACAATTGACGCTAGCTGAGGAAATGGAAGGCTTTAAGGCCCGGTCCCACCGAGATTGCACAAACTCTGAATCATCGTTTGAATTGGAAGAGGATGATTCTCTATGACCTAGAAAAACTGAGCGGACTCTGCAACAAATTCTTAACTCAGTACAGAAAATCGAATCCTCTATGGCAGACCTCCAACAAGATGTCAAAAATATGGATTCGCGTATTGCAGACAACACGGCTAAGATTACAGAGGTAGTGGAATTTCAAGACACAGACCAAAGAATACTACTGTTCTTACTGCAGAAAGAAAGCGATACCCATGCAAGTTTAGAAGCTATTGAAAACCGCTCGCGCCGGAATAATTTTCGGATCCACAGAGTTCCAGAGGGTGCAGAAGAGGGTTTTGCAACCCCTATAGACTTTATTCAAAAGTTACTCCGCTCAATGCTTGAAATCCCTTCAGATTTGGATCTTATAATGGACCGAGCTCATCGCTCCTTAGTTCCAGAACCTGCAAGACCCTCGGCTCAGCCTCAGTCTTGGGTGGTGAGAATGGTGCTCTTTCAGAGCAAAGAATGGGTACTGTGAGAAGCATGGAGAGTCAGGGACTTGAAATACCAGGGTGCGGCTATCTATTTTGAACAAGATTTCTCCCTAGCCCTCCAAAATGAAAGGCTAAAAGTGCACTCAGTAATAAAGGAGTTAAGGGAAAAAAAGAATATTAAAGCACAACTATTGTTTCCGGTTAAACTACAGCTCCACCTAGATTCAGGACCGAAAACATTCTCGAGCTTGCTGGAGGCGGCGACACAACTTAAAGAGTGGGAGATTTCCTTACCAGACCTAGAACTCGAACTGTTGGAGCAAAAGTTGTTTAAAAGCACGTGGCAACCAGTAGGCAAACCGCAGAAGCAAGCATTTCCAGGATCCCTGCCGAAGCAACTAATGAAAGATGCGAACAAAATCCTACACCGACCAGCGAGAACTTCGAGTCAAGCTGACAAGGGACTGAACCTAAAGGCAGCGCAACATCATTAAAATCTCAAGGTCTGAAGGGGGAAAAAAATAAAAAAGAAGGGACACTGATCTGGCTAGACTAGAGACATAATTTACCCAGATAAGTTGCAACCTAATGATAAATTGGGAGATATTTGGGATGTGTAGGCATATCCAAAAAGCACAAACCATTTAGATATTAAATCTCTCTTGGCTCCAAATGCACAGGATCTTTAATTAACTTGATGGGGGATTCCTCCATACCCCCGTACGATCTCCTAAGCAGTACTTATGCATAAATATACCCCAATGATTCTGCAAGAGTAATGATTTAAGGGGAGGGGGGAAACAGACAGAGAAGAGAGATCGAGTGGCACTATCTCTGCTTGTTAATGTGATTCTGTCAGGCAGTGGACAGACTGGAATGCCCTCTTGATTCATCGGGGCGGAAGGGAGTAGCAGAGGGATAAATAAAGATGTGCCTGCCTCCCTAAAAAAAAAAAAAAAAAAGAGGCTATTACCAAAGATGTTTTGTCGAGGGGAGGGGGGGAGAAAACATCTTAAACCTTAATGTGAAAACAGCTGGGTATTTCTTGGGCAGATATCGACTCTCTACTAGCCGGTGACATATAGAGTTAACGAGAGCAATAAGATCTATGCTCCAAGTCTCTAATAGTGAGACGACCAGTGTCATACACACTGCGCACCAAGAGTGAACCTGGTGATTCCCTACTCCACGGAAAAGGGGGAATTCCCAGGGTTTCACCTAGGAAGTACAAGGCAGAGGGGAGTGAAGAGAATTTGATCTCTGTTCCTCTCAGCAATAAACTTTTAAAACAAAGTTATTGTTGTAGCTAACCCTAGTTTTAAGGTTTTGTTTTTTGTTGGCGCCTTGTTTGTTTAGATTTTGTATCTTCCCACTCTAAAGTTTTTTATTACAAGGGGAGGAGACAAAAGAAGTTATGAATGTATTATTGAAGTTGAAAGACAGTCATGTAGAGGTAAATCCTAAACAAAGAAAAATAGTTCCCTTACAACTTAAAATATTAGAACTGTATAAGAGATATAAATATACCATGCAGACTCAGAAGGGGATACTTCCCCACGGTTCCTTCTTTAGCAAATGGAGAAATGGCTTCCCTAAACATATGTTCATATAATGTAAAAGGGATTAATTCCCTTATTAAAAGAACAAGATTATTACAAGAATTGAGAAGGCTCCAAGGAAATATAATCTTCCTTCAAGAAATGCATCTCTCAATGACAGAACATTTAAAACTGAGAAGGGCTTGGGTAGGTCAAGTGGTCGCAGCCTCCCACCCCAAATCCAAAAAGGCTGGAGTGGCTATACTGCTAGGGAGAGGCTTAAACCTAGCAACAGATACCACAGAGAGTGCGTTACAGGGAAGATTCGTGAGGGTCTCAGCTCATATTCAAGGACAGGTCATACACCTTATAAACATATATGCCCTTAACTCTCAGCAGGGAGAATTTTTTTGGAAAAGTATTCCAAAAAATGGCCCACCTTACACAGGGCCAGCTAATTTTGGGAAGCAACTTTAACACAGCCCCCCAACCCCAAAGAGATAGATACTCCAGCCGAACGGTGGGAAATCAGATAGCCTCCAAGTCCTTAATGTCACTTGCGAGGGAGACGGGTCTGGTGGACAACTGGAGAGCTCAACACCCGACAGAGAGAAATTATACTTTTTTATTCCAATGCACAAAGCTCCTACTCCAGAATTAACCTATTCTTCACCTCAGCCATGGACTTACACAAAGTGTTGGGCTCCCAGATAATTACAGTGACTCTATCCGACCACTCGCCGGTGTCCATTTGCCTATCCCTCCCACCCCAGGATAAATGAACGCTTTGGAGACTGAATGATTCCTTACTAAATAACAAACCCTTTGTAAACAAACTAAAACAAAAAGTAGAAGAATTCATAGAGATTCACCAAGGTCTTAATTCACAGGCCTATTTAAAATGGGACACGCTTAAAGCAGCCACTAGGGGGGAGATAATTAGCTTTGCCTCTGCCCAGAAAAAACTTGCAACTTTAACACAAAACAGACTTCTAGCAGAAATTAACTCATTGGAACGGAAACATAAAGCTACCCCAACAAACTTAAGAATTTCGAAACAATTAAGACAAGCTAGAGAGAAAATGCAAGATTTTGAAAACAAAAAAGTGGAAGGGTACTTACGTTTTACAAATCAAAAGTATCATGAGATAGAGGCAAAGCATCAAAACTGCTAGCTTTTTGACTTCGGAAAGCCCAAGCAGACAGATACATACCATACATTGAGGACAAGGGAAATCCTGGCCAAAAATGGGAATCACCTAAAGAGATTGCTTGTCAATTCCAAAAATATTATCAAACTCTGTACTCAGAAGACCAAAATACTCCTATTATTCGACAAAAATCTCAAACTTTCCTAGAATCCATAAACTTACCTACTCTTCCAGAGACAGCTGAAGAGGATCTAAATCGATGTATAACTGTAGGAGAAACATTAACAGTTATTAAAGGGCTACCCTCAGGAAAAACCCCAGGCCCTGACGGGCTTAGTGGAGAATATTATACTGTAAAATCTTAGCCACAACATTGGCCCTGATTCTCACAGAGGTTTTTAACCAGTCTCTGGAGGAAGGTAAATTCCCAGAAAGTTGGACACAATCGCTTATAACCGTAATACCCAAGCCAGAGAAGGAGAAGACCAAATGTGAATTCTTCAGACCCATAGCCCTTTTAAATCAGGACCAGAAAATATTCACGAAAATACTCTCAATTTGGCTCCAAAAATACATAGAATTAATAATACACCCTGACCAAACAGGTTTTATCCCCTATCGCCATCTAGCTGATAACATCAGAAGGCTTTTAAACATTTTGCAGGCAAAAAACGGCATACAACACCCTGCACTAGCGATATTTCTAGACGACGAAAAGGCCTTTGATAGGCTTAATTGAGAATTTCTTTTTCAAGTAATGGAGAAAATGGGCTTAGGGAGCAACTTTTTAAAATGGGTACAACTGGGATACCAGCAGCCACAGGCTAGGTACGAGTTAATTTGGACCCTCTCCTCCTCTTTTAAAATTGCTAGAGGCACACGACAGGGCTGCCCCCATCACCCTTACTTTTCACAATCAGCATGGAGCCTTTTGCCCAAGCAATCAGACAAAGAGAAGACATTAATGGCATCACCATACAACATACAACTCATAAAATCTCGCTATACGTGGATGATACCCTAATCTATTTAAGTAACCCTTCCTCCTCCATTCCCAAATTATTAGAGCTTAATAACCTATTCGGAGAAGCCTCAGAATTTAAAATAAACATGACAAAATCAGAAGTCTTACTGCTGGGGGGGGGGAAATCAGGGACTAGCAAACCTAGTGCCCTTTAAATGGGTGGATACCAAGGTGAGATATTTGGGAATTCAGATTCCTACTGAGCTCACTACTTTATATAAATATAACCATGGAGCCCTTAAACAACAGGTAACTACAGATTTACGCCGATGGAATCTCCTCCCTCTTACATTTATGAATAGATTAGAGGCAATTAAAATGAATATCCTCCCTAGATTTCTGTTCCTATTTACAACCCTTCCTCTTGCGATCCCTCTAAAGGACTGGAAAGATTTTTAAAACAAGTATCAGACTTTATATGGGCCGGAAAGAAGCCAAGGGTCAGATGGGAAGTTCTTACAGAGGAGAGGCGGGGGGTATGGGGCTTCCAGACTTTTAATTATTATATGGCAGCTCAACTCTTGCCAGTGGTGAAGATGCTGACAAGAGGAAAGAGTCACGGCTGGTTGGAGATAGAGGAGAGAGAATGTCACCCAATCCCCCTTAATCTTCTGCCTTGGAGAATTCCCCCTAAAGACCTAAAGGGGATCACAAACACACTAACCAAACACACCATGACGCTCTGGCTCCAAGTGAGACAGACATGGGAAATAACTAGACCAGTTTGGAAGTATGTCCCCCTAACATATTTACCAGATTTCCCAGTTTCAGAAACAGATCCAGTCCTTTTTAGATGGGCCAGGAGAGGCCTTATACATCCACAGCAGCTGGTTATGGGGGAGACAATCAAGCCCTTTGCCCAGCTCCAGTCAGAGTTTGGACTTCTAAACTCAGATGCCTTTAGATTTTGCCAATGTACACATTATATTACACATAAAATTGGGCTGAGAGAGTTAATACAGAACCTAGCTGACCCTATTATGTACACATATCAAAAAAGTGCTCTCAGGGAATCTAGGGCATACATTTCAAAGATATATAAAACTTTAATGGAAAATAAGGGAACCCTAGCAATACAAAAAGTGATTGATCGTTGGGGAACAGAGGTAGAACTCCTATCAAACCAAATGTGGCAGACAGTCTGGATGGGAGTTCAAAAGACAACTAACTCCCCATCTTGGCGGGAGTTTAGGTGGAAAATAAATATCAGATTTTTCAAAACTCCTTCTATATTATATCACTATGCTACCTCCAAATCAAACAAATGTTGAAGAGACTATGGGGCTCAGGGCTCACACTACCATATCTTTTGGGAATGTCCCAGAATATCCCTCTTTTGGATGGAGATAAAGACCCTGACAGTAAAAGTATTGAGCTTAAACACCTCTCTGAAATTTGAAAACATGGTGTTAGGAGCCCCCCCTCCAAGAAATAAAATCTCAAGCAGGTAGATACCTTTTTAATATACTTATAGCAGCAGCCTTGAAAGCACTCACTCAGAAGTGGCTTAGAAAAGAATCCCCACATGCCTCTGATTGGTATCAGAATATAAAGTGGATTAAAGAAACAGAAGCTCTCACAGCAAGATTAAGGTTATCTATTGAGAAATTCAATGCCAGGTGGCTACCTTGGTTTAGACATTGGGAGGAAAAAGATGGCACCTTAGTCCTGGAGCAACTACTACATGAATAAAGAGCTATTATTAATTAACTTATATATCTCTGTTGAAGATAAACTAGAGGTTCAAGTCTGAGGAAGGGACAGCAGGAGGGAGAGAGGGGGAATCAGAAATAAAACAAAAACCCAAAAACTAACTTTAATGGGAACCGAGAGGAAAATACCAGAATTAATTATAAAAAGGTGCTCAGCTGACTGTCTTACTAATTTATTAAGTTATTAAGTTAAAATGAGGTTATAAGATTAATGAATGTATGTAATTTATTATAAAAAAAACAAGAAAATAAGGAAATGAAACAGGAGAGTAAAAGTTAAAATAAGTATATTATATGATGATTAGATGAATCCATGAATAGAACCTTATTGGGATAAAATTCTAAAGGAAAAAGGGAAAGGGGGAAACAGATATCCAGAGTACATGAAGAATCCTAGGACCAAAAACACTGGACGAACATGGGGAAGATCATCACGTTCTTGGGCTCCTCCAGATGGAGAACATGTACTGGTTATCACAAGACACAATTCTCCAGAAAACCTCTGTATCTGTAATGGACAGAAAAGACATACTTATATTACAATATGGTCAAATGCAAGTGATATGCTAAGTTTATGCCTCTTTTTTCATTTCCATCTATTCCTTACTTCTAAGAAAATTGTAACGTGAAGGATGGTAAATCTGGTATAATGTACCTGTTCCTTTTCAATAAAAATTTGAAGTTAAAAAAAAAACTCCTACTGCTCCTCCTGCTTTGTTCTGGAAATGCTGAGTTAAATCCAGGCCCTCCTGCTTCTCTGAACACCCCGAAGGACCTCCTCAATACAAGGGCATCAGTTTCCTTCATGTGAACACCCGTAGTTTACTTAAGCTTGACCTGGTACAAACTTGGATTCTACATGCTTCCCTGGACTTCTTTATGATGTTGGAATCCTGGCTTACACCCACAACCCCTGACAAAACTATCAATATGCCAGGCTACAGCACCTATCGATGTGATAGACGTTCGGGGGGGGTCATAATCTTTGCCAAGAGCAAATTCTCTGTCACAGTCGTAGACTGCACCTCCAAGGCTAAAGACTTCAAATGCCTGGCCTTAAAACTAATACTCTCCAATGACTAGGCGCTCCTCATTGCCGCATGCTATTGGCCACCCTCTGGTGGCACAACCCTCCTACCCCACCTCCAACTCTTGACTGACACAGCAAACTCGGAGTGCACTTTTGGGGGATTTCAACCTAAACTGGAATGATGACAGCTCCAAGAAACTTAAAGATCTCTATGAGGCACGTGGGCTGGCACACATAACCTCTGCTCCTACCAGACCTAATCAAAATAACCCTGATCGAAGCACCTGTTGGACCTTATGTTAGTTAATAAACCACACAATATTATGCACACTGGGGTGTTCTTCAATTATGTAAGTGACCACTGTGCCATTGCTTGCATTAGACACTCCCCACAAAGTCAACCCCTAATACTAAATTGAAAAGGTGCTTGAAAAGATTCTGCCTAAACTCCTTCCTACATGACCAGGGAAGCATTGCCTGGCAGGACTTTTAACTAGCCTCATCCCTTAATGAGGCTTTCAACATCTTTCATAAACTCTTAAAGGATTTAATAGACAAACTTGCCCCCCTAAGGTTCATCAGGTCCAAAAAAAGACCCCCAGGCTGGTTCTCCCCTTTACTGAAGAAAGCCCTTAAGAACAGAGACCTCCTGTGGAAAAAGCTAGGATATCTCATTCTGAAACTGACTGGTTTGCGTTCCATGCCTCCAGAAACACCTGCACTAAACTTATTAGATCCAAAAAAGCCAGCTACTTCCAAGCAGCACTGGAAGACAATAAAAATAATGCTGCCAAGTTCTACAGCATCATCAAAGAGGTAGAAGGCCACACCACTGATGCCACCCTCCCCATCAAAATAGTGTCTGGGAATGATGCCTTTACAGACAAAGCTGATATTCTAGACCATCTTAACGAACACTTTGGTACTGCAGGATTGGCCTTTGATACCTCCCCAGTCAGCAAGCTGAGCCCACATGAGGACACCACTGCTGTCACTAGCCCCAGTGCTAACACTAACCAATGTTACTCTACCACCTTCAGCTTCCGACCTGTTACCTTCAAGCAAGTACAGGACCTTCTCTTGGCACTGGATATAAAAAAGAGCACCAGCACAGACAATATCAAACCCTACTTCCTAAAAATTGGCCACTACCACCTGACTGCTTCCATTACCCACTTATTCAACTCCTCCCTAGTACAAGGTACGTTACCCAACCTATGGAAAACTGCACACATCATCCCCTTGTTCAAGTCGGGGGACCCGAGTGATATGAACAACTACCGGCCAATCTCCCTACTACCTACGCTCTCTAAATTACTTGAAAAAATTGTTAACAAACAAGTCAGAGAGCACCTGGACTCACAGAATCTTCTAAACGCCACCCAGTTGGGTTTTAGAGCTAAGCACAGCACAGTCTCTGCCCTTGCTAAAGTAACCACAGACTGGCAAACAGCCCTAGATTCTAAGAACCATGTGTTTGCCCTATTCCTTGACCTCAGCAAGGCCTTCGACACTGTGGACCACAACATTATGCTTAGTGCCTTGATTGACATCAGTTTCAACAATACTGCCATTAAATGGTTCACCTGCTATCTTACTAACAGATTTCAGCAAGTTAAAGCATCAGGAGATCTGTCTCCCCTAAAGCCATTGTTACGAGGTGTCCCCCAAGGCTCCATTTTGGGCCCAATCTTATTTGCAATCTACATCAACAACCTTGACTCTCACCTGCGCACAGCCAATGTACACCTCTTTGCTGATGATACTGTTCTCTACACCATTAACTCCTCTCTAGATCTGGCATATAAGGACCTACAGCATGACTTTATCTCTCTCCAGCACAATCTAATTAAACGTAAGCTCCAACTCAACGCTAAAAAGACCAAAGCTATGATTATCTCCCCAAAGACAGCCCCCTGTTCTATGTGCGACCTAAAGATCCTAACACTACTGGGTGAACCCCTTGAAATGGTGGATAACTTTAAATACCTAGGGTTCTGGCTAGACAACAAACTGAACTTCCTATACCATCTGAATGAGGTTTCCAAAAAACTGAGACAGCGCTTAGGCTTATTCTACCACATCAAACATCTCCTCACTAAAGAAACCAGAAAAAGGCTTGAGCAAACCACATTCATGCCGCTCATGGACTATGCTGACTTTCTGTACAATAACTGCCCCTCCTCAGCGCTTAGTAAGCTGGACAACCTCTATCACAGGGCCTTGAGGTTCATCCTCAACCTACCTTTCTGCACTCACCATTGCCTGCTATACCGTGAGCTGGGGTGGTCCTCCCTTCCTATAAGGAGGAAAAGAAATGCTCTTCTCTGGTTCTACAGAGCACTGTCTGATAAGCTTCCAGCATACATTTTGAGCCTCTCTGAGTGTGCAAAGGGTGCCTACGGCTTGAGGCACTTCTCCATACTTTGCTTTCAGATATCTAGAATAAAAACATCTCATGGCTCGGATGCAATCAACTACTCCTTCCCTTCCCTTTGGAATACCATGCAAAGCTCCCTAAAACTTTATAACTTCCCGGACCATTCACCTTCAAAGCAATGTTGACTGACTACCTGATTGAAACCTGCAACTGCTTTAGGTGACCAAGCTCCTTAACCGCCAACTCTTCGTTTGAGCTATTGGGCTCTTAGTTACGATTAGCCCCCAAGTTATGGGGCACACAACACTTTTACCTTCCTTCTCGTTCTTTCTTTCTCTCTCTCTCCCACCCACCTCCTTTACACAAGGCTGATTCATAATATATATGCTGATGATGCCTGACTCTCTCAATCCGCTTATAATATTGCCATCTGGTATATTATGACCTGTCTGTTATCCCACATGTATTTTTTGTACACGTTACTGATTTACTGTCTCTTCCAAACTGCTGTAATACTGTCATCTGTTGTGATACCCCACATGTATTTTTGTGCTTTGTTTACCCTTGCCTGTAACCTGTCATTGTCCAGGACCACTTTGAAAATGAGCTTGCTCAATGGTGTCTACGCCTGGTTAAATAAGGTTTGATTGATTGATTAACAATAGAACAAGAAGGCATGAACAGACAGACCAGGAGGGTCGACCCTTTGCAGGGAAGGATGGGAGAGGGGAGTTTCAGAAGGAGGATGTCAACACTATAGGGAGAGATGACACGAACATAGTAAGGCCAGAGGGTAAGAAGAGTATACAGAGGGAGATGTGCAGAGAAGTGCTGGAGTTGTAAGTAAGTGCTAAGTACATGGAGAGCAGGGCAGGGAGGCCAAAAGGAGAATCACCTGTGGCAGGTACATATGACCTTCAGGATGCATGTGACAGACAGTTTAAAGGTATGAGGACCTGGCAGGGATGAGAACCTTAGTGTCTTTTGCATGTTGTTCCAAAGGGAAGGGAAGGAGAAACTGATAGAAGCCTTACCATACTGGGACCTTATTCTTGGCACCTTGAAGAATACAAGGGATGTGCTTCTTAGACCATACGCTCCTGTTATGCGTACAAAGAGAGCAGAGATATAACCTGGTAGCTTATCGGTTAAGGCCCTGTAGATCCACAGGAGGGCATTTTTTTGTCTCCTCAATGTAAGAGATGGCCAGGTGAGCTTTTGGTAGAGCAAGCAGTGGTGGGTACGACTGGGCATATCAAAAATAAACTGCAAGGCACGGTGATAGAGGGTGTCTAATTTACATAATGCCTGATTTGAACAGTGGCTGTAAAGAATGCCTGCATAATCGAGCAGAGGGATAAAAGTTGTAGGGACCAGTGTCTTCCTGGCTTCTAATGTGAGGAGGTGTCTTAGTCTTAGATTTTTTGATAGCTCATTCAGATGTACCGCAAAATTAAGCTGGTTATCCAACCAAACAGTGATACCTGACAATGAACCTGATAGTTCCTCATGCTAAGTTATAAACAAGTGGTCTATATAAGGCAGAGTAACTTGTGTAAGAACAGGATTTTAGAAGATAACCAGACATCACGTCTCTGTACCTGTTCTCCCTGAATTCAGGTAGTAATAATAATAATCATAATAATAATATAGGATTCATAGGATTGTTAGGAGCAAAGTCGACTACTTGAGCCTTTTATATGCTAATTCCGCAATGGATATAGCCCTTTATGCCTGTTGCTTTCAAGTGCAAATCTAGATGATGTTTAAAAGTGCTCATTGTCTGACATGATACAATGCTTTCCAGGAGGAGACAGCTCCACATGGCAACCACTCGCTGGGTAAACCAAGTTGCCCACTTAGAGGTCTCATAATTAACCTCTTTTAACTGCATGGAGTGCTTTCTACCCTCATACATGCTCTCCCCTGCTTCTAAATTTAAACAATCCCACAAATCCTTATTGAGGAAGGCTTTAAAGACCATGCACATGTTCCCCCTCCCCCCCAAGTCTTCTCGGCTCAAGGCTGTACATATCTGAAAGTCTTACTCTCTCCTCATAGCTCACTCCATTTATGCCCTTGACCATTTTTGTTGGCCTCCTCTGCACCCCACCATGCATACTATATTCCTCTTGCACTGAGGTGCCCAGAACTGGCCACAGTACTCAAGCTGTGGTCTTACCAGAGAACTGTACAGGGGCTTCAAACCTGCCTGCTTCTACAAGTGATATTTCTACACAATACAACTCATGATTTGATTTCCCTTTTTAGTTATTCCTGTGCTCTGTTTCTCAAACTTCAAATTATTTGTAACACTGATGCCAAGATCTTTTTCCTCTAGTGATTCTTTCAGTTTAGCATCATAAAGTTTATAACTATTCCTCGTATTCCTCATACCAAGATGCATGACAGTGCATTTGTCAGTGTTGAACACAAGTTAATGATTATTTTCCCACTTCTCGCTATTCTTTAGATTTGTCCTGAGAGAGTTTACCCCTTCCCTGGTCTCCACCACAGAACCAATCTGGTAATCATCTGCAAACTTGCACATCCATACTCCCCAGCAAGTCTGCATGTTGGATACCTAGGTATTAAAAAGGATCAGTCCAAGAGTTGAGCCCTGCAGGACCCCAGTCATCACTACTTCTTCTTCAGACACATACCCACTAATGCATACCTTCTGTTTCCTATCTGTTAGCCATGACTGAACCCCACTGGTCAGTCTTTGATTTAGACCATTTTTTTCCAGTTCTTCTATTAATTCTCAATTAGGTACACTCCATGAGGCACAGACTCAAAGGCTTTACTATAATCCTAAAAAATCACATCCACTGGTAAGCCCGTATCAAGTATTATGCACGGATTATGCCTGGAGACAGTTTTCAATTGTTTCTTGCTGTATCTGTATCTATGGAACATACCTGTATTCATGTTTGTGTCATACTTGACGTGTAACCTATGAAAGAGCTTCTGCTCAGAGGTGTTAATCCAAGATCTCAATAAATAAAAACATTTAAAAATGCCTTATTACCTGGTTCAAAAACTGGATTTGGTTTGTCTGGCATGACCTCCCTCCCTGAAAAAAATGCTGGGTATTATCCAGTAAGTTTTTTATTTATTTTTTTTGTATATGATTTTCAATTTCATGCTTTACACAAACTTCCAAGATCTTACCCAGGACTGATGTCAGGCTTACTGGTCTGTAATAGTGATAATCTGACCTGCTACCTTTTTTAAAAATTGGTACCACTAATGCCTCCCTCCAGTCTTTCACTACCTGCCCAGTGCTGATTGATTTTTCAAATAGTCATTTTATTGGACCGAAAAGTTCACTTGCTAACTCTTTAATAACTTGAGGATGAATTTCATCAGGTCCCTGGGCCTTGTTTGTTTTCAGCCCCTTCAGTAGGTTATATAGCTTTCCATCATCTAGTCTTATTTTAGGTGTATCCTGTGGTACCTTAATATCCATCTTTTGGATGAGACGTTAAACCGAGGTCCCATCTGCCTGGATTGGTGGTAGTTCAGGTGAATGTTAAAGATCCCATGGCACTTATCAAAAAGAGTAGGGGAATTTTTATTGAAGTCTGAACAAAATCATGACAAAATATAGGTAAATCAATATTACATCGTACATAACCATAAAAGGGAAAGAAACAAAAAACATAAAGAAGTATTACAGCATACTTAAATTGGAAACATAAACAATTCATTTTGGTATCTAAACCCCGTCCCATCCCCACTAAAGAGTAAGGGAATTATGTTATTGAAATCTGAACAAATGATGACAAAATTATACTAATCAATATGATATCATACATTATCTTAACAAGGAAAAAAATCTAAAAAAAAACACAGAAATAAGCATTAGTTCAGACAGATATCCCAAAAACAAAATAGAAACAGTATTAACCCACCCCCTTCCCTCTCCCCACTATAACAGTAGGGGAAAATTTTATGCAAAAACTCAAAACCAAACCCAGCAATATACTACTGCATATAACATCATAAAATACGTAATACCAAAAGAAAAAATTAATATAACAAACAGAAATTTCAAAATAAAATACTCTATAATTCTACAATATCCCCTTCCCATCTCTACAAAAAGAGCAGAGGAATTTTACATAGATACATAGACAGTGTTGGCAGATAAGGGCTTATGGCCCACCCAGTCTGCCCATTTGAGCTTGTAAGTTCAGTTTATGTTTTCCTAGAAGTCTGTTGCCCCTTACCCCTGACCTCCAGAATTCATTTATGTCTATCCCATGCATTCTTAAATCCCGTGATTGTTTCAGCCCCCACCACGTCCTCTGGCAGGGTGTTCCACTTGTCCACCACCTGTTCTGTGAAGAAATTCTTCCTCATGTTTCCTCTGAATCGTCGTCCCTCCAACTTCATCCCATGCCCTCTAGTCCAGGAACATATTTTTCGCTTAAAAATAGTGTATTCCTGCACTCTGTTCCTCCCTGTAAGATACTTGTATGTCTCTATCATATCCCCTCTCTCCCTCCTCTCCTCCAAGTAGTACATGTTCAGTTCCTTCAACCTGTCTTCACAGGACTTGTGATGCAATCCATGCACCATCTTTGTTGCCCTCCTCTGAACCTTCTCTACCCTGTCTATGTCCTTACGTAGGTATGGTCTCCAGAACTGTACACTGTACTCCAGGTGGGGCCTCACTAGTGTCTTGTATAGTGGAATTATGACCTCCCTTTTCCTGCTGGTGATGCCCCTGCCTATGCACCCCAGCATCCTATTTGCTTTACCTGCTGCCTTGTCACACTGTTTCCCTACCTTGAGGTCATCAGAGATGATAACCCCAAGATCCCTTTCCTGCTTGGTGCATGCTATATCCTCACCCCCCTACTGATATATTGTGCCAAGGTTTTTGTGCCCCATATGCATTATCTTGCACTTCTTTGCATAGAATTTCAACTGCCAAACCCCTGACCATTCTTCAAGTTTCTGCAGGTCCCTTCTCATTCTGTCTACACCCTCTGGTGTGTCTACTCTGTTACAGAGCTTTGTGTCATCAGTGAACAGTGAAATTCTGCCTTCTAGGTCCTCATGCCAATGTCACTGATGAAGATGTTGAATAGGACCGGTCCCAGCACTGATCCCTGTGGTACCCCACTGGTCACTCTTCCCTGTGGAGTGACGGCCATTACCACCACCCTCTGTGTCCTGTCACCTAGCCAGTTACCTACCCACCACACTACTGTCCGCCCACACCCATATTCCCCAGTTTGTGTAATAGTCTTCTATGTGGCACAGTGTCAAAGGCCTTGCTGAAGTCCAGATAGGCCATGTCCACTGCCCTCCTGATCCACCTCCTAGTCACCCAGTCAAAAAATTAAGCGAGTTGGTCTGACACGACCTCCCCTTGGAGAAACCATGCTGCCTTGGGTCCTGTAGTCCATTGACAACCAGATGTTCCACCAATCTCTCCTTCAGTAGTGCTTCCATGATCTTCCCCACTACCGAGGTGAGGCTGACTGGTCTGTAGTTCCCTGCTTCCTCTTTGTTCCCACTTTTGTATAAGGGGACTACATTTGCTGTCCTCCAGTCTTTGGGTACCTCCCCTGTTTCTAGTAATTGGCTAAACAGGATAGCCAGAGGTTCAGCCACCACCTCTCTTAGTTCTTTAAGGATCCTGGGGTGCACCCCATCTGTGTGCCCATTTTTATCAATTCTTATTACTTCCAGTTCCTTCAGGACCCTTTCTCATGTAAAGGGACTTGTGTCCATTTCTTCACCATTCTCACCTTGTACTCCCTTCAGACCATTACCCTCCTCTTCCTCAGTAAAGACTGAGCAGAAATACCTGTTCAATATGTCAGCTTTACTGTTGTCATCCTCCATGCGGCCCCCATCCTCCCCCTTCAGTCTCACTATCCCTCCCTTTGCCTTTCTTTTTTCACTTATGTACCTGTAAAAGGTTTTGTCCCCTCTACCCACTGATTTTGCAATGTGTTCTTCTGTCTGAGCTTTGGCTTCCCTTACTGACCTCCCTGCCTCCCTTTGCTTCTCCTGGTACTTCTCTCTATCCCCTTCTGCCTGTGTCTTTTTGTATTGCCTGAATGCAATCTTTTTGGCTTTCACTTTCTTTGCTACCTCTTTGGAAAACCATAATGGTCTCCTCTTCCTTTTCCTCTTGCTAACCTGCTTAATGCATAATTCTGTTGTTCTTGTAATCCCCATTTTAAATACTGCCCACTGTTCCTCAACCCCTGATTCCTGTCCCATTCCCCTTAATGCCTCTTTCAAGTATCTCCCCATTTTCCCAAAGTCTGCCCCCCTAAAATCCAGGATATGTGTTTTGTGTGGTTTGGTTCTGCTCTTTCTGTGATTTCAAACCAGAATGACTGGTGGTCACTGTTCCCCAGGTGCTCCCCACTGTTACCCCATCACAATGTCCCTGTTTGTGAGCACAAGGTCAATGTTGCCTTCTGCTGAGTTGGTTCCATGACCAGTTGCTTGAGGAAGGCACCCTGAAGGGAGTCCAGGATAAATCTGCTCCTAGTTGATGCTACTGCTGGGATGCTCCAGTCCACATCTGGAATATTGAAGTCTCCAACCAGTACTACCTCACCTCGTCTGCCATCCTTTGGATGGCTAGCATCAGCTCCCTATCTGTTTCTTCCTCCTGGGTTGGTGGCCTATAGACCACACCTGTGCGGATGGCTGTCCCTATTTTCCTTTCCAGCTTAACCCACAGTACCTCTCCTCCATTTTGTTCCTCCTGGATCTCTGTGGCCCTATGTCATTTTTCACATACAGTGCCACTCCTCCTCCTTCCTGCCTGCTCTGTCTCTTCTGAATATGTTGTAGCCAGGTATGGCCATCTCCCAGTCATGGTTATCATTACACCGGGTTTCAGTGATGGCCACAATGTCCAGGTCTGACTGCACCCTGACAGCTTCCAGATCTTCCATCTTGTTTCTAAGCCTCCTGGCATTTGCACACATGGCTTTCCATGATTTGACCTCCCTAGACTGTTTCACTGTTCTACTCCAGCCCCTTCCTTGGTTGTCCTTTATCCCTGGTTCTTCTTGCTGTCTGCCCTTCTGCTGAATTTTGCCCTTTTTCTGCCTATCCACCTCTTGGGTGCTAATCTCCATCTTTTGCACACTGCTTTGTAGAGATAGCCACTCCTCTGGTTCACTGGTTCCACTGCTAGCTGTGGGGGGTGAGCAAGTAGGTACCCTCCTTGCTGGCCTGCCACCCCCCCCTTTGCTAGTTTAAATGCTTGCCAATGTAGCATTTAAACTTATCATTGAGCGCTTGGATTCCCCTCCAGGATGGATGCAGGCCGTCAGGCTTGAACAGACCTCCATCCCTCTAGGTGGGTCTCCAGTCACCAATGAATCCAAACCCTTCTTCACGGCACCAGTTCTTCAACCATGAGTTAAAGTTCCTGTTGCATGCAGTCCTTTGCTCTCCCTTGCCTCTCGCAGGTAGTACTTCTGAGAAAGTGACAGAAGTAGCTACTTGCTTGAGACCCCTCCCCAATTTCCTAAACTCTTCCTGAACTTCCTTTGGCTCCCATTTTCCAGGTCATTAGTACCTGGTGGATGATGACATCCAGCTCACCCTCCCATCTTGCCTTCCCAGTGATCCCCAGAATCTTCCTTCCATCCCTCCATGCCGTGGCACCTGGTAGGCACCTCACCTCTCTGTCCTCCCCCTCCTGTGTTCCTAGCTGGATCCCTCTTATGATGGAGTCCCCCACCAGGATTCACTTCCTCCTCCTCCTCCTCCTCTGAGGTCCACTGCTTTCCCCGCTGAGGTCACCTCCTTGGCTAACCTCCACATCCTTTCCTTCCACTTCTCTCGGTACCTCCATTTGGTTGTCCCCATTTGCCAGTGTGGCATATGAGTTCTTCAGTGGAATAGGATCTTCATTATATACTGTGCAAAAAACAAAACAATATACAAGGAAATCAAAACAGTACATCATACATGTTCATAAAAGGAAAAAATTAGAAAAATTATACATATAAAGCCGAAAGAATTATTAATTCATACAATAATCCTGAAATAGATAAGGAAAACAAAATAACCTACTTCCCCCTTCCCTACTAGAAGAGTAAGGGATTTAAACAATGTAACATAAAAGGAATACATAAAATCATAACCATGTCTCTTAATACACAAAAACCAAAAGGAGTGGAAAACATTAAACTTCAAAAGCAGTATCTTTTAGTTTACCCTGTATCTAACCAATTTAAATGTTTCTAATACTTTTGAAACTGAACTTCTGAAAATGGAGTTTTCAAAGCGTTTAATTTTATAATTGCATTTTGTACCATCAAAATAATTGAATTGGGGTCAAGTACTGTTTTGCAAGGACCACGCTGCATGCTTGCCAAATATGATATTTAATGCAAGACAGACTTACATGGATTGTATCAGGAAAATATTTACTCAGGAGTGAGGCAGAATTCCAAAAAATAATACTTCATCCGTTAATGTTTGTAAAGGGAATTCTGACCAATGATGTATAATATATGACCAAAATTCCACCACATATGGACAGTCAAAAAACAGATGTTGAACAGTCTCAAATGGAGCATGACATAAGGATCTTCTTGGGCAGCCTCTATCTGGAACACCCTTATGCTTTAGATTCCCTTTAACATTCAATTTCAAGTGTACCGTAAGCCAAACTACAGCCCACATGTATGCTGGGATTCTTTTAGATGTCAACATGCTACTAATTTGGGAAAGTTTGGGTAAGGAATATTCTGTAAATATAGGTGGAATCAAAAATTTCTCCATAATCTTCACATACAACGTTTTCCTTTGATATGTTTCTAAATGAATCCTTAAAACTCCCCAGATTTTTAATTTTGAAAAATAGGTTTTAAAGTACTCAGGAAGTCCCTTTAAAGATGTTTGTTTGGGGATGCATTTGGAGGATTCCCATTTTAAGATCCATGTGGAGACAGTATCCCACACCCAATACTCCCAAACTTTTCCAACTTTATGTAACAAAGGACAGATGTTCTTAGTTATAAACAAAGAAAAAAAGAACACAATGGGATTCATCATTCTAATCCCTCCTAACTGAAAATCCTGATATAAGATCCCCCTTTTAATAGGATTCAATCTACTTCCCCATATGGCAGAGAACAATAATCCATAAAGAACTGTATCTAAAGATGCTGGTGGGGGAAAAAATACCCCTATATATAAAAACATACTTAATAAAAAGGTCTTGACCATAAAAACCCTTTTTTTTTTGACATCCTCCATTTATTCCAAGTTGAAACTTTTGATTGAGCAGCTAGTTTATGAAGATCCCAATTATATTTTGCTGGATCTTCCATGCCCCAAAAGATTCCTAAAATTTTACCTGGACCTATACATACCGGAATGTTCGGAGAATCTATGACTATCATTGGGTCTACATTAAGGGAAAAGTACTTACTTTTTGATAGATTTCTTTGAGATCCTGAGCCCTCTGCATATGCCATCAGCAAGGGCGCAGTAGCATGGCATGATGGGAGATCTGCCAAAGTAAGACAAAGATCATCAGCATAAGCAATTGTTTTAATTTCCGGATATGTACTATTAATTGATAAACCCCTAATAGAATCAGCAACATTAATTTGAGTAAGAAGGGGTTCTAGAGACAAAATATAGAGCAGGGGACTTAAAGGGCATCCTTGTCGAATGCCTCTAGTAACTAATACTGGATTTCCTACCTATCTATTCACAAAAGGTATTGCTAAAGCTGCAGTATAACATGTTTTCAACCACTCTATAAAGGATAATGGAAAATTCATACATGTAAGACAGGTCCACAGGTAATGATGTGAGACACAATCAAAAGCTTGTTTCTGGTCCAAACTAAGGATGAAACCCATAAGTTCACCTGAAAATACTCTTGAAAAAATTTCTCTTAATAAAATAAGACCGTCCTGTATTGATCTATCTGGTACCGAACAAAACTGTGTAGGATGAATTATAGCATCTAGACAAAGGGATAGACGATTACTAAGAATCTTGGAAAGTAATTTATAATCACTGTTTAAAAGGGTGATTGGTCTCCAGTTATTTAAACAATCCCTATCACCATGTTTATATAGTAATATTACCAACCCAATATACATACTAGAAGGTAATATATTAGTATTTAAACTACTTGAAAAAAGACAGACTAATTCATCTATCAGCCAAGGTACCAAAAGTTTGTATAATTAATTTGGTAAACCATCTGAACCTGGTGTTTTTCCCATGGGAGAATGAATAATTACATCTCTTACTTCTTGTGCTGAAATAGGTCTTATTAAACTTGAAATCAAGTATCCAGGGACTTTTTAAGGGGACATGAAGTCACCCAGTCCTGTATACAGGAATCTGTAAGCCGTAAGTTTACAGTAAACAAAGATTTAAGCTGTCTGTCAACTTCCTCCAAAATATAATTTTTTTCATGTATCACTTCTCCTGAAGGTTTTTTTAACGTTGTTATATCTTTTTGTTGTCTGGAAGCATTACAAAAATCAAAAGGATTGGTATGCGCTCTAGTATCACTGATTCCAAACCTCTGTTCCTGCCTCAAAGAAGACATACGATTATATTGAAGTTTTGTCAATGTTTCTTTTAAAATCCAAAATTCTTGTTCATCATATGCAAGACCTTTCATAATATGGTCCTGAAACATGAGAAAGGATTTTCTAATTATAGAGTATTCTTGCGTTTTATATCTACCCAATAATCTTCCTATTTTTTTAAAAAACTTTTGAAATTCTCATTTGTGTCTTCCCACCATAATTGCTTACTCTCATATAAAAAAAATACTGATTTTCTAGCCATGATATTGTCTTGGAATCCTTCCTTGACTTCTGGAATATTTAACAGAAACAAATTTAATTTCCAGTATCCTGATCCTCTAGAGGTTTTGTGGCAA
The DNA here is from genome assembly GCA_016271365.2 of Neoceratodus forsteri. NCBI lineage: Eukaryota > Metazoa > Chordata > Ceratodontiformes > Ceratodontidae > Neoceratodus > Neoceratodus forsteri. The sequence goes on from CM028131.1 coordinate 1,521,559,149, forward strand.
TTTGAAAGAATAACACTGAGAAGTACATGATCTGTTGTGGCTGCTAACGAGACTTTTGGTTCCCTAGTTTGTAAAGAAGAAGAAACAAACCAGTAATCAATACGAGAAGATTTTTTTTCTTGAAAAAAAGTATGAGGGACCCTGTGTTGAGAGGAATATACATCATTTAAACCAGACTGAATAAGTAAAGAATTCCAAAAATTAGAATCACAATAGACCTTTGAAGTGGAAAAGTGTCTATCCTGAATTGTGCGGTTAATATTAAAATCACCCCCAAATAAAACATTTCTGCTAGTAAAAAGAAAAGGCTGAATTTGTTTTAATAAAGAAATCCTACCAGTTTTGGATTGTGGACCTTATATGTTAATCAACCGAAAATCAATGGAAGCTAAAGTGACATCCAATAATAGAGCACGACCAGGAAAAATATCTACTATATGTGTAATTTTTACATGTGGGGTAGTAAAACAAATCCCTAGGCCTGAACAAAGGTCTTCTCCTCCTGACCAATAACTCGGACCCCATATCCATGTGCCAGTAGCTTTAGCAAAATCTTGTAAAGAATACAATCTGGTATCCTGAAAAATATTATGTCATATTTAAACGTAGAAAATAAATCAAAAGTGGCTAACATATGTACCTCCAAACAGAGACTATTTGTATTAAGGCTAGCTATTGTGAAATCATAGCTAGTACAATCCTTTAAAGGAAACATTCCATCAGTTAGTAGCTTGAGACAATCTTGTACTTTTCCTAGTCCCTTGTCTGGGTGTGAAACCACTTTTTTCTTCACTTTACTCAATACATTTATACCTATATCAGAATCTGAAACAAGCTCCATTTGGGAGGAAGCTAAGGAGGCTGAATCAGAATCTCGATCTGTCCCACCATTTTCTACAGATAACACTGAGTACCTATTATCAATCACAGGCATCCCCAGTACCATTTGTGAAGACTGTTGTAAAGGAGTCTGAGAAACAGGGACCTCCTTTTGGAGGGAAACTGAGGAAACCGGGATCACCAAAGGGGAAGGAGGAGGGGGCATAACCTCTTTAGTAAGGTGATCTGTGTGAGGCGTAGAAGACTTGGGTGCCAGTGCCTCCATATTGTCTTCTGGTAAAACCGGAATCTGTGTCCCAGGCTTAGAATGTTCAAAAGGGGCATGGTTATTTGGAGAATGATGTATGGCATGTCCCTGTTGTGTCCTTTGTGGCTGAGGTTCTGATGAAAAAGAAGTTGCAGGTTTGGTAGCTTTATGTATATAAAAATCTTGTATACCATATGCATCCTCCCCAGTATTATGTGTAGCCCAAGGGCATTCCAAAAAATTGTGTCCACTTTCATCACAAAGGTTACACTTTGGAGTATTTATACAGTGGACACTGATATGGCCTGTATCCCCACAATATGTGCATTGTTGAACAGTGCAAGTAGAACTGAGATGTCTGGCAGAACCACATTTAAAACATTGTTTTGATTGTCCTGGGTAAAAGACAAATCCCTTATCTCTACCTATGTAGAAGCAATTTGGCAAATGTTCTAAACCCTCTGCAGTTTGGTACAACTTTATTTCCATTTTCCATCCCCCATTCCAGAAACCCTCTGCATCCAAAATAGGATCAGGGGTACCCTGTAGCTCACAATGTTTTTCCAACCAATACAGAATATCTGATATATTCACGGCCTCATTTCTAAATAAGATAGTAATGACTCTAAACGGTTGTTTTGTTAAAGGGATTACTTGAAAAGATGTCCATAAAGGATCGGTTTTAACAGTCATATGTTTTATCCAAAAGCGTTCTAAAAGTTCAGGAGTCCTAAAGCTAATGTCAAAAAAGAGTTCTCCCGGGGCATGAATCAAAGCATATACTTCAGACGGCATAAAGCCCAAAGATTGTTTAAGTAAAATGCGCCCCACAAAGTATCTATCGGGGGCAGGATCCATACCCCCCAAATACTTGAGTTGTATTGCATTACGTCTTTTAGCCAATTCAATTGGTTTTCTGAATAAGTCTGCATAGGAAGGACGTTGCGCAGTATCCTGTTTCTGGGCCTGATGCTCTTGTGAGTTAAATTGCTCAGACTCAATATTCGCAATGTTCTCGGTGGAGTTTTAGACGAAAACCCCAGTAATTCACTAAGTGTATTGAAGGAAGGGAATACCAGAGTTTAAAACCACTTTACCTGTGGTCTAGTCGTCTGTGTCTCTATGGTAGGCCTCTCCTGAGGCCCTGGTGTAAAGTTCACTTCTGCCGAAAAACTGTGGTGTGCTCCTGAGTGAGAAGTCTATTGAAGTAGATTCTGTGGACATAACGGGTCTACACTCGATTCTCCGGTTGCTACCTGGCGCCATCCGGCTTCTCTCAGAGCTGGCTCTGGTGACCATCCTGGATCTCCCGGAACTGCGTACGCTTCCTTATCAGTCCGAGTACCGTCTTCCGGTAGAACTGAATCAACCGCAAACATTTTAGACAAAGCGGAGGAAGAAGAGGTAGGTTCTGGACTTCTTTTTCGTTTTTTTCTCCATTTCCATAGCCAGTTGTTTTCGATTAAATTCTGCCTCTAAAAGAAGCAGTTGATGTTGATGATAAGTATGTTTGTCCTCCAGCGTTTGTGAAGGAGGTACATGTGAAGCTATTGAAGACATACTTGCTTCACTTATAATCGATGTTGCAGACAAATGAAAATCGTCCACTCTGATGCTCTCCAGAGCGTCTGTCGTAATGGTGGAATCACTCTGAGTGTGAGTGGTGAGAAGAACCGCATCCTCCCCAACAACACTTCCTTCTCCTTCAGCATCCAGCTCCGGAGTGAGCTCAGCCATCCCTGCAGACAGACAGACAGCGCCACCCATCTACAGAGTAGGGGAATTTCCCCGGTGTCCTGGCCAAATTTCCCTCATTCACTATAAAATACCATCAACAGCTTAATCTGGTTCAAGGTCAGTTGGCATTCATCTGTATCCCCTCCCCCGGGTTGTGCCTGAAAATAGGTAGGATTTGTCTAGTGCACTTACCCAGTCAACAAAAACTAAATAAAATAAAAAAAAAACAATCTTCCTTTGTTCCTAAGCAATTGTGAAATGTGGAGCAAAAGAACAGTTTGAAAACATTTACTGTGCCTTCCTCTTTAGAAAATTAGTTGCATTGTCGTACTGGTCCTTGTGACAAAAGATCCAGAAAAAAAGAGATGATTTGATACCTTTTATTGGCCCAACGTAGATGTTACAAAAGAAAATAGGTGCTTGAGCTTTTGGATTACAAAGAATCCTGTATCAGAAAAATAACAGTTGGTTTGGAAGAATACATTTTCTTAAAGTCCAGAACATACATAAAAAAACAGATAAAAAATTGTTAAAAATTGTACTGGCTTAAACTGTTTTTTTAAAACTCAGCATGGTACCATATAAAGACAACAGAGTTCCGTCAAAAGAAAGGTATGTCAGGGTCAGATGTCACAGAATAGATAAGCTTCTCCCCTGAGAACAGTCATAAAACATACTGTATACTAAAGCTACATTTGTGCATCTGTGCATGCATTAGTAAATGTCTATGATTTTAAACCACAGAATGAAATAAGCTGAAAAATACAAAGCATATAATGTTAAAAGTGTTCTAAATGAGAAAATATCTTTGTGTTAGGCAAAAAGTGGGTTTAAAGACAACCTGTCCTAGCGTAAATTAAGCAATAACCAGCTGTTCTCTACATTTATTCAGTGTAAGTACTATTCAGATATGTCTTAAAACCAATATACAGTAAGTCATTATTCATGAATATTCAAACCTATACTGTTTAAACTTGATCTATACATCCTTTCAGCCACAACCAGAGGGCCAACACTTTTGTTTTCCCTTTTGATGCTATTTATTTATCTGTAGAATGTTTTATTATCATCCTTTGCAGTAATAGCTACCTTAAATTTTATGGTTGACTTGCTTTTTCTAACTTCCTTGTTGTATATTCTAATCCAGCTCCTATAGCTATCCCAATGTACAACTCTACCACTGCATTTTGCTTTTTGGTAGGCTTTATCCTTTTTCTTGATGTATCTCCTGATTTTCTTTGGTAGCCATGGAGGGATGTTCTTCCCAATTTTCATATATTTAACCCTTATTGGCACATATGTTTCAACTAGCATCCTGATTTTGTTTCCAATAATCCTCCAGGTGTGCTCTACATCAAGACCACTTATCTCTTTTTCCTAGTTCCACTTTTGGAGTTCCTTCCTCATTTTAGTAAAGTTGGCCTTCGGGTGGCATTTTAACACTGTCCTATCTCTCTCTCTGCATTCCCTTTTTGGTTTATCACAAACTTCAATTTGTCATGATCACTTCCCCCAGAGGTACTTCACCTGTATAGTCTGACACACGCCATCTGCATTGCTAAGCACCATATTCAAAATGTTGTCTTCCTTAGCACAATGTAGTACGTATTTCTCCACATTTTAGCATATAATGCTCCAAATTTAATCTGTAACATCAATAAATTATTTTTTTGTGCTGTTACACCCAACAGATTATTCCAGTTAATCCCTGGTAAATTGAAGCTCCCCCACCAGGTAGAGTCTATCCTTGATAGTAAAGGATCTGAAAGTGTCTAGCATTTTTTTAGTCATTTCACTGGGTAATGATAAGGGCCAATACAAACACACCAATGTAATTTTTTTAAATTCCTTTGGTATAATAGACACCCACAACACCTTTAAATCTGCTTCTGTATTTTGTGGAATTTCTACCACATCAATACCCTTCTTTACACAGAGTGCAGTTCCTCCTCCCCTTTTATTTTTCCTTTCCTTACTGAAGAGGTTGAAGCCTTTTATGGTTCTCCCCTATTTATCCTCTGTGTCCCACCATGTTTCTGTGATTGCATATCCAGCAATTTATGTTAATATTTTTTTACTTTTGTCCTACCATGCTGATTTGTGGAAAGGGTATCGTCCTTAGTGAACATATCTCCACCCAATTCCCCCTTGAAAACTAGTTTAAAGAGTGATTTATGCAGTAGCAAATTCTTTTCCCAATGCCTTGCTCCATGCAGACTAAGATGTAAGCCTTCTCTAGCATACAGAGAGGCATCATTTACAAAGTGTTTCCCAGAAAAAGAATCCCTCCTTCCTGCACTATCTCCTTAGCCATCTATTTATATGCTTGATTTCATTGCATCTTGCAGTGCTACTCCTGGGACTGGTAATATTTCTGATATGAAAAAATTACTCACCTTAGTAATATTGTTTCTTCCAGTGTATTCTTCTATATTCATAACTGTATGCAGTCTGGCTCCTAAGTAGAGCTGCCCAGAGAAATTGACTATATGCAAATGATGGAACCTATCATTGCTTGAGACACATTTTCAAACTGCTGCCCTTATCTACTGCAACGTTCCATCAACGTGTCAGATTTTGATAAAGCCTACAAGGCAGATAAAACACCTATCTACCTAATACTACCTATAAAATATATAGATACCTACTCATATATATCAAATATAAGCCATAATGGCTCTTTAACTACAAAACTAAAAAAATAAGGCATTTTATCCTAGAAACACAGGGCAACCAAAGAACAAGGACTAAATCCTACCACAGTTAAAAAGAATGTACCCAAGTAGTGTGTACATACTGAATAAAAACCAAGAGAAAATCAGTAGGCATAACAGTTGTCCTGCAGAGCCTTTTTCCTAAACAGGTTCTCTGCCCACCTCCAAAGATACTGCTTTGAAGTCTGCATACAGTTATGAATATAGAAGAATACATGGAGCTAGAAGAAAAAAAATACTCACCTTATACAGAATAGTGTATGGGTGACCATACATAACAAGGCTATGTTTCCATTGAGGGGATGTGATGATGTCATACAGACCTCGAGAGCGAAGCTTGAGAGGTCTGTTTGACTTCATCACATCCCCGAGATGGAAACAAAGCCTTGTTGTGTATGGTCACCTATATACTATTTTATACAGTATATGGTTCACAGAAATGTCTACAGTTGAAATACAAGGTTTGGTACCTTGTGTTCACACACCCGCTTGCTCCCCCTTGTTGCTGCAGTCCCGTTCTGCTTCAAGTCCTCGCTACGGTTCCGCTCAACACCTGGCATTTGAAAGCACTGATTATTTAAAAAATAAAGAAGAAAAATTTCAAACTGATAATTTGGATTCACAGAGCTGGCGATGGCAGTTTGTATCAAACTGTCTTAAGTGAAACACTTCTCCTCAGCTGCTAAAAGCGGTGCAGCCATTTGCCCCATTTGATTTTTGAACACTGAGCTGCTTTAGCTAATCAGGTAACAGCTCAAGGGGGAAAAGTTGTTGTAGTATCGTTGTGACATCAGAACGATACTACTACAACTTTTCTTGACCTTTGAACTGTCCTACAACAGCTTTTGGAAAGCAATCGTTTTTTAGCCACAATAAGCCCTAACCATATACTATAGTAATATTGTTTTTTCCAGTGTATTCTTCTATATTCATAACTCTCCCACCCTGCCTCCCCTACCAGAACCAGAGCCTCTGTATGCCTACTGATTTTTTCTTGGTTTTTATTCAGTATGTACACACTACTTGGGTACATTCTTTTTAACTGTGGCTGGATTTAGTCCTTGCCTTTGGTTGCCCTGTGTTTCCAGGATAAAATGCCTTATTTATTTTAGTTTCATAGTTAAAGAGCCATTATGGCTTATATTTGATATATATGAGTAGGTATCTATATAGTTTATAGGTAGTATTAGGTACTGTAGATAGGTGGTTTTTCTGCCTTGTAGGCTTTATCAAAATCTGAGATGTTGATGGAACGTTGCAGTAGATAAGGGCAGCAGTTTGAATATGTGTCTCGAGCAGTGATAGGTTCTGTCATTTGAATATAGTGCCATTTCTCTGAGCAGCTCTGTTTAGGAGGCAGACTGCATACAGTTATGAATATAGAAGAATACATGGGGCTAGAAAATCACTTTACAGTTCTTTGCTTTTAAGATTTTTCTTATTTCTGAAAAATCTCTCTCGAGATTTCTAACATTTGTCCTACCAACATCACTAGTTCCAACATATCACTACTATACTTTCTTTGTTACCCTTTAGTATATTACCAATATTGCCCTTTATATCTATGATCTTTGCCCTGGCAGGCAGCTTACCATAGCCCGATCTTTCCTACTTTTGCATATGTGTCTGTCTCTGAAATGTAGAACTGAGTCACCCGCCACAAATATTTATGTTGCACTGTCACCATTCCTGTGAGAGTACTATTACCACTTCCCAGTGCTGCTGTACCTAGGGCTTCAGTATCAGCTACTGAGTCCATAGCTCTCTCATTACTACAGCTTAAAACAACTGGTGTCTCTCTTGCAGTCATTTCTCCTCTCGTCAGGTACTCAAGAGTGGTTATGTGGTCCCCATTACTCAAATTTAGCTCCTTATTTCCTTCTTGAGTTGCCACACTGCTATCTGTTCCTAAATCAGTGTTGTCCATTGCTGCTTTGCAGATGGTTTCACTGGTGCTGGATTTGGGCTAATTGTTTAAATTTGGGGCTACTGCAATCTCTTTTAACTCAGACTCCCTTTGATGCAAATGGTTCCCTTCAGATAAGACCTCAAACTTGTTTGACAATTCCAGACAAAATTCCTTCTTTTGCCTTTTACTTCCCCTGCCTGTTTCAGATCGACAATTTCAGACAAAATTCCTTCTTTTGCTTCCCCTGCCTGTTTCAGATTCCTTAATACACCATTCTCCTTCTTCCCCTCTCGCGCCATCCTCCAATTCAAGGCTCAACTTTCTTTTCCTTTTGTCTCTAATAGTTACATGGTTTACTTGTAAAGCTGCCTCCATGTCAATTACCTCCACTATTTTCCTTTGGCTTTCCTGTAACAACAACCTTGTGCTTGCAATAAAATTCCTCCATTTCATGAATCTGTTTGTTACATTCTAAATGTTCTTTCAGAATAGTGATTTCTAATTCCAACTGTTTAACTAATTCACACTTGTTACAGTGTGTGTCCTTGATTTCTAGTTTTGTCCCATACATGTTACAGTTTATGCACTTTATCCATTTCCTTATATTTGCCCTTTCTGTTGCCGTCTAGTCTTAAGACTGAAGTTTTCCAAAGTTAGTGTCCTGGCCTGTCTCACCGTCTGCTCCGACTGACATACCAGACACTTGCTTCTGCCATGCCCACCTCTACTCCTGCTCAACTGCTGCTTGCAACAGTCAAGTCTTTCATCCTACTGAACCTGGAAGTACTGACTGTCCTCATGCGCTATGCATACAATGGAGCTGTTAATAAAAATATCCCCTGATGTAAAACTAGACAGAGGCAGTCTCACAACCAGCATATAAGCCTCCCCAGCCTGCCCTTCTAAAAAAAGCACTTATAGTGCTATTAAAAAGCCTCCATTGTGGATAGTAGTTCCCTTGTTGCTTGGAGGGTACTACAATTCACAGCACCCACCACTGTTTCATAGCAATGGACCACAGACTAGCCCAAGTTAGTTGTTTTTGTGTTTCTGCACATAGTTGGAATTTTGGGGTAGGGTAGTACATTCACACAGTTCAAGCAAAACAAACAATGTAGTTTAAAACAAAGCGATTTGCAGGCAGTGGCCTCTGATGTGTCCGCCTCCACTCGTGCTCAACTGCTGTTCACAAGAATTAAGCCTTTTATCCCACTGAACCCAGAAGCACTGACTATCCTCAGGCGCTATGCACACAACAAAGCTGTTGGTAAAAGTAGACACTGGTGGTCTTCTGACTAATGTATAAGCCTCCCCAGCCTGCCCCTTCAAAAAAAAAAAAGAGCACTTCTAGTGCTATTAAAAAGCCTCTGATGTGGATAGTAGTTCCTTTGTTGCTATGAGGGTACGACAATCCCAGCAGCTACCAATGTTTCCTTTTTTTTATTAACTGTACTTTATTAACATTTTGTAAGAAAAAAAGACAACCATAGACAGAACAATGGATATAGCTACAACTCTACAGAAAAAAGAAGGAAGAAGAAATTACAAAGTTCCTCCACAGCACGTTGAGATAAGACAATACAAACCACAGACGGGAAGTAAGGAGTACACAGCAAGTAATAAAGTTAAAGGGAAGGAAAAAAGTCAAATACAACAGCCAGGCAAGGGCATAATCAAGATCCGACTTAGACTTAAAAAATTGTGGCTCCCAGACACACCAGATGTAATACAATATTAACAGGGGACAAGAAGGCTCAAGGTGATAGGGAAGCAAGTTGCATGAGGGTACAAAGATGGTCCCATCACCTATGATAACCTACTAGTCTGTTATTAATACTGGCAGATGTCTTCACAACATGGAGCATGAACAAAAGCTCCATATACCATTACCCATTAGTGAGTGAATTAGTACAACCAGTGCCTCATAATGACCTTATATTTTTGTGCACCAATTAGATGGTCAAAGTAATCTCCTATGATATAAATTTCTGGGCAAAATGCCCCATCGAGGCCAAGAAGGGGGTCCAGTTTAGCTTTAATAGTTGCCTAGAATGATTATACTAGATGGCATTGCTTTAATATGTGCAATAAAGTGCCTACAGCTGTTCTGCACTTCATGCAGTGATCTGACTGGAGTTTTTATTTTTATTTATTTATTTATTGAGCACTTGGATAATATCTGTGAGCAGATGATCATTGATAGGTTCCACGTCAGATACATTTGACAACAAGGTACAATACCGTTGACAAATATACAAATACTGAGAAAAATATACATGGAGGTTACAGAATTCAAACATAAAGCACTAGGTTTGCTGAGGCATTGTACAGTCTATGCCCGCATCAAGAAGATAAGCAGATAGGATAGGGAAGGATACATTAGGAGTGGGAGGGTTAGGTGAGCAGAGCACAGAGGACAGGGAGGGATGAGGGTAGGGATAGGTCAAGGGGGGCAAGGGGCAGAGCCAGGGAGGGGTAGGGAGGTGGGCAACGTGCTGCGGTTTGCCTATCCTGTCATGACAGAGGCAAAGATAAGTGCTAGAGGCAGATTGTTGCTGTGTGTAGAGCCTTAGCGGGAGCACATGCAGTTACTCATATCAATGAGGTGCTGGTGCAGTCTATGTTTAAAAGAACCAATCATTGTGGAGCTAGAGATGTCAGGGGCACTGCATTTACCCAGAGGGTTGCACAGTGTGAAAACGCACACTGTGCCATGGTAGTGCGGCATCTAGGCACTTGGAAAATTTGAGTGGCAGAGCTTCTGGTTTGTCTGGTATTCATAGGCAGAGACAGCAGGTTCTGCACCCATTAGAAGCAGATTTAATGCAATTTTTTTGGCAAGAAGGCAGGTTTGATACCTGATTCTGTCATTCAGTTGAAGCCAGCCAGCCCAGGTATAAAGTTCACAGGTGTGTGTGAGTCTTGGTGCATTTGAGAATAGGCAGCAGGCTTTCTTTAAGGCAGCTGAGATCCAATGGAGTGCCGTGTCAGTAGCAGAACCATATATGGCCAGCCTATAGTCTATGAGGGAGACAACTGAGCTGCTGATTGCCAGTATTAATGCTTCATGAGTTAGATACTACCTGTGGTAGTAGAGGATCCTGATTCTGGTATTAATAGCTCTTGCAGTGATATCGATATGCTGGGAGAAGGACAGGGAGGAGTCTATTGTAACCACAAGGTATTTGAAATGTGGGATGAGCTCCAGTGTGTCACTGCTGTCATTCCTTATTGCCAGGGGGTAGCTTTTTAGCTTGTTTTAGGGCTATGGAGTAGAGCATGATCTTTGTTTTTTCATAGTTCATGACCAGTCTTTGCTCTTTAAACCACTTTTCTGCAGATGCAAAGCCATTTTGCAGATCAGTTTCTAGGAGTTCAGGGAGTAGGTTGGTAAAAATCACTGCGATGTCAGCATATAGAAGCATGCAGCAATGTCAGGAGGCCAGGAAATTATTTAAGAAAACACTGAACAGCAACAGTCCCAGAATGGACCCTTGCAGTACACCAGATCTGACAGGTCAGCTGTCTGATAGGGCCTCCCCAATCCTGACTTGCTGGGAGTGGTGGCTCAAGTATCTGCTAACCAGTTCACAGTTTCAGGTGTGAGTCCAATATCAGATAGCTGCTTGAGGAGGAGCGCATGATGAACCATATCAAATGCCTCTAATAGGTCAGTGAAAGCTGCCCCTACAAGGTGGCCTTGGTTTAAGGCGTTATGGATGAATTCAGTAAATTTTGAGTAGGGCCATGATGGTACTGTGGCCGCCCAGGAACCCATGTTGCTCTGGGCATAGAAGTTGGTATTGATTAAAGTATTCCACCATCTGGTCAGCCACAATCTGCTTGAGAGTCTTAGAGAGTGGCGTGAGTATGGAAATTGGTCTGTAGTTATTATGTAAGGACCGATCCCTACTTTTGTGTATGGGGATTACTGTAGCAGACTTCCAGCTTTGGGGGAATTGGGAGTGGAAGAGGGATAGGTTAAGTATTCTGGTTAGTGGTCCAAGTATTTCATCCAATGCCAAGTGAACAAATTTGAGGTCCAAGGAGTCCCCACTGTGCTTAGCTTTTCCAAGAACCTTTTCAAGGTATTTCCTAGCACCTCCTTCAGAGACCATTTTGAAGCAGAACAGCAGCAGGTTAGGTGGTAGAGCAGGCGACCTTGTATTGTTCCTTGGGTTAGGGGTATTGAAGAAGTCCCAGAGAAGCACACTACTGAGGTCAGTGAAAGCATGATTCAGCGAGTTGGCAGTAAGCAGAGGGTCCGAGGTTGGAATCCCTTCAACAGTAAGCATATCAGGGTCAGTTTTGGGGTCTTTCCCTGTGATGTCATTAAGGTTGGACCAGAAAGACTTGCTGCTATTCCATGAGTTAGTGATTGCTTCTTTGTAATATGCACTTTTTGCATGGTGGATACAGTAGCTTTCATACAGTCATTGCGGGCCTTTTTATATAATTGAATATTTGATGTAGTCCCCTACACTCATGCTATTTGCCAGACATGATCTCTTAAGTTGTTCCAGGAGTTCATGGGTAATCCAGGGGTTAAAGGGCCCTTTGGCTTTTCTTGTAGCGACTGGTGCATGTTTGTCACAGACAGCATTACATTTTGACACAAAGAGGTCAAGTGCAGTGTCCATATCATTGGTTTTATGGAGGTCTGTCCAGTCAAGGAGTTTTAGGTCCAACTTTAGTTATGGGAGGTGACCTTTTAGTAGCAGCCATTTTTTTATAGTTCTAGTGGGGGAGTTGCAGTAGTTGTTGTTCCAGTTGCATTTGACAGGGGACTGGTCACTCAAAGAGTCAGAGAGAACAGTGAGATTGGAGATATGAGCAGGATGGTTGGTGAGCACCCAGTCCAGCAGTGTGCTGGTGCCGGTCTTGTAGTTGACTCATGTCAGAGTCCCCACCATTTGTGAGAAATGGATAGCAGATAAGGTATCCTTGATAGAGGTGGAGGCAGATGAGAGCCAATTTCTATTACAATCACCTAGCAGAACAATTTCTGTGTTTAGACTGAGAGTACTGATGTAATCCAGCAGGTTGCTGACACTGGTCGTGGTTAGTTTTGGTGGAATATATACTGAGAGCAGAGTAAGCACTCTATTGTGTGCCCCTAAAAGCAGTCTAATGGCCAGAGCTTGCAGGTTGTCACTGCTTCACGGGAGGGGGGATAAGACATGTCCCTGGAGAGAGTATCTGTAGTGTAGATGACACAGCCCCTACCTCTTTTCAAGTGTCGGTCCTGTCTGTACATGGTGTAACCAGGAAGAGTGATGGCAGTGTCTGGTATCTTCTGGGATAACCAGGTTTCCACTACAGATAGCATGTCTGGGTTATGAAGAGAGACCCATGCTTCAGGCAATCCATTTTGTGGAGGAGGCTGCAGATATTTACAGAAGCGAGCAGAAGTCCTATGTTTTCTTGTGGTCAAGAGTTGGGGTCATGTGATGGGCCACGGTTGGGGTGCACTGTCAGAGGGGGTGGGATGTACAGATGGACACTGGCACCATACATTTCCAAACAAAAGATTTATTAAAGAATCAACAGGAAAATAATACTGGACTGTAAACGAATCTTTACAAAAAGGAAAGAAAATCTAGGTACATTAAGTTCCACACTCCTTAATCCAAACAGCACTAGCAAGTTCTAAGCTGAGGTGTTGAGCCTTCAACACCCACTTCGAATCTGCCTTGGAGCATTTTCTGACTAAATATATAGTGGTTTGTGTCCTTGCTATTGGCCCATCCACGTGTCAATCAAGTAACAAACATAAAATGTATTTTAGATAAATCTAGTCTTGCATTTCTTTATCTGTTTCCATTCCATATTCTTTTAAATAATACAACAAACCATATGAAGTAAACATTATTTATTTTAAACAACCACAAAAGAGTTTTCTGAAAGACAAGCCACACTGGAGCCCCTCCTCTCTGACAGATGAAAATAAGTATGGTGAAAATGAGGCCAGCCAGCTCTTAGGAAACATAAGAGAGAGGGAGGGCTCACAGGAGGCTGTGTAATGTCTGGAAAGAACTTCGTTTATACCAGAAAATAAACAAGGTACAAATTGGATTAAACACTCTTTTTAGTATTTAAAAGGATTATACTCTTTTTCTTTAGCTTCTTTCTTGTATGCTCAAAGCCTAAGTTTAAATGCTGTATTCAGAAGGCGTCTGGTTGAGCGTCTGTCTGACTTACTTTGAATGCAGGAAGACGCTTAACCAGGGCATATAGCAAAAATGAGCTGAATCTTCACCTGAAATGTCTGCCAGTCCCTTAGTCTCCTTTTAATGTAGCTTTTCTGAAAGAGGTGCTATTGAATTAAATTAGAAGGTGCTTTCCCCGGTTCAGCTGTTTTTACCTCTGCAACTGTGTGCACATTCGTGAGGTAAACAACTGTAACTGGGAAGAAACAGAGGAGCGCGTCTCTAGGCAAAAGTAAGCCTTACCAAGGATAAGCCTCACACTACCAAAGCTAAGCCTCACACACATAATTGTTTGTAGTGGGTACTTTTGGAATAAACAATGAGTTGGCTTAGATGTATTTATCATTTTTGGACAAATACAACAGTAGGCATCATTGCAAGGTTGAAAGGCAAGAAGGAGGAAGAGTTCTTGAAGTGATTCAGAATCGCTTAAAAGTACAAATTACCATGAAACCCTTTTTTAAATTTTACTATTAGGATTAGTATTGAAACAGAAGGGGAATGGGACAGTGAGCAATCATATTGCCCTGTTGTTTGTACCACCTGCACTTTCAAAACGTTTCCAGCAAATGTATGGGCTACAAACTACCATTTTGATTATAGCAACTTTAGCAATGTCACCTTACGGCTATTAGAGGTCCATTTGTACTATTAAGGACCAAATTAAATGAAATGCTACAAAGAGAGGAAAAAGGGGGGCAGGCAAAGGAGAAGAAAACAAAACAAACACAGAATGACAACATTTACAGTAAACAGGAGTGGCCAGTCCATGTACACACATTCGCAAAACATTACAGTTGTACAGAGAAACACGACAGGATGTCCTCCCAGCATTCCAGAACTTTGTTACATTTAATCTATCACTGCCAGACATCGGAAGTAGGAGTAGTATTAGTAGGCGAAGAAGTTGTTCCACTGTAAGTTTATTACATAGAGACAGTTGTCTTTTACTGGGTGTATGGGCTTTCATGTTACCAACGTGGATTACAAAACCACTGAGGAGTGGTACCACGGAGGGATCCTTGGGTGGGTATTTCAGGCCTGTGATCATAGAGGGTAACAGACGGAGGTTGTGGGTTTCATCAGGGTAGGAAGAGGTAACTGTTCCATTTACATTTAGGACTACTGCCTCATGGGTAGCTTGAGTACATCTGATGGGTCCATTACAGGGGCCCATGGAGGCAATAATGATGAGTACAATGAGGCATTGCAATAATCCAGTGGAAGTGGGAGACATAGATGTTCCACATGGAGACAGTGAGTTCGGTATTGGGTTAAGGTAGTGGGAGAGGATTTCTCACACAAATTAGTCCCAGAGAGTTTTTGTCTGAGTTGATGGTTAGAATAGGGCTAGAAGCAGTGAGTGAGTGAGATACACTTTTCCAAGTAGACAGTTCAGGGTGATGAATGCCCCTAGCATATAGGCTGCAAATTGGGAAGTAGCGGGCTAAGCAGAATCTGATTTTCTCTGTGGTGGGAGGCTGAGTACGGCCGGTGGCTCCAAGGAGAGAGCCACGGCCACAGGTCTGGAGAAGGGAGCCTGGTCAAGGGCAAGTTTCTGATTTTCTGTGCGGCGGGAGGCTTAGTGCGGCCAGTGACTCCAAGGAGCGAGCCACAGCTACAGGTCTGGAGGAGGGAGCCCGGTCAAGGACACATTTCTGAGTGGTTAAATTCTATGCAGAAAGACAGGAATATAATACATATTGTGTAGGATTTTTACTTGCATCAATCTATACATATCAAATTTAACATATTCATATAATCCTTTAATAAATAAATAATATCTTGGACTAATCATATTCCCCGTGTGGCTTAGGTAATGCTTGTGCCTAGTAAGATACAGACAATCCACTTTACCTTTAGTAAGCTCATAAAGGTGTTGATAAAGCTGAGAAATGGGATGTGGCTGTGTATCCAGATCCACCAGGGGCAGCGTGGCAGCACTAAAGCCAAAGGACCAGACTTGGCTGCGAATATGGCGTGCCAACATATAAGTAACTTAAAGGAAGGAAAAGACCACATTGGTAGAGAGCCGATGCTGTTGGCAAGATTGATTGAAACCCACCAAACTATTACCCGAAATAAAGTAAGCTACCTTATTAAGATCTAAATCCTGCCAGGTGTGCCAAGTGATAGTTTTGCCATCTATGTGAAAGAGTTTTGAAGCAGAGGTTGGGATATATCATACACCATTGGCAGCTGAAGGAAACAGCATAATTGGTGATGAACCTGGATGGATGCTATCGGGATATGACAAAGTACATAGGGAAGCTTTGTAAGTGTAGAGTATATGAGAGACTTTGGGTCTATAAAATGTTGAGAGCACAAAGCTCTTTCTGTCTTTAACCACAAGGGAATATATGAGTGGTCTTATTCCAAAGAAGGCATGGTCAACCATTGTAAATATTTACTACAATGGAAGACAAGGTAGTAAATAAAAAAATTAGTAAATTTAAGGCCTCCACAGGCTTAAGGGCAACCAGCTTCTAGTAGGCCCAATGCAGTGCTTTCCCTGCCCAAATAAAGTAAGATATTTGCAGATATAAAAAAGTGAACCAAACATGTGGAACCACCTGGTTGAGCATACTCAATGGCTAGAGTATCTGGGATATGAGATTCATATTAACCAAATTAACTCGACCCCACAACGTGAGTGGGAGATGGATCAATCTGGCCACATCTTGCGATATTTGCTTGAGGAGGGGATCAAGATTGTGCATGGTACAGCATGATGGCCTTCGTAGCCAATAACGAGAGAATTAGTTACATCATTATGGGAAAAAATGAGAAATTTGGGGAGATCTGGGGACCCTTCCTTTAGTTAACATATTAATACAAAAGGATTTAGTAACCATATTAAAAAAAAGACTAGAACAAATTATAAATCTAAGATAAAACGTTTGTGAGTTGCCTTTGTTGTAATAGAGTTACATGTTTCTTATTGCAATATTTACTCTACAGCATTAGATCACCATGTGTTGTGTAACCATTTATTGTGTGAAAAGTTATGCATATGTTTTGTCTATATGTATATTATAAGGATATTATTTATTAATAAAGAAAAATTATGATGGGAAAAAAGATTGTGCATCACCATTTCAGAAGGACGCTTAGTAACAATTATGCCAGTATATCTGATACAGTCGCAGGTCCACCTAAGGCCCAAGTCTGTTATCTCAGTTCTGAGCACATCAGAGTTTAAGGACATTACCTCTGATTTTTCTACATGTAGTTTATAGTTTGAGAACTCTATAAATTTAGAGAGCTCTTGCAGTGTACGAGGCAGGGATGTAACAGGATGAGTAAGATGGAGTAAAATATCGTCACCATATACTGAGATTTTGTAAGGAACATTTGCAACACCAGTATCCTTAATATCTTCTGTTTGCTTGAGTCAAAGAATAAGGGACTCTGACAACAAATTAAACAGAAACAGAGAAAGGGGTGATCCCTGCCTCTTGCCCTGGTACAATCAGAAAGGTTCAGAGTAAACACCATTATAGCAGATTTGAGCAGAGGGGCAAGTATATAAAAGTTGAATCCAATGAATGAACTCTGCAGGGTACCATAAGCTGCCAAAGTTAAAAACAAGTACTCCCAATGAACCTGATCAAAAGCATTCTCCGCATCTAGGGAGACCAGAACAGCTGGTGGCTCAGGCTCGACACAGGAGATTAAGTGATGCCAACTTGCCCAAGTGGGATCTGGGGAAGAAAACCCTGCCAGACAAAGCCTACCTGCTCGCCATCAATAAGTACCACCCATACTTTTTTTTTTTCCAATTGTTTAACCAGGTGAGACACACTAAGCTGAAAGCTTTTTGACAGGTGCAACCTGGGAGCACAGGGAAGTTAAGTGACTTGCTCAGGGTCACACAGTATATGCAAGTGAGGGCTGTGGGATTTAAACCCAGGTGTCCAGATTTGCAGGTCAGAGTCTTAAACCACTGTGCTATACTGCTTCCCTATACTTTAGCAAGCCTATTGGCCAGGATTATAGCTAATATTTTAATATCTACATTTAAGGGAGATATAGGCCTATAATTGGCCATACCACCACAGTTTCATAGTAAATGACCACAGAATAGCCCAAGTTAGTTTTTTGGTTTTGTGTTTTCATTTTTCTGCACAAAACCACACACACACACTTGGAATTTTGGGTTACGGTAATGCACTCACACAGTTCAAGCAAAACAAATAATACTGTTTAAAACAGCACTATTTGCAGGCAGTAGCCTCTGCCATGCCTGCCTCCACTTGTGTATGCATGTCTTTTCTTTTTTGTAAAATCTGTTTATTCAACATTTTCCAAAAAGGAACATATGTAACAATACAACAGCGTATCAGCTCTGCACAACTAGCAATGAGAGTCAGCCCTGCCAACCCCTTTTTGTTTAAAAAAAGAGCACTCACAGTAGATAACCAAGTTAATATAGGGGTGCATTACCTCTCTGATACTGGAACAAAGACAGAACGTACAAACATCAAACAACCAATACCGTCACACACAGACATACAATAAAAACAAGTAGCATCCATTATTTGATTTTTTTTTTTAGTATGCTTTTTGGCTGCAGGGGGCTCCAACATCTGCTTTGGTCATGGACCTCCAGCTCCCACCTCCTGTCATCAGGTCTTAACTCCCCATGGCACCCCTGGCTTACCCCCCCCAGAGGGCAGGGTTGAGGCACCCACTCCCCTTAGGTGTCGCAAATCTAGTATCTATCGGGGGGGGAGTGAGCCTCAGGAGGCTAATTGAAGCTGGAGATAAGGCTTTATATAGGTGATCCAGCAGGATTTTCTCCCTTATAGGCAGGGGGATGTGCAATTATGACCAACGTCCACTCCGCCCCCAAGAACTGTACTGCGTTGGTGCATTGCGGCAACCCAGCCTCCGCCAGGTGCTGCTGTTGCACTGAATGCTATGCCACCCTCCCCCCTTGGAGAAGGAGCACAGTCCAAGGGACGCTTAATCCTTCTCCCCCCGGCCGGCCCTCCGACAACCCGAGTCCATTCCCAAACCAAGGTCATCAGCATCGCAAGCGGAAATCCAACCGCTGTGCCAGCAGACCGGCCATCCATTATTTGATTTAATACACTACATCACAGACCACAGCTCCCAAGCCCAGCCCTGTAACAGCCTATATACTAGGTCAAAAAACATCTCATTACACTAGCAAGAGCAGCCATGTCTTGAATGGAAAACAGAAAAGAAACCACAGCAGTAGCCCACTTTAAGTAAATTTAACATCTGAGGTAAGTGCATTAAATGTGCATATTAAATCAGTTAGTCCCCAGCCCAGCCGCAAGCCCCTCTAACCTAATCGTATTACCGCTTGTTCAAGAGGGGTGAGCAAATCCAAGTATCTACCCCACTGCTGTTCAGACTTGTCAGACCATCCCTTCAGGTCATACATCAAATGATCCAGCTGAAGCATATTAAGAAGAGAGTCCTTCCACATCTGCACCATGGGGCACCTCGCATGTGAGAAACCCATGAATTCTTAATACAGTGACTCACTATGACCAACATGAGCCTAATGGGCCTAGAATAAAATTCCTAGTCCTAGTAGAAGTTCTAGAGGTCACATCTCCGGAAGGACATAGACAGAGTAGAAGCAGTTCAGAGAAGGATGACAAAAATGGTGCAGGGTCTGCACCAAAAGTCATATGAGGGGAGACTGGAGGATCTCAATATGTATTCCCTGGAGGAGAAGAGAGAGAGAGGGGGGATATGATAGAGACTTTCAAATACCTCAAGAGTATAAATAAGGTACAAGAGTGTAGCATGTTTAACAAAAAAAGATGTTCAAGAACGAGGGGCCATAGCCGACCCGGTGGTACTGAGGGTTGAAGTGCTGGATGCCGCACCTCAAGCCATGCCGGTGACCCAAGTTTGGGAACAGACTCGGGACGCCGGGGGGCTGGCAGAGGAAGGACAGGATTTAGCATCTGCGGGACTGCTCTCCTGTCCTGAGGTGGGTAGCAGAGCCACATCACTCTGCAGTGGCCCCCAGTGGACACAGGGAGTACTGCATGAGTGGCACAACAGGGGAAACCAGAAGATGAAAAACTGCTCCAGGACCAGCTGAATGATGGCTGCTGGTCCGACGACGCCTCCAAACCCCCAAAGGAGCCATGCCTGTCTCAGCAGAGCCCTGGGGCCAAAGGTAGAGTCCACTGGCCAGTCCCCACTGGTGCCTTCCCTCTCACAGGAGAGGGACCCATCCAGTGAAGGGTTATGCCAGGTTACCCTGGGGAGGGCTGCAATATGAGGTCAGAGGCTCAAGAGGGGTAGGAGGCATGTCGGGAACCATGGCAGCCAGAAGGATTGGTGGTTTCCAGAGCACGCTAGGAGGAAAAACAAATAATGCAAAAAAAAAAAAAAAAAAAGAACAAGGGGCCATGATATGAAAATTGGGGGTGGGGGGAGACTTAGGGGTAATGTGAGAAAATATTTTTTCACAGGAAGGGTAGTGGATCCATGGAACAGCCTCCCAGCAGAGGTTGTAGGAGCAAAAACAGTGGGGGAACTCAAAAATGCATGGAACAAACATGCAGCGACATGCAACAGCAGGGTAATTCTCGATGCCCTACAGAAGCCATGCATGCCTCAAACAGCTAGTGTTGGAACCCACTTTGGAGGGAGCAATCTTAGACCTGGTACTCTCAAATGGGGACGGACAGAGTATCTCAGATCTAGAAGTGGGTAGCCATCTGGGAACAAGTGACCACCAAACAGTGTGGTTCACAATAAACACAGCTGTAGAGTCAAGCCATACAAAAGCAAGGTTATTGGACTTTAGGAAGGTTGATTTTGGCAAAATGGGACAGTGCGTCAGAAAAGCACGAGCAAACGGGCAAGGGGGGTTGGAGGAACAATGGGGAAACATCAAAATTGCCATCACAGAGGCAACATGCCTTTGTGTGAAGCAAATAAACAAATCAAAATGAAAGAAAAAAACACTATGGTTCTCAAAAGAGGTGGCGGGGAAGGTTAGGGAGAAAAAGATAGTATTCAGGAAGTATAAGGAAACACAGAAGGAGAGGAACAGAGAACTGTACCAGTTAAAGCAGAAGGAAGCGGGGAAGGTAGTCAGAATCGCAAAGGCCCAAACCGAGGAAAAAATAACCAACTCGGTTAAGAAGGGGGATAAAACATTTTATAGGTACTTTAGGGAGTGAAGAAAGAACAAGGGATGGCTAGTAAGGCTTAATAAAGGAGAAGGTGGGTGTGTAGAGAGGGACAGTGAAAAAACAGGGATACTGAATTAAGACTTTTGTTCAGTATTCACAAAAGAAGAGGAGGGGGAGGTACCTAATCCAATCAATAGAAGCACTCTGGATAGAGGGGTTGATACCAGTCCTTTCACAGAAGAAAGGGTTCTGAAAGAACTCCTAAAACTGAAGGTGGACAAAGCAATGGGGCCTGACAGGATTCACCCAAGAATTCTAAAAGAACTAAGGGGAGAACCAGTGACACCACTTGACTACCCTTTTTAACAAATCATGGGAGGATGGTGTGGTACCTAAGGGCTGGAGGAGGGCGGATGTGATTCCTCTTCACAAACGTGGGAACAAAGCAGAGGCAGGAAACTATAGACCTGTTAGCCTGACCTCTGTGGTAGGGAAAACGATGGACTCACTTCTGAAAGAAAGAATTGTTGATTACCGAGAGGCCAGCAGAACACAGGACCCAAGGCAGCATGGATTCACAGCAGGAAGGTCATGTCAGATGAATCAAATAGATTTCTTTGACTGGGTGACCAAAGTAGTAGACCAGGGAGGGGCTGTGGACATGGCCTACCTAGACTTTATCAAGGCATTGACACAGTCTCACATAAAAGATTAATAAACAAATTAGCCAGCCTGGGATTGGGTCCCAGGGTGGTAGCCTGGGTAAAAAATTGGCTGGACAATAGGACATAGAGGGTAATAGTAAATGGAGTCCACTCTGAAGAAAGGGGGGTTATTAGCGGGGTACCACCGGGTTCAGTACTGGGTCTGGTCCTTTTTAATGTCTTTACATGTGACATTGCAGAGGGACTGGAAGGAAACGTATGCCTCTCTGCAGACGACACAAAGATCTGCAACAGGGGTGATAAACAAGGGTGGTGGAAAGGATAAGAAGGGACTTGGCAAGGTTGGAGGAATGGTCAAATGTATGGCAGCTTAGATTCAATGCAAAGAAGTGCAAAGTAATACACCTGGGAAACAAAAACCCAAGGGAGCAGTACACAATGGGGGGAGGTATTAACAACAAAAATGGAAAGGGATCGGGGGTGGGGTAGTCATATCAGATTACCTAAATCTAAGCAAGCAATGTGAGAAGGAAGTAAGGATGGCTGGGAGAATACTGGGATGTATAGGGAAAGGCATCACCAGTAGAAAACAGGAAGTTGTTGTTCCTCTGTACAGACAGTTGGTGAGACCCCATTTGGAGTACTGCGTGCAGTTCTGGAGACCCCATCTCCGCAAGGACATTGACAGGATGTAGGCAGTTCAGGGCAACTAAAATGGTGCAGGGTCTGCAAGAGAAGTCATATGAGGAGAGACTAAAGGAGCTTAATATGTATACCCTTGAGGAAAGGAGGGAGAAGGGGGACATGATAGAAACTGTCAGGTACCTCAAGGGAATCAACAAAGTCCAAGACGGTAGCATCTTTCAGAAAAAGAGATGTGCAAGAACAAGGGGACACAATTTGAAGATAGAGGGGGGATGCCTGAGGGGCAATGTGAGGAAGTGTTTTTCACAGAGAGGGCGGTGGACACATGGAATGGCCTACCTGAGGAGGTCATGGGGTCACTAACAGTGGGGGAATTTAAGAATGCATGGGACAGATATAAGGCAATTCTGGTGGGGGATAGGAAGAAGTAGGCTGTTGGTTAACTAGGATCTGCAGCTTATCCAATAGGTAGGGAAATGGGCAGACTAGGTCAGCCAAGTGGTCCTTATCTGCCGTCAAAGCCTATGTTTCTAAAGGAACTCTAGCAACAGGAAAGAGAGGGTAAGCCACAGATCATTTAGGATCTGTGGTATATGAAACAGGTAGGGGAAATGTCTAGACTAGGTGGGCCAAGCGGTCCTTATCTGCCTTCAGATTTTACGTTTCTATGCTCGTCTCGCCTCTACCCCAAAGAACAAGTTCATGGAATCGTAACTTGCAATATCTGCGAAATGCATCAGGTCACCTCAGTCCAATGCTGAAGAATGTTGGGACACTGCCAGAAACAATGCAGGTATGTACTTCTCTCAGTGCCGCATCTCTCGCACAAGGGCAAAGCATATCTTTTCTGATAGTTAGCCCATTTTAATTTTTGTGTGTGTGTGTGTGTGCACACACGTGCACACATGTGTGTTATATTTTGTTAGTAGAATTGTAACTAATAAAGATATTTTGCTGTAATTTACTGGGATTGAGCTGATTCCTATTGAGTACTGAATCCAGACATATAAATTTTCAGTTAACAATAAGCAAGCGTGGCAAGACTCAGAGGTTTGGTATTGGTCCATTAAATGTAACAGGCTGAGAGTAAAGAAATCAAAACCTAACCCCGACCAAAGTCAATGATACACAGAAAGGGATTGTAACCTACTGCACCCAGCACGCACACACCACGCACAATAACATTCCCACATATGTTAGAAGAACCTAGGGAACACCATTAAAACTCTAGTTGAGGATATACAGTCAGATAAAACACTGCCTAAAGGGAAGATGACAAATCAATTAGAGCTAGACAAATTTGTGATAAAATACATTGCATCCCAAATAAATATTAAATATTGTAAGTTTTGAACTGTTAAGATGACCTTAGCAAGGCACTGCAGAGACTGCTCCAAAAGACCTGCCTGTGGCATTATGTCTGGAGGTGTGGCATGTTCTGTCTGTAAGATACCTGATAAAGTTTTTCTTGAATAGAGATTTTACTAATTTGTTATTACTTACGGGTCCCTGGATAACTTTGGGTGAAAAGCTGGCAGCCCCGGGGGAAGGGGACACCATGGTTACTATTACTTCTAATGAGGAGATATTAACCTTAATTGTAAAGGAATTTTCAGAAAATTGGGCAAGCAAAGATACTGTGTTAGACTGGATAAAACTGTCAGGCAGGAAATGATCTCGGGGAGATATAGAGAAGAAATTGGGTGACGACAGGACTGTATTGTGCGTGTATGGGCAGAAGTAGCATGTAACAGTGAGGGTCTGTTCAAGTGAAAAAAAGTGAGTGGGGAGGATTTAAAACTTAAGAAGGCAGAATACAAAGCTAGGAAAAGAAGCAGAGATGCTTAAAGATAAATACAAAGCTGCACAATATTTTGAATAATAGTATATTGTATTCTGACACTCAGGTTTCAGTCCTGGCTTCCATTTGATGCAAAATGCAGAGATTTGCTATATTTAATCATATTTTGTTTCCGATGAGACAGAGACTGACGCATTGTTTACTTCTGTGCTGCTGGCACTGACGCCCAGCATGATGACATCAATGGTGGTGTCATCATGCTTTCAGTTCTGCAGAGTGGCAGCATCTGTCACAGAACGTTTGGTGGCTAGTTCGAGATATCATCTGAAGATGAGCTTGAAAGTGAAACTGGTGTACTTTTTTGTCAAAAGGTTCAGGGTGTTGTTCCCTATTCTTCTGAAACTGGCAGACAAGTCTGTGCTGTAGTCAGACAACAGCGAGTCAGAAGAAGGTGCCAATCTGTATGGCGACAATGGTACCATATTGGTGTCAGAGTGGTAAGTTCATTCGGATACAATTTTAAATTCCAATGTTGTTTGCAAAGATGAAGGAAACCCCATATCTTCTTTCTACATGTAATTGTTTCACTATTGCCTTATTTTAGTGCTGATTGTCCTGTACATATATAGTGGGTGTCTGGACAGATATGCTTGTGCTGAATCATGTTTTCTACCTGTTATCAAACATAAAGAAATGCTTCTGTCAGCATTTGTCAGCACTTGTTGGTTATGATTATTGGTTTGTGTTCTTGAATTTAAATCCCCCTGTCACCCCGGGACACCCCTTCTATCCAGTTCTCCCAGCCCAATCAGCCACTTCTGGACTTACCCTCTCACCGATGTCCTGGCTTGCTGGATTGTGGTGGGGTGCCCGATCTTGAGTGCCATACATGTGAGTGACTGGATGTCATCCTGCAGCCAGAGCGCTTTTTCCTTTTAAGTGTTAGGTTTCCTCCTGGACCCACCTGTGCAGTGGCATGATGGATGACCTCTGCCTCCATGGAGGTGTCAAATACCATGGCATGGTTCACTTACTTGACGTGCCTATAACCTGTCCTGTCACCTGGACACTTTCTGGTCGCAGTCAGCAGTGGGTCTCATTAACCCCCCTTCCCGAAGGAGGAGAGTCATCATCCAGATGCTTGATGCTTTTTCCCAGTCAGCAGCCGAGCAACTCAAGTCTCTTCCTGTGGCAGGAGGTAAGGCACATAGCTCCTCAGCACTCAACAGGGCCTCCTGGATCTTAACTTGTATTTTGTAAGCAAGCAATGATACCCAACAATGTGGGTGGTACTGGGCTATACCGGACTGCCCAGGGTATAATACGGCACCAGTGGGCCTTATAGCCCTGGAAGGTCCGTTAAAGCCCAATACTGCCCACCCTGGAGGATATTTAATTGAGCTTAGAATATGGGATTGGGGTTGTATTTTAGAAAAAAGTAGTTTATGAAATACAAAAATACTGCAAAAACTTAATTTTTTATGAAAACTAACAGCAATCACTATCACTATGGTGCGGGGGGCAGGTTTAACTGGGCTCTGGCAGTTGTCAGGTGATTAGTGGATTAACTATGAGTGATAATCTAGTGGCTGCAAAGGAATGACAACTAAATGCAACTGTCAAAGAGGTGACAAAGACCTTCTGGGGACCTGCTGGGGAGCACGTCAAGATGAAAAAAATGTGCATATAACTGAAAAACTGTGCATACAAACAAAATAAATAACATTGCTGGAATTGGGCAAGAAATGGGACTTCAGCTTTTTGTGCATACATCTGAGTGGCATACAAGGTGCATGGTGAATGTCCGCCTGGCCCAGGGAAGCACAACCTTTTCTTCTGCAGGAGGAAATTCAGAGTCAGCAGTTTAACAGTCTCTAAAATAAAATGCACTGTCCAAACAGAACTGCAACAGCAAGAACAGGATTTATTTTAAATGATTTAGAACCCATTGAATTGATTTCAAATTGTCACAGGCACAAACCTAACAGTCTGCTCATGGAGCAGTGGGGGCATCATGGAGTACAGCACCTTATGGCATTCAGTGGCCGAGGCCATGGCACTTGCTTTTTTATGGTGGGGACCTGCTAGTCCCAGGCTACCATCCTTCCAAGGAGCTGGCATGCTCCGACTACAAGAATAGTGGCAGCAGCTTGAACAGACCTTCTCGGCAGCTGCACTCTGACCGAAACCTTTTAACCTGCTCCACTTTCCTTCTCATCCCTTTCTTTCAGAGGTGCTCCAGGTCACTTGCACTCTATGGAGGCCTTTCCAACTCTCTCACTTGACAATACTACTATCCTTCTACACTCCAGTGCCACTTCTCAACCCAGGCACCCCTCAAAGCTGGCTCCACAGGTTCCATCAGCCCAAGGCAGTCCCAAGTCCTACTGGCTGCAGCGTGGGGCACTGTTCTGTTACAGGGATGTATGTGGGCCCTACCACCCCTCCAGCAGACATGTGAAAGACAGATGAGGGACTAAAATGACACTCCAGTCCCTCCCTCCAAACAGTCTCTCACTACTGCCTCGATGGGGCCTACCCATGGCAGCCGCTGACAACGTCCATGACTGGGGTCCAATGCCAGCCTGTCCCAGTGCCAAGGTTTCACGGGACAGGCCAAACGAATCCAAGGCCTTGGCTCCTTCTCCTCCCAGCACAGGCTCCTGACTCTCACAGGTTCCAGTCCTTAGTGATGCAGGCATGCACCCTGGATCTCACTTCGATTCACTCTCCGTAATGTAATGGAGAGACCCAGGTGGCAATCACCCCAACCGGGCCCATCCCAGGCCCAAAGACCCAGGCGCTTTCCACCTCCCTCCCTCCTCCTCACACTTTGGAACCCTTCCCTGACTCCGGTCTTGACTCCGCTTCCATCTTTCTCGACCCCTCTTTTTATAGCGGTGCCAGGGTCCCGCCTTTGCTACAGGTCCTGGCACCAAATAAATACCTTTGGGCCTGCGGGTACTTATAGTAAGCCCCACGGCAGGCTTACACACTCCCCCCAGAAAAAAACCTTCATCTCCCAGTGAAGGTAATCTCTGCTCTGGCTACACATGGACAAGGGCCTCGGGCAGGATATGCGCATTATCTTGTCCCCAACCCCAGCTCAGGGCACTACCAGAATCTCACCGCCAAAATGGTGGGTGTGCTGCACACAGTGGGCAAACCCACACTCTAACCTCCCTAATTCCTGACAGTTGTCCCCCAGTGGCTGCTGGTGACCTGACTCAGGTTCCTTCGGGTGGCTTGCCAGGGTACTACTGCCTCAGCATCCACATACCTCTGGCCTACCTGCCTAAACTCTATATCCAACCCCATATCAAGCTGCCATCACCTCGAGTGAGGGTGGCCCAAAGCAAACATTTAACACAATGCACTGCACCCAAGAGTACAGAGGGTATGTTATATTTTAACAGCAAACAGTAACTGTGGTATCCAAACAGTGGATGCCCTAACATTTGGAACAGCAGAATAAGGCTGATGCAATATCTTAAGTCCCCGCACCCCCCGGCTTCTTTTTAACCAACCAGTGCCACAGTCACACACTCACTCACTCACTCACTCATTCACTCTCTCTCTCTCACTCAGGGCAACACTCATGGGGCAGGCTCGGCAACCTCACCAATGTAAACAGTAACTGCCACTCATTTCTACTACATTGTCACTAGAGGGAACAATGGTGCACCATTCTACTAACTTTAAGTCTATGAAACAACAGTCCTGGGCAGTTAAACATCACTGTCTTAATGGAGACCTGCAAGGGAAAAAGTTGAGGCCAACCAGGTGTTAAATCTGGTTCCTTTCTCAGCCACACCAACACTCACACAGGGCCCGCTCACTCACACTGAGGTAGTCGCTGTATAGACCCAGCAACAGTATAACAACTAACATTTTTTCGTTATGGGCATTTATTGAACAGTCTTACCCATACAGTCCAACTGGCGATGCAACCTTTGGGGGTGAGGGCCAGCATCATCCTTACAGGTGCAGCACCACAGGGCACTGGAACTGGGTCACTTCTTCTTCTTCTGGGCACCAGGAGCAGGATCAGAGGCATAGTACATTTCAGGATTGGGCTTCATGCACTCCACACCAAAACTGTTTTTTGAAATTAATAGTACTTCCCATGCCCTCCGGTAGAATCTTGCACCAATTTGAAAGTCTTGAATAGTGTGATCCCAGTACACACTGTGGAGGTGCTCATGGAATCGGCTGTGGTGATTGCCTTTTCTCTATTGTACCCTGGGTCGCTCTGGCCCAGCCGGTTTCTTTGGTGCACCTTGCTCAATGCACCATTAAAACCCAGTCCTCCCTCCTGGTCTTTATGGTGTTCCAGAGGTGCTCACTGATGTAGGAATAGTTCTCACCAGGGTATTCTGTTCTAATGTGCCTTCAGACCCAACGATCAGCTTGAGACCAGTCGGGGACAGACCAGACACTCGTGTGTGGGGGAGGCTCTTCCTGGGGGCAGCCAGCTTCCCGTGGAGTATTTTATAAATGTTGGATCGCTGGGGTGCAGGCTGTTCATGGCTGTTAACTGCCTTCTACACTTGTTGACCAGCCATTCTGTGATGCCTGGCACACCCTGGCTGGGCTGATCAACTGGCTGAGGGATGTCCAGCTTGATATCCCTTTAGTCATGGTTTCACGACAGGCCCTCTCATCTCTCCAGCAACACATTGGGGGGCTTTTCTACTCCATCCTCCAACTCGGAACTTGTGCTGTTTTCCATAGCCTTTACCTCTGCTTCTGGCTGGTCACTTCTGGCCATTCCTACCCCCTCAGCTTGGGATGCCACAGAAACCTTCGCAGTTCTCAAGGTCAGTCACCTCAGCTGCAAGTGGTTCCCCTGGGCCACCCACCCCAGGGGGCTGGTCCACAAAACCCCACCTATGGCCCCTTCCATTGCCATGGGGAGATTCATGGGCAACCACCAATGGGGAAGGTTTGGGCAGATGTCATAGCCCCTCACCCACCATCTCAACCTCTGCTAGTTCTGCACTCACCTCCTCTCAGTTTTCCAAGGGCTCTGTTGAGGAGGTCTCATTTGGCACAGTTAGTGGGGGTAAATCCCATCCCCAAACAGGAACACCACGGGACACAGCTATGGTTCTTGATAGCACGATGCATGAGCAGGCTATGCACAAGGGCAACCTTCAGACCCCTACCCCTCTGTGGCCATACTGAATACAGCTCTCCTCAGTTTTCTCCTGCATCACACAACCAGTGGAGCATAGACTCCAGCACAGTCACTGTTCGACTGCCCTCTCCAAGAGAAAATGCCATTAATTTTTAGTAGGCTCTTCCCTACAGCTACAGCTTGCCCAGTTTGTAGTCAGAAGTTTGTAATGTTATAAATTTCTCACAGCTGGCACTCTTTTAGTCACTCCTCTTCCGTCTACCAATTTACCTTGAGGCAGAGTTCCGAAAATGGTGCTACACACAATGGAGTCCTATGCCATTTCCATATTTAAATTAAGCCCCCCAGATTGCCTTCCTATCAGAAAAGGTCCCAACTGCTTTATTATGCAGTCCTCACATGTTCGGCCACAAGATGCCAGATGCCATTCTGAATTTGCCGTCAAGTGCTCAGTCCATGCGGCCACAGAAAAAATTTGTCACAATGCACTCCACACTCCAGAATCTCCCAAAGGCACAGACCCACACAACCCACAGGTATGACTTTTTTCTTTTGGGATCACCCCCCAAATTCTCAAATCCCGGACAAGCCCCTGACTTGTAAGCTCCCTCCCCAGCATCTAGTGGTATATGAGATGTGAAGGAGAGTGAGGAGGGGTACTATAAAGTCAGAAACACAATCCAGAGCATAACAGATGAAATGTCTCGAACCTTGATCCTTGGGTGATATTAGGCGATGACATGGCTTCATCAGGGGGGTGTACAACCTTTTCTTTTGCAGTAGGAAATTCAGAGTCAGCAATTTAACAGTCTCTAAAATAAAATGCACTGTCCAAACAGAACTGAAAGAGCAAGAATAGGATTTATTTAAAATGATTTAGAAGCCATTTAATTGATTTCAAATTGTCACAGGCACAGGCCTAACAGTCTGTTCCATGGAGTGGTGGGGGCATCATGGGATACAGTACCTTATGGCGTTCAGTGGCTGAGGCCATGGCACTTGCTTCTTTATGGTGGGGACCTCCTAATTTTAGGCTACCATCCCTCCACAGAGCTGGCAAGCTCCGACTACATGAATAGTAGCAGTAGCTCGAACAGATCTTCTCGGCACCTCCACTCTGCCCGAGATGTTTTAACCTGCTCCACTTTCCTTCTCCTCCCTTTCTTTCAGAGGTGCTCCAGATCACTTGCACTCTACGGAGGCCTTTCCAACTCTCTCAGTTTACACTACTGTCGCCCTTCTACCCTCCGGTGCCACTTCTCAACCCAGACACCCCCAGAGCAGGTTCCACAGAATCCATTGGCCCGAGGTGGTCCCAAGTCCTACTGCCTCAGGTGCAGAGTACTGCTCTGTCACAGGAATGTACATGGGGCCTACCACCCCTCCAGTAGACGCAGGAAAGGCAGACAAGAGACCAAACTGCCACTCTGGTCCCTCCCTCCGGATAGTTTCTCACTACTACCTCGGTGGGGCCTACCCATGGCAACTGCTGGCAATGTCCATGACTGGGGTCCCATGCCAGCCTGTCCTAGTGCCAAGGTTTCACAGGACAGGCCAAATGAATCCAAGGCCTTGGCTCCTTCTCCTCACAGCATGAGACCGTGACACTCACAGGCTCCAGTATTTAACGGTGCAGGCATGCACCCTGGATCTCACTTTGCTTCACGCTCCATAAGGTAACGGAGGGACCCAGATGCAGTTGACCCACCTGGGCTCGCCCCAGGCCCAGTCTCGGGCGCACCTCCCTCCTGTACTCAAACTTCGGGACCCTTCCCCGCTCTGGTCTTGACTCCCCTTCCATCTTTCCCACTCCCTCTTTTATAGAGGTGCCAGGGTACTGCCTTTGTTATAGATCCTGGCACCCAATAAATAGCCCGGGGCCTGCTGGTACTTGCAATCAACTCCACAGGGGGCTTACACACTTTACTACATGTCACTAGTATACAGTACTCTGTTTGACATTAAAAGTATATGTAGAAGTTGTATGGTTTTCCAACCCTGAGTACTGAGCCGTTTTTATTTTCCTATTTTGAATGCAGTAATAAGATGCTGACTGCACAACTCGTAAGTATGCAGGGAGTGGTGCAGGGAAGTGTATTTCATTGTAACAGTGTTTTTCTCCCCCTTCCCATGAGTGACATAGCTGTATTTTGTTTTTAATATTTTCACCGTACCACGACTGGAACATGGTTGTAATGCTCATCGTGGTAATGTATTCTGCAACTGTACTGCAATGGGGAATCAGGATCAGGAGAAAGAAACTGCTGTGTTTTGGCATATACAGTATAGTCGATGATCTGGAAGCTGGCTACGGTAGCTGAGAGGTAAGCACCTCTGTGCTTGGGCTACCACTTAAGATAAGAAAAAAAAACATTTTTCCCCCGATGGTGCGCTAAAAGAATGAAAAAAAAAATGTTGCCATGACACACGTTGAGACAGTAGTCTTGCTCACTACAGAAGAATTAAAACTGCTGGGGGGATGCTGTATCTCTTGCTAAGCTAGAGGGAAAAAAAAATGGACATTTTAAATGAAATATTCCGTGGGCACAGTGATATTAGAAGGTAATGAGGCAGTCTGAGACTGGGACTTATTATTTCCCGGTCTATGTTTCCTGATACCGGACTGGCTACTTGTAGCTGTTCATGCTCCTTACTTCATAATACTGTTTCTGTGGGTTGTGTGGGGGTGAGATTTTACCAGGCGTGTATAGTGTTATTTTTCTTTCTTTCTTCGGTGGTGTTTCAATGCCCAATGTGACCATACTATTGGTATGTTCAATCCTGGCAAGCACATGTCCATTGCGCTTCTGCTGATTTTTGAATATGTGTCTCACATTGTGTTGTGTAAACTCAGGATGTGTGTAAACACTTTGCTGACATCTT
Source organism: Neoceratodus forsteri (assembly GCA_016271365.2). Classification (NCBI taxonomy): domain Eukaryota; kingdom Metazoa; phylum Chordata; order Ceratodontiformes; family Ceratodontidae; genus Neoceratodus; species Neoceratodus forsteri. The sequence goes on from CM028131.1 coordinate 1,521,591,075, forward strand.
CTTATATGCGGCATTTATCAGGTAATATGTTAGTTTATTGGTAAGAAGTAAACTATATGCAAATAGTAACTGCAGTCATTACTTTATATTTTCTTTCAGGTGTCAATGTGGAAACTGTGTCCCAATGGAGATGGCATTTGAGAACCACTTTTGCTGGTATTACAATGCAGTCACAGCTGAATATGAAGGTCACGAACATGTTACATGCATAACACAGCATCCTGGATTCTTATCGAACTGTGTGGATCAGTATGTTATGTGTGTAACCCCTAGGTGGCGCTATCTCTAGGGTTACTACCCTTGCCTGTATATTGGACAACAGGTAGAGGGGCCTGGGTTCAGACTTAACAGTTACCAGGGTTTTCCTGCCCTCAGTAATCACAATATCTTGATGCCTCCACCCAGAGTAAAGTATGTGGGGGTGTCTACCTAACCTGGTATAGCCCTCTGGGAAGCTATAATCACACACAAGCCTGCCTAGTGACCACGTACTTTGTAATGAGGAACAGCCCTTTACAGCAGTTAACATACAGTTAGCAGTAAACATTAACAATATACACACCACCCTTGCACCTACCACCAGGGTCTGGTCTTCGGCATACACCCTGGACTCCCTGTAAAACAGTATTCAAAACACGCATGCACTGCTAAATTTGTTTTTCCCCAGACACATTAACCTTAACCCAGACAATGAGATATCCGTGAGGCAATGTAACAGTGAAACAAACCAATCGATTTATTAAGGGGGATTTGAACAAGGAAAAGGCAGATCTAGATGAATGATTACTATACTGGGTTTAAACTAGGGCACTTTGCATGCATGCATTTAGTCCCACTGTACAGTCTTACAGCTGCTGGATACCCAAACTGGTGGCTAGCCTGAATGTTGCCCGGGATTGCAGCTATTCTTGAGGCCCTTGATGAAAAGAAAAGGCAGTTAAACATGCAATAACAAAGACCTTGGCTATCTGTATCCTTGGCCGGTTGGCCCAGTTCACTGTAACCCTGTAGCACACTGACAAAATCAGATGGTACCACAAAATGATTAAAAGAACTGTTGCAGGGAGCTACCCTGAGTTTACTCACAACACCATTTGGTAGGAATTGGAGTGGCGATATGAAGATCTGTTGCAAAGCACTGAAGAGCATGGGGTAGCTGAGCCTGCATGACTCACCTCCACTTTATGGCCTTTCCCTCCAGGTGGCTGCAACCTGCGATTTCTTGCTACACAGGGGTTGGATCCCCAAGCTGGTCTTTCACTGAGAAAGCAGTAACTGGTGCAAGAATAGGCAGTTTGGGCCGGGTTTGGCATGAACCCAAGGCTGGATAAACACTTCTTACAAAGTTCAGTTTATTTGCTGGTGACCCCTCCAGTTGGCAGACAGTTTGGTCATTGCTAAAGGTAGGCTCCTTTCTGGCAATCAGGAGTCCCTGGACAGTAGGCCATGACCCATGATAAGCATTCAGTGCATTTAATTGAAACAGCATTCACTCCTCTATGTCATTGAGTCACAGGTCAGGAAGCACAGGAAAAACCAGGAGCAGTTGTAGAACTCACAAAAAGTGTTTATTAGTACTTGCAGTAACATAAAAAAAAAACTTGTTCAGTATCACTATTTACAAAGGTCAAATAAACAGAGAAGATCCATCTGAGTTTTCCTTCAATCTCTGTGTGTCTCTTGCAAGAAATTGCAGCTCTGTTTTATAGGTCCTTGCAATCCCCTCCTTAACAGCCATCCTGTTTTTTTTTCTAAAATGTTCCTGTACATTTCCAATGTTTTTTTAAGTGTCAGGAGGTGCAGCAAGAACACAATGTCCCAGAACTGAGGCCCCTTCTCCACAGCTCTTCTGAAAAAGGGATTAAAAACTGCTCTCAGGTTAACCCCTTGAGTTCCCAATAGCTTTCTGCAATCATCTCAAATTATAATTATATACATTTCAACAGTAACACTATATAATTTCTAAACAAAGGGATCCCAATATCAGTTACATTTCCACATAATGATTTGCATATATTTTTATACCAGCAGATATGCAAGGGAGAAAAAGACAGAAACAGCAAGGGAAGACTAAGAGACAGTGAGAGGCAGAAAAGTGTGAGACTGTTGGGGTGATCAAATCCTAGGTCTCACAGGAAAATTTGGTTATGTAACCAGACAGACAAGAGACAGGAAAGGAAAGAACAGAAAAGATCCCTGCATTCAAACTCTCCACAACAACTGGGACAGGGTCCTATTCAACCCTGTCACACTCTACCTCTCAGTTCAGTTTCAGGCCAGTTCGCAATTGCAGTCGATTCACTGAGCAAACCTCTTAGGCTGTAGAAACAGTCTCTGATCACAGTTCTTGGACCAAATGCTCCACAGAAGCTTCTATCAGTCCAATAGCTTGAGCTGCACTCCTCAGAGTCTCGGGGCTAACTACCACAGTTTAAAAGTAGTTTTCGGATTAATCCGGTTTTACTGCTATAGACAGTCCAATGTTGAAAATAATAGCAGGGAGGCAAGTCAGGCCTCTCCCTGCCAATTCTCCTCAGCTCCTTTCCTGGAGTTCCCTCTCGATGGCTTGAGCTGCTCACTCTCTCCACTCTAACAGCAACTGACCCTTTTTTCTAACTGTTCTTGAACTAGACCAGATTTTCTGGGTCCCGGTTGGCTAGGGGAGCTGTCAATCACAATCCTGGTGCTCCCATTTGTCAATTTAAGTGTCAACTTGTAAAATTACAAGAAGTACTGCTTTTTCCCACAAGGCTCCTGAACTAAGGACCCATCGAGGTCCTGTGTCCCAAGTGGTCCAAATTCCTGGAAATCCTGGACCAAACATGGTGGCTCCCATTTGGATGCCTAAGCTGCAAGAAGACAGGTTAAAATGAGCACGCTAACTTAAATATAACAGCAAGTTAGAAGTAAATATTTACAGCACTAGTTAGAGCTCCCTCTGCTTGGCTATCGACCACAAAGTGCAGCAAATCAGGATGGTGCCTGGCTGGTCACGAGCTTTGAAGCACTTGGACCCAACCCAGACCATTTACTGTATACACACTGGCTATGGCCTTAAAGGGACAGTCGCGGATGCACATTACAGCACTCTCATGCAGATAGATACAGGATTACCAAATAATCTTGGATTTACTATCTCTGTAGGATGTCTGCCTGGCAGTGGGCATTGATGGAGCCCAGGGAGACACTTAAGGTAAGCCCCAAATTGGAGGGGGGGGCTACATATGCATTCATCCTTAAATTAATACCTTGAGACAGATGGACCCACTGGTGACAATGAGTCCAGAAATGAGTATGTTTATAGCATATTTTTCCATTTCTCAAAACTATTTCTTTTTTCCATTCCTCTACAGCAGGAATGAAATTTCTTGTCATATTGAGCATGCATCCCTGTGGCTCTGCACCTTCATGCTATTGTGTGATCATGGCTGCTCAGTCACATGGCAGCTTCTGTCCCATCATGCTTGCTACTACATCTTGCAATGCCACCTGTGTTATCCTATGTGACATTATTTCATATTTGAGTGGCAGCCCTCAATGCATCTCCAGCACTGTATGTGGCGTTATTACAGTCAACACTTCCTCTGTATCAAGCATATATAACAGTCCTGCAACTGAGGCTGCTGCCTCGTTGTACAATTTGAAATTGTCACGCATCGGAAAAATACCTGAAACGAGCAACAGAAGACAACAGTTAAATAGTCACATGTGGCTATGGATACAATTTGAGAAAAAAGAAATGGAAAAAAAATATGTACCTTCCATGCTACAAAACAGTCCAAAACTAAATAACCATATGTGGGCATGACTCATGCAACAACAGGATTCAATCAACCTAGTGATTAATATCTTCAAACAGAGAAACAGTGACAAAAGATGGTTAGAAATACAACGGTTTCAAATACCCTTCCACCCCTCAACCCCCCAAAAACACAAAAAGAAACTTACCTTTGCTGGTAGGTCCCTACAAAGCAAAGTGATACTTGAGTTGAAGATCATCAACCAGATCCATTTGTTGCAGACTACGTTCACAAAGTACAGCACAGCAGCATATAACACTTCTGGGAGCACATCTCATTTGTGGGCATCATGCACATTTTTCCAGCTATGGAAATTCACTTTTATTTTCCAGGCACTAAAGTGCATCTTAAAGTTGCTGTGGAGTTTCCCACAGCACAGCACCATCTAGCAGTAGCAGCAGCAGCAGCAGCAGAATATAATACTTCTGGAAGCACATCTCATTTCTGTACATCATTTGAATTTTTCCAGCCATGGAAATTCACTTTTATTTTCCGGGCACTAAAGTGCATCTTGACAGTTGCTGTGGAGTCTCATACAGCACAGCACCAGCTAACAGCAACAGCATATAGCACTTCTGAGAGCACATCTCATTTCCGGGCGTCACGCAAATGTTTCCAGTCTTGGAAATTCACTTTTATTTTCTGGGCACTAAAGTGCATCTTACAGTCGCTGTTGCATCTCACACAGCACAGCGCCATTTAGCAGCAGCAGTAGAAGAATATAATACTTCTGGGAACACTTCTCATTTCTGTCCATCATTTGAATTTTTCCAGCCATGGAAATTCACTTTTATTTTCCGGGCACTAAGTGCATCTTGACAGTTGCTGTGGAGTCTAGTACAGCACAGCACCAGCTAACAGCAGCAGAGTGTAACACTTCTGGAAGAACATTTAATTTCTGAGTGTCAGGAAAATTCAAAGCAGCAATTTAGCATCGTGGCCTATTTACTCTCTCACTCATGCCTGAAAATATTGGAATACAGAATGTATATATATTGAGGTTTTTTAAATAAATCTTGGATGATCTTGGGGAAGATCATGGAAGCACTACTGAAGGAGAGACTGGTGGAACATCTGGTTGTCAATGGACTACAGGACCCAAGGCAGCATGGTTTCACCAGGGGGAGGCCATGTCAGACCAACCTCATTGAATTTTTTGACTGGGTGACTAGGGAGGTGGATCAGGGGAAGGCAGTGGACATGGCCTATCTGGACTTCAGCAAGGCCTTTGACACTGTGCCACATAGAAGACTATTGCACAAACTGGGGAATATGGGTGTGGGCAGGACAGTAGTGTGGTGGGTAGGTAACTAGCTGGGCGGCAGGACACAGAGGGTGGTGGTAAATGGCTGTCACTCCACAGAGGGAAGAGTGACCAGTGGGGTACCACAGGGATCAGTGCTGGCACAGTCCTATTCAATATCTTCATCAGTGACATCGCGCAGGACCTAGAAAGCAGAATTTCACTGTTCACTGATGACACAAAGCTCTGTAACAGAGTAGACACACCAGAGGGTGTAGACAGAATGAGAAGGGACCTGCAGAAACTTGAAGAATGGTCAGGGGTTTGGCAGTTGAAATTCAATGCAAGGAAGTGCAAGATAATGCATAGGGGCACAAAACCCCTGGCACAATATATCAGTTGGGGGTGAGATATAGCATGCACTAAGCAGGAAAGGGATCTTGGGGTTATCATCTCTGATGACCTCAAGGCAGAAACAGTGTGACAAGGCAGCAGGTAAAGCAAACAGGATGCTGGGATGCATAGGCAGGGCATCACCAGCAGGAAAAGGGAGGTCATAATTCCACTATACAAGACACTAGTGAGGCCCCACCTGGAGTACAGTGTACAGTTCTGGAGACCATACCTACGTAAGGACATAGGGTAGAGAAGGTTCAGAGGAGGGCAACAAAGACGGTGCATGGATTGCATCACAAGTCCTATGAAGACAGGTTGAAGGAACTGAACATGTACTCCCTGGAGGAGAGAAGGGAAGAGGGAATATGATAGAGACATACAAGTATCTTACAGGGAGGAACAGGGTGCAGGAATACATTATTTTAAGCGAAAAGATGTTCCAGGACCAGAGAGCATGGGATGAAGTTGGAGGAGGGCGATTCAGAGAAACGTGAGGAAGAATTTCTTCACAGAACGGGTGGTGGACAAGTGGAACACCCTGCCAGAGGAAGTGGTGGGGGCTGAAATAATCACGGGATTTAAGAATGCATGGGATAGACATAAAGGAATTCTGGAGGTCAGGGGTAAGGGGCAACAGACTTCTTGAAAAACAAACTGAACTTACAAGCTCAAATGGGCAGACTGGGTGGGCCATAGGCCCTTATCTGCCGACACTGTCGATGTATCTATGATTGTGATTAATGCACAGTTAACACAAAATGCGTTACAGTAAGAGTGTTTGGGGCACTAACACACTGTGAAGCATCACGTGACAGGATGTAGCAGCCTGTCCAGTTTTTTGTGACATTACAGGATCGTTCTGGAATTCACAGATTTAATGTGAATTGTGATTAACGCACAAATAACACAAAGTACATTACAGCAAGAATGTTTGGGAGACTTATACACTGTGAAGTATTGTGTGGCAGCATGTAGCAACTTGTCCAATTTTTTAGTGCACTTGGTAAAAATTCTGAGAGAAGAGAATTTGTGTAAGCTGTGACTTATGCACAGTTAACACTATGTGAGTCCTAAAACAACAGTGTTGGGGCACCACAAACTCAGCACAGTACCATGCAGTGGTACCTGTAGCAGACTGTGACATATTTATTCTGGTAATTGAGAAAAATTAAGGAAAGAGGCAGATATAGAGATGAAACACATCAAGAAAATATAGGTAGCCCCTCCCCCAAAGTGCCGAGTAGTGCTCAAGTGCAGGTAGCTGGCACAGGTGCCCTGCTTATGGCATGAAAAGGGACAAAGGTAGTTAGGTGGGGGGGGGGACAATAGACATGTAGCAATAAGAAAGCTTGTGAGTGGTGAGGGAGCAGGACAAGGTGTTTGGGGATTGGCTGGGGGTGTAGTTAGGACAGCTGGAACAGAAGATCTCTTTGTTCCTGTTGATTTCAAGAAGCAGGACAACTTATGACAGAAGGAAACAGAAGCATTTGTCAATGCTGAATATTTGCTTGCTGGCATTAGCAGTGGAAGTGCAGGAGTTAGACAGATGTGGTACAGAAATGGCAGTGATGTACCAAACTGAAGCCAACTCCACCCCTACCATGCAGAGATGGACAGACATTGGGGCGTGCCTTTGGGTCATCGCCCATAAGGGTCACGACATCTCACCTCACCCTACCCTGCAGACACTGACAAGTGTCGAGGTGTGCCTTGGGGTGTTCAGGCATTACACTCACCTAATTCCATAAGGAAATACACTGAAATGGGTGCAGTATAGGAGAATGGTGTGAATTCTGGGCCAAAGAGTCCAAGGCGCACCTTGATGTTTATCACTGGCTGCAGGGTGCGGGTGGAATGGCATGAGCATCAATTCTTGTGGGGATTTTTTTGTACCAGATTTTCAATATAGGCATTGTGAGACCTCCGCTCATGAACAGTGTTACTGTGATTTTCTTAATCTGACCCGAACAATGATTTCCCACAGCAAACATGCTACACTGCACCAGAAGTGCGAAAACATTTCGGCCAGGATGTGAAAAATGACAGCTGTAATGCTCATAAGGATGTGTGGAAAAATGCCAATGTTGAAAATCTGGAGTGATAATAGTACAAATTACTGAAGTTACGAGGGTGCGTAGAAACTGCGCAATGCACGCTCGTAACACAGTCATTTTATGGACTTTTGTCACCAAATTTTCAACATAGGCATTTTAGGACCTCTGCTCATGAACAGTGTCACTGTGATTTTCTTAATCAGTCCCTAACACTGATTTCCCACAGTGCCCACGCTATTCTGCGCCGGAAATGTGAAAATACATTTTGGCCAGGATGTGAAAAAATGACAGCTATACTGTTCATAAGGAGGTGTAAAAAAATGGCAATGTTGAAAATCTGGAGTGAAAATATTACAAATTCGCGAACTTGCGAGTGTGCATGGAAACTGAACAACGCATGCTCGTAATACAGTCATTTTTGAGAATTTTTTCACCAAATTTGCAACATAGGCTTTTTGAGAGTCCACATCATGAACAGTGACACTGTTATTTTGTTACTTGGTCCTGAAAGGTGATTCTGCGCTGTGACCAAGAAATCACCTTTTGGGACCGAATAACCAGATGACAGTGACTGAATTCATGAGATGGGGTCCCAAGAACCCCATGTTGAAAATTTGGTGCAAAAATTCAAAATAATTACCGAGATATGAACCAAAGTTGAAAAACCCTGTTTATGCCATTATACAGCTTACCGGCATTTCTTCACTTCGTGGTCAGCTTTGAAGAGTGCAGACATGTTCTCAGTCCACCAAAGACCATCGTGCTGGGCTCCAGAGAGTGAGAAATATATGGGGTATGGGGAGGGGTGCAGAGAGGGTGGGTTCTGGAGGGGCATGAGAAACAGCAGAGACCGTTTTCTTTTCACAGGTTTATTTTTTAAAAAGATGATGCGGGACTTTTGCCACTCTGGGCTGGGCTCCCAGCATGGCACCTGGAAGTTACAGGGGCAGTGCAGCCAACGAGGGATTGGGCACCCCCATTGGCCACACAATGTGCGGGAGCACATGATGACGTGGGACATTTGTCTCGCTGGGGTGGGCTCCCCCAGCATGGCAACATGAAGTTTGTTTTTTGGGGGGGCACAGGAGCCGACGGGGATTGGGCAAGCCATCAGACATACAGTGTACTTTGGGGGAGTGCATGTGCTGAGGGGGATTGGTCAACCCCTCAGCACACAACAAATGGGGGGGCGCATCATACAGATGCAGTGGCATACAGTTAGACTGCTAAGGTGGTGACGTGTAGGTAATTTGCATACTGCTGATGGCAGGGCAGTATGCAAAATTGCCACCATGTTACCACCGCTTAATGTGATTTATTTTCAACAGTATGCCACTGCATCTGAACTGCTATCATAGACAGCTCGGACAGTCGATTGGAGGGACCCTGCAAAAAGGAGCAGGGCATTGAAAGGCGGGTGCCACACCTATGAAAACCCGTATGGTGGCACTATGTTTCTTGCACATGCGTGCAGGCAAACATAAAAAGACTCAAAATGGAAGCAGAACAGCACATGGTGGCAATCATGAGTGAGGTGGTGCAGGAAGCTCTAGCTGAATTTCCATAACAGGAAAAAGGGGGCCAACAGCAGAATACAGAAGTTATTTTCTACAAGCCCAAACAGTGATGCAACAGCTGAACCAAATGCTAGAAGCCGTGAGGGTGGGGGGCTAACCGAAGAGGAAAAAGAGAAAGATGAAGGCAAACAAGGAATGTAGAAAGGAAAGGAGAGTGAAAGGGCAGCGGACAGAGTACCAAGCAGTAGTGCAGATGGAGGGGAAATTGTGCAAAATGGGGGGGCAAGTTTCCGGCTATCCCAGGTAAGATTTTTTAATTTATTTTTCTCTCAGATTACAATACCTTTGAGCCAGGGGCTCTTATACAAAGGTTCCATGACAGGTAAAAGACAGACACAGTTAAATATTAATTTACAGTAGACAGTGAACAGTGTATGCACTGCATTGTAGACAAAATAAGGTGCAAACTTAAGGACAATAGAGAATAGACAATTCAGCGAGGCAGAGACTACGTCATGACGGGGGGGGCAGGGTTACAGACAAGTACTTTCAAGTCAAAGATTCATATACGCAGGTTCAACGTTAAATACAATCTGTGAGCATATCGTTACAGTGTATAAGATACATAGGATTGCAAATAGATCAAGAGTAAGCGGTAGGGGGGAAACATTTTTTGTTTCTGAGAAACAGAAAGCATGGGGCAGGCAAAAACAGTTCCAGGAGGGAAAAACATAGTTAGTAGAGGTAAGAAGCTGAGGCAGACACCAAAAGGTGACATTGTCAATAAGGTTCGTGAAGTACAAGGGAGATGCACAGTGTGGCAGGGGATGGGGGAGCAAGAAGGGGGAGAGGGGAGGGTGGAATAGTAGGGATTAGAGTATGGAATAAGGAGCAGATCAAGGTATGGGAAAAGGAGCAGATCAAGGGTATGGAGATGGGAATGGGCTTGGTGCAAGGGAGGGCACCAAAAGGGCACAGTTTGAGAGGGTGAAGGGCCAGGAAGTGAGGGGAGGAAGAGTGGATGGAGGGGAGGGAAGGGGGTAAAATGGGAGAAAAAGGGGGCAGGGTGGAGGAGGTAGAGCAAGAAGTATTTGGGGGAGGAGTGGAAGGTAGTGCTGGATGACCTAGTGGGTACAGCCGCAGCTGCTGAGATTGATAAGGTGGAGAAGCAGTTTGCGATAAAGAGGCCAAGCATATTCTCAGCAGAGACAACTGGAGGAGGACCATTCAAGAGGGAAGGAGCCCAGGTGTAGAAGGAGTGCTGGGCTTGGATGGTTCGACAGAAGGGAACCAGGAAAGAGAATCTGTTGGAGCTGCGGGTGCAGCGGAAGTGAGGGGTGGGCAAAATGTAGGACTGGGAAGCCGGTAGGGTAAGACCAAGGCAAATTTTCTTCACTAGGAGGCAGGTCTGGTAGGCAATATGCCCTTGAAGGTGGAGCCAATTAGATAGTTTATAAAGATCACAAGTATGTGTTCTTTTGCTGGCTCCAGTGACAATGCGACAGCATTTGTTCAGGACCATTTTTATTGTTTTTAAGCTAGTATCAGTAGCAGACCCATAGAAAGTGAGGCCATAATCAATGACCGATAGGACTGAGCTGTTAACGGCAGTGCGCATTGCTTCCAGTGTGAAGCAGCAGCGATGGCGATAAAGGACCCCTATCCTGGAGTTTATAGTTTTGGTGATGGTAGTAATGTGTGAGTAGTAGCTGAGTGAGCTGTCAAGCACGATACCAAGGTATCTGAACTCATGGACTAGTTCAAGTGGGACTTGGTGCTTGTTAAGTATGGTAAGGTTGGAGGATTTATGTTTGCTATGGGGGGTATAGAACAACATGGCCTTGTTTTTTTTGTAGTTCATCAGCACTTTGTGTTGCTCAAACCAGGTTTCAACAAGGCTAAAATGGGTCTGGAGGTCACCTGAGAGGAGGACAGGGTCAGTGTGTGAGAGGAAAAAAGGACTGCATCATCTGCATATAGTATCATGTTGTTGTGGCAAGCTGACGGGAGAGAGTTAATAAACAGGCTAAAGAGCGGTGGCCCAAGGATGGATCCTTGAGGTACCCTTGATCGCACTGGGAGGCTATTGGAAAGGGAGTCACCAATCTTAACCTGTTGGCACCTACCTGTCAGGTAGCTCGCAAACCAGTTGGAGCCCTTAGTGGAGAGCCAAGAGCAGGGAGGAAGTTCAATAAGAGCTGGTGATTGATGGTCTTGAACACCTTGGTCAAATCTATATACACTGCACCAAGAATTTTTCCCACATCCAAGGCCCTCTGAATGTGAGTGGTGAATTCAAGCACGGCAGTTATAGTACTGTGAGCTTTTCTAAAGCCATGCTGCTGGGAGCACTGGATGTTGTATTTGATTAGGTAATCCGACAATTAGTCTACCATAGTGTGTTCAAGTGCCTTAAAGAGAGAGGGGAGGATTGAGATAGGGTGGTAATTGTTATGGAGAGACCTTTCACCACTTCTGTGGACAGGTGTAACAACAGCAGATTTCCAGCACTGCAGGAACTGTTTGAAGGTGAGTGAGAGGTTGAGGAGTTTGGTGAGAGGGGGTAAGACGGCTTCTAGTTAGAGGGAGAGAAGTTTTAGATCCAGGGTGTCACTGCTATATCTCATTTTCCTAGCACCCTCCGGATATATTTTCTGGATTCAACCAACATTACACATCTGAAATAGAAGGGAGGTATGTTCATAAGAGGAGGTGGTTTAGAGTTGTTGCCTGACAGAGCAGGGTCATTGAAAGAGTCAGGAGGGAGAACACCACTGAGATCAGTGAAAGAGATGTTATAGGTGTCAGCGATTAATTTGGAGTCCTGAATAATGGTACCGTTGATTTCAAGCATCAATGGTGAGGACTTAGTCGGTTTCCCCGTGAGGTTTTTAATGTTTTCCCAGACGTTTCTACTGTTACCCCAGGAGTATGTGAGTTCCCGTCTGTAGTAATCTTGTTTGGCCTTGCAGATTGCTAGGGTGCACTGGTTTTGGGTGGCTCTGTAGTGTTGTACATCATTGTGGTGACCTGTCATGTGCGCACGGTGCCAAAGATTGTCCTTGTTCTTCAACATGGAAATTAGGGCAGGGGCGATCCAAGGGTTAGAGGAATCCCTTTGCTTTGTTTTCTTGTAGGGTGTGAACTTGTCACAAACTTCATTAAACTGTTTGATGAAGTAATTTAAGGTGTGGTTAATGCAGGTCATTGAGTCGAGTGGGGACCAGTCAACCTGCTCAAGTGAGGTGATGAGTTGAGGGAGCTTTCCTTTTTTTTAGGGCATGTAGGTAGGAGAATTTAGGTTTCGATTTGGGCATCCTATTGGTCCAATGTCAAATGACTGGAGAATGATCACTCAGGGAGTCCGGTAGAACTCTGGTATCAGAGATTCTGGCAGGGTGAGTGGTGAGGATCCAGTCCAGTAGGGAACTATAGTTGGTTCTATAGTTGACATGAGTGGGAGTGGATACCATCTGCGCAATGTCAATCACAGCAAGAACGTTTCTGTAGGGCTTCGCTTCAGGGGCAATCCGGTTCACTTTAAAGTCGCCCATGATAACTGTCTCAGTATAGTGACGAAGGTTGTCAAGATAGTCTGTAATCATTTGAAAGCCAGAGATGTAGACACAGGGATATAAACAGATATTACAGTGAGGGATTTCCCTTCCTGACCAAGGAAAACTTTGATGGCTAACATTTGGGCTCTGCTGCCATGAGGGGGAACTGGAAGGATCTGGCCTTTTATGGTATCCTTCAGGTAAATGGCACAGCCTCCACCACATCTATCTGTATGATCCAGACGAAAAAGTACGTAGCCGGGGATAGTTAGCACATTGTCAAGGACCTTGGGGGAGAGCCAAGTTCCATAAAGGGTTAATATGTCAGGCTTGTGTTGCGACATCCAAACTTGTAAGTCATCTAGTTTGGGTAGTAGGCTCCGGATATTGATGGAGGCCAAGGTAATGGATTGTGGTTTTTGTGAAGTGGGTTGGTATTTGCAGGTGGACCGGGGTTGGGGTGTATATTCCCCAAATGAAGTAGTAAGAGAAGGACAATCCATGACAGGTGAAGGGCAATGAGCTTAGACATCTTACGCTGACACCATTTTGAGGTTTTGTGGTGCTGTGTATTGCTAACTGGGCAGAGTAACAATAGCAGGTGATGGTACTCTGGGAGGGGACACTGGGCCGCAAGAGTCTTTGGTAAGATGGTGGGGGTGATTATCCAGGTATGTGAGGCAAGTGAGTGTATTGTACTCGAGGGTTTGCTTCAAAGCAGGCTGTCATTAGCATGTGGCAGGGTAGTGGTTGTGCAAGGACAGCTTAGTGGTGGTAGAATGAGTGTAAGAAGGAGCGGGGTTAGGAGGAAGTGGATCATCTTAGGTGTAGGTAGATGAGGGAGTGGTTGCAGGAAAGGAGTGAGCGGGAAGGGAGGTGGGGATATCATACTGCAAGAGAAAAGGTAGGAGGAAAGATGAGGGTACAGATCTGACAGAAGGGGCCTAGCTGCTTGAAAACAGCGGGGTGGGCGGTGTGGGGAGCTGCTGGATATAACTGCACAGGGAGTAAGGGTATTGTACTTTAAGGGAGGTTGTGGATGACTGGCAAAGCTAGGGGGGGAGAGAAGGAAGAGGGCGTTACTTTGTTTGGAAAAGGAACATTTAATAGAGGTCAGGGAGGGCGGATGGGACTAAAATCAGGCAGTAGTATCTTAAAAAGCAAGTAAAAAGCTGACCAGCCTGAACTAAACTAGGCACCGCAAAGGCATGGATCATGGCTGGGCCAATAAAAGAGGAGCTGAGATTGTAGCCGGCCAATGAGGAGTCGTTTCAGGGACTCCAGTAGCCAATAGGAGGCAGCCTGCATTCCGGGGCTCCTGAAGAGTTCAGCGGGCCACACTTCTAAATTCCAGTGGGCAGACAGGTGGCTTGAGCAGGGAGCATGACCGGCCAGTAGCTGAGCTGGATCACGGAGCAGCAGGCGTCCAGATCAAGGGCAGCACCTGTAAATCCCAGTGGGCAGGCAGGCAGCTTGAGCAGAGAGTGCAACCAGCCAGTAGCCGAGCCAGATTGCAGAGCAGCAGGTGCCCAGATCAAGTGCAGCACCTGTAAATTCCAGCGGGCAGGCGGGTGGCTTGAGCAGGGAGTGCAACCGGCCAGCAGCCGAGCTGGATCGCATAGCATCAGGTGCCCAGATAAAGGACAGCACCTGTAAGATTCCAGTTTCTGTTCCTATAACTGTGGCAGAGAGTACTGAGTTTTGTGTAAAGGTGTGCTTAAAGGGAGCTGAAGAAAAAAGGTTTAAAGAATTTCTGCTGCAGTACAATCAGAAAGAAAATTATGCGGTGGGGGGCAAAGAAAAAAGGTTCTAAGAGTTTTTAAAATGGTAAACACAAAGGGATCGGTGGGGGTCTGAATTGAGTCTGCTGACGCCCTTTTGTCCACGAGTACAGGGGTTTGAAAACATGGTGATGGAGTAGCAGCAGGGGAAAGAACAGGAAAAAGGAGGGACAAAAGAGGGAGGGACTCGTGAATCCATGACAGATCACATTACTCAGGCAACAAAAGAAAAAAATTGGAAAGGGGAATTTGTGGATGCCTTTTTTAATTGTATTTTATTGCTTTATAAAAAACAATAGCATACAATCACCTCATGTGAGACATCACATACAGCGCACATACATCCAATATATTAGATTTTGGCAGCCTACACAGTCTTGTTTACAGATATAGGGGAAGTCCAAAGTTTGTAATTAACACAATGAAATTCCAAGATAGGCTACACCTCGCAAGATTTTTGGAGATCTAATAAAAATGGTATGTCCAAAAATTATATAATTTAACATCCCGTGTTGATATGGCACTAGGGCTAATTCCCAAAAAGGAGCAGGGATTTAATCTACCATCTTTCTTATCCAGAGGGCATAGCAGTGAAAGACTACTTAGACAAGAAAAATTGCAGTTTGTTACAATTCAGTGGACAAGGCCATAGAGTTGATAAAAAGAGCGGGAAAAGGGTCTCTGCTGGCAAAATGTGATATTCAGTCAGCCTTTAGGCTGCTCCTGGTACACCCTCTGGATTGGGACTTGTGGGATACTGCTTTGAGAAGGCTATGCTCATGGGTTATTTATTGTCCTGTGCAACCTTCAAGAAATATAGTTGTTTTTTGGAATGGGCAGCCAGGTACAGTAAGTATAAAGATACAAGGGCGTCTTATATTACCTGGATGATTTTATAATTGGGGGAAGCAGAAAGTAAGAATTGCCTACACAATTTTGAGGCATTTCAAGGTCTGTGCAAGCTACTGGTGGTGCCCTTAGCAGAAGAGAAAATGGAGAGACCATCAAACACTATCACCTTTTTAGGAATAAAACTCAGACTTCCAGCACATAATTTGGGGAGACTGCAGCAGTTAATAAGGAAAATCAGGGAGGCCCGATGGTTTCCACTGACGAAGATGCAGAGCCTCATAAGGCATCTCAATGTTGTATGTCGAGTCATTGCAACAGGGTGACTGTTCACAAAGAGGCTAGCAGGGGCCACAGCGGGAGTTCAGCAGCTGCACCACTAGGTCAAAATAAGCAGGAGTATTAGGTCTGAATTAGAGATGTGGGATTGCTTCCTGCAGCATTTCAATGGCAGGCCCATTTGGCAGGCAGAATGGGTGTGCAACACAGATTTGCAGTTGTACACCAATGAGGCTGGTACTGTAGGGATGGGAGCCTTTTGGGCAGGCAAGTGGATGGCAGCAGAATGGCCAAAGTGGTGGCAGTAGGCAGGCCTATGCAGCGACATCACACTTTTGGAGGTTTTCCCTGTTTTGGCAGCCATCTGGACATGGCATGAGACATTCTTGGGTGTCTAGCACACTGAGGTTGTACAAGTCATCCCTCAGGGTATTTCATGAATTTTTGGAGAGGGTTCAGCTTCCAGCAAATTGGCCAATACCAGTTTGACAGGTAACGCAATTCAACATTCATGTTTGATGATATGTCACACATTTTGCTTTGTCACACATCTTGTCACACATTTTGGTGAAGAAAGGTATGCTGCATGCCCCTAAGGTTACTGACCACTGAAATGGCTGCAAGGTGGGTGGCCATGGTGGACTGTGCCATCCTCTTCTCCACTGGCTGAATGATGAATTGCATTGACTACTGAACTGGTATAAAGCCAAGAGATAACAGTTGACTGCCCAGGGTTGTACAAGCCAGATGGAGTACAACTGTCAGATGAAGGCCCAGACATTTTCAATGTACAAATAGTAAAGGCTATAGAAAAAGCAATTGGCTTAAGTGTTTGGGGGGTCAGAGTTTCGGGGAAGGCCATTTTCCATAGCAAGCTGGAGGTGACCTGGTGGCCAGAAAAGAAGGGCCCCCTGGTGTGACAGGGACCTAAAGGCATAGTACTGACACAGGTGCAGGGGTAGCCTGCTGAGAAAGAGCATGACCTGGTTTACACCAGCAAGAGGTGGTGGGCATGCAGGGGAGTGTTACACAATTTACATCAGGCGGGCCCTGAGCCAGGCAAGAGAGAATGGCAGGACTCAATTTGCATTAGACCTTGTCATCGAGGCACAGGTCAGGAAGCATAGGAAAACCAGAAGCAGCTGTAAAATTTTAAACAAGTGATTTATTATTAACAGTAAAATAAAAAAAAATATTCAGTATAACTATTCACAAAGGCAGTATAAACAGATAAAGTCCATCTGTTTTTTTTTCTCAATTTCCAATCTCAGTCTCTCTCAGTCTCTGTGTCTTTTCTCTTGCAAGAAATTGCAGCTCTGTTTTTATAAGACTTTGCAACCCCGTTCGTTAAGAAAACAGCATACTTCTCACAGTGATCTTGTACGTTTCAACAAGTGCAGCAAAAAGAACATTGTGACCCAGAACTGACCTCTTGCTTACAGCTTCTGAGAGAGTTTGCAAACAGGTTAACCCCTTGAGTTCCAACAGCTCTTTGCAATCTTTTCAACAGTATAACTACAGTACATACATTTCAACAGAAAAACTACTGTATATACATTTCTAAACAAAGGGATCCCAGTATCAGTTACATTTCCACATAATGATTCACATATATTTTTATACGAGCAGATAGGCAAGGGGGAGAAAAGACAGAACAGCAAGTGAGGGTAGAGAAATAACGAGAGGCAGAAAATTGCAAGACCATCAGGATGATCAAGTCCCAGGTCTTACGAAAAAATCTGGTTGCGTAACCCAACAGAGAAGAGACAGAAAAGGAGAGAACTGAACAGATCCTTGCATTTAAACTCCTTTTTCATAACAACTGGGGCAGGGCTGTATTCAACCCATCACAGACCTGAGCAACAGGATCCCTAATTTACACTGGGCATGAAGCTAGGGACAATTTCTGATGTGAGGTGTAAATAAAGAGTTGGATAATTTGGGCAAGTGTTGTAAAAATGTATATATATTGTTATAAATTTTGACAATTTCGGGAAGGGTTGTAAATGGTAGTTTACTCATCTGGTAAATGTGATTGTAGTAGTACATTTCTGAGGCACTCATTCACACCTTACAGGCTGGGTTATGTTCACCTTAGAAACACAGACTTTGATGGCAGATAAGGACCGCTTGGCCCACCCAGTCTGCCCATTTCCCTACCTATTGGATAAGCTGCAGATCCTAGTTAACCAATAGCCTACTTCTTCCTAACCCCCACCAGAATTGCCTTATGTCTGTCCCATGTATTCTTGAACTCCCCCACTGTTTTTGACCCCACAACCTCCTCAGGAAGACTGTTCCATGTGTCCACCACCCTCTCTGTGAAAAAATACTTCCTCACGTTGCCCCTGAGCCGTGTCCCCTCTATCTTTAAATTGTGCCCCTTGTTCTTGCACATCTCTTTTTCTGAAAGATACTACTCTCTTGGACTTTGTTGATTCCCTTGAGATACTTGAAAGTTTCTATCACATCCCCCCTCTCCCTCCTTTCCTCATAGGTATACATATTAAGCTCCTTTAGTCTCGCTTCATATGGCTTCTGTTGCAGACCCTACACCATTTTAGTTGCCCTCCTCTGGACTGCCTCCATCCTGGCTATGTCCTTGCAGAGGTGGGGTCTCCAGAACTGGACGCAGTACTCCAGATGGGGTCTCAGCAACTGTTTATACAGAGGGATAGCAACTTCCTGTTTTCTACTGGTGATGCCTCACCCTATACATCCCAGTATCCCCCATCCTTCCTTACTGCCTTCTCACATTGCTTGCTTACCTTTAGGTCATCTGATATGACTACCCTGGTCCTGTTCCATTTTTGTTGTTGTTAGTACCTTCCCCCCCATTGTGCACTCCTTCCCTTGGGGTTTTGTTTCCCAGGTGCATTACTTTGCACTTCTTTGCATTGAATCTAAGCTGCCATATTTTTGACCATTCCTCCAACCTTGCCAAGTCCCTTCTCATCCTTTCAACACCCCCCCATGTATCAACCCTGTTGCAGATCTTTGTGTCACCTGCAAAGAGGCATACTTTTCCTTCCAGTCCTTCTGCAATGTCACTTATAATGACATTAAAAAGGACTGGTCCCAGTACTGAACCCTGTAGTACCGCACTAGTAACCCCCCTTTCTTCGGAGTGGACTCCGTTTACTATTATCCTGTGTCCTGTTGTCCAGCCAATTTTTCACCCAGGCTACCGCCTTGGTACCCACTCCCAGGCTGCCTAACTTGTTTATTAATCTTTAGTGTGGGACTGTGTCAAATGCCTTGCTAAAGTCCAGGTAGGTTATGTCCATAGCCCCTCCCAAGTCTACTACTTTGGTCATCCAGCCAAATAAATATATTAGATCTGTCTGACATGACCTTCTCACTGTGAATCCATGCTGCCTTGGGTCCTGTGCCCCACTGGCCTCTAGGTACTCAACAGTTCTTTCTTCCAGAAGTGTTTCCATCATTTTC